>JAQNBH010000017.1:24951557-27351557 GCA_028752905.1 Cladorhizidae sp. MBARI D1340-BT2 | reverse complement strand
GCTTTGGAGAGTGGCTTTGGAGAGTGGCTTTGGACAGTGGCTTTGGACAGTGGCTTTGGACATAGAGGGGCTTTGGAGAGTGGCTTTGGAGAGTGGCTTTGGACGGTGGCTTTGGACATAGAGTGGCTTTGGAGAGTGGCTTTGGAGAGTGGCTTTGGACGGTGGCTTTGGACATAGAGTGGCTTTGGAGAGTGGCTTTGGAGAGTGGCTTTGGACTGGCTTTGGACATAGAGTTGCTTTGGAGATTGGCTTTGGAGATTGGCTTTGGACAGTGACTTTGGACATAGAGTGGCTTGGGAGAGAGGCTTTGGAGATTGGCTTTGGACAGTGGCTTTGGACATAGAGTGGCTTTGGAGAGTGGCTTTGGAGAGTGGCTTTGGACAGAGGCTTTGGAGAGTGGCTTTGGACAGTGGCTTTGGACATAGAGTGGCTTTGGAGAGTGGCTTTGGACAGTGGCTTTGGACAGTGATTTTGGACATAGAGTGGCTTTGTAGAGTGGGTTTGGAGAGTGGCTTTGGACAGTGGCTTTGGACATAGAGTGGCTTTGGACAGTGGCTTTGGACAGTGTCTTTGACAGTGGCTTTGGACATAGAGTGGCTTTGGACATAGAGTGGCTATGGACAGTGGCTTTGGACAGTGGCTTTGGACAGTGGCTTTGGACATAGAGTGGCTTAGGACAGTGGCTTTGGAGAGTGGCTTTGGACAGTGGCTTTGGACATAGAGTGGCTTTGTTCAGTTGCTTTGGAGAGTGTCTTTGGAGAGTGGCTTTGGACATAGAGTGGCTTTGGACAGTGGATTTGGAGAGTGGCTTTGGACAGTGGCTTTGGACATAGTGTGGCTTTGGAAAGTGGCTTTGGAGAGTGGCTTTGGACAGTGGCTTTGGACATAGAGTGGCTTTGGACAGTGTCTTTGGAGAGTGGCTTTGGACAGTGGCTTTGGACATAGAGTGGCTTTGAACAGTGGCTTTGGAGAGTGGCTTTGGACAGTGGCTTCGGACATAGAGTGGCTTTGGACAGTGGCTTTGGAGAGTAGCTTTCGACAGTGGCTTTGAACATAGAGTGGCTTTGGACAGCGGCTTTGGACAGTGGCTTTGGACAGTGGCTTTGGACATAGAGTGGCTTTGGACAGTGGCTTTGGACATAGAGTGGCTTTGGACAGTGGCTTTAGACAGTGGCTTTGGACAGTGGCTTTGGACATAGAGTAGCTTTGGACAGTGGCTGGCTTTGGACAGTGGCTTTGGACATAGAGTGGCTTTGGAAAGTGGCTTTGGACAGTGGCTTTGGACAGTGGCTTTGGACATAGAGTGGCTTTGGACAGTGGCTTTGGACAGTGGCTTTGGACAGTGGCTTTGGACATAGAGTGGCTTTGGACAGTGGCTTTGGACATAGAGTGGCTTTGGAGAGTGGCTTTGGAGAATGGCTTTGGACAGTGGCTTTGGACATAGAGTGGCTTTGGAGAGTGGCATTGGAGAGTAGCTTTGGACAGTGGCTTTGGACATAGAGTGGCTTTGGAGAGTGGCTTTGGAGAGTGGCTTTGGACAGTGGCTTTGGACATAGAGTGACTTAGGAGAGTGGCTTTGGACAGTGGCTTTGGACAGTCGCTTTGGACATAGAGTGGCTTTGGAGAGTGGCTTTGGAGAGTGGCTTTGGACAGTGGCTTTGGACATAGAGTGACTTTCGAAAGTGGCTTTGTAGAGTCGCTTTGGACAGTGGCTTTGGACATACATGGATTTGGACAGTGGCTTTGGTGAGTGGCTTTGGACAGTGGCTTTGGACATAGAGTGGCTTTGGAGAGTGGCTTTGGACAGTGGCTTTGGTCATTGGCTTTGGACATAGAGTGGCTTTGGAGAGTGGCTTTGGACAGTGGCTTTGGACATAGAGTGGCTTTGGAGAGTGGCTTTTGAGAGTGGCTTTGGACAGTGCCTTTGGAGATAGAGTGGCTTTGGAGAGTGGCTTTGGACAGTGGCTTTGGACAGTTGCTTTGGACATAGAGTGGCTTTGGACAGTGGCTTTGGACAGTGGCTTTGGACAGTGGCTTTGGACATAGATTGGCTTTGGAGAGTGGATTTGGACAGTGACTTTGGACAGTGGCTTTGGGCATAGAGTGGCTTTGAAGAGTGTCTTTGGACAGTGGCTTTGGACATAGAGTGGCTTTGGCAGTGGCTTTGGACAGTGGCTTTGGACAGTGGCTTTGGACATAGAGTGGCTTTGGACAGTGGCTTTGGAGAGTGGCATTGGACAGTGGCTTTGGACATAGAGTGGCTTTGGACAGTGGCTTTGGAGAGTGGCTTTGGACAGTGGCTTTGGACATAGAGTGACTTTGGACAGTGGCTTTGGAGAGTGCCTTTGGACAGTGGCTTTGGACATAGAGTGGCTTTGGACAGTGGCTTTGGAGAGTAGCTTTGGACAGTGACTTTGAACATAGAGTGGCTTTTGACAGTGGCTTTGGACAGTGGATTTGGACAGTGGCTTTGGATATAGAGTGGCTTTGGACAGTGGCTTTAGACAGTGGCTTTGGACAGTGGCTTTGGACATAGAGTGGCTTTGGACAGAAGCTTTGGAGAGTGGCTTTGGACAGTGGCTTTGGACATAGAGTGGCTTTGGATAGTGGCTTTGGTCAGTGGCTTTGGAGAGTGGCTTTGGACATAGAGTGGCTTTGGACAGTGGCTTTGGACAGTGGCTTTGGACAGTGGCTTTGGATATAGAGTGGCTTTGGATAGTGGCTTTGGACATAGAGTGGCTTTGGAGAGTGGCATTGGAGAATGGCTTTGGACAGTGACTTTGGACATAGAGTAGCTTTGGATAGTGGCTTTGGACAGTGGCTTTGGACAGTGGCTTTGGACAGTGGCTTTGAACATAGAGTGGCTTTGGACAGTGGCTTTGGACAGTGGCTTTGGACAGTGGCTTTGGACATAGAGTGGCTTTGGACAGTGGCTTTGGACATAGAATTGCTTTGGACAGTTGCTTTGTACAGTGGCTTTGGACATAGAGTGGCATTGGAAAGTGGCTTTGGAGAGTGGCTATGGACAGTGGCTTTGGACATAGAGTGGCTTTAGACAGTGGCTTTGGACATAGAGTGGCTTTAGACAGTGGCTTTGGACAGTGGCTTTGGACAGTGGTTTGGACAGTGGCTTTGGACACAGAGTGGCTTTGAAGAGTGGCTTTGGAGAGTGGCTTTGGACAGTGGCTTTGGACATAGAGTGGCTTTGGACAGTGGATTTGGAGAGTGGCTTTGGACATAGAGTGGCTTTGGAGAGTGGCTTTGGAGAGTGGCTTTGGACAGTGGCTTTGGAGATAGAGTGGCTTTGGAGAGTGGCTTTGGACAGTGGCTATGGACAGTTGCTTTGGACACAGAGTGGCTTTGGACAATGGCTTTGGACAGTGGCTTTGGACAGTGGCTTTGGACATAGAGTGGCTTTGGAGAGTGGCTTTGGACAGTGACTTTGTACAGTGGCTTTGGACATAGAGTGGCTTTGGAGAGTGGCTTTGGAGAGTGGCTTTGGACAGTGGCTTTGGACATAGAGTGGCTTTGGACAGTGGCTTTGGACAGTGGCTTTGGACAGTGGCTTTGGACATAGAGTGGCTTTGGACAGTGGCTTTGGACAGTGGCTTTGGACAGTGGCTTTGGACATAGAGTGGCTTTGGAGAGTGGCTTTGGAGAGTGGCTTTGGAGAGTGGCTTTCGACAGTGGCTTTGGACATAGAGTGGCTTTAGAGAGTGGCTTTGGAGAGTGGCTTTGGAGAGTGGCTTTCGATCTAGAGTGGCTTTGGACAGTGGATTTGGAGAGTGGCTTTGGACAGTGGCTTTGGACATAGAGTGGCTTTGGAGAGTGGCTTTGAAAAGTGGCTTTGGACAGTAATTTTGGACATAGAGTGGCTTTATAGAGTGGCTTTGGAGAGTCGCTTTGGACAGTGGCTTTGGACATAGAGTGGCCTTGGACAGTGGCTTTGGACAGTGGCTTTGGACAGTGGCTTTGGACATAGAGTGGCTTTGGACAGTGGCTTTGGAGAGTGGCTTTGGACAGTGGCTTTGGACATAGAGTGGCTTTGGAGAGTGGCTTTGGAGAGTGGCTTTGGAGAGTGGCTTTCGACAGTGGCTTTGGACATAGAGTGGCTTTAGATAGTGGCTTTGGAGAGTGGCTTTGGAGAGTGGCTTTCGACATAGAGTGGCTTTGGACAGTGTATTTGGAGAGTGGCTTTGGACAGTGGCTTTGGACATAGAGTGGCTTTGGACAGTGGCTTTGTAGAGTGGCTTTGGACAGTGGCTTTGGACATAGAGTGGCTTTGGAGAGTGGCTTTGGGGAGTGACTTTGGACAGTGGCTTTGGACATAGAGTGGCTTTGGACAGTGGCTTTGGAGAGTGGCTTTGGACAGTGGCTTTGGACATAGAGTGGCTTTGGACAGTGGCTTTGGACAGTGGCTTTGGACATAGAGTGGCTTTGGACAGTGGCTTTAGACAGAGGCTTTGGACAGTAGCTTTGGACATAGAGTGGCTTTGGACAGTGGCTTTGGAGAGTGGCTTTGGACAGTGGCTTTGGACATAGAGTGGCTTTGGATAGTGGCTTTGGAGAGTGGCTTTGGACAGTGGCTTTGGACATAGAGTGGCTTTGGACAGTGGCTTTGGACAGTAGCTTTGGACAGTGGCTTTGGACATAGAGTGGCTTTGGACAGTGGCTTTAGACAGTGGCTTTGAACAGTGGCTTTGGACATAGAGTGGCTTTGGACAGTGGCTTTGGACATAGAGTGGCTTTGGACAGTAGCTTTGGACATAGAGTGGCTTTGGACAGTGGCTTTGGAGAGTGGCTTTGGACAGTGGCTTTGGACATAGAGTGGGTTTGGACAATGGCTTTGGACAGTGGCTTTGGACAGTGGCTTTGGACATAGAGTGGCTTTGGGCAGTGGCTTTAGACAGTGGCTTTGAACTGTGGCTTTGGACATAGAGTGGCTTTGGACAGTGGCTTTGGACATAGAGTGGCTTTGGACAGTGGCTTTGGACATAGAGTGTCTTTGGACATAGAGTGCCTTTGGACAGTGGCTTTGGACAGTGGGTTTGGACAGTGGCTTTGGACATAGATTGGATTTGGACAGTGGCGTTGGACATAGAGTGGCTTTAGAGAGTGGCTTTGGAGAATGGCTTTGGACAGTGGCTTTGGACATAGAGTGGCTTTGGAGAGTGGCTTTGGAGAGTGGCTTTGGACAGTGGCTTTGGACATAGAGTGGCTTTGGAGAGTGGCTTTGGAGAGTGGCTTTGGACAGTGGCTTTGGACATAGAGGGGCTTTGGAGAGTGGCTTTGGAGAGTGGCTTTGGACGGTGGCTTTGGACATAGAGTGGCTTTGGAGAGTGGCTTTGGAGAGTGGCTTTGGACAGTGGCTTTGGACATAGAGTGGCTTTGGAGAGTGGCTTTGGAGAGTGGCTTTGGACTGGCTTTGGACATAGAGTTGCTTTGGAGAGTGGCTTTGGAGATTGGCTTTGGACAGTGACTTTGGACATAGAGTGGCTTTGGAGAGAGGCTTTGGAGATTGGCTTTGGACAGTGGCTTTGGACATAGAGTGGCTTTGGAGAGTGGCTTTGGAGAGTGGCTTTGGACAGAGGCTTTAGACATAGAGTGGCTTTGGACAGTGGCTTTGGACAGTGGCTTTGGACAGTGGCTTTGGAAATAGACTGGCTTTGGACAGTGGCTTTGGAAAGTGGCTTTGGACAGTGGCTTTGGACAGTGGCTTTGGACAGTGGCTTTGGACAGTGGCTTTTGACAGTAGCTTTGGACATAGAGTGGCTTTGGACATACAGTGGCTTTGGACAGTGGCTTTGGACATACAGTGGCTTTGGACATACAGTGGCTTTGGACAGTGGCTTTGGACATACAGTGGCTTTGGACATACAGTGGCTTTGGACAGTGGCTTTGGACATACAGTGGCTTTGGACATACAGTGGCTTTGGACAGTGGCTTTGGACATACAGTGGCTTTAGACAGTAGCTTTGGACATACAGTGGCCTTGGACATACAGTGGCTTTGGATAGTGGCTTTCGACATACAGTGGCTTTGGAAATACAGTGGCTTTGGAAAGTAGCTTTGGAGATACAGTGTCTTTGGACATACAGTGGCTTTGGACAGTGGCTTTGGACATACAGTGGCTTTGGACATATAGTGGCTTTGGACAGTGGCTTTGGAGAGTGGCTTTGGACAGTGGCTTTGGACATAGAGTAGTTTAGGACAGTGGCTTTGGAGAGTGGCTTTGGACAGTGGCTTTGGACATAGAGTGGTTTAGGACAGTGGCTTTGGAGAGTGGCTTTGGACAGTTGCTTTGGACAGTGGCTTTGGACAGTGGCTTTGGACATAGATTGGCTTTGGACAGTGGCTTTGGAAAGTGGCTTTAGACAGTGGCTTTGGACAGTGGCTTTGGACAGTGGCTTTGGACAGTGGCTTTGGACAGTGGCTTTGGACATAGAATTGCTTTGGAGAGTGGCTTTGGACAGTGGGTTTGTACAGTGGCTTTGGACATAGAGTGGCTTTGGACAATGGAATTGGACAGTGGCTATGGACAGTGGCTTTGGACATAGAGTGGCTTTAGACAGTGACTTTGGACAGTGGCTTTGGACAGTGGCTTTGGACAAAGAGTGGCTTTGGAGAGTTGCTTTGGACAGTGGCTTTGGACATTGGCTTTGGACATAGAGTGTCTTTGGATAGTGGCTTTGGACAGTGGCTTTGGACAGTGGCTTTGGACATAGAATGGCTTTGGAGAGTGGCTTTGGACAGTGGCTTTGGACAGTGGCTTTGGACATAGAGTGGCTTTGATGAGTGGCTTTGGAGAGTGGCTTTGGACAGTGGCTTTGGACATAGAGTGGCTTTGGAGAGTGGCTTTGGACATAGAGTGGCTTTGGAGAGTGGCTTTGGAGAGTGGCTTTGGACAGTGGCTTTGGAGATAGAGTGGCTTTGGAGAGTGGCTTTGGACAGTGGCTTTGGACAGTTGCTTTGGACATAGAGTGGCTTTGGACAGTGGCTTTGGACAGTGGCTTTGGACAGTGGCTTTGGACATAGAGTGGCTTTGGACAGTAGCTTTGGAAAGTGACTTTGGACAGTGTCTTTGGACATAGAGTGGCTTTGGAGAGTGGCTTTGGACAGTGGCTTTGGACAGTGGCTTTGGACATAGAGTGGCTTTGGAGAGTGGCTTTGGAAAGTGGCTTTGGACAGTGGCTTTGGACATAGAGTGGCTTTGTAGAGTGGCTTTGGACAGTGGCTTTGGACAGTGATTTTGGACATAGAGTGGCTTTGGACAGTGGCTTTGGAGAGTAGCTTTCGACAGTGGCTTTGAACATAGAGTGGCTTTGGACAGCGGCTTTGGACAGTGGCTTTGGACAGTGGCTTTGGACATAGAGTGGCTTTGGACAGTGGCTTTGGACATAGAGTGGCTTTGGACAGTGGCTTTAGACAGTGGCTTTGGACAGTGGCTTTGGACATAGAGTAGCTTTGGACAGTGGCTGGCTTTGGACAGTGGCTTTGGACATAGAGTGGCTTTGGAAAGTGGCTTTGGACAGTGGCTTTGGACAGTGGCTTTGGACATAGAGTGGCTTTGGACAGTGGCTTTGGACAGTGGCTTTGGACAGTGGCTTTGGACATAGAGTGGCTTTGGACAGTGGCTTTGGACATAGAGTGGCTTTGGAGAGTGGCTTTGGAGAATGGCTTTGGACAGTGGCTTTGGACATAGAGTGGCTTTGGAGAGTGGCATTGGAGAGTAGCTTTAGACAGTGGCTTTGGACATAGAGTGGCTTTGGAAAGTGGCTTTGGAGAGTGGCTTTGGACAGTGGCTTTGGACATAGAGTGGCTTAGGAGAGTGGCTTTGGACAGTGGCTTTGGACAGTCGCTTTGGACATAGATTGGCTTTGGAGAGTGGCTTTGGAGAGTGGCTTTGGACAGTGGCTTTGGACATAGAGTGACTTTCGAAAGTGGCTTTGTAGAGTCGCTTTGGACAGTGGCTTTGGACATACATGGCTTTGGACAGTGGCTTTGGTGAGTGGCTTTGGACAGTGGCTTTGGACATAGAGTGGCTTTGGAGAGTGGCTTTGGACAGTGGCTTTGGTCATTGGCTTTGGACATAGAGTGGCTTTGGAGAGTGGCTTTGGACAGTGGCTTTGGACATAGAGTGGCTTTGGAGAGTGGCTTTGGAGAGTGGCTTTGGACAGTGACTTTGGACAGTGGCTTTGGGCATAGAGTGGCTTTGAAGAGTGTCTTTGGACAGTGGCTTTGGACAGTGGCTTTGGACATAGAGTGGCTTTGGACAGTAGCTTTGGAGAGTGGCTTTGGACAGTGGCTTTGGACATAGAGTGGCTTTGGAGAGTGGCTTTGGACAGTGGCTTTGGACAGTGATTTTGGACATAGAGTGGCTTTGTAGAGTGGCTTTGGAGAGTGGCTTTGGACAGTGGCTTTGGACATAGAGTGGCTTTGGACAGTGGCTTTGGACAGTGGCTTTGGACAGTGGCTTTGGACATAGAGTGGCTTTGGCAGTGGCTTTGGACAGTGGCTTTGGACGGTGGCTTTGGACATAGAGTGGCTTTGGACAGTGGCTTTGGAGAGTGGCTTTGGACAGTGGCTTTGGACATAGAGTGGCTTTGGACAGTGGATTTGGAGAGTGGCTTTGGACAGTGGCTTTGGACATAGAGTGGCGTAGGACAGTGGATTTGGAGAGTGGCTTTGGACAGTGGCTTTGGACATAGAGTGGCTTTGGACAGTGGCTTTGGAGAGTGGCTTTGGACAGTGGCTTTGGACATAGAGTGGCTTTGGACAGTGGCTTTGGAGAGTGCCTTTGGACAGTGGCTTTGGACATAGAGTGGCATTGGACAGTGGCTTTAGAGAGTAGCTTTGGACAGTGACTTTGAACATAGAGTGGCTTTTGACAGTGGCTTTGGACAGTGGCTTTGGACAGTGGCTTTGGATATAGAGTGGCTTTGGACAGTGGCTTTAGACAGTGGCTTTGGACAGTGGCTTTGGACATAGAGTGGCTTTGGACAGAAGCTTTGGTGAGTGGCTTTGGACAGTGGCTTTGGACATAGAGTGGCTTTGGATAGTGGCTTAGGTCAGTGGATTTGGACAGTGGCTTTGGACATAGAGTGGCTTTGGACAGTGGCTTTGGACAGTGGCTTTGGACAGTGGCTTTGGACATAGAGTGGCTTTGGACAGTGGCTTTGGTCATAGAGTGGCTTTGGAGAGTGGCATTGGAGAATGGCTTTGGACAGTGACTTTGGACATAGAGTGGCTTTGGATAGTGGCTTTGGACAGTGGCTTTGGACAGTTGCTTTGGACAGTGGCTTTGGACATAGAGTGGCTTTGGACAGTGGCTTTAGACAGTGGCTTTGGACAGTGGCTTTGGACATAGAGTGGCTTTGGACAGTGGCTTTGGACATAGAATTGCTTTGGACAGTGGCTTTGTACAGTGGCTTTGGACATAGAGTGGCTTTGGAAAGTGGCTTTGGACAGTGGCTATGGACAGTGGCTTTGGACATTGAGTGGCTTTAGACAGTGGCTTTGGACATAGAGTGGCTTTAGACAGTGGCTTTGGACAGTGGCTTTGGACAGTGGTTTGGACAGTGGCTTTGGATACAGAGTGGCTTTGAAGAGTGGCTTTGGAGAGTGGCTTTGGACAGTGGCTTTGGACATAGAGTGGCTTTGGAGAGTGGATTTGGAGAGTGGCTTTGGACATAGAGTGGCTTTGGAGAGTGGCTTTGGAGAGTGGCTTTGGACAGTGGCTTTGGAGATAGAGTTTATTTGGAGAGTGGCTTTGGACAGTGGCTATGGACAGTTGCTTTGGACATAGAGTGGCTTTGGACAATGGCTTTGGACAGTGGCTTTGGACAGTGGCTTTGGACATAGAGTGGCTTTGGAGAGTGGCTTTGGACAGTGACTTTGGACAGTGGCTTTGGACATAGAGTGGCTTTGGAGAGTGGCTTTGGACAGTGGCTTTGGACAGTGGCTTTGGAAATAGAGTGGCTTTAGAGAGTGGCTTTGGAGAGGGGCTTTGGACAGTGGCTTTGGACATAGAGTGGCTTTGGAGAGTGGCTTTGAAAAGTGGCTTTGGACAGTGATTTTGGACATAGAGTGGCTTTATAGAGTGGCTTTGGAGAGTGGCTTTGGACAGTGGCTTTGGACATAGAGTGGCTTTGGACAGTGGCTTTGGACAGTGGCTTTGGACAGTGGCTTTGGACATTGAGTGGCTTTGGACAGTGGCTTTGGACAGTGGCTTTGAACAGTGGCTTTGGACATAGAGTGGCTTTGGAGAGTGGCTTTGGAGAGTGGCTTTGGAGAGTGGCTTTCGACAGTGGCTTTCGACATAGAGTGGCTTTAGACAGTGGCTTTGGAGAGTGTCTTTGGAGAGTGGCTTTCGACATAGAGTGGCTTTGGACAGTGGATTTGGAGAGTGGCTTTGGACAGTGGCTTTGGACATAGAGTGGCATTGGACAGTGGCTTTGTAGAGTGGCTTTGGACAGTGGCTTTGGACATAGAGTGGCTTTGGAGAGTGGCTTTGGGGAGTGACTTTGGACAGTGGCTTTGGACATACAGTGGCTTTGGAGAGTGGTTTTGGAGAGTGGCTTTGGACAGTGGCTTTGGACATAGAGTGGCTTTGGAGAGTGGCTTTGGACAGTGGCTTTGGACAGTAATTTTGGACATAGAGTGGCTTTGGACAGTGGCTTTGGACAGTGGCTTTGAACAGTGGCTTTGGACATAGAGTGGCTTTGGACAGTGGCTTTGGAGAGTGGCTTTGGACAGTGGCTTTGGACATAGAGTGGCTTTGGACATTGGCTTTGGAGAGTGGCTTTGGAGAGTGGCTTTGGACATAGAGTGGCTTTGGACAGTGGATTTGGAGAGTGGCTTTGGATAGTGGCTTTGGACATAGAGTGGCTTTGGACAGTGGCTTTGGAGAGTGGCTTTGGACAGTGGCTTTGGACATAGAGTGGCATTGGACAGTGGCTTTGGAGAGTGGCTTTGGACAGTGGCTTTGGACATAGAGTGGCTTTGGACAGTGGCTTTGGACAGTAGCTTTGGACAGTGGCTTTGGATAGAGAGTGGCTTTGGACAGTGGCTTTGGACAGTAGCTTTGGACAGTGGCTTTGGACATAGAGTGGCTTTGGACAGTGGCTTTGGACAGTGGCTTTGGACAGTGGCTTTGGACATAGAGAGGCTTTGGACAGTGGCTTTGGACAGTGGCTTTGGACAGTGGCTTAGCACATAGAGTGGATTTGGATAGTTGATTTGGACATTGGCTTTGGACAGTGGGTTTGGACATAGAGTGGCTTTGGACAGTGACTTTGGACAGTGGCTTTGGAAAGTGGCTTTGGAAATAGAGTGGCTTTGGACAATGGCTTTGGACAGTGGCTTTGGACAATGGCTTTGGACATAGATTGGCTTTGGACATAGAGTGGCTTTGGACAGTGGCTTTGGACAGTGGCTTTGGACATAGAGTGGCTTTGGACAGTGGCTTTGGACAGTGCCTTTGGACAGTGGCTTTGGACATAGAGTGGCTTTGGACAGTGGCTTTGGACAGTGGCTTTGTACAGTGGCTTTGGACAGTGGCTTTGGACATAGAGTGGCTTTGGACTGTTGCTTTGGACAGTATCTTTGGACAGTGGCTTTGGACATAGAGTGGCTGTGGACAATGGCTTTGGACAGTGGCTTTGGACAGTGGCTTTGGACATAGAGTGGCTTTGGACAGTGGCTTTGGACAGTGGCTTTGGACAGTGGCTTTGGACAGTGGCTTTGGACAGTGGCTTTGGACTGTGGCTTTGGACATAGAGTGGCTTTGGACATACAGTGGATTTGGACAGTGGCTTTGGACATACAGTGGCTTTGGACATACAGTGGCTTTGGACATACAGTGGCTTTGGACATACAGTGGCTTTGGACAGTGGCTTTGGACATACAGTGGCTTTAGACATACAGTGGCTTTGAACAGTGGCTTTGGACATACAATGGCTTTAGACAGTGGCTTTGGACATACAGTGGCTTTGGACATATAGTGGCTTTGGATAGTGGCTTTGGACATACAGTGGCTTTGGACATACGGTGGCTTTGGACAGTAGCTTTGGACATACAGTGGCTTTGGACATACAGTGGCTTAGGACAGTGGCTTTGGACATACAGTGGCTTTGGACATACAGTGGCTATGGACAGTGGCTTTGGTGAGTGGCTTAGGACAGTGGCTTTGGGCATAGAGTAGTTTAGGACAGTGGCTTTGGACAGTGGCTTTGGACTAGAGTGGCTTAGGACAGTGGATTTGGAGAGTGGCTTTGGACAGTGGCTTTGGACATAGAGTGGCTTTGGACAGTGGCTTTGGAGAGTGGCTTTGGACAGTAGCTTTGGACATAGAGTGGCTTTGGACAGTGGCTTTGGAGAGTAGCTTTGGGCAGTGACTTTGAACATAGAGTGGCTTTTGACAGTGGCTTTGGACAGTGCCTTTGGACAGTGCCTTTGGACAGTGGCTTTGGACAGTGGCTTTGGATATAGAGTGGCTTTGGACAGTGGCTTTAGACAGTGGCTTTGGACAGTAGCTTTGGACATAGAGTAGCTTTGGACAGTGGCTTTGGAGAGTGGCTTTGGACAGTGGCTTTGGACATAGAGTGGCTTTGGATAGTGGCTTTGGTCAGTGGCTTTGGACAGTGGCTTTGGACATAGAGTGGCTTTGGACAGTGGCTTTGGACAGTGGCTTTGGACAGTGGCTTTGGACATAGAGTGGCTTTGGACAGTGGCTTTGGATATAGAGTGCCTTTGGAGAGTGGCATTGGAGAATGGCTTTAGACAGTGACTTTGGACATAGAGTGGCTTTGGAGAGTGGCTTTGGACAGTGGCTTTGGACAGTGGCTTTGGACAGTGGCTTTGGACATAGAGTGGCTTTGGACAGTGGCTTTGGACAGTGGCTTTGGACAGTGGCTTTGGACATAGAGTGGCTTTGGACAGTGGCTTTGGACATAGAATTGCTTTGGTCAGTGGCTTTGTACAGTGGCTTTGGACATAGAGTGGCTTTGGAAAGTGGCTTTGGATAGTGGCTATGGACAGTGGCTTTGGACATAGAGTGGCTTTAGACAGTGGCTTTGGACATAGAGTGGCTTTAGAGAGTGGCTTTGGACAGTGGCTTTTGACAGTGGTTTGGAAAGTGGCTTTGGACACAGAGTGGCTTTGAAGAGTGGCTTTGGAGAGTGGCTTTGGACAGTGGCTTTGGACATAGAGTGGCTTTGGAGAGTAGATTTGGAGAGTGGCTTTGGACATAGAGTGGCTTTGGAGAGTGGCTTTGGAGAGTGGCTTTGGACAGTGGCTTTGAAGATAGAGTGGCTTTGGATAGTGGCTTTGGACAGTGGCTTTGGACAGTGGCTTTGGACAGTGGCTTTGGACATAGAGTGGCTTTGGACAGTGGCTTTGGACAGTTGCTTTGGACAGTGGCTTTGGACATAGAGTGGCTTTGGACAGTGGCTTTGGACATAGAATTGCTTTGGACAGTGGCTTTGTACAGTGGCTTTGGACATAGAGTGGCTTTGTAAAGTGGCTTTGGACAGTGGCTATGGACAGTGGCTTTGGACATAGAGTGGCTTTAGACAGTGGCTTTGGACATAGAGTGGCTTTAGACAGTGGCTTTGGACAGTGGCTTTGGACAGTGGTTTGGACAGTGGCTTTGGACACAGAGTGGCTTTGAAGAGTGGCTTTGGAGAGTGGCTTTGGACAGTGGCTTTGGACATAGAGTGGCTTTGGAGAGTGGATTTGGAGAGTGGCTTTGGACATAGAGTGGCTTTGGAGAGTGGCTTTGGAGAGTGGCTTTGGACAGTGGCTTTGGAGATTGAATGGCTTTGGAGAGTGGCTTTGGACAGTGACTTTGGACAGTGGCTTTGGGCATAGAGTGGCTTTGAAGAGTGTCTTTGGACAGTGGCTTTGGACAGTGGCTTTGGACATAGAGTGGCTTTGGACAGTAGCTTTGGAGAGTGGCTTTGGACAGTGGCTTTGGACATAGAGTGGCTTTGGAGAGTGGCTTTGGACAGTGGCTTTGGACAGTGATTTTGGACATAGAGTGGCTTTGTAGAGTGGCTTTGGAGAGTGGCTTTGGACAGTGGCTTTGGACATAGAGTGGCTTTGGACAGTGGCTTTGGACAGTGGCTTTGGACAGTGGCTTTGGACATAGAGTGGCTTTGGCAGTGGCTTTGGACAGTGGCTTTGGACGGTGGCTTTGGACATAGAGTGGCTTTGGACAGTGGCTTTGGAGAGTGGCTTTGGACAGTGGCTTTGGACATAGAGTGGCTTTGGACAGTGGATTTGGAGAGTGGCTTTGGACAGTGGCTTTGGACATAGAGTGGCGTAGGACAGTGGATTTGGAGAGTGGCTTTGGACAGTGGCTTTGGACATAGAGTGGCTTTGGACAGTGGCTTTGGAGAGTGGCTTTGGACAGTGGCTTTGGACATAGAGTGGCTTTGGACAGTGGCTTTGGAGAGTGCCTTTGGACAGTGGCTTTGGACATAGAGTGGCATTGGACAGTGGCTTTAGAGAGTAGCTTTGGACAGTGACTTTGAACATAGAGTGGCTTTTGACAGTGGCTTTGGACAGTGGCTTTGGACAGTGGCTTTGGATATAGAGTGGCTTTGGACAGTGGCTTTAGACAGTGGCTTTGGACAGTGGCTTTGGACATAGAGTGGCTTTGGACAGAAGCTTTGGAGAGTGGCTTTGGACAGTGGCTTTGGACATAGAGTGGCTTTGGATAGTGGCTTAGGTCAGTGGATTTGGACAGTGGCTTTGGACATAGAGTGGCTTTGGACAGTGGCTTTGGACAGTGGCTTTGGACAGTGGCTTTGGACATAGAGTGGCTTTGGACAGTGGCTTTGGACATAGAGTGGCTTTGGAGAGTGGCATTGGAGAATGGCTTTGGACAGTGACTTTGGACATAGAGTGGCTTTGGATAGTGGCTTTGGACAGTGGCTTTGGACAGTTGCTTTGGACAGTGGCTTTGGACATAGAGTGGCTTTGGACAGTGGCTTTAGACAGTGGCTTTGGACAGTGGCTTTGGACATAGAGTGGCTTTGGACAGTGGCTTTGGACATAGAATTGCTTTGGACAGTGGCTTTGTACAGTGGCTTTGGACATAGAGTGGCTTTGGAAAGTGGCTTTGGACAGTGGCTATGGACAGTGGCTTTGGACATTGAGTGGCTTTAGACAGTGGCTTTGGACATAGAGTGGCTTTAGACAGTGGCTTTGGACAGTGGCTTTGGACAGTGGTTTGGACAGTGGCTTTGGATACAGAGTGGCTTTGAAGAGTGGCTTTGGAGAGTGGCTTTGGACAGTGGCTTTGGACATAGAGTGGCTTTGGAGAGTGGATTTGGAGAGTGGCTTTGGACATAGAGTGGCTTTGGAGAGTGGCTTTGGAGAGTGGCTTTGGACAGTGGCTTTGGAGATAGAGTTTATTTGGAGAGTGGCTTTGGACAGTGGCTATGGACAGTTGCTTTGGACATAGAGTGGCTTTGGACAATGGCTTTGGACAGTGGCTTTGGACAGTGGCTTTGGACATAGAGTGGCTTTGGAGAGTGGCTTTGGACAGTGACTTTGGACAGTGGCTTTGGACATAGAGTGGCTTTGGAGAGTGGCTTTGGACAGTGGCTTTGGACAGTGGCTTTGGAAATAGAGTGGCTTTAGAGAGTGGCTTTGGAGAGGGGCTTTGGACAGTGGCTTTGGACATAGAGTGGCTTTGGAGAGTGGCTTTGAAAAGTGGCTTTGGACAGTGATTTTGGACATAGAGTGGCTTTATAGAGTGGCTTTGGAGAGTGGCTTTGGACAGTGGCTTTGGACATAGAGTGGCTTTGGACAGTGGCTTTGGACAGTGGCTTTGGACAGTGGCTTTGGACATTGAGTGGCTTTGGACAGTGGCTTTGGACAGTGGCTTTGAACAGTGGCTTTGGACATAGAGTGGCTTTGGAGAGTGGCTTTGGAGAGTGGCTTTGGAGAGTGGCTTTCGACAGTGGCTTTCGACATAGAGTGGCTTTAGACAGTGGCTTTGGAGAGTGTCTTTGGAGAGTGGCTTTCGACATAGAGTGGCTTTGGACAGTGGATTTGGAGAGTGGCTTTGGACAGTGGCTTTGGACATAGAGTGGCATTGGACAGTGGCTTTGTAGAGTGGCTTTGGACAGTGGCTTTGGACATAGAGTGGCTTTGGAGAGTGGCTTTGGGGAGTGACTTTGGACAGTGGCTTTGGACATACAGTGGCTTTGGAGAGTGGTTTTGGAGAGTGGCTTTGGACAGTGGCTTTGGACATAGAGTGGCTTTGGAGAGTGGCTTTGGACAGTGGCTTTGGACAGTGATTTTGGACATAGAGTGGCTTTGGACAGTGGCTTTGGACAGTGGCTTTGAACAGTGGCTTTGGACATAGAGTGGCTTTGGACAGTGGCTTTGGAGAGTGGCTTTGGACAGTGGCTTTGGACATAGAGTGGCTTTGGACATTGGCTTTGGAGAGTGGCTTTGGAGAGTGGCTTTGGACATAGAGTGGCTTTGGACAGTGGATTTGGAGAGTGGCTTTGGATAGTGGCTTTGGACATAGAGTGGCTTTGGACAGTGGCTTTGGAGAGTGGCTTTGGACAGTGGCTTTGGACATAGAGTGGCATTGGACAGTGGCTTTGGAGAGTGGCTTTGGACAGTGGCTTTGGACATAGAGTGGCTTTGGACAGTGGCTTTGGACAGTAGCTTTGGACAGTGGCTTTGGATAGAGAGTGGCTTTGGACAGTGGCTTTGGACAGTAGCTTTGGACAGTGGCTTTGGACATAGAGTGGCTTTGGACAGTGGCTTTGGACAGTGGCTTTGGACAGTGGCTTTGGACATAGAGTGGCTTTGGACAGTGGCTTTGGACAGTGGCTTTGGACAGTGGCTTAGCACATAGAGTGGATTTGGATAGTTGATTTGGACATTGGCTTTGGACAGTGGGTTTGGACATAGAGTGGCTTTGGACAGTGACTTTGGACAGTGGCTTTGGAAAGTGGCTTTGGAAATAGAGTGGCTTTGGACAATGGCTTTGGACAGTGGCTTTGGACAATGGCTTTGGACATAGATTGGCTTTGGACATAGAGTGGCTTTGGACAGTGGCTTTGGACAGTGGCTTTGGACATAGAGTGGCTTTGGACAGTGGCTTTGGACAGTGCCTTTGGACAGTGGCTTTGGACATAGAGTGGCTTTGGACAGTGGCTTTGGACAGTGGCTTTGTACAGTGGCTTTGGACAGTGGCTTTGGACATAGAGTGGCTTTGGACTGTTGCTTTGGACAGTATCTTTGGACAGTGGCTTTGGACATAGAGTGGCTGTGGACAATGGCTTTGGACAGTGGCTTTGGACAGTGGCTTTGGACATAGAGTGGCTTTGGACAGTGGCTTTGGACAGTGGCTTTGGACAGTGGCTTTGGACAGTGGCTTTGGACAGTGGCTTTGGACTGTGGCTTTGGACATAGAGTGGCTTTGGACATACAGTGGATTTGGACAGTGGCTTTGGACATACAGTGGCTTTGGACATACAGTGGCTTTGGACATACAGTGGCTTTGGACATACAGTGGCTTTGGACAGTGGCTTTGGACATACAGTGGCTTTAGACATACAGTGGCTTTGAACAGTGGCTTTGGACATACAATGGCTTTAGACAGTGGCTTTGGACATACAGTGGCTTTGGACATATAGTGGCTTTGGATAGTGGCTTTGGACATACAGTGGCTTTGGACATACGGTGGCTTTGGACAGTAGCTTTGGACATACAGTGGCTTTGGACATACAGTGGCTTAGGACAGTGGCTTTGGACATACAGTGGCTTTGGACATACAGTGGCTATGGACAGTGGCTTTGGTGAGTGGCTTAGGACAGTGGCTTTGGGCATAGAGTAGTTTAGGACAGTGGCTTTGAAGAGTGGCTTTGGACAGTGGCTTTGGACTAGAGTGGCTTAGGACAGTGGATTTGGAGAGTGGCTTTGGACAGTGGCTTTGGACATAGAGTGGCTTTGGACAGTGGCTTTGGAGAGTGGCTTTGGACAGTAGCTTTGGACATAGAGTGGCTTTGGACAGTGGCTTTGGAGAGTAGCTTTGGGCAGTGACTTTGAACATAGAGTGGCTTTTGACAGTGGCTTTGGACAGTGCCTTTGGACAGTGCCTTTGGACAGTGGCTTTGGACAGTGGCTTTGGATATAGAGTGGCTTTGGACAGTGGCTTTAGACAGTGGCTTTGGACAGTAGCTTTGGACATAGAGTAGCTTTGGACAGTGGCTTTGGAGAGTGGCTTTGGACAGTGGCTTTGGACATAGAGTGGCTTTGGATAGTGGCTTTGGTCAGTGGCTTTGGACAGTGGCTTTGGACATAGAGTGGCTTTGGACAGTGGCTTTGGACAGTGGCTTTGGACAGTGGCTTTGGACATAGAGTGGCTTTGGACAGTGGCTTTGGACATAGAGTGCCTTTGGAGAGTGGCATTGGAGAATGGCTTTAGACAGTGACTTTGGACATAGAGTGGCTTTGGAGAGTGGCTTTGGACAGTGGCTTTGGACAGTGGCTTTGGACAGTGGCTTTGGACATAGAGTGGCTTTGGACAGTGGCTTTGGACAGTGGCTTTGGACAGTGGCTTTGGACATAGAGTGGCTTTGGACAGTGGCTTTGGACATAGAATTGCTTTGGTCAGTGGCTTTGTACAGTGGCTTTGGACATAGAGTGGCTTTGGAAAGTGGCTTTGGATAGTGGCTATGGACAGTGGCTTTGGACATAGAGTGGCTTTAGACAGTGGCTTTGGACATAGAGTGGCTTTAGAGAGTGGCTTTGGACAGTGGCTTTTGACAGTGGTTTGGAAAGTGGCTTTGGACACAGAGTGGCTTTGAAGAGTGGCTTTGGAGAGTGGCTTTGGACAGTGGCTTTGGACATAGAGTGGCTTTGGAGAGTAGATTTGGAGAGTGGCTTTGGACATAGAGTGGCTTTGGAGAGTGGCTTTGGAGAGTGGCTTTGGACAGTGGCTTTGAAGATAGAGTGGCTTTGGATAGTGGCTTTGGACAGTGGCTTTGGACAGTGGCTTTGGACAGTGGCTTTGGACATAGAGTGGCTTTGGACAGTGGCTTTGGACAGTTGCTTTGGACAGTGGCTTTGGACATAGAGTGGCTTTGGACAGTGGCTTTGGACATAGAATTGCTTTGGACAGTGGCTTTGTACAGTGGCTTTGGACATAGAGTGGCTTTGTAAAGTGGCTTTGGACAGTGGCTATGGACAGTGGCTTTGGACATAGAGTGGCTTTAGACAGTGGCTTTGGACATAGAGTGGCTTTAGACAGTGGCTTTGGACAGTGGCTTTGGACAGTGGTTTGGACAGTGGCTTTGGACACAGAGTGGCTTTGAAGAGTGGCTTTGGAGAGTGGCTTTGGACAGTGGCTTTGGACATAGAGTGGCTTTGGAGAGTGGATTTGGAGAGTGGCTTTGGACATAGAGTGGCTTTGGAGAGTGGCTTTGGAGAGTGGCTTTGGACAGTGGCTTTGGAGATTGAATGGCTTTGGAGAGTGGCTTTGGACAGTGGCTATGGACAGTTGCTTTGGACATAGAGTGGCTTTGGACAATGGCTTTGGATAGTGGCTTTGGACAGTGGCTTTGGACATAGAGTGGCTTTGGAGAGTGGCTTTGGACAGTGACTTTGGACAGTGGCTTTGGACATAGAGTGGCTTTGGAGAGTGGCTTTGGACAGTGGCTTTGGACAGTGGCTTTGGAAATAGAGTGGCTTTAGAGAGTGGCTTTGGAGAGTGGCTTTGGACAGTGGCTTTGGACATAGAGTGGCTTTGGAGAGTGGCTTTGAAAAGTGGCTTTGGACAGTGATTTTGGACATAGAGTGGCTTTATAGAGTGGCTTTGGAGAGTGGCTTTGGACAGTGGCTTTGGACATAGAGTGGCTTTGGACAGTGGCTTTGGACAGTGGCTTTGGACAGTGGCTTTGGATATAGAGTGGCTTTGGACAGTGGCTTTGGACAGTGGCTTTGGACAGTGGCTTTGAACATAGAGTGGCTTTGGAGAGTGGCTTTGGAGAGTGGGTTTGGAGAGTGGCTTTCGACAGTGGCTTTGGACATAGAGTGGCTTTAGACAGTGGCTTTGGAGAGTGGCTTTGGAGAGTGGCTTTCGACATAGAGTGGCTTTGGACAGTCGATTTGGAGAGTGGCTTTGGACAGTGGCTTTGGACATAGAGTGGCTTTGGACAGTGGCTTGTAGAGTGGCTTTGGACAGTGGCTTTGGACATAGAGTGGCTTTGGAGAGTGGCTTTGGGGAGTGACTTTGGACAGTGGCTTTGGACATAGAGTGGCTTTGGAGAGTGGTTTTGGAGAGTGGCTTTGGACAGTGGCTTTGGACAGTGGCTTTGAACAGTGGCTTTGGACATAGAGTGGCTTTGGACAGTGGCTTTGGAGAGTGGCTTTGGACAGTGGCTTTGGACATAGAGTGGCTTTGGACATTGGCTTTGGAGAGTGGCTTTGGAGAGTGGCTTTGGACATAGAGTGGCTTTGGACAGTGGATTTGGAGAGTGGCTTTGGATAGTGGCTTTGGACATAGAGTGGCTTTGGACAGTGGCTTTGGAGAGTGGCTTTGGACAGTGGCTTTGGACATAGAGTGGCTTTGGACAGTGGCTTTGGAGAGTGGCTTTGGACAGTGGCTTTGGACATAGAGTGGCTTTGGACATAGAGTGGCTTTGGACAGTGGCTTTGGACAGTAGCTTTGGACAGTGGCTTTGGATAGAGAGTGGCTTTGGACAGTGGCTTTGGACAGTAGCATTGGACAGTGGCTTTGGACATAGAGTGGCTTTGGACAGTGGCTTTGGACAGTGGCTTTGGACTGTGGCTTTGGACATAGAGTGGCTTTGGACTGTTGCTTTGGACAGTGTCTTTGGACAGTGGCTTTGGACATAGAGTGGCTGTGGACAATGGCTTTGGACAGTGGCTTTGGACAGTGGCTTTGGACATAGAGTGGCTTTGGACAGTGGCTTTGGACAGTGGCTTTGGACAGTGGCTTTGGACAGTGGCTTTGGACAGTTGCTTTGGACAGTGGCTTTGGACATAGAGTGGCTTTGGACATACAGTGGCTTTGGACAGTGGCTTTGGACATACAGTGGCTTTGGACATACAGTGGCTTTGGACATACAATGGCTTTGGACATACAGTGGCTTTGGACAGTGGCTTTGGACATACAGTGGCTTTAGACATACAGTGGCTTTGAACAGTGGCTTTGGACATACAGTGGCTTTAGACAGTGGCTTTGGACATACAGTGGCTTTGGACATACAGTGGCTTTGGATAGTGGCTTTGGACATACAGTGGCTTTGGACATACAGTGGCTTTGGACAGTAGCTTTGGACATACAGTGGCTTTGGACATACAGTGGCTTAGGACAGTGGCTTTGGACATACAGTGGCTTTGGACATACAGTGGCTTTGGACATACAGTGGCTTTGGAGAGTGGCTTAGGACAGTGGCTTTGGACATAGAGTAGTTTAGGACAGTGGCTTTGAAGAGTGGCTTTGGACATTGGCTTTGGACTAGAGTGGCTTAGGACAGTGGATTTGGAGAGTGGCTTTGGACAGTGGCTTTGGACATAGAGTGGCTTTGGACAGTGGCTTTGGAGAGTGGCTATGGACAGTGGCTTTGGACATAG
This sequence comes from Cladorhizidae sp. MBARI D1340-BT2, assembly GCA_028752905.1. Classification (NCBI taxonomy): domain Eukaryota; kingdom Metazoa; phylum Porifera; class Demospongiae; order Poecilosclerida; family Cladorhizidae; species Cladorhizidae sp. MBARI D1340-BT2. The sequence continues at coordinate 27,329,927 of JAQNBH010000017.1, read as the reverse complement.
AGTGGCTTTGGACAGTGGCTTTGGAGAGTGCCTTTGGACAGTGGCTTTGGACATAGAGTGGCTTTGGACAGTGGCTTTGGAGAGTAGCTTTGGACAGTGACTTTGAACATAGAGTGGCTTTTGACAGTGGCTTTGGACAGTGGCTTTGGACAGTGGCTTTGGACAGTGGCTTTGGATATAGAGTGGCTTTGGACAGTGGCTTTAGACAGTGGCTTTGGACAGTGGCTTTGGACATAGAGTGGCTTTGGACAGTGGCTTTGGAGAGTGGCTTTGGACAGTGGCTTTGGACATAGAGTGGCTTTGGATAGTGGCTTTGGTCAGTGGCTTTGGACAGTGGCTTTGGACATAGAGTGGCTTTGGACAGTGGCTTTGGACAGTGGCTTTGGACAGTGGCTTTGGACATAGAGTGGCTTTGGACAGTGGCTTTGGACATAGAGTGCCTTTGGAGAGTGGCATTGGAGAATGGCTTTAGACAGTGACTTTGGACATAGAGTGGCTTTGGAGAGTGGCTTTGGACAGTGGCTTTGGACAGTGGCTTTGGACAGTGGCTTTGGACATAGAGTGGCTTTGAACAGTGGCTTTGGACAGTGGCTTTGGACAGTGGCTTTGGCCATAGAGTGGCTTTTGACAGTGGCTTTGGACAGTGGCTTTGGACAGTGGCTTTGGACATAGAGTGGCTTTGGACAGTGGCTTTGGACATAGAATTGCTTTGGTCAGTGGCTTTGTACAGTGGCTTTGGACATAGAGTGGCTTTGGAAAGTGGCTTTGGACAGTGGCTATGGACAGTGGCTTTGGACATAGAGTGGCTTTAGACAGTAGCTTTGGACATAGAGTGGCTTTAGAGAGTGGCTTTGGACAGTGGCTTTGGACAGTGGTTTGGAAAGTGGCTTTGGACACAGAGTGGCTTTGAAGAGTGGCTTTGGAGAGTGGCTTTGGACAGTGGCTTTGGACATAGAGTGGCTTTGTGGAGTAGATTTGGAGAGTGGCTTTGGACATAGAGTGGCTTTGGAGAGTGGCTTTGGAGAGTGGCTTTGGACAGTGGCTTTGAAGATAGAGTGGCTTTGGAGAGTGGCTTTGGACAGCGGCTATGGACAGTTGCTTTGGACATAGAGTGGCTTTGGACAATGGCTTTGGACAGTGGCTTTGGACAGTGGCTTTGGACATAGAGTGGCTTTGGAGAGTGGCTTTGGACAGTGAATTTGGACAGTGGCTTTGGACATAGAGTGGCTTTGGACAGTGGCTTTGGAGAGTGCCTTTGGACAGTGGCTTTGGACATAGAGTGGCTTTGGACAGTGGCTTTGGAGAGTAGCTTTGGGCAGTGACTTTGAACATAGAGTGGCTTTTGACAGTGGCTTTGGACAGTGGCTTTGGACAGTGGCTTTGGACAGTGGCTTTGGATATAGAGTGGCTTTGGACAGTGGCTTTAGACAGTGGCTTTGGACAGTGGCTTTGGACATAGAGTGGCTTTGGACAGTGGCTTTGGAGAGTGGCTTTGGACAGTGGCTTTGGACATAGAGTGGCTTTGGATAGTGGCTTTGGTCAGTGGCTTTGGACAGTGGCTTTGGACAGTGGCTTTGGATATAGAGTGGCTTTGGACAGTGGCTTTAGACAGTGGCTTTGGACAGTAGCTTTGGACATAGAGTGGCTTTGGACAGTGGCTTTGGAGAGTGGCTTTGGACAGTGGCTTTGGACATAGAGTGGCTTTGGATAGTGGCTTTGGTCAGTGGCTTTGGACAGTGGCTTTGGACATAGAGTGGCTTTGGACAGTGGCTTTGGACAGTGGCTTTGGACAGTGGCTTTGGACATAGAGTGGCTTTGGACAGTGGCTTTTGACAGTGGCTTTGGACAGTGGCTTTGGACATAGAGTGGCTTTGGACAGTGGCTTTGGACATAGAATTGCTTTGGTCAGTGGCTTTGTACAGTGGCTTTGGACATAGAGTGGCTTTGGAAAGTGGCTTTGGATAGTGGCTATGGACAGTGGCTTTGGACATAGAGTGGCTTTAGACAGTGGCTTTGGACATAGAGTGGCTTTAGAGAGTGGCTTTGGACAGTGGCTTTTGACAGTGGTTTGGAAAGTGGCTTTGGACACAGAGTGGCTTTGAAGAGTGGCTTTGGAGAGTGGCTTTGGACAGTGGCTTTGGACATAGAGTGGCTTTGGAGAGTAGATTTGGAGAGTGGCTTTGGACATAGAGTGGCTTTGGAGAGTGGCTTTGGAGAGTGGCTTTGGACAGTGGCTTTGAAGATAGAGTGGCTTTGGATAGTGGCTTTGGACAGTGGCTTTGGACAGTGGCTTTGGACAGTGGCTTTGGACATAGAGTGGCTTTGGACAGTGGCTTTGGACAGTTGCTTTGGACAGTGGCTTTGGACATAGAGTGGCTTTGGACAGTGGCTTTGGACATAGAATTGCTTTGGACAGTGGCTTTGTACAGTGGCTTTGGACATAGAGTGGCTTTGTAAAGTGGCTTTGGACAGTGGCTATGGACAGTGGCTTTGGACATAGAGTGGCTTTAGACAGTGGCTTTGGACATAGAGTGGCTTTAGACAGTGGCTTTGGACAGTGGCTTTGGACAGTGGTTTGGACAGTGGCTTTGGACACAGAGTGGCTTTGAAGAGTGGCTTTGGAGAGTGGCTTTGGACAGTGGCTTTGGACATAGAGTGGCTTTGGAGAGTGGATTTGGAGAGTGGCTTTGGACATAGAGTGGCTTTGGAGAGTGGCTTTGGAGAGTGGCTTTGGACAGTGGCTTTGGAGATTGAATGGCTTTGGAGAGTGGCTTTGGACAGTGGCTATGGACAGTTGCTTTGGACATAGAGTGGCTTTGGACAATGGCTTTGGATAGTGGCTTTGGACAGTGGCTTTGGACATAGAGTGGCTTTGGAGAGTGGCTTTGGACAGTGACTTTGGACAGTGGCTTTGGACATAGAGTGGCTTTGGAGAGTGGCTTTGGACAGTGGCTTTGGACAGTGGCTTTGGAAATAGAGTGGCTTTAGAGAGTGGCTTTGGAGAGTGGCTTTGGACAGTGGCTTTGGACATAGAGTGGCTTTGGAGAGTGGCTTTGAAAAGTGGCTTTGGACAGTGATTTTGTACATAGAGTGGCTTTATAGAGTGGCTTTGGAGAGTGGCTTTGGACAGTGGCTTTGGACATAGAGTGGCTTTGGACAGTGGCTTTGGACAGTGGCTTTGGACAGTGGCTTTGGATATAGAGTGGCTTTGGACAGTGGCTTTGGACAGTGGCTTTGGACAGTGGCTTTGGACATAGAGTGGCTTTGGAGAGTGGCTTTGGAGAGTGGGTTTGGAGAGTGGCTTTCGACAGTGGCTTTGGACATAGAGTGGCTTTAGACAGTGGCTTTGGAGAGTGGCTTTGGAGAGTGGCTTTCGACATAGAGTGGCTTTGGACAGTCGATTTGGAGAGTGGCTTTGGACAGTGGCTTTGGACATAGAGTGGCTTTGGACAGTGGCTTGTAGAGTGGCTTTGGACAGTGGCTTTGGACATAGAGTGGCTTTGGAGAGTGGCTTTGGGGAGTGACTTTGGACAGTGGCTTTGGACATAGAGTGGCTTTGGAGAGTGGTTTTGGAGAGTGGCTTTGGACAGTGGCTTTGGACAGTGGCTTTGAACAGTGGCTTTGGACATAGAGTGGCTTTGGACAGTGGCTTTGGAGAGTGGCTTTGGACAGTGGCTTTGGACATAGAGTGGCTTTGGACATTGGCTTTGGAGAGTGGCTTTGGAGAGTGGCTTTGGACATAGAGTGGCTTTGGACAGTGGATTTGGAGAGTGGCTTTGGATAGTGGCTTTGGACATAGAGTGGCTTTGGACAGTGGCTTTGGAGAGTGGCTTTGGACAGTGGCTTTGGACATAGAGTGGCTTTGGACAGTGGCTTTGGAGAGTGGCTTTGGACAGTGGCTTTGGACATAGAGTGGCTTTGGACATAGAGTGGCTTTGGACAGTGGCTTTGGACAGTAGCTTTGGACAGTGGCTTTGGATAGAGAGTGGCTTTGGACAGTGGCTTTGGACAGTAGCATTGGACAGTGGCTTTGGACATAGAGTGGCTTTGGACAGTGGCTTTGGACAGTGGCTTTGGACTGTGGCTTTGGACATAGAGTGGCTTTGGACTGTTGCTTTGGACAGTGTCTTTGGACAGTGGCTTTGGACATAGAGTGGCTGTGGACAATGGCTTTGGACAGTGGCTTTGGACAGTGGCTTTGGACATAGAGTGGCTTTGGACAGTGGCTTTGGACAGTGGCTTTGGACAGTGGCTTTGGACAGTGGCTTTGGACAGTTGCTTTGGACAGTGGCTTTGGACATAGAGTGGCTTTGGACATACAGTGGCTTTGGACAGTGGCTTTGGACATACAGTGGCTTTGGACATACAGTGGCTTTGGACATACAATGGCTTTGGACATACAGTGGCTTTGGACAGTGGCTTTGGACATACAGTGGCTTTAGACATACAGTGGCTTTGAACAGTGGCTTTGGACATACAGTGGCTTTAGACAGTGGCTTTGGACATACAGTGGCTTTGGACATACAGTGGCTTTGGATAGTGGCTTTGGACATACAGTGGCTTTGGACATACAGTGGCTTTGGACAGTAGCTTTGGACATACAGTGGCTTTGGACATACAGTGGCTTAGGACAGTGGCTTTGGACATACAGTGGCTTTGGACATACAGTGGCTTTGGACATACAGTGGCTTTGGAGAGTGGCTTAGGACAGTGGCTTTGGACATAGAGTAGTTTAGGACAGTGGCTTTGAAGAGTGGCTTTGGACATTGGCTTTGGACTAGAGTGGCTTAGGACAGTGGATTTGGAGAGTGGCTTTGGACAGTGGCTTTGGACATAGAGTGGCTTTGGACAGTGGCTTTGGAGAGTGGCTATGGACAGTGGCTTTGGACATAGAGTGGCTTTGGACAGTGGCTTTGGAGAGTGCCTTTGGACAGTGGCTTTGGACATAGAGTGGCTTTGGACAGTGGCTTTGGAGAGTAGCTTTGGACAGTGACTTTGAACATAGAGTGGCTTTTGACAGTGGCTTTGGACAGTGGCTTTGGACAGTGGCTTTGGACAGTGGCTTTGGATATAGAGTGGCTTTGGAGAGTGGCTTTAGACAGTGGCTTTGGACAGTGGCTTTGGACATAGAGTGGCTTTGGACAGTGGCTTTGGAGAGTGGCTTTGGACAGTGGCTTTGGACATAGAGTGGCTTTGGATAGTGGCTTTGGTCAGTGGCTTTGGACAGTGGCTTTGGACATAGAGTGGCTTTGGACAGTGGCTTTGGACAGTGGCTTTGGACAGTGGCTTTGGACATAGAGTGGCTTTGGACAGTGGCTTTGGACATAGAGTGCCTTTGGAGAGTGGCATTGGAGAATGGCTTTAGACAGTGACTTTGGACATAGAGTGGCTTTGGAGAGTGGCTTTGGACAGTGGCTTTGGACAGTGGCTTTGGACAGTGGCTTTGGACATAGAGTGGCTTTGGACAGTGGCTTTGGACAGTGGCTTTGGACAGTGGCTTTGGACATAGAGTGGCTTTGGACAGTGGCTTTGGACAGTGGCTTTGGACAGTGGCTTTGGACATAGAGTGGCTTTGGACAGTGGCTTTGGACATAGAATTGCTTTGGTCAGTGGCTTTGTACAGTGGCTTTGGACATAGAGTGGCTTTGGAAAGTGGCTTTGGACAGTGGCTATGGACAGTGGCTTTGGACATAGAGTGGCTTTAGACAGTAGCTTTGGACATAGAGTGGCTTTAGAGAGTGGCTTTGGACAGTGGCTTTGGACAGTGGTTTGGAAAGTGGCTTTGGACACAGAGTGGCTTTGAAGAGTGGCTTTGGAGAGTGGCTTTGGACAGTGGCTTTGGACATAGAGTGGCTTTGTGGAGTAGATTTGGAGAGTGGCTTTGGACATAGAGTGGCTTTGGAGAGTGGCTTTGGAGAGTGGCTTTGGACAGTGGCTTTGAAGATAGAGTGGCTTTGGAGAGTGGCTTTGGACAGCGGCTATGGACAGTTGCTTTGGACATAGAGTGGCTTTGGACAATGGCTTTGGACATAGAGTGGCTTTGGAGAGTGGCTTTGGACAGTGAATTTGGACAGTGGCTTTGGACATAGAGTGGCTTTGGACAGTGGCTTTGGAGAGTGCCTTTGGACAGTGGCTTTGGACATAGAGTGGCTTTGGACAGTGGCTTTGGAGAGTAGCTTTGGGCAGTGACTTTGAACATAGAGTGGCTTTTGACAGTGGCTTTGGACAGTGGCTTTGGACAGTGGCTTTGGACAGTGGCTTTGGATATAGAGTGGCTTTGGACAGTGGCTTTAGACAGTGGCTTTGGACAGTGGCTTTGGACATAGAGTGGCTTTGGACAGTGGCTTTGGACATAGAGTGCCTTTGGAGAGTGGCATTGGAGAATGGCTTTAGACAGTGACTTTGGACATAGAGTGGCTTTGGAGAGTGGCTTTGGACAGTGGCTTTGGACAGTGGCTTTGGACAGTGGCTTTGGACATAGAGTGGCTTTGGACAGTGGCTTTGGACAGTGGCTTTGGACAGTGGCTTTGGACATAGAGTGGCTTTGGACAGTGGCTTTGGACAGTGGCTTTGGACAGTGGCTTTGGACATAGAGTGGCTTTGGACAGTGGCTTTGGACATAGAATTGCTTTGGTCAGTGGCTTTGTACAGTGGCTTTGGACATAGAGTGGCTTTGGAAAGTGGCTTTGGACAGTGGCTATGGACAGTGGCTTTGGACATAGAGTGGCTTTAGACAGTAGCTTTGGACATAGAGTGGCTTTAGAGAGTGGCTTTGGACAGTGGCTTTGGACAGTGGTTTGGAAAGTGGCTTTGGACACAGAGTGGCTTTGAAGAGTGGCTTTGGAGAGTGGCTTTGGACAGTGGCTTTGGACATAGAGTGGCTTTGTGGAGTAGATTTGGAGAGTGGCTTTGGACATAGAGTGGCTTTGGAGAGTGGCTTTGGAGAGTGGCTTTGGACAGTGGCTTTGAAGATAGAGTGGCTTTGGAGAGTGGCTTTGGACAGCGGCTATGGACAGTTGCTTTGGACATAGAGTGGCTTTGGACAATGGCTTTGGACATAGAGTGGCTTTGGAGAGTGGCTTTGGACAGTGAATTTGGACAGTGGCTTTGGACATAGAGTGGCTTTGGACAGTGGCTTTGGAGAGTGCCTTTGGACAGTGGCTTTGGACATAGAGTGGCTTTGGACAGTGGCTTTGGAGAGTAGCTTTGGGCAGTGACTTTGAACATAGAGTGGCTTTTGACAGTGGCTTTGGACAGTGGCTTTGGACAGTGGCTTTGGACAGTGGCTTTGGATATAGAGTGGCTTTGGACAGTGGCTTTAGACAGTGGCTTTGGACAGTGGCTTTGGACATAGAGTGGCTTTGGACAGTGGCTTTGGAGAGTGGCTTTGGACAGTGGCTTTGGACATAGAGTGGCTTTGGATAGTGGCTTTGGTCAGTGGCTTTGGACAGTGGCTTTGGACAGTGGCTTTGGATATAGAGTGGCTTTGGACAGTGGCTTTAGACAGTGGCTTTGGACAGTAGCTTTGGACATAGAGTGGCTTTGGACAGTGGCTTTGGAGAGTGGCTTTGGACAGTGGCTTTGGACATAGAGTGGCTTTGGATAGTGGCTTTGGTCAGTGGCTTTGGACAGTGGCTTTGGACATAGAGTGGCTTTGGACAGTGGCTTTGGACAGTGGCTTTGGACAGTGGCTTTGGACATAGAGTGGCTTTGGACAGTGGCTTTGGACATAGAGTGCCTTTGGAGAGTGGCATTGAAGAATGGCTTTAGACAGTGACTTTGGACATAGAGTGGCTTTGGAGAGTGGCTTTGGACAGTGGCTTTGGACAGTGGCTTTGGACAGTGGCTTTGGACATAGAGTGGCTTTGGACAGTGGCTTTGGACAGTGGCTTTGGACAGTGGCTTTGGACATAGAGTGGCTTTGGACAGTGGCTTTGGACATAGAATTGCTTTGGTCAGTGGCTTTGTACAGTAGCTTTGGACATAGAGTGGCTTTGGAAAGTGGCTTTGGATAGTGGCTATGGACAGTGGCTTTGGACATAGAGTGGCTTTAGACAGTGGCTTTGGACATAGAGTGGCTTTAGAGAGTGGCTTTGGACAGTGGCTTTTGACAGTGGTTTGGAAAGTGGCTTTGGACACAGAGTGGCTTTGAAGAGTGGCTTTGGAGAGTGGCTTTGGACAGTGGCTTTGGACAAAGAGTGGCTTTGGAGAGTAGATTTGGAGAGTGGCTTTGGACATAGAGTGGGTTTGGAGAGTGGCTTTGGAGAGTGGCTTTGGACAGTGGCTTTGAAGATAGAGTGGCTTTGGATAGTGGCTTTGGACAGTGGCTTTGGACAGTGGCTTTGGACAGTGGCTTTGGACATAGAGTGGCTTTGGACAGTGGCTTTGGACAGTGGCTTTGGACAGTGGCTTTGGACATAGAGTGGCTTTGGACAGTGGCTTTGGACAGTGGCTTTGGACAGTGGCTTTGGACATAGAGTGGCTTTGGACAGTGGCTTTGGACATAGAATTGCTTTGGTCAGTGGCTTTGTACAGTGGCTTTGGACATAGAGTGGCTTTGGAAAGTGGCTTTGGACAGTGGCTATGGACAGTGGCTTTGGACATAGAGTGGCTTTAGACAGTAGCTTTGGACATAGAGTGGCTTTAGAGAGTGGCTTTGGACAGTGGCTTTGGACAGTGGTTTGGAAAGTGGCTTTGGACACAGAGTGGCTTTGAAGAGTGGCTTTGGAGAGTGGCTTTGGACAGTGGCTTTGGACATAGAGTGGCATTGTGGAGTAGATTTGGAGAGTGGCTTTGGATATAGAGTGGCTTTGGAGAGTGGCTTTGGAGAGTGGCTTTGGACAGTGGCTTTGAAGATAGAGTGGCTTTGGAGAGTGGCTTTGGACAGTGGCTATGGACAGTTGCTTTGGACACAGAGTGGCTTTGGACAATGGCTTTGGACAGTGGCTTTGGACAGTGGCTTTGGACATAGAGTGGCTTTGGAGAGTGGCTTTGGACAGTGAATTTGGACAGTGGCTTTGGACATAGAGTGGCTTTGGAGAGTGGCTTTGGACAGTGGCTTTGGACAGTTGCTTTGGAAATAGAGTGGCTTTGGAGAGTGGCTTTGGAGAGTGGCTTTGGACAGTGGCTTTGGACATAGAGTGGCTTTGGAGAGTGGCTTTGAAAAGTGGCTTTGGACAGTGATTTTGGACATAGAGTGGCTTTATAGAGTGGCTTTGGAGAGTGGCTTTGGACAGTGGCTTTGGACATAGAGTGGCTTTGGACAGTGGCTTTGGACAGTGGCTTTGGACAGTGGCTTTGGACATAGAGTGGCTTTGGACAGTAGCTTTGGACAGTGGCTTTGGACAGTGGCTTTGGACATAGAGTGGCTTTGGAGAGTGGCTTTGGAGAGTGGCTTTCGAAAGTGGCTTTGGACATAGAGTGGCTTTGGACAGTGGCTTTGGAGAGTGGCTTTGGAGAGTGGCTTTCGACATAGAGTGGCTTTGGACAGTGGCTTTGGAGAGTGGCTTTGGACAGTGGCTTTGGACATAGAGTGGCTTTGGACAGTGGCTTTGTAGAGTGGCTTTGGACAGTGGCTTTGGACATAGAGTGGCTTTGGAGAGTGGCTTTGGGGAGTGACTTTGGACAGTGGCTTTGGACATAGAGTGGCTTTGGAGAGTGGTTTTGGAGAGTGGCTTTGGACAGTCGCTTTGGACATAGAGTGGCTTTGGAGAGTGGCTTTGAACAGTGGCTTTGGAAAGTGATTTTGGACATAGAGTGGCTTTGTAGAGTGGCTTTGGAGAGTGGCTTTGGACAGTGGCTTTGAACATAGAGTGGCTTTGGACAGTGGCTTTGGACAGTGGCTTTGGACAGTGGCTTTGGACATAGAGTGGCTTTGGACAGTGGCTTTGGACAGTGGCTTTGGACAGTGGCTTTGGACATAGAGTGGCTTTGGACAGTGGCTTTGGAGAGTGGCTTTGGACAGTGGCTTTGGACATAGAGTGGCTTTGGAGATTGGCTTTGGAGAGTGGCTTTGGAGAGTGGCTTTGGCATAGAGTGGCTTTGGACAGTGGATTTGGAGAGTGGCTTTGGATAGTGGCTTTGGACATAGAGTGGCTTTGGACAGTGGCTTTGGACATAGAGTGGCTTTGGACAGTGGCTTTGGACAGTGGCTTTGGACAGTGGCTTTGGACATAGAGTGGCTTTGGACAGTGGCTTTGGACAGTAGCTTTGGACAGTGGCTTTGGACATAGAGTGGCTTTGGACAGTGGCTTTGGACAGTGGCTTTGGACATAGAGTGGCTTTGGACAGTGGCTTTGGACAGTGGCTTTGGACAGTGGATTTGGACATAGAGTGGCTTTGGAGAGTGGATTTGGAGAGTGTCTTTGGACATAGAGTGGCTTTGGAGAGTGGCTTTGGAGAGTGGCTTTGGACAGTGGCTTTGGAGATAGAGTGGCTTTGGAGAGTGGCTTTGGACAATGGCTATGGACAGTTGCTTAGGACATAGAGTGGGTTTGGACAATGGCTTTGGACAGTGGCTTTGGACAGTGGCTTTGGACATAGAGTGGCTTTGGAGAGTGGCTTTGGACAGTGACTTTGGAGAGTGGCTTTGGACATAGAGTGGCTTTGGAGAGTGGCTTTGGACAGTGGCTTTGGACAGTGGGTTTGGAAATAGAGTGGCTTTAGAGAGTGGCTTTGGAGAGTGACTTTGGACAGTGGCTTTGGACATAGAGTGGCTTTGGACAGTGGCTTTGGACAGTGGCTTTGGACATAGAGTGGCTTTGGACAGTGGCTTTGGACAGTGGCTTTGGACAGTGGCTTTGGACATAGAGTGGCTTTGGACAGTGGCTTTGGACAGTGGCTTTGGACAGTGGCTTTGGACATAGAGTGGCTTTGGACAGTGGCTTTGGACATAGAATTGCTTTGGTCAGTGGCTTTGTACAGTGGCTTTGGACATAGAGTGGCTTTGGAAAGTGGCTTTGGACAGTTGCTATGGACAGTGGCTTTGGACATAGAGTGGCTTTAGACAGTGGCTTTGGACATAGAGTGGCTTTAGAGAGTGGCTTTGGACAGTGGCTTTGGACAGTGGTTTGGAAAGTGGCTTTGGACACAGAGTGGCTTTGAAGAGTGGCTTTGGAGAGTGGCTTTGGACAGTGGCTTTGGACATAGAGTGGCTTTGGAGAGTAGATTTGGAGAGTGGCTTTGGACATAGAGTGGCTTTGGAGAGTGGCTTTGGAGAGTGGCTTTGGACAGTGGCTTTGAAGATAGAGTGGCTTTGGAGAGTGGCTTTGGACAGTGGCTATGGACAGTTGCTTTGGACATAGAGTGGCTTTGGACAATGGCTTTGGACAGTGGCTTTGGACAGTGGCTTTGGACATAGAGTGGCTTTGGAGAGTGGCTTTGGACAGTGAATTTGGACAGTGGCTTTGGACATAGAGTGACTTTGGAGAGTGGCTTTGGACAGTGGCTTTGGACAGTTGCTTTGGAAATAGAGTGGCTTTGGAGAGTGGCTTTGGAGAGTGGCTTTGGACAGTGGCTTTGGACATAGAGTGGCTTTGGAGAGTGGCTTTGGACAGTGGCTTTGGACAGTTGCTTTGGAAATAGAGTGGCTTTGGAGAGTGGCTTTGGAGAGTGGCTTTGGACAGTGGCTTTGGACATAGAGTGGCTTTGGAGAGTGGCTTTGAAAAGTGGCTTTGGACAGTGATTTTGAACAAAGAGTGGCTTTATAGAGTGGCTTTGGAGAGTGGCTTTGGACAGTGGCTTTGGACATAGAGTGGCTTTGGACAGTGGCTTTGGACAGTGGCTTTGGACAGTGGCTTTGGACATAGAGTGGCTTTGGACAGTAGCTTTGGACAGTGGCTTTGGACAGTGGCTTTGGACATAGAGTGGCTTTGGAGAGTGGCTTTGGAGAGTGGCTATCGAAAGTGGCTTTGGACATAGAGTGGCTTTGGACAGTGGCTTTGGAGAGTGGCTTTGGAGAGTGGCTTTCGACATAGAGTGGCTTTGGACCGTGGCTTTGGAGAGTGGCTTTGGACAGTGGCTTTGGACATAGAGTGGCTTTGGACAGTGGCTTTGTAGAGTGGCTTTGGACAGTGGCTTTGGACATAGAGTGGCTTTGGAGAGTGGCTTTGGGGAGTGACTTTGGACAGTGGCTTTGGACATAGAGTGGCTTTGGAGAGTGGTTTTGGATAGTGGCTTTGGACAGTCGCTTTGGACATAGAGTGGCTTTGGAGAGTGGCTTTGAACAATGGCTTTGGACAGTGATTTTGGACATAGAGTGGCTTTGTAGAGTGGCTTTGGAGAGTGGCTTTGGACAGTGGCTTTGGACATAGAGTGGCTTTGGACAGTGGCTTTGGACAGTGGCTTTGGACAGTGGCTTTGGACATAGAGTGGCTTTGGACAGTGGCTTTGGACAGTGGCTTTGGACAGTGGCTTTGGACATTGAGTGGCTTTGGACAGTGGCTTTCAAGAGTGGCTTTGGACAGTGGCTTTGGACATAGAGTGGCTTTGGAGATTGGCTTTGGAGAGTGGCTTTGGAGAGTGGTTTTGGCATAGAGTGGCTTTGGACAGTGGATTTGGAGAGTGGCTTTGGATAGTGGCTTTGGACATAGAGTGGCTTTGGACAGTGGCTTTGGAGAGTGGCTTTGGACAGTGGCTTTGGACATAGAGTGGCTTTGGACAGTGGCTTTGGACAGTGGCTTTGGACAGTGGCTTTGGACATAGAGTCGCTTTGGACAGTGGCTTTGGACAGTAGCTTTGGACAGTGGCTTTGGACATAGAGTGGCTTTGGACAGTGGCTTTGGACAGTGGCTTTGGACATAGAGTGGCTTTAGACAGTGGCTTTGGACAGTGGCTTTGGACAGTTGCTTTGGACATAGAGTGGCTTTGGACAGTGGCTTTGGACAGTTAGTTTGGACAGTGGCTTTGGACATAGAGTGGCTTCGGAGAGTGGCTTTGGACAGTGGCTTTGGAGATAGAGTGGCTTTAGAGAGTGGCTTTGGAAAGTGGCTATGGACAGTTGCTTTGGACATAGAGTGGCTTTGGACAATGGCTTTGGACAGTGGCTTTGGACAGTGGCTTTGGACATAGAGTGGCTTTGGAGAGTGGCTTTGGACAGTGACTTTGGACAGTGGCTTTGGACATAGAGTGGCTTTGGAGAGTGGCTTTGGACAGTGGCTTTGGACAGTGGCTTTGGAAATAGAGTGTCTTTAGAGAGTGGCTTTGGAGAGTGGCTTTGGACAGTGGCTTTGGACATAGAGTGGCTTTGGAGAGTGGCTTTGAAAAGTGGCTTTGGACAGTGATTTTGGACATAGAGTGGCTTTATAGAGTGGCTTTGGAGAGTGGCTTTGGACAGTGGCTTTGGACATAGAGTGGCTTTGGACAGTGGCTTTGGACTGTGGCTTTGGACAGTGGCTTTGGACATAGAGTGGCTTTGGACAGTGGCTTTGGACAGTGGCTTTGGACAGTGGCTTTGGACATAGAGTGGCTTTGGAGAGTGGCTTTGGAGAGTGGCTTTGGAGAGTGGCTTTCGACAGTGGCTTTGGACATAGAGTGGCTTTAGACAGTGGCTTTGGAGAGTGGCTTTGGAGAGTGGCTTTCGACATAGAGTGGCTTTGGACAGTGGATTTGGAGAGTGGCTTTGGACAGTGGCTTTGGACATAGAGTGGCTTTGGACAGTGGCTTTGTAGAGTGGCTTTGGACAGTGGCTTTGGACATAGAGTGGCTTTGGAGAGTGGCTTTGTGGAGTGACTTTGGACAGTGGCTTTGGACATAGAGTGGCTTTGGAGAGTGGTTTTGGAGAGTGGCTTTGGACAGTGGCTTTGGACATAGAGTGGCTTTGGAGAGTGGCTTTGGACAGTGGCTTTGGACAGTGATTTTGGACATAGAGTGGCTTTGGACAGTGGCTTTGGACAGTGGCTTTGAACAGTGGCTTTGGACATAGAGTGGCTTTGGACAGTAGCTTTGGAGAGTGGCTTTGGACAGTGGCTTTGGACATAGGGTGGCTTTGGACATTGGCTTTGGAGAGTGGCTTTGGAGAGTGGCTTTGGACATAGAGTGGCTTTTGACAGTGGATTTGGAGAGTGGCTTTGGACAGTGGCTTTGGACATAGAGTGGCTTTGGACAGTGGCTTTGGAGAGTGGCTTTGGACAGTGGCTTTGGACATAGAGTGGCTTTGGACAGTGGCTTTGGAGAGTGGCTTTGGACAGTGGCTTTGGACATAGAGTGGCTTTGGACAGTGGCTTTGGACAGTAGCTTTGGACAGTGGCTTTGGATAGAGAGTGGCTTTGGACAGTGGCTTTGGACAGTAGCTTTGGACAGTGGCTTTGGACATAGAGTGGCTTTGGACAGTGGCTTTGGACAGTGGCTTTGGACAGTGGCTTTGGACATAGAGTGGCTTTGGACAGTGGCTTTGGACAGTAGTTTTGGACAGTAGCTTAGCACATAGAGTGGATTTGGATAGTGGATTTGGACATTGGCTTTGGACAGTGGGTTTGGACATAGAGTGGCTTTGGACAGTGGCTTTGGACAGTGGCTTTAGACAGTGACTTTGGACATAGAGTGGCTTTGGACAGTGGCTTTGGACAGTGGCTTTGGAAAGTGGCTTTGGACATAGAGTGGCTTTGGACAGTGGCTTTGGACAGTGGCTTTGGACAGTGGCTTTGGACATAGAGTGGCTTTGGACAGTGGCTTTGGAGAGTGGCTTTGGACAGTGGCTTTGGACATAGAGTGGCTTTGGATAGTGGCTTTGGTCAGTGGCTTTGGACAGTGGCTTTGGACATAGAGTGGCTTTGGACAGTGGCTTTGGAGAGTGGCTTTGGACAGTGGCTTTGGACATAGAGTGGCTTTGGACAGTGGCTTTGGACATAGAGTGCCTTTGGAGAGTGGCATTGGAGAATGGCTTTAGACAGTGACTTTGGACATAGAGTGGCTTTGGAGAGTGGCTTTGGACAGTGGCTTTGGACAGTGGCTTTGGACAGTGGCTTGGACATAGAGTGGCTTAGGACAGTGGCTTTGGACAGTGGCTTTGGACAGTGGCTTTGGACATAGAGTGGCTTTGGACAGTGGCTTGGGACATAGAATTGCTTTGGTCAGTGGCTTTGTACAGTGGCTTTGGACATAGAGTGGCTTTGGAAAGTGGCTTTGGACAGTGGCTATGGACAGTGGCTTTAGACATAGAGTGGCTTTAGACAGTGGCTTTGGACAAAGAGTGGCTTTAGACAGTGGCTTTGGACAGTGGCTTTGGATAGTGGTTTAGAAAGTGGCTTTGGACACAGAGTGGCTTTGAAGAGTGGCTTTGGAGAGTGGCTTTGGACAGTGGCTTTGGACATAGAGTGGCTTTGGAGAGTGGATTTGGAGAGTGGCTTTGGACATAGAGTGGCTTTGGAGAGTGGCTTTGGAGAGTGGCTTTGGACAGTGGCTTTGAAGATAGAGTGGCTTTGGAGAGTGGCTTTGGACAGTGGCTATGGACAGTTGCTTTGGACATAGAGTGGCTTTGGACAATGGCTTTGGACAGTGGCTTTGGACAGTGGCTTTGGACATAGAGTGGATTTGGAGAGTGGCTTTGGACAGTGAATTTGGACAGTGGCTTTGGACATAGAGTGGCTTTGGAGAGTGGCTTTGGACAGTGGCTTTGGACAGTTGCTTTGGAAATAGAGTGGCTTTGGAGAGTGGCTTTGGAGAGTGGCTTTGGACAGTGGCTTTGGACATAGAGTGGCTTTGGAGAGTGGCTTTGGACAGTGGCTTTGGACAGTTGCTTTGGAAATAGAGTGGCTTTGGAGAGTGGCTTTGGAGAGTGGCTTTGGACAGTGGCTTTGGACATAGAGTGGCTTTGTAGAGTGGCTTTGAAAAGTGGCTTTGGACAGTGATTTTGGACATAGAGTGGCTTTATAGAGTGGCTTTGGAGAGTGGCTTTGGACAGTGGCTTTGGACATAGAGTGGCTTTGGACAGTGGCTTTGGACAGTGGCTTTGGACAGTGGCTTTGGACATAGAGTGGCTTTGGACAGTAGCTTTGGACAGTGGCTTTGGACTGTGGCTTTGGACATAGAGTGACTTTGGAGAGTGGCTTTGGAGAGTGGCTTTCGAAAGTGGCTTTGGACATAGAGTGGCTTTGTACAGTGGCTTTGGAGAGTGGCTTTGGAGAGTGGCTTTCGACATAGAGTGGCTTTGGACAGTGGCTTTGGATAGTGGCTTTGGACAGTGGCTTTGGACATAGAGTGGCTTTGGACAGTGGCTTTGTAGAGTGGCTTTGGACAGTGGCTTTGGACATAGAGTGGCTTTGGAGAGTGGCTTTGGGGAGTGACTTTGGACAGTGGCTTTGGACATAGAGTGGCTTTGGAGAGTGGTTTTGGAGAGTGGCTTTGGACAGTCGCTTTGGACATAGATTGGCTTTGGAGAGTGGCTTTGAATAGTGGCTTTGGACAGTGATTTTGGACATAGAGTGGCTTTGTAGAGTGGCTTTGGAGAGTGGCTTTGGACAGTGGCTTTGGACATAGAGTGGCTTTGGACAGTGGCTTTGGACAGTGGCTTTGGACAGTGGCTTTGGACATAGAGTGGCTTTGGACAGTGGCTTTGGACAGTGGCTTTGGACAGTGGCTTTGGATATAGAGTGGCTTTGGACAGTGGCTTTAGAGAGTGGCTTTGGACAGTGGCTTTGGACATAGAGTGGCTTTGGACAGTGGCTTTGGAGAGTGGCTTTGGACAGTGGCTTTGGACATAGAGTGGCTTTGGATAGTGGCTTTGGTCAGTGGCTTTGGACAGTGGCTTTGGACATAGAGTGGCTTTGGACAGTGGCTTTGGAGAGTGGCTTTGGACAGTGGCTTTGTACATAGAGTGGCTTTGGACAGTGGCTTTGGACATAGAGTGCCTTTGGAGAGTGGCATTGGAGAATGGCTTTAGACAGTGACTTTGGACATAGAGTGGCTTTGGAGAGTGGCTTTGGACAGTGGCTTTGGACAGTGGCTTTGGACAGTGGCTTTGGACATAGAGTGGCTTAGGACAGTGGCTTTGGACAGTGGCTTTGGACAGTGGCTTTGGACATAGAGTGGCTTTGGACAGTGGCTTTGGACATAGAATTGCTTTGGTCAGTGGCTTTGTACAGTGGCTTTGGACACAGAGTGGCTTTGGAAAGTGGCTTTGGACAGTGGCTATGGACAGTGGCTTTGGACATAGAGTGGCTTTAGACAGTGGCTTTGGACATAGAGTGGCTTTAGACAGTGGCTTTGGACAGTGGCTTTGGATAGTGGTTTGGAAAGTGGCTTTGGACACAGAGTGGCTTTGAAGAGTGGTTTGGAGAGTGGCTTTGGACAGTGGCTTTGGACATAGAGTGGCTTTGGAGAGTGGATTTGGAGAGTGGCTTTGGACATAGAGTGGCTTTGGAGAGTGGCTTTGGAGAGTGGCTTTGGACAGTGGCTTTGAAGATAGAGTGGCTTTGGAGAGTGGCTTTGGACAGTGGCTATGGACAGTTGCTTTGGACATAGAGTGGCTTTGGACAATGGCTTTGGACAGTGGCTTTGGACAGTGGCTTTGGACATAGAGTGGCTTTGGAGAGTGGCTTTGGACAGTGAATTTGGACAGTGGCTTTGGACATAGAGTGGCTTTGGAGAGTGGCTTTGGACAGTGGCTTTGGACAGTTGCTTTGGAAATAGAGTGGCTTTGGAGAGTGGCTTTGGAGAGTGTCTTTGGACAGTGGCTTTGGACATAGAGTGGCTTTGGAGAGTGGCTTTGGACAGTGGCTTTGGACAGTTGCTTTGGAAATAGAGTGGCTTTGGAGAGTGGCTTTGGAGAGTGGCTTTGGACAGTGGCTTTGGACATAGAGTGGCTTTGTAGAGTGGCTTTGAAAAGTGGCTTTGGACAGTGATTTTGGACATAGAGTGGCTTTATAGAGTGGCTTTGGAGAGTGGCTTTGGACAGTGGCTTTGGACAGTGGCTTTGGACAGTGGCTTTGGACATAGAGTGGCTTTGGACAGTAGCTTTGGACAGTGGCTTTGGACTGTGGCTTTGGACATAGAGTGGCTTTGGAGAGTGGCTTTGGAGAGTGGCTTTCGAAAGTGGCTTTGGACATAGAGTGGCTTTGGACAGTGGCTTTGGAGAGTGGCTTTGGAGAGTGGCTTTCGACATAGAGTGGCTTTGGACAGTGGCTTTGGAGAGTGGCTTTGGACAGTGGCTTTCGACATAGGGTGGCTTTGGACAGTGGCTTTGTAGAGTGGCTTTGGACAGTGGCTTTGGACATAGAGTGGCTTTGGAGAGTGGCTTTGGGGAGTGACTTTGGACAGTGGCTTTGGACATAGAGTGGCTTTGGAGAGTGGTTTTGGAGAGTGGCTTTGGACAGTCGCTTTGGACATAGATTGGCTTTGGAGAGTGGCTTTGAACAGTGGCTTTGGACAGTGATTTTGGACATAGAGTGGCTTTGTAGAGTGGCTTTGGCGAGTGGCTTTGGACAGTGGCTTTGGACATAGAGTGGCTTTGGACAGTGGCTTTGGACAGTGGCTTTGGACAGTGGCTTTGGACATAGAGTGGCTTTGGACAGTGGCTTTGGACAGTGGCTTTGGACAGTGGCTTTGGACATAGAGTGGCTTTGGACAGTGGCTTTGGAGAGTGGCTTTGGACAGTGGCTTTGGACATAGAGTGGCTTTGGAGATTGGCTTTGGAGAGTGGCTTTGGAGAGTGGCTTTGGCATAGAGTGGCTTTGGACAGTGGATTTGGAGAGTGGCTTTGGATAGTGGCTTTGGACATAGAGTGGCTTTGGACAGTGGCTTTGGAGAGTGGCTTTGGACAGTGGCTTTGGACATAGAGTGGCTTTGGACAGTGGCTTTGGACAGTGGCTTTGGACAGTGGCTTTGGACATAGAGTGGCTTTGGACATTGGCTTTGGACAGTAGCTTTGGACAGTGGCTTTGGACAGAGAGTGGCTTTGGACAGTGGCTTTGGAAAGTAGCTTTGGACAGTGGCTTTGGACATAGAGTGGCTTTGGACAGTGGCTTTGGACAGTGGCTTCGGACAGTGGCTTTGGACATAGAGTGGCTTTGAACAGTGGCTTTGGACAGTGGCTTTGGACAGTGGGACAGTGGCTTTGGACAGTGGCTTTGGACATAGAGTGGCTTTGGACAGTGGCTTTGGACAGTGGCTTTGGACAGTGGCTTTGGACATAGAGTGGCTTTGGACAGTGGCTTTGGACAGTGGCTTTGGACAGTGGCTTTGGACAGTGGTTTTGGACATAGAGTGGCTTTGGACAGTGGTTTTGGACATAGAGTGGCTTTGGACTGTTGCTTTGGACAGTGGCTTTGGACAGTGGCTTTGGACATAGAGTGGCTGTGGACAATGGCTTTGGACAGTGGCTTTGGACAGTGGCTTTGGACATAGAGTGGCTTTGGACAGTGGCTTTGGACAGTGGCTTTGGACAGTGGCTTTGGACAGTGGCTTTGGACAGTGGCTTTGGACATAGAGTGGCTTTGGACATACAGTGGCTTTGGACAGTAGCTTTGGACATACAGTGGCTTTGGACAGTGGCTTTGGACATACAGTGGCTTTGGACATACAGTGGCTTTGGACAGTGGCTTTGGACATACAGTGGCTTTAGACATACAGTGGCTTTGAACAGTGGCTTTGGAAATACAGTGGCTTTAGTTAGTGGCTTTGGACATACAGTGGCTTTGGACATACAGTGGCTTTGGATAGTGGCTTTGGACATACAGTGGCTTTGGACATACAGTGGCTTTGGACAGTGGCTTTGGAGAGTGGCTTTGGACAGTGGCTTTGGACATAGAGTAGTTTAGGACAGTGGATTTGAAGAGTGGCTTTGGACAGTGGCTTTGGACTAGAGTGGTTTAGGACAGTGGCTTTGGAGAGTGGCTTTGGACATAGAGTGGCTTTGGACAGTGGCTTTGGACAGTGGCTTTGGACAGTGGCTTTGGACATAGAGTGGCTTTGGACAGAGCCTTTGGACAGTGGCTTTGGACAGTGGCTTGAGACAGTGGCTTTGCACACAGAGTGGCTTTGGACAGTAGCTTTGGACAGTGGCTTTGGACAGTGGCTTTGGACATAAGATTGCTTTGGAGAGTGGCTTTGGACAGTGGCTTTGGACAGTGGCTATGTACAGTGGCTTTGGACATAGAGTGGCTTTAGACAGTGACTTTGGACAGTGGCTTTGGACAGTGGCTTTGGACATAGAGTGGCTTTGGAGAGTGGCTTTGGACAGTGGCTTTGAACATTGGCTTTGGACATAGAGTGGATTTGGAGAGTGGCTTTGGACAGTGGCTTTGGACAGTGGCTTTGGACATAGAATGGCTTTGGAGAGTGGCTTTGGAGAGTGGCTTTGGACAGTGGCTTTGGACATAGAGTGGCTTTGGAGAGTGGCTTTGGAGAATGGCTTTGGAGAGTGGCTTTGGACATAGAGTGGCTTTGGAGGTGGCTTTGGAGAGTGGCTTTAGACAGTGGCTTTGGAGATAGAGTGGCTTTGGAGAGTGGCTTTGGACAGTAGCTTTGGACAGTTGCTTTGGACATAGAGTGGCTTTGGACAGTGGCTTTGGACAGTGGCTTTGGACAGTGGCTTTGGACATAGAGTGGCTTTGGAGAGTGGCTTTGGACAGTGACTTTGGACAGTGGCTTTGGACATAGAGTGGCTTTGGAGAGTGGCTTTGGACAGTGGCTTTGGACAGTGGCTTTGGACATAGAGTGGCTTTGGAGAGTGGCTTTGGAGAGAGGCTTTGGACAGTGGCTTTAGACAGTGATTTTGGACATAGAGTGGCTTTGTAGAGTGGCTTTGGAGAGTGGCTTTGGACAGTGGTTTGGACATAGAGTGGCTTTGGACAGTGGCTTTGGAGAGTGGCTTTGGACAGTGGCTTTGGACATAGAGTGGCTTTGGACAGTGGCTTTGGACAGTGGCTTTGGACAGTTGCTTTGGACATAGAGAGGTTTGGGACAGTGGCTTTGGAGAGTGGCTTTGGACAGTGGCTTTGGACATAGAGTGGCTTTGGAGAGTGGCTTTGGAGAGTGGCTTTGGACAGTGGCTTTGGACATAGAGTGGCTTTGGAGAGTGGCTTTGGAGAATGGCTTTGGAGAGTGGCTTTGGACATAGAGTGGCTTTGGAGAGTGGCTTTGGAGAGTGGCTTTAGACAGTGGCTTTGGAGATAGAGTGGCTTTGGAGAATGGCTTTGGACAGTGGCTTTGGACAGTTGCTTTGGACATAGAGTGGCTTTGGACAGTGGCTTTGGACAGTGGCTTTGGACAGTGGCTTTGGACATAGAGTGGCTTTGGAGAGTGGCTTTGGACAGTGACTTTGGACAGTGGCTTTGGACATAGAGTGGCTTTGGAGAGTGGCTTTGGACAGTGGCTTTGGACAGTGGCTTTGGACATAGAGTGGATTTGGAGAGTGGCTTTGGAGAGTGGCTTTGGACAGTGGCTTTGGACATAGAGTGGCTTTGGAGAGAGGCTTTGGACAGTGGCTTTGGACAGTGATTTTGGACATAGAGTGGCTTTGTAGAGTGGCTTTGGAGAGTGGCTTTGGACAGTGGCTTTGGACATAGAGTGGCTTTGGACAGTGGCTTTGGAGAGTGGCTTTGGACAGTGGCTTTGGACATAGAGTGGCTTTGGACAGTGGCTTTGGACAGTGGCTTTGGACAGTTGCTTTGGACATAGAGAGGCTTGGGACAGTGGCTTTGGAGAGTGGCTTTGGACAGTGGCTTTGGATATAGAGTGGCTTTGGACAGTGGCTTTGGAGAGTGGCTTTGGAGAGTGGCTTTGGACATAGAGTGGCTTTGGACAGTGGATTTGGAGAGTGGCTTTGGACAGTGGCTTTGGACATAGAGTGGCTTTGGACAGTGGCTTTGGAGAGTGGCTTTGGACAGTGGCTTTGGACATAGAGTGGCTTTGGACAGTGGCTTTGGAGAGTGGCTTTGGACAGTGGCTTTGGACATAGAGTGGCTTTGGACAGTGGCATTGGAGAGTGGCTTTGGACAGTAGCTTCGGACATAGAGTGGCTTTGGACAGTGGCTTTGGATAGTAGCTTTGGACAGTTGATTTTAACATAGAGTGGCTTTGGACAGTGGCTTTGGACAGTGGCTTTGGACAGTGGCTTTGGATATAGAGTGGCTTTCGACAGTGGCTTTAGACAGTGGCTTTGGACAGTGGCTTTGGACATAGAGTGGCTTTGGACAGTGGCTTTGGAGAGTGGCTTTGGACACTGGCTTTGGACATAGAGTGGCTTTGGAGAGTGGCTTTGGACAATTGCTTTGGACTATGGCTTTGGACATAGAGTGGCTTTGGACAGTGGCTTTGGACAGTGGCTTTGGACAGTGGCTTTGGACATAGAGTGGCTTTGGACAGTGGCTTTGGACATAGAGTGGCTTTGGACTGTTGCTTTGGACAGTGGCTTTGGACCGTGGCTTTGGACATAGAGTGGCTGTGGACAATGGCTTTGGACAGTGGCTTTGGACAGTGGCTTTGGACATAGAGTAGCTTTGGACAGTGGCTTTGGACAGTGGCTTTGGACAGTGGCTTTGGACAGTGGCTTTGGAAAGTGGCTTTGGACATAGAGTGGCTTTGGACATACAGTGGCTTTGGACAGTGGCTTTGGACATACAGTGGCTTTGGACATACAGTGGCTTTGGACAGTGGCTTTGGACATACAGTGGCTTTGGACATACAGTGGCTTTGGACAGTGGCTTTGGACATACAGTGGCTTTAGACATACAGTGGCTTTGAACAGTGGCTTTGGACATACAGTGGCTTTAGACAGTGGCTTTGGACATACAGTGGCTTTGGACATACAGTGGCTTTCGATAGTGGCTTTGGACATACAGTGGCTTTGGACATACAGTGGCTTTGGACAGTAGCTTTGGACATACAGTGGCTTTGGACATACAGTGGCTTAGGACAGTGACTTTGGACATACAGTGGCTTTGGACATACAGTGGCTTTGGACAGTGACTTTGGAGAGTGGCTTAGGACAGTGGCTTTGGACATAGAGTAGTTTAGGACAGTGGCTTTGAAGAGTGGCTTTGGACAGTGGCTTTGGACTAGAGTGGCTTAGGACAGTGGATTTGGAGAGTGGCTTTGGACAGTGGCTTTGGACATAGAGTGGCTTTGTACAGTGGCTTTGGAGAGTGGCTTTGGACAGTGGCTTTGGACATAGAGTGGCTTTGGACAGTGGCTTTGGAGAGTGCCTTTGGACAGTGGCTTTGGACATAGAGTGGCTTTGGACAGTGGCTTTGGAGAGTAGCTTTGGACAGTGACTTTGAACATAGAGTGGCTTTTGACAGTGGCTTTGGACAGTGGCTTTGTACAGTGGCTTTGGATATAGAGTGGCTTTGGACAGTGGCTTTAGACAGTGGCTTTGGACAGTAGCTTTGACATAGAGTGGCTTTGGACAGTGGCTTTGGAGAGTGACTTTGGACAGTGGCTTTGGACATAGAGTGGCTTTGGATAGTGGCTTTGGTCAGTGGCTTTGTACAGTAGCTTTGGACATAGAGTGGCTTTGGACAGTGGCTTTGGACAGTGGCTTTGGACAGTGGCTTTGGACATAGAGTGGCTTTGGACAGTGGCTTTGGACATAGAGTGACTTTGGAGAGTGGCATTGGAGAATGGCTTTGGACAGTGACTTTGGACATAGAGTGGCTTTGGAGAGTGGCTTTGGACAGTGGCTTTGGACAGTGGCTTTGGACATTGGCTTTGGACATAGAGTGGCTTTGGAGAGTGGCTTTGGAGAGTGGCTTTGGACATTGGCTTTGGACAGTGGGTTTGGACATAGAGTGGCTTTGGACAGTGGCTTTGGACAGTGGCTTTGGAAAGTGGCTTTGGACATAGAGTGGCTTTGGACAGTGGCTTTGGACAGTAGCTTTGGACAGTGGCTTTGGACATAGATTGGCTTTGGACATAGAGTGGCTTTGGACAGTGGCTTTGGACAGTGGCTTTGGACATAGAGTGGCTTTGGACAGTGGCTTTGGACAGTGGCTTTGGACAGTGGCTTTGGACATAGAGTGGCTTTGGACAGTGGCTTTGGACAGTGGCTTTGGACAGTGGCTTTGGACAGTGGCTTTGGACATAGAGTGGCTTTGGACTGTTGCTTTGGACAGTGGCTTTGGACAGTGGCTTTGGACATAGAGTGGCTGTGGACAATGGCTTTGGACAGTGGCTTTGGACAGTGGCTTTGGACATAGAGTAGCTTTGGACAGTGGCTTTGGACAGTGGCTTTGGACAGTGGCTTTGGACAGTGGCTTTGGAAAGTGGCTTTGGACATAGAGTGGCTTTGGACATACAGTGGCTTTGGACAGTGGCTTTGGACATACAGTGGCTTTGGACATACAGTGGCTTTGGACAGTGGCTTTGGACTGTTGCTTTGGACAGTGGCTTTGGACAGTGGCTTTGGACATAGAGTGGCTTTGGACAGTGGCTTTGGAGAGTGACTTTGGACAGTGGCTTTGGACATAGAGTGGCTTTGGATAGTGGCTTTGGTCAGTGGCTTTGTACAGTAGCTTTGGACATAGAGTGGCTTTGGACAGTGGCTTTGGACAGTGGCTTTGGACAGTGGCTTTGGACATAGAGTGGCTTTGGACAGTGGCTTTGGACATAGAGTGCCTTTGGAGAGTGGCATTGGAGAATGGCTTTGGACAGTAACTTTGGACATAGAGTGGCTTTGGAGAGTGGCTTTGGACAGTGGCTTTGGACAGTGGCTTTGGACATTGGCTTTGGACATAGAGTGGCTTTGCAGTGGCTTTGGACATAGAGTGGCTTTGGAGAGTGGCTTTGGAGAGTGGCTTTGGACAGTGGCTTTGGACATAGAGTGGCTTTGGAGAGTGGCTTTGGAGAGTGGCTTTGGACAGTGGCTTTGGAGATAGAGTGGCTTTGGAGAGTGGCTTTGGACAGTGGCTTTGGACAGTTGCTTTGGACATAGAGTGGCTTTGGACAGTGGCTTTGGACAGTGGCTTTGGACAGTGGCTTTGGACATAGAGTGGCTTTGGAGAGTGGCTTTGGACAGTGACTTTGGACAGTGGCTTTGGACATAGAGTGGCTTTGGAGAGTGGCTTTGGACAGTGGCTTTGGACAGTGGCTTTGGACATAGATTGGCTTTGGAGAGTGGCTTTGGAGAGTGGCTTTGGACAGTGGTTTTGGACATAGAGTGGCTTTGGAGAGTGGCTTTGGACAGTGGCTTTGGACAGTAATTTTGGACATAGAGTGTCTTTGTAGAGTGGCTTTGGAGAGTGGCTTTGGACAGTGGCTTTGGACATAGAGTGGCTTTGGACAGTGGCTTTGGACAGTGGCTTTGGACAGTGGCTTTGGACATAGAGTGGTTTGAACAGTGGCTTTGGATAGTGGCTTTGGACAGTGGCATTGGACATAGAGTGGCTTAGGACAGTGGCTTTGGTGAGTGGCTTTGGACAGTGGCTTTGGACATAGAGTGGCTTTGGAGAGTGGCTTTGGAGAGTGGCTTTGGAGAGTGGCTTTGGACACAGAGTGGCTTTGGACAATGGATTTGGAGAGTGGCTTTGGACAGTGGCTTTGGACATAGAGTGGCTTTGGACAGTGGCTTTGGAGAGTGGCTTAGGACAGAGGCTTTGGACATAGAGTGGCTTTGGACAGTGGCTTTGGGGAGTGACTTTGGACAGTGGCTTTGGACATAGAGTGGCTTTGGAGAGTGGCTTTGGACAGTGACTTTGGACAGTGGCTTTGGACATAGAGTGGCTTTGGAAAGTGGCTTTGGACAGTGGCTTTGGACAGTGGCTTTGGAAATAGAGTGGCTTTAGAGAGTGGCTTTGGAGAGTGGCTTTGGACAGTGGCTTTGGACATAGAGTGGCTTTGGAGAGTGGCTTTGAAAAGTGGCTTTGGACAGTGATTTTGGACATAGAGTGGCTTTATAGAGTGGCTTTGGAGAGTGGCTTTGGACAGTGGCTTTGGACATAGAGTGGCTTTGGACAGTGGCTTTGGTCAGTGGCTTTGGACAGTGGCTTTGGACATAGAGTGGCTTTGGACAGTGGCTTTGGACAGTGGCTTTGGACAGTAGCTTTGGACATAGAGTGGCTTTGGAGAGTGGCTTTGGAGAGTGGCTTTCGACAGTGGCTTTGGACATAGAGTGGCTTTAGACAGTGGCTTTGGAGAGTGGCTTTGGAGAGTGGCTTTCGACATAGAGTGGCTTTGGACAGTGGATTTGGAGAGTGGCTTTGGACAGTGGCTTTGGACATAGAGTGGCTTTGGATAGTGGCTTTGTAGAGTGGCTTTGGACAGTGGCTTTGGACATAGAGTGGCTTTGGAGAGTGGCTTTGGGGAGTGACTTTGGACAGTGTCTTTGGACATAGAGTGGCTTTGGAGGGTGGTTTTGGAGAGTGGCTTTGGACAGTGGCTTTGGACATAGAGTGGCTTTGGAGAGTGGCTTTGGACAGTGGCTTTGGACAGTGGCTTTGGACATAGAGTGGCTTTGGACAGTGGCTTTGGACAGTGGCTTTGGACTGTGGCTTTGGACATAGAGTGGATTTGGATAGTGGCTTTGGACATTGGCTTTGGACAGTGGGTTTGGACATAGAGTGGCTTTGGACAGTGGCTTTGGACAGTGGCTTTGGAAAGTGGCTTTGGACATAGAGTGGCTTTGGACAGTGGCTTTGGACAGTGGCTTTGGACAGTGGCTTTGGACATAGATTGGCTTTGGACATAGAGTGGCTTTGGACAGTGGCTTTGGACAGTGGCTTTGGACATAGAGTGGCTTTGGATAGTGGCTTTGGACAGTGGCTTTGGACAGTGTCTTTGGACATAGAGTGGCTTTGGACAGTGGCTTTGGACAGTGGCTTTGGACAGTGGCTTTGGACAGTGGCTTTGGACATAGAGTGGCTTTGGACTGTTGCTTTGGACAGTGGCTTTGGACAGTGGCTTTGGACATAGAGTGGTTGTGGACAATGGCTTTGGACAGTGGCTTTGGACAGTGGCTTTGGAAAGTGGCTTTGGACATAGAGTGGCTTTGGACATACAGTGGCTTTGGACAGTGGCTTTGGACATACAGTGGCTTTGGACATACAGTGGCTTTGGACAGTGGCTTTGGACATACAGTGGCTTTGGACATACAGTGGCTTTGGACAGTGGCTTTGGACATACAGTGGCTTTAAACATACAGTGGCTTTGAACAGTGGCTTTGGACATACAGTGGCTTTAGACAGTGGCTTTGGACATACAGTGGCTTTGGACATACAGTGGCTTTCGATAGTGGCTTTGGACATACAGTGGCTTTGGACATACAGTGGCTTTGGACAGTAGCTTTGGACATACAGTGGCTTTGGACATACAGTGGCTTAGGACAGTGACTTTGGACATACAGTGGCTTCTGACATACAGTGGCTTTGGACAGTGGCTTTGGAGAGTGGCTTAGGACAGTGGCTTTGGACATAGAGTAGTTTAGGACAGTGGCTTTGAAGAGTGGCTTTGGACAGTGGCTTTGGACTAGAGTGGCTTAGGACAGTGGATTTGGAGAGTGGCTTTGGACAGTGGCTTTGGACATAGAGTGGCTTTGTACAGTGGCTTTGGAGAGTGGCTTTGGACAGTGGCTTTGGACATAGAGTGGCTTTTGACAGTGGCTTTGGACAGTGGCTTTGTACAGTGCCTTTGGACATAGAGTGGCTTTGGACAGTGGCTTTAGACAGTGGCTTTGGACAGTGGCTTTGGACATAGAGTGGCTTTGGACAGTGGCTTTGGAGAGTGACTTTGGACAGTGGCTTTGGACATAGAGTGGCTTTGGATAGTGGCTTTGGTTAGTGGCTTTGTACAGTAGCTTTGGACATAGAGTGGCTTTGGACAGTGTCTTTGGACAGTGGCTTTGGACAGTGGCTTTGGACATAGAGTGGCTTTGGACAGTGGCTTTGGACATAGAGTGCCTTTGGAGAGTGGCATTGGAGAATGGCTTTGGACAGTGACTTTGGACATAGAGTGGCTTTGGAGAGTGGCTTTGGACAGTGGCTTTGGACAGTGGCTTTGGACAGTGGCTTTGGACAGTGGCTTTGGACATAGATTGGCTTTGGACATAGAGTGGCTTTGGACAGTGGCTTTGGACAGTGGCTTTGGACATAGAGTGGCTTTGGACAGTGGCTTTGGACAGTGGCTTTGGACAGTGGCTTTGGACATAGATTGGCTTTGGACATAGAGTGGCTTTGGACAGTGGCTTTGGACAGTGGCTTTGGACATAGAGTGGCTTTGGACAGTGGCTTTGGACAGTGGCTTTGGACAGTGGCTTTGGACACAGAGTGGCTTTGGACAGTGGCTTTGGACAGTGGCTTTGGACAGTGGCTTTGGACAGTGGCTTTGGACATAGAGTGGCTTTGGACTGTTGCTTTGGACAGTGGCTTTGGACAGTGGCTTTGGACATAGAGTGGCTGTGGACAATGGCTTTGGACAGTGGCTTTGGACAGTGGCTTTGGACATAGAGTAGCTTTGGACAGTGGCTTTGGACAGTGGCTTTGGAAAGTGGCTTTGGACATAGAGTGGCTTTGGACATACAGTGGCTTTGGACAGTGGCTTTGGACATACAGTGGCTTTGGACATACAGTGGCTTTGGACAGTGGCTTTGGACATACAGTGGCTTTGGACATACAGTGGCTTTGGATAGTGGCTTTGGACATACAGTGGCTTTAGACATACAGTGGCTTTGAACAGTGGCTTTGGACATACAGTGGCTTTAGACAGTGGCTTTGGACATACAGTGGCTTTGGACATACAGTGGCTTTCGATAGTGGCTTTGGACATACAGTGGCTTTGGACATACAGTGGCTTTGGACAGTAGCTTTGGACATACAGTGGCTTTGGACATACAGTGGCTTAGGACAGTGACTTTGGACATACAGTGGCTTTGGACATACAGTGGCTTTGGACAGTTGCTTTGGAGAGTGGCTTAGGACAGTGGCTTTGGACATAGAGTAGTTTAGGACAGTGGCTTTGAAGAGTGGCTTTGGACAGTGGCTTTGGACTAGAGTGGCTTAGGACAGTGGATTTGGAGAGTGGCTTTGGACAGTGGCTTTGGACATAGAGTGGCTTTGTACAGTGGCTTTGGAGAGTGGCTTTGGACAGTGGCTTTGAACATAGAGTGGCTTTGGACAGTGGCTTTGGAGAGTGCCTTTGGACATTGGCTTTGGACATAGAGTGGCTTTGGACAGTGGCTTTGGAGAGTAGCTTTGGACAGTGACTTTGAACATAGAGTGGCTTTTGACAGTGGCTTTGGACAGTGGCTTTGTACAGTGGCTTTGGATATAGAGTGGCTTTGGACAGTGGCTTTAGACAGAGGCTTTGGACAGTGGCTTTGGACATAGAGTGGCTTTGGACAGTGGCTTTGGAGAGAGTCTTTGGACAGTGGCTTTGGACATAGAGTGGCTTTGGATAGTGGCTTTGGTCAGTGGCTTTGTACAGTAGCTTTGGACATAGAGTGGCTTTGGACAGTGGCTTTGGACAGTGGCTTTGGACAGTGGCTTTGGACATAGAGTGGCTTTGGACAGTGGCTTTGGACATAGAGTGCCTTTGGAGAGTGGCATTGGAGAATGGCTTTGGACAGTGACTTTGGACATAGAGTGGCTTTGGAGAGTGGCTTTGGACAGTGGCTTTGGACAATGGCTTTGGACAGTGGCTTTGGACATAGAGTGGCTTTGGACAGTGGCTTTGGACAGTGGCTTTGGACAGTGGCTTTGGACATAGAGTGGCTTCGGACAGTGGCTTTGGACATAGAATTGCTTTGGTCAGTGGCTTTGTACAGTGGCTTTGGACATAGAGTGGCTTTGGAAAGTGGCTTTGGACAGTGGCTATGGACAGTGGCTTTGGACATAGAGAGGCTTTAGACAGTGGCTTTGGACATAGAGTGGCTTTAGACAGTGGCTTTGGACAGTGGCTTTGGACAGTGGTTTGGAAAGTGGCTTTGGACACAGAGTGGCTTTGAAGAGTGGCTTTGGAGAGTGGCTTTGGACAGTGGCTTTGGACATAGAGTGGCTTTGGAGAGTGAATTTGGAGAGTGGCTTTGGACATAGAGTGGCTTTGGAGAGTGGCTTTGGAGAGTGGCTTTGGACAGTGGCTTTGGAGATAGAGTGGCTTTGGAGAGTGGCTTTGGACAGTGGCTATGGACAGTTGCTTTGGACATAGAGTGGTTTTGGACAATGGCTTTGGACAGTGGATTTGGACAGTGGCTTTGGACATAGAGTGGCTTTGGAGAGTGGCTTTGGACAGTGAATTTGGACAGTGGCTTTGGACATAGAGTGGCTTTGGAGAGTGGCTTTGGACAGTGGCTTTGGACAGTGGCTTTGGAAATAGAGTGGCTTTGGAGAGTGGCTTTGGAGAGTGGCTTTTCACAGTGGCTTTGGACATAGAGTGGCTTTGGAGAGTGGCTTTGAAAAGTGGCTTTGGACAGTGATTTTGGACATAGAGTGGCTTTATAGAGTGGCTTTGGAGAGTGGCTTTGGACAGTGGCTTTGGACATAGAGTGGCTTTGGACAGTGGCTTTGGACAGTGGATTTTGACAGTGGCTTTGGACATAGAGTGGCTTTGGACAGTGGCTTTGGACAGTGGCTTTGGACAGTGGCTTTGGACATAGAGTGGCTTTGGAGAGTGGCTTTGGAGAGTGGCTTTCGACAGTTGCTTTGGACATAGAGTGGCTTTGGACAGTGGCTTTGGAGAGTGGCGTTGGAGAGTGGCTTTTGACATAGAGTTGCTTTGGACAGTGGATTTGGAGAGTGGCTTTGGACAGTGGCTTTGTACATAGAGTGGCTTTGGACAGTGGCTTTGTAGAGTGGCTTTGGACAGTGGCTTTGGACATAGAGTGGCTTTGGAGAGTGGCTTTGGGGAGTGACTTTGGACAGTGGCTTTGGACATAGAGTGGCTTTGGAGAGTGGATTTCGGGAGTGGTTTTGGACAGTCGCTTTGGACATAGAGTGGCTTTGGAGAGTGGCTTTGGACAGTGGCTTTGGACAGTGATTTTGGACATAGAGTGGCTTTGTAGAGTGGCTTTGGAGAGTGGCTTTGGACAGTGGCTTTGGACATAGAGTGGCTTTGGACAGTGGCTTTGGACAGTGGCTTTGGACAGTGGCTTTGGACATAGAGTGGCTTTGGACAGTGGCTTTGGACAGTGGCTTTGGACAGTGGCTTTGGACATAGAGTGGCTTTGGACAGTGGCTTTGGAGAGTGGCTTTGGACAGTGGCTTTGGACATAGAGTGGCTTTAGACAGTGGATTTGGAGAGTGGCTTTGGATAGTGGCTTTGGACATAGAATGGCTTTGGACAGTGGCTTTGGAGAGTGGCTTTGGACAGTGGCTTTGGACATAGAGTGGCTTTGGACAGTGGCTTTGGAGAGTGGCTTTGGACAGTGGCTTTGGACATAGAGTGGCTTTGGACAGTGGCTTTGGACAGTAGCTTTGGACAGTGGCTTTGGACAGAGAGTGGCTTTGGACAGTGGATTTGGACAGTAGCTTTGGACAGTGGCTTTGGACATAGAGTGGCTTTGGACAGTGGCTTTGGACAGTGGCTTTGGACAGTGGCTTTGGACATAGAGTGGCTTTGGACAGTGGCTTTGGACAGTGGATTTGGACAGTGGCTTTGGACATAGAGTGGATTTGGATAGTGGCTTTGGACATTGGCTTTGGACAGTGGGTTTGGACATATAGTGGCTTTGGACAGTGGCTTTGGACAGTGGCTTTGGACAGTGGCTTTGGACATAGAGTGGCTTTGGACAGTGGCTTTGGACAGTGGCTTTGGAAAGTGGCTTTGGACATAGAGTGGCTTTGGACAGTGGCTATGGACAGTGGCTTTGGACAGTGGCTTTGGACATAGATTGGCTTTGGACATAGAGTGGCTTTGGAGAGTGGCTTTGGACAGTGAATTTGGACAGTGGCTTTGGACATAGAGTGGCTTTGGAGAGTGGCTTTGGACAGTGGCTTTGGACAGTGGCTTTGGAAATAGAGTGGCTTTGGAGAGTGGCTTTGGAGAGTGGCTTTTCACAGTGGCTTTGGACATAGAGTGGCTTTGGAGAGTGGCTTTGAAAAGTGGCTTTGGACAGTGATTTTGGACATAGAGTGGCTTTATAGAGTGGCTTTGGAGAGTGGCTTTGGACAGTGGCTTTGGACATAGAGTGGCTTTGGACAGTGGCTTTGGACAGTGGCTTTTGACAGTGGCTTTTGACATAGAGTGGCTTTGGACAGTGGCTTTGGACAGTGGCTTTGGACAGTGGCTTTGGACATAGAGTGGCTTTGGAGAGTGGCTTTGGAGAGTGGCTTTCGACAGTGGCTTTGGACATAGAGTGGCTTTGGACAGTGGCTTTGGAGAGTGGCTTTGGAGAGTGGCTTTTGACATAGAGTGGCTTTGGACAGTGGATTTGGAGAGTGGCTTTGGACAGTGGCTTTGTACATAGAGTGGCTTTGGACAGTGGCTTTGTAGAGTGGCTTTGGACAGTGGCTTTGGACATAGAGTGGCTTTGGAGAGTGGCTTTGGGGAGTGACTTTGGACAGTGGCTTTGGACATAGAGTGGCTTTGGAGAGTGGTTTTCGAGATTGGTTTTGGACAGTCGCTTTGGACATAGAGTGGCTTTGGAGAGTGGCTTTGGACAGTGGCTTTGGACAGTGATTTTGGACATAGAGTGGCTTTGTAGAGTGGCTTTGGAGAGTGGCTTTGGACAGTGGCTTTGGACATAGAGTGGCTTTGGACAGTGGTTTTGGACAGTGGCTTTGGACAGTGGCTTTGGACATAGAGTGGCTTTGGACAGTGGCTTTGGACAGTGGCTTTGGACAGTGGCTTTGGACATAGAGTGGCTTTGGACAGTGGCTTTGGAGAGTGGCTTTGGACAGTGGCTTTGGACATAGAGTGGCTTTGGACATTGGATTTGGAGAGTGGCTTTGGAGAGTGGCTTTGGACATAGAGTGGCTTTAGACAGTGGATTTGGAGAGTGGCTTTGGATAGTGGCTTTGGACATAGAATGGCTTTGGACAGTGGCTTTGGAGAGTGGCTTTGGACAGTGGCTTTGGACATAGAGTGGCTTTGGACAGTGGCTTTGGAGAGTGGCTTTGGACAGTGGCTTTGGACATAGAGTGGCTTTGGACAGTGGCTTTGGACAGTAGCTTTGGACAGTGGCTTTGGACAGAGAATGGCTTTGGACAGTGGATTTGGACAGTAGCTTTGGACAGTGGCTTTGGACATAGAGTGGCTTTGGACAGTGGCTTTGGACAGTGGCTTTGGACAGTGGCTTTGGACATAGAGTGGCTTTGGACAGTGGCTTTGGACAGTGGATTTGGACAGTGGCTTTGGACATAGAGTGGATTTGGATAGTGGCTTTGGACATTGGCTTTGGACAGTGGGTTTGGACATATAGTGGCTTTGGACAGTGGCTTTGGACAGTGGCTTTGGACAGTGGCTTTGGACATAGAGTGGCTTTGGACAGTGGCTTTGGACAGTGGCTTTGGAAAGTGGCTTTGGACATAGAGTGGCTTTGGACAGTGGCTATGGACAGTGGCTTTGGACAGTGGCTTTGGACATAGATTGCCTTTGGACATAGAGTGGCTTTGGACAGTGGCTTTGGACATTGGCTTTGGACATAGAGTGGCTTTGGACAGTGGCTTTGGACAGTGGCTTTGGACAGTGGCTTTGGACATAGAGTGGCTTTGGACAGTGGCTTTGGACAGTGGCTTTGGACAGTGGCATTGGACAGTGGCTTTGGACATAGAGTGGCTTTGGACTGTTGCTTTGGACAGTGTCTTTGGACAGTGGCTTTGGACATAGAGTGGCTGTGGACAATGGCTTTGTACAGTGGCTTTGGACAGTGGCTTTGGACATAGAGTGGCTTTGGACAGTGGCTTTGGACAGTGGCTTTGGACAGTGGCTTTGGACAGTGGCTTTGGACAGTGGCTTTGGACATAGAGTGGCTTTGGACATACAGTGGCTTTGGACAGTGGCTTTGGACATACAGTGGCTTTGGACATACAGTGGCTTTGGACAGTGGCTTTGGACATACAGTGGCTTTGGACATACAGTGGCTTTGGACAGTGGCTTTGGACATACAGTGGCTTTAGACATACAGTGGCTTTGAACAGTGGCTTTGGACATACAGTGGCTTTAGATAGTGGCTTTGGACATACAGTGGCTTTGGACATACAGTGGCTTTGGATAGTGGCTTTGGACATAC
The DNA here is from genome assembly GCA_028752905.1 of Cladorhizidae sp. MBARI D1340-BT2. Lineage (NCBI taxonomy): Eukaryota > Metazoa > Porifera > Demospongiae > Poecilosclerida > Cladorhizidae > Cladorhizidae sp. MBARI D1340-BT2. The sequence goes on along the minus strand of JAQNBH010000017.1, from coordinate 27,295,840 downwards.
AGTGGCTATGGACATACAGTGGCTTTGGACAGTGTCTTTGGACATACAGTGGCTTTGGACATACAGTGGCTTAGGACAGTGGCTTTGGACATACAGTGGCTTTGGACATACAGTGGCTTTGGACAGTGGCTTTGGAGAGTGGCTTTGGACAGTGGCTTTGGACATAGAGTAGTTTAGGACAGTGGCTTTGAAGAGTGGCTTTGGACAGTGGCTTTGGACTAGAGTGGTTTAGGACAGTGGCTTTGGAGAGTGGCTTTGGACATAGAGTGGCTTTGGACACACAGTGGCTTTGGACAGTGGCTTTGGACATACAGTGGCTTTGGACATACAGTGGCTTTGGACAGTGGCTTTGGACATACAGTGGCTTTGGACATACAGTGGCTTTGGACAGTGGCTTTGGACATACAGTGGCTTTAGACATACAGTGGCTTTGAACAGTGGCTTTGGACATACAGTGGCTTTAGACAGTGGCTTTGGACATACAGTGGCTTTGGACATACAGTGGATTTGGATAGTGGCTTTGGACATACAGTGGCTTTGGACATACAGTGGCTTTGGACAGTAGCTTTGGACATACAGTGGCTTTGGACATACAGTGGCTTAGGACAGTGGCTTTGGACATACAGTGGCTTTGGACATACAGTGGCTTTGGACAGTGGCTTTGGAGAGTGGCTTAGGACAGTGGCTTTGGACATAGAGTAGTTTAGGACAGTGGCTTTGAAGAGTGGCTTTGGACAGTGGCTTTGGACTAGAGTGGCTTAGGACAGTGGATTTGGAGAGTGGCTTTGGACAGTGGCTTTGGACATAGAGTGGCTTTGGACAGTGGCTTTGGAGAGTGGCTTTGGACAGTGGCTTTGGACATAGAGTGGCTTTGGACAGTGGCTTTGGAGAGTGCCTTTGGACAGTGGCTTTGGTCATAGAGTGGCTTTGGACAGTGGCTTTGGAGAGTAGCTTTGGACAGTGACTTTGAACAGAGAGTGGCTTTTGACAGTGGCTTTGGACAGTGGCTTTGGACAGTGGCTTTGGATATAGAGTGGCTTTGGACAGTGGCTTTAGACAGTGGCTTTGGACAGTGTCTTTGGACATAGAGTGGCTTTGGACAGTGGCTTTGGAGAGTGTCTTTGGACAGTGGCTTTGGACATAGAGTGGCTTTGGATAGTGGCTTTGGTCAGTGGCTTTGTACAGTGGCTTTGGACATAGAGTGGCTTTGGACAGTGGCTTTGGACAGTGGCTTTGGACAGTGGCTTTGGACATAGAGTGGCTTTGGACAGTGGCTTTGGACATAGAGTGCCTTTGGAGAGTGGCATTGGAGAATGGCTTTGGACGGTGACTTTGGACATAGAGTGGCTTTGGAGAGTGGCTTTGGACAGTGGCTTTGGACAGTGGCTTTGGACAGTGGCTTTGGACATAGAGTGGCTTTGGACAGTGACTTTGGAGAGTGGCTTTGGACAGTGGCTTTGGACATAGAGTGGCTTTGGACAGTGGCTTTGGACATAGAATTGCTTTGGTCAGTGGCTTTGTACAGTGGCTTTGGACATAGAGTGGCTTTGGAAAGTGGCTTTGGACAGTGGCTATGGACAGTGGCTTTGGACATAGAGTGGCTTTAGACAGTGGCTTTGGACAGTGGCTTTGGACAGTGGTTTGGAAAGTGGCTTTGGACACAGAGTGGCTTTGAAGAGTGGCTTTGGAGAGTGGCTTTGGACAGTGGCTTTGGACATAGAGTGGCTTTGGAGAGTGGATTTGGAGAGTAGCTTTGGACAGTGGCTTTGGAGAGTGGCTTAGGACAGTGGCTTTGGACATAGAGTAGTTTAGGACAGTGGCTTTGAAGAGTGGCTTTGGACAGTGGCTTTGGACTAGAGTGGCTTAGGACAGTGGATTTGGAGAGTGGCTTTGGACAGTGGCTTTGGACATAGAGTGGCTTTGGACAGTGGCTTTGGAGAGTGGCTTTGGACAGTGGCTTTGGACATAGAGTGGCTTTGGAGAGTGGCTTTGGAGAGTGCCTTTGGACAGTGGCTTTGGTCATAGAGTGGCTTTGGACAGTGGCTTTGGAGAGTAGCTTTGGACAGTGACTTTGAACAGAGAGTGGCTTTTGACAGTGGCTTTGGACAGTGGCTTTGGACAGTGGCTTTGGATATAGAGTGGCTTTGGACAGTGGCTTTAGACAGTGGCTTTGGACAGTGTCTTTGGACATAGAGTGGCTTTGGACAGTGGCTTTGGAGAGTGTCTTTGGACAGTGGCTTTGGACATAGAGTGGCTTTGGATAGTGGCTTTGGTCAGTGGCTTTGTACAGTGGCTTTGGACATAGAGTGGCTTTGGACAGTGGCTTTGGACAGTGGCTTTGGACAGTGGCTTTGGACATAGAGTGGCTTTGGACAGTGGCTTTGGACATAGAGTGCCTTTGGAGAGTGGCATTGGAGAATGGCTTTGGACGGTGACTTTGGACATAGAGTGGCTTTGGAGAGTGGCTTTGGACAGTGGCTTTGGACAGTGGCTTTGGACAGTGGCTTTGGACATAGAGTGGCTTTGGACAGTGACTTTGGAGAGTGGCTTTGGACAGTGGCTTTGGACATAGAGTGGCTTTGGACAGTGGCTTTGGACATAGAATTGCTTTGGTCAGTGGCTTTGTACAGTGGCTTTGGACATAGAGTGGCTTTGGAAAGTGGCTTTGGACAGTGGCTATGGACAGTGGCTTTGGACATAGAGAGGCTTTAGACAGTGGCTTTGGACATAGAGTGGCTTTAGACAGTGGCTTTGGACAGTGGCTTTGGACAGTGGTTTGGAAAGTGGCTTTGGACACAGAGTGGCTTTGAAGAGTGGCTTTGGAGAGTGGCTTTGGACAGTGGCTTTGGACATAGAGTGGCTTTGGAGAGTGGATTTGGAGAGTAGCTTTGGACATAGAGTGGCTTTGGAGAGTGGCTTTGGAGAGTGGCTTTGGACAGTGGCTTTGGAGATAGAGTGGCTTTGGAGAGTGGCTTTGGACAGTGGCTATGGACAGTTGCTTTGGACATAGAGTGGCTTTGGACAATGGCTTTGGACAGTGGATTTGGACAGTGGCTTTGGACAGTAGCTTTGGACATAGAGTGGCTTTGGACAGTGGCTTTGGACATAGAGTGCCTTTGGAGAGTGGCATTGGAGAATGGCTTTGGCTAGTGACTTTGGACATAGAGTGGCTTTGGAGAGTGGCTTTGGACAGTAGCTTTGGACAGTGGCTTTGGACAGTGGCTTTGGACATAGAGTGGCTTTGGACAGTGGCTTTGGACAGTGGCTTTGGACAGTGGCTTTGGACATAGAGGGGCTTTGGACAGTGGCTTTGGACATAGAATTGCTTTGGTCAGTGGCTTTGGACAGTGGCTTTGGACATAGAGTGGCTTTGGAAAGTGGCTTTGGACAGTGGCTATGGACAGTGGCTTTGGACATAGAGAGGCTTTAGACAGTGGCTTTGGACATAGAGTGGCTTTAGACAGTGGCTTTGGACAGTGGCTTTGGACAGTGGTTTGGAAAGTGGCTTTGGACACAGAGTGGCTTTGAAGAGTGGCTTTGGAGAGTGGCTTTGGACAGTGGCTTTGGACATAGAGTGGCTTTGGAGAGTGGATTTGGAGAGTGGCTTTGGACATAGAGTGGCTTTGGAGAGTGGCTTTGGAGAGTGGCTTTGGACAGTGGCTTTGGAGATAGAGTGGCTTTGGAGAGTGGCTTTGGACAGTGGCTATGGACAGTTGCTTTGGACATAGAGTGGTTTTGGACAATGGCTTTGGACAGTGGATTTGGACAGTGGCTTTGGACATAGAGTGGCTTTGGAGAGTGGCTTTGGACAGTGAATTTGTACAGTGGCTTTGGACATAGAGTGGCTTTGGAGAGTGGCTTTGGACAGTGACTTTGGACAGTGATTTTGGACATAGAGTGGCTTTATAGAGTGGCTTTGGAGAGTGGCTTTGGACAGTGGCTTTGGACAGTGGCTTTGGACATAGAGTGGCTTTGGAGAGTGGCTTTGGAGAGTGGCTTTGAAAAGTGGCTTTGGACAGTGATTTTGGACATAGAGTGGCTTTATAGAGTGGCTTTGGAGAGTGGCTTTGGACAGTGGCTTTGGACATAGAGTGGCTTTGGACAGTGGCTTTGGACAGTGGCTTTGGACAGTGGATTTGGACATAGAGTGGCTTTGGACAGTGGCTTTGGACAGTGGCTTTGGACAGTGGCTTTGGACATAGAGTGGTTTGGACAGTGGCTTTGTAGAGTGGCTTTGGACAGTGGCTTTGGACATAGAGTGGCTTTGGAGAGTGGCTTTGGGGAGTGACTTTGGACAGTGGCTTTGGACATAGAGTGGCTTTGGAGAGTGGTTTTCGAGAGTGGTTTTGGACAGTCGCTTTGGACATAGAGTGGCTTTGGAGAGTGGCTTTGGATAGTGGCTTTGGACAGTAATTTTGGACATAGAGTGGCTTTGTAGAGTGGCTTTGGAGAGTGGCTTTGGACAGTGGCTTTGGACATAGATTGGCTTTGGAGAGTGGCTTTGGACAGTGGCTTTGGACAGTGGCTTTGGACATAGAGTGGCTTTGGACAGTGGCTTTGGACAGTGGCTTTGGACAGTGGCTTTGGACATAGTGTGGCTTTGGACAGTGGCTTTGGAGAGTGGCTTTGGACAGTGGCTTTGGACATAGAGTGGCTTTGGACATTGGCTTTGGAGAGTGGCTTTGGAGAGTGGCTTTGGACATAGAGTGGCTTTAGACAGTGGATTTGGAGAGTGGCTTTGGATAGTGGCTTTGGACATAGAATGGCTTTGGACAGTGGCTTTGGAGAGTGGCTTTGGACAGTGGCTTTGGACATAGAGTGGCTTTGGACAGTGGCTTTGGAGAGTGGCTTTGGACAGTGGCTTTGGACATAGAGTGGCTTTGGACAGTGGCTTTGGACAGTAGCTTTGGACAGTGGCTTTGGACAGAGAGTGGCTTTGGACAGTGGATTTGGACAGTAGCTTTGGACAGTGGCTTTGGACATAGAGAGGCTTTGGACAGTGGCTTTGGACAGTGGCTTTGGACAGTGGCTTTGGACATAGAGTGGCTTTGGACAGTGGCTTTGGACAGTGGCTTTGGACAGTGGCTTTGGACATAGAGTGGATTTGGATAGTGGCTTTGGACATTGGCTTTGGACAGTGGGTTTGGACATAGAGTGGCTTTGGACAGTGGCTTTGGACAGTGGCTTTGGACAGTGGCTTTGGACATAGAGTGGCTTTGGACAGTGGCTTTGGACAGTGGCTTTGGAAAGTGGCTTTGGACATAGAGTGGCTTTGGACAGTGGCTATGGACAGTGGCTTTGGACAGTGGCTTTGGACATAGATTGGCTTTGGACATAGAGTGGCTTTGGACAGTGGCTTTGGACAGTGGCTTTGGACATAGAGTGGCTTTGGACAGTGGCTTTGGACAGTGGCTTTGGATAGTGGCTTTGGACATAGAGTGGCTTTGGACAGTGGCTTTGGACAGTGGCTTTGGACAGTGGCTTTGAACAGTGGCTTTGGACATAGAGTGGCTTTGGACTGTTGCTTTGGACAGGGGCTTTGGACAGTGGCTTTGGACATAGAGTGGCTGTGGACAATGGCTTTGGACAGTGGCTTTGGACAGTGGCTTTGGACATACAGTGGCTTTGGACATAGAGTGGCTTTGGACAGTGGCTTTGGACATACAGTGGCTTTGGACATACAGTGGCTTTGGACAGTGGCTTTGGACATACAGTGGCTTTAGACATACAGTGGCTTTGAACAGTGGCTTTGGACATACAGTGGCTTTAGATAGTGGCTTTGGACATACAGTGGCTTTGGACATACAGTGGCATTGGATAGTAGCTTTGGACATACAGTGGCTATGGACATACAGTGGCTTTGGACAGTGGCTTTGGACATACAGTGGATTTGGACATACAGTGGCTTAGGACAGTGGCTTTGGACATACAGTGGCTTTGGACATACAGTGGCTTTGGACAGTGGCTTTGGAGAGTGGCTTTGGACAGTGGCTTTGGACATAGAGTAGTTTAGGACAGTGGCTTTGAAGAGTGGCTTTGGACAGTGGCTTTGGACTAGAGTGGTTTAGGACAGTGGCTTTGGAGAGTGGCTTTGGACATAGAGTGGCTTTGGACATACAGTGGCTTTGGACAGTGGCTTTGGACATACAGTGGCTTTGGACATACAGTGGCTTTGGACAGTGGCTTTGGACAGTGGCTTTGGACATACAGTGGCTTTGGACATACAGTGGCTTTGGACAGTGGCTTTGGACATACAGTGGCTTTAGACATACAGTGGCTTTGAACAGTGGCTTTGGACATACAGTGGCTTTAGACAGTGGCTTTGGACATACAGTGGCTTTGGACATACAGTGGCTTTGGATAGTGGCTTTGGACATACAGTGGCTTTGGACATACAGTGGCTTTGGACAGTAGCTTTGGACATACAGTAGCTTTGGACATACAGTGGCTTAGGACAGTGGCTTTGGACATACAGTGGCTTTGGACATACAGTAGCTTTGGACAGTGGCTTTGGAGAGTGGCTTAGGACAGTGGCTTTGGACATAGAGTAGTTTAGGACAGTGGCTTTGAAGAGTGGATTTGGACAGTGGCTTTGGACTAGAGTGGCTTAGGACAGTGGATTTGGAAAGTGGCTTTGGACAGTGGCTTTGGACATAGAGTGGCTTTGGACAGTGGCTTTGGAGAGTGGCTTTGGACAGTGGCTTTGGACATAGAGTGGCTTTGGACAGTGGCTTTGGAGAGTGCCTTTGGACAGTGACTTTGAACATAGAGTGGCTTTTGACAGTGGCTTTGGACAGTGGCTTTGGACAGTGGCTTTGGATATAGAGTGGCTTTGGACAGTGGCTTTAGACAGTGGCTTTGGACAGTGTCTTTGGACATAGAGTGGCTTTGGACAGTGGCTTTGGAGAGTGTCTTTGGACAGTGGCTTTGGACATAGAGTGGCTTTGGACAGTGGTTTGGACAGTGGCTTTGGACATAGAGTGGCTTTGGACATACAGTGGCTTTGGACAGTGGCTTTGGACATACAGTGGCTTTGGACATACAGTGGCTTTGGACAGTGGCTTTGGACATACAGTGGCTTTGGACATACAGTGGCTTTGGACAGTGGCTTTGGACATACAGTGGCTTTAGACATACAGTGGCTTTGAACAGTGGCTTTGGACATACAGTGGCTTTAGATAGTGGCTTTGGACATACAGTGGCTTTGGACATACAGTGGCTTTGGATAGTGGCTTTGGACATACAGTGGCTATGGACATACAGTGGCTTTGGACAGTGTCTTTGGACATACAGTGGCTTTGGACATACAGTGGCTTAGGACAGTGGCTTTGGACATACAGTGGCTTTGGACATATCGTGGCTTTGGACAGTGGCTTTGGAGAGTGGCTTTGGACAGTGGCTTTGGACATAGAGTAGTTTAGGACAGTGGCTTTGAAGAGTGGCTTTGGACAGTGGCTTTGGACTAGAGTGGTTTAGGACAGTGGCTTTGGAGAGTGGCTTTGGACATAGAGTGGCTTTGGACACTCAGTGGCTTTGGACAGTGGCTTTGGACATACAGTGGCTTTGGACATACAGTGGCTTTGGACAGTGGCTTTGGACATACAGTGGCTTTGGACATACAGTGGCTTTGGACAGTGGCTTTGGACATACAGTGGCTTTAGACATACAGTGGCTTTGAACAGTGGCTTTGGACATACAGTGGCTTTAGACAGTGGCTTTGGACATACAGTGGCTTTGGACATACAGTGGATTTGGATAGTGGCTTTGGACATACAGTGGCTTTGGACATACAGTGGCTTTGGACAGTAGCTTTGGACATACAGTGGCTTTGGACATACAGTGGCTTAGGACAGTGGCTTTGGACATACAGTGGCTTTGGACATACAGTGGCTTTGGACAGTGGCTTTGGAGAGTGGCTTAGGACAGTGGCTTTGGACATAGAGTAGTTTAGGACAGTGGCTTTGAAGAGTGGCTTTGGACAGTGGCTTTGGACTAGAGTGGCTTAGGACAGTGGATTTGGAGAGTGGCTTTGGACAGTGGCTTTGGACATAGAGTGGCTTTGGACAGTGGCTTTGGAGAGTGGCTTTGGACAGTGGCTTTGGACATAGAGTGGCTTTGGACAGTGGCTTTGGAGAGTGCCTTTGGACAGTGGCTTTGGTCATAGAGTGGCTTTGGACAGTGGCTTTGGAGAGTAGCTTTGGACAGTGACTTTGAACAGAGAGTGGCTTTTGACAGTGGCTTTGGACAGTGGCTTTGGACAGTGGCTTTGGATATAGAGTGGCTTTGGACAGTGACTTTAGACAGTGGCTTTGGACAGTGTCTTTGGACATAGAGTGGCTTTGGACAGTGGCTTTGGAGAGTGTCTTTGGACAGTGGCTTTGGACATAGAGTGGCTTTGGATAGTGGCTTTGGTCAGTGGCTTTGTACAGTGGCTTTGGATAGTGGCTTTGGTCAGTGGCTTTGTACAGTGGCTTTGGACATAGAGTGGCTTTGGACAGTGGCTTTGGACAGTGGCTTTGGACAGTGGCTTTGGACATAGAGTGCCTTTGTAGAGTGGCATTGGAGAATGGCTTTGGACGGTGACTTTGGACATAGAGTGGCTTTGGAGAGTGGCTTTGGACAGTGGCTTTGGACAGTGGCTTTGGACAGTGGCTTTGGACATAGAGTGGCTTTGGACAGTGACTTTGGAGAGTGGCTTTGGACAGTGGCTTTGGACATAGAGTGGCTTTGGACAGTGGCTTTGGACATAGAATTGCTTTGGTCAGTGGCTTTGTACAGTGGCTTTGGACATAGAGTGGCTTTGGAAAGTGGCTTTGGACAGTGGCTATGGACAGTGGCTTTGGACATAGAGAGGCTTTAGACAGTGGCTTTGGACATAGAGTGGCTTTAGACAGTGGCTTTGGACAGTGGCTTTGGACAGTGGTTTGGAAAGTGGCTTTGGACACAGAGTGGCTTTGAAGAGTGGCTTTGGAGAGTGGCTTTGGACAGTGGCTTTGGACATAGAGTGGCTTTGGAGAGTGGATTTAGAGAGTAGCTTTGGACATAGAGTGGCTTTGGAGAGTGGCTTTGGAGAGTGGCTTTGGACAGTGGCTTTGGAGATAGAGTGGCTTTGGAGAGTGGCTTTGGACAGTGGCTATGGACAGTTGCTTTGGACATAGAGTGGCTTTGGACAATGGCTTTGGACAGTGGATTTGGACAGTGGCTTTGGACAGTAGCTTTGGACATAGAGTGGCTTTGGACAGTGGCTTTGGACATAGAGTGCCTTTGGAGAGTGGCATTGGAGAATGGCTTTGGCTAGTGACTTTGGACATAGAATGGCTTTGGAGAGTGGCTTTGGACAGTAGCTTTGGACAGTGGCTTTGGACAGTGGCTTTGGACATAGAGTGGCTTTGGACAGTGGCTTTGGACAGTGGCTTTGGACAGTGGCTTTGGACATAGAGGGGCTTTGGACAGTGGCTTTGGACATAGAATTGCTTTGGTCAGTGGCTTTGGACAGTGGCTTTGGACATAGAGTGGCTTTGGAAAGTGGCTTTGGACAGTGGCTATGGACAGTGGCTTTGGACATAGAGAGGCTTTAGACAGTGGCTTTGGACATAGAGTGGCTTTAGACAGTGGCTTTGGACAGTGGCTTTGGACAGTGGTTTGGACATAGAGTGGCTTTGGAGAGTGGCTTTGGAGAGTGGCTTTGGACAGTGGCTTTGGACATAGAGTGGCTTTGGAGAGTGGATTTGGAGAGTGGCTTTGGACATAGAGTGGCTTTGGAGAGTGGCTTTGGAGAGTGGCTTTGGACAGTGGCTTTGGAGATAGAGTGGCTTTGGAGAGTGGCTTTGGACAGTGGCTATGGACAGTTGCTTTGGACATAGAGTGGTTTTGGACAATGGCTTTGGACAGTGGATTTGGACAGTGGCTTTGGACATAGAGTGGCTTTGGAGAGTGGCTTTGGACAGTGAATTTGTACAGTGGCTTTGGACATAGAGTGGCTTTGGAGAGTGGCTTTGGACAGTGGCTTTGGACAGTGGCTTTGGAAATAGAGTGGCTTTGGAGAGTGGCTTTGGAGAGTGGCTTTGGACAGTGGCTTTGGACATAGAGTGGCTTTGGAGAGTGGCTTTGAAAAGTGGCTTTGGACAGTGATTTTGGACATAGAGTGGCTTTATAGAGTGGCTTTGGAGAGTGGCTTTGGACAGTGGCTTTGGACATAGAGTGGCTTTGGACAGTGGCTTTGGACAGTGGCTTTGGATAGTGGATTTGGACATAGAGTGGCTTTGGACAGTGGCTTTGGACAGTGGCTTTGGACAGTGGCTTTGGACATAGAGTGGCTTTGGACAGTGGCTTTGTAGAGTGGCTTTGGACAGTGGCTTTGGACATAGAGTGGCTTTGGAGAGTGGCTTTGGGGAGTGACTTTGGACAGTGGCTTTGGACATAGAGTGGCTTTGGAGAGTGGTTTTCGAGAGTGGTTTTGGACAGTCGCTTTGGACATAGAGTGGCTTTGGAGAGTGGCTTTGGATAGTGGCTTTGGACAGTGATTTTGGACATAGAGTGGCTTTGTAGATTGGTTTGGAGAGTGGCTTTGGACAGTGTCTTTGGACATAGAGTGGCTTTGGAGAGTGGCTTTGGACAGTGGCTTTGGACAGTGGCTTTGGACATAGAGTGGCTTTGGACAGTGGCTTTGGACAGTGGCTTTGGACAGTGGCTTTGGACATAGAGTGGCTTTGGACAGTGGCTTTGGAGAGTGGCTTTGGACAGTGGCTTTGGACATAGAGTGGCTTTGGACATTGGCTTTGGAGAGTGGCTTTGGAGAGTGGCTTTGGACATAGAGTGGCTTTTGACAGTGGATTTGGAGAGTGGCTTTGGATAGTGGCTTTGGACATAGAATGGCTTTGGACATAGAATGGCTTTGGACAGTGGCTTTGGAGAGTGGCCTTGGACAGTGGCTTTGGACATAGAGTGGCTTTGGACAGTGGCTTTGGAGAGTGGCTTTGGACAGTGGCTTTGGACATAGAGTGGCTTTGGACAGTGGCTTTGGACAGTAGCTTTGGACAGTGGCTTTGGACAGAGAGTGGCTTTGGACAGTGGATTTGGACAGTAGCTTTGGACAGTGGCTTTGGACATAGAGTGGCTTTGGACAGTGGCTTTGGACAGTGGCTTTGGACAGTGGCTTTGGACATAGAGTGGCTTTGGACAGTGGCTTTGGACAGTGGCTTTGGACAGTGGCTTTGGACATAGAGTGGATTTGGATAGTGGCTTTGGACATTGGCTTTGGACAGTGGGTTTGGACATAGAGTGGCTTTGGACAGTGGCTTTGGACAGTGGCTTTGGACAGTGGCTTTGGACATAGAGTGGCTTTGGACAGTGGCTTTGGACAGTGGCTTTGGAAAGTGGCTTTGGACATAGAGTGGCTTTGGACAGTGGCTATGGACAGTGGCTTTGGACAGTGGCTTTGGACATAGATTGGCTTTGGACATAGAGTGGCTTTGGACAGTGGCTTTGGACAGTGGCTTTGGACATAGAGTGGCTTTGGACAGTGGCTTTGGACAGTGGCTTTGGATAGTGGCTTTGGACATAGAGTGGCTTTGGACAGTGGCTTTGGACAGTGGCTTTGGACAGTGGCATTGAACAGTGGCTTTGGACATAGAGTGGCTTTGGACTGTTGCTTTGGACAGGGGCTTTGGACAGTGGCTTTGGACATAGAGTGGCTGTGGACAATGGCTTTGGACAGTGGCTTTGGACAGTGGCTTTGGACATAGAGTGGATTTGGACAGTGGCTTTGGACAATGGCTTTGGACAGTGGCTTTGGACAGTGGCTTTGGACATAGAGTGGCTTTGGACATACAGTGGCTTTGGACATAGGCTTTGGACATACAGTGGCTTTGGACATACAGTGGCTTTGGACAGTGGCTTTGGACATACAGTGGCTTTGGACATACAGTGGCTTTGGACAGTGGCTTTGGACATACAGTGGCTTTAGACATACAGTGGCTTTGAACAGTGGCCTTTGGACATACAGTGGCTTTGGACATACAGTGGCATTGGATAGTGGCTTTGGACATACAGTGGCTATGGACATACAGTGGCTTTGGACAGTGGCTTTGGACATACAGTGGATTTGGACATACAGTGGCTTAGGACAGTGGCTTTGGACATACAGTGGCTTTGGACATACAGTGGCTTTGGACAGTGGCTTTGGAGAGTGGGTTTGGACAGTGGCTTTGGACATAGAGTAGTTTAGGACAGTGGCTTTGAAGAGTGGCTTTGGACAGTGGCTTTGGACTAGAGTGGTTTAGGACAGTGGCTTTGGAGAGTGGCTTTGGACATAGAGTGGCTTTGGACATACAGTGGCTTTGGACAGTGGCTTTGGACATACAGTGGCTTTGGACATACAGTGGCTTTGGACAGTAGCTTTGGACATACAGTGGCTTTGGACATACAGTGGCTTTGGACAGTGGCTTTGGACATACAGTTGCTTTAGACATACAGTGGCTTTGAACAGTGGCTTTGGACATACAGTGGCTTTAGACAGTGGCTTTGGACATACAGTGGCTTTGGACATACAGTGGCTTTGGATAGTGGCTTTGGACATACAGTGGCTTTGGACATACAGTGGCTTTGGACAGTAGCTTTGGACATACAGTACCTTTGGACATACAGTGGCTTAGGACAGTGGCTTTGGACATACAGTGGCTTTGGACATACAGTAGCTTTGGACAGTGGCTTTGGAGAGTGGCTTAGGACAGTGGCTTTGGACATAGAGTAGTTTAAGACAGTGGCTTTGAAGAGTGGATTTGGACAGTGGCTTTGGACTAGAGTGGCTTAGGACAGTGGATTTGGAAAGTGGCTTTGGACAGTAGCTTTGGACATAGAGTGGCTTTGGACAGTGGCTTTGGAGAGTGGCTTTGGACAGTGGCTTTGGACATAGAGTGGCTTTGGACAGTGGCTTTGGAGAGTGCCTTTGGACAGTGACTTTGAACATAGAGTGGCTTTTGACAGTGGCTTTGGACAGTGGCTTTGGACAGTGGCTTTGGATATAGAGTGGCTTTGGACAGTGGCTTTAGACAGTGGCTTTGGACAGTGTCTTTGGACATAGAGTGGCTTTGGACAGTGGCTTTGGAGAGTGTCTTTGGACAGTGGCTTTGGACATAGAGTGGCTTTGGATAGTGGCTTTGGTCAGTGGCTTTGTACAGTGGCTTTGGACATAGAGTGGCTTTGGACAGTGGCTTTGGACAGTGGCTTTGGACAGTGGCTTTGGACATAGAGTGGCTTTGGACAGTGGCTTTGGACATAGAGTGCCTTTGGAGAGTGGCATTGGAGAATGGCTTTGGACGGTGACTTTGGACATAGAGTGGCTTTGCAGAGTGGCTTTGGACAGTGGCTTTGGACAGTGGCTTTGGACAGTGGCTTTGGACATAGAGTGGCTTTGGACAGTGACTTTGGAGAGTGGCTTTGGACAGTGGCTTTGGACATAGAGTGGCTTTGGACAGTGGCTTTGGACATAGAATTGCTTTGGTCAGTGGCTTTGTACAGTGGCTTTGGACATAGAGTGGCTTTGGAAAGTGGCTTTGGACAGTGGCTATGGACAGTGGCTTTGGACATAGAGAGGCTTTAGACAGTGGCTTTGGACATAGAGTGGCTTTAGACAGTGGCTTTGGACAGTGGCTTTGGACAGTGGTTTGGAAAGTGGCTTTGGACACAGAGTGGCTTTGAAGAGTGGCTTTGGAGAGTGGCTTTGGACAGTGGCTTTGGACATAGAGTGGCTTTGGAGAGTGGATTTGGAGAGTAGCTTTGGACATAGAGTGGCTTTGGAGAGTGGCTTTGGAGAGTGGCTTTGGACAGTGGCTTTGGAGATAGAGTGGCTTTGGAGAGTGGCTTTGGACAGTGGCTATGGACAGTTGCTTTGGACATAGAGTGGCTTTGGACAATGGCTTTGGACAGTGGATTTGGACAGTGGCTTTGGACAGTAGCTTTGGACATAGAGTGGCTTTGGACAGTGGCTTTGGACATAGAGTGCCTTTGGAGAGTGGCATTGGAGAATGGCTTTGGCTAGTGACTTTGGACATAGAGTGGCTTTGGAGAGTGGCTTTGGACAGTAGCTTTGGACAGTGGCTTTGGACAGTGGCTTTGGACATAGAGTGGCTTTGGACAGTGGCTTTGGACAGTGGCTTTGGACAGTGGCTTTGGACATAGAGGGGCTTTGGACAGTGGCTTTGGACATAGAATTGCTTTGGTCAGTGGCTTTGTACAGTGGATTTGGACATAGAGTGGCTTTGGAAAGTGGCTTTGGACAGTGGCTATGGACAGTGGCTTTGGACATAGAGAGGCTTTAGACAGTGGCTTTGGACATAGAGTGGCTTTAGACAGTGGCTTTGGACAGTGTCTTTGGACAGTGGTTTGGAAAGTGGCTTTGGACACAGAGTGGCTTTGAAGAGTGGCTTTGGAGAGTGGCTTTGGACAGTGGCTTTGGACATAGAGTGGCTTTGGAGAGTGGATTTGGAGAGTGGCTTTGGACATAGAGTGGCTTTGGAGAGTGGCTTTGGAGAGTGGCTTTGGACAGTGGCTTTGGAGATAGAGTGGCTTTGGAGAGTGGCTTTGGACAGTGGCTATGGACAGTTGCTTTGGACATAGAGTGGTTTTGGACAATGGCTTTGGACAGTGGATTTGGACAGTGGCTTTGGACATAGAGTGGCTTTGGAGAGTGGCTTTGGACAGTGAATTTGTACAGTGGCTTTGGACATAGAGTGGCTTTGGAGAGTGGCTTAGGACAGTGGCTTTGGACAGTGGCTTTGGAAATAGAGTGGCTTTGGAGAGTGGCTTTGGAGAGTGGCTTTGGACAGTGGCTTTGGACATAGAGTGGCTTTGGAGAGTGGCTTTGAAAAGTGGCTTTGGACAGTGATTTTGGACATAGAGTGGCTTTATAGAGTGGCTTTGGAGAGTGGCTTTGGACAGTGGCTTTGGACATAGAGTGGCTTTGGACAGTGGCTTTGGACAGTGGCTTTGGACAGTGGATTTGGACATAGAGTGGCTTTGGACAGTGGCTTTGGACAGTGGCTTTGGACAGTGGCTTTGGACATAGAGTGGCTTTGGACAGTGGCTTTGTAGAGTGGCTTTGGACAGTGGCTTTGGACATAGAGTGGCTTTGGAGAGTGGCTTTGGGGAGTGACTTTGGACAGTGGCTTTGGACATAGAGTGGCTTTGGAGAGTGGTTTTCGAGAGTGGTTTTGGACAGTCGCTTTGGACATAGAGTGGCTTTGGAGAGTGGCTTTGGATAGTGGCTTTGGACAGTGATTTTGGACATAGAGTGGCTTTGTAGAGTGGCTTTGGAGAGTGGCTTTGGACAGTGGCTTTGGACATAGAGTGGCTTTGGACAGTGGCTTTGGACAGTGGCTTTGGACATAGAGTGGCTTTGGACAGTGGCTTTGGACAGTGGCTTTGGACAGTGGCTTTGGACATAGAGTGGCTTTGGACAGTGGCTTTGGACAGTGGCTTTGGACAGTGGCTTTGGACATAGAGTGGCTTTGGACAGTGGCTTTGGAGAGTGGCTTTGGACAGTGGCTTTGGACATAGAGTGGCTTTGGACATTGGCTTTGGAGAGTGGCTTTGGAGAGTGGCTTTGGACATAGAGTGGCTTTAGACAGTGGATTTGGAGAGTGGCTTTGGATAGTGGCTTTGGACATAGAATGGCTTTGGACAGTGGCTTTGGAGAGTGGCTTTGGACAGTGGCTTTGGACATAGAGTGGCTTTGGACAGTGGCTTTGGAGAGTGGCTTTGGACAGTGGCTTTGGACATAGAGTGGCTTTGGACAGTGGCTTTGGACAGTAGCTTTGGACAGTGGCTTTGGACAGAGAGTGGCTTTGGACAGTGGATTTGGACAGTAGCTTTGGACAGTGGCTTTGGACATAGAGTGGCTTTGGACAGTGGCTTTGGACAGTGGCTTTGGACAGTGGCTTTGGACATAGAGTGGCTTTGGACAGTGGCTTTGGACAGTGGCTTTGGACAGTGGCTTTGGACATAGAGTGGATTTGGATAGTGGCTTTGGACATTGGCTTTGGACAGTGGGTTTGGACATAGAGTGGCTTTGGACAGTGGCTTTGGACAGTGGCTTTGGACAGTGGCTTTGGACATAGAGTGGCTTTGGACAGTGGCTTTGGACAGTGGCTTTGGAAAGTGGCTTTGGACATAGAGTGGCTTTGGATAGTGGCTATGGACAGTGGCTTTGGACAGTGGCTTTGGACATAGATTGGCTTTGGACATAGAGTGGCTTTGGACAGTGGCTTTGGACAGTGGCTTTGGACATAGAGTGGCTTTGGACAGTGGCTTTGGACAGTGGCTTTGGATAGTGGCTTTGGACATAGAGTGGCTTTGGACAGTGGCTTTGGACAGTGGCTTTGGACAGTGGCTTAGAACAGTGGCTTTGGACATAGAGTGGCTTTGGACTGTTGCTTTGGACAGGGGCTTTGGACAGTGGCTTTGGACATAGAGTGGCTGTGGACAATGGCTTTGGACAGTGGCTTTGGACAGTGGCTTTGGACATAGAGTGGATTTGGACAGTGGCTTTGGACAGTGGCTTTGGACAGTGGCTTTGGACAGTGGCTTTGGACATAGAGTGGCTTTGGACATACAGTGGCTTTGGACATAGGCTTTGGACATACAGTGGCTTTGGACATACAGTGGCTTTGGACAGTGGCTTTGGACATACAGTGGCTTTGGACATACAGTGGCTTTGGACAGTGGCTTTGGACATACAGTGGCTTTAGACATACAGTGGCTTTGAACAGTGGCTTTGGACATACAGTTGCTTTAGATAGTGGCTTTGGACATACAGTGGCTTTGGACATACAGTGGCTTTGGATAGTGGCTTTGGACATACAGTGGCTATGGACATACAGTGGCTTTGGACAGTGGCTTTGGACATACAGTGGATTTGGACATACAGTGGCTTAGGACAGTGGCTTTGGACATACAGTGGCTTTGGACATACAGTGGCTTTGGACAGTGGCTTTGGAGAGTGGCTTTGGACAGTGGCTTTGGACATAGAGTAGTTTAGGACAGTGGCTTTGAAGAGTGGCTTTGGACAGTGGCTTTGGACTAGAGTGGTTTAGGACAGTGGCTTTGGAGAGTGGCTTTGGACATAGAGTGGCTTTGGACATACAGTGGCTTTGGACAGTGGCTTTGGACATACAGTGGCTTTGGACATACAGTGGCTTTGGACAGTGGCTTTGGACATACAGTGGCTTTGGACATACAGTGGCTTTGGACAGTGGCTTTGGACATACAGTGGCTTTAGACATACAGTGGCTTTGAACAGTGGCTTTGGACATACAGTGGCTTTAGACAGTGGCTTTGGACATACAGTGGCTTTGGACATACAGTGGCTTTGGATAGTGGCTTTGGACATACAGTGGCTTTGGACATACAGTGGCTTTGGACAGTGGCTTTGGACATACAGTGGCTTTGGACATACAGTAGCTTTGGACAGTGGCTTTGGAGAGTGGCTTAGGACAGTGGCTTTGGACATAGAGTAGTTTAGGACAGTGGCTTTGAAGAGTGGCTTTGGACAGTGGCTTTGGACTAGAGTGGCTTAGGACAGTGGATTTGGAAAGTGGCTTTGGACAGTGGCTTTGGACATAGATGGCTTTGGACAGTGGCTTTGGAGAGTGGCTTTGGACAGTGGCTTTGGACATAGAGTGGCTTTGGACAGTGGCTTTGGAGAGTGCCTTTGGACAGTGGCTTTGGTCATAGAGTGGCTTTGGACAGTGGCTTTGGAGAGTAGCTTTGGACAGTGACTTTGAACATAGAGTGGCTTTTGACAGTGGCTTTGGACAGTGGCTTTGGACAGTGGCTTTGGATATAGAGTGGCTTTGGACAGTGGCTTTAGACAGTGGCTTTGGACAGTGGCTTTGGACATAGAGTGGCTTTGGACAGTGGCTTTGGAGAATGACTTTGGACAGTAGCTTTGGACATAGAGTGGCTTTGGATAGTGGCTTTGGTCAGTGGCTTTGTACAGTGGCTTTGGACATAGAGTGGCTTTGGACAGTGGCTTTGGACAGTGGATTTGGACAGTGGCTTTGGACATAGAGTGGCTTTGGACAGTGGCTTTGGACATAGAGTGCCTTTGGAGAGTGGCATTGGAGAATGGCTTTGGACAGTGACTTTGGACATAGAGTGGCTTTGGAGAGTGGCTTTGGACAGTGGCTTTGGACAGTGGCTTTGGACAGTGGCTTTGGACATAGAGTGGCTTTGGACAGTGGCTTTGGACATAGAGTGGCTTTGGACAGTGGCTTTGGACATAGAATTGCTTTGGTCAGTGGCTTTGCACAGTGGCTTTGGACATAGAGTGGCTTTGTAAAGTGGCTTTGGACAGTGGCTATGGACAGTGGCTTTGGACATAGAGAGGCTTTAGACAGTGGCTTTGGACATAGAGTGGCTTTAGACAGTGGCTTTGGACAGTGGCTTTGGACAGTGGTTTGGAAAGTGGCTTTGGACACAGAGTGGCTTTGAAGAGTGGCTTTGGACAGTGGCTTTGGACAGTGGCTTTGGACATAGAGTGGCTTTGGAGAGTGGATTTGGAGAGTGGCTTTGGACATAGAGTGGCTTTGGAGAGTGGCTTTGGAGAGTGGCTTTGGACAGTGGCTTTGGAGATAGAGTGGCTTTGGAGAGTGGCTTTGGAAAGTGGCTATGGACAGTTGCTTTGGACATAGAGTGGCTTTGGACAATGGCTTTGGACAGTGGATTTGGACAGTGGCTTTGACATAGAGTGGCTTTGGAAAGTGGCTTTGGACAGTGAATTTGGACAGTGGCTTTGGACATAGAGTGGCTTTGGGGAGTGGCTTTGGACAGTGGCTTTGGACAGTGGCTTTGGAAATAGAGTGGCTTTGGAGAGTGGCTTTGGAGAGTGGCTTTGGACAGTGGCTTTGGACATAGAGTGGCTTTGGAGAGTGGCTTTGAATAGTGGCTTTGGACAGTGATTTTGGACATAGAGTGGCTTTATAGAGTGGCTTTGGAGAGTGGCTTTGGACAGTGGCTTTGGACATAGAGTGGCTTTGGACAGTGGCTTTGGACAGTGGCTTTGGACAGTGGCTTTGGACATAGAGTGGCTTTGGACAGTGGCTTTGGACAGTGGCTTTGGACAGTGGCTTTGGAAATAGAGTGGCTTTGGAGAGTGGCTTTGGAGAGTGGCTTTCGACAGTGGCTTTGGACATAGAGTGGCTTTGGACAGTGGCTTTGGAGAGTGGCTTTGGAGAGTGGCTTTTGACACAGAGTGGCTTTGGACAGTGGATTTGGAGAGTGGCTTTGGACAGTGGCTTTGGACATAGAGTGGCTTTGGACAGTGGCTTTGTAGAGTGGCTTTGGACAGTGGCTTTGGACATAGAGTGGCTTTGGAGAGTGGCTTTGGGGAGTGACTTTGGACAGTGGCTTTGGACATAGAGTGGCTTTGGAGAGTGGTTTTCGAGAGTGGTTTTGGACAGTCGCTTTGGACATAGAGTGGCTTTGGAGAGTGGCTTTGGACAGTGGCTTTGGACAGTGATTTTGGACATAGAGTGGCTTTGTAGAGTGGCTTTGGAGAGTGGCTTTGGACAGTGGCTTTGGACATAGAGTGGCTTTGGACAGTGGCTTAGGACATAGAGTGGCTTTGGACAGTGGCTTTGGACAGTGGCTTTGGACATAGAGTGGCTTTGGACAGTGGCTTTGGAGAGTGGCTTTGGACAGTGGCTTTGGACATAGAGTGGCTTTGGACATTGGCTTTGGAGAGTGGCTTTGGAGAGTGGCTTTGGACATAGAGTGGCTTTAGACAGTGGATTTGGAGAGTGGCTTTGGATAGTGGCTTTGGACATAGAATGGCTTTGGACAGTGGCTTCGGAGAGTGGCTTTGGACAGTGGCTTTGGACATAGAGTGGCTTTGGACAGTGGCTTTGGAGAGTGGCTTTGGACAGTGGCTTTGGACATAGAGTGGCTTTGGATAGTGGCTTTGGAGAGTGGCTTTGGACAGTGGCTTTGGACAGTAGCTTTGGACAGTGGCTTTGGACAGAGAGTGGCTTTGGACAGTGGATTTGGACAGTAGCTTTGGACAGTGGCTTTGGACATAGAGTGGCTTTGGACAGTGGCTTTGGACAGTGGCTTTGGACAGTGGCTTTGGACATAGAGTGGCTTTGGACAGTGGCTTTGGACAGTGGCTTTGGACAGTGGCTTTGGACATAGAGTGGATTTGGATAGTGGCTTTGGACATTGGCTTTGGACAGTAGGTTTGGACATAGAGTGGCTTTGGACAGTGGCTTTGGACATAGATTGGCTTTGGACATAGAGTGGCATTGGACAGTGGCTTTGGACAGTGGCTTTGGACATAGAGTGGCTTTGGACAGTGGCTTTGGACAGTGGCTTTGGACAGTGGCTTTGGACATAGAGTGGCTTTGGACAGTGGCTTTGGACAGTGGCTTTGGACATTGGCTTTGGACAGTGGCTTTGGACATAGAGTGGATTTGGACTGTTGCTTTGGACAGTGGCTTTGGACAGTGGCTTTGGACATAGAGTGGCTGTGGACAATGGCTTTGGACAGTGGCTTTGGACAGTGGCTTTGGACATAGAGTGGCTTTGGACAGTGGCTTTGGACAGTGGCTTTGGACAGTGGCTTTGGACAGTGGCTTTGGACAGTGGATTTGGACATAGAGTGGCTTTGGACATACAGTGGCTTTGGACAGTGGCTTTGGACATACAGTGGCTTTGGACATACAGTGGCTTTGGACAGTGGCTTTGGACATACAGTGGCTTTGGACATACAGTGGCTTTGGACAGTGGCTTTGGACATACAGTGGCTTTAGACATACAGTGGCTTTGAACAGTGGCTTTGGACATACAGTGGCTTTAGATAGTGGCTTTGGACATACAGTGGCTTTGGACATACAGTGGCTTAGGACAGTGGCTTTGGACATAAAGTGGCTTTGGACATACAGTAGCTTTGGACAGTGGCTTTGGAGAGTGGCTTAGGACAGTGGCTTTGGACATAGAGTAGTTTAGGACAGTGGCTTTGAAGAGTGGCTTTGGACAGTGGCTTTGGACTAGAGTGGCTTAGGACAGTGGATTTGGAGAGTGGCTTTGGACAGTGGCTTTGGACATAGAGTGGCTTTGGACAGTGGCTTTGGAGAGTGGCTTTGGACAGTGGCTTTGGACATAGAGTGGCTTTGGACAGTGGCTTTGGAGAGTGCCTTTGGACAGTGGCTTTGGTCATAGAGTGGCTTTTGACAGTGGCTTTGGAGAGTAGCTTTGGACAGTGACTTTGAACATAGAGTGGCTTTTGACAGTGGCTTTGGACAGTGGCTTTGGACAGTGGCTTTGGATATAGAGTGGCTTTGGACAGTGGCTTTAGACAGTGGCTTTGGACAGTGGCTTTGGACATAGAGTGGCTTTGGACAGTGGCTTTGGAGAATGACTTTGGACAGTAGCTTTGGACATAGAGTGGCTTTGGATAGTGGCTTTGGTCAGTGGCTTTGTACAGTGGCTTTGGACATAGAGTGGCTTTGGACAGTGGCTTTGGACAGTGGCTTTGGACAGTGGCTTTGGACATAGAGTGGCTTTGGACAGTGGCTTTGGACATAGAGTGCCTTTGGAGAGTGGCATAGGAGAATGGCTTTGGACAGTGACTTTGGACATAGAGTGGCTTTGGAGAGTGGCTTTGGACAGTGGCTTTGGACAGTGGCTTTGGACAGTAGCTTTGGACATAGAGTGGCTTTGGACAGTGGCTTTGGACAGTGGCTTTGGACAGTGGCTTTGGACATAGAGTGGCTTTGGACAGTGGCTTTGGACATAGAATTGCTTTGGTCAGTGGCTTTGTACAGTGGCTTTGGACATAGAGTGGCTTTGTAAAGTGGCTTTGGACAGTGGCTATGGACAGTGGCTTTGGACATAGAGAGGCTTTAGACAGTGGCTTTGGACATAGAGTGGCTTTAGACAGTGGCTTTGGACAGTGGCTTTGGACAGTGGTTTGGAAAGTGGCTTTGGACACAGAGTGGCTTTGAAGAGTGGCTTTGGAGAGTGGCTTTGGACAGTGGCTTTGGACATAGAGTGGCTTTGGAGAGTGGATTTGGAGAGTGGCTTTGGACATAGAGTGGCTTTGGAGAGTGGCTTTGGAGAGTGGCTTTGGATAGTGGCTTTGGAGATAGAGTGGCTTTGGAGAGTGGCTTTGGACAGTGGCTATGGACAGTTGCCTTGGACATAGAGTGGCTTTGGACAATGGCTTTGGACAGTGGATTTGGACAGTGGCTTTGGACATAGAGTGGCTTTGGAAAGTGGCTTTGGACAGTGAATTTGGACAGTGGCTTTGGACATAGAGTGGCTTTGGAGAGTGGCTTTGGACAGTGGCTTTGGACAGTGGCTTTGGAAATAGAGTGGCTTTGGAGAGTGGCTTTGGAGAGTGGCTTTGGACAGTGGCTTTGGACATAGAGTGGCTTTGGAGAGTGGCTTTGAAAAGTGGCTTTGGACAGTGATTTTGGACATAGAGTGGCTTTATAGAGTGGCTTTGGAGAGTGGCTTTGGACAGTGGCTTTGGACATAGAGTGGCTTTGGACAGTGGCTTTGGACAGTGGCTTTGGACAGTGGCTTTGGACATAGAGTGGCTTTGGACAGTGGCTTTGGACAGTGGCTTTGGACAGTGGCTTTGGACATAGAGTGGCTTTGGAGAGTGGCTTTGGAGAGTGGCTTTCGACAGTGGCTTTGGACATAGAGTGGCTTTGGACAGTGGCTTTGGAGAGTGGCTTTGGAGAGTGGCTTTTGACACAGAGTGGCTTTGGACAGTGGATTTGGAGAGTGGCTTTGGACAGTGGCTTTGGACATAGAGTGGCTTTGGACAGTGGCTTTGTAGAGTGGCTTTGGACAGTGGCTTTGGACATAGAGTGGCTTTGGAGAGTGGCTTTGGGGAGTGACTTTGGACAGTGTCTTTGGACATAGAGTGGCTTTGGAGAGTGGTTTTCGAGAGTGGTTTTGGACAGTCGCTTTGGACATAGAGTGGCTTTGGAGAGTGGCTTTGGACAGTGGCTTTGGACAGTGATTTTGGACATAGAGTGGCTTTGTAGAGTGGCTTTGGACAGTGGCTTTGGACATAGAGTGGCTTTGGACAGTAGCTTTGGACAGTGGCTTTGGACAGTGGCTTTGGACATAGAGTGGCTTTGGACAGTGGCTTTGGACAGTGGCTTTGGACAGTGGCTTTGGACATAGAGTGGCTTTGGAAAGTGGCTTTGGAGAGTGGCTTTGGACAGTGGCTTTGGACATAGAGTGGCTTTGGACATTGGCTTTGGATAGTGGCTTTGGAGAGTGGCTTTGGACATAGAGTGGCTTTAGACAGTGGATTTGGAGAGTGGCTTTGGATAGTGGCTTTGGACATAGAATGGCTTTGGACAGTGGCTTTGGAGAGTGGCTTTGGACAGTGGCTTTGGACATAGAGTGGCTTTGGACAGTGGCTTTGGAGAGTGGCTTTGGACAGTGGCTTTGGACATAGAGTGGCTTTGGATAGTGGCTTTGGAGAGTGGCTTTGGACAGTGGCTTTGGACAGTAGCTTTGGACAGTGGCTTTGGACAGAGAGTGGCTTTGGACAGTGGATTTGGACAGTAGCTTTGGACAGTGGCTTTGGACATAGAGTGGCTTTGGACAGTGGCTTTGGACAGTGGCTATGGACAGTGGCTTTGGACATAGAGTGGATTTGGATAGTGGCTTTGGACATTGGCTTTGGACAGTGGGTTTGGACATAGAGTGGCTTTGGACAGTGGCTTTGGACGGTGGCTTTGGACAGTGGCTTTGGACATAGAGTGGCTTTGGACAGTGGCTTTGGACAGTGGCTTTGGAAAGTGGCTTTGGACATAGAGTGGCTTTGGACAGTGGCTTTGGACAGTGGCTTTGGACAGTGGCTTTGGACATAGATTGGCTTTGGACATAGAGTGGCTTTGGACAGTGGCTTTGGACAGTGGCTTTGGACATAGAGTGGCTTTGGACAGTGGCTTTGGACAGTGGCTTTGGACAGTGGCTTTGGACATAGAGTGGCTTTGGACAGTGGCTTTGGACAGTGGCTTTGGACATTGGCTTTGGACAGTGGCTTTGGACATAGAGTGGCTTTGGACTGTTGCTTTGGACAGTGGCTTTGGACAGTGGCTTTGGACATAGAGTGGCTGTGGACAATGGCTTTAGACAGTGGCTTTGGACAGTGGCTTTGGACATAGAGTGGCTTTGGACAGTGGCTTTGGACAGTGGCTTTGGACAGTGGCTTTGGACAGTGGCTTTGGACAGTGGCTTTGGACATAGAGTGGCTTTGGACATACAGTGGCTTTGGACAGTGGCTTTGGACATACAGTGGATTTGGACATACAGTGGCTTTGGACAGTGGCTTTGGACATACAGTGGCTTTGGACATACAGTGGCTTTGGACAGTGGCTTTGGACATACAGTGGCTTTAGACATACAGTGGCTTTGAACAGTGACTTTGGACATACAGTGGCTTTAGATAGTGGCTTTGAACATACAGTGGCTTTGGACATACAGTGGCTTAGGACAGTGGCTTTGGACATACAGTGGCTTTGGACATACAGTAGCTTTGGACAGTGGCTTTGGAGAGTGGCTTAGGACAGTGGCTTTGGACATAGAGTAGTTTAGGACAGTGGCTTTGAAGAGTGGCTTTGGACATACAGTGGCTTTAGATAGTGGCTTTGGACATACAGTGGCTTTGGACATACAGTGGCTTTGGATAGTGGCTTTGGACATACAGTGGCTATGGACATACAGTGGCTTTGGACAGTGGCTTTGGACATACAGTGGCTTTGGACATACAGTGGCTTAGGACAGTGGCTTTGGACATACAGTGGCTTTGGACATACAGTGGCTTTGGACAGTGGATTTGGAGAGTGGCTTTGGACAGTGGCTTTGGACATAGAGTAGTTTAGGACAGTGGCTTTGAAGAGTGGCTTTGGACAGTGGCTTTGGACTAGAGTGGTTTAGGACAGTGGCTTTGGAGAGTGGCTTTGGACATAGAGTGGCTTTGGACAGTGGCTTTGGACAGTGGCTTTGGACAGTGGCTTTGGACATAGAGTGGCTTTGGACAGAGCCTTTGGACAGTGGCTTTGGACAGTGGCTTGGGACAGTGGCTTTGCACATAGAGTGGCTTTGGACAGTAGCTTTGGACAGTGGCTTTGGACAGTGGCTTTGGACATAAGATTGCTTTGGAGAGTGGCTTTGGACAGTGGCTTTGTACAGTGGCTTTGGACATAGAGTGGCTTTGGACAGTGGCTTTGGACAGTGGCTATGTACAGTGGCTTTGGACATAGAGTGGCTTTAGACAGTGACTTTGGACAGTGGCTTTGGACAGTGGCTTTGGACATAGAGTGGCTTTGGAGAGTGGCTTTGGACAGTGGCTTTGGACATTGGCTTTGGACATAGAGTGGCTTTGGAGAGTGGCTTTGGACAGTGGCTTTGGACAGTGGCTTTGGACATAGAATGGCTTTGGAGAGTGGCTTTGGACAGTGGCTTTGGACAGTGGCTTTGGACATAGAGTGGCTTTGAAGAGTGGCTTTGGAGAGTGGCTTTGGACAGTGGCTTTGGACAGAGAGTGGCTTTGGAGAGTGGCTTTGGAGAATGGCTTTGGAGAGTGGCTTTGGACATAGAGTGGCTTTGGAGTTTGGCTTTGGAGAGTGGCTTTAGACAGTGGCTTTGGAGATAGAGTGGCTTTGGAGAGTGGCTTTGGACAGTGGCTTTGGACGGTTGCTTTGGACATAGAGTGGCTTTGGAGAGTGGCTTTGGACAGTGGCTTTGGACAGTGGCTTTGGAAATAGAGTGGCTTTGGAGAGTGGCTTTGGAGAGTGGCTTTGGACAGTGGCTTTGGACATAGAGTGGCTTTGGAGAGTGGCTTTGAAAAGTGGCTTTGGACAGTGATTTTGGACATAGAGTGGCTTTATAGAGTGGCTTTGGAGAGTGGCTTTGGACAGTGGCTTTGGACATAGAGTGGCTTTGGACAGTGGCTTTGGACAGTGGCTTTGGACAGTGGCTTTGGACATAGAGTGGCTTTGGACAGTGGCTTTGGACAGTGGCTTTGGACAGTGGCTTTGGACATAGAGTGGCTTTGGAGAGTGGCTTTGGAGAGTGGCTTTCGACAGTGGCTTTGGACATAGAGTGGCTTTGGACAGTGGCTTTGGAGAGTGGCTTTGGAGAGTGGCTTTTGACACAGAGTGGCTTTGGACAGTGGATTTGGAGAGTGGCTTTGGACAGTGGCTTTGGACATAGAGTGGCTTTGGACAGTGGCTTTGTAGAGTGGCTTTGGACAGTGGCTTTGGACATAGAGTGGCTTTGGAGAGTGGCTTTGGGGAGTGACTTTGGACAGTGTCTTTGGACATAGAGTGGCTTTGGAGAGTGGTTTTCGAGAGTGGTTTTGGACAGTCGCTTTGGACATAGAGTGGCTTTGGAGAGTGGCTTTGGACAGTGGCTTTGGACAGTGATTTTGGACATAGAGTGGCTTTGTAGAGTGGCTTTGGACAGTGGCTTTGGACATAGAGTGGCTTTGGACAGTAGCTTTGGACAGTGGCTTTGGACAGTGGCTTTGGACATAGAGTGGCTTTGGACAGTGGCTTTGGACAGTGGCTTTGGACAGTGGCTTTGGACATAGAGTGGCTTTGGAAAGTGGCTTTGGAGAGTGGCTTTGGACAGTGGCTTTG
Organism: Cladorhizidae sp. MBARI D1340-BT2; assembly: GCA_028752905.1. Classification (NCBI taxonomy): domain Eukaryota; kingdom Metazoa; phylum Porifera; class Demospongiae; order Poecilosclerida; family Cladorhizidae; species Cladorhizidae sp. MBARI D1340-BT2. Next base: position 27,269,174 of record JAQNBH010000017.1, on the reverse strand, counting down.
GACATAGAGTGGCTTTGGACATTGGCTTTGGATAGTGGCTTTGGAGAGTGGCTTTGGACATAGAGTGGCTTTAGACAGTGGATTTGGAGAGTGGCTTTGGATAGTGGCTTTGGACATAGAATGGCTTTGGACAGTGGCTTTGGAGAGTGGCTTTGGACAGTGGCTTTGGACATAGAGTGGCTTTGGACAGTGGCTTTGGAGAGTGGCTTTGGACAGTGGCTTTGGACATAGAGTGGCTTTGGATAGTGGCTTTGGAGAGTGGCTTTGGACAGTGGCTTTGGACAGTAGCTTTGGACAGTGGCTTTGGACAGAGAGTGGCTTTGGACAGTGGATTTGGACAGTAGCTTTGGACAGTGGCTTTGGACATAGAGTGGCTTTGGACAGTGGCTTTGGACAGTGGCTTTGGACAGTGGCTTTGGACATAGAGTGGATTTGGATAGTGGCTTTGGACATTGGCTTTGGACAGTGGGTTTGGACATAGAGTGGCTTTGGACATTGGCTTTGGACGGTGGCTTTGGACAGTGGCTTTGGACATAGAGTGGCTTTGGACAGTGGCTTTGGACAGTGGCTTTGGAAAGTGGCTTTGGACATAGAGTGGCTTTGGACAGTGGCTTTGGACAGTGGCTTTGGACAGTGGCTTTGGACATAGATTGGCTTTGGACATAGAGTGGCTTTGGACAGTGGCTTTGGACAGTGGCTTTGGACATAGAGTGGCTTTGGACAGTGGCTTTGGACAGTGGCTTTGGACAGTGGCTTTGGACATAGAGTGGCTTTTGACAGTGGCTTTGGACAGTGGCTTTGGACATTGGCTTTGGACAGTGGCTTTGGACATAGAGTGGCTTTGGACTGTTGCTTTGGACAGTGGCTTTGGACAGTGGCTTTGGACATAGAGTGGCTGTGGACAATGGCTTTAGACAGTGGCTTTGGACAGTGGCTTTGGACATAGAGTGGCTTTGGACAGTGGCTTTGGACAGTGGCTTTGGACAGTGGCTTTGGACAGTGGCTTTGGACAGTGGCTTTGGACATAGAGTGGCTTTGGACATACAGTGGCTTTGGACAGTGGCTTTGGACATACAGTGGATTTGGACATACAGTGGCTTTGGACAGTGGCTTTGGACATACAGTGGCTTTGGACATACAGTGGCTTTGGACAGTGGCTTTGGACATACAGTGGCTTTAGACATACAGTGGCTTTGAACAGTGACTTTGGACATACAGTGGCTTTAGATAGTGGCTTTGAACATACAGTGGCTTTGGACATACAGTGGCTTAGGACAGTGGCTTTGGACATACAGTGGCTTTGGACATACAGTAGCTTTGGACAGTGGCTTTGGAGAGTGGCTTAGGACAGTGGCTTTGGACATAGAGTAGTTTAGGACAGTGGCTTTGAAGAGTGGCTTTGGACATACAGTGGCTTTAGATAGTGGCTTTGGACATACAGTGGCTTTGGACATACAGTGGCTTTGGATAGTGGCTTTGGACATACAGTGGCTATGGACATACAGTGGCTTTGGACAGTGGCTTTGGACATACAGTGGCTTTGGACATACAGTGGCTTAGGACAGTGGCTTTGGACATACAGTGGCTTTGGACATACAGTGGCTTTGGACAGTGGATTTGGAGAGTGGCTTTGGACAGTGGCTTTGGACATAGAGTAGTTTAGGACAGTGGCTTTGAAGAGTGGCTTTGGACAGTGGCTTTGGACTAGAGTGGTTTAGGACAGTGGCTTTGGAGAGTGGCTTTGGACAGTGGCTTTGGACATAGAGTGGCTTTGGACAGTGGCTTTGGACAGTGGCTTTGGACAGTGGCTTTGGACATAGAGTGGATTTGGATAGTGGCTTTGGACATTGGCTTTGGACAGTGGGTTTGGACATAGAGTGGCTTTGGACAGTGGCTTTGGACGGTGGCTTTGGACAGTGGCTTTGGACATAGAGTGGCTTTGGACAGTGGCTTTGGACAGTGGCTTTGGAAAGTGGCTTTGGACATAGAGTGGCTTTGGACAGTGGCTTTGGACAGTGGCTTTGGACAGTGGCTTTGGACATAGATTGGCTTTGGACATAGAGTGGCTTTGGACAGTGGCTTTGGACAGTGGCTTTGGACATAGAGTGGCTTTGGACAGTGGCTTTGGACAGTGGCTTTGGACAGTGGCTTTGGACATAGAGTGGCTTTGGACAGTGGCTTTGGACAGTGGCTTTGGACAGTGGCTTTGGACAGTGGCTTTGGACAGTGGCTTTGGACATAGAGTGGCTTTGGACATACAGTGGCTTTGGACAGTGGCTTTGGACATACAGTGGATTTGGACATACAGTGGCTTTGGACAGTGGCTTGGGACATACAGTGGCTTTGGACATACAGTGGCTTTGGACAGTGGCTTTGGACATACAGTGGCTTTAGACATACAGTGGCTTTGAACAGTGACTTTGGACATACAGTGGCTTTAGATAGTGGCTTTGAACATACAGTGGCTTTGGACATACAGTGGCTTAGGACAGTGGCTTTGGACATACAGTGGCTTTGGACATACAGTAGCTTTGGACAGTGGCTTTGGAGAGTGGCTTAGGACAGTGGCTTTGGACATAGAGTAGTTTAGGACAGTGGCTTTGAAGAGTGGCTTTGGACATACAGTGGCTTTAGATAGTGGCTTTGGACATACAGTGGCTTTGGACATACAGTGGCTTTGGATAGTGGCTTTGGACATACAGTGGCTATGGACATACAGTGGCTTTGGACAGTGGCTTTGGACATACAGTGGCTTTGGACATACAGTGGCTTAGGACAGTGGCTTTGGACATACAGTGGCTTTGGACATACAGTGGCTTTGGACAGTGGATTTGGAGAGTGGCTTTGGACAGTGGCTTTGGACATAGAGTAGTTTAGGACAGTGGCTTTGAAGAGTGGCTTTGGACAGTGGCTTTGGACTAGAGTGGTTTAGGACAGTGGCTTTGGAGAGTGGCTTTGGACATAGAGTGGCTTTGGACAGTGGCTTTGGACAGTGGCTTTGGACAGTGGCTTTGGACATAGAGTGGCTTTGGACAGAGCCTTTGGACAGTGGCTTTGGACAGTGGCTTGGGACAGTGGCTTTGCACATAGAGTGGCTTTGGACAGTGGCTTTGGACAGTGGCTTTGGACAGTGGCTTTGGACAGTGGCTTTGGACAGTGGCTTTGGACATAGAGTGGCTTTGGACATACAGTGGCTTTGGACAGTGGCTTTGGACATACAGTGGATTTGGACATACAGTGGCTTTGGACAGTGGCTTTGGACATACAGTGGCTTTGGACATACAGTGGCTTTGGACAGTGGCTTTGGACATACAGTGGCTTTAGACATACAGTGGCTTTGAACAGTGACTTTGGACATACAGTGGCTTTAGATAGTGGCTTTGAACATACAGTGGCTTTGGACATACAGTGGCTTAGGACAGTGGCTTTGGACATACAGTGGCTTTGGACATACAGTAGCTTTGGACAGTGGCTTTGGAGAGTGGCTTAGGACAGTGGCTTTGGACATAGAGTAGTTTAGGACAGTGGCTTTGAAGAGTGGCTTTGGACATACAGTGGCTTTAGATAGTGGCTTTGGACATACAGTGGCTTTGGACATACAGTGGCTTTGGATAGTGGCTTTGGACATACAGTGGCTATGGACATACAGTGGCTTTGGACAGTGGCTTTGGACATACAGTGGCTTTGGACATACAGTGGCTTAGGACAGTGGCTTTGGACATACAGTGGCTTTGGACATACAGTGGCTTTGGACAGTGGATTTGGAGAGTGGCTTTGGACAGTGGCTTTGGACATAGAGTAGTTTAGGACAGTGGCTTTGAAGAGTGGCTTTGGACAGTGGCTTTGGACTAGAGTGGTTTAGGACAGTGGCTTTGGAGAGTGGCTTTGGACAGTGGCTTTGGACATAGAGTGGCTTTGGACAGTGGCTTTGGACAGTGGCTTTGGACAGTGGCTTTGGACATAGAGTGGATTTGGATAGTGGCTTTGGACATTGGCTTTGGACAGTGGGTTTGGACATAGAGTGGCTTTGGACAGTGGCTTTGGACGGTGGCTTTGGACAGTGGCTTTGGACATAGAGTGGCTTTGGACAGTGGCTTTGGACAGTGGCTTTGGAAAGTGGCTTTGGACATAGAGTGGCTTTGGACAGTGGCTTTGGACAGTGGCTTTGGACAGTGGCTTTGGACATAGATTGGCTTTGGACATAGAGTGGCTTTGGACAGTGGCTTTGGACAGTGGCTTTGGACATAGAGTGGCTTTGGACAGTGGCTTTGGACAGTGGCTTTGGACAGTGGCTTTGGACATAGAGTGGCTTTGGACAGTGGCTTTGGACAGTGGCTTTGGACAGTGGCTTTGGACAGTGGCTTTGGACAGTGGCTTTGGACATAGAGTGGCTTTGGACATACAGTGGCTTTGGACAGTGGCTTTGGACATACAGTGGATTTGGACATACAGTGGCTTTGGACAGTGGCTTGGGACATACAGTGGCTTTGGACATACAGTGGCTTTGGACAGTGGCTTTGGACATACAGTGGCTTTAGACATACAGTGGCTTTGAACAGTGACTTTGGACATACAGTGGCTTTAGATAGTGGCTTTGAACATACAGTGGCTTTGGACATACAGTGGCTTAGGACAGTGGCTTTGGACATACAGTGGCTTTGGACATACAGTAGCTTTGGACAGTGGCTTTGGAGAGTGGCTTAGGACAGTGGCTTTGGACATAGAGTAGTTTAGGACAGTGGCTTTGAAGAGTGGCTTTGGACATACAGTGGCTTTAGATAGTGGCTTTGGACATACAGTGGCTTTGGACATACAGTGGCTTTGGATAGTGGCTTTGGACATACAGTGGCTATGGACATACAGTGGCTTTGGACAGTGGCTTTGGACATACAGTGGCTTTGGACATACAGTGGCTTAGGACAGTGGCTTTGGACATACAGTGGCTTTGGACATACAGTGGCTTTGGACAGTGGATTTGGAGAGTGGCTTTGGACAGTGGCTTTGGACATAGAGTAGTTTAGGACAGTGGCTTTGAAGAGTGGCTTTGGACAGTGGCTTTGGACTAGAGTGGTTTAGGACAGTGGCTTTGGAGAGTGGCTTTGGACATAGAGTGGCTTTGGACAGTGGCTTTGGACAGTGGCTTTGGACAGTGGCTTTGGACATAGAGTGGCTTTGGACAGAGCCTTTGGACAGTGGCTTTGGACAGTGGCTTGGGACAGTGGCTTTGCACATAGAGTGGCTTTGGACAGTAGCTTTGGACAGTGGCTTTGGACAGTGGCTTTGGACATAAGATTGCTTTGGAGAGTGGCTTTGGACAGTGGCTTTGTACAGTGGCTTTGGACATAGAGTGGCTTTGGACAGTGGCTTTGGACAGTGGCTATGTACAGTGGCTTTGGACATAGAGTGGCTTTAGACAGTGACTTTGGACAGTGGCTTTGGACAGTGGCTTTGGACATAGAGTGGCTTTGGAGAGTGGCTTTGGACAGTGGCTTTGGACATTGGCTTTGGACATAGAGTGGCTTTGGAGAGTGGCTTTGGACAGTGGCTTTGGACAGTGGCTTTGGACATAGAATGGCTTTGGAGAGTGGCTTTGGACAGTGGCTTTGGACAGTGGCTTTGGACATAGAGTGGCTTTGAAGAGTGGCTTTGGAGAGTGGCTTTGGACAGTGGCTTTGGACAGAGAGTGGCTTTGGAGAGTGGCTTTGGAGAATGGCTTTGGAGAGTGGCTTTGGACATAGAGTGGCTTTGGAGTTTGGCTTTGGAGAGTGGCTTTAGACAGTGGCTTTGGAGATAGAGTGGCTTTGGAGAGTGGCTTTGGACAGTGGCTTTGGACGGTTGCTTTGGACATAGAGTGGCTTTGGAGAGTGTCTTTGGAGAGTGGCTTTAGACAGTGGCTTTGGAGATAGAGTGGCTTTGGAGAGTGGCTTTGGACAGTGGCTTTGGACAGTTGCTTTGGACATAGAGTGGCTTTGGACAGTGGCCTTGGACAGTGGCTTTGGACAGTGGCTTTGGACATAGAGTGGCTTTGGAGAGTGGCTTTGGACAGTGACTTTGGACAGTGGCTTTGGACATAGAGTGGCTTTGGAGAGTGGCTTTGGACAGTGGCTTTGGACAGTGGCTTTGGACATAGAGTGGCTTTGGAGAGTGGCTTTGGAGAGTGGCTTTGGACAGTGGCTTTGGACATAGAGTGGCTTTGGAGAGTGGCTTTGGACAGTGGCTTTGGACAGTGATTTTGGACATACAGTGGCTTTGTAGAGAGGCTTTGGAGAGTGGCTTTGGACAGTGGCTTTGGACATAGAGTGGCTTTGGACAGTGGCTTTGGAGAGTGGCTTTGGACAGTGGCTTTGGACATAGAGTGGCTTTGGACAGTGGCTTTGGACAGTGGCTTTGGACAGTTGCTTTGGACATAGAGAGGCTTGGAACAGTGGCTTTGGACAGTGGCTTTGGACAGTGGCTTTGGACATAGAGTGGCTTTGGACATAGAATGGCTTTGGACAGTGGCTTTGGACAGTGGCTTTGGACATAGAGTGGCTTTGGACAGTGGCTTTGGACAGTGGCTTTGGACAGTGGCTTTGGACATAGAGTGGCTTTGGACAGTGGCTTTGGACATAGAGTGGCTTTGGACAGTGGCTTTGGACAATGGCTTTGGACAGTGGCTTTGGACAGTGGCTTTGAACATAGAGTGGCTTTGGACTGTTGCTTTGGACAGTGGCTTTGGACAGTGGCTTTGGACATAGAGTGGCTGTGGACAGTGGCTTTGGACAGTGGCTTTGGACAGTGGCTTTGGACAGTGGCTTTGGACAGTGGCTTTGGACATAGAGTGGCTTTGGACATACAGTGACTTTGGACAGTGGCTTTGGACAAACAGTGGCTTTGGACATACAGTGGCTTTGGACAGTGGCTTTGGACATACAGTGGCTTTGGACATACAGTGGCTTTGGACAGTGGCTTTGGACATACAGTGGCTTTAGACATACAGTGGCTTTGAACAGTGGCTTTGGAAATACAGTGGCTTTGGATAGTGGCTTTGGACATACAGTGGCTATGGACATACAGTGGCTTTGGACAGTGGCTTTGGACATACAGTGGCTTTGGACATACAGTGGCTTAGGACATTGGCTTTGGACATACAGTGGCTTTGGACAGTGGCTTTGGAGAGTGGCTTAGGACAGTGGCTTTGGACATAGAGTAGTTTAGGACAGTGGCTTTGAAGAGTGGCTTTGGACATACAGTGGCTTTAGATAGTGGCTTTGGACATACAGTGGCTTTGGACATACAGTGGCTTTGGATAGTGGCTTTGGACATACAGTGGCTATGGACATACAGTGGCTTTGGACAGTGGCTTTGGACATACAGTGGCTTTGGACATACAGTGGCTTAGGACAGTGGCTTTGGACATACAGTGGCTTTGGACATACAGTGGCTTTGGACAGTGGATTTGGAGAGTGGCTTTGGACAGTGGCTTTGGACATAGAGTAGTTTAGGACAGTGGCTTTGAAGAGTGGCTTTGGACAGTGGCTTTGGACTAGAGTGGTTTAGGACAGTGGCTTTGGAGAGTGGCTTTGGACATAGAGTGGCTTTGGACAGTGGCTTTGGACAGTGGCTTTGGACAGTGGCTTTGGACATAGAGTGGCTTTGGACAGAGCCTTTGGACAGTGGCTGTGGACAGTGGCTTGGGACAGTGGCTTTGCACATAGAGTGGCTTTGGACAGTAGCTTTGGACAGTGGCTTTGGACAGTGGCTTTGGACATAAGATTGCTTTGGAGAGTGGCTTTGGACAGTGGCTTTGTACAGTGGCTTTGGACATAGAGTGGCTTTGGACAGTGGCTTTGGACAGTGGCTATGTACAGTGGCTTTGGACATAGAGTGGCTTTAGACAGTGACTTTGGACAGTGGCTTTGGACAGTGGCTTTGGACATAGAGTGGCTTTGGAGAGTGGCTTTGGACAGTGGCTTTGGACATTGGCTTTGGACATAGAGTGGCTTTGGAGAGTGGCTTTGGACAGTGGCTTTGGACAGTGGCTTTGGACATAGAATGGCTTTGGAGAGTGGCTTTGGACAGTGGCTTTGGACAGTGGCTTTGGACATAGAGTGGCTTTGAAGAGTGGCTTTGGAGAGTGGCTTTGGACAGTGGCTTTGGACAGAGAGTGGCTTTGGAGAGTGGCTTTGGAGAATGGCTTTGGAGAGTGGCTTTGGACATAGAGTGGCTTTGGAGATTGGCTTTGGAGAGTGGCTTTAGACAGTGGCTTTGGAGATAGAGTGGCTTTGGAGAGTGGCTTTGGACAGTGGCTTTGGACGGTTGCTTTGGACATAGAGTGGCTTTGGAGAGTGTCTTTGGAGAGTGGCTTTAGACAGTGGCTTTGGAGATAGAGTGGCTTTGGAGAGTGGCTTTGGACAGTGGCTTTGGACAGTTGCTTTGGACATAGAGTGGCTTTGGACAGTGGCCTTGGACAGTGGCTTTGGACAGTGGCTTTGGACATAGAGTGGCTTTGGAGAGTGGCTTTGGACAGTGACTTTGGACAGTGGCTTTGGACATAGAGTGGCTTTGGAGAGTGGCTTTGGACAGTGGCTTTGGACAGTGGCTTTGGACATAGAGTGGCTTTGGAGAGTGGCTTTGGAGAGTGGCTTTGGACAGTGGCTTTGGACATAGAGTGGCTTTGGAGAGTGGCTTTGGACAGTGGCTTTGGACAGTGATTTTGGACATAGAGTGGCTTTGTAGAGAGGCTTTGGAGAGTGGCTTTGGACAGTGGCTTTGGACATAGAGTGGCTTTGGACAGTGGCTTTGGAGAGTGGCTTTGGACAGTGGCTTTGGACATAGAGTGGCTTTGGACAGTGGCTTTGGACAGTGGCTTTGGACAGTTGCTTTGGACATAGAGAGGCTTGGGACAGTGGCTTTGGACAGTGGCTTTGGACAGTGGCTTTGGACATAGAGTGGCTTTGGACAGTGGCTTTGGACAGTGGCTTTGGACAGTGGTATTGGACATAGAGTGGCTTTGGACAGTGGCTTTGGACAGTGGCTTTGGAAAGTGGCTTTGGACATAGAGTGGCTTTGGACAGTGGCTTTGGACAGTGGCTTTGGACAGTGGCTTTGGACATAGATTGGCTTTGGACATAGAATGGCTTTGGACAGTGGCTTTGGACAGTGGCTTTGGACATAGAGTGGCTTTGGACAGTGGCTTTGGACAGTGGCTTTGGACAGTGGCTTTGGACATAGAGTGGCTTTGGACAGTGGCTTTGGACATAGAGTGGCTTTGGACAGTGGCTTTGGACAATGGCTTTGGACAGTGGCTTTGGACAGTGGCTTTGAACATAGAGTGGCTTTGGACTGTTGCTTTGGACAGTGGCTTTGGACAGTGGCTTTGGACATAGAGTGGCTGTGGACAGTGGCTTTGGACAGTGGCTTTGGACAGTGGCTTTGGACAGTGGCTTTGGACAGTGGCTTTGGACATAGAGTGGCTTTGGACATACAGTGGCTTTGGACAGTGGCTTTGGACAAACAGTGGCTTTGGACATACAGTGGCTTTGGACAGTGGCTTTGGACATACAGTGGCTTTGGACATACAGTGGCTTTGGACAGTGGCTTTGGACATACAGTGGCTTTAGACATACAGTGGCTTTGAACAGTGGCTTTGGAAATACAGTGGCTTTGGATAGTGGCTTTGGACATACAGTGGCTATGGACATACAGTGGCTTTGGACAGTGGCTTTGGACATACAGTGGCTTTGGACATACAGTGGCTTAGGACATTGGCTTTGGACATACAGTGGCTTTGGACAGTGGCTTTGGAGAGTGGCTTTGGACAGTGGCTTTGGACATAGAGTAGTTTAGGAAAGTGGCTTTGAAGAGTGGCTATGGACAGTGGCTTTGGACTAGAGTGGTTTAGGACAGTAGCTTTGGAGAGTGGCTTTGGACATAGAGTGGCTTTGGACAGTGGCTTTGGACAGTGGCTTTGGACAGTGGCTTTGGACATAGAGTGGCTTTAGACAGTGACTTTGGACAGTGGCTTTGGACATAGAGTGGCTTTAGACAGTGACTTTGGACAGTGGCTATGTACAGTGGCTTTGGACATAGAGTGGCTTTAGACACTGACTTTGGACAGTGGCTATGTACAGTGGCTTTGGACATAGAGTGGCTTTAGACAGTGACTTTGGACAGTGGCTTTGGACAGTGGCTTTGGACATAGAGTGGCTTTGGAGAGTGGCTTTGGACAGAGGCTTTGGACATTGGCTTTGGACATAGAGTGGCTTTGGAGAGTGGCTTTGGACAGTGGTTTTGGACAGTGGCTTTGGACATAGAATGGCTTTGGAGAGTGGCTTTGGACAGTGGCTTTGGACAGTGGCTTTGGACATAGAGTGGCTTTGAAGAGTGGCTTTGAAGAGTGGCTTTGGACAGTAGCTTTGGACATAGAGTGGCTTTGGAGAGTGGCTTTGGAGAATGGCTTTGGATAGTGGCTTTGGACATAGAGTGGCTTTGGAGAGTGGCATTGGAGAGTGGCTTTAGACAGTGGCTTTGGAGATAGAGTGGCTTTGGAGAGTGGCTTTGGACAGTGCCTTTGGACATAGAGTGGCTTTGGACAGTGGCTTTGGACAGTGTCTTTGGAAAGTGGCTTTGGACATAGAGTGGCTTTGGAGAGTGGCTTTGGACAGTGACTTTGGACCGTGGCTTTGGACATAGAGTGGCTTTGGAGAGTGGCTTTGGACAGTGGCTTTGGACAGTGGCTTTGGACATAGAGTGGCTTTGGAGAGTGGCTTTGGAGAGTGGCTTTGGACAGTGGCTTTGGACAAAGAGTGGCTTTGTAGAGTGGCTTTGGACAGTGCCTTTGGACATAGAGTGGCTTTGGAGAGTGGCTTTGGACAGTGACTTTGGACAGTGGCTTTGGACATAGAGTGGCTTTGGAGAGTGGCTTTGGACAGTGGCTTTGGACAGTGGCTTTGGACATAGAGTGGCTTTGGAGAGTGGCTTTGGAGAGTGGCTTTGGACAGTGGCTTTGGACATAGAGTGGCTTTGGAGAGTGGCTTTGGACAGTGGCTTTGGACAGTAATTTTGGACATAGAGTGGCTTTGTAGAGAGGCTTTGGATAGTGGCTTTGGACAGTGGCTTTGGACATAGAGTGGCTTTGGACAGTGGCTTTGGAGAGTGGCTTTGGACAGTGGCTTTGGACATAGAGTGGCTTTGGAAAGTGGCTTTGGACAGTGGCTTTGGACAGTTGCTTTGGACATAGAGAGGCTTGGGACAGTGGCTTTGGACAGTGGCTTTGGACAGTGGCTTTGGACATAGAGTGGCTTTGGACAGTGGCTTTGGACAGTGGCTTTGGACAGTGGCTTTGGAAAGTGGCTTTGGACATAGAGTGGCTTTGGACAGTGGCTTTGGACAGTGGCTTTGGACAGTGGCTTTGGACATAGATTGGCTTTGGACATAGAATGGCTTTGGACAGTGGCTTTGGACAGTGGCTTTGGACATAGAGTGGCTTTGGACAGTGGCTTTGGACAGTGGCTTTGGACAGTGGCTTTGGACATAGAGTGGCTTTGGACAGTGGCTTTGGACATAGAGTGGCTTTGGACAGTGGCTTTGGACAATGGCTTTGGACAGTGGCTTTGGACAGTGGCTTTGAACATAGAGTGGCTTTGGACTGTTGCTTTGGACAGTGGCTTTGGACAGTGGCTTTGGACATAGAGTGGCTGTGGACAGTGGCTTTGGACAGTGGCTTTGGACAGTGGCTTTGGACAGTGGCTTTGGACAGTGGCTTTGGACATAGAGTGGCTTTGGACATACAGTGGCTTTGGACAGTGGCTTTGGACAAACAGTGGCTTTGGACATACAGTGGCTTTGGACAGTGGCTTTGGACATACAGTGGCTTTGGACATACAGTGGATTTAGACAGTGGCTTTGGACATACAGTGGCTTTAGACATACAGTGGCTTTGAACAGTGGCTTTGGAAATACAGTGGCTTTGGATAGTGGCTTTGGACATACAGTGGCTATGGACATACAGTGGCTTTGGACAGTGGCTTTGGACATACAGTGGCTTTGGACATACAGTGGCTTAGGACATTGGCTTTGGACATACAGTGGCTTTGGACAGTGGCCTTGGAGAGTGGCTTTGGACAGTGGCTTTGGACATAGAGTAGTTTAGGAAAGTGGCTTTGAAGAGTGGCTATGGACAGTGGCTTTGGACTAGAGTGGTTTAGGACAGTGGCTTTGGAGAGTGGCTTTGGACATAGAGTGGCTTTGGACAGTGGCTTTGGACAGTGGCTTTGGACAGTGGCTTTGGACATAGAGTGGCTTTAGACAGTGACTTTGGACAGTGGCTTTGGACATAGAGTGGCTTTAGACAGTGACTTTGGACAGTGGCTATGTACAGTGGCTTTGGACATAGAGTGGCTTTAGACAGTGACTTTGGACAGTGGCTATGTACAGTGGCTTTGGACATAGAGTGGCTTTAGACAGTGACTTTGGACAGTGGCTTTGGACAGTGGCTTTGGACATAGAGTGGCTTTGGAGAGTGGCTTTGGACAGAGGCTTTGGACATTGGCTTTGGACATAGAGTGGCTTTGGAGAGTGGCTTTGGACAGTGGTTTTGGACAGTGGCTTTGGACATAGAATGGCTTTGGAGAGTGGCTTTGGACAGTGGCTTTGGACAGTGGCTTTGGACATAGAGTGGCTTTGAAGAGTGGCTTTGAAGAGTGGCTTTGGACAGTAGCTTTGGACATAGAGTGGCTTTGGAGAGTGGCTTTGGAGAATGGCTTTGGATAGTGGCTTTGGACATAGAGTGGCTTTGGAGAGTGGCATTGGAGAGTGGCTTTAGACAGTGGCTTTGGAGATAGAGTGGCTTTGGAGAGTGGCTTTGGACAGTGCCTTTGGACATAGAGTGGCTTTGGACAGTGGCTTTGGACAGTGTCTTTGGAAAGTGGCTTTGGACATAGAGTGGCTTTGGAGAGTGGCTTTGGACAGTGACTTTGGACCGTAGCTTTGGACATAGAGTGGCTTTGGAGAGTGGCTTTGGACAGTGGCTTTGGACAGTGGCTTTGGACATAGAGTGGCTTTGGAGAGTGGCTTTGGAGAGTGGCTTTGGACAGTGGCTTTGGACATAGAGTGGCTTTGTAGAGTGGCTTTGGACAGTGGCTTTGGACAGTGATTTTGGACATAGAGTGGCTTTGTAGAGTGGCTTTGGAGAGTGGCTTTGGACAGTGGCTTTGGACATAGAGTGGCTTTGGACAGTGGCTTTGGAGAGTGGCTTTGGACAGTGGCTTTGGACATAGAGTGGCTTTGGACAGTGGCTTTGGACAGTGGCTTTGGACAGTTGCTTTGGACATAGAGAGGCTTGGGACAGTGGCTTTGGAGAGTGGCTTTGGACAGTGGCTTTGGACATAGAGTGGCTTTGGACAGTGGCTTTGGAGAGTGGCTTTGGAGAGTGGCTTTGGACATAGAGTGGCTTTGGACAGTAGCTGTGGAGAGTGGCTTTGCACAGTGGCTTTGGACATAGAGTGGCTTTGGACAGTGGCTTTGGAGTGTGGCTTTGGACAGTGGCTTTGGACATAGAGTGGCTTTGGAGAGTGGCTTTGGACAGTGGCTTTGGACAGTGGCTTTGGACATAGAGTGGCTTTGGAGAGTGGCTTTGGACAGTGACTTTGGACAGTGGCTTTGGACATAGAGTGGCTTTGGAGAGTGGCTTTGGACAGTGGCTTTGGACAGTGGCTTTGGACATAGAGTGGCTTTGGAGAGTGGCTTTGGAGAGTGGCTTTGGACAGTGGCTTTGGACATAGAGTGGCTTTGGAGAGTGGCTTTGGACAGTGGCTTTGGACAGTGATTTTGGACATAGAGTGACTTTGTAGAGTGGCTTTGGAGAGTGGCTTTGGACAGTGGCTTTGGACATAGAGTGGCTTTGGACAGTGGCTTTGGAGAGAGGCTTTGGACAGTGGCTTTGGACATAGAGTGGCTTTGGACAGTGGCTTTGGACAGTGGCTTTGGACAGTTGCTTTGGACATAGAGAGGCTTGGGACAGTGGCTTTGGAGAGTGGCTTTGGACAATGGCTTTGGACATAGAGTGGCTTTGGACAGTGGCTTTGGACAGTGGCTTTGGACAGTGGCTTTGGACATAGAGTGGCTTTGGACAGTGGCTTTGGACAGTGTCTTTGGAAAGTGGCTTTGGACATAGAGTGGCTTTGGAGAGTGGCTTTGGACAGTGGCTTTGCACATAGAGTGGCTTTGGACAGTAGCTTTGAACAGTGGCTTTGGACAGTGGCTTTGGACATAAGATTGCTTTGGAGAGTGGCTTTGGACAGTGGCTTTGTACAGTGGCTTTGGACATAGAGTGGCTTTGGACAGTGGCTTTGGACAGTGGCTATGTACAGTGGCTTTGGACATAGAGTGGCTTTAGACAGTGACTTTGGACAGTGGCTTTGGACAGTGGCTTTGGACATAGAGTGGCTTTGGAGAGTGGCTTTGGACAGTGGCTTTGGACATTGGCTTTGGACATAGAGTGGCATTGGAGAGTGGCTTTGGACAGTGGCTTTGGACAGTGGCTTTGGACAGTGGCTTTGGACATAGAATGGCTTTGGAGAGTGGCTTTGGATAGTGGCTTTGGACAGTGGCTTTGGACATAGAGTGGCTTTGAAGAGTGGCTTTGGAGAGTGGCTTTGGACAGTGGCTTTGGACATAGAGTGGCTTTGGAGAGTGGCTTTGGAGAATAGCTTTGGAGAGTGGCTTTGGACATAGAGTGGCTTTGGAGAGTGGCTTTGTAGAGTGGCTTTAGACAGTGGCTTTGGAGATAGAGTGGATTTGGAGAGTGGCTTTGGACAGTGCCTTTGGACAGTTGCTTTGGACATAGAGTGGCTTTGGACAGTGGCTTTGGACAGTTAGTTTGGACAGTGGCTTTGGACATAGAGTGGCTTCGGAGAGTGGCTTTGGACAGTGGCTTTGGACAGTGGCTTTGGACATAGAGTGGATTTGGATAGTGGCTTTGGACATTGGCTTTGGACAGTGGGTTTGGACATAGAGTGGCTTTGGACAGTGGCTTTGGACAGTGGCTTTGGACAGTGGCTTTGGACATAGAGTGGCTTTGGACAGTGGCTTTGGACAGTGGCTTTGGAAAGTGGCTTTGGACAGTGGCTTTGGACATAGATTGGCTTTGGACATAGAGTGGCTTTGGACAGTGGCTTTGGACAGTGGCTTTGGACATAGAGTGGCTTTGGACAGTGGCTTTGGACAGTGGCTTTGGACAGTGGCTTTGGACATAGAGTGGCTTTGGACAGTGGCTTTGGACAGTGGCTTTGGACATTGGCTTTGGACAGTGGCTTTGGACATAGAGTGGCTTTGGACTGTTGCTTTGGACAGTGGCTTTGGACAGTGGCTTTGGACATAGAGTGGCTGTGGACAATGGCTTTGGACAGTGGCTTTCGACAGTGGCTTTGGACATAGAGTGGCTTTGGACAGTGGCTTTGGACAGTGGCTTTGGACAGTGGCTTTGGACAGTGGCTTTGGACAGTGGCTTTGGACATAGAGTGGCTTTGGACATACAGTGGCTTTGGACAGTGGCTTTGGACATACAGTGGCTTTGGACATACAGTGGCTTTGGACAGTGGCTTTGGACATACAGTGGCTTTGGACATACAGTGGCTTTGGACCGTGGCTTTGGACATACAGTGGCTTTAGACATACAGTGGCTTTGAACAGTGGCTTTGGACATACAGTGGCTTTAGATAGTGGCTTTGGACATACAGTGGCTTTGGACATACAGTGGCTTAGGACAGTGGCTTTGGACATACAGTGGCTTTGGACATACAGTAACTTTGGACAGTGGCTTTGGAGAGTGGCTTAGGACAGTGGCTTTGGACATAGAGTAGTTTAGGACAGTGGCTTTGAAGAGTGGATTTGGACAGTGGCTTTGGACTAGAGTGGCTTAGGACAGTGGATTTGGAGAGTGGCTTTGGACAGTGTCTTTGGACATAGAGTGGCTTTGGACAGTGGCTTTGGAGAGTGGCTTTGGACAGTGGCTTTGGACATAGAGTGGCTTTGGACAGTGGCTTTGGAGAGTGCCTTTGGACAGTGGCTTTGGTCATAGAGTGGCTTTGGACAGTGGCTTTGGAGAGTAGCTTTGGACAGTGACTTTGAACATAGAGTGGCTTTTGACAGTGGCTTTGGACAGTGGCTTTGGACAGTGGCTTTGGATATAGAGTGGCTTTGGACAGTGGCTTTAGACAGTGGCTTTGGACAGTGGCTTTGGACATAGAGTGGCTTTGGACAGTGGCTTTGGAGAATGACTTTGGACAGTAGCTTTGGACATAGAGTGGCTTTGGATAGTGGCTTTGGTCAGTGGCTTTGTACAGTGGCTTTGGACATAGAGTGGCTTTGGACAGTGGCTTTGGACAGTGGCTTTGGACAGTGGCTTTGGACATAAGATTGCTTTGGAGAGTGGCTTTGGACAGTGGCTTTGTACAGTGGCTTTGGACATAGAGTGGCTTTGGACAGTGGCTTTGGACAGTGGCTATGTACAGTGGCTTTGGACATAGAGTGGCTTTAGACAGTGACTTTGGACAGTGGCTTTGGACAGTGGCTTTGGACATAGAGTGGCTTTGGAGAGTGGCTTTGGACAGTGGCTTTGGACATTGGCTTTGGACATAGAGTGGCATTGGAGAGTGGCTTTGGAGAGTGGCTTTGGACAGTGGCTTTGGACAGTGGCTTTGGACATAGAATGGCTTTGGAGAGTGGCTTTGGACAGTGGCTTTGGACAGTGGCTTTGGAAATAGAGTGGCTTTGAAGAGTGGCTTTGGAGAGTGGCTTTGGACAGTGGCTTTGGACATAGAGTGGCTTTGGAGAGTGGCTTTGGAGAATAGCTTTGGAGAGTGGCTTTGGACATAGAGTGGCTTTGGAGAGTGGCTTTGTAGAGTGGCTTTAGACAGTGGCTTTGGAGATAGAGTGGATTTGGAGAGTGGCTTTGGACAGTGCCTTTGGACAGTTGCTTTGGACATAGAGTGGCTTTGGACAGTGGATTTGGACAGTTAGTTTGGACAGTGGCTTTGGACATAGAGTGGCTTCGGAGAGTGGCTTTGGACAGTGGCTTTGGACAGTGGCTTTGGACATAGAGTGGATTTGGATAGTGGCTTTGGACATTGGCTTTGGACAGTGGGTTTGGACATAGAGTGGCTTTGGACAGTGGCTTTGGACAGTGGCTTTGGACAGTGGCTTTGGACATAGAGTGGCTTTGGACAGTGGCTTTGGACAGTGGCTTTGGAAAGTGGCTTTGGACATAGAGTGGCTTTGGACAGTGGCTTTGGACAGTGGCTTTGGACAGTGGCTTTGGACAGTGGCTTTGGACATAGATTGGCTTTGGACATAGAGTGGCTTTGGACAGTGGCTTTGGACAGTGGCTTTGGACATAGAGTGGCTTTGGACAGTGGCTTTGGACAGTGGCTTTGGACAGTGGCTTTGGACATAGAGTGGCTTTGGACAGTGGCTTTGGACAGTGGCTTTGGACATTGGCTTTGGACAGTGGCTTTGGACATAGAGTGGCTTTGGACTGTTGCTTTGGACAGTGGCTTTGGACAGTGGCTTTGGACATAGAGTGGCTGTGGACAATGGCTTTGGACAGTGGCTTTGGACAGTGGCTTTGGACATAGAGTGGCTTTGGACAGTGGCTTTGGACAGTGGCTTTGGACAGTGGCTTTGGACAGTGGCTTTGGACAGTGGCTTTGGACATAGAGTGGCTTTGGACATACAGTGGCTTTGGACAGTGGCTTTGGACAGTTAGTTTGGACAGTGGCTTTGGACATAGAATGGCTTTGGAGAGTGGCTTTGGACAGTGGCTTTGGACAGTGGCTTTGGACATAGAGTGGCTTTGGACAGTGGCTTTGGACAGTGGCTTTGGACATAGAGTGGCTTTGGACAGTGGCTTTGGACAGTGGCTTTGGACAGTGGCTTTGGACATAGAGTGGCTTTGGACAGTGGCTTTGGACAGTGGCTTTGGACATTGGCTTTGGACAGTGGCTTTGGACATAGAGTGGCTTTGGACTGTTGCTTTGGACAGTGGCTTTGGACAGTGGCTTTGGACATAGAGTGGCTGTGGACAATGGCTTTGGACAGTGGCTTTGGACAGTGGCTTTGGACATAGAGTGGCTTTGGACAGTGGCTTTGGACAGTGGCTTTGGACAGTGGCTTTGGACAGTGGCTTTGGACAGTGGCTTTGGACATAGAGTGGCTTTGGACATACAGTGGCTTTGGACAGTGGCTTTGGACATACAGTAGCTTTGGACATACAGTGGCTTTGGACAGTGGCTTTGGACATACAGTGGCTTTGGACATACAGTGGCTTTGGACCGTGGCTTTGGACATACAGTGGCTTTAGACATACAGTGGCTTTGAACAGTGGCTTTGGACATACAGTGGCTTTAGATAGTGGCTTTGGACATACAGTGGCTTTGGACATACAGTGGCTTAGGACAGTGGCTTTGGACATACAGTGGCTTTGGACATACAGTAGCTTTGGACAGTGGCTTTGGAGAGTGGCTTAGGACAGTGGCTTTGGACATAGAGTAGTTTAGGACAGTGGCTTTGAAGAGTGGATTTGGACAGTGGCTTTGGACTAGAGTGGCTTAGGACAGTGGATTTGGAGAGTGGCTTTGGACAGTGTCTTTGGACATAGAGTGGCTTTGGACAGTGGCTTTGGAGAGTGGCTTTGGACAGTGGCTTTGGACATAGAGTGGCTTTGGACAGTGGCTTTGGAGAGTGCCTTTGGACAGTGGCTTTGGTCATAGAGTGGCTTTGGACAGTGGCTTTGGAGAGTAGCTTTGGACAGTGACTTTGAACATAGAGTGGCTTTTGACAGTGGCTTTGGACAGTGGCTTTGGACAGTGGCTTTGGATATAGAGTGGCTTTGGACAGTGGCTTTAGACAGTGGCTTTGGACAGTGGCTTTGGACATAGAGTGGCTTTGGACATACAGTGGCTTTGGACAGTGGCTTTGGACATACAGTGGCTTTGGACATACAGTGGCTTTGGACAGTGGCTTTGGACATACAGTGGCTTTGGACATACAGTGGCTTTGGACAGTGGCTTTGGACAGTGGCTTTGGACATAGAGTGGCTTTGGACAGTGGCTTTGGACAGTGGCTTTGGAAAGTGGCTTTGGACATAGAGTGGCTTTGGACAGTGGCTTTGGACAGTGGCTTTGGACAGTAGCTTTGGACATAGATTGGCTTTGGACATAGAGTGGCTTTGGACAGTGGCTTTGGACAGTGGCTTTGGACATAGAGTGGCTTTGGACAGTGGCTTTGGACAGTGGCTTTGGACAGTGGCTTTGGACAGTGGCTTTGGACAGTGGCTTTGGACATAGAGTGGCTTTGGACTGTTGCTTTGGACAGTGGCTTTGGACAGTGGCTTTGGACATAGAGTGGCTGTGGACAATGGCTTTGGACAGTGGCTTTGGACAGTGGCTTTGGACATAGAGTGGCTTTGGACGGTGGCTTTGGACAGTGGCTTTGGACAGTGGCTTTGGACAGTGGCTTTGGACAGTGGCTTTGGACATAGAGTGGCTTTGGACATACAGTGGCTTTGGACAGTGGCTTTGGACATACAGTGGCTTTGGACATACAGTGGCTTTGGACAGTGGCTTTGGACATACAGTGGCTTTAGACATACAGTGGCTTTGAACAGTGGCTTTGGAAATACAGTGGCTTTAGATAGTGGCTTTGGACATACAGTGGCTTTGGACATACAGTGGCTTTGGATAGTGGCTTTGGACATACAGTGGCTATGGACATACAGTGGCTTTGGACAGTGGCTTTGGACATACAGTGGCTTTGGACATACAGTGGCTTAGGACAGTGGCTTTGGACATACAGTGGCTTTGGACATACAGTAGCTTTGGACAGTGGCTTTGGAGAGTGGCTTTGGACAGTGGCTTTGGACATAGAGTAGTTTAGGAAAGTGGCTTTGAAGCGTGGCTTTGGACAGTGGCTTTGGACTAGAGTGGTTTAGGACAGTGGCTTTGGAGAGTGGCTTTGGACATAGAGTGGCTTTGGACAGTGGCTTTGGACAGTGGCTTTGGACAGTGGCTTTGGACATAGAGTGGCTTTGGACAGAGCCTTTGGACAGTGGCTTTGGACAGTGGCTTGGGACAGTGGCTTTGCACATAGAGTGGCTTTGGACAGTAGCTTTGGACAGTGGCTTTGGACAGTGGCTTTGGACATAAGATTGCTTTGGAGAGTGGCTTTGGACAGTGGCTTTGTACAGTGGCTTTGGACATAGAGTGGCTTTGGACAGTGGCTTTGGACAGTGGCTATGTACAGTGGCTTTGGACATAGAGTGGCTTTAGACAGTGACTTTGGACAGTGGCTTTGGACAGTGGCTTTGGACATAGAGTGGCTTTGGAGAGTGGCTTTGGACAGTGGCTTTGGACATTGGCTTTGGACATAGAGTGGCATTGGAGAGTGGCTTTGGACAGTGGCTTTGGACAGTGGCTTTGGACAGTGGCTTTGGACATAGAATGGCTTTGGAGAGTGGCTTTGGACAGTGGCTTTGGACAGTGGCTTTGGACATAGAGTGGCTTTGAAGAGTGGCTTTGGAGAGTGGCTTTGGACAGTGGCTTTGGACATAGAGTGGCTTTGGAGAGTGGCTTTGGAGAATAGCTTTGGAGAGTGGCTTTGGACATAGAGTGGCTTTGGAGAGTGGCTTTGTAGAGTGGCTTTAGACAGTGGCTTTGGAGATAGAGTGGATTTGGAGAGTGGCTTTGGACAGTACCTTTGGACAGTTGCTTTGGACATAGAGTGGCTTTGGACAGTGGCTTTGGACAGTTAGTTTGGACAGTGGCTTTGGACATAGAGTGGCTTCGGAGAGTGGCTTTGGACAGTGGCTTTGGACAGTGGCTTTGGACATAGAGTGGATTTGGATAGTGGCTTTGGACATTGGCTTTGGACAGTGGGTTTGGACATAGAGTGGCTTTGGACAGTGGCTTTGGACAGTGGCTTTGGACAGTGGCTTTGGACATAGAGTGGCTTTGGACAGTGGCTTTGGACAGTGGCTTTGGAAAGTGGCTTTGGACATAGAGTGGCTTTGGACAGTGGCTTTGGACAGTGGCTTTGGACAGTGGCTTTGGACATAGATTGGCTTTGGACATAGAGTGGCTTTGGACAGTGGCTTTGGACAGTGGCTTTGGACATAGAGTGGCTTTGGACAGTGGCTTTGGACAGTGGCTTTGGACAGTGGCTTTGGACATAGAGTGGCTTTGGACAGTGGCTTTGGACAGTGGCTTTGGACATTGGCTTTGGACAGTGGCTTTGGACATAGAGTGGCTTTGGACTGTTGCTTTGGACAGTGGCTTTGGACAGTGGCTTTGGACATAGAGTGGCTGTGGACAATGGCTTTGGACAGTGGCTTTGGACAGTGGCTTTGGACATAGAGTGGCTTTGGACAGTGGCTTTGGACAGTGGCTTTGGACAGTGGCTTTGGACATAGAGTGGCTTTGGACATACAGTGGCTTTGGACAGTGGCTTTGGACATACAGTGGCTTTGGACATACAGTGGCTTTGGACAGTGGCTTTGGACATACAGTGGCTTTGGACATACAGTGGCTTTGGACCGTGGCTTTGGACATACAGTGGCTTTAGACATACAGTGGCTTTGAACAGTGGCTTTGGACATACAGTGGCTTTAGATAGTGGCTTTGGACATACAGTGGCTTTGGACATACAGTGGCTTAGGACAGTGGCTTTGGACATACAGTGGCTTTGGACATACAGTAGCTTTGGACAGTGGCTTTGGAGAGTGGCTTAGGACAGTGGCTTTGGACATAGAGTAGTTTAGGACAGTGGCTTTGAAGAGTGGATTTGGACAGTGGCTTTGGACTAGAGTGGCTTAGGACAGTGGATTTGGAGAGTGGCTTTGGACAGTGTCTTTGGACATAGAGTGGCTTTGGACAGTGGCTTTGGAGTGTGGCTTTGGACAGTGGCTTTGGACATAGAGTGGCTTTGGACAGTGGCTTTGGAGAGTGCCTTTGGACAGTGGCTTTGGTCATAGAGTGGCTTTGGACAGTGGCTTTGGAGAGTAGCTTTGGACAGTGACTTTGAACATAGAGTGGCTTTTGACAGTGGCTTTGGACAGTGGCTTTGGACAGTGGCTTTGGATATAGAGTGGCTTTGGACAGTGGCTTTAGACAGTGGCTTTGGACAGTGGCTTTGGACATAGAGTGGCTTTGGACAGTGGCTTTGGAGAATGACTTTGGACAGTAGCTTTGGACATAGAGTGGCTTTGGATAGTGGCTTTGGTCAGTGGCTTTGTACAGTGGCTTTGGACATAGAGTGGCTTTGGACAGTGGCTTTGGACAGTGGCTTTGGACAGTGGCTTTGGACATAAGATTGCTTTGGAGAGTGGCTTTGGACAGTGGCTTTGTACAGTGGCTTTGGACATAGAGTGGCTTTGGACAGTGGCTTTGGACAGTGGCTATGTACAGTGGCTTTGGACATAGAGTGGCTTTAGACAGTGACTTTGGACAGTGGCTTTGGACAGTGGCTTTGGACATAGAGTGGCTTTGGAGAGTGGCTTTGGACAGTGGCTTTGGACATTGGCTTTGGACATAGAGTGGCATTGGAGAGTGGCTTTGGACAGTGGCTTTGGACAGTGGCTTTGGACAGTGGCTTTGGACATAGAATGGCTTTGGAGAGTGGCTTTGGACAGTGGCTTTGGACAGTGGCTTTGGACATAGAGTGGCTTTGAAGAGTGGATTTGGAGAGTGGCTTTGGACAGTGGCTTTGGACATAGAGTGGCTTTGGAGAGTGGCTTTGGAGAATAGCTTTGGAGAGTGGCTTTGGACATAGAGTGGCTTTGGAGAGTGGCTTTGTAGAGTGGCTTTAGACAGTGGCTTTGGAGATAGAGTGGATTTGGAGAGTGGCTTTGGACAGTGCCTTTGGACAGTTGCTTTGGACATAGAGTGGCTTTGGACAGTGGCTTTGGACAGTTAGTTTGGACAGTGGCTTTGGACATAGAGTGGCTTCGGAGAGTGGTTTTGGACAGTGGCTTTGGACAGTGGCTTTGGACATAGAGTGGATTTGGATAGTGGCTTTGGACATTGGCTTTGGACAGTGGGTTTGGACATAGAGTGGCTTTGGACAGTGGCTTTGGACAGTGGCTTTGGACAGTGGCTTTGGACATAGAGTGGCTTTGGACAGTGGCTTTGGACAGTGGCTTTGGACAGTGGCTTTGGACATAGATTGGCTTTGGACATAGAGTGGCTTTGGACAGTGGCTTTGGATAGTGGCTTTGGACATAGAGTGGCTTTGGACAGTGGCTTTGGACAGTGGCTTTGGACAGTGGCTTTGGACATAGAGTGGCTTTGGACAGTGGCTTTGGACAGTGGCTTTGGACATTGGCTTTGGACAGTGGCTTTGGACATAGAGTGGCTTTGGACTGTTGCTTTGGACAGTGGCTTTGGACAGTGGCTTTGGACATAGAGTGGCTGTGGACAATGGCTTTGGACAGTGGCTTTGGACAGTGGCTTTGGACATAGAGTGGCTTTGGACAGTGGCTTTGGACAGTGGCTTTGGACAGTGGCTTTGGACAGTGGCTTTGGACAGTGGCTTTGGACATAGAGTGGCTTTGGACATACAGTGGCTTTGGACAGTGGCTTTGGACATACAGTGGCTTTGGACATACAGTGGCTTTGGACAGTGGCTTTGGACATACAGTGGCTTTGGACATACAGTGGCTTTGGACCGTGGCTTTGGACATACAGTGGCTTTAGACATACAGTGGCTTTGAACAGTGGCTTTGGACATACAGTGGCTTTAGATAGTGGCTTTGGACATACAGTGGCTTTGGACATACAGTGGCTTAGGACAGTGGCTTTGGACATACAGTGGCTTTGGACATACAGTAGCTTTGGACAGTGGCTTTGGAGAGTGGCTTAGGACAGTGGCTTTGGACATAGAGTAGTTTAGGACAGTGGCTTTGAAGAGTGGATTTGGACAGTGGCTTTGGACTAGAGTGGCTTAGGACAGTGGATTTGGAGAGTGGCTTTGGACAGTGTCTTTGGACATAGAGTGGCTTTGGACAGTGGCTTTGGAGAGTGGCTTTGGACAGTGGCTTTGGACATAGAGTGGCTTTGGACAGTGGCTTTGGAGAGTGCCTTTGGACAGTGGCTTTGGTCATAGAGTGGCTTTGGACAGTGGCTTTGGAGAGTAGCTTTGGACAGTGACTTTGAACATAGAGTGGCTTTTGACAGTGGCTTTGGACAGTGGCTTTGGACAGTGGCTTTGGATATAGAGTGGCTTTGGACAGTGGCTTTAGACAGTGGCTTTGGACAGTGGCTTTGGACATAGAGTGGCTTTGGACAGTGGCTTTGGAGAATGACTTTGGACAGTAGCTTTGGACATAGAGTGGCTTTGGATAGTGGCTTTGGTCAGTGGCTTTGTACAGTGGCTTTGGACATAGAGTGGCTTTGGACAGTGGCTTTGGACAGTGGCTTTGGACAGTGGCTTTGGACATAAGATTGCTTTGGAGAGTGGCTTTGGACAGTGGCTTTGTACAGTGGCTTTGGACATAGAGTGGCTTTGGACAGTGGCTTTGGACAGTGGCTATGTACAGTGGCTTTGGACATAGAGTGGCTTTAGACAGTGACTTTGGACAGTGGCTTTGGACAGTGGCTTTGGACATAGAGTGGCTTTGGAGAGTGGCTTTGGACAGTGGCTTTGGACATTGGCTTTGGACATAGAGTGGCATTGGAGAGTGGCTTTGGACAGTGGCTTTGGACAGTGGCTTTGGACAGTGGCTTTGGACATAGAATGGCTTTGGAGAGTGGCTTTGGACAGTGGCTTTGGACAGTGGCTTTGGACATAGAGTGGCTTTGAAGAGTGGCTTTGGAGAGTGGCTTTGGACAGTGGCTTTGGACATAGAGTGGCTTTGGAGAGTGGCTTTGGAGAATAGCTTTGGAGAGTGGCTTTGGACATAGAGTGGCTTTGGAGAGTGGCTTTGTAGAGTGGCTTTAGACAGTGGCTTTGGAGATAGAGTGGATTTGGAGAGTGGCTTTGGACAGTGCCTTTGGACAGTTGCTTTGGACATAGAGTGGCTTTGGACAGTGGCTTTGGACAGTTAGTTTGGACAGTGGCTTTGGACATAGAGTGGCTTCGGAGAGTGGTTTTGGACAGTGGCTTTGGACAGTGGCTTTGGACATAGAGTGGATTTGGATAGTGGCTTTGGACATTGGCTTTGGACAGTGGGTTTGGACATAGAGTGGCTTTGGACAGTGGCTTTGGACAGTGGCTTTGGACAGTGGCTTTGGACATAGAGTGGCTTTGGACAGTGGCTTTGGACAGTGGCTTTGGAAAGTGGCTTTGGACATAGAGTGGCTTTGGACAGTGGCTTTGGACAGTGGCTTTGGACAGTGGCTTTGGACATAGATTGGCTTTGGACATAGAGTGGCTTTGGACAGTGGCTTTGGACAGTGGCTTTGGACATAGAGTGGCTTTGGACAGTGGCTTTGGACAGTGGCTTTGGACAGTGGCTTTGGACATAGAGTGGCTTGGACAGTGGCTTTGGACAGTGGCTTTGGACATTGGCTTTGGACAGTGGCTTTGGACATAGAGTGGCTTTGGACTGTTGCTTTGGACAGTGGCTTTGGACAGTGGCTTTGGACATAGAGTGGCTGTGGACAATGGCTTTGGACAGTGGCTTTGGACAGTGGCTTTGGACATAGAGTGGCTTTGGACAGTGGCTTTGGACAGTGGCTTTGGACAGTGGCTTTGGACAGTGGCTTTGGACAGTGGCTTTGGACATAGAGTGGCTTTGGACATACAGTGGCTTTGGACAGTGGCTTTGGACATACAGTGGCTTTGGACATACAGTGGCTTTGGACAGTGGCTTTGGACATACAGTGGCTTTGGACATACAGTGGCTTTGGACAGTGGCTTTGGACATACAGTGGCTTTGGACATAGAGTGGCTTTGGACAGTGGCTTTGGAGAGTGGCTTTGGACAGTGGCTTTGGACATAGAGTGGCTTTGGACAGTGGCTTTGGAGAGTGCCTTTGGACAGTGGCTTTGGTCATAGAGTGGCTTTGGACAGTGGCTTTGGAGAGTAGCTTTGGACAGTGACTTTGAACATAGAGTGGCTTTTGACAGTGGCTTTGGATATAGAGTGGCTTTGGACAGTGGCTTTGGACATAGAGTGCCTTTGGAGAGTGGCATAGGAGAATGGCTTTGGACAGTGACTTTGGACATAGAGTGGCTTTGGAGAGTGGCTTTGGACAGTGGCTTTGGACAGTGGCTTTGGACAGTAGCTTTGGACATAGAGTGGCTTTGGACAGTGGCTTTGGACAGTGGCTTTGGACAGTGGCTTTGGACATAGAGTGGCTTTGGACAGTGGCTTTGGACATAGAATTGCTTTGGTCAGTGGCTTTGTACAGTGGCTTTGGACATAGAGTGGCTTTGTAAAGTGGCTTTGGACAGTGGCTATGGACAGTGGCTTTGGACATAGAGAGGCTTTAGACAGTGGCTTTGGACATAGAGTGGTTTAGACAGTGGCTTTGGACAGTGGCTTTGGACAGTGGTTTGGAAAGTGGCTTTGGACACAGAGTGGCTTTGAAGAGTGGCTTTGGAGAGTGGCTTTGGACAGTGGCTTTGGACATAGAGTGGCTTTGGAGAGTGGATTTGGAGAGTGGCTTTGGACATAGAGTGGCTTTGGAGAGTGGCTTTGGAGAGTGGCTTTGGACAGTGGCTTTGGAGATAGAGTGGCTTTGGAGAGTGGCTTTGGACAGTGGCTATGGACAGTTGCTTTGGACATAGAGTGGCTTTGGACAATGGCTTTGGACAGTGGATTTGGAAAGTGGCTTTGGACATAGAGTGGCTTTGGAAAGTGGCTTTGGACAGTGAATTTGGACAGTGGCTTTGGACATAGAGTGGCTTTGGAGAGTGGCTTTGGACAGTGGCTTTGGACAGTGGCTTTGGAAATAGAGTGGCTTTGGAGAGTGGCTTTGGAGAGTGGCTTTGGACAGTGGCTTTGGACATAGAGTGGCTTTGGAGAGTGGCTTTGAAAAGTGGCTTTGGACAGTGATTTTGGACATAGAGTGGCTTTATAGAGTGGCTTTGGAGAGTGGCTTTGGACAGTGGCTTTGGACATAGAGTGGCTTTGGACAGTGGCTTTGGACAGTGGCTTTGGACATAGAGTGGCTTTGGACAGTGGCTTTGGACAGTGGCTTTGGACAGTGGCTTTGGACATAGAGTGGCTTTGGAGAGTGGCTTTGGAGAGTGGCTTTCGACAGTGGCTTTGGACATAGAGTGGCTTTGGACAGTGGCTTTGGAGAGTGGCTTTGGAGAGTGGCTTTTGACACAGAGTGGCTTTGGACAGTGGATTTGGAGAGTGACTTTGGACAGTGGCTTTGGACATAGAGTGGCTTTGGACAGTGGCTTTGTAGAGTGGCTTTGGACAGTGGCTTTGGACATAGAGTGGCTTTGGAGAGTTGCTTTGGGGAGTGACTTTGGACAGTGGCTTTGGACATAGAGTGGCTTTGGAAAGTGGTTTTCGAGAGTGGTTTTGGACAGTCGCTATGGACATAGAGTGGCTTTGGAGAGTGGCTTTGGACAGTGGCTTTGGACAGTGATTTTGGACATAGAGTGGCTTTGTAGAGTGGCTTTGGAGAGTAGATTTGGACAGTGGCTTTGGACATAGAGTGGCTTTGGACAGTGGCTTTGGACAGTGGCTTTGGACAGTGGCTTTGGACATAGAGTGGCTTTGGACAGTGGCTTTAGACAGTGGCTTTGGACAGTGGCTTTGGACATAGAGTGGCTTTGGACAGTGGCTTTGGAGAGTGGCTTTGGACAGTGGCTTTGGACATAGAGTGGCTTTGGACATTGGCTTTGGAGAGTGGCTTTGGAGAGTGGCTTTGGACATAGAGTGGCTTTAGACAGTGGATTTGGAGAGTGGCTTTGGATAGTGGCTTTGGACATAGAATGACTTTGGACAGTGGCTTTGGAGAGTGGCTTTGGACAGTGGCTTTGGACATAGAGTGGCTTTGGACAGTGGCTTTGGAGAGTGGCTTTGGACAGTGGCTTTGGACATAGAGTGGCTTTGGATAGTGTCTTTGGAGAGTGGCTTTGGACAGTGGCTTTGGACAGTAGCTTTGGACAGTGGGTTTGGACAGAGAGTGGCTTTGGACAGTGGATTTGGACAGTAGCTTTGGACAGTGGCTTTGGACATAGAGTGGCTTTGGACAGTGGCTTTGGACAGTGGCTTTGGACAGTGGCTTTGGACATAGAATGGCTTTGGACAGTGGCTTTGGACAGTGGCTTTGGACAGTGGCTTTGGACATAGAGTGGATTTGGATAGTGGCTTTGGACATTGGCTTTGGACAGTGGGTTTGGACATAGAGTGGCTTTGGACAGTGGCTTTGGACAGTGGCTTTGGACAGTGGCTTTGGACATAGAGTGGCTTTGGACAGTGGCTTTGGACAGTGGCTTTGGAAAGTGGCTTTGGACATAGAGTGGCTTTGGACAGTGGCTTTGGACAGTGGCTTTGGACAGTGGCTTTGGACATAGATTGGCTTTGGACATAGAGTGGCTTTGGACAGTGGCTTTGGACAGTGGCTTTGGACATAGAGTGGCTTTGGACAGTGGCTTTGGACAGTGGCTTTGGACAGTGGCTTTGGACATAGAGTGGCTTTGGACAGTGGCTTTGGACAGTGGCTTTGGACATTGGCTTTGGACAGTGGCTTTGGACATAGAGTGGCTTTGGACTGTTACTTTGGACAGTGGCTTTGGACAGTGGCTTTGGACATAGAGTGGCTGTGGACAATGGCTTTGGACAGTGGCTTTGGACAGTGGCTTTGGACATAGAGTGGCTTTGGACAGTGGCTTTGGACAGTGGCTTTGGACAGTGGCTTTGGACAGTGGCTTTGGACAGTGGCTTTGGACATAGAGTGGCTTTGGACATACAGTTGCTTTGGACAGTGGCTTTGGACATACAGTGGCTTTGGACATACAGTGGCTTTGGACAGTGGCTTTGGACATACAGTGGCTTTGGACATACAGTGGCTTTGGACAGTGGCTTTGGACATACAGTGGCTTTAGACATACAGTGGCTTTGAACAGTGACTTTGGACATACAGTGGCTTTAGATAGTGGCTTTGAACATACAGTGGCTTTGGACATACAGTGGCTTAGGACAGTGGCTTTGGACATATAGTGGCTTTGGACATACAGTAGCTTTGGACAGTGGCTTTGGAGAGTGGCTTAGGATAGTGGCTTTGGACATAGAGTAGTTTAGGACAGTGGCTTTGAAGAGTGGCTTTGGACATACAGTGGCTTTAGATAGTGGCTTTGGACATACAGTGGCTTTGGACATACAGTGGCTTTGGATAGTGGCTTTGGACATACAGTGGCTATGGACATACAGTGGCTTTGGACAGTGGCTTTGGACATACAGTGGCTTTGGACATACAGTGGCTTAGGACAGTGGCTTTGGACATACAGTGGCTTTGGACATACAGTGGCTTTGGACAGTGGATTTGGAGAGTGGCTTTGGACAGTGGCTTTGGACATAGAGTAGTTTAGGACAGTGGCTTTGAAGAGTGGCTTTGGACAGTGGCTTTGGACTAGAGTGGTTTAGGACAGTGGCTTTGGAGAGTGGCTTTGGACATAGAGTGGCTTTGGACAGTGGCTTTGGACAGTGGCTTTGGACAGTGGCTTTGGACATAGAGTGGCTTTGGACAGAGCCTTTGGACAGTGGCTTTGGACAGTGGCTTGGGACAGTGGCTTTGCACATAGAGTGGCTTTGGACAGTAGCTTTGGACAGTGGCTTTGGACAGTGGCTTTGGACATAAGATTGCTTTGGAGAGTGGCTTTGGACAGTGGCTTTGTACAGTGGCTTTGGACATAGAGTGGCTTTGGACAGTGGCTTTGGACAGTGGCTATGTACAGTGGCTTTGGACATAGAGTGGCTTTAGACAGTGACTTTGGACAGTGGCTTTGGACAGTGGCTTTGGACATAGAGTGGCTTTGGAGAGTGGCTTTGGACAGTGGCTTTGGACATTGGCTTTGGACATAGAGTGGCTTTGGAGAGTGGCTTTGGACAGTGGCTTTGGACAGTGGCTTTGGACATAGAATGGCTTTGGAGAGTGGCTTTGGACAGTGGCTTTGGACAGTGGCTTTGGACATAGAGTGGCTTTGAAGAGTGGCTTTGGAGAGTGGCTTTGGACAGTGGCTTTGGACATAGAGTGGCTTTGGAGAGTGGCTTTGGAGAATGGCTTTGGAGAGTGGCTTTGGACATAGAGTGGCTTTGGAGAGTGGCTTTGGAGAGTGGCTTTAGATAGTGGCTTTGGAGATAGAGTGGCTTTGGAGAGTGGCTTTGGACAGTGGCTTTGGACGGTTGCTTTGGACATAGAGTGGCTTTGGAGAGTGTCTTTGGAGAGTGGCTTTAGACAGTGGCTTTGGAGATAGAGTGGCTTTGGATAGTGGCTTTGGACAGTGGCTTTGGACAGTTGCTTTGGACATAGAGTGGCTTTGGACAGTGGCTTTGGACAGTGGCTTTAGACAGTGGCTTTGGACATAGAGTGGATTTGGAGAGTGGCTTTGGACAGTGACTTTGGACAGTGGCTTTGGACATAGTGTGGCTTTGGAGAGTGGCTTTGGACAGTGGCTTTGGACAGTGGCTTTGGACATAGAGTGGCTTTGGAGAGTGGCTTTGGAGAGTGGCTTTGGACAGTGGCTTTGGACATAGAGTGGCTTTGGAGAGTGGCTTTGGACAGTGGCTTTGGACAGTGATTTTGGACATAGAGTGGCTTTGTAGAGAGGCTTTGGAGAGTGGCTTTGGACAGTGGCTTTGGACATAGAGTGGCTTTGGACAGTGGCTTTGGAGAGTGGCTTTGGACAGTGGCTTTGGACATAGAGTGGCTTTGGACAGTGGCTTTGGACAGTGGCTTTGGACAGTTGCTTTGGACATAGAGAGGCTTGGGACAGTGGCTTTGGACAGTGGCTTTGGACAGTGGCTTTGGACATAGAGTGGCTTTGGACAGTGGCTTTGGACAGTGGCTTTGGACAGTGGCATTGGACATAGAGTGGCTTTGGACAGTGGCTTTGGACAGTGGCTTTGGAAAGTGGCTTTGGACATAGAGTGGCTTTGGACAGTGGCTTTGGACAGTGGCTTTGGACAGTGGCTTTGGACATAGATTGGCTTTGGACATAGAATGGCTTTGGACAGTGGCTTTGGACAGTGGCTTTGGACATAGAGTGGCTTTGGACAGTGGCTTTGGACAGTGGCTTTGGACAGTGGCTTTGGACATAGAGTGGCTTTGGACAGTGGCTTTGGACATAGAGTGGCTTTGGACAGTGGCTTTGGACAATGGCTTTGGACAGTGGCTTTGGACAGTGGCTTTGAACATAGAGTGGCTTTGGACTGTTGCTTTGGACAGTGGCTTTGGACAGTGGCTTTGGACATAGAGTGGCTGTGGACAATGGCTTTGGACAGTGGCTTTGGACAGTGGCTTTGGACATAGAGTGGCTTTGGACAGTGGCTTTGGACAGTGGCTTTGGACAGTGGCTTTGGACAGTGGCTTTGGACAGTGGCTTTGGACATAGAGTGGCTTTGGACATACAGTGGCTTTGGACAGTGGCTTTGGACAAACAGTGGCTTTGGACATACAGTGGCTTTGGACAGTGGCTTTGGACATACAGTGGCTTTGGACATACAGTGGCTTTGGACAGTGGCTTTGGACATACAGTGGCTTTAGACATACAGTGGCTTTGAACAGTGGCTTTGGAAATACAGTGGCTTTAGATAGTGGCTTTGGACATACAGTGGCTTTGGACATACAGTGGTTTGGATAGTGGCTTTGGACATACAGTGGCTATGGACATACAGTGGCTTTGGACAGTGGCTTTGGACATACAGTGGCTTTGGACATACAGTGGCTTAGGACATTGGCTTTGGACATACAGTGGCTTTGGACGTACAGTGGCTTTGGACAGTGGCTTTGGAGAGTGGCTTTGGAGAGTGGCTTTGGACATAGAGTAGTTTAGGAAAGTGGCTTTGAAGAGTGGCTATGGACAGTGGCTTTGGACTAGAGTGGTTTAGGACAGTGGCTTTGGAGAGTGGCTTTGGACATAGAGTGGCTTTGGAGAGTGGCTTTGGAGAGTGGCTTTAGATAGTGGCTTTGGAGATAGAGTGGCTTTGGAGAGTGGCTTTGGACAGTGGCTTTGGACGGTTGCTTTGGACATAGAGTGGCTTTGGAGAGTGTCTTTGGAGAGTGGCTTTAGACAGTGGCTTTGGAGATAGAGTGGCTTTGGATAGTGGCTTTGGACAGTGGCTTTGGACAGTTGCTTTGGACATAGAGTGGCTTTGGACAGTGGCTTTGGACAGTGGCTTTGGACAGTGGCTTTGGACATAGAGTGGATTTGGAGAGTGGCTTTGGACAGTGACTTTGGACAGTGGCTTTGGACATAGTGTGGCTTTGGAGAGTGGCTTTGGACAGTGGCTTTGGACAGTGGCTTTGGACATAGAGTGGCTTTGGAGAGTGGCTTTGGAGAGTGGCTTTGGACAGTGGCTTTGGACATAGAGTGGCTTTGGAGAGTGGCTTTGGACAGTGGCTTTGGACAGTGATTTTGGACATAGAGTGGCTTTGTAGAGAGGCTTTGGAGAGTGGCTTTGGACAGTGGCTTTGGACATAGAGTGGCTTTGGACAGTGGCTTTGGAGAGTGGCTTTGGACAGTGGCTTTGGACATAGAGTGGCTTTGGACAGTGGCTTTGGACAGTGGCTTTGGACAGTTGCTTTGGACATAGAGAGGCTTGGGACAGTGGCTTTGGACAGTGGCTTTGGACAGTGGCTTTGGACATAGAGTGGCTTTGGACAGTGGCTTTGGACAGTGGCTTTGGACAGTGGCATTGGACATAGAGTGGCTTTGGACAGTGGCTTTGGACAGTGGCTTTGGAAAGTGGCTTTGGACATAGAGTGGCTTTGGACAGTGGCTTTGGACAGTGGCTTTGGACAGTGGCTTTGGACATAGATTGGCTTTGGACATAGAATGGCTTTGGACAGTGGCTTTGGACAGTGGCTTTGGACATAGAGTGGCTTTGGACAGTGGCTTTGGACAGTGGCTTTGGACAGTGGCTTTGGACATAGAGTGGCTTTGGACAGTGGCTTTGGACATAGAGTGGCTTTGGACAGTGGCTTTGGACAATGGCTTTGGACAGTGGCTTTGGACAGTGGCTTTGAACATAGAGTGGCTTTGGACTGTTGCTTTGGACAGTGGCTTTGGACAGTGGCTTTGGACATAGAGTGGCTGTGGACAATGGCTTTGGACAGTGGCTTTGGACAGTGGCTTTGGACATAGAGTGGCTTTGGACAGTGGCTTTGGACAGTGGCTTTGGACAGTGGCTTTGGACAGTGGCTTTGGACAGTGGCTTTGGACATAGAGTGGTTTGGACATACAGTGGCTTTGGACAGTGGCTTTGGACAAACAGTGGCTTTGGACATACAGTGGCTTTGGACAGTGGCTTTGGACATACAGTGGCTTTGGACATACAGTGGCTTTGGACAGTGGCTTTGGACATACAGTGGCTTTAGACATACAGTGGCTTTGAACAGTGGCTTTGGAAATACAGTGGCTTTAGATAGTGGCTTTGGACATACAGTGGCTTTGGACATACAGTGGTTTGGATAGTGGCTTTGGACATACAGTGGCTATGGACATACAGTGGCTTTGGACAGTGGCTTTGGACATACAGTGGCTTTGGACATACAGTGGCTTAGGACATTGGCTTTGGACATACAGTGGCTTTGGACGTACAGTGGCTTTGGACAGTGGCTTTGGAGAGTGGCTTTGGAGAGTGGCTTTGGACATAGAGTAGTTTAGGAAAGTGGCTTTGAAGAGTGGCTATGGACAGTGGCTTTGGACTAGAGTGGTTTAGGACAGTGGCTTTGGAGAGTGGCTTTGGACATAGAGTGGCTTTGGACAGTGGCTTTGGACAGTGGCTTTGGACAGTGGCTTTGGACATAGAGTGGCTTTGGACAGAGCCTTTGGACAGTGGCTTTGGACAATGGCTTGGGACAGTGGCTTTGCACATAGAGTGGCTTTGGACAGTAGCTTTGGACAGTGGCTTTGGACAGTGGCTTTGGACATAAGATTGCTTTGGAGAGTGGCTTTGGACAGTGGCTTTGTACAGTGGCTTTGGACATAGAGTGGCTTTGGACAGTGGCTTTAGACAGTGGCTATGTACAGTGGCTTTGGACATAGAGTGGCTTTAGACAGTGACTTTGGACAGTGGCTTTGGACAGTGGCTTTGGACATAGAGTGGCTTTGGAGAGTGGCTTTGGACAGTGGCTTTGGACATTGGCTTTGGACATAGAGTGGCTTTGGAGAGTGGCTTTGGACAGTGGCTTTGGACAGTGGCTTTGGACATAGAATGGCTTTGGAGAGTGGCTTTGGACAGTGGCTTTGGACAGTGGCTTTGGACATAGAGTGGCTTTGAAGAGTGGCTTTGAAGAGTGGCTTTGGACAGTAGCTTTGGACATAGAGTGGCTTTGGAGAGTGGCTTTGGAGAATGGCTTTGGATAGTGGCTTTGGACATAGAGTGGCTTTAGAGAGTGGCATTGGAGAGTGGCTTTAGACAGTGGCTTTGGAGATAGAGTGGCTTTGGAGATAGAGTGGCTTTGGACAGTGCCTTTGGACAGTTGCTTTGGACATAGAGTGGCTTTGGACAGTGGCTTTGGACGGTGTCTTTGGACAGTGGCTTTGGACATAGAGTGGCTTTGGAGAGTGGCTTTGGACAGTGACTTTGGACCGTGGCTTTGGACATAGAGTGGTTTGGAGAGTGGCTTTGGACAGTGGCTTTGGACAGTGGCTTTGGACATAGAGTGGCTTTGGAGAGTGGCTTTGGAGAGTGCCTTTGGACAGTGGCTTTGGACATAGAGTGGCTTTGTAGAGTGGCTTTGGACAGTGGCTTTGGACAGTGATTTTGGACATAGAGTGGCTTTGTAGAGTGGCTTTGGAGAGTGGCTTTGGACAGTGGCTTTGGACATAGAGTGGCTTTGGACAGTGGCTTTGGAGAGTGGCTTTGGACAGTGGCTTTGGACATAGAGTGGCTTTGGACAGTGGCTTTGGACAGTGGCTTTGGACAGTTGCTTTGGACATAGAGAGGCTTGGGACAGTGGCTTTGGAGAGTGGCTTTGGACAGTGGCTTTGGACATAGAGTGGCTTTGGACAGTGGCTTTGGAGAGTGGCTTTGGAGAGTGGCTTTGGACATAGAGTGGCTTTGGACAGTGGATTTGGAGAGTGGCTTTAGACAGTGGCTTTGGACATAGAGTGGCTTTGGACAGTAGCTGTGGAGAGTGGCTTTGCACAGTGGCTTTGGACATAGAGTTGCTTTGGACAGTGGCTTTGGAGAGTAGCTTTGGACAGTGGCTTTGGACATAGAGTGGCTTTGGAGAGTGGCATTGGACAGTGGCTTTGGACTTAGAGTGGCTTTGGACAGTGGCTTTGGAGAGTGGCTTTGGACAGTGGCTTTGGACATAGAGTGGCTTTGGACAGTGGCTTTGGACAGTGGCTTTGGACAGTGGCTTTGGACAGTGGCTTTGGACATAGAGTGGCTTTGGACAGTGGCTTTGGACAGTGGCTTTGGACAGTGGCTTTGGACATAGAGTGGCTTTGGAATGGGACTTTGGAGAGTGGCTTTGGACAGTTGCTTTGGACATAGAGTGGCTTTGGACAGTGGCTTTGGACAGTGGCTTTGGACAGTGGCTTTGGACATAGAGTGGCTTTGGAGAGTGGCTTTGGACAGTGACTTTGGACAGTGGCTTTGGACATAGAGTGGCTTTGGAGAGTGGCTTTGGACAGTGGCTTTGGACAGTGGCTTTGGACATAGAGTGGCTTTGGAGAGTGGCTTTGGAGAGTGGCTTTGGACAGTGGCTTTGGACATAGAGTGGCTTTGGAGAGTGGCTTTGGACAGTGGCTTTGGACAGTGATTTTGGACATAGAGTGGCTTTGTAGAGTGGCTTTGGAGAGTGGCTTTGGACAGTGGCTTTGGACATAGAGTGGCTTTGGACAGTGGCTTTGGAGAGAGGCTTTGGACAGTGGCTTTGGACATAGAGTGGCTTTGGACAGTGGCTTTGGACAGTGGCTTTGGACAGTTGCTTTGGACATAGAGAGGCTTGGGACAGTGGCTTTGGAGAGTGGCTTTGGACAATGGCTTTGGACATAGAGTGGCTTTGGACAGTGGCTTTGGACAGTGGCTTTGGACAGTGGCTTTGGACATAGAGTGGCTTTGGACAGTGGCTTTGGACAGTGGCTTTGGAAAGTGGCTTTGGACATAGAGTGGCTTTGGACAGTGGCTTTGGACAGTGGCTTTGGACAGTGGCTTTGGACATAGATTGGCTTTGGACATAGAGTGGCTTTGGACAGTGGCTTTGGACAGTGGCTTTGGACATAGAGTGGCTTTGGACAGTGGCTTTGGACAGTGGCTTTGGACAGTGGCTTTGGACATAGAGTGGCTTTGGACAGTGGCTTTGGACATAGAGTGGCTTTGGACAGTGGCTTTCGACAGTGGCTTTGGATAGTGGCTTTGGACAGTGGCTTTGGACATAGAGTGGCTTTGGACTGTTGCTTTGGACAGTGGCTTTGGACAGTGGCTTTGGACATAGAGTGGCTGTGGACAATGGCTTTGGACAGTGGCTTTGGACAGTGGCTTTGGACATAGAGTGGCTTTGGACAGTGGCTTTGGACAGTGGCTTTGGACAGTGGCTTTGGACAGTGGCTTTGGACAGTGGCTTTGGACATAGAGTGGCTTTGGACATACAGTGGCTTTGGACAGTGGCTTTGGACATACAGTGGCTTTGGACATACAGTGGCTTTGGACAGTGGCTTTGGACATACAGTGGCTTTGGACATACAGTGGCTTTGGACAGTGGCTTTGGACATACAGTGGCTTTAGACATACAGTGGCTTTGAACAGTGGCTTTGGAAATACAGTGGCTTTAGATAGTGGCTTTGGACATACAGTGGCTTTGGACATACAGTGGCTTTGGATAGTGGCTTTGGACATACAGTGGCTATGGACATACAGTGGCTTTGGACAGTGGCTTTGGACATACAGTGGCTTTGGACATACAGTGGCTTAGGACAGTGGCTTTGGACATACAGTGGCTTTGGACATACAGTAGCTTTGGACAGTGGCTTTGGAGTGTGGCTTTGGACAGTGGCTTTGGACATAGAGTAGTTTAGGAAAGTGGCTTTGAAGCGTGGCTTTGGACAGTGGCTTTGGACTAGAGTGGTTTAGGACAGTGGCTTTGGAGAGTGGCTTTGGACATAGAGTGGCTTTGGACAGTGGCTTTGGACAGTGGCTTTGGACAGTGGCTTTGGACATAGAGTGGCTTTGGACAGAGCCTTTGGACAGTGGCTTTGGACAGTGGCTTGGGACAGTGGCTTTGCACATAGAGTGGCTTTGGACAGTAGCTTTGGACAGTGGCTTTGGACAGTGGCTTCTGACATAAGATTGCTTTGGAGAGTGGCTTTGGACAGTGGCTTTGTACAGTGGCTTTGGACATAGAGTGGCTTTGGACAGTGGCTTTGGACAGTGGCTATGTACAGTGGCTTTGGACATAGAGTGGCTTTAGACAGTGACTTTGGACAGTGGCTTTGGACAGTGGCTTTGGACATAGAGTGGCTTTGGAGAGTGGCTTTGGACAGTGGCTTTGGACATTGGCTTTGGACATAGAGTGGCTTTGGAGAGTGGCTTTGGACAGTGGCTTTGGACAGTGGCTTTGGACATAGAATGGCTTTGGAGAGTGGCTTTGGACAGTGGCTTTGGACAGTGGCTTTGGACATAGAGTGGCTTTGAAGAGTGGCTTTGGAGAGTGGCTTTGGACAGTGGCTTTGGACATAGAGTGGCTTTGGAGAGTGGCTTTGGAGAATAGCTTTGGAGAGTGGCTTTGGACATAGAGTGGCTTTGGACTGTTGCTTTGGACAGTGGCTTTGGACAGTGGCTTTGGACATAGAGTGGCTGTGGACAATGGCTTTGGACAGTGGCTTTGGACAGTGGCTTTGGACATAGAGTGGCTTTGGACAGTGGCTTTGGACAGTGGCTTTGGACAGTGGCTTTGGACAGTGGCTTTGGACAGTGGCTTTGGACATAGAGTGGCTTTGGACATACAGTGGCTTTGGACAGTGGCTTTGGACAACAGTGGCTTTGGACATACAGTGGCTTTGGACAGTGGCTTTGGACATACAGTGGCTTTGGACATACAGTGGCTTTTGACAGTGGCTTTGGACATACAGTGGCTTTAGACATACAGTGGCTTTGAACAGTGGCTTTGGAAATACATTGGCTTTAGATAGTGGCTTTGGACATACAGTGGCTTTGGACATACAGTGGCTTTGGATAGTGGCTTTGGACATACAGTGGCTATGGACATACAGTGGCTTTGGACAGTGGCTTTGGACATACAGTGGCTTTGGACATACAGTGGCTTAGGACAGTGGCTTTGGACATACAGTGGCTTTGGACATACAGTAGCTTTGGACAGTGGCTTTGGAGATGGGCTTTGGACAGTGGCTTTGGACATAGAGTAGTTTAGGAAAGTGGCTTTGAAGCGTGGCTTTGGACAGTGGCTTTGGACTAGAGTGGTTTAGGACAGTGGCTTTGGAGAGTGGCTTTGGACATAGAGTGGCTTTGGACAGTGGCTATGGACAGTGGCTTTGGACAGTGGTTTTGGACATAGAGTGGCTTTGGACAGAGCCTTTGGACAGTGGCTTTGGACAGTGGCTTGGGACAGTGGCTTTGCACATAGAGTGGCTTTGGACAGTAGCTTTGGACAGTGGCTTTGGACAGTGGCTTTGGACATAAGATTGCTTTGGAGAGTGGCTTTGGACAGTGGCTTTGTACAGTGGCTTTGGACATAGAGTGGCTTTGGACAGTGGCTTTGGACAGTGGCTATGTACAGTGGCTTTGGACATAGAGTGGCTTTAGACAGTGACTTTGGACAGTGGCTTTGGACAGTGGCTTTGGACATAGAGTGGCTTTGGAGAGTGGCTTTGGACAGTGGCTTTGGACATTGGCTTTGGACATAGAGTGGCTTTGGAGAGTGGCTTTGGACAGTGGCTTTGGACAGTGGCTTTGGACATAGAATGGCTTTGGAGAGTGGCTTTGGACAGTGGCTTTGGACAGTGGCTTTGGACATAGAGTGGCTTTGAAGAGTGGCTTTGGAGAGTGGCTTTGGACAGTGGCTTTGGACATAGAGTGGCTTTGGAGAGTGGCTTTGGAGAATAGCTTTGGAGAGTGGCTTTGGACATAGAGTGGCTTTGGAGAGTGGCTTTGTAGAGTGGCTTTAAACAGTGGCTTTGGAGATAGAGTGGCTTTGGAGAGTGGCTTTGGACAGTGCCTTTGGACAGTTGCTTTAGACATAGAGTGGCTTTGGACAGTGGCTTTGGACAGTTAGTTTGGACAGTGGCTTTGGACATAGAGTGGCTTCGGAGAGTGGCTTTGGACAGTGGCTTTGGACAGTGGCTTTGGACATAGAGTGGCTTTGGAGAGTGGCTTTGGAGAGTGGCTTTGGAGAGTGGCTTTGGACATAGAGTGGCTTTGGTGAGTGGCTTTGGACAGTGGCTTTGGACAGTGGCTTTGGACATAGAGTGGCTTTGGACAGTGGCTTTGGACAGTGGCTTTGGAAAGTGGCTTTGGACATAGAGTGGCTTTGGACAGTGGCTTTGGACAGTGGCTTTGGACAGTGGCTTTGGACATAGATTGGCTTTGGACATAGAGTGGCTTTGGACAGTGGCTTTGGACAGTGGCTTTGGACATAGTGTGGCTTTGGACAGTGGCTTTGGACAGTGGCTTTGGACAGTGGCTTTGGACATAGAGTGGCTTTGGACAGTGGCTTTGGACATAGAGTGGCTTTGGACAGTGGCTTTCGACAGTGGCTTTGGACAGTGGCTTTGGACAGTGGCTTTGGACATAGAGTGGCTTTGGACTGTTGCTTTGGACAGTGGCTTTGGACAGTGGCTTTGGACATAGAGTGGCTGTGGACAATGGCTTTGGACAGTGGCTTTGGATAGTGGCTTTGGACATAGAGTGGCTTTGGACAGTGGCTTTGGACAGTGGCTTTGGACAGTGGCTTTGGACAGTGGCTTTGGACAGTGGCTTTGGACATAGAGTGGCTTTGGACATACAGTGGCTTTGGACAGTGGCTTTGGACATACAATGGCTTTGGACATACAGTGGCTTTGGACAGTGGCTTTGGACATACAGTGGCTTTGGACATACAGTGGCTTTGGACAGTGGCTTTGGACATACAGTGGCTTTGGACAGTGGCTTTGGACATACAGTGGCTTTAGACATACAGTGGCTTTGAACAGTGGCTTTGGAAATACAGTGGCTTTAGATAGTGGCTTTGGACATACAGTGGCTTTGGACATACAGTGGCTTTGGACAGTGGCTTTGGACATACAGTGGCTTTGGACAGTGGCTTTGGACATACAGTGGCTTTAGACATACAGTGGCTTTGAACAGTGGCTTTGGAAATACAGTGGCTTTAGATAGTGGCTTTGGACATACAGTGGCTTTGGACATAGAGTGGCTTTGGACAGTGGCTTTCGACAGTGGCTTTGGATAGTGGCTTTGGACAGTGGCTTTGGACATAGAGTGGCTTTGGACTGTTGCTTTGGACAGTGGCTTTGGACAGTGGCTTTGGGCATAGAGTGGCTGTGGACAATGGCTTTGGACAGTGGCTTTGGACAGTGGCTTTGGACATAGAGTGGCTTTGGACAGTGGCTTTGGACAGTGGCTTTGGACAGTGGCTTTGGACAGTGGCTTTGGACAGTTGCTTTGGACATAGAGTGGCTTTGGACATACAGTGGCTTTGGACAGTGGCTTTGGACATACAGTGGCTTTAGACATACAGTGGCTTTGAACAGTGGCTTTGGAAATACAGTGGCTTTAGATAGTGGCTTTGGACATACAGTGGCTTTGGACATACAGTGGCTTTGGATAGTGGCTTTGGACATACAGTGGCTATGGACATACAGTGGCTTTGGACAGTGGCTTTGGACATACAGTGGCTTTGGACATACAGTGGCTTAGGACAGTGGCTTTGGACATACAGTGGCTTTGGACATACAGTAGCTTTGGACAGTGGCTTTGGAGTGTGGCTTTGGACAGTGGCTTTGGACATAGAGTAGTTTAGGAAAGTGGCTTTGAAGCGTGGCTTTGGACAGTGGCTTTGGACTAGAGTGGTTTAGGACAGTGGCTTTGGAGAGTGGCTTTGGACATAGAGTGGCTTTGGACAGTGGCTTTGGACAGTGGCTTTGGACAGTGGCTTTGGACATAGAGTGGCTTTGGACAGAGCCTTTGGACAGTGGCTTTGGACAGTGGCTTGGGACAGTGGCTTTGCACATAGAGTGGCTTTGGACAGTAGCTTTGGACAGTGGCTTTGGACAGTGGCTTCTGACATAAGATTGCTTTGGAGAGTGGCTTTGGACAGTGGCTTTGTACAGTGGCTTTGGACATAGAGTGGCTTTGGACAGTGGCTTTGGACAGTGGCTATGTACAGTGGCTTTGGACATAGAGTGGCTTTAGACAGTGACTTTGGACAGTGGCTTTGGACAGTGTCTTTGGACATAGAGTGGCTTTGGAGAGTGGCTTTGGACAGTGGCTTTGGACATTGGCTTTGGACATAGAGTGGCTTTGGAGAGTGGCTTTGGACAGTGGCTTTGGACAGTGGCTTTGGACATAGAATGGCTTTGGAGAGTGGCTTTGGACAGTGGCTTTGGACAGTGGCTTTGGACATAGAGTGGCTTTGAAGAGTGGCTTTGGAGAGTGGCTTTGGACAGTGGCTTTGGACATAGAGTGGCTTTGGAGAGTGGCTTTGGAGAATAGCTTTGGAGAGTGGCTTTGGACATAGAGTGGCTTTGGACTGTTGCTTTGGACAGTGGCTTTGGACAGTGGCTTTGGACATAGAGTGGCTGTGGACAATGGCTTTGGACAGTGGCTTTGGACAGTGGCTTTGGACATAGAGTGGCTTTGGACAGTGGCTTTGGACAGTGGCTTTGGACAGTGGCTTTGGACAGTGGCTTTGGACAGTGGCTTTGGACATAGAGTGGCTTTGGACATACAGTGGCTTTGGACAGTGGCTTTGGACAACAGTGGCTTTGGACATACAGTGGCTTTGGACAGTGGCTTTGGACATACAGTGGCTTTGGACATACAGTGGCTTTTGACAGTGGCTTTGGACATACAGTGGCTTTAGACATACAGTGGCTTTGAACAGTGGCTTTGGAAATACATTGGCTTTAGATAGTGGCTTTGGACATACAGTGGCTTTGGACATACAGTGGCTTTGGATAGTGGCTTTGGACATACAGTGGCTATGGACATACAGTGGCTTTGGACAGTGGCTTTGGACATACAGTGGCTTTGGACATACAGTGGCTTAGGACAGTGGCTTTGGACATACAGTGGCTTTGGACATACAGTAGCTTTGGACAGTGGCTTTGGAGATGGGCTTTGGACAGTGGCTTTGGACATAGAGTAGTTTAGGAAAGTGGCTTTGAAGCGTGGCTTTGGACAGTGGCTTTGGACTAGAGTGGTTTAGGACAGTGGCTTTGGAGAGTGGCTTTGGACATAGAGTGGCTTTGGACAGTGGCTATGGACAGTGGCTTTGGACAGTGGTTTTGGACATAGAGTGGCTTTGGACAGAGCCTTTGGACAG
Source organism: Cladorhizidae sp. MBARI D1340-BT2 (assembly GCA_028752905.1). Taxonomy (NCBI): domain Eukaryota; kingdom Metazoa; phylum Porifera; class Demospongiae; order Poecilosclerida; family Cladorhizidae; species Cladorhizidae sp. MBARI D1340-BT2. The sequence continues at coordinate 27,226,510 of JAQNBH010000017.1, read as the reverse complement.
TGGCTTTGGACAGTGGCTTGGGACAGTGGCTTTGCACATAGAGTGGCTTTGGACAGTAGCTTTGGACAGTGGCTTTGGACAGTGGCTTTGGACATAAGATTGCTTTGGAGAGTGGCTTTGGACAGTGGCTTTGTACAGTGGCTTTGGACATAGAGTGGCTTTGGACAGTGGCTTTGGACAGTGGCTATGTACAGTGGCTTTGGACATAGAGTGGCTTTAGACAGTGACTTTGGACAGTGGCTTTGGACAGTGGCTTTGGACATAGAGTGGCTTTGGAGAGTGGCTTTGGACAGTGGCTTTGGACATTGGCTTTGGACATAGAGTGGCTTTGGAGAGTGGCTTTGGACAGTGGCTTTGGACAGTGGCTTTGGACATAGAATGGCTTTGGAGAGTGGCTTTGGACAGTGGCTTTGGACAGTGGCTTTGGACATAGAGTGGCTTTGAAGAGTGGCTTTGGAGAGTGGCTTTGGACAGTGGCTTTGGACATAGAGTGGCTTTGGAGAGTGGCTTTGGAGAATAGCTTTGGAGAGTGGCTTTGGACATAGAGTGGCTTTGGAGAGTGGCTTTGTAGAGTGGCTTTAAACAGTGGCTTTGGAGATAGAGTGGCTTTGGAGAGTGGCTTTGGACAGTGCCTTTGGACAGTTGCTTTAGACATAGAGTGGCTTTGGACAGTGGCTTTGGACAGTTAGTTTGGACAGTGGCTTTGGACATAGAGTGGCTTCGGAGAGTGGCTTTGGACAGTGGCTTTGGACAGTGGCTTTGGACATAGAGTGGTTTTGGAGAGTGGCTTTGGAGAGTGGCTTTGGAGAGTGGCTTTGGACATAGAGTGGCTTTGGTGAGTGGCTTTGGACAGTGGCTTTGGACAGTGGCTTTGGACATAGAGTGGCTTTGGACAGTGGCTTTGGACAGTGGCTTTGGAAAGTGGCTTTGGACATAGAGTGGCTTTGGACAGTGGCTTTGGACAGTGGCTTTGGACAGTGGCTTTGGACATAGATTGGCTTTGGACATAGAGTGGCTTTGGACAGTGGCTTTGGACAGTGGCTTTGGACATAGTGTGGCTTTGGACAGTGGCTTTGGACAGTGGCTTTGGACAGTGGCTTTGGACATAGAGTGGCTTTGGACAGTGGCTTTGGACATAGAGTGGCTTTGGACAGTGGCTTTCGACAGTGGCTTTGGACAGTGGCTTTGGACAGTGGCTTTGGACATAGAGTGGCTTTGGACTGTTGCTTTGGACAGTGGCTTTGGACAGTGGCTTTGGACATAGAGTGGCTGTGGACAATGGCTTTGGACAGTGGCTTTGGATAGTGGCTTTGGACATAGAGTGGCTTTGGACAGTGGCTTTGGACAGTGGCTTTGGACAGTGGCTTTGGACAGTGGCTTTGGACAGTGGCTTTGGACATAGAGTGGCTTTGGACATACAGTGGCTTTGGACAGTGGCTTTGGACATACAATGGCTTTGGACATACAGTGGCTTTGGACAGTGGCTTTGGACATACAGTGGCTTTGGACATACAGTGGCTTTGGACAGTGGCTTTGGACATACAGTGGCTTTGGACAGTGGCTTTGGACATACAGTGGCTTTAGACATACAGTGGCTTTGAACAGTGGCTTTGGAAATACAGTGGCTTTAGATAGTGGCTTTGGACATACAGTGGCTTTGGACATACAGTGGCTTTGGACAGTGGCTTTGGACATACAGTGGCTTTGGACAGTGGCTTTGGACATACAGTGGCTTTAGACATACAGTGGCTTTGAACAGTGGCTTTGGAAATACAGTGGCTTTAGATAGTGGCTTTGGACATACAGTGGCTTTGGACATAGAGTGGCTTTGGACAGTGGCTTTCGACAGTGGCTTTGGATAGTGGCTTTGGACAGTGGCTTTGGACATAGAGTGGCTTTGGACTGTTGCTTTGGACAGTGGCTTTGGACAGTGGCTTTGGGCATAGAGTGGCTGTGGACAATGGCTTTGGACAGTGGCTTTGGACAGTGGCTTTGGACATAGAGTGGCTTTGGACAGTGGCTTTGGACAGTGGCTTTGGACAGTGGCTTTGGACAGTGGCTTTGGACAGTTGCTTTGGACATAGAGTGGCTTTGGACATACAGTGGCTTTGGACAGTGGCTTTGGACATACAGTGGCTTTGGACATACAGTGGCTTTGGACAGTGGCTTTGGACATACAGTGGCTTTGGACATACAGTGGCTTTGGACAGTGGCTTTGGACATACAGTGGCTTTAGACATACAGTGGCTTTGAACAGTGGCTTTGGAAATACAGTGGCTTTAGATAGTGGCTTTGGACATACAGTGGCTTTGGACATACAGTGGCTTTGGATAGTGGCTTTGGACATACAGTGGCTATGGACATACAGTGGCTTTGGACAGTGGCTTTGGACATACAGTGGCTTTGGACATACAGTGGCTTAGGACAGTGGCTTTGGACATACAGTGGCTTTGGACATACAGTAGCTTTGGACAGTGGCTTTGGAGAGTGGCTTTGGACAGTGGCTTTGGACATAGAGTAGTTTAGGAAAGTGGCTTTGAAGCGTGGCTTTGGACTAGAGTGGTTTAGGACAGTGGCTTTGGAGAGTGGCTTTGGACATAGAGTGGCTTTGGACAGTGGCTTTGGACAGTGGCTTTGGACAGTGGCTTTGGACATAGAGTGGCTTTGGACAGAGCCTTTGGACAGTGGCTTTGGACAGTGGCTTGGGACAGTGGCTTTGCACATAGAGTGGCTTTGGACAGTAGCTTTGGACAGTGGCTTTGGACAGTGGCTTCTGACATAAGATTGCTTTGGAGAGTGGCTTTGGACAGTGGCTTTGTACAGTGGCTTTGGACATAGAGTGGCTTTGGACAGTGGCTTTGGACAGTGGCTATGTACAGTGGCTTTGGACATAGAGTGGCTTTAGACAGTGACTTTGGACAGTGGCTTTGGACAGTTGCTTTGGACATAGAGTGGCTTTGGAGAGTGGCTTTGGACAGTGGCTTTGGACATTGGCTTTGGACATAGAGTGGCTTTGGAGAGTGGCTTTGGACAGTGGCTTTGGACAGTGGCTTTGGAAATAGAATGGCTTTGGAGAGTGGCTTTGGACAGTGGCTTTGGACAGTGGCTTTGGACATAGAGTGGCTTTGAAGAGTGGCTTTGGAGAGTGGCTTTGGACAGTGGCTTTTGACATAGAGTGGCTTTGGAGAGTGGCTTTGGAGAATAGCTTTGGAGAGTGGCTTTGGACATAGAGTGGCTTTGGACTGTTGCTTTGGACAGTGGCTTTGGACAGTGGCTTTGGACATAGAGTGGCTGTGGACAATGGCTTTGGACAGTGGCTTTGGACAGTGGCTTTGGACAGTGGCTTTGGACAGTGGCTTTGGACAGTGGCTTTGGACAGTGGCTTTGGACATAGAGTGGCTTTGGACATACAGTGGCTTTGGACAGTGGCTTTGGACATACAGTGGCTTTGGACATACAGTGGCTTTGGACAGTGGCTTTGGACATACAGTGGCTTTGGACATACAGTGGCTTTGGACAGTGGCTTTGGACATACAGTGGCTTTAGACATACAGTGGCTTTGAACAGTGGCTTTGGAAATACAGTGGCTTTAGATAGTGGCTTTGGACATACAGTGGCTTTGGACATACAGTGGCTTTGGATAGTGGCTTTGGACATACAGTGGCTATGGACATACAGTGGCTTTGGACAGTGGCTTTGGACATACAGTGGCTTTGGACATACAGTGGCTTAGGACAGTGGCTTTGGACATACAGTGGCTTTGGACATACAGTAGCTTTGGACAGTGGCTTTGGAGAGTGGCTTTGGACAGTGGCTTTGGACATAGAGTAGTTTAGGAAAGTGGCTTTGAAGCGTGGCTTTGGACAGTGGCTTTGGACTAGAGTGGTTTAGGACAGTGGCTTTGGAGAGTGGCTTTGGACATAGAGTGGCTTTGGACAGTGGCTTTGGACAGTGGCTTTGGACAGTGGCTTTGGACATAGAGTGGCTTTGGACAGAGCCTTTGGACAATGGCTTTGGACAGTGGCTTGGGACAGTGGCTTTGCACATAGGGTGGCTTTGGACAGTAGCTTTGGACAGTGGCTTTGGACAGTGGCTTTGGACATAAGATTGCTTTGGAGAGTGGCTTTGGACAGTGGCTTTGTACAGTGGCTTTGGACATAGAGTGGCTTTGGACAGTGGCTTTGGACAGTGGCTATGTACAGTGGCTTTGGACATAGAGTGGCTTTAGACAGTGACTTTGGACAGTGGCTTTGGACAGTGGCTTTGGACATAGAGTGGCTTTGGAGAGTGGCTTTGGACAGTGGCTTTGGACATTGGCTTTGGACATAGAGTGGCTTTGGAGAGTGGCTTTGGACAGTGGCTTTGGACAGTGGCTTTGGACATAGAATGGCTTTGGAGAGTGGCTTTGGACAGTGGCTTTGGACAGTGGCTTTGGACATAGAGTGGCTTTGAAGAGTGGCTTTGGAGAGTGGCTTTGGACAGTGGCTTTGGACATAGAGTGGCTTTGGAGAGTGGCTTTGGAGAATAGCTTTGGAGAGTGGCTTTGGACATAGAGTGGCTTTGGAGAGTGGCTTTGTAGAGTGGCTTTAAACAGTGGCTTTGGAGATAGAGTGGCTTTGGAGAGTGGCTTTGGACAGTGCCTTTGGACAGTTGCTTTGGACATAGAGTGGCTATGGACAGTGGCTTTGGACAGTTAGTTTGGACAGTGGCTTTGGACATAGAGTGGCTTCGGAGAGTGGCTTTGGACAGTGACTTTGGACAGTGGCTTTGGACATAGAGTGGCTTTGGAGAGTGGCTTTGGAGAGTGGCTTTGGACAGTGGCTTTGGACAGTGGCTTTGGACATAGAGTGGCTTTGGACAGTGGCTTTGGACAGTGGCTTTGGAAAGTGGCTTTGGACATAGAGTGGCTTTGGACAGTGGCTTTGGACAGTGGCTTTGGACAGTGGCTTTGGACATAGATTGGCTTTGGACATAGAGTGGCTTTGGACAGTGGCTTTGGACAGTGGCTTTGGACATAGAGTGGCTTTGGACAGTGGCTTTGGACAGTGGCTTTGGACAGTGGCTTTGGACATAGAGTGGCTTTGGACAGTGGCTTTGGACATAGAGTGGCTTTGGACAGTGGCTTTCGACAGTGGCTTTGGACAGTGGCTTTGGACAGTGGCTTAGGACATAGAGTGGCTTTGGACTGTTGCTTTGGACAGTGGCTTTGGACAGTGGCTTTGGACATAGAGTGGCTGTGGACAATGGCTTTGGACAGTGGCTTTGGATAGTGGCTTTGGACATAGAGTGGCTTTGGACAGTGGCTTTGGACAGTGGCTTTGGACAGTGGCTTTGGACAGTGGCTTTGGACAGTGGCTTTGGACATAGAGTGGCTTTGGACATACAGTGGCTTTGGACAGTGGCTTTGGACATACAATGGCTTTGGACATACAGTGGCTTTGGACAGTGGCTTTGGACATACAGTGGCTTTGGACATACAGTGGCTTTGGACAGTGGCTTTGGACATACAGTGGCTTTGGACAGTGGCTTTGGACATACAGTGGCTTTAGACATACAGTGGCTTTGAACAGTGGCTTTGGAAATACAGTGGCTTTAGATAGTGGCTTTGGACATACAGTGGCTTTGGACATACAGTGGCTTTGGATAGTGGCTTTGGACATACAGTGGCTATGGACATACAGTGGCTTTGGACAGTGGCTTTGGACATACAGTGGCTTTGGACATACTGTGGCTTAGGACAGTGGCTTTGGACATACAGTGGCTTTGGACATACAGTGGCTTTGGACAGTGGCTTTGGAGAGTGGCTATTGACAGTGGCTTTGGACATAGAGTAGTTTAGGAAAGTGGCTTTGAAGAGTGGCTATGGACAGTGGCTTTGGACTAGAGTGGTTTAGGACAGTGGCTTTGGAGAGTGGCTTTGGACATAGAGTGGCATTGGACAGTGGCTTTGGACAGTGGCTTTGGACAGTGGCTTTGGACATAGAGTGGCTTTGGACAGAGCCTTTGGACAGTGGCTTTGGACAGTGGCTTGGGACAGTGGCTTTGCACATAGAGTGGCTTTGGACAGTAGCTTTGGACAGTGGCTTTGGACAGTGGCTTTGGACATATGATTGCTTTGGAGAGTGGCTTTGGACAGTGGCTTTGTACAGTGGCTTTGGACATAGAGTGGCTTTGGACAGTGGCTTTGGACAGTGGCTATGTACAGTGGCTTTGGACATAGAGTGGCTTTAGACAGTGACTTTGGACAGTAGCTTTGGACAGTGGCTTTGGACATAGAGTGGCTTTGGAGAGTGGCTTTGGACAGTGGCTTTGGACACTGGCTTTGGACATAGAGTGGCTTTGGAGAGTGGCTTTGGACAGTGGCTTTGGACAGTGGCTTTGGACAGTGGCTTTGGACATAGAATGGCTTTGGAGAGTGGCTTTGGACAGTGGCTTTGGACAGTGGCTTTGGACATAGAGTGGCTTTGAAGAGTGGCTTAGGAGAGTGGCTTTGGACAGTGGCTTTGGACATAGAGTGGCTTTGGAGAGTGGCTTTGGAGAATAGCTTTGGAGAGTGGCTTTGGACATAGAGTGGCTTTGGAGAGTGGCTTTGTAGAGTGGCTTTAGACAGTGGCTTTGGAGATAGAGTGGCTTTGGAGAGTGGCTTTGGACAGTGCCTTTGGACAGTTGCTTTGGACATAGAGTGGCTTTGGACAGTGGCTTTGGACAGTTAGTTTGGACAGTGGCTTTGGACATAGAGTGGCTTCGGAGAGTGGCTTTGGACAGTGGCTTTGGACAGTGGCTTTGGACATAGAGTGGCTTTGGAGAGTGGCTTTGGAGAGTGGCTTTGGACAGTGGCTTTGGACATAGAGTGGCTTTGGAGAGTGGCTTTGGACAGTGGCTTTGGACAGTGATTTTGGACATAGAGTGGCTTTGTAGAGTGGCTTTGGAGAGTGGCTTTGGACAGTGGCTTTGGACATAGAGTGGCTTTGGAGAGTGAATTTGTAGAGTGGCTTTGGACAGTGGCTTTGGACATAGAGTGGCTTTGGACAGTGGCTTTGGACAGTGGCTTTGGACATAGAGTGGCTTTGGACAGTGGCTTTGGACAGTGGCTTTGGACAGTGGCTTTGGACAGTGGCTTTGGACAGTGGCTTTGGACATAGAGTGGCTTTGGACATACAGTGGCTTTGGACAGTGGCTTTGGACATACAATAGCTTTGGACATACAGTGGCTTTGGACAGTGGCTTTGGACATACAGTGGTTTTGGACATACAGTGGCTTTGGACAGTGGCTTTGGACATACAGTGACTTTAGACATACAGTGGCTTTGAACAGTGGCTTTGGAAATACAGTGGCTTTAGATAGTGGCTTTGGACATACAGTGGCTTTGGACATACAGTGGCTTTGGATAGTGGCTTTGGACATACAGTGGCTATGGACATACAGTGGCTTTGGACAGTGGCTTTGGACATACAGTGGCTTTGGACATACATTGGCTTAGGACAGTGGCTTTGGACATACAGTGGCTTTGGACATACAGTGGCTTTGGACAGTGGCTTTGGAGAGTGGCTTTGGACAGTGGCTTTGGACATAGAGTAGTTTAGGAAAGTGGCTTTGAAGAGTGGCTTTGGACAGTGGCTTTGGACTAGAGTGGTTTAGGACAGTGGCTTTGGAGAGTGTCTTTGGACATAGAGTGGCTTTGGACAGTGGCTTTGGACAGCGGCTTTGGACAGTGGCTTTGGACAGTGGCTTTGGACATAGAGTGGCTTTGGACAGAGCCTTTGGACAGTGGCTTTGGACAGTGGCTTGGGACAGTGGCTTTGCACATAGAGTGGCTTTGGACAGTAGCTTTGGACAGTGGCTTTGGACAGTGGCTTTGGACATAAGATTGCTTTGGAGAGTGGCTTTGGACAGTGGCTTTGTACAGTGGCTTTGGACATAGAGTGGCTTTGGACAGTGGCTTTGGACAGTATCTATGTACAGTGGCTTTGGACATAGAGTGGCTTTAGACAGTAACTTTGGACAGTGGCTTTGGACAGTGGCTTTGGACATAGAGTGGCTTTGGAGAGTGGCTTTGGACAGTGGCCTTGGACATTGGCTTTGGACATAGAGTGGCTTTGGATAGTGGCTTTGGACAGTGGCTTTGGACAGTGGCTTTGGACATAGAATGGCTTTGGAGAGTGGCTTTGGACAGTGGCTTTGGACAGTGGCTTTGGACATAGAGTGGCTTTGAAGAGTGGCTTTGGAGAGTGGCTTTGGACAGTGTCTTTGGACATAGAGTGGCTTTGGAGAGTGGCTTTGGAGATTAGCTTTGGAGAGTGGCTTTGGACATAGAGTGGCTTTGGAGAGTGGCTTTGGAGAGTGGCTTTAGACAGTTGCTTTGGAGATAGAGTGGCTTTGGAGAGTGGCTTTGGACAGTGCCTTTGGACAGTTGCTTTGGACATAGAGTGGCTTTGGACAGTGGCTTTGGACAGTGGCTTTGGACAGTGGCTTTGGACATAGAGTGGCTTCGGAGAGTGGCTTTGGACAGTGACTTTGGACCGTGGCTTTGGACATAGAGTGGCTTTGGAGAGTGGCTTTGGACAGTGGCTTTGGACAGTGGCTTTGGACATAGAGTGGCTTTGGAGAGTGGCTTTGGAGAGTGGCTTTGGACAGTGGCTTTGGACATAGAGTGGCTTTGGAGAGTGGCTTTGGACAGTGGCTTTGGACAGTGGTTTTGGACATAGAGTGGCTTTGTAGAGTGGCTTTGGAGAGTGGCTTTGGACAGTGGCTTTGGACATAGAGTGGCTTTGGACAGTGGCTTTGGAGAGTGGCTTTGGACAGTGGCTTTGGACATAGAGTGGCTTTGGACAGTGGCTTTGGACAGTGGCTTTGGACAGTTGCTTTGGACATAGAGAGGCTTGGGACAGTGGCTTTGGAGAGTGGCTTTGGACAGTGGCTTAGGACATAGAGTGGCTTTGGACAGTGGCTTTGGAGAGTGGCTTTGGAGAGTGGCTTTGGACATAGAGTGGCTTTGGACAGTGGATTTGGAGAGTGGCTTTGGACAGTGGCTTTGGACATAGAGTGGCTTTGGACAGTGGCTTTGGAGAGTGGCTTTGGACAGTGGCTTTGGACATAGAGTGGCTTTGGACAGTGGCATTGGAGAGTGGCGTTGGACAGTGGCTTTGGACATAGAGTGGCTTTGGACAGTGGCTTTGGATAGTAGCTTTGGACAGTGGCTTTTAACATAGAGTGGCTTTGGACAGTGGCTTTGGACAGTGGCTTTGGACAGTGGCTTTGGACATAGAGTGGCTTTGGACAGTGGCTTTAGACAGTGGCTTTGGACAGTGGCTTTGGACATAGAGTGGCTTTGGACAGTGGCTTTGGAGAGTGGCTTTGGACACTGGCTTTGGACATAGAGTGGCTTTGGACAGTGGCTTTGGACAATTGCTTTGGACTATGGCTTTGGACATAGAGTAGCTTTGGACAGTGGCTTTGGACAGTGGCTTTGGACAGTGGCTTTGGACATAGTGTGGCTTTGGACAGTGGCTTTGGACATAGAGTGGCTTTGGAGAGTGGCTTTAGAGAATGGCTTTGGACAGTGGCTTTGGACATAGAGTGGCTTTGGAGAGTGGCTTTGGAGGGTGGCTTTGGACAGTGGCTTTGGACATAGAGTGGCTTCGGAGAGTGGCTTTGGAGAGTGGCTTTGGACAGTGGCTTTGGACACAGAGTGGCTTAGGAGAGTGGCTTTGGACAGTGGCTTTGGACATAGAGTGGCTTTGGAGAGTGGCTTTGGAGAGTGGCTTTGGACAGTGGCTTTGGACATAGAGTGGCTTAGGAGAGTGGCTTTGGACAGTGGCTTTGGATAGTGGCTTTGGACATAGAGTGGCTTTGGAGAGTGGCTTTGGAGAGTGGCTTTGGACAGTTGCTTTGGACATAAAGTGACTTTCGACAGTGGCTTTGTAGAGTGGCTTTGGACAGTGGCTTTGGACATAGAGTGGCTTTGGACATTGGCTTTGGACAGTGGCTTTGGACAGTGATTTTGGACATAGAGTGGCTTTGTAGAGTGGCTTTGGAGAGTGGCTTTGGACAGTGGCTTTGGACATAGAGTGGCTTTGGACAGTGGCTTTGGAGAGTGGCTTTGGACAGTGGCTTTGGACATAGAGTGGCTTTGGACAGTGGCTTTGGACGGTGGCTTTGGACAGTTGCTTTGGACATAGAGAGGCTTGGGACAGTGGCTTTGGAGAGTGGCTTTGGACAGTGGCTTTGGACATAGAGTGGCTTTGGACAGTGTCTTTGGAGAGTGGCTTTGGAGAGTGGCTTTGGACATAGAGTGGCTTTGGACAGTGGATTTGGAGAGTGGCTTTGGACAGTGGCTTTGGACATAGAGTGGCTTTGGACAGTGGCTTTGGAGAGTGGCTTTGCACAGTGGCTTTGGACATAGAGTGGCTTTGGAAAGTGGCTTTGGAGAGTGGCTTTTGACAGTGGCTTTGGACATAGAGTGGCTTTGGACAGTGGCTTTGGACATAGAGTGGCTTTGGACAGTGGCTTTGGATAGTGGCTTTGGACAGTGGCTTTTAACATAGAGTGGCTTTGGACAGTGGCTTTGGACAGTGGCTTTGGACAGTGGCTTTGGACATAGAGTGGCTTTGGACAGTGGCTTTAGACAGTGGCTTTGGACAGTGGCTTTGGACATAGAGTGGCTTTGGATAGTGGCTTTGGAGAGTGGCTTTGGACACTGGCTTTGGACATAGAGTGGCTTTGGACAGTGGCTTTGGACAATTGCTTTAGACTATGGCTTTGGACATAAAGTGGCTTTGGACAGTGGCTTTGGACAGTGGCTTTGGACAGTGGCTTTGGACATAGAGTGGCTTTGGACAGTGGCTTTGGACATAGAGTGGCTTTGGAGAGTGGCATTAGAGAATGGCTTTGGACAGTGGCTTTGGACATAGAGTGGCTTTGGAGAGTGGCTTTGGAGAGTGGCTTTGGACAGTGGCTTTGGACATAGAGTGGCTTTGGAGAGTGGCTTTGGAGAGTGGCTTTGGACAGTGGCTTTGGACATAGAGTGGCTTAGGGGAGTGGCTTTGGACAGTGGCTTTGGACAGTGGCTTTGGACATAGAGTGGCTTTGGAGAGTGGCTTTGGAGAGTGGCTTTGGACAGTGGCTTTGGACATAGAGTGACTTTCGACAGTGGCTTTGTAGAGTGGCTTTGGACAGTGGCTTTGGACATAGAGTGGCTTTGGACAGTGGCTTTGGTGAGTGGCTTTGGACAGTGGCTTTGAACATAGAGTGGCTTTGGACAGTGGCTTTGGAGTGTGGCTTTGGACAGTGGCTTTGGACATAGAGTGGCTTTGGACAGTGGCTTTGGAGAGTGGCTTTGGACAGTGGGTTTGGACATAGAGTGGCTTTGGACATTGGCTTTGGAGAGTGGCTTTGGACAGTGGCTTTGGACATAGAGTGGCTTTGGACAGTGGCTTTGGACAGTGGCTTTGGAGAGTGGCTTTGGACAGTGGCTTTGGACATAGAGTGGCTTTGGACAGTGGCTTTGGAGAGTGGCTTTGGACAGTGGCTTTGGACATAGAGTGGCTTTGGACAGTGGCTTTGGACAGTGGCTTTGGACAGTGGCTTTGGACATAGAGTGTCTTTGGACAATGGCTTTGGACAGTGGCTTTGGACAGTGGCTTTGGACATAGAGTGGATTTGGACAGTGGCTTTGGAGAGTGGCTTTGGACAGTGGCTTTGGACATAGAGTGGCTTTGGACAGTGGCTTTGGACAGTGGCTTTGGACAGTGGCTTTGGACATAGAGTGGCTTTGGATAGTGGCTTTGGACAGTAGCTTTAGACAGTGGCTTTGGAAAGAGTGTGGCTTTGGACAGTGGCTTTGGACAGTGGCTTTGTACAGTGGCTTTGGACATAGAGTGGATTTGGACAGTGGCTTTGGACATTGGCTTTGGACAGTGTCTTTGGACATAGAGTGGCTTTGGACAGTGGCTTTGGGCAGTGGCTTTGGACAGTGGCTTTGGACATAGAGTGGCATTGGACAGTGGCGTGGCTTTGGACAGTGGCTTTGGACATAGAGTGGCTTTGGACAGTGGCTTTGGACAGTGGCTTTGTACATAGAGTGGCTTTGGACTGTTGATTTGGACAGTGGCTATGGACAGTGGCTTTGGACATAGAGTGGCTATGGACAGTGGCTTTGGAAAGTGGCTTTGGACTGTGGCTTTGGACATAGAGTGGCTTTGGACAGTGGCTACAGTGGCTTTGGACAGTGGCTTTGGACAGTGGCTTTGGACAGTGGCTTTTGACATAGAGTGGCTTTGGACATACAGTGGCTTTGGACAGTGGCTTTGGACAGTGGGTTTGGACAGTGGCTTTGGACATAGAGTGGCTTTGGACATACAGTGGCTTTGGACAGTGGCTTTGGACATACACTGGCTTTGGACATACAGTGGCTTTGGACAATGGCTTTGGACATAAAGTGGCTTTGGACATACAGTGGCTTTGGACAGTGGCTTTGGACATACAGTGGCTTTGGACATACAGTGGCTTTAGACAGTGGCTTTGGACATACAGTGGCTTTAGACAGTGGCTTTGGACATACAGTGGCTTTGGACATACAGTGGCTTTGGATAGTGGCTTTGGACATACAGTGGCTTTGGACATACAGTGGCTTTGGACAGTGGCTTTGGACATACAGTGACTTTGGACATACAGTGGCTTTGGACAGTGGCTTTGGACATACAGTGGCTTTGGACATACAGTGGCTTTGGACAGTGGCTTTGCAGAGTGGCTTTGGACAGTGGCTTTGGACATAGAGTGGTTTAGGACAGTGGCTTTGGAGAGTGGCTTTGGACAGTGGCTTTGGACATAGAGTGGCTTTGGACAGTGGCTTTGGACAGTGGCTTTGGACAGTTGCTTTGGACATAGAGAGGCTTGGGACAGTGGCTTTGGAGAGTGGCTTTGGACAGTGGCTTTGGACATAGAGTGGCTTTGGACAGTGGCTTTGGAGAGTGGCTTTGGAGAGTGGCTTTGGACATAGAATGGCTTTGGACAGTGGATTTGGAGAGTGGCTTTGGACAGTGGCTTTGGACATAGAGTGGCTTTGGACAGTGGCTTTGGAGAGTGGCTTTGCATAGTGGCTTTGGACATAGAGTGGCTTTGGACAGTGGCTTTGGAGAGTGGCTTTGGACAGTGGCTTTGGACATAGAGTGGCTTTGGACAGTGGCATTGGAGAGTGGCGTTGGACAGTGGCTTTGGACATAGAGTGGCTTTGGACAGTGGCTTTGGATAGTAGCTTTGGACAGTGGCTTTTAACATAGACTGGCTTTGGACAGTGGCTTTGGACAGTGGCTTTGGACAGTGGCTTTGGACATAGAGTGGCTTTAGACAGTGGCTTTGGACAGTGGCTTTGGACATAGAGTGGCTTTGGACAGTGGCTTTGGAGAGTGGCTTTGGACACTGGCTTTGGACATAGAGTGGCTTTGGACAGTGGCTTTGGACAATTGCTTTGGACTATGGCTTTGGACATAGAGTGGCTTTGGACAGTGGCTTTGGACAGTGGCTTTGGACAGTGGCTTTGGACATAGAGTGGCTTTGGACAGTGGCTTTGGACATAGAGTAGCTTTGGAGAGTGGCTTTAGAGAATGGCTTTGGACAGTGGCTTTGGACATAGAGTGGCTTTGGAGAGTGGCTTTGGAGGGTGGCTTTGGACAGTGGCTTTGGACATAGAGTGGCTTTGGAGAGTGGCTTTGGAGAGTGGCTTTGGACAGTGGCTTTGGACACAGAGTGGCTTAGGAGAGTGGCTTTGGACAGTGGCTTTGGACATAGAGTGGCTTTGGAGAGTGGCTTTGGAGAGTGGCTTTGGACAGTGGCTTTGGACATAGAGTGGCTTAGGAGAGTGGCTTTGGACAGTGGCTTTGGACAGTGGCTTTGGACATAGAGTGGCTTTGGAGAGTGGCTTTGGAGAGTGGCTTTGGACAGTTGCTTTGGACATAGAGTGACTTTCGACAGTGGCTTTGTAGAGTGGCTTTGGACAGTGGCTTTGGACATAGAGTGGCTTTGGACAGTGGCTTTGGACAGTGGCTTTGGACAGTGATTTTGGACATAGAGTGGCTTTGTAGAGTGGCTTTGGAGAGTGGCTTTGGACAGTGGCTTTGGACATAGAGTGGCTTTGGAGAGTGGCTTTGGACGGTGGCTTTGGACAGTTGCTTTGGACATAGAGAGGCTTGGAACAGTGGCTTTAGAGAGTGGCTTTGGACAGTGGCTTTGGACATAGAGTGGCTTTGGACAGTGTCTTTGGAGAGTGGCTTTGGAGAGTGGCTTTGGACATAGAGTGGCTTTGGACAGTGGATTTGGAGAGTGGCTTTGGACAGTGGCTTTGGACATAGAGTGGCTTTGGACAGTGGCTTTGGAGAGTGGCTTTGCACAGTGGCTTTGGACATAGAGTGGCTTTGGACAGTGGCTTTGGAGAGTGGCTTTGGACAGTGGCTTTGGACATAGAGTGGCTTTGGAAAGTGGCTTTGGAGAGTGGCTTTGGACAGTGGCTTTGGACATAGAGTGGCTTTGGACAGTGGCTTTTAACATAGAGTGGCTTTGGACAGTGGCTTTGGACAGTGGCTTTGGACAGTGGCTTTGGACATAGAGTGGCTTTGGACAGTGGCTTTAGACAGTGGCTTTGGCCATGGCTTTGGACATAGAGTGGCTTTGGACAGTGGCTTTGGAGAGTGGCTTTGGACACTGGCTTTGGACATAGAGTGGCTTTGGACAGTGGCTTTGGACAATTGCTTTAGACTATGGCTTTGGACATAGAGTGGCTTTGGACAGTGGCTTTGGACAGTGGCTTTGGACAGTGGCTTTGGACATAGAGTGGCTTTTGACAGTGGCTTTGGACATAGAGTGGCTTTGGAGAGTGGCATTAGAGAATGGCTTTGGACAGTGGCTTTGGACATAGAGTGGCTTTGGAGAGTGGCTTTGGAGGGTGGCTTTGGACAGTGGCTTTGGACATAGAGTGGCTTTGGAGAGTGGCTTTGGAGAGTGGCTTTGGACAGTGGCTTTGGACATAGAGTGGCTTAGGGGAGTGGTTTGGACAGTGGCTTTGGACAGTGGCTTTGGACATAGAGTGGCTTTGGAGAGTGGCTTTGGAGAGTGGCTTTGGACAGTGGCTTTGGACATAGAGTGGCTTTGGACAGTGGCTTTGGACAGTGGCTTTGGACGGTGGCTTTGGACATAGAGTGACTTTGGACAGTGGCTTTGGACAGTGGCTTTGGACAGTGGCTTTGGACATAGAGTGGCTTTGGACAGTGGCTTTGGAGAGTGGCTTTGGAGAGTGGCTTTGGAGAGTGGCTTTGGACATAGAGTGGCTTTGGACACTGGATTTGGAGAGTGGCTTTGGACAGTGGCTTTGGACATAGAGTGGCTTTGGACAGTGGCTTTGGACAGAGGCTTTGGACAGTGGCTTTGGACATAGAGTGGCTTTGGACAGTGGCTTTGGACAGTGGCTTTGGACAGTGGCTTTGGACAGTGGCTTTGGACACTGGCTTTGGACATAGAGTGGCTTTGGACAGTGGCTTTGGACAATTGCTTTGGACTATGGCTTTGGACATAGAGTGGCTTTGGACAGTGGCTTTGGACAGTGGCTTTGGACAGTGGCTTTGGACAGTGGCTTTGGACATAGAGTGGCTTTGGACAGTGGCTTTGGACATAGAGTGGCTTTGGAGAGTGGCTTTAGAGAATGGCTTTGGACAGTGGCTTTGGACATAGAGTGGCTTTGGAGAGTGGCTTTGGAGAGTGGCTTTGGACAGTGGCTTTGGACATAGAGTGGCTTTGGAGAGTGGCTTTGGAGAGTGGCTTTGGACAGTGGCTTTGGACATAGAGTGGCTTAGGAGAGTGGCTTTGGACAGTGGCTTTGGACAGTGGCTTTGGACATAGAGTGGCTTTGGAGAGTGGCTTTGGAGAGTGGCTTTGGACAGTGGCTTTGGACATAGAGTGACTTTGGACAGTGGCTTTGGACATAGAGTGGCTTTGGACAGTGGCTTTGGAGAGTGGCTTTGGACAGTGGCTTTGGACATAGAGTGGCTTTGGACAGTGGCTTTGGACAGTGGCTTTGGACAGTGGCTTTGGACATAGAGTGTCTTTGGACAATGGCTTTGGACAGTGGCTTTGGACAGTGGCTTTGGACATAGAGTGGATTTGGACAGTGGCTTTGGAGAGTGGCTTTGGACAGTGGCTTTGGACATAGAGTGGCTTTGGACAGTGGCTTTGGACAGTGGCTTTGGACAGTGGCTTTGGACATAGAGTGGCTTTGGATAGTGGCTTTGGACAGTAGCTTTGAACAGTGGCTTTGGAAAGAGTGTGGCTTTGGACAGTGGCTTTGGACAGTGGCTTTGTACAGTGGCTTTGGACATAGAGTGGATTTGGACAGTGGCGTTGGACATTGGCTTTGGACAGTGGCTTTGGACATAGAGTGGCTTTGGACAGTGGCTTTGGGCAGTGGCTTTGGACAGTGGCTTTGGACATAGAGTGGCATTGGACAGTGGCATGGCTTTGGACAGTGGCTTTGGACATAGAGTGGCTTTGGACAGTGGCTTTGGACAGTGGCTTTGTACATAGAGTGGCTTTGGACTGTTGCTTTGGACAGTGGCTTTGGACAGTGGCTTTGGACATAGAGTGGCTATGGACAGTGGCTTTGGAAAGTGGCTTTGGACTGTGGCTTTGGACATAGAGTGGCTTTGGACAGTGGCTACAGTGGCTTTGGACAGTGTCTTTGGACAGTGTCTTTGGACAGTGGCTTTGGAGATAGAGTGGCTTTGGACATTCAGTGGCTTTGGACAGTGGCTTTGGACAGTGGGTTTGGACAGTGGCTTTGGACATAGAGTGGCTTTGGACATATGGTGGCTTTGGACAGTGGCTTTGGACATACAGTGGCTTTGGACATACAGTGGCTTTGGACAGTGGCTTTGGA
Source organism: Cladorhizidae sp. MBARI D1340-BT2 (assembly GCA_028752905.1). Classification (NCBI taxonomy): domain Eukaryota; kingdom Metazoa; phylum Porifera; class Demospongiae; order Poecilosclerida; family Cladorhizidae; species Cladorhizidae sp. MBARI D1340-BT2. The sequence goes on along the minus strand of JAQNBH010000017.1, from coordinate 27,209,591 downwards.
CATACAGTGGCTTTGGACATACAGTGGCTTTAGACAGTGGCTTTGGACATACAGTGGCTTTAGACAGTGGCTTTGGACATACAGTGGCTTTGGACATACTGTGGCTTTGTATAGTGGCTTTGGACATACAGTGGCTTTGGACATACAGTGGCTTTGGACAGTGGCTTTGGACATACAGTGGCTTTGGACATACATTGGCTTTGGACAGTGGCTTTGGACATACAGTGGCTTTGGACATACAGTGGCTTTGGACAGTGGCTTTGCAGAGTGGCTTTGGACAGTGACTTTGGACATAGAGTGGTTTAGGACAGTGGCTTTGGAGAGTGGCTTTGGACAGTGGCTTTGGACATAGAGTGGTTTAGGACAGTGGCTTTGAAGAGTGGCTTTGGACAGTGGCTTTGGACATAGAGTGGCTTTGGACAGTGGCTTTGGACAGTGGATTTGGACAGTGGCTTTGGACATAGAGTGGCTTTGGACAGTGGCTTTGGACAGTGGCTTTGGACAGTGGCTTTGGACATAGAGTGGCTTTGGAGAGTGGCTTTGGACAGTGGCTATGGACAGTGGCTTTGGACATAGAGTGGCTTTAGACAGTGGCTTTGGACAGTGGCTTTGGAAAGTGGCTTTGGACATAGAGTGGCTTTGGAGAGTGGCTTTGGACAGTGGCTTTGGACATTGGCTTTGGACATAGAGTGGCTTTGGAGAGTGGCTTTGGACAGTGGCTTTGGACATTGGCTTTGGACATAGAGTGGCTTTGGAGAGTGGCTTTGGACAGTGGCTTTGGACAGTGGCTTTGGACATAGAGTGGCTTTGGAGAGTGGCTTTGGAGAGTGGCTTTGGACAGTGGCTTTGGAGATAGAGTGGTTTTGGAGAGTGGCTTTGGACAGTGTCTTTGGACAGTTGCTTTGGACATAGAGTGGCTTTGGACAGTGGCTTTGGACAGTGGCTTTGGACAGTGGCTTTGGACATAGAGTGGCTTTGGAGAGTGGCTTTGGACAGTGACTTTGGACAGTGGCTTTGGACATAGAGTGGCTTTGGAGAGTGGCTTTGGACAGTGGCTTTGGACAGTGGCTTTGGACATAGAGTGGCTTTGGAGAGTGGCTTTGGAGAGTGGCTTTGGACAGTGGCTTTGGATATAGAGTGGCTTTGGAGAGTGGCTTTGGACAGTGGCTTTGGACAGTGATTTTGGACATAGAGTGTCTTTGTAGTGTGGCTTTGGAGAGTGGCTTTGGACAGTGGCTTTGGACATAGAGTGGCTTTGGACAGTGGCTTTGGAGAGTGGCTTTGGAGAGTGGCTTTGGACATAGAGTGGCTTTGGACAGTGGATTTGGAGAGTGGCTTTGAACAGTGGCTTTGGACATAGAGTGGCTTTGGACAGTGGCTTTGGAGAGTGGCTTTGGACAGTGGCTTTGGACATAGAGTGGCTTTGGACATAGAGTGGCTTTGGACAGTGGCTTTGTAGAGTGTCTTTGGACAGTAGCTTTGGACATATAGTGGCTTTGGACAGTGGCTTTGGAGAGTAGCTTTGGACAGTGGCTTTGAACATAGAGTGGCTTTGGACAGTGGATTTGGACAGTGGCTTTGGACAGAGGCTTTGTATATAGAGTGGCTTTGGACAGTGGCTTTAGACAGTGGCTTTGGACAGTGGCTTTGGACATAGAGTGGCTTTGGACAGTGGCTTTGGAGAGTGGCTTTGGAGAATGGCTTTTGACAGTGGCTTTGGACATAGAGTGGCTTTGGAGAGTGGCTTTCGAGAGTGGCTTTGGACAGTGGCTTTGGACATAGAGTGGCTTTGGAGAGTGGATTTGGAGAGTGGCTTTGGACAGTGGCTTTGGACATAGAGTGGCTTAGGAGAGTGGCTTTGGACAGTGGCTTTGGACAGTGGCTTTGGACATAGAGTGGCTTTGGAGAGTGGCTTTGGAGAGTGGCTTTGGACAGTGGCTTTGGACATAGAGTGACTTTCGACAGTGGCTTTGTAGAGTGGCTTTGGACAGTGGCTTTGGACATAGAGTGGCTTTGGACAGTGGCTTTGGTGAGTGGCTTTGGAGAGTGGCTTTGGACATAGAGTGGCTTTGGACAGTGGCTTTGGAGAGTGGCTTTGGACAGTGGATTTGGACATAGAGTGGCTTTGGACAGTGGCTTTGGAGAGTGGCTTTGGACAGTGGCTTTGGACATATAGTGGCTTTGGACAGTGGCTTTGGAGAGTGGCTTTGGACAGTGGGTTTGGACATAGAGTGGACTTGGACAGTGGCTTTGGAGAGTGGCTTTGGACAGTGGCTTTGGACATATAGTGGCTTTGGACAGTGGCTTTGGAGTGTGGCTTTGGACAGTGGCTTTTGATATAGAGTGGCTTTGGACAGTGGCTTTGGAGAGTGGCTTTGGACAGTGGCTTTGGACATAGAGTGGCTTTGGACAATGGCTTTGGACAGTGGCTTTGAACAGTGGCTTTGGACAATGGCTTTGGACAGTAGCTTTGGACAGTGGCTTTGGACATAGAGTGGATTTGGACAGTGGCTTTGGAGAGTGGCTTTGGACAGTGGCTTTGGACATAGAGTGGCTTTGGACAGTGGCTTTGGACAGTGGCTTTGGACAGTGGCTTTGGACATAGAGTGGCTTTGGACATGGCTTTGGACAGTGGCTTTGGACAGTGGCTTTGGACATAGAGTGTCTTTGGACAGTGGCTTTGGATAGTGGCTTTGGACAGTAGCTTTGGACATAGAGTGGCTTTGGACAGTGGCTTTGGACATAGAGTGGCTTTGGACAGTGGCTTTGGACAGTGGCTTTGGACAGTGGCTTTGGACATAGAATTGCTTTGGACAGTGGCTTTGGACATAGAGTGGCTTTGGACAGTGGCTTTGGAGAGTGGCTATGGACAGTGGCTTTGGACATAGAGTGGCTTTAGACAGTGGCTTTGGACAGTGGCTTTGGACAGTGGCTTTGGACAGTGGCTTTGGACATTGGCTTTGGACATAGAGTGGCTTTGAAGAGTGGCTTTGGACAGTGGCTTTGGACAGTGGCTTTGGACATAGAGTGGCTTTGGAGAATGGCTGTGGACAGTGGCTTTGGACAGTGGCTTTGGACATAGAGTGGCTTTGGAGAGTGGCTTTGGAGAGTGGCTTTGGACAGTGGCTTTGGAGATAGAGTGGCTTTGGAGAGTGGATTTGGAGAGTGGCTTTGGACAGTGGCTTTGGACATAGAGTGGCTTAGGAGAGTGGCTTTGGACAGTGGCTTTGGAGATAGAGTGGCTTTGGAGAGTGGATTTGGAGAGTGGCTTTGGACAGTGGCTTTGGACATAGAGTGGCTTAGGAGAGTGGCTTTGGACAGTGGCTTTGGACAGTGGCTTTGGACATAGAGTGGCTTTGGAGAGTGGCTTTGGAGAGTGGCTTTGGACAGTGGCTTTGGACATAGAGTGACTTTCGACAGTGGCTTTGTAGAGTGGCTTTGGACAGTGGCTTTGGACATAGAGTGGCTTTGGACAGTGGCTTTGGTGAGTGGCTTTGGAGAGTGGCTTTGGACATAGAGTGGCTTTGGACAGTGGCTTTGGAGAGTGGCTTTGGACAGTGGATTTGGACATAGAGTGGCTTTGGACAGTGGCTTTGGAGAGTGGCTTTGGACAGTGGCTTTGGACATATAGTGGCTTTGGACAGTGGCTTTGGAGAGTGGCTTTGGACAGTGGGTTTGGACATAGAGTGGACTTGGACAGTGGCTTTGGAGAGTGGCTTTGGACAGTGGCTTTGGACATATAGTGGCTTTGGACAGTGGCTTTGGAGTGTGGCTTTGGACAGTGGATTTTGATATAGAGTGGCTTTGGACAGTGGCTTTGGAGAGTGGCTTTGGACAGTGGCTTTGGACATAGAGTGGCTTTGGACAATGGCTTTGGACAGTGGCTTTGAACAGTGGCTTTGGACAATGGCTTTGGACAGTAGCTTTGGACAGTGGCTTTGGACATAGAGTGGATTTGGACAGTGGCTTTGGAGAGTGGCTTTGGACAGTGGCTTTGGACATAGAGTGGCTTTGGACAGTGGCTTTGGACAGTGGCTTTGGACAGTGGCTTTGGACATAGAGTGGCTTTGGACATGGCTTTGGACAGTGGCTTTGGACAGTGGCTTTGGAGAGTGGCTATGGACAGTGGCTTTGGACATAGAGTGGCTTTAGACAGTGGCTTTGGACAGTGGCTTTGGACAGTGGCTTTGGACAGTGGCTTTGGACATTGGCTTTGGACATAGAGTGGCTTTGAAGAGTGGCTTTGGACAGTGGCTTTGGACAGTGGCTTTGGACATAGAGTGGCTTTGGAGAATGGCTGTGGACAGTGGCTTTGGACAGTGGCTTTGGACATAGAGTGGCTTTGGACAGTGGCTTTGGAGATAGAGTGGCTTTGGAGAGTGGATTTGGAGAGTGGCTTTGGACAGTGGCTTTGGACATAGAGTGGCTTAGGAGAGTGGCTTTGGACAGTGGCTTTGGAGATAGAGTGGCTTTGGAGAGTGGATTTGGAGAGTGGCTTTGGACAGTGGCTTTGGACATAGAGTGGCTTAGGAGAGTGGCTTTGGACAGTGGCTTTGGACAGTGGCTTTGGACATAGAGTGGCTTTGGAGAGTGGCTTTGGAGAGTGGCTTTGGACAGTGGCTTTGGACATAGAGTGACTTTCGACAGTGGCTTTGTAGAGTGGCTTTGGACAGTGGCTTTGGACATAGAGTGGCTTTGGACAGTGGCTTTGGTGAGTGGCTTTGGAGAGTGGCTTTGGACATAGAGTGGCTTTGGACAGTGGCTTTGGAGAGTGGCTTTGGACAGTGGATTTGGACATAGAGTGGCTTTGGACAGTGGCTTTGGAGAGTGGCTTTGGACAGTGGCTTTGGACATATAGTGGCTTTGGACAGTGGCTTTGGAGAGTGGCTTTGGACAGTGGGTTTGGACATAGAGTGGACTTGGACAGTGGCTTTGGAGAGTGGCTTTGGACAGTGGCTTTGGACATATAGTGGCTTTGGACAGTGGCTTTGGAGTGTGGCTTTGGACAGTGGCTTTTGATATAGAGTGGCTTTGGACAGTGGCTTTGGAGAGTGGCTTTGGACAGTGGCTTTGGACATAGAGTGGCTTTGGACAATGGCTTTGGACAGTGGCTTTGAACAGTGGCTTTGGACAATGGCTTTGGACAGTAGCTTTGGACAGTGGCTTTGGACATAGAGTGGATTTGGACAGTGGCTTTGGAGAGTGGCTTTGGACAGTGGCTTTGGACATAGAGTGGCTTTGGACAGTGGCTTTGGACAGTGGCTTTGGACAGTGGCTTTGGACATAGAGTGGCTTTGGACATGGCTTTGGACAGTGGCTTTGGACAGTGGCTTTGGAGAGTGGCTATGGACAGTGGCTTTGGACATAGAGTGGCTTTAGACAGTGGCTTTGGACAGTGGCTTTGGACAGTGGCTTTGGACAGTGGCTTTGGACATTGGCTTTGGACATAGAGTGGCTTTGAAGAGTGGCTTTGGACAGTGGCTTTGGACAGTGGCTTTGGACATAGAGTGGCTTTGGAGAATGGCTGTGGACAGTGGCTTTGGACAGTGGCTTTGGACATAGAGTGGCTTTGGAGAGTGGCTTTGGAGAGTGGCTTTGGACAGTGGCTTTGGAGATAGAGTTGCTTTGGACAGTGGCTTTGGAGAGTGCCTTTGGACAGTAGCTTTGGACATAGAGTGGCTTTGGACAGTGGCTTTGGAGAGTAGCTTTGGACAGTGACTTTGAACATAGGGTGGCTTTTGACAGTGGCTTTGGACATTGGCTTTGGACAGTGGCTTTGGATATAGAGTGGCTTTGGAAAGTGGCTTTAGACATTGGCTTTGGACAGTGGCTTTGGACATAGAGTGGCTTTGGACAGTGGCTTTGGAGAGTGGCTTTGGACAGTGGCTTTGGACATAGAGTGGCTTTGGATAGTGGCTTTGGTCAGTGGCTTTGGACAGTGGCTTTGGACATAGAGTGGCTTTGGACAGTGGCTTTGGACAGTGGCTTTGGACAGTGGCTTTGGACATAGAGTGGCATTGGACAGTGGCTTTGGACATAGAGTGGCTTTGGAGAGTGGCATTGGAGAATGGCTTTAGAGAGTGACTTTGGACATAGAGTGGCTTTGGAGAGTGGCTTTGGACAGTGGCTTTGGACAGTGGCTTTGGACAGTGGCTTTGGATATAGAGTGGCTTTGGACAGTGGCTTTGGACAGTGGCTTTGGACAGTGGCTTTGGACATAGAGTGGCTTTGGACAGTGGCTTTGGACATAGAATTGCTTTGGACAGTGGCTTTGTACAGTGGCTTTGGACATAGAGTGGCTTTGGAAAGTGGCTTTGGACAGTGGCTATGGACAGTGGCTTTGGACATAGAGTGGCTTTAGACAGTGGCTTTGGACATAGAGTGGCTTTAGACAGTGGCTTTGGACAGTGGTTTGGACAGTGGCTTTGGACACAGAGTGGCTTTGAAGAGTGGCTTTGGAGAGTGGCTTTGGACAGTGGCTTTGGACATAGAGTGGCTTTGGAGAGTGGATTTGGAGAGTGGCTTTGGACATAGAGTGGCTTTGGAGAGTGGCTTTGGAGAGTGGCTTTGGACAGTGGCTTTGGAGATAGAGTGGCTTTGGAGAGTGGCTTTGGACAGTGGCTATGGACAGTTGCTTTGGACATAGAGTGGCTTTGGACAATGGCTTTGGACAGTGGCTTTGGACAGTGGCTTTGGACATAGAGTGGCTTTGGAGAGTGGCTTTGGACAGTAACTTTGGACAGTAGCTTGGGACATAGAGTGGCTTTGGAGAGTTGCTTTGGACAGTGACTTTGGACAGTGGCTTTGGAAATAGAGTGGCTTTGGAGAGTGGCTTTGGAGAGTGGCTATGGACAGTGGCTTTGGACAAAGAGTGGCTTTGGAGAGTGGCTTTGAAAAGTGGCTTTGGACAGTGATTTTGGACATAGAGTGGCTTTATAGAGTGGCTTTGGAGAGTGGCTTTGGACAGTGGCTTTGGACATAGAGTGGCTTTGGACAATGGCTTTGGACAGTGGCTTTGGACAGTGGCTTTGGACATAGAGTGGCTTTGGACAGTGGCTTTGGACAGTGGCTTTGGACAGTGGCTTTGGACATAGAGTGGCTTTGGAGAGTGGCTTTGGGAGAGTGGCTTTCGACAGTGGCTTTGGACATAGAGTGGCTTTGGACAGTGGCTTTGGAGAGTGGCTTTGGAGAGTGGCTTTCGACATAGAGTGGCTTTGGACAGTGGCTTTGGACAGTGGCTTTGGACAGTGGCTTTGGACATAGAGTGGCTTTGGACATGGCTTTGGACAGTGGCTTTGGACAGTGGCTTTGGACATAGAGTGTCTTTGGACAGTGGCTTTGGATAGTGGCTTTGGACAGTAGCTTTGGACATAGAGTGGCTTTGGACAGTGGCTTTGGACATAGAGTGGCTTTGGACAGTGGCTTTGGACAGTGGCTTTGGACAGTGGCTTTGGACATAGAATTGCTTTGGACAGTGGCTTTGGACATAGAGTGGCTTTGGACAGTGGCTTTGGAGAGTGGCTATGGACAGTGGCTTTGGACATAGAGTGGCTTTAGACAGTGGCTTTGGACAGTGGCTTTGGACAGTGGCTTTGGACAGTGGCTTTGGACATTGGCTTTGGACATAGAGTGGCTTTGAAGAGTGGCTTTGGACAGTGGCTTTGGACAGTGGCTTTGGACATAGAGTGGCTTTGGAGAATGGCTGTGGACAGTGGCTTTGGACAGTAGCTTTGGACATAGAGTGGCTTTGGAGAGTGGCTTTGGAGAGTGGCTTTGGACAGTGGCTTTGGAGATAGAGTGGCTTTGGAGAGTGGATTTGGAGAGTGGCTTTGGACAGTGGCTTTGGACATAGAGTGGCTTAGGAGAGTGGCTTTGGACAGTGGCTTTGGAGATAGAGTGGCTTTGGAGAGTGGATTTGGAGAGTGGCTTTGGACAGTGGCTTTGGACATAGAGTGGCTTAGGAGAGTGGCTTTGGACAGTGGCTTTGGACAGTGGCTTTGGACATAGAGTGGCTTTGGAGAGTGGCTTTGGAGAGTGGCTTTGGACAGTGGCTTTGGACATAGAGTGACTTTCGACAGTGGCTTTGTAGAGTGGCTTTGGACAGTGGCTTTGGACATAGAGTGGCTTTGGACAGTGGCTTTGGTGAGTGGCTTTGGAGAGTGGCTTTGGACATAGAGTGGCTTTGGACAGTGGCTTTGGAGAGTGGCTTTGGACAGTGGATTTGGACATAGAGTGGCTTTGGACAGTGGCTTTGGAGAGTGGCTTTGGACAGTGGCTTTGGACATATAGTGGCTTTGGACAGTGGCTTTGGAGAGTGGCTTTGGACAGTGGGTTTGGACATAGAGTGGACTTGGACAGTGGCTTTGGAGAGTGGCTTTGGACAGTGGCTTTGGACATATAGTGGCTTTGGACAGTGGCTTTGGAGTGTGGCTTTGGACAGCGGCTTTTGATATAGAGTGGCTTTGGACAGTGGCTTTGGAGAGTGGCTTTGGACAGTGGCTTTGGACATAGAGTGGCTTTGGACAATGGCTTTGGACAGTGGCTTTGAACAGTGGCTTTGGACAATGGCTTTGGACAGTAGCTTTGGACAGTGGCTTTGGACATAGAGTGGATTTGGACAGTGGCTTTGGAGAGTGGCTTTGGACAGTGGCTTTGGACATAGAGTGGCTTTGGACAGTGGCTTTGGACAGTGGCTTTGGACAGTGGCTTTGGACATAGAGTGGCTTTGGACATGGCTTTGGACAGTGGCTTTGGACAGTGGCTTTGGAGAGTGGCTATGGACAGTGGCTTTGGACATAGAGTGGCTTTAGACAGTGGCTTTGGACAGTGGCTTTGGACAGTGGCTTTGGACAGTGGCTTTGGACATTGGCTTTGGACATAGAGTGGCTTTGAAGAGTGGCTTTGGACAGTGGCTTTGGACAGTGGCTTTGGACATAGAGTGGCTTTGGAGAATGGCTGTGGATAGTGGCTTTGGACAGTGGCTTTGGACATAGAGTGGCTTTGGAGAGTGGCTTTGGAGAGTGGCTTTGGACAGTGGCTTTGGAGATAGAGTTGCTTTGGACAGTGGCTTTGGAGAGTGCCTTTGGACAGTAGCTTTGGACATAGAGTGGCTTTGGACAGTGGCTTTGGAGAGTAGCTTTGGACAGTGACTTTGAACATAGGGTGGCTTTTGACAGTGGCTTTGGACATTGGCTTTGGACAGTGGCTTTGGATATAGAGTGGCTTTGGAAAGTGGCTTTAGACATTGGCTTTGGACAGTGGCTTTGGACATAGAGTGGCTTTGGACAGTGGCTTTGGAGAGTGGCTTTGGACAGTGGCTTTGGACATAGAGTGGCTTTGGATAGTGGCTTTGGTCAGTGGCTTTGGACAGTGGCTTTGGACATAGAGTGGCTTTGGACAGTGGCTTTGGACAGTGGCTTTGGACAGTGGCTTTGGACATAGAGTGGCATTGGACAGTGGCTTTGGACATAGAGTGGCTTTGGAGAGTGGCATTGGAGAATGGCTTTAGAGAGTGACTTTGGACATAGAGTGGCTTTGGAGAGTGGCTTTGGACAGTGGCTTTGGACAGTGGCTTTGGACAGTGGCTTTGGACATAGAGTGGCTTTGGACAGTGGCTTTGGACAGTGGCTTTGGACAGTGGCTTTGGACATAGAGTGGCTTTGGACAGTGGCTTTGGACATAGAATTGCTTTGGACAGTGGCTTTGTACAGTGGCTTTGGACATAGAGTGGCTTTGGAAAGTGGCTTTGGACAGTGGCTATGGACAGTGGCTTTGGACATAGAGTGGCTTTAGACAGTGGCTTTGGACATAGAGTGGCTTTAGACAGTGGCTTTGGACAGTGGTTTGGACAGTGGCTTTGGACACAGAGTGGCTTTGAAGAGTGGCTTTGGAGAGTGGCTTTGGACAGTGGCTTTGGACATAGAGTGGCTTTGGAGAGTGGATTTGGAGAGTGGCTTTGGACATAGAGTGGCTTTGGAGAGTGGCTTTGGAGAGTGGCTTTGGACAGTGGCTTTGGAGATAGAGTGGCTTTGGAGAGTGGCTTTGGACAGTGGCTATGGACAGTTGCTTTGGACATAGAGTGGCTTTGGACAATGGCTTTGGACAGTGGCTTTGGACAGTGGCTTTGGACATAGAGTGGCTTTGGAGAGTGGCTTTGGACAGTAACTTTGGACAGTAGCTTGGGACATAGAGTGGCTTTGGAGAGTTGCTTTGGACAGTGACTTTGGACAGTGGCTTTGGAAATAGAGTGGCTTTGGAGAGTGGCTTTGGAGAGTGGCTATGGACAGTGGCTTTGGACAAAGAGTGGCTTTGGAGAGTGGCTTTGAAAAGTGGCTTTGGACAGTGATTTTGGACATAGAGTGGCTTTATAGAGTGGCTTTGGAGAGTGGCTTTGGACAGTGGCTTTGGACATAGAGTGGCTTTGGACAATGGCTTTGGACAGTGGCTTTGGACAGTGGCTTTGGACATAGAGTGGCTTTGGACAGTGGCTTTGGACAGTGGCTTTGGACAGTGGCTTTGGACATAGAGTGGCTTTGGAGAGTGGCTTTGGAGAGTGGCTTTCGACAGTGGCTTTGGACATAGAGTGGCTTTGGACAGTGGCTTTGGAGAGTGGCTTTGGAGAGTGGCTTTCGACATAGAGTGGCTTTGGACAGTGGATTTGGAGAGTGGCTTTGGACAGTTGCTTTGGACATAGAGTGGCTTTGGAGAATGGCTGTGGATAGTGGCTTTGGACAGTGGCTTTGGACATAGAGTGGCTTTGGAGAGTGGCTTTGGAGAGTGGCTTTGGACAGTGGCTTTGGAGATAGAGTTGCTTTGGACAGTGGCTTTGGAGAGTGCCTTTGGACAGTAGCTTTGGACATAGAGTGGCTTTGGACAGTGGCTTTGGAGAGTAGCTTTGGACAGTGACTTTGAACATAGGGTGGCTTTTGACAGTGGCTTTGGACATTGGCTTTGGACAGTGGCTTTGGATATAGAGTGGCTTTGGAAAGTGGCTTTAGACATTGGCTTTGGACAGTGGCTTTGGACATAGAGTGGCTTTGGACAGTGGCTTTGGAGAGTGGCTTTGGACAGTGGCTTTGGACATAGAGTGGCTTTGGATAGTGGCTTTGGTCAGTGGCTTTGGACAGTGGCTTTGGACATAGAGTGGCTTTGGACAGTGGCTTTGGACAGTGGCTTTGGACAGTGGCTTTGGACATAGAGTGGCATTGGACAGTGGCTTTGGACATAGAGTGGCTTTGGAGAGTGGCATTGGAGAATGGCTTTAGAGAGTGACTTTGGACATAGAGTGGCTTTGGAGAGTGGCTTTGGACAGTGGCTTTGGACAGTGGCTTTGGACAGTGGCTTTGGACATAGAGTGGCTTTGGACAGTGGCTTTGGACAGTGGCTTTGGACAGTGGCTTTGGACATAGAGTGGCTTTGGACAGTGGCTTTGGACATAGAATTGCTTTGGACAGTGGCTTTGTACAGTGGCTTTGGACATAGAGTGGCTTTGGAAAGTGGCTTTGGACAGTGGCTATGGACAGTGGCTTTGGACATAGAGTGGCTTTAGACAGTGGCTTTGGACATAGAGTGGCTTTAGACAGTGGCTTTGGACAGTGGTTTGGACAGTGGCTTTGGACACAGAGTGGCTTTGAAGAGTGGCTTTGGAGAGTGGCTTTGGACAGTGGCTTTGGACATAGAGTGGCTTTGGAGAGTGGATTTGGAGAGTGGCTTTGGACATAGAGTGGCTTTGGAGAGTGGCTTTGGAGAGTGGCTTTGGACAGTGGCTTTGGAGATAGAGTGGCTTTGGAGAGTGGCTTTGGACAGTGGCTATGGACAGTTGCTTTGGACATAGAGTGGCTTTGGACAATGGCTTTGGACAGTGGCTTTGGACAGTGGCTTTGGACATAGAGTGGCTTTGGAGAGTGGCTTTGGACAGTAACTTTGGACAGTAGCTTGGGACATAGAGTGGCTTTGGAGAGTTGCTTTGGACAGTGACTTTGGACAGTGGCTTTGGAAATAGAGTGGCTTTGGAGAGTGGCTTTGGAGAGTGGCTATGGACAGTGGCTTTGGACAAAGAGTGGCTTTGGAGAGTGGCTTTGAAAAGTGGCTTTGGACAGTGATTTTGGACATAGAGTGGCTTTATAGAGTGGCTTTGGAGAGTGGCTTTGGACAGTGGCTTTGGACATAGAGTGGCTTTGGACAATGGCTTTGGACAGTGGCTTTGGACAGTGGCTTTGGACATAGAGTGGCTTTGGACAGTGGCTTTGGACAGTGGCTTTGGACAGTGGCTTTGGACATAGAGTGGCTTTGGAGAGTGGCTTTGGAGAGTGGCTTTCGACAGTGGCTTTGGACATAGAGTGGCTTTGGACAGTGGCTTTGGAGAGTGGCTTTGGAGAGTGGCTTTCGACATAGAGTGGCTTTGGACAGTGGATTTGGAGAGTGGCTTTGGACAGTTGCTTTGGACATAGAGCGGCTTTGGACAGTGGCTTTGTAGAGTGGCTTTGGACAGTGGCTTTGGACATAGAGTGGCTTTGGAGAGTGGCTTTGGGGAGAGACTTTGGACAGTGGCTTTGGACATAGAGTGGCTTTGGAGAGTGGTTTGGGAGAGTGGCTTTGGACAGTGGCTTTGGACATAGAGTGGCCTTGGAGAATGGCTTTGGACAGTGGCTTTGGACAGTGATTTTGGACATAGAGTGGCTTTGTAGAGTGGCTTTGGAGAGTGGCTTTGGACAGTGGCTTTCGACATAGAGTAGCTTTGGACAGTGGCTTTGGACAGTGGCTTTGGACAGTGGCTTTGGACATAGAGTGGCTTTGGACAGTGGCTTTGGACAGTGGCTTTGGACAGTGGCTTTGGACATAGAGTGGCTTTGGACAGTGGCTTTGGAAAGTGGCTTTGGACAGTGGCTTTGGACATAGAGTGGCTTTGGACATTGACTTTGGAGAGTGACTTTGGAGAGTGGCTTTGGACATAGAGTGGCTTTGGACAGTGGCTTTAGACAGTGGCTTTGGACAGTGGCTTTGGACATAGAGTGGCTTTGGACAGTGGCTTTGGAGAGTGGCTTTGGACAGTGGCTTTGGACATAGAGTGGCTTTGGATAGTGGCTTTGGTCAGTGGCTTTGGACAGTGGCTTTGGACATAGAGTGGCTTTGAACAGTGGCTTTGGACAGTGGCTTTGGACAGTGGCTTTGGACATAGAGTGGCATTGGACAGTGGCTTTGGACATAGAGTGGCTTTGGAGAGTGGCATTGGAGAATGGCTTTGGAGAGTGACTTTGGACATAGAGTGGCTTTGGAGAGTGGCTTTGGAAAGTGGCTTTGGACAGTGGCTTTGGACAGTGGCTTTGGACATAGAGTGGCTTTGGACAGTGGCTTTGGACAGTGGCTTTGGACAGTGGCTTTGGACATAGAGTGGCTTTGGACAGTGGCTTTGGACATAGAATTGCTTTGGACAGTGGCTTTGTACAGTGGCTTTGGACATAGAGTGGCTTTGGAAAGTGGCTTTGGACAGTGGCTATGGACAGTGGCTTTGGACATAGAGTGGCTTTAGACAGTGGCTTTGGACATAGAGTGGCTTTAGACAGTGGCTTTGGACAGTGATTTGGACAGTGGCTTTGGACACAGAGTGGCTTTGAAGAGTGGCTTTGGAGAGTGGCTTTGGACAGTAGCTTTGGACATAGAGTGGCTTTGGAGAGTGGATTTGGAGAGTGGCTTTGGACATAGAGTGGCTTTGGAGAGTGGCTTTGGAGAGTGGCTTTGGACAGTGGCTTTGGAGATAGAGTGGCTTTGGAGAGTGGCTTTGGAGAGTGGCTTTGGACAGTGGCTTTGGAGATAGACTGGCTTTGGAGAGTGGCTTTGGACAGTGGCTATGGATAGTTGCTTTGGACATAGAGTGGCTTTGGACAATGGCTTTGGATAGTGGCTTTGGAAAGTGGCTTTGGACATAGAGTGGCTTTGGAGAGTGGCTTTGGACAGTGACTTTTGACAGTGGCTTTGGACATAGAGTGGCTTTGGATAGTTGCTTGGACAGTGGCTTTGGACAGTGGCTTTGGAAATAGAGTGGCTTTGGAGAGTGGCTTTGGGGAGTGGCTATGGACAGTGGCTTTGGACATAGAGTGGCTTTGGATATAGAGTGGCTTAGGAGAGTGGCTTTGGAGAGTGGCTTTGGACAGTGGCTTTGGAGATAGAGTTGCTTTGGACAGTGGCTTTGGAGAGTGCCTTTGGACAGTAGCTTTGGACATAGAGTGGCTTTGGACAGTGGCTTTGGAGAGTAGCTTTGGACAGTGACTTTGAACATAGGGTGGCTTTTGACAGTGGCTTTGGACATTGGCTTTGGACAGTGGCTTTGGATATAGAGTGGCTTTGGAAAGTGGCTTTAGACATTGGCTTTGGACAGTGGCTTTGGACATAGAGTGGCTTTGGACAGTGGCTTTGGAGAGTGGCTTTGGACAGTGGCTTTGGACATAGAGTGGCTTTGGATAGTGGCTTTGGTCAGTGGCTTTGGACAGTGGCTTTGGACATAGAGTGGCTTTGGACAGTGGCTTTGGACAGTGGCTTTGGACAGTGGCTATGGACATAGAGTGGCATTGGACAGTGGCTTTGGACATAGAGTGGCTTTGGAGAGTGGCATTGGAGAATGGCTTTAGAGAGTGACTTTGGACATAGAGTGGCTTTGGAGAGTGGCTTTGGACAGTGGCTTTGGACAGTGGCTTTGGACAGTGGCTTTGGACATAGAGTGGCTTTGGACAGTGGCTTTGGACAGTGGCTTTGGACAGTGGCTTTGGACATAGAGTGGCTTTGGACAGTGGCTTTGGACATAGAATTGCTTTGGACAGTGGCTTTGTACAGTGGCTTTGGACATAGAGTGGCTTTGGAAAGTGGCTTTGGACAGTGGCTATGGACAGTGGCTTTGGACATAGAGTGGCTTTAGACAGTGGCTTTGGACATAGAGTGGCTTTAGACAGTGGCTTTGGACAGTGGTTTGGACAGTGGCTTTGGACACAGAGTGGCTTTGAAGAGTGGCTTTGGAGAGTGGCTTTGGACAGTGGCTTTGGACATAGAGTGGCTTTGGAGAGTGGATTTGGAGAGTGGCTTTGGACATAGAGTGGCTTTGGAGAGTGGCTTTGGAGAGTGGCTTTGGACAGTGGCTTTGGAGATAGAGTGGCTTTGGAGAGTGGCTTTGGACAGTGGCTATGGACAGTTGCTTTGGACATAGAGTGGCTTTGGACAATGGCTTTGGACAGTGGCTTTGGACAGTGGCTTTGGACATAGAGTGGCTTTGGAGAGTGGCTTTGGACAGTAACTTTGGACAGTAGCTTGGGACATAGAGTGGCTTTGGAGAGTTGCTTTGGACAGTGGCTTTGGACAGTGGCTTTGGAAATAGAGTGGCTTTGGAGAGTGGCTTTGGAGAGTGGCTATGGACAGTGGCTTTGGACAAAGAGTGGCTTTGGAGAGTGGCTTTGAAAAGTGGCTTTGGACAGTGATTTTGGACATAGAGTGGCTTTATAGAGTGGCTTTGGAGAGTGGCTTTGGACAGTGGCTTTGGACATAGAGTGGCTTTGGACAATGGCTTTGGACAGTGGCTTTGGACAGTGGCTTTGGACATAGAGTGGCTTTGGACAGTGGCTTTGGACAGTGGCTTTGGACAGTGGCTTTGGACATAGAGTGGCTTTGGAGAGTGGCTTTGG
Source organism: Cladorhizidae sp. MBARI D1340-BT2 (assembly GCA_028752905.1). Taxonomy (NCBI): domain Eukaryota; kingdom Metazoa; phylum Porifera; class Demospongiae; order Poecilosclerida; family Cladorhizidae; species Cladorhizidae sp. MBARI D1340-BT2. The sequence continues at coordinate 27,193,926 of JAQNBH010000017.1, read as the reverse complement.
AGAGTGGCTTTCGACAGTGGCTTTGGACATAGAGTGGCTTTGGACAGTGGCTTTGGAGAGTGGCTTTGGAGAGTGGCTTTCGACATAGAGTGGCTTTGGACAGTGGATTTGGAGAGTGGCTTTGGACAGTGGCTTTGGACATAGAGCGGCTTTGGACAGTGGCTTTGTAGAGTGGCTTTGGACAGTGGCTTTGGACATAGAGTGGCTTTGGAGAGTGGCTTTGGGGAGAGACTTTGGACAGTGGCTTTGGACATAGAGTGGCTTTGGAGAGTGGTTTGGGAGAGTGGCTTTGGACAGTGGCTTTGGACATAGAGTGGCCTTGGAGAATGGCTTTGGACAGTGGCTTTGGACAGTGATTTTGGACATAGAGTGGCTTTGTAGAGTGGCTTTGGAGAGTGGCTTTGGACAGTGGCTTTCGACATAGAGTAGCTTTGGACAGTGGCTTTGGACAGTGGCTTTGGACAGTGGCTTTGGACATAGAGTGGCTTTGGACAGTGGCTTTGGACAGTGGCTTTGGACAGTGGCTTTGGACATAGAGTGGCTTTGGACAGTGGCTTTGGAGAGTGGCTTTGGACAGTGGCTTTGGACATAGAGTGGCTTTGGACATTGACTTTGGAGAGTGACTTTGGAGAGTGGCTTTGGACATAGAGTGGCTTTGGACAGTGGCTTTAGACAGTGGCTTTGGACAGTGGCTTTGGACATAGAGTGGCTTTGGACAGTGGCTTTGGAGAGTGGCTTTGGACAGTGGCTTTGGACATAGAGTGGCTTTGGATAGTGGCTTTGGACAGTGGCTTTGGACAGTGGCTTTGGACATAGAGTGGCTTTGGACAGTGGCTTTGGAAAGTGGCTTTGGACAGTGGCTTTGGACATAGAGTGGCTTTGGACATTGACTTTGGAGAGTGACTTTGGAGAGTGGCTTTGGACATAGAGTGGCTTTGGACAGTGGCTTTAGACAGTGGCTTTGGACAGTGGCTTTGGACATAGAGTGGCTTTGGACAGTGGCTTTGGAGAGTGGCTTTGGACAGTGGCTTTGGACATAGAGTGGCTTTGGATAGTGGCTTTGGTCAGTGGCTTTGGACAGTGGCTTTGGACATAGAGTGGCTTTGAACAGTGGCTTTGGACAGTGGCTTTGGACAGTGGCTTTGGACATAGAGTGGCATTGGACAGTGGCTTTGGACATAGAGTGGCTTTGGAGAGTGGCATTGGAGAATGGCTTTGGAGAGTGACTTTGGACATAGAGTGGCTTTGGAGAGTGGCTTTGAAAAGTGGCTTTGGACAGTGGCTTTGGACAGTGGCTTTGGACATAGAGTGGCTTTGGACAGTGGCTTTGGACAGTGGCTTTGGACAGTGGCTTTGGACATAGAGTGGCTTTGGACAGTGGCTTTGGACATAGAATTGCTTTGGACAGTGGCTTTGTACAGTGGCTTTGGACATAGAGTGGCTTTGGAAAGTGGCTTTGGACAGTGGCTATGGACAGTGGCTTTGGACATAGAGTGGCTTTAGACAGTGGCTTTGGACATAGAGTGGCTTTAGACAGTGGCTTTGGACAGTGATTTGGACAGTGGCTTTGGACACAGAGTGGCTTTGAAGAGTGGCTTTGGAGAGTGGCTTTGGACAGTAGCTTTGGACATAGAGTGGCTTTGGAGAGTGGATTTGGAGAGTGGCTTTGGACATAGAGTGGCTTTGGAGAGTGGCTTTGGAGAGTGGCTTTGGACAGTGGCTTTGGAGATAGAGTGGCTTTGGAGAGTGGCTTTGGAGAGTGGCTTTGGACAGTGGCTTTGGAGATAGACTGGCTTTGGAGAGTGGCTTTGGACAGTGGCTATGGATAGTTGCTTTGGACATAGAGTGGCTTTGGACAATGGCTTTGGATAGTGGCTTTGGACAGTGGCTTTGGACATAGAGTGGCTTTGGAGAGTGGCTTTGGACAGTGACTTTTGACAGTGGCTTTGGACATAGAGTGGCTTTGGATAGTTGCTTGGACAGTGGCTTTGGACAGTGGCTTTGGAAATAGAGTGGCTTTGGAGAGTGGCTTTGGGGAGTGGCTATGGACAGTGGCTTTGGACATAGAGTGGCTTTGGACATAGAGTGGCTTAGGAGAGTGGCTTTGGAGAGTGGCTTTGGACAGTGGCTTTGGAGATAGAGTTGCTTTGGACAGTGGCTTTGGAGAGTGCCTTTGGACAGTAGCTTTGGACATAGAGTGGCTTTGGACAGTGGCTTTGGAGAGTAGCTTTGGACAGTGACTTTGAACATAGGGTGGCTTTTGACAGTGGCTTTGGACATTGGCTTTGGACAGTGGCTTTGGATATAGAGTGGCTTTGGAAAGTGGCTTTAGACATTGGCTTTGGACAGTGGCTTTGGACATAGAGTGGCTTTGGATAGTGGCTTTGGAGAGTGGCTTTGGACAGTGGCTTTGGACATAGAGTGGCTTTGGATAGTGGCTTTGGTCAGTGGCTTTGGACAGTGGCTTTGGACATAGAGTGGCTTTGGACAGTGGCTTTGGACAGTGGCTTTGGACAGTGGCTTTGGACATAGAGTGGCATTGGACAGTGGCTTTGGACATAGAGTGGCTTTGGAGAGTGGCATTGGAGAATGGCTTTAGAGAGTGACTTTGGACATAGAGTGGCTTTGGAGAGTGGCTTTGGACAGTGGCTTTGGACAGTGGCTTTGGACAGTGGCTTTGGACATAGAGTGGCTTTGGACAGTGGCTTTGGACAGTGGCTTTGGACAGTGGTTTTGGACATAGAGTGGCTTTGGACAGTGGCTTTGGACATAGAATTGCTTTGGACAGTGGCTTTGTACAGTGGCTTTGGACATAGAGTGGCTTTGGAAAGTGGCTTTGGACAGTGGCTATGGACAGTGGCTTTGGACATAGAGTGGCTTTAGACAGTGGCTTTGGACATAGAGTGGCTTTAGACAGTGGCTTTGGACAGTGGTTTGGACAGTGGCTTTGGACACAGAGTGGCTTTGAAGAGTGGCTTTGGAGAGTGGCTTTGGACAGTGGCTTTGGACATAGAGTGGCTTTGGAGAGTGGATTTGGAGAGTGGCTTTGGACATAGAGTGGCTTTGGAGAGTGGCTTTGGAGAGTGGCTTTGGACAGTGGCTTTGGAGATAGAGTGGCTTTGGAGAGTGGCTTTGGACAGTGGCTATGGACAGTTGCTTTGGACATAGAGTGGCTTTGGACAATGGCTTTGGACAGTGGCTTTGGACAGTGGCTTTGGACATAGAGTGGCTTTGGAGAGTGGCTTTGGACAGTAACTTTGGACAGTAGCTTGGGACATAGAGTGGCTTTGGAGAGTTGCTTTGAACAGTGGCTTTGGACAGTGGCTTTGGAAATAGAGTGGCTTTGGAGAGTGGCTTTGGAGAGTGGCTATGGACAGTGGCTTTGGACAAAGAGTGGCTTTGGAGAGTGGCTTTGAAAAGTGGCTTTGGACAGTGATTTTGGACATAGAGTGGCTTTATAGAGTGGCTTTGGAGAGTGGCTTTGGACAGTGGCTTTGGACATAGAGTGGCTTTGGACAATGGCTTTGGACAGTGGCTTTGGACAGTGGCTTTGGACATAGAGTGGCTTTGGACAGTGGCTTTGGACAGTGGCTTTGGACAGTGGCTTTGGACATAGAGTGGCTTTGGAGAGTGGCTTTGGAGAGTGGCTTTCGACAGTCGCTTTGGACATAGAGTGGCTTTGGACAGTGGCTTTGGAGAGTGGCTTTGGAGAGTGGCTTTCGACATAGAGTGGCTTTGGACAGTGGATTTGGAGAGTGGCTTTGGACAGTGGCTTTGGACATAGAGCGGCTTTGGACAGTGGCTTTGTAGAGTGGCTTTGGACAGTGGCTTTGGACATAGAGTGGCTTTGGAGAGTGGCTTTGGGGAGAGACTTTGGACAGTGGCTTTGGACATAGAGTGGCTTTGGAGAGTGGTTTGGGAGAGTGGCTTTGGACAGTGGCTTTGGACATAGAGTGGCCTTGGAGAATGGCTTTGGACAGTGGCTTTGGACAGTGATTTTGGACATAGAGTGGCTTTGTAGAGTGGCTTTGGAGAGTGGCTTTGGACAGTGGCTTTCGACATAGAGTAGCTTTGGACAGTGGCTTTGGACAGTGGCTTTGGACAGTGGCTTTGGACATAGAGTGGCTTTGGACAGTGGCTTTGGACAGTGGCTTTGGACAGTGGCTTTGGACATAGAGTGGCTTTGGACAGTGGCTTTGGAGAGTGGCTTTGGACAGTGGCTTTGGACATAGAGTGGCTTTGGACATTGACTTTGGAGAGTGACTTTGGAGAGTGGCTTTGGACATAGAGTGGCTTTGGACAGTGGCTTTAGACAGTGGCTTTGGACAGTGGCTTTGGACATAGAGTGGCTTTGGACAGTGGCTTTGGAGAGTGGCTTTGGACAGTGGCTTTGGACATAGAGTGGCTTTGGATAGTGGCTTTGGTCAGTGGCTTTGGACAGTGGCTTTGGACATAGAGTGGCTTTGAACAGTGGCTTTGGACAGTGGCTTTGGACAGTGGCTTTGGACATAGAGTGGCATTGGACAGTGGCTTTGGACATAGAGTGGCTTTGGAGAGTGGCATTGGAGAATGGCTTTGGAGAGTGACTTTGGACATAGAGTGGCTTTGGAGAGTGGCTTTGGAAAGTGGCTTTGGACAGTGGCTTTGGACAGTGGCTTTGGACATAGAGTGGCTTTGGACAGTGGCTTTGGACAGTGGCTTTGGACAGTGGCTTTGGACATAGAGTGGCTTTGGACAGTGGCTTTGGACATAGAATTGCTTTGGACAGTGGCTTTGTACAGTGGCTTTGGACATAGAGTGGCTTTGGAAAGTGGCTTTGGACAGTGGCTATGGACAGTGGCTTTGGACATAGAGTGGCTTTAGACAGTGGCTTTGGACATAGAGTGGCTTTAGACAGTGGCTTTGGACAGTGATTTGGACAGTGGCTTTGGACACAGAGTGGCTTTGAAGAGTGGCTTTGGAGAGTGGCTTTGGACAGTAGCTTGGGACATAGAGTGGCTTTGGAGAGTGGATTTGGAGAGTGGCTTTGGACATAGAGTGGCTTTGGAGAGTGGCTTTGGAGAGTGGCTTTGGACAGTGGCTTTGGAGATAGAGTGGCTTTGGAGAGTGGCTTTGGAGAGTGGCTTTGGACAGTGGCTTTGGAGATAGAGTGGCTTTGGAGAGTGGCTTTGGACAGTGGCTATGGACAGTTGCTTTGGACATAGAGTGGCTTTGGACAATGGCTTTGGATAGTGGCTTTGGACAGTGGCTTTGGACATAGAGTGGCTTTGGAGAGTGGCTTTGGACAGTGACTTTTGACAGTGGCTTTGGACATAGAGTGGCTTTGGATAGTTGCTTGGACAGTGGCTTTGGACAGTGGCTTTGGAAATAGAGTGGCTTTGGAGAGTGGCTTTGGGGAGTGGCTATGGACAGTGGCTTTGGACATAGAGTGGCTTTGGACATAGAGTGGCTTAGGAGAGTGGCTTTGAAAAGTGGCTTTGGACAGTGATTTTGGACATAGAGTGGCTTTATAGAGTGGCTTTGGAGAGTGGCTTTGGACAGTGGCTTTGGACATAGAGTGGCTTTGGACAGTGGCTTTGGACAGTGGCTTTGGACAGTGGCTTTGGACATAGAATGGCTTTAGACAGTGGCTTTGGACAGTGGCTTTGGACAGTGGCTTTGGACATAGAGTGGCTTTGGAGAGTGGCTTTGGAGAGTGGTTTTCGACAGTGGCTTTGGACATAGAGTGGCTTTGGACAGTGGCTTTGGAGAGTGGCTTTGGAGAGTGGCTTTCGACATAGGGTGGCTTTGGACAGTGGATTTGGAGAGTGGCTTTGGACAGTGGCTTTGGACATAGAGCGGCTTTGGACAGTGGCTTTGTAGAGTGGCTTTGTAGAGTGGCTTTGGACATAGAGTGGCTTTGGAGAGTAGCTTTGGGGAGAGACTTTGGACAGTGGCTTTGGGGAGAGACTTTGGACAGTGGCTTTGGACATAGAGTGGCTTTGGAGAGTGGTTTGGGAGAGTGGCTTTGGACAGTGGCTTTGGACATAGAGTTGCCTTGGAGAGTGGCTTTGGACAGTGGCTTTGGACAGTGGCTTTCGACATAGAGTGGCTTTGGACAGTGGCTTTGGACAGTGGCTTTGGACAGTGGCTTTGGACATAGAGTGGCTTTGGACAGTGGCTTTGGACAGTGGCTTTGGACAGTGGCTTTGGACATAGAGTGGCTTTGGACAGTGGCTTTGGAGAGTGTCTTTGGACAGTGGCTTTGGACATAGAGTGGCTTTGGACATTGGCTTTGGAGATTGGCTTTGGAGAGTGGCTTTGGACATAGATTGGCTTTGGACAGTGGATTTGGAGAGTGGCTTTGGATAGTGGCTTTGGACATAGAGTGGCTTTGGACAGTGGCTTTGGAGAGTGGCTTTGGACAGTGGCTTTGGACATAGAGTGGCTTTGGACAGTGGCTTTAGAGAGTGGCTTTGGACAGTGGCTTTGGACATAGAGTGGCTTTGGACAGTGGCTTTGGACAGTAGCTTTGGACAGTGGCTTTGGACAGAGAGTGGCTTTGGACAGTGGCTTTGGACAGTAGCTTTGGACAGTGGCTTTGGACATAGAGTGGCTTTGGACAGTGGCTTTGGACAGTGGCTTTGGACAGTGGCTTTGGACATAGAGTGGCTTTGGACAGTGGCTTTGGACAGTGGCTTTGGACAGTGGCTTTGGACATAGAGTGGATTTGGATAGTGGCTTTGGACATTGGCTTTGGACAGTGGGTTTGTACATAGAGTGGCTTTGGACAGTGGCTTTGGACAGTGGCTTTGGACAGTGGCTTTGGACATAGAGTGGCTTTGGACAGTGGCTTTGGACAGTGGCTTTGGAAAGTGGCTTTGGACATATAGTGGCTTTGGACAGTGGCTTTGGACAGTGGCTTTGGACAGTGGCTTTGGACATAGATTGGCTTTGGACATAGAGTGGCTTTGGACAGTGGCTTTGGACAGTGGCTTTGGACATAGAGTGGCTTTTGACAGTGGCTTTGGACAGTGGCTTTGGACAGTGGCTTTGGTCATAGAGTGGCTTTGGACAGTGGCTTTGGACAGTGGCTTTGGACAGTGGCTTTGGACAGTTGCTTTGGACATAGAGTGGCTTTGGAATGTTGCTTTGGACAGTGGCTTTGGACAGTGGCTTTGGACATAGAGTGGCTGTGGACAATGGCTTTGGACAGTGGCTTTGGACAGTGGCTTTGGACATAGAGTGGCTTTGGACTGTTGCTTTGGACAGTGGCTTTGGACAGTGGCTTTGGACATAGAGTGGCTGTGGACATTGGCTTTGGACAGTGGCTTTGGACAGTGGCTTTGGACATAGAGTGGCTTTGGACAGTGGCTTTGGACAGTGGCTTTGGACAGTGGCTTTGGACAGTGGCTTTGGACAGTAGCTTTGGACATAGAGTGGCTTTGGACATACAGTGGCTTTGGACAGTGGCTTTGGACATACAGTGGCTTTGGAAATACAGTGGCTTTGGACATACAGTGGCTTTGGACATACAGTGGCTTTGGACAGTGGCTTTGGACATACAGTGGCTTTAGACATACAGAGGCTTTGAACGGTGGCTTTGGACATAAAGTGGCTTTAGACAGTGGCTTTGGACAGTGGCTTTGGATATACAGTGGCTTTAGACATACAGTGGCTTTGAACGGTGGCTTTGGACATACAGTGGCTTTACACAGTGGCTTTGGACATACAGTGGCTTTGGACATACAGTGGCTTTGGACAGTGGCTTTGGACATACAGTGACTTTGGACATACAGTGGCTTTGGACAGTGGCTTTGGACATACAGTGGCTTTGGACATACAGTGGCTTAGGACAGTGGCTTTGGACATACAGTGGCTTGGGACATACAGTGGCTTTGGACAGTGGCTTTGGAGAATGGCTTTGGACAGTGGCTTTGGACATAGAGTAGTTTAGGACAGTGGCTTTGAAGAGTGGCTTTGGACAGTGGCTTTGGACATAGAGTGGCTTTGGACATTGGCTTTGGAGAGTGGCTTTGGTGAGTGGCTTTGGACATAGAGTGGCTTTGGACAGTGGATTTGGAGAGTGGCTTTGGATAGTGGCTTTGGACATAGAGTGGCTTTGGACAGTTGCTTTGGAGAGTGGCTTTGGACAGTGGCTTTGGACATAGAGTGGCTTTGGACAGTGGCTTTAGAGAGTGGCTTTGGACAGTGGCTTTGGACATAGAGTGGCTTTGGACAGTGGCTTTGGACAGTAGCTTTGGACAGTGGCTTTGGACAGAGAGTGGCTTTGGACAGTGGCTTTGGACAGTAGCTTTGGACAGTGGCTTTGGACATAGAGTGGCTTTGGACAGTGGCTTTGGACAGTGGCTTTGGACAGTGGCTTTGGACATAGAGTGGCTTTGGACAGTGGCTTTGGACAGTGGCTTTGGACAGTGGCTTTGGACATAGAGTGGATTTGGATAGTGGCTTTGGACATTGGCTTTGGACAGTGGGTTTGGACATAGAGTGGCTTTGGACAGTGGCTTTGGACAGTGGCTTTGGACAGTGGCTTTGGACATAGAGTGGCTTTGGACAGTGGCTTTGGACAGTGGCTTTGAAAGTGGCTTTGGACATAGAGTGGCTTTGGACAGTGGCTTTGGACAGTAGCTTTGGACAGTGGCTTTGGACATAGATTGGCTTTGGACATAGAGTGTCTTTGGACAGTGGCTTAGGACAGTGGCTTTGGACATAGAGTGGCTTTGGACAGTGGCTTTGGACAGTGGCTTTGGACAGTGGCTTTGGACATAGAGTGGCTTTGGACAGTGGCTTTGGACAGTGGCTTTGGACAGTGGCTTTGGACAGTTGCTTTGGACATAGAGTAGCTTTGGAATGTTGCTTTGGACAGTGGCTTTGGACAGTGGCTTTGGACAGTGGCTTTGGACATAGAGTGGCTGTGGACAATGGCTTTGGACAGTGGCTTTGGACAGTGGCTTTGGACATAGAGTGGCTTTGGACTGTTGCTTTGGACAGTGGCTTTGGACAGTGGCTTTGGACATAGAGTGGCTGTGGACAATGGCTTTGGACAGTGGCTTTGGACAGTGGCTTTGGACATAGAGTGGCTTTGGACAGTGGCTTTGGACAGTGGCTTTGGACAGTGGCTTTGGACAGTGGCTTTGGACAGTGGCTTTGGACATAGAGTGGCTTTGGACATACAGTGGCTTTGGACAGTGGCTTTGGACATACAGTGGCTTTGGAAATACAGTGGCTTTGGACATACAGTGGCTTTGGACATACAGTGGCTTTGGACAGTGGCTTTGGACATACAGTGGCTTTAGACATACAGTGGCTTTGAACGGTGGCTTTGGACATACAGTGGCTTTAGACAGTGGCTTTGGACAGTGGCTTTGGACATACAGTGGCTTTAGACATACAGTGGCTTTGAACGGTGGCTTTGGACATACAGTGGCTTTAGACACTGGCTTTGGACATACAGTGGCTTTGGACATACAGTGGCTTTGGACAGTGGCTTTGGACATACAGTGGCTTTGGACATACAGTGGCTTTGGACAGTGGCTTTGGACATACAGTGGCTTTGGACATACAGTGGCTTAGGACAGTGGCTTTGGACATACAGTGGCTTGGGACATACAGTGGCTTTGGACAGTGGCTTTGGAGAGTGGCTTTGGACAGTGGCTTTGGACATAGAGTAGTTTAGGACAGTGGCTTTGAAGAGTGGCTTTGGACAGTGGCTTTGGACTAGAGTGGTTTAGGACAGTGGCTTTGGAGAGTGTCTTTGGACATAGAGTGGCTTTGGACAGTGGCTTTGGACAGTGGCTTTGGAGAGTGGCTTTGGACATAGAGTGGCTTTGGACAGAGCCTTTGGACAGTGGCTTTGGACAGTGGCTTGGGACAGTGGCTTTGCACATAGAGTGGCTTTGGACAGTAGCTTTGGACAGTGGCTTTGGACAGTGGCTTTGGACATAAGATTGCTTTGGAGAGTGGCTTTGGACAGTGGCTTTGTACAGTGGCTTTGGACATAGAGTGGCTTTGGACAGTGGCTTTGGACAGTGGCTATGTACAGTGGCTTTGGACATAGAGTGGCTTTAGACAGTGACTTTGGACAGTGGCTTTGGACAGTGGCTTTGGACATAGAGTGGCTTTGGAGAGTGGCTTTCGACAGTGGCTTTGGACATTGGCTTTGGACATAGAGTGGCTTTGGAGAGTGGCTTTGGACAGTGGCTTTGGACAGTGGCTTTGGACATAGAATGGCTTTGGCGAGTGGCTTTGGACAGTGGCTTTGGACAGTGGCTTTGGACATAGAGTGGCTTTGAAGAGTGGCTTTGGAGAGTGGCTTTGGACAGTGGCTTTGGACATAGAGTGGCTTTGGAGAGTGGCTTTGGAGAATAGCTTTGGAGAGTGGCTTTGGACATAGAGTGGCTTTGGAGAGTGGCTTTGTAGAGTGGCTTTAAACAGTGGCTTTGGAGATAGAGTGGCTTTGGAGAGTGGCTTTGGACAGTGGCTTTGGACAGTTGCTTTGGACATAGAGTGGCTTTGGACAGTGGCTTTGGACAGTGGCTTTGGACATAGAGTGGCTTTGGACAGTGGCTTTGGACAGTGGCTTTGGAAAGTGGCTTTGGACATAGAGTGGCTTTGGACAGTGGCTTTGGAGAGTGGCTTTGGACAGTGGCTTTGGACATAGATTGGCTTTAGACATAGAGTGGCTTTGGACAGTGGCTTTGGACAGTGGCTTTGGACATAGAGTGGCTTTGGACAGTGGCTTTGGACAGTGGCTTTGGACAGTGGCTTTGGAAATAGAGTGGCTTTGGACAGTGGCTTTGGACAGTGGCTTTGGACAGTGGCTTTGGACAGTTGCTTTGGACATAGAGTGGCTTTGGAATGTTGCTTTGGACAGTGGCTTTGGACAGTGGCTTTGGACATAGAGTGGCTGTGGACAATGGCTTTGGACAGTGGCTTTGGACAGTGGCTTTGGACATAGAGTGGCTTTGGACTGTTGCTTTGGACAGTGGCTTTGGACAGTGGCTTTGGACATAGAGTGGCTGTGGACAATGGCTTTGGACAGTGGCTTTGGACAGTGGCTTTGGACATAGAGTGGCTTTGGACAGTGGCTTTGGACAGTGGCTTTGGACAGTGGCTTTGGACAGTGGCTTTGGACAGTGGCTTTGGACATAGAGTGGCTTTGGACATACAGTGGCTTTGGACAGTGGCTTTGGACATACAGTGGCTTTGGAAATACAGTGGCTTTGGACATACAGTGGCTTTGGACATACAGTGGCTTTGGACAGTGGCTTTGGACATACAGTGGCTTTAGACATACAGTGGCTTTGAACGGTGGCTTTGGACATACAGTGGCTTTAGACAGTGGCTTTGGACAGTGGCTTTGGACATACAGTGGCTTTAGACATACAGTGGCTTTGAACGGTGGCTTTGGACATACAGTGGCTTTAGACAATGGCTTTGGACATACAGTGGCTTTGGACATACAGTGGCTTTGGACAGTGGCTTTGGACATACAGTGGCTTTGGACATACAGTGGCTTTGGACAGTGGCTTTGGACATACAGTGGCTTTGGACATACAGTGGCTTAGGACAGTGGCTTTGGACATACAGTGGCTTGGGACATACAGTGGCTTTGGACAGTGGCTTTGGAGAGTGGCTTTGGACAGTGGCTTTGGACATAGAGTAGTTTAGGACAGTGGCTTTGAAGAGTGGCTTTGGACAGTGGCTTTGGACTAGAGTGGTTTAGGACAGTGGCTTTGGAGAGTGTCTTTGGACATAGAGTGGCTTTGGACAGTGGCTTTGGACAGTGGCTTTGGAGAGTGGCTTTGGACATAGAGTGGCTTTGGACAGAGCCTTTGGACAGTGGCTTTGGACAGTGGCTTGAGACAGTGGCTTTGCACATAGAGTGGCTTTGGACAGTAGCTTTGGACAGTGGCTTTGGACAGTGGCTTTGGACATAAGATTGCTTTGGAGAGTGGCTTTGGACAGTGGCTTTGTACAGTGGCTTTGGACATAGAGTGGCTTTGGACAGTGGCTTTGGACAGTGGCTATGTACAGTGGCTTTGGACATAGAGTGGCTTTAGACAGTGACTTTGGACAGTGGCTTTGGACAGTGGCTTTGGACATAGAGTGGCTTTGGAGAGTGGCTTTGGACAGTGGCTTTGGACATTGGCTTTGGACATAGAGTGGCTTTGGAGAGTGGCTTTGGACAGTGGCTTTGGACAGTGGCTTTGGACATAGAATGGCTTTGGAGAGTGGCTTTGGACAGTGGCTTTGGACAGTGGCTTTGGACATAGAGTGGCTTTGAAGAGTGGCTTTGGAGAGTGGCTTTGGACAGTGGCTTTGGACATAGAGTGGCTTTGGAGAGTGGCTTTGGAGAATAGCTTTGGAGAGTGGCTTTGGACATAGAGTGGCTTTGGAGAGTGGCTTTGTAGAGTGGCTTTAAACAGTGGCTTTGGAGATAGAGTGGCTTTGGAGAGTGGCTTTGGACAGTGGCTTTGGACAGTTGCTTTGGACATAGAGTGGCTTTGGACAGTGGCTTTGGACAGTGGCTTTGGACATAGAGTGGCTTTGGACAGTGGCTTTGGACAGTGGCTTTGGAAAGTGGCTTTGGACATAGAGTGGCTTTGGACAGTGGCTTTGGAGAGTGGCTTTGGACAGTGGCTTTGGACATAGATTGGCTTTAGACATAGAGTGGCTTTGGACAGTGGCTTTGGACAGTGGCTTTGGACATAGAGTGGCTTTGGACAGTGGCTTTGGACAGTGGCTTTGGACAGTGGCTTTGGAAATAGAGTGGCTTTGGACAGTGGCTTTGGACAGTGGCTTTGGACAGTGGCTTTGGACAGTTGCTTTGGACATAGAGTGGCTTTGGAATGTTGCTTTGGACAGTGGCTTTGGACAGTGGCTTTGGACATAGAGTGGCTGTGGACAATGGCTTTGGACAGTGGCTTTGGACAGTGGCTTTGGACATAGAGTGGCTTTGGACTGTTGCTTTGGACAGTGGCTTTGGACAGTGGCTTTGGACATAGAGTGGCTGTGGACAATGGCTTTGGACAGTGGCTTTGGACAGTGGCTTTGGACATAGAGTGGCTTTGGAAAGTGGCTTTGGACAGTGGCTTTGGACAGTGGCTTTGGACAGTGGCTTTGGACAGTGGCTTTGGACATAGAGTGGCTTTGGACATACAGTGGCTTTGGACAGTGGCTTTGGACATACAGTGGCTTTGGAAATACAGTGGCTTTGTACATACAGTGGCTTTGGACATACAGTGGCTTTGGACAGTGGCTTTGGACATACAGTGGCTTTAGACATACAGTGGCTTTGAACGGTGGCTTTGGACATACAGTGGCTTTAGACAGTGGCTTTGGACAGTGGCTTTGGATATACAGTGGCTTTAGACATACAGTGGCTTTGAACGGTGGCTTTGGACATACAGTGGCTTTACACAGTGGCTTTGGACATACAGTGGCTTTGGACATACAGTGGCTTTGGACATACAGTGGCTTTGGACAGTGGCTTTGGACATACAGTGACTTTGGACATACAGTGGCTTTGGACAGTGGCTTTGGACATACAGTGGCTTTGGACATACAGTGGCTTAGGACAGTGGCTTTGGACATACAGTGGCTTGGGACATACAGTGGCTTTGGACAGTGGCTTTGGAGAATGGCTTTGGACAGTGGCTTTGGACATAGAGTAGTTTAGGACAGTGGCTTTGAAGAGTGGCTTTGGACAGTGGCTTTGGACATAGAGTGGCTTTGGACATTGGCTTTGGAGAGTGGCTTTGGTGAGTGGCTTTGGACATACAGTGGCTTTGGACAGTGGCTTTGGACATACAGTGGCTTTGGACATACAGTGGCTTAGGACAGTGGCTTTGGACATACAGTGGCTTGGGACATACAGTGGCTTTGGACAGTGGCTTTGGAGAGTGGCTTTGGACAGTGGCTTTGGACATAGAGTAGTTTAGGACAGTGGCTTTGAAGAGTGGCTTTGGACAGTGGCTTTGGACTAGAGTGGTTTAGGACAGTGGCTTTGGAGAGTGGCTTTGGACATAGAGTGGCTTTGGACAGTGGCTTTGGACAGTGGCTTTGGACAGTGGCTTTGGACATAGAGTGGCTTTGGACAGAGCCTTTGGACAGTGGCTTTGGACAGTGGCTTGGGACAGTGGCTTTTCACATAGAGTGGCTTTGGAAAGTAGCTTTGGACAGTGGCTTTGGAAAGTGGCTTTGGACAGTGGCTTTGGACATAAGATTGCTTTGGAGAGTGGCTTTGGACAGTGGCTTTGTACAGTGGCTTTGGACATAGAGTGGCTTTGGACAGTGGCTTTGGACAGTGGCTATGTAACAGTGGCTTTGGACATAGAGTGGCTTTAGACAGTGACTTTGGACAGTGGCTTTGGACAGTGGCTTTGGACATAGAGTGGCTTTGGAGAGTGGCTTTGGACAGTGGCTTTAGACATTGGCTTTGGACATAGAGTGGCTTTGGAGAGTGGCTTTGGACAGTGGCTTTGGACAGTGGCTTTGGACATAGAATGGCTTTGGAGAGTGGCTTTGGACAGTGGCTTTGGACAGTGGCTTTGGACATAGAGTGGCTTTGAAGAGTGGCTTTGGAGAGTGGCTTTGGACAGTGGCTTTGGACATAGAGTGGCTTTGGAGAGTGGCTTTGGAGAATGGCTTTGGAGAGTGGCTTTGGACATAGAGTGGCTTTGGAGAGTGGCTTTGGAGAGTGGCTTTAGACAGTGGCTTTGGAGATAGAGTGGCTTTGGAAAGTGGCTTTGGACAGTGGCTTTGGACAGTTGCTTTGGACATAGAGTGGCTTTGGACAGTGGCTTTGGACAGTGGCTTTGGACAGTGGCTTTGGACATAGAGTGGCTTTGGAGAGTGGCTTTGGACAGTGACTTTGGACAGTGGCTTTGGACATAGAGTGGCTTTGGAGAGTGGCTTTGGACAGTGGCTTTGGACAGTGGCTTTGGACATAGAGTGGCTTTGGAGAGTGGCTTTGGAGAGTGGCTTTGGACAGTGGCTTTGGACAGTGGCTTTGGACATAGAATGGCTTTGGAGAGTGGCTTTGGACAGTGGCTTTAGACAGTGGATTTGGAGATAGAGTGGCTTTGGAGAGTGGCTTTGGACAGTGGCTTTGGACAGTTGATTTGGACATAGAGTGGCTTTGGAAAGTGGCTTTGGACAGTGGCTTTGGACAGTGGCTTTGGACATAGAGTGGCTTTGGAGAGTGGCTTTGGACAGTGACTTTGGACAGTGGCTTTGGACATAGAGTGGCTTTGGAGAGTGGCTTTGGAGAGTGGCTTTGGACGGTGGCTTTGGACATAGAGTGACTTTCGACAGTGGCTTTGTAGAGTGGCTTTGGACAGTGGCTTTGGACATAGAGTGGCTTTGGACACTGGCTTTGGTGAGTGGCTTTGGACAGTGGCTTTGGACATAGAGTGGCTTTGGACAGTGGCTTTGGAGAGTGGCTTTGGACAGTGGCTTTGAACATAGAGTGGCTTTGGACAGTGGCTTTGGACAGTAGCTTTGGACAGTTGCTTTGGACATAGAGAGGCTTAGGACAGTGGCTTTGGAGAGTGGCTTTGGACAGTGGCTTTGGACATAGAGTGGCTTTGAATGGTGGCTTTGGACATACAGTGGCTTTAGACAGTGGCTTTGGACATACAGTGGCTTTGGACATACAGTGGTGTGGACAGTGGCTTTGGACATACAGTGGCTTTGGACATACAGTGGCTTTGGACAGTGGCTTTGGACATACATTGGCTTTGGACATACAGTGGCTTAGGACAGTGGCTTTGGACATACAGTGGCTTGGGACATACAGTGGCATTGGACAGTGGCTTTGAAGAGTGGCTTTGGACAGTGGCTTTGGAAATAGAGTAGTTTAGGACAGTGGCTTTGAAGAGTGGCTTTGGACAGTGGCTTTAGACATAGAGTGGCTTTGGACAGTGGCTTTGGACAGTGGCTATGTAACAGTGGCTTTGGACATAGAGTGGCTTTAGACAGTGACTTTGGACAGTGGCTTTGGACAGTGGCTTTGGACATAGAGTAGCTTTGGAGAGTGGCTTTGGACAGTGGCTTTAGACATTGGCTTTGGACATAGAGTGGTTTGGAGAGTGGCTTTGGACAGTGGCTTTGGACAGTGGCTTTGGACATAGAATGGCTTTGGAGAGTGGCTTTGGACAGTGGCTTTGGACAGTGGCTTTGGACATAGAGTGGCTTTGAAGAGTGGCTTTGGAGAGTGGCTTTGGACAGTGGCTTTGGACATAGAGTGGCTTTGGAGAGTGGCTTTGGAGAATGGCTTTGGAGAGTGGCTTTGGACATAGAGTGGCTTTGGAGAGTGGCTTTGGAGAGTGGCTTTAGACAGTGGCTTTGGAGATAGAGTGGCTTTGGAGAGTGGCTTTGGACAGTGGCTTTGGACAGTTGCTTTGGACATAGAGTGGCTTTGGACAGTGGCTTTGGACAGTGGCTATTGACAGTGGCTTTGGACATAGAGTGGCTTTGGAGAGTGGCTTTGGACAGTGACTTTGGACAGTGGCTTTGGACATAGAGTGCCTTTGGAGAGAGGCTTTGGACAGTGGCTTTGGACAGTGGCTTTGGACATAGAGTGGCTTTGGAGAGTGGCTTTGGACAGTGGCTTTGGACAGTGGCTTTGGACATAGAATGGCTTTGGAGAGTGGCTTTGGACAGTGGCTTTGGACAGTGGCTTTGGACATAGAGTGGCTTTGAAGAGTGACTTTGGAGAGTGACTTTGGAAAGTGGCTTTGGACATAGAGTGGCTTTGGAGAGTGGCTTTGGAGAATGGCTTTGGAGAGTGGCTTTGGACATAGAGTGGCTTTGGAGAGTGGCTTTGGAGAGTGGCTTTAGACAGTGGCTTTGGAGATAGAGTGGCTTTGGAGAGTGGCTTTGGACAGTGGCTTTGGACAGTTGATTTGGACATAGAGTGGCTTTGGAAAGTGGCTTTGGACAGTGGCTTTGGACAGTGGCTTTGGACATAGAGTGGCTTTGGAGAGTGGCTTTGGACAGTGACTTTGGACAGTGGCTTTGGACATAGAGTGGCTTTGGAGAGTGGCTTTGGAGAGTGGCTTTGGACAGTGGCTTTGGACATAGAGTGACTTTCGACAGTGGCTTTGTAGAGTGGCTTTGGACAGTGGCTTTGGACATAGAGTGGCTTTGGACACTGGCTTTGGTGAGTGGCTTTGGACAGTGGCTTTGGACATAGAGTGGCTTTGGACAGTGGCTTTGGAGAGTGGCTTTGGACAGTGGCTTTGGACATAGAGTGGCTTTGGACAGTGGCTTTGGACAGTGGCTTTGGACAGTTGCTTTGGACATAGAGAGGCTTAGGACAGTGGCTTTGGAGAGTGGCTTTGGACAGTGGCTTTGGACATAGAGTGGCTTTGAACGGTGGCTTTGGACATACAGTGGCTTTAGACAGTGGCTTTGGACATACAGTGGCTTTGGACATACAGTGGCTTTGGACAGTGGCTTTGGACATACAGTGGCTTTGGACATACAGTGGCTTTGGACAGTGGCTTTGGACATACAGTGGCTTTGGACATACAGTGGCTTAGGACAGTGGCTTTGGACATACAGTGGCTTGGGACATACAGTGGCTTTGGACAGTGGCTTTGGATAGTGGCTTTGGACAGTGGCTTTGGACATAGAGTAGTTTAGGACAGTGGCTTTGAAGAGTGGCTTTGGACAGTGGCTTTGGACATAGAGTGGCTTTGGAGAGTGGCTTTGGACAGTGGCTTTGGACAGTGGCTTTGGACATAGAGTGGCTTTGGAGAGTGGCTTTGGAGAGTGGCTTTGGACAGTGGCTTTGGACAGTGGCTTTGGACATAGAATGGCTTTGGAGAGTGGCTTTGGACAGTGGCTTTGGACAGTGGCTTTGGACATAGAGTGGCTTTGAAGAGTGACTTTGGAGAGTGACTTTGGACAGTGGCTTTGGACATAGAGTGGCTTTGGAGAGTGGCTTTGGAGAATGGCTTTGGAGAGTGGCTTTGGACATAGAGTGGCTTTGGAGAGTGGCTTTGGAGAGTGGCTTTAGACAGTGGCTTTGGAGATAGAGTGGCTTTGGAGAGTGGCTTTGGACAGTGGCTTTGGACAGTTGATTTGGACATAGAGTGGCTTTGGAAAGTGGCTTTGGACAGTGGCTTTGGACAGTGGCTTTGGACATAGAGTGGCTTTGGAGAGTGGCTTTGGACAGTGACTTTGGACAGTGGCTTTGGACATAGAGTGGCTTTGGAGAGTGGCTTTGGAGAGTGGCTTTGGACAGTGGCTTTGGACATAGAGTGACTTTCGACAGTGGCTTTGTAGAGTGGCTTTGGACAGTGGCTTTGGACATAGAGTGGCTTTGGACAGTGGCTTTGGTGAGTGGCTTTGGACAGTGGCTTTGGACATAGAGTGGCTTTGGACAGTGGCTTTGGAGAGTGCCTTTGGACAGTGGCTTTGGACATAGAGTGGCTTTGGACAGTGGCTTTGGACAGTGGCTTTGGACAGTTGCTTTGGACATAGAGAGGCTTAGGACAGTGGCTTTGGAGAGTGGCTTTGGACAGTGGCTTTGGACATAGAGTGGCTTTGAACGGTGGCTTTGGACATACAGTGGCTTTAGACAGTGGCTTTGGACATACAGTGGCTTTGGACATACAGTGGCTTTGGACAGTGGCTTTGGACATACAGTGGCTTTGGACATACAGTGGCTTTGGACAGTGGCTTTGGACATACAGTGGCTTTGGACATACAGTGGCTTAGGACAGTGGCTTTGGACATACAGTGGCTTGGGACATACAGTGGCTTTGGACAGTGGCTTTGGAGAGTGGCTTTGGACAGTGGCTTTGGACATAGAGTAGTTTAGGACAGTGGCTTTGAAGAGTGGCTTTGGACAGTGGCTTTGGACTAGAGTGGTTTAGGACAATGGCTTTGGAGAGTGGCTTTGGACATAGAGTGGCTTTGGACAGTGGCTTTGGACAGTGGCTTTGGACAGTGGCTTTGGACATAGAGTGGCTTTGGACAGAGCCTTTGGACAGTGGCTTTGGACAGTGGCTTGGGACAGTGGCTTTGCACATAGAGTGGCTTTGGAAAGTAGCTTTGGACAGTGGCTTTGGACAGTGGCTTTGGACATAAATTGCTTTGGAGAGTGGCTTTGGACAGTGGCTTTGTACAGTGGCTTTGGACATAGAGTGGCTTTGGACAGTGGCTTTGGACAGTGGCTATGTAACAGTGGCTTTGGACATAGAGTGGCTTTATACAGTGACTTTGGACAGTGGCTTTGGACAGTGGCTTTGGACATAGAGTGGCTTTGGAGAGTGGCTTTGGACAGTGGCTTTAGACATTGGCTTTGGACATAGAGTGGCTTTGGAGAGTGGCTTTGGACAGTGGCTTTGGACAGTGGCTTTGGACATAGAATGGCTTTGGAGAGTGGCTTTGGACAGTGGCTTTGGACAGTGGCTTTGGACATAGAGTGGCTTTGAAGAGATGCTTTGGAGAGTGGCTTTGGACAGTGGCTTTGGACATAGAGTGGCTTTGGAGAGTGGCTTTGGAGAATGGCTTTGGAGAGTGGCTTTGGACATAGAGTGGCTTTGGAGAGTGGCTTTGGAGAGTGGCTTTAGACAGTAGCTTTGGAGATAGAGTGGCTTTGGAGAGTGGCTTTGGACAGTGGCTTTGGACAGTTGCTTTGGACATAGAGTGGCTTTGGACAGTGGCTTTGGACAGTGGCTTTGGACAGTGGCTTTGGACATAGAGTGGCTTTGGACAGTGGCTTTGGACAGTGGCTTTGGACAGTGGCTTTGGACAGTTGCTTTGGACATAGAGTGGCTTTGGAATGTTGCTTTGGACAGTGGCTTTGGACAGTGGCTTTGGACATAGAGTGGCTGTGGACAATGGCTTTGGACAGTAGCTTTGGACAGTGGCTTTGGACATAGAGTGGCTTTGGACTGTTGCTTTGGACAGTGGCTTTGGACAGTGGCTTTGGACATAGAGTGGCTGTGGACAATGGCTTTGGACAGTGGCTTTGGACAGTGGCTTTGGACAGTGGCTTTGGACAGTGGCTTTGGACAGTAGCTTTGGAGATAGAGTGGCTTTGGACATACAGTGGCTTTGGACAGTGGCTTTGGACATACAGTGGCTTTGGAAATACAGTGGCTTTGGACATACAGTGGCTTTGGACATACAGTGGCTTTGGACAGTGGCTTTGGACATACAGTGGCTTTAGACATACAGTGGCTTTGAACGGTGGCTTTGGACATACAGTGGCTTTAGACAGTGGCTTTGGACAGTGGCTTTGGACATACAGTGGCTTTAGACATACAGTGGCTTTGAACGGTGGCTTTGGATATACAGTGGCTTTAGACAGTGGCTTTGGACATACAGTGGCTTTGGACATACAGTGGCTTTGGACAGTGGCTTTGGACATACAGTGGCTTTGGACATACAGTGGCTTTGGACAGTGGCTTTGGACATACAGTGGCTTTGGACATACAGTGGCTTAGGACAGTGGCTTTGGACATACAGTGGCTTGGGACATACAGTGGCTTTGGACAGTGGCTTTGGAGAGTGGCTTTGGACAGTGGCTTTGGACATAGAGTAGTTTAGGACAGTGGCTTTGAAGAGTGGCTTTGGACAGTGGCTTTGGACTAGAGTGGTTTAGGACAGTGGCTTTGGAGAGTGGCTTTGGACATAGAGTGGCTTTGGACATTGGCTTTGGACAGTGGCTTTGGACAGTGGCTTTGGACAGTGGCTTTGGACATAGAGTGGCTTTGGACAGAGCCTTTGGACAGTGGCTTTGGACAGTGGCTTGGGACAGTGGCTTTGCACATAGAGTGGCTTTGGAAAGTAGCTTTGGACAGTGGCTTTGGACAGTGGCTTTGGACATAAGATTGCTTTGGAGAGTGGCTTTGGACAGTGGCTTTGTACAGTGGCTTTGGACATAGAGTGGCTTTGGACAGTGGCTTTGGACAGTGGCTATGTAACAGTGGCTTTGGACATAGAGTGGCTTTAGACAGTCACTTTGGACAGTGGCTTTGGACAGTGGCTTTGGACATAGAGTGGCTTTGGAGAGTGGCTTTGGACAGTGGCTTTAGACATTGGCTTTGGACATAGAGTGGCTTTGGAGAGTGGCTTTGGACAGTGGCTTTGGACAGTGGCTTTGGACATAGAATGGCTTTGGAGAGTGGCTTTGGACAGTGGCTTTGGACAGTGGCTTTGGACATAGAGTGGCTTTGAAGAGTGGCTTTGGAGAGTGGCTTTGGACAGTGGCTTTGGACATAGAGTGGCTTTGGAGAGTGGCTTTGGAGAATGGCTTTGGAGAGTGGCTTTGGACATAGAGTGGCTTTGGAGAGTGGCTTTGGAGAGTGGCTTTAGACAGTGGCTTTGGATATAGAGTGGCTTTGGAGAGTGGCTTTGGACAGTGGCTTTGGACAGTTGCTTTGGACATAGAGTGGCTTTGGACAGTGGCTTTGGACAGTGGCTTTGGACAGTGGCTTTGGACATAGAGTGGCTTTGGAGAGTGGCTTTGGACAGTGACTTTGGACAGTAGCTTTGGACATAGAGTGGCTTTGGAGAGTGGCTTTGGACAGTGGCTTTGGACAGTGGCTTTGGACATAGAGTGGCTTTGGAGAGTGGCTTTGGAGAGTGGCTTTGGACAGTGGCTTTGGACAGTGGCTTTGGACATAGAATGGCTTTGGAGAGTGGCTTTGGACAGTGGCTTTGGACAGTGGCTTTGGACATAGAGTGGCTTTGAAGAGTGACTTTGGAGAGTGACTTTGGACAGTGGCTTTGGACATAGAGTGGCTTTGGAGAGTGGCTTTGGAGAATGGCTTTGGAGAGTGGCTTTGGACATAGAGTGGCTTTGGAGAGTGGCTTTGGAGAGTGGCTTTAGACAGTGGCTTTGGAGATAGAGTGGCTTTGGAGAGTGGCTTTGGACAGTGGCTTTGGACAGTTGATTTGGACATAGAGTGGCTTTGGAAAGTGGCTTTGGACAGTGGCTTTGGACAGTGGCTTTGGACATAGAGTGGCTTTGGAGAGTGACTTTGGACAGTGACTTTGGACAGTGGCTTTGGACATAGAGTGGCTTTGGAGAGTGGCTTTGGAGAGTGGCTTTGGACAGTGGCTTTGGACATAGAGTGACTTTCGACAGTGGCTTTGTAGAGTGGCTTTGGACAGTGGCTTTGGACATAGAGTGGCTTTGGACAGTGGCTTTGGTGAGTGGCTTTGGACAGTGGCTTTGGACATAGAGTAGCTTTGGACAGTGGCTTTGGAGAGTGGCTTTGGACAGTGGCTTTGGACATAGAGTGGCTTTGGACAGTGGCTTTGGACAGTGGCTTTGGACAGTTGCTTTGGACATAGAGAGGCTTAGGACAGTGGCTTTGGAGAGTGGCTTTGGACAGTGGCTTTGGACATAGAGTGGCTTTGGACAGTGGCTTTGGAGAGTGGCTTTGGAGAGTGGCTTTGGACATAGAGTGGCTTTGGACAGTGGATTTGGAGAGTGGCTTTGGACAGTGGCTTTGGACATAGAGTGGCTTTGGACAGTGGCTTTGGAGAGTGGCTTTGGACAGTGGCTTTGGACATAGAGTGTCTTTGGACAGTGGCTTTGGAGAGTGGCTTTGGACAGTGGCTTTGGACATAGAGTGGCTTTGGACAGTGGCATTGGAGAGTGGCTTTGGACAGTGGCTTTGGACATAGAGTGGCTTTGGACAGTGGCTTTGGATAGTAGCTTTGGACAGTGGCTTTTAACATAGAGTGGCTTTGGACAGTGGCTTTGGACATAGAGTGGCTTTGGACAGTGGCTTTGGACAGTGGCTTTGGACAGTGGCTTTGGACATAGAGTGGCTTTGGACAGTGGCTTTGGAGAGTGGCTTTGGACAGTGGCTTTGGACATAGAGTGGCTTTGGACATTGGCTTTGGAGAGTGGCTTTGGAGAGTGGCTTTGGACATAGAGTCGCTTTGGACAGTGGATTTGGAGAGTGGCTTTGGATAGTGGCTTTGGACATAGAGTGGCTTTGGACAGTGGCTTTGGAGAGTGGCTTTGGACAGTGGCTTTGGACATAGAGTGACTTTGGACAGTGGCTTTGGAGAGTGGCTTTGGACAGTGGCTTTGGACATAGAGTGGCTTTGGACAGTGGCTTTGGACAGTAGCTTTGGACAGTGGCTTTGGACAGAGAGTGGCTTTGGACAGTGGCTTTGGACAGTAGCTTTGGACAGTGGCTTTGGACATAGAGTGGCTTTGGACAGTGGCTTTGGACAGTGGCTTTGGACAGTGGCTTTGGACATAGAGTGGCTTTGGACAGTGGCTTTGGACAGTGGCTTTGGACAGTGGCTTTGGACATAGAGTGGATTTGGATAGTGGCTTTGGACATTGGCTTTGGACAGTGGGTTTGGCCATAGAGTGGCTTTGGACAGTGGCTTTGGACAGTGGCTTTGGACAGTGGCTTTGGACATAGAGTGGCTTTGGACAGTGGCTTTGGACAGTGGCTTTGGAAAGTGGCTTTGGACATAGAGTGGCTTTGGACAGTGGCTTTGGACAGTGGCTTTGGACAGTGGCTTTGGACATAGATTGGCTTTGAACATAGAGTGGCTTTGGACAGTGGCTTTGGACAGTGGCTTTGGACATATAGTGGCTTTGGACAGTGGCTTTGGACAGTGGCTTTGGACAGTGGCTTTGGACATAGAGTGGCTATGGACAGTGGCTTTGGACAGTGGCTTTGGACATTGGCTTTGTACAGTGGCTTTGTACATAGAGTGGCTTTGGACTGTTGCTTTGGACAGTGGCTTTGGACAGTGGCTTTGGACATAGAGTGGCTGTGGACAATGGCTTTCGACAGTGGCTTTGGACAGTGGCTTTGGACATAGAGTGGCTTTGGACATTGGCTTTGGACAGTGGCTTTGGACAGTGGCTTTGGACAGTGGCTTTGGACAGTGGCTTTGGACAGTGGCTTTGGACATAGAGTGGCTTTGGACATACAGTGGCTTTGGACAGTGGCTTTGGACATACAGTGGCTTTGGACATACATTGGCTTTGGACAGTGGCTTTGGACATACAGTGGCTTTAGACATACAGTGGCTTTGAACAGTGGCTTTGGACATACAGTGGCTTTAGACAGTGGCTTTGGACATACAGTGGCTTTGGACATACAGTGGCTTTGGATAGTGGCTTTGGACATACAGTGGCTTTGGACATACAGTGGCTTTGGACAGTGGCTTTGGACATACAGTGGCTTTGGACATACAGTGGGTTTGGACATACAGTGGCTTTGGACAGTGGCTTTGGAGAGTGGCTTTGGACAGTGGCTTTGGACATAGAGTAGTTTAGGACAGTGGCTTTGAAGAGTGGCTTTGGACAGTGGCTTTGGACTAGAGTGGTTTAGGACAGTGGCTTTGGAGAGTGGCTTTGGACATAGAGTGGCTTTGGACAGTGGCTTTGGACAGTGGCTTTCGACAGTGGCTTTGGACATAGAGTGGCTTTGGACACAGCCTTTGGACAGTGGCTTTGGACAGTGGCTTGGGACAGTGGCTTTGCACATAAAGTGGCTTTGGACAGTGGCTTTGGACATAAGATTGCTTTGGAGAGTGGCTTTGGACAGTTGCTTTGTACAGTGGCTTTGGACATAGAGTGGCTTTGGACAGTGGCTTTGGACAGTGTCTATGTACAGTGGCTTTGGACATAGAGTGGCTTTAGACAGTGACTTTGGACAGTGGCTTTGGACAGTGGCTTTGGACATAGAGTGGCTTTGGAGAGTGGCTTTGGACAGTGGCTTTGGACATTGGCTTTGGACATAGAGTGGCTTTGGAGAGTGGCTTTGGACAGTGGCTTTGGAGAGTGGCTTTGGACAGTGGCTTTGGACAGTGGCTTTGGACATAGAGTGGCTTTGAAGAGTGGCTTTGGAGAGTGGCTTTGGACAGTGGCTTTGGACATAGAGTGGCTTTGGAGAGTGGCTTTGGAGAATGGCTTTGGAGAGTGGCTTTGGACATAGAGTGGCTTTGGAGAGTGGCTTTGGAGAGTGGCTTTAGACAGTGGCTGTGGATATAGAGTGGCTTTGGAGAGTGGCTTTGGACATAGAGTGGCTTTGGAGAGTGGCTTTGGAGAGTGGCTTTGGACAGTGGCTTTGGATATAGAGTGACTTTCGACAGTGGCTTTGTAGAGTGGCTTTGGACAGTGGCTTTGGACATAGAGTGGCTTTGGACAGTGGCTTTGGTGAGTGGCTTTGGACAGTGGCTTTGGACATAGAGTGGCTTTGGACAGTGGCTTTGGATAGTGGCTTTGGACAGTGGCTTTGGACATAGAGTGGCTTTGGACAGTGGCTTTGGAGAGTGGCTTTGGACAGTTGCTTTGGACATAGAGAGGCTTAGGACAGTGGCTTTGGAGAGTGGCTTTGGACAGTGGCTTTGGACATAGAGTGGCTTTGGACAGTGGATTTGGAGAGTGGCTTTGGACAGTGGCTTTGGACATAGAGTGGCTTTGGACAGTGGCTTTGGAGAGTGGCTTTGGACAGTGGCTTTGGACATAGAGTGTCTTTGGACAGTGGCTTTGGAGAGTGGCTTTGGACAGTGGCTTTGGACATAGAGTGGCTTTGGACAGTGGCATTGGAGAGTGGCTTTGGACAGTGGCTTTGGACATAGAGTGGCTTTGGACAGTGGCTTTGGATAGTAGCTTTGGACAGTGGCTTTAACATAGAGTGTCTTTGGACAGTGGCTTTGGACATAGAGTGGATTTGGACAGTGGCTTTAGACAGTGGCTTTGGACAGTGGCTTTGGAGAGTGGCTTTGGACAGTGGCTTTGGACATAGAGTGGCTTTGGACAGTGGCTTTGGACAGTGGCTTTGGACTATGGCTTTGGACATAGAGTGGCTTTGGACAGTGGCTTTGGACAGTGGCTTTGGACAGTGGCTTTGGACATAGACTGGCTTTGGACAGTGGCTTTGGTCATAGATTGGCTTTGGAGAGTGGCTTTAGAGAATGTCTTTGGACAGTGGCTTTGGACATAGAGTGGCTTTGGATAGTGGCTTTGGAGAGTGGCTTTGGACAGTGGCTTTGGACATAGAGTGGCTTTGGAGAGTGGCTTTGGAGAGTGGCTTTGGACAGTGGCTTTGGACATAGAGTGGCTTAGGAAAGTGGCTTTGGACAGTGGCTTTGGACAGTGGCTTTGGACAGAGAGTGGCTTTGGAGAGTGGCTTTGGAGAGTGGCTTTGGACAGTGGCTTTGGACATAGAGTGGCTTTGGACAGTGGCTTTGGAGAGTGGCTTTGGACAGTGGCTTTGGACATAGAGTGGCTTTGGACAGTGGCTTTGGAGAGTGGCTTTGGACAGTGGCTTTGGACATAGAGTGGCTTTGGACAGTGGCTTTGGAGAGTGGCTTTGGACAGTGGCTTTGGACATAGAGTGGCTTTGGACAGTGGCTTTGGAGAGTGGCTTTGGACAGTGGCTTTGGACATAGAGTGGCTTTGGACAGTGGCTTTGGACAGTGGCTTTGGACAGTGGCTTTGGACATAGAGTGACTTTAGACAATGGCTTTGGACAGTAGCTTTGGACAGTGGCTTTGGACATAGAGTGGATTTGGACAGTGGCTTTGGAGAGTGGCTTTGGACAGTGGCTTTGGACATAGAGTGGCTTTGGAGAGTGGCTTTGGACAGTGGCTTTGGACAGTGGCTTTGGACATATAGTGGCTTTGGATAGTGGCTTTGGACAGTGGCTTTGGACAGTGGCTTTGGAAATAGTGTGGCTTTGGACAGTGGCTTTGGACAGTGGCTTTGTACAGTGGCTTTGGACATAGAGTGGATTTGGACAGTGGCTTTGGACATTGGCTTTGGACAGTGGCTTTGGACATAGAGTGGCTTTGGACAGTGGCTTTGGGCAGTGGCTTTGGACAGTGGCTTTGGACATAGTGGCATTGGACAGTGGCGTGGTTTTGGACAGTGGCTTTGGACATAGAGTGGCTTTGGACAGTGGCTTTGGACAGTGGCTTTGGACATAGAGTGGCTTTGGACTGTTGCTTTGGGTGGAGGCTTTGGACAGTGGCTTTGGACATAGAGTGGCTATGGACAGTGGCTTTGGAAAGTGGCTTTGGACTGTGGCTTTGGACATAGAGTGGCTTTGGACAGTGGCTTTGGACAGTGGCTTTGGACAGTTGCTTTGGACAGTAGCTTTGGACAGTGGCTTTGGACAAGAATGGCTTTGGACATACAGTGGCTTTGGACAGTGGCTTTGGACAGTGGCTTTGGACAGTGCCTTTGGACATAGAGTGGCTTTGGACATACAGTGGCTTTGGACAGTGGCTTTGGACATACAGTGGCTTTGGACATACAGTGGCTTTGGACAGTGGCTTTGGACATAAAGTGGCTTTGGACATACAGTGGCTTTGGACAGTACCTTTGGACATACAGTGGCTTTGGACATACAGTGGCTTTAGACAGTGGCTTTGGACATACAGTGGCTTTAGACAGTGGCTTTGGACATACAGTGGCTTTGGACATACAGTGGCTTTGGATAGTGGCTTTGGACATACAGTGGCTTTGGACATACAGTGGCTTTGGACAGTGGCTTTGGACATACAGTGGGTTTGGACATACAGTGGCTTTGGACAGTGGCTTTGGACATACAGTGGCTTTGGACATACAGTGGCTTTGGACAGTGGCTTTGGAGAGTGGCTTTGGACAGTGGCTTTGGACATAGAGTGGTTTAGGACAGTGGCTTTGGAGAGTGGCTTTGGACTGTGGCTTTGGACATAGAGTGGTTTAGGACAGTGGCTTTGAAGAGTGGCTTTGGACAGTTGCTTTGGACATAGAGTGGCTTTGGACAGTGGCTTTGGACAGTGGCTTTGGACAGTGGCTTTGGACATAGAGTGGCTTTGGACAGTGGCTTTGGACAGTGGCTTTGGACAGTGGCTTTGGACATAGAGTGGCTTTGGAGAGTGGCTTTGGACAGTGGCTATGGACAGTGGCTTTGGACATAGAGTGGCTTTAGACAGTGGCTTTGGATAGTGGCTTTGGACAGTGGCTTTGGACATAAAGTGGCTTTGGAGAGTGGCTTTGGACAGTGGATTTGGACATTGGCTTTGGACATAGAGTGGCTTTGGAGAGTGGCTTTGGACAGTGGCTTTGGACAGTGGCTTTGGACATAGAGTGGCTTTGGACAGTGGCTTTGGACAGTGGCTTTGGACAGTGGCTTTGGACATAGAGTGGCTTTGGACAGTGGCTTTGGACAGTGGCTTTGGACAGTGGCTTTGGACATAGAGTGGCTTTGGAGAGTGGCTTTGGACAGTGGCTATGGACAGTGACTTTGGACATAGAGTGTCTTTAGACAGTGGCTTTGGATAGTGGCTTTGGACAGTGGCTTTGGACATAGAGTGGCTTTGGAGAGTGGTTTGGACAGTGGCTTTGGACATTGGCTTTGGACATAGAGTGGCTTTGGAGAGTGGCTTTGGACAGTGGCTTTGGACAGTGGCTTTGGACATAGAGTGGCTTTGGAGAGTGGCTTTGGACAGTGGCTTTGGACAGTGGCTTTGGACATAGAGTGGCTTTGGAGAGTGGCTTTGGAGAGTGGCTTTGGACAGTGGCTTTGGAGATAGAGTGGCTTTGGAGAGTGGGTTTGGACAGTGGCTTTGGACAGTTGCTTTGGACATAGAGTGGTTTTGGACAGTGGCTTTGGACAGTGGCTTTGGACAGTGGCTTTGGACATAGAGTGGCTTTGGAGAGTGGCTTTGGACAGTGACTTTGGACAGTGGCTTTGGACATAGAGTGGCTTTGGAGAGTGGCTTTGGACAGTGGCTTTGGACAGTGGCTTTGGACATAGAGTGGCTTTGGAGAGTGGCTTTGGAGAGTGACTTTGGACAGTGGCTTTGGACATAGAGTGGCTTTGGAGAGTGGCTTTGGACAGTGGCTTTGGACAGTGATTTTGGACATAGAGTGTCTTTGTAGAGTGGCTTTGGAGAGTGGCTTCAGACAGTGGCTTTGGACATAGAGTGGCTTTGGACAGTGGCTTTGGACAGTGGCTTTGGACAGTGGCTTTGGACATAGAGTGGTTTGGACAGTGGCTTTGGATAGTAGCTATGGACAGTGGCATTGGACATAGAGTGACTTAGGACAATGGCTTTGGTGAGTGGCTTTGGACAGTGGCTTTGGACATAGAGTGGCTTTGGACAGTGGCTTTGGAGAGTGGCTTTGGAGAGTGGCTTTGGATATAGAGTGGCTTTGGACAGTGGATTTGGAGAGTGGCTTTGGACAGTGGCTTTGGACATAGAGTGGCTTTGGACAGTGGCTTTGGAGAGTGGCTTTGGACAGTGGCTTTGGACATAGAGTAGCTTTGGACAGTGGCTTTGGAGAGTGGCTTTGGACAGTGGCTTTGGACATAGAGTGGCTTTGGACAGTGGCTTTGTAGAGTGGCTTTGGACAGTGGCTTTGGACATAGAGTGGCTTTGGACAGTGGCTTTGGAGAGTAGCTTTGGACAGTGGCTTTGAACATAGAGTGGCTTTGGACAGTGGCTTTGGACAGTGGCTTTGGACAGTGGCTTTGGACAGTGGCTTTGGACATAGAGTGTCTTTAGACAATGGCTTTGGACAGTGGCTTTGGACAGTGGCTTTGGACATAGAGTGGATTTGGACAGTGGCTTTGGAGAGTGGCTTTGGACAGTGGCTTTGGACATAGAGTGGCTTTGGAGAGTGGTTT
This sequence comes from Cladorhizidae sp. MBARI D1340-BT2, assembly GCA_028752905.1. Lineage (NCBI taxonomy): Eukaryota > Metazoa > Porifera > Demospongiae > Poecilosclerida > Cladorhizidae > Cladorhizidae sp. MBARI D1340-BT2. The sequence goes on along the minus strand of JAQNBH010000017.1, from coordinate 27,164,293 downwards.
TGGACAGTGGCTTTGGACAGTAGCTTTGGACATAGAGTGGCTTTGGATAGTGGCTTTGGACAGTGGCTTTGGACAATGGCTTTGTACAGTGGCTTTGGACATAGAGAGGATTTGGACACTGGCTTTGGACATTGGCTTTGGACAGTGGCTTTGGACATAGAGTGGCTTTTGACAGTCGCTTTGGGCAGTGGCTTTGGACAGTGGCTTTGGACATAGTGGCATTGGACAGTGGCATGGTTTTGGACAGTGGCTTTGGACATAGAGTGGCTTTGGACAGTGGCTTTGGACGGTGGCTTTGGACATAGAGTGGCTTTGGACTGTTGCTTTGGGCGGAGGCTTTGGACAGTGGCTTTGGACAGTGGCTTTGGACATAGAGTGGCTTTGGACAGTTGCTTTGGGCAGTGGCTTTGGACAGTGGCTTTGGACATAGTGGCATTGGACAGTGGCGTGGTTTTGGACAGTGGCTTTGGACATAGAGTGGCTTTGGACAGTGGCTTTGGACGGTGGCTTTGGACATAGAGTGGCTTTGGACTGTTGCTTTGGGCGGAGGCTTTGGACAGTGGCTTTGGACATAGAGTGGCTATGGACAGTGGCTTTGGAAAGTGGCTTTGGACTGTGGCTTTGGACATAGAGTGGCTTTGGACAGTGGCTTTGGACAGTGGCTTTGGACAGTTGCTTTGGACAGTAGCTTTGGACAGTGGCTTTGGACAAGAATGGCTTTGGACATACAGTGGCTTTGGACAGTGGCTTTGGACAGTGGCTTTGGACAGTGCCTTTGGACATAGAGTGGCTTTGGACATACAGTGGCTTTGGACAGTGGCTTTGGACATACAGTGGCTTTGGACATACAGTGGCTTTGGACAGTGGCTTTGGACATAAAGTGGCTTTGGACATACAGTGGCTTTGGACAGTACCTTTGGACACACAGTGGCTTTGGACATACAGTGGCTTTAGACAGTGGCTTTGGACATACAGTGGCTTTAGACAGTGGCTTTGGACATACAGTGGCTTTGGACATACAGTGGCTTTGGATAGTGGCTTTGGACATACAGTGGCTTTGGACATACAGTGGCTTTGGACAGTAGCTTTGGACATACAGTGGGTTTGGACATACAGTGGCTTTGGACAATGGCTTTGGACATACAGTGGCTTTGGACATACAGTGGCTTTGGACAGTGGCTTTGGAGAGTGGCTTTGGACAGTGGCTTTGGACATAGAGTGGTTTAGGACAGTGGCTTTGGAGAGTGGCTTTGGACTGTGGCTTTGGACATAGAGTGGTTTAGGACAGTGGCTTTGAAGAGTGGCTTTGGACAGTGGCTTTGGACATAGAGTGGCTTTGGACAGTGGCTTTGGACAGTGGCTTTGGACAGTGGCTTTGGACATAGAGTGGCTTTGGACAGTGGCTTTGGACATAGAGTGGCTTTGGACAGTGGCTTTGGACAGTGGCTTTGGACAGTGGCTTTGGACATAGAGTGGCTTTGGAGAGTGGCTTTGGACAGTGGCTATGGACAGTGGCTTTGGACATAGAGTGGCTTTAGACTGTGGCTTTGGATAGTGGCTTTGGACAGTGGCTTTGGACAAAGAGTGGCTTTGGAGAGTGGCTTTGGACAGTGGATTTGGACATTGGCTTTGGACATAGAGTGGCTTTGGAGAGTGGCTTTGGACAGTGGCTTTGGACAGTGGCTTTGGACATAGAGTGGCTTTGGACAGTGGCTTTGGACAGTGGCTTTGGACAGTGGCTTTGGACATAGAGTGGCTTTGGACAGTGGCTTTGGACAGTGGCTTTGGACAGTGGCTTTGGACATAGAGTGGCTTTGGAGAGTGGCTTTGGACAGTGGCTATGGACAGTGACTTTGGACATAGAGTGGCTTTAGACAGTGGCTTTGGATAGTGGCTTTGGACAGTGGCTTTGGACATAGAGTGGCTTTGGAGAGTGGCTTTGGACAGTGGCTTTGGACATTGGCTTTGGACATAGAGTGGCTTTGGAGAGTGGCTTTGGACAGTGGCTTTGGACAGTGGCTTTGGACATAGAGTGGCTTTGGAGAGTGGCTTTGGACAGTGGCTTTGGACAGTGGCTTTGGACATAGAGTAGCTTTGGAGAGTGGCTTTGGAGAGTGGCTTTGGACAGTGGCTTTGGAGATAGAGTGGCTTTGGAGAGTGGCTTTGGACAGTGGCTTTGGACAGTTGCTTTGGACATAGAGTGGTTTTGGACAGTGGCTTTGGACAGTGGCTTTGGACAGTGGCTTTGGACATAGAGTGGCTTTGGAGAGTGGCTTTGGACAGTGACTTTGGACAGTGGCTTTGGACATAGAGTGGCTTTGGAGAGTGGCTTTGGACAGTGGCTTTGGACAGTGGCTTTGGACATAGAGTGGCTTTGGAGAGTGACTTTGGAGAGTGGCTTTGGACAGTGGCTTTGGACATAGAGTGGCTTTGGAGAGTGGCTTTGGACAGTGGCTTTGGACAGTGATTTTGGACATAGAGTGTCTTTGTAGAGTGGCTTTGGAGAGTGGCTTCAGACAGTGGCTTTGGACATAGAGTGGTTTGGACAGTGGCTTTGGATAGTAGCTTTGGACAGTGGCATTGGACATAGAGTGACTTAGGACAGTGGCTTTGGTGAGTGGCTTTGGACAGTGGCTTTGGACATAGAGTGGCTTTGGACAGTGGCTTTGGAGAGTGGCTTTGGAGAGTGGCTTTGGACATAGAGTGGCTTTGGACAGTGGATTTGGAGAGTGGCTTTGGACAGTGGCTTTGGACATAGAGTGGCTTTGGACAGTTGCTTTGGAGAGTGGCTTTGGACATACAGTAGCTTTGGACAGTGGCTTTGGAGAGTGGCTTTGGACAGTGGCTTTGGACATAGAGTGGCTTTGGACAGTGGCTTTGTAGAGTGGCTTTGGACAGTGGCTTTGGACATAGAGTGGCTTTGGACAGTGGCTTTGGAGAGTAGCTTTGGACAGTGGCTTTGAACATAGAGTGGCTTTGGACAGTGGCTTTGGACAGTGGCTTTGGACAGTGGCTTTGGACATAGAGTGGCTTTGGACAGTGGCTTTAGACAGTGGCTTTGGACAGTGGCTTTGGACATAGAGTGGCTTTGGACAGTGGCTTTGGAGAGTGGCTTAGGAGAATGGCTTTGGACAGTGGCTTTGGACATAGAGTGGCTTTGGAGAGTGGCTTTGGAGAGTGTCTTTGGACAGTGGCTTTGGACATAGAGTGGCTTTGGAGAGTGGATTTGGAGAGTGGCTTTGGACAGTGGCTTTGGACATAGAGTGGCTTAGGAGAGTGGCTTTGGACAGTGGCTTTGGACAGTGGCTTTGGACATAGAGTGGCTTTGGAGAGTGGCTTTGGAGAGTGGCTTTGGACAGTGGCTTTGGACATAGAGTGACTTTCGACAGTGGCTTTGTAGAGTGGCTTTGGACAGTGGCTTTGGACATAGAGTGGCTTTGGACAGTGGCTTTGGTGAGTGGCTTTGGACAGTGGCTTTGGACATAGAGTGGCTTTGGACAGTGGCTTTGGAGAGTGGCTTTGGACAGTGAATTTGGACATAGAGTGGCTTTGGACAGTGGCTTTGGAGAGTGGCTTTGGTCAGTTGCTTTGGACATAGAGTGGCTTTGGACAGAGGCTTTGGAGAGTGGCTTTGGACAGTGGGTTTGGACATAGAGTGGTCTTGGACAGTGGCTTTGGAGAGTGGCTTTGGACAGTGGCTTTGGACATAGAGTGGGTTTGGACAGTGGCTTTGGAGAGTGGCTTTGGACAGTGGCTTTGGATATAGAGTGGCTTTGGACAGTGGCTTTGGACAGTGGCTTTGGACAGTGGCTTTGGACAGTGGCTTTGGACAGTGGCTTTGGACATAGAGTGGCTTTGGACAATGGCTTTGGACAGTGGCTTTGAACAGTAGCTTTGGACAATGGCTTTGGACAGTGGCTTTGGACAGTGGCTTTGGACATAGAGTGGATTTGGAGAGTGGCTTTGGACAGTGGCTTTGGACATAGAGTGGCTATGGACAGTGACTTTGGACAGTGGCTTTGGACAGTGGCTTTGGACATAGAGTGGCTTTGGACAGTGGCTTTGGACAGTGGCTTTGGACAGTGGCTTTGGACATAGAGTGGCTTTGGACAGTGGCTTTGGATAGTGGCTTTGGACAGTGGCTTTGGACATAGAGTGGCTTTGGACAGTGGCTTTGGACATAGAGTGGCTTTGGACAGTGGCTTTGGACAGTGTCTATGTACAGTGGCTTTGGACATAGCGTGGCTTTAGACAGTGACTTTGGACAGTGGCTTTGGACAGTGGCTTTGGACATAGAGTGGCTTTGGAGAGTGGCTTTGGACAGTGGCTTTGGACATTGGCTTTGGACATAGAGTGGCTTTGGAGAGTGGCTTTGGACAGTGGCTTTGGACAGTGGCTTTGGACATAGAATGGCTTTGGAGAGTGGTTTGGACAGTGGCTTTGGACAGTGGCTTTGGACATAGAGTGGCTTTGAAGAGTGGCTTTGGAGAGTGGCTTTGGACAGTGGCTTTGGACATAGAGTGGCTTTGGAGAGTGGCTTTGGAGAATGGCTTTGGATAGTGGCTTTGGACATAGAGTGGCTTTGGAGAGTGGCTTTGGAGAGTGGCTTTAGACAGTGGCTGTGGAGATAGAGTGGCTTTGGAGAGTGGCTTTGGACAGTGGCTTTGGACAGTGGCTTTGGACATAGAGTGGCTTTGGACAATGGCTTTGGACAGTGGCTTTGAACAGTGGCTTTGGACAATGGCTTTGGACAGTGGCTTTGGACAGTAGCTTTGGACATAGAGTGGATTTGGATATTGGCTTTGGAGAGTGGCTTTGGACAGTGGCTTTGGACATAGAGTGGCTTTGGACAGTGGCTTTGGACAGTGGCTTTGGACAGTGGCTTTGGACATAGAGTGGCTTTGGACAGTGGCTTTGGACAGTGGCTTTGGACAGTGGCTTTGGACATAGAGTGGCTTTGGACAGTGGCTTTGGATAGTGGCTTTGGACAGTGGCTTTGGACATAGAGTGGCTTTGGACAGTGGCTTTGGACATAGAGTGGCTTTGGACAGTGGCTTTGGACAGTGTCTATGTACAGTGGCTTTGGACATAGAGTGGCTTTAGACAGTGACTTTGGACAGTGGCTTTGGACAGTGGCTTTGGACATAGAGTGGCTTTGGAGAGTGGCTTTGGACAGTGGCTTTGGACATTGGCTTTGGACATAGAGTGGCTTTGGAGAGTGGCTTTGGACAGTGGCTTTGGACAATGGCTTTGGACATAGAATTGCTTTGGAGAGTGGCTTTGGACAGTGGCTTTGGACAGTGGCTTTGGACATAGAGTGGCTTTGAAGAGTGGCTTTGGAGAGTGGCTTTGGACAGTGGCTTTGGACATAGAGTGGCTTTGGAGAGTGGCTTTGTAGAATGGCTTTGGAGAGTGGCTTTGGACATAGAGTGGCTTTGGAGAGTGGCTTTGGAGAGTGGCTTTAGACAGTGGCTGTGGAGATAGAGTGGCTTTGGAGAGTGGCTTTGGACAGTGGCTTTGGACAGTTGCTTTGGACATAGAGTGGCTTTGGACAGTGGCTTTTGACAGTGGCTTTGGACAGTGGCTTTGGACATAGAGTGGCTTTGGAGAGTGGCTTCGGACAGTGACTTTCGACAGTGGCTTTGGACATAGAGTGGCTTTGGAGAGTGGCTTTGGACAGTGGCTTTGGACAGTGGCTTTGGACATAGAGTGGCTTTGGAGAGTGGCTTTGGAGAGTGGCTTTGGACAGTGGCTTTGGATATAGAGTGACTTTCGACAGTGGCTTTGTAGAGTGGCTTTGGACAGTGGCTTTGGACATAGAGTGGCTTTGGATAGTGGCTTTGGTGAGTGGCTTTGGACAGTGGCTTTGGACATAGAGTGGCTTTGGACAGTGGCTTTGGACAGTGGCTTTGGACAGTGGCTTTGGACATAGAGTGGCTTTGGACAGTGGCTTTGGACAGTGGCTTTGGACAGTTGCTTTGGACATAGAGAGGCTTAGGACAGTGGCTTTGGAGAGTGGCTTTGGACAGTGGCTTTGGACATAGAGTGGCTTTGGACAGTGGCTTTGGAGAGTGGCTTTGGAGAGTGGCTTTGGACATAGAGTGGCTTTGGACAGTGGATTTGGAGAGTGGCTTTGGACAGTAGCTTTGGACATAGAGTGGCTTTGGACAGTGGCTTTGGAGAGTGGCTTTGGACAGTGGCTTTGGACATAGAGTGTCTTTGGACAGTGGCTTTGGAGAGTGGCTTTGGACAGTGGCTTTGGACATAGAGTGGCTTTGGACAGTGGAATTGGAGAGTGGCTTTGGACAGTAGCTTTGGACATAGAGTGGCTTTGGACAGTGGCTTTGGAAAGTAGCTTTGGACAGTGGCTTTTAACATAGAGTGGCTTTGGACAGTGGCTTTGGACAGTGGCTTTGGACAGTGGCTTTGGACATAGAATGGATTTGGACAGTGGCTTTAGACAGTGGCTTTGGACAGTGGCTTTGGACATAGAGTGGCTTTGGACAGTGGCTTTGGAGAGTGGCTTTGGACAGTGGCTTTGGACATAGAGTGGCTTTGGACAGTGGCTTTGGACAGTGGCTTTGGACTATGGCTTTGGACATAGAGTGGCTTTGGACATAGAGTGGCTTTGGACAGTGGCTTTGGACAGTGGCTTTGGACATAGAGTGGCTTTGGACAGTGGCTTTGGTCATAGAGTGGCTTTGGAGAGTGGCTTTAGAGAATGTCTTTGGACAGTGGCTTTGGACATAGAGTGGCTTTGGACAGTGGCTTTGGACAGTGGCTTTGGACAGTGGCTTTGGACATAGAGTGGCTTTGGACAGTGGCTTTGGATAGTGGCTTTGGACAGTGGCTTTGGACATAGAGTGGCTTTGGACAGTGGCTTTGGACATAGAGTGGCTTTGGACAGTGGCTTTGGACAGTGTCTATGTACAGTGGCTTTGGACATAGAGTGGCTTTAGAGAGTGACTTTGGACAGTGGCTTTGGACAGTGGCTTTGGACATAGAGTGGCTTTGGAGAGTGGCTTTGGACAGTGGCTTTGGACATTGGCTTTGGACATAGAGTGGCTTTGGAGAGTGGCTTTGGACAGTGGCTTTGGACAGTGGCTTTGGACATAGAATGGCTTTGGAGAGTGGTTTGGACAGTGGCTTTGGACAGTGGCTTTGGACATAGAGTGGCTTTGAAGAGTGGCTTTGGAGAGTGGCTTTGGACAGTGGCTTTGGACATAGAGTGGATTTGGAGAGTGGCTTTGGAGAGTGGCTTTGGACAGTGGCTTTGGACATAGAGTGGCTTTGGACAGTGGCTTTGGACAGTGGCTTTGGACAGTGGCTTTGGACATAGAGTGGCTTTGGACAGTGGCTTTGGACAGTGGCTTTGGACAGTGGCTTTGGACATAGAGTGGCTTTGGACAGTGGCTTTGGATAGTGGCTTTGGACAGTGGCTTTGGACATAGAGTGGCTTTGGACAGTGGCTTTGGACATAGAGTGGCTTTGGACAGTGGCTTTGGACAGTGTCTATGTACAGTGGCTTTGGACATAGAGTGGCTTTAGACAGTGACTTTGGACAGTGGCTTTGGACAGTGGCTTTGGACATAGAGTGGCTTTGGAGAGTGGCTTTGGACAGTGGCTTTGGACATTGGCTTTGGACATAGAGTGGCTTTGGAGAGTGGCTTTGGACAGTGGCTTTGGACAGTGGCTTTGGACATAGAATTGCTTTGGAGAGTGGCTTTGGACAGTGGCTTTGGTCAGTGGCTTTGGACATAGAGAGGCTTTGAAGAGTGGCTTTGGAGAGTGGCTTTGGACAGTGGCTTTGGACATAGAGTGGCTTTGGAGAGTGGCTTTGTAGAATGGCTTTGGAGAGTGGCTTTGGACATAGAGTGGCTTTGGAGAGTGGCTTTGGAGAGTGGCTTTAGACAGTGGCTGTGGAGATAGAGTGGCTTTGGAGAGTGGCTTTGGACAGTGGCTTTGGACAGTTGCTTTGGACATAGAGTGGATTTGGAGAGTGGCTTTGGAGAGTGGCTTTGGACAGTGGCTTTGGACATAGAGTGGCTTTGGACAGTGGCTTTGGACAGTGGCTTTGGACAGTGGCTTTGGACATAGAGTGGCTCTGGACAGTGGCTTTGGACAGTGGCTTTGGACAGTGGCTTTGGACATAGAGTGGCTTTGGACAGTGGCTTTGGATAGTGGCTTTGGACAGTGGCTTTGGACATAGAGTGGCTTTGGACAGTGGCTTTGGACATAGAGTGGCTTTGGAGAGTGTCTTTGGACAGTGTCTATGTACAGTGGCTTTGGACATAGAGTGGCTTTAGACAGTGACTTTGGACAATGGCTTTGGACAGTGGCTTTGGACATAGAGTGGCTTTGGAGAGTAGCTTTGGACAGTGGCTTTGGACATTGGCTTTGGACATAGAGTGGCTTTGGAGAGTGGCTTTGGACAGTGGCTTTGGACAGTGGCTTTGGACATAGATTGGCTTTGGAGAGTGGTTTGGACAGTGGCTTTGGACAGTGGCTTTTGACATAGAGTGGCTTTGAAGAGTGGCTTTGGAAAGTGGCTTTGGACAGTGGCTTTGGACATAGAGTGGCTTTGGAGAGTGGCTTTGGAGAATGGCTTTGGAGAGTGGCTTTGGACATAGAGTGGCTTTGGAGAGTGGCTTTGGAGAGTGGCTTTAGACAGTGGCTGTGGAGATAGAGTGGCTTTGGAGAGTGGCTTTGGACAGTGGCTTTGGACAGTGGCTTTGGACATAGAGTGGCTTTGGACAATGGCTTTGGACAGTGGCTTTGAACAGTGGCTTTGGACAATGGCTTTGGACAGTGGCTTTGGACAGTGGCTTTGGACATAGAGTGGATTTGGAGAGTGGCTTTGGAGAGTGGCTTTGGACAGTGGCTTTGGACATAGAGTGGCTTTGGACAGTGGCTTTGGACAGTGGCTTTGGACAGTGGCTTTGGACATAGAGTGGCTTTGGACAGTGGCTTTGGACAGTGGCTTTGGACAGTGGCTTTGGACGTAGAGTGGCTTTGGACAGTGGCTTTGGATAGTGGCTTTGGACAGTGGCTTTGGACATAGAGTGGCTTTGGACAGTGGCTTTGGACATAGAGTGGCTTTGGACAGTGGCTTTGGACAGTGTCTATGTACAGTGGCTTTGGACATAGAGTGGCTTTAGACAGTGACTTTGGACAGTGGCTTTGGACAGTGGCTTTGGACATAGAGTGGCTTTGGAGAGTGGCTTTGGACAGTGGCTTTGGACATTGGCTTTGGACATAGAGTGGCTTTGGAGAGTGGCTTTGGACAGTGGCTTTGGACAGTGGCTTTGGACATAGAATTGCTTTGGAGAGTGGCTTTGGACAGTGGCTTTGGACAGTGGCTTTGGACATAGAGTGGCTTTGAAGAGTGGCTTTGGAGAGTGGCTTTGGACAGTGGCTTTGGACATAGGGTGGCTTTGGAGAGTGGCTTTGTAGAATGGCTTTGGAGAGTGGCTTTGGACATAGAGTGGCTTTGGAGAGTGGCTTTGGAGAGTGGCTTTAGACAGTGGCTGTGGAGATAGAGTGGCTTTGGAGAGTGGCTTTGGACAGTGGCTTTGGACAGTTGCTTTGGACATAGAGTGGCTTTGGACAGTGGCTTTTGACAGTGGCTTTGGACAGTGGCTTTGGACATAGAGTGGCTTTGGAGAGTGGCTTCGGACAGTGACTTTCGACAGTGGCTTTGGACATAGAGTGGCTTTGGAGAGTGGCTTTGGACAGTGGCTTTGGACAGTAGCTTTGGACATAGAGTGGCTTTGGAGAGTGGCTTTGGAGAGTGGCTTTGGACAGTGGCTTTGGATATAGAGTGACTTTCGACAGTGGCTTTGTAGAGTGGCTTTGGACAGTGGCTTTGGACATAGAGTGGCTTTGGATAGTGGCTTTGGTGAGTGGCTTTGGACAGTGGCTTTGGACATAGAGTGGCTTTGGACAGTGGCTTTGGACAGTGGCTTTCGACAGTGGCTTTGGACATAGAGTGGCTTTGGACAGTGGCTTTGGACAGTGGGTTTGGACAGTTGCTTTGGACATAGAGAGGCTTAGGACAGTGGCTTTGGAGAGTGGCTTTGGACAGTGGCTTTGGACATAGAGTGGCTTTGGACAGTGGCTTTGGAGAGTGGCTTTGGAGAGTGGCTTTGGACATAGAGTGGCTTTGGACAGTGGATTTGGAGAGTGGCTTTGGACAGTGGCTTTGGACATAGAGTGGCTTTGGACAGTGGCTTTGGAGAGTGGCTTTGGACAGTGGCTTTGGACATAGAGTGTCTTTGGACAGTGGCTTTGGAGAGTGGCTTTGGACAGTGGCTTTGGACATAGAGTGGCTTTGGACAGTGGAATTGGAGAGTGGCTTTGGACAGTAGCTTTGGACATAGAGTGGCTTTGGACAGTGGCTTTGGAAAGTAGCTTTGGACAGTGGCTTTTAACATAGAGTGGCTTTGGACAGTGGCTTTGGACAGTGGCTTTGGACAGTGGCTTTGGACATAGAGTGGATTTGGACAGTGGCTTTAGACAGTGGCTTTGGACAGTGGCTTTGGACATAGAGTGGCTTTGGACAGTGGCTTTGGAGAGTGGCTTTGGACAGTGGCTTTGGACATAGAGTGGCTTTGGACAGTGGCTTTGGACAGTGGCTTTGGACTATGGCTTTGGACATAGAGTGGCTTTGGACATAGAGTGGCTTTGGACAGTGGCTTTGGACAGTAGCTTTGGACATAGAGTGGCTTTGGACAGTGGCTTTGGTCATAGAGTGGCTTTGGAGAGTGGCTTTAGAGAATGTCTTTGGACAGTGGCTTTGGACATAGAGTGGCTTTGGACAGTGGCTTTGGACAGTGGCTTTGGACAGTGGCTTTGGACATAGAGTGGCTTTGGACAGTGGCTTTGGATAGTGGCTTTGGACAGTGGCTTTGGACATAGAGTGGCTTGGGACAGTGGCTTTGGACATAGAGTGGCTTTGGACAGTGGCTTTGGACAGTGTCTATGTACAGTGGCTTTGGACATAGAGTGGCTTTAGACAGTGACTTTGGACAGTGGCTTTGGACAGTGGCTTTGGACATAGAGTGGCTTTGGAGAGTGGCTTTGGACAGTGGCTTTGGACATTGGCTTTGGACATAGAGTGGCTTTGGAGAGTGGCTTTGGACAGTGGCTTTGGACAGTGGCTTTGGACATAGAATGGCTTTGGAGAGTGGTTTGGCCAGTGGCTTTGGACAGTGGCTTTGGACATAGAGTGGCTTTGAAGAGTGGCTTTGGAGAGTGGCTTTGGACAGTGGCTTTGGACATAGAGTGGCTTTGGAGAGTGGCTTTGGAGAATGGCTTTGGAGAGTGGCTTTGGACATAGAGTGGCTTTGGAGAGTGGCTTTGGGGAGTGGCTTTAGACAGTGGCTGTGGAGATAGAGTGGCTTTGGAGAGTGGCTTTGGACAGTGGCTTTGGACAGTGGCTTTGGACATAGAGTGGCTTTGGACAATGGCTTTGGACAGTGGCTTTGAACAGTGGCTTTGGACAATGGCTTTGGACAGTGGCTTTGGACAGTAGCTTTGGACATAGAGTGGATTTGGAGAGTGGCTTTGGAGAGTGGCTTTTGACAGTGGCTTTGGACATAGAGTGGCTTTGGACAGTGGCTTTGGATAGTGGCTTTGGACAGTGGCTTTGGACATAGAGTGGCTTTGGACAGTGGCTTTGGACAGTGGCTTTGGACAGTGGCTTTGGACGTAGAGTGGCTTTGGACAGTGGCTTTGGATAGTGGCTTTGGACAGTGGCTTTGGACATAGAGTGGCTTTGGACAGTGGCTTTGGACATAGAGTGGCTTTGGACAGTGGCTTTGGACAGTGTCTATGTACAGTGGCTTTGGACATAGAGTGGCTTTAGACAGTGACTTTGGACAGTGGCTTTGGACAGTGGCTTTGGACATAGAGTGGCTTTGGAGAGTGGCTTTGGACAGTGGCTTTGGACATTGGCTTTGGACATAGAGTGGCTTTGGACAGTGGCTTTGGACAGTGGCTTTGGACAGTGGCTTTGGACATAGAGTGGCTTTGGACAGTGGCTTTGGATAGTGGCTTTGGACAGTGGCTTTGGACATAGAGTGGCTTTGGACAGTGGCTTTGGACATAGAGTGGCTTTGGACAGTGGCTTTGGACAGTGTCTATGTACAGTGGCTTTGGACATAGAGTGGCTTTAGACAGTGACTTTGGACAGTGGCTTTGGACAGTGGCTTTGGACATAGAGTGGCTTTGGAGAGTGGCTTTGGACAGTGGCTTTGGACATTGGCTTTGGACATAGAGTGGCTTTGGAGAGTGGCTTTGGACAGTGGCTTTGGACAATGGCTTTGGACATAGAATTGCTTTGGAGAGTGGCTTTGGACAGTGGCTTTGGACAGTGGCTTTGGACATAGAGTGGCTTTGAAGAGTGGCTTTGGAGAGTGGCTTTGGACAGTGGCTTTGGACATAGAGTGGCTTTGGAGAGTGGCTTTGTAGAATGGCTTTGGAGAGTGGCTTTGGACATAGAGTGGCTTTGGAGAGTGGCTTTGGAGAGTGGCTTTAGACAGTGGCTGTGGAGATAGAGTGGCTTTGGAGAGTGGCTTTGGACAGTGGCTTTGGACAGTTGCTTTGGACATAGAGTGGCTTTGGACAGTGGCTTTTGACAGTGGCTTTGGACAGTGGCTTTGGACATAGAGTGGCTTTGGAGAGTGGCTTCGGACAGTGACTTTCGACAGTGGCTTTGGACATAGAGTGGCTTTGGAGAGTGGCTTTGGACAGTGGCTTTGGACAGTGGCTTTGGACATAGAGTGGCTTTGGAGAGTGGCTTTGGAGAGTGGCTTTGGACAGTGGCTTTGGATATAGAGTGACTTTCGACAGTGGCTTTGTAGAGTGGCTTTGGACAGTGGCTTTGGACATAGAGTGGCTTTGGATAGTGGCTTTGGTGAGTGGCTTTGGACAGTGGCTTTGGACATAGAGTGGCTTTGGACAGTGGCTTTGGACAGTGGCTTTGGACAGTGGCTTTGGACATAGAGTGGCTTTGGACAGTGGCTTTGGACAGTGGCTTTGGACAGTTGCTTTGGACATAGAGAGGCTTAGGACAGTGGCTTTGGAGAGTGGCTTTGGACAGTGGCTTTGGACATAGAGTGGCTTTGGACAGTGGCTTTGGAGAGTGGCTTTGGAGAGTGGCTTTGGACATAGAGTGGCTTTGGACAGTGGATTTGGAGAGTGGCTTTGGACAGTAGCTTTGGACATAGAGTGGCTTTGGACAGTGGCTTTGGAGAGTGGCTTTGGACAGTGGCTTTGGACATAGAGTGTCTTTGGACAGTGGCTTTGGAGAGTGGCTTTGGACAGTGGCTTTGGACATAGAGTGGCTTTGGACAGTGGAATTGGAGAGTGGCTTTGGACAGTAGCTTTGGACATAGAGTGGCTTTGGACAGTGGCTTTGGAAAGTAGCTTTGGACAGTGGCTTTTAACATAGAGTGGCTTTGGACAGTGGCTTTGGACAGTGGCTTTGGACAGTGGCTTTGGACATAGAATGGATTTGGACAGTGGCTTTAGACAGTGGCTTTGGACAGTGGCTTTGGACATAGAGTGGCTTTGGACAGTGGCTTTGGAGAGTGGCTTTGGACAGTGGCTTTGGACATAGAGTGGCTTTGGACAGTGGCTTTGGACAGTGGCTTTGGACTATGGCTTTGGACATAGAGTGGCTTTGGACATAGAGTGGCTTTGGACAGTGGCTTTGGACAGTGGCTTTGGACATAGAGTGGCTTTGGACAGTGGCTTTGGTCATAGAGTGGCTTTGGAGAGTGGCTTTAGAGAATGTCTTTGGACAGTGGCTTTGGACATAGAGTGGCTTTGGACAGTGGCTTTGGACAGTGGCTTTGGACAGTGGCTTTGGACATAGAGTGGCTTTGGACAGTGGCTTTGGATAGTGGCTTTGGACAGTGGCTTTGGACATAGAGTGGCTTTGGACAGTGGCTTTGGACATAGAGTGGCTTTGGACAGTGGCTTTGGACAGTGTCTATGTACAGTGGCTTTGGACATAGAGTGGCTTTAGAGAGTGACTTTGGACAGTGGCTTTGGACAGTGGCTTTGGACATAGAGTGGCTTTGGAGAGTGGCTTTGGACAGTGGCTTTGGACATTGGCTTTGGACATAGAGTGGCTTTGGAGAGTGGCTTTGGACAGTGGCTTTGGACAGTGGCTTTGGACATAGAATGGCTTTGGAGAGTGGTTTGGACAGTGGCTTTGGACAGTGGCTTTGGACATAGAGTGGCTTTGAAGAGTGGCTTTGGAGAGTGGCTTTGGACAGTGGCTTTGGACATAGAGTGGATTTGGAGAGTGGCTTTGGAGAGTGGCTTTGGACAGTGGCTTTGGACATAGAGTGGCTTTGGACAGTGGCTTTGGACAGTGGCTTTGGACAGTGGCTTTGGACATAGAGTGGCTTTGGACAGTGGCTTTGGACAGTGGCTTTGGACAGTGGCTTTGGACATAGAGTGGCTTTGGACAGTGGCTTTGGATAGTGGCTTTGGACAGTGGCTTTGGACATAGAGTGGCTTTGGACAGTGGCTTTGGACATAGAGTGGCTTTGGACAGTGGCTTTGGACAGTGTCTATGTACAGTGGCTTTGGACATAGAGTGGCTTTAGACAGTGACTTTGGACAGTGGCTTTGGACAGTGGCTTTGGACATAGAGTGGCTTTGGAGAGTGGCTTTGGACAGTGGCTTTGGACATTGGCTTTGGACATAGAGTGGCTTTGGAGAGTGGCTTTGGACAGTGGCTTTGGACAGTGGCTTTGGACATAGAATTGCTTTGGAGAGTGGCTTTGGACAGTGGCTTTGGTCAGTGGCTTTGGACATAGAGAGGCTTTGAAGAGTGGCTTTGGAGAGTGGCTTTGGACAGTGGCTTTGGACATAGAGTGGCTTTGGAGAGTGGCTTTGTAGAATGGCTTTGGAGAGTGGCTTTGGACATAGAGTGGCTTTGGAGAGTGGCTTTGGAGAGTGGCTTTAGACAGTGGCTGTGGAGATAGAGTGGCTTTGGAGAGTGGCTTTGGACAGTGGCTTTGGACAGTTGCTTTGGACATAGAGTGGATTTGGAGAGTGGCTTTGGAGAGTGGCTTTGGACAGTGGCTTTGGACATAGAGTGGCTTTGGACAGTGGCTTTGGACAGTGGCTTTGGACAGTGGCTTTGGACATAGAGTGGCTCTGGACAGTGGCTTTGGACAGTGGCTTTGGACAGTGGCTTTGGACATAGAGTGGCTTTGGACAGTGGCTTTGGATAGTGGCTTTGGACAGTGGCTTTGGACATAGAGTGGCTTTGGACAGTGGCTTTGGACATAGAGTGGCTTTGGAGAGTGTCTTTGGACAGTGTCTATGTACAGTGGCTTTGGACATAGAGTGGCTTTAGACAGTGACTTTGGACAATGGCTTTGGACAGTGGCTTTGGACATAGAGTGGCTTTGGAGAGTAGCTTTGGACAGTGGCTTTGGACATTGGCTTTGGACATAGAGTGGCTTTGGAGAGTGGCTTTGGACAGTGGCTTTGGACAGTGGCTTTGGACATAGATTGGCTTTGGAGAGTGGTTTGGACAGTGGCTTTGGACAGTGGCTTTTGACATAGAGTGGCTTTGAAGAGTGGCTTTGGAAAGTGGCTTTGGACAGTGGCTTTGGACATAGAGTGGCTTTGGAGAGTGGCTTTGGAGAATGGCTTTGGAGAGTGGCTTTGGACATAGAGTGGCTTTGGAGAGTGGCTTTGGAGAGTGGCTTTAGACAGTGGCTGTGGAGATAGAGTGGCTTTGGAGAGTGGCTTTGGACAGTGGCTTTGGACAGTGGCTTTGGACATAGAGTGGCTTTGGACAATGGCTTTGGACAGTGGCTTTGAACAGTGGCTTTGGACAATGGCTTTGGACAGTGGCTTTGGACAGTGGCTTTGGACATAGAGTGGATTTGGAGAGTGGCTTTGGAGAGTGGCTTTGGACAGTGGCTTTGGACATAGAGTGGCTTTGGACAGTGGCTTTGGACAGTGGCTTTGGACAGTGGCTTTGGACATAGAGTGGCTTTGGACAGTGGCTTTGGACAGTGGCTTTGGACAGTGGCTTTGGACGTAGAGTGGCTTTGGACAGTGGCTTTGGATAGTGGCTTTGGACAGTGGCTTTGGACATAGAGTGGCTTTGGACAGTGGCTTTGGACATAGAGTGGCTTTGGACAGTGGCTTTGGACAGTGTCTATGTACAGTGGCTTTGGACATAGAGTGGCTTTAGACAGTGACTTTGGACAGTGGCTTTGGACAGTGGCTTTGGACATAGAGTGGCTTTGGAGAGTGGCTTTGGACAGTGGCTTTGGACATTGGCTTTGGACATAGAGTGGCTTTGGAGAGTGGCTTTGGACAGTGGCTTTGGACAGTGGCTTTGGACATAGAATTGCTTTGGAGAGTGGCTTTGGACAGTGGCTTTGGACAGTGGCTTTGGACATAGAGTGGCTTTGAAGAGTGGCTTTGGAGAGTGGCTTTGGACAGTGGCTTTGGACATAGGGTGGCTTTGGAGAGTGGCTTTGTAGAATGGCTTTGGAGAGTGGCTTTGGACATAGAGTGGCTTTGGAGAGTGGCTTTGGAGAGTGGCTTTAGACAGTGGCTGTGGAGATAGAGTGGCTTTGGAGAGTGGCTTTGGACAGTGGCTTTGGACAGTTGCTTTGGACATAGAGTGGCTTTGGACAGTGGCTTTTGACAGTGGCTTTGGACAGTGGCTTTGGACATAGAGTGGCTTTGGAGAGTGGCTTCGGACAGTGACTTTCGACAGTGGCTTTGGACATAGAGTGGCTTTGGAGAGTGGCTTTGGACAGTGGCTTTGGACAGTAGCTTTGGACATAGAGTGGCTTTGGAGAGTGGCTTTGGAGAGTGGCTTTGGACAGTGGCTTTGGATATAGAGTGACTTTCGACAGTGGCTTTGTAGAGTGGCTTTGGACAGTGGCTTTGGACATAGAGTGGCTTTGGATAGTGGCTTTGGTGAGTGGCTTTGGACAGTGGCTTTGGACATAGAGTGGCTTTGGACAGTGGCTTTGGACAGTGGCTTTCGACAGTGGCTTTGGACATAGAGTGGCTTTGGACAGTGGCTTTGGACAGTGGGTTTGGACAGTTGCTTTGGACATAGAGAGGCTTAGGACAGTGGCTTTGGAGAGTGGCTTTGGACAGTGGCTTTGGACATAGAGTGGCTTTGGACAGTGGCTTTGGAGAGTGGCTTTGGAGAGTGGCTTTGGACATAGAGTGGCTTTGGACAGTGGATTTGGAGAGTGGCTTTGGACAGTGGCTTTGGACATAGAGTGGCTTTGGACAGTGGCTTTGGAGAGTGGCTTTGGACAGTGGCTTTGGACATAGAGTGTCTTTGGACAGTGGCTTTGGAGAGTGGCTTTGGACAGTGGCTTTGGACATAGAGTGGCTTTGGACAGTGGAATTGGAGAGTGGCTTTGGACAGTAGCTTTGGACATAGAGTGGCTTTGGACAGTGGCTTTGGAAAGTAGCTTTGGACAGTGGCTTTTAACATAGAGTGGCTTTGGACAGTGGCTTTGGACAGTGGCTTTGGACAGTGGCTTTGGACATAGAGTGGATTTGGACAGTGGCTTTAGACAGTGGCTTTGGACAGTGGCTTTGGACATAGAGTGGCTTTGGACAGTGGCTTTGGAGAGTGGCTTTGGACAGTGGCTTTGGACATAGAGTGGCTTTGGACAGTGGCTTTGGACAGTGGCTTTGGACTATGGCTTTGGACATAGAGTGGCTTTGGACATAGAGTGGCTTTGGACAGTGGCTTTGGACAGTAGCTTTGGACATAGAGTGGCTTTGGACAGTGGCTTTGGTCATAGAGTGGCTTTGGAGAGTGGCTTTAGAGAATGTCTTTGGACAGTGGCTTTGGACATAGAGTGGCTTTGGACAGTGGCTTTGGACAGTGGCTTTGGACAGTGGCTTTGGACATAGAGTGGCTTTGGACAGTGGCTTTGGATAGTGGCTTTGGACAGTGGCTTTGGACATAGAGTGGCTTGGGACAGTGGCTTTGGACATAGAGTGGCTTTGGACAGTGGCTTTGGACAGTGTCTATGTACAGTGGCTTTGGACATAGAGTGGCTTTAGACAGTGACTTTGGACAGTGGCTTTGGACAGTGGCTTTGGACATAGAGTGGCTTTGGAGAGTGGCTTTGGACAGTGGCTTTGGACATTGGCTTTGGACATAGAGTGGCTTTGGAGAGTGGCTTTGGACAGTGGCTTTGGACAGTGGCTTTGGACATAGAATGGCTTTGGAGAGTGGTTTGGCCAGTGGCTTTGGACAGTGGCTTTGGACATAGAGTGGCTTTGAAGAGTGGCTTTGGAGAGTGGCTTTGGACAGTGGCTTTGGACATAGAGTGGCTTTGGAGAGTGGCTTTGGAGAATGGCTTTGGAGAGTGGCTTTGGACATAGAGTGGCTTTGGAGAGTGGCTTTGGGGAGTGGCTTTAGACAGTGGCTGTGGAGATAGAGTGGCTTTGGAGAGTGGCTTTGGACAGTGGCTTTGGACAGTGGCTTTGGACATAGAGTGGCTTTGGACAATGGCTTTGGACAGTGGCTTTGAACAGTGGCTTTGGACAATGGCTTTGGACAGTGGCTTTGGACAGTAGCTTTGGACATAGAGTGGATTTGGAGAGTGGCTTTGGAGAGTGGCTTTGGACAGTGGCTTTGGACATAGAGTGGCTTTGGACAGTGGCTTTGGATAGTGGCTTTGGACAGTGGCTTTGGACATAGAGTGGCTTTGGACAGTGGCTTTGGACAGTGGCTTTGGACAGTGGCTTTGGACGTAGAGTGGCTTTGGACAGTGGCTTTGGATAGTGGCTTTGGACAGTGGCTTTGGACATAGAGTGGCTTTGGACAGTGGCTTTGGACATAGAGTGGCTTTGGACAGTGGCTTTGGACAGTGTCTATGTACAGTGGCTTTGGACATAGAGTGGCTTTAGACAGTGACTTTGGACAGTGGCTTTGGACAGTGGCTTTGGACATAGAGTGGCTTTGGAGAGTGGCTTTGGACAGTGGCTTTGGACATTGGCTTTGGACATAGAGTGGCTTTGGAGAGTGGCTTTGGACAGTGGCTTTGGACAGTGGCTTTGGACATAGAATTGCTTTGGAGAGTGGCTTTGGACAGTGGCTTTGGACAGTGGCTTTGGACATAGAGTGGCTTTGAAGAGTGGCTTTGGAGAGTGGCTTTGGACAGTGGCTTTGGACATAGGGTGGCTTTGGAGAGTGGCTTTGTAGAATGGCTTTGGAGAGTGGCTTTGGACATAGAGTGGCTTTGGAGAGTGGCTTTGGAGAGTGGCTTTAGACAGTGGCTGTGGAGATAGAGTGGCTTTGGAGAGTGGCTTTGGACAGTGGCTTTGGACAGTTGCTTTGGACATAGAGTGGCTTTGGACAGTGGCTTTTGACAGTGGCTTTGGACAGTGGCTTTGGACATAGAGTGGCTTTGGAGAGTGGCTTCGGACAGTGACTTTCGACAGTGGCATTGGACATAGAGTGGCTTTGGAGAGTGGCTTTGGACAGTGGCTTTGGACAGTAGCTTTGGACATAGAGTGGCTTTGGAGAGTGGCTTTGGAGAGTGGCTTTGGACAGTGGCTTTGGATATAGAGTGACTTTCGACAGTGGCTTTGTAGAGTGGCTTTGGACAGTGGCTTTGGACATAGAGTGTCTTTGGATAGTGGCTTTGGTGAGTGGCTTTGGACAGTGGCTTTGGACATAGAGTGGCTTTGGACAGTGGCTTTGGACAGTGGCTTTGGACAGTGGCTTTGGACATAGAGTGGCTTTGGACAGTGGCTTTGGACAGTGGGTTTGGACAGTTGCTTTGGATATAGAGAGGCTTAGGACAGTGGCTTTGGAGAGTGGCTTTGGACAGTGGCTTTGGACATAGAGTGGCTTTGGACAGTGGCTTTGGAGAGTGGCTTTGGAGAGTGGCTTTGGACATAGAGTGGCTTTGGACAGTGGATTTGGAGAGTGGCTTTGGACAGTGGCTTTGGACATAGAGTGGCTTTGGACAGTGGCTTTGGAGAGTGGCCATGGACAGTGGCTTTGGACATAGAGTGTCTTTGGACAGTGGCTTTGGAGAGTGGCTTTGGACAGTGGCTTTGGACATAGAGTGGCTTTGGACAGTGGAATTGGAGAGTGGCTTTGGACAGTAGCTTTGGACATAGAGTGGCTTTGGACAGTGGCTTTGGAAAGTAGCTTTGGACAGTGGCTTTTAACATAGAGTGGCTTTGGACAGTGGCTTTGGACAGTGGCTTTGGACAGTGGCTTTGGACATAGAGTGGATTTGGACAGTGGCTTTAGACAGTGGCTTTGGACAGTGGCTTTGGACATAGAGTGGCTTTGGACAGTGGCTTTGGAGAGTGGCTTTGGACAGTGGCTTTGGACATAGAGTGGCTTTGGACAGTGGCTTTGGACAGTGGCTTTGGACTATGGCTTTGGACATAGAGTGGCTTTGGACATAGAGTGGCTTTGGACAGTGGCTTTGGACAGTAGCTTTGGACATAGAGTGGCTTTGGACAGTGGCTTTGGTCATAGAGTGGCTTTGGAGAGTGGCTTTAGAGAATGTCTTTGGACAGTGGCTTTGGACATAGAGTGGCTTTGGACAGTGGCTTTGGACAGTGGCTTTGGACAGTGGCTTTGGACATAGAGTGGCTTTGGACAGTGGCTTTGGATAGTGGCTTTGGACAGTGGCTTTGGACATAGAGTGGCTTGGGACAGTGGCTTTGGACATAGAGTGGCTTTGGACAGTGGCTTTGGACAGTGTCTATGTACAGTGGCTTTGGACATAGAGTGGCTTTAGACAGTGACTTTGGACAGTGGCTTTGGACAGTGGCTTTGGACATAGAGTGGCTTTGGAGAGTGGCTTTGGACAGTGGCTTTGGACATTGGCTTTGGACATAGAGTGGCTTTGGAGAGTGGCTTTGGACAGTGGCTTTGGACAGTGGCTTTGGACATAGAATGGCTTTGGAGAGTGGTTTGGACAGTGGCTTTGGACAGTGGCTTTGGACATAGAGTGGCTTTGAAGAGTGGCTTTGGAGAGTGGCTTTGGACAGTGGCTTTGGACATAGAGTGGCTTTGGAGAGTGGCTTTGGAGAATGGCTTTGGAGAGTGGCTTTGGACATAGAGTGGCTTTGGAGAGTGGCTTTGGAGAGTGGCTTTAGACAGTGGCTGTGGAGATAGAGTGGCTTTGGAGAGTGGCTTTGGACAGTGGCTTTGGACAGTGGCTTTGGACATAGAGTGGCTTTGGACAATGGCTTTGGACAGTGGCTTTGAACAGTGGCTTTGGACAATGGCTTTGGACAGTGGCTTTGGACAGTGGCTTTGGACATAGAGTGGATTTGGAGAGTGGCTTTGGAGAGTGGCTTTGGACAGTGGCTTTGGACATAGAGTGGCTTTGGACAGTGGCTTTGGACAGTGGCTTTGGACAGTGGCTTTGGACATAGAGTGGCTTTGGACAGTGGCTTTGGACAGTGGCTTTGGACAGTGGCTTTGGACATAGAGTGGCTTTGGACAGTGGCTTTGGATAGTGGCTTTGGACAGTGGCTTTGGACATAGAGTGGCTTTGGACAGTGGCTTTGGAGAGTGGCTTTGGACAGTGGCTTTGGATATAGAGTGACTTTCGACAGTGGCTTTGTAGAGTGGCTTTGGACAGTGGCTTTGGACATAGAGTGGCTTTGGATAGTGGCTTTGGTGAGTGGCTTTGGACAGTGGCTTTGGACATAGAGTGGCTTTGGACAGTGGCTTTGGACAGTGGCTTTGGACAGTGGCTTTGGACATAGAGTGGCTTTGGACAGTGGCTTTGGACAGTGGGTTTGGACAGTTGCTTTGGACATAGAGAGGCTTAGGACAGTGGCTTTGGAGAGTGGCTTTGGACAGTGGCTTTGGACATAGAGTGGCTTTGGACAGTGGCTTTGGAGAGTGGCTTTGGAGAGTGGCTTTGGACATAGAGTGGCTTTGGACAGTGGATTTGGAGAGTGGCTTTGGACAGTGGCTTTGGACATAGAGTGGCTTTGGACAGTGGCTTTGGAGAGTGGCTTTGGACAGTGGCTTTGGACATAGAGTGTCTTTGGACAGTGGCTTTGGAGAGTGGCTTTGGACAGTGGCTTTGGACATAGAGTGGCTTTGGACAGTGGAATTGGAGAGTGGCTTTGGACAGTAGCTTTGGACATAGAGTGGCTTTGGACAGTGGCTTTGGAAAGTAGCTTTGGACAGTGGCTTTTAACATAGAGTGGCTTTGGACAGTGGCTTTGGACAGTGGCTTTGGACAGTGGCTTTGGACATAGAGTGGATTTGGACAGTGGCTTTAGACAGTGGCTTTGGACAGTGGCTTTGGACATAGAGTGGCTTTGGACAGTGGCTTTGGAGAGTGGCTTTGGACAGTGGCTTTGGACATAGAGTGGCTTTGGACAGTGGCTTTGGACAGTGGCTTTGGACTATGGCTTTGGACATAGAGTGGCTTTGGACATAGAGTGGCTTTGGACAGTGGCTTTGGACAGTAGCTTTGGACATAGAGTGGCTTTGGACAGTGGCTTTGGTCATAGAGTGGCTTTGGAGAGTGGCTTTAGAGAATGTCTTTGGACAGTGGCTTTGGACATAGAGTGGCTTTGGACAGTGGCTTTGGACAGTGGCTTTGGACAGTGGCTTTGGACATAGAGTGGCTTTGGACAGTGGCTTTGGATAGTGGCTTTGGACAGTGGCTTTGGACATAGAGTGGCTTGGGACAGTGGCTTTGGACATAGAGTGGCTTTGGACAGTGGCTTTGGACAGTGTCTATGTACAGTGGCTTTGGACATAGAGTGGCTTTAGACAGTGACTTTGGACAGTGGCTTTGGACAGTGGCTTTGGACATAGAGTGGCTTTGGAGAGTGGCTTTGGACAGTGGCTTTGGACATTGGCTTTGGACATAGAGTGGTTTGGAGAGTGGCTTTGGACAGTGGCTTTGGACAGTGGCTTTGGACATAGAATGGCTTTGGAGAGTGGTTTGGACAGTGGCTTTGGACAGTAGCTTTGGACATAGAGTGGCTTTGAAGAGTGGCTTTGGAGAGTGGCTTTGGACAGTGGCTTTGGACATAGAGTGGCTTTGGACAGTGGCTTTGGACAGTGGCTTTGGACAGTGGCTTTGGACATAGAGTGGCTTTGGACAGTGGCTTTGGACAGTGGCTTTGGACAGTGGCTTTGGACATAGAGTGGCTTTGGACAGTGGCTTTGGATAGTGGCTTTGGACAGTGGCTTTGGACATAGAGTGGCTTTGGACAGTGGCTTTGGAGAGTGGCTTTGGACAGTGGCTTTGGATATAGAGTGACTTTCGACAGTGGCTTTGTAGAGTGGCTTTGGACAGTGGCTTTGGACATAGAGTGGCTTTGGATAGTGGCTTTGGTGAGTGGCTTTGGACAGTGGCTTTGGACATAGAGTGGCTTTGGACAGTGGCTTTGGACAGTGGCTTTGGACAGTGGCTTTGGACATAGAGTGGCTTTGGACAGTGGCTTTGGACAGTGGGTTTGGACAGTTGCTTTGGACATAGAGAGGCTTAGGACAGTGGCTTTGGAGAGTGGCTTTGGACAGTGGCTTTGGACATAGAGTGGCTTTGGACAGTGGCTTTGGAGAGTGGCTTTGGAGAGTGGCTTTGGACATAGAGTGGCTTTGGACAGTGGATTTGGAGAGTGGCTTTGGACAGTGGCTTTGGACATAGAGTGGCTTTGGACAGTGGCTTTGGAGAGTGGCTTTGGACAGTGGCTTTGGACATAGAGTGTCTTTGGACAGTGGCTTTGGAGAGTGGCTTTGGACAGTGGCTTTGGACATAGAGTGGCTTTGGACAGTGGAATTGGAGAGTGGCTTTGGACAGTAGCTTTGGACATAGAGTGGCTTTGGACAGTGGCTTTGGAAAGTAGCTTTGGACAGTGGCTTTTAACATAGAGTGGCTTTGGACAGTGGCTTTGGACAGTGGCTTTGGACAGTGGCTTTGGACATAGAGTGGATTTGGACAGTGGCTTTAGACAGTGGCTTTGGACAGTGGCTTTGGACATAGAGTGGCTTTGGACAGTGGCTTTGGAGAGTGGCTTTGGACAGTGGCTTTGGACATAGAGTGGCTTTGGACAGTGGCTTTGGACAGTGGCTTTGGACTATGGCTTTGGACATAGAGTGGCTTTGGACATAGAGTGGCTTTGGACAGTGGCTTTGGACAGTAGCTTTGGACATAGAGTGGCTTTGGACAGTGGCTTTGGTCATAGAGTGGCTTTGGAGAGTGGCTTTAGAGAATGTCTTTGGACAGTGGCTTTGGACATAGAGTGGCTTTGGACAGTGGCTTTGGACAGTGGCTTTGGACAGTGGCTTTGGACATAGAGTGGCTTTGGACAGTGGCTTTGGATAGTGGCTTTGGACAGTGGCTTTGGACATAGAGTGGCTTGGGACAGTGGCTTTGGACATAGAGTGGCTTTGGACAGTGGCTTTGGACAGTGTCTATGTACAGTGGCTTTGGACATAGAGTGGCTTTAGACAGTGACTTTGGACAGTGGCTTTGGACAGTGGCTTTGGACATAGAGTGGCTTTGGAGAGTGGCTTTGGACAGTGGCTTTGGACATTGGCTTTGGACATAGAGTGGTTTGGAGAGTGGCTTTGGACAGTGGCTTTGGACAGTGGCTTTGGACATAGAATGGCTTTGGAGAGTGGTTTGGACAGTGGCTTTGGACAGTAGCTTTGGACATAGAGTGGCTTTGAAGAGTGGCTTTGGAGAGTGGCTTTGGACAGTGGCTTTGGACATAGAGTGGCTTTGGAGAGTGGCTTTGGAGAATGGCTTTGGAGAGTGGCTTTGGACATAGAGTGGCTTTGGAGAGTGGCTTTGGAGAGTGGCTTTAGACAGTGGCTGTGGAGATAGAGTGGCTTTGGAGAGTGGCTTTGGACAGTGGCTTTGGACAGTGGCTTTGGACATAGAGTGGCTTTGGACAATGGCTTTGGACAGTGGCTTTGAACAGTGGCTTTGGACAATGGCTTTGGACAGTGGCTTTGGACAGTGGCTTTGGACATAGAGTGGATTTGGAGAGTGGCTTTGGAGAGTGGCTTTGGACAGTGGCTTTGGACATAGAGTGGCTTTGGACAGTGGCTTTGGACAGTGGCTTTGGACAGTGGCTTTGGACATAGAGTGGCTTTGGACAGTGGCTTTGGACAGTGGCTTTGGACAGTGGCTTTGGACATAGAGTGGCTTTGGACAGTGGCTTTGGATAGTGGCTTTGGACAGTGGCTTTGGACATAGAGTGGCTTTGGACAGTGGCTTTGGACATAGAGTGGCTTTGGACAGTGGCTTTGGACAGTGTCTATGTACAGTGGCTTTGGACATAGAGTGGCTTTAGACAGTGACTTTGGACAGTGGCTTTGGACAGTGGCTTTGGACATAGAGTGGCTTTGGAGAGTGGCTTTGGACAGTGGCTTTGGACATTGGCTTTGGACATAGAGTGGCTTTGGAGAGTGGCTTTGGACAGTGGCTTTGGACAGTGGCTTTGGACATAGAATTGCTTTGGAGAGTGGCTTTGGACAGTGGCTTTGGACAGTGGCTTTGGACATAGAGTGGCTTTGAAGAGTGGCTTTGGAGAGTGGCTTTGGACAGTGGCTTTGGACATAGAGTGGCGTTGGAGAGTGGCTTTGTAGAATGGCTTTGGAGAGTGGCTTTGGACATAGAGTGGCTTTGGAGAGTGACTTTGGAGAGTGGCTTTAGACAGTGGCTGTGGAGATAGAGTGGCTTTGGAGAGTGGCTTTGGACAGTGGCTTTGGACAGTTGCTTTGGACATAGAGTGGCTTTGGACAGTGGCTTTTGACAGTGGCTTTGGACAGTGGCTTTGGACATAGAGTGGCTTTGGAGAGTGGCTTCGGACAGTGACTTTCGACAGTGGCTTTGGACATAGAGTGGCTTTGGTGAGTGGCTTTGGAGAGTGGCTTTGGACAGTGGCTTTGGATATAGAGTGACTTTCGACAGTGGCTTTGTAGAGTGGCTTTGGACAGTGGCTTTGGACATAGAGTGGCTTTGGATAGTGGCTTTGGTGAGTGGCTTTGGACAGTGGCTTTGGACATAGAGTGGCTTTGGACAGTGGCTTTGGATAGTGGCTTTGGACAGTGGCTTTGGACATAGAGTGGCTTTGGACAGTGGCTTTGGACAGTGGCTTTGGACAGTTGCTTTGGACATAGAGAGGCTTAGGACAGTGGCTTTGGAGAGTGGCTTTGGACAGTGGCTTTGGACATAGAGTGGCTTTGGACAGTGGCTTTGGAGAGTGGCTTTGGAGAGTGGCTTTGGACATAGAGTGGCTTTGGACAGTGGATTTGGAGAGTGGCTTTGGACAGTGGCTTTGGACATAGAGTGGCTTTGGACAGTGACTTTGGAGAGTGGCTTTGGACAGTGGCTTTGGACATAGAGTGTCTTTGGATAGTGGCTTTGGTGAGTGGCTTTGGACAGTGGCTTTGGACATAGAGTGGCTTTGGACAGTGGCTTTGGACAGTGGCTTTGGACAGTGGCTTTGGACATAGAGTGGCTTTGGACAGTGGCTTTGGACAGTGGGTTTGGACAGTTGCTTTGGACATAGAGAGGCTTAGGACAGTGGCTTTGGAGAGTGGCTTTGGACAGTGGCTTTGGACATAGAGTGGCTTTGGACAGTGGCTTTGGAGAGTGGCTTTGGAGAGTGGCTTTGGACATAGAGTGGCTTTGGACAGTGGATTTGGAGAGTGGCTTTGGACAGTGGCTTTGGACATAGAGTGGCTTTGGACAGTGGCTTTGGAGAGTGGCTTTGGACAGTGGCTTTGGACATAGAGTGTCTTTGGACAGTGGCTTTGGAGAGTGGCTTTGGACAGTGGCTTTGGACATAGAGTGGCTTTGGACAGTGGAATTGGAGAGTGGCTTTGGACAGTAGCTTTGGACATAGAGTGGCTTTGGACAGTGGCTTTGGAAAGTAGCTTTGGACAGTGGCTTTTAACATAGAGTGGCTTTGGACAGTGGCTTTGGACAGTGGCTTTGGACAGTGGCTTTGGACATAGAGTGGATTTGGACAGTGGCTTTAGACAGTGGCTTTGGACAGTGGCTTTGGACATAGAGTGGCTTTGGACAGTGGCTTTGGAGAGTGGCTTTGGACAGTGGCTTTGGACATAGAGTGGCTTTGGACAGTGGCTTTGGACAGTGGCTTTGGACTATGGCTTTGGACATAGAGTGGCTTTGGACATAGAGTGGCTTTGGACAGTGGCTTTGGACAGTAGCTTTGGACATAGAGTGGCTTTGGACAGTGGCTTTGGTCATAGAGTGGCTTTGGAGAGTGGCTTTAGAGAATGTCTTTGGACAGTGGCTTTGGACATAGAGTGGCTTTGGACAGTGGCTTTGGACAGTGGCTTTGGACAGTGGCTTTGGACATAGAGTGGCTTTGGACAGTGGCTTTGGATAGTGGCTTTGGACAGTGGCTTTGGACATAGAGTGGCTTGGGACAGTGGCTTTGGACATAGAGTGGCTTTGGACAGTGGCTTTGGACAGTGTCTATGTACAGTGGCTTTGGACATAGAGTAGCTTTAGACAGTGACTTTGGACAGTGGCTTTGGACAGTGGCTTTGGACATAGAGTGGCTTTGGAGAGTGGCTTTGGACAGTGGATTTGGACATTGGCTTTGGACATAGAGTGGCTTTGGAGAGTGGCTTTGGACAGTGGCTTTGGACAGTGGCTTTGGACATAGAATGGCTTTGGAGAGTGGTTTGGACAGTGGCTTTGGACAGTGGCTTTGGACATAGAGTGGCTTTGAAGAGTGGCTTTGGAGAGTGGCTTTGGACAGTGGCTTTGGACATAGAGTGGCTTTGGAGAGTGGCTTTGGAGAATGGCTTTGGAGAGTGGCTTTGGACAGTGGCTGTGGAGATAGAGTGGCTTTGGAGAGTGGCTTTGGACAGTGGCTTTGGACAGTGGCTTTGGACATAGAGTGGCTTTGGACAATGGCTTTGGACAGTGGCTTTGAACAGTGGCTTTGGACAATGGCTTTGGACAGTGGCTTTGGACAGTGGCTTTGGACATAGAGTGGATTTGGAGAGTGGCTTTGGAGAGTGGCTTTGGACTGTGGCTTTGGACATAGAGTGGCTTTGGACAGTGGCTTTGGACAGTGGCTTTGGACAGTGGCTTTGGACATAGAGTGTCTTTGGACAGTGGCTTTGGACAGTGGCTTTGGACAGTGGCTTTGGACATAGAGTGGCTTTGGACAGTGGCTTTGGATAGTGGCTTTGGACAGTGACTTTAGACATAGAGTGGCTTTGGACAGTGGCTTTGGACATAGAGTGGCTTTGGACAGTGGCTTTGGACAGTGTCTATGTACAGTGGCTTTGGACATAGAGTGGCTTTAGACAGTGACTTTGGACAGTGGCTTTGGACAGTGGCTTTGGACATAGAGTGGCTTTGGAGAGTGGCTTTGGACAGTGGCTTTGGACATTGGCTTTGGACATAGAGTGGCTTTGGAGAGTGGCTTTGGACAGTGGCTTTGGACAGTGGCTTTGGACATAGAATTGCTTTGGAGAGTGGCTTTGGACAGTGGCTTTGGACAGTGGCTTTGGACATAGAGTGGCTTTGAAGAGTGGCTTTGGAGAGTGGCTTTGGACAGTGGCTTTGGACATAGAGTGGCGTTGGAGAGTGGCTTTGTAGAATGGCTTTGGAGAGTGGCTTTGGACATAGAGTGGCTTTGGAGAGTGGCTTTGGAGAGTGGCTTTAGACAGTGGCTGTGGAGATAGAGTGGCTTTGGAGAGTGGCTTTGGACAGTGGCTTTGGACAGTTGCTTTGGACATAGAGTGGCTTTGGACAGTGGCTTTTGACAGTGGCTTTGGACAGTGGCTTTGGACATAGAGTGGCTTTGGAGAGTGGCTTCGGACAGTGACTTTCGACAGTGGCTTTGGACATAGAGTGGCTTTGGAGAGTGGCTTTGGACAGTGGCTTTGGACAGTGGCTTTGGACATAGAGTGGCTTTGGAGAGTGGCTTTGGAGAGTGGCTTTGGACAGTGGCTTTGGATATAGAGTGACTTTCGACAGTGGCTTTGTAGAGTGGCTTTGGACAGTGGCTTTGGACATAGAGTGGCTTTGGATAGTGGCTTTGGTGAGTGGCTTTGGACAGTGGCTTTGGACATAGAGTGGCTTTGGACAGTGGCTTTGGATAGTGGCTTTGGACAGTGGCTTTGGACATAGAGTGGCTTTGGACAGTGGCTTTGGACAGTGGCTTTGGACAGTTGCTTTGGACATAGAGAGGCTTAGGACAGTGGCTTTGGAGAGTGGCTTTGGACAGTGGCTTTGGACATAGAGTGGCTTTGGACAGTGGCTTTGGAGAGTGGCTTTGGAGAGTGGCTTTGGACATAGAGTGGCTTTGGACAGTGGATTTGGAGAGTGGCTTTGGACAGTGGCTTTGGACATAGAGTGGCTTTGGACAGTGACTTTGGAGAGTGGCTTTGGACAGTGGCTTTGGACATAGAGTGTCTTTGGACAGTGGCTTTGGAGAGTGGCTTTGGACAGTGGCTTTGGACATAGAGTGGCTTTGGACAGTGGAATTGGAGAGTGGCTTTGGACAGTGGCTTTGGACATAGAGTGGCTTTGGACAGTGGCTTTGGATAGTAGCTTTGGACAGTGGCTTTTTACATAAAGTGGCTTTGGACAGTGGCTTTGGACAGTGGTTTTGGACAGTGGCTTTGGACATAGAGTGGATTTGGACAGTGGCTTTAGACAGTGGCTTTGGACAGTGGCTTTGGACATAGAGTGGCTTTGGACAGTGGCTTTGGAGAGTGGCTTTGGACAGTGGCTTTGGACATAGAGTGGCTTTGGACAGTGGCTTTGGACAGTGGCTTTGGACTATGGCTTTGGACATAGAGTGGCTTTGGACATAGAGTGGCTTTGGACAGTGGCTTTGGACAGTGGCTTTGGACATAGAGTGGCTTTGGACAGTGGCTTTGGTCATAGAGTGGCTTTGGAGAGTGGCTTTAGAGAATGTCTTTGGACAGTGGCTTTGGACATAGAGTGGCTTTGGACAGTGGCTTTGGAGAGTGGCTTTGGACAGTGGCTTTGGACATAGAGTGGCTTTGGAGAGTGGCTTTGGAGAGTGGCTTTGGACAGTGGCTTTGGACATAGAGTGGCTTAGGAGAGTGGCTTTGGACAGTGGCTTTGGACAGTGGCTTTGGACATAGAGTGGCTTTGGAGAGTGGCTTTGGAGAGTGGCTTTGGACAGTGGCTTTGGACATAGAGTGGCTTTGGACAGTGGCTTTGGAGAGTGGCTTTGGACAGTGGCTTTGGACATAGAGTGGCTTTGGACAGTGGCTTTGGAGAGTGGCTTTGGACAGTGGCTTTGGACATAGAGTGGCTTTGGACAGTGGCTTTGGAGAGTGGCTTTGGACAGTGGCTTTGGACATAGAGTAGCTTTGGACAGTGGCTTTGGAGAGTGGCTTTGGACAGTGGCTTTGGACATAGAGTGGCTTTGGACAGTGGCTTTGGACAGTGGCTTTGGACAGTGGCTTTGGACATAGAATGTCTTTAGACAATGGCTTTGGACAGTGGCTTTGGACAGTGGCTTTGGACATAGAGTGGATTTGGACAGTGGCTTTGGAGAGTGGCTTTGGACAGTGGCTTTGGACATAGAGAGGCTTTGGACAGTGGCTTTGGACAGTGGCTTTGGACAGTGGCTTTGGACATAGAGTGGCTTTGGATAGTGGCTTTAGACAGTGGCTTTGGACAGTGGCTTTGGAAATAGTGTGGCTTTGGACAGTGGCTTTGGACAGTGGCTTTGTACAGTGGCTTTGGACATAGAGTGGATTTGGACAGTGGCTTTGGACATTGGCTTTGGACAGTGGCTTTGGACATAGAGTGGCTTTGGACAGTGGCTTTGGTCAGTGGCTTTGGACAGTGGCTTTGGACATAGAGTGGCTTTGGACAGTGGCTTTGGACAGTGGCTTTGGACATAGAGTGGCTTTGGAGAGTGGCTTTGGACAGTGGCTATGGACAGTGGCTTTGGACATAGAGTGGCTTTAGACAGTGGCTTTGGATAGTGGCTTTGGAGAGTGGCTTTGGACAGTGGCTTTGGACAGTGTCTATGTACAGTGGCTTTGGACATAGAGTGGCTTTGAGTGGCTTTGAAGAGTGGCTTTGGAGAGTGGCTTTGGACAGTGGCTTTGGACATAGAGTGGCGTTGGAGAGTGGCTTTGTAGAATGGCTTTGGAGAGTGGCTTTGGACATAGAGTGGCTTTGGAGAGTGGCTTTGGAGAGTGGCTTTAGACAGTGGCTGTGGAGATAGAGTGGCTTTGGAGAGTGGCTTTGGACAGTGGCTTTGGACAGTTGCTTTGGACATAGAGTGGCTTTGGACAGTGGCTTTTGACAGTGGCTTTGGACAGTGGCTTTGGACATAGAGTGGCTTTGGAGAGTGGCTTCGGACAGTGACTTTCGACAGTGGCTTTGGACATAGAGTGGCTTTGGAGAGTGGCTTTGGACAGTGGCTTTGGACAGTGGCTTTGGACATAGAGTGGCTTTGGAGAGTGGCTTTGGAGAGTGGCTTTGGACAGTGGCTTTGGATATAGAGTGACTTTCGACAGTGGCTTTGTAGAGTGGCTTTGGACAGTGGCTTTGGACATAGAGTGGCTTTGGATAGTGGCTTTGGTGAGTGGCTTTGGACAGTGGCTTTGGACATAGAGTGGCTTTGGACAGTGGCTTTGGATAGTGGCTTTGGACAGTGGCTTTGGACATAGAGTGGCTTTGGACAGTGGCTTTGGACAGTGGCTTTGGACAGTTGCTTTGGACATAGAGAGGCTTAGGACAGTGGCTTTGGAGAGTGGCTTTGGACAGTGGCTTTGGACATAGAGTGGCTTTGGACAGTGGCTTTGGAGAGTGGCTTTGGAGAGTGGCTTTGGACATAGAGTGGCTTTGGACAGTGGATTTGGAGAGTGGCTTTGGACAGTGGCTTTGGACATAGAGTGGCTTTGGACAGTGACTTTGGAGAGTGGCTTTGGACAGTGGCTTTGGACATAGAGTGTCTTTGGACAGTGGCTTTGGAGAGTGGCTTTGGACAGTGGCTTTGGACATAGAGTGGCTTTGGACAGTGGAATTGGAGAGTGGCTTTGGACAGTGGCTTTGGACATAGAGTGGCTTTGGACAGTGGCTTTGGATAGTAGCTTTGGACAGTGGCTTTTTACATAAAGTGGCTTTGGACAGTGGCTTTGGACAGTGGTTTTGGACAGTGGCTTTGGACATAGAGTGGATTTGGACAGTGGCTTTAGACAGTGGCTTTGGACAGTGGCTTTGGACATAGAGTGGCTTTGGACAGTGGCTTTGGAGAGTGGCTTTGGACAGTGGCTTTGGACATAGAGTGGCTTTGGACAGTGGCTTTGGACAGTGGCTTTGGACTATGGCTTTGGACATAGAGTGGCTTTGGACATAGAGTGGCTTTGGACAGTGGCTTTGGACAGTGGCTTTGGACATAGAGTGGCTTTGGACAGTGGCTTTGGTCATAGAGTGGCTTTGGAGAGTGGCTTTAGAGAATGTCTTTGGACAGTGGCTTTGGACATAGAGTGGCTTTGGACAGTGGCTTTGGAGAGTGGCTTTGGACAGTGGCTTTGGACATAGAGTGGCTTTGGAGAGTGGCTTTGGAGAGTGGCTTTGGACAGTGGCTTTGGACATAGAGTGGCTTAGGAGAGTGGCTTTGGACAGTGGCTTTGGACAGTGGTTTTGGACATAGAGTGGCTTTGGAGAGTGGCTTTGGAGAGTGGCTTTGGACAGTGGCTTTGGACATAGAGTGGCTTTGGACAGTGGCTTTGGAGAGTGGCTTTGGACAGTGGCTTTGGACATAGAGTGGCTTTGGACAGTGGCTTTGGAGAGTGGCTTTGGACAGTGGCTTTGGACATAGAGTGGCTTTGGACAGTGGCTTTGGAGAGTGGCTTTGGACAGTGGCTTTGGACATAGAGTGGCTTTGGACAGTGGCTTTGGAGAGTGGCTTTGGACAGTGGCTTTGGACATAGAGTGGCTTTGGACAGTGGCTTTGGACAGTGGCTTTGGACAGTGGCTTTGGACATAGAATGTCTTTAGACAATGGCTTTGGACAGTGGCTTTGGACAGTGGCTTTGGACATAGAGTGGATTTGGACAGTGGCTTTGGAGAGTGGCTTTGGACAGTGGCTTTGGACATAGAGAGGCTTTGGACAGTGGCTTTGGACAGTGGCTTTGGACAGTGGCTTTGGACATAGAGTGGCTTTGGATAGTGGCTTTGGACAGTGGCTTTGGACAGTGGCTTTGGAAATAGTGTGGCTTTGGACAGTGGCTTTGGACAGTGGCTTTGTACAGTGGCTTTGGACATAGAGTGGATTTGGACAGTGGCTTTGGACATTAGCTTTGGACAGTGGCTTTGGACATAGAGTGGCTTTGGACAGTGGCTTTGGTCAGTGGCTTTGGACAGTGGCTTTGGACATAGAGTGGCTTTGGACAGTGGCTTTGGACAGTGGCTTTGGACATAGAGTGGCTTTGGAGAGTGGCTTTGGACAGTGGCTATGGACAGTGGCTTTGGACATAGAGTGGCTTTAGACAGTGGCTTTGGATAGTGGCTTTGGAGAGTGGCTTCAGACAGTGGCTTTGGACATAGAGTGGCTTTGGACAGTGGCTTTGGACAGTGGCTTTGGACAGTGGCTTTGGACATAGAGTGGTTTGGAGAGTGGCTTTGGAGAGTGGCTTTGGACAGTGGCTTTGGACATAGAGTGGCTTTGGAGAGTGGCTTTGGAGAGTGGCTTTGGACAGTGGCTTTGGACATAGAGTGGCTTAGGAGAGTGGCTTTGGACAGTGGCTTTGGACAGTGGCTTTGGACATAGAGTGGCTTTGGAGAGTGGCTTTGGAGAGTGGCTTTGGACAGTGGCTTTGAACATAGAGTGGCTTTGGACAGTGGCTTTGGAGAGTGGCTTTGGACAGTGGCTTTGGACATAGAGTGGCTTTGGACAGTGGCTTTGGAGAGTGGCTTTGGACAGTGGCTTTGGACATAGAGTGGCTTTGGACAGTGGCTTTGGAGAGTGGCTTTGGACAGTGGCTTTGGACATAGAGTGGATTTGGACAGTGGCTTTGGAGAGTGGCTTTGGACAGTGGCTTTGGACATAGAGTGGCTTTGGACAGTGGCTTTGGACAGTGGCTTTGGACAGTGGCTTTGGACATAGAATGTCTTTAGACAATGGCTTTGGACAGTGGCTTTGGACAGTGGCTTTGGACATAGAGTGGATTTGGACAGTGGCTTTGGAGAGTGGCTTTGGACAGTGGCTTTGGACATAGAGTGGCTTTGGACAGTGGCTTTGGACAGTGGCTTTGGACAGTGGCTTTGGACATAGAATGTCTTTAGACAATGGCTTTGGACAGTGGCTTTGGACAGTGGCTTTGGACATAGAGTGGATTTGGACAGTGGCTTTGGAGAGTGGCTTTGGACAGTGGCTTTGGACATAGAGTGGCTTTGGACAGTGGCTTTGGACAGTGGCTTTGGACAGTGGCTTTGGACATAGAGTGGCTTTGGATAGTGGCTTTGGACAGTGGCTTTGGACAGTGGCTTTGGAAATAGTGTGGCTTTGGACAGTGGCTTTGGACAGTGGCTTTGTACAGTGGCTTTGGACATAGAGTGGATTTGGACAGTGGCTTTGGACATTGGCTTTGGACAGTGGCTTTGGACATAGAGTGGCTTTGGACAGTGGCTTTGGGCAGTGGCTTTGGACAGTGGCTTTGGACATAGAGTGGCTTTGGACAGTGGCTTTGGACAGTGGCTTTGGACAGTGGCTTTGGACATAGAGTGGCTTTGGAGAGTGGCTTTGGACAGTGGCTATGGACAGTAGCTTTGGACATAGAGTGGCTTTAGACAGTGGCTTTGGATAGTGGCTTTGGAGAGTGGCTTCAGACAGTGGCTTTGGACATAGAGTGGCTTTGGACAGTGGCTTTGGACAGTGGCTTTGGACAGTGGCTTTGGACATAGAGTGGTTTGGACAGTGGCTTTGGATAGTAGCTTTGGACAGTGGCATTGGACATAGAGTGACTTAGGACAGTGGCTTTGGTGAGTGGCTTTGGACAGTGGCTTTGGACATAGAGTGGCTTTGGACAGTGGCTTTGGAGAGTGGCTTTGGAGAGTGGCTTTGGACATAGAGTGGCTTTGGACAGTGGATTTGGAGAGTGGCTTTGGACAGTGGCTTTGGACATAGAGTGGCTTTGGACAGTGGCTTTGGAGAGTGGCTTTGGACAGTGGCTTTGGACATAGAGTAGCTTTGGACAGTGGCTTTGGAGAGTGGCTTTGGACAGTGGCTTTGGACATAGAGTGGCTTTGGACAGTGGCTTTGTAGAGTGGCTTTGGACAGTGGCTTTGGACATAGAGTGGCTTTGGACAGTGGCTTTGGAGAGTAGCTTTGGACAGTGGCTTTGAACATAGAGTGGCTTTGGACAGTGGGTTTGGACAGTGGCTTTGGACAGTGGCTTTGGACAGTGGCTTTGGACATAGAGTGTCTTTAGACAATGGCTTTGGACAGTGGCTTTGGACAGTGGCTTTGGACATAGAGTGGATTTGGACAGTGGCTTTGGAGAGTGGCTTTGGACAGTGGCTTTGGACATAGAGTGGCTTTGGAGAGTGGTTTGGACAGTGGCTTTGGACAGTGGCTTTGGACATAGAGTGGCTTTGGATAGTGGCTTTGGACAGTGGCTTTGGACAGTGGCTTTGGAAATAGTGTGGCTTTGGACAGTGGCTTTGGACAGTGGCTTTGTACAGTGGCTTTGGACATAGAGTGGATTTGGACAGTGGCTTTGGACATTGGCTTTGGACAGTGGCTTTGGACATAGAGTGGCTTTGGACAGTGGCTTTGGGCAGTGGCTTTGGACAGTGGCTTTGGACATAGTGGCATTGGACAGTGGCGTGGTTTTGGACAGTGGCTTTGGACATAGAGTGGCTTTGGACAGTGGCTTTGGACAGTGGCTTTGGACATAGAGTGGCTTTGGACTGTTGCTTTGGGCGGAGGCTTTGGACAGTGGCTATGGACATAGAGTGGCTTTGGACAGTGGCTTTGGTCATAGAGTGGCTTTGGAGAGTGGCTTTAGAGAATGTCTTTGGACAGTGGCTTTGGACATAGAGTGGCTTTGGACAGTGGCTTTGGAGAGTGGCTTTGGACAGTGGCTTTGGACAGTGGCTTTGGACATAGAGTGGCTTAGGAGAGTGGCTTTGGACAGTGGCTTTGGACAGTGGCTTTGGACATAGAGTGGCTTTGGAGAGTGGCTTTGGAGAGTGGCTTTGGACAGTGGCTTTGGACATAGAGTGGCTTTGGACAGTGGCTTTGGAGAGTGGCTTTGGACAGTGGCTTTGGACATAGAGTGGCTTTGGACAGTGGCTTTGGAGAGTGGCTTTGGACAGTGGCTTTGGAGAGTGGCTTTGGACAGTGGCTTTGGACATAGAGTGGCTTTGGACAGTGGCTTTGGAGAGTGGCTTTGGACAGTGGCTTTGGACATAGAGTGGCTTTGGACAGTGGCTTTGGAGAGTGGCTTTGGACAGTGGCTTTGGACATAGAGTGGCTTTGGACAGTGGCTTTGGACAGTGGCTTTGGACAGTGGCTTTGGACATAGAATGTCTTTAGACAATGGCTTTGGACAGTGGCTTTGGACAGTGGCTTTGGACATAGAGTGGATTTGGACAGTGGCTTTGGAGAGTGGCTTTGGACAGTGGCTTTGGACATAGAGAGGCTTTGGACAGTGGCTTTGGACAGTGGCTTTGGACAGTGGCTTTGGACATAGAGTGGCTTTGGATAGTGGCTTTGGACAGTGGCTTTGGACAGTGGCTTTGGAAATAGTGTGGCTTTGGACAGTGGCTTTGGACAGTGGCTTTGTACAGTGGCTTTGGACATAGAGTGGATTTGGACAGTGGCTTTGGACATTGGCTTTGGACAGTGGCTTTGGACATAGAGTGGCTTTGGACAGTGGCTTTGGTCAGTGGCTTTGGACAGTGGCTTTGGACTTAGAGTGGCTTTGGACAGTGGCTTTGGACAGTGGCTTTGGACATAGAGTGGCTTTGGAGAGTGGCTTTGGACAGTGGCTATGGACAGTGGCTTTGGACATAGAGTGGCTTTAGACAGTGGCTTTGGATAGTGGCTTTGGAGAGTGGCTTCAGACAGTGGCTTTGGACATAGAGTGGCTTTGGACAGTGGCTTTGGACAGTGGCTTTGGACAGTGGCTTTGGACATAGAGTGGTTTGGAGAGTGGCTTTGGAGAGTGGCTTTGGACAGTGGCTTTGGACATAGAGTGGCTTTGGAGAGTGGCTTTGGAGAGTGGCTTTGGACAGTGGCTTTGGACATAGAGTGGCTTAGGAGAGTGGCTTTGGACAGTGGCTTTGGACAGTGGCTTTGGACATAGAGTGGCTTTGGAGAGTGGCTTTGGAGAGTGGCTTTGGACATAGAGTGGCTTTGGACAGTGGCTTTGGAGAGTGGCTTTGGACAGTGGCTTTGGACATAGAGTGGCTTTGGACAGTGGCTTTGGAGAGTGGCTATGGACAGTGGCTTTGGACATAGAGTGGCTTTGGACAGTGGCTTTGGATAGTGGCTTTGGACAGTGGCTTTGGACATAGAGTGGCTTTGGACAGTGGCTTTGGACAGTGGCTTTGGACAGTGGCTTTTGACATAGAATGTCTTTAGACAATGGCTTTGGACAGTGGCTTTGGACAGTGGCTTTGGACATAGAGTGGATTTGGACAGTGGCTTTGGAGAGTGGCTTTGGACAGTGGCTTTGGACATAGACAGTGGCTTTGGACAGTGGCTTTGGACATAGAGTGGCTTTGGATAGTGGCTTTGGACAGTGGCTTTGGACAGTGGCTTTGGAAATAGTGTGGCTTTGGACAGTGGCTTTGGAATGTGGCTTTGTACAGTGGCTTTGGACATAGAGTGGATTTGGACAGTGGCTTTGGACATTGGCTTTGGACAGTGGCTTTGGACATAGAGTGGCTTTGGACAGTGGCTTTGGGCAGTGGCTTTGGACAGTGGCTTTGGACATAGAGTGGCTTTGGACAGTGGCTTTGGACAGTGGCTTTGGACAGTGGCTTTGGACATAGAGTGGCTTTGGAGAGTGGCTTTGGACAGTGGCTATGGACAGTAGCTTTGGACATAGAGTGGCTTTAGACAGTGGCTTTGGATAGTGGCTTTGGAGAGTGGCTTCAGACAGTGGCTTTGGACATAGAGTGGCTTTGGACAGTGGCTTTGGACAGTGGCTTTGGACAGTGGCTTTGGACATAGAGTGGTTTGGACAGTGGCTTTGGATAGTAGCTTTGGACAGTGGCATTGGACATAGAGTGACTTAGGACAGTGGCTTTGGTGAGTGGCTTTGGACAGTGGCTTTGGACATAGAGTGGCTTTGGACAGTGGCTTTGGAGAGTGGCTTTGGAGAGTGGCTTTGGACATAGAGTGGCTTTGGACAGTGGATTTGGAGAGTGGCTTTGGACAGTGGCTTTGGACATAGAGTGGCTTTGGACAGTGGCTTTGGAGAGTGGCTTTGGACAGTGGCTTTGGACATAGAGTAGCTTTGGACAGTGGCTTTGGAGAGTGGCTTTGGACAGTGGCTTTGGACATAGAGTGGCTTTGGACAGTGGCTTTGTAGAGTGGCTTTGGACAGTGGCTTTGGACATAGAGTGGCTTTGGACAGTGGCTTTGGAGAGTAGCTTTGGACAGTGGCTTTGTACATAGAGTGGCTTTGGACAGTGGGTTTGGACAGTGGCTTTGGACAGTGGCTTTGGACAGTGGCTTTGGACATAGAGTGTCTTTAGACAATGGCTTTGGACAGTGGCTTTGGACAGTGGCTTTGGACATAGAGTGGATTTGGACAGTGGCTTTGGAGAGTGGCTTTGGACAGTGGCTTTGGACATAGAGTGGCTTTGGAGAGTGGTTTGGACAGTGGCTTTGGACAGTGGCTTTGGACATAGAGTGGCTTTGGATAGTGGCTTTGGACAGTGGCTTTGGACAGTGGCTTTGGAAATAGTGTGGCTTTGGACAGTGGCTTTGGACAGTGGCTTTGTACAGTGGCTTTGGACATAGAGTAGATTTGGACAGTGGCTTTGGACATTGGCTTTGGACAGTGGCTTTGGACATAGAGTGGCTTTGGACAGTGGCTTTGGGCAGTCGCTTTGGACAGTGGCTTTGGACATAGTGGCATTGGACAGTGGCGTGGTTTTGGACAGTGGCTTTGGACATAGAGTGGCTTTGGACAGTGGCTTTGGACAGTGGCTTTGGACATAGAGTGGCTTTGGACTGTTGCTTTGGGCGGAGGCTTTGGACAGTGGCTTTGGACATAGAGTGGCTATGGACAGTGGCTTTGGAAAGTGGCTTTGGACTGTGGCTTTGGACATAGAGTGGCTTTGGACAGTGGCTTTGGACAGTGGCTTTGGACAGTTGCTTTGGACAGTGGCTTTGGACAGTGGCTTTGGACATAGAGTGGCTTTGGATAGTGGCTTTGGACAGTGGCTTTGGACAGTGGCTTTGGAAATAGTGTGGCTTTGGACAGTGGCTTTGGAATGTGGCTTTGTACAGTGGCTTTGGACATAGAGTGGATTTGGACAGTGGCTTTGGACATTGGCTTTGGACAGTGGCTTTGGACATAGAGTGGCTTTGGACAGTGGCTTTGGGCAGTGGCTTTGGACAGTGGCTTTGGACATAGAGTGGCTTTGGACAGTGGCTTTGGACAGTGGCTTTGGACAG
Organism: Cladorhizidae sp. MBARI D1340-BT2; assembly: GCA_028752905.1. Lineage (NCBI taxonomy): Eukaryota > Metazoa > Porifera > Demospongiae > Poecilosclerida > Cladorhizidae > Cladorhizidae sp. MBARI D1340-BT2. Next base: position 27,124,618 of record JAQNBH010000017.1, on the reverse strand, counting down.
TGGCTTTGGACATAGAGTGGCTTTGGAGAGTGGCTTTGGACAGTGGCTATGGACAGTAGCTTTGGACATAGAGTGGCTTTAGACAGTGGCTTTGGATAGTGGCTTTGGAGAGTGGCTTCAGACAGTGGCTTTGGACATAGAGTGGCTTTGGACAGTGGCTTTGGACAGTGGCTTTGGACAGTGGCTTTGGACATAGAGTGGTTTGGACAGTGGCTTTGGATAGTAGCTTTGGACAGTGGCATTGGACATAGAGTGACTTAGGACAGTGGCTTTGGTGAGTGGCTTTGGACAGTGGCTTTGGACATAGAGTGGCTTTGGACAGTGGCTTTGGAGAGTGGCTTTGGAGAGTGGCTTTGGACATAGAGTGGCTTTGGACAGTGGATTTGGAGAGTGGCTTTGGACAGTGGCTTTGGACATAGAGTGGCTTTGGACAGTGGCTTTGGAGAGTGGCTTTGGACAGTGGCTTTGGACATAGAGTAGCTTTGGACAGTGGCTTTGGAGAGTGGCTTTGGACAGTGGCTTTGGACATAGAGTGGCTTTGGACAGTGGCTTTGTAGAGTGGCTTTGGACAGTGGCTTTGGACATAGAGTGGCTTTGGACAGTGGCTTTGGAGAGTAGCTTTGGACAGTGGCTTTGAACATAGAGTGGCTTTGGACAGTGGGTTTGGACAGTGGCTTTGGACAGTGGCTTTGGACAGTGGCTTTGGACATAGAGTGTCTTTAGACAATGGCTTTGGACAGTGGCTTTGGACAGTGGCTTTGGACATAGAGTGGATTTGGACAGTGGCTTTGGAGAGTGGCTTTGGACAGTGGCTTTGGACATAGAGTGGCTTTGGAGAGTGGTTTGGACAGTGGCTTTGGACAGTGGCTTTGGACATAGAGTGGCTTTGGATAGTGGCTTTGGACAGTGGCTTTGGACAGTGGCTTTGGAAATAGTGTGGCTTTGGACAGTGGCTTTGGACAGTGGCTTTGTACAGTGGCTTTGGACATAGAGTAGATTTGGACAGTGGCTTTGGACATTGGCTTTGGACAGTGGCTTTGGACATAGAGTGGCTTTGGACAGTGGCTTTGGGCAGTCGCTTTGGACAGTGGCTTTGGACATAGTGGCATTGGACAGTGGCGTGGTTTTGGACAGTGGCTTTGGACATAGAGTGGCTTTGGACAGTGGCTTTGGACAGTGGCTTTGGACATAGAGTGGCTTTGGACTGTTGCTTTGGGCGGAGGCTTTGGACAGTGGCTTTGGACATAGAGTGGCTATGGACAGTGGCTTTGGAAAGTGGCTTTGGACTGTGGCTTTGGACATAGAGTGGCTTTGGACAGTGGCTTTGGACAGTGGCTTTGGACAGTTGCTTTGGACAGTAGCTTTGGACAGTGGCTTTGGACAAGAATGGCTTTGGACATACAGTGGCTTTGGAAAGTGGCTTTGGACAGTGGCTTTGGACAGTGCCTTTGGACATAGAGTGGCTTTGGACATACAGTGGCTTTGGACAGTGGCTTTGGACATACAGTGGCTTTGGACATACAGTGGCTTTGGACAGTGGCTTTGGACATAAAGTGGCTTTGGACATACAGTGGCTTTGGACAGTACCTTTGGACATACAGTGGCTTTGGACATACAGTGGCTTTAGACAGTGGCTTTGGACATACAGTGGCTTTAGACAGTGGCTTTGGACATACAGTGGCTTTGTACATACAGTGGCTTTGGATAGTGGCTTTGGACATACAGTGGCTTTGGACATACAGTGGCTTTGGACAGTGGCTTTGGACATACAGTGGGTTTGGACATACAGTGGCTTTGGACAGTGGCTTTGGACATAGAGTGGCTTTGGAGAGTGGCTTTGGACAGTGGCTTTGGACAGTGGCTTTGGACATAGAGTGGCTTTGGAGAGTGGCTTTGGAGAGTGGCTTTGGACAGTGGCTTTGGACATAGAGTGGCTTTGGAGAGTGACTTTGGACAGTGGCTTTGGACAGTGATTTTGGACATAGAGTGTCTTTGTAGAGTGGCTTTGGAGAGTGGCTTCAGACAGTGGCTTTGGACATAGAGTGGCTTTGGACAGTGGCTTTGGACAGTGGCTTTGGACAGTGGCTTTGGACATAGAGTGGTTTGGACAGTGGCTTTGGATAGTAGCTTTGGACAGTGGCATTGGACATAGAGTGACTTAGGACAGTGGCTTTGGTGAGTGGCTTTGGACAGTGGCTTTGGACATAGAGTGGCTTTGGACAGTGGCTTTGGAGAGTGGCTTTGGAGAGTGGCTTTGGACATAGAGTGGCTTTGGACAGTGGATTTGGAGAGTGGCTTTGGACAGTGGCTTTGGACATAGAGTGGCTTTGGACAGTGGCTTTGGAGAGTGGCTTTGGACAGTGGCTTTGGACATAGAGTAGCTTTGGACAGTGGCTTTGGAGAGTGGCTTTGGACAGTGGCTTTGGACATAGAGTGGCTTTGGACAGTGGCTTTGGACAGTGTCTATGTACAGTGGCTTTGGACATAGAGTGGCTTTAGACAGTGACTTTGGACAGTGGCTTTGGACAGTGGCTTTGGACATAGAGTGGCTTTGGAGAGTGGCTTTGGACAGTGGCTTTGGACATTGGCTTTGGACATAGAGTGGCTTTGGAGAGTGGCTTTGGACAGTGGCTTTGGACAGTGGCTTTGGACATAGAATTGCTTTGGAGAGTGGCTTTGGACAGTGGCTTTGGACAGTGGCTTTGGACATAGAGTGGCTTTGAAGAGTGGCTTTGGAGAGTGGCTTTGGACAGTGGCTTTGGACATAGAGTGGCTTTGGAGAGTGGCTTTGTAGAATGGCTTTGGAGAGTGGCTTTGGACATAGAGTGGCTTTGGAGAGTGGCTTTGGAGAGTGGCTTTAGACAGTGGCTGTGGAGATAGAGTGGCTTTGGAGAGTGGCTTTGGACAGTGGCTTTGGACAGTTGCTTTGGACATAGAGTGGCTTTGGACAGTGGCTTTTGACAGTGGCTTTGGACAGTGGCTTTGGACATAGAGTGGCTTTGGAGAGTGGCTTCGGACAGTGACTTTCGACAGTGGCTTTGGACATAGAGTGGCTTTGGAGAGTGGCTTTGGACAGTGGCTTTGGACAGTGGCTTTGGACATAGAGTGGCTTTGGAGAGTGGCTTTGGAGAGTGGCTTTGGACAGTGGCTTTGGATATAGAGTGACTTTCGACAGTGGCTTTGTAGAGTGGCTTTGGACAGTGGCTTTGGACATAGAGTGGCTTTGGATAGTGGCTTTGGTGAGTGGCTTTGGACAGTGGCTTTGGACATAGAGTGGCTTTGGACAGTGGCTTTGGATAGTGGCTTTGGACAGTGGCTTTGGACATAGAGTGGCTTTGGACAGTGGCTTTGGAGAGTGGCTTTGGAGAGTGGCTTTGGACATAGAGTGGCTTTGGACAGTGGATTTGGAGAGTGGCTTTGACAGTGGCTTTGGACATAGAGTGGCTTTGGACAGTGGCTTTGGAGAGTGGCTTTGGACAGTGGCTTTGGACATAGAGTGTCTTTGGACAGTGGCTTTGGAGAGTGGCTTTGGACAGTGGCTTTGGACATAGAGTGGCTTTGGACAGTGGAATTGGAGAGTGGCTTTGGACAGTAGCTTTGGACATAGAGTGGCTTTGGACAATGGCTTTGGATAGTAGCTTTGGACAGTGGCTTTTAACATAGAGTGGCTTTGGACAGTGGCTTTGGACAGTGGCTTTGGACAGTGGCTTTGGACAGTGGCTTAGGACAGTGGCTTTGGACAGTGGCTTTGGACATACAGTGGCTTTGGACATACAGTGGCTTTGGACATACAGTGGCTTTGGACATAGAGTGGATTTGGACAGTGGCTTTGGACAGTGGCTTTGGACAGTGGCTTTGGACATAGATTGGCTTTGGACAGTGGCTTTGGAGAGTGACTTTGGACAGTGGCTTTGGACATAGAGTGGCTTTGGACAGTGGCTTTGGACAGTGGCTTTGGACATAGAGTGGCTTTGGACAGTGGCTTTGGTCATAGAGTGGCTTTGGAGAGTGGCTTTAGAGAATGTCTTTGGACAGTGGCTTTGGACATAGAGTGGCTTTGGACAGTGGCTTTGGACAGTGGCTTTGGACAGTGGCTTTGGACATAGAGTGGCTTTGGACAGTGGCTTTGGATAGTGGCTTTGGACAGTGGCTTTGGACATAGAGTGGCTTTGGACAGTGGCTTTGGACATAGAGTGGCTTTGGACAGTGGCTTTGGACAGTGTCTATGTACAGTGGCTTTGGACATAGAGTGGCTTTAGACAGTGACTTTGGACAGTGGCTTTGGACAGTGACTTTGGACATAGAGTGGCTTTGGAGAGTGGCTTTGGACAGTGGCTTTGGACATTGGCTTTGGACATAGAGTGGCTTTGGAGAGTGGCTTTGGACAGTGGCTTTGGACAGTGGCTTTGGACATAGAATGGCTTTGGAGAGTGGTTTGGACAGTGGCTTTGGACAGTGGCTTTGGACATAGAGTGGCTTTGAAGAGTGGCTTTGGAGAGTGGCTTTGGACAGTGGCTTTGGACATAGAGTGGCTTTGGAGAGTGGCTTTGGAGAATGGCTTTGGAGAGTGGCTTTGGACATAGAGTGGCTTTGGAGAGTGGCTTTGGAGAGTGGCTTTAGACAGTGGCTGTGGAGATAGAGTGGCTTTGGAGAGTGGCTTTGGACAGTGGCTTTGGACAGTGGCTTTGGACATAGAGTGGCTTTGGACAATGGCTTTGGACAGTGGCTTTGAACAGTGGCTTTGGACAATGGCTTTGGACAGTGGCTTTGGACAGTGGCTTTGGACATAGAGTGGATTTGGAGAGTGGCTTTGGAGAGTGGCTTTGGACAGTGGCTTTGGACATAGAGTGGCTTTGGACAGTGGCTTTGGACAATGGCTTTGGACAGTGGCTTTGGACATAGAGTGGCTTTGGACAGTGGCTTTGGACAGTGGCTTTGGACAGTGGCTTTGGACATAGAGTGGCTTTGGACAGTGGCTTTGAATAGTGGCTTTGGACAGTGGCTTTGGACATAGAGTGGCTATGGACAGTGGCTTTGGACATAGAGTGGCTTTGGACAGTGGCTTTGGACAGTGTCTATGTACAGTGGCTTTGGACATAGAGTGGCTTTAGACAGTGACTTTGGACAGTGGCTTTGGACAGTGGCTTTGGACATAGAGTGGATTTGGAGAGTGGCTTTGGACAGTGGCTTTGGACATTGGCTTTGGACATAGAGTGGCTTTGGAGAGTGGCTTTGGACAGTGGCTTTGGACAGTGGCTTTGGACATAGAATTGCTTTGGAGAGTGGCATTGGACAGTGGCTTTGGACAGTGGCTTTGGACATAGAGTGACTTTGAAGAGTGGCTTTGGAGAGTGGCTTTGGACAGTGGCTTTGGACATAGAGTGGCTTTGGAGAGTGGCTTTGTAGAATGGCTTTGGAGAGTGTCTTTGGACATAGAGTGGCTTTGGAGAGTGGCTTTGGAGAGTGACTTTAGACAGTGGCTGTGGAGATAGAGTGGCTTTGGAGAGTGGCTTTGGACAGTGGCTTTGGACAGTTGCTTTGGACATAGAGTGGCTTTGGATAGTGGCTTTTGACAGTGGCTTTGGACAGTGGCTTTGGACATAGAGTGGCTTTGGAGAGTGGCTTCGGACAGTGACTTTCGACAGTGGCTTTGGACATAGAGTGGCTTTGGAGAGTGGCTTTGGACAGTGGCTTTGGACAGTGGCTTTGGACATAGAGTGGCTTTGGAGAGTGGCTTTGGAGAGTGGCTTTGGACAGTGGCTTTGGATATAGAGTGACTTTCGACAGTGGCTTTGTAGAGTGGCTTTGGACAGTGGCTTTGGACATAGAGTGGCTTTGGATAGTGGCTTTGGTGAGTGGCTTTGGACAGTGGCTTTGGACATAGAGTGGCTTTGGACAGTGGCTTTGGATAGTGGCTTTGGACAGTGGCTTTAGACATAGAGTGGCTTTGGACAGTGGCTTTGGACAGTGGCTTTGGACAGTTGCTTTGGACATAGAGAGGCTTAGGACAGTGGCTTTGGAGAGTGGCTTTGGACAGTGGCTTTGGACATAGAGTGGCTTTGGACAGTGGCTTTGGAGAGTGACTTTGGAGAGTGGCTTTGGACATAGAGTGGCTTTGGACAGTGGATTTGGAGAGTGGCTTTGGACAGTGGCTTTGGACATAGAGTGGCTTTGGACAGTGGCTTTGGAGAGTGGCTTTGGACAGTGGCTTTGGACATAGAGTGTCTTTGGACAGTGGCTTTGGAGAGTGGCTTTGGACAGTGGCTTTGGACATAGAGTGGCTTTGGACAGTGGAATTGGAGAGTGGCTTTGGACAGTGGCTTTGGACATAGAGTGGCTTTGGACAGTGGCTTTGGATAGTAGCTTTGGACAGTGGCTTTTAACATAGAGTGGCTTTGGACAGTGGCTTTGGACAGTGGCTTTGGACAGTGGCTTTGGACATAGAGTGGATTTGGACAGTGGCTTTAGACAGTGGCTTTGGACAGTGGCTTTGGACATAGAGTGGCTTTGGACAGTGGCTTTGGAGAGTGGCTTTGGACAGTGGCTTTGGACATAGAGTGGCTTTGGACAGTGGCTTTGGACAGTGGCTTTGGACTATGGCTTTGGACATAGAGTGGCTTTGGACATAGAGTGGCTTTGGACAGTGGCTTTGGACAGTGGCTTTGGACATAGAGTGGCTTTGGACAGTGGCTTTGGTCATAGAGTGGCTTTGGAGAGTGGCTTTAGAGAATGTCTTTGGACAGTGGCTTTGGACATAGAGTGGCTTTGGACAGTGGCTTTGGAGAGTGGCTTTGGACAGTGGCTTTGGACATAGAGTGGCTTTGGAGAGTGGCTTTGGAGAGTGGCTTTGGACAGTGGCTTTGGACATAGAGTGGCTTAGGAGAGTGGCTTTGGACAGTGGCTTTGGACAGTGGCTTTGGACATAGAGTGGCTTTGGAGAGTGGCTTTGGAGAGTGGCTTTGGACAGTGGCTTTGGACATAGAGTGGCTTTGGACAGTGGCTTTGGAGAGTGGCTTTGGACAGTGGCTTTGGACATAGAGTGGCTTTGGACAGTGGCTTTGGAGAGTGGCTTTGGACAGTGGCTTTGGACATAGAGTGGCTTTGGACAGTGGCTTTGGAGAGTGGCTTTGGACAGTGGCTTTGGACATAGAGTGGCTTTGGACAGTGGCTTTGGAGAGTGGCTTTGGACAGTGGCTTTGGACATAGAGTGGCTTTGGACAGTGGCTTTGGACAGTGGCTTTGGACAGTGGCTTTGGACATAGAATGTCTTTAGACAATGGCTTTGGACAGTGGCTTTGGACAGTGGCTTTGGACATAGAGTGGATTTGGACAGTGGCTTTGGAGAGTGGCTTTGGACAGTGGCTTTGGACATAGAGTGGCTTTGGACAGTGGCTTTGGACAGTGGCTTTGGACAGTGGCTTTGGACATAGAGTGGCTTTGGATAGTGGCTTTGGACAGTGGCTTTGGACAGTGGCTTTGGAAATAGTGTGGCTTTGGACAGTGGCTTTGGACAGTGGCTTTGTACAGTGGCTTTGGACATAGAGTGGATTTGGACAGTGGCTTTGGACATTGGCTTTGGACAGTGGCTTTGGACATAGAGTGGCTTTGGACATTGGCTTTGGGCAGTGGCTTTGGACAGTGGTTTTGGACATAGAGTGGCTTTGGACAGTGGCTTTGGACAGTGGCTTTGGACAGTGGCTTTGGACATAGAGTGGCTTTGGAGAGTGGCTTTGGACAGTGGCTATGGACAGTGGCTTTGGACATAGAGTGGCTTTAGACAGTGGCTTTGGATAGTGGCTTTGGAGAGTGGCTTCAGACAGTGGCTTTGGACATAGAGAGGCTTTGGACAGTGGCTTTGGACAGTGGCTTTGGACAGTGGCTTTGGACATAGAGTGGTTTGGACAGTGGCTTTGGATAGTAGCTTTGGACAGTGGCATTGGACATAGAGTGACTTAGGACAGTGGCTTTGGTGAGTGGCTTTGGACAGTGGCTTTGGACATAGAGTGGCTTTGGACAGTGGCTTTGGAGAGTGGCTTTGGAGAGTGGCTTTGGACATAGAGTGGCTTTGGACAGTGGATTTGGAGAGTGGCTTTGGACAGTGGCTTTGGACATAGAGTGACTTTGGACAGTGGCTTTGGAGAGTGGCTTTGGACAGTGGCTTTGGACATAGAGTAGCTTTGGACAGTGGCTTTGGAGAGTGGCTTTGGACAGTGGCTTTGGACATAGAGTGGCTTTGGACAGTGGCTTTGTAGAGTGGCTTTGGACAGTGGCTTTGGACATAGAGTGGCTTTGGACAGTGGCTTTGGAGAGTAGCTTTGGACAGTGGCTTTGAACATAGAGTGGCTTTGGACAGTGGCTTTGGACAGTGGCTTTGGACAGTGGCTTTGGACAGTGGCTTTGGACATAGAGTGTCTTTAGACAATGGCTTTGGACAGTGGCTTTGGACAGTGGCTTTGGACATAGAGTGGATTTGGACAGTGGCATTGGAGAGTGGCTTTGGACAGTGGCTTTGGACATAGAGTGGCTTTGGAGAGTGGTTTTGGACAGTGGCTTTGGACAGTGGCTTTGTACATACAGTGGCTTTGGATAGAAGCTTTGGACAGTGGCTTTGGACAGTGGCTTTGGAAATAGTGTGGCTTTGGACAGTGGCTTTGGACAGTGGCTTTGTACAGTGGCTTTGGACATAGAGTGGATTTGGACAGTGGCTTTGGACATTGGCTTTGGACAGTGGCTTTGGACATAGAGTGGCTTTGGACAGTGGCTTTGGGCAGTGGCTTTGGACAGTGGCTTTGGACATAGTGGCATTGGACAGTGGCGTGGTTTTGGACAGTGGCTTTGGACATAGAGTGGCTTTGGACAGTGGCTTTGGACAGTGGATTTGGACATAGAGTGGCTTTGGACTGTTGCTTTGGGCGGAGGCTTTGGACAGTGGCTTTGGACATAGAGTGGCTATGGACAGTGGCTTTGTAAAGTGGCTTTGGACTGTGGCTTTGGACATAGAGTGGCTTTGGACAGTGGCTTTGGACAGTGGCTTTGGACAGTTGCTTTGGACAGTAGCTTTGGACAGTGGCTTTGGACAAGAATGGCTTTGGACATACAGTGGCTTTGGACAGTGGCTTTGGACAGTGGCTTTGGACAGTGCCTTTGGACATAGAGTGGCTTTGGACATACAGTGGCTTTGGACAGTGGCTTTGGACATACAGTAGCTTTGGACATACAGTGGCTTTGGACAGTGGCTTTGGACATAAAGTGGCTTTGGACATACAGTGGCTTTGGACAGTACCTTTGGACATACAGTGGCTTTGGACATACAGTGGCTTTAGACTGTGGCTTTGGACATACAGTGGCTTTAGACAGTGGCTTTGGACATACAGTGGCTTTGGACATACAGTGGCTTTGGATAGTGGCTTTGGACATACAGTGGCTTTGGACATACAGTGGCTTTGGACAGTGGCTTTGGACATACAGTGGGTTTGGACATACAGTGGCTTTGGACAGTGGCTTTGGACATAGAGTGGCTTTGGAGAGTGGCTTTGGACAGTGGCTTTGGACAGTGGCTTTGGACATAGAGTGGCTTTGGAGAGTGGCTTTGGAGAGTGGCTTAGGACAGTGGCTTTGGACATAGAGTGGCTTTGGAGAGTGGCTTTGGACAGTGGCTTTGGACAGTGATTTTGGACATAGAGTGTCTTTGTAGAGTGGCTTTGGAGAGTGGCTTCAGACAGTGGCTTTGGACATAGAGTGGCTTTGGACAGTGGCTTTGGACAGTGGCTTTGGACAGTGGCTTTGGACATAGAGTGGTTTGGACAGTGGCTTTGGATAGTAGCTTTGGACAGTGGCATTGGACATAGAGTGACTTAGGACAGTGGCTTTGGTGAGTGGCTTTGGACAGTGGCTTTGGACATAGAGTGGCTTTGGACAGTGGCTTTGGAGAGTGGCTTTGGAGAGTGGCTTTGGACATAGAGTGGCTTTGGACAGTGGATTTGGAGAGTGGCTTTGGACAGTGGCTTTGGACATAGAGTGGCTTTGGACAGTGGCTTTGGAGAGTGGCTTTGGACAGTGGCTTTGGACATAGAGTAGCTTTGGACAGTGGCTTTGGAGAGTGGCTTTGGACAGTGGCTTTGGACATAGAGTGGCTTTGGACAGTGGCTTTGTAGAGTGGCTTTGGACAGTGGCTTTGGACATAGAGTGGCTTTGGACAGTGGCTTTGGAGAGTAGCTTTGGACAGTGGCTTTGAACATAGAGTGGCTTTGGACAGTGGCTTTGGACAGTGGCTTTGGACAGTGGCTTTGGACATACAGTGGCTTTGTACAGTGGCTTTAGACAGTGGCTTTGGACAGTGGCTTTGGACATAGAGTGGCTTTGGACAGTGGCTTTGGAGAGTGGCTTAGGAGAATGGCTTTGGACAGTGGCTTTGGACATAGAGTGGCTTTGGAGAGTGGCTTTGGAGAGTGTCTTTGGACAGTGGCTTTGGACATAGAGTGGCTTTGGAGAGTGGATTTGGAGAGTGGCTTTGGACAGTGGCTTTGGACATAGAGTGGCTTAGGAGAGTGGCTTTGGACAGTGGCTTTGGACAGTGGCTTTGGACATAGAGTGGCTTTGGAGAGTGGCTTTGGAGAGTGGCTTTGGACAGTGGCTTTGTACATAGAGTGACTTTCGACAGTGGCTTTGTAGAGTGGCTTTGGACAGTGGCTTTGGACATAGAGTGGCTTTGGACAGTGGCTTTGGTGAGTGGCTTTGGACAGTGGCTTTGGACATAGAGTGGCTTTGGACAGTGGCTTTGGTGAGTGGCTTTGGACAGTGAATTTGGACATAGAGTGGCTTTGGACAGTGGCTTTGGAGAGTGGCTTTGGACAGTTGCTTTGGACATAGAGTGGCTTTGGACAGAGGCTTTGGAGAGTGGCTTTGGACAGTGGGTTTGGACATAGAGTGGCCTTGGACAGTGGCTTTGGAGAGTGGCTTTGGACAGTGGCTTTGGACATAGAGTGGGTTTGGACAGTGGCTTTGGAGAGTGGCTTTGGACAGTGGCTTTGGATATAGAGTGGCTTTGGACAGTGGCTTTGGACAGTGGCTTTGGACAGTGGCTTTGGACAGTGGCTTTGGACATAGAGTGGCTTTGGACAATGGCTTTGGACAGTGGCTTTGAACAGTGGCTTTGGACAATGGCTTTGGACAGTGGCTTTGGACAGTGGCTTTGGACATAGAGTGGATTTGGAGAGTGGCTTTGGAGAGTGGCTTTGGACAGTGGCTTTGGACATAGAGTGGCTTTGGACAGTGGCTTTGGACAGTGGCTTTGGACAGTGGCTTTGAACATAGAGTGGCTTTGGACAGTGGCTTTGGACAGTGGCTTTGGACAGTGGCTTTGGACATAGAGTGGCTTTGAACAGTGGCTTTGGATAGTGGCTTTGGACAGTGGCTTTGGACATAGAGTGGCTTTGGACAGTGGCTTTGGACATAGAGTGGCTTTGGACAGTGGCTTTGGACAGTGTCTATGTACAGTGGCTTTGGAAATAGAGAGGCTTTAGACAGTGACTTTGGACAGTGGCTTTGGACAGTGGCTTTGGACATAGAGTGGCTTTGGAGAGTGGCTTTGGACAGTGGCTTTGGACATTGGCTTTGGACATAGAGTGGCTTTGGAGAGTGGCTTTGGACAGTGGCTTTGGACAGTGGCTTTGGACATAGAATGGCTTTGGAGAGTGGTTTGGACAGTGGCTTTGGACAGTGGCTTTGGACATAGAGTGGCTTTGAAGAGTGGCTTTGGAGAGTGGCTTTGGACAGTGGCTTTGGACATAGAGTGGCTTTGGAGAGTGGCTTTGGAGAATGGCTTTGGAGAGTGGCTTTGGACATAGAGTGGCTTTGGAGAGTGGCTTTGGAGAGTGGCTTTAGACAGTGGCTGTGGAGATAGAGTGGCTTTGGAGAGTGGCTTTGGACAGTGGCTTTGGACAGTGGCTTTGGACATAGAGTGGCTTTGGACAATGGCTTTGGACAGTGGCTTTGAACAGTGGCTTTGGACAATGGCTTTGGACAGTGGCTTTGGACAGTGGCTTTGGACATAGAGTGGATTTGGAGAGTGGCTTTGGAGAGTGGCTTTGGACAGTGGCTTTGGACATAGAGTGGCTTTGGACAGTGGCTTTGGACAGTGGCTTTGGACAGTGGCTTTGGACATAGAGTGGCTTTGGACAGTGGCTTTGGACAGTGGCTTTGGACAGTGGCTTTGGACATAGAGTGGCTTTGGACAGTGGCTTTGGATAGTGGCTTTGGACAGTGGCTTTGGACATAGAGTAGCTTTGGACAGTGGCTTTGGACATAGAGTGGCTTTGGACAGTGGCTTTGGACAGTGTCTATGTACAGTGGCTTTGGACATAGAGTGGCTTTAGACAGTGACTTTGGACAGTGGCTTTGGACAGTGGCTTTGGACATAGAGTGGCTTTGGAGAGTGGCTTTGGACAGTGGCTTTGGACATTGGCTTTGGACATAGAGTGGCTTTGGAGAGTGGCTTTGGACAATGGCTTTGGACAGTGGCTTTGGACATAGAATTGCTTTGGAGAGTGGCTTTGGACAGTGGCTTTGGACAGTGGCTTTGGACATAGAGTGGCTTTGAAGAGTGGCTTTGGAGAGTGGCTTTGGACAGTGGCTTTGGACATAGAGTGGCTTTGGAGAGTGGCTTTGTAGAATGGCTTTGGAGAGTGGCTTTGGACATAGAGTGGCTTTGGAGAGTGGCTTTGGAGAGTGGCTTTAGACAGTGGCTGTGGAGATAGAGTGGCTTTGGAGAGTGGCTTTGGACAGTGGCTTTGGACAGTTGCTTTGGACATAGAGTGGCTTTGGACAGTGGCTTTTGACAGTGGCTTTGGACAGTGGCTTTGGACATAGAGTGGCTTTGGAGAGTGGCTTCGGACAGTGACTTTCGACAGTGGCTTTGGACATAGAGTGGCTTTGGAGAGTGGCTTTGGACAGTGGCTTTGGACAGTGGCTTTGGACATAGAGTGGCTTTGGAGAGTGGCTTTGGAGAGTGGCTTTGGACAGTGGCTTTGGATATAGAGTGACTTTCGACAGTGGCTTTGTAGAGTGGCTTTGGACAGTGGCTTTGGACATAGAGTGGCTTTGGACAGTGGCTTTGGTGAGTGGCTTTGGACAGTGGCTTTGGACATAGAGTGGCTTTGGACAGTGGCTTTGGATAGTGGCTTTGGACAGTGGCTTTGGACATAGAGTGGCTTTGGACAGTGGCTTTGGACAGTGTCTTTGGACAGTTGCTTTGGACATAGAGTGGCTTTGGACAGTGGATTTGGAGAGTGGCTTTGGACAGTGGCTTTGGACATAGAGTGACTTTGGACAGTGGCTTTGGAGAGTGGCTTTGGACAGTGGCTTTGGACATAGAGTAGCTTTGGACAGTGGCTTTGGAGAGTGGCTTTGGACAGTGGCTTTGGACATAGAGTGGCTTTGGACAGTGGCTTTGTAGAGTGGCTTTGGACAGTGGCTTTGGACATAGAGTGGCTTTGGACAGTGGCTTTGGAGAGTAGCTTTGGACAGTGGCTTTGAACATAGAGTGGCTTTGGACAGTGGCTTTGGACAGTGGCTTTGGACAGTGGCTTTGGACAGTGGCTTTGGACATAGAGTGTCTTTAGACAATGGCTTTGGACAGTGGCTTTGGACAGTGGCTTTGGACATAGAGTGGATTTGGACAGTGGCATTGGAGAGTGGCTTTGGACAGTGGCTTTGGACATAGAGTGGCTTTGGAGAGTGGTTTTGGACAGTGGCTTTGGACAGTGGCTTTGTACATACAGTGGCTTTGGATAGAAGCTTTGGACAGTGGCTTTGGACAGTGGCTTTGGAAATAGTGTGGCTTTGGACAGTGGCTTTGGACAGTGGCTTTGTACAGTGGCTTTGGACATAGAGTGGATTTGGACAGTGGCTTTGGACATTGGCTTTGGACAGTGGCTTTGGACATAGAGTGGCTTTGGACAGTGGCTTTGGGCAGTGGCTTTGGACAGTGGCTTTGGACATAGTGGCATTGGACAGTGGCGTGGTTTTGGACAGTGGCTTTGGACATAGAGTGGCTTTGGACAGTGGCTTTGGACAGTGGATTTGGACATAGAGTGGCTTTGGACTGTTGCTTTGGGCGGAGGCTTTGGACAGTGGCTTTGGACATAGAGTGGCTATGGACAGTGGCTTTGTAAAGTGGCTTTGGACTGTGGCTTTGGACATAGAGTGGCTTTGGACAGTGGCTTTGGACAGTGGCTTTGGACAGTTGCTTTGGACAGTAGCTTTGGACAGTGGCTTTGGACAAGAATGGCTTTGGACATACAGTGGCTTTGGACAGTGGCTTTGGACAGTGGCTTTGGACAGTGCCTTTGGACATAGAGTGGCTTTGGACATACAGTGGCTTTGGACAGTGGCTTTGGACATACAGTAGCTTTGGACATACAGTGGCTTTGGACAGTGGCTTTGGACATAAAGTGGCTTTGGACATACAGTGGCTTTGGACAGTACCTTTGGACATACAGTGGCTTTGGACATACAGTGGCTTTAGACTGTGGCTTTGGACATACAGTGGCTTTAGACAGTGGCTTTGGACATACAGTGGCTTTGGACATACAGTGGCTTTGGATAGTGGCTTTGGACATACAGTGGCTTTGGACATACAGTGGCTTTGGACAGTGGCTTTGGACATACAGTGGGTTTGGACATACAGTGGCTTTGGACAGTGGCTTTGGACATAGAGTGGCTTTGGAGAGTGGCTTTGGACAGTGGCTTTGGACAGTGGCTTTGGACATAGAGTGGCTTTGGAGAGTGGCTTTGGAGAGTGGCTTAGGACAGTGGCTTTGGACATAGAGTGGCTTTGGAGAGTGGCTTTGGACAGTGGCTTTGGACAGTGATTTTGGACATAGAGTGTCTTTGTAGAGTGGCTTTGGAGAGTGGCTTCAGACAGTGGCTTTGGACATAGAGTGGCTTTGGACAGTGGCTTTGGACAGTGGCTTTGGACAGTGGCTTTGGACATAGAGTGGTTTGGACAGTGGCTTTGGATAGTAGCTTTGGACAGTGGCATTGGACATAGAGTGACTTAGGACAGTGGCTTTGGTGAGTGGCTTTGGACAGTGGCTTTGGACATAGAGTGGCTTTGGACAGTGGCTTTGGAGAGTGGCTTTGGAGAGTGGCTTTGGACATAGAGTGGCTTTGGACAGTGGATTTGGAGAGTGGCTTTGGACAGTGGCTTTGGACATAGAGTGGCTTTGGACAGTGGCTTTGGAGAGTGGCTTTGGACAGTGGCTTTGGACATAGAGTAGCTTTGGACAGTGGCTTTGGAGAGTGGCTTTGGACAGTGGCTTTGGACATAGAGTGGCTTTGGACAGTGGCTTTGTAGAGTGGCTTTGGACAGTGGCTTTGGACATAGAGTGGCCTCGTACAGTGGCTTTGGAGAGTAGCTTTGGACAGTGGCTTTGAACATAGAGTGGCTTTGGACAGTGGCTTTGGACAGTGGCTTTGGACAGTGGCTTTGGACATACAGTGGCTTTGTACAGTGGCTTTAGACAGTGGCTTTGGACAGTGGCTTTGGACATAGAGTGGCTTTGGACAGTGGCTTTGGAGAGTGGCTTAGGAGAATGGCTTTGGACAGTGGCTTTGGACATAGAGTGGCTTTGGAGAGTGGCTTTGGAGAGTGTCTTTGGACAGTGGCTTTGGACATAGAGTGGCTTTGGAGAGTGGATTTGGAGAGTGGCTTTGGACAGTGGCTTTGGACATAGAGTGGCTTAGGAGAGTGGCTTTGGACAGTGGCTTTGGACAGTGGCTTTGGACATAGAGTGGCTTTGGAGAGTGGCTTTGGAGAGTGGCTTTGGACAGTGGCTTTGTACATAGAGTGACTTTCGACAGTGGCTTTGTAGAGTGGCTTTGGACAGTGGCTTTGGACATAGAGTGGCTTTGGACAGTGGCTTTGGTGAGTGGCTTTGGACAGTGGCTTTGGACATAGAGTGGCTTTGGACAGTGGCTTTGGTGAGTGGCTTTGGACAGTGAATTTGGACATAGAGTGGCTTTGGACAGTGGCTTTGGAGAGTGGCTTTGGACAGTTGCTTTGGACATAGAGTGGCTTTGGACAGAGGCTTTGGAGAGTGGCTTTGGACAGTGGGTTTGGACATAGAGTGGCCTTGGACAGTGGCTTTGGAGAGTGGCTTTGGACAGTGGCTTTGGACATAGAGTGGGTTTGGACAGTGGCTTTGGAGAGTGGCTTTGGACAGTGGCTTTGGATATAGAGTGGCTTTGGACAGTGGCTTTGGACAGTGGCTTTGGACAGTGGCTTTGGACAGTGGCTTTGGACATAGAGTGGCTTTGGACAATGGCTTTGGACAGTGGCTTTGAACAGTGGCTTTGGACAATGGCTTTGGACAGTGGCTTTGGACAGTGGCTTTGGACATAGAGTGGATTTGGAGAGTGGCTTTGGAGAGTTGCTTTGGACAGTGGCTTTGGACATAGAGTGGCTTTGGACAGTGGCTTTGGACAGTGGCTTTGGACAGTGGCTTTGAACATAGAGTGGCTTTGGACAGTGGCTTTGGACAGTGGCTTTGGACAGTGGCTTTGGACATAGAGTGGCTTTGAACAGTGGCTTTGGATAGTGGCTTTGGACAGTGGCTTTGGACATAGAGTGGCTTTGGACAGTGGCTTTGGACATAGAGTGGCTTTGGACAGTGGCTTTGGACAGTGTCTATGTACAGTGGCTTTGGAAATAGAGAGGCTTTAGACAGTGACTTTGGACAGTGGCTTTGGACAGTGGCTTTGGACATAGAGTGGCTTTGGAGAGTGGCTTTGGACAGTGGCTTTGGACATTGGCTTTGGACATAGAGTGGCTTTGGAGAGTGGCTTTGGACAGTGGCTTTGGACAGTGGCTTTGGACATAGAATGGCTTTGGAGAGTGGTTTGGACAGTGGGTTTGGACAGTGGCTTTGGACATAGAGTGGCTTTGAAGAGTGGCTTTGGAGAGTGGCTTTGGACAGTGGCTTTGGACATAGAGTGGCTTTGGAGAGTGGCTTTGGAGAATGGCTTTGGAGAGTGGCTTTGGACATAGAGTGGCTTTGGAGAGTGGCTTTGGAGAGTGGCTTTAGACAGTGGCTGTGGAGATAGAGTGGCTTTGGAGAGTGGCTTTGGACAGTGGCTTTGGACAGTGGCTTTGGACATAGAGTGGCTTTGGACAATGGCTTTGGACAGTGGCTTTGAACAGTGGCTTTGGACAATGGCTTTGGACAGTGGCTTTGGACAGTGGCTTTGGACATAGAGTGGATTTGGAGAGTGGCTTTGGAGAGTGGCTTTGGACAGTGGCTTTGGACATAGAGTGGCTTTGGACAGTGGCTTTGGACAGTGGCTTTGGACAGTGGCTTTGGACATAGAGTGGCTTTGAGGACAGTGGCTTTGGAGAGTGGCTATGGACAGTGGCTTTGGACATAGAGTGGCTTTGGACAGTGGCTTTGGAGAGTGGCTTTGGACATAGAGTGGCTTTGGACAGTGGATTTGGAGAGTGGCTTTGGACAGTGGCTTTGGACATAGAGTGGCTTTGGACAGTGGCTTTGGAGAGTGGCTTTGGACAATGGCTTTGGACATAGAGTGTCTTTGGACAGTGGCTTTGGAGAGTGGCTTTGGACAGTGGCTTTGGACATAGAGTGGCTTTGGACAGTGGCATTGGAGAGTGGCTTTGGACAGTGGCTTTGGATAGTAGCTTTGGACAGTGGCTTTTAACATAGAGTGGCTTTGGACAGTGGCTTTGGACAGTGGCTTTGGACAGTGGCTTTGGACATAGAGTGGATTTGGACAGTGGCTTTAGACAGTGGCTTTGGACAGTGGCTTTGGACATAGAGTGGCTTTGGACAGTGGTTTTGGAGAGTGGCTTTGGACAGTGGCTTTGGACAGTGGCTTTGGACAGTAGCTTTGGACATAGAGTGGCTTTGGACAGTGGCTTTGGAGAGTGGCTTTGGACAGTGGCTTTGGAGAGTGGCTTTGGACAGTGGCTTTGGACAGTGGCTTTGGACTATGGCTTTGGACATAGAGTGGCTTTGGACATAGAGTGGCTTTGGACAGTGGCTTTGGACAGTGGCTTTGGACATAGAGTGGCTTTGGACAGTGGCTTTGGTCATAGAGTGGCTTTGGAGAGTGGCTTTAGAGAATGTCTTTGGACAGTGGCTTTGGACATAGAGTGGCTTTGGACAGTGGCTTTGGAGAGTGGCTTTGGACAGTGGCTTTGGACATAGAGTGGCTTTGGAGAGTGGCTTTGGAGAGTGGCTTTGGACAGTGGCTTTGGACATAGAGTGGCTTAGGAGAGTGGCTTTGGACAGTGGCTTTGGACAGTGGCTTTGGACATAGAGTGGCTTTGGAGAGTGGCTTTGGAGAGTGGCTTTGGACAGTGGCTTTGGACATAGAGTGGCTTTGGACAGTGGCTTTGGAGAGTGGCTTTGGACAGTGGCTTTGGACATAGAGTGGCTTTGGACAGTGGCTTTGGAGAGTGGCTTTGGACAGTGGCTTTGGACATAGAGTGGCTTTGGACAGTGGCTTTGGAGAGTGGCTTTGGACAGTGGCTTTGGACATAGAGTGGCTTTGGACAGTGGCTTTGGAGAGTGGCTTTGGACAGTGGCTTTGGACATAGAGTGGCTTTGGACAGTGGCTTTGGACAGTGGCTTTGGACAGTGGCTTTGGACATAGAATGTCTTTAGACAATGGCTTTGGACAGTGGCTTTGGACAGTGGCTTTGGACATAGAGTGGATTTGGACAGTGGCTTTGGACAGTTGCTTTGGACATAGAGTGGCTTTGGACAGTGGCTTTTGACAGTGGCTTTGGACAGTGGCTTTGGACATAGAGTGGCTTTGGAGAGTGGCTTCGGACAGTGACTTTCGACAGTGGCTTTGGACATAGAGTGGCTTTGGAGAGTGGCTTTGGACAGTGGCTTTGGACAGTGGCTTTGGACATAGAGTGGCTTTGGAGAGTGGCTTTGGAGAGTGGCTTTGGACAGTGGCTTTGGATATAGAGTGACTTTCGACAGTGGCTTTGTAGAGTGGCTTTGGACAGTGGCTTTGGACATAGAGTGGCTTTGGACAGTGGCTTTGGTGAGTGGCTTTGGACAGTGGCTTTGGACATAGAGTGGCTTTGGACAGTGGCTTTGGATAGTGGCTTTGGACAGTGGATTTGGACATAGAGTGGCTTTGGACAGTGGCTTTGGACAGTGTCTTTGGACAGTTGCTTTGGACATAGAGAGGCTTAGGACAGTGGCTTTGGAGAGTGGCTTTGGACAGTGGCTTTGGACATAGAGTGGCTTTGGACAGTGGCTTTGGAGAGTGGCTTTGGACATAGAGTGGCTTTGGACAGTGGATTTGGAGAGTGGCTTTGGACAGTGGCTTTGGACATAGAGTGGCTTTGGACAGTGGCTTTGGAGAGTGGCTTTGGACAATGGCTTTGGACATAGAGTGTCTTTGGACAGTGGCTTTGGAGAGTGGCTTTGGACAGTGGCTTTGGACATAGAGTGGCTTTGGACAGTGGCATTGGAGAGTGGCTTTGGACAGTGGCTTTGGACATAGAGTGGCTTTGGACAGTGGCTTTGGATAGTAGCTTTGGACAGTGGCTTTTAACATAGAGTGGCTTTGGACAGTGGCTTTGGACAGTGGCTTTGGACAGTGGCTTTGGACATAGAGTGGATTTGGACAGTGGCTTTAGACAGTGGCTTTGGACAGTGGCTTTGGACATAGAGTGGCTTTGGACAGTGGTTTTGGAGAGTGGCTTTGGACAGTGGCTTTGGACAGTGGCTTTGGACAGTAGCTTTGGACATAGAGTGGCTTTGGACAGTGGCTTTGGAGAGTGGCTTTGGACAGTGGCTTTGGAGAGTGGCTTTGGACAGTGGCTTTGGACAGTGGCTTTGGACTATGGCTTTGGACATAGAGTGGCTTTGGACATAGAGTGGCTTTGGACAGTGGCTTTGGACAGTGGCTTTGGACATAGAGTGGCTTTGGACAGTGGCTTTGGTCATAGAGTGGCTTTGGAGAGTGGCTTTAGAGAATGTCTTTGGACAGTGGCTTTGGACATAGAGTGGCTTTGGACAGTGGCTTTGGAGAGTGGCTTTGGACAGTGGCTTTGGACATAGAGTGGCTTTGGAGAGTGGCTTTGGAGAGTGGCTTTGGACAGTGGCTTTGGACATAGAGTGGCTTAGGAGAGTGGCTTTGGACAGTGGCTTTGGACAGTGGCTTTGGACATAGAGTGGCTTTGGAGAGTGGCTTTGGAGAGTGGCTTTGGACAGTGGCTTTGGACATAGAGTGGCTTTGGACAGTGGCTTTGGAGAGTGGCTTTGGACAGTGGCTTTGGACATAGAGTGGCTTTGGACAGTGGCTTTGGAGAGTGGCTTTGGACAGTGGCTTTGGACATAGAGTGGCTTTGGACAGTGGCTTTGGAGAGTGGCTTTGGACAGTGGCTTTGGACATAGAGTGGCTTTGGACAGTGGCTTTGGAGAGTGGCTTTGGACAGTGGCTTTGGACATAGAGTGGCTTTGGACAGTGGCTTTGGACAGTGGCTTTGGACAGTGGCTTTGGACATAGAATGTCTTTAGACAGTGGCTTTGGACAGTGGCTTTGGACAGTGGCTTTGGACATAGAGTGGATTTGGACAGTGGCTTTGGAGAGTGGCTTTGGACAGTGGCTTTGGACATAGAGTGGCTTTGGACAGTGGCTTTGGACAGTGGCTTTGGACAGTGGCTTTGGACATAGAGTGGCTTTGGATAGTGGCTTTGGACAGTGGCTTTGGACAGTGGCTTTGGAAATAGTGTGGCTTTGGACAGTGGCTTTGGACAGTGGCTTTGTACAGTGGCTTTGGACATAGAGTGGATTTGGACAGTGGCTTTGGACATTGGCTTTGGACAGTGGCTTTGGACATAGAGTGGATTTGGACAGTGGCTTTGGACATTGGCTTTGGACAGTGGCTTTGGACATAGAGTGGCTTTGGACAGTGGCTTTGGGCAGTGGCTTTGGACAGTGGCTTTGGACATAGAGTGGCTTTGGACAGTGGCTTTGGACAGTGGCTTTGGACAGTGGCTTTGGACATAGAGTGGCTTTGGAGAGTGGCTTTGGACAGTGGCTATGGACAGTGGCTTTGGACATAGACTGGCTTTAGACAGTGGCTTTGGATAGTGGCTTTGGAGAGTGGCTTCAGACAGTGGCTTTGGACATAGAGTGGCTTTGGACAGTGGCTTTGGACAGTGGCTTTGGACAGTGGCTTTGGACATAGAGTGGTTTGGACAGTGGCTTTGGATAGTAGCTTTGGACAGTGGCATTGGACATAGAGTGACTTAGGACAGTGGCTTTGGTGAGTGGATTTGGACAGTGGCTTTGGACATAGAGTGGCTTTGGACAGTGGCTTTGGAGAGTGGCTTTGGAGAGTGGCTTTGGACATAGAGTGGCTTTGGACAGTGGATTTGGAGAGTGGCTTTGGACAGTGGCTTTGGACATAGAGTGGCTTTGGGCAGTGGCTTTGGAGAGTGGCTTTGGACAGTGGCTTTGGACATAGAGTAGCTTTGGACAGTGGCTTTGGAGAGTGGCTTTGGACAGTGGCTTTGGACATAGAGTGGCTTTGGACAGTGGCTTTGTAGAGTGGCTTTGGACAGTGGCTTTGGACATAGAGTGGCTTTGGACAGTGGCTTTGGAGAGTAGCTTTGGACAGTGGCTTTGAACATAGAGTGGCTTTGGACAGTGGCTTTGGACAGTGGCTTTGGACAGTGGCTTTGGACAGTGGCTTTGGACATAGAGTGGCTTTGGACAGTGGCTTTGGACAGTGGCTTTAGACAGTGGCTTTGGACATAGAGTGGCTTTGGACAGTGGCTTTGGATAGTGGCTTTGGACAGTGGCTTTGGACATAGAGTGGCTTTGGACAGTGGCTTTGGACATAGAGTGGCTTTGGACAGTGGCTTTGGACAGTGTCTATGTACAGTGGCTTTGGACATAGAGTGGCTTTAGACAGTGACTTTGGACAGTGGCTTTGGACAGTGGCTTTGGACATAGAGTGGCTTTGGAGAGTGGCTTTGGACAGTGGCTTTGGACATTGGTTTTGGACATAGAGTGGCTTTGGAGAGTGGCTTTGGACAATGGCTTTGGACAGTGGCTTTGGACATAGAATTTCTTTGGAGAGTGGCTTTGGACAGTGGCTTTGGACAGTGGCTTTGGACATAGAGTGGCTTTGAAGAGTGGCTTTGGAGAGTGGCTTTGGACAGTGGCTTTGGACATAGAGTGGCTTTGGAGAGTGGCTTTGTAGAATGGCTTTGGAGAGTGGCTTTGGACATAGAGTGGCTTTGGAGAGTGGCTTTGGAGAGTGGCTTTAGACAGTGGCTGTGGAGATAGAGTGGCTTTGGAGAGTGGCTTTGGACAGTGGCTTTGGACAGTTGCTTTCGACATAGAGTGGCTTTGGACAGTGGCTTTTGACAGTGGCTTTGGACAGTGGCTTTGGACATAGAGTGGCTTTGGAGAGTGGCATCGGACAGTGACTTTCGACAGTGGCTTTGGACATAGAGTGGCTTTGGAGAGTGGCTTTGGACAGTGGCTTTGGACAGTGGCTTTGGACATAGAGTGGCTTTGGAGAGTGGCTTTGGAGAGTGGCTTTGGACAGTGGCTTTGGATATAGAGTGACTTTCGACAGTGGCTTTGTAGAGTGGCTTTGGACAGTGGCTTTGGACATAGAGTGGCTTTGGACAGTGGCTTTGGTGAGTGGCTTTGGACAGTGGCTTTGGACATAGAGTGGCTTTGGACAGTGGCTTTGGATAGTGGCTTTGGACAGTGGCTTTGGACATAGAGTGGCTTTGGACAGTGGCTTTGGACAGTGTCTTTGGACAGTTGCTTTGGACATAGAGAGGCTTAGGACAGTGGCTTTGGAGAGTGGCTTTGGACAGTGGCTTTGGACATAGAGTGGCTTTGGACAGTGGCTTTGGAGAGTGGCTTTGGAGAGTGGCTTTGGACATAGAGTGGCTTTGGACAGTGGATTTGGAGAGTGGCTTTGGACAGTGGCTTTGGACATAGAGTGGCTTTGGACAGTGGCTTTGGAGAGTGGCTTTGGACAATGGCTTTGGACATAGAGTGTCTTTGGACAGTGGCTTTGGAGAGTGGCTTTGGACAGTGGCTTTGGACATAGAGTGGCTTTGGACAGTGGCATTGGAGAGTGGCTTTGGACAGTGGCTTTGGACATAGAGTGGCTTTGGACAGTGGCTTTGGATAGTAGCTTTGGACAGTGGCTTTTAACATAGAGTGGCTTTGGACAGTGGCTTTGGACAGTGGCTTTGGACAGTGGCTTTGGACAGTGGCTTTGGACATAGAGTGGATTTGGACAGTGGCTTTAGACAGTGGCTTTGGACAGTGGCTTTGGACATAGAGTGGCTTTGGACAGTGGTTTTGGAGAGTGGCTTTGGACAGTGGCTTTGGACAGTGGCTTTGGACAGTGGCTTTGGACATAGAGTGGCTTTGGACAGTGGCTTTGGAGAGTGGCTTTGGACAGTGGCTTTGGACATAGAGTGGCTTTGGACAGTGGCTTTGGACAGTGGCTTTGGACTATGGCTTTGGACATAGAGTGGCTTTGGACATAGAGTGGCTTTGGACAGTGGCTTTGGACAGTGGCTTTGGACATAGAGTGGCTTTGGACAGTGGCTTTGGTCATAGAGTGGCTTTGGAGAGTGGCTTTAGAGAATGTCTTTGGACAGTGGCTTTGGACATAGAGTGGCTTTGGACAGTGGCTTTGGAGAGTGGCTTTGGACAGTGGCTTTGGACATAGAGTGGCTTTGGAGAGTGGCTTTGGAGAGTGGCTTTGGACAGTGGCTTTGGACATAGAGTGGCTTAGGAGAGTGGCTTTGGACAGTGGCTTTGGACAGTGGCTTTGGACATAGAGTGGCTTTGGAGAGTGGCTTTGGAGAGTGGCTTTGGACAGTGGCTTTGGACATAGAGTGGCTTTGGACAGTGGCTTTGGAGAGTGGCTTTGGACAGTGGCTTTGGACATAGAGTGGCTTTGGACAGTGGCTTTGGAGAGTGGCTTTGGACAGTGGCTTTGGACATAGAGTGGCTTTGGACAGTGGCTTTGGAGAGTGGCTTTGGACAATGGCTTTGGACATAGAGTGGCTTTGGACAGTGGCTTTGGAGAGTGGCTTTGGACAGTGGCTTTGGACATAGTGTGGCTTTGGACAGTGGCTTTGGACAGTGGCTTTGGACAGTGGCTTTGGACATAGAATGTCTTTAGACAATGGCTTTGGACAGTGGCTTTGGACAGTGGCTTTGGACATAGAGTGGATTTGGACAGTGGCTTTGGAGAGTGGCTTTGGACAGTGGCTTTGGACATAGAGTGGCTTTGGACAGTGGCTTTGGACAGTGGCTTTGGACAGTGGCTTTGGACATAGAGTGGCTTTGGATAGTGGCTTTGGACAGTGGCTTTGGACAGTGGCTTTGGAAATAGTGTGGCTTTGGACAGTGGCTTTGGACAGTGGCTTTGTACAGTGGCTTTGGACATAGAGTGGATTTGGACAGTGGCTTTGGACATTGGCTTTGGACAGTGGCTTTCGACATAGAGTGGCTTTGGACATTGGCTTTGGACAGTGGCTTTGGACATAGAGTGGCTTTGGACAGTGTCTTTGGGCAGTGGCTTTGGACAGTGGCTTTGGACATAGAGTGGCTTTGGACAGTGGCTTTGGACAGTGGCTTTGGACAGTGGCTTTGGACATAGAGTGGCTTTGGAGAGTGGCTTTGGACAGTGGCTATGGACAGTGGCTTTGGACATAGACTGGCTTTAGACAGTGGCTTTGGATAGTGGCTTTGGAGAGTGGCTTCAGACAGTGGCTTTGGACATAGAGTGGCTTTGGACAGTGGCTTTGGACAGTGGCTTTGGACAGTGGCTTTGGACATAGAGTGGTTTGGACAGTGGCTTTGGATAGTAGCTTTGGACAGTGGCATTGGACATAGAGTGACTTAGGACAGTGGCTTTGGTGAGTGGATTTGGACAGTGGCTTTGGACATAGAGTGGCTTTGGACAGTGGCTTTGGAGAGTGGCTTTGGAGAGTGGCTTTGGACATAGAGTGGCTTTGGACAGTGGATTTGGAGAGTGATTTTGGACAGTGGCTTTGGACATAGAGTGGCTTTGGACAGTGGCTTTGGAGAGTGGCTTTGGACAGTGGCTTTGGACATAGAGTAGCTTTGGACAGTGGCTTTGGAGAGTGGCTTTGGACAGTGGCTTTGGACATAGAGTGGCTTTGGACAGTGGCTTTGTAGAGTGGCTTTGGACAGTGGCTTTGGACATAGAGTGGCTTTGGACAGTGGCTTTGGAGAGTAGCTTTGGACAGTGGCTTTGAACATAGAGTGGCTTTGGACAGTGGCTTTGGACAGTGGCTTTGGACAGTGGCTTTGGACAGTGGCTTTGGACATAGAGTGGCTTTGGACAGTGGCTTTGGACAGTGGCTTTGGACAGTGGCTTTGGACATAGAGTGGCTTTGGACAGTGGCTTTGGATAGTGGCTTTGGACAGTGGCTTTGGACATAGAGTGGCTTTGGACAGTGGCTTTGGACATAGAGTGGCTTTGGACAGTGGCTTTGGACAGTGTCTATGTACAGTGGCTTTAGACATAGAGTGGCTTTAGACAGTGACTTTGGACAGTGGCTTTGGACAGTGGCTTTGGACATAGAGTGGCTTTGGAGAGTGGCTTTGGACAGTGGCTTTGGACATTGGCTTTGGACATAGAGTGGCTTTGGAGAGTGGCTTTGGACAATGGCTTTGGACAGTGGCTTTGGACATAGAATTGCTTTGGAGAGTGGCTTTGGACAGTGGCTTTGGACAGTGGCTTTGGACATAGAGTGGCTTTGAAGAGTGGCTTTGGAGAGTGGCTTTGGACAGTGGCTTTGGACATAGAGTGGCTTTGGAGAGTGGCTTTGTAGAATGGCTTTGGAGAGTGGCTTTGGACATAGAGTGGCTTTGGAGAGTGGCTTTGGAGAGTGGCTTTAGACAGTGGCTGTGGAGATAGAGTGGCTTTGGAGAGTGGCTTTGGACAGTGGCTTTGGACAGTTGCTTTGGACATAGAGTGGCTTTGGACAGTGGCTTTTGACAGTGGCTTTGGACAGTGGCTTTGGACATAGAGTGGCTTTGGAGAGTGGCTTCGGACAGTGACTTTCGACAGTGGCTTTGGACATAGAGTGGCTTTGGAGAGTGGCTTTGGACAGTGGCTTTGGACAGTGGCTTTGGACATAGAGTGGCTTTGGAGAGTGGCTTTGTAGAGTGGCTTTGGACAGTGGCTTTGGATATAGAGTGACTTTCGATAGTGGCTTTGTAGAGTGGCTATGGACAGTGGCTTTGGACATAGAGTGGCTTTGGACAGTAGCTTTGGTGAGTGGCTTTGGACAGTGGCTTTGGACATAGAGTGGCTTTAGACAGTGGCTTTGGATAGTGGCTTTGGACAGTGGCTTTGGACATAGAGTGGCTTTGGACAGTGGCTTTGGACAGTGGCTTTGGACAGTTGCTTTGGACATAGAGAGGCTTAGGACAGTGGCTTTGGAGAGTGGCTTTGGACAGTGGCTTTGGACATAGAGTGGCTTTGGACAGTGGCTTTGGAGAGTGGCTTTGGAGAGTGGCTTTGGACATAGAGTGGCTTTGGACAGTGGATTTGGAGAGTGGCTTTGGACAGTGGCTTTGGACATAGAGTGGCTTTGGACAGTGGCTTTGGAGAGTGGCTTTGGACAGTGGCTTTGGACATAGAGTGTCTTTGGACAGTGGCTTTGAAGAGTGGCTTTGGAAAGTGGCTTTGGACATAGAGTGGCTTTGGACAGTGGCATTGGAGAGTGGCTTTGGACAGTGGCTTTGGACATAGAGTGGCTTTGGACAGTGGCTTTGGATAGTAGCTTTGGACAGTGGCTTTTAACATAGAGTGGCTTTGGACAGTGGCTTTGGACAGTGGCTTTGGACAGTGGCTTTGGACATAGAGTGGATTTGGACAGTGGCTTTAGACAGTGGCTTTGGACAGTGGCTTTGGACATAGAGTGGCTTTGGACAGTGGCTTTGGAGAGTGGCTTTGGACAGTGGCTTTGGACATAGAGTGGCTTTGGACAGTGGCTTTGGACAGTGGCTTTGGACTATGGCTTTGGACATAGAGTGGCTTTGGACATAGAGTGGCTTTGGACAGTGGCTTTGGACAGTGGCTTTGGACATAGAGTGGCTTTGGACAGTGGCTTTGGTCATAGAGTTGCTTTGGAGAGTGGCTTTAGAGAATGTCTTTGGACAGTGGCTTTGGACATAGAGTGGCTTTGGACAGTGGCTTTGGAGAGTGGCTTTGGACAGTGGCTTTGGACATAGAGTGGCTTTGGAGAGTGGCTTTGGAGAGTGGCTTTGGACAGTGGCTTTGGACATAGAGTGGCTTAGGAGAGTGGCTTTGGACAGTGGCTTTGGACAGTGGCTTTGGACATAGAGTGGCTTTGGAGAGTGGCTTTGGAGAGTGGCTTTGGACAGTGGCTTTGGACATAGAGTGGCTTTGGACAGTGGCTTTGGAGAGTGGCTTTGGACAGTGGCTTTGGACATAGAGTGGCTTTGGACAGTGGCTTTGGAGAGTGGCTTTGGACAGTGGCTTTGGACATAGAGTGGCTTTGGACATTGGCTTTGGAGAGTGGCTTTGGACAGTGGCTTTGGACATAGAGTGGCTTTGGACAGTTGCTTTGGAGAGTGTCTTTGGACAGTGGCTTTGGACATAGAGTGGCTTTGGACAGTGGTTTTGGACAGTGGCTTTGGACAGTGGCTTTGGACATAGAATGTCTTTAGACAATGGCTTTGGACAGTGGCTTTGGACAGTGGCTTTGGACATAGAGTGGATTTGGACAGTGGCTTTGGAGAGTGGCTTTGGACAGTGGCTTTGGACATAGAGTGGCTTTGGACAGTGGCTTTGGACAGTGGCTTTGGACAGTGGCTTTGGACATAGAGTGGCTTTGGATAGTGGCTTTGGACAGTGGCTTTGGACAGTGGCTTTGGAAATAGTGTGGCTTTGGACAGTGGCTTTGGACAGTGGCTTTGTACAGTGGCTTTGGACATAGAGTGGATTTGGACAGTGGCTTTGGACATTGGCTTTGGACAGTGGCTTTGGACATAGAGTGGCTTTGGACAGTGGCTGTGGACATTGGCTTTGGACAGTGGCTTTGGACATAGAGTGGCTTTGGACAGTGGCTTTGGGCAGTGGCTTTGGACAGTGGCTTTGGACATAGAGTGGCTTTGGACAGTGGCTTTGGACAGTGGCTTTGGACAGTGGCTTTGGACATAGAGTGGCTTTGGAGAGTGGCTTTGGACAGTGGCTATGGACAGTGGCTTTGGACATAGAGTGGCTTTAGACAGTGGCTTTGGATAGTGGCTTTGGAGAGTGGCTTCAGACAGTGGCTTTGGACATAGAGTGGCTTTGGACAGTGGCTTTGGACAGTGGCTTTGGACAGTGGCTTTGGACATAGAGTGGTTTGGACAGTGGCTTTGGATAGTAGCTTTGGACAGTGGCATTGGACATAGAGTGACTTAGGACAGTGGCTTTGGTGAGTGGCTTTGGACAGTGGCTTTGGACATAGAGTGGCTTTGGACAGTGGCTTTGGAGAGTGGCTTTGGAGAGTGGCTTTGGACATAGAGTGGCTTTGGACAGTGGATTTGGAGAGTGGCTTTGGACAGTGGCTTTGGACATAGAGTGGCTTTGGACAGTGGCTTTGGAGAGTGGCTTTGGACAGTGGCTTTGGACATAGAGTAGCTTTGGACAGTGGCTTTGGAGATTGGCTTTGGACAGTGGCTTTGGACATAGAGTGGCTTTGGACAGTGGCTTTGTAGAGTGGCTTTGGACAGTGGCTTTGGACATAGAGTGGCTTTGGACAGTGGCTTTGGAGAGTAGCTTTGGACAGTGGCTTTGAACATAGAGTGGCTTTGGACAGTGGCTTTGGACAGTGGCTTTGGACAGTGGCTTTGGACAGTGGCTTTGGACATAGAGTGTCTTTAGACAATGGCTTTGGACAGTGGCTTTGGACAGTGGCTTTGGACATAGAGTAGATTTGGACAGTGGCTTTGGAGAGTGGCTTTGGACAGTGGCTTTGGACATAGAGTGGCTTTGGAGAGTGGTTTTGGACAGTGGCTTTGGACAGTGGCTTTGGACATAGAGTGGCTTTGGATAGTGGCTTTGGACAGTGGCTTTGGATAGTGGCTTTGGAAATAGTGTGGCTTTGGACAGTGGCTTTGGACAGTGGCTTTGTACAGTGGCTTTGGACATAGAGTGGTTTGGACAGTGGCTTTGGACATTGGCTTTGGACAGTGGCTTTGGACATAGAGTGGCTTTGGACAGTGGCTTTGGACAGTGGCTTTGGACAGTGGCTTTGGACATAGAATTGCTTTGGAGAGTGGCTTTGGACAGTGGCTTTGGACAGTGGCTTTGGACATAGAGTGGCTTTGAAGAGTGGCTTTGGAGAGTGGCTTTGGACAGTGGCTTTGGACATAGAGTGGCTTTGGAGAGTGGCTTTGTAGAATGGCTTTGGAGAGTGGCTTTGGACATAGAGTGGCTTTGGAGAGTGGCTTTGGAGAGTGGCTTTAGACAGTGGCTGTGGAGATAGAGAGGCTTTGGAGAGTGGCTTTGGACAGTGGCTTTGGACAGTGGCTTTGGACATAGAGTGGCTTTGGAGAGTGGCTTTGGAGAGTGGCTTTGGACAGTGGCTTTGGATATAGAGTGACTTTCGACAGTGGCTTTGTAGAGTGGCTTTGGACAGTGGCTTTGGACATAGAGAGGCTTTGGACAGTGGCTTTGGTGAGTGGCTTTGGACAGTGGCTTTGGACATAGAGTGGCTTTGGACAGTGGCTTTGGATAGTGGCTTTGGACAGTGGCTTTGGACATAGAGTGGCTTTGGACAGTGGCTTTGGACAGTGGCTTTGGACAGTTGCTTTGGACATAGAGTGGATTTGGACAGTGGCTTTGGACATTGGCTTTGGACAGTGGCTTTGGACATAGAGTGGCTTTGGACAGTGGCTGTGGACATTGGCTTTGGACAGTGGCTTTGGACATAGAGTGGCTTTGGACAGTGGCTTTGGGCAGTGGCTTTGGACAGTGGCTTTGGACATAGAGTGGCTTTGGACAGTGGCTTTGGACAGTGGCTTTGGACAGTGGCTTTGGACATAGAGTGGCTTTGGAGAGTGGCTTTGGACAGTGGCTATGGACAGTGGCTTTGGACATAGAGTGGCTTTAGACAGTGGCTTTGGATAGTGGCTTTGGAGAGTGGCTTCAGACAGTGGCTTTGGACATAGAGTGGCTTTGGACAGTGGCTTTGGACAGTGGCTTTGGACAGTGGCTTTGGACATAGAGTGGTTTGGACAGTGGCTTTGGATAATAGCTTTGGACAGTGGCATTGGACATAGAGTGACTTAGGACAGTGGCTTTGGTGAGTGGCTTTGGACAGTGGCTTTGGACATAGAGTGGCTTTGGACAGTGGCTTTGGAGAGTGGCTTTGGAGAGTGGCTTTGGACATAGAGTGGCTTTGGACAGTGGATTTGGAGAGTGGCTTTGGACAGTGGCTTTGGACATAGAGTGGCTTTGGACAGTGGCTTTGGAGAGTGGCTTTGGACAGTGGCTTTGGACATAGAGTAGCTTTGGACAGTGGCTTTGGAGATTGGCTTTGGACAGTGGCTTTGGACATAGAGTGGCTTTGGACAGTGGCTTTGTAGAGTGGCTTTGGACAGTGGCTTTGGACATAGAGTGGCTTTGGACTGTGGCTTTGGAGAGTAGCTTTGGACAGTGGCTTTGAACATAGAGTGGCTTTGGACAGTGGCTTTGGACAGTGGCTTTGGACAGTGGCTTTGGACAGTGGCTTTGGACATAGAGTGTCTTTAGACAATGGCTTTGGACAGTGGCTTTGGACAGTGGCTTTGGACATAGAGTAGATTTGGACAGTGGCTTTGGAGAGTGGCTTTGGACAGTGGCTTTGGACATAGAGTGGCTTTGGAGAGTGGTTTTGGACAGTGGCTTTGGACAGTGGCTTTGGACATAGAGTGGCTTTGGATAGTGGCTTTGGACAGTGGCTTTGGATAGTGGCTTTGGAAATAGTGTGGCTTTGGACAGTGGCTTTGGACAGTGGCTTTGTACAGTGGCTTTGGACATAGAGTGGTTTGGACAGTGGCTTTGGACATTGGCTTTGGACAGTGGCTTTGGACATAGAGTGGCTTTGGACAGTGGCTTTGGACAGTGGCTTTGGACAGTGGCTTTGGACATAGAATTGCTTTGGAGAGTGGCTTTGGATAGTGGCTTTGGACAGTGGCTTTGGACATAGAGTGGCTTTGAAGAGTGGCTTTGGAGAGTGGCTTTGGACAGTGGCTTTGGACATAGAGTGGCTTTGGAGAGTGGCTTTGTAGAATGGCTTTGGAGAGTGGCTTTGGACATAGAGTGGCTTTGGAGAGTGGCTTTGGAGAGTGGCTTTAGACAGTGGCTGTGGAGATAGAGAGGCTTTGGAGAGTGGCTTTGGACAGTGGCTTTGGACAGTGGCTTTGGACATAGAGTGGCTTTGGAGAGTGGCTTTGGAGAGTGGCTTTGGACAGTGGCTTTGGATATAGAGTGACTTTCGACAGTGGCTTTGTAGAGTGGCTTTGGACAGTGGCTTTGGACATAGAGTGGCTTTGGACAGTGGCTTTGGTGAGTGGCTTTGGACAGTGGCTTTGGACATAGAGTGGCTTTGGACAGTGGCTTTGGATAGTGGCTTTGGACAGTGGCTTTGGACATAGAGTGGCTTTGGACAGTGGCTTTGGACAGTGGCTTTGGACAGTTGCTTTGGACATAGAGAGGCTTAGGTCAGTGGCTTTGGAGAGTGGCTTTGGACAGTGGCTTTGGATATAGAGTGGCTTTGGACAGTGGCTTTGGAGAGTGGCTTTGGAGAGTGGCTTTGGACATAGAGTGGCTTTGGACAGTGGATTTGGAGAGTGGCTTTGGACAGTGGCTTTGGACATAGAGTGGCTTTGGACAGTGGCTTTGGAGAGTGGCTTTGGACAGTGGCTTTGGACATAGAGTGTCTTTGGACAGTGGCTTTGGAGAGTGGCTTTGGACAGTGGCTTTGGACATAGAGTGGCTTTGGACAGTGGCATTGGAGAGTGGCTTTGGACAGTGGCTTTGGACATAGAGTGGCTTTGGAAAGTGGCTTTGGATAGTAGCTTTGGACAGTGGCTTTTAACATAGAGTGGCTTTGGACAGTGGCTTTGGACAGTGACTTTGGACAGTGGCTTTGGACATAGAGTGGATTTGGACAGTGGCTTTAGACAGTGGCTTTGGACAGTGGCTTTGGACATAGAGTGGCTTTGGACAGTGGCTTTGGAGAGTGGCTTTGGACAGTGGCTTTGGACATAGAGTGGCTTTGGACAGTGGCTTTGGACAGTGGCTTTGGACTATGGCTTTGGACATAGAGTGGCTTTGGACATAGAGTGGCTTTGGACAGTGGCTTTGGACAGTGGCTTTGGACATAGAGTGGCTTTGGACAGTGGATTTGGTCATAGAGTGGCTTTGGAGAGTGGCTTTAGAGAATGTCTTTGGACAGTGGCTTTGGACATAGAGTGGCTTTGGACAGTGGCTTTGGAGAGTGGCTTTGGACAGTGGCTTTGGACATAGAGTGGCTTTGAAGAGTGGCTTTGGAGAGTGGCTTTGGACAGTGGCTTTGGACATAGAGTGGCTTAGGAGAGTGGCTTTGGACAGTGGCTTTGGACAGTGGCTTTGGACATAGAGTGGCTTTGGAGAGTGGCTTTGGAGAGTGGCTTTGGACAGTGGCTTTGGACATAGAGTGGCTTTGGACAGTGGCTTTGGAGAGTGGCTTTGGACAGTGGCTTTGGACATAGAGTGGCTTTGGACAGTGGCTTTGGAGAGTGGCTTTGGACAGTGGCTTTGGACATAGAGTGGCTTTGGACAGTGGCTTTGGAGAGTGGCTTTGGACAGTGGCTTTGGACATAGAGTGGCTTTGGACAGTGGCTTTGGAGAGTGGCTTTGGACAGTGGCTTTGGACATAGAGTGGCTTTGGACAGTGGCTTTGGACAGTGGCTTTGGACAGTGGCTTTGGACATAGAATGTCTTTAGACAATGGCTTTGGACAGTGGCTTTGGACAGTGGCTTTGGACATAGAGTGGATTTGGACAGTGGCTTTGGAGAGTGGCTTTGGACAGTGGCTTTGGACATAGAGTGGCTTTGGACAGTGGCTTTGGACAGTGGCTTTGGACAGTGGCTTTGGACATAGAGTGGCTTTGGATAGTGGCTTTGGACAGTGGCTTTGGACAGTGGCTTTGGAAATAGTGTGGCTTTGGACAGTGGCTTTAGACAGTGGCTTTGTACAGTGGCTTTGGACATAGAGTGGATTTGGACAGTGGCTTTGGACATTGGCTTTGGACAGTGGCTTTGGACATAGAGTGGCTTTGGACAGTGGCTTTGGGCAGTGGCTTTGGACAGTGGCTTTGGACATAGAGTGGCTTTGGACAGTGGCTTTGGACAGTGGCTTTGGACAGTGGCTTTGGACAGTGGCTTTGGACATAGAGTGGCTTTGGAGAGTGGCTTTGGACAGTGGCTATGGACAGTGGCTTTGGACATAGAGTGGCTTTAGACAGTGGCTTTGGATAGTGGCTTTGGACACTGGCTTTGGACATAGAGTGGCTTTGTTGAGTGGCTTTGGACAGTGGCTTTGGACATTGGCTTTGGACATAGAGTGGCTTTGGAGAGTGGCTTTGGACAGTGGCTTTGGACAGTGTCTTTGGACATAGAGTGGCTTTGGAGAGTGGCTTTGGACAGTGGTTTTGGACAGTTGCTTTGGACATAGAGTGGCTTTGGAGAGTGGCTTTGGAGAGTGGCTTTGGACAGTGGCTTTGGAGATAGAGTGGCTTTGGAGAGTGGCTTTGGAGAGTGGCTTTGGACAGTTGCTTTGGACATAGAGTGGTTTTGGACAGTGGCTTTGGACAGTGGCTTTGGACAGTGGCTTTGGACATAGAGTGGCTTTGGAGAGTGGCTTTGGACAGTGACTTTGGACAGTGGCTTTGGACATAGAGTGGCTTTGGAGAGTGGCTTTGGACAGTGGCTTTGGACAGTGGCTTTGGACATAGAGTGGCTTTGGAGAGTGGCTTTGGAGAGTGGCTTTGGACAGTGGCTTTGGACATAGAGTGGCTTTGGAGAGTGGCTTTGGACAGTGGCTTTGGACAGTGATTTTGGACATAGAGTGTCTTTGTAGAGTGGCTTTGGAGAGTGGCTTCAGACAGTGGCTTTGGACATAGAGTGGCATTGGACAGTGGCTTTGGACAGTGGCTTTGGACAGTGGCTTTGGACATAGAGTGGTTTGGACAGTGGCTTTGGATAGTGGCTTTGGACAGTGGCATTGGACATAGAGTGGCTTAGGACAGTGGCTTTGGTGAGTGGCTTTGGACAGTGGCTTTGGACATAGAGTGGCTTTGGACAATGGCTTTGGAGAGTGGCTTTGGAGAGTGGCTTTGGACATAGAGTGGCTTTGGACAGTGGATTTGGAGAGTGGCTTTGGACAGTGGCTTTGGAAATAGAGTGGCGTTGGACAGTGGCTTTGGAGAGTGGCTTTGGACAGTGGCTTTAGACATAGAGTAGCTTTGGACAGTGGCTTTGGAGAGTGGCTTTGGACAGTGGCTTTGGACATAGAGTGGCTTTGGACAGTGGCTTTGTAGAGTGGCTTTGGACAGTGGCTTTGGACATAGAGTGGCTTTGGACAGTGGCTTTGGAGAGTAGCTTTGGACAGTGGCTTTGAACATAGAGTGGCTTTGGACAGTGGCTTTGGACAGTGGCTTTGGACAGTGGCTTTGGACATAGAGTGGCTTTGGACAGTGGCTTTAGACAGTGGCTTTGGACAGTGGCTTTGGACATAGAGTGGCTTTGGACAGTGGCTTTGGAGAGTGGCTTAGGAGAATGGCTTTGGATAGTGGCTTTGGACATAGAGTGGCTTTGGAGAGTGGCTTTGGAGAGTGTCTTTGGACTGTGGCTTTGGACATAGAGTGGCTTTGGAGAGTGGATTTGGAGAGTGGCTTTGGACAGTGGCTTTGGACATAGAGTGGCTTAGGAGAGTGGCTTTGGACAGTGGCTTTGGACAGTGGCTTTTGACATAGAGTGGCTTTGGAGAGTGGCTTTGGAGAGTGGCTTTGGACAGTGGCTTTGGACATAGAGTGACTTTCGACAGTGGCTTTGTAGAGTGGCTTTGGACAGTGGCTTTGGACATAGAGTGGCTTTGGACAGTGACTTTGGTGAGTGGCTTTGGACAGTGGCTTTGGACATAGAGTGGCTTTGGAGAGTGGCTTTGGAGAGTGGCTTTGGACAGTGAATTTGTACATAGAGTGGCTTTGGACAGTGGCTTTGGAGAGTGGCTTTGGACAGTTGCTTTGGACATAGAGTGGCTTTGGACAGTGGCTTTGGACATAGAGTGGCTTTGGAGAGTGGCTTTGGAGTGTGGCTTTGGACAGTGGCTTTGGACATAGAGTGGCTTTGGACAGTGGCTTTGGAGAGTGGCTTTGGACAGTGGCTTTGGACATAGAGTGGCTTTGGACAGTGGCTTTGGACAGTGGCTTTGGACAGTGGCTTTGGACATAGAGTGTCTTTAGACAATGGCTTTGGACAGTGGCTTTGGACAGTGGCTTTGGACATAGAGTGGATTTGGACAGTGGCTTTGGAGAGTGGCTTTGGACAGTGGCTTTGGACATAGAGTGGCTTTGGACAGTGGCTTTGGACAGTGGCTTTGGACAGTGGCTTTGGACATAGAGTGGCTTTGGATAGTGGCTTTGGACAGTGGCTTTGGACAGTGGCTTTGGAAATAGTGTGGCTTTGGACAGTGGCTTTGGACAGTGGCTTTGTACAGTGGCTTTGGACATAGAGTGGATTTGGACAGTGGCTTTGGACATTGGCTTTGGACAGTGGCTTTGGACATAGAGTGGCTTTGGACAGTGGCTTTGGGCAGTGGCTTTGGACAGTGGCTTTGGACATAGAGTGGCTTTGGACAGTGGCTTTGGACAGTGGCTTTGGACAGTGGCTTTGGACATAGAGTGGCTTTGGAGAGAATTGCCTTGGACAGTGGCTATGGACAGTGGCTTTGGACATAGAGTGGCTTTAGACAGTGGCTTTGGATAGTGGCTTTGGACAGTGACTTTGGACATAAAGTGGCTTTGGAGAGTGGCTTTGGACAGTGGCTTTGGACATTGGCTTTGGACATAGAGTGGCTTTGGAGAGTGGCTTTGGACAGTGGCTTTGGACAGTGGCTTTGGACATAGAGTGGCTTTGGAGAGTGGCTTTGGACAGTGGTTTTGGACAGTGGCTTTGGACATAGAGTGGCTTTGGAGAGTGGCTTTGGAGAGTGGCTTTGGACAGTGGCTTTGGAGATAGAGTGGCTTTGGAGAGTGGCTTTGGACAGTGGCTTTGGACAGTTGCTTTGGACATAGAGTGGTTTTGGACAGTGGCTTTGGACAGTGGCTTTGGACAGTGGCTTTGGACATAGAGTGGCTTTGGAGAGTGGCTTTGGACAGTGACTTTGGACAGTGGCTTTGGACATAGAGTGGCTTTGGAGAGTGGCTTTGGACAGTGGCTTTGGACAGTGACTTTGGACATAGAGTGGCTTTGGAGAGTGGCTTTGGAGAGTGGCTTTGGACAGTGGCTTTGGACATAGAGTGGCTTTGGAGAGTGGCTTTGGACAGTGGCTTTGGACAGTGATTTTGGACATAGAGTGTCTTTGTAGAGTGGCTTTGGAGAGTGGCTTCAGACAGTGGCTTTGGACATAGAGTGGCTTTGGACAGTGGTTTTGGACAGTGGCTTTGGACAGTGGCTTTGGACATAGAGTGGTTTGGACAGTGGCTTTGGATAGTGGCTTTGGACAGTGGCATTGGACATTGAGTGGCTTAGGACAGTGGCTTTGGTGAGTGTCTTTGGACAGTGGCTTTGGACATAGAGTGGCTTTGGAGAGTGGCTTTGGAGAGTGGCTTTGGACAGTGAATTTGTACATAGAGTGGCTTTGGACAGTGGCTTTGTAGAGTGGCTTTGGACAGTTGCTTTGGACATAGAGTGGCTTTGGACAGTGGCTTTGGACATAGAGTGGCTTTGGACAGTGGCTTTGGAGAGTGGCTTTGGACAGTGGCTTTGGACATAGAGTGGCTTTGGACAGTGGCTTTGGAGAGTGGCTTTGGATAGTGGCTTTGGACATAGAGTGGCTTTGGACAGTGGCTTTGGACAGTGGCTTTGGACAGTGGCTTTGGACATAGAGTGTCTTTAGACAATGGCTTTGGACAGTGGCTTTGGACAGTGGCTTTGGACATAGAGTGGATTTGGACAGTGGCTTTGGAGAGTGGCTTTGGACAGTGGCTTTGGACATAGAGTGGCTTTGGACAGTGGCTTTGGACAGTGGCTTTGGACAGTGGCTTTGGACATAGAGTGGCTTTGGAGAGTGGCTTTGGACAGTGGCTTTGGACATAGAGTGGCTTAGGAGAGTGGCTTTGGACAGTGGCTTTGGACAGTGGCTTTTGACATAGAGTGGCTTTGGAGAGTGGCTTTGGAGAGTGGCTTTGGACAGTGGCTTTGGACATAGAGTGACTTTCGACAGTGGCTTTGTAGAGTGGCTTTGGACAGTGGCTTTGGACATAGAGTGGCTTTGGACAGTGACTTTGGTGAGTGGCTTTGGACAGTGGCTTTGGACATAGAGTGGCTTTGGAGAGTGGCTTTGGAGAGTGGCTTTGGACAGTGAATTTGTACATAGAGTGGCTTTGGACAGTGGCTTTGGAGAGTGGCTTTGGACAGTTGCTTTGGACATAGAGTGGCTTTGGACAGTGGCTTTGGACATAGAGTGGCTTTGGAGAGTGGCTTTGGAGTGTGGCTTTGGACAGTGGCTTTGGACATAGAGTGGCTTTGGACAGTGGCTTTGGAGAGTGGCTTTGGACAGTGGCTTTGGACATAGAGTGGCTTTGGACAGTGGCTTTGGACAGTGGCTTTGGACAGTGGCTTTGGACATAGAGTGTCTTTAGACAATGGCTTTGGACAGTGGCTTTGGACAGTGGCTTTGGACATAGAGTGGATTTGGACAGTGGCTTTGGAGAGTGGCTTTGGACAGTGGCTTTGGACATAGAGTGGCTTTGGACAGTGGCTTTGGACAGTGGCTTTGGACAGTGGCTTTGGACATAGAGTGGCTTTGGATAGTGGCTTTGGACAGTGGCTTTGGACAGTGGCTTTGGAAATAGTGTGGCTTTGGACAGTGGCTTTGGACAGTGGCTTTGTACAGTGGCTTTGGACATAGAGTGGATTTGGACAGTGGCTTTGGACATTGGCTTTGGACAGTGGCTTTGGACATAGAGTGGCTTTGGACAGTGGCTTTGGGCAGTGGCTTTGGACAGTGGCTTTGGACATAGAGTGGCTTTGGACAGTGGCTTTGGACAGTGGCTTTGGACAGTGGCTTTGGACATAGAGTGGCTTTGGAGAGAATTGCCTTGGACAGTGGCTATGGACAGTGGCTTTGGACATAGAGTGGCTTTAGACATGGCTTTGGATAGTGGCTTTGGACAGTGACTTTGGACATAAAGTGGCTTTGGAGAGTGGCTTTGGACAGTGGCTTTGGACATTGGCTTTGGACATAGAGTGGCTTTGGAGAGTGGCTTTGGACAGTGGCTTTGGACAGTGGCTTTGGACATAGAGTGGCTTTGGAGAGTGGCTTTGGACAGTGGTTTTGGACAGTGGCTTTGGACATAGAGTGGCTTTGGAGAGTGGCTTTGGAGAGTGGCTTTGGACAGTGGCTTTGGAGATAGAGTGGCTTTGGAGAGTGGCTTTGGACAGTGGCTTTGGACAGTTGCTTTGGACATAGAGTGGTTTTGGACAGTGGCTTTGGACAGTGGCTTTGGACAGTGGCTTTGGACATAGAGTGGCTTTGGAGAGTGGCTTTGGACAGTGACTTTGGACAGTGGCTTTGGACATAGAGTGGCTTTGGAGAGTGGCTTTGGACAGTGGCTTTGGACAGTGACTTTGGACATAGAGTGGCTTTGGAGAGTGGCTTTGGAGAGTGGCTTTGGACAGTGGCTTTGGACATAGAGTGGCTTTGGAGAGTGGCTTTGGACAGTGGCTTTGGACAGTGATTTTGGACATAGAGTGTCTTTGTAGAGTGGCTTTGGAGAGTGGCTTCAGACAGTGGCTTTGGACATAGAGTGGCTTTGGACAGTGGTTTTGGACAGTGGCTTTGGACAGTGGCTTTGGACATAGAGTGGTTTGGACAGTGGCTTTGGATAGTGGCTTTGGACAGTGGCATTGGACATTGAGTGGCTTAGGACAGTGGCTTTGGTGAGTGTCTTTGGACAGTGGCTTTGGACATAGAGTGGCTTTGGAGAGTGGCTTTGGAGAGTGGCTTTGGACAGTGAATTTGTACATAGAGTGGCTTTGGACAGTGGCTTTGTAGAGTGGCTTTGGACAGTTGCTTTGGACATAGAGTGGCTTTGGACAGTGGCTTTGGACATAGAGTGGCTTTGGACAGTGGCTTTGGAGAGTGGCTTTGGACAGTGGCTTTGGACATAGAGTGGCTTTGGACAGTGGCTTTGGAGAGTGGCTTTGGATAGTGGCTTTGGACATAGAGTGGCTTTGGACAGTGGCTTTGGACAGTGGCTTTGGACAGTGGCTTTGGACATAGAGTGTCTTTAGACAATGGCTTTGGACAGTGGCTTTGGACAGTGGCTTTGGACATAGAGTGGATTTGGACAGTGGCTTTGGAGAGTGGCTTTGGACAGTGGCTTTGGACATAGAGTGGCTTTGGACAGTGGCTTTGGACAGTGGCTTTGGACAGTGGCTTTGGACATAGAGTGGCTTTGGATAGTGGCTTTGGACAGTGGCTTTGGACAGTGGCTTTGGAAATAGTGTGGCTTTGGACAGTGGCTTTGGACAGTGGCTTTGTACAGTGGCTTTGGACATAGAGTGGATTTGGACAGTGGCTTTGGACATTGGCTTTGGACAGTGGCTTTGGACATAGAGTGGCTTTGGACAGTGGCTTTGGGCAGTGGCTTTGGACAGTGGCTTTGGACATAGAGTGGCTTTGGACAGTGGCTTTGGACAGTGGCTTTGGACAGTGGCTTTGGACATAGAGTGGCTTTGGAGAGAATTGCCTTGGACAGTGGCTATGGACAGTGGCTTTGGACATAGAGTGGCTTTAGACAGTGGCTTTGGATAGTGGCTTTGGACAGTGGCTTTGGACATAAAGTGGCTTTGGAGAGTGGCTTTGGACAGTGGATTTGGACATTGGCTTTGGACATAGAGTGGCTTTGGAGAGTGGCTTTGGACAGTGGCTTTGGACAGTGGCTTTGGACATAGAGTGGCTTTGGAGAGTGGCTTTGGACAGTGGTTTTGGACAGTGGCTTTGGACATAGAGTGGCTTTGGAGAGTGGCTTTGGAGAGTGGCTTTGGACAGTGGCTTTGGAGATAGAGTGGCTTTGGAGAGTGGCTTTGGACAGTGGCTTTGGACAGTTGCTTTGGACATAGAGTGGTTTTGGACAGTGGCTTTGGACAGTGGCTTTGGACAGTGGCTTTGGACATAGAGTGGCTTTGGAGAGTGGCTTTGGACAGTGACTTTGGACAGTGGCTTTGGACATAGAGTGGCTTTGGAGAGTGGCTTTGGACAGTGGTTTTGGACAGTGACTTTGGACATAGAGTGGCTTTGGAGAGTGGCTTTGGAGAGTGGCTTTGGACAGTGGCTTTGGACATAGAGTGGCTTTGGAGAGTGGCTTTGGACAGTGGCTTTGGACAGTGGCTTTGGACATAGAGTGGCTTTGGAGAGTGGCTTTGGAGAGTGGCTTCAGACAGTGGCTTTGGACATAGAGTGGCTTTGGACAGTGGTTTTGGACAGTGGCTTTGGACAGTGGCTTTGGACATAGAGTGGTTTGGACAGTGGCTTTGGATAGTGGCTTTGGACAGTGGCATTGGACATTGAGTGGCTTAGGACAGTGGCTTTGGTGAGTGGCTTTGGACAGTGGCTTTGGACATAGAGTGGCTTTGGACAGTGGCTTTGGGGAGTGGCTTTAGAGAGTGGCTTTGGACATAGAGTGGCTTTGGACAGTTGATTTGGAGAGTGGCTTTGGACAGTGGCTTTGGACATAGAGTGGCTTTGGACAGTGGCTTTGGACATAGAGTAGCTTTGGACAGTGGCTTTGGAGAGTGGCTTTGGACATTGGCTTTGGACATAGAGTGGCTTTGGACAGTGGCTTTGTAGAGTGACTTTGGACAGTGGCTTTGGACATAGAGTGGCTTTGGACAGTGGCTTTGGAGAGTAGCTTTGGACAGTGGCTTTGAACATAGAGTGGCTTTGGACAGTGGCTTTGGACAGTGGCTTTGGACAGTGGCTTTGGACATAGAGTGGCTTTGGACAGTGGCTTTGGACATAGAGTGGCTTTGGACAGCGGCTTTGGAGAGTGGCTTAGGAGAATGGCTTTGGACAGTAGCTTTGGACATAGAGTGGCTTTAGACAGTGGCTTTGGAGAGTGTCTTTGGATAGTGGCTTTGGACATAGAGTGGCTTTGGAGAGTGGATTTGAAGAGTGGCTTTGGACAGTGGCTTTGGACATAGAGTGGCTTAGGAGAGTGGCTTTGGACAGTGGCTTTGGACAGTGGCTTTGGACATAGAGTGGCTTTGGAGAGTGGCTTTGGAGAGTGGCTTTGGACAGTGGCTTTGGACATAGAGTGACTTTCGACAGTGGCTTTGTAGAGTGGCTTTGGACAGTGGCTTTGGACATAGAGTGGCTTTGGACAGTGGCTTTGGTGAGTGGCTTTGGACAGTGGCTTTGGACATAGAGTGGCTTTGGAGAGTGGCTTTGGAGAGTGGCTTTGGACAGTGAATTTGGACATAGAGTGGCTTTGGACAGTGGCTTTGGAGAGTAGCTTTGGACAGTTGCTTTGGACATAGAGTGGCTTTGGACAGAGGCTTTGGAGAGTGGCTTTGGACAGTGGGTTTGGACATAGAGTGGCCTTGGACAGTGGCTTTGGAGAGTGGCTTTGGACAGTGGCTTTGGACATAGAGTGGGTTTGGACAGTGGCTTTGGAGAGTGGCTTTGGACAGTGGCTTTGGATATAGAGTGGCTTTGGACAGTGGCTTTGGACAGTGGCTTTGGACAGTAGCTTTGGACATAGAGTGGCTTTGGACAATGGCTTTGGACAGTGGCTTTGAACAGTGGCTTTGGACAATGGCTTTGGACAGTGGCTTTGGACAGTGGCTTTGGACATAGAGTGGATTTGGAGAGTGGCTTTGGAGAGTGGCTTTGGACAGTGGCTTTGGACATAGAGTGGCTTTGGACAGTGGCTTTGGACAGTGGCTTTGGAAAGTGGCTTTGGACATAGAGTGGCTTTGGACAGTGGCTTTGGACAGTGGCTTTGGACAGTGGCTTTGGACATAGAGTGGCTTTGGACAGTGGCTTTGGATAGTGGCTTTGGACAGTGGCTTTGGACATAGAGTGGCTTTGGACAGTGGCTTTGGACATAGAGTGGCTTTGGACAGTGGCTTTGGAAAGTGTCTATGTACAGTGGCTTTGGACATAGAGTGGCTTTAGACAGTGACTTTGGACAGTGGCTTTGGACAGTGGCTTTGGACATAGAGAGGCTTTGGAGAGTGGCTTTGGACAGTGGCTTTGGACATTGGCTTTGGACATAGAGTGGCTTTGGAGAATGGCTTTGGACAGTGGCTTTGGACAGTGGCTTTGGACATAGAATGGCTTTGGAGAGTGGCTTTGGACAGTGGCTTTGGACAGTGGCTTTGGACATAGAGTGGCTTTGAAGAGTGGCTTTGGGGAGTGGCTTTGGACAGTGGCTTTGGACATAGAATGGCTTTGGACAGTGGCTTTGGAGAATGGCTTTGGAGAGTGGCTTTGGACATAGAGTGGCTTTGGAGAGTGGCTTTGGAGAGTGGCTTTAGACAATGGCTGTGGAGATAGAGTGGCTTTGGAGAGTGGCTTTGGACAGTGGCTTTGGACAGTTGCTTTGGACAAAGAGTGGCTTTGGACAGTGGCTTTTGACAGTGGCTTTGGACAGTGGCTTTGGACATAGAGTGGCTTTGGAGAGTGGCTTCGGACAGTGACTTTCGACAGTGGCTTTGGACATAGAGTGGCTTTGGAGAGTGGCTTTGGACAGTGGCTTTGGACAGTGGCTTTGGACATAGAGTGGCTTTGGAGAGTGGCTTTGGAGAGTGGCTTTGGACAGTGGCTTTGGATATAGAGTGACTTTCGACAGTGGCTTTGTAGAGTGGCTTTGGACAGTGGCTTTGGACATAGAGTGGCTTTGGACAGTGGCTTTGGTGAGTGGCTTTGGACAGTGGCTTTGGACATAGAGTGGCTTTGGACAGTGTCTTTGGATAGTGGCTTTGGACAGTGGCTTTGGACATAGAGTGGCTTTGGACAGTGGCTTTGGACAGTGGCTTTGGACAGTTGCTTTGGACATAGAGAGGCTTAGGACAGTGGCTTTGGAGAGTGGCTTTGGACAGTGGCTTTGGACATAGAGTGGCTTTGGACAGTGGCTTTGGAGAGTGGCTTTGGAGAGTGGCTTTGGACATAGAGTGGCTTTGGACAGTGGATTTGGAGAGTGGCTTTGGACAGTGGCTTTGGACATAGAGTGGCTTTGGACAGTGGCTTTGGAGAGTGGCTTTGGACAGTGGCTTTGGACATAGAGTGTCTTTGGACAGTGGCTTTGGAGAGTGGCTTTGGACAGTGGCTTTGGACATAGAGTGGCTTTGGACAGTGGCATTGGAGAGTGGCTTTGGACAGTAGCTTTGGACATAGAGTGGCTTTGGACAGTGGCTTTGGATAGTAGCTTTGGACAGTAGCTTTTAACATAGAGTGGCTTTGGACAGTGGCTTTGGACAGTG
Organism: Cladorhizidae sp. MBARI D1340-BT2; assembly: GCA_028752905.1. Classification (NCBI taxonomy): domain Eukaryota; kingdom Metazoa; phylum Porifera; class Demospongiae; order Poecilosclerida; family Cladorhizidae; species Cladorhizidae sp. MBARI D1340-BT2. The sequence goes on along the minus strand of JAQNBH010000017.1, from coordinate 27,080,799 downwards.
GCTTTGGACAGTGGCTTTGGACATAGAGTGGATTTGGACAGTGGCTTTAGACAGTGGCTTTGGACAGTGGCTTTGGACATAGAGTGGCTTTGGACAGTGGCTTTGGAGAGTGGCTTTGGACAGTGGCTTTGGACATAGAGTGGCTTTGGACAGTGGCTTTGGTCATAGAGTGGCTTTGGAGAGTGGCTTTAGAGAATGTCTTTGGACAGTGGCTTTGGACATAGAGTGGCTTTGGACAGTGGCTTTGGAGAGTGGCTTTGGACAGTGGCTTTGGACATAGAGTGGCTTTGGAGAGTGGCTTTGGAGAGTGGCTTTGGACAGTGGCTTTGGACATAGAGTGGCTTAGGAGAGTGGCTTTGGACAGTGGCTTTGGACAGTGGCTTTGGACATAGAGTGGCTTTGGAGAGTGGCTTTGGAGAGTGGCTTTGGACAGTGGCTTTGGACATAGAGTGGCTTTGGACAGTGGCTTAGGAGAGTGGCTTTGGACAGTGGCTTTGGACATAGAGTGGCTTTGGACAGTGGCTTTGGAGAGTGGCTTTGGACAGTTGCTTTGGACATAGAGTGTTTTTGGACAGTGTCTTTGGACAGTGGCTTTGGACAGTGGCTTTGGACATAGAGTGGCTTTGGAGAGTGGCTTTGGACAGTGACTTTGGACAGTGGCTTTGGACATAGAGTGGCTTTGGAGAGTGGCTTTGGACAGTGGCTTTGGACAGTGACTTTGGACATAGAGTGGCTTTGGAGAGTGGCTTTGGAGAGTGGCTTTGGACAGTGGCTTTGGACATAGAGTGGCTTTGGAGAGTGGCTTTGGACAGTGGCTTTGGACAGTGATTTTGGACATAGAGTGTCTTTGTAGAGTGGCTTTGGAGAGTGGCTTCAGACAGTGGCTTTGGACATAGAGTGGCTTTGGACAGTGGTTTTGGACAGTGGCTTTGGACAGTGGCTTTGGACATAGAGTGGTTTGGACAGTGGCTTTGGATAGTGGCTTTGGACAGTGGCATTGGACATTGAGTGGCTTAGGACAGTGGCTTTGGTGAGTGGCTTTGGACAGTGGCTTTGGACATAGAGTGGCTTTGGACAGTGGCTTTGGGGAGTGGCTTTAGAGAGTGGCTTTGGACATAGAGTGGCTTTGGACAGTTGATTTGGAGAGTGGCTTTGGACAGTGGCTTTGGACATAGAGTGGCTTTGGACAGTGGCTTTGGACATAGAGTAGCTTTGGACAGTGGCTTTGGAGAGTGGCTTTGGACATTGGCTTTGGACATAGAGTGGCTTTGGACAGTGGCTTTGTAGAGTGACTTTGGACAGTGGCTTTGGACATAGAGTGGCTTTGGACAGTGGCTTTGGAGAGTAGCTTTGGACAGTGGCTTTGAACATAGAGTGGCTTTGGACAGTGGCTTTGGACAGTGGCTTTGGACAGTGGCTTTGGACATAGATTGGCTTTGGACAGTGGCTTTGGACATAGAGTGGCTTTGGACAGCGGCTTTGGAGAGTGGCTTAGGAGAATGGCTTTGGACAGTGGCTTTGGACATAGAGTGGCTTTAGACAGTGGCTTTGGAGAGTGTCTTTGGATAGTGGCTTTGGACATAGAGTGGCTTTGGAGAGTGGATTTGAAGAGTGGCTTTGGACAGTGGCTTTGGACATAGAGTGGCTTAGGAGAGTGGCTTTGGACAGTGGCTTTGGACAGTGGCTTTGGACATAGAGTGGCTTTGGAGAGTGGCTTTGGAGAGTGGCTTTGGACAGTGGCTTTGGACATAGAGTGACTTTCGACAGTGGCTTTGTAGAGTGGCTTTGGACAGTGGCTTTGGACATAGAGTGGCTTTGGACAGTGGCTTTGGTGAGTGGCTTTGGACAGTGGCTTTGGACATAGAGTGGCTTTGGAGAGTGGCTTTGGAGAGTGGCTTTGGACAGTGAATTTGGACATACAGTGGCTTTGGACATACAGTGGCTTTGGATAGTGGCTTTGGACATACAGTGGCTTTGGACATACAGTGGCTTTGGATAGTGGCTTTGGACATACAGTGGCTTTGGACATACAGTGGCTTTGGACAGTGGCTTTGGACATACAGTGGCTTTGGACATACAGTGGCTTTGGACAGTGGCTTTGGAGAGTGGCTTTGGACAGTGGCTTTGGACATAGAGTGGTTTAGGACAGTGGCTTTGGAGAGTGGCTTTGGACTGTGGCTTTGGACATAGAGTGGTTTAGGACAGTGGCTTTGAAGAGTGGCTTTGAACAGTGGCTTTGGACATAGAGTGGCTTTGGACAGTGGCTTTGGACAGTGGCTTTGGACAGTGGCTTTGGACATAGAGTGGCTTTGGACAGTGGATTTGGACAGTGGCTTTGGACAGTGGCTTTGGACATAGAGTGGCTTTGGAGAGTGGCTTTGGACAGTGGCTATGGACAGTGGCTTTGGACATAGAGTGGCTTTAGACAGTGGCTTTGGATAGTGGCTTTGGACAGTGGCTTTGGACATAGAGTGGCTTTGGAGAGTGGCTTTGGACAGTGAATTTGGACATTGGCTTTGGACATAGAGTGGCTTTGGAGAGTGGCTTTGGACAGTGGCTTTGGACAGTGGCTTTGGACATAGAGTGGCTTTGGACAGTGGCTTTGGACAGTGGCTTTGGACAGTGGCTTTGGACATAGAGTGGCTTTGGACAGTGGCTTTGGACAGTGGCTTTGGACAGTGGCTTTGGACATAGAGTGGCTTTGGAGAGTGGCTTTGGACAGTGGCTATGGACAGTGGCTTTGGACATAGAGTGGCTTTAGACAGTGGCTTTGGATAGTGGCTTTGGACAGTGGCTTTGGACATAGAGTGGCTTTGGAGAGTGGCTTTGGACAGTGGCTTTGGACATTGGCTTTGGACATAGAGTGGCTTTGGAGAGTGGCTTTGGACAGTGGCTTTGGACAGTGGCTTTGGACATAGAGTGGCTTTGGAGAGTGGCTTTGGACAGTGGCTTTGGACAGTGGCTTTGGCTTTGGAGAGTGGCTTTGGAGAGTGGCTTTGGACAGTGGCTTTGGAGATAGAGTGGCTTTGGAGAGTGGCATTGGACAGTGGCTTTGGACAGTTGCTTTGGACATAGAGTGGTTTTGGACAGTGGCTTTGGACAGTGGCTTTGGACAGTGGCTTTGGACATAGAGTGGCTTTGGAGAGTGGCTTTGGACAGTGACTTTGGACAGTGGCTTTGGACATAGAGTGGCTTTGGAGAGTGGCTTTGGACAGTGGCTTTGGACAGTGGCTTTGGACATAGAGTGGCTTTGGAGAGTGGCTTTGGAGAGTGGCTTTGGACAGTGGCTTTGGACATAGAGTGGCTTTGGAGAGTGGCTTTGGACAGTGGCTTTGGACAGTGATTTTGGACATAGAGTGTCTTTGTAGAGTGGCTTTGGAGAGTGGCTTCAGACAGTGGCTTTGGACATAGAGTGGCTTTGGACAGTGGCTTTGGACAGTGGCTTTGGACAGTGGCTTTGGACATAGAGTGGTTTGGACAGTGGCTTTGGATAGTGGCTTTGGACAGTGGCATTGGACATAGAGTGGCTTAGGACAGTGGCTTTGGTGAGTGGCTTTGGACAGTGACTTTGGACATAGAGTGGCTTTGGAGAGTGGCTTTGGACAGTGGATTTGGACATTGGCTTTGGACATAGAGTGGCTTTGGAGAGTGGCTTTGGACAGTGGCTTTGGACAGTGGCTTTGGACATAGAGTGGCTTTGGACAATGGCTTTGGACAGTGGCTTTGGACAGTGGCTTTGGACATAGAGTGGCTTTGGACAGTGGCTTTGGACAGTGGCTTTGGACAGTGGCTTTGGACATAGAGTGGCTTTGGAGAGTGGCTTTGGACAGTGGCTATAGACAGTGGCTTTGGACATAGAGTGGCTTTAGACAGTGGCTTTGGATAGTGGCTTTGGACAGTGGCTTTGGACATAGAGTGGCTTTGGAGAGTGGCTTTGGACAGTGGCTTTGGACATTGGCTTTGGACATAGAGTGGCTTTGGAGAGTGGTTTTGGACAGTGGCTTTGGACAGTGGCTTTGGACATACAGTGGCTTTGGAGAGTGGCTTTGGACAGTGGCTTTGGACAGTGGCTTTGGACATAGAGTGGCTTTGGAGAGTGGCTTTGGAGAGTGGCTTTGGACAGTGGCTTTGGAGATAGAGTGGCTTTGGAGAGTGGCATTGGACAGTGGCTTTGGACAGTTGCTTTGGACATAGAGTGGTTTTGGACAGTGGCTTTGGACAGTGGCTTTGGACAGTGGCTTTGGACATAGAGTGGCTTTGGAGAGTGGCTTTGGACAGTGACTTTGGACAGTGGCTTTGGACATAGAGTGGCTTTGGAGAGTGGCTTTGGACAGTGGCTTTGGACAGTGGCTTTGGACATAGAGTGGCTTTGGAGAGTGGCTTTGGAGAGTGGCTTTGGACAGTGGCTTTGGACATAGAGTGGCTTTGGAGAGTGGCTTTGGACAGTGGCTTTGGACAGTGATTTTGGACATAGAGTGTCTTTGTAGAGTGGCTTTGGAGAGTGGCTTCAGACAGTGGCTTTGGACATAGAGTGGCTTTGGACAGTGGCTTTGGACAGTGGCTTTGGACAGTGGCTTTGGACATAGAGTGGTTTGGACAGTGGCTTTGGATAGTGGCTTTGGACAGTGGCATTGGACATAGAGTGGCTTAGGACAGTGGCTTTGGTGAGTGGCTTTGGACAGTGACTTTGGACATAGAGTGGCTTTGGAGAGTGGCTTTGGACAGTGGATTTGGACATTGGCTTTGGACATAGAGTGGCTTTGGAGAGTGGCTTTGGACAGTGGCTTTGGACAGTGGCTTTGGACATAGAGTGGCTTTGGACAATGGCTTTGGACAGTGGCTTTGGACAGTGGCTTTGGACATAGAGTGGCTTTGGACAGTGGCTTTGGACAGTGGCTTTGGACAGTGGCTTTGGACATAGAGTGGCTTTGGAGAGTGGCTTTGGACAGTGGCTATAGACAGTGGCTTTGGACATAGAGTGGCTTTAGACAGTGGCTTTGGATAGTGGCTTTGGACAGTGGCTTTGGACATAGAGTGGCTTTGGAGAGTGGCTTTGGACAGTGGCTTTGGACATTGGCTTTGGACATAGAGTGGCTTTGGAGAGTGGTTTTGGACAGTGGCTTTGGACAGTGGCTTTGGACATACAGTGGCTTTGGAGAGTGGCTTTGGACAGTGGCTTTGGACAGTGGCTTTGGACATAGAGTGGCTTTGGAGAGTGGCTTTGGAGAGTGGCTTTGGACAGTGGCTTTGGAGATAGAGTGGCTTTGGAGAGTGGCTTTGGACAGTGGCTTTGGACAGTTGCTTTGGACATAGAGTGGTTTTGGACAGTGGCTTTGGACAGTGGCTTTGGACAGTGGCTTTGGACATAGAGTGGCTTTGGAGAGTGGCTTTGGACAGTGACTTTGGACAGTGGCTTTGGACATAGAGTGGCTTTGGAGAGTGGCTTTGGACAGTGGCTTTGGACAGTGGCTTTGGACATAGAGTGGCTTTGGACATAGAGTGGCTTTGGAGAGTGGCTTTGGACAGTGGCTTTGGACATAGAGTGGCTTTGGAGAGTGGCTTTGGACATTGGCTTTGGACAGTGATTTTGGACATAGAGTGTCTTTGTAGAGTGGCTTTGGAGAGTGGCTTCAGACAGTGGCTTTGGACATAGAGTGGCTTTGGACAGTGGCTTTGGACAGTGGCTTTGGACAGTGGCTTTGGACATAGAGTGTTTTGGACAGTGGCTTTGGATAGTGGCTTTGGACAGTGGCATTGGACATAGAGTGGCTTAGGACCGTGGCTTTGGTGAGTGGCTTTGGACAGTGGCTTTGGACATATAGTGGCTTTGGACAGTGGCTTTGGAGAGTGGCTTTGGAGAGTGGCTTTGGACATAGAGTGGCTTTGGACAGTGGATTTGGAGAGTGGCTTTGGACAGTAGCTTTGGACATAGAGTGGCTTTTGACAGTGGCTTTGGAGAGTGGCTTTGGACAGTGGCTTTGGACATAGAGTAGCTTTGGACAATGGCTTTGGAGAGTGGCTTTGGACAGTGGCTTTGGACATAGAGTGGCTTTGGACAGTGGCTTTGTAGAGTGGCTTTGGACAGTGGCTTTGGACATAGAGTGGCTTTGGACAGTGGCTTTGGAGAGTAGCTTTGGACAGTGGCTTTGAACATAGAGTGGCTTTGGACAGTGGCTTTGGACAGTGGCTTTGGACAGTGGCTTTGGACATAGAGTGGCTTTGGACAGTGGCTTTAGACAGTGGCTTTGGACAGTGGCTTTGGACATAGAGTGGCTTTGGACAGTGGCTTTGGAGAGTGGCTTAGGAGAATGGCTTTGGACAGTGGCTTTGGACATAGAGTGGCTTTGGAGAGTGGCTTTGGAGAGTGTCTTTGGACAGTGGCTTTGGACATAGAGTGGCTTTGGAAAGTGGATTTGGAGAGTGGCTTTGGACAGTGGCTTTGGACATAGAGTGGCTTAGGAGAGTGGCTTTGGACAGTGGCTTTGGACAGTGGCTTTGGACATAGAGTGGCTTTGGAGAATGGCTTTGGAGAGTGGCTTTGGACAGTGGCTTTGGACATAGAGTGACTTTCGACAGTGGCTTTGTAGAGTGGCTTTGGACAGTGGCTTTGGACATAGAGTGGCTTTGGACAGTGGCTTTGGTGAGTGGCTTTGGACAATGGCTTTGGACATAGAGTGGCTTTGGACAGTGGCTTTGGAGAGTGGCTTTGGACAGTGAATTTGGACATAGAATGGCTTTGGACAGTGGCTTTGGAGAGTGGCTTTGGACAGTTGCTTTGGAAATAGAGTGGCTTTGGACAGAGGCTTTGGAGAGTGGCTTTGGACAGTGGGTTTGGACATAGAGTGGCTTTGGAGAGTGGCTTTGGACAGTGGCTTTGGACAGTGATTTTGGACATAGAGTGTCTTTGTAGAGTGGCTTTGGAGAGTGACTTCAGACAGTGGCTTTGGACATAGAGTGGCTTTGGACAGTGGCTTTGGACAGTGGCTTTGGACAGAGGCTTTGGACATAGAGTGGTTTGGACAGTGGCTTTGGATAGTGGCTTTGGACAGTGGCATTGGACATAGAGTGGCTTAGGACAGTGGCTTTGGTGAGTGGCTTTGGACAGTGACTTTGGACATAGAGTGGCATTGGAGAGTGGCTTTGGACAGTGGATTTGGACATTGGCTTTGGACATAGAGTGGCTTTGGAGAGTGGCTTTGGACAGTGGCTTTGGACAGTGGCTTTGGACATAGAGTGGCTTTGGACAATGGCTTTGGACAGTGGCTTTGGACAGTGGCTTTGGACATAGAGTGGCTTTGGACAGTGGCTTTGGACAGTGGCTTTGGACAGTGGCTTTGGACATAGAGTGGCTTTGGAGAGTGGCTTTGGACAGTGGCTATAGACAGTGGCTTTGGACATAGAGTGGCTTTAGACAGTGGCTTTGGATAGTGGCTTTGGACAGTGGCTTTGGACATAGAGTGGCTTTGGAGAGTGGCTTTGGACAGTGGCTTTGGACATTGGCTTTGGACATAGAGTGGCTTTGGAGAGTGGCTTTGGACAGTGGCTTTGGACAGTGGCTTTGGACATACAGTGGCTTTGGAGAGTGGCTTTGGACAGTGGCTTTGGACAGTGGCTTTGGACATAGAGTGGCTTTGGAGAGTGGCTTTGGAGAGTGGCTTTGGACAGTGGCTTTGGAGATAGAGTGGCTTTGGAGAGTGGCTTTGGACAGTGGCTTTGGACAGTTGCTTTGGACATAGAGTGGTTTTGGACAGTGGCTTTGGACAGTGGCTTTGGACAGTGGCTTTGGACATAGAGTGGCTTTGGAGAGTGGCTTTGGACAGTGACTTTGGACAGTGGCTTTGGACATAGAGTGGCTTTGGACAGTGGCTTTGGACAGTGGCTTTGGACATAGAGTGGCTTTGGAGAGTGGCTTTGGAGAGTGGCTTTGGACAGTGGCTTTGGACATAGAGTGGCTTTGGAGAGTGGCTTTGGACATTGGCTTTGGACAGTGATTTTGGACATAGAGTGTCTTTGTAGAGTGGCTTTGGAGAGTGGCTTCAGACAGTGGCTTTGGACATAGAGTGGCTTTGGACAGTGGCTTTGGACAGTGGCTTTGGACAGTGGCTTTGGACATAGAGTGTTTTGGACAGTGGCTTTGGATAGTGGCTTTGGACAGTGGCATTGGACATAGAGTGGCTTAGGACATAGAGTGGCTTTGGACAGTGGCTTTGGAGAGTAGCTTTGGACAGTGGCTTTGAACATAGAGTGGCTTTGGACAGTGGCTTTGGACAGTGGCTTTGGACAGTGGCTTTGGACATAGAGTGGCTTTGGACAGTGGCTTTAGACAGTGGCTTTGGACAGTGGCTTTGGACATAGAGTGGCTTTGGACAGTGGCTTTGGAGAGTGGCTTAGGAGAATGGCTTTGGACAGTGGCTTTGGACATAGAGTGGCTTTGGAGAGTGGCTTTGGAGAGTGTCTTTGGACAGTGGCTTTGGACATAGAGTGGCTTTGGAGAGTGGATTTGGAGAGTGGCTTTGGACAGTGGCTTTGGACATAGAGTGGCTTAGGTGAGTGGCTTTGGACAGTGGCTTTGGACAGTGGCTTTGGACATAGAGTGGCTTTGGAGAATGGCTTTGGAGAGTGGCTTTGGACAGTGGCTTTGGACATAGAGTGACTTTCGACAGTGGCTTTGTAGAGTGGCTTTGGACAGTGGCTTTGGACATAGAGTGGCTTTGGACAGTGGCTTTGGTGAGTGGCTTTGGACAATGGCTTTGGACATAGAGTGGCTTTGGACAGTGGCTTTGGAGAGTGGCTTTGGACAGTGAATTTGGACATAGAATGGCTTTGGACAGTGGCTTTGGAGAGTGGCTTTGGACAGTTGCTGTGGACATAGAGTGGCTTTGGACAGAGGCTTTGGAGAGTGGCTTTGGACAGTGGGTTTGGACATAGAGTGGCCTTGGACAGTGGCTTTGGAGAGTGGCTTTGGACAGTGGCTATGGACATAGAGTGGGTTTGGACAGTGGCTTTGGAGAGTGGCTTTGGACAGTGGCTTTGGATATAGAGTGGCTTTGGACAGTGGCTTTGGACAGTGGCTTTGGACAGTGGCTTTGGACATAGAGTGGCTTTGGACAATGGCTTTGGACAGTGGCTTTGAAGAGTGGCTTTGGACAATGGCTTTGGACAGTGGCTTTGGACAGTGGCTTTGGACATAGAGTGGATTTGGAGAGTGGCTTTGGAGAGTGGCTTTGGACAGTGGCTTTGGACATAGAGTGGCTTTGGACAGTGGCTTTGGACAGTGGCTTTGGACAGTGGCTTTGGACAGTGGCTTTGGACAGTGGCTTTGGACATAGAGTGGCTTTGGACAGTGGCTTTGGATGGTGGCTTTGGACAGTGGCTTTGGACATAGAGTGGCTTTGGACAGTGGCTTTGGACATAGAGTGGCTTTGGAGAGTGGCTTTGGACAGTGACTTTGGACAGTGGCTTTGGACATAGAGTGGCTATGGAGAGTGGCTTTGGACAGTGGCTTTGGACAGTGGCTTTGGACATAGAGTGGCTTCGGAGAGTGGCTTTGGAGAGTGGCTTTGGACAGTGGATTTGGACATAGAGTGGCTTTGGAGTGTGGCTTTGGACAGTAGCTTTGGACAGTGATTTTGGACATAGAGTGGGTTTGTAGACGGGCTTTGGAGAGTGGCTTTGGACAGTGGCTTTGGACAGTTGCTTTGGACAGTAGCTTTGGACAGTGGCTTTGGACAAGAGTGGCTTTGGACATACAGTGGCTTTGGACAGTGGCTTTGGACAGTGGCTTTGGACATAGAGTGGCTTTGGACATAGAGTGGCTTTGGACATACAGTGGCTTTGGACAGTGGCTTTGGACATAAAGTGGCTTTGGACATACAGTGGCTTTGGACAGTGGCTTTGGACATACAGTGGCTTTGGACATACAGTGGCTTTAGACAGTGGCTTTGGACATACATGGCTTTAGACAGTGGCTTTGGACATACAGTGGCTTTGGACATACAGTGGCTTTGGATAGTGGCTTTGGACATACAGTGGCTTTGGACATACAGTGGCTTTGGACAGTGGCTTTGGACATACAGTGGCTTTGGACATACAGTGGCTTTGGACAGTGGCTTTGGACATACAGTGGCTTTGGACATACAGTGGCTTTGGACAGTGGCTTTGGAGAGTGGCTTTGGACAGTGGCTTTGGACATAGAGTGGTTTAGGACAGTGGCTTTGGAGAGTGGCTTTGGACTGTGGCTTTGGACATAGAGTGGTTTAGGACAGTGGCTTTGAAGAGTGGCTTTGGACAGTGGCTTTGGACATAGAGTGGCTTTGGACAGTGGCTTTGGACAGTGGCTTTGGACAGTGGCTTTGGACATAGAGTGGCTTTGGACAGTGGCTTTGGACAGTGGCTTTGGACAGTGGCTTTGGACATAGAGTGGCTTTGGAGAGTGGCTTTGGACAGTGGCTAAGGACAGTGGCTTTGGACATAGAGTGGCTTTGGACAGTGGCTTTGGACATAGAGTGGCTTTGGAGAGTGGCTTTGGACAGTGGATTTGGACATTGGCTTTGGACATAGAGTGGCTTTGGACAGTGGCTTTGGGCAGTGGCTTTGGACAGTGGCTTTGGACATAGAGTGGCTTTGGACAGTGGCTTTGGACAGTGGCTTTGGACATAGAGTGGCTTTGGAGAGTGGCTTTGGACATTGGCTTTGGACAGTGATTTTGTACATAGAGTGTCTTTGTAGAGTGGCTTTGGAGAGTGGCTTCAGACAGTGGCTTTGGACATAGAGTGGCTTTGGAGAGTGGCTTTGGACAGTGACTTTGGACAGTGGCTTTGGACATAGAGTGGCTTTGGAGAGTGGCTTTGGACAGTGGCTTTGGACAGTGGCTTTGGACATAGAGTGGCTTTGGAGAGTGGCTTTGGAGAGTGGCTTTGGACAGTGGCTTTGGACATAGAGTGGCTTTGGAGAGTGGCTTTGGACATTGGCTTTGGACAGTGATTTTGTACATAGAGTGTCTTTGTAGAGTGGCTTTGGAGAGTGGCTTCAGACAGTGGCTTTGGACATAGAGTGGCTTTGGACAGTGGCTTTGGACAGTGGCTTTGGACAGTGGCTTTGGACATAGAGTGTTTTGGACAGTGGCTTTGGATAGTGGCTTTGGACAGTGGCATTGGACATAGAGTGGCTTAGGACAGTGGCTTTGGTGAGTGGCTTTGGACAGTGGCTTTGGACATAGAGTGGCTTTGGACAGTGGCTTTGGAGAGTGGCTTTGGAGAGTGGCTTTGGACATAGAGTGGCTTTGGACAGTGGATTTGGAGAGTGGCTTTGGACAGTAGCTTTGGACATAGAGTGGCTTTTGACAGTGGCTTTGGAGAGTGGCTTTGGACAGTGGCTTTGGACATAGAGTAGCTTTGGACAATGGCTTTGGAGAGTGGCTTTGGACAGTGGCTTTGGACATAGAGTGGCTTTGGACAGTGGCTTTGTAGAGTGGCTTTGGACAGTGGCTTTGGACATAGAGTGGCTTTGGACAGTGGCTTTGGAGAGTAGCTTTGGACAGTGGCTTTGAACATAGAGTGGCTTTGGACAGTGGCTTTGGACAGTGGCTTTGGACAGTGGCTTTGGACATAGAGTGGCTTTGGACAGTGGCTTTAGACAGTGGCTTTGGACAGTGGCTTTGGACATAGAGTGGCTTTGGACAGTGGCTTTGGAGAGTGGCTTAGGAGAATGGCTTTGGACAGTGGCTTTGGACATAGAGTGGCTTTGGAGAGTGGCTTTGGAGAGTGTCTTTGGACAGTGGCTTTGGACATAGAGTGGCTTTGGAGAGTGGATTTGGAGAGTGGCTTTGGACAGTGGCTTTGGACATAGAGTGGCTTAGGAGAGTGGCTTTGGACAGTGGCTTTGGACAGTGGCTTTGGACATAGAGTGGCTTTGGAGAATGGCTTTGGAGAGTGGCTTTGGACAGTGGCTTTGGACATAGAGTGACTTTCGACAGTGGCTTTGTAGAGTGGCTTTGGACAGTGGCTTTGGACATAGAGTGGCTTTGGACAGTGGCTTTGGTGAGTGGCTTTGGACAATGGCTTTGGACATAGAGTGGCTTTGGACAGTGGCTTTGGAGAGTGGCTTTGGACAGTGAATTTGGACATAGAATGGCTTTGGACAGTGGCTTTGGAGAGTGGCTTTGGACAGTTGCTTTGGACATAGAGTGGCTTTGGACAGAGGCTTTGGAGAGTGGCTTTGGACAGTGGGTTTGGACATAGAGTGGCCTTGGACAGTTGCTTTGGAGAGTGGCTTTGGACAGTGGCTATGGACATAGAGTGGGTTTGACAGTGGCTTTGGAGTGTGGCTTTGGACAGTGGCTTTGGATATAGAGTGGCTTTGGACAGTGGCTTTGGACAGTGGCTTTGGACAGTGGCTTTGGACATAGAGTGGCTTTGGACAATGGCTTTGGACAGTGGCTTTGAACAGTGGCTTTGGACAATGGCTTTGGACAGTGGCTTTGGACAGTGGCTTTGGACATAGAGTGGATTTGGAGAGTGGCTTTGGAGAGTGGCTTTGGACAGTGGCTTTGGACATAGAGTGGCTTTGCACAGTGGCTTTGGACAGTGGCTTTGGACAGTGGCTTTGGACAGTGGCTTTGGACAGTGGCTTTGGACATAGAGTGGCTTTGGACAGTGGCTTTGGATGGTGGCTTTGGACAGTGGCTTTGGACATAGAGTGGCTTTGGACAGTGGCTTTGGACATAGAGTGGCTTTGGAGAGTGGCTTTGGACAGTGGATTTGGACATAGAGTGGCTTTGGAGAGTGGCTTTGGAGAGTGGCTTTGGACAGTGGCTTTGGAGATAGAGTGGCTTTGGAGAGTGGCTTTGGACAGTAGCTTTGGACAGTTGCTTTGGACATAGAGTGGCTTTGGACAGTGTCTTTGGACAGTGGCTTTGGACAGTGGCTTTGGACATAGAGTGGCTTTGGAGAGTGGCTTTGGACAGTGACTTTGGACAGTGGCTTTGGACATAGAGTGGCTATGGAGAGTGGCTTTGGACAGTGGCTTTGGACAGTGGCTTTGGACATAGAGTGGCTTCGGAGAGTGGCTTTGGAGAGTGGCTTTGGACAGTGGATTTGGACATAGAGTGGCTTTGGAGTGTGGCTTTGGACAGTGGCTTTGGACAGTGATTTTGGACATAGAGTGGCTTTGTAGACGGGCTTTGGAGAGTGGCTTTGGACAGTGGCTTTGGACAGTTGCTTTGGACAGTAGCTTTGGACAGTGGCTTTGGACAAGAGTGGCTTTGGACATACAGTGGCTTTGGACAGTGGCTTTGGACAGTGGCTTTGGACATAGAGTGGCTTTGGACATAGAGTGGCTTTGGACATACAGTGGCTTTGGACAGTGGCTTTGGACATAAAGTGGCTTTGGACATACAGTGGCTTTGGACAGTGGCTTTGGACATACAGTGGCTTTGGACATACAGTGGCTTTAGACAGTGGCTTTGGACATACAGTGGCTTTAGACAGTGGCTTTGGACATACAGTGGCTTTGGACATATAGTGGCTTTGGATAGTGGCTTTGGACATACAGTGGCTTTGGACATACAGTGGCTTTGGACAGTGGCTTTGGACATACAGTGGCTTTGGACATACAGTGGCTTTGGACAGTGGCTTTGGACATACAGTGGCTTTGGACATACAGTGGCTTTGGACAGTGGCTTTGGAGAGTGGCTTTGGACAGTGGCTTTGGACATAGAGTGGTTTAGGACAGTGGCTTTGGAGAGTGGCTTTGGACTGTGGCTTTGGACATAGAGTGGTTTAGGACAGTGGCTTTGAAGAGTGGCTTTGGACAGTGGCTTTGGACATAGAGTGGCTTTGGACAGTGGCTTTGGACAGTGGCTTTGGACAGTGGCTTTGGACATAGAGTGGCTTTGGACAGTGGCTTTGGACAGTGGCTTTGGACAGTGGCTTTGGACATAGAGTGACTTTGGAGAGTGGCTTTGGACAGTGGCTAAGGACAGTGGCTTTGGACATAGAGTGGCTTTGGACAGTGGCTTTGGACATAGAGTGGCTTTGGAGAGTGGCTTTGGACAGTGGATTTGGACATTGGCTTTGGACATAGAGTGGCTTTGGAGAGTGGCTTTGGACAGTGGCTTTGGACAGTGGCTTTGGACATAGAGTGGCTTTGGACAGTGGCTTTGGACAGTGGCTTTGGACAGTGGCTTTGGACATAGAGTGGCTTTGGACAGTGGCTTTGGACAGTGGCTTTGGACAGTGGCTTTGGACATAGAGTGGCTTTGGAGAGTGGCTTTGGACAGTGGCTATGGACAGTGGCTTTGGACATAGAGTGGCTTTAGACAGTGGCTTTGGATAGTGGCTTTGGACAGTGGCTTTGGACATAGAGTGGCTTTGGAGAGTGGCTTTGGACAGTGGCTTTGGACATTGGCTTTGGACATAGAGTGGCTTTGGAAAGTGGCTTTGGACAGTGGCTTTGGACAGTGGCTTTGGACATAGAGTGGCTTTGCAGAGTGGCTTTGGACAGTGGCTTTGGACAGTGGCTTTGGACATAGAGTGGCTTTGGAGAGTGGCTTTGGAGAGTGGCTTTGGACAGTGGCTTTGGAGATAGAGTGGCTTTAGAGAGTGGCTTTGGACAGTGGCTTTGGACATAGAGTGGCTTTGGAGAGTGGCTTTGGACAGTGGCTTTGGACAGTGATTTTGGACATAGAGTGTCTTTGTAGAGTGGCTTTGGAGAGTGGCTTCAGACCGTGGCTTTGGACATAGAGTGGCTTTGGACAGTGGCTTTGGACAGTGGCTTTGGACAGTGGCTTTGGACATAGAGTGGTTTGGACAGTGGCTTTGGATAGTGGCTTTGGACAGTGGCTTTGGACATAGAGTGGCTTTGGACAGTGGCTTTGGAGAGTGGCTTTGGACAGTGGCTTTGGACATAGAGTAGCTTTGGACAGTGGCTTTGGAGAGTGGCTTTGGACAGTGGCTTTGGACATAGAGTGGCTTTGGACAGTGGCTTTGTAGAGTGGCTTTGGACAGTGGCTTTGGACATAGAGTGGCTTTGGACAGTGGCTTTGGAGAGTAGCTTTTGACAGTGGCTTTGAACATAGAGTGGCTTTGGACAGTGGCTTTGGACAGTGGCTTTGGACAGTGGCTTTGGACATAGAGTGGCTTTGGACAGTGGCTTTAGACAGTAGCTTTGGACAGTGGCTTTGGACATAGAGTGGCTTTGGACAGTTACTTTGGAGAGTGGCTTAGGAGAATGGCTTTGGACAGTGGCTTTGGACATAGAGTGGCTTTGGAGAGTGGCTTTGGAGAGTGTCTTTGGACAGTGGCTTTGGACATAGAGTGGCTTTGGAGAGTGGATTTGGAGAGTGGCTTTGGACAGTGGCTTTGGACATAGAGTGGCTTAGGAGACTGGCTTTGGACAGTGGCTTTGGACAGTGGCTTTGGACATAGAGTGGCTTTGGAGAGTGGCTTTGGAGAGTGGCTTTGGACAGTGGCTTTGGACATAGAGTGACTTTCGACAGTGGCTTTGTAGAGTGGCTTTGGACAGTGGCTTTGGACATAGAGTGGCTTTGGACAGTGGCTTTGGTGAGTGGCTTTGGACAGTGGCTTTGGACATAGAGTGTCTTTGGACAGTGGCTTTGTAGAGTGGCTTTGGACAGTGAATTTGGACATAGAGTGGCTTTGGACAGTGGCTTTGGAGAGTGGCTTTGGACAGTTGCTTTGGACATAGAGTGGCTTTGGACAGAGGCTTTGGAGAGTGGCTTTGGACAGTGGGTTTGGACATAGAGTGGCCTTGGACGGTGGCTTTGGAGAGTGGCTTTGGACAGTGGCTTTGGACATAGAGTGGGTTTGGACAGTGGCTTTGGAGAGTGGCTTTGGACAGTGGCTTTGGATATAGAGTGGCTTTGGACAGTGGCTTTGGACAGTGGCTTTGGACAGTGGCTTTGGACATAGAGTGGCTTTGGACAATGGCTTTGGACAGTGGCTTTGAACAGTGGCTTTGGACAATGGCTTTGGACAGTGGCTTTGGACAGTGGCTTTGGACATAGAGTGGATTTGGAGAGTGGCTTTGGAGAGTGGCTTTGGACAGTGGCTTTGGACATAGAGTGGCTTTGGACAGTGGCTTTGGACAGTGGCTTTGGACAGTGGCTTTGGACAAAGAGTGGCTTTGGACAGTGGCTTTGGACAGTGGCTTTGGACAGTAGCTTTGGACATAGAGTGGCTTTGGACAGTGGCTTTGGATAGTGGCTTTGGACAGTGGCTTTGGACATAGAGTGGCTTTGGACAGTGGCTTTGGACATAGAGTGGCTTTGGACAGTGGCTTTGGACAGTGGATTTGGACATAAAGTGGCTTTGGACAGTGGCTTTGGACAGTCGCTTTGGACATAGAGTGGCTTTGGACAATGGCTTTGGACAGTGGCTTTGGACAGTGGCTTTGGACATAGAGTGGCTTTGGACAGTGGCTTTGGACAGTGGCTTTGGACAGTGGCTTTGGACATAGAGTGGCTTTGGAGAGTGGCTTTGGACAGTGGCTATAGACAGTGGCTTTGGACATAGAGTGGCTTTAGACAGTGGCTTTGGATAGTGGCTTTGGACAGTGGCTTTGGACATAGAGTGGCTTTGGAGAGTGGCTTTGGACAGTGGCTTTGGACATTGGCTTTGGACATAGAGTGGCTTTGGAGAGTGGCTTTGGACAGTGGCTTTGGACAGTGGCTTTGGACATAGAGTGGCTTTGGATAGTGGCTTTGGACAGTGGCTTTGGACAGTGGCTTTGGACATAGAGTGGCTTTGGAGAGTGGCTTTGGAGAGTGGCTTTGGACAGTGGCTTTGGAGATAGAGTGGCTTTGGAGAGTGGCTTTGGACAGTGGCTTTGGACAGTTGCTTTGGACATAGAGTGGTTGTGGACAGTGACTTTGGACAGTGGCTTTGGACAGTGGCTTTGGACATAGAGTGGCTTTGGAGAGTGGCTTTGGACAGTGACTTTGGACAGTGGCTTTGGACATAGAGTGGCTTTGGAGAGTGGCTTTGGACAGTGGCTTTGGACAGTGGCTTTGGACATAGAGTGGCTTTGGAGAGTGGCTTTGGAGAGTGGCTTTGGACAGTGGCTTTGGACATAGAGTGGCTTTGGAGAGTGGCTTTGGACATTGGCTTTGGACAGTGATTTTGGACATAGAGTGTCTTTGTAGAGTGGCTTTGGAGAGTGGCTTCAGACAGTGGCTTTGGACATAGAGTGGCTTTGGACAGTGGCTTTGGACAGTGGCTTTGGACAGTGGCTTTGGACATAGAGTGTTTTGGACAGTGGCTTTGGATAGTGGCTTTGGACAGTGGCATTGGACATAGAGTGGCTTAGGACAGTGGCTTTGGTGAGTGGCTTTGGACAGTGGCTTTGGACATAGAGTGGCTTTGGACAGTGGCTTTGGAGAGTGGCTTTGGAGAGTGGCTTTGGACATAGAGTGGCTTTGGACAGTGGATTTGGAGAGTGGCTTTGGACAGTAGCTTTGGACATAGAGTGGCTTTGGACAGTGGCTTTGGAGAGTGGCTTTGGACAGTGGCTTTGGACATAGAGTAGCTTTGGACAATGGCTTTGGAGAGTGGCTTTGGACAGTGGCTTTGGACATAGAGTGGCTTTGGATAGTGGCTTTGTAGAGTGGCTTTGGACAGTGGCTTTGGACATAGAGTGGCTTTGGACAGTGGCTTTGGAGAGTAGCTTTGGACAGTGGCTTTGAACATAGAGTGGCTTTGGACAGTGGCTTTGGACAGTGGCTTTGGACAGTGGCTTTGGACATAGAGTGGCTTTGGACAGTGGCTTTAGACAGTGGCTTTGGACAGTGGCTTTGGACATAGAGTGGCTTTGGACAGTGGCTTTGGAGAGTGGCTTAGGAGAATGGCTTTGGACAGTGGCTTTGGACATAGAGTGGCTTTGGAGAGTGGCTTTGGAGAGTGTCTTTGGACAGTGGCTTTGGACATAGAGTGGCTTTGGATAGTGGATTTGGAGAGTGGCTTTGGACAGTGGCTTTGGACATAGAGTGGCTTAGGAGAGTGGCTTTGGACAGTGGCTTTGGACAGTGGCTTTGGACATAGAGTGGCTTTGGAGAATGGCTTTGGAGAGTGGCTTTGGACAGTGGCTTTGGACATAGAGTGACTTTCGACAGTGGCTTTGTAGAGTGGCTTTGGACAGCGGCTTTGGACATAGAGTAGCTTTGGACAGTGGCTTTGGTGAGTGGCTTTGGACAATGGCTTTGGACATAGAGTGGCTTTGGACAGTGGCTTTGGAGAGTGGCTTTGGACAGTGAATTTGGACATAGAATGGCTTTGGACAGTGGCTTTGGAGAGTGGCTTTGGACAGTTGCTTTGGACATAGAGTGGCTTTGGACAGAGGCTTTGGAGAGTGGCTTTGGACAGTGGGTTTGGACATAGAGTGGCCTTGGACAGTGGCTTTGGAGAGTGGCTTTGGACAGTGGCTATGGACATAGAGTGGGTTTGGACAGTGGCTTTGGAGAGTGGCTTTGGACAGTGGCTTTGGATATAGAGTGGCTTTGGACAGTGGCTTTGGACAGTGGCTTTGGACAGTGGCTTTGGACATAGAGTGGCTTTGGACAATGGCTTTGGACAGTGGCTTTGAACAGTGGCTTTGGACAATGGCTTTGGACAGTGGCTTTGGACAGTGGCTTTGGACATAGAGTGGATTTGGAGAGTGGCTTTGGAGAGTGGCTTTGGACAGTGGCTTTGGACATAGAGTGGCTTTGGACAGTGGCTTTGGACAGTGGCTTTGGACAGTGGCTTTGGACAGTGGCTTTGGACAGTGGCTTTGGACATAGAGTGGCTTTGGACAGTGGCTTTGGACAGTGGCTTTGGACAGTGGCTTTGGACATAGAGTGGCTTTGGAGAGTGGCTTTGGACAGTGGCTATAGACAGTGGCTTTGGACATAGAGTGGCTTTAGACAGTGGCTTTGGATAGTGGCTTTGGACAGTGGCTTTGGACATAGAGTGGCTTTGGAGAGTGGCTTTGGACAGTGGCTTTGGACATTGGCTTTGGACATAGAGTGGCTTTGGAGAGTGGCTTTGGACAGTGGCTTTGGACAGTGGCTTTGGACATAGAGTGGCTTTGGAGAGTGGCTTTGGACAGTGACTTTGGACAGTGGCTTTGGACATAGAGTGGCTTTGGAGAGTGGCTTTGGAGAGTGGCTTTGGACAGTGGCTTTGGAGATAGAGTGGCTTTGGAGAGTGGCTTTGGACAGTGGCTTTGGACAGTTGCTTTGAACATAGAGTGGCTTTGGACAGTGGCTTTGGACAGTGGCTTTGGACAGTGGCTTTGGACATAGAGTGGCTTTGGAGAGTGGCTTTGGACAGTCACTTTGGACAGTGGCTTTGGACATAGAGTGGCTTTGGAGAGTGGCTTTGGACAGTGGCTTTGGACAGTGGCTTTGGACATAGAGTGGCTTTGGAGAGTGGCTTTGGAGAGCGGCTTTGGACAATGGCTTTGGACATAGAGTGGCTTTGGAGAGTGGCTTTGGACAGTGGCTTTGGACAGTGATTTTGGACATAGAGTGTCTTTGTAGAGTGGCTTTGGATAGTGGCTTCAGACAGTGGCTTTGGACATAGAGTGGCTTTAGACAGTGGCTTTGGACAGTGGCTTTGGACAGTGGCTTTGGACATAGAGTGGCTTTGGACAGTGGCTTTGGAGAGTGGCTTTGGAGAGTGGCTTTGGACATAGAGTGGCTTTGGACAGTGGATTTGGAGAGTGGCTTTGGACAGTGGCTTTGGACATAGAGTGGCTTTGGACAGTGGCTTTGGAGAGTGGCTTTGGACAGTGGCTTTGGACATAGAGTAGCTTTGGACAATGGCTTTGGAGAGTGGCTTTGGACAGTGGCTTTGGACATAGAGTGGCTTTGGACAGTGGCTTTGTAGAGTGGCTTTGGACAGTGGCTTTGGAGATAGATTGGCTTTGGACAGTGGCTTTGGAGAGTAGCTTTGGACAGTGGCTTTGAACATAGAGTGGCTTTGGACAGTGGCTTTGGACAGTGGCTTTGGACAGTGGCTTTGGACATAGAGTGGCTTTGGACAGTGGCTTTAGAAAGTGGCTTTGGACAGTAGCTTTGGACATAGAGTGGCTTTGGACAGTGGCTTTGGAGAATGGCTTAGAAGAATGGCTTTGGACAGTGGCTTTGGACATAGAGTGGCTTTGGAGAGTGGCTTTGGAGAGTGTCTTTGGACAGTGGCTTTGGACATAGAGTGGCTTTGGAGAGTGGATTTGGAGAGTGGCTTTGGACAGTGGCTTTGGACATAGAGTGGCTTAGGTGAGTGGCTTTGGACAGTGGCTTTGGACAGTGGCTTTGGACATAGAGTGGCTTTGGAGAATGGCTTTGGAGAGTGGCTTTGGACAGTGGCTTTGGTGAGTGGCTTTGGACAGTGGCTTTGGACATAGAGTGGCTTTGGACAGTGGCTTTGGAGAGTGGCTTTGGACAGTGAATTTGGACATAGAGTGGCTTTGGACAGTGGCTTTGGAGAGTGGCTTTGGACAGTTGCTTTGGACATAGAGTGGCTTTGGACAGAGGCTTTGGAGACTGGCTTTGGACAGTGGGTTTGGACATAGAGTGGCCTTGGACAGTGGCTTTGGAGAGTGGCTTTAGACAGTGGCTTTGGACATAGAGTGGGTTTGGACAGTGGCTTTGGAGAGTGGCTTTGGACAGTGGCTTTGGATATAGAGTGGCTTTGGACAGTGGCTTTGGACAGTGGCTTTGGACAGTGGCTTTGGACATAGAGTGGCTTTGGACAATGGCTTTGGACAGTGGCTTTGAACAGTGGCTTTGGACAATGGCTTTGGACAGTGGCTTTGGACAGTGGCTTTGGACAGTGGCTTTGGACAGTGGCTTTGGACATAGAGTGGATTTGGAGAGTGGCTTTGGAGAGTGGCTTTGGACAGTGGCTTTGGACATAGAGTGGCTTTGGACAGTGGCTTTGGACAGTGGCTTTGGACAGTGGCTTTGGACATAGAGTGGCTTTGGACAGTGGCTTTGGACAGTGGCTTTGGACAGTGGCTTTGGACATAGAGTGGCTTTGGACAGTGGCTTTGGATAGTGGCTTTGGACAGTGGCTTTGGACATAGAGTGGCTTTGGACAGTGGCTTTGGACATAGAGTGGCTTTGGACAGTGGCTTTGGACAGTGGATTTGGACATAGAGTGGCTTTGGAGAGTGGCTTTGGAGAGTGGCTTTGGACAGTGGCTTTGGAGAAAGAGTGGCTTTGGAGAGTGGCTTTGGACAGTAGCTTTGGACAGTTGCTTTGGACATAGAGTGGCTTTGGACAGTGGCTTTGGACAGTGGCTTTGGACAGTGGCTTTGGACATAGAGTGGCTTTGGAGAGTGGCTTTGGACAGTGACTTTGGACAGTGGCTTTGGATATAGAGTGGCTATGGAGAGTGGCTTTGGACAGTGGCTTTGGACAGTGGCTTTGGACATAGAGTGGCTTCGGAGAGTGGCTTTGGAGAGTGGCTTTGGACAGTGGATTTGGACATAGAGTGGCTTTGGAGTGTGGCTTTGGACAGTGGCTTTGGACAGTGATTTTGGACATAGAGTGGCTTTGTAGACGGGCTTTGGAGAGTGGCTTTGGACAGTGGCTTTGGACAGTTGCTTTGGACAGTAGCTTTGGACAGTGGCTTTGGACAAGAGTGGCTTTGGACATACAGTGGCTTTGGACAGTGGCTTTGGACAGTGGCTTTGGACAGTGGCTTTGGACATAGAGTGGCTTTGGACATACAGTGGCTTTGGACAGTGGCTTTGGACATAAAGTGGCTTTGGACATACAGTGGCTTTGGACAGTGGCTTTGGACATACAGTATCTTTGGACATACAGTGGCTTTAGACAGTGGCTTTGGACATACAGTGGCTTTAGACAGTGGCTTTGGACATACAGTGGCTTTGGACATACAGTGGCTTTGGATAGTGGCTTTGGACAAACAGTGGCTTTGGACATACAGTGGCTTTGGACAGTGGCTTTGGACATACAGTGGCTTTGGACATACAGTGGCTTTGGACAGTGGCTTTGGACATACAGTGGCTTTGGACATACAGTGGCTTTGGACAGTGGCTTTGGAGAGTGGCTTTGGACAGTGGATTTGGACATAGAGTGGTTTAGGACAGTGGCTTTGGAGAGTGGCTTTGGACTGTGGCTTTGGACATAGAGTGGTTTAGGACAGTGGCTTTGAAGAGTGGCTTTGGACAGTGGCTTTGGACATAGAGTGGCTTTGGACAGTGGCTTTGGACAGTGGCTTTGGACCGTGGCTTTGGACATAGAGTGGCTTTGGACAGTGGCTTTGGACAGTGGCTTTGGACAGTGGCTTTGGACATAGAGTGGCTTTGGAGAGTGGCTTTGGACAGTGGCTTTGGACAGTGATTTTGGACATAGAGTGGCTTTGTAGAGTGGCTTTGGAGAGTGGCTTTGGACAGTGGCTTTGGACATAGAGTGGCTTTGGACAGTGGCTTTGGACAGTGGCTTTGCACTGTGGCTTTGGACATAGAGTGGCTTTGGACAGTTGCTTTGGACAGTGGCTTTGGACAGTGGCTTTGGTCATAGAGTGGCTTAGGACAGTGGCTTTGGAGAGTGGCTTTGGACAGTGGCTTTGGACATAGAGTGGCTTTGGAAAGTGGCTCTGGAGAGTGGCTTTGGAGAGTGGCTTTGGACATAGAGTGGCTTTGGACATAGAGTGGCTTTGGACAGTGGATTTGAAGAGTGGCTTTGGACAGTGGCTTTGGTCATAGAGTGGCTTTGGACAATTGCTTTGGAGAGTGGCTTTGGACAGTGGCTTTGGACATAGAGTGGCTTTGGACAGTGGCTTTGGAGAGTGGCTTTGGACAGTGGCTTTGGAGAGTGGCTTTGGAGAGTGGCTTTGTCAATAGAGTGGCTTTGGACAGTGGCTTTGGAGAGTAGCTTTGGACAGTGGCTTTGAACATAGAGTGGCTTTGGACAGTGGCTTTGGACAGTGGCTTTGGACAGTGGCTTTGGACATAAAGTGGCTTTGGACAGTGGCTTTAGACAGTGGCTTTGGACAGTGGCTTTGGACATAGAGTGGCTTTGGACAGTGGCTTTGTAGAGTGGCTTTGGACAGTGGCTTTGGAGATAGATTGGCTTTGGACAGTGGCTTTGGAGAGTAGCTTTGGACAGTGGCTTTGAACATAGAGTGGCTTTGGACAGTGGCTTTGGACAGTGGCTTTGGACAGTGTCTTTGGACATAGAGTGGCTTTGGACAGTGGCTTTAGACAGTGGCTTTGGACAGTAGCTTTGGACATAGAGTGGCTTTGGACAGTGGCTTTGGAGAATGGCTTAGAAGAATGGCTTTGGACAGTGGCTTTGGACATAGAGTGGCTTAGGTGAGTGGCTTTGGACAGTGGCTTTGGACAGTGGCTTTGGACATAGAGTGGCTTTGGAGAATGGCTTTGGAGAGTGGCTTTGGACAGTGGCTTTGGACATAGAGTGACTTTCGACAGTGGCTTTGTAGAGTGGCTTTGGACAGTGGCTTTGGACATAGAGTGGCTTTGGACAGTGGCTTTGGTGAGTGGCTTTGGACAGTGGCTTTGGACATAGAGTGGCTTTGGACAGTGGCTTTGGAGAGTGGCTTTGGACAGTGAATTTGGACATAGAGTGGCTTTGGACAGTGGCTTTGGAGAGTGGCTTTGGACAGTTGCTTTGGACATAGAGTGGCTTTGGACAGAGGCTTTGGAGACTGGCTTTGGACAGTGGGTTTGGACATAGAGTGGCCTTGGACAGTGGCTTTGGAGAGTGGCTTTAGACAGTGGCTTTGGACATAGAGTGGGTTTGGACAGTGGCTTTGGAGAGTGGCTTTGGACAGTGGCTTTGGATATAGAGTGGCTTTGGACAGTGGCTTTGGACAGTGGCTTTGGACAGTGGCTTTGGACATAGAGTGGCTTTGGACAATGGCTTTGGACAGTGGCTTTGAACAGTGGCTTTGGACAATGGCTTTGGACAGTGGCTTTGGACAGTGGCTTTGGACAGTGGCTTTGGACAGTGGCTTTGGACATAGAGTGGATTTGGAGAGTGGCTTTGGAGAGTGGCTTTGGACAGTGGCTTTGGACATAGAGTGGCTTTGGACAGTGGCTTTGGACAGTGGCTTTGGACAGTGGCTTTGGACATAGAGTGGCTTTGGACAGTGGCTTTGGACAGTGGCTTTGGACAGTGGCTTTGGACATAGAGTGGCTTTGGACAGTGGCTTTGGATAGTGGCTTTGGACAGTGGCTTTGGACATAGAGTGGCTTTGGACAGTGGCTTTGGACATAGAGTGGCTTTGGACAGTGGCTTTGGACAGTGGATTTGGACATAGAGTGGCTTTGGAGAGTGGCTTTGGAGAGTGGCTTTGGACAGTGGCTTTGGAGAAAGAGTGGCTTTGGAGAGTGGCTTTGGACAGTTGCTTTGGACAGTTGCTTTGGACATAGAGTGGCTTTGGACAGTGGCTTTGGACAGTGGCTTTGGACAGTGGCTTTGGACATAGAGTGGCTTTGGAGAGTGGCTTTGGACAGTGACTTTGGACAGTGGCTTTGGATATAGAGTGGCTATGGAGAGTGGCTTTGGACAGTGGCTTTGGACAGTGGCTTTGGACATAGAGTGGCTTCGGAGAGTGGCTTTGGAGAGTGGCTTTGGACAGTGGATTTGGACATAGAGTGGCTTTGGAGTGTGGCTTTGGACAGTGGCTTTGGACAGTGATTTTGGACATAGAGTGGCTTTGTAGACGGGCTTTGGAGAGTGGCTTTGGACAGTGGCTTTGGACAGTTGCTTTGGACAGTAGCTTTGGACAGTGGCTTTGGACAAGAGTGGCTTTGGACATACA
Organism: Cladorhizidae sp. MBARI D1340-BT2; assembly: GCA_028752905.1. Taxonomy (NCBI): domain Eukaryota; kingdom Metazoa; phylum Porifera; class Demospongiae; order Poecilosclerida; family Cladorhizidae; species Cladorhizidae sp. MBARI D1340-BT2. The sequence goes on along the minus strand of JAQNBH010000017.1, from coordinate 27,055,987 downwards.
GTGGCTTTGGACAGTGGCTTTGGACAGTGGCTTTGGACAGTGGCTTTGGACATAGAGTGGCTTTGGACATACAGTGGCTTTGGACAGTGGCTTTGGACATAAAGTGGCTTTGGACATACAGTGGCTTTGGACAGTGGCTTTGGACATACAGTATCTTTGGACATACAGTGGCTTTAGACAGTGGCTTTGGACATACAGTGGCTTTAGACAGAGGCTTTGGACATACAGTGGCTTTGGACATACAGTGGCTTTGGATAGTGGCTTTGGACAAACAGTGGCTTTGGACATACAGTGGCTTTGGACAGTGGCTTTGGACATACAGTGGCTTTGGACATACAGTGGCTTTGGACAGTGGCTTTGGACATACAGTGGCTTTGGACATACAGTGGCTTTGGACAGTGGCTTTGGAGAGTGGCTTTGGACAGTGGATTTGGACATAGAGTGGTTTAGGACAGTGGCTTTGGAGAGTGGCTTTGGACTGTGGCTTTGGACATAGAGTGGTTTAGGACAGTGGCTTTGAAGAGTGGCTTTGGACAGTGGCTTTGGACATAGAGTGGCTTTGGACAGTGGCTTTGGACAGTGGCTTTGGACCGTAGCTTTGGACATAGAGTGGCTTTGGACAGTGGCTTTGGACAGTGGCTTTGGACAGTGGCTTTGGACATAGAGTGGCTTTGGAGAGTGGCTTTGGACAGTGGCTTTGGACAGTGATTTTGGACATAGAGTGGCTTTGTAGAGTGGCTTTGGAGAGTGGCTTTGGACAGTGGCTTTGGACATAGAGTGGCTTTGGACAGTGGCTTTGGACAGTGGCTTTGCACTGTGGCTTTGGACATAGAGTGGCTTTGGACAGTTGCTTTGGACAGTGGCTTTGGACAGTGGCTTTGGTCATAGAGTGGCTTAGGACAGTGGCTTTGGACAGTGACTTTGGACAGTGGCTTTGGACATAGAGTGGCTTTGGAAAGTGGCTCTGGAGAGTGGCTTTGGAGAGTGGCTTTGGACATAGAGTGGCTTTGGACATAGAGTGGCTTTGGACAGTGGATTTGAAGAGTGGCTTTGGACAGTGGCTTTGGTCATAGAGTGGCTTTGGACAATTGCTTTGGAGAGTGGCTTTGGACAGTGGCTTTGGACATAGAGTGGCTTTGGACAGTGGCTTTGGAGAGTGGCTTTGGACAGTGGCTTTGGAGAGTGGCTTTGGAGAGTGGCTTTGTCAATAGAGTGGCTTTGGACAGTGGCTTTGGAGAGTAGCTTTGGACAGTGGCTTTGAACATAGAGTGGCTTTGGACAGTGGCTTTGGACAGTGGCTTTGGACAGTGGCTTTGGACATAAAGTGGCTTTGGACAGTGGCTTTAGACAGTGGCTTTGGACAGTGGCTTTGGACATAGAGTGGCTTTGGAAAGTGGCTTTGGAGAGTGGCTTTGGACAGTGGCTTTGGACATAGAGTGGCTTTGGACAGTGGCTTTGGACAGTGGCTTTGGACAGTGGCTTTGGACAGTGGCTTTGGTCATAGAGTGGCTTTGGACTGTGGCTTTGGACAGTGGCTTTGGACAGTGGCTTTGGACATAGAGAGTGGCTTTGGATAGTGGCTTTGGACATAGAGTGGCTTTGGAGAGAGGCTTTGGAGAATGGCTTTGGACAGTGGCTTTGAACATAGAGTGGCTTTGGAGAGTGGCTTTGGAGAATGGCTTTGGACAGTGGCTTTGGACATAGAGTGGCTTTGGAGAGTGGCTTTGGAGAGTGGCTTTGGACAGTGGCTTTGGACATAGAGTGGCTTTGGAGAGTGGCTTTGGAGAGTGACTTTGGACAGTGGCTTTGGACATAGAGTGGCTTAGGAGAGTGGCTTTGGACAGTGGCTTTGGACAGTGGCTTTGGACATAGAGTGGCTTTGGAGAGTGGCTTTGGAGAGTGGCTTTGGACAGTGGCTTTGGACATAGAGTGACTTTCGAAGGGGCTTTGTAGAGTGGCTTTGGACAGTGGCTTTGGACATAGAGTGGCTTTGGACAGTGGCTTTGGTGAGTGGCTTTGGACAGTGGCTTTTGACATAGAGTGGCTTTGGACTGTGGCTTTGGAGAGTGGCTTTGTACAGTGGCTTTGGACATAGAGTGGCTTTGGACAGTGGCTTTGGAGAGTGGCTTTGGACAGTGGCTTTGGACATAGAGTGGCTTTGAAGAGTGGCTTTGGAGAGTGGCTTTGGACAGTGGCTTTGGAGATAGAGTGGCTTTGGAGAGTGGCTTTGGACAGTAGCTTTGGACAGTTGCTTTGGAGATAGAGTGGCTTTGGAGAGTGGATTTGGACAGTAGCTTTGGACAGTTACTTTGGACATAGAGTCGCTTTGGACAGTGGCTTTGGACAGTGGCTTTGGACAGTGGCTTTGGACATAGAGTGGCTTTGGAGAGTGGCTTTGGACAGTGACTTTGGACAGTGGCTTTGGACATAGAGTGGCTTTGGAGAGTGGCTTTGGACAGTGGCTTTGGACAGTGGCTTTGGACATAGAGTGGCTTTGGAGAGTGGCTTTGGAGTGTGGCTTTGGACAGTGGCTTTGGACATAGAGTGGCTTTGGAGAGTGGCTTTGGACAGTGGCTTTGGACAGTGATTTTGGACATAGAGTGGCTTTGTAGAGTGGCTATGGAGAGTGGCTTTGGACAGTGGCTTTGGACATAGAGTGGCTTTGGACAGTGGCTTTGGACAGTGGCTTTGGACTGTGGCTTTGGACATAGAGTGGCTTTGGACAGTTGCTTTGGACAGTGGCTTTGGACAGTGGCTTTGGACATAGAGTGGCTTAGGACAGTGGCTTTGCAGAGTGGCTTTGGACAGTGGCTTTGGACATAGAGTGGCTTTGGAAAGTGGCTCTGGAGAGTGGCTTTGGAGAGTGGCTTTGGACATAGAGTGGCTTTGGACATAGAGTGGCTTTGGACAGTGGATTTGGAGAGTGGCTTTGGACAGTGGCTTTGGTCATAGAGTGGCTTTGGACAATTGCTTTGGAGAGTGGCTTTGGACAGTGGCTTTGGACATAGAGTGGCTTTGGACAGTGGCTTTGGAGAGTGGCTTTGGACAGTGGCTTTGGAGAGTGGCTTTGGACAGTGGCTTTGTCAATAGAGTGGCTTTGGACAGTGGCTTTGGAGAGTAGCTTTGGACAGTGGCTTTGAACATAGAGTGGCTTTGGACAGTGGCTTTGGACAGTGGCTTTGGACAGTGGCTTTGGACATAAAGTGGCTTTGGACAGTGGCTTTAGACAGTGGCTTTGGACAGTGGCTTTGGACATAGAGTGGCTTTGGAGAGTGGCTTTGGAGAGTGGCTTTGGACAGTGGCTTTGGAGATAGAGTGGCTTTGGAGAGTGGCTTTGGACAGTAGCTTTGGACAGTTGCTTTGGACATAGAGTGGCTTTGGACAGTGGCTTTGGACATAGAGTGGCTTTGGACAGTGGCTTTGGACAGTGGCTTTGGACAGTGGCTTTGGACATAGAGTGGCTTTGGAGAGTGTCTTTGGACAGTGACTTTGGACAGTGGCTTTGGACATAGAGTGGCTATGGAGAGTGGCTTTGGACAGTGGCTTTGGACAGTGGCTTTGGACATAGAGTGGCTTCGGAGAGTGGCTTTGGAGAGTGGCTTTGGACAGTGGATTTGGACATAGAGTGGCTTTGGAGTGTGGCTTTGGACAGTGGCTTTGGACAGTGATTTTGGACATAGAGTGGCTTTGTAGAGTGGCTTTGGAGAGTGGCTTTGGACAGTGGCTTTGGACAGTTGCTTTGGACAGTAGCTTTGGACAGTGGCTTTGGACAAGAGTGGCTTTGGACATACAGTGGCTTTGGACAGTGGCTTTGGACAGTGGCTTTGGACAGTGGCTTTGGACATAGAGTGGCTTTGGACATACAGTGGCTTTGGACAGTGGCTTTGGACATACAGTGGCTTTGGACATACAGTGGCTTTGGATAGTGGCTTTGGACATAAAGTGGCTTTGGACATACAGTGGCTTTGGACAGTGGCTTTGGACATACAGTGGCTTTGGACAGTGGCTTTGGAGAGTGGCTTTGGACAGTGGCTTTGGACATAGAGTAGCTTTGGACAGTGGCTTTGGAGAGTGGCTTTGGACAGTGGCTTTGGACATAGAGTGGCTTTGGACAGTGGCTTTGTAGAGTGGCTTTGGACAGTGGCTTTGGACATAGAGTGGCTTTGGACAGTGGCTTTGGAGAGTAGCTTTGGACAGTGGCTTTGAACATAGAGTGGCTTTGGACAGTGGCTTTGGACAGTGGCTTTGGACAGTGGCTTTGGACATAGAGTGGCTTTGGACAGTGGCTTTAGACAGTGGCTTTGGACAGTGGCTTTGGACATAGAGTGGCTTTGGACAGTGGCTTTGGAGAGTGGCTTAGGAGAATGGCTTTGGACAGTGGCTTTGGACATAGAGTGGCTTTGGAGAGTGGATTTGGAGAGTGGCTTTGGACAGTGGCTATGGACATAGAGTGGCTTAGGAGACTGGCTTTGGACAGTGGCTTTGGACAGTGGCTTTGGACATAGAGTGGCTTTGGAGAGTGGCTTTGGAGAGTGGCTTTGGACAGTGGCTTTGGACATAGAGTGACTTTCGACAGTGGCTTTGTAGAGTGGCTTTGGACAGTGGCTTTGGACATAGAGTGGCTTTGGACAGTGGCTTTGGTGAGTGGCTTTGGACAGTGGCTTTGGACATAGAGTGGCTTTGGACAGTGGCTTTGGAGAGTGGCTTTGGACAGTGAATTTGGACATAGAGTGGCTTTGGACAGTGGCTTTGGAGAGTGGCTTTGGACAGTTGCTTTGGACATAGAGTGGCTTTGGACAGAGGCTTTGGAGAGTGGCTTTGGACAGTGGGTTTGGACATAGAGTGGCCTTGGACAGTGGCTTTGGAGAGTGGCTTTGGACAGTGGCTTTGGACATAGAGTGGGTTTGGACAGTGGCTTTGGAGAGTGGCTTTGGACAGTGGCTTTGGATATAGAGTGGCTTTGGACAGTGGCTTTGGACAGTGGCTTTGGACAGTGGCTTTGGACATAGAGTGGCTTTGGACAATGGCTTTGGACAGTGGCTTTGAACAGTGGCTTTGGACAATGGCTTTGGACAGTGGCTTTGGACAGTGGCTTTGGACATAGAGTGGATTTGGAGAGTGGCTTTGGAGAGTGGCTTTGGACAGTGGCTTTGGACATAGAGTGGCTTTGGACAGTGGCTTTGAACAGTGGCTTTGGACAGTGGCTTTGGACATAGAGTGGCTTTGGACAGTGGCTTTGGACAGTGGCTTTGGACAGTGGCTTTGAACATAGAGTGGCTTTGGACAGTGGCTTTGGATAGTGGCTTTGGACAGTGGCTTTGGACATAGAGTGGCTTTGGACAGTGGCTTTGGACATAGAGTGGCTTTGGACAGTGGCTATGGACAGTGGATTTGGACATAGAGTGGCTTTGGAGAGTGGCTTTGGAGAGTGGCTTTGGACAGTGGCTTTGGAGATAGAGTGTCTTTGGAGAGTGGCTTTGGACAGTAGCTTTGGACAGTTGCTTTGGACATAGAGTGGCTTTGGACAGTGGCTTTGGACAGTGGCTTTGGACAGTGGCTTTGGACATAGTGTGGCTTTGGAGAGTGGCTTTGGACAGTGACTTTGGACAGTGGCTTTGGACATAGAGTGGCTATGGAGAGTGGCTTTGGACAGTGGCTTTGGACAGTGGCTTTGGACATAGAGTGGCTTCGGAGAGTGGCGTTGGAGAGTGGCTTTGGACAGTGGATTTGGACATAGAGTGGCTTTGGAGTGTGGCTTTGGACAGTGGCTTTGGACAGTGATTTTGGACATAGAGTGGCTTTGTAGAGTGGCTTTGGAGAGTGGCTTTGGACAGTGGCTTTGGACAGTTGCTTTGGACAGTAGCTTTGGACAGTAGCTTTGGACAAGAGTGGCTTTGGACATACAGTGGCTTTGGACAGTGGCTTTGGACAGTGGCTTTGGACAGTGGCTTTGGACATAGAGTGGCTTTGGACATACAGTGGCTTTGGACAGTGGCTTTGGACATACAGTGGCTTTGGACATACAGTGGCTTTGGACAGTGGCTTTGGACATAAAGTGGCTTTGGACATACAGTGGCTTTGGACAGTGGCTTTGGACATACAGTGGCTTTGGACATACAGTGGCTTTAGACAGTGGCTTTGGACATACAGTGGCTTTAGACAGTGGCTTTGGACATACAGTGGCTTTGGACATACAGTGGCTTTGGATAGTGGCTTTGGACATACAGTGGCTTTGGACATACAGTGGCTTTGGACAGTGGCTTTGGACATACAGTGGCTTTGGACATACAATGGCTTTGGACAGTGGCTTTGGACATACAGTGGCTTTGGACATACAGTGGCTTTGGACAGTGGCTTTGGAGAGTGGCTTTGGACAGTGGCTTTGGACATAGAGTGGTTTAGGACAGTGGCTTTGGAGAGTGGCTTTGGACTGTGGCTTTGGACATAGAGTGGTTTAGGACAGTGGCTTTGAAGAGTGGCTTTGGACAGTGGCTTTGGACATAGAGTGGCTTTGGAGAGTGGCTTTGGACAGTGGCTTTGGACAGTGGCTTTGGACATAGAGTGGCTTTGGACAGTGGCTTTGGACAGTAGCTTTGGACATAGAGTGGCTTTGGAGAGTGGCTTTGGACAGTGGCTATGGACAGTGGCTTTGGATATAGAGTGGCTTTAGACAGTGGCTTTGGATAGTGGCTTTGGACAGTGGCTTTGGACATAGAGTGGCTTTGGAGAGTGGCCTTGGACAATGGATTTGGACATTGGCTTTGGACATAGAGTGGCTTTGGAGAGTGGCTTTGGACAGTGGCTTTGGACAGTGGCTTTGGACATAGAGTGGCTTTGGACAGTGGCTTTGGACAGTGGCTTTGGACAGTGGCTTTGGACATAGAGTGGCTTTGGACAGTGGCTTTGGACAGTGGCTTTGGACAGTGGCTTTGGACATAGAGTGGCTTTGGAGAGTGGCTTTGGACAGTGGCTATGGACAGTGGCTTTGGACATAGAGTGGCTTTAGACAGTGGCTTTGGATAGTGGCTTTGGACAGTGGCTTTGGACATAGAGTGGCTTTGGAGAGTGGCTTTGGACAGTGGCTTTGGACATTGTCTTTGGACATAGAGTGGCTTTGGAGAGTGGCTTTGGACAGTGACTTTGGACAGTGGCTTTGGACATAGAGTGGCTTTGGAGAGTGGCCTTGGGCAGTGGCTTTGGACAGTGGCTTTGGACATAGAGTGGCTTTGGAGAGTGGCTTTGGAGAGTGGCTTTGGACAGTGGCTTTGGAGATAGAGTGGCTTTGGAGAGTGGCTTTGGACAGTGGCTTTGGACAGTTGCTTTGGACATAGAGTGGTTTTGGACAGTGGCTTTGGACAGTGGCTTTGGACAGTGGCTTTGGACATAGAGTGGCTTTGGAGAGTGGCTTTGGACAGTGACTTTGGACAGTGGCTTTGGACATAGAGTGGCTTTGGAGAGTGGCTTTGGACAGTGGCTTTGGACAGTGGCTTTGGACATAGAGTGGCTTTGGAGAGTGGCTTTGGAGAGTGGCTTTGGACAGTGGCTTTGGACATAGAGTGGCTTTGGAGAGTGGCTTTGGACAGTGGCTTTGGACAGTGATTTTGGACATAGAGTGTCTTTGTAGAGTGGCTTTGGAGAGTGGCTTTAGACAGTGGCTTTGGACATAGAGTGGCTTTGGACAGTGGCTTTGGACAGTGGCTTTAGACAGTGGCTTTGGACATAGAGTGGTTTGGACAGTGGCTTTGGATAGTGGCTTTGGACAGTGGCATTGGACATAGAGTGGCTTAGGACAGTGGCTTTGGTGAGTGGCTTTGGACAGTGGCTTTGGACATAGAGTGGCTTTGGACAGTGGCTTTGGAGAGTGGCTTTGGAGAGTGGCTTTGGACATAGAGTGGCTTTGGACTGTGGATTTGGAGAGTGGCTTTGGACAGTGGCTTTGGACATAGAGTGGCTTTGGACAGTGGCTTTGGAGAGTGGCTTTGGACAGTGGCTTTGGACATAGAGTAGCTTTGGACAGTGGCTTTGGAGAGTGGCTTTGGACAGTGGCTTTGGACATAGAGTGGCTTTGGACAGTGGCTTTGTAGAGTGGCTTTGGACAGTGGCTTTGGACATAGAGTGGCTTTGGACAGTGGCTTTGGAGAGTAGCTTTGGACAGTGGCTTTGAACATAGAGTGGCTTTGAACAGTGGCTTTGGACAGTGGCTTTGGACAGTGGCTTTGGACATAGAGTGGCTTTGGACAGTGGATTTAGACAGTGGCTTTGGACAGTGGCTTTGGACATAGAGTGGCTTTGGACAGTGGCTTTGGAGAGTGGCTTAGGAGAATGGCTTTGGACAGTGGCTTTGGACATAGAGTGGCTTTGGAGAGTGGCTTTGGAGAGTGTCTTTGGAGAGTGGCTTTGGACATAGAGTGGCATTGGACAGTGGCTTTGGACACTGGATTTGGACATAGAGTGGCTTTGGAGAGTGGCTTTGGAGAGTGGCTTTGGACAGTGGCTTTGGAGATATGGTGGCTTTGGAGAGTGGCTTTGGACAGTAGCTTTGGACAGTTGCTTTGGACATAGAGTGGCTTTGGACAGTGGCTTTGGACAGTGGCTTTGGACAGTGGCTTTGGACATAGAGTGGCTTTGGAGAGTGGCTTTGGACAGTGACTTTGGACAGTGGCTTTGGACATAGAGTGGCTTTGGAGAGTGGCTTTGGACAGTGGCTTTGGACAGTAGCTTTGGACATAGAGTGGCTTTGTAGAGTGGCTTTGGAGAGTGGCTTTGGACAGTGGATTTGTTTGGACAGTGGCTTTGGACATAGAGTGGCTTTGGACAGTGGCTTTGGACAGTGGTTTTGGACAGTGGCTTTGGACATAGAGTGGCTTAGGACAGTGGCTTTGGAGAGTGGCTTTGGACAGTGGCTTTGGACATAGAGTGGCATTGAACAGTGGCTTTGGAGAGTGGCTTTGGACAGTGGCTTTGGACATAGAGTGGCTTTGGACAGTGGCTTTGGAGAGTAGCTTTGGACAGTGGCTTTGAACATAGAGTGGCTTTGGACAGTGGCTTTGGACAGTGGCTTTGGACAGTGGCTTTGGACATAGAGTGGCTTTGGACAGTGGCTTTAGACAGTGGCTTTGGACAGTGGCTTTGGACATAGAGTGGCTTTGGACAGTGGCTTTGGAGAGTGGCTTTGGACAGTGGCTTTGGACATAGAGTGTCTTTGGACAGTGGCTTTGGACAGTGGCTTTGGACAGTGGCTTTGGACAAGGAATGGCTTTGGACAGTGGCTTTGGACAGTTGCTTTGGACAGTGGATTTAAACATAGAGTGGCTTTGGACAGTGGCTTTGGACATAATGTGGCTTTGGAGAGTGGCTTTGGAGAATGGCTTTGGACAGTGGCTTTGGACAAAGAGTGGCTTTGGAGGGTGGCTTTGGAGAGTGGCTTTGGACAGTGGCTTTGGACATAGAGTGGCTTTGGAGAGTGGATTTGGAGAGTGGCTTTGGACAGTGGCTTTGGACATAGAGTGGCTTAGGAGAGTGGCTTTGGACACTGGCTTTGGACAGTGGCTTTGGACATAGAGTGGCTTTGGAGAGTGGCTTTGGAGAGTGGCTTTGGACAGTGGCTTTGGACATAGAGTGACTTTGGAGAGTGGCTTTGGACAGTGACTTTGGACAGTGGCTTTGGACATAGAGTGGCTTTGGAGAGTGGCTTTGGACAGTGGCTTTGGACAGTGGCTTTGGACATAGAGTGGCTTTGTAGAGTGGCTTTGGAGAGTGGCTTTGGACAGTGGCTTTGGACAGTGGCTTTGGACATAGAGTGGCTTTGGACAGTGGCTTTGGACAGTGGCTTTGGACAGTGGCTTTGGACATAGAGTGGCTTAGGACAGTGGCTTTGGAGAGTGGCTTTGGACAGTGGCTTTGGACATAGAGTGGCATTGAACAGTGGCTTTGGAGAGTGGCTTTGGACAGTGGCTTTGGACATAGAGTGGCTTTGGACAGTGGCTTTGGAGAGTAGCTTTGGACAGTGGCTTTGAACATAGAGTGGCTTTGGACAGTGGCTTTGGACAGTGGCTTTGGACAGTGGCTTTGGACATAGAGTGGCTTTGGACAGTGGCTTTAGACAGTGGCTTTGGACAGTGGCTTTGGACATAGAGTGGCTTTGGACAGTGGCTTTGGAGAGTGGCTTTGGACAGTGGCTTTGGACATAGAGTGTCTTTGGACAGTGGCTTTGGACAGTGGCTTTGGACAGTGGCTTTGGACAAGGAATGGCTTTGGACAGTGGCTTTGGACATTGGCTTTGGACAGTGGATTTAGACATAGAATAGCTTTGGACAGTAGCTTTGGACATAGTGTGGCTTTGGAGAGTGGCTTTGGAGAATGGCTTTGGACAGTGGCTTTGGACAAAGAGTGGCTTTGGAGGGTGGCTTTGGAGAGTGGCTTTGGACAGTGGCTTTGGACATAGAGTGGCTTTGGAGAGTGGTTTTGGAGAGTGGCTTTGGACAGTGGCTTTGGACATAGAGTGGCTTAGGAGAGTGGCTTTGGACAGTGGCTTTGGACAGTGGCTTTGGACATAGAGTGGCTTTGGAGAGTGGCTTTGGAGAGTGGCTTTGGACAGTGGCTTTGGACATAGAGTGACTTTCGACAGTGGCTTTTTAGAGTGGCTTTGGACAGTGGCTTTGGACATAGAGTGGCTTTGGACAGTGGCTTTGGTGAGTGGCTTTGGACAGTGGCTTTGGACATAGAGTGGCTTTGGACAGTGGCTTTGGAGAGTGGCTTTGGACAGTGGATTTGGACATAGAGTGGCTTTGGACAGTGGCTTTGGAGAGTGGCTTTGGACAGTGGCTTTGGACATAGAGTGGCTTTGGACAGTGGCTTTGGAGAGTGGCTTTGGACAGTGGGTTTGGACATAGAGTGGCTTTGGACAGTGGCTTTGGAGAGTGGCTTTGGACAGTGGCTTTGGACATAGAGTGGCTTTGGACAGTGGCTTTGGAGAGTGGCTTTGGACAGTGGCTTTGGATATAGAGTGGCTTTGGACAGTGGCTTTGGACAGTGGCTTTGGACATAGAGTGGCTTTGGACAGTGGCTTTGGACAGTGGCTTTGGACAGTGGCTTTGGACATAGAGTGGCTTTGGACAGTGGCTTTGGACAGTGGCTTTGGACAGTGGCTTTGGACATAGAGTGGCTTTGGACAGTGGCTTTGGACAGTGGCTTTGGACAGTGGCTTTGGACAGTGGCTATGGACAGTGGCTTTGGACATAGAGTGGCTTTAGACAGTGGCTTTGGACAGTGGCTTTGGACAGTGGCTTTGGACAGTGGCTTTGGACATTGGCTTTGGACATAGAGTGGCTTTGAAGAGTGGCTTTGGACAGTGGCTTTGGACAGTGGCTTTGGACATAGAGTGGCTTTGGAGAGTGGCTTTGGACAGTGGCTTTGGACAGTGGCTTTGGACATAGAGTGGCTTTGAAGAGTGGCTTTGGAGAGTGGCTTTGGACAGTGGCTTTGGAGATAGAGTGGCTTTGGAGAGTGGCTTTGGACAGTAGCTTTGGAAAGTTGCTTTGGAGATAGAGTGGCTTTGGAGAGTGGCTTTGGACAGTAGCTTTGGACATTTGCTTTGGACATAGAGTCGCTTTGGAGAGTGGCTTTGGACAGTGGCTTTGGACAGTGGCTTTGGACATAGAGTGGCTTTGGAGAGTGGCTTTGGACAGTGACTTTGGACAGTGGCTTTGGACATAGAGTGGCTTTGGAGAGTGGCTTTGGACAGTGGCTTTGGACAGTGGCTTTGGACATAGAGTGGCTTTGGAGAGTGGCTTTGGAGTGTGGCTTTGGACAGTGGCTTTGGACATAGAGTGGCTTTGGAGAGTGGCTTTGGACAGTGGCTTTGGACAGTGATTTTGGACATAGAGTGGCTTTGTAGAGTGGCTTTGGAGAGTGGCTTTGGACAGTGGCTTTGGACATAGAGTGGCTTTGGACAGTGGCTTTGGACAGTGGCTTTGGACTGTGGCTTTGGACATAGAGTGGCTTTGGACAGTTGCTTTGGACAGTGGCTTTGGACAGTGGCTTTGGACATAGAGTGGCTTAGGACTGTGGCTTTGGAGAGTGGCTTTGGACAGTGGCTTTGGACATAGAGTGGCTTTGGAAATAGAGTGGCTTTGGACAGTGGATTTGGAGAGTGGCTTTGGACAGTGGTTTTGGTCATAGAGTGGCTTTGGACAATTGCTTTGGAGAGTGGCTTTGGACAGTGGCTTTGGACATAGAGTGGCTTTGGACAGTGGCTTTGGAGAGTGGCTTTGGACAGTGGCTTTGGAGAGTGGCTTTGGACAGTGGCTTTGTCAATAGAGTGGCTTTGGACAGTGGCTTTGGAGAGTAGCTTTGGACAGTGGCTTTGAACATAGAGTGGCTTTGGACAGTGGCTTTGGACAGTGGCTTTGGACAGTGGCTTTGGACATAAAGTGGCTTTGGACAGTGGCTTTAGACAGTGGCTTTGGACAGTGGCTTTGGACATAGAGTGGCTTTGGACAGTGGCTTTGGAGAGTGGCCTTGGACAGTGGCTTTGGACATAGAGTGGCTTTGGACAGTGGCTTTGGACAGTGGCTTTGGACAGTGGCTTTGGACAGTGGCTTTGGTCATAGAGTGGCTTTGGACTGTGGCTTTGGACAGTGGCTTTGGACAGTGGCTTTGGACATAGAGAGTGGCTTTGGATAGTGGCTTTGGACATAGAGTGGCTTTCGAGAGAGGCTTTGGAGAATGGCTTTGGACAGTGGCTTTGGACATAGAGTGGCTTTGGAGAGTGGCTTTGGAGAATGGCTTTGGACAGTGGCTTTGGACATAGAGTGGCTTTGGAGAGTGGCTTTGGACAGTGGCTTTGGACAGTGGCTTTGGACATAGAGTGGCTTTGGACATATAGTGGCTTTGGACAGTGGCTTTGGACATAGAGTGGCTTTGGACAGTGGCTTTGGAGAGTGGCTTTGGACAGTGACTTTGGACATAGAGTGGCTTTGGACAGTGGCTTTGGAGAGTGGCTTTGGACAGTGGCTTTGGATAGTGGCTTTGGACATAGAGTGGCTTTGGACAGTGGCTTTGGACAGTGGCTTTGGACAGTGGCTTTGGACATAGAGTGGCTTTGGACAGTGGCTTTGGACAGTGGCTTTGGACAGTGGCTTTGGACATAGAGTGGCTTTGGACATAGAGTGGCTTTGGAGAGTGGCTTTGTACAGTTGCTTTGGACAGAGTGGCTTTGGACAGTGGCTTTGGACAGTGGCTTTGGACAGTGGCTTTGGACAGTGGCTTTGGACAGTGGCTTTGGATAGTGACTTTGGACAGTGGCTTTGGACAGTGGCATTGGACATAGAATGGCTTTGGGCTGTTGCTTTGGATAGTGGCTTTGGACAGTGACTTTGGACATAGAGAGGCTGTGGATAGTGGCTTTGGACAGTGGCTTTGGACAGTGGATTTGGTCATAGAGTGGCTTTGGACTGTGGCTTTGGACAGTGGCTTTGGACAGTGGCTTTGGACATAGAGAGTGGCTTTGGATAGTGGCTTTGGACATAGAGTGGCTTTCGAGAGAGGCTTTGGAGAATGGCTTTGGACAGTGGCTTTGGACATAGAGTGGCTTTGGAGAGTGGCTTTGGAGAATGGCTTTGGACAGTGGCTTTGGACATAGAGTGGCTTTGGAGAGTGGCTTTGGAGAGTGGCTTTGGACAGTGGCTTTGGACATAGAGTGGCTTTGGAGAGTGGCTTTGGAGAGTGACTTTGGACAGTGGCTTTGGACATAGAGTGGCTTATGAGAGTGGCTTTGGACAGTGGCTTTGGACAGTGGCTTTGGACATAGAGTGGCTTTGGAGAGTGGCTTTGGAGAGTGGCTTTGGACAGTGGCTTTGGACATAGAGTGACTTTCGAAGGGGCTTTGTAGAGTGGCTTTGGACAGTAGCTTTGGACATAGAGTGGCTTTGGACAGTGGCTTTGGTGAGTGGCTTTGGACAGTGGCTTTGGACATAGAGTGGCTTTGGACTGTGGCTTTGGAGAGTGGCTTTGTACAGTGGCTTTGGACATAGAGTGGCTTTGGACAGTGGCTTTGGAGAGTGGCTTTGGACAGTGGCTTTGGACATAGAGTGGCTTTGGACAGTGGTTTTGGAGAGTGGCTTTGGACAGTGGGTTTGGACATAGAGTGGCTTTGGTCAGTGGCTTTGGAGAGTGGCTTTGGACAGTGGCTTTGGACATAGAGTGGCTTTGGACAGTGGCTTTGGAGAGTGGCTTTGGACAGTGGCTTTGGACATAGAGTGGCTTTGGACAGTGGCTTTGGACAGTGGCTTTGGACAGTGGCTTTGGACATAGAGTGGCTTTGGACAGTGGCTTTGGACAGTGGCTTTGGACAGTGGCTTTGGACATAGAGTGGCTTTGGACAGTGGCTTTAGACAGTGGCTTTGGACAGTGGCTTTGGACATAGAGTGGCTTTGGACAGTGGCTTTGGACAGTGGCTTTGGACAGTGGCTTTGAACATAGAGTGGCTTTGGACAGTGGCTTTGGACAGTGGCTTTGGACAGTGGCTTTTAACATAGAGTGGCTTTGGACAGTGGCTTTGGACAGTGGCTTTGGACAGTGGCTTTGGACATAGAGTGGCTTTGGACATAGGCTTTGGACAGTGGCTTTGGACAGTGGCTTTGGACATAGAGTGGATTTGGACAGTGGCTTTGGACATTGGCTTTGGACAGTGGCTTTGGACATAGAGTGGCTTTGGACAGTGGCTTTGGACAGTGGCTTTGGACAATGGCTTTGGACATAGAGTGGCTTTGGACAGTGGCTTTGGACAGTGGCTTTGGACATAGAGTAGCTGTGGACAGTGGCTTTGGAAAGTGGCTTTGGACAGTGGCTTTGGACATAGAGTGGCTTTGGACAGTGGCTTTGGACAGTGGCTTTGGACTGTGACTTTGGACAGTGGCTTTGGACAGTGGCTTTGGACATAGAGTGGCTTTGGACATACAGTGGCTTTGGACAGTGGGTTTGGACAGTGGCTTTGGACAGTGGCTTTGGACATAGAGTGGTTTTGGACATACAGTGGCTTTGGACAGTGGCTTTGGACATACAGTGGCTTTGGACATACAGTGGCTTTGGACAGTGGCTTTGGACATAAAGTGGCTTTGGACATACAGTGGCTTTGGACAGTGGCTTTGGACATACTGTGGCTTTGGACAGTGGCTTTGGACATACAGTGGCTTTGAACATACAGTGGCTTTGGATAGTGGCTTTGGACATACAGTGTCTTTGGACATACAGTGGCTTTGGACATACAGTGGCTTTGGACAGTGGCTTTGGAGAGTGGCTTTGGACAGTGGCTTTGGACAAAGAGTGGTTTAGGACAGTGGCTTTGGAGAGTGGCTTTGGACAGTGGCTTTGGACATAGAGTGGTTTAGGACAGTGGGTTTGAAGAGTGGCTTAGGACAGTGGCTTTGGACATAGAGTGGCTTTGGAGAGTGGGTTTGGACAGTGGCTTTGGACAGTGGCTTTGGACATAGAGTGGCTTTGGACAGTGGCTTTGGACAGTGGCTTTGGACAGTGGCTTTGGACAGTGGCTTTGGACAGTGGCTTTGGACATAAAGTGGCTTTGGACAGTGGCTTTGGATAGTGGCTTGGACATAGAGTGGCTTTGGACATAGAGTGGCTTTGGACAGTGGCTTTGGACAGTGGCTTTGGACATAGAGTGGCTGTGGACAGTGGCTTTGTAAAGAGGCTTTGGACAGTGGCTTTGGACATAGGGTGGCTTTGGACAGTGGCTTTGGACAGTGGCTTTGGACAGAGTGGCTTTGGACAGTGGCTTTGGACAGTGGCTTTGGACAGTGGCTTTGGACAGTGGCTTTGGACAGTGGCTTTGGATAGTGACTTTGGACAGTGGCTTTGGATAGTGGCATTGGACATAGAATGGCTTTGGGCTGTTGCTTTGGATAGTGGCTTTGGACAGTGACTTTGGACATAGAGAGGCTGTGGATAGTGGCTTTGGACAGTGGCTTTGGACAGTGGATTTGGTCATAGAGTGGCTTTGGACTGTGGCTTTGGACAGTGGCTTTGGACAGTGGCTTTGGACATAGAGAGTGGCTTTGGATAGTGGCTTTGGACATAGAGTGGCTTTCGAGAGAGGCTTTGGAGAATGGCTTTGGACAGTGGCTTTGGACATAGAGTGGCTTTGGAGAGTGGCTTTGGAGAATGGCTTTGGACAGTGGCTTTGGACATAGAGTGGCTTTGGAGAGTGGCTTTGGAGAGTGGCTTTGGACAGTGGCTTTGGACATAGAGTGGCTTTGGAGAGTGGCTTTGGAGAGTGACTTTGGACAGTGGCTTTGGACATAGAGTGGCTTATGAGAGTGGCTTTGGACAGTGGCTTTGGACAGTGGCTTTGGACATAGAGTGGCTTTGGAGAGTGGCTTTGGAGAGTGGCTTTGGACAGTGGCTTTGGACATAGAGTGACTTTCGAAGGGGCTTTGTAGAGTGGCTTTGGACAGTAGCTTTGGACATAGAGTGGCTTTGGACAGTGGCTTTGGTGAGTGGCTTTGGACAGTGGCTTTGGACATAGAGTTGCTTTGGACTGTGGCTTTGGAGAGTGGCTTTGTACAGTGGCTTTGGACATAGAGTGGCTTTGGACAGTGGCTTTGGAGAGTGGCTTTGGACAGTGGCTTTGGACATAGAGTGGCTTTGGACAGTGGTTTTGGAGAGTGGCTTTGGACAGTGGGTTTGGACATAGAGTGGCTTTGGTCAGTGGCTTTGGAGAGTGGCTTTGGACAGTGGCTTTGGACATAGAGTGGCTTTGGACAGTGGCTTTGGAGAGTGGCTTTGGACAGTGGCTTTGGACATAGAGTGGCTTTGGACAGTGGCTTTGGACAGTGGCTTTGGACAGTGGCTTTGGACATAGAGTGGCTTTGGACAGTGGCTTTGGACAGTGGCTTTGGACAGTGGCTTTGGACATAGAGTGGCTTTGGACAGTGGCTTTAGACAGTGGCTTTGGACAGTGGCTTTGGACATAGAGTGGCTTTGGACAGTGGCTTTGGACAGTGGCTTTGGACAGTGGCTTTGAACATAGAGTGGCTTTGGACAGTGGCTTTGGACAGTGGCTTTGGACAGTGGCTTTGAACATAGAGTGGCTTTGGACAGTGGCTTTGGACAGTGGCTTTGGACAGTGGCTTTGGACATAGAGTGGCTTTGGACATAGGCTTTGGACAGTGGCTTTGGACAGTGGCTTTGGACATAGAGTGGATTTGGACAGTGGCTTTGGACATTGGCTTTGGACAGTGGCTTTGGACATAGAGTGGCTTTGGACAGTGGCTTTGGACAGTGGCTTTGGACAATGGCTTTGGACATAGAGTGGCTTTGGACAGTGGCTTTGGACAGTGGCTTTGGACATAGAGTAGCTGTGGACAGTGGCTTTGGAAAGTGGCTTTGGACAGTGGCTTTGGACATAGAGTGGCTTTGGACAGTGGCTTTGGACAGTGGCTTTGGACTGTGACTTTGGACAGTGGCTTTGGACAGTGGCTTTGGACATAGAGTGGCTTTGGACATACAGTGGCTTTGGACAGTGGGTTTGGACAGTGGCTTTGGACAGTGGCTTTGGACATAGAGTGGTTTTGGACATACAGTGGCTTTGGACAGTGGCTTTGGACATACAGTGGCTTTGGACATACAGTGGCTTTGGACAGTGGCTTTGGACATAAAGTGGCTTTGGACATACAGTGGCTTTGGACAGTGGCTTTGGACATACTGTGGCTTTGGACAGTGGCTTTGGACATACAGTGGCTTTGAACATACAGTGGCTTTGGATAGTGGCTTTGGACATACAGTGTCTTTGGACATACAGTGGCTTTGGACATACAGTGGCTTTGGACAGTGGCTTTGGAGAGTGGCTTTGGACAGTGGCTTTGGACAGTGGCTTTGGACTGTGGCTTTGGACATAGAGTGGCTTTGGACAGTTGCTTTGGACAGTGGCTTTGGACAGTGGCTTTGGACATAGAGTGGCTTAGGACTGTGGCTTTGGAGAGTGGCTTTGAACAGTGGCTTTGGACATAGAGTGGCTTTGGAAATAGAGTGGCTTTGGACAGTGGATTTGGAGAGTGGCTTTGGACAGTGGTTTTGGTCATAGAGTGGCTTTGGACAATTGCTTTGGAGAGTGGCTTTGGACAGTGGCTTTGGACATAGAGTGGCTTTGGACAGTGGCTTTGGAGAGTGGCTTTGGACAGTGGCTTTGGAGAGTGGCTTTGGACAGTGGCTTTGTCAATAGAGTGGCTTTGGACAGTGGCTTTGGAGAGTAGCTTTGGACAGTGGCTTTGAACATAGAGTGGCTTTGGACAGTGGCTTTGGACAGTGGCTTTGGACAGTGGCTTTGGACATAAAGTGGCTTTGGACAGTGGCTTTAGACAGTGGCTTTGGACAGTGGCTTTGGACATAGAGTGGCTTTGGACAGTGGCTTTGGAGAGTGGCCTTGGACAGTGGCTTTGGACATAGAGTGGCTTTGGACAGTGGCTTTGGACAGTGGCTTTGGACAGTGGCTTTGGACAGTGGCTTTGGTCATAGAGTGGCTTTGGACTGTGGCTTTGGACAGTGGCTTTGGACAGTGGCTTTGGACATAGAGAGTGGCTTTGGATAGTGGCTTTGGACATAGAGTGGCTTTCGAGAGAGGCTTTGGAGAATGGCTTTGGACAGTGGCTTTGGACATAGAGTGGCTTTGGAGAGTGGCTTTGGAGAATGGCTTTGGACAGTGGCTTTGGACATAGAGTGGCTTTGGAGAGTGGCTTTGGACAGTGGCTTTGGACAGTGGCTTTGGACATAGAGTGGCTTTGGACATATAGTGGCTTTGGACAGTGGCTTTGGACATAGAGTGGCTTTGGACAGTGGCTTTGGAGAGTGGCTTTGGACAGTGACTTTGGACATAGAGTGGCTTTGGACAGTGGCTTTGGAGAGTGGCTTTGGACAGTGGCTTTGGATAGTGGCTTTGGACATAGAGTGGCTTTGGACAGTGGCTTTGGACAGTGGCTTTGGACAGTGGCTTTGGACATAGAGTGGCTTTGGACAGTGGCTTTGGACAGTGGCTTTGGACAGTGGCTTTGGACATAGAGTGGCTTTGGACATAGAGTGGCTTTGGAGAGTGGCTTTGTACAGTTGCTTTGGACAGAGTGGCTTTGGACAGTGGCTTTGGACAGTGGCTTTGGACAGTGGCTTTGGACAGTGGCTTTGGACAGTGGCTTTGGATAGTGACTTTGGACAGTGGCTTTGGACAGTGGCATTGGACATAGAATGGCTTTGGGCTGTTGCTTTGGATAGTGGCTTTGGACAGTGACTTTGGACATAGAGAGGCTGTGGATAGTGGCTTTGGACAGTGGCTTTGGACAGTGGATTTGGTCATAGAGTGGCTTTGGACTGTGGCTTTGGACAGTGGCTTTGGACAGTGGCTTTGGACATAGAGAGTGGCTTTGGATAGTGGCTTTGGACATAGAGTGGCTTTCGAGAGAGGCTTTGGAGAATGGCTTTGGACAGTGGCTTTGGACATAGAGTGGCTTTGGAGAGTGGCTTTGGAGAATGGCTTTGGACAGTGGCTTTGGACATAGAGTGGCTTTGGAGAGTGGCTTTGGAGAGTGGCTTTGGACAGTGGCTTTGGACATAGAGTGGCTTTGGAGAGTGGCTTTGGAGAGTGACTTTGGACAGTGGCTTTGGACATAGAGTGGCTTATGAGAGTGGCTTTGGACAGTGGCTTTGGACAGTGGCTTTGGACATAGAGTGGCTTTGGAGAGTGGCTTTGGAGAGTGGCTTTGGACAGTGGCTTTGGACATAGAGTGACTTTCGAAGGGGCTTTGTAGAGTGGCTTTGGACAGTAGCTTTGGACATAGAGTGGCTTTGGACAGTGGCTTTGGTGAGTGGCTTTGGACAGTGGCTTTGGACATAGAGTGGCTTTGGACTGTGGCTTTGGAGAGTGGCTTTGTACAGTGGCTTTGGACATAGAGTGGCTTTGGACAGTGGCTTTGGAGAGTGGCTTTGGACAGTGGCTTTGGACATAGAGTGGCTTTGGACAGTGGTTTTGGAGAGTGGCTTTGGACAGTGGGTTTGGACATAGAGTGGCTTTGGTCAGTGGCTTTGGAGAGTGGCTTTGGACAGTGGCTTTGGACATAGAGTGGCTTTGGACAGTGGCTTTGGAGAGTGGCTTTGGACAGTGGCTTTGGACATAGAGTGGCTTTGGACAGTGGCTTTGGACAGTGGCTTTGGACAGTGTCTTTGGACATAGAGTGGCTTTGGACAGTGGCTTTGGACAGTGGCTTTGGACAGTGGCTTTGGACATAGAGTGGCTTTGGACAGTGGCTTTAGACAGTGGCTTTGGACAGTGGCTTTGGACATAGAGTGGCTTTGGACAGTGGCTTTGGACAGTGGCTTTGGACAGTGGCTTTGAACATAGAGTGGCTTTGGACAGTGGCTTTGGACAGTGGCTTTGGACAGTGGCTTTGAACATAGAGTGGCTTTGGACAGTGGCTTTGGACAGTGGCTTTGGACAGTGGCTTTGGACATAGAGTGGCTTTGGACATAGGCTTTGGACAGTGGCTTTGGACAGTGGCTTTGGACATAGAGTGGATTTGGACAGTGGCTTTGGACATTGGCTTTGGACAGTGGCTTTGGACATAGAGTGGCTTTGGACAGTGGCTTTGGACAGTGGCTTTGGACAATGGCTTTGGACATAGAGTGGCTTTGGACAGTGGCTTTGGACAGTGGCTTTGGACATAGAGTAGCTGTGGACAGTGGCTTTGGAAAGTGGCTTTGGACAGTGGCTTTGGACATAGAGTGGCTTTGGACAGTGGCTTTGGACAGTGGCTTTGGACTGTGACTTTGGACAGTGGCTTTGGACAGTGGCTTTGGACATAGAGTGGCTTTGGACATACAGTGGCTTTGGACAGTGGGTTTGGACAGTGGCTTTGGACAGTGGCTTTGGACATAGAGTGGTTTTGGACATACAGTGGCTTTGGACAGTGGCTTTGGACATACAGTGGCTTTGGACATACAGTGGCTTTGGACAGTGGCTTTGGACATAAAGTGGCTTTGGACATACAGTGGCTTTGGACAGTGGCTTTGGACATACTGTGGCTTTGGACAGTGGCTTTGGACATACAGTGGCTTTGAACATACAGTGGCTTTGGATAGTGGCTTTGGACATACAGTGTCTTTGGACATACAGTGGCTTTGGACATACAGTGGCTTTGGACAGTGGCTTTGGAGAGTGGCTTTGGACAGTGGCTTTGGACAAAGAGTGGTTTAGGACAGTGGATTTGGAGAGTGGCTTTGGACAGTGGCTTTGGACATAGAGTGGTTTAGGACAGTGGGTTTGAAGAGTGGCTTAGGACAGTGGCTTTGGACATAGAGTGGCTTTGGAGAGTGGGTTTGGACAGTGGCTTTGGACAGTGGCTTTGGACATAGAGTGGCTTTGGACAGTGGCTTTGGACAGTGGCTTTGGACAGTGGCTTTGGACAGTGGCTTTGGACAGTGGCTTTGGACATAAAGTGGCTTTGGACAGTGGCTTTGGATAGTGGCTTTGGACATAGAGTGGCTTTGGACATAGAGTGGCTTTGGACAGTGGCTTTGGACAGTGGCTTTGGACATAGAGTGGCTGTGGACAGTGGCTTTGTAAAGAGGCTTTGGACAGTGGCTTTGGACATAGGGTGGCTTTGGACAGTGGCTTTGGACAGTGGCTTTGGACAGAGTGGCTTTGGACAGTGGCTTTGGACAGTGGCTTTGGACAGTGGCTTTGGACAGTGGCTTTGGACAGTGGCTTTGGATAGTGACTTTGGACAGTGGCTTTGGACAGTGGCATTGGACATAGAATGGCTTTGGGCTGTTGCTTTGGATAGTGGCTTTGGACAGTGACTTTGGACATAGAGAGGCTGTGGATAGTGGCTTTGGACAGTGGCTTTGGACAGTGGATTTGGTCATAGAGTGGCTTTGGACTGTGGCTTTGGACAGTGGCTTTGGACAGTGGCTTTGGACATAGAGAGTGGCTTTGGATAGTGGCTTTGGACATAGAGTGGCTTTCGAGAGAGGCTTTGGAGAATGGCTTTGGACAGTGGCTTTGGACATAGAGTGGCTTTGGAGAGTGGCTTTGGAGAATGGCTTTGGACAGTGGCTTTGGACATAGAGTGGCTTTGGAGAGTGGCTTTGGAGAGTGGCTTTGGACAGTGGCTTTGGACATAGAGTGGCTTTGGAGAGTGGCTTTGGAGAGTGACTTTGGACAGTGGCTTTGGACATAGAGTGGCTTATGAGAGTGGCTTTGGACAGTGGCTTTGGACAGTGGCTTTGGACATAGAGTGGCTTTGGAGAGTGGCTTTGGAGAGTGGCTTTGGACAGTGGCTTTGGACATAGAGTGACTTTCGAAGGGGCTTTGTAGAGTGGCTTTGGACAGTAGCTTTGGACATAGAGTGGCTTTGGACAGTGGCTTTGGTGAGTGGCTTTGGACAGTGGCTTTGGACATAGAGTTGCTTTGGACTGTGGCTTTGGAGAGTGGCTTTGTACAGTGGCTTTGGACATAGAGTGGCTTTGGACAGTGGCTTTGGAGAGTGGCTTTGGACAGTGGCTTTGGACATAGAGTGGCTTTGGACAGTGGTTTTGGAGAGTGGCTTTGGACAGTGGGTTTGGACATAGAGTGGCTTTGGTCAGTGGCTTTGGAGAGTGGCTTTGGACAGTGGCTTTGGACATAGAGTGGCTTTGGACAGTGGCTTTGGAGAGTGGCTTTGGACAGTGGCTTTGGACATAGAGTGGCTTTGGACAGTGGCTTTGGACAGTGGCTTTGGACAGTGGCTTTGGACATAGAGTGGCTTTGGACAGTGGCTTTGGACAGTGGCTTTGGACAGTGGCTTTGGACATAGAGTGGCTTTGGACAGTGGCTTTAGACAGTGGCTTTGGACAGTGGCTTTGGACATAGAGTGGCTTTGGACAGTGGCTTTGGACAGTGGCTTTGGACAGTGGCTTTGAACATAGAGTGGCTTTGGACAGTGGCTTTGGACAGTGGCTTTGGACAGTGGCTTTGAACATAGAGTGGCTTTGGACAGTGGCTTTGGACAGTGGCTTTGGACAGTGGCTTTGGACATAGAGTGGCTTTGGACATAGGCTTTGGACAGTGGCTTTGGACAGTGGCTTTGGACATAGAGTGGATTTGGACAGTGGCTTTGGACATTGGCTTTGGACAGTGGCTTTGGACATAGAGTGGCTTTGGACAGTGGCTTTGGACAGTGGCTTTGGACAATGGCTTTGGACATAGAGTGGCTTTGGACAGTGGCTTTGGACAGTGGCTTTGGACATAGAGTAGCTGTGGACAGTGGCTTTGGAAAGTGGCTTTGGACAGTGGCTTTGGACATAGAGTGGCTTTGGACAGTGGCTTTGGACAGTGGCTTTGGACTGTGACTTTGGACAGTGGCTTTGGACAGTGGCTTTGGACATAGAGTGGCTTTGGACATACAGTGGCTTTGGACAGTGGGTTTGGACAGTGGCTTTGGACAGTGGCTTTGGACATAGAGTGGTTTTGGACATACAGTGGCTTTGGACAGTGGCTTTGGACATACAGTGGCTTTGGACATACAGTGGCTTTGGACAGTGGCTTTGGACATAAAGTGGCTTTGGACATACAGTGGCTTTGGACAGTGGCTTTGGACATACTGTGGCTTTGGACAGTGGCTTTGGACATACAGTGGCTTTGAACATACAGTGGCTTTGGATAGTGGCTTTGGACATACAGTGTCTTTGGACATACAGTGGCTTTGGACATACAGTGGCTTTGGACAGTGGCTTTGGAGAGTGGCTTTGGACAGTGGCTTTGGACAAAGAGTGGTTTAGGACAGTGGCTTTGGAGAGTGGCTTTGGACAGTGGCTTTGGACATAGAGTGGTTTAGGACAGTGGGTTTGAAGAGTGGCTTAGGACAGTGGCTTTGGACATAGAGTGGCTTTGGAGAGTGGGTTTGGACAGTGGCTTTGGACAGTGGCTTTGGACATAGAGTGGCTTTGGACAGTGGCTTTGGACAGTGGCTTTGGACAGTGGCTTTGGACATAAAGTGGCTTTGGACAGTGGCTTTGGATAGTGGCTTTGGACATAGAGTGGCTTTGGACATAGAGTGGCTTTGGACAGTGGCTTTGGACAGTGGCTTTGGACATAGAGTGGCTGTGGACAGTGGCTTTGTAAAGAGGCTTTGGACAGTGGCTTTGGACATAGGGTGGCTTTGGACAGTGGCTTTGGACAGTGGCTTTGGACTGTGGCTTTGGACAGTGGCTTTGGACAGTGGGTTTGGACATAGAGTGGCTTTGCTCATACAGTGGCTTTGGACAGTGGCTTTGGACAGTGGCTTTGGACAGTGGCTTTGGACATAGAGTGGTTTTGGACATACAGTGGCTTTGGACAGTGGCTTTGGACAAACAGCGGCTTTGGACATACAGTGGCTTTGGACAGTGGCTTTGGACATACAGTGGCTTTGGACATACAGTGGCTTTGGACAGTGGCTTTGGACATACAGTGGCTTTAGACAGTGGCTTTGGACATACAGTGGCTTTGGACATACAGTGGCTCTGGATAGTTGCTTTGGACATACAGTGGCTTTGGACATACAGTGGCTTTGGACATACAGTGGTTTGGACAGTGACTTTGGAGAGTGGCTTTGGACAGTGGCTTTGGACATAGAGTGGTTTAGGATAGTGGCTTTGGAGAGTGGCTTTGGACAGTGGCTTTGGACATAGAGTGGTTTAGGACAGTGGCTTTGAAGAGTGGCTTTGGACAGTGGCTTTGGACATAGCGTGGCTTTGGACAGTGGCTTTGGACAGTGGCTTTGGACAGTGGCTTTGGACAGTGGTTTTGGACATAGAGTGGCTTTGGACAGTGGCTTTGGACAGTGGCTTTGGACAGTGGCTTTGGACATAGAGTTGCTTTGGACAGTGGCTTTGGACAGTGGCTTTGGACAGTGGCTTTGGACATAGAATTGCTTTGGACAGTGGCTTTGGACATAGAGTGGCTTTGGACAATGGCTTTGGACAGTGGCTATGGACAGTGGCTTTGGACATAGAGTGGCTTTAGATAGTGGCTTTGGACAGTGGCTTTGGACAGTGGCTTTGGACATAGAGTGGTTTTGGAGAGTGGTTTTGGACAGTGGCTTTGGACATTGGCTTTGGTCATAGAGTGGCTTTGGAGAGTGGCTTTGGACAGTGGCTTTGGACAGTGGCTTTGGACAGTGGCTTTGGACAGTGGCTTTGAACATAGAGTGGCTTTGGACAGTGGCTTTGGACAGTGGCTTTGGACAGTGGCTTTGGACATAGAGTGGCTTTGGACATAGGCTTTGGACAGTGGCTTTGGACAGTGGCTTTGGACATAGAGTGGATTTGGACAGTGGCTTTGGACATTGGCTTTGGACAGTGGCTTTGGACATAGAGTGGCTTTGGAGAGTGGCTTTGGACAGTGGCTTTGGACAGTGGCTTTGGACATAGAGTGGCTTTGGACAGTGGCTTTGGACAGTGGCTTTGGACAGTGGCTTTGGACATAAAGTGGCTTTGGACAGTGGCTTTGGACAGTGGCTTTGGACATAGAGTGGCTTTGGACATAGAGTGGCTTTGGACAGTGGCTTTGGACAGTGGCTTTGGACATAGAGTGGCTGTGGACAGTGGCTTTGTAAAGAGGCTTTGGACAGTGGCTTTGGACATAGAGTGGCTTTGGACAGTGGCTTTGGACAGTGGCTTTGGACTGTGGCTTTGGACAGTGGCTTTGGACAGTGGCTTTGGACATAGAGTGGCTTTGCTCATACAGTGGCTTTGGACAGTGGCTTTGGACAGTGGCTTTGGACAGTGGCTTTGGACATAGAGTGGTTTTGGACATACAGTGGCTTTGGACAGTGGCTTTGGACAAACAGCGGCTTTGGACATACAGTGGCTTTGGACAGTGGCTTTGGACATACAGTGGCTTTGGACATACAGTGGCTTTGGACAGTGGCTTTGGACATACAGTGGCTTTAGACAGTGGCTTTGGACATACAGTGGCTTTGGACATACAGTGGCTCTGGATAGTTGCTTTGGACATACAGTGGCTTTGGACATACAGTGGCTTTGGACATACAGTGGTTTGGACAGTGGCTTTGGAGAGTGGCTTTGGACAGTGGCTTTGGACATAGAGTGGTTTAGGACAGTGGCTTTGAAGAGTGGCTTTGGACAGTAGCTTTGGACAGTGGCTTTGGACAGTGGTTTTGGACATAGAGTGGCTTTGGACAGTGGCTTTGGACAGTGGCTTTGGACAGTGGCTTTGGACATAGAGTTGCTTTGGACAGTGGCTTTGGACAGTGGCTTTGGACAGTGGCTTTCGACATAGAATTGCTTTGGACAGTGGCTTTGGACATAGAGTGGCTTTGGACAATGGCTTTGGACAGTGGCTATGGACAGTGGCTTTGGACATAGAGTGGCTTTAGATAGTGGCTTTGGACAGTGGCTTTGGACAGTGGCTTTGGACATAGAGTGGTTTTGGAGAGTGGTTTTGGACAGTGGCTTTGGACATTGGCTTTGGACATAGAGTGGCTTTGGAGAGTGGCTTTGGACAGTGGCTTTGGACAGTGGCTTTGGACAGTGGCTTTGGACAGTGGCTTTGAACATAGAGTGGCTTTGGACAGTGGCTTTGGACAGTGGCTTTGGACAGTGGCTTTGGACATAGAGTGGCTTTGGACATAGGCTTTGGACAGTGGCTTTGGACAGTGGCTTTGGACATAGAGTGGATTTGGACAGTGGCTTTGGACATTGGCTTTGGACAGTGGCTTTGGACATAGAGTGGCTTTGGACAGTGGCTTTGGACAGTGGCTTTGGACAATGGCTTTGGACATAGAGTGGCTTTGGACAGTGGCTTTGGACAGTGGCTTTGGACATAGAGTGGCTTTGGACATAGAGTGTCTTTGGACAGTGGCTTTGGACAGTGGCTTTGGACATAGAGTGGCTGTGGACAGTGGCTTTGGAAAGTGGATTTGGACAGTGGCTTTGGACATAGAGTGGCTTTGGACAGTGGCTTTGGACAGTGGCTTTGGACTGTGGCTTTGGACAGTGGCTTTGGACAGTGGCTTTGGACATAGAGTGGCTTTGGACATACAGTGGCTTTGGACAGTGGCTTTGGACAGTGGCTTTGGACAGTGGCTTTGGACATAGAGTGGTTTTGGACATACAGTAGCTTTGGACAGTGTCTTTGGACATACAGTGGTTTTGGACATACAGTGGCTTTTGACAGTGGCTTTGGACATAAAGTGGCTTTGGACATACAGTGGCTTTTGACAGTGGCTTTGGACATACAGTGGCTTTGGACAGTGGCTTTGGACATACAGTGGCTTTGGACATACAGTGGCTTTGGATAGTGGCTTTGGACATACAGTGTCTTTGGACATACAGTGGCTTTGGACATACAGTGGCTTTGGACAGTGGCTTTGGAGAGTGGCTTTGGACAGTGGCTTTGGACAAAGAGTGGTTTAGGACAGTGGCTTTGGAGAGTGGCTTTGGACAGTGGCTTTGGACATAGAGTGGTTTAGGACAGTGGCTTTGAAGAGTGGCTTTGGACAGTGGCTTTGGACATAGAGTGGCTTTGGACAGTGGCTTTGGACAGTGGCTTTGGACAGTGGCTTTGGACATAGAGTGGCTTTGGACAGTGGCTTTGGACAGTGGCTTTGGACAGTGGCTTTGGACATAAAGTGGCTTTGGACAGTGGCTTTGGACAGTTAGCTTTGGACATAGAGTGGCTTTGGACATAGAGTGGCTTTGGACAGTGGCTTTGGACAGTGGCTTTGGACATAGAGTGGCTGTGGACAGTGGCTTTGTAAAGAGGCTTTGGACTATGGCTTTGGACATAGAGTTGCTTTGGACAGTGGCTTTGGACAGTGGCTTTGGACTGTGGCTTTGGACAGTGGCTTTGGACAGTGGCTTTGGACATAGAGTGGCTTTGCTCATACAGTGGCTTTGGACAGTGGCTTTGGACAGTGGCTTTGGACAGTGGCTTTGGACATAGAGTGGTTTTGGACATACAGTGGCTTTGGACAGTGGCTTTGGACAAACAGCGGCTTTGGACATACAGTGGCTTTGGACAGTGGCTTTGGACATACAGTGGCTTTGGACATACAGTGGCTTTGGACAGTGGCTTTGGACATACAGTGGCTTTAGACAGTGGCTTTGGACATACAGTGGCTTTGGACATACAGTGGCTTTGGACATACAGTGGGTTTGACAGTGGCTTTGGAGAGTGGCTTTGGACAGTGGCTTTGGACATAGAGTGGTTTAGGACAGTGGCTTTGGAGAGTGGCTTTGGACAGTGGCTTTGGACATAGAGTGGTTTAGGACAGTGGCTTTGAAGAGTGGCTTTGGACAGTGGCTTTGGACATAGCATGGCTTTGGACAGTGGCTTTGGACAGTGGCTTTGGACAGTGGCTTTGGACATAGAGTGGCTTTGGACAGTGGCTTTGGACAGTGGCTTTGGACAGTGGCTTTGGACATAGAGTTGCTTTGGACAGTGGCTTTGGACAGTGGCTTTGGACAGTGGCTTTGGACATAGAATTGCTTTGGACAGTGGCTTTGGACATAGAGTGGCTTTGGACAATGGCTTTGGACAGTGGCTATGGACAGTGGCTTTGGACATAGAGTGGCTTTAGATAGTGGCTTTGGACAGTGGCTTTGGACAGTGGCTTTGGACATAGAGTGGCTTTGGAGAGTGGCTTTGGACAGTGGCTTTGGACAGTGGCTTTGGACATAGAGTGGCTTTGGAGAGTGGCTTTGGACAGTGGCTTTGGACAGTAGCTTTGGACATAGAGTGGCTTTGAAGAGTGGCTTTGGAGAGTAGCTTTGGACAGTGGCTTTGGACATAGAGTGGCTTTGGAGAGTGGCTTTGGAGAGTGGCTTTGGAGAGTGGCTTTTGACAGTGGCTTTGGAGATAGAGTGGCTTTGGAAAGTGGCTTTGGAGATTGGCTTTGGACAGTGGCTTTGGACATAGAGTGGCTTTGGACAGTGGCTTTGGAGAGTGGCTTTGGACAGTGGCTTTGGACATAGAGTGGCTTTGGACAGTGGCTTTGGAGAGTGGCTTTGGACAGTGGCTTTGGACATAGAGTGGCTTTGGACAGTGGCTTTGGATAGTGGCTTTGGACAGTGGCTTTGGACATAGAGTGGCTTTGGACAGTGGCTTTAGACAGTGGCTTTGGACAGTGGCTTTGGACATAGAGTGGCTTTGGACAGTGGCTTTGGACATAGAGTGGCTTTGGACAGTGGCTTTGGACATAGAGTGGCTTTGGACAGTGGCTTTGGACAGTGGCTTTGGACAGTGGCTTTGGACATAGAGTGGCTTTGGACAGTGGCTTTGGACAGTACCTTTGGACAGTGGCTTTGGACATAGAGAGGCTTTGGACAGTGGCTTTGAACAGTGGCTTTGGACAGTGGCTTTGGACATAGAGTGTCTTTGGACAGTGGCTTTGGACAGTGGCTTTGGACAGTGGCTTTGGACAAGGAATGGCTTTGGACAGTGGCTTTGGACAGTGGCTTTGGACAGTGGATTTAGACATAGAGTGGCTTTGGACAGTGGCTTTGGACATAATGTGGCTTTGGAGAGTGGCTTTGGAGAATGGCTTTGGACAGTGGCTTTGGACAAAGAGTGGTTTGGAGGGTGGCTTTGGAGAGTGGCTTTGGACAGTGGCTTTGGACATAGAGTGGCTTTGGAGAGTGGATTTGGAGAGTGGCTTTGGACAGTGGCTTTGGACATAGAGTGGCTTTGGAGAGTGGCTTTGGACAGTGGCTTTGGACAGTGGCTTTGGACATAGAGTGGCTTTGGAGAGTGGCTTTGGAGTGTGGCTTTGGACAGTGGCTTTGGACATAGAGTGGCTTTGGAGAGTGGCTTTGGACAGTGGCTTTGGACAGTGATTTTGGACATAGAGTGGCTTTGTAGAGTGGCTTTGGAGAGTGGCTTTGGACAGTGGCTTTGGACATAGAGTGGCTTTGGACAGTGGCTTTGGACAGTGGCTTTGGACTGTGGCTTTGGACATAGAGTGGCTTTGGACAGTTGCTTTGGACAGTTGCTTTGGACAGTGGCTTTGGACATAGAGTGGCTTAGGACTGTGGCTTTGGAGAGTGGCTTTGGACAGTGGCTTTGGACATAGAGTGGCTTTGGAAATAGAGTGGCTTTGGACAGTGGATTTGGAGAGTGGCTTTGGACAGTGGTTTTGGTCATAGAGTGGCTTTGGACAATTGCTTTGGAGAGTGGCTTTGGACAGTGGCTTTGGACATAGAGTGGCTTTGGACAGTGGCTTTGGAGAGTGGCTTTGGACAGTGGCTTTGGAGAGTGGCTTTGGACAGTGGCTTTGTCAATAGAGTGGCTTTGGACAGTGGCTTTGGAGAGTAGCTTTGGACAGTGGCTTTGGACATAGAGTGGCTTTGGACAGTGGCTTTGGACAGTGGCTTTGGACAGTGGCTTTGGACATAAAGTGGCTTTGGACAGTGGCTTTAGACAGTGGCTTTGGACAGTGGCTTTGGACATAGAGTGGCTTTGGACAGTGGCTTTGGAGAGTGGCCTTGGACAGTGGCTTTGGACATAGAGTGGCTTTGGACAGTGGCTTTGGACAGTGGTTTTGGACAGTGGCTTTGGACAGTGGCTTTGGTCATAGAGTGGCTTTGGACTGTGGCTTTGGACAGTGGCTTTGGACAGTGGCTTTGGACATAGAGAGTGGCTTTGGATAGTGGCTTTGGACATAGAGTGGCTTTCGAGAGAGGCTTTGGAGAATGGCTTTGGACAGTGGCTTTGGACATAGAGTGGCTTTGGAGAGTGGCTTTGGAGAATGGCTTTGGACAGTGGCTTTGGACATAGAGTGGCTTTGGAGAGTGGCTTTGGAGAGTGGCTTTGGACAGTGGCTTTGGACATAGAGTGGCTTTGGAGAGTGGCTTTGGAGAGTGACTTTGGACAGTGGCTTTGGACATAGAGTGGCTTATGAGAGTGGCTTTGGACAGTGGCTTTGGACAGTGGCTTTGGACATAGAGTGGCTTTGGAGAGTGGCTTTGGAGAGTGGCTTTGGACAGTGGCTTTGGACATAGAGTGACTTTCGAAGGGGCTTTGTAGAGTGGCTTTGGACAGTAGCTTTGGACATAGAGTGGCTTTGGATAGTGGCTTTGGTGAGTGGCTTTGGACAGTGGCTTTGGACATAGAGTGGCTTTGGACTGTGGCTTTGGAGAGTGGCTTTGTACAGTGGCTTTGGACATAGAGTGGCTTTGGACAGTGGCTTTGGAGAGTGGCTTTGGACAGTGGCTTTGGACATAGAGTGGCTTTGGACAGTGGTTTTGGAGAGTGGCTTTGGACAGTGGGTTTGGACATAGAGTGGCTTTGGTCAGTGGCTTTGGAGAGTGGCTTTGGACAGTGGCTTTGGACATAGAGTGGCTTTGGACAGTGGCTTTGGAGAGTGGCTTTGGACAGTGGCTTTGGACATAGAGTGGCTTTGGACAGTGGCTTTGGACAGTGGCTTTGGACAGTGGCTTTGGACATAGAGTGGCTTTGGACAGTGGCTTTGGACAGTGGCTTTGGACAGTGGCTTTGGACATAGAGTGGCTTTGGACAGTGGCTTTGGACAGTGGCTTTGGACAGTGGCTTTGAACATAGAGTGGCTTTGGACAGTGGCTTTGGACAGTGGCTTTGGACAGTGGCTTTGAACATAGAGTGGCTTTGGACAGTGGCTTTGGACAGTGGCTTTGGACAGTGGCTTTGGACATAGAGTGGCTTTGGACATAGGCTTTGGACAGTGGCTTTGGACAGTGGCTTTGGACATAGAGTGGATTTGGACAGTGGCTTTGGACATTGGCTTTGGACAGTGGCTTTGGACATAGAGTGGCTTTGGACAGTGGCTTTGGACAGTGGCTTTGGACAATGGCTTTGGACATAGAGTGGCTTTGGACAGTGGCTTTGGACAGTGGCTTTGGACATAGAGTAGCTGTGGACAGTGGCTTTGGAAAGTGGCTTTGGACAGTGGCTTTGGACATAGAGTGGCTTTGGACAGTGGCTTTGGACAGTGGCTTTGGACTGTGACTTTGGACAGTGGCTTTGGACAGTGGCTTTGGACATAGAGTGGCTTTGGACATACAGTGGCTTTGGACAGTGGGTTTGGACAGTGGCTTTGGACAGTGGCTTTGGACATAGAGTGGTTTTGGACATACAGTGGCTTTGGACAGTGGCTTTGGACATACAGTGGCTTTGGACATACAGTGGCTTTGGACAGTGGCTTTGGACATAAAGTGGCTTTGGACATACAGTGGCTTTGGACAGTGGCTTTGGACATACTGTGGCTTTGGACAGTGGCTTTGGACATACAGTGGCTTTGAACATACAGTGGCTTTGGATAGTGGCTTTGGACATACAGTGTCTTTGGACATACAGTGGCTTTGGACATACAGTGGCTTTGGACAGTGGCTTTGGAGAGTGGCTTTGGACAGTGGCTTTGGACAAAGAGTGGTTTAGGACAGTGGCTTTGGAGAGTGGCTTTGGACAGTGGCTTTGGACATAGAGTGGTTTAGGACAGTGGGTTTGAAGAGTGGCTTAGGACAGTGGCTTTGGACATAGAGTGGCTTTGGAGAGTGGGTTTGGACAGTGGCTTTGGACAGTGGCTTTGGACATAGAGTGGCTTTGGACAGTGGCTTTGGACAGTGGCTTTGGACAGTGGCTTTGGACATAAAGTGGCTTTGGACAGTGGCTTTGGATAGTGGCTTTGGACATAGAGTGGCTTTGGACATAGAGTGGCTTTGGACAGTGGCTTTGGACAGTGGCTTTGGACATAGAGTGGCTGTGGACAGTGGCTTTGTAAAGAGGCTTTGGACAGTGGCTTTGGACATAGGGTGGCTTTGGACAGTGGCTTTGGACAGTGGCTTTGGACTGTGGCTTTGGACAGTGGCTTTGGACAGTGGCTTTGGACATAGAGTGGCTTTGCTCATACAGTGGCTTTGGACAGTGGCTTTGGACAGTGGCTTTGGACAGTGGCTTTGGACATAGAGTGGTTTTGGACATACAGTGGCTTTGGACAGTGGCTTTGGACAAACAGCGGCTTTGGACATACAGTGACTTTGGACAGTGGCTTTGGACATACAGTGGCTTTGGACATACAGTGGCTTTGGACAGTGGCTTTGGACATACAGTGGCTTTAGACAGTGGCTTTGGACATACAGTGGCTTTGGACATACAGTGGCTCTGGATAGTTGCTTTGGACATACAGTGGCTTTGGACATACAGTGGCTTTGGACATACAGTGGTTTGGACAGTGACTTTGGAGAGTGGCTTTGGAGAGTGGCTTTGGACATAGAGTGGTTTAGGATAGTGGCTTTGGAGAGTGGCTTTGGACAGTGGCTTTGGACATAGAGTGGTTTAGGACAGTGGCTTTGAAGAGTGGCTTTGGACAGTGGCTTTGGACATAGCGTGGCTTTGGACAGTGGCTTTGGACAGTGGCTTTGGACAGTGGCTTTGGACAGTGGTTTTGGACATAGAGTGGCTTTGGACAGTGGCTTTGGACAGTGGCTTTGGACAGTGGCTTTGGACATAGAGTTGCTTTGGACAGTGGCTTTGGACAGTGGCTTTGGACAGTGGCTTTGGACATAGAATTGCTTTGGACAGTGGCTTTGGACATAGAGTGGCTTTGGACAATGGCTTTGGACAGTGGCTATGGACAGTGGCTTTGGACATAGAGTGGCTTTAGATAGTGGCTTTGGACAGTGGCTTTGGACAGTGGCTTTGGACATAGAGTGGTTTTGGAGAGTGGTTTTGGACAGTGGCTTTGGACATTGGCTTTGGTCATAGAGTGGCTTTGGAGAGTGGCTTTGGACAGTGGCTTTGGACAGTGGCTTTGGACAGTGGCTTTGGACAGTGGCTTTGAACATAGAGTGGCTTTGGACAGTGGCTTTGGACAGTGGCTTTGGACAGTGGCTTTGGACATAGAGTGGCTTTGGACATAGGCTTTGGACAGTGGCTTTGGACAGTGGCTTTGGACATAGAGTGGATTTGGACAGTGGCTTTGGACATTGGCTTTGGACAGTGGCTTTGGACATAGAGTGGCTTTGGAGAGTGGCTTTGGACAGTGGCTTTGGACAGTGGCTTTGGACATAGAGTGGCTTTGGACAGTGGCTTTGGACAGTGGCTTTGGACAGTGGCTTTGGACATAAAGTGGCTTTGGACAGTGGCTTTGGACAGTGGCTTTGGACATAGAGTGGCTTTGGACATAGAGTGGCTTTGGACAGTGGCTTTGGACAGTGGCTTTGGACATAGAGTGGCTGTGGACAGTGGCTTTGTAAAGAGGCTTTGGACAGTGGCTTTGGACATAGAGTGGCTTTGGACAGTGGCTTTGGACAGTGGCTTTGGACATAGAGTGGCTTTGCTCATACAGTGGCTTTGGACAGTGGCTTTGGACAGTGGCTTTGGACAGTGGCTTTGGACATAGAGTGGTTTTGGACATACAGTGGCTTTGGACAGTGGCTTTGGACAAACAGCGGCTTTGGACATACAGTGGCTTTGGACAGTGGCTTTGGACATACAGTGGCTTTGGACATACAGTGGCTTTGGACAGTGGCTTTGGACATACAGTGGCTTTAGACAGTGGCTTTGGACATACAGTGGCTTTGGACATACAGTGGCTCTGGATAGTTGCTTTGGACATACAGTGGCTTTGGACATACAGTGGCTTTGGACATACAGTGGTTTGGACAGTGGCTTTGGAGAGTGGCTTTGGACAGTGGCTTTGGACATAGAGTGGTTTAGGACAGTGGCTTTGAAGAGTGGCTTTGGACAGTAGCTTTGGACAGTGGCTTTGGACAGTGGTTTTGGACATAGAGTGGCTTTGGACAGTGGCTTTGGACAGTGGCTTTGGACAGTGGCTTTGGACATAGAGTTGCTTTGGACAGTGGCTTTGGACAGTGGCTTTGGACAGTGGCTTTCGACATAGAATTGCTTTGGACAGTGGCTTTGGACATAGAGTGGCTTTGGACAATGGCTTTGGACAGTGGCTATGGACAGTGGCTTTGGACATAGAGTGGCTTTAGATAGTGGCTTTGGACAGTGGCTTTGGACAGTGGCTTTGGACATAGAGTGGTTTTGGAGAGTGGTTTTGGACAGTGGCTTTGGACATTGGCTTTGGACATAGAGTGGCTTTGGAGAGTGGCTTTGGACAGTGGCTTTGGACAGTGGCTTTGGACAGTGGCTTTGGACAGTGGCTTTGAACATAGAGTGGCTTTGGACAGTGGCTTTGGACAGTGGCTTTGGACAGTGGCTTTGGACATAGAGTGGCTTTGGACATAGGCTTTGGACAGTGGCTTTGGACAGTGGCTTTGGACATAGAGTGGATTTGGACAGTGGCTTTGGACATTGGCTTTGGACAGTGGCTTTGGACATAGAGTGGCTTTGGACAGTGGCTTTGGACAGTGGCTTTGGACAATGGCTTTGGACATAGAGTGGCTTTGGACAGTGGCTTTGGACAGTGGCTTTGGACATAGAGTGGCTTTGGACATAGAGTGTCTTTGGACAGTGGCTTTGGACAGTGGCTTTGGACATAGAGTGGCTGTGGACAGTGGCTTTGGAAAGTGGATTTGGACAGTGGCTTTGGACATAGAGTGGCTTTGGACAGTGGCTTTGGACAGTGGCTTTGGACTGTGGCTTTGGACAGTGGCTTTGGACAGTGGCTTTGGACATAGAGTGGCTTTGGACATACAATGGCTTTGGACAGTGGCTTTGGACAGTGGCTTTGGACAGTGGCTTTGGACATAGAGTGGTTTTGGACATACAGTAGCTTTGGACAGTGTCTTTGGACATACAGTGGTTTTGGACATACAGTGGCTTTTGACAGTGGCTTTGGACATAAAGTGGCTTTGGACATACAGTGGCTTTTGACAGTGGCTTTGGACATACAGTGGCTTTGGACAGTGGCTTTGGACATACAGTGGCTTTGGACATACAGTGGCTTTGGATAGTGGCTTTGGACATACAGTGTCTTTGGACATACAGTGGCTTTGGACATACAGTGGCTTTGGACAGTGGCTTTGGAGAGTGGCTTTGGACAGTGGCTTTGGACAAAGAGTGGTTTAGGACAGTGGCTTTGGAGAGTGGCTTTGGACAGTGGCTTTGGACATAGAGTGGTTTAGGACAGTGGCTTTGAAGAGTGGCTTTGGACAGTGGCTTTGGACATAGAGTGGCTTTGGACAGTGGCTTTGGACAGTGGCTTTGGACAGTGGCTTTGGACATAGAGTGGCTTTGGACAGTGGCTTTGGACAGTGGCTTTGGACAGTGGCTTTGGACATAAAGTGGCTTTGGACAGTGGCTTTGGACAGTTAGCTTTGGACATAGAGTGGCTTTGGACATAGAGTGGCTTTGGACAGTGGCTTTGGAGAGTGGCTTTGGACATAGAGTGGCTGTGGACAGTGGCTTTGTAAAGAGGCTTTGGACTATGGCTTTGGACATAGAGTTGCTTTGGACAGTGGCTTTGGACAGTGGCTTTGGACTGTGGCTTTGGACAGTGGCTTTGGACAGTGGCTTTGGACATAGAGTGGCTTTGCTCATACAGTGGCTTTGGACAGTGGCTTTGGACAGTGGCTTTGGACAGTGGCTTTGGACATAGAGTGGTTTTGGACATACAGTTGCTTTGGACAGTGGCTTTGGACAAACAGCGGCTTTGGACATACAGTGGCTTTGGACAGTGGCTTTGGACATACAGTGGCTTTGGACATACAGTGGCTTTGGACAGTGGCTTTGGACATACAGTGGCTTTAGACAGTGGCTTTGGACATACAGTGGCTTTGGACATACAGTGGCTTTGGACATACAGTGGGTTTGACAGTGGCTTTGGAGAGTGGCTTTGGACAGTGGCTTTGGACATAGAGTGGTTTAGGACAGTGGCTTTGGAGAGTGGCTTTGGACAGTGGCTTTGGACATAGAGTGGTTTAGGACAGTGGCTTTGAAGAGTGGCTTTGGACAGTGGCTTTGGACATAGCATGGCTTTGGACAGTGGCTTTGGACAGTGGCTTTGGACAGTGGCTTTGGACATAGAGTGGCTTTGGACAGTGGCTTTGGACAGTGGCTTTGGACAGTGGCTTTGGACATAGAGTTGCTTTGGACAGTGGCTTTGGACAGTGGCTTTGGACAGTGGCTTTGGACATAGAATTGCTTTGGACAGTGGCTTTGGACATAGAGTGGCTTTGGACAATGGCTTTGGACAGTGGCTATGGACAGTGGCTTTGGACATAGAGTGGCTTTAGATAGTGGCTTTGGACAGTGGCTTTGGACAGTGGCTTTGGACATAGAGTGGTTTTGGAGAGTGGTTTTGGACAGTGGCTTTGGACATTGGCTTTGGACATAGAGTGGCTTTGGAGAGTGGCTTTGGACAGTGGCTTTGGACAGTGGCTTTGGACATAGAGTGGCTTTGGAGAGTGGCTTTGGACAGTGGCTTTGGACAGTAGCTTTGGACATAGAGTGGCTTTGAAGAGTGGCTTTGGAGAGTAGCTTTGGACAGTGGCTTTGGACATAGAGTGGCTTTGGAGAGTGGCTTTGGAGAGTGGCTTTGGAGAGTGGCTTTTGACAGTGGCTTTGGAGATAGAGTGGCTTTGGAAAGTGGCTTTGGAGATTGGCTTTGGACAGTGGCTTTGGACATAGAGTGGCTTTGGACAGTGGCTTTGGAGAGTGGCTTTGGACAGTGGCTTTGGACATAGAGTGGCTTTGGACAGTGGCTTTGGAGAGTGGCTTTGGACAGTGGCTTTGGACATAGAGTGGCTTTGGACAGTGGCTTTGGATAGTGGCTTTGGACAGTGGCTTTGGACATAGAGTGGCTTTGGACAGTGGCTTTAGACAGTGGCTTTGGACAGTGGCTTTGGACATAGAGTGGCTTTGGACAGTGGCTTTGGACATAGAGTGGCTTTGGACAGTGGCTTTGGACATAGAGTGGCTTTGGACAGTGGCTTTGGACAGTGGCTTTGGACAGTGGCTTTGGACATAGAGTGGCTTTGGACAGTGGCTTTGGACAGTACCTTTGGACAGTGGCTTTGGACATAGAGAGGCTTTGGACAGTGGCTTTGAACAGTGGCTTTGGACAGTGGCTTTGGACATAGAGTGTCTTTGGACAGTGGCTTTGGACAGTGGCTTTGGACAGTGGCTTTGGACAAGGAATGGCTTTGGACAGTGGCTTTGGACAGTGGCTTTGGACAGTGGATTTAGACATAGAGTGGCTTTGGACAGTGGCTTTGGACATAATGTGGCTTTGGAGAGTGGCTTTGGAGAATGGCTTTGGACAGTGGCTTTGGACAAAGAGTGGCTTTGGAGGGTGGCTTTGGAGAGTGGCTTTGGACAGTGGCTTTGGACATAGAGTGGCTTTGGAGAGTGGATTTGGAGAGTGGCTTTGGACAGTGGCTTTGG
The DNA here is from genome assembly GCA_028752905.1 of Cladorhizidae sp. MBARI D1340-BT2. Lineage (NCBI taxonomy): Eukaryota > Metazoa > Porifera > Demospongiae > Poecilosclerida > Cladorhizidae > Cladorhizidae sp. MBARI D1340-BT2. The sequence continues at coordinate 27,017,622 of JAQNBH010000017.1, read as the reverse complement.
ACATAGAGTGGCTTAGGAGAGTTGCTTTGGACAGTGGCTTTGGACAGTGGCTTTGGACATAGAGTGGCTTTGGAGAGTGGCTTTGGAGAGTGGCTTTGGACAGTGGCTTTGGACATAGAGTGACTTTGGAGAGTGGCTTTGGACAGTGACTTTGGACAGTGGCTTTGGACATAGAGTGGCTTTGGAGAGTGGCTTTGGACAGTGGCTTTGGACAGTGGCTTTGGACATAGAGTGGCTTTGTAGAGTGGCTTTGGAGAGTGGCTTTGGACAGTGGCTTTGGACAGTGGCTTTAGACATAGAGTGGCTTTGGACAGTGGCTTTGGACAGTGGCTTTGGACAGTGGCTTTGGACATAGAGTGGCTTAGGACAGTGGCTTTGGAGAGTGGCTTTGGACAGTGGCTTTGGACATAGAGTGGCATTGAACAGTGGCTTTGGAGAGTGGCTTTGGACAGTGGCTTTGGACATAGAGTGGCTTTGGACAGTGGCTTTGGAGAGTAGCTTTGGACAGTGGCTTTGAACATAGAGTGGCTTTGGACAGTGGCTTTGGACAGTGGCTTTGGACAGTGGCTTTGGACATAGAGTGGCTTTGGACAGTGGCTTTAGACAGTGGCTTTGGACAGTGGCTTTGGACATAGAGTGGCTTTGGACAGTGGCTTTGGAGAGTGGCTTTGGACAGTGGCTTTGGACATAGAGTGTCTTTGGACAGTGGCTTTGGACAGTGGCTTTGGACAGTGGCTTTGGACAAGGAATGGCTTTGGACAGTGGCTTTGGACAGTGGCTTTGGACAGTGGATTTAGACATAGAATGGCTTTGGACAGTGGCTTTGGACATAGTGTGGCTTTGGAGAGTGGCTTTGGAGAATGGCTTTGGACATACAGTGGCTTTGGACATACAGTGGCTTTGGATAGTGGCTTTGGACATACAGTGTCTTTGGACATACAGTGGCTTTGGACATACAGTGGCTTTGGACAGTGGCTTTGGAGAGTGGCTTTGGACAGTGGCTTTGGACAAAGAGTGGTTTAGGACAGTGGCTTTGGAGAGTGGCTTTGGACAGTGGCTTTGGACATAGAGTGGTTTAGGACAGTGGCTTTGAAGAGTGGCTTTGGACAGTGGCTTTGGACATAGAGTGGCTTTGGACAGTGGCTTTGGACAGTGGCTTTGGACAGTGGCTTTGGACATAGAGTGGCTTTGGACAGTGGCTTTGGACAGTGGCTTTGGACAGTGGCTTTGGACATAAAGTGGCTTTGGACAGTGGCTTTGGACAGTTAGCTTTGGACATAGAGTGGCTTTGGACATAGAGTGGCTTTGGACAGTGGCTTTGGAGAGTGGCTTTGGACATAGAGTGGCTGTGGACAGTGGCTTTGTAAAGAGGCTTTGGACTATGGCTTTGGACATAGAGTTGCTTTGGACAGTGGCTTTGGACAGTGGCTTTGGACTGTGGCTTTGGACAGTGGCTTTGGACAGTGGCTTTGGACATAGAGTGGCTTTGCTCATACAGTGGCTTTGGACAGTGGCTTTGGACAGTGGCTTTGGACAGTGGCTTTGGACATAGAGTGGTTTTGGACATACAGTGGCTTTGGACAGTGGCTTTGGACAAACAGCGGCTTTGGACATACAGTGGCTTTGGACAGTGGCTTTGGACATACAGTGGCTTTGGACATACAGTGGCTTTGGACAGTGGCTTTGGACATACAGTGGCTTTAGACAGTGGCTTTGGACATACAGTGGCTTTGGACATACAGTGGCTTTGGACATACAGTGGGTTTGACAGTGGCTTTGGAGAGTGGCTTTGGACAGTGGCTTTGGACATAGAGTGGTTTAGGACAGTGGCTTTGGAGAGTGGCTTTGGACAGTGGCTTTGGACATAGAGTGGTTTAGGACAGTGGCTTTGAAGAGTGGCTTTGGACAGTGGCTTTGGACATAGCATGGCTTTGGACAGTGGCTTTGGACAGTGGCTTTGGACAGTGGCTTTGGACATAGAGTGGCTTTGGACAGTGGCTTTGGACAGTGGCTTTGGACAGTGGCTTTGGACATAGAGTTGCTTTGGACAGTGGCTTTGGACAGTGGCTTTGGACAGTGGCTTTGGACATAGAATTGCTTTGGACAGTGGCTTTGGACATAGAGTGGCTTTGGACAATGGCTTTGGACAGTGGCTATGGACAGTGGCTTTGGACATAGAGTGGCTTTAGATAGTGGCTTTGGACAGTGGCTTTGGACAGTGGCTTTGGACATAGAGTGGTTTTGGAGAGTGGTTTTGGACAGTGGCTTTGGACATTGGCTTTGGACATAGAGTGGCTTTGGAGAGTGGCTTTGGACAGTGGCTTTGGACAGTGGCTTTGGACATAGAGTGGCTTTGGAGAGTGGCTTTGGACAGTGGCTTTGGACAGTAGCTTTGGACATAGAGTGGCTTTGAAGAGTGGCTTTGGAGAGTAGCTTTGGACAGTGGCTTTGGACATAGAGTGGCTTTGGAGAGTGGCTTTGGAGAGTGGCTTTGGAGAGTGGCTTTTGACAGTGGCTTTGGAGATAGAGTGGCTTTGGAAAGTGGCTTTGGAGATTGGCTTTGGACAGTGGCTTTGGACATAGAGTGGCTTTGGACAGTGGCTTTGGAGAGTGGCTTTGGACAGTGGCTTTGGACATAGAGTGGCTTTGGACAGTGGCTTTGGAGAGTGGCTTTGGACAGTGGCTTTGGACATAGAGTGGCTTTGGACAGTGGCTTTGGATAGTGGCTTTGGACAGTGGCTTTGGACATAGAGTGGCTTTGGACAGTGGCTTTAGACAGTGGCTTTGGACAGTGGCTTTGGACATAGAGTGGCTTTGGACAGTGGCTTTGGACATAGAGTGGCTTTGGACAGTGGCTTTGGACATAGAGTGGCTTTGGACAGTGGCTTTGGACAGTGGCTTTGGACAGTGGCTTTGGACATAGAGTGGCTTTGGACAGTGGCTTTGGACAGTACCTTTGGACAGTGGCTTTGGACATAGAGAGGCTTTGGACAGTGGCTTTGAACAGTGGCTTTGGACAGTGGCTTTGGACATAGAGTGTCTTTGGACAGTGGCTTTGGACAGTGGCTTTGGACAGTGGCTTTGGACAAGGAATGGCTTTGGACAGTGGCTTTGGACAGTGGCTTTGGACAGTGGATTTAGACATAGAGTGGCTTTGGACAGTGGCTTTGGACATAATGTGGCTTTGGAGAGTGGCTTTGGAGAATGGCTTTGGACAGTGGCTTTGGACAAAGAGTGGCTTTGGAGGGTGGCTTTGGAGAGTGGCTTTGGACAGTGGCTTTGGACATAGAGTGGCTTTGGAGAGTGGATTTGGAGAGTGGCTTTGGACAGTGGCTTTGGACATAGAGTGGCTTAGGAGAGTGGCTTTGTACAGTGGCTTTGGACAGTGGCTTTGGACATAGAGTGGCTTTGGAGAGTGGCTTTGGAGAGTGGCTTTGGACAGTGGCTTTGGACATAGAGTGACTTTGGAGAGTGGCTTTGGACAGTGACTTTGGACAGTGGCTTTGGACATAGAGTGGCTTTGGAGAGTGGCTTTGGACAGTGGCTTTGGACAGTGGCTTTGGACATAGAGTGGCTTTGTAGAGTGGCTTTGGAGAGTGGCTTTGGACAGTGGCTTTGGACAGTGGCTTTAGACATAGAGTGGCTTTGGACAGTGGCTTTGGACAGTGGCTTTGGACAGTGGCTTTGGACATAGAGTGGCTTAGGACAGTGGCTTTGGAGAGTGGCTTTGGACAGTGGCTTTGGACATAGAGTGGCATTGAACAGTGGCTTTGGAGAGTGGCTTTGGACAGTGGCTTTGGACATAGAGTGGCTTTGGACAGTGGCTTTGGAGAGTAGCTTTGGACAGTGGCTTTGAACATAGAGTGGCTTTGGACAGTGGCTTTGGACAGTGGCTTTGGACAGTGGCTTTGGACATAGAGTGGCTTTGGACAGTGGCTTTAGACAGTGGCTTTGGACAGTGGCTTTGGACATAGAGTGGCTTTGGACAGTGGCTTTGGAGAGTGGCTTTGGACAGTGGCTTTGGACATAGAGTGTCTTTGGACAGTGGCTTTGGACAGTGGCTTTGGACAGTGGCTTTGGACAAGGAATGGCTTTGGACAGTGGCTTTGGACAGTGGCTTTGGACAGTGTATTTAGACATAGAATGGCTTTGGACAGTGGCTTTGGACATAGTGTGGCTTTGGAGAGTGGCTTTGGAGAATGGCTTTGGACAGTGGCTTTGGACAAAGAGTGGCTTTGGAGGGTGGCTTTGGAGAGTGGCTTTGGACAGTGGCTTTGGACATAGAGTGGCTTTGGAGAGTGGATTTGGAGAGTGGCTTTGGACAGTGGCTTTGGACATAGAGTGGCTTAGGAGAGTGGCTTTGGACAGTGGCTTTGGACAGTGGCTTTGGACATAGAGTGGCTTTGGAGAGTGGCTTTGGAGAGTGGCTTTGGACAGTGGCTTTGGACATAGAGTGACTTTCGACAGTGGCTTTTTAGAGTGGCTTTGGACAGTGGCTTTGGACATAGAGTGGCTTTGGACAGTGGCTTTGGTGAGTGGCTTTGGACAGTGGCTTTGGACATAGAGTGGCTTTGGAGAGTGGCTTTGGAGAGTGGCTTTGGACAGTGGATTTGGACATAGAGTGGCTTTGGACAGTGGCTTTGGAGAGTGGCTTTGGACAGTGGCTTTGGACATAGAGTGGCTTTGGACAGTGGCTTTGGAGAGTGGCTTTGGACAGTGGGTTTGGACATAGAGTGGCTTTGGACAGTGGCTTTGGAGAGTGGCTTTGGACAGTGGCTTTGGACATAGAGTGGCTTTGGACAGTGGCTTTGGAGAGTGGCTTTGGACAGTGGCTTTGGATATAGAGTGGCTTTGGACAGTGGCTTTGGACAGTGGCTTTGGACATAGAGTGGCTTTGGACAGTGGCTTTGGACAGTGGCTTTGGACAGTGGCTTTGGACATAGAGTGGCTTTGGACAGTGGCTTTGGACAGTGGCTTTGGACAGTGGCTTTGGACATAGAGTGGCTTTGGACAGTGGCTTTGGACAGTGGCTTTGGACAGTGGCTTTGGACAGTGGCTATGGACAGTGGCTTTGGACATAGAGTGGCTTTAGACAGTGGCTTTGGACAGTGGCTTTGGACAGTGGCTTTGGACAGTGGCTTTGGACATTGGCTTTGGACATAGAGTGGCTTTGAAGAGTGGCTTTGGACAGTGGCTTTGGACAGTGGCTTTGGACATAGAGTGGCTTTGGAGAGTGGCTTTGGACAGTGGCTTTGGACAGTGGCTTTGGACATAGAGTGGCTTTGAAGAGTGGCTTTGGAGAGTGGCTTTGGACAGTGGCTTTGGAGATAGAGTGGCTTTGGAGAGTGGCTTTGGACAGTAGCTTTGGAAAGTTGCTTTGGAGATAGAGTGGCTTTGGAGAGTGGCTTTGGACAGTAGCTTTGGACAGTTGCTTTGGACATAGAGTCGCTTTGGACAGTGGCTTTGGACAGTGGCTTTGGACAGTGGCTTTGGACATAGAGTGGCTTTGGAGAGTGGCTTTGGACAGTGACTTTGGACAGTGGCTTTGGACATAGAGTGGCTTTGGAGAGTGGCTTTGGACAGTGGCTTTGGACAGTGGCTTTGGACATAGAGTGGCTTTGGAGAGTGGCTTTGGAGTGTGGCTTTGGACAGTGGCTTTGGACATAGAGTGGCTTTGGACAGTGGCTTTGGACAGTGGCTTTGGACTGTGGCTTTGGACATAGAGTGGCTTTGGACAGTTGCTTTGGACAGTGGCTTTGGACAGTGGCTTTGGACATAGAGTGGCTTAGGACTGTGGCTTTGGAGAGTGGCTTTGGACAGTGGCTTTGGACATAGAGTGGCTTTGGAAATAGAGTGGCTTTGGACAGTGGATTTGGAGAGTGGCTTTGGACAGTGGTTTTGGTCATAGAGTGGCTTTGGACAATTGCTTTGGAGAGTGGCTTTGGACAGTGGCTTTGGACATAGAGTGGCTTTGGACAGTGGCTTTGGAGAGTGGCTTTGGACAGTGGCTTTGGAGAGTGGCTTTGGACAGTGGCTTTGTCAATAGAGTGGCTTTGGACAGTGGCTTTGGAGAGTAGCTTTGGACAGTGGCTTTGAACATAGAGTGGCTTTGGACAGTGGCTTTGGACAGTGGCTTTGGACAGTGGCTTTGGACATAAAGTGGCTTTGGACAGTGGCTTTAGACAGTGGCTTTGGACAGTGGCTTTGGACATAGAGTGGCTTTGGACAGTGGCTTTGGAGAGTGGCCTTGGACAGTGGCTTTGGACATAGAGTGGCTTTGGACAGTGGCTTTGGACAGTGGCTTTGGACAGTGGCTTTGGACAGTGGCTTTGGTCATAGAGTGGCTTTGGACTGTGGCTTTGGACAGTGGCTTTGGACAGTGGCTTTGGACATAGAGAGTGGCTTTGGATAGTGGCTTTGGACATAGAGTGGCTTTGGAGAGAGGCTTTGGGGAATGGCTTTGGACAGTGGCTTTGGACATAGAGTGGCTTTGGAGAGTGGCTTTGGAGAATGGCTTTGGACAGTGGCTTTGGACATAGAGTGGCTTTGGAGAGTGGCTTTGGAGAGTGGCTTTGGACAGTGTCTTTGGACATAGAGTGGCTTTGGAGAGTGGCTTTGGAGAGTGACTTTGGACAGTGGCTTTGGACATAGAGTGGCTTATGAGAGTGGCTTTGGACAGTGGCTTTGGACAGTGGCTTTGGACATAGAGTGGCTTGGGAGAGTGGCTTTGGAGAGTGGCTTTGGACAGTGGCTTTGGACATAGAGTGACTTTCGAAGGGGCTTTGTAGAGTGGCTTTGGACAGTAGCTTTGGACATAGAGTGGCTTTGGACAGTGGCTTTGGTGAGTGGCTTTGGACAGTGGCTTTGGACATAGAGTGGCTTTGGACTGTGGCTTTGGAGAGTGGCTTTGGACAGTGGCTTTGGACATAGAGTGGCTTTGGACAGTGGTTTTGGAGAGTGGCTTTGGACAGTGGGTTTGGACATAGAGTGGCTTTGGTCAGTGGCTTTGGAGAGTGGCTTTGGACAGTGGCTTTGGACATAGAGTGGCTTTGGACAGTGGCTTTGGAGAGTGGCTTTGGACAGTGGCTTTGGACATAGAGTGGCTTTGGACAGTGGCTTTGGACAGTGGCTTTGGACAGTGGCTTTGGACATAGAGTGGCTTTGGACAGTGGCTTTGGACAGTGGCTTTGGACAGTGGCTTTGGACATAGAGTGGCTTTGGACAGTGGCTTTAGACAGTGGCTTTGGACAGTGGCTTTGGACATAGAGTGGCTTTGGACAGTGGCTTTGGACAGTGGCTTTGGACAGTGGCTTTGAACATAGAGTGGCTTTGGACAGTGGCTTTGGACAGTGGCTTTGGACAGTGGCTTTGAACATAGAGTGGCTTTGGACAGTGGCTTTGGACAGTGGCTTTGGACAGTGGCTTTGGACATAGAGTGGCTTTGGACATAGGCTTTGGACAGTGGCTTTGGACAGTGGCTTTGGACATAGAGTGGATTTGGACAGTGGCTTTGGACATTGGCTTTGGACAGTGGCTTTGGACATAGAGTGGCTTTGGACAGTGGCTTTGGACAGTGGCTTTGGACAATGGCTTTGGACATAGAGTGGCTTTGGACAGTGGCTTTGGACAGTGGCTTTGGACATAGAGTAGCTGTGGACAGTGGCTTTGGAAAGTGGCTTTGGACAGTGGCTTTGGACATAGAGTGGCTTTGGACAGTGGCTTTGGACAGTGGCTTTGGACTGTGACTTTGGACAGTGGCTTTGGACAGTGGCTTTGGACATAGAGTGGCTTTGGACATACAGTGGCTTTGGACAGTGGGTTTGGACAGTGGCTTTGGACAGTGGCTTTGGACATAGAGTGGTTTTGGACATACAGTGGCTTTGGACAGTGGCTTTGGACGTACAGTGGCTTTGGACATACAGTGGCTTTGGACAGTGGCTTTGGACATAAAGTGGCTTTGGACATACAGTGGCTTTGGACAGTGGCTTTGGACATACTGTGGCTTTGGACAGTGGCTTTGGACATACAGTGGCTTTGGACATACAGTGGCTTTGGATAGTGGCTTTGGACATACAGTGTCTTTGGACATACAGTGGCTTTGGACATACAGTGGCTTTGGACAGTGGCTTTGGAGAGTGGCTTTGGACAGTGGCTTTGGACAAAGAGTGGTTTAGGACAGTGGCTTTGGAGAGTGGCTTTGGACAGTGGCTTTGGACATAGAGTGGTTTAGGACAGTGGGTTTGAAGAGTGGCTTAGGACAGTGGCTTTGGACATAGAGTGGCTTTGGAGAGTGGCTTTGGACAGTGGCTTTGGACAGTGGCTTTGGACATAGAGTGGCTTTGGACAGTGGCTTTGGACAGTGGCTTTGGACAGTGGCTTTGGACATAAAGTGGCTTTGGACAGTGGCTTTGGATAGTGGCTTTGGACATAGAGTGGCTTTGGACATAGAGTGGCTTTGGACAGTGGCTTTGGACAGTGGCTTTGGACATAGAGTGGCTGTGGACAGTGGCTTTGTAAAGAGGCTTTGGACAGTGGCTTTGGACATAGGGTGGCTTTGGACAGTGGCTTTGGACAGTGGCTTTGGACTGTGGCTTTGGACAGTGGCTTTGGACAGTGGCTTTGGACATAGAGTGGCTTTGCTCATACAGTGGCTTTGGACAGTGGCTTTGGACAGTGGCTTTGGACAGTGGCTTTGGACATAGAGTGGTTTTGGACATACAGTGGCTTTGGACAGTGGCTTTGGACAAACAGCGGCTTTGGACATACAGTGGCTTTGGACAGTGGCTTTGGACATACAGTGGCTTTGGACATACAGTGGCTTTGGACAGTGGCTTTGGACATACAGTGGCTTTAGACAGTGGCTTTGGACATACAGTGGCTTTGGACATACAGTGGCTCTGGATAGTTGCTTTGGACATACAGTGGCTTTGGACATACAGTGGCTTTGGACATACAGTGGTTTGGACAGTGACTTTGGAGAGTGGCTTTGGACAGTGGCTTTGGACATAGAGTGGTTTAGGATAGTGGCTTTGGAGAGTGGCTTTGGACAGTGGCTTTGGACATAGAGTGGTTTAGGACAGTGGCTTTGAAGAGTGGCTTTGGACAGTGGCTTTGGACATAGCGTGGCTTTGGACAGTGGCTTTGGACAGTGGCTTTGGACAGTGGCTTTGGATAGTGGTTTTGGACATAGAGTGGCTTTGGACAGTGGCTTTGGACAGTGGCTTTGGACAGTGGCTTTGGACATAGAGTTGCTTTGGACAGTGGCTTTGGACAGTGGCTTTGGACAGTGGCTTTGGACATAGAATTGCTTTGGACAGTGGCTTTGGACATAGAGTGGCTTTGGACAATGGCTTTGGACAGTGGCTATGGACAGTGGCTTTGGACATAGAGTGGCTTTAGATAGTGGCTTTGGACAGTGGCTTTGGACAGTGGCTTTGGACATAGAGTGGTTTTGGAGAGTGGTTTTGGACAGTGGCTTTGGACATTGGCTTTGGTCATAGAGTGGCTTTGGAGAGTGGCTTTGGACAGTGGCTTTGGACAGTGGCTTTGGACAGTGGCTTTGGACAGTGGCTTTGAACATAGAGTGGCTTTGGACAGTGGCTTTGGACAGTGGCTTTGGACAGTGGCTTTGGACATAGAGTGGCTTTGGACATAGGCTTTGGACAGTGGCTTTGGACAGTGGCTTTGGACATAGAGTGGATTTGGACAGTGGCTTTGGACATTGGCTTTGGACAGTGGCTTTGGACATAGAGTGGCTTTGGAGAGTGGCTTTGGACAGTGGCTTTGGACAGTGGCTTTGGACATAGAGTGGCTTTGGACAGTGGCTTTGGACAGTGGCTTTGGACAGTGGCTTTGGACATAAAGTGGCTTTGGACAGTGGCTTTGGACAGTGGCTTTGGACATAGAGTGGCTTTGGACATAGAGTGGCTTTGGACAGTGGCTTTGGACAGTGGCTTTGGACATAGAGTGGCTGTGGACAGTGGCTTTGTAAAGAGGCTTTGGACAGTGGCTTTGGACATAGAGTGGCTTTGGACAGTGGCTTTGGACAGTGGCTTTGGACTGTGGCTTTGGACAGTGGCTTTGGACAGTGGCTTTGGACATAGAGTGGCTTTGCTCATACAGTGGCTTTGGACAGTGGCTTTGGACAGTGGCTTTGGACAGTGGCTTTGGACATAGAGTGGTTTTGGACATACAGTGGCTTTGGACAGTGGCTTTGGACAAACAGCGGCTTTGGACATACAGTGGCTTTGGACAGTGGCTTTGGACATACAGTGGCTTTGGACATACAGTGGCTTTGGACAGTGGCTTTGGACATACAGTGGCTTTAGACAGTGGCTTTGGACATACAGTGGCTTTGGACATACAGTGGCTCTGGATAGTTGCTTTGGACATACAGTGGCTTTGGACATACAGTGGCTTTGGACATACAGTGGTTTGGACAGTGGCTTTGGAGAGTGGCTTTGGACAGTGGCTTTGGACATAGAGTGGTTTAGGACAGTGGCTTTGAAGAGTGGCTTTGGACAGTGGCTTTGGACATAGCGTGGCTTTGGACAGTAGCTTTGGACAGTGGCTTTGGACAGTGGTTTTGGACATAGAGTGGCTTTGGACAGTGGCTTTGGACAGTGGCTTTGGACAGTGGCTTTGGACATAGAGTTGCTTTGGACAGTGGCTTTGGACAGTGGCTTTGGACAGTGGCTTTCGACATAGAATTGCTTTGGACAGTGGCTTTGGACATAGAGTGGCTTTGGACAATGGCTTTGGACAGTGGCTATGGACAGTGGCTTTGGACATAGAGTGGCTTTAGATAGTGGCTTTGGACAGTGGCTTTGGACAGTGGCTTTGGACATAGAGTGGTTTTGGAGAGTGGTTTTGGACAGTGGCTTTGGACATTGGCTTTGGACATAGAGTGGCTTTGGAGAGTGGCTTTGGACAGTGGCTTTGGACAGTGGCTTTGGACAGTGGCTTTGGACAGTGGCTTTGAACATAGAGTGGCTTTGGACAGTGGCTTTGGACAGTGGCTTTGGACAGTGGCTTTGGACATAGAGTGGCTTTGGACATAGGCTTTGGACAGTGGCTTTGGACAGTGGCTTTGGACATAGAGTGGATTTGGACAGTGGCTTTGGACATTGGCTTTGGACAGTGGCTTTGGACATAGAGTGGCTTTGGACAGTGGCTTTGGACAGTGGCTTTGGACAATGGCTTTGGACATAGAGTGGCTTTGGACAGTGGCTTTGGACAGTGGCTTTGGACATAGAGTGGCTTTGGACATAGAGTGTCTTTGGACAGTGGCTTTGGACAGTGGCTTTGGACATAGAGTGGCTGTGGACAGTGGCTTTGGAAAGTGGATTTGGACAGTGGCTTTGGACATAGAGTGGCTTTGGACAGTGGCTTTGGACAGTGGCTTTGGACTGTGGCTTTGGACAGTGGCTTTGGACAGTGGCTTTGGACATAGAGTGGCTTTGGACATACAGTGGCTTTGGACAGTGGCTTTGGACAGTGGCTTTGGACAGTGGCTTTGGACATAGAGTGGTTTTGGACATACAGTAGCTTTGGACAGTGTCTTTGGACATACAGTGGTTTTGGACATACAGTGGCTTTTGACAGTGGCTTTGGACATAAAGTGGCTTTGGACATACAGTGGCTTTTGACAGTGGCTTTGGACATACAGTGGCTTTGGACAGTGGCTTTGGACATACAGTGGCTTTGGACATACAGTGGCTTTGGATAGTGGCTTTGGACATACAGTGTCTTTGGACATACAGTGGCTTTGGACATACAGTGGCTTTGGACAGTGGCTTTGGAGAGTGGCTTTGGACAGTGGCTTTGGACAAAGAGTGGTTTAGGACAGTGGCTTTGGAGAGTGGCTTTGGACAGTGGCTTTGGACATAGAGTGGTTTAGGACAGTGGCTTTGAAGAGTGGCTTTGGACAGTGGCTTTGGACATAGAGTGGCTTTGGACAGTGGCTTTGGACAGTGGCTTTGGACAGTGGCTTTGGACATAGAGTGGCTTTGGACAGTGGCTTTGGACAGTGGCTTTGGACAGTGGCTTTGGACATAAAGTGGCTTTGGACAGTGGCTTTGGACAGTTAGCTTTGGACATAGAGTGGCTTTGGACATAGAGTGGCTTTGGACAGTGGCTTTGGACAGTGGCTTTGGACATAGAGTGGCTGTGGACAGTGGCTTTGTAAAGAGGCTTTGGACTATGGCTTTGGACATAGAGTTGCTTTGGACAGTGGCTTTGGACAGTGGCTTTGGACTGTGGCTTTGGACAGTGGCTTTGGACAGTGGCTTTGGACATAGAGTGGCTTTGCTCATACAGTGGCTTTGGACAGTGGCTTTGGACAGTGGCTTTGGACAGTGGCTTTGGACATAGAGTGGTTTTGGACATACAGTGGCTTTGGACAGTGGCTTTGGACAAACAGCGGCTTTGGACATACAGTGGCTTTGGACAGTGGCTTTGGACATACAGTGGCTTTGGACATACAGTGGCTTTGGACAGTGGCTTTGGACATACAGTGGCTTTAGACAGTGGCTTTGGACATACAGTGGCTTTGGACATACAGTGGCTTTGGACATACAGTGGTTTTGACAGTGGCTTTGGAGAGTGGCTTTGGACAGTGGCTTTGGACATAGAGTGGTTTAGGACAGTGGCTTTGGAGAGTGGCTTTGGACAGTGGCTTTGGACATAGAGTGGTTTAGGACAGTGGCTTTGAAGAGTGGCTTTGGACAGTGGCTTTGGACATAGCATGGCTTTGGACAGTGGCTTTGGACAGTGGCTTTGGACAGTGGCTTTGGACATAGAGTGGCTTTGGACAGTGGCTTTGGACAGTGGCTTTGGACAGTGGCTTTGGACATAGAGTTGCTTTGGACAGTGGCTTTGGACAGTGGCTTTGGACAGTGGCTTTGGACATAGAATTGCTTTGGACAGTGGCTTTGGACATAGAGTGGCTTTGGACAATGGCTTTGGACAGTGGCTATGGACAGTGGCTTTGGACATAGAGTGGCTTTAGATAGTGGCTTTGGACAGTGGTTTGGACAGTGGCTTTGGACATAGAGTGGTTTTGGAGAGTGGTTTTGGACAGTGGCTTTGGACATTGGCTTTGGACATAGAGTGGCTTTGGAGAGTGGCTTTGGACAGTGGCTTTGGACAGTGGCTTTGGACATAGAGTGGCTTTGGAGAGTGGCTTTGGACAGTGGCTTTGGACAGTAGCTTTGGACATAGAGTGGCTTTGAAGAGTGGCTTTGGAGAGTAGCTTTGGACAGTGGCTTTGGACATAGAGTGGCTTTGGAGAGTGGCTTTGGAGAGTGGCTTTGGAGAGTGGCTTTTGACAGTGGCTTTGGAGATAGAGTGGCTTTGGAAAGTGGCTTTGGAGATTGGCTTTGGACAGTGGCTTTGGACATAGAGTGGCTTTGGACAGTGGCTTTGGAGAGTGGCTTTGGACAGTGGCTTTGGACATAGAGTGGCTTTGGACAGTGGCTTTGGAGAGTGGCTTTGGACAGTGGCTTTGGACATAGAGTGGCTTTGGACAGTGGCTTTGGATAGTGGCTTTGGACAGTGGCTTTGGACATAGAGTGGCTTTGGACAGTGGCTTTAGACAGTGGCTTTGGACAGTGGCTTTGGACATAGAGTGGCTTTGGACAGTGGCTTTGGACATAGAGTGGCTTTGGACAGTAGCTTTGGACATAGAGTGGCTTTGGACAGTGGCTTTGGACAGTGGCTTTGGACAGTGGCTTTGGACATAGAGTGGCTTTGGACAGTGGCTTTGGACAGTACCTTTGGACAGTGGCTTTGGACATAGAGAGGCTTTGGACAGTGGCTTTGAACAGTGGCTTTGGACAGTGGCTTTGGACATAGAGTGGCTTTGGACAGTTGATTTGGACAGTGGCTTTGGACATACAGTGGCTTTGAACAACGGCTTTGGACAGTGATTTTGGACATACAGTGGCTTTGGACAGTGGCTTTGGGCAGTGGCTTTCAACATAAAGTGGCTTTGGACATAAAGTGGCTTTGGACAGTGCCTTAGGACAGTGGCTTTGGACATACAATGGCATTAGAGTGTGGCTTTGGACAGTGGCTTTGGACATACAGTGCCTTTGGACAGTGGCTTTGGACAGTGGCTTTGGACATACAGTATCTTTGGACAGTGGCTTTGGACAGTGGCTTTGGTCAGTGGCTTTGGACATACAGTAGCTTTGGACAGTGGATTTGTACAGTAGCTTTGGACAGTGGCTTTGGACATAGAGTGGCTTTGGAGAGTGGCTTTGGACATGACTTTGGACAGTGGCTTTGGACATAGAGTGGCTTTGGAGAGTGGCTTTGGACAGTGGCTTTGGACAGTTGCTTTGGACATAGAGTGGCTTTGGAGAGTGGCTTTGGAGAGTGGCTTTGGACAGTGGCTTTTTGGAGAGTGGCTTTGGATAGTGGCTTTGGACAGTGATTTTGGACATAGAGTGGCTTTGTAGAGTGGCTTTGGAGAGTGGCTTTGGACAGTGGCTTTGGACATAGAGTGGCTTTGGACCGTGGCTTTGGACAGTGGCTTTGGACAGTGGCTTTGGACATAGAGTGGCTTTGGACAGTGGCTTTGGACAGTGGCTTTGGACAGTGGCTGTGGACATAGAGTGGCTTAGGACAGTGGCTTTGGAGAGTGGCTTTGGACAGTGGCTTTGGACCTAGAGTGGCTTTGGACAGTGCCTTTGGAGAGTGGCTTTGGAGAGTGGCTTTGGACATAGAATGGCTTTGGACAGTGGATTTGGAGAGTGGCTTTGGACAGTGGCATTGGAGATAGAGTGGCTTTGGACAGTGGCTTTGGAGAGTGGCTTTGGACAGTGGCTTTGGACATAGAGTGGCTTTGGAAAGTGGCTTTGGAGAGAGGCTTTGGACAGTGGCTTTGGACATAGAGTGGCTTTGGAAAGTGGCTTTGGACAGTGGCTTTGGACATAGAGTGGCTTTGGACAGTGGCTTTGGACAGTGGCTTTGGACAGTGGCTTTGGACATAGAGTGGCTTTGGACAGTGGCTTTAGACAGTGGCTTTGGACAGTGGCTTTGGACATAGAGTGGCTTTGGACAGTGGCTTTGGAGAGTGGCTTTGGACAGTGGCTTTGGACATAGAGTGGCTTTGGACAGTGGCTTTGGACAGTGGCTTTGGACAGTGGCTTTGGACAGTGGCTTTGTACATAGAGTGGCTTTGGATAGTGGCTTTGGACAGTGGCTTTAGACAGTAGCTTTGGACATAGAGTGGCTTTGGACAGTGGCTTTGGAGATTGGCTTTGGACAGTGGCTTTGGACATAGAGTGGCTTTGGACAGTGGCTTTGGAGAGTGGCTTTGGACAGTGGCTTTGGACATAGAGTGGCTTTAGTCAGTGGCTTTGGAGAGTGGCTTTGGACAGTGGCTTTGGACGTAGAGTGGCTTTGGACAGTGGCTTTGGACAGTGGCTTTGGACAGTGGCTTTGGACATAGAGTGGCTTTGGACAATGGCTTTGGACAGTGGCTTTGGACAGTGCCTTTGGACATAGAGAGTAGCTTTGGACAGTGGCTTTGGACATAGAGTGGCTTTGGAGAGTGGCTTTGGAGAATGGCTTTGGACAGTGCCTTTGGACATAGAGTGGCTTTGGAGAGTGGCTTCGGAGAGTAGCTTTGGACAGTGGCTTTGTCAATAGAGTGGCTTTGGACAGTAGCTTTGGACAGTTGCTTTGGACATAGAGTCGCTTTGGACAGTGGCATTGGACAGTGGCTTTGGACAGTGGCTTTGGACATAGAGTGGCTTTGGACAGTGGCTTTGGAGAGTGGCTTTGGACAGTGGCTTTGTCAATAGAGTGGCTTTGGACAGTGGCTTTGGAGAGTAGCTTTGGACAGTGGCTTTGAACATAGAGTGTCTTTGGACAGTGGCTTTGGAAAGTGGCTTTGGACAGTGGCTTTGGACATAAAGTGGCTTTGGACAGTGGCTTTAGACAGTGGCTTTGGACAGTGGCTTTGGACATAGAGTGGCTTTGGACAGTGGCTTTGGAGAGTGGCTTTGGACAGTGGCTTTGGACATAGAGTGGCTTTGGACAGTGGCTTTGGACAGTGGCTTTGGACAGTGGCTTTGGACAGTGGCTTTGGTCATAGAGTGGCTTTGGACTGTGGCTTTGGACAGTGGCTTTGGACAGTGGCTTTGGACATAAAGAGTGGCTTTGGATAGTGGCTTTGGACATAGAGTGGCTTTGGAGAGAGTCTTTGGAGAATGGCTTTGGACAGTGGCTTTGGGCATAGAGTGGCTTTGGAGAGTGGCTTTGGAGAATGGCTTTGGACAGTGGCTTTGGACATAGAGTGGCTTTAGAGAGTGGCTTTGGAGAGTGGCTTTGGACAGTGGCTTTTGACATAGAGTGGCTTAGGAGAGTGGCTTTGGACAGTGGCTTTGGACAGTGGCTTTGGACATAGAGTGGCTTTGGAGAGTGGCTTTGGAGAGTGGCTTTGGACAGTGGCTATGGACATAGAGTGACTTTCGACAGTGGCTTTGTAGAGTGGCTTTGGACAGTGGCTTTGGACATAGAGTGGCTTTGGACAGTGGCTTTGGTGAGTGGCTTTGGACAGTGGCTTTGGACATAGAGTGGCTTTGGACAGTGGCTTTGGAGAGTGGCTTTGGACAGTGGCTTTGGACATAGAGTGGCTTTGGACAGTGGCTTTGGATAGTGGCTTTGGACAGTGGCTTTGGACATAGAGTGGCTTTGGACAGTGGCTTTGGAGAGTGGCTTTGGACAGTGGGTTTGGACATAGAGTGGCTTTGGTCAGTGGCTTTGGAGAGTGTCTTTGGACAGTGGCTTTGGACATAGAGTGGCTTTGGACAGTGGCTTTGGAGAGTGGCTTTGGACAGTGGCTTTGGACATAGAGTGGCTTTGGATAGTGGCTTTGGACAGTGGCTTTGGACAGTGGCTTTGGACATAGAGTGGCTTTGGACAATGGCTTTGGACAGTGGCTTTGGACAGTGGCTTTGGACATAGAGTGGCTTTGGACAGTGGCTTTGGACAGTGGCTTTGGACAGTGGCTTTGAACATAGAGTGGCTTTGGACAGTGGCTTTGGACAGTGGCTTTGGACAGTGGCTTTGAACATAGAGTGGCTTTGGACAGTGGCTTTGGACAGTGGCTTTGGACAGTGGCTTTGAACATAGAGTGGCTTTGGACATAGGCTTTGGACAGTGGCTTTGGACAGTAGCTTTGGACATAGAGTGGATTTGGACAGTGGCTTTGGACATTGGCTTTGGACAGTGGCTTTGTACATAGAGTGGCTTTGGACAGTGGCTTTGGACAGTGGCTTTGGACAGTGGCTTTGGACAGTGGCTTTGGACATAGAGTGGCTTTGGACAGTGGCTTTAGACAGTGGCTTTGGACAGTGGCTTTGGACATAGAGTGGCTTTGGACAGTGGCTTTGGACAGTGGCTTTGGACAGTGGCTTTGAACATAGAGTGGCTTTGGACAGTGGCTTTGGACAGTGGCTTTGGACAGTGGCTTTGAGCATAGAGTGGCTTTGGACAGTGGCTTTGGACAGTGGCTTTGGACAGTAGCTTTGGAAATAGAGTGGATTTGGACAGTGGCTTTGGACATTGGCTTTGGACAGTGGCTTTGTACATAGAGTGGCTTTGGACAGTGGCTTTGGACAGTGGCTTTGGACAGTGGCTTTGGACATAGAGTGGCTTTGGACATAGAGTGGCTTTGGACAGTGGCTTTGGACAGTGGCTTTGGAAATAGAGTGGCTGTGGACAGTGGCTTTGGAAAGTGTCTTTGGACAGTGGCTTTGGACATGGAGTGGCTTTGGACAGTGGCTTTGGACAGTGGCTTTGGACTGTGGCTTTAGACAGTGGCTTTGGACAGTGGCTTTGGACATAGAGTGGCTTTGGACATACAGTGGCTTTGGACAGTGGCTTTGGACAGTGGCTTTGGACAGTGGCTTTGGACATAGAGTGGTTTTGGACATACAGTGGCTTTGGACAGTGGCTTTGGACATACAGTGGCTTTGGACATACAGTGGCTTTGGACAGTGGCTTTGGACATAAAGTGGCTTTGGACATACAGTGGCTTTGGACAGTGGCTTTGGACATACAGTGGCTTTGGACAGTGGCTTTGGACATACAGTGGCTTTGGACATACAGTGGCTTTGGATAGTGGCTTTGGACATACAGTGTCTTTGACATACAGTGGCTTTGGACATACAGTGGCTTTGGACAGTGGCTTTGGATAGTGGCTTTGGACAGTGGCTTTGGACAAAGAGTGGTTTAGGACAGTGGCTTTGGAGAGTGGCTTTGGACAGTGGCTTTGGACATAGAGTGGTTTAGGACAGTGGCTTTGAAGAGTGGCTTTGGACAGTGGCTTTGGACATAGAGTGGCTTTGGACAGTGGCTTTGGACAGTGGCTTTGGACAGTGGCTTTGGACATAGAGTGGCTTTGGACAGTGGCTTTGGACAGTGGCTTTGGACAGTGGCTTTGAACATAAAGTGACTTTGGACAGTGGCTTTGGACAGTGGCTATGGACATAGAGTGGCTTTGGACATAGAGTGGCTTTGGACAGTGGCTTTGGACAGTGGCTTTGGACATAGAGTGGCTGTGGACAGTGGCTTTGTAAAGTGGCTTTGGACAGTGGCTTTGGACATAGAGTGGCTTTGGACAGTGGCTTTGGACAGTGGCTTTGGACTGTGGCTTTGGACAGTGGCTTTGGACAGTGGCTTTGGACATAGAGTGGCTTTGCTCATACAGTGGCTTTGGACAGTGGCTTTGGACAGTGGCTTTGGACAGTGGCTTTGGACATCGAGTGGTTTTGGACATACAGTGGCTTTGGACAGTGGCTTTGGACAAACAGCGGCTTTGGACATACAGTGGCTTTGGACAGTTGCTTTGGACATACAGTGGCTTTGGACATACAGTGGCTTTGGGCAGTGGCTTTGGACATACAGTGGCTTTAGACAGTGGCTTTGGACATACAGTGGCTTTGGACATACAGTGGCTCTGGATAGTTGCTTTGGACATACAGTGGCTTTGGACATACAGTGGCTTTGGACATACAGTGGCTTTGGACAGTGGCTTTGGAGAGTGGCTTTGGACAGTGGCTTTGGACATAGAGTGGTTTAGGACAGTGGCTTTGGAGAGTGGCTTTGGACAGTGGCTTTGGACATAGAGTGGTTTAGGACAGTGGCTTTGAAGAGTGGCTTTGGACAGTGGCTTTGGACATAGAGTGGCTTTGGACAGTGGCTTTGGACAGTGGCTTTGGACAGTGGCTTTGGACATATAGTGGCTTTGGACAGTGGCTTTGGACAGTGGCTTTGGACAGTGGCTTTGGACATAGAGTGGCTTTGGACAGTGGCTTTGGACAGTGGCTTTGGACAGTGGCTTTGGACATAGAATTGCTTTGGACAGTGGCTTTGGACATAGAGTGGCTTTGGACAGTGGCTTTGGAGAGTGGATATGGACAGTGGCTTTGGACATAGAGTGGCTTTAGATAGTGGCTTTGGACAGTGGCTTTGGACAGTGGCTTTGGACATAGAGTGGTTTTGGAGAGTGGTTATGGACAGTGGCTTTGGACATTGGCTTTGGACATAGAGTGGCTTTGGAGAGTGGCTTTGGACAGTGGCTTTGGACAGTGGCTTTGGACATAGAGTGGCTTTGGAGAGTGGCTATGGACAGTGGCTTTGGACAGTGGCTTTGGACATAGAGTGGCTTTGAAAAGTGGCTTTGGAGAGTAGCTTTGGACAGTGGCTTTGGACATAGAGTGGCTCTGGAGAGTGGCTTTGGAGAGTGGCTTTGGAGAGTGGCTTTTGACAGTGGCTTTGGAGATAGAGTTGCATTGGAGAGTGTCTTTGGAGATTGGCTTTGGACAGTGGCTTTGGACATAGAGTGGCTTTGGACAGTGGCTTTGGAGAGTGGCTTTGGACAGTGGCTTTGGACATAGAGTGGCTTTGGACAGTGGCTTTGGACAGTGGCTTTGGTGAGTGGCTTTGGACAGTGGCTTTGGACATAGAGTGGCTTTGGACAGTGGCTTTGGATAGTGGCTTTGGACAGTGGCTTTGGAAATAGAGTGGCTTTGGACAGAGGCTTTAGACAGTGGCTTTGGACAGTGGCTTTGGACATAGAGTGGCTTTGGACAGTGGCTTTGGACATAGAGTGGCTTTGGACAGTGGCTTTGGACATAGAGTGGCTTTGGACAGTGGCTTTGGACAGTGGCTTTGGACAGTGGCTTTGGACATAGAGTGGCTTTGGACAGTGGCTTTGGACAGTAACTTTGGACAGTGGCTTTGGACATAGAGAGGCTTTGGACAGTGGCTTTGAACAGTGGCTTTGGACAGTGGCTTTGGACATAGAGTGGCTTTGGACAGTTGATTTGGACAGTGGCTTTGGACATACAGTGGCTTTGAACAACGGCTTTGGACAGTGGCTTTGGACATACAGTGGTTTTGGACAGTGGCTTTGGGCAGTGGCTTTCGACATAAAGTGGCTTTGGACATAAAGTGGCTTTGGACAGTGAAGGAAGACAGTGGCTTTGGACATACAGTGGCATTAGAGTGTGGCTTTGGGCAGTGGCTTTGGACATACAGTACCTTTGGACAATGGCTTTGGACAGTGGCTTTGGACAGTGAAGGAAGACAGTGGCTTTGGACATACAGTGGCATTAGAGTGTGGCTTTGGGCAGTGGCTTTGGACATACAGTGCCTTTGGACAATGGATTTGGACAGTGGCGTTGGACATACAGTGTCTTTGAACAGTGGCTTTGGACAGTGGCTTTGGTCAGTGGCTTTGGACATACAGTAGCTTTGGACAGTGGATTTGTACAGTAGCTTTGGACAGTGGCTTTGGACATAGAGTGGCTTTGGAGAGTGGCTTTGGAAAGTGACTTTGGACAGTGGCTTTGGACATAGAGTGGCTTTGGAGAGTGGCTTTGGACAGTGGCTTTGGACAGTGGCTTTGGACATAGAGTGGCTTTGGAGAGTGGCTTTGGAGAGTGGCTTTGGACAGTGGCTTTTTGGAGAGTGGCTTTGGACAGTGGCTTTGGAAAGTGATTTTGGACATAGAGTGGCTTTGTAGAGTGGCTTTGGAGAGTGGCTTTGGACAGTGGCTTTGGACATAGAGTGGCTTTGGACTGTGGCTTTGGACAGTGGCTTTGGACAGTGGCTTTGAACATAGAGTGGCTTTGGACAGTGGCTTTGGACAGTGGCTTTGGACAGTGGCTTTGGACATAGAGTGGCTTAGGACAGTGGCTTTGGAGAGTGGCTTTGGACAGTGGCTTTGGACATAGAGTGGCTTTGGACAGTGCCTTTGGAGAGTGGCTTTGGAGAGTAGCTTTGGACATAGAATGGCTTTGGACAGTGGATTTGGAGAGTGGCTTTGGACAGTGGCTTTGGAGATAGAGTGGCTTTGGACAGTGGCTTTGGAGAGTGGCTTTGGACAGTGGCTTTGGACATAGAGTGGCTTTGGACAGTGGCTTTGGAGAGTGGCTTTGGACAGTGGCTTTGGACATAGAGTGGCTTTGGAAAGTGGCTTTGGAGAGTGGCTTTGGACAGTGGCTTTGGACATAGAGTTGCTTTGGACAGTGGCTTTGGACAGTGGCTTTGGACAGTGGCTTTGGACATAGAGTGGCTTTGGACAGTGGCTTTAGACAGTGGCTTTGGACAGTGTCTTTGGACATAGAGTGGTTTTGGACAGTGGCTTTGGAGAGTGGCTTTGGACAGTGGCTTTGGACATAGAGTGGCTTTGGACAGTGGCATTGGAGAGTGGCTTTGGACAGTGGCTTTGGACATAGAGTGGCTTTGGACAGTGGCTTTGGAGAGTGGCTTTGGACAGTGGCTTTGGACATAGAGTGGCTTTGGACAGTGGCTTTGGATAGTGGCTTTGGACAGTGGCTTTGGACATAGAGTGGCTTTGGTCAGTGGCTTTGGAGAGTGTCTTTGGACAGTGGCTTTGGACATAGAGTGGGTTTGGACAGTGGCTTTGGAGAGTGGCTTTGGACAGTGGCTTTGGACATAGAGTGGCTTTGGACAATGGCTTTGGACAGTGGCTTTGGACAGTGGCTTTGGACATAGAGTGGCTTTGGACAGTGGCTTTAGACAGTGGCTTTGGACAGTGGCTTTGGACATAGAGTGGCTTTGGACAGTGGCTTTGGACAGTGGCTTTGGACAGTGGCTTTGAACATAGAGTGGCTTTGGACAGTGGCTTTGGACAGTGGCTTTGGACAGTGGCTTTGAACATAGAGTGGCTTTGGACAGTGGCTTTGGACAGTGGCTTTGGACAGTGGCTTTGAACATAGAGTGGCTTTGGACATAGGCTTTGGACAGTGGCTTTGGACAGTAGCTTTGGACATAGAGTGGATTTGGACAGTGGCTTTGGACATTGGCTTTGGACAGTGGCTTTGTACATAGAGTGGCTTTGGACAGTGGCTTTGGACAGTGGCTTTGGACAGTGGCTTTGGACATAGAGTGGCTTTGGACATAGAGTGGCTTTGGACAGTGGCTTTGGACAGTGGCTTTGGAAATAGAGTGGCTGTGGACAGTAGCTTTGGAAAGTGGCTTTGGACAGTGGCTTTGGACATGGAGTGGCTTTGGACAGTGGCTTTGGACAGTGGCTTTGGACTGTGGCTTTAGACAGTGGCTTTGGACAGTGGCTTTGGACATAGAGTGGCTTTGGACATACAGTGGCTTTGGACAGTGGCTTTGGACAGTGGCTTTGGACAGTGGCTTTGGACATAGAGTGGTTTTGGACATACAGTGGCTTTGGACAGTGGCTTTGGACATACAGTGGCTTTGGACATACAGTGGCTTTGGACAGTGGCTTTGGACATAAAGTGGCTTTGGACATACAGTGGCTTTGGACAGTGGCTTTGGACATACAGTGGCTTTGGACAGTGGCTTTGGACATACAGTGGCTTTGGACATACAGTGGCTTTGGATAGTGGCTTTGGACATACAGTGTCTTTGGACATACAGTGGCTTTGGACATACAGTGGCTTTGGACAGTGGCTTTGGATAGTGGCTTTGGACAGTGGCTTTGGACAAAGAGTGGTTTAGGACAGTGGCTTTGGAGAGTGGCTTTGGACAGTGGCTTTGGACATAGAGTGGTTTAGGACAGTGGCTTTGAAGAGTGGCTTTGGACAGTGGCTTTGGACATAGAGTGGCTTTGGACAGTGGCTTTGGACAGTGGCTTTGGATAGTGGCTTTGGACATAGAGTGGCTTTGGACAGTGGCTTTGGACAGTGGCTTTGGACAGTGGCTTTGAACATAAAGTGGCTTTGGACAGTGGCTTTGGACAGTGGCTATGGACATAGAGTGGCTTTGGACATAGAGTGGCTTTGGACAGTGGCTTTGGACAGTGGCTTTGGACATAGAGTGGCTGTGGACAGTGGCTTTGTAAAGTGGCTTTGGACAGTGGCTTTGGACATAGAGTGGCTTTGGACAGTGGCTTTGGACAGTGGCTTTGGACTGTGGCTTTGGACAGTGGCTTTGGACAGTGGCTTTGGACATAGAGTGGCTTTGCTCGTACAGTGGCTTTGGACAGTGGCTTTGGACAGTGGCTTTGGACAGTGGCTTTGGACATCGAGTGGTTTTGGACATACAGTGGCTTTGGACAGTGGCTTTGGACAAACAGCGGCTTTGGACATACAGTGGCTTTGGACAGTTGCTTTGGACATACAGTGGCTTTGGACATACAGTGGCTTTGGGCAGTGGCTTTGGACATACAGTGGCTTTAGACAGTGGCTTTGGACATACAGTGGCTTTGGACATACAGTGGCTCTGGATAGTGGCTTTGGACATACAGTGGCTTTGGACATACAGTGGCTTTGGACATACAGTGGCTTTGGACAGTGGCTTTGGAGAGTGGCTTTGGACAGTGGCTTTGGACATAGAGTGGTTTAGGACAGTGGCTTTGGAGAGTGGTTTTGGACAGTGGCTTTGGACATAGAGTGGTTTAGGACAGTGGCTTTGAAGAGTGGCTTTGGACAGTGGCTTTGGACATAGAGTGGCGTTGGACAGTGGCTTTGGACAGTGGCTTTGGACAGTGGTTTTGGACATAGAGTGGCTTTTGACAGTGGCTTTGGACAGTGGCTTTGGACAGTGGCTTTGGACATAGAGTGGCTTTGGACAGTGGCTTTGGACAGTGGCTTTGGACAGTGGCTTTGGACATAGAATTGCTTTGGACAGTGGCTTTGGACATAGAGTGGCTTTGGACAGTGGCTTTGGACAGTGGATATGGACAGTGGCTTTGGACATAGAGTGGCTTTAGATAGTGGGTTTGGACAGTGGCTTTGGACAGTGGCTTTGGACATAGAGTGGTTTTGGAGAGTGGTTATGGACAGTGGCTTTGGACATTGGCTTTGGACATAGAGTGGCTTTGGAGAGTGGCTTTGGACAGTGGCTTTGGACAGTGGCTTTGGACATAGAGTGGCTTTGGAGAGTGGCTTTGGACAGTGGCTTTGGACAGTGGCTTTGGACATAGAGTGGCTTTGAAAAGTGGCTTTGGAGAGTAGCTTTGGACAGTGGCTTTGGACATAGAGTGGCTGTGGAGAGTGGCTTTGGAGAGTGGCTTTGGAGAGTGGCTTTTGACAGTGGCTTTGGAGATAGAGTGGCATTGGAGAGTGGCTTTGGAGATTGGCTTTGGACAGTGGCTTTGGACATAGAGTGGCTTTGGACAGTGGCTTTGGAGAGTGGCTTTGGACAGTGGCTTTGGACATAGAGTGGCTTTGGACAGTGGCTTTGGTGAGTGGCTTTGGACAGTGGCTTTGGACATAGAGTGGCTTTGGACAGTGGCTTTGGATAGTGGCTTTGGACAGTGGCTTTGGACATAGAGTGGCTTTGGACAGTGGCTTTAGACAGTGGCTTTGGACAGTGGCTTTGGACATAGAGTGGCTTTGGACAGTGGCTTTGGACATAGAGTGGCTTTGGACAGTGGCTTTGGACATAGAGTGGCTTTGGACAGTGGCTTTGGACAGTGGCTTTGGACAGTGGCTTTGGATATAGAGTGGCTTTGGACAGTGGCTTTGGACAGTAACTTTGTACAGTGGCTTTGGACATAGAGAGGCTTTGGACAGTGGCTTTGAACAGTGGCTTTGGACAGTGGCTTTGGACATAGAGTGGCTTTGGACAGTTGATTTGGACAGTGGCTTTGGACATACAGTGGCTTTGAACAACGGCTTTGGACAGTGGCTTTGGACATACAGTGGCTTTGGACAGTGGCTTTGGGCAGTGGCTTTCGACATAAAGTGGCTTTGGACATAAAGTGGCTTTGGACAGTGAAGGAAGACAGTGGCTTTGGACATACAGTGGCATTAGAGTGTGGCTTTGGGCAGTGGCTTTGGACATACAGTGCCTTTGGACAATGGCTTTGGACAGTGGCTTTGGACATACAGTGTCTTTGAACAGTGGCTTTGGACAGTGGCTTTGGTCAGTGGCTTTGGACATACAGTAGCTTTGGACAGTGGATTTGTACAGTAGCTTTGGACAGTGGCTTTGGACATAGAGTGGCTTTGGAGAGTGGCTTTGGAAAGTGACTTTGGACAGTGGCTTTGGACATAGAGTGGCTTTGGAGAGTGGCTTTGGACAGTGGCTTTGGACAGTGGCTTTGGACATAGAGTGGCTTTGGAGAGTGGCTTTGGAGAGTGGCTTTGGACAGTGGCTTTTTGGAGAGTGGCTTTGGACAGTGGCTTTGGAAAGTGATTTTGAACATAGAGTGGCTTTGTAGAGTGGCTTTGGAGAGTGGCTTTGGACAGTGGCTTTGGACATAGAGTGGCTTTGGACTGTGGCTTTGGACAGTGGCTTTGGACAGTGGCTTTGGACATAGAGTGGCTTTGGACAGTGGCTTTGGACAGTGGCTTTAGACAGTGGCTTTGGACATAGAGTGGCTTTGGACAGTGGCTTTGGTGAGTGGCTTTGGACAGTGGCTTTGGACATAGAGTGGCTTTGGACAGTGGCTTTGGATAGTGGCTTTGGACAGTGGCTTTGGACATAGAGTGGCTTTGGACAGTGGCTTTAGACAGTGGCTTTGGACAGTGGCTTTTGACATAGAGTGGCTTTGGACAGTGGCTTTGGACATAGAGTGGCTTTGGACAGTGGCTTTGGACATAGAGTGGCTTAGGACAGTGGCTTTGGACAGTGGCTTTGGACAGTGGCTTTGGACATAGAGTGGCTTTGGACAGTGGCTTTGGACAGTAACTTTGTACAGTGGCTTTGGACATAGAGAGGCTTTGGACAGTGGCTTTGAACAGTGGCTTTGGACAGTGGCTTTGGACATAGAGTGGCTTTGGACAGTTGATTTGGACAGTGGCTTTGGACATACAGTGGCTTTGAACAACGGCTTTGGACAGTGGCTTTGGACATACAGTGGCTTTGGACAGTGGCTTTGGGCAGTGGCTTTCGACATAAAGTGGCTTTGGACATAAAGTGGCTTTGGACAGTGAAGGAAGACAGTGGCTTTGGACATACAGTGGCATTAGAGTGTGGCTTTGGGCAGTGGCTTTGGACATACAGTGCCTTTGGACAATGGCTTTGGACAGTGGCTTTGGACATACAGTGTCTTTGAACAGTGGCTTTGGACAGTGGCTTTGGTCAGTGGCTTTGGACATACAGTAGCTTTGGACAGTGGATTTGTACAGTAGCTTTG
Organism: Cladorhizidae sp. MBARI D1340-BT2; assembly: GCA_028752905.1. Classification (NCBI taxonomy): domain Eukaryota; kingdom Metazoa; phylum Porifera; class Demospongiae; order Poecilosclerida; family Cladorhizidae; species Cladorhizidae sp. MBARI D1340-BT2. The sequence continues at coordinate 26,991,017 of JAQNBH010000017.1, read as the reverse complement.
GACAGTGGCTTTGGACATAGAGTGGCTTTGGAGAGTGGCTTTGGAAAGTGACTTTGGACAGTGGCTTTGGACATAGAGTGGCTTTGGAGAGTGGCTTTGGACAGTGGCTTTGGACAGTGGCTTTGGACATAGAGTGGCTTTGGAGAGTGGCTTTGGAGAGTGGCTTTGGACAGTGGCTTTTTGGAGAGTGGCTTTGGAAAGTGGCTTTGGAAAGTGATTTTGGACATAGAGTGGCTTTGTAGAGTGGCTTTGGAGAGTGGCTTTGGACAGTGGCTTTGTACATAGAGTGGCTTTGGACTGTGGCTTTGGACAGTGGCTTTGGACAGTGGCTTTGGACATAGAGTGGCTTTGGACAGTGGCTTTGGACAGTGGCTTTAGACAGTGGCTTTGGACATAGAGTGGCTTAGGACAGTGGCTTTGGAGAGTGGCTTTGGACAGTGGCTTTGGACATAGAGTGGCTTTGGACAGTGCCTTTGGAGAGTGTCTTTGGAGAGTAGCTTTGGACATAGAACGGCTTTGGACAGTGGATTTGGAGAGTGGCTTTGGACAGTGGCTTTGGAGATAGAGTGGCTTTGGACAGTGGCTTTGGAGAGTGGCTTTGGACAGTGGCTTTGGACATAGAGTGGCTTTGGACAGTGGCTATGGAGAGTGGCTTTGGACAGTGGCTTTGGACATAGAGTGGCTTTGGAAAGTGGCTTTGGAGAGTGGCTTTGGACAGTGGCTTTGGACATAGAGTTGCTTTGGACAGTGGCTTTGGACAGTGGCTTTGGACAGTGGCTTTGGACATAGAGTGGCTTTGGACAGTGGCTTTAGACAGTGGCTTTGGACAGTGTCTTTGGACATAGAGTGGTTTTGGACAGTGGCTTTGGAGAGTGGCTTTGGACAGTGGCTTTGGACATAGAGTGGCTTTGGACAGTGGCGTTGGAGAGTGGCTTTGGACAGTGGCTTTGGACATAGAGTGGCTTTGGACAGTGGCTTTGGAGAGTGGCTTTGGACAGTGGCTTTGGACATAGAGTGGCTTTGGACAGTGGCTTTGGATAGTGGCTTTGGACAGTGGCTTTGGACATAGAGTGGCTTTGGACAGTGGCTTTAGACAGTGGCTTTGGACAGTGGCTTTGGACATAGAGTGGCTTTGGACAGTGGCTTTGGACATAGAGTGGCTTTGGACAGTGGCTTTGGACATAGAGTGGCTTTGGACAGTGGCTTTGGACAGTGGCTTTGGACAGTGGCTTTGGACATAGAGTGGCTTTGGACAGTGGCTTTGGACAGTAACTTTGGACAGTGGCTTTGGACATAGAGAGGCTTTGGACAGTGGCTTTGAACAGTGGCTTTGGACAGTGGCTTTGGACATAGAGTGGCTTTGGACAGTTGATTTGGACAGTAGCTTTGGACATACAGTGGCTTTGAACAACGGCTTTGGACAGTGGCTTTGGACATACAGTGGCTTTGGACAGTGGCTTTGGGCAGTGGCTTTCGACATAAAGTCGCTTTGGACATAAAGTGGCTTTGGACAGTGCCTTAGGACAGTGGCTTTGGACATACAGTGGCATTAGAGTGTGGCTTTGGACAGTGGCTTTGGACATACAGTGCCTTTGGACAGTGGCTTTGGACAGTGGCTTTGGACATACAGTGTCTTTGGACAGTGGCTTTGGACAGTGGCTTTGGTCAGTGGCTTTGGACATACAGTAGCTTTGGACAGTGGATTTGTACAGTAGCTTTGGACAGTGGCTTTGGACATAGAGTGGCTTTGGAGAGTGGCTTCGGAGAGTAGCTTTGGACAGTGGCTTTGAACATAGAGTGGCTTTGGACAGTGGTTTTGGACAGTGGCTTTGGACATAGAGTGGCTTGGAAAGTGGCTTTGGAGAGTGGCTTTGGACAGTGGCTTTGGACATAGAGTGGCTTTGGACAGTGGCTTTGGACAGTGGCTTTGGACAGTGGCTTTGGACATAGAGTGGTTTGGACAGTGGCTTTAGACAGTGGCTTTGGACAGTGGCTTTGGACATAGAGTGGCTTTGGACAGTGGCTTTGGAGAGTGGCTTTGGACAGTGGCTTTGGACATAGAGTGGCTTTGGACAGTGGCTTTGGACAGTGGCTTTGGACAGTGGCTTTGTACATAGAGTGGCTTTGGACAGTGGCTTTGGACAGTGGCTTTAGACAGTGGCTTTGGACATAGAGTGGCTTTGGACAGTGGCTTTGGAGATTGGCTTTGGACAGTGGCTTTGGACATAGAGTGGCTTTGGACAGTGGCTTTGGAGAGTGGCTTTGGACAGTGGCTTTGGACATAGAGTGGCTTTAGTCAGTGGCTTTGGAGAGTGGCTTTGGACAGTGGCTTTGGACGTAGAGTGGCTTTGGACAGTGGCTTTGGACAGTGGCTTTGGACAGTGGCTTTGGACGTAGAGTGGCTTTGGACAATGGCTTTGGACAGTGGCTTTGGACAGTGCCTTTGGACATAGAGAGTGGCTTTGGACAGTGGCTTTAGACATAGAGTGGCTTTGGAGAGTGGCATTGGAGAATGGCTTTGGACAGTGGCTTTGGACATAGAGTGGCTTTGGAGAGTGGCTTCGGAGAGTAGCTTTGGACAGTGGCTTTGAACATAGAGTGGCTTTGGACAGTGGCTTTGGACAGTGGCTTTGGACATAGAGTGGCTTTGGACAGTGGCTTTGGATAGTGGCTTTGGACAGTGGCTTTGGACATAGAGTGGCTTTGGACAGTGGCTTTGTAGAGTGGCTTTGGACAGTGGCTTTGGACATAGAGTGGCTTTGAACAGTGGCTTCGGAGAGTAGCTTTGGACAGTGGCTTTGAACATAGAGTGTCTTTGGACAGTGGCTTTGGACAGTGGCTTTGGACAGTGGCTTTGGAAATAGAGTGGCTTTGGGCAGTGGCTTTAGATAGTGGCTTTGGATAGTGGCTTTGGACATAGAGTGGCTTTGGATAGTGGCTTTGGAGAGTGGCTTTGGACAGTGGCTTTGGACATAGAGTGGCTTTGGACAGTTGCTTTGGACAGTGGCTTTGGACAGTGGCTTTGGACATAGAGTGGCTTTGGACAGTGGCTTTGGACAGTGGCTTTGGACAGTGGCTTTGGACATAGAGTGGCTTTGGACAGTTGCTTTGGACAGTTGCTTTGGACATACAGTGTCTTTGGACAGTGGCTTTGGACAGTGGCTTTGGTCAGTGGCTTTGGACATACAGTAGCTTTGGACAGTGGATTTGTACAGTAGCTTTGGACAGTGGCTTTGGACATAGAGTGGCTTTGGAGAGTAGCTTTGGACAGTGACTTTGGACAGTGGCTTTGGACATAGAGTGGCTTTGGAGAGTGGCTTTGGACAGTGGCTTTGGACAGTGGCTTTGGACATAGAGTGGCTTTGGAGAGTGGCTTTGGAGAGTGGCTTTGGACAGTGGCTTTTTGTAGAGTGGCTTTGGACAGTGGCTTTGGACAGTGATTTTGGACATAGAGTGGCTTTGTAGAGTGGCTTTGGAGAGTGGCTTTGGACAGTGGCTTTGGACATAGAGTGGCTTTGGAGAGTGGCTTCGGAGAGTAGCTTTGGACAGTGGCTTTGAACATAGAGTGGCTTTGGACAGTGGCTTTGGACAGTGGCTTTGGACATAGAGTGGCTTTGGACAGTGGCTTTGGATAGTGGCTTTGGACAGTGGCTTTGGACATAGAGTGGCTTTGGACAGTGGCTTTGTAGAGTGGCTTTGGACAGTGGCTTTGGACATAGAGTGGCTTTGAACAGTGGCTTCGGAGAGTAGCTTTGGACAGTGGCTTTGAACATAGAGTGTCTTTGGACAGTGGCTTTGGACAGTGGCTTTGGACAGTGGCTTTGGAAATAGAGTGGCTTTGGGCAGTGGCTTTAGATAGTGGCTTTGGATAGTGGCTTTGGACATAGAGCGGCTTTGGATAGTGGCTTTGGAGAGTGGCTTTGGACAGTGGCTTTGGACATAGAGTGGCTTTGGACAGTTGCTTTGGACAGTGGCTTTGGACAGTGGCTTTGGACATAGAGTGGCTTTGGACAGTGGCTTTGGACAGTGGCTTTGGACAGTGGCTTTGGACATAGAGTGGCTTTGGACAGTTGCTTTGGACAGTTGCTTTGGACATACAGTGTCTTTGGACAGTGGCTTTGGACAGTGGCTTTGGTCAGTGGCTTTGGACATACAGTAGCTTTGGACAGTGGATTTGTACAGTAGCTTTGGACAGTGGCTTTGGACATAGAGTGGCTTTGGAGAGTAGCTTTGGACAGTGACTTTGGACAGTGGCTTTGGACATAGAGTGGCTTTGGAGAGTGGCTTTGGACAGTGGCTTTGGACAGTGGCTTTGGACATAGAGTGGCTTTGGAGAGTGGCTTTGGAGAGTGGCTTTGGACAGTGGCTTTTTGTAGAGTGGCTTTGGACAGTGGCTTTGGACAGTGATTTTGGACATAGAGTGGCTTTGTAGAGTGGCTTTGGACAGTGGCTTTGGACAGTGGCTTTGGACATAGAGTGGCTTAGGACAGTGGCTTTGGAGAGTGGCTTTGGACAGTGGCTTTGGACATAGAGTGGCTTTGGACAGTGCCTTTCGAGAGTGGCTTTGGAGAGTGGCTTTGGACATAGAGTGGCTTTGGACAGTGGATTTGGAGAGCGGCTTTGGACAGTGGCTTTGGACATAGAGTGGCTTTGGACAGTGGCTTTGGAGAGTGGCTTTGGACAGTGGCTTTGGACATAGAGTGGCTTTGGACAGTGGCTTTGGAGAGTGGCTTTGGACAGTGGCTTTGGACATAGAGTGGCTTTGGAAAGTGGCTTTGGAGAGTGGCTTTGGACAGTGGCTTTGGACATAGAGTGGCTTTGGACAGTGGCTTCGGAGAGTAGCTTTGGACAGTCGCTTTGAACATAGAGTGGCTTTGGACAGTGGCTTTGGACAGTGGCTTTGGACAGTGGCTTTGGACATATAGTGGCTTTGGACAGTGGCTTTAGACAGTGGCTTTGGACAGTGGCTTTGGACATAGAGTGGCTTTGGACAGTGGCTTTGGAGAGTGGCTTTGGACAGTGGCTTTGGACATAGAGTGGCTTTGGATAGTGGCTTTGGACAGTGGCTTAGGACAGTGGCTTTGGACATAGAGTGGCTTTGGACAGTGGCTTTGGAGATTGGCTTTGGACAGTGGCTTTGGACATAGAGTGGCTTTGGACAGTGGCTTTAGAGAGTGGCTTTGGACAGTGGCTTTTGACATAGAGTGGCTTTAGTCAGTGGCTTTGGAGAGTGGCTTTGGACAGTGGCTTTGGACGTAGAGTGGCTTTGGACATTGGCTTTGGACAGTGGCTTTGGACAGTGGCTTTGGACATAGAGTAGCTTAGGACAATGGCTTTGGACAGTGGCTTTGGACAGTGGCTTTGGACATAGAGTGGCTTTGGACAGTGGCTTTGGAGAGTGGCTTTGGACAGTGGCTTTGGACATAGAGTGGCTTTGGACAGTGGCTTCAGAGAGTAGCTTTGGACAGTGGCTTTGAACATAGAGTGTCTTTGGACAGTGGCTTTGGACAGTGGCTTTGGACAGTGGCTTTGGAAATAGAGTGGCTTTGGACACTGGCTTTAGATAGTGGCTTTGGATAGTGGCTTTGGACATAGAGTGGCTTTGGATAGTGGCTTTGGTGAGTGGCTTTGGACAGTGGCTTTGGACATAGAGTGGCTTTGGACAGTTGCTTCGGACAGTGGCTTTGGACAGTGGCTTTGTACATAGAGTGGCTTTGGACAGTGGCTTTGGACAGTGGCTTTGGACAGTGGCTTTGGACATAGAGTGGCTTTGGACAGTTGCTTTGGACAGTTGCTTTGGACATACAGTGTCTTTGGACAGTGGCTTTGGACAGTGGCTTTGGTCAGTGGCTTTGGACATACAGTAGCTTTGGACAGTGGATTTGTACAGTAGCTTTGGACAGTGGCTTTGGACATAGAGTGGCTTTGGAGAGTGGCTTTGGACAGTAACTTTGGACAGTGGCTTTGGACATAGAGTGGCTTTGGAGAGTGGCTTTGGACAGTGGCTTTGGACAGTGGCTTTGGACATAGAGTGGCTTTGGAGAGTGGCTTTGGAGAGTGGCTTTGGACAGTGGCTTTTTGGAGAGTGGCTTTGGACAATGGCTTTGGACAGTGATTTTGGACATAGAGTGGCTTTGTAGAGTGGCTTTGGAGAGTGGCTTTGGACAGTGGCTTTGGACATAGAGTGGCTTTGGACAGTGGCTTTGGACATAGAGTGGCTTTGGACAGTGGCTTTGGACAGTGGCTTTGGACAGTGGCTTTGGACATAGAGTGGCTTAGGACAGTGGCTTTGGAGAGTGGCTTTGGACAGTGGCTTTGGACATAGAGTGGCTTTGTACAGTACCTTTCGAGAGTGGCTTTGGACAGTGGCTTTGGAGAGTGGCTTTGGACAGTGGCTTTGGACATAGAGTGGCTTTGGACAGTGGCTTTGGAGAGTGGCTTTGGACAGTGGCTTTGGACATAGAGTGGCTTTGGAAAGTGGCTTTGGAGAGTGGCTTTGGACAGTGGCTTTGGACATAGAGTGGCTTTGGACAGTGGCTTCGGAGAGTAGCTTTGGACCGTCGCTTTGAACATAGAGTGGCTTTGGACAGTGGCTTTGGACAGTGGCTTTGGACAGTGGCTTTGGACATATAGTGGCTTTGGACAGTGGCTTTAGACAGTGGCTTTGGACAGTGTCTTTGGACATAGAGTGGCTTTGGACAGTGGCTTTGGAGAGTGGCTTTGGACAGTGGCTTTGGACATAGAGTGGCTTTAGATAGTGGCTTTGGACAGTGGCTTAGGACAGTGGCTTTGGACATAGAGTGGCTTTGGACAGTGGCTTTGGACAGTGGCTTTGGACATAGAGTGGCTTTGGACAGTGGCTTTGGAGAGTGGCTTTGGACAGTGGCTTTGGACATAGAGTGGCTTTGGACAGAGGCTTTGGAGAGTTACTTTGGACAGTGGGTTTGGAAATAGAGTGGCTTTGGACAGTGGCTTTGGAGAGTGGCTTTGGACAGTGGCTTTGGACATAGAGTGGCTTTAGTCAGTGGGTTTGGAGAGTGGCTTTGGATAGTGGCTTTGGACAGTGGCTTTGGAAAGTGGCTTTGGACATAGAGTGGCTTTGGACAATGGCTTTGGACAGTGGCTTTGGACAGTGCCTTTGGACATAGAGAGTGGCTTTGGACAGTGGCTTTGGACATAGAGTGGCTTTGGAGAGTGGCTTTGGAGAATGGCTTTGGACAGTGGCTTTGGACATAGAGTGGCTTTGGAGAGTGGCTTCGGAGAGTAGCTTTGGACAGTGGCTTTGAACATAGAGTGGCTTTGGACAGTGGTTTTGGACAGTGGCTTTGGACAGTGGCTTTGGACATAGAGTGGCTTTGGACAGTGGCTTTGGAGAGTGGCTTTGGACAGTGGCTTTGGACATAGAGTGGCTTTGGACAGTGGCTTCGGAGAGTAGCTTTGGACAGTGGCTTTAAACATAGAGTGGCTTTGGACAGTGGCTATGGACAGTGGCTTTGGACAGTGTCTTTGGACATAGAGTGGCTTTGGACAGTGGCTTTGGAGAGTGGCTTTGGACAGTGGCTTTGGACATATAGTGGCTTTGGACAGAGGCTTTGGAGAGTTGTTTTGGACAGTGGGTTTGGACATAGAGTGGCTTTGGACAGTGGCTTTGGAGAATGGCTTTGGACAGTGGCTTTGGACATAGAGTGGCTTTAGTCAGTGGCTTTGGAGAGTGGCTTTGGACAGTGGCTTTGGACATAGAGTGGCTTGGGACAATGGCTTTGGACAGTGGCTTTGGACAGTGCCTTTGGACATAGAGAGTGGCTTTGGACAGTGGCTTTGGACATAGAGTGGCTTTGGAGAGTGGCTTTGGAGAATGGCTTTGGACAGTGGCTTTGGACATAGAGTGGCTTTGGAGAGTGGCTTCGGAGAGTAGCTTTGGACAGTGGCTTTGAACATAGAGTGGCTTTGGACAGTGGCTTTGGACAGTGGCTTTGGACAGTGGCTTTGGACATAGAGTGGCTTTGGACAGTGGCTTTGGAGAGTGGCTTTGGACAGTGGCTTTGGACATAGAGTGGCTTTGGAGAGTGGCTTCGGAGAGTAGCTTTGGTCAGTGGCTTTTAACATAGAGTGGCTTTGGACAGTGGCTATGGACAGTGGCTTTGGACAGTGGCTTTGGACATAGACTGGCTTTGGACAATGGCTTTAGATAGTGGCTTTGGACAGTGGCTTTGGACATAGAGTGGCTTTGGACAGTGGCTTTGGAGAGTGGCTTTGGACAGTGGCTTTGGACATAGAGTGGCTTTGGACAGTGGCTTTGGACAGTGGCTTTGGACAGTGGCTTTGGACATAGAGTGGCTTTGGACAGTGGCTTTGGACAGTGGCTTTGGACAGTGGCTTTGGACATAGAGTGGCTTTGGACAGTGGCTTTGGAGAGTGGCTTTGGACAGTGGCTTTGGACATAGAGTGGCTTTGGACAGTGGTTTTGGAGAGTGGCTTTGGACAGTGGGTTTGGACATAGAGTGGCTTTGGACAGTGGCTTTGGAGAGTGGCTTTGGACAGTGGCTTTGGACATAGAGTGGCTTTGGACAGTGGCTTTGGAGAGTGGCTTTGGACAGTGGCTTTGGACATAGAGTGGCTTTGGACAGTGGCTTTGGACAGTGGATTTGGACAGTGGCTTTGGACATAGAGTGGCTTTGGACAATGGCTTTGGACAGTGGCTTTGGACAATACCTTTGGACATAGAGAGTGGCTTTGGACAGTGGCTTTGGACATAGAGTGGCTTTGGATAGTGGCTTTGGAGAATGGCTTTGGACAGTGGCTTTGGACATAGAGTGGCTTTGGAGAGTGGCTTTGGAGAGTGGCTTTGGACAGTGGCTTTGGACATAGAGTGGCTTTGGAGAGTGGCTTTGGAGAGTGGCTTTGGACAGTGGCTTTGGATATAGAGTGGCTTAGGAGAGTGGCTTTGGACAGTGGCTTTGGATAGTGGCTTTGGACATAGAGTGGCTTTGGAGAGTGGCTTTGGAGAGTGGCTTTGGACAGTGGCTTTGGACATAGAGTGACTTTCGACAGTGGCTTTGTATAGTGGCTTTGGACAGTGGCTTTGGACATAGAGTGGCTTTGAACAGTGGCTTAGGAGAGTGGCTTTGGACAGTGGCTTTGGACAGTGGCTTTGGACATAGAGTGGCTTTGGAGAGTGGCTTTGGAGAGTGGCTTTGGACAGTGGCTTTGGACATAGAGTGACTTTCGACAGTGGCTTTGTAGAGTGGCTTTGGACAGTGGCTTTGGACATAGAGTGGCTTTGGACAGTGGCTTTGGAGAGTGGCTTTGGACAGTGGCTTTGGACATAGAGTGGCTTTGGACAGTGGCTTTGGAGAGTGGCTTTGGACAGTGGCTTTGGACATAGAGTGGCTTTGGACAGTGGCTTTGGAGAGTGGCTTTGGACAGTGGGTTTGGACATAGAGTGGCTTTGGACAGTGGCTTTGGAGAGTGGCTTTGGACAGTGGCTTTGGACATAGAGTGGCTTTGGACAGTGGCTTTGGGGAGTGGCTTTGGACAGTGGCTTTGGACATAGAGTGGCTTTGGACAGTGGCTTTGGACAGTGGCTTTGGACAGTGGCTTTGGAAATAGAGTGGCTTTGGACAATGGCTTTGGACAGTGGCTTTGGACAGTGCCTTTGGACATAGAGTGGATTTGGACAGTGGCTTTGGAGAGTGGCTTTGGACAGTGGCTTTGGACATAGAGTGGCTTTGGACAGTGTCTTTGGACAGTGGCTTTGGATAGTGGCTTTGGACATAGAGTGGCTTTGGACAGTGGCTTTGGAGAGTGGCTTTGGACAGTGGCTTTGGACATAGAGTGGCTTTGGACAGTGGCTTTGGACAGTGGCTTTGGACAGTGGCTTTGTACATAGAGTGGCTTTGGACAGTGGCTTTGGACAGTGGCTTTAGACAGTGGCTTTGGACATAGAGTGGCTTTGGACAGTGGCTTTGGAGATTGGCTTTGGACAGTGGCTTTGGACATAGAGTGGCTTTGGACAGTGGCTTTGGAGAGTGGCTTTGGACAGTGGCTTTGGACATAGAGTGGCTTTAGTCAGTGGCTTTGGAGAGTGGCTTTGGACAGTGGCTTTGGACGTAGAGTGGCTTTGGACAGTGGCTTTGGACAGTGGCTTTGGACAGTGGCTTTGGACATAGAGTGGCTTTGGACAATGGCTTTGGACAGTGGCTTTGGACAGTGCCTTTGGACATAGAGAGTGGCTTTGGATAGTGGCTTTGGACATAGAGTGGCTTTGGAGAGTGGCTTTGGAGAATGGCTTTGGACAGTGGCTTTGGACATAGAGTGGCTTTGGAGAGTGGCTTCGGAGAGTGGCTTTAGACAGTGGCTTTGGACATAGAGTGGCTTTGGACAGTGGCTTTGGACAGTGGCTTTGGACAGTGGCTTTGGACAGTGGCTTTGGACATAGAGTGTCTTTGGACATAGAGTGGCTTTGGACAGTGGCTTTGGACAGTGGCTTTGGACATAGAGTGGCTTTGGACAGAGGCTTTGGACAGTGGCTTTGGACATAGAGTGGCTTTGGACATAGAGTGGCTTTGGACTGTTGCTTTGGACAGTAGCTTTGGACAGTGGCTTTGGACATAGAGTGGCTGTGGACAGTGGCTTTGGAAAGTGGCTTTGGACAGTGGCTTTGGACATAGAGTGGCTTTGGACAGTGGCTTTGGACATTGGCTTTGGACTGTAGCTTTGGACAGTGGCTTTGGACAGTGGCTTTGGACATAGAGTGGTTTTGGACATACAGTGGCTTTGGACAGTGGCTTTGGACAGTGGCTTTGTACAGTGGCTTTGGACATAGAGTGGTTTTGGACATACAGTGGCTTTGGACAGTGGCTTTGGACATACAATGGCTTTGGACATACAGTGGCTTTGGACAGTGGCTTTGGACATACAGTGGCTTTGGACATACAGTGGCTTTGGACAGTGGCTTTGGACATACAGTGGCTTTAGACAGTGGCTTTGGACATACAGTGGCTTTGGACATACAGTGGCTTTGGATAGTGGCTTTGGACATACAGTGGCTTTGGACATACAGTGGCTTTGGACATACAGTGGCTTTGGACAGTGGCTTTGGAGAGTGGCTTTGGACAGTGGCTTTGGACATAGAGTGGTTTAGGACAGTGGCTTTGGAGAGTGGCTTTGGACAGTGGCTTTGGACATAGAGTGGTTTAGGACAGTGGCTTTGAAGAGTGGCTTTGGACAGTGGCTTTGGACATAGAGTGGCTTTGGACAGTGGCTTTGGACAGTGGCTTTGGACAGTGGCTTTGGACATAGAGTGGCTTTGGACAGTGGCTTTGGACAGTGGCTTTGGACAGTGGCTTTGGACATAGAGTGGCTTTGGACAGTGGCTTTGGACAGTGGCTTTGGACAGTGGCTTTGGACATAGAATTGCTTTGGACAGTGGCTTTAGACATAGAGTGGTTTTGGACAGTGGCTTTGGACAGTGGCTATGGACAGTGGCTTTGGACATAGAGTGGCTTTAGACGGTGGCTTTGGACAGTGACTTTGGACAGTGGCTTTGGACATAGAGTGGTTTTGGAGAGTGGCTTTGGACAGTGGCTTTGGACATTGGCTTTGGACATAGAGTGGCTTTAGAGAGTGGCTTTGGACAGTGGCTTTGAACAGTGGCTTTGGACATTGGCTTTGGACATAGAGTGGCTTTGGAGAGTGGCTTTGGACAGTGGCTTTGGACAGTGGCTTTGGACAGTGGCTTTGGACATAGAGTGGCTTTGAAGAGTGGCTTTGGAGAGTAGCTTTGGACAGTGGCTTTGGACATAGAGTGGCTTTGGAGAGTGGCTTTGGAGAGTGGCTTTGGAGAGTGGCTTTGGACAGTGGCTTTGAAGATATAGTGGCTTTGGAGAGTGGCTTTGGAGATTGGCTTTGGACAGTGGCTTTGGACATAGAGTGGCTTTGGACAGTGGCTTTGGAGAGTGGCTTTGGACAGTGGCTTTGGACATAGAGTGGCTTTGGACAGTGGCTTAGGAGAGTGGCTTTGGACAGTGGCTTTGGACATAGAGTGGATTTGGACAGTGGCTTTGGATAGTGGCTTTGGACAGTGGCTTTGGACATAGAGTGGATTTGGACAGTGGCTTTAGACAGTGGCTTTGGACAGTGGCTTTGGACATGGAGTGGCTTTGGACAGTGGCTTTAGACATAGAGTGGCTTTGGACAGTGGCTTTGGACATAGAGTGGCTTTGGACAGTGGCTTTGGACAGTGGCTTTGGACAGTGGCTTTGGACAGTGGCTTTGGACAGTGGCTTTGGACAGTGGCTTTGGACATAGAGTGGCTTTGGACAGTGGCTTTGGACAGTAACTTTGGACAATGGAGTTGGACATAGAGAGGCTTTGGACAAACAGTGGCTTTGGACAGTGGCTTTGGACAGTGGCTTTGGACATAGAGTGGCTTTGGACAGTGACTTTGGGCAGTGGCTTTCGACATAAAGTGGCTTTGGACATAAAGTGGCTTTGGACAGTGCCTTTGGACAGTGGCTTTGGACATACAGTGGCATTAGAGTGTGGCTTTGGACAGTGGCTTTGGACATACAGTGCCTTTGGACAGTGGCTTTGGACAGTGGCTTTGGACATACAGTATCTTTGGACAGTGGCTTTGGACAGTGGCTTTGGTCAGTGGCTTTGGACATACAGTAACTTTGGACAGTGGATTTGTACAGTAGCTTTGGACAGTGGCTTTGGACATAGAATGGTTTTGGAGAGTGGCTTTGGACAGTGACTTTCGACAGTGGCTTTGGACATAGAATGGCTTTGGAGAGTGGCTTTGGACAGTGGCTTTGGACAGTAGCTTTGGACATAGAGTGGCTTTGGACATAGAGTTGCTTTGGAGAGTGGCTTTGGAGAGTGGCTTTGGACAGTGGCTTTTTTGGAGAGTGTCTTTGGACAGTGGCTTTGGGCAGTGATTTTGGACATAGAGTGGCTTTGTAGAGTGGCTTTGGAGAGTGGCTTTGGACAGTGGCTTTGGACATAGAGTGGCTTTGGACAGTGGCTTTGGACAGTGGCTTTGGACAGTGGCTTTGGACATAGAGTGGCTTTGGACAGTGGCTTTGGACAGTGGCTTTGGACAGTGGCTTTGGACATAGAGTGGCTTAGGACAGTGGCTTTGGAGAGTGGCTTTGGACAGTGGCTTTGGACATAGAGTGGCTTTGGACAGTACCTTTCGAGAGTGGCTTTGGACAGTGGCTTTGGACATAGAGTGGCTTTGGACAGTGGCTTTGGAGAGTGGCTTTGGACAGTGGCTTTGGACATAGAGTGGCTTTGGACAGTGGCTTTGGAGAGTGGCTTTGGACAGTGGCTTTGGACATAGAGTGGCTTTGGAAAGTGGCTTTGGAGAGTGGCTTTGGACAGTGGCTTTGGACATAGAGTGGCTTTGGACAGTGGCTTCGGAGAGTAGCTTTGGACCGTCGCTTTGAACATAGAGTGGCTTTGGACAGTGGCTTTGGACAGTGGCTTTGGACAGTGGCTTTGGACATATAGTGGCTTTGGACAGTGGCTTTAGACAGTGGCTTTGGACAGTGGCTTTGGACATAGAGTGGCTTTGAACAGTGGCTTTGGAGAGTGGCTTTGGACAGTGGCTTTGGACATAGAGTGGCTTTAGATAGTGGCTTTGGACAGTGGCTTAGGACAGTGGCTTTGGACATAGAGTGGCTTTGGACAGTGGCTTTGGACAGTGGCTTTGGACAGTGGATATGGACAGTGGCTTTGGACATAGAGTGGCTTTAGATAGTGGGTTTGGACAGTGGCTTTGGACAGTGGCTTTGGACATAGAGTGGTTTTGGAGAGTGGTTATGGACAGTGGCTTTGGACATTGGCTTTGGACATAGAGTGGCTTTGGAGAGTGGCTTTGGACAGTGGCTTTGGACAGTGGCTTTGGACATAGAGTGGCTTTGGAGAGTGGCTTTGGACAGTGGCTTTGGACAGTGGCTTTGGACATAGAGTGGCTTTGAAAAGTGGCTTTGGAGAGTAGCTTTGGACAGTGGCTTTGGACATAGAGTGGCTGTGGAGAGTGGCTTTGGAGAGTGGCTTTGGAGAGTGGCTTTTGACAGTGGCTTTGGAGATAGAGTGGCATTGGAGAGTGGCTTTGGAGATTGGCTTTGGACAGTGGCTTTGGACATAGAGTGGCTTTGGACAGTGGCTTTGGAGAGTGGCTTTGGACAGTGGCTTTGGACATAGAGTGGCTTTGGACAGTGGCTTTGGTGAGTGGCTTTGGACAGTGGCTTTGGACATAGAGTGGCTTTGGACAGTGGCTTTGGATAGTGGCTTTGGACAGTGGCTTTGGACATAGAGTGGCTTTGGACAGTGGCTTTAGACAGTGGCTTTGGACAGTGGCTTTGGACATAGAGTGGCTTTGGACAGTGGCTTTGGACATAGAGTGGCTTTGGACAGTGGCTTTGGACATAGAGTGGCTTTGGACAGTGGCTTTGGACAGTGGCTTTGGACAGTGGCTTTGGATATAGAGTGGCTTTGGACAGTGGCTTTGGACAGTAACTTTGTACAGTGGCTTTGGACATAGAGAGGCTTTGGACAGTGGCTTTGAACAGTGGCTTTGGACAGTGGCTTTGGACATAGAGTGGCTTTGGACAGTTGATTTGGACAGTGGCTTTGGACATACAGTGGCTTTGAACAACGGCTTTGGACAGTGGCTTTGGACATACAGTGGCTTTGGACAGTGGCTTTGGGCAGTGGCTTTCGACATAAAGTGGCTTTGGACATAAAGTGGCTTTGGACAGTGAAGGAAGACAGTGGCTTTGGACATACAGTGGCATTAGAGTGTGGCTTTGGGCAGTGGCTTTGGACATACAGTGCCTTTGGACAATGGCTTTGGACAGTGGCTTTGGACATACAGTGTCTTTGAACAGTGGCTTTGGACAGTGGCTTTGGTCAGTGGCTTTGGACATACAGTAGCTTTGGACAGTGGATTTGTACAGTAGCTTTGGACAGTGGCTTTGGACATAGAGTGGCTTTGGAGAGTGGCTTTGGAAAGTGACTTTGGACAGTGGCTTTGGACATAGAGTGGCTTTGGAGAGTGGCTTTGGACAGTGGCTTTGGACAGTGGCTTTGGACATAGAGTGGCTTTGGAGAGTGGCTTTGGAGAGTGGCTTTGGACAGTGGCTTTTTGGAGAGTGGCTTTGGACAGTGGCTTTGGAAAGTGATTTTGAACATAGAGTGGCTTTGTAGAGTGGCTTTGGAGAGTGGCTTTGGACAGTGGCTTTGGACATAGAGTGGCTTTGGACTGTGGCTTTGGACAGTGGCTTTGGACAGTGGCTTTGGACATAGAGTGGCTTTGGACAGTGGCTTTGGACAGTGGCTTTAGACAGTGGCTTTGGACATAGAGTGGCTTTGGACAGTGGCTTTGGTGAGTGGCTTTGGACAGTGGCTTTGGACATAGAGTGGCTTTGGACAGTGGCTTTGGATAGTGGCTTTGGACAGTGGCTTTGGACATAGAGTGGCTTTGGACAGTGGCTTTAGACAGTGGCTTTGGACAGTGGCTTTTGACATAGAGTGGCTTTGGACAGTGGCTTTGGACATAGAGTGGCTTTGGACAGTGGCTTTGGACATAGAGTGGCTTAGGACAGTGGCTTTGGACAGTGGCTTTGGACAGTGGCTTTGGACATAGAGTGGCTTTGGACAGTGGCTTTGGACAGTAACTTTGTACAGTGGCTTTGGACATAGAGAGGCTTTGGACAGTGGCTTTGAACAGTGGCTTTGGACAGTGGCTTTGGACATAGAGTGGCTTTGGACAGTTGATTTGGACAGTGGCTTTGGACATACAGTGGCTTTGAACAACGGCTTTGGACAGTGGCTTTGGACATACAGTGGCTTTGGACAGTGGCTTTGGGCAGTGGCTTTCGACATAAAGTGGCTTTGGACATAAAGTGGCTTTGGACAGTGAAGGAAGACAGTGGCTTTGGACATACAGTGGCATTAGAGTGTGGCTTTGGGCAGTGGCTTTGGACATACAGTGCCTTTGGACAATGGCTTTGGACAGTGGCTTTGGACATACAGTGTCTTTGAACAGTGGCTTTGGACAGTGGCTTTGGTCAGTGGCTTTGGACATACAGTAGCTTTGGACAGTGGATTTGTACAGTAGCTTTGGACAGTGGCTTTGGACATAGAGTGGCTTTGGAGAGTGGCTTTGGAAAGTGACTTTGGACAGTGGCTTTGGACATAGAGTGGCTTTGGAGAGTGGCTTTGGACAGTGGCTTTGGACAGTGGCTTTGGACATAGAGTGGCTTTGGAGAGTGGCTTTGGAGAGTGGCTTTGGACAGTGGCTTTTTGGAGAGTGGCTTTGGAAAGTGGCTTTGGAAAGTGATTTTGGACATAGAGTGGCTTTGTAGAGTGGCTTTGGAGAGTGGCTTTGGACAGTGGCTTTGTACATAGAGTGGCTTTGGACTGTGGCTTTGGACAGTGGCTTTGGACAGTGGCTTTGGACATAGAGTGGCTTTGGACAGTGGCTTTGGACAGTGGCTTTAGACAGTGGCTTTGGACATAGAGTGGCTTAGGACAGTGGCTTTGGAGAGTGGCTTTGGACAGTGGCTTTGGACATAGAGTGGCTTTGGACAGTGCCTTTGGAGAGTGTCTTTGGAGAGTAGCTTTGGACATAGAACGGCTTTGGACAGTGGATTTGGAGAGTGGCTTTGGACAGTGGCTTTGGAGATAGAGTGGCTTTGGACAGTGGCTTTGGAGAGTGGCTTTGGACAGTGGCTTTGGACATAGAGTGGCTTTGGACAGTGGCTATGGAGAGTGGCTTTGGACAGTGGCTTTGGACATAGAGTGGCTTTGGAAAGTGGCTTTGGAGAGTGGCTTTGGACAGTGGCTTTGGACATAGAGTTGCTTTGGACAGTGGCTTTGGACAGTGGCTTTGGACAGTGGCTTTGGACATAGAGTGGCTTTGGACAGTGGCTTTAGACAGTGGCTTTGGACAGTGTCTTTGGACATAGAGTGGTTTTGGACAGTGGCTTTGGAGAGTGGCTTTGGACAGTGGCTTTGGACATAGAGTGGCTTTGGACAGTGGCGTTGGAGAGTGGCTTTGGACAGTGGCTTTGGACATAGAGTGGCTTTGGACAGTGGCTTTGGAGAGTGGCTTTGGACAGTGGCTTTGGACATAGAGTGGCTTTGGACAGTGGCTTTGGATAGTGGCTTTGGACAGTGGCTTTGGACATAGAGTGGCTTTGGACAGTGGCTTTAGACAGTGGCTTTGGACAGTGGCTTTGGACATAGAGTGGCTTTGGACAGTGGCTTTGGACATAGAGTGGCTTTGGACAGTGGCTTTGGACATAGAGTGGCTTTGGACAGTGGCTTTGGACAGTGGCTTTGGACAGTGGCTTTGGACATAGAGTGGCTTTGGACAGTGGCTTTGGACAGTAACTTTGGACAGTGGCTTTGGACATAGAGAGGCTTTGGACAGTGGCTTTGAACAGTGGCTTTGGACAGTGGCTTTGGACATAGAGTGGCTTTGGACAGTTGATTTGGACAGTAGCTTTGGACATACAGTGGCTTTGAACAACGGCTTTGGACAGTGGCTTTGGACATACAGTGGCTTTGGACAGTGGCTTTGGGCAGTGGCTTTCGATATAAAGTCGCTTTGGACATAAAGTGGCTTTGGACAGTGCCTTAGGACAGTGGCTTTGGACATACAGTGGCATTAGAGTGTGGCTTTGGACAGTGGCTTTGGACATACAGTGCCTTTGGACAGTGGCTTTGGACAGTGGCTTTGGACATACAGTGTCTTTGGACAGTGGCTTTGGACAGTGGCTTTGGTCAGTGGCTTTGGACATACAGTAGCTTTGGACAGTGGATTTGTACAGTAGCTTTGGACAGTGGCTTTGGACATAGAGTGGCTTTGGAGAGTGGCTTCGGAGAGTAGCTTTGGACAGTGGCTTTGAACATAGAGTGGCTTTGGACAGTGGTTTTGGACAGTGGCTTTGGACATAGAGTGGCTTGGAAAGTGGCTTTGGAGAGTGGCTTTGGACAGTGGCTTTGGACATAGAGTGGCTTTGGACAGTGGCTTTGGACAGTGGCTTTGGACAGTGGCTTTGGACATAGAGTGGTTTGGACAGTGGCTTTAGACAGTGGCTTTGGACAGTGGCTTTGGACATAGAGTGGCTTTGGACAGTGGCTTTGGAGAGTGGCTTTGGACAGTGGCTTTGGACATAGAGTGGCTTTGGACAGTGGCTTTGGACAGTGGCTTTGGACAGTGGCTTTGTACATAGAGTGGCTTTGGACAGTGGCTTTGGACAGTGGCTTTAGACAGTGGCTTTGGACATAGAGTGGCTTTGGACAGTGGCTTTGGAGATTGGCTTTGGACAGTGGCTTTGGACATAGAGTGGCTTTGGACAGTGGCTTTGGAGAGTGGCTTTGGACAGTGGCTTTGGACATAGAGTGGCTTTAGTCAGTGGCTTTGGAGAGTGGCTTTGGACAGTGGCTTTGGACGTAGAGTGGCTTTGGACAGTGGCTTTGGACAGTGGCTTTGGACAGTGGCTTTGGACGTAGAGTGGCTTTGGACAATGGCTTTGGACAGTGGCTTTGGACAGTGCCTTTGGACATAGAGAGTGGCTTTGGACAGTGGCTTTAGACATAGAGTGGCTTTGGAGAGTGGCATTGGAGAATGGCTTTGGACAGTGGCTTTGGACATAGAGTGGCTTTGGAGAGTGGCTTCGGAGAGTAGCTTTGGACAGTGGCTTTGAACATAGAGTGGCTTTGGACAGTGGCTTTGGACAGTGGCTTTGGACATAGAGTGGCTTTGGACAGTGGCTTTGGATAGTGGCTTTGGACAGTGGCTTTGGACATAGAGTGGCTTTGGACAGTGGCTTTGTAGAGTGGCTTTGGACAGTGGCTTTGGACATAGAGTGGCTTTGAACAGTGGCTTCGGAGAGTAGCTTTGGACAGTGGCTTTGAACATAGAGTGTCTTTGGACAGTGGCTTTGGACAGTGGCTTTGGACAGTGGCTTTGGAAATAGAGTGGCTTTGGGCAGTGGCTTTAGATAGTGGCTTTGGATAGTGGCTTTGGACATAGAGTGGCTTTGGATAGTGGCTTTGGAGAGTGGCTTTGGACAGTGGCTTTGGACATAGAGTGGCTTTGGACAGTTGCTTTGGACAGTGGCTTTGGACAGTGGCTTTGGACATAGAGTGGCTTTGGACAGTGGCTTTGGACAGTGGCTTTGGACAGTGGCTTTGGACATAGAGTGGCTTTGGACAGTTGCTTTGGACAGTTGCTTTGGACATACAGTGTCTTTGGACAGTGGCTTTGGACAGTGGCTTTGGTCAGTGGCTTTGGACATACAGTAGCTTTGGACAGTGGATTTGTACAGTAGCTTTGGACAGTGGCTTTGGACATAGAGTGGCTTTGGAGAGTAGCTTTGGACAGTGACTTTGGACAGTGGCTTTGGACATAGAGTGGCTTTGGAGAGTGGCTTTGGACAGTGGCTTTGGACAGTGGCTTTGGACATAGAGTGGCTTTGGAGAGTGGCTTTGGAGAGTGGCTTTGGACAGTGGCTTTTTGTAGAGTGGCTTTGGACAGTGGCTTTGGACAGTGATTTTGGACATAGAGTGGCTTTGTAGAGTGGCTTTGGAGAGTGGCTTTGGACAGTGGCTTTGGACATAGAGTGGCTTTGGAGAGTGGCTTCGGAGAGTAGCTTTGGACAGTGGCTTTGAACATAGAGTGGCTTTGGACAGTGGCTTTGGACAGTGGCTTTGGACATAGAGTGGCTTTGGACAGTGGCTTTGGATAGTGGCTTTGGACAGTGGCTTTGGACATAGAGTGGCTTTGGACAGTGGCTTTGTAGAGTGGCTTTGGACAGTGGCTTTGGACATAGAGTGGCTTTGAACAGTGGCTTCGGAGAGTAGCTTTGGACAGTGGCTTTGAACATAGAGTGTCTTTGGACAGTGGCTTTGGACAGTGGCTTTGGACAGTGGCTTTGGAAATAGAGTGGCTTTGGGCAGTGGCTTTAGATAGTGGCTTTGGATAGTGGCTTTGGACATAGAGCGGCTTTGGATAGTGGCTTTGGAGAGTGGCTTTGGACAGTGGCTTTGGACATAGAGTGGCTTTGGACAGTTGCTTTGGACAGTGGCTTTGGACAGTGGCTTTGGACATAGAGTGGCTTTGGACAGTGGCTTTGGACAGTGGCTTTGGACAGTGGCTTTGGACATAGAGTGGCTTTGGACAGTTGCTTTGGACAGTTGCTTTGGACATACAGTGTCTTTGGACAGTGGCTTTGGACAGTGGCTTTGGTCAGTGGCTTTGGACATACAGTAGCTTTGGACAGTGGATTTGTACAGTAGCTTTGGACAGTGGCTTTGGACATAGAGTGGCTTTGGAGAGTAGCTTTGGACAGTGACTTTGGACAGTGGCTTTGGACATAGAGTGGCTTTGGAGAGTGGCTTTGGACAGTGGCTTTGGACAGTGGCTTTGGACATAGAGTGGCTTTGGAGAGTGGCTTTGGAGAGTGGCTTTGGACAGTGGCTTTTTGTAGAGTGGCTTTGGACAGTGGCTTTGGACAGTGATTTTGGACATAGAGTGGCTTTGTAGAGTGGCTTTGGACAGTGGCTTTGGACAGTGGCTTTGGACATAGAGTGGCTTAGGACAGTGGCTTTGGAGAGTGGCTTTGGACAGTGGCTTTGGACATAGAGTGGCTTTGGACAGTGCCTTTCGAGAGTGGCTTTGGAGAGTGGCTTTGGACATAGAGTGGCTTTGGACAGTGGATTTGGAGAGCGGCTTTGGACAGTGGCTTTGGACATAGAGTGGCTTTGGACAGTGGCTTTGGAGAGTGGCTTTGGACAGTGGCTTTGGACATAGAGTGGCTTTGGACAGTGGCTTTGGAGAGTGGCTTTGGACAGTGGCTTTGGACATAGAGTGGCTTTGGAAAGTGGCTTTGGAGAGTGGCTTTGGACAGTGGCTTTGGACATAGAGTGGCTTTGGACAGTGGCTTCGGAGAGTAGCTTTGGACAGTCGCTTTGAACATAGAGTGGCTTTGGACAGTGGCTTTGGACAGTGGCTTTGGACAGTGGCTTTGGACATATAGTGGCTTTGGACAGTGGCTTTAGACAGTGGCTTTGGACAGTGGCTTTGGACATAGAGTGGCTTTGGACAGTGGCTTTGGAGAGTGGCTTTGGACAGTGGCTTTGGACATAGAGTGGCTTTGGATAGTGGCTTTGGACAGTGGCTTAGGACAGTGGCTTTGGACATAGAGTGGCTTTGGACAGTGGCTTTGGAGATTGGCTTTGGACAGTGGCTTTGGACATAGAGTGGCTTTGGACAGTGGCTTTAGAGAGTGGCTTTGGACAGTGGCTTTTGACATAGAGTGGCTTTAGTCAGTGGCTTTGGAGAGTGGCTTTGGACAGTGGCTTTGGACGTAGAGTGGCTTTGGACATTGGCTTTGGACAGTGGCTTTGGACAGTGGCTTTGGACATAGAGTAGCTTAGGACAATGGCTTTGGACAGTGGCTTTGGACAGTGGCTTTGGACATAGAGTGGCTTTGGACAGTGGCTTTGGAGAGTGGCTTTGGACAGTGGCTTTGGACATAGAGTGGCTTTGGACAGTGGCTTCAGAGAGTAGCTTTGGACAGTGGCTTTGAACATAGAGTGTCTTTGGACAGTGGCTTTGGACAGTGGCTTTGGACAGTGGCTTTGGAAATAGAGTGGCTTTGGACACTGGCTTTAGATAGTGGCTTTGGATAGTGGCTTTGGACATAGAGTGGCTTTGGATAGTGGCTTTGGTGAGTGGCTTTGGACAGTGGCTTTGGACATAGAGTGGCTTTGGACAGTTGCTTCGGACAGTGGCTTTGGACAGTGGCTTTGTACATAGAGTGGCTTTGGACAGTGGCTTTGGACAGTGGCTTTGGACAGTGGCTTTGGACATAGAGTGGCTTTGGACAGTTGCTTTGGACAGTTGCTTTGGACATACAGTGTCTTTGGACAGTGGCTTTGGACAGTGGCTTTGGTCAGTGGCTTTGGACATACAGTAGCTTTGGACAGTGGATTTGTACAGTAGCTTTGGACAGTGGCTTTGGACATAGAGTGGCTTTGGAGAGTGGCTTTGGACAGTAACTTTGGACAGTGGCTTTGGACATAGAGTGGCTTTGGAGAGTGGCTTTGGACAGTGGCTTTGGACAGTGGCTTTGGACATAGAGTGGCTTTGGAGAGTGGCTTTGGAGAGTGGCTTTGGACAGTGGCTTTTTGGAGAGTGGCTTTGGACAATGGCTTTGGACAGTGATTTTGGACATAGAGTGGCTTTGTAGAGTGGCTTTGGAGAGTGGCTTTGGACAGTGGCTTTGGACATAGAGTGGCTTTGGACAGTGGCTTTGGACATAGAGTGGCTTTGGACAGTGGCTTTGGACAGTGGCTTTGGACAGTGGCTTTGGACATAGAGTGGCTTAGGACAGTGGCTTTGGAGAGTGGCTTTGGACAGTGGCTTTGGACATAGAGTGGCTTTGTACAGTACCTTTCGAGAGTGGCTTTGGACAGTGGCTTTGGAGAGTGGCTTTGGACAGTGGCTTTGGACATAGAGTGGCTTTGGACAGTGGCTTTGGAGAGTGGCTTTGGACAGTGGCTTTGGACATAGAGTGGCTTTGGAAAGTGGCTTTGGAGAGTGGCTTTGGACAGTGGCTTTGGACATAGAGTGGCTTTGGACAGTGGCTTCGGAGAGTAGCTTTGGACCGTCGCTTTGAACATAGAGTGGCTTTGGACAGTGGCTTTGGACAGTGGCTTTGGACAGTGGCTTTGGACATATAGTGGCTTTGGACAGTGGCTTTAGACAGTGGCTTTGGACAGTGTCTTTGGACATAGAGTGGCTTTGGACAGTGGCTTTGGAGAGTGGCTTTGGACAGTGGCTTTGGACATAGAGTGGCTTTAGATAGTGGCTTTGGACAGTGGCTTAGGACAGTGGCTTTGGACATAGAGTGGCTTTGGACAGTGGCTTTGGACAGTGGCTTTGGACATAGAGTGGCTTTGGACAGTGGCTTTGGAGAGTGGCTTTGGACAGTGGCTTTGGACATAGAGTGGCTTTGGACAGAGGCTTTGGAGAGTTACTTTGGACAGTGGGTTTGGAAATAGAGTGGCTTTGGACAGTGGCTTTGGAGAGTGGCTTTGGACAGTGGCTTTGGACATAGAGTGGCTTTAGTCAGTGGGTTTGGAGAGTGGCTTTGGATAGTGGCTTTGGACAGTGGCTTTGGAAAGTGGCTTTGGACATAGAGTGGCTTTGGACAATGGCTTTGGACAGTGGCTTTGGACAGTGCCTTTGGACATAGAGAGTGGCTTTGGACAGTGGCTTTGGACATAGAGTGGCTTTGGAGAGTGGCTTTGGAGAATGGCTTTGGACAGTGGCTTTGGACATAGAGTGGCTTTGGAGAGTGGCTTCGGAGAGTAGCTTTGGACAGTGGCTTTGAACATAGAGTGGCTTTGGACAGTGGTTTTGGACAGTGGCTTTGGACAGTGGCTTTGGACATAGAGTGGCTTTGGACAGTGGCTTTGGAGAGTGGCTTTGGACAGTGGCTTTGGACATAGAGTGGCTTTGGACAGTGGCTTCGGAGAGTAGCTTTGGACAGTGGCTTTAAACATAGAGTGGCTTTGGACAGTGGCTATGGACAGTGGCTTTGGACAGTGTCTTTGGACATAGAGTGGCTTTGGACAGTGGCTTTGGAGAGTGGCTTTGGACAGTGGCTTTGGACATATAGTGGCTTTGGACAGAGGCTTTGGAGAGTTGTTTTGGACAGTGGGTTTGGACATAGAGTGGCTTTGGACAGTGGCTTTGGAGAATGGCTTTGGACAGTGGCTTTGGACATAGAGTGGCTTTAGTCAGTGGCTTTGGAGAGTGGCTTTGGACAGTGGCTTTGGACATAGAGTGGCTTGGGACAATGGCTTTGGACAGTGGCTTTGGACAGTGCCTTTGGACATAGAGAGTGGCTTTGGACAGTGGCTTTGGACATAGAGTGGCTTTGGAGAGTGGCTTTGGAGAATGGCTTTGGACAGTGGCTTTGGACATAGAGTGGCTTTGGAGAGTGGCTTCGGAGAGTAGCTTTGGACAGTGGCTTTGAACATAGAGTGGCTTTGGACAGTGGCTTTGGACAGTGGCTTTGGACAGTGGCTTTGGACATAGAGTGGCTTTGGACAGTGGCTTTGGAGAGTGGCTTTGGACAGTGGCTTTGGACATAGAGTGGCTTTGGAGAGTGGCTTCGGAGAGTAGCTTTGGTCAGTGGCTTTTAACATAGAGTGGTTTTGGACAGTGGCTATGGACAGTGGCTTTGGACAGTGGCTTTGGACATAGACTGGCTTTGGACAATGGCTTTAGATAGTGGCTTTGGACAGTGGCTTTGGACATAGAGTGGCTTTGGACAGTGGCTTTGGAGAGTGGCTTTGGACAGTGGCTTTGGACATAGAGTGGCTTTGGACAGTGGCTTTGGACAGTGGCTTTGGACAGTGGCTTTGGACATAGAGTGGCTTTGGACAGTGGCTTTGGACAGTGGCTTTGGACAGTGGCTTTGGACATAGAGTGGCTTTGGACAGTGGCTTTGGAGAGTGGCTTTGGACAGTGGCTTTGGACATAGAGTGGCTTTGGACAGTGGTTTTGGAGAGTGGCTTTGGACAGTGGGTTTGGACATAGAGTGGCTTTGGACAGTGGCTTTGGAGAGTGGCTTTGGACAGTGGCTTTGGACATAGAGTGGCTTTGGACAGTGGCTTTGGAGAGTGGCTTTGGACAGTGGCTTTGGACATAGAGTGGCTTTGGACAGTGGCTTTGGACAGTGGATTTGGACAGTGGCTTTGGACATAGAGTGGCTTTGGACAATGGCTTTGGACAGTGGCTTTGGACAATACCTTTGGACATAGAGAGTGGCTTTGGACAGTGGCTTTGGACATAGAGTGGCTTTGGATAGTGGCTTTGGAGAATGGCTTTGGACAGTGGCTTTGGACATAGAGTGGCTTTGGAGAGTGGCTTTGGAGAGTGGCTTTGGACAGTGGCTTTGGACATAGAGTGGCTTTGGAGAGTGGCTTTGGAGAGTGGCTTTGGACAGTGGCTTTGGATATAGAGTGGCTTAGGAGAGTGGCTTTGGACAGTGGCTTTGGATAGTGGCTTTGGACATAGAGTGGCTTTGGAGAGTGGCTTTGGAGAGTGGCTTTGGACAGTGGCTTTGGACATAGAGTGACTTTCGACAGTGGCTTTGTATAGTGGCTTTGGACAGTGGCTTTGGACATAGAGTGGCTTTGAACAGTGGCTTAGGAGAGTGGCTTTGGACAGTGGCTTTGGACAGTGGCTTTGGACATAGAGTGGCTTTGGAGAGTGGCTTTGGAGAGTGGCTTTGGACAGTGGCTTTGGACATAGAGTGACTTTCGACAGTGGCTTTGTAGAGTGGCTTTGGACAGTGGCTTTGGACATAGAGTGGCTTTGGACAGTGGCTTTGGAGAGTGGCTTTGGACAGTGGCTTTGGACATAGAGTGGCTTTGGACAGTGGCTTTGGAGAGTGGCTTTGGACAGTGGCTTTGGACATAGAGTGGCTTTGGACAGTGGCTTTGGAGAGTGGCTTTGGACAGTGGGTTTGGACATAGAGTGGCTTTGGACAGTGGCTTTGGAGAGTGGCTTTGGACAGTGGCTTTGGAAATAGAGTGGCTTTGGACAGTGGCTTTGGGGAGTGGCTTTGGACAGTGGCTTTGGACATAGAGTGGCTTTGGACAGTGGCTTTGGACAGTGGCTTTGGACAGTGGCTTTGGAAATAGAGTGGCTTTGGACAATGGCTTTGGACAGTGGCTTTGGACAGTGCCTTTGGACATAGAGTGGATTTGGACAGTGGCTTTGGAGAGTGGCTTTGGACAGTGGCTTTGGACATAGAGTGGCTTTGGACAGTGTCTTTGGACAGTGGCTTTGGATAGTGGCTTTGGACATAGAGTGGCTTTGGACAGTGGCTTTGGAGAGTGGCTTTGGACAGTGGCTTTGGACATAGAGTGGCTTTGGACAGTGGCTTTGGACAGTGGCTTTGGACAGTGGCTTTGTACATAGAGTGGCTTTGGACAGTGGCTTTGGACAGTGGCTTTAGACAGTGGCTTTGGACATAGAGTGGCTTTGGACAGTGGCTTTGGAGATTGGCTTTGGACAGTGGCTTTGGACATAGAGTGGCTTTGGACAGTGGCTTTGGAGAGTGGCTTTGGACAGTGGCTTTGGACATAGAGTGGCTTTAGTCAGTGGCTTTGGAGAGTGGCTTTGGACAGTGGCTTTGGACGTAGAGTGGCTTTGGACAGTGGCTTTGGACAGTGGCTTTGGACAGTGGCTTTGGACATAGAGTGGCTTTGGACAATGGCTTTGGACAGTGGCTTTGGACAGTGCCTTTGGACATAGAGAGTGGCTTTGGATAGTGGCTTTGGACATAGAGTGGCTTTGGAGAGTGGCTTTGGAGAATGGCTTTGGACAGTGGCTTTGGACATAGAGTGGCTTTGGAGAGTGGCTTCGGAGAGTGGCTTTAGACAGTGGCTTTGGACATAGAGTGGCTTTGGACAGTGGCTTTGGACAGTGGCTTTGGACAGTGGCTTTGGACAGTGGCTTTGGACATAGAGTGTCTTTGGACATAGAGTGGCTTTGGACAGTGGCTTTGGACAGTGGCTTTGGACATAGAGTGGCTTTGGACAGAGGCTTTGGACAGTGGCTTTGGACATAGAGTGGCTTTGGACATAGAGTGGCTTTGGACTGTTGCTTTGGACAGTAGCTTTGGACAGTGGCTTTGGACATAGAGTGGCTGTGGACAGTGGCTTTGGAAAGTGGCTTTGGACAGTGGCTTTGGACATAGAGTGGCTTTGGACAGTGGCTTTGGACATTGGCTTTGGACTGTAGCTTTGGACAGTGGCTTTGGACAGTGGCTTTGGACATAGAGTGGTTTTGGACATACAGTGGCTTTGGACAGTGGCTTTGGACAGTGGCTTTGTACAGTGGCTTTGGACATAGAGTGGTTTTGGACATACAGTGGCTTTGGACAGTGGCTTTGGACATACAATGGCTTTGGACATACAGTGGCTTTGGACAGTGGCTTTGGACATACAGTGGCTTTGGACATACAGTGGCTTTGGACAGTGGCTTTGGACATACAGTGGCTTTAGACAGTGGCTTTGGACATACAGTGGCTTTGGACATACAGTGGCTTTGGATAGTGGCTTTGGACATACAGTGGCTTTGGACATACAGTGGCTTTGGACATACAGTGGCTTTGGACAGTGGCTTTGGAGAGTGGCTTTGGACAGTGGCTTTGGACATAGAGTGGTTTAGGACAGTGGCTTTGGAGAGTGGCTTTGGACAGTGGCTTTGGACATAGAGTGGTTTAGGACAGTGGCTTTGAAGAGTGGCTTTGGACAGTGGCTTTGGACATAGAGTGGCTTTGGACAGTGGCTTTGGACAGTGGCTTTGGACAGTGGCTTTGGACATAGAGTGGCTTTGGACAGTGGCTTTGGACAGTGGCTTTGGACAGTGGCTTTGGACATAGAGTGGCTTTGGACAGTGGCTTTGGACAGTGGCTTTGGACAGTGGCTTTGGACATAGAATTGCTTTGGACAGTGGCTTTAGACATAGAGTGGTTTTGGACAGTGGCTTTGGACAGTGGCTATGGACAG
This sequence comes from Cladorhizidae sp. MBARI D1340-BT2, assembly GCA_028752905.1. Classification (NCBI taxonomy): domain Eukaryota; kingdom Metazoa; phylum Porifera; class Demospongiae; order Poecilosclerida; family Cladorhizidae; species Cladorhizidae sp. MBARI D1340-BT2. The sequence goes on along the minus strand of JAQNBH010000017.1, from coordinate 26,963,399 downwards.
TGGCTTTGGACATAGAGTGGCTTTAGACGGTGGCTTTGGACAGTGACTTTGGACAGTGGCTTTGGACATAGAGTGGTTTTGGAGAGTGGCTTTGGACAGTGGCTTTGGACATTGGCTTTGGACATAGAGTGGCTTTAGAGAGTGGCTTTGGACAGTGGCTTTGAACAGTGGCTTTGGACATTGGCTTTGGACATAGAGTGGCTTTGGAGAGTGGCTTTGGACAGTGGCTTTGGACAGTGGCTTTGGACAGTGGCTTTGGACATAGAGTGGCTTTGAAGAGTGGCTTTGGAGAGTAGCTTTGGACAGTGGCTTTGGACATAGAGTGGCTTTGGAGAGTGGCTTTGGAGAGTGGCTTTGGAGAGTGGCTTTGGACAGTGGCTTTGAAGATATAGTGGCTTTGGAGAGTGGCTTTGGAGATTGGCTTTGGACAGTGGCTTTGGACATAGAGTGGCTTTGGACAGTGGCTTTGGAGAGTGGCTTTGGACAGTGGCTTTGGACATAGAGTGGCTTTGGACAGTGGCTTAGGAGAGTGGCTTTGGACAGTGGCTTTGGACATAGAGTGGATTTGGACAGTGGCTTTGGATAGTGGCTTTGGACAGTGGCTTTGGACATAGAGTGGATTTGGACAGTGGCTTTAGACAGTGGCTTTGGACAGTGGCTTTGGACATGGAGTGGCTTTGGACAGTGGCTTTAGACATAGAGTGGCTTTGGACAGTGGCTTTGGACATAGAGTGGCTTTGGACAGTGGCTTTGGACAGTGGCTTTGGACAGTGGCTTTGGACAGTGGCTTTGGACAGTGGCTTTGGACAGTGGCTTTGGACATAGAGTGGCTTTGGACAGTGGCTTTGGACAGTAACTTTGGACAATGGAGTTGGACATAGAGAGGCTTTGGACAAACAGTGGCTTTGGACAGTGGCTTTGGACAGTGGCTTTGGACATAGAGTGGCTTTGGACAGTGACTTTGGGCAGTGGCTTTCGACATAAAGTGGCTTTGGACATAAAGTGGCTTTGGACAGTGCCTTTGGACAGTGGCTTTGGACATACAGTGGCATTAGAGTGTGGCTTTGGACAGTGGCTTTGGACATACAGTGCCTTTGGACAGTGGCTTTGGACAGTGGCTTTGGACATACAGTATCTTTGGACAGTGGCTTTGGACAGTGGCTTTGGTCAGTGGCTTTGGACATACAGTAACTTTGGACAGTGGATTTGTACAGTAGCTTTGGACAGTGGCTTTGGACATAGAATGGTTTTGGAGAGTGGCTTTGGACAGTGACTTTCGACAGTGGCTTTGGACATAGAATGGCTTTGGAGAGTGGCTTTGGACAGTGGCTTTGGACAGTAGCTTTGGACATAGAGTGGCTTTGGACATAGAGTTGCTTTGGAGAGTGGCTTTGGAGAGTGGCTTTGGACAGTGGCTTTTTTGGAGAGTGTCTTTGGACAGTGGCTTTGGGCAGTGATTTTGGACATAGAGTGGCTTTGTAGAGTGGCTTTGGAGAGTGGCTTTGGACAGTGGCTTTGGACATAGAGTGGCTTTGGACAGTGGCTTTGGACAGTGGCTTTGGACAGTGGCTTTGGACATAGAGTGGCTTTGGACAGTGGCTTTGGACAGTGGCTTTGGACAGTGGCTTTGGACATAGAGTGGCTTAGGACAGTGGCTTTGGAGAGTGGCTTTGGACAGTGGCTTTGGACATAGAGTGGCTTTGGACAGTACCTTTCGAGAGTGGCTTTGGACAGTGGCTTTGGACATAGAGTGGCTTTGGACAGTGGCTTTGGAGAGTGGCTTTGGACAGTGGCTTTGGACATAGAGTGGCTTTGGACAGTGGCTTTGGAGAGTGGCTTTGGACAGTGGCTTTGGACATAGAGTGGCTTTGGAAAGTGGCTTTGGAGAGTGGCTTTGGACAGTGGCTTTGGACATAGAGTGGCTTTGGACAGTGGCTTCGGAGAGTAGCTTTGGACCGTCGCTTTGAACATAGAGTGGCTTTGGACAGTGGCTTTGGACAGTGGCTTTGGACAGTGGCTTTGGACATATAGTGGCTTTGGACAGTGGCTTTAGACAGTGGCTTTGGACAGTGGCTTTGGACATAGAGTGGCTTTGAACAGTGGCTTTGGAGAGTGGCTTTGGACAGTGGCTTTGGACATAGAGTGGCTTTAGATAGTGGCTTTGGACAGTGGCTTAGGACAGTGGCTTTGGACATAGAGTGGCTTTGGACAGTGGCTTTGGACAGTGGCTTTGGACATAGAGTGGCTTTGGACAGTGGCTTTGGAGAGTGGCTTTGGACAGTGGCTTTGGACATAGAGTGGCTTTGGACAGAGGCTTTGGAGAGTTACTTTGGACAGTGGGTTTGGAAATAGAGTGGCTTTGGACAGTGGCTTTGGAGAGTGGCTTTGGACAGTGGCTTTGGACATAGAGTGGCTTTAGTCAGTGGGTTTGGAGAGTGGCTTTGGATAGTGGCTTTGGACAGTGGCTTTGGAAAGTGGCTTTGGACATAGAGTGGCTTTGGACAATGGCTTTGGACAGTGGCTTTGGACAGTGCCTTTGGACATAGAGAGTGGCTTTGGACAGTGGCTTTGGACATAGAGTGGCTTTGGAGAGTGGCTTTGGAGAATGGCTTTGGACAGTGGCTTTGGACATAGAGTGGCTTTGGAGAGTGGCTTCGGAGAGTAGCTTTGGACAGTGGCTTTGAACATAGAGTGGCTTTGGACAGTGGTTTTGGACAGTGGCTTTGGACAGTGGCTTTGGACATAGAGTGGCTTTGGACAGTGGCTTTGGAGAGTGGCTTTGGACAGTGGCTTTGGACATAGAGTGGCTTTGGACAGTGGCTTCGGAGAGTAGCTTTGGACAGTGGCTTTAAACATAGAGTGGCTTTGGACAGTGGCTATGGACAGTGGCTTTGGACAGTGGCTTTGGACATAGAGTGGCTTTGGACAGTGGCTTTGGAGAGTGGCTTTGGACAGTGGCTTTGGACATATAGTGGCTTTGGACAGAGGCTTTGGAGAGTTGTTTTGGACAGTGGGTTTGGACATAGAGTGGCTTTGGACAGTGGCTTTGGAGAGTGGCTTTGGACAGTGGCTTTGGACATAGAGTGGCTTTAGTCAGTGGCTTTGGAGAGTGGCTTTGGACAGTGGCTTTGGACATAGAGTGGCTTTGGACAATGGCTTTGGACAGTGGCTTTGGACAGTGCCTTTGGACATAGAGAGTGGCTTTGGACAGTGGCTTTGGACATAGAGTGGCTTTGGAGAGTGGCTTTGGAGAATGGCTTTGGACAGTGGCTTTGGACATAGAGTGGCTTTGGAGAGTGGCTTCGGAGAGTAGCTTTGGACAGTGGCTTTGAACATAGAGTGGCTTTGGACAGTGGCTTTGGACAGTGGCTTTGGACAGTGGCTTTGGACATAGAGTGGCTTTGGACAGTGGCTTTGGAGAGTGGCTTTGGACAGTGGCTTTGGACATAGAGTGGCTTTGGAGAGTGGCTTCGGAGAGTAGCTTTGGTCAGTGGCTTTTAACATAGAGTGGCTTTGGACAGTGGCTATGGACAGTGGCTTTGGACAGTGGCTTTGGACATAGACTGGCTTTGGACAATGGCTTTAGACAGTGGCTTTGGACAGTGGCTTTGGACATAGAGTGGCTTTGGACAGTGGCTTTGGAGAGTGGCTTTGGACAGTGGCTTTGGACATAGAGTGGCTTTGGACAGTGGCTTTGGACAGTGGCTTTGGACAGTGGCTTTGGACATAGAGTGGCTTTGGACAGTGGCTTTGGACAGTGGCTTTGGACAGTGGCTTTGGACATAGAGTGGCTTTGGACAGTGGCTTTGGAGAGTGGCTTTGGACAGTGGCTTTGGACATAGAGTGGCTTTGGACAGTGGTTTTGGAGAGTGGCTTTGGACAGTGGGTTTGGACATAGAGTGGCTTTGGACAGTGGCTTTGGAGAGTGGCTTTGGACAGTGGCTTTGGACATAGAGTGGCTTTGGACAGTGGCTTTGGAGAGTGGCTTTGGACAGTGGCTTTGGACATAGAGTGGCTTTGGACAGTGGCTTTGGACAGTGGATTTGGACAGTGGCTTTGGACATAGAGTGGCTTTGGACAATGGCTTTGGACAGTGGCTTTGGACAGTACCTTTGGACATAGAGAGTGGCTTTGGACAGTGGCTTTGGACATAGAGTGGCTTTGGATAGTGGCTTTGGAGAATGGCTTTGGACAGTGGCTTTGGACATAGAGTGGCTTTGGAGAGTGGCTTTGGAGAGTGGCTTTGGACAGTGGCTTTGGACATAGAGTGGCTTTGGAGAGTGGCTTTGGAGAGTGGCTTTGGACAGTGGCTTTGGATATAGAGTGGCTTAGGAGAGTGGCTTTGGACAGTGGCTTTGGATAGTGGCTTTGGACATAGAGTGGCTTTGGAGAGTGGCTTTGGAGAGTGGCTTTGGACAGTGGCTTTGGACATAGAGTGACTTTCGACAGTGGCTTTGTATAGTGGCTTTGGACAGTGGCTTTGGACATAGAGTGGCTTTGAACAGTGGCTTAGGAGAGTGTCTTTGGACAGTGGCTTTGGACAGTGGCTTTGGACATAGAGTGGCTTTGGAGAGTGGCTTTGGAGAGTGGCTTTGGACAGTGGCTTTGGACATAGAGTGACTTTCGACAGTGGCTTTGTAGAGTGGCTTTGGACAGTGGCTTTGGACATAGAGTGGCTTTGGACAGTGGCTTTGGAGAGTGGCTTTGGACAGTAGCTTTGGACATAGAGTGGCTTTGGACAGTGGCTTTGGAGAGTGGCTTTGGACAGTGGCTTTGGACATAGAGTGGCTTTGGACAGTGGCTTTGGAGAGTGGCTTTGGACAGTGGGTTTGGACATAGAGTGGCTTTGGACAGTGGCTTTGGAGAGTGGCTTTGGACAGTGGCTTTGGACATAGAGTGGCTTTGGACAGTGGCTTTGGGGAGTGGCTTTGGACAGTGGCTTTGGACATAGAGTGGCTTTGGACAGTGGCTTTGGACAGTGGCTTTGGACAGTGGCTTTGGACATAGAGTGGCTTTGGACAATGGCTTTGGAGAGTGGCTTTGGACAGTGCCTTTGGACATAGAGTGGATTTGGACAGTGGCTTTGGAGAGTGGCTTTGGACAGTGGCTTTGGACATAGAGTGGCTTTGGACAGTGTCTTTGGACAGTGGCTTTGGATAGTGGCTTTGGACATAGAGTGGCTTTGGACAGTGGCTTTGGAGAGTGGCTTTGGACAGTGGCTTTGGACATAGAGTGGCTTTGGACAGTGGCTTTGGACAGTGGCTTTGGACAGTGGCTTTGTACATAGAGTGGCTTTGGACAGTGGCTTTGGACAGTGGCTTTAGACAGTGGCTTTGGACATAGAGTGGTTTTGGACAGTGGCTTTGGAGATTGGCTTTGGACAGTGGCTTTGGACATAGAGTGGCTTTGGACAGTGGCTTTGGAGAGTGGCTTTGGACAGTGGCTTTGGACATAGAGTGGCTTTAGTCAGTGGCTTTGGAGAGTGGCTTTGGACAGTGGCTTTGGACGTAGAGTGGCTTTGGACAGTGGCTTTGGACAGTGGCTTTGGACAGTGGCTTTGGACATAGAGTGGCTTTGGACAATGGCTTTGGACAGTGGCTTTGGACAGTGCCTTTGGACATAGAGAGTGGCTTTGGATAGTGGCTTTGGACATAGAGTGGCTTTGGAGAGTGGCTTTGGAGAATGGCTTTGGACAGTGGCTTTGGACATAGAGTGGCTTTGGAGAGTGGCTTCGGAGAGTGGCTTTAGACAGTGGCTTTGGACATAGAGTGGCTTTGGACAGTGGCTTTGGACAGTGGCTTTGGACAGTGGCTTTGGACAGTGGCTTTGGACATAGAGTGTCTTTGGACATAGAGTGGCTTTGGACAGTGGCTTTGGACAGTGGCTTTGGACATAGAGTGGCTTTGGACAGAGGCTTTGGACAGTGGCTTTGGACATAGAGTGGCTTTGGACTGTTGCTTTGGACAGTAGCTTTGGACAGTGGCTTTGGACATAGAGTGGCTGTGGACAGTGGCTTTGGAAAGTGGCTTTGGACAGTGGCTTTGGACATAGAGTGGCTTTGGACAGTGGCTTTGGACATTGGCTTTGGACTGTAGCTTTGGACAGTGGCTTTGGACAGTGGCTTTGGACATAGAGTGGCTTTGGACATACAGTGGCTTTGGACAGTGGCTTTGGACAGTGGCTTTGTACAGTGGCTTTGGACATAGAGTGGTTTTGGACATACAGTGGCTTTGGACAGTGGCTTTGGACATACAATGGCTTTGGACATACAGTGGCTTTGGACAGTGGCTTTGGACATACAGTGGCTTTGGACATACAGTGGCTTTGGACAGTGGCTTTGGACATACAGTGGCTTTAGACAGTGGCTTTGGACATACAGTGGCTTTGGACATACAGTGGCTTTGGATAGTGGCTTTGGACATACAGTGGCTTTGGACATACAGTGGCTTTGGACATACAGTGGCTTTGGACAGTGGCTTTGGAGAGTGGCTTTGGACAGTGGCTTTGGACATAGAGTGGTTTAGGACAGTGGCTTTGGAGAGTGGCTTTGGACAGTGGCTTTGGACATAGAGTGGTTTAGGACAGTGGCTTTGAAGAGTGGCTTTGGACAGTGGCTTTGGACATAGAGTGGCTTTGGACAGTGGCTTTGGACAGTGGCTTTGGACAGTGGCTTTGGACAGTGGCTTTGGACATAGAATTGCTTTGGACAGTGGCTTTGGACATAGAGTGGCTTTGGACAGTGGCTTTGGACAGTGGATATGGACAGTGGCTTTGGACATAGAGTGGCTTTAGATAGTGGGTTTGGACAGTGGCTTTGGACAGTGGCTTTGGACATAGAGTGGTTTTGGAGAGTGGTTATGGACAGTGGCTTTGGACATTGGCTTTGGACATAGAGTGGCTTTGGAGAGTGGCTTTGGACAGTGGCTTTGGACAGTGGCTTTGGACATAGAGTGGCTTTGGAGAGTGGCTTTGGACAGTGGCTTTGGACAGTGGCTTTGGACATAGAGTGGCTTTGAAAAGTGGCTTTGGAGAGTAGCTTTGGACAGTGGCTTTGGACATAGAGTGGCTGTGGAGAGTGGCTTTGGAGAGTGGCTTTGGAGAGTGGCTTTTGACAGTGGCTTTGGAGATAGAGTGGCATTGGAGAGTGGCTTTGGAGATTGGCTTTGGACAGTGGCTTTGGACATAGAGTGGCTTTGGACAGTGGCTTTGGAGAGTGGCTTTGGACAGTGGCTTTGGACATAGAGTGGCTTTGGACAGTGGCTTTGGTGAGTGGCTTTGGACAGTGGCTTTGGACATAGAGTGGCTTTGGACAGTGGCTTTGGATAGTGGCTTTGGACAGTGGCTTTGGACATAGAGTGGCTTTGGACAGTGGCTTTAGACAGTGGCTTTGGACAGTGGCTTTGGACATAGAGTGGCTTTGGACAGTGGCTTTGGACATAGAGTGGCTTTGGACAGTGGCTTTGGACATAGAGTGGCTTTGGACAGTGGCTTTGGACAGTGGCTTTGGACAGTGGCTTTGGATATAGAGTGGCTTTGGACAGTGGCTTTGGACAGTAACTTTGTACAGTGGCTTTGGACATAGAGAGGCTTTGGACAGTGGCTTTGAACAGTGGCTTTGGACAGTGGCTTTGGACATAGAGTGGCTTTGGACAGTTGATTTGGACAGTGGCTTTGGACATACAGTGGCTTTGAACAACGGCTTTGGACAGTGGCTTTGGACATACAGTGGCTTTGGACAGTGGCTTTGGGCAGTGGCTTTCGACATAAAGTGGCTTTGGACATAAAGTGGCTTTGGACAGTGAAGGAAGACAGTGGCTTTGGACATACAGTGGCATTAGAGTGTGGCTTTGGGCAGTGGCTTTGGACATACAGTGCCTTTGGACAATGGCTTTGGACAGTGGCTTTGGACATACAGTGTCTTTGAACAGTGGCTTTGGACAGTGGCTTTGGTCAGTGGCTTTGGACATACAGTAGCTTTGGACAGTGGATTTGTACAGTAGCTTTGGACAGTGGCTTTGGACATAGAGTGGCTTTGGAGAGTGGCTTTGGAAAGTGACTTTGGACAGTGGCTTTGGACATAGAGTGGCTTTGGAGAGTGGCTTTGGACAGTGGCTTTGGACAGTGGCTTTGGACATAGAGTGGCTTTGGAGAGTGGCTTTGGAGAGTGGCTTTGGACAGTGGCTTTTTGGAGAGTGGCTTTGGACAGTGGCTTTGGAAAGTGATTTTGAACATAGAGTGGCTTTGTAGAGTGGCTTTGGAGAGTGGCTTTGGACAGTGGCTTTGGACATAGAGTGGCTTTGGACTGTGGCTTTGGACAGTGGCTTTGGACAGTGGCTTTGGACATAGAGTGGCTTTGGACAGTGGCTTTGGACAGTGGCTTTAGACAGTGGCTTTGGACATAGAGTGGCTTTGGACAGTGGCTTTGGTGAGTGGCTTTGGACAGTGGCTTTGGACATAGAGTGGCTTTGGACAGTGGCTTTGGATAGTGGCTTTGGACAGTGGCTTTGGACATAGAGTGGCTTTGGACAGTGGCTTTAGACAGTGGCTTTGGACAGTGGCTTTTGACATAGAGTGGCTTTGGACAGTGGCTTTGGACATAGAGTGGCTTTGGACAGTGGCTTTGGACATAGAGTGGCTTAGGACAGTGGCTTTGGACAGTGGCTTTGGACAGTGGCTTTGGACATAGAGTGGCTTTGGACAGTGGCTTTGGACAGTAACTTTGTACAGTGGCTTTGGACATAGAGAGGCTTTGGACAGTGGCTTTGAACAGTGGCTTTGGACAGTGGCTTTGGACATAGAGTGGCTTTGGACAGTTGATTTGGACAGTGGCTTTGGACATACAGTGGCTTTGAACAACGGCTTTGGACAGTGGCTTTGGACATACAGTGGCTTTGGACAGTGGCTTTGGGCAGTGGCTTTCGACATAAAGTGGCTTTGGACATAAAGTGGCTTTGGACAGTGAAGGAAGACAGTGGCTTTGGACATACAGTGGCATTAGAGTGTGGCTTTGGGCAGTGGCTTTGGACATACAGTGCCTTTGGACAATGGCTTTGGACAGTGGCTTTGGACATACAGTGTCTTTGAACAGTGGCTTTGGACAGTGGCTTTGGTCAGTGGCTTTGGACATACAGTAGCTTTGGACAGTGGATTTGTACAGTAGCTTTGGACAGTGGCTTTGGACATAGAGTGGCTTTGGAGAGTGGCTTTGGAAAGTGACTTTGGACAGTGGCTTTGGACATAGAGTGGCTTTGGAGAGTGGCTTTGGACAGTGGCTTTGGACAGTGGCTTTGGACATAGAGTGGCTTTGGAGAGTGGCTTTGGAGAGTGGCTTTGGACAGTGGCTTTTTGGAGAGTGGCTTTGGAAAGTGGCTTTGGAAAGTGATTTTGGACATAGAGTGGCTTTGTAGAGTGGCTTTGGAGAGTGGCTTTGGACAGTGGCTTTGTACATAGAGTGGCTTTGGACTGTGGCTTTGGACAGTGGCTTTGGACAGTGGCTTTGGACATAGAGTGGCTTTGGACAGTGGCTTTGGACAGTGGCTTTAGACAGTGGCTTTGGACATAGAGTGGCTTAGGACAGTGGCTTTGGAGAGTGGCTTTGGACAGTGGCTTTGGACATAGAGTGGCTTTGGACAGTGCCTTTGGAGAGTGTCTTTGGAGAGTAGCTTTGGACATAGAACGGCTTTGGACAGTGGATTTGGAGAGTGGCTTTGGACAGTGGCTTTGGAGATAGAGTGGCTTTGGACAGTGGCTTTGGAGAGTGGCTTTGGACAGTGGCTTTGGACATAGAGTGGCTTTGGACAGTGGCTATGGAGAGTGGCTTTGGACAGTGGCTTTGGACATAGAGTGGCTTTGGAAAGTGGCTTTGGAGAGTGGCTTTGGACAGTGGCTTTGGACATAGAGTTGCTTTGGACAGTGGCTTTGGACAGTGGCTTTGGACAGTGGCTTTGGACATAGAGTGGCTTTGGACAGTGGCTTTAGACAGTGGCTTTGGACAGTGTCTTTGGACATAGAGTGGTTTTGGACAGTGGCTTTGGAGAGTGGCTTTGGACAGTGGCTTTGGACATAGAGTGGCTTTGGACAGTGGCGTTGGAGAGTGGCTTTGGACAGTGGCTTTGGACATAGAGTGGCTTTGGACAGTGGCTTTGGAGAGTGGCTTTGGACAGTGGCTTTGGACATAGAGTGGCTTTGGACAGTGGCTTTGGATAGTGGCTTTGGACAGTGGCTTTGGACATAGAGTGGCTTTGGACAGTGGCTTTAGACAGTGGCTTTGGACAGTGGCTTTGGACATAGAGTGGCTTTGGACAGTGGCTTTGGACATAGAGTGGCTTTGGACAGTGGCTTTGGACATAGAGTGGCTTTGGACAGTGGCTTTGGACAGTGGCTTTGGACAGTGGCTTTGGACATAGAGTGGCTTTGGACAGTGGCTTTGGACAGTAACTTTGGACAGTGGCTTTGGACATAGAGAGGCTTTGGACAGTGGCTTTGAACAGTGGCTTTGGACAGTGGCTTTGGACATAGAGTGGCTTTGGACAGTTGATTTGGACAGTAGCTTTGGACATACAGTGGCTTTGAACAACGGCTTTGGACAGTGGCTTTGGACATACAGTGGCTTTGGACAGTGGCTTTGGGCAGTGGCTTTCGACATAAAGTCGCTTTGGACATAAAGTGGCTTTGGACAGTGCCTTAGGACAGTGGCTTTGGACATACAGTGGCATTAGAGTGTGGCTTTGGACAGTGGCTTTGGACATACAGTGCCTTTGGACAGTGGCTTTGGACAGTGGCTTTGGACATACAGTGTCTTTGGACAGTGGCTTTGGACAGTGGCTTTGGTCAGTGGCTTTGGACATACAGTAGCTTTGGACAGTGGATTTGTACAGTAGCTTTGGACAGTGGCTTTGGACATAGAGTGGCTTTGGAGAGTGGCTTCGGAGAGTAGCTTTGGACAGTGGCTTTGAACATAGAGTGGCTTTGGACAGTGGTTTTGGACAGTGGCTTTGGACATAGAGTGGCTTGGAAAGTGGCTTTGGAGAGTGGCTTTGGACAGTGGCTTTGGACATAGAGTGGCTTTGGACAGTGGCTTTGGACAGTGGCTTTGGACAGTGGCTTTGGACATAGAGTGGTTTGGACAGTGGCTTTAGACAGTGGCTTTGGACAGTGGCTTTGGACATAGAGTGGCTTTGGACAGTGGCTTTGGAGAGTGGCTTTGGACAGTGGCTTTGGACATAGAGTGGCTTTGGACAGTGGCTTTGGACAGTGGCTTTGGACAGTGGCTTTGTACATAGAGTGGCTTTGGACAGTGGCTTTGGACAGTGGCTTTAGACAGTGGCTTTGGACATAGAGTGGCTTTGGACAGTGGCTTTGGAGATTGGCTTTGGACAGTGGCTTTGGACATAGAGTGGCTTTGGACAGTGGCTTTGGAGAGTGGCTTTGGACAGTGGCTTTGGACATAGAGTGGCTTTAGTCAGTGGCTTTGGAGAGTGGCTTTGGACAGTGGCTTTGGACGTAGAGTGGCTTTGGACAGTGGCTTTGGACAGTGGCTTTGGACAGTGGCTTTGGACGTAGAGTGGCTTTGGACAATGGCTTTGGACAGTGGCTTTGGACAGTGCCTTTGGACATAGAGAGTGGCTTTGGACAGTGGCTTTAGACATAGAGTGGCTTTGGAGAGTGGCATTGGAGAATGGCTTTGGACAGTGACTTTGGACATAGAGTGGCTTTGGAGAGTGGCTTCGGAGAGTAGCTTTGGACAGTGGCTTTGAACATAGAGTGGCTTTGGACAGTGGCTTTGGACAGTGGCTTTGGACATAGAGTGGCTTTGGACAGTGGCTTTGGATAGTGGCTTTGGACAGTGGCTTTGGACATAGAGTGGCTTTGGACAGTGGCTTTGTAGAGTGGCTTTGGACAGTGGCTTTGGACATAGAGTGGCTTTGAACAGTGGCTTCGGAGAGTAGCTTTGGACAGTGGCTTTGAACATAGAGTGTCTTTGGACAGTGGCTTTGGACAGTGGCTTTGGACAGTGGCTTTGGAAATAGAGTGGCTTTGGGCAGTGGCTTTAGATAGTGGCTTTGGATAGTGGCTTTGGACATAGAGTGGCTTTGGATAGTGGCTTTGGAGAGTGGCTTTGGACAGTGGCTTTGGACATAGAGTGGCTTTGGACAGTTGCTTTGGACAGTGGCTTTGGACAGTGGCTTTGGACATAGAGTGGCTTTGGACAGTGGCTTTGGACAGTGGCTTTGGACAGTGGCTTTGGACATAGAGTGGCTTTGGACAGTTGCTTTGGACAGTTGCTTTGGACATACAGTGTCTTTGGACAGTGGCTTTGGACAGTGGCTTTGGTCAGTGGCTTTGGACATACAGTAGCTTTGGACAGTGGATTTGTACAGTAGCTTTGGACAGTGGCTTTGGACATAGAGTGGCTTTGGAGAGTAGCTTTGGACAGTGACTTTGGACAGTGGCTTTGGACATAGAGTGGCTTTGGAGAGTGGCTTTGGACAGTGGCTTTGGACAGTGGCTTTGGACATAGAGTGGCTTTGGAGAGTGGCTTTGGAGAGTGGCTTTGGACAGTGGCTTTTTGTAGAGTGGCTTTGGACAGTGGCTTTGGACAGTGATTTTGGACATAGAGTGGCTTTGTAGAGTGGCTTTGGAGAGTGGCTTTGGACAGTGGCTTTGGACATAGAGTGGCTTTGGAGAGTGGCTTCGGAGAGTAGCTTTGGACAGTGGCTTTGAACATAGAGTGGCTTTGGACAGTGGCTTTGGACAGTGGCTTTGGACATAGAGTGGCTTTGGACAGTGGCTTTGGATAGTGGCTTTGGACAGTGGCTTTGGACATAGAGTGGCTTTGGACAGTGGCTTTGTAGAGTGGCTTTGGACAGTGGCTTTGGACATAGAGTGGCTTTGAACAGTGGCTTCGGAGAGTAGCTTTGGACAGTGGCTTTGAACATAGAGTGTCTTTGGACAGTGGCTTTGGACAGTGGCTTTGGACAGTGGCTTTGGAAATAGAGTGGCTTTGGGCAGTGGCTTTAGATAGTGGCTTTGGATAGTGGCTTTGGACATAGAGTGGCTTTGGATAGTGGCTTTGGAGAGTGGCTTTGGACAGTGGCTTTGGACATAGAGTGGCTTTGGACAGTTGCTTTGGACAGTGGCTTTGGACAGTGGCTTTGGACATAGAGTGGCTTTGGACAGTGGCTTTGGACAGTGGCTTTGGACAGTGGCTTTGGACATAGAGTGGCTTTGGACAGTTGCTTTGGACAGTTGCTTTGGACATACAGTGTCTTTGGACAGTGGCTTTGGACAGTGGCTTTGGTCAGTGGCTTTGGACATACAGTAGCTTTGGACAGTGGATTTGTACAGTAGCTTTGGACAGTGGCTTTGGACATAGAGTGGCTTTGGAGAGTAGCTTTGGACAGTGACTTTGGACAGTGGCTTTGGACATAGAGTGGCTTTGGAGAGTGGCTTTGGACAGTGGCTTTGGACAGTGGCTTTGGACATAGAGTGGCTTTGGAGAGTGGCTTTGGAGAGTGGCTTTGGACAGTGGCTTTTTGTAGAGTGGCTTTGGACAGTGGCTTTGGACAGTGATTTTGGACATAGAGTGGCTTTGTAGAGTGGCTTTGGACAGTGGCTTTGGACAGTGGCTTTGGACATAGAGTGGCTTAGGACAGTGGCTTTGGAGAGTGGCTTTGGACAGTGGCTTTGGACATAGAGTGGCTTTGGACAGTGCCTTTCGAGAGTGGCTTTGGAGAGTGGCTTTGGACATAGAGTGGCTTTGGACAGTGGATTTGGAGAGCGGCTTTGGACAGTGGCTTTGGACATAGAGTGGCTTTGGACAGTGGCTTTGGAGAGTGGCTTTGGACAGTGGCTTTGGACATAGAGTGGCTTTGGACAGTGGCTTTGGAGAGTGGCTTTGGACAGTGGCTTTGGACATAGAGTGGCTTTGGAAAGTGGCTTTGGAGAGTGGCTTTGGACAGTGGCTTTGGACATAGAGTGGCTTTGGACAGTGGCTTCGGAGAGTAGCTTTGGACAGTCGCTTTGAACATAGAGTGGCTTTGGACAGTGGCTTTGGACAGTGGCTTTGGACAGTGGCTTTGGACATATAGTGGCTTTGGACAGTGGCTTTAGACAGTGGCTTTGGACAGTGGCTTTGGACATAGAGTGGCTTTGGACAGTGGCTTTGGAGAGTGGCTTTGGACAGTGGCTTTGGACATAGAGTGGCTTTGAAAAGTGGCTTTGGAGAGTAGCTTTGGACAGTGGCTTTGGACATAGAGTGGCTGTGGAGAGTGGCTTTGGAGAGTGGCTTTGGAGAGTGGCTTTTGACAGTGGCTTTGGAGATAGAGTGGCATTGGAGAGTGGCTTTGGAGATTGGCTTTGGACAGTGGCTTTGGACATAGAGTGGCTTTGGACAGTGGCTTTGGAGAGTGGCTTTGGACAGTGGCTTTGGACATAGAGTGGCTTTGGACAGTGGCTTTGGTGAGTGGCTTTGGACAGTGGCTTTGGACATAGAGTGGCTTTGGACAGTGGCTTTGGATAGTGGCTTTGGACAGTGGCTTTGGACATAGAGTGGCTTTGGACAGTGGCTTTAGACAGTGGCTTTGGACAGTGGCTTTGGACATAGAGTGGCTTTGGACAGTGGCTTTGGACATAGAGTGGCTTTGGACAGTGGCTTTGGACATAGAGTGGCTTTGGACAGTGGCTTTGGACAGTGGCTTTGGACAGTGGCTTTGGATATAGAGTGGCTTTGGACAGTGGCTTTGGACAGTAACTTTGTACAGTGGCTTTGGACATAGAGAGGCTTTGGACAGTGGCTTTGAACAGTGGCTTTGGACAGTGGCTTTGGACATAGAGTGGCTTTGGACAGTTGATTTGGACAGTGGCTTTGGACATACAGTGGCTTTGAACAACGGCTTTGGACAGTGGCTTTGGACATACAGTGGCTTTGGACAGTGGCTTTGGGCAGTGGCTTTCGACATAAAGTGGCTTTGGACATAAAGTGGCTTTGGACAGTGAAGGAAGACAGTGGCTTTGGACATACAGTGGCATTAGAGTGTGGCTTTGGGCAGTGGCTTTGGACATACAGTGCCTTTGGACAATGGCTTTGGACAGTGGCTTTGGACATACAGTGTCTTTGAACAGTGGCTTTGGACAGTGGCTTTGGTCAGTGGCTTTGGACATACAGTAGCTTTGGACAGTGGATTTGTACAGTAGCTTTGGACAGTGGCTTTGGACATAGAGTGGCTTTGGAGAGTGGCTTTGGAAAGTGACTTTGGACAGTGGCTTTGGACATAGAGTGGCTTTGGAGAGTGGCTTTGGACAGTGGCTTTGGACAGTGGCTTTGGACATAGAGTGGCTTTGGAGAGTGGCTTTGGAGAGTGGCTTTGGACAGTGGCTTTTTGGAGAGTGGCTTTGGACAGTGGCTTTGGAAAGTGATTTTGAACATAGAGTGGCTTTGTAGAGTGGCTTTGGAGAGTGGCTTTGGACAGTGGCTTTGGACATAGAGTGGCTTTGGACTGTGGCTTTGGACAGTGGCTTTGGACAGTGGCTTTGGACATAGAGTGGCTTTGGACAGTGGCTTTGGACAGTGGCTTTAGACAGTGGCTTTGGACATAGAGTGGCTTTGGACAGTGGCTTTGGTGAGTGGCTTTGGACAGTGGCTTTGGACATAGAGTGGCTTTGGACAGTGGCTTTGGATAGTGGCTTTGGACAGTGGCTTTGGACATAGAGTGGCTTTGGACAGTGGCTTTAGACAGTGGCTTTGGACAGTGGCTTTTGACATAGAGTGGCTTTGGACAGTGGCTTTGGACATAGAGTGGCTTTGGACAGTGGCTTTGGACATAGAGTGGCTTAGGACAGTGGCTTTGGACAGTGGCTTTGGACAGTGGCTTTGGACATAGAGTGGCTTTGGACAGTGGCTTTGGACAGTAACTTTGTACAGTGGCTTTGGACATAGAGAGGCTTTGGACAGTGGCTTTGAACAGTGGCTTTGGACAGTGGCTTTGGACATAGAGTGGCTTTGGACAGTTGATTTGGACAGTGGCTTTGGACATACAGTGGCTTTGAACAACGGCTTTGGACAGTGGCTTTGGACATACAGTGGCTTTGGACAGTGGCTTTGGGCAGTGGCTTTCGACATAAAGTGGCTTTGGACATAAAGTGGCTTTGGACAGTGAAGGAAGACAGTGGCTTTGGACATACAGTGGCATTAGAGTGTGGCTTTGGGCAGTGGCTTTGGACATACAGTGCCTTTGGACAATGGCTTTGGACAGTGGCTTTGGACATACAGTGTCTTTGAACAGTGGCTTTGGACAGTGGCTTTGGTCAGTGGCTTTGGACATACAGTAGCTTTGGACAGTGGATTTGTACAGTAGCTTTGGACAGTGGCTTTGGACATAGAGTGGCTTTGGAGAGTGGCTTTGGAAAGTGACTTTGGACAGTGGCTTTGGACATAGAGTGGCTTTGGAGAGTGGCTTTGGACAGTGGCTTTGGACAGTGGCTTTGGACATAGAGTGGCTTTGGAGAGTGGCTTTGGAGAGTGGCTTTGGACAGTGGCTTTTTGGAGAGTGGCTTTGGAAAGTGGCTTTGGAAAGTGATTTTGGACATAGAGTGGCTTTGTAGAGTGGCTTTGGAGAGTGGCTTTGGACAGTGGCTTTGTACATAGAGTGGCTTTGGACTGTGGCTTTGGACAGTGGCTTTGGACAGTGGCTTTGGACATAGAGTGGCTTTGGACAGTGGCTTTGGACAGTGGCTTTAGACAGTGGCTTTGGACATAGAGTGGCTTAGGACAGTGGCTTTGGAGAGTGGCTTTGGACAGTGGCTTTGGACATAGAGTGGCTTTGGACAGTGCCTTTGGAGAGTGTCTTTGGAGAGTAGCTTTGGACATAGAACGGCTTTGGACAGTGGATTTGGAGAGTGGCTTTGGACAGTGGCTTTGGAGATAGAGTGGCTTTGGACAGTGGCTTTGGAGAGTGGCTTTGGACAGTGGCTTTGGACATAGAGTGGCTTTGGACAGTGGCTATGGAGAGTGGCTTTGGACAGTGGCTTTGGACATAGAGTGGCTTTGGAAAGTGGCTTTGGAGAGTGGCTTTGGACAGTGGCTTTGGACATAGAGTTGCTTTGGACAGTGGCTTTGGACAGTGGCTTTGGACAGTGGCTTTGGACATAGAGTGGCTTTGGACAGTGGCTTTAGACAGTGGCTTTGGACAGTGTCTTTGGACATAGAGTGGTTTTGGACAGTGGCTTTGGAGAGTGGCTTTGGACAGTGGCTTTGGACATAGAGTGGCTTTGGACAGTGGCGTTGGAGAGTGGCTTTGGACAGTGGCTTTGGACATAGAGTGGCTTTGGACAGTGGCTTTGGAGAGTGGCTTTGGACAGTGGCTTTGGACATAGAGTGGCTTTGGACAGTGGCTTTGGATAGTGGCTTTGGACAGTGGCTTTGGACATAGAGTGGCTTTGGACAGTGGCTTTAGACAGTGGCTTTGGACAGTGGCTTTGGACATAGAGTGGCTTTGGACAGTGGCTTTGGACATAGAGTGGCTTTGGACAGTGGCTTTGGACATAGAGTGGCTTTGGACAGTGGCTTTGGACAGTGGCTTTGGACAGTGGCTTTGGACATAGAGTGGCTTTGGACAGTGGCTTTGGACAGTAACTTTGGACAGTGGCTTTGGACATAGAGAGGCTTTGGACAGTGGCTTTGAACAGTGGCTTTGGACAGTGGCTTTGGACATAGAGTGGCTTTGGACAGTTGATTTGGACAGTAGCTTTGGACATACAGTGGCTTTGAACAACGGCTTTGGACAGTGGCTTTGGACATACAGTGGCTTTGGACAGTGGCTTTGGGCAGTGGCTTTCGACATAAAGTCGCTTTGGACATAAAGTGGCTTTGGACAGTGCCTTAGGACAGTGGCTTTGGACATACAGTGGCATTAGAGTGTGGCTTTGGACAGTGGCTTTGGACATACAGTGCCTTTGGACAGTGGCTTTGGACAGTGGCTTTGGACATACAGTGTCTTTGGACAGTGGCTTTGGACAGTGGCTTTGGTCAGTGGCTTTGGACATACAGTAGCTTTGGACAGTGGATTTGTACAGTAGCTTTGGACAGTGGCTTTGGACATAGAGTGGCTTTGGAGAGTGGCTTCGGAGAGTAGCTTTGTACAGTGGCTTTGAACATAGAGTGGCTTTGGACAGTGGTTTTGGACAGTGGCTTTGGACATAGAGTGGCTTGGAAAGTGGCTTTGGAGAGTGGCTTTGGACAGTGGCTTTGGACATAGAGTGGCTTTGGACAGTGGCTTTGGACAGTGGCTTTGGACAGTGGCTTTGGACATAGAGTGGTTTGGACAGTGGCTTTAGACAGTGGCTTTGGACAGTGGCTTTGGACATAGAGTGGCTTTGGACAGTGGCTTTGGAGAGTGGCTTTGGACAGTGGCTTTGGACATAGAGTGGCTTTGGACAGTGGCTTTGGACAGTGGCTTTGGACAGTGGCTTTGTACATAGAGTGGCTTTGGACAGTGGCTTTGGACAGTGGCTTTAGACAGTGGCTTTGGACATAGAGTGGCTTTGGACAGTGGCTTTGGAGATTGGCTTTGGACAGTGGCTTTGGACATAGAGTGGCTTTGGACAGTGGCTTTGGAGAGTGGCTTTGGACAGTGGCTTTGGACATAGAGTGGCTTTAGTCAGTGGCTTTGGAGAGTGGCTTTGGACAGTGGCTTTGGACGTAGAGTGGCTTTGGACAGTGGCTTTGGACAGTGGCTTTGGACAGTGGCTTTGGACGTAGAGTGGCTTTGGACAATGGCTTTGGACAGTGGCTTTGGACAGTGCCTTTGGACATAGAGAGTGGCTTTGGACAGTGGCTTTAGACATAGAGTGGCTTTGGAGAGTGGCATTGGAGAATGGCTTTGGACAGTGGCTTTGGACATAGAGTGGCTTTGGAGAGTGGCTTCGGAGAGTAGCTTTGGACAGTGGCTTTGAACATAGAGTGGCTTTGGACAGTGGCTTTGGACAGTGGCTTTGGACATAGAGTGGCTTTGGACAGTGGCTTTGGATAGTGGCTTTGGACAGTGGCTTTGGACATAGAGTGGCTTTGGACAGTGGCTTTGTAGAGTGGCTTTGGACAGTGGCTTTGGACATAGAGTGGCTTTGAACAGTGGCTTCGGAGAGTAGCTTTGGACAGTGGCTTTGAACATAGAGTGTCTTTGGACAGTGGCTTTGGACAGTGGCTTTGGACAGTGGCTTTGGAAATAGAGTGGCTTTGGGCAGTGGCTTTAGATAGTGGCTTTGGATAGTGGCTTTGGACATAGAGTGGCTTTGGATAGTGGCTTTGGAGAGTGGCTTTGGACAGTGGCTTTGGACATAGAGTGGCTTTGGACAGTTGCTTTGGACAGTGGCTTTGGACAGTGGCTTTGGACATAGAGTGGCTTTGGACAGTGGCTTTGGACAGTGGCTTTGGACAGTGGCTTTGGACATAGAGTGGCTTTGGACAGTTGCTTTGGACAGTTGCTTTGGACATACAGTGTCTTTGGACAGTGGCTTTGGACAGTGGCTTTGGTCAGTGGCTTTGGACATACAGTAGCTTTGGACAGTGGATTTGTACAGTAGCTTTGGACAGTGGCTTTGGACATAGAGTGGCTTTGGAGAGTAGCTTTGGACAGTGACTTTGGACAGTGGCTTTGGACATAGAGTGGCTTTGGAGAGTGGCTTTGGACAGTGGCTTTGGACAGTGGCTTTGGACATAGAGTGGCTTTGGAGAGTGGCTTTGGAGAGTGGCTTTGGACAGTGGCTTTTTGTAGAGTGGCTTTGGACAGTGGCTTTGGACAGTGATTTTGGACATAGAGTGGCTTTGTAGAGTGGCTTTGGAGAGTGGCTTTGGACAGTGGCTTTGGACATAGAGTGGCTTTGGAGAGTGGCTTCGGAGAGTAGCTTTGGACAGTGGCTTTGAACATAGAGTGGCTTTGGACAGTGGCTTTGGACAGTGGCTTTGGACATAGAGTGGCTTTGGACAGTGGCTTTGGATAGTGGCTTTGGACAGTGGCTTTGGACATAGAGTGGCTTTGGACAGTGGCTTTGTAGAGTGGCTTTGGACAGTGGCTTTGGACATAGAGTGGCTTTGAACAGTGGCTTCGGAGAGTAGCTTTGGACAGTGGCTTTGAACATAGAGTGTCTTTGGACAGTGGCTTTGGACAGTGGCTTTGGACAGTGGCTTTGGAAATAGAGTGGCTTTGGGCAGTGGCTTTAGATAGTGGCTTTGGATAGTGGCTTTGGACATAGAGTGGCTTTGGATAGTGGCTTTGGAGAGTGGCTTTGGACAGTGGCTTTGGACATAGAGTGGCTTTGGACAGTTGCTTTGGACAGTGGCTTTGGACAGTGGCTTTGGACATAGAGTGGCTTTGGACAGTGGCTTTGGACAGTGGCTTTGGACAGTGGCTTTGGACATAGAGTGGCTTTGGACAGTTGCTTTGGACAGTTGCTTTGGACATACAGTGTCTTTGGACAGTGGCTTTGGACAGTGGCTTTGGTCAGTGGCTTTGGACATACAGTAGCTTTGGACAGTGGATTTGTACAGTAGCTTTGGACAGTGGCTTTGGACATAGAGTGGCTTTGGAGAGTAGCTTTGGACAGTGACTTTGGACAGTGGCTTTGGACATAGAGTGGCTTTGGAGAGTGGCTTTGGACAGTGGCTTTGGACAGTGGCTTTGGACATAGAGTGGCTTTGGAGAGTGGCTTTGGAGAGTGGCTTTGGACAGTGGCTTTTTGTAGAGTGGCTTTGAACAGTGGCTTTGGACAGTGATTTTGGACATAGAGTGGCTTTGTAGAGTGGCTTTGGACAGTGGCTTTGGACAGTGGCTTTGGACATAGAGTGGCTTAGGACAGTGGCTTTGGAGAGTGGCTTTGGACAGTGGCTTTGGACATAGAGTGGCTTTGGACAGTGCCTTTCGAGAGTGGCTTTGGAGAGTGGCTTTGGACATAGAGTGGCTTTGGACAGTGGATTTGGAGAGCGGCTTTGGACAGTGGCTTTGGACATAGAGTGGCTTTGGACAGTGGCTTTGGAGAGTGGCTTTGGACAGTGGCTTTGGACATAGAGTGGCTTTGGACAGTGGCTTTGGAGAGTGGCTTTGGACAGTGGCTTTGGACATAGAGTGGCTTTGGAAAGTGGCTTTGGAGAGTGGCTTTGGACAGTGGCTTTGGACATAGAGTGGCTTTGGACAGTGGCTTCGGAGAGTAGCTTTGGACAGTCGCTTTGAACATAGAGTGGCTTTGGACAGTGGCTTTGGACAGTGGCTTTGGACAGTGGCTTTGGACATATAGTGGCTTTGGACAGTGGCTTTAGACAGTGGCTTTGGACAGTGGCTTTGGACATAGAGTGGCTTTGGACAGTGGCTTTGGAGAGTGGCTTTGGACAGTGGCTTTGGACATAGAGTGGCTTTGGATAGTGGCTTTGGACAGTGGCTTAGGACAGTGGCTTTGGACATAGAGTGGCTTTGGACAGTGGCTTTGGAGATTGGCTTTGGACAGTGGCTTTGGACATAGAGTGGCTTTGGACAGTGGCTTTAGAGAGTGGCTTTGGACAGTGGCTTTTGACATAGAGTGGCTTTAGTCAGTGGCTTTGGAGAGTGGCTTTGGACAGTGGCTTTGGACGTAGAGTGGCTTTGGACATTGGCTTTGGACAGTGGCTTTGGACAGTGGCTTTGGACATAGAGTAGCTTAGGACAATGGCTTTGGACAGTGGCTTTGGACAGTGGCTTTGGACATAGAGTGGCTTTGGACAGTGGCTTTGGAGAGTGGCTTTGGACAGTGGCTTTGGACATAGAGTGGCTTTGGACAGTGGCTTCAGAGAGTAGCTTTGGACAGTGGCTTTGAACATAGAGTGTCTTTGGACAGTGGCTTTGGACAGTGGCTTTGGACAGTGGCTTTGGAAATAGAGTGGCTTTGGACACTGGCTTTAGATAGTGGCTTTGGATAGTGGCTTTGGACATAGAGTGGCTTTGGATAGTGGCTTTGGTGAGTGGCTTTGGACAGTGGCTTTGGACATAGAGTGGCTTTGGACAGTTGCTTCGGACAGTGGCTTTGGACAGTGGCTTTGTACATAGAGTGGCTTTGGACAGTGGCTTTGGACAGTGGCTTTGGACAGTGGCTTTGGACATAGAGTGGCTTTGGACAGTTGCTTTGGACAGTTGCTTTGGACATACAGTGTCTTTGGACAGTGGCTTTGGACAGTGGCTTTGGTCAGTGGCTTTGGACATACAGTAGCTTTGGACAGTGGATTTGTACAGTAGCTTTGGACAGTGGCTTTGGACATAGAGTGGCTTTGGAGAGTGGCTTTGGACAGTAACTTTGGACAGTGGCTTTGGACATAGAGTGGCTTTGGAGAGTGGCTTTGGACAGTGGCTTTGGACAGTGGCTTTGGACATAGAGTGGCTTTGGAGAGTGGCTTTGGAGAGTGGCTTTGGACAGTGGCTTTTTGGAGAGTGGCTTTGGACAATGGCTTTGGACAGTGATTTTGGACATAGAGTGGCTTTGTAGAGTGGCTTTGGAGAGTGGCTTTGGACAGTGGCTTTGGACATAGAGTGGCTTTGGACAGTGGCTTTGGACATAGAGTGGCTTTGGACAGTGGCTTTGGACAGTGGCTTTGGACAGTGGCTTTGGACATAGAGTGGCTTAGGACAGTGGCTTTGGAGAGTGGCTTTGGACAGTGGCTTTGGACATAGAGTGGCTTTGTACAGTACCTTTCGAGAGTGGCTTTGGACAGTGGCTTTGGAGAGTGGCTTTGGACAGTGGCTTTGGACATAGAGTGGCTTTGGACAGTGGCTTTGGAGAGTGGCTTTGGACAGTGGCTTTGGACATAGAGTGGCTTTGGAAAGTGGCTTTGGAGAGTGGCTTTGGACAGTGGCTTTGGACATAGAGTGGCTTTGGACAGTGGCTTCGGAGAGTAGCTTTGGACCGTCGCTTTGAACATAGAGTGGCTTTGGACAGTGGCTTTGGACAGTGGCTTTGGACAGTGGCTTTGGACATATAGTGGCTTTGGACAGTGGCTTTAGACAGTGGCTTTGGACAGTGTCTTTGGACATAGAGTGGCTTTGGACAGTGGCTTTGGAGAGTGGCTTTGGACAGTGGCTTTGGACATAGAGTGGCTTTAGATAGTGGCTTTGGACAGTGGCTTAGGACAGTGGCTTTGGACATAGAGTGGCTTTGGACAGTGGCTTTGGACAGTGGCTTTGGACATAGAGTGGCTTTGGACAGTGGCTTTGGAGAGTGGCTTTGGACAGTGGCTTTGGACATAGAGTGGCTTTGGACAGAGGCTTTGGAGAGTTACTTTGGACAGTGGGTTTGGAAATAGAGTGGCTTTGGACAGTGGCTTTGGAGAGTGGCTTTGGACAGTGGCTTTGGACATAGAGTGGCTTTAGTCAGTGGGTTTGGAGAGTGGCTTTGGATAGTGGCTTTGGACAGTGGCTTTGGAAAGTGGCTTTGGACATAGAGTGGCTTTGGACAATGGCTTTGGACAGTGGCTTTGGACAGTGCCTTTGGACATAGAGAGTGGCTTTGGACAGTGGCTTTGGACATAGAGTGGCTTTGGAGAGTGGCTTTGGAGAATGGCTTTGGACAGTGGCTTTGGACATAGAGTGGCTTTGGAGAGTGGCTTCGGAGAGTAGCTTTGGACAGTGGCTTTGAACATAGAGTGGCTTTGGACAGTGGTTTTGGACAGTGGCTTTGGACAGTGGCTTTGGACATAGAGTGGCTTTGGACAGTGGCTTTGGAGAGTGGCTTTGGACAGTGGCTTTGGACATAGAGTGGCTTTGGACAGTGGCTTCGGAGAGTAGCTTTGGACAGTGGCTTTAAACATAGAGTGGCTTTGGACAGTGGCTATGGACAGTGGCTTTGGACAGTGTCTTTGGACATAGAGTGGCTTTGGACAGTGGCTTTGGAGAGTGGCTTTGGACAGTGGCTTTGGACATATAGTGGCTTTGGACAGAGGCTTTGGAGAGTTGTTTTGGACAGTGGGTTTGGACATAGAGTGGCTTTGGACAGTGGCTTTGGAGAATGGCTTTGGACAGTGGCTTTGGACATAGAGTGGCTTTAGTCAGTGGCTTTGGAGAGTGGCTTTGGACAGTGGCTTTGGACATAGAGTGGCTTGGGACAATGGCTTTGGACAGTGGCTTTGGACAGTGCCTTTGGACATAGAGAGTGGCTTTGGACAGTGGCTTTGGACATAGAGTGGCTTTGGAGAGTGGCTTTGGAGAATGGCTTTGGACAGTGGCTTTGGACATAGAGTGGCTTTGGAGAGTGGCTTCGGAGAGTAGCTTTGGACAGTGGCTTTGAACATAGAGTGGCTTTGGACAGTGGCTTTGGACAGTGGCTTTGGACAGTGGCTTTGGACATAGAGTGGCTTTGGACAGTGGCTTTGGAGAGTGGCTTTGGACAGTGGCTTTGGACATAGAGTGGCTTTGGAGAGTGGCTTCGGAGAGTAGCTTTGGTCAGTGGCTTTTAACATAGAGTGGCTTTGGACAGTGGCTATGGACAGTGGCTTTGGACAGTGGCTTTGGACATAGACTGGCTTTGGACAATGGCTTTAGATAGTGGCTTTGGACAGTGGCTTTGGACATAGAGTGGCTTTGGACAGTGGCTTTGGAGAGTGGCTTTGGACAGTGGCTTTGGACATAGAGTGGCTTTGGACAGTGGCTTTGGACAGTGGCTTTGGACAGTGGCTTTGGACATAGAGTGGCTTTGGACAGTGGCTTTGGACAGTGGCTTTGGACAGTGGCTTTGGACATAGAGTGGCTTTGGACAGTGGCTTTGGAGAGTGGCTTTGGACAGTGGCTTTGGACATAGAGTGGCTTTGGACAGTGGTTTTGGAGAGTGGCTTTGGACAGTGGGTTTGGACATAGAGTGGCTTTGGACAGTGGCTTTGGAGAGTGGCTTTGGACAGTGGCTTTGGACATAGAGTGGCTTTGGACAGTGGCTTTGGAGAGTGGCTTTGGACAGTGGCTTTGGACATAGAGTGGCTTTGGACAGTGGCTTTGGACAGTGGATTTGGACAGTGGCTTTGGACATAGAGTGGCTTTGGACAATGGCTTTGGACAGTGGCTTTGGACAATACCTTTGGACATAGAGAGTGGCTTTGGACAGTGGCTTTGGACATAGAGTGGCTTTGGATAGTGGCTTTGGAGAATGGCTTTGGACAGTGGCTTTGGACATAGAGTGGCTTTGGAGAGTGGCTTTGGAGAGTGGCTTTGGACAGTGGCTTTGGACATAGAGTGGCTTTGGAGAGTGGCTTTGGAGAGTGGCTTTGGACAGTGGCTTTGGATATAGAGTGGCTTAGGAGAGTGGCTTTGGACAGTGGCTTTGGATAGTGGCTTTGGACATAGAGTGGCTTTGGAGAGTGGCTTTGGAGAGTGGCTTTGGACAGTGGCTTTGGACATAGAGTGACTTTCGACAGTGGCTTTGTATAGTGGCTTTGGACAGTGGCTTTGGACATAGAGTGGCTTTGAACAGTGGCTTAGGAGAGTGGCTTAGGAGAGTGGCTTTGGACAGTGGCTTTGGACAGTGGCTTTGGACATAGAGTGGCTTTGGAGAGTGGCTTTGGAGAGTGGCTTTGGACAGTGGCTTTGGACATAGAGTGACTTTCGACAGTGGCTTTGTAGAGTGGCTTTGGACAGTGGCTTTGGACATAGAGTGGCTTTGGACAGTGGCTTTGGAGAGTGGCTTTGGACAGTGGCTTTGGACATAGAGTGGCTTTGGACAGTGGCTTTGGAGAGTGGCTTTGGACAGTGGCTTTGGACATAGAGTGGCTTTGGACAGTGGCTTTGGAGAGTGGCTTTGGACAGTGGGTTTGGACATAGAGTGGCTTTGGACAGTGGCTTTGGAGAGTGGCTTTGGACAGTGGCTTTGGACATAGAGTGGCTTTGGACAGTGGCTTTGGGGAGTGGCTTTGGACAGTGGCTTTGGACATAGAGTGGCTTTGGACAGTGGCTTTGGACAGTGGCTTTGGACAGTGGCTTTGGAAATAGAGTGGCTTTGGACAATGGCTTTGGACAGTGGCTTTGGACAGTGCCTTTGGACATAGAGTGGATTTGGACAGTGGCTTTGGAGAGTGGCTTTGGACAGTGGCTTTGGACATAGAGTGGCTTTGGACAGTGTCTTTGGACAGTGGCTTTGGATAGTGGCTTTGGACATAGAGTGGCTTTGGACAGTGGCTTTGGAGAGTGGCTTTGGACAGTGGCTTTGGACATAGAGTGGCTTTGGACAGTGGCTTTGGACAGTGGCTTTGGACAGTGGCTTTGTACATAGAGTGGCTTTGGACAGTGGCTTTGGACAGTGGCTTTAGACAGTGGCTTTGGACATAGAGTGGCTTTGGACAGTGGCTTTGGAGATTGGCTTTGGACAGTGGCTTTGGACATAGAGTGGCTTTGGACAGTGGCTTTGGAGAGTGGCTTTGGACAGTGGCTTTGGACATAGAGTGGCTTTAGTCAGTGGCTTTGGAGAGTGGCTTTGGACAGTGGCTTTGGACGTAGAGTGGCTTTGGACAGTGGCTTTGGACAGTGGCTTTGGACAGTGGCTTTGGACATAGAGTGGCTTTGGACAATGGCTTTGGACAGTGGCTTTGGACAGTGCCTTTGGACATAGAGAGTGGCTTTGGATAGTGGCTTTGGACATAGAGTGGCTTTGGAGAGTGGCTTTGGAGAATGGCTTTGGACAGTGGCTTTGGACATAGAGTGGCTTTGGAGAGTGGCTTCGGATGGTGGCTTTAGACAGTGGCTTTGGACATAGAGTGGCTTTGGACAGTGGCTTTGGACAGTGGCTTTGGACAGTGGCTTTGGACAGTGGCTTTGGACATAGAGTGTCTTTGGACATAGAGTGGCTTTGGACAGTGGCTTTGGACAGTGGCTTTGGACATAGAGTGGCTTTGGACAGAGGCTTTGGACAGTGGCTTTGGACATAGAGTGGCTTTGGACATAGAGTGGCTTTGGACTGTTGCTTTGGACAGTAGCTTTGGACAGTGGCTTTGGACATAGAGTGGCTGTGGACAGTGGCTTTGGAAAGTGGCTTTGGACAGTGGCTTTGGACATAGAGTGGCTTTGGACAGTGGCTTTGGACATTGGCTTTGGACTGTAGCTTTGGACAGTGGCTTTGGACAGTGGCTTTGGACATAGAGTGGTTTTGGACATACAGTGGCTTTGGACAGTGGCTTTGGACAGTGGCTTTGTACAGTGGCTTTGGACATAGAGTGGTTTTGGACATACAGTGGCTTTGGACAGTGGCTTTGGACATACAATGGCTTTGGACATACAGTGGCTTTGGACAGTGGCTTTGGACATACAGTGGCTTTGGACATACAGTGGCTTTGGACAGTGGCTTTGGACATACAGTGGCTTTAGACAGTGGCTTTGGACATACAGTGGCTTTGGACATACAGTGGCTTTGGATAGTGGCTTTGGACATACAGTGGCTTTGGACATACAGTGGCTTTGGACATACAGTGGCTTTGGACAGTGGCTTTGGAGAGTGGCTTTGGACAGTGGCTTTGGACATAGAGTGGTTTAGGACAGTGGCTTTGGAGAGTGGCTTTGGACAGTGGCTTTGGACATAGAGTGGTTTAGGACAGTGGCTTTGAAGAGTGGCTTTGGACAGTGGCTTTGGACATAGAGTGGCTTTGGACAGTGGCTTTGGACAGTGGCTTTGGACAGTGGCTTTGGACATAGAGTGGCTTTGGACAGTGGCTTTGGACAGTGGCTTTGGACAGTGGCTTTGGACATAGAGTGGCTTTGGACAGTGGCTTTGGACAGTGGCTTTGGACAGTGGCTTTGGACATAGAATTGCTTTGGACAGTGGCTTTAGACATAGAGTGGTTTTGGACAGTGGCTTTGGACAGTGGCTATGGACAGTGGCTTTGGACATAGAGTGGCTTTAGACGGTGGCTTTGGACAGTGACTTTGGACAGTGGCTTTGGACATAGAGTGGTTTTGGAGAGTGGCTTTGGACAGTGGCTTTGGACATTGGCTTTGGACATAGAGTGGCTTTAGAGAGTGGCTTTGGACAGTGGCTTTGAACAGTGGCTTTGGACATTGGCTTTGGACATAGAGTGGCTTTGGAGAGTGGCTTTGGACAGTGGCTTTGGACAGTGGCTTTGGACAGTGGCTTTGGACATAGAGTGGCTTTGAAGAGTGGCTTTGGAGAGTAGCTTTGGACAGTGGCTTTGGACATAGAGTGGCTTTGGAGAGTGGCTTTGGAGAGTGGCTTTGGAGAGTGGCTTTGGACAGTGGCTTTGAAGATATAGTGGCTTTGGAGAGTGGCTTTGGAGATTGGCTTTGGACAGTGGCTTTGGACATAGAGTGGCTTTGGACAGTGGCTTTGGAGAGTGGCTTTGGACAGTGGCTTTGGACATAGAGTGGCTTTGGACAGTGGCTTAGGAGAGTGGCTTTGGACAGTGGCTTTGGACATAGAGTGGATTTGGACAGTGGCTTTGGATAGTGGCTTTGGACAGTGGCTTTGGACATAGAGTGGATTTGGACAGTGGCTTTAGACAGTGGCTTTGGACAGTGGCTTTGGACATGGAGTGGCTTTGGACAGTGGCTTTAGACATAGAGTGGCTTTGGACAGTGGCTTTGGACATAGAGTGGCTTTGGACAGTGGCTTTGGACAGTGGCTTTGGACAGTGGCTTTGGACAGTGGCTTTGGACAGTGGCTTTGGACAGTGGCTTTGGACATAGAGTGGCTTTGGACAGTGGCTTTGGACAGTAACTTTGGACAATGGAGTTGGACATAGAGAGGCTTTGGACAAACAGTGGCTTTGGACAGTGGCTTTGGACAGTGGCTTTGGACATAGAGTGGCTTTGGACAGTGACTTTGGGCAGTGGCTTTCGACATAAAGTGGCTTTGGACATAAAGTGGCTTTGGACAGTGCCTTTGGACAGTGGCTTTGGACATACAGTGGCATTAGAGTGTGGCTTTGGACAGTGGCTTTGGACATACAGTGCCTTTGGACAGTGGCTTTGGACAGTGGCTTTGGACATACAGTATCTTTGGACAGTGGCTTTGGACAGTGGCTTTGGTCAGTGGCTTTGGACATACAGTAGCTTTGGACAGTGGATTTGTACAGTAGCTTTGGACAGTGGCTTTGGACATAGAATGGTTTTGGAGAGTGGCTTTGGACAGTGACTTTCGACAGTGGCTTTGGACATAGAATGGCTTTGGAGAGTGGCTTTGGACAGTGGCTTTGGACAGTAGCTTTGGACATAGAGTGGCTTTGGACATAGAGTTGCTTTGGAGAGTGGCTTTGGAGAGTGGCTTTGGACAGTGGCTTTTTTGGAGAGTGTCTTTGGACAGTGGCTTTGGGCAGTGATTTTGGACATAGAGTGGCTTTGTAGAGTGGCTTTGGAGAGTGGCTTTGGACAGTGGCTTTGGACATAGAGTGGCTTTGGACAGTGGCTTTGGACAGTGGCTTTGGACAGTGGCTTTGGACATAGAGTGGCTTTGGACAGTGGCTTTGGACAGTGGCTTTGGACAGTGGCTTTGGACATAGAGTGGCTTAGGACAGTGGCTTTGGAGAGTGGCTTTGGACAGTGGCTTTGGACATAGAGTGGCTTTGGACAGTACCTTTCGAGAGTGGCTTTGGACAGTGGCTTTGGACATAGAGTGGCTTTGGACAGTGGCTTTGGAGAGTGGCTTTGGACAGTGGCTTTGGACATAGAGTGGCTTTGGACAGTGGCTTTGGAGAGTGGCTTTGGACAGTGGCTTTGGACATAGAGTGGCTTTGGAAAGTGGCTTTGGAGAGTGGCTTTGGACAGTGGCTTTGGACATAGAGTGGCTTTGGACAGTGGCTTCGGAGAGTAGCTTTGGACCGTCGCTTTGAACATAGAGTGGCTTTGGACAGTGGCTTTGGACAGTGGCTTTGGACAGTGGCTTTGGACATATAGTGGCTTTGGACAGTGGCTTTAGACAGTGGCTTTGGACAGTGGCTTTGGACATAGAGTGGCTTTGAACAGTGGCTTTGGAGAGTGGCTTTGGACAGTGGCTTTGGACATAGAGTGGCTTTAGATAGTGGCTTTGGACAGTGGCTTAGGACAGTGGCTTTGGACATAGAGTGGCTTTGGACAGTGGCTTTGGACAGTGGCTTTGGACATAGAGTGGCTTTGGACAGTGGCTTTGGAGAGTGGCTTTGGACAGTGGCTTTGGACATAGAGTGGCTTTGGACAGAGGCTTTGGAGAGTTACTTTGGACAGTGGGTTTGGAAATAGAGTGGCTTTGGACAGTGGCTTTGGAGAGTGGCTTTGGACAGTGGCTTTGGACATAGAGTGGCTTTAGTCAGTGGGTTTGGAGAGTGGCTTTGGATAGTGGCTTTGGACAGTGGCTTTGGAAAGTGGCTTTGGACATAGAGTGGCTTTGGACAATGGCTTTGGACAGTGGCTTTGGACAGTGCCTTTGGACATAGAGAGTGGCTTTGGACAGTGGCTTTGGACATAGAGTGGCTTTGGAGAGTGGCTTTGGAGAATGGCTTTGGACAGTGGCTTTGGACATAGAGTGGCTTTGGAGAGTGGCTTCGGAGAGTAGCTTTGGACAGTGGCTTTGAACATAGAGTGGCTTTGGACAGTGGTTTTGGACAGTGGCTTTGGACAGTGGCTTTGGACATAGAGTGGCTTTGGACAGTGGCTTTGGAGAGTGGCTTTGGACAGTGGCTTTGGACATAGAGTGGCTTTGGACAGTGGCTTCGGAGAGTAGCTTTGGACAGTGGCTTTAAACATAGAGTGGCTTTGGACAGTGGCTATGGACAGTGGCTTTGGACAGTGGCTTTGGACATAGAGTGGCTTTGGACAGTGGCTTTGGAGAGTGGCTTTGGACAGTGGCTTTGGACATATAGTGGCTTTGGACAGAGGCTTTGGAGAGTTGTTTTGGACAGTGGGTTTGGACATAGAGTGGCTTTGGACAGTGGCTTTGGAGAGTGGCTTTGGACAGTGGCTTTGGACATAGAGTGGCTTTAGTCAGTGGCTTTGGAGAGTGGCTTTGGACAGTGGCTTTGGACATAGAGTGGCTTTGGACAATGGCTTTGGACAGTGGCTTTGGACAGTGCCTTTGGACATAGAGAGTGGCTTTGGACAGTGGCTTTGGACATAGAGTGGCTTTGGAGAGTGGCTTTGGACAGTGGCTTTGGACATAGAGTGGCTTTGGACAGTGGCTTAGGAGAGTGGCTTTGGACAGTGGCTTTGGACATAGAGTGGATTTGGACAGTGGCTTTGGATAGTGGCTTTGGACAGTGGCTTTGGACATAGAGTGGATTTGGACAGTGGCTTTAGACAGTGGCTTTGGACAGTGGCTTTGGACATGGAGTGGCTTTGGACAGTGGCTTTAGACATAGAGTGGCTTTGGACAGTGGCTTTGGACATAGAGTGGCTTTGGACAGTGGCTTTGGACAGTGGCTTTGGACAGTGGCTTTGGACAGTGGCTTTGGACAGTGGCTTTGGACAGTGGCTTTGGACATAGAGTGGCTTTGGACAGTGGCTTTGGACAGTAACTTTGGACAATGGAGTTGGACATAGAGAGGCTTTGGACAAACAGTGGCTTTGGACAGTGGCTTTGGACAGTGGCTTTGGACATAGAGTGGCTTTGGACAGTGACTTTGGGCAGTGGCTTTCGACATAAAGTGGCTTTGGACATAAAGTGGCTTTGGACAGTGCCTTTGGACAGTGGCTTTGGACATACAGTGGCATTAGAGTGTGGCTTTGGACAGTGGCTTTGGACATACAGTGCCTTTGGACAGTGGCTTTGGACAGTGGCTTTGGACATACAGTATCTTTGGACAGTGGCTTTGGACAGTGGCTTTGGTCAGTGGCTTTGGACATACAGTAGCTTTGGACAGTGGATTTGTACAGTAGCTTTGGACAGTGGCTTTGGACATAGAATGGTTTTGGAGAGTGGCTTTGGACAGTGACTTTCGACAGTGGCTTTGGACATAGAATGGCTTTGGAGAGTGGCTTTGGACAGTGGCTTTGGACAGTAGCTTTGGACATAGAGTGGCTTTGGACATAGAGTTGCTTTGGAGAGTGGCTTTGGAGAGTGGCTTTGGACAGTGGCTTTTTTGGAGAGTGTCTTTGGACAGTGGCTTTGGGCAGTGATTTTGGACATAGAGTGGCTTTGTAGAGTGGCTTTGGAGAGTGGCTTTGGACAGTGGCTTTGGACATAGAGTGGCTTTGGACAGTGGCTTTGGACAGTGGCTTTGGACAGTGGCTTTGGACATAGAGTGGCTTTGGACAGTGGCTTTGGACAGTGGCTTTGGACAGTGGCTTTGGACATAGAGTGGCTTAGGACAGTGGCTTTGGAGAGTGGCTTTGGACAGTGGCTTTGGACATAGAGTGGCTTTGGACAGTACCTTTCGAGAGTGGCTTTGGACAGTGGCTTTGGACATAGAGTGGCTTTGGACAGTGGCTTTGGAGAGTGGCTTTGGACAGTGGCTTTGGACATAGAGTGGCTTTGGACAGTGGCTTTGGAGAGTGGCTTTGGACAGTGGCTTTGGACATAGAGTGGCTTTGGAAAGTGGCTTTGGAGAGTGGCTTTGGACAGTGGCTTTGGACATAGAGTGGCTTTGGACAGTGGCTTCGGAGAGTAGCTTTGGACCGTCGCTTTGAACATAGAGTGGCTTTGGACAGTGGCTTTGGACAGTGGCTTTGGACAGTGGCTTTGGACATATAGTGGCTTTGGACAGTGGCTTTAGACAGTGGCTTTGGACAGTGGCTTTGGACATAGAGTGGCTTTGAACAGTGGCTTTGGAGAGTGGCTTTGGACAGTGGCTTTGGACATAGAGTGGCTTTAGATAGTGGCTTTGGACAGTGGCTTAGGACAGTGGCTTTGGACATAGAGTGGCTTTGGACAGTGGCTTTGGACAGTGGCTTTGGACATAGAGTGGCTTTGGACAGTGGCTTTGGAGAGTGGCTTTGGACAGTGGCTTTGGACATAGAGTGGCTTTGGACAGAGGCTTTGGAGAGTTACTTTGGACAGTGGGTTTGGAAATAGAGTGGCTTTGGACAGTGGCTTTGGAGAGTGGCTTTGGACAGTGGCTTTGGACATAGAGTGGCTTTAGTCAGTGGGTTTGGAGAGTGGCTTTGGATAGTGGCTTTGGACAGTGGCTTTGGAAAGTGGCTTTGGACATAGAGTGGCTTTGGACAATGGCTTTGGACAGTGGCTTTGGACAGTGCCTTTGGACATAGAGAGTGGCTTTGGACAGTGGCTTTGGACATAGAGTGGCTTTGGAGAGTGGCTTTGGAGAATGGCTTTGGACAGTGGCTTTGGACATAGAGTGGCTTTGGAGAGTGGCTTCGGAGAGTAGCTTTGGACAGTGGCTTTGAACATAGAGTGGCTTTGGACAGTGGTTTTGGACAGTGGCTTTGGACAGTGGCTTTGGACATAGAGTGGCTTTGGACAGTGGCTTTGGAGAGTGGCTTTGGACAGTGGCTTTGGACATAGAGTGGCTTTGGACAGTGGCTTCGGAGAGTAGCTTTGGACAGTGGCTTTAAACATAGAGTGGCTTTGGACAGTGGCTATGGACAGTGGCTTTGGACAGTGGCTTTGGACATAGAGTGGCTTTGGACAGTGGCTTTGGAGAGTGGCTTTGGACAGTGGCTTTGGACATATAGTGGCTTTGGACAGAGGCTTTGGAGAGTTGTTTTGGACAGTGGGTTTGGACATAGAGTGGCTTTGGACAGTGGCTTTGGAGAGTGGCTTTGGACAGTGGCTTTGGACATAGAGTGGCTTTAGTCAGTGGCTTTGGAGAGTGGCTTTGGACAGTGGCTTTGGACATAGAGTGGCTTTGGACAATGGCTTTGGACAGTGGCTTTGGACAGTGCCTTTGGACATAGAGAGTGGCTTTGGACAGTGGCTTTGGACATAGAGTGGCTTTGGAGAGTGGCTTTGGAGAATGGCTTTGGACAGTGGCTTTGGACATAGAGTGGCTTTGGAGAGTGGCTTCGGAGAGTAGCTTTGGACAGTGGCTTTGAACATAGAGTGGCTTTGGACAGTGGCTTTGGACAGTGGCTTTGGACAGTGGCTTTGGACATAGAGTGGCTTTGGACAGTGGCTTTGGAGAGTGGCTTTGGACAGTGGCTTTGGACATAGAGTGGCTTTGCAGAGTGGCTTCGGAGAGTAGCTTTGGTCAGTGGCTTTTAACATAGAGTGGCTTTGGACAGTGGCTATGGACAGTGGCTTTGGACAGTGGCTTTGGACATAGACTGGCTTTGGACAATGGCTTTAGACAGTGGCTTTGGACAGTGGCTTTGGACATAGAGTGGCTTTGGACAGTGGCTTTGGAGAGTGGCTTTGGACAGTGGCTTTGGACATAGAGTGGCTTTGGACAGTGGCTTTGGACAGTGGCTTTGGACAGTGGCTTTGGACATAGAGTGGCTTTGGACAGTGGCTTTGGACAGTGGCTTTGGACAGTGGCTTTGGACATAGAGTGGCTTTGGACAGTGGCTTTGGAGAGTGGCTTTGGACAGTGGCTTTGGACATAGAGTGGCTTTGGACAGTGGTTTTGGAGAGTGGCTTTGGACAGTGGGTTTGGACATAGAGTGGCTTTGGACAGTGGCTTTGGAGAGTGGCTTTGGACAGTGGCTTTGGACATAGAGTGGCTTTGGACAGTGGCTTTGGAGAGTGGCTTTGGACAGTGGCTTTGGACATAGAGTGGCTTTGGACAGTGGCTTTGGACAGTGGATTTGGACAGTGGCTTTGGACATAGAGTGGCTTTGGACAATGGCTTTGGACAGTGGCTTTGGACAGTACCTTTGGACATAGAGAGTGGCTTTGGACAGTGGCTTTGGACATAGAGTGGCTTTGGATAGTGGCTTTGGAGAATGGCTTTGGACAGTGGCTTTGGACATAGAGTGGCTTTGGAGAGTGGCTTTGGAGAGTGGCTTTGGACAGTGGCTTTGGACATAGAGTGGCTTTGGAGAGTGGCTTTGGAGAGTGGCTTTGGACAGTGGCTTTGGATATAGAGTGGCTTAGGAGAGTGGCTTTGGACAGTGGCTTTGGATAGTGGCTTTGGACATAGAGTGGCTTTGGAGAGTGGCTTTGGAGAGTGGCTTTGGACAGTGGCTTTGGACATAGAGTGACTTTCGACAGTGGCTTTGTATAGTGGCTTTGGACAGTGGCTTTGGACATAGAGTGGCTTTGAACAGTGGCTTAGGAGAGTGTCTTTGGACAGTGGCTTTGGACAGTGGCTTTGGACATAGAGTGGCTTTGGAGAGTGGCTTTGGAGAGTGGCTTTGGACAGTGGCTTTGGACATAGAGTGACTTTCGACAGTGGCTTTGTAGAGTGGCTTTGGACAGTGGCTTTGGACATAGAGTGGCTTTGGACAGTGGCTTTGGAGAGTGGCTTTGGACAGTAGCTTTGGACATAGAGTGGCTTTGGACAGTGGCTTTGGAGAGTGGCTTTGGACAGTGGCTTTGGACATAGAGTGGCTTTGGACAGTGGCTTTGGAGAGTGGCTTTGGACAGTGGGTTTGGACATAGAGTGGCTTTGGACAGTGGCTTTGGAGAGTGGCTTTGGACAGTGGCTTTGGACATAGAGTGGCTTTGGACAGTGGCTTTGGGGAGTGGCTTTGGACAGTGGCTTTGGACATAGAGTGGCTTTGGACAGTGGCTTTGGACAGTGGCTTTGGACAGTGGCTTTGGACATAGAGTGGCTTTGGACAATGGCTTTGGACAGTGGCTTTGGACAGTGCCTTTGGACATAGAGTGGATTTGGACAGTGGCTTTGGAGAGTGGCTTTGGACAGTGGCTTTGGACATAGAGTGGCTTTGGACAGTGTCTTTGGACAGTGGCTTTGGATAGTGGCTTTGGACATAGAGTGGCTTTGGACAGTGGCTTTGGAGAGTGGCTTTGGACAGTGGCTTTGGACATAGAGTGGCTTTGGACAGTGGCTTTGGACAGTGGCTTTGGACAGTGGCTTTGTACATAGAGTGGCTTTGGACAGTGGCTTTGGACAGTGGCTTTAGACAGTGGCTTTGGACATAGAGTGGTTTTGGACAGTGGCTTTGGAGATTGGCTTTGGACAGTGGCTTTGGACATAGAGTGGCTTTGGACAGTGGCTTTGGAGAGTGGCTTTGGACAGTGGCTTTGGACATAGAGTGGCTTTAGTCAGTGGCTTTGGAGAGTGGCTTTGGACAGTGGCTTTGGACGTAGAGTGGCTTTGGACAGTGGCTTTGGACAGTGGCTTTGGACAGTGGCTTTGGACATAGAGTGGCTTTGGACAATGGCTTTGGACAGTGGCTTTGGACAGTGCCTTTGGACATAGAGAGTGGCTTTGGATAGTGGCTTTGGACATAGAGTGGCTTTGGAGAGTGGCTTTGGAGAATGGCTTTGGACAGTGGCTTTGGACATAGAGTGGCTTTGGAGAGTGGCTTCGGAGAGTGGCTTTAGACAGTGGCTTTGGACATAGAGTGGCTTTGGACAGTGGCTTTGGACAGTGGCTTTGGACAGTGGCTTTGGACAGTGGCTTTGGACATAGAGTGTCTTTGGACATAGAGTGGCTTTGGACAGTGGCTTTGGACAGTGGCTTTGGACATAGAGTGGCTTTGGACAGAGGCTTTGGACAGTGGCTTTGGACATAGAGTGGCTTTGGACTGTTGCTTTGGACAGTAGCTTTGGACAGTGGCTTTGGACATAGAGTGGCTGTGGACAGTGGCTTTGGAAAGTGGCTTTGGACAGTGGCTTTGGACATAGAGTGGCTTTGGACAGTGGCTTTGGACATTGGCTTTGGACTGTAGCTTTGGACAGTGGCTTTGGACAGTGGCTTTGGACATAGAGTGGCTTTGGACATACAGTGGCTTTGGACAGTGGCTTTGGACAGTGGCTTTGTACAGTGGCTTTGGACATAGAGTGGTTTTGGACATACAGTGGCTTTGGACAGTGGCTTTGGACATACAATGGCTTTGGACATACAGTGGCTTTGGACAGTGGCTTTGGACATACAGTGGCTTTGGACATACAGTGGCTTTGGACAGTGGCTTTGGACATACAGTGGCTTTAGACAGTGGCTTTGGACATACAGTGGCTTTGGACATACAGTGGCTTTGGATAGTGGCTTTGGACATACAGTGGCTTTGGACATACAGTGGCTTTGGACATACAGTGGCTTTGGACAGTGGCTTTGGAGAGTGGCTTTGGACAGTGGCTTTGGACATAGAGTGGTTTAGGACAGTGGCTTTGGAGAGTGGCTTTGGACAGTGGCTTTGGACATAGAGTGGTTTAGGACAGTGGCTTTGAAGAGTGGCTTTGGACAGTGGCTTTGGACATAGAGTGGCTTTGGACAGTGGCTTTGGACAGTGGCTTTGGACAGTGGCTTTGGACATAGAGTGGCTTTGGACAGTGGCTTTGGACAGTGGCTTTGGACAGTGGCTTTGGACATAGAGTGGCTTTGGACAGTGGCTTTGGACAGTGGCTTTGGACAGTGGCTTTGGACATAGAGTGGCTTTGGACAGTGGCTTTGGACAGTGGCTTTGGACAGTGGCTTAGGACATAGAATTGCTTTGGACAGTGGCTTTAGACATAGAGTGGTTTTGGACAGTGGCTTTGGACAGTGGCTATGGACAGTGGCTTTGGACATAGAGTGGCTTTAGACGATGGCTTTGGACAGTGACTTTGGACAGTGGCTTTGGACATAGAGTGGTTTTGGAGAGTGGCTTTGGACAGTGGCTTTGGACATTGGCTTTGGACATAGAGTGGCTTTGGAGAGTGGCTTTGGACAGTGGCTTTGAACAGTGGCTTTGGACATTGGCTTTGGACATAGAGTGGCTTTGGAGAGTGGCTTTGGACAGTGGCTTTGGACAGTGGCTTTGGACAGTGGCTTTGGACATAGAGTGGCTTTGAAGAGTAGCTTTGGAGAGTAACTTTGGACAGTGGCTTTGGACATAGAGTGGCTTTGGAGAGTGGCTTTGGAGAGTGGCTTTGGAGAGTGGCTTTGGACAGTGGCTTTGAAGATATAGTGGCTTTGGAGAGTGGCTTTGGAGATTGGCTTTGGACAGTGGCTTTGGACATAGAGTGGCTTTGGACAGTGGCTTTGGAGAGTGGCTTTGGACAGTGGCTTTGGACATAGAGTGGCTTTGGACAGTGGCTTAGGAGAGTGGCTTTGGACAGTGGCTTTGGACATAGAGTGGATTTGGACAGTGGCTTTGGATAGTGGCTTTGGACAGTGGCTTTGGACATAGAGTGGATTTGGACAGTGGCTTTAGACAGTGGCTTTGGACAGTGGCTTTGGACATGGAGTGGCTTTGGACAGTGGCTTTAGACATAGAGTGGCTTTGGACAGTGGCTTTGGACATAGAGTGGCTTTGGACAGTGGCTTTGGACAGTGGCTTTGGACAGTGGCTTTGGACAGTGGCTTTGGACAGTGGCTTTGGACAGTGGCTTTGGACATAGAGTGGCTTTGGACAGTGGCTTTGGACAGTAACTTTGGACAATGGAGTTGGACATAGAGAGGCTTTGGACAAACAGTGGCTTTGGACAGTGGCTTTGGACAGTGGCTTTGGACATAGAGTGGCTTTGGACAGTGACTTTGGGCAGTGGCTTTCGACATAAAGTGGCTTTGGACATAAAGTGGCTTTGGACAGTGCCTTTGGACAGTGGCTTTGGACATACAGTGGCATTAGAGTGTGGCTTTGGACAGTGGCTTTGGACAAACAGTGCCTTTGGACAGTGGCTTTGGACAGTGGCTTTGGACATACAGTATCTTTGGACAGTGGCTTTGGACAGTGGCTTTGGTCAGTGGCTTTGGACATACAGTAGCTTTGGACAGTGGATTTGTACAGTAGCTTTGGACAGTGGCTTTGGACATAGAATGGTTTTGGAGAGTGGCTTTGGACAGTGACTTTCGACAGTGGCTTTGGACATAGAATGGCTTTGGAGAGTGGCTTTGGACAGTGGCTTTGGACAGTAGCTTTGGACATAGAGTGGCTTTGGACATAGAGTTGCTTTGGAGAGTGGCTTTGGAGAGTGGCTTTGGACAGTGGCTTTTTTGGAGAGTGTCTTTGGACAGTGGCTTTGGGCAGTGATT
This sequence comes from Cladorhizidae sp. MBARI D1340-BT2, assembly GCA_028752905.1. Classification (NCBI taxonomy): domain Eukaryota; kingdom Metazoa; phylum Porifera; class Demospongiae; order Poecilosclerida; family Cladorhizidae; species Cladorhizidae sp. MBARI D1340-BT2. The sequence continues at coordinate 26,924,395 of JAQNBH010000017.1, read as the reverse complement.
TTGGACATAGAGTGGCTTTGTAGAGTGGCTTTGGAGAGTGGCTTTGGACAGTGGCTTTGGACATAGAGTGGCTTTGGACAGTGGCTTTGGACAGTGGCTTTGGACAGTGGCTTTGGACATAGAGTGGCTTTGGACAGTGGCTTTGGACAGTGGCTTTGGACAGTGGCTTTGGACATAGAGTGGCTTTGGACAGTGGCTTTGGAGAGTGGCTTTGGACCGTGGCTTTGGACATAGAGTGGCTTTGGACAGTGCCTTTGGAGAGTGGCTTTGGAGAGTGGCTTTGGACATAGAGTGGCTTTGGACAGTGGATTTGGAGAGTGGCTTTGGACAGTGGCTTTGGACATAGAGTGGCTTTGGACAGTGGCTTTGGACAGTGGCTTTGGAAATAGAGTGGCTTTGGTAAGTGGCTTTGGAGAGTGGCTTTGGACAGTGGCTTTGGACATAGAGTGGCTTTGGACAGTGGCTTTGGAGAGTAGCTTTGGACAGTGGCTTTGAACATAGAGTGGCTTTGGACAGTGGCTTTGGACAGTGGCTTTGGACAGTGGCTTTGGACAGTGGCTTTGGATATAGAGTGGCTTTGGACAGTGGCTTTAGACAGTGGCTTTGGACAGTGGCTTTGGACATAGAGTGGCTTTGGACAGTGGCTTTGGAGAGTGGCTTTGGACAGTGGCTTTGGACATAGAGTGGCATTGGACAGTGGCTTTGAACAGTGGCTTTGGACAGTGGCTTTGGACATAGAGTGGCTTTGGACAGTGGCTTTGGACAGTGGCTTTGGACAGTGGCTTTGGACATAGAGTGGCTTTGGACAGTGGCTTTGGAGAGTGGCTTTGGACAGTGGCTTTGGACATAGAGTGGCTTTGGACAGTGGCTTTGGAGAGTGGGTTTGGACAGTGGGTTTGGACATAGAGTGGCTTGGACAGTGGCTTTGGAGAGTGGCTTTGGACAGTGGCTTTGGACATTGTCATGGATCCCCCAACCGAAGGAACCCCCGACATCAAACCAAGACCAAACCCACAAGACCATATAAGGTCATAACTGAGAACTGGCATAGGGACCACTAATATGTAACTAGGTTAACCATAGAATAGATCATGCACAAGACACAGAACTGATCATTAGTATGCATATTGCCTTATATAGTCTGGCCTGGGTCATGGCTGGCAGCCTACTTAAAGGAGCCAGCTCATGGACAGGGCCAGAATGCCTCTTGTAAGTTAAAGCAGTGAAGACACATCAATTCCTACTATCATCTACACTGGGTTGCTATCTCCAGCGATATAACGAGCTAGTTATCCGTAACATCTGGTGGCAGCGGCTTGAAACAGATCCACTCCAACTACCAGGCTACCCTTCACTGTCTAACTCCCTCAGGTTGTCATATCTCTCTCCCTAGTGCAGGTCTGATCATGTCTACTAGAAGCAGGACGTTGATCCCTGAACCTGCCCGAACAAGGGTCAAGGAAGACCACTTTCCGACCCCGTCTGACACAGACGACGGCAGGCTTTCTCGGGATAGAGATGAACTGGAGTCCGAGGAAGACCTGATGGACACACAGACTTCTCACAGTGGTTCCCAGATGAACCAACTAATGAAAATGTTTGCCTTTATGCAGAAGCAGAGAGACCAGGCGGACGACAGAAGGAGAAAAGATGAGAGGGAAGAGAGGAGACATGATAAAGAGGAGAGGCAACAGAGAGAGAATGAGCGCCAAAAGCGAGAGGAAACACGTTGGTTAACAATGTTTCAAATGAATCAGCAGGTGGAGGAGACCAGACGCGTGGAAGACGCAGAGAGGAAGCTGGCAGATGCAGAGAATCGCCGGCTAGAGAGAGAAGAGGCTGACATATGTCAGCAGGAACGTGACAGGAGGAGAGCAGGCAAGGATGCCCCGGTCTTTGCCTCTCTCACAGACGTCTCGGAGTTGGAGGGCTTTCTGGACTCGTTTTCTCTCCACATGTCCACCTTCGACGTCCCTCCAGAATTTTGGGTCGGCACTATCCTTCCAAGACTAGACCCTGCCTCCAGGAACTATCTGGGAGGGTTGCCTGAGGGTCCGGTGAAGGACTTTGCTCACCTCCGCACCACCCTGCTCGACTACCATGGCATCACAACGGACTTCTACCGCGTCCAGTGGCGTGATATGGCTCTACTACCGAAGGAGTCTACCCACGACCTGGTCAAACGAGCTGAGCTGACATTTGCCCGCTGGTCCAAGCATCAGACCGACAAGCAAGGAGTGAGCAGATTGATGGTCATGGAGAAGGCTCTCTCTCTCATACCCGACCATGTCGCGACCTGGGTCCGTACCCAACATCCCAAGACCCCCAAGGAGCTGGCCAACCTGGCAGATGAGTTCATCTTGCTACATTACAAGCCCGAGCTACCCTGGCGGTTATGGTCCCGCCCAGAGCAACTTCGTCCAGGAGGAGGTGGTGGATATCGACCAAGACCAAAGCTGGATCAGAGCTAACCAGAGTCAGCCAAGCCAGATGAGATGGCTGGACCCAAAGAGGGAGGGAAAGACCGTCTACCTGCCTTCGACCCTACTCTCGGACCTAGATGCTACCATTGCCAGGAGTATGGCCACATCGCCATCAAATGCCCAAAGAAGGGGCTCACCCTGATAGGCATGACCCCCAATGCATTACCTCTTATCTTCCACCCAGGTAGCATCAACGGACAGCAGGTGGACAAGATCGCCATCGACACCAGCTCCACCCACTCCCACATCCATGGCAGATGGGTCCAGTCCAAGGATATGACGAGAAAGTCCTTGCTGATAGAAGGTATCCATGGAGCGGTGAAGAGACTACCCCTGGCCAGAGTGACGGTGTTGGTCGGAGGGAAGCAGCACACTTGCCTGATGGCAGTTAATAACAAGCTCCGGATGGATGCTCTCTTGGGCACTGACTTCCCGGGTCTGTGCGATCTCCTCCCAGCTCAACTCACTACCCCCAGACATACTAGACCTCACCGCCTATGTGCCAGACCAAACTCATATGCAGAGGCTGTGGACTCGGCCATGCCCGAACCCTCCTCCGAGAGTGAAGAGGAGTCTGGCGAGCTCTCCTCCTCTTCTGTGAGTGACTCCACCTCAGAGTTGTCCCACGGTGGTGACAGTGACTTAGACGATGGCACCAGCAGCAGTGTCGCATCAGAGAGGGAGTCTGACGACCAGGCAAGTGGTGCTGATACTATTGTAATTTCCCCCAATCCTCCAGCACTGACAGAAGAGCCAACCTTGGACCTGGAGCTAACAACCTTGGCGGATAACTCTCCGCCCCGCATAACCCGACCAGAGTCCTGTAGGAGTGATAGAAGGAAGGAGAGACGTAAACACGCAGCCATCTGGGGTCAACCCCTCCCCCTTGATGGACACAGACCCCAGCTTGCAGGTTTACAGCAGAAAGACCCCTCACTGGCGGCCATCAGGAAACAGTGTACCAGACCCGACTCCAAATTCTTCAAGGTCAACGACCTCATCTACCGCCGGTGGAAGCCAGCCAGGCAGGCAGAGTTAGTGGTTCAGCTCGTACTACCAATGCATACAGGGAGACAGCTCTGAGGGCAGCTCATCAACCTCCCTGGGCCGGTCACCTTGGCAGGACAAAGACGACAGACAGGGTGATGAACAGATTCTTCTGGTCAGGAATGAGGGAAGATGTGGCTGAACTGTGCAGCAGGTGCCAGGTGTGCCAGAAGACTGCCTCTGGTTGGATAAGGAAGGTACCTCTCATACCCTTACCTATAATGCGTACCCCTTTCTCCCGCATAGCCATGGACTTCATTGGACCCCTTCCCCCAACGGCAGATGGCCACAAATATATATTAACCATCTGCGACTATGGCACCCGGTTCCCTGAGGCCATTCCCATGAGGACCACCACCAGTCAGGATGTGGCAGAGGCACTGATCGGGATCTTCGCCAGGATGGGCGTCCCAGATGAGATCTTGACAGATCGGGGCTCCAACTTCATCAGTAGCCTCATGAAAGAATTCTACCGCCTATTTGGCATCAAGGGCATCCGGACCTCAGCCTACCATCCCGAGACAGATGGGTTGGTAGAGAGGTTCAATGGAACACTCAAAGCCATGCTACGGAAGTTCATGGAGGAGTTCAACGGGCAATGGGACAAAGCCCTTCCATTTCTGTTATTTGCTTACAGAGAAGTCCCACAGGAGTCTACCGGCTACTCCCCATTTGAACTCCTCTATGGCAGAACACCCAGAGGCCGACTAGACATCCTCAGACAGGACTGGGAATGCCCAACCACTGGTCCAGAGAGTGTGCTCTCCTACCTCCAGTCTGTCTACTCCCACCTCGACTCAGCCAGGGAGAAGGCCACGGAATCCGAATCCAAGGCCAAAGGCAAGATGAAGGAGAGATATGACCAGAAAATCCGTCAGAGATATCTCAAAGAGGGTGAGCTAGTTCTGGTCATGTTACCTTCTTCTTCCAACAAGCTGCTGGCAAAGTGGCAGGGTCCATTTCCTGTAACAGAAAAGCTCTGCGCCACCACCTACCGTGTGCGCATGGACACCAGCAGCAGACCTCTCCGAACCTTCCATGTGAACATGCTGACTAGGTGGGAGGCCCCCTCTGCGGTCTGCCTGCTCGGAAGGATCGCTAATGGCCAGGAACATGTGACCTCCCCGGCCTGTGACATACCCACCCGGCCCGAAACTACCCCCATCCTACACACTTTCATCAACCCAGACCTGACACCCTCGCAGACTGAAGAGCTGATGGTGCTGCTGACAAAACACGAGGAGGTGTTCACAGACCAGCCTGGCCACACATCAGAGGCAGAGATAGTCATACAGACAGGTGATGCACCCCCAATCCATTCCCCCCCCTACAGACTGCCCCATGAGAGATTGAAGCTGGTGAAGCAGGAGGTACAGCAGATGCTCCGAGATGACCTGATTGAAGTCTCCGATAGTGCCTGGGCCTCCCCAATCGTACTAGTGGCTAAGAAGGACGGGTTGCTGCGGCTTTGTGTTGACTATCAGAAGCTCAATGCAGTGACCCGTCCAGACCCCTTCCCGATGCCCAGAATTGATGACCTGATCGACGGGCTGGCGGGAGCCTCCTACATCACCACCCTTGACCTTACCAAGGGGTATTGGCAAGTGCCGGTCCATGCAGACTCCAGAGATAAGACGGCATTTGTCACACCCTTTGGTAAGTATCGTTTCAAGGTTATGCCCTTTGGATTGGTGGGAGCACCTGCCGTGTTCCAAAGAATGATGAACCGGCTCTTTGCGGAGAAAGCGGAGTTTGTGGCAGCATACATGGATGATGTTGTCATTTTCAGCAGGACCTGGGAACAACACCTGACCCACTGCGACTACGTCCTCTCCCGCATCCACTAAGCCGGCCTTACAGTTAAAAGATCTAAATGTAAGTTAGCCACTTTTGACTGCCTCTACTTAGGCCATTTAGTAGGCAGGGGCTGTGTCAGACCAGATGTGGCCAAGACAGATGCCGTGCGGAACTTTGCCATCCCCCAGAGGAAGAAAGATGTTCGCTCCTTCTTGGGCATGGCAGGATACTACCAGAGATTCAACCCATCCTATGCATCCATAGCAGCCCCTCTATCGGACCTTACCAAGAAGGACCTGCCGGACCGGGTCCACTGGGAGAACATCCACCAGAGAGCCTTCGACTCACTGAAGGATGCCCTCACATCCAGCCCGGTACTGCAGGGACCTGATTTCTCCAGACCCTTCGTCATCCAGACCGATGCCTCCGATATAGGTATCGGTGCAGTACTCAGCCAGCTGGACACAGCACTGGGTGACAGGCCGGTGGCTTACTACTCACGGAAGTTGAAACCAAGGGAGAGAAACTATGCGGCCACAGAAAAGGAGTGCTTGGCAGTGGTGGAGGGAGTCCGACACTTCAGTGTCTACATCACTGGAGTGCAGTTCACCATCGTGACGGACCACCACTGCCTCCGCTACCTGTCCACAATGAAAGATACCGGAGGCCGACTATCCCGCTGGGCTCTGCTCCTCCAACCCTACCATTATGAGATACAGCATCGTCCGGGTCGTCACCATTCAAATGCAGACGGACAGTCACGGCAGGCTTGGGATGAGGAAGACACCCCCACTTCACAGCAGGAGGGAGAGGGGGGGAGTGTCATGGATCCCCCAACCGAAGGAACCCCCGACATCAAACCAAGACCAAACCCACAAGACCATATAAGGTCATAACTGAGAACTGGCATAGGGACCACTAATATGTAACTAGGTTAACCATAGAATAGATCATGCACAAGACACAGAACTGATCATTAGTATGCATATTGCCTTATATAGTCTGGCCTGGGTCATGGCTGGCAGCCTACTTAAAGGAGCCAGCTCATGGACAGAACAAGAATGCCTCTTGTAAGTTAAAGCAGTGAAGACACATCAATTCCTACTATCATCTACACTGGGTTGCTATCTCCAGCGATATAACGAGCTAGTTATCCGTAACAGACATAGAGTGGCTTTGGACAGTGGCTTTGGAGTGTGGCTTTGGACAGTGGCTTTGGACATAGAGTGGCTTTGGACAGTGGCTTTGGACAGTGGCTTTGGACAGTGGCTTTGGACATAGAGTGGTTTTGGACAATGGCTTTGGACAGTGGCTTTGGACAGTGCCTTTGGACATAGAGTGGATTTGGACAGTGGCTTTGGAGAGTGGCTTTGGACAGTTGCTTTGGACATAGAGTGGCTTTGGACAGTGGCTTTTGACAGTGGCTTTGGACAGTGGCTTTGGACAGTGGCTTTGGACATAGAGTGGCTTTGGACAGTGGCTTTGGACAGTGGCTTTGGACAGTGGCTTTGGACATAGAGTGGCTTTGGACATAGGCTTTGGACAGTGGCTTTGGACAGTGGCTTTGGACATAGAGTGGATTTGGACAGTGGCTTTGGACATTGGCTTTGGACAGTGGCTTTGGACATAGAGTGGCTTTGGACAGTGGCTTTGGACAGTGGCTTTGGACAGTGCCTTTGGACATAGAGTGGCTTTGGACAGTGGCTTTGGACAGTGGCTTTGGACAGTGGCTTTGGACATAGAGTGGCTTTGGACAGTGGCTTTGGACAGTGGCTATGGACATAGAGTGGCTTTGGACACTGGCTTTGGACAGTGGCTTTGGACATAGAGTGGCTTTGGACTGTTGCTTTGGACAGTGGCTTTGGACAGTGGCTTTGGACATAGAGTGGCTGTGGACAGTGGCTTTGGAAAGTGGCTTTGGACAGTGGCTTTGGACATAGAGTGGCTTTGGACAGTGGCTTTGGACAGTGGCTTTGGACAGTGGCTTTGGACATAGAGTGGCTTTGGACAGTGGCTTTGGACAGTGGCTTTGGACAGTGGCTTTGGACATAGAGTGGCTTTGGACAGTGGCTTTGGACAGTGGCTTTGTACATAGAGTGGCTTTGGACACTGGCTTTGGACAGTGGCTTTGGACATAGAGTGGCTTTGGACTGTTGCTTTGGACAGTGGCTTTGGACAGTGGCTTTGGACATAGAGTGGTTGTGGACAGTGGCTTTGGAAAGTGGCTTTGGACAGTGGCTTTGGACATAGAGTGGCTTTGGGCAGTGGCTTTGGACAGTGGCTTTGGACTGTGGCTTTGGACAGTGGCTTTGGACAGTGGCTTTGGACATAGAGTTGCTTTGGACATACAGTGGCTTTGGACAGTGGCTTTGGACAGTGGCTTTGGACAGTGGCTTTGGAGATAGAGTGGTTTTGGACATACAGTGGCTTTGGACAGTGGCGTTGGACATACAGTGGCTTTGGACATACAGTGGCTTTGGACAGTGGCTTTGGACATAAAGTGGCTTTGGACATACAGTGGCTTTGGACAGTGGCTTTGGACATACAGTGGCTTTGGACATACAGTGGCTTTGGATAGTGGCTTTGGACATACAGTGGCTTTAGACAGTGGCTTTGGACATACAGTGGCTTTGGACATACAGTGGCTTTGGATAGTGGCTTTGGACATACAGTGGCTTTGGACATACAGTGGCTTTGGACATACAGTGGCTTTGGACAGTGGCTTTGGAGAGTGGCTTTGGACATTGGCTTTGGATATATAGTGGTTTAGGACAGTGGCTTTGGAGAGTGGCTTTGGACAGTGGCTTTGGACATAGAGTGGCTTTGGACAGTGGCTTTGGACAGTGGCTTTGGACAGTGGCTTTGGACATAGAGTGGCTTTGGACAGTGGCTTTGGACAGTGGCTTTGGACATAGAGTGGCTTTGGACAATGGCTTTGGATAGTGGCTTTGGACATAGAGTGGCTTTGGACTGTTGCTTTGGACAGTGGCTTTGGACATAGAGTGGCTTTGGACAGTGGCTTTGGACAGTGGCTTTGGACAGTGGCTTTGGACAGTGGCTTTGGACATAGAGTGGCTTTGGACAGTGGCTTTGGACAGTGGCTATGGACATAGAGTGGCTTTGGACAATGGCTTTGGAGAGTGGCTTTGGATATAGAGTGGCTTTGGACTGTTGCTTTGGACAGTGGCTTTGGACAGTGGCTTTGGACATAGAGTGGCTGTGGACAGTGGCTTTGGAAAATGGCTTTGGACAGTGGCTTTGGACATAGAGTGGCTTTGGACAGTGGCTTTGGACAGTGGCTTTGGACATAGAGTGGCTTTGGACATACAGTGGCTTTGGACAGTGGCTTTGGACAGTGGCTTTGGACGGTGGCTTTGGACATAGAGTGGTTTTGGACATACAGTGGCTTTGGACAGTGGCTTTGGACATACAGTGGCTTTGGACATACAGTGCCTTTGGACAGTGGCTTTGGACATAAAGTGGCTTTGGACATAGAGTGGCTTTGGACAGTGGCTTTGGACATACAGTGGCTTTGGACATACAGTGGCTTTGGACAGTGGCTTTGGACATACAGTGGCTTTAGACAGTGGCTTTGGACATACAGTGGCTTTGGACATAGAGTGGCTTTGGATAGTGGCTTTGGACATACAGTGGCTTTGGACATACAGTGGCTTTGGACATACAGTGGCTTTGGAAAGTGGCTTTGGAGAGTGGCTTTGGACAGTGGCTTTGGACATAGAGTGGTTTAGGACAGTGGCTTTGGAGAGTGGCTTTGGACAGTGGCTTTGGACATAGAGTGGTTTAGGACAGTGGCTTTGAAGAGTGGCTTTGGACAGTGGCTTTAGACATAGAGTGGCTTTGGACAGTGGCTTTGGACAGTGGCTTTGGACAGTGGCTTTGGACATAGAGTGGCTTTGGACAGTGGCTTTGGACAGTGGTTTTGGACAGTGGCTTTGGACATAGAGTGGCTTTGGACAGTGGCTTTGGACAGTGGCTTTGTACAGTGGCTTTGGTCATAGAATTGCTTTGGAAAGGGCTTTGGACATAGAGTGGCTTTGGACAGTGGCTATGGACAGTGGCTTTGGACATAGAGTGGCTTTAGACAGTGGCTTTGGACAGTGGCTTTGGACAGTGGCTTTGGACATAGAGTGGTTTTGGAGAGTGGCTTTGGACAGTGGCTTTGGACATTAGCTTTGGACATAGAGTGGCTTTGGAGAGTGGCTTTGGACAGTGGCTTTGGACAGTGGCTTTGGACATAGAGTGGCTTTGGAGAGTGGCTTTGGACAGTGGCTTTCGACAGTGGCTTTGGACATACAGTGGCTTTGAAGAGTGGCTTTGGAGAGTAGCTTTGGACAGTGGCTTTAGACATAGAGTGGCTTTGGAGAGTGGCTTTGGAGAGTGGCTTTGGAGAGTGGCTTTGGACAGTGGCTTTGGAGATAGAGTGGCTTTGGAGAGTGGCTTTGGAGATTGGCTTTGGAAAGTGGCTTTGGACATAGAGTGGCTTTGGACAGTGGCTTTGGAGAGTGGCTTTGGACAGTGGCTTTGGACATAGAGTGGCTTTGGACAGTGGCTTTGGAGAGTGGCTTTGGACAGTGGCTTTGGACATAGAGTGGCTTTGGACAGTGGCTTTGGATAGTGGCTTTGGACAGTAGCTTTGGACATAGAGTGGCTTTGGACAGTGGCTTTAGACAGTGGCTTTGGACAGTGGCTTTGGACATAGAGTGGCTTTGGACAGTGGTTTGGACATAGAATGGCTTTGGACAGTGGCTTTGGACATAGAGTGGCTTTGGACAGTGGCTATGGACAGTTGCTTTGGACAGTGGCTTTGGACAGTGGCTTTGGACAGTGGCTTTGGACATAGAGTGGCTTTGGACAGTGGCTTTGGACAGTAACTTTGGACAGTGGCTTTGGACATAGAGAGGCTTTGGACAGTGGTTTTGGACAGTGGATTGGGACATACAGTAGCTTTGAAGAGTGGCTCTGGACAGTAGATTTGGACATAGAGTGGCTTTGGATAGTGGCTTTGGACAGTGGCTTTGGACATAGAGTGGCTTTGGACAGTGGCTTTAGACAGTGGCTTTGGACAGTGGCTTTGGACATAGAGTGGCTTTGGACAGTTGCTTTAGACATAGAGTGGCTTTGAACAGTGGCTTTGGACATAGAGTGGCTTTGGACAGTGACTTTGGACAGTGGCTTTGGACAGTGGCTTTGGACAGTGGCTTTGGACAGTGGTTTTGGACAGTGGCTTTGGACATCGAGTGGCTTTGGACAGTGGCTTTGGACAGTAACTTTGGACAATGGAGTTGGACATAGAGAAGCTTTGGACAGTGTCTTTGGACAGTGGCTTTGGACAGTGGTTTTGGACATAGAGTGGCTTTGGACAGTTGATTTGGACATTGGCTTTGGACATACAGTGGCTTTGGACAATGGCTTTGGACAGTGGCTTTGGACATAGAGTGGCTTTGGACAGTGACTTTGGGCAGTGGCTTTCGACATAAAGTGGCTTTGGACATAAAGTGGCTTTGGACAGTGCCTTTGGACAGTGGCTTTGGACATACAGTGGCATTAGAGTGTGGCTTTGGACAGTGGCTTTGGACATACAGTGCCTTTGGACAGTGGCTTTGGACAGTGGCTTTGGACATAAAGTGTCTTTGGACAGTGGCTTTGGACAGTGGCTTTGGTCAGTGGCTTTGGACATACAGTAGCTTTGGACAGTGGATTTGTACAGTAGCTTTGGACAGTGGCTTTGGACATAGAGTGGCTTTGGACAGTGGCTTTGAACAGTGGCTTTGGTCAGTGGCTTTGGACATAGAGTGGCTTTGGACAGTGGCTTTGGACAGTGGCTTTGGACATAGAGTGGCTTTGGACAATGGCTTTGGATAGTGGCTTTGGACATAGAGTGGCTTTGGACTGTTGCTTTGGACAGTGGCTTTGGACATAGAGTGGCTTTGGACAGTGGCTTTGGACAGTGGCTTTGGACAGTGGCTTTGGACAGTAGCTTTGGACATAGAGTGGCTTTGGACAGTGGCTTTGGACAGTGGCTTTGGACATAGAGTGGCTTTGGACAATGGCTTTGGACAGTGGCTTTGGACATAGAGTGGCTTTGGACTGTTGCTTTGGACAGTGGCTTTGGACAGTGGCTTTGGACATAGAGTGGCTGTGGACAGTGGCTTTGGAAAATGGCTTTGGACAGTGGCTTTGGACATAGAGTGGCTTTGGACAGTGGCTATGGACAGTGGCTTTGACTGTGGCTTTGGACAGTGGCTTTGGACAGTGGCTTTGGACATAGAGTGGCTTTGGACATACATAGGCTTTGGACAGTGGCTTTGGACAGTGGCTTTGGACGGTGGCTTTGGACATAGAGTGGTTTTGGACATACAGTGGCTTTGGACAGTGGCTTTGGACATACAGTGGCTTTGGACATACAGTGGCTTTGGACAGTGGCTTTGGACATAAAGTGGCTTTGGACATACAGTGGCTTTGGACAGTGGCTTTGGACATACAGTGGCTTTGGACATACAGTGGCTTTGGACTGTGGCTTTGGACATACAGTGGCTTTAGACAGTGGCTTTGGACATACAGTGGCTTTGGACATAGAGTGGCTTTGGATAGTGGCTTTGGACATACAGTGGCTTTGGACATACAGTGGCTTTGGACATACAGTGGCTTTGGAAAGTGGCTTTGGAGAGTGGCTTTGGACAGTGGCTTTGGACATAGAGTGGTTTAGGACAGTGGCTTTGGAGAGTGGCTTTGGACAGTGGCTTTGGACATAGAGTGGTTTAGGACAGTGGCTTTGAAGAGTGGCTTTGGACAGTGGCTTTGGACATAGAGTGGCTTTGGACAGTGGCTTTGGACAGTGGCTTTGGACAGTGGCTTTGGACATAGAGTGGCTTTGGAAAGTGGCTTTGGACAGTGGCTTTGGACAGTGGCTTTGGACATAGAGTGGCTTTGGACAGTGGCTTTGGACAGTGGCTTTGGACAGTGGCTTTGGACATAGAATTGCTTTGGAAAGTGGCTTTGGACATAGAGTGGCTTTGGACAGTGGCTATGGACAGTGGCTTTGGACATAGAGTGGCTTTAGACAGTGGCTTTGGACAGTGGCTTTGGACATAGAGTGGTTTTGGAGAGTGGCTTTGGACAGTGGCTTTGGACATTGGCTTTGGACATAGAGTGGCTTTGGAGAGTGGCTTTGGACAGTGGCTTTGGACAGTGGCTTTGGACATAGAGTGGCTTTGGAGAGTGGCTTTGGACAGTGGCTTTCGACAGTGGCTTTGGACATAGAGTGGCTTTGAAGAGTGGCTTTGGAGAGTAGCTTTGGACAGTGGCTTTGGACATAGAGTGGCTTTGGAGAGTGGCTTTGGAGAGTGGCTTTGGAGAGTGGCTTTGGAGAGTGGCTTTGGACAGTGGCTTTGGAGATAGAGTGGCTTTGGAGAGTGGCTTTGGAGATTGGCTTTGGAAAGTGGCTTTGGACATAGAGTGGCTTTGGACAGTGGCTTTGGAGAGTGGCTTTGGACAGTGGCTTTGGACATAGAGTGGCTTTGGACAGTGGCTTTGGAGAGTGGCTTTGGACAGTGGCTTTGGACATAGAGTGTCTTTGGACAGTGGCTTTGGATAGTTGCTTTTGACAGTAGCTTTGGACAAAGAGTGCTTTGGACAGTAGCTTTAGACAGTGGCTTTGGAGAGTGGCTTTGGAGATTGGCTTTGGAAAGTGGCTTTGGACATAGAGTGGCTTTGGACAGTGGCTTTGGACAGTGGCTTTGGACTGTGGCTTTGGACCGTGGCTTTGGACAGTGGCTTTGGACATAGAGTGGCTTTGGACATACAGTGGCTTTGGACAGTGGCTTTGGACAGTGGCTTTGGACAGTGGCTTTGGACATAGAGTGGTATTGGACATACAGTGTCTTTGGACAGTGGCGTTGGACATACAGTGGCTTTGGACATACAGTGGCTTTGGACAGTGGCTTTGGACATAAAGTGGCTTTGGACATACAGTGGCTTTGGACAGTGGCTTTGGACATACAGTGGCTTTGGACATACAGTGGCTTTGGACAGTGGCTTTGTACATAGAGTGGCTTTGAAGAGTGGCTTTGGAGAGTAGCTTTGGACAGTGGCTTTGGACATAGAGTGGCTTTGGAGAGTGGCTTTGGAGAGTGGCTTTGGAGAGTGGCTTTGGAGAGTGGCTTTGGACAGTGGCTTTGGAGATAGAGTGGCTTTGGACAGTGGCTTTGGATATAGAGTGGTTTAGGACAGTGGCTTTGGAGAGTGGCTTTGGACAGTGGCTTTGGACATAGAGTGGCTTTGGACAGTGGCTTTGGACAGTGGCTTTGGACAGTGGCTTTGGACATAGAGTGGCTTTGGACAGTAGCTTTGGACAGTGGCTTTGGACATAGAGTGGCTTTGGACAATGGCTTTGGATAGTGGCTTTGGACATAGAGTGGCTTTGGACTGTTGCTTTGGACAGTGGCTTTGGACATAGAGTGGCTTTGGACAGTGGCTTTGGACAGTGGCTTTGGACAGTGGCTTTGGACAGTGGCTTTGGACATAGAGTGGCTTTGGACAGTGGCTTTGGACAGTGGCTTTGGACATAGAGTGGCTTTGGACAATGGCTTTGGACAGTGGCTTTGCACATAGAGTGGCTTTGGACTGTTGCTTTGGACAGTGGCTTTGGACAGTGGCTTTGGACATAGAGTGGCTGTGGACAGTGGCTTTGGAAAATGGCTTTGGACAGTGGCTTTGGACATAGAGTGGCTTTGGACAGTGGCTTTGGACAGTGGCTTTGAATGTGGCTTTGGACAGTGGCTTTGGACAGTGGCTTTGGATATAGAGTGGCTTTGGACATACAGTAGCTTTGGACAGTGGCTTTGGACAGTGGCTTTGGACAGTGGCTTTGGACATAGAGTGGTTTTGGACATACAGTGGCTTTGGACAGTGGCTTTGGACATACAGTGGCTTTGGACCTACAGTGGCTTTGGACAGTGGCTTTGGACATAAAGTTGCTTTGGACATACAGTGGCTTTGGACAGTGGCTTTGGACATACAGTGGCTTTGGACATACAGTGGTTTGGACAGTGGCTTTGGACATAAAGTGGCTTTGGACATACAGTGGCTTTGGACAGTGGCTTTGGACATACAGTGGCTTTGGACATACAGTGGCTTTGGATAGTGGCTTTGGACATACAGTGGCTTTAGACAGTGGCTTTGGACATACAGTGGCTTTGGACATACAGTGGCTTTGGATAGTGGCTTTGGACATACAGTGGCTTTGGACATACAGTGGCTTTGGATATACAGTGGCTTTGGACAGTGGCTTTGGAGAGTGGCTTTGGATATAGAGTGGTTTAGGACAGTGGCTTTGGAGAGTGGCTTTGGACAGTGGCTTTGGACATAGAGTGGCTTTGGACAGTGGCTTTGGAAAGTGGCTTTGGACAGTGGCTTTGGACATAGTGGCTTTGGACAGTGGCTTTGGACAGTGGCTTTGGACATATAGTGGCTTTGGACAATGGCTTTGGATAGTGGCTTTGGACATAGAGTGGCTTTGGACTGTTGCTTTGGACAGTGGCTTTGGACATAGAGTGGCTTTGGACAGTGGCTTTGGACAGTGGCTTTGGACACTGGCTTTGGACAGTGGCTTTGGACATAGAGTGGCTTTGGACAGTGGCTTTGGACAGTGGCTTTGGACATAGAGTGGCTTTGGACAATGGCTTTGGACAGTGGCTTTGGACATAGAGTGGCTTTGGACTGTTGCTTTGGACAGTGGCTTTGGACAGTGGCTTTGGACATAGAGTGGCTGTGGACAGTGGCTTTGGAAAATGGCTTTGGACAGTGGCTTTGGATAGAGAGTGGCTTTGGACAGTGGCTTTGGACAGTAGCTTTGACTGTGGCTTTGGACAGTGGATTTGGACAGTGGCTTTGGACATAGAGTGGCTTTGGACATACAGCGGCTTTGGACAGTGGCTTTGGACAGTGGCTTTGGACGGTGGCTTTGGACATAGAGTGGTTTTGGACATACAGTGGCTTTGGACAGTGGCTTTGGACATACAGTGGCTTTGGACATACAGTGGCTTTGGACAGTGGCTTTGGACATAAAGTGGCTTTGAACATACAGTGGCTTTGGACAGTGGCTTTGGACATACAGTGGCTTTGGACATACAGTGTCTTTGGACAGTGGCTTTGGACATACAGTGGCTTTAGACAGTGGCTTTGGACATACAGTGGCTTTGGACATAGAGTGGCTTTGGATAGTGGCTTTGGACATACAGTGGCTTTGGACATACAGTGGCTTTGGACATACAGTGGCTTTGGAAAGTAGCTTTGGAGAGTGGCTTTGGAAAGTGGCTTTGGACATAGAGTGGTTTAGGACAGTGGCTTTGGAGAGTGGCTTTGGACAGTGGCTTTGGACATAGAGTGGCTTTGGACAGTGACTTTGGGCAGTGGCTTTCGACATAAAGTGGCTTTGGACATAAAGTGGCTTTGGACAGTGCCTTTGGACAGTGGCTTTGGACATACAGTGGCATTAGAGTGTGGCTTTGGCAGTGGCTTTGGACATACAGTGCCTTTGGACAGTGGCTTTGGACAGTGGCTTTGGACATACAGTGTCTTTGGACAGTGGCTTTGGACAGTGGATTTGGTCAGTGGCTTTGGACATACAGTAGCTTTGGACAGTGGATTTGTACAGTAGCTTTGGACAGTGGCTTTGGACATAGAGTGGTTTTGGAGAGTGGCTTTGGACAGTGACTTTTGACAGTAGCTTTGGACATAGAATGGCTTTGGAGAGTGGCTTTGGACAGTGGCTTTGGACAGTAGCTTTGGACATAGAGTGGCTTTGGACATAGAGTTGCTTTGGAGAGTGGCTTTGGAGAGTGGCTTTGGACAGTGGCTTTTTTGGAGAGTGGCTTTGGACAGTGGCTTTGGGCAGTGATTTTGGACATAGAGTGGCTTTGTAGAGTGGCTTTGGAGAGTGGCTTTGGACAGTGGCTTTGGACATAGAGTGGCTTTGGACAGTTGCTTTGGACAGTGGCTTTGGACAGTGTCTTTGTACATAGAGTGGCTTTGGACAGTGGCTTTGGACAGTGGCTTTGGACAGTGGCTTTGGACATAGAGTGGTTTAGGACAGTGGCTTTGGAGAGTGGCTTTGGACAGTGGCTTTGGACATAGAGTGGCTTTGGACAGTACCTTTGGAGAGTGGCTTTGGAGAGTGGCTTTGGACATAGAGTGGCTTTGGACAGTGGATTTGGAGAGTGGCTTTGGACAGTGGCTTTGGACATAGAATGGCTTTGGACAGTGGCTTTGGACAGTGGCTTTGGAAATAGAGTGGCTTTGGAAAGTGGCTTTGGAGAGTGGCTTTGGACAGTGGCTTTGGACATAGAGTGGCTTTGGACAGTGGCTTTGGAGAGTAGCTTTGGACAGTGGCTATGAACATAGAGTGGCTTTGGACAGTGGCTTTGGACAGTGTCTTTGGACAGTGGCTTTGGATATAGAGTGGCTTTGGACAGTGGCTTTAGACAGTGGCTTTGGACAGTGGCTTTGTACATAGAGTAGCTTTGGACAGTGGCTTTGGAGAGTGGCTTTGGACAGTGGCTTTGGACATAGAGTGGCATTGGACAGTGGCTTTGGACAGTGGCTTTGGACAGTGGCTTTGGACATAGAGTGGCTTTGGACAGTGGCTTTGGACAGTGGCTTTGGACAGTGGCTTTGGACATAGAGTGGCTTTGGACAGTGGCTTTGGAGAGTGGCTTTGGACAGTGGCTTTGGACATAGAGTGGCTTTGGACAGTGGCTTTGGAGAGTGGGTTTGGACAGTGGGTTTGGACATAGAGTGGCTTTGGACAGTGGCTTTGGAGAGTGGCTTTGGACAGTGGCTTTGGACATAGAGTGGCTTTGGACAGTGGATTTGGAGTGCGGCTTTGGACAGTGGCTTTGGACATAGAGTGGCTTTGGACAGTGGCTTTGGACAGTGGCTTTGGACAGTGGCTTTGGACATAGAGTGGCTTTGGACAGTGGCTTTGGAGAGTGGCTTTGGACAGTGGCTTTGGACATAGAGTGGCTTTGGACAGTGGCTTTGGACAGTGGCTTTGGACAGTGGCTTTGGACATAGAGTGGCTTTGGACATAGGCTTTGGACAGTGGCTTTGGACAGTGGCTTTGGACATAGAGTGGATTTGGACAGTGGCTTTGGACATTGGCTTTGGACATTGGCTTTGGACATAGAGTGGCTTTGGACAGTGGCTTTGGACAGTGCCTTTGGACATAGAGTGGCTTTGGACAGTGGCTTTGGACAGTGGCTTTAGACAGTGGCTTTGGACATAGAGTGGCTTTGGACAGTGGCTTTGGACAGTGGCTATCGACATAGAGTGGCTTTGGACACTGGCTTTGTACAGTGGCTTTGGACATAGAGTGGCTTTGGACTGTTGCTTTGGACAGTGGCTTTGGACAGTGGCTTTGGACATAGAGTGGCTGTGGACAGTGGCTTTAGAAAGTGGCTTTGGACAGTGGCTTTGGACATAGAGTGGCTTTGGACAGTGGCTTTGGACAGTGGCTTTGGACAGTGGCTTTGGACATAGAGTGGCTTTGGACAGTGGCTTTGGACAGTGGCTTTGGTCAGTGGCTTTGGACATAGAGTGGCTTTGGACAGTGGCTTTGGACAGTGGCTTTGGACATATAGTGGCTTTGGACACTGGCTTTGGACAGTGGCTTTGGACATAGAGTGGCTTTGGACTGTTGCTTTGGACAGTGGCTTTGGACAGTGGCTTTGGACATAGAGTGGCTGTGGACAGTGGCTTTGGAAAGTGGCTTTGGACAGTGGCTTTGGACATAGAGTGGCTTTGGACAGTGGCTTTGGACAGTGGGTTTGGACTGTGGCTTTGGACCGTGGCTTTGGACAGTGGCTTTGGACATAGAGTGGCTTTGGACATACAGTGGCTTTGGACAGTGGCTTTGGACAGTGGCTTTGGACAGTGGCTTTGGACATAGAGTGGTTTTGGACATACAGTGGCTTTGGACAGTGGCGTTGGACATACAGTGGCTTTGGACATACAGTGGCTTTGGACAGTGGCTTTGGACATAAAGTGGCTTTGGACATACAGTGGCTTTGGACAGTGGCTTTGGACATACAGTGGCTTTGGACATACAGTGGCTTTGGACAGTGGCTTTGTACATACAGTGGCTTTAGACAGTGGCTTTGGACATACAGTGGCTTTGGACATACAGTGGCTTTGGATAGTGGCTTTGGACATACAGTGGCTTTGGACATACAATGGCTTTGGACATACAGTGGCTTTGGACAGTGGCTTTGGAGTGTGGCTTTGGACAGTGGCTTTGGATATAGAGTGATTTAGGACAGTGGCTTTGGAGAGTGGCTTTGGACAGTGGCTTTGGACATAGAGTGGCTTTGGACAGTGGCTTTGGACAGTGGCTTTGGACATAGAGTGGCTTTGGACAGTGGCTTTGGAGAGTGGCTTTGGACATTGGCTTTGGACATAGAGTGGCTGTGGACAGTGGCTTTGGAAAATGGCTTTGGACAGTGGCTTTGGATAGAGAGTGGCTTTGGACAGTGGCTTTGGACAGTAGCTTTGACTGTGGCTTTGGACAGTGGATTTGGACAGTGGCTTTGGACATAGAGTGGCTTTGGACATACAGTGGCTTTGGACAGTGGCTTTGGACAGTGGCTTTGGACGGTGGCTTTGGACATAGAGTGGTTTTGGACATACAGTGGCTTTGGACAGTGGCTTTGGACATACAGTGGCTTTGGACATACAGTGGCTTTGGACAGTGGCTTTGGACATAAAGTGGCTTTGAACATACAGTGGCTTTGGACAGTGGCTTTGGACATACAGTGGCTTTGGACATACAGTGTCTTTGGACAGTGGCTTTGGACATACAGTGGCTTTAGACAGTGGCTTTGGACATACAGTGGCTTTGGACATAGAGTGGCTTTGGATAGTGGCTTTGGACATACAGTGGCTTTGGACATACAGTGGCTTTGGACATACAGTGGATTTGGAAAGTGGCTTTGGAGAGTGGCTTTGGAAAGTGGCTTTGGACATAGAGTGGTTTAGGACAGTGGCTTTGGAGAGTGGCTTTGGACAGTGGCTTTGGACATAGAGTGGCTTTGGACAGTGACTTTGGGCAGTGGCTTTCGACATAAAGTGGCTTTGGACATAAAGTGGCTTTGGACAGTGCCTTTGGACAGTGGCTTTGGACATACAGTGGCATTAGAGTGTGGCTTTGGCAGTGGCTTTGGACATACAGTGCCTTTGGACAGTGGCTTTGGACAGTGGCTTTGGACATACAGTGTCTTTGGACAGTGGCTTTGGACAGTGGATTTGGTCAGTGGCTTTGGACATACAGTAGCTTTGGACAGTGGATTTGTACAGTAGCTTTGGACAGTGGCTTTGGACATAGAGTGGTTTTGGAGAGTGGCTTTGGACAGTGACTTTTGAGAGTAGCTTTGGACATAGAATGGCTTTGGAGAGTGGCTTTGGACAGTGGCTTTGGACAGTAGCTTTGGACATAGAGTGGCTTTGGACATAGAGTTGCTTTGGAGAGTGGCTTTGGAGAGTGGCTTTGGACAGTGGCTTTTTTGGAGAGTGGCTTTGGACAGTGGCTTTGGGCAGTGATTTTGGACATAGAGTGGCTTTGTAGAGTGGCTTTGGAGAGTGGCTTTGGACAGTGGCTTTGGACATAGAGTGGCTTTGGACAGTTGCTTTGGACAGTGGCTTTGGACAGTGGCTTTGTACATAGAGTGGCTTTGGACAGTGGCTTTGGACAGTGGCTTTGGACAGTGGCTTTGGACATAGAGTGGTTTAGGACAGTGGCTTTGGAGAGTGGCTTTGGACAGTGGCTTTGGACATAGAGTGGCTTTGGACAGTACCTTTGGAGAGTGGCTTTGGAGAGTGGCTTTGGACATAGAGTGGCTTTGGACAGTGGATTTGGAGAGTGGCTTTGGACAGTGGCTTTGGACATAGAATGGCTTTGGACAGTGGCTTTGGACAGTGGCTTTGGAAATAGAGTGGCTTTGGAAAGTGGCTTTGGAGAGTGGCTTTGGACAGTGGCTTTGGACATAGAGTGGCTTTGGACAGTGGCTTTGGAGAGTAGCTTTGGACAGTGGCTATGAACATAGAGTGGCTTTGGACAGTGGCTTTGGACAGTGTCTTTGGACAGTGGCTTTGGATATAGAGTGGCTTTGGACAGTGGCTTTAGACAGTGGCTTTGGACAGTGGCTTTGTACATAGAGTAGCTTTGGACAGTGGCTTTGGAGAGTGGCTTTGGACAGTGGCTTTGGACATAGAGTGGCATTGGACAGTGGCTTTGGACAGTGGCTTTGGACAGTGGCTTTGGACATAGAGTGGCTTTGGACAGTGGCTTTGGACAGTGGCTTTGGACAGTGGCTTTGTACATAGAGTGGCTTTGGACAGTGGCTTTGGAGAGTGGCTTTGGACAGTGGCTTTGGACATAGAGTGGCTTTGGACAGTGGCTTTGGAGAGTGGGTTTGGACAGTGGGTTTGGACATAGAGTGGCTTTGGACAGTGGCTTTGGAGAGTGGCTTTGGACAGTGGCTTTGGACATAGAGTGGCTTTGGACAGTGGATTTGGAGTGCGGCTTTGGACAGTGGCTTTGGACATAGAGTGGCTTTGGACAGTGGCTTTGGACAGTGGCTTTGGACAGTGGCTTTGGACATAGAGTGGCTTTGGACAGTGGCTTTGGAGAGTGGCTTTGGACAGTGGCTTTGGACATAAAGTGGCTTTGGACAGTGGCTTTGGACAGTGGCTTTGGACAGTGGCTTTGGACATAGAGTGGATTTGGACAGTGGCTTTGGACATTGGCTTTGGACATTGGCTTTGGACATAGAGTGGCTTTGGACAGTGGCTTTGGACAGTGCCTTTGGACATAGAGTGGCTTTGGACAGTGGCTTTGGACAGTGGCTTTGGACAGTGGCTTTGGACATAGAGTGGCTTTGGACAGTGGCTTTGGACAGTGGCTATCGACATAGAGTGGCTTTGGACACTGGCTTTGTACAGTGGCTTTGGACATAGAGTGGCTTTGGACTGTTGCTTTGGACAGTGGCTTTGGACAGTGGCTTTGGACATAGAGTGGCTGTGGACAGTGGCTTTAGAAAGTGGCTTTGGACAGTGGCTTTGGACATAGAGTGGCTTTGGACAGTGGCTTTGGACAGTGGCTTTGGACAGTGGCTTTGGACATAGAGTGGCTTTGGACAGTGGCTTTGGACAGTGGCTTTGGTCAGTGGCTTTGGACATAGAGTGGCTTTGGACAGTGGCTTTGGACAGTGGCTTTGGACATATAGTGGCTTTGGACACTGGCTTTGGACAGTGGCTTTGGACATAGAGTGGCTTTGGACTGTTGCTTTGGACAGTGGCTTTGGACAGTGGCTTTGGACATAGAGTGGCTGTGGAGAGTGGCTTTGGAAAGTGGCTTTGGACAGTGGCTTTGGACATAGAGTGGCTTTGGACAGTGGCTTTGGACAGTGGGTTTGGACTGTGGCTTTGGACCGTGGCTTTGGACAGTGGCTTTGGACATAGAGTGGCTTTGGACATACAGTGGCTTTGGACAGTGGCTTTGGACAGTGGCTTTGGACAGTGGCTTTGGACATAGAGTGGTTTTGGACATACAGTGGCTTTGGACAGTGGCGTTGGACATACAGTGGCTTTGGACATACAGTGGCTTTGGACAGTGGCTTTGGACATAAAGTGGCTTTGGACATACAGTGGCTTTGGACAGTGGCTTTGGACATACAGTGGCTTTGGACATACAGTGGCTTTGGACAGTGGCTTTGTACATACAGTGGCTTTAGACAGTGGCTTTGGACATACAGTGGCTTTGGACATACAGTGGCTTTGGATAGTGGCTTTGGACATACAGTGGCTTTGGACATACAATGGCTTTGGACATACAGTGGCTTTGGACAGTGGCTTTGGAGTGTGGCTTTGGACAGTGGCTTTGGATATAGAGTGATTTAGGACAGTGGCTTTGGAGAGTGGCTTTGGACAGTGGCTTTGGACATAGAGTGGCTTTGGACAGTGGCTTTGGACAGTGGCTTTGGACAGTGGCTTTGGACATAGAGTGGCTTTGGACAGTGGCTTTGGACAGTGGCTTTGGACAATGGCTTTGGATAGTGGCTTTGGACATAGAGTGGCTTTGGACTGTTGCTTTGGACAGTGGCTTTGGACATAGAGTGGCTTTGGACAGTGGCTTTGGACAGTGGCTTTGGACAGTGGCTTTGGACAGTGGCTTTGGACATAGAGTGGCTTTGGACAGTGGTTTTGGACAGTGGCTTTGGACATAGAGTGGCTTTGGACAATGGCTTTGGACAGTGGCTTTGGACATAGAGTGGCTTTGGACTGTTGCTTTGGACAGTGGCTTTGGACAGTGGCTTTGGACATAGAGTGGCTGTGGACAGTGGCTTTGGAAAATGGCTTTGGACAGTGGCTTTGGACATAGAGTGGCTTTGGACAGTGGCTTTGGACAGTGGCTTTGACTGTGGCTTTGGACAGTGGCTTTGGACAGTGGCTTTGGACATAGAGTGGCTTTGGACATACAGTGGCTTTGGACAGTGGCTTTGGACAGTGGCTTTGGACAGTGGCTTTGGACATAGAGTGGTTTTGGACATACAGTGGCTTTGGACAGTGGCTTTGGACATACAGTGGCTTTGGACATACAGTGGCTTTGGACAGTGGCTTTGGACATAAAGTTGGTTTGGACATACAGTGGCTTTGGACAGTGGCTTTGGACATACAGTGGCTTTGGACATACAGTGGCTTTGGACAGTGGCTTTGGACATACAGTGGCTTTATACAGTGGCTTTGGACATACAGTGGCTTTGGACATAGAGTGGCTTTGGATAGTGGCTTTGGACATACAGTGGCTTTGGACATACAGTGGCTTTGGACATACAGTGGCTTTGGAAAGTGGCTTTGGGAGTGGCTTTGGACAGTGGCTTTGGACATAGAGTGGTTTAGGACAGTGGCTTTGGAGAGTGGCTTTGGACAGTGGCTTTGGACATAGAGTGGTTTAGGACAGTGGCTTTGAAGAGTGGCTTTGGACAGTGGCTTTGGACATAGAGTGGCTTTGGACAGTGGCTTTGGACAGTGGCTTTGGACAGTGGCTTTGGACATAGAGTGGCTTTGGACAGTGGCTTTTGACAGTGGCTTTGGACAGTGGCTTTGGACATAGAGTGGCTTTGGACAGTGGCTTTGGACAGTGGCTTTGGACCGTGGCTTTGGACATAGAATTGCTTTGGAAAGTGGCTTTGGTCATAGAGTGGCTTTGGACAGTGGCTTTGGACAGTGGCTAAGGACAGTGGCTTTGGACATAGAGTGGCTTTAGACAGTGGCTTTGGACAGTGGCTTTGGACAGTGGCTTTGGACATAGAGTGGTTTTGGAGAGTGGCTTTGGACAGTGGCTTTGGACATTGGCTTTGGACATAGAGTGGCTTTGGAGAGTGGCTTTGGACAGTGGCTTTGGACAGTGGCTTTGGACATAGAGTGGCTTTGGAGAGTGGCTTTGGACAGTGGCTTTCGACAGTGGCTTTGGACATAGAGTGGCTTTGAAGAGTGGCTTTGGAGAGTAGCTTTGGACAGTGGCTTTGGACATAGAGTGGCTTTGGAGAGTGGCTTTGGAGAGTGGCTTTGGAGAGTGGCTTTGGACAGTGGCTTTGGAGATAGAGTGGCTTTGGAGAGTGGCTTTGGAGATTGGCTTTGGAAAGTGGCTTTGGACATAGAGTGGCTTTGGAGAGTGGCTTTGGAGAGTGGCTTTGGACAGTGGCTTTGGACATAGAGTGGCTTTGGATAGTGGCTTTGGAGAGTGGCTTTGGACAGTGGCTTTGGACATAGAGTGGCTTTGGAGAGTGCCTTTGGACAGTAGCTTTGGACAGTGATTTTGGACATAGAGTGGCTTTGTAGAGTGGCTTTGGAGAGTGGCTTTGGACAGTGATTTTGGACATAGAGTGGCTTTGGACAGTGGCTTTGCACATAGAGTGGCTTTGGACAGTGGGTTTGGAGAGTGGCTTTGGAGAGTGGCTTTGGACATAGAGTGGCTTTGGATAGTGGATTTGGAGAGTGGCTATGGACAGTAGCTTTGGACATAGAGTGGCTTTGGACAGTGGATTTGGAGAGTGGCTTTGGACAGTAGCTTTGGACATAGAGTGGTTTTGGACAGTGGCTTTGGAGAGTGGCTTAGGACAGTGGCTTTGGACATAGAGTGGCTTTGGACAGTGGCTTTGGAGAGTGGCTTTGGACAGTGGCTTTGGACATAGAGTGGCTTTGGACAGTGGCTTTGGAGAGTGGCTTTGGACAGTGGCTTTGGACATAGAGTCGCTTTGGAGAGTGGCTTTGGAGAGTGGCTTTGAACAGTGGCTTTGGACATAGAGTGGCTTTGGACAGTGGCTTTGGACAGTGGCTTTGGACAGTGGCTTTGGACATAGAGTGGCTTTGGAGAGTGGCTTTGGAGAGTGGCTTTGGACAGTGGCTTTGGACAAAGAGTGGCTTTGGACAGTGGCTTTGGAGAGTGGCTTTGGAGAGAGGCTTTGGACATAGAGTGGCTTTGGACAGTGGATTTGGAGAGTGGCTTTGGACAGTGGCTTTGGACATAGAGTGGCTTTGGACAGTGGCTTTGGAGAGTGGCTTTGGACAGTGGCTTTGGACATAGAGTGGCTTTGGACAGTGGCTTTGGAGAGTGGCTTTGGACATTGGCTTTGGACATAGAGTGGCTATGGACAGTGGCTTTGGACAGTAGCTTTGGACATTGGCTTTGGACATAGAGTGGCTTTGGACAGTGGCTTTGGACAGTGGCTTTGGACATAGAGTGGCTTTGGACAGTACCTTTGGACAGTGGCTTTGGACAGTGGCTTTGGACATAGAGTGGCTTTGGACAGAGGCTTTGGACAGTGGCTTTGGACAGTGGCTTTGGACATAGAGTGGATTTGGACAGTGGCTTTGGACATTGGCTTTGGACAGTGGCTTTGGACATAGAGTAGCTTTGGACAGTGGCTTTGGACAGTGGCTTTGGACAGTGGCTTTGGACATAGAGTGGCTTTGGAAAGTGGCTTTGGACAGTGGCTTTGGACAATGGCTTTGGACATAGAGTGGCTTTGGACAGTAGCTTTGGACAGTGGCTTTGGACAGTGTCTTTGGACATAGAGTGGCTTTGGACATAGAGTGGCTATGGACAGTGGCTTTAGACAGTGAGTTTGGACATAGAGTGGCTTTGGACAGTGGCTTTGGACAGTTGCTTTGGACAGTGGCTTTGGACATAGAGTGGTTTTGGACAGTGGCTTTGGACAGAATCTTTGGACAGTGGCTTTGGACATAGAGTGGCTTTGGACAGTGGCTTTGGACATAGAGTGGCTTTGGAGAGTGGCTTTGGAGAATGGCTTTGGACAGTAGCTTTGGACATAGAGTGGCTTTGGAGAGTGGCTTTGGACAGTGGCTTTGGACAGTGGCTTTGGACAGTGGCTTTGGACAGTGGCTTTGGACATAGAGTGGCTTTGGACAGTGGCTTTGGACAGTTGCTTTGGACAGTGACTTTGGACAGTGGCTTTGGACAGTGGCTTTGGACATAGAGTGGCTTTGGACAGTGGCTTTGGACAGTAACTTTGGACAGTGGCTTTGGACATAGAGAGGCATTGGACAGTGGTTTTGGACAGTGGATTGGGACATACAGTAGCTTTGAAGAGTGGCTCTGGACAGTAGATTTGGACATAGAGTGGCTCTGGACGGTGGCTCTGGACGGTGGCTCTGGACGGTGGCTCTGGATGGTAGCTCTGGACGGTGGCTCTGGATGGTGGCTCTGGACGGAGGCTCTGGACGGTGGCTCTGGACGGTGGCCTTGGGTAGTGGCCTTGGGCGGTGGCCTTGGGCGGTGGCCTTGGGTGGTGGCCTTGGGCGGTGGCCTTGGGCGGTGGCCTTGGGCGGTGGCCTTGGGCGGTGGCCTTGGGCGGTGGCCTTGGGCGTGGCCTTGGGCGGTGGCCTTGGGCGGTGGCCATGGGCGGTGGCCATGGGCGGTGGCCATGGGCGGTGGCCTTGGGCGGTGACTTTGGGCTGTGGCTTTGGGCTGTGGCTTTGGACGGTGGCTTTGGACGGTGGCTTTGGACGGTGGCTTTGGATGGTGGCTTTGGACGGTGGCTTTGGACGGTGGCTATGGACGGTGGCTTTGGACGGTGGCTTTGGATGGTGGCTTTGGACGGTGGCTTTGGACGGTGGCTTTGGACGGTGGCTTTGGACAGTGGCTTTGGACGGTGGCTTTGGATGGTGGCTTTGGACGGTGGATTTGGACTGTGGATTTGGACGGTGGCTTATGACGGTGGCTTATGACGGTTTGCTTTGGACGGTGGATTTGGACGGTGGCTTTGGACGGTTTGCTTTGGACGGTGGCTTTGCACGGTGGCTTTGGACGGTGACTTTGTTTGATGGCTTTGGATGGTGGCTTTGTTTGGTGGCTTTGTTTGGTTGCTTTGTTTGGTGGGTTTGTTTGGTGGCTTTAGACGGTGGCTTTGTTTGGTGGCTTTAGTTTCATGGCTTTTGTTTGGTGAATTTTGTTTCGTGGCTATTGATTCGTGGCTTTTGTTAGGTGGCTTTGTTTGGTGGCTTTGGACGGTGGCTTTGTTTGGTGGCTTTGTTTGGTGGCTTTTGTTTCGTGGATTTTGTTTGGTGGCTTTTGTTTCGTGGCTTTTGTTTGGTGGCTTTTGTTTCATTGCTATTGTTTGGTGGCTTTTATTTGGTGGCTTTTGATTGGTGGCTTTTGTTTGGTGGCTTTTGTTTGGTGGCTTTACTTTGGTGGTTTTTGTTTGGTGGCTTTTGTTTGGCGGCTTTAGTTTGGTGGGTTTTGTCTTGTGGCTTTTGTTTGGTGGCTTTTGTGTGGTGGCTTTTGTTTAGTGGCTATTGTTTGGTGGCTTTTGTTTCGTGGCTTTTGATTTGTGGCTTTTGTTTCGTAGATTTGTTAGGTGGCCATGTTTAGTGGCTTTGTTTGTTGGCCATGTTTATTGGCTTTGTTTGGTGGCTTTGTTTAGTGGCCTTGTTTGGTGGCCATGTTTAGTGGCTTTGTTTAGTGGCCAAGTTTAGTGGCTTTGTTTAGTGGCCTTGTTTAGTGGCCTTGTTTAGTGGCCTAGTTTAGTGGCCTTGTTTAGTGTCTTTGTTTAGTGGCCTAGTTAAAGGCTTTGTTTGGTGGCCTCGTTTAGTGGCCTTGTTTAGTGGCCTTCTTTAGTGGCTTTGTTTATTGTCCTTGTTAATGGCTTTGTTTGGTGGCCTTGTTTAGTGGCTTAGTGGCTTTGTTTAGTTGCTTTTTTTAGTGGCCTTGTTAATGGCTTTGTTGATTTGCTTTGTTCAGTTTCTTTGTTCAGTGGCTTTGTTTAGTGGCTTTGTTCAGTGGCTTTGTTTAGTGGCTTTGTTTAATGGCTTTGTTCAGCGGCTTTGTATAGTGTAGTGGCTTTGTTTAGTGGCTATGTATAGTGGCTCTCACTGGGATCTTTTGCCGGTCATATACTATGAGACGTTCAGCCAGTCTCATATACTCCGAGTCACAGCATTGTGATCTTATTCAGCCAGTCATATACTATGAGACCTTCTTCAGCCAGATCTTCTTCCGCCAGTCATATACTCTGGGTCCCAGTCATATACTCTCGCTGGGATCTTCTTCAGCCAGTCATATACTCTACTAATTAACCGATTGCACGCCGTATTCCTAGTACCCGCGGGCAAATTATTCATGAATTAACGAGGTATTTTACTTATTATTTTTATATCTTCCGTTCTGCAGGGACTCCACCCATGAAACTTGGGTCATATTAAGCCACATGATTGCTCTACTTCCTGTAAAAAAATCGAGCCTTCCTTACCAACTGGGCAGAACTAACCAGCATTATAAAACCTTGTCATCTTCTTGGGGGTGAATATTTTCATATTTTCACACTATTATACACACATTATAATGCCAACACAAGATGGAGCATCTATTTACAAACCCTCTACCAGCTGCAAAGCCAGTGGGTTGTTTTCCCCATCAAAATGCTAACACATAATAATACAAAAAACAAATTATAAGAGAGTGAAAATGCTAACACATACAAGAATAAAACCATAATATAAAACACAATTATGTAAGGGAGTGTCTTGGGTAGAGCTCCGGTCTTGCTGTCACGGGTAGAGTAGAACTTGCTCAGTCTTGGGTATAGCTTGCTTGGTCTCCGGCATGATATTTCACCATGTTTTTATTCTACACAAACATGAGATACCAGGATAAGAATAACACTTGAATACTGGAGAGATGAGAGAAGTAGACGAAGGGACAGGGAACGAGAGAAGTAGACGAAGGAGCAGGGAACAAGAGAGAAGTAGACGAAGGAGCAGGGAACAAGAGAGAAGCACAGAAAGGAGCAGGGGGTGCATAAACATTACTGATAGTCTACCAAGGTATGGTATTACGAAAACAGTCACGGCCTGTTGATCCACCACACAAAGGAACCTTACAAAAACAACACTGGGACCTTGCCTCATGCCTGTAACCTTTACTAATGCAAACTACACAGCGCTTCTTTGCACAGCACTGTGGGAAATGACCTAGTTTTAAATTGAGGCGATCTAGCTGACTATTTGCCTGACTACAACGTTGACCTGCACGCTGCCGAGAAGAGAAAGAACCAATCAAAGATTTAGCTAGAACAATCCTAGCTTCTAGATAATTACCCTTCCTTACTGATATTGGAGCTCGGACAGAAGAAAACAAAATAAATGAATTCAATAAACAAGCTTCTATCAAATTTGTAACCAACAAACCATCAATAGAATTTACATGTACATAACGCATTAGCTCCAAAAACCGAGTCCTAGGCATTACTTTACGAACCAAAGATCCAGACAAATCCGAGTGATTAGTGGACCAGTACAATTCTAAGTATGGAAGTGTGGAAACTCCCATTATTATCAACATTCCTACAAAAGCTTTCATTTCCTCTATATTAGTATCTACCCATGGCCTGGAGAGACTAGCCATCCTAGAAACATAACTGTTCGTCTCTGCTACTAGGAGTTCCCACACTTCAAGAGTAAAAAAAAGGTAAAATGCATCTAAAAATGTACTTGATGCACCAAGCAATGAAGAAGTTGGACCAGCTGTTGCTGTATAGTCCAATTTCAAAGGAGTTGGCTCCTTTATTTCCCACTTACCTGTGACCTCAGTTAGCCTAGAACCAGTGCCAGATGCTTGGGCAGAACCAGTGCCAGATGCTCGGACAGAACCAGTGCCAGATGCTCGCACACGCCTATAACCTCTGGCCCGCCTACTACCAGTACCTTTTGGAGGACCACTAGCAACACTTACGACTCCACTACCACTTGAGCTGCTTCCCCCTTGGCCAGTACTCCCTCGCCCGCCTCTCCCTCGGCCAGTACTCCCTCGCCCGCCTCTCCCTCGCACAACTCCAGCACCAGTCGTGTTCCCACGCCCTGTAGAGACTTCAGGCAAGGCATCCTCATCCTCCAATGTAACAAAAGGAGTCATAGATGCCTCATCTCCACTCTCATCATCTGATGCTGTAGGAAAAGTAGTGGGGAGGGTGGGAAAAACAAGATATATATATCAAGTTTGTGGTCAACATTTGAAAATTCAAATTCAAATGAAAATCAACAACTCAACAACTCCAACCTACACTCCTAGCTATAACTTTTTCCCTATAACTATCCTGTCTGAATTTGGAATACCAACAGAATAAGCTAGTATTTGGCAATAGTACACTCTCAGTTGACTATGGTAAACAAAGGCTATGAAGCGCTAAGGTTAGAAGAAACTTACAATCGAGAAGTCCATCCAAGCGCGCCTCTTCTCTTAGAGCAACTGGATCCAGAGTGTTTCCTCGGTATGCATAGATGTCTTCACCTTCTTCCCCAAATGAATCTGACCCAGAATCGTCGGCTAAAAGTTGAGAAATAACGTCCTCACAGGAGAGCATCTTTGAGCAGTTTTTAAAAAAAACTCGACCAACAAAAATGGTGTTCAACCGCAGGATTTTTGTTGCACGGTGCATTAACCGGAAATGATCATTTTTGTGACGTTCTCTAGTCTACTAGGCATGTGCAAAATCCAACCGGGACTGTTAGCTCGTAACGGTTCATTTTATATATTTTTGTGTGGCGAAGGATGTAAGGTCTCGCGCCATATGGCGCTTACGGCGTTTAATCGGTTAAGAGCAAAATATATCTTCTTTCGGTTACAAAGGGGAGAAAGAGTTCTCTAATATTGAAAAGGAAGCGAATGTGCCCATTATTACCAGATTGAACGATTTCAGAGTTTTCCGCAAAATGCTCAAAAACGTCCCGATTTGAGCAAAATAGGGTTAAAAAGGAGAGAATTCTGACCAAAGCCGTTTTCTGTTATTTAAAGAGTAGAAACAGTTCCATAATGTTGAAAAGTAAACTAGTGTCAATTTTAACAAGAATGAGCTTCTTTGGTTAAAAAGGGTAAATTTCTCACCAAAACCCGTTTTCTGTCATTTAAATAGTGTAGAAACAGTTTCAAGTTTAAAAGAAAACTAATGTGCCCATTTTGATGAGAATGAGCAATTTCACACTTTTTCCTCAAAACGCTCAAAAACGTCCCAATTGGAACAAAATATTCATTTAAAGTGGAGAAATAGTTCAATAATGTTCAAAAAGAATCTAATGTGCTATTTTGATAAGAATGAGCGATTTCAAACTGTTTTTAATGTCACACCGTTTTTTCTCAAAACGCCCCCAAAAAATCCAAACGAGCAAAAACTTCTCAATTAAAAGAGCTTCTTTCGTTAAAAAAAAGGGAGATTTCTGACCAAAAGCCATTTTCTGGCATTTAAAGAGTAGAAACAGTTCCATAATGTTGAAAATGAAACTAATATGTCCATTTTCATAAGAATGAGCGATTTCAGACCTTTTTTCACAAAATGCTGTTAAAAAGGGGAGATTCCAAGACAAGAATGAGCTGTTTTTCCTCAAAACGCTCCAAAATCTCCCAATTGGAGCAAAATAGTGCGTCTTTGGGTCACCAAAAGTCGATTTCTGTAATTTAATGTGTAGACAAGTTCAATAATGTTGATACGGAAACTAATGTGCCCATTTTGACAAAATGAGGGATTTCAGATAGTTTCTCTTCAAAATAATAAAAACGTCCCAATTGGAGCAAAATAGAGCTTCTTACGGTTAATAAGGGAGATTTCTGATCAAAAAGCCGTTTTGTCATTTAAAAAGTAGCCATAATGTTGTAATAGAAACTAATGGGCATGTTTTCAGCGGTTTTTCCACAAAATGCTCAAAAACATATCAATTTGACCAAAATAGATTTAAAAAGGGGGAGATTTCTTAGCAAAAGTCATTTAAAGAGTTGAAACATTTCCATAATGTGAAAAGGAAACTAATATGTCCATTTTCATAAGAATGAGCGATTTCAGACCTTTTTTCACAAAATGCTGTTAAAAAGGGGAGATTCCTTCAAGACAAGAATGAGCTGTTTTTCCTCAAAACGCTCCAAAATCTCCCAATTGGAGCACAATAGTGCGTCTATGGGTCACCAAAAGTCGTTTTCTGTAATTTAAAGTGTAGACAAGTTCAATAATGTTGTTACAGAAACTAATGTGCCCATTTTGACAAAATGAGGGATTTCTGATAGTTTCTCTTCAAAATGCTAAAAAAGTCCCAATTGGAGCAAGATGGAGCTTCTTACGGTTAATAAGGGAGATTTCTGATCAAAAAGCCGTTTTCTGTCTTTTAAAAAGTTGCTGTAAAGGAAACTAATGGGCATGTTTTCAGCGGTTTTTCCACAAAATGCTCAAAACATAACAATTTGACCAAATAGATTAAAAAAAGGGGAGATTTCTTAGCAAGTCATTTAAAGAGTAAAAACATTTCCATAATGTTGAAAAGGAAGCTTAAGTGCCCATTTTGCCAAGAATGAGCGATTTCAGACTGTTTTCCCTCAAAACGCTCAAATTAGTCCCAATTGGAGCTAAAAAGGGTAGATATCAAACCAAAAGCCTTTTTCTGTTATTTAAAGAATAGAAACAGTTCTATAATATTGAAACGGAAACTAATGTGACCATTTTAACAAGAATGAGCGATTCCAGACAAAAATGTCCCAATGGAGCAAAACGGAGCTTTTTTCGGTCAAAAAGGGGAGATTTCTCTTTAAGTGTAGAAAAGTTCAATAACTGTTGAAAATGAAACTAATTGCGCATTTTGACAGGAATGAGGGATTTCAGAATTTTTCAACAAAATAGAGCTTTCGTTTAAAAGGGGAGATTTCTGACTACAATCCCTGTTTCTGTCATTTAAAGAGTAGAAACAGCTCCATAATGTTGTAAAGGAAACTAATGCACCTATTTTGATAAGAAAGAGCGTTTTTTAACCGTTTTTCCTCTATTCGAGCAAATTAGAGCTTTTTTCAGTTAAAAAGGTTAGAAAAAGTCATTTAAAGATTAGAAACAGTTCCATAATGTTGAAAAGGAACTAATGTGACCATTTTGACAAGAATGAGCTTAAATATGCTCAAAACTTTCCAATTGGAGCAAACTATAGCTTCGTTTGGTTACAAAGGGGAGAAACAGTTCCAGAATATTGAAAAAGAAGCCATTTTGACAAGAATGAGCAATTTCAGAGTTTTACCTCAAAACGCTCAAAAACGTCCCGATAGGAGAAAAATAGAGTTAAAAAGTGAAGAATTCAGACCAAAAGCCGTTTTCTATTATTTAAAAAGTAGAAACAGCTCTACAAAGTTGAAAAGTAAACTTATTTGCCCACTTTGACAAGAATGAGCGATTTCAGACTGTTTATCCTAAAAACATTCAAAAACTATGCAACCTGGTAGAAGGTCCTAGTGAAATGAACATTGGTCTCACAAAATGTTGAACTCTGTGAGTTCTACACTGAGTTTGACCCTAATACCTTAAGAATCCAGCTTTATATAATGGCAGAGTCCTATCGCAGTTTCAGTCAAGATAAAGGTGGTGTTGATACAGTGCAAAATGTCGTTGAATTACTCAAAAAGAACAAAAGCATCTGGCTCCTCATACCAGTCATTGGTCAATGTTGTATACTGGTTATGCCTGTAACTAATGCAAGATCTGAACAAGCCTTCATTGCGCTGAGAAGGGTGAAATCTTACATTTGTAAAACAATGTCGAACAACCGCCTCAAACATCTCATGACATGGTGAGGCTTTGGACTGGCTTTGGACAGTGGCTTTGGACAGTGGCTTTGGACATAGAGTGGCTTTGGACAGTGGCTTTGGACAGTGGCTTTGGACAGTGGCTTTGGACATAGAGTGGCTTTGGACAGTGGCTTTGGAGAGTGGCTTTGGACAGTGGCTTTGGACATAGAGTGGCTTTGGACAGTGGATTTGGAGAGTGGCTTTGGAGAGTGGCTTTGGACATAGAGTGGCTTTGGACAGTAGCTTTGGACATAGAGTGGCTTTGGACAGTGGCTTTGGAGAGTGGCTTTGGACAGTGGCTTTGGACATAGAGTGGCTTTGGACAGTGGCTTTGGAGAGTGGCTTTGGACAGTGGCTTTGGACATAGAGTGGCTTTGGAGAGTGGCTTTGGAGAGTGGCTTTGGACAGTGGCTTTGGACATAGAGTGGCTTTGGATAGTGGCTTTGGAGAGTGGCTTTGGACAGTGGCTTTGGACATAGAGTGGCTTTGGAGAGTGCCTTTGGACAGTAGCTTTGGACAGTGATTTTGGACATAGAGTGGCTTTGTAGAGTGGCTTTGGAGAGTGGCTTTGGACAGTGATTTTGGACATAGAGTGGCTTTGGACAGTGGCTTTGCACATAGAGTGGCTTTGGACAGTGGGTTTGGAGAGTGGCTTTGGAGAGTGGCTTTGGACATAGAGTGGCTTTGGATAGTGGATTTGGAGAGTGGCTATGGACAGTAGCTTTGGACATAGAGTGGCTTTGGACAGTGGATTTGGAGAGTGGCTTTGGACAGTAGCTTTGGACATAGAGTGGTTTTGGACAGTGGCTTCGGAGAGTGGCTTAGGACAGTGGCTTTGGACATAGAGTGGCTTTGGACAGTGGCTTTGGAGAGTGGCTTTGGACAGTGGCTTTGGACATAGAGTGGCTTTGGAGAGTGGCTTTAGAGAGTGGCTTTGGACAGTGGCTTTGGACATAGAGTCGCTTTGGAGAGTGGCTTTGGAGAGTGGCTTTGAACAGTGGCTTTGGACATAGAGTGGCTTTGGACAGTGGCTTTGGACAGTGGCTTTGGACAGTGGCTTTGGACATAGAGTGGCTTTGGAGAGTGGCTTTGGAGAGTGGCTTTGGACAGTGGCTTTGGACAAAGAGTGGCTTTGGACAGTGGCTTTGGAGAGTGGCTTTGGAGAGAGGCTTTGGACATAGAGTGGCTTTGGACAGTGGATTTGGAGAGTGGCTTTGGACAGTGGCTTTGGACATAGAGTGGCTTTGGACAGTGGCTTTGGAGAGTGGCTTTGGACAGTGGCTTTGGACATAGAGTGGCTTTGGACAGTGGCTTTGGAGAGTGGCTTTGGACAGTGGCTTTGGACATAGAGTGGCTATGGACAGTGGCTTTGGACAGTAGCTTTGGACATTGGCTTTGGACATAGAGTGGCTTTGGACAGTGGCTTTGGACAGTGGCTTTGGACATAGAGTGGCTTTGGACAGTACCTTTGGACAGTGGCTTTGGACAGTGGCTTTGGACATAGAGTGGCTTTGGACAGAGGCTTTGGACAGTGGCTTTGGACAGTGGCTTTGGACATAGAGTGGATTTGGACAGTGGCTTTGGACATTGGCTTTGGACAGTGGCTTTGGACATAGAGTAGCTTTGGACAGTGGCTTTGGACAGTGGCTTTGGACAGTGGCTTTGGACATAGAGTGGCTTTGGAAAGTGGCTTTGGACAGTGGCTTTGGACAATGGCTTTGGACATAGAGTGGCTTTGGACAGTAGCTTTGGACAGTGTCTTTGGACAGTGTCTTTGGACATAGAGTGGCTTTGGACATAGAGTGGCTATGGACAGTGGCTTTAGACAGTGAGTTTGGACATAGAGTGGCTTTGGACAGTGGCTTTGGACAGTTGCTTTGGACAGTGGCTTTGGACATAGAGTGGTTTTGGACAGTGGCTTTGGACAGAATCTTTGGACAGTGGCTTGGACATAGAGTGGCTTTGGACAGTGGCTTTGGACATAGAGTGGCTTTGGAGAGTGGCTTTGGAGAATGGCTTTGGACAGTAGCTTTGGACATAGAGTGGCTTTGGAGAGTGGCTTTGGACAGTGGCTTTGGACAGTGGCTTTGGACAGTGGCTTTGGACAGTGGCTTTGGACATAGAGTGGCTTTGGACAGTGGCTTTGGACAGTTGCTTTGGACAGTGACTTTGGACAGTGGCTTTGGACAGTGGCTTTGGACATAGAGTGGCTTTGGACAGTGGCTTTGGACAGTAACTTTGGACAGTGGCTTTGGACATAGAGAGGCATTGGACAGTGGTTTTGGACAGTGGATTGGGACATACAGTAGCTTTGAAGAGTGGCTCTGGACAGTAGATTTGGACATAGAGTGGCTCTGGACGGTGGCTCTGGACGGTGGCTCTGGACGGTGGCTCTGGATGGTAGCTCTGGACGGTGGCTCTGGATGGTGGCTCTGGACGGAGGCTCTGGACGGTGGCTCTGGACGGTGGCCTTGGGTAGTGGCCTTGGGCGGTGGCCTTGGGCGGTGGCCTTGGGCGGTGGCCTTGGGCGGTGGCCTTGGGCGGTGGCCTTGGGCGGTGGCCTTGGGCGGTGGCCTTGGGAGGTGGCCTTGGGCGTGGCCTTGGGCGGTGGCCTTGGGCGGTGGCCATGGGCGGTGGCCATGGGCGGTGGCCATGGGCGGTGGCCTTGGGCGGTGACTTTGGGCTGTGGCTTTGGGCTGTGGCTTTGGACGGTGGCTTTGGACGGTGGCTTTGGACGGTGGCTTTGGATGGTGGCTTTGGACGGTGGCTTTGGACGGTGGCTATGGACGGTGGCTTTGGACGGTGGCTTTGGATGGTGGCTTTGGACGGTGGCTTTGGACGGTGGCTTTGGACGGTGGCTTTGGACAGTGGCTTTGGACGGTGGCTTTGGATGGTGGCTTTGGACGGTGGATTTGGACGGTGGATTTGGACGGTGGCTTATGACGGTGGCTTATGACGGTTTGCTTTGGACGGTGGATTTGGACGGTGGCTTTGGACGGTTTGCTTTGGACGGTGGCTTTGCACGGTGGCTTTGGATGGTGACTTTGTTTGATGGCTTTGGACGGTGGCTTTGTTTGGTGGCTTTGTTTGGTTGCTTTGTTTGGTGGGTTTGTTTGGTGGCTTTAGACGGTGGCTTTGTTTGGTGGCTTTAGTTTCATGGCTTTTGTTTGGTGAATTTTGTTTCGTGGCTATTGATTCGTGGCTTTTGTTAGGTGGCTTTGTTTGGTGGCTTTGGACGGTGGCTTTGTTTGATGGCTTTGTTTGGTGGCTTTTGTTTCGTGGATTTTGTTTGGTGGCTTTTGTTTCGTGGCTTTTGTTTGGTGGCTTTTGTTTCATTGCTATTGTTTGGTGGGTTTTATTTGGTGGCTTTTGATTGGTGGCTTTTGTTTGGTGGCTTTTGTTTGGTGGCTTTACTTTGGTGGTTTTTGTTTGGTGGCTTTTGTTTGGCGGCTTTAGTTTGGTGGGTTTTGTCTTGTGGCTTTTGTTTGGTGGCTTTTGTGTGGTGGCTTTTGTTTAGTGGCTATTGTTTGGTGGCTTTTGTTTCGTGGCTTTTGATTTGTGGCTTTTGTTTCGTAGATTTGTTAGGTGGCCATGTTTAGTGGCTTTGTTTGTTGGCCATGTTTATTGGCTTTGTTTGGTGGCTTTGTTTAGTGGCCTTGTTTGGTGGCCATGTTTAGTGGCTTTGTTTAGTGGCCAAGTTTAGTGGCTTTGTTTAGTGGCCTTGTTTAGTGGCCTTGTTTAGTGGCCTAGTTTAGTGGCCTTGTTTAGTGTCTTTGTTTAGTGGCCTAGTTAAAGGCTTTGTTTGGTGGCCTCGTTTAGTGGCCTTGTTTAGTGGCCTTCTTTAGTGGCTTTGTTTATTGTCCTTGTTAATGGCTTTGTTTGGTGGCCTTGTTTAGTGGCTTAGTGGCTTTGTTTAGTTGCTTTGTTTAGTGGCCTTGTTAATGGCTTTGTTGATTTGCTTTGTTCAGTTTCTTTGTTCAGTGGCTTTGTTTAGTGGCTTTGTTCAGTGGCTTTGTTTAGTGGCTTTGTTTAATGGCTTTGTTCAGCGGCTTTGTATAGTGTAGTGGCTTTGTTTAGTGGCTATGTATAGTGGCTCTTACTGGGATCTTTTGCCGGTCATATACTATGAGACGTTCAGCCAGTCTCATATACTCCGAGTCACAGCATTGTGATCTTATTCAGCCAGTCATATACTATGAGACCTTCTTCAGCCAGATCTTCTTCCGCCAGTCATATACTCTGGGTCCCAGTCATATACTCTCGCTGGGATCTTCTTCAGCGGGTCATATACTCTACTAATTAACCGATTGCACGCCGTATTCCTAGTACCCGCGGGCAAATTATTCATGAATTAACGAGGTATTTTACTTATTATTTTTATATCTTCCGTTCTGCAGGGACTCCACCCATGAAACTTGGGTCATATTAAGCCACATGATAGCTCTACTTCCTGTAAAAAAATCGAGCCTTCCTTACCAACTGGGCAGAACTAACCAGCATTATAAAACCTTGTCATCTTCTTGGGGGTGAATATTTTCATATTTTCACACTATTATACACACATTATAATGCCAACACAAGATGGAGCATCTATTTACAAACCCTCTACCAGCTGCAAAGCCAGTGGGTTGTTTTCCCCATCAAAATGCTAACACATAATAATACAAAAAACAAATTATAAGAGAGTGAAAATGCTAACACATACTAGAATAAAACCATAATATAAAACACAATTATGTAAGGGAGTGTCTTGGGTAGAGCTCCGGTCTTGCTGTCATGGGTAGAGTAGAACTTGCTCAGTCTTGGGTATAGCTTGCTTGGTCTCCGGCATGATATTTCACCATGTTTTTATTCTACACAAACATGAGATACCAGGATAAGAATAACACTTGAATACTGGAGAGACGAGAGAAGTAGACGAAGGGACAGGGAACGAGAGAAGTAGACGAAGGAGCAGGGAACAAGAGAGAAGTAGACGAAGGAGCAGGGAACAAGAGAGAAGCACAGAAAGGAGCAGGGGGTGCATAAACATTACTGATAGTCTACCAAGGTATGGTATTACGAAAACAGTCACGGCCTGTTGATCCACCACACAAAGGAACCTTACAAAAACAACACTGGGACCTTGCCTCATGCCTGTAACCTTTACTAATGCAAACTACACAGCGCTTCTTTGCACAGCACTGTGGGAAATGACCTAGTTTTAAATTGAGGCGATCTAGCTGACTATTTGCCTGACTACAACGTTGACCTGCACGCTGCCGAGAAGAGAAAGAACCAATCAAAGATTTAGCTAGAACAATCCTAGCTTCTAGATAATTACCCTTCCTTACTGATATTGGAGCTCGGACAGAAGAAAACAAAATAAATGAATTCAATAAACAAGCTTCTATCAAATTTGTAACCAACAAACCATCAATAGAATTTACATGTACATAACGCATTAGCTCCAAAAACCGAGTCCTAGGCATTACTTTACGAACCAAAGATCCAGACAAATCCGAGTGATTAGTGGACCAGTACAATTCTAAGTATGGAAGTGTGGAAACTCCCATTATTATCAACATTCCTACAAAAGCTTTCATTTCCTCTATATTAGTATCTACCCATGGCCTGGAGAGACTAGCCATCCTAGAAACATAACTGTTCGTCTCTGCTACTAGGAGTTCCCACACTTCAAGAGTAAAAAAAAGGTAAAATGCATCTAAAAATGTACTTGATGCACCAAGCAATGAAGAAGTTGGACCAGCTGTTGCTGTATAGTCCAATTTCAAAGGAGTTGGCTCCTTTATTTCCCACTTACCTGTGACCTCAGTTAGCCTAGAACCAGTGCCAGATGCTTGGGCAGAACCAGTGCCAGATGCTCGGACAGAACCAGTGCCAGATGCTCGCACACGCCTATAACCTCTGGCCCGCCTACTACCAGTACCTTTTGGAGGACCACTAGCAACACTTACGACTCCACTACCACTTGAGCTGCTTCCCCCTTGGCCAGTACTCCCTCGCCCGCCTCTCCCTCGGCCAGTACTCCCTCGCCCGCCTCTCCCTCGCACAACTCCAGCACCAGTCGTGTTCCCACGCCCTGTAGAGACTTCAGGCAAGGCATCCTCATCCTCCAATGTAACAAAAGGAGTCATAGATGCCTCATCTCCACTCTCATCATCTGATGCTGTAGGAAAAGTAGTGGGGAGGGTGGGAAAAACAAGATATATATATCAAGTTTGTGGTCAACATTTGAAAATTCAAATTCAAATGAAAATCAACAACTCAACAACTCCAACCTACACTCCTAGCTATAACTTTTCCCCTATAACTATCCTGTCTGAATTTGGAATACCAACAGAATAAGCTAGTATTTGGCAATAGTACACTCTCAGTTGACTATGGTAAACAAAGGCTATGAAGCGCTAAGGTTAGAAGAAACTTACAATCGAGAAGTCCATCCAAGCGCGCCTCTTCTCTTAGAGCAACTGGATCCAGAGTGTTTCCTCGGTATGCATAGATGTCTTCACCTTCTTCCCCAAATGAATCTGACCCAGAATCGTCGGCTAAAAGTTGAGAAATAACGTCCTCACAGGAGAGCATCTTTGAGCAGTTTTTAAAAAAAACTCGACCAACAAAAATGGCGTTCAACCGCAGGATTTTTGTTGCACGGTGCATCAACCGGAAATGATCATTTTTGTGACGTTCTCTAGTCTACTAGGCATGTGCAAAATCCAACCGGGACTGTTAGCTCGTAACGGTTCATTTTATATATTTTTGTGTGGCGAAGGATGTAAGGTCTCGCGCCATATGGCGCTTACGGCGTTTAATCGGTTAAGAGCAAAATATATCTTCTTTCGGTTACAAAGGGGAGAAAGAGTTCTCTAATATTGAAAAGGAAGCGAATGTGCCCATTATTACCAGATTGAACGATTTCAGAGTTTTCCGCAAAATGCTCAAAAACGTCCCGATTTGAGCAAAATAGGGTTAAAAAGGAGAGAATTCTGACCAAAGCCGTTTTCTGTTATTTAAAGAGTAGAAACAGTTCCATAATGTTGAAAAGTAAACTAGTGTCAATTTTAACAAGAATGAGCTTCTTTGGTTAAAAAGGGTAAATTTCTCACCAAAACCCGTTTTCTGTCATTTAAATAGTGTAGAAACAGTTTCAAGTTTAAAAGAAAACTAATGTGCCCATTTTGATGAGAATGAGCAATTTCACACTTTTTCCTCAAAACGCTCAAAAACGTCCCAATTGGAACAAAATATTCATTTAAAGTGGAGAAATAGTTCAATAAATACAAAAAGAATCTAATGTGCTATTTTGATAAGAATGAGCGATTTCAAACTGTTTTTAATGTCACACCGTTTTTTCTCAAAACGCCCCCAAAAAATCCAAACGAGCAAAAACTTCTCAATTAAAAGAGCTTCTTTCGTTAAAAAAAAGGGAGATTTCTGACCAAAAGCCATTTTCTGGCATTTAAAGAGTAGAAACAGTTCCATAATGTTGAAAATGAAACTAATATGTCCATTTTCATAAGAATGAGCGATTTCAGACCTTTTTTCACAAAATGCTGTTAAAAAGGGGAGATTCCAAGACAAGAATGAGCTGTTTTTCCTCAAAACGCTCCAAAATCTCCCAATTGGAGCAAAATAGTGCATCTTTGGGTCACCAAAAGTCGATTTCTGTAATTTAATGTGTAGACAAGTTCAATAATGTTGATACGGAAACTAATGTGCCCATTTTGACAAAATGAGGGATTTCAGATAGTTTCTCTTCAAAATAATAAAAACGTCCCAATTGGAGCAAAATAGAGCTTCTTACGGTTAATAAGGGAGATATCTGATCAAAAAGCCGTTTTGTCATTTAAAAAGTAGCCATAATGTTGTAATAGAAACTAATCGGCATGTTTTCAGCGGTTTTTCCACAAAATGCTCAAAAACATATCAATTTAACCAAAATAGATTTAAAAAAGGGGAGATTTCTTAGCAAAAGTCATTTAAAGAGTTGAAACATTTCCATAATGTTGAAAAGGAAACTAATATGTCCATTTTCATAAGAATGAGCGATTTCAGACCTTTTTTCACAAAATGCTGTTAAAAAGGGGAGATTCCTTCAAGACAAGAATGAGCTGTTTTTCCTCAAAACGCTCCAAAATCTCCCAATTGGAGCACAATAGTGCGTCTATGGGTCACCAAAAGTCGTTTTCTGTAATTTAAAGTGTAGACAAGTTCAATAATGTTGTTACAGAAACTAATGTGCCCATTTTGACAAAATGAGGGATTTCAGATAGTTTCTCTTCAAAATGCTAAAAAAGTCCCAATTGGAGCAAGATGGAGCTTCTTACGGTTAATAAGGGAGATTTCTGATCAAAAAGCCGTTTTCTGTCATTTAAAAAGTTGCTGTAAAGGAAACTAATGGGCATGTTTTCAGCGGTTTTTCCACAAAATGCTCAAAAACATATCAATTTGACCAAAATAGATTTTAAAAAGGGGAGATTTCTTAGCAAAAGTCATTTAAAGAGTTGAAACATTTCCATAATGTTGAAAAGGAAACTAATATGTCCATTTTCATAAGAATGAGCGATTTCAGACCTTTTTTCACAAAATGCTGTTAAAAAGGGGAGATTCCTTCAAGACAAGAATGAGCTGTTTTTCCTCAAAACGCTCCAAAATCTCCCAATTGGAGCACAATAGTGCGTCTATGGGTCACCAAAAGTCGTTTTCTGTAATTTAAAGTGTAGACAAGTTCAATAATGTTGTTACAGAAACTAATGTGCCCATTTTGACAAAATGAGGGATTTCAGATAGTTTCTCTTCAAAATGCTAAAAAAGTCCCAATTGGAGCAAGATAGAGCTTCTTACGGTTAATAAGGGAGATTTCTGATCAAAAAGCCGTTTTCTGTCATTTAAAAAGTTGCTGTAAAGGAAACTAATGGGCATGTTTTCAGCGGTTTTTCCACAAAATGCTCAAAACATAACAATTTGACCAAAATAGATTAAAAAAAGGGGAGATTTCTTAGCAAGTCATTTAAAGAGTAAAAACATTTCCATAATGTTGAAAAGGAAGCTTAAGTGCCCATTTTGCCAAGAATGAGCGATTTCAGACTGTTTTCCCTCAAAACGCTCAAATTAGTCCCAATTGGAGCTAAAAAGGGTAGATATCAAACCAAAAGCCTTTTTCTGTTATTTAAAGAATAGAAACAGTTCTATAATATTGAAACGGAAACTAATGTGACCATTTTAACAAGAATGAGCGATTCCAGACAAAAATGTCCCAATGGAGCAAAACGGAGCTTTTTTCGGTCAAAAAGGGGAGATTTCTCTTTAAGTGTAGAAAAGTTCAATAACTGTTGAAAATGAAACTAATTGCGCATTTTGACAGGAATGAGGGATTTCAGAATATTTCAACAAAATAGAGCTTTCGTTTAAAAGGGGAGATTTCTGACTACAATCCCTGTTTCTGTCATTTAAAGAGTAGAAACAGCTCCATAATGTTGTAAAGGAAACTAATGCACCTATTTTGATAAGAAAGAGCGTTTTTTAACCGTTTTTCCTCTATTCGAGCAAATTAGAGCTTTTTTCAGTTAAAAAGGTTAGAAAAAGTCATTTAAAGATTAGAAACAGTTCCATAATGTTGAAAAGGAACTAATGTGACCATTTTGACAAGAATGAGCTTAAATACGCTCAAAACTTTCCAATTGGAGCAAACTATAGCTTCGTTTGGTTACAAAGGGGAGAAACAGTTCCAGAATATTGAAAAAGAAGCCATTTTGACAAGAATGAGCAATTTCAGAGTTTTTCCTCAAAACGCTCAAAAACGTCCCGATAGGAGAAAAATAGAGTTAAAAAGTGAAGAATTCAGACCAAAAGCCGTTTTCTATTATTTAAAAAGTAGAAACAGCTCTACAAAGTTGAAAAGTAAACTTATTTGCCCACTTTGACAAGAATGAGCGATTTCAGACTGTTTATCCTAAAAACATTCAAAAACTATGCAACCTGGTAGAAGGTCCTAGTGAAATGAACATTGGTCTCACAAAATGTTGAACTCTGTGAGTTCTACACTGAGTTTGACCCTAATACCTTAAGAATCCAGCTTTATATAATGGCAGAGTCCTATCGCAGTTTCAGTCAAGATAAAGGTGGTGTTGATACAGTGCAAAATGTCGTTGAATTACTCAAAAAGAACAAAAGCATCTGGCTCCTCATACCAGTCATTGGTCAATGTTGTATACTGGTTATGCCTGTAACTAATGCAAGATCTGAACAAGCCTTCATTGCGCTGAGAAGGGTGAAATCTTACATTTGTAAAACAATGTCGAACAACCGCCTCAAACATCTCATGACATGGTGAGGCTTTGGACTGGCTTTGGACAGTGGCTTTGGACAGTGGCTTTGGACATAGAGTGGCTTTGGACAGTGGCTTTGGACAGTGTCTTTGGACAGTGGCTTTGGACATAGAGTGGCTTTGGACAGTGGCTTTGGAGAGTGGCTTTGGACAGTGG
Organism: Cladorhizidae sp. MBARI D1340-BT2; assembly: GCA_028752905.1. Taxonomy (NCBI): domain Eukaryota; kingdom Metazoa; phylum Porifera; class Demospongiae; order Poecilosclerida; family Cladorhizidae; species Cladorhizidae sp. MBARI D1340-BT2. The sequence continues at coordinate 26,880,410 of JAQNBH010000017.1, read as the reverse complement.
CTTTGGACATAGAGTGGCTTTGGACAGTGGATTTGGAGAGTGGCTTTGGAGAGTGGCTTTGGACATAGAGTGGCTTTGGACAGTAGCTTTGGACATAGAGTGGCTTTGGACAGTGGCTTTGGAGAGTGGCTTTGGACAGTGGCTTTGGACATAGAGTGGCTTTGGACAGTGGCTTTGGAGAGTGGCTTTGGACAGTGGCTTTGGACATAGAGTGGCTTTGGAGAGTGGCTTTGGAGAGTGGCTTTGGACAGTGGCTTTGGACATAGAGTGGCTTTGGATAGTGGCTTTGGAGAGTGGCTTTGGACAGTGGCTTTGGACATAGAGTGGCTTTGGAGAGTGCCTTTGGACAGTAGCTTTGGACAGTGATTTTGGACATAGAGTGGCTTTGTAGAGTGGCTTTGGAGAGTGGCTTTGGACAGTGATTTTGGACATAGAGTGGCTTTGGACAGTGGCTTTGCACATAGAGTGGCTTTGGACAGTGGGTTTGGAGAGTGGCTTTGGAGAGTGGCTTTGGACATAGAGTGGCTTTGGATAGTGGATTTGGAGAGTGGCTATGGACAGTAGCTTTGGACATAGAGTGGCTTTGGACAGTGGATTTGGAGAGTGGCTTTGGACAGTAGCTTTGGACATAGAGTGGTTTTGGACAGTGGCTTTGGAGAGTGGCTTAGGACAGTGGCTTTGGACATAGAGTGGCTTTGGACAGTGGCTTTGGAGAGTGGCTTTGGACAGTGGCTTTGGACATAGAGTGGCTTTGGAGAGTGGCTTTAGAGAGTGGCTTTGGACAGTGGCTTTGGACATAGAGTCGCTTTGGAGAGTGGCTTTGGAGAGTGGCTTTGAACAGTGGCTTTGGACATAGAGTGGATTTGGACAGTGGCTTTGGACAGTGGCTTTGGACAGTGGCTTTGGACATAGAGTGGCTTTGGAGAGTGGCTTTGGAGAGTGGCTTTGGACAGTGGCTTTGGACAAAGAGTGGCTTTGGACAGTGGCTTTGGAGAGTGGCTTTGGAGAGAGGCTTTGGACATAGAGTGGCTTTGGACAGTGGATTTGGAGAGTGGCTTTGGACAGTGGCTTTAGACATAGAGTGGCTTTGGACAGTGGCTTTGGAGAGTGGCTTTGGACAGTGGCTTTGGACAAAGAGTGGCTTTGGACAGTGGCTTTGGAGAGTGGCTTTGGACAGTGGCTTTGGACATAGAGTGGCTATGGACAGTGGCTTTGGACAGTAGCTTTGGACATTGGCTTTGGACATAGAGTGGCTTTGGACAGTGGCTTTGGACAGTGGCTTTGGACAGAGAGTGGCTTTGGACAGTACCTTTGGACAGTGGCTTTGGACAGTGGCTTTGGACATAGAGTGGCTTTGGACAGAGGCTTTGGACAGTGGCTTTGGACAGTGGCTTTGGACATAGAGTGGATTTGGACAGTGGCTTTGGACATTGGCTTTGGACAGTGGCTTTGGACATAGAGTAGCTTTGGACAGTGGCTTTGGACAGTGGCTTTGGACAGTGGCTTTGGACATAGAGTGGCTTTGGAAAGTGGCTTTGGACAGTGGCTTTGGACAATGGCTTTGGACATAGAGTGGCTTTGGACAGTAGCTTTGGACAGTGGCTTTGGACAGTGTCTTTGGACATAGAGTGGCTTTGGACATAGAGTGGCTATGGACAGTGGCTTTAGACAGTGAGTTTGGACATAGAGTGGCTTTGGACAGTGGCTTTGGACAGTTGCTTTGGACAGTGGCTTTGGACATAGAGTGGTTTTGGACAGTGGCTTTGGACAGAATCTTTGGACAGTGGCTTTGGACATAGAGTGGCTTTGGACAGTGGCTTTGGACATAGAGTGGCTTTGGAGAGTGGCTTTGGAGAATGGCTTTGGACAGTAGCTTTGGACATAGAGTGGCTTTGGAGAGTGGCTTTGGACAGTGGCTTTGGACAGTGGCTTTGGACAGTGGCTTTGGACAGTGGCTTTGGACATAGAGTGGCTTTGGACAGTGGCTTTGGACAGTTGCTTTGGACAGTGACTTTGGACAGTGGCTTTGGACAGTGGCTTTGGACATAGAGTGGCTTTGGACAGTGGCTTTGGACAGTAAATTTGGACAGTGGCTTTGGACATAGAGAGGCATTGGACAGTGGTTTTGGACAGTGGATTGGGACATACAGTAGCTTTGAAGAGTGGCTCTGGACAGTAGATTTGGACATAGAGTGGCTCTGGACGGTGGCTCTGGACGGTGGCAGTGGACGGTGGCTCTGGATGGTAGCTCTGGACGGTGACTCTGGATGGTGGCTCTGGACGGAGGCTCTGGACGGTGGCTCTGGACGGTGGCCTTGGGTAGTGGCCTTGGGCGGTGGCCTTGGGCGGTGGCCTTGGGCGGTGGCCTTGGGCGGTGGCCTTGGGCGGTGGCCTTGGGCGGTGGCCTTGGGCGGTGGCCTTGGGCGGTGGCCTTGGGCGGTGGCCTTGGGCGTGGCCTTGGGCGGTGGCCTTGGGCGGTGGCCATGGGCGGTGGCCATGGGCGGTGGCCATGGGCGGTGGCCTTGGGCGGTGACTTTGGGCTGTGGCTTTGGGCTGTGGCTTTGGACGGTGGCTTTGGACGGTGGCTTTGGACGGTGGCTTTGGATGGTGGCTTTGGACGGTGGCTTTGGACGGTGGCTATGGACGGTGGCTTTGGACGGTGGCTTTGGATGGTGGCTTTGGACGGTGGCTTTGGACGGTGGCTTTGGACGGTGGCTTTGGACAGTGGCTTTGGACGGTGGCTTTGGATTGTGGCTTTGGACGGTGGATTTGGACGGTGGATTTGGATGGTGGCTTATGACGGTGGCTTATGACGGTTTGCTTTGGACGGTGGATTTGGACGGTGGCTTTGGACGGTTTGCTTTGGACGGTGGCTTTGCACGGTGGCTTTGGACGGTGACTTTGTTTGATGGCTTTGGACGGTGGCTTTGTTTGGTGGCTTTGTTTGGTTGCTTTGTTTGGTGGGTTTGTTTGGTGGCTTTAGACGGTGGCTTTGTTTGGTGGCTTTAGTTTCATGGCTTTTGTTTGGTGAATTTTGTTTCGTGGCTATTGATTCGTGGCTTTTGTTAGGTGGCTTTGTTTGGTGGCTTTGGACGGTGGCTTTGTTTGGTGGCTTTGTTTGGTGGCTTTTGTTTCGTGGATTTTGTTTGGTGGCTTTTGTTTCGTGGCTTTTGTTTGGTGGCTTTTGTTTCATTGCTATTGTTTGGTGGCTTTTATTTGGTGGCTTTTGATTGGTGGCTTTTGTTTGGTGGCTTTTGTTTGGTGGCTTTACTTTGGTGGTTTTTGTTTGGTGGCTTTTGTTTGGCGGCTTTAGTTTGGTGGGTTTTGTCTTGTGGCTTTTGTTTGGTGGCTTTTGTGTGGTGGCTTTTGTTTAGTGGCTATTGTTTGGTGGCTTTTGTTTCGTGGCTTTTGATTTGTGGCTTTTGTTTCGTAGATTTGTTAGGTGGCCATGTTTAGTGGCTTTGTTTGTTGGCCATGTTTATTGGCTTTGTTTGGTGGCTTTGTTTAGTGGCCTTGTTTGGTGGCCATGTTTAGTGGCTTTGTTTAGTGGCCAAGTTTAGTGGCTTTGTTTAGTGGCCTTGTTTAGTGGCCTTGTTTAGTGGCCTAGTTTAGTGGCCTTGTTTAGTGTCTTTGTTTAGTGGCCTAGTTAAAGGCTTTGTTTGGTGGCCTCGTTTAGTGGCCTTGTTTAGTGGCCTTCTTTAGTGGCTTTGTTTATTGTCCTTGTTAATGGCTTTGTTTGGTGGCCTTGTTTAGTGGCTTAGTGGCTTTGTTTAGTTGCTTTGTTTAGTGGCCTTGTTAATGGCTTTGTTGATTTGCTTTGTTCAGTTTCTTTGTTCAGTGGCTTTGTTTAGTGGCTTTGTTCAGTGGCTTTGTTTAGTGGCTTTGTTTAATGGCTTTGTTCAACGGCTTTGTATAGTGTAGTGGCTTTGTTTAGTGGCTATGTATAGTGGCTCTCACTAGGATCTTTTGCCGGTCATATACTATGAGACGTTCAGCCAGTCTCATATATTCCGAGTCACAGCATTGTGATCTTATTCAGCCAGTCATATACTATGAGACCTTCTTCAGCCAGATCTTCTTCCGCCAGTCATATACTCTGGGTCCCAGTCATATACTCTCGCTGGGATCTTCTTCAGCCAGTCATATACTCTACTAATTAAGAGCAAAATATAGCTTCTTTCGGTTACAAAGGGGAGAAAGAGTTCTCTAATATTGAAAAGGAAGCGAATGTGCCCATTATTACCAGATTGAACGATTTCAGAGTTTTCCGCAAAATGCTCAAAAACGTCCCGATTGGAGCAAAATAGGGTTAAAAAGGAGAGAATTCTGACCTAAGCCATTTTCTGTTATTTAAAGAGTAGAAACAGTTCCATAATGTTGAATAGTAAACTAGTGTCAATTTTAACAAGAATGAGCTTCTTTGGTTAAAAAGGGTAAATTTCTCACCAAAACCCGTTTTCTGTCATTTAAATAGTGTAGAAATAGTTTCAAGTTTAAAAGAAAACTAATGTGCCCATTTTGATGAGAATGAGCAATTTCACACTTTTTCCTCAAAACGCTCAAAAACGTCCCAATTGGAACAAAATATTCATTTAAAGTGGAGAAATAGTTCAATAATGTTCAAAAAGAATCTAATGTGCTATTTTGATAAGAATGAGCGATTTCAAACTGTTTTTAATGTCACACCGTTTTTTCTCAAAACGCCCAAAAAAAATCCAAACGAGCAAAAACTTCTCAATTAAAAGAGCTTTTTTCGTTAAAAAAAAGGGAGATTTCTGACCAAAAGCCATTTTCTGGCATTTAAAGAGTAGAAACAGTTCCATAATGTTGAAAAGGAAACTAATATGTCCATTTTCATAAGAATGAGCGATTTCAGACCTTTTTTCACAAAATGCTGTTAAAAAGGGGAGATTCCAAGACAAGAATGAGCTGTTTTTCCCCAAAACGCTCCAAAATCTCCCAATTGGAGCAAAATAGTGCGTCTTTGGGTCACCAAAAGTCGATTTCTGTAATTTAATGTGTAGACAAGTTCAATAATGTTGATACGGAAACTAATGTGCCCATTTTGACAAAATGAGGGATTTCAGATAGTTTCTCTTCAAAATAATAAAAACGTCCCAATTGGAGCAAAATAGAGCTTCTTACGGTTAATAAGGGAGATTTCTGATCAAAAAGCCGTTTTGTCATTTAAAAAGTAGCCATAATGTTGTAATAGAAACTAATGGGCATGTTTTCAGCGGTTTTTCCACAAAATGCTCAAAAACATATTATCAATTTGACCAAAATAGATTTAAAAAAGGGGAGATTTCTTAGCAAAAGTCATTTAAAGAGTTGAAACATTTCCATAATGTTGAAAAGGAAACTAATATGTCCATTTTCATAAGAATGAGCGATTTCAGACCTTTTTTCACAAAATGCTGTTAAAAAGGGGAGATTCCTTCAAGACAAGAATGAGCTGTTTTTCCTCAAAACGCTCCAAAATCTCCCAATTGGAGCACAATAGTGTGTCTATGGGTCACCAAAAGTCGTTTTCTGTAATTTAAAGTGTAGACAAGTTCAATAATGTTGTTACAGAAACTAATGTGCCCATTTTGACAAAATGAGGGATTTCAGATAGTTTCTCTTCAAAATGCTAAAAAAGTCCCAATTGGAGCAAGATAGAGCTTCTTACGGTTAATAAGGGAGATTTCTGATCAAAAAGCCGTTTTCTGTCATTTAAAAAGTTGCTGTAAAGGAAACTAATGGGCATGTTTTCAGCGGTTTTTCCACAAAATGCTCAAAACATAACAATTTGACCAAAATAGATTAAAAAAAGGGGAGATTTCTTAGCAAGTCATTTAAAGAGTAAAAACATTTCCATAATGTTGAAAAGGAAGCTTAAGTGCCCATTTTGCCAAGAATGAGCGATTTCAGACTGTTTTCCCTCAAAACGCTCAAATTAGTCCCAATTGGAGCTAAAAAGGGTAGATATCAAACCAAAAGCCTTTTTCTGTTATTTAAAGAATAGAAACAGTTCTATAATATTGAAACGGAAACTAATGTGACCATTTTAACAAGAATGAGCGATTCCAGACAAAAATGTCCCAATGGAGCAAAACGGAGCTTTTTTCGGTCAAAAAGGGGAGATTTCTCTTTAAGTGTAGAAAAGTTCAATAACTGTTGAAAATGAAACTAATTGCGCATTTTGACAGGAATGAGGGATTTCAGAATTTTTCAACAAAATAGAGCTTTCGTTTAAAAGGGGAGATTTCTGACTACAATCCCTGTTTCTGTCATTTAAAGAGTAGAAACAGCTCCATAATGTTGTAAAGGAAACTAATGCACCTATTTTGATAAGAAAGAGCGTTTTTTAACCGTTTTTCCTCTATTCGAGCAAATTAGAGCTTTTTTCAGTTAAAAAGGTTAGAAAAAGTCATTTAAAGATTAGAAACAGTTCCATAATGTTGAAAAGGAACTAATGTGACCATTTTGACAAGAATGAGCTTAAATACGCTCAAAACTTTCCAATTGGAGCAAACTATAGCTTCGTTTGGTTACAAAGGGGAGAAACAGTTCCATATTGAAAAAGAAGCCATTTTGACAAGAATGAGCAATTTCAGAGTTTTTCCTCAAAACGCTCAAAAACGTCCCGATAGGAGCAAAATAGAGTTAAAAAGTGAAGAATTCAGACCAAAAGCCGTTTTCTATTATTTAAAAAGTAGAAACAGCTCTACAAAGTTGAAAAGTAAACTTATTTGCCCACTTTGACAAGAATGAGCGATTTCAGACTGTTTATCCTAAAAACATTCAAAAACTATGCAACCTGGTAGAAGGTCCTAGTGAAATGAACATTGGTCTCACAAAATGTTGAACTCTGTGAGTTCTACACTGAGTTTGACCCTAATACCTTAATAATCCAGCTTTATATAATGGCAGAGTCCTATCGCAGTTTCAGTCAAGATAAAGGTGGTGTTGATACAGTGCAAAATGTCGTTGAATTACTCAAAAAGAACAAAAGCATCTGGCTCCTCATACCAGTCATTGGTCAATGTTGTATACTGGTTATGCCTGTAACTAATGCAAGATCTGAACAAGCCTTCATTGCGCTGAGAAGGGTGAAATCTTACATTTGTAAAACAATGTCGAACAACCGCCTCAAACATCTCATGACATGGTGAGGCTTTGGACTGGCTTTGGACAGTGGCTTTGGACAGTGGCTTTGGACATAGAGTGGCTTTGGACAGTGGCTTTGGACAGTGGCTTTGGACAGTGGCTTTGGACATAGAGTGGCTTTGGACAGTGGCTTTGGAGAGTGGCTTTGGACAGTGGCTTTGGACATAGAGTGGCTTTGGACAGTGGATTTGGAGAGTGGCTTTGGAGAGTGGCTTTGGACATAGAGTGGCTTTGGACAGTAGCTTTGGACATAGAGTGGCTTTGGACAGTGGCTTTGGAGAGTGGCTTTGGACAGTGGCTTTGGACATTGAGTGGCTTTGGACAGTGGCTTTGGAGAGTGGCTTTGGACAGTGGCTTTGGACATAGAGTGGCTTTGGAGAGTGGCTTTGGAGAGTGGCTTTGGACAGTGGCTTTGGACATAGAGTGGCTTTGGATAGTGGCTTTGGAGAGTGGCTTTGGACAGTGGCTTTGGACATAGAGTGGCTTTGGAGAGTGCCTTTGGACAGTAGCTTTGGACAGTGATTTTGGACATAGAGTGGCTTTGTAGAGTGACTTTGGAGAGTGGCTTTGGACAGTGATTTTGGACATAGAGTGGCTTTGGACAGTGGCTTTGCACATAGAGTGGCTTTGGACAGTGGGTTTGGAGAGTGGCTTTGGAGGGTGGCTTTGGACATAGAGTGGCTTTGGATAGTGGATTTGGAGAGTGGCTATGGACAGTAGCTTTGGACATAGAGTGGCTTTGGACAGTGGATTTGGAGAGTGGCTTTGGACAGTAGCTTTGGACATAGAGTGGTTTTGGAGAGTGGCTTTAGAGAGTGGCTTTGGACAGTGGCTTTGGACATAGAGTCGCTTTGGAGAGTGGCTTTGGAGAGTGGCTTTGAACAGTGGCTTTGGACATAGAGTGGCTTTGGAGAGTAGCTTTGGACAGTGGCTTTGGACAGTGATTTTGGACATAGAGTGGCTTTGTAGAGTGGCTTTGGAGAGTGGCTTTGGACAGTGATTTTGGACATAGAGTGGCTTTGGACAGTGGCTTTGGACAGTGGCTTTGGACAGTGGCTTTGGACATAGAGTGGCTTTGGAGAGTGGCTTTGGACAGTGGCTTTGGACAGTGGCTTTGGACATAGAGTGGCTTTGGAGAGTGGCTTTGGAGAGTGGCTTTGGACAGTGGCTTTGGACAAAGAGTGGCTTTGGACAGTGGCTTTGGAGAGTGGCTTTGGAGAGAGGCTTTGGACATAGAGTGGCTTTGGACAGTGGATTTGGAGAGTGGCTTTGGACGGTGGCTTTGGACGGTGGATTTGGACGGTGGATTTGGACGGTGGCTTATGACGGTGGCTTATGACGGTTTGCTTTGGACGGTGGATTTGGACGGTGGCTTTGGACGGTTTGCTTTGGACGGTGGCTTTGCACGGTGGCTTTGGACGGTGACTTTGTTTGATGGCTTTGGACGGTGGCTTTGTTTGGTGGCTTTGTTTGGTTGCTTTGTTTGGTGGGTTTGTTTGGTGGCTTTAGACGGTGGCTTTGTTTGGTGGCTTTAGTTTCATGGCTTTTGTTTGGTGAATTTTGTTTCGTGGCTATTGATTCGTGGCTTTTGTTAGGTGGCTTTGTTTGGTGGCTTTGGACGGTGGCTTTGTTTGGTGGCTTTGTTTGGTGGCTTTTGTTTCGTGGATTTTGTTTGGTGGTTTTTATTTCGTGGCTTTTGTTTGGTGGCTTTTGTTTGGTGGCTTTTGTTTCGTGGCTTTGGTTTGGTGTCTATTGTTTGGTGGCTTTTGTTTCGTGGCTTTTGTTTCATGGCTTTTTTTCGCGGCTTTTGTTTCGGGCCTTTTGTTTCGTGGCTTTTATTTCGTGGCTTTTGTTTCGTGGCTTTTGTTTCGTGGTTTTTGTTTCGTCGCTTTTGTTTGGTGGCTTTTGTTTGGTGGCTTTTAATTCGTGGCTTTTGTTTCGTGGCTTTTATTTCGTGGCTTTTGTTTCGTGACTTGTTTCATTGCTTTTGTTTCGTGGCTTTGGTTTTGTGGCTTTGGTTTCGTGGCTTTTGATTCGTGGCTTTTCTTTCGTGAGTTTTGTTTGGTGGCTTTTGTTTGGTGGCTTTGTTTGGTGGCTTTTTTTCTGTGGCTTTGGTTTGGTGGCTTTTCATTGGTGGCTTTTGTTTCATGGCTTTGGTTTCGTGGCTTTTGTTTGTTGTCTTTTGTTTCGTGACTTGTTTCGTTGCTTTTGTTTCGTGGCTTTGGTTTTGTGGCTTTGGTTTCGTGGCTTTTGTTTTGTGGCTTTTCTTTCGTGAGTTTTGTTTCATGGCTTTGGTTTCGTGGCTTTTGTTTGTTGTCTTTTGTTTCGTGGCTTTTGTTTGGTAGCTTTTGTTTCGAGGCTATTGTTTGGTGGCTTTTGTTTCGTTGCTATTGTTTGGTGGCTTTTTTTCTGTGGCTTTTGTTTGGTGGCTTTTAATTGGTGGCTTTTGTTTCATGGCTTTGGTTTCGTGGCTTTTGTTTGTTGTCTTTTGTTTCGTGGCTTTTGTTTGGTAGCTTTTGTTTCGAGGCTATTGTTTGGTGGCTTTTGTTTCGTGGCTTTTGTTTGGTGGCTTTTGTTTCGTTGCTATTGTTTGGTGGCTTTTATTTGGTGGCTTTCGATTGGTAGCTTTTGTTTGGTGGCTTTTGTTTGGTGGCTTTACTTTGGTGGTTTTTGTTTGGTGGCTTTTGTTTGGCGGCTTTAGTTTGGTGGGTTTTGTCTTGTGGCTTTTGTTTGGTGGCTTTTGTGTGGTGGCTTTTGTTTAGTGGCTATTGTTTGGTGGCTTTTGTTTCGTGGCTTTTGATTTGTGGCTTTTGTTTCGTAGATTTGTTAGGTGGCCATGTTTAGTGGCTTTGTTTGTTGGCCATGTTTATTGGCTTTGTTTGGTGGCTTTGTTTAGTGGCCTTGTTTGGTGGCCATGTTTAGTGGCTTTGTTTAGTGGACAAGTTTAGTGGCTTTGTTTAGTGGCCTTGTTTAGTGGCCTTGTTTAGTGGCCTAGTTTAGTGGCCTTGTTTAGTGTCTTTGTTTAGTGGCCTAGTTAAAGGCTTTGTTTGGTGGCCTCGTTTAGTGGCCTTGTTTAGTGGCCTTCTTTAGTGGCTTTGTTTATTGTCCTTGTTTATGGCTTTGTTTGGTGGCCTTGTTTAGTGGCTTAGTGGCTTTGTTTAGTTGCTTTGTTTAGTGGCCTTGTTAATGGCTTTGTTCATTTGCTTTGTTCAGTTTCTTTGTTCAGTGGCTTTGTTTAGTGGCTTTGTTCAGTGGCTTTGTTTAGTGGCTTTGTTTAATGGCTTTGTTCAGCGGCTTTGTATAGTGTAGTGGCTTTGTTTAGTGGCTATGTATAGTGGCTCTCACTGGGATCTTTTGCCGGTCATATACTATGAGACGTTCAGCCAGTCTCATATACTCCGAGTCCCAGCATTGTGATCTTATTCAGCCAGTCATATACTATGAGACCTTCTTCAGCCAGATCTTCTTCCGCCAGTCATATACTCTGGGTCCCAGTCATATACTCTCACTGGGATCTTCTTCAGCCAGTCATATACTCTACTAATTAAGAGCAAAATATAGCTTCTTTCTGTTACAAAGGGGAGAAAGAGTTCTCTAATATTGAAAAGGAAGCGAATGTGCCCATTATTACCAGATTGAACGATTTCAGAGTTTTCCGCAAAATGCTCAAAAACGTCCCGATTGGAGCAAAATAGGGTTAAAAAGGAGAGAATTCTGACCAAAGCCCTTTTCTGTTATTTAAAGAGTAGAAACAGTTCCATAATGTTGAAAAGTAAACTAGTGTCAATTTTAACAAGAATGAGCTTCTTTGGTTAAAAAGGGTAAATTTCTCACCAAAACCCGTTTTCTGTCATTTAAATAGTGTAGAAACAGTTTCAAGTTTAAAAGAAAACTAATGTGCCCATTTTGATGAGAATGAGCAATTTCACACTTTTTCCTCAAAACGCTCAAAAACGTCCCAATTGGAACAAAATATTCATTTAAAGTGGAGAAATAGTTCAATAATGTTCAAAAAGAATCTAATGTGCTATTTTGATAAGAATGAGCGATTTCAAACTGTTTTTAATGTCACACCGTTTTTTCTCAAAATGCCCCAAAAAAATCCAAACGAGCAAAAACTTCTCAATTAAAAGAGCTTCTTTCGTTAAAAAAAAGGGAGATTTCTGACCAAAAGCCATTTTCTGGCATTTAAAGAGTAGAAACAGTTCCATAATGTTGAAAAGGAAACTAATATGTCCATTTTCATAAGAATGAGCGATTTCAGACCTTTTTTCACAAAATGCTGTTAAAAAGGGGAGATTCCAAGATAAGAATGAGCTGTTTTTCCTCAAAACGCTCCAAAATCTCCCAATTGGAGCAAAATAGTGCGTCATTGGGTCACCAAAAGTCGATTTCTGTAATTTAATGTGTAGACAAGTTCAATAATGTTGATACGGAAACTAATGTGCCCATTTTGACAAAATGAGGGATTTCAGATAGTTTCTCTTCAAAATAATAAAAACGTCCCAATTGGAGCAAAATAGAGCTTCTTACGGTTAATAAGGGAGATTTCTGATCAAAAAGCCGTTTTGTCATTTAAAAAGTAGCCATAATGTTGTAATAGAAACTAATGGGCATGTTTTCAGCGGTTTTTCCACAAAATGCTCAAAAACATATCAATTTGACCAAAATAGATTTAAAAAAGGGGAGATTTCTTAGCAAAAGTCATTTAAAGAGTTGAAACATTTCCATAATGTTGAAAAGGAAACTAATATGTCCATTTTCATAAGAATGAGCGATTTCAGACCTTTTTTCACAAAATGCTGTTAAAAAGGGGAGATTCCAAGACAAGAATGAGCTGTTTTTCCCCAAAACGCTCCAAAATCTCCCAATTGGAGCAAAATAGTGCGTCTTTGGGTCACCAAAAGTCGATTTCTGTAATTTAATGTGTAGACAAGTTCAATAATGTTGATACGGAAACTAATGTGCCCATTTTGACAAAATGAGGGATTTCAGATAGTTTCTCTTCAAAATAATAAAAACGTCCCAATTGGAGCAAAATAGAGCTTCTTACGGTTAATAAGGGAGATTTCTGACCAAAAAGCCGTTTTGTCATTTAAAAAGTAGCCATAATGTTGTAATAGAAACTAATGGGCATGTTTTCAGCGGTTTTTCCACAAAATGCTCAAAAACATATTATCAATTTGACCAAAATAGATTTAAAAAAGGGGAGATTTCTTAGCAAAAGTCATTTAAAGAGTTGAAACATTTCCATAATGTTGAAAAGGAAACTAATATGTCCATTTTCATAAGAATGAGCGATTTCAGACCTTTTTTCACAAAATGCTGTTAAAAAGGGGAGATTCCTTCAAGACAAGAATGAGCTGTTTTTCCTCAAAACGCTCCAAAATCTCCCAATTGGAGCACAATAGTGCGTCTATGGGTCACCAAAAGTCGTTTTCTGTAATTTAAAGTGTAGACAAGTTCAATAATGTTGTTACAGAAACTAATGTGCCCATTTTGACAAAATGAGGGATTTCAGATAGTTTCTCTTCAAAATGCTAAAAAAGTCCCAATTGGAGCAAGATGGAGCTTCTTACGGTTAATAAGGGAGATTTCTGATCAAAAAGCCGTTTTCTGTCATTTAAAAAGTTGCTGTAAAGGAAACTAATGGGCATGTTTTCAGCGGTTTTTCCACAAAATGCTCAAAACGTAACAATTTGACCAAAATAGATTAAAAAAAGGGGAGATTTCTTAGCAAGTCATTTAAAGAGTAAAAACATTTCCATAATGTTGAAAAGGAAGCTTAAGTGCCCATTTTGCCAAGAATGAGCGATTTCAGACTGTTTTCCCTCAAAACGCTCAAATTAGTCCCAATTGGAGCTAAAAAGGGTAGATATCAAACCAAAAGCCTTTTTCTGTTATTTAAAGAATAGAAACAGTTCTATAATATTGAAACGGAAACTAATGTGACCATTTTAACAAGAATGAGCGATTCCAGACAAAAATGTCCCAATGGAGCAAAACGGAGCTTTTTTCGGTCAAAAAGGGGAGATTTCTCTTTAAGTGTAGAAAAGTTCAATAACTGTTGAAAATGAAACTAATTGCGCATTTTGACAGGAATGAGGGATTTCAGAATTTTTCAACAAAATAGAGCTTTCGTTTAAAAGGGGAGATTTCTGACTACTACAATCCCTGTTTCTGTCATTTAAAGAGTAGAAACAGCTCCATAATGTTGTAAAGGAAACTAATGCACCTATTTTGATAAGAAAGAGCGTTTTTTAACCGTTTTTCCTCTATTCGAGCAAATTAGAGCTTTTTTCAGTTAAAAAGGTTAGAAAAAGTCATTTAAAGATTAGAAACAGTTCCATAATGTTGAAAAGGAACTAATGTGACCATTTTGACAAGAATGAGCTTAAATACGCTCAAAACTTTCCAATTGGAGCAAACTATAGCTTCGTTTGGTTACAAAGGGGAGAAACAGTTCCAGAATATTGAAAAAGAAGCCATTTTGACAAGAATGAGCAATTTCAGAGTTTTTCCTCAAAACGCTCAAAAACGTCCCGATAGGAGAAAAATAGAGTTAAAAAGTGAAGAATTCAGACCAAAAGCCGTTTTCTATTATTTAAAAAGTAGAAACAGCTCTACAAAGTTGAAAAGTAAACTTATTTGCCCACTTTGACAAGAATGAGCGATTTCAGACTGTTTATCCTAAAAACATTCAAAAACTATGCAACCTGGTAGAAGGTCCTAGTGAAATGAACATTGGTCTCACAAAATGTTGAACTCTGTGAGTTCTACACTGAGTTTGACCCTAATACCTTAATAATCCAGCTTTATATAATGGCAGAGTCCTATCGCAGTTTCAGTCAAGATAAAGGTGGTGTTGATACAGTGCAAAATGTCGTTGAATTACTCAAAAAGAACAAAAGCATCTGGCTCCTCATACCAGTCATTGGTCAATGTTGTATACTGGTTATGCCTGTAACTAATGCAAGATCTGAACAAGCCTTCATTGCGCTGAGAAGGGTGAAATCTTACATTTGTAAAACAATGTCGAACAACTGCCTCAAACATCTCATGACATGGTGAGGCTTTGGACTGGCTTTGGACAGTGGCTTTGGACAGTGGCTTTGGACATAGAGTGGCTTTGGACAGTGGCTTTGGACAGTGGCTTTGGACAGTGGCTTTGGACATAGAGTGGCTTTGGACAGTGGCTTTGGAGTGTGGCTTTGGACAGTGGCTTTGGACATAGAGTGGCTTTGGACAGTGGATTTGGAGAGTGGCTTTGGAGAGTGGCTTTGGACATAGAGTGGCTTTGGACAGTAGCTTTGGACATAGAGTGGCTTTGGACAGTGGCTTTGGAGAGTGGCTTTGGACAGTGGCTTTGGACATTGAGTGGCTTTGGACAGTGGCTTTGGAGAGTGGCTTTGGACAGTGGCTTTGGACATAGAGTGGCTTTGGAGAGTGGCTTTGGAGAGTGGCTTTGGACAGTGGCTTTGGACATAGAGTGGCTTTGGATAGTGGCTTTGGAGAGTGGCTTTGGACAGTGGCTTTGGACATAGAGTGGCTTTGGAGAGTGCCTTTGGACAGTAGCTTTGGACAGTGATTTTGGACATAGAGTGGCTTTGTAGAGTGGCTTTGGAGAGTGGCTTTGGACAGTGATTTTGGACATAGAGTGGCTTTGGACAGTGGCTTTGCACATAGAGTGGCTTTGGACAGTGGGTTTGGAGAGTGGCTTTGGAGAGTGGCTTTGGACATAGAGTGGCTTTGGATAGTGGATTTGGAGAGTGGCTATGGACAGTAGCTTTGGACATAGAGTGGCTTTGGACAGTGGATTTGGAGAGTGGCTTTGGACAGTAGCTTTGGACATAGAGTGGTTTTGGCAGTGGCTTTGGAGAGTGGCTTAGGACAGTGGCTTTGGACATAGAGTGGCTTTGGACAGTGGCTTTGGAGAGTGGCTTTGGACAGTGGCTTTGGACATAGAGTGGCTTTGGAGAGTGGCTTTAGAGAGTGGCTTTGGACAGTGGCTTTGGACATAGAGTCGTTTGGAGAGTGGCTTTGGAGAGTGGCTTTGAACAGTGGCTTTGGACATAGAGTGGCTTTGGAGAGTAGCTTTGGACAGTGGCTTTGGACAGTGATTTTGGACATAGAGTGGCTTTGTAGAGTGGCTTTGGAGAGTGGCTTTGGACAGTGATTTTGGACATAGAGTGGCTTTGTAGAGTGGCTTTGGAGAGTGGCTTTGGACAGTGATTTTGGACATAGAGTGGCTTTGGACAGTGGCTTTGGACAGTGGCTTTGGACAGTGGCTTTGGACATAGAGTGGCTTTGGACAGTGGCTTTGGACAGTGGCTTTGGACAGTGGCTTTGGACATAGAGTGGCTTTGGAGAGTGGCTTTGGAGAGTGGCTTTGGACAGTGGCTTTGGACAAAGAGTGGCTTTGGACAGTGGCTTTGGAGAGTGGCTTTGGAGAGAGGCTTTGGACATAGAGTGGCTTTGGACAGTGGATTTGGAGAGTGGCTTTGGACAGTGGCTTTGGACATAGAGTGGCTTTGGACAGTGGCTTTGGAGAGTGGCTTTGGACAGTGGCTTTGGACATAGAGTGGCTTTGGACAGTGGCTTTGGAGAGTGGCTTTAGACAGTGGCTTTGGACATAGAGTGGCTATGGACAGTGGCTTTGGACAGTAGCTTTTGACATTGGCTTTGGACATAGAGTGGCTTTGAACAGTGGCTTTGGACAGTGGCTTTGGACATAGAGTGGCTTTGGACAGTACCTTTGGACAGTGGCTTTGGACAGTGGCTTTGGACATAGAGTGGCTTTGGACAGTGGCTTTGGACAGTGGCTTTGGACAGTGGCTTTGGACATAGAGTGGATTTGGACAGTGGCTTTGGACATTGGCTTTGGACAGTGGCTTTGGACATAGAGTAGCTTTGGACAGTGGCTTTGGACAGTGGCTTTGGACAGTGGCTTTGGACATAGAGTGGCTTTGGAAAGTGGCTTTGGACAGTGGCTTTGGACAATGGCTTTGGACATAGAGTGGCTTTGGACAGTGGCTTTGGACAGTGGCTTTGGACAGTGGCTTTGGACATAGAGTGGCTTTGGACATAGAGTGGCTATGGACAGTGGCTTTAGACAGTGGGTTTGGACATAGAGTGGCTTTGGACAGTGGCTTTGGACAGTTGCTTTGGACAGTGGCTTTGGACATATAGTGGCTTTGGACAGTGGCTTTGGACAGAATCTTTGGACAGTGGCTTTGGACATAGAGTGGCTTTGGACAGTGGCTTTGGACATAGAGTGGCTTTGGAGAGTGGCTTTGGAGAATGGCTTTGGACAGTAGCTTTGGACATAGAGTGGCTTTGGAGAGTGGCTTTGGACAGTGGCTTTGGACAGTGGCTTTGGACAGTGGCTTTGGACAGTGGCTTTGGACATAGAGTGGCTTTGGACAGTGGCTTTGGACAGTTGCTTTGGACAGTGACTTTGAACAGTGGCTTTGGACAGTGGCTTTGGACATAGAGTGGCTTTGGACAGTGGCTTTGGACAGTAACTTTGGACAGTGGCTTTGGACATAGAGAGGCATTGGACAGTGGTTTTGGACAGTGGATTGGGACATACAGTAGCTTTGAAGAGTGGCTCTGGACAGTAGATTTGGACATAGAGTGGCTCTGGACGGTGGCTCTGGACGGTGGCTCTGGACGGTGGCTCTGGATGGTAGCTCTGGACAGTGGCTTTGGACATAGAGTGGCTTTGGAGAGTGGCTTTGGAGAATGGCTTTGGACAGTAGCTTTGGACATAGAGTGGCTTTGGAGAGTGGCTTTGGACAGTGGCTTTGGACAGTGGCTTTGGACAGTGGCTTTGGACAGTGGCTTTGGACATAGAGTGGCTTTGGACAGTGGCTTTGGACAGTTGCTTTGGACAGTGGCTTTGGACAGTTGCTTTGGACAGTGACTTTGAACAGTGGCTTTGGACAGTGGCTTTGGACATAGAGTGGCTTTGGACAGTGGCTTTGGACAGTAACTTTGGACAGTGGCTTTGGACATAGAGAGGCATTGGACAGTGGTTTTGGACAGTGGATTGGGACATACAGTAGCTTTGAAGAGTGGCTCTGGACAGTAGATTTGGACATAGAGTGGCTCTGGACGGTGGCTCTGGACGGTGGCTCTGTACGGTGGCTCTGGATGGTAGCTCTGGACGGTGGCTCTGGATGGTGGCTCTGGACGGAGGCTCTGGACGGTGGCTCTGGACGGTGGCCTTGGGTAGTGGCCTTGGGCGGTGGCCTTGGGCGGTGGCCTTGGGCGGTGGCCTTGGGCGGTGGCCTTGGGCGGTGGCCTTGGGCGGTGGCCTTGGGCGGTGGCCTTGGGCGGTGGCCTTGGGCGGTGGCCTTGGGCGGTGGCCTTGGACGGTGGCCTTGGGCGGTGGCCTTGGGCGGTGGCCTTGGGCGGTGGCCTTGGGCGGTGGCCTTGGGCGGTGGCCTTGGGCGTGGCCTTGGGCGGTGGCCTTGGGCGGTGGCCATGGGCGGTGGCCATGGGTGGTGGCCTTGGGCGGTGGCCAAGGGCGGTGGCCATGGGCGGTGGCCTTGGGCGGTGACTTTGGGCTGTGGCTTTGGGCTGTGGCTTTGGACGGTGGCTTTGGACGGTGGCTTTGGACAGTGGCTTTGGATGGTGGCTTTGGACGGTGGCTTTGGACGGTGGCTATGGACGGTGGCTTTGGACGGTGGCTTTGGATGGTGGCTTTGGACGGTGGCTTTGGACGGTGGCTTTGGACGGTGGCTTTGGACGGTGGCTTTGGACGGTGGCTTTGGATGGTGGCTTTGGACGGTGGATTTGGACGGTGGATTTGGACGGTGGCTTATGACGGTAGCTTATGACGGTTTGCTTTGGACGGTGGATTTGGACGGTGGCTTTGGACGGTTTGCTTTGGACGGTGGCTTTGCACGGTGGCTTTGGACGGTGACTTTGTTTGATGGCTTTGGACGGTGGCTTTGTTTGGTGGCTTTGTTTGGTTGCTTTGTTTGGTGGGTTTGTTTGGTGGCTTTAGACGGTGGCTTTGTTTGGTGGCTTTAGTTTCATGGCTTTTGTTTGGTGGCTTTTGTTTCGTGGCTATTGATTCGTGGCTTTTGTTAGGTGGCTTTGTTTGGTGGCTTTGGACGGTGGCTTTGTTTGGTGGCTTTGTTTGGTGGCTTTTGTTTCGTGGATTTTGTTTGGTGGTTTTTATTTCGTGGCTTTTGTTTGGTGGCTTTTGTTTGGTGGCTTTTGTTTCGTGGCTTTGGTTTGGTGTCTATTGTTTGGTGGCTTTTGTTTCGTGGCTTTTGTTTCATGGCTTTTTTTTCGCGGCTTTTGTTTCGGGCCTTTTGTTTCGTGGCTTTTATTTCGTGGCTTTTGTTTCGTGGCTTTTGTTTCGTGGTTTTTGTTTCGTCGCTTTTGTTTGGTGGCTTTTGTTTGGTGGCTTTTAATTCGTGGCTTTTGTTTCGTGGCTTTTATTTCGTGGCTTTTGTTTCGTGACTTGTTTCGTTGCTTTTGTTTCGTGGCTTTGGTTTTGTGGCTTTGGTTTCGTGGCTTTTGTTTCGTGGCTTTTCTTTCGTGAGTTTTGTTTGGTGGCTTTTGTTTGGTGGCTTTGTTTGGTGGCTTTTTTTCTGTGGCTTTTGTTTGGTGGCTTTTAATTGGTGGCTTTTGTTTCATGGCTTTGGTTTCGTGGCTTTTGTTTGTTGTCTTTTGTTTCGTGGCTTTTGTTTGGTAGCTTTTGTTTCGAGGCTATTGTTTGGTGGCTTTTGTTTCGTGGCTTTTGTTTGGTGGCTTTTGTTTCGTTGCTATTGTTTGGTGGCTTTTATTTGGTGGCTTTTGATTGGTGGCTTTTGTTTGGTGGCTTTTGTTTGGTGGCTTTACTTTGGTGGTTTTTGTTTGGTGGCTTTTGTTTGGCGGCTTTAGTTTGGTGGGTTTTGTCTTGTGGCTTTTGTTTGGTGGCTTTTGTGTGGTGGCTTTTGTTTAGTGGCTATTGTTTGGTGGCTTTTGTTTCGTGGCTTTTGATTTGTGGCTTTTGTTTCGTAGATTTGTTAGGTGGCCATGTTTAGTGGCTTTGTTTGTTGGCCATGTTTATTGGCTTTGTTTGGTGGCTTTGTTTAGTGGCCTTGTTTGGTGGCCATGTTTAGTGGCTTTGTTTAGTAGACAAGTTTAGTGGCTTTGTTTAGTGGCCTTGTTTAGTGGCCTTGTTTAGTGGCCTAGTTTAGTGGCCTTGTTTAGTGTCTTTGTTTAGTGGCCTAGTTAAAGGCTTTGTTTGGTGGCCTCGTTTAGTGGCCTTGTTTAGTGGCCTTCTTTAGTGGCTTTGTTTATTGTCCTTGTTTATGGCTTTGTTTGGTGGCCTTGTTTAGTGGCTTAGTGGCTTTGTTTAGTTGCTTTGTTTAGTGGCCTTGTTAATGGCTTTGTTCATTTGCTTTGTTCAGTTTCTTTGTTCAGTGGCTTTGTTTAGTGGCTTTGTTCAGTGGCTTTGTTTAGTGGCTTTGTTTAATGGCTTTGTTCAGCGGCTTTGTATAGTGTAGTGGCTTTGTTTAGTGGCTATGTATAGTGGCTCTCACTGGGATCTTTTGCCGGTCATATACTATGAGACGTTCAGCCAGTCTCATATACTCCGAGTCACAGCATTGTGATCTTATTCAGCCAGTCATATACTATGAGACCTTCTTCAGCCAGATCTTCTTCCGCCAGTCATATACTCTGGGTCCCAGTCATATACTCTCGCTGGGATCTTCTTCAGCCAGTCATATACTCTACTAATTAAGAGCAAAATATAGCTTCTTTCGGTTACAAAGGGGAGAAAGAGTTATCTAATATTGAAAAGGAAGCGAATGTGCCCATTATTACCAGATTGAACGATTTCAGAGTTTTCCGCAAAATGCTCAAAAACGTCCCGATTGGAGCAAAATAGGGTTAAAAAGGAGAGAATTCTGAGCAAAGCCTTTTTCTGTTATTTAAAGAGTAGAAACAGTTCCATAATGTTGAAAAGTAAACTAGTGTCAATTTTAACAAGAATGAGCTTCTTTGGTTAAAAAGGGTATATTTCTCACCAAAACCCGTTTTCTGTCATTTAAATAGTGTAGAAACAGTTTCAAGTTTAAAAGAAAACTAATGTGCCCATTTTGATGAGAATGAGCAATTTCACACTTTTTCCTCAAAACGCTCAAAAACGTCCCAATTGGAACAAAATATTCATTTAAAGTGGAGAAATAGTTCAATAATGTTCAAAAAGAATCTAATGTGCTATTTTGATAAGAATGAGCGATTTCAAACTGTTTTTAATGTCACACCGTTTTTTCTCAAAACGCCCCAAAAAAATCCAAACGAGCAAAAACTTCTCAATTAAAAGAGCTTCTTTCGTTAAAAAAAAGGGAGATTTCTGACCAAAAGCCATTTTCTGGCATTTAAAGAGTAGAAACAGTTCCATAATGTTGAAAAGGAAACTAATATGTCCATTTTCATAAGAATGAGCGATTTCAGACCTTTTTTCACAAAATGCTGTTAAAAAGGGGAGATTCCAAGACAAGAATGAGCTGTTTTTCCTCAAAACGCTCCAAAATCTCCCAATTGGAGCAAAATAGTGCGTCTTTGGGTCACCAAAAGTCGATTTCTGTAATTTAATGTGTAGACAAGTTCAATAATGTTGATACGGAAACTAATGTGCCCATTTTGACAAAATGAGGGATTTCAGATAGTTTCTCTTCAAAATAATAAAAACGTCCCAATTGGAGCAAAATAGAGCTTCTTACGGTTAATAAGGGAGATTTCTGATCAAAAAGCCGTTTTGTCATTTAAAAAGTAGCCATAATGTTGTAATAGAAACTAATGGGCATGTTTTCAGCGGTTTTTCCACAAAATGCTCAAAAACATATTATCAATTTGACCAAAATAGATTTAAAAAAGGGGAGATTTCTTTGCAAAAGTCATTTAAAGAGTTGAAACATTTCCATAATGTTGAAAAGGAAACTAATATGTCCATTTTCATAAGAATGAGCGATTTCAGACCTTTTTTCACAAAATGCTGTTAAAAAGGGGAGATTCCTTCAAGACAAGAATGAGCTGTTTTTCCTCAAAACGCTCCAAAATCTCCCAATTGGAGCACAATAGTGCGTCTATGGGTCACCAAAAGTCGTTTTCTGTAATTTAAAGTGTAGACAAGTTCAATAATGTTGTTACAGAAACTAATGTGCCCATTTTGACAAAATGAGGGATTTCAGATAGTTTCTCTTCAAAATGCTAAAAAAGTCCCAATTGGAGCAAGATAGAGCTTCTTACGGTTAATAAGGGAGATTTCTGATCAAAAAGCCGTTTTCTGTCATTTAAAAAGTTGCTGTAAAGGAAACTAATGGGCATGTTTTCAGCGGTTTTTCCACAAAATGCTCAAAACATAACAATTTGACCAAAATAGATTAAAAAAAGGGGAGATTTCTTAGCAAGTCATTTAAAGAGTAAAAACATTTCCATAATGTTGAAAAGGAAGCTTAAGTGCCCATTTTGCCAAGAATGAGCGATTTCAGACTGTTTTCCCTCAAAACGCTCAAATTAGTCCCAATTGGAGCTAAAAAGTGTAGATATCAAACCAAAAGCCTTTTTCTGTTATTTAAAGAATAGAAACAGTTCTATAATATTGAAACGGAAACTAATGTGACCATTTTAACAAGAATGAGCGATTCCAGACAAAAATGTCCCAATGGAGCAAAACGGAGCTTTTTTCGGTCAAAAAGGGGAGATTTCTCTTTAAGTGTAGAAAAGTTCAATAACTGTTGAAAATGAAACTAATTGCGCATTTTGACAGGAATGAGGGATTTCAGAATATTTCAACAAAATAGAGCTTTCGTTTAAAAGGGGAGATTTCTGACTACAATCCCTGTTTCTGTCATTTAAAGAGTAGAAACAGCTCCATAATGTTGTAAAGGAAACTAATGCACCTATTTTGATAAGAAAGAGCGTTTTTTAACCGTTTTTCCTCTATTCGAGCAAATTAGAGCTTTTTTCAGTTAAAAAGGTTAGAAAAAGTCATTTAAAGATTAGAAACAGTTCCATAATGTTGAAAAGGAACTAATGTGACCATTTTGACAAGAATGAGCTTAAATACGCTCAAAACTTTCCAATTGGAGCAAACTATAGCTTCGTTTGGTTACAAAGGGGAGAAACAGTTCCAGAATATTGAAAAAGAAGCCATTTTGACAAGAATGAGCAATTTCAGAGTTTTATCCTCAAAACGCTCAAAAACGTCCCGATAGGAGAAAAATAGTTAAAAAGTGAAGAATTCAGACCAAAAGCCGTTTTCTATTATTTAAAAAGTAGAAACAGCTCTACAAAGTTGAAAAGTAAACTTATTTGCCCACTTTGACAAGAATGAGCGATTTCAGACTGTTTATCCTAAAAACATTCAAAAACTATGCAACCTGGTAGAAGGTCCTAGTGAAATGAACATTGGTCTCACAAAATGTTGAACTCTGTGAGTTCTACACTGAGTTTGACCCTAATACCTTAATAATCCAGCTTTATATAATGGCAGAGTCCTATCGCAGTTTCATTCAAGATAAAGGTGGTGTTGATACAGTGCAAAATGTCGTTGAATTACTCAAAAAGAACAAAAGCATCTGGCTCCTCATACCAGTCATTGGTCAATGTTGTATACTGGTTATGCCTGTAACTAATGCAAGATCTGAACAAGCCTTCATTGCGCTGAGAAGGGTGAAATCTTACATTTGTAAAACAATGTCGAACAACCGCCTCAAACATCTCATGACATGGTGAGGCTTTGGACTGGCTTTGGACAGTGGCTTTGGACAGTGGCTTTGGACATAGAGTGGCTTTGGACAGTGGCTTTGGACAGTGGCTTTGGACAGTGGCTTTGGACATAGAGTGGCTTTGGACAGTGGCTTTGGAGAGTGGCTTTGGACAGTGGCTTTGGACATAGAGTGGCTTTGGAGAGTGGATTTGGACAATGGCTTTGGACATAGAGTGGCTTTGGACAGTGGCTTTGGACAGTGGCTTTGGACAGTGGCTTTGGACATAGAGTGGCTTTGGACATAGAGTGGCTATGGACAGTGGCTTTAGACAGTGGGTTTGGACATAGAGTGGCTTTGGACAGTGGCTTTGGACAGTTGCTTTGGACAGTGGCTTTGGACATAGAGTGGCTTTGGACAGTGGCTTTGGACAGAATCTTTGGACAGTGGCTTTGGACATAGAGTGGCTTTGGACAGTGGCTTTGGACATAGAGTGGCTTTGGAGAGTGGCTTTGGAGAATGGCTTTGGACAGTAGCTTTGGACATAGAGTGGCTTTGGAGAGTGGCTTTGGACAGTGACTTTGGACAGTGGCTTTGGACAGTGGCTTTGGACAGTGGCTTTGGACATAGAGTGGCTATGGACAGTGGCTTTGGACAGTTGCTTTGGACAGTGACTTTGAACAGTGGTTTTGGACAGTGGCTTTGGACATAGAGTGGCTTTGGACAGTGGCTTTGGACAGTAACTTTGGACAGTGGCTTTGGACATAGAGAGGCATTGGACAGTTGTTTTGGACAGTGGATTGGGACATACAGTAGCTTTGAAGAGTGGCTCTGGACAGTAGATTTGGACATAGAGTGGCTCTGGACGGTGGCTCTGGACGGTTGCTCTGGACGGTGGCTCTGGATGGTAGCTCTGGACGGTGGCTCTGGATGGTGGCTCTGGACGGAGGCTCTGGACGGTGGCTCTGGACGGTGGCCTTGGGTAGTGGCCTTGGGCGGTGGCCTTGGGCGGTGGCCTTGGGCGGTGGCCTTGGGCGGTGGCCTTGGGCGGTGGCCTTGGGCGGTGGCCTTGGGCGGTGGCCTTGGGCGGTGGCCTTGGGCGGTGGCCTTGGGCGGTGGCCTTGGGCGGTGGCCTTGGGCGGTGGCCTTGGGCGGTGGCCTTGGGCGGTGGCCTTGGGCGGTGGCCTTGGGCGGTGGCCTTGGGCGGTGGCCTTGGGCGGTGGCCTTGGGCGGTGGCCTTGGGCGGTGGCCTTGGGCGGTGGCCTTGGGCGGTGGCCTTGGGCGGTGGCCTTGGACGGTGGCCTTGGGCGGTGGCCTTGGGCGGTGGCCTTGGGCGGTGGCCTTGGGCGGTGGCCTTGGGCGTGGCCATGGGTGGTGGCCTTGGGCGGTGGCCAAGGGCGGTGGCCATGGGCGGTGGCCTTGGGCGGTGACTTTGGGCTGTGGCTTTGGGCTGTGGCTTTGGACGGTGGCTTTGGACGGTGGCTTTGGACGGTGGCTTTGGATGGTGGCTTTGGACGGTGGCTTTGGACGGTGGCTATGGACGGTGGCTTTGGACGGTGGCTTTGGACGGTGGCTTTGGACGGTGGCTTTGGACGGTGGCTTTGGACGGTGGCTTTGGACGGTGGCTTTGGACGGTGGCTTTGGATGGTAGCTTTGGACGGTGGATTTGGACGGTGGATTTGGACGGTGGCTTATGACGGTAGCTTATGACGGTTTGCTTTGGACGGTGGATTTGGACGATGGCTTTGGACGGTTTGCTTTGGACGGTGGCTTTGCACGGTGGCTTTGGACGGTGACTTTGTTTGATGGCTTTGGACGGTGGCTTTGTTTGGTGGCTTTGTTTGGTTGCTTTGTTTGGTGGGTTTGTTTGGTGGCTTTAGACGGTGGCTTTGTTTGGTGGCTTTAGTTTCATGGCTTTTGTTTGGTGGCTTTTGTTTCGTGGCTATTGATTCGTGGCTTTTGTTAGGTGGCTTTGTTTGGTGGCTTTGGACGGTGGCTTTGTTTGGTGGCTTTGTTTGGTGGCTTTTGTTTCGTGGATTTTGTTTGGTAGTTTTTATTTCGTGGCTTTTGTTTGGTGGCTTTTGTTTGGTGGCTTTTGTTTCGTGGCTTTGGTTTGGTGTCTATTGTTTGGTGGCTTTTGTTTCGTGGCTTTTGTTTCATGGCTTTTTTTTCGCGGCTTTTGTTTCGGGCCTTTTGTTTCGTGGCTTTTATTTCGTGGCTTTTGTTTCGTGGCTTTTGTTTCGTGGTTTTTGTTTCGTCGCTTTTGTTTGGTGGCTTTTGTTTGGTGGCTTTTAATTCGTGGCTTTTGTTTCGTGGCTTTTATTTCGTGGCTTTTGTTTCGTGACTTGTTTCGTTGCTTTTGTTTCGTGGCTTTGGTTTTGTGGCTTTGGTTTCGTGGCTTTTGTTTCGTGGCTTTTCTTTCGTGAGTTTTGTTTGGTGGCTTTTGTTTGGTGGCTTTGTTTGGTGGCTTTTTTCTGTGGCTTTTGTTTGGTGGCTTTTAATTGGTGGCTTTTGTTTCATGGCTTTGGTTCGTGGCTTTTGTTTGTTGTCTTTTGTTTCGTGGCTTTTGTTTGGTAGCTTTTGTTTCGAGGCTATTGTTTGGTGGCTTTTGTTTCGTGGCTTTTGTTTGGTGGCTTTTGTTTCGTTGCTATTGTTTGGTGGCTTTTATTTGGTGGCTTTTGATTGGTGGCTTTTGTTTGGTGGCTTTTGTTTGGTGGCTTTACTTTGGTGGTTTTTGTTTGGTGGCTTTTGTTTGGCGGCTTTAGTTTGGTGGGTTTTGTCTTGTGGCTTTTGTTTGGTGGCTTTTGTGTGGTGGCTTTTGTTTAGTGGCTATTGTTTGGTGGCTTTTGTTTCGTGGCTTTTGATTTGTGGCTTTTGTTTCGTAGATTTGTTAGGTGGCCATGTTTAGTGGCTTTGTTTGTTGGCCATGTTTATTGGCTTTGTTTGGTGGCTTTGTTTAGTGGCCTTGTTTGGTGGCCATGTTTAGTGGCTTTGTTTAGTGGCCAAGTTTAGTGGCTTTGTTTAGTGGCCTTGTTTAGTGGCCTTGTTTAGTGGCCTAGTTTAGTGGCCTTGTTTAGTGTCTTTGTTTAGTGGCCTAGTTAAAGGCTTTGTTTGGTGGCCTCGTTTAGTGGCCTTGTTTAGTGGCCTTCTTTAGTGGCTTTGTTTATTGTCCTTGTTTATGGCTTTGTTTGGTGGCCTTGTTTAGTGGCTTAGTGGCTTTGTTTAGTTGCTTTGTTTAGTGGCCTTGTTAATGGCTTTGTTCATTTGCTTTGTTCAGTTTCTTTGTTCAGTGGCTTTGTTTAGTGGCTTTGTTCAGTGGCTTTGTTTAGTGGCTTTGTTTAATGGCTTTGTTCAGCGGCTTTGTATAGTGTAGTGGCTTTGTTTAGTGGCTATGTATAGTGGCTCTCACTGGGATCTTTTGCCGGTCATATACTATGAGACGTTCAGCCAGTCTCATATACTCCGAGTCACAGCATTGTGATCTTATTCAGCCAGTCATATACTATGAGACCTTCTTCAGCCAGATCTTCTTCCGCCAGTCATATACTCTGGGTCCCAGTCATATACTCTCGCTGGGATCTTCTTCAGCCAGTCATATACTCTACTAATTAAGAGCAAAATATAGCTTCTTTCGGTTACAAAGGGGAGAAAGAGTTCTCTAATATTGAAAAGGAAGCGAATGTGCCCATTATTACCAGATTGAACGATTTCAGAGTTTTCCGCAAAATGCTCAAAAACGTCCCGATTGGAGCAAAATAGGGTTAAAAAGGAGAGAATTCTGAGCAAAGCCTTTTTCTGTTATTTAAAGAGTAGAAACAGTTCCATAATGTTGAAAAGTAAACTAGTGTCAATTTTAACAAGAATGAGCTTCTTTGGTTAAAAAGGGTAAATTTCTCACCAAAACCCGTTTTCTGTTATTTAAATAGTGTAGAAACAGTTTCAAGTTTAAAAGAAAACTAATGTGCCCATTTTGATGAGAATGAGCAATTTCACACTTTTTCCTCAAAACGCTCAAAAACGTCCCAATTGGAACAAAATATTCATTTAAAGTGGAGAAATAGTTCAATAATGTTCAAAAAGAATTTAATGTGCTATTTTGATAAGAATGAGCGATTTCAAACTGTTTCTAATGTCACACCGTTTTTTCTCAAAACGCCCCCAAAAAATCCAAACGAGCAAAAACTTCTCAATTAAAAGAGCTTCTTTCGTTAAAAAAAAGGGAGATTTCTGACCAAAAGCCATTTTCTGGCATTTAAAGAGTAGAAACAGTTCCATAATGTTGAAAAGGAAACTAATATGTCCATTTTCATAAGAATGAGCGATTTCAGACCTTTTTTCACAAAATGCTGTTAAAAAGGGGAGATTCCAAGACAAGAATGAGCTGTTTTTCCTCAAAACGCTCCAAAATCTCCCAATTGGAGCAAAATAGTGCGTCTTTGGGTCACCAAAAGTCGATTTCTGTAATTTAATGTGTAGACAAGTTCAATAATGTTGATACGGAAACTAATGTGCCCATTTTGACAAAATGAGGGATTTCAGATAGTTTCTCTTCAAAATAATAAAAACGTCCCAATTGGAGCAAAATAGAGCTTCTTACGGTTAATAAGGGAGATTTCTGATCAAAAAGCCGTTTTGTCATTTAAAAAGTAGCCATAATGTTGTAATAGAAACTAATGGGCATGTTTTCAGCGGTTTTTCCACAAAATGCTCAAAAACATATCAATTTGACCAAAATAGATTTAAAAAAGGGGAGATTTCTTAGCAAAAGTCATTTAAAGAGTTGAAACATTTCCATAATGTTGAAAAGGAAACTAATATGTCCATTTTCATAAGAATGAGCGATTTCAGACCTTTTTTCACAAAATGCTGTTAAAAAGGGGAGATTCCTTCAAGACAAGAATGAGCTGTTTTTCCTCAAAACGCTCCAAAATCTCCCAATTGGAGCACAATAGTGCGTCTATGGGTCACCAAAAGTCGTTTTCTGTAATTTAAAGTGTAGACAAGTTCAATAATGTTTTTACAGAAACTAATGTGCCCATTTTGACAAAATGAGGGATTTCAGATAGTTTCTCTTCAAAATGCTAAAAAAGTCCCAATTGGAGCAAGATAGAGCTTCTTACGGTTAATAAGGGAGATTTCTGATCAAAAAGCCGTTTTCTGTCATTTAAAAAGTTGCTGTAAAGGAAACTAATGGGCATGTTTTCAGCGGTTTTTCCACAAAATGCTCAAAACATAACAATTTGACCAAAATAGATTAAAAAAAGGGGAGATTTCTTAGCAAGTCATTTAAAGAGTAAAAACATTTCCATAATGTTGAAAAGGAAGCTTAAGTGCCCATTTTGCCAAGAATGAGCGATTTCAGACTGTTTTCCCTCAAAACGCTCAAATTAGTCCCAATTGGAGCTAAAAAGGGTAGATATCAAACCAAAAGCCTTTTTCTGTTATTTAAAGAATAGAAACAGTTCTATAATATTGAAACGGAAACTAATGTGACCATTTTAACAAGAATGAGCGATTCCAGACAAAAATGTCCCAATGGAGCAAAACGGAGCTTTTTTCGGTCAAAAAGGGGAGATTTCTCTTTAAGTGTAGAAAAGTTCAATAACTGTTGAAAATGAAACTAATTGCGCATTTTGACAGGAATGAGGGATTTCAGAATTTTTCAACAAAATAGAGCTTTCGTTTAAAAGGGGAGATTTCTGACTACAATCCCTGTTTCTGTCATTTAAAGAGTAGAAACAGCTCCATAATGTTGTAAAGGAAACTAATGCACCTATTTTGATAAGAAAGAGCGTTTTTTAACCGTTTTTCCTCTATTCGAGCAAATTAGAGCTTTTTTCAGTTAAAAAGGTTAGAAAAAGTCATTTAAAGATTAGAAACAGTTCCATAATGTTGAAAAGGAACTAATGTGACCATTTTGACAAGAATGAGCTTAAATACGCTCAAAACTTTCCAATTGGAGCAAACTATAGCTTCGTTTGGTTACAAAGGGGAGAAACAGTTCCAGAATATTGAAAAAGAAGCCATTTTGACAAGAATGAGCAATTTCAGAGTTTTTCCTCAAAACGCTCAAAAACGTCCCGATAGGAGAAAAATAGAGTTAAAAAGTGAAGAATTCAGACCAAAAGCCGTTTTCTATTATTTAAAAAGTAGAAACAGATCTACAAAGTTGAAAAGTAAACTTATTTGCCCACTTTGACAAGAATGAGCGATTTCAGACTGTTTATCCTAAAAACATTCAAAAACTATGCAACCTGGTAGAAGGTCCTAGTGAAATGAACATTGGTCTCACAAAATGTTGAACTCTGTGAGTTCTACACTGAGTTTGACCCTAATACCTTAAGAATCCAGCTTTATATAATGGCAGAGTCCTATCGCAGTTTCAGTCAAGATAAAGGTGGTGTTGATACAGTGCAAAATGTCGTTGAATTACTCAAAAAGAACAAAAGCATCTGGCTCCTCATACCAGTCATTGGTCAATGTTGTATACTGGTTATGCCTGTAACTAATGCAAGATCTGAACAAGCCTTCATTGCGCTGAGAAGGGTGAAATCTTACATTTGTAAAACAATGTCGAACAACCGCCTCAAACATCTCATGACATGGTGAGGCTTTGGACTGGCTTTGGACAGTGGCTTTGGACAGTGGCTTTGGACATAGAGTGGCTTTGGACAGTGGCTTTGGACAGTGGCTTTGGACAGTGGCTTTGGACATAGAGTGGCTTTGGACAGTGGCTTTGGAGAGTGGCTTTGGACAGTGGCTTTGGACATAGAGTGGCTTTGGACAGTGGATTTGGAGAGTGCCTTTGGAGAGTGGCTTTGGACATAGAGTGGCTTTGGACAGTAGCTTTGGACATAGAGTGGCTTTGGACAGTGGCTTTGGAGAGTGGCTTTGGACAGTGGCTTTGGACATAGAGTGGCTTTGGACAGTGGCTTTGGAGAGTGGCTTTGGACAGTGGCTTTGGACATAGAGTGGCTTTGGAGAGTGGCTTTGGAGAGTGGCTTTGGACAGTGGCTTTGGACATAGAGTGGCTTTGGATAGTGGCTTTGGAGAGTGGCTTTGGACAGTGGCTTTGGACATAGAGTGGCTTTGGAGAGTGCCTTTGGACAGTAGCTTTGGACAGTGATTTTGGACATAGAGTGGCTTTGTAGAGTGGCTTTGGAGAGTGGCTTTGGACAGTGATTTTGGACATAGAGTGGCTTTGGACAGTGGCTTTGCACATAGAGTGGCTTTGGACAGTGGGTTTGGAGAGTGGCTTTGTAGAGTGGCTTTGGACATAGAGTGGCTTTGGATAGTGGATTTGGAGAGTGGCTATGGACAGTAGCTTTGGACATAGAGTGGCTTTGGACAGTGGATTTGGAGAGTGGCTTTGGACAGTAGCTTTGGACATAGAGTGGTTTTGGACAGTGGCTTTGGAGAGTGGCTTAGGACAGTGGCTTTGGACATAGAGTGGCTTTGGACAGTGGCTTTGGAGAGTGGCTTTGGACAGTGGCTTTGGACATAGAGTGGCTTTGGAGAGTGGCTTTAGAGAGTGGCTTTGGACAGTGGCTTTGGACATAGAGTCGCTTTGGAGAGTGGCTTTGGAGAGTGGCTTTGAACAGTGGCTTTGGACATAGAGTGGCTTTGGACAGTGGCTTTGGACAGTGGCTTTGGACAGTGGCTTTGGACATAGAGTGGCTTTGGAGAGTGGCTTTGGAGAGTGGCTTTGGACAGTGGCTTTGGACAAAGAGTGGCTTTGGACAGTGGCTTTGGAGAGTGGCTTTGGAGAGAGGCTTTGGACATAGAGTGGCTTTGGACAGTGGATTTGGAGAGTGGCTTTGGACAGTGGCTTTGGACATAGAGTGGCTTTGGACAGTGGCTTTGGAGAGTGGCTTTGGACAGTGGCTTTGGACATAGAGTTGCTTTGGACAGTGGCTTTGGAGTGTGGCTTTGGACAGTGGCTTTGGACATAGAGTGGCTATGGACAGTGGCTTTGGACAGTAGCTTTGGACATTGTCTTTGGACATAGAGTGGCTTTGGACAGTGGCTTTGGACAGTGGCTTTGGACATAGAGTGGCTTTGGACAGTACCTTTGGACAGTGGCTTTGGACAGTGGCTTTGGACATAGAGTGGCTTTGGACAGAGGCTTTGGACAGTGGCTTTGGACAGTGGCTTTGGACATAGAGTGGATTTGGACAGTGGCTTTGGACATTGGCTTTGGACAGTGGCTTTGGACATAGAGTAGCTTTGGACAGTGGCTTTGGACAGTGGCTTTGGACAGTGGCTTTGGACATAGAGTGGCTTTGGAAAGTGGCTTTGGACAGTGGCTTTGGACAATGGCTTTGGACATAGAGTGGCTTTGGACAGTAGCTTTGGACAGTGGCTTTGGACAGTGTCTTTGGACATAGAGTGGCTTTGGACATAGAGTGGCTATGGACAGTGGCTTTAGACAGTGAGTTTGGACATAGAGTGGCTTTGGACAGTGGCTTTGGACAGTTGCTTTGGACAGTGGCTTTGGACATAGAGTGGTTTTGGACAGTGGCTTTGGACAGAATCTTTGGACAGTGGCTTTGGACATAGAGTGGCTTTGGACAGTGGCTTTGGACATAGAGTGGCTTTGGAGAGTGGCTTTGGAGAATGGCTTTGGACAGTAGCTTTGGACATAGAGTGGCTTTGGAGAGTGGCTTTGG
Source organism: Cladorhizidae sp. MBARI D1340-BT2 (assembly GCA_028752905.1). NCBI lineage: Eukaryota > Metazoa > Porifera > Demospongiae > Poecilosclerida > Cladorhizidae > Cladorhizidae sp. MBARI D1340-BT2. Next base: position 26,848,870 of record JAQNBH010000017.1, on the reverse strand, counting down.
ACAGTGGCTTTGGACAGTGGCTTTGGACAGTGGCTTTGGACAGTGGCTTTGGACATAGAGTGGCTTTGGACAGTGGCTTTGGACAGTTGCTTTGGACAGTGACTTTGGACAGTGGCTTTGGACAGTGGCTTTGGACATAGAGTGGCTTTGGACAGTGGCTTTGGACAGTAACTTTGGACAGTGGCTTTGGACATAGAGAGGCATTGGACAGTGGTTTTGGACAGTGGATTGGGACATACAGTAGCTTTGAAGAGTGGCTCTGGACAGTAGATTTGGACATAGAGTGGCTCTGGACGGTGGCTCTGGACGGTGGCTCTGGACGGTGGCTCTGGATGGTAGCTCTGGACGGTGACTCTGGATGGTGGCTCTGGACGGAGGCTCTGGACGGTGGCTCTGGACGGTGGCCTTGGGTAGTGGCCTTGGGCGGTGGCCTTGGGCGGTGGCCTTGGGCGGTGGCCTTGGGCGGTGGCCTTGGGCGGTGGCCTTGGGCGGTGGCCTTGGGCGTGGCCTTGGGCGGTGGCCTTGGGCGGTGGCCATGGGCGGTGGCCATGGGCGGTGGCCATGGGCGGTGGCCTTGGGCGGTGACTTTGGGCTGTGGCTTTGGGCTGTGGCTTTGGACGGTGGCTTTGGACGGTGGCTTTGGACGGTGGCTTTGGATGGTGGCTTTGGACGGTGGCTTTGGACGGTGGCTATGGACGGTGGCTTTGGACGGTGGCTTTGGATGGTGGCTTTGGACGGTGGCTTTGGACGGTGGCTTTGGACGGTGGCTTTGGACAGTGGCTTTGGACGGTGGCTTTGGATGGTGGCTTTGGACGGTGGATTTGGACGGTGGATTTGGATGGTGGCTTATGACGGTGGCTTATGACGGTTTGCTTTGGACGGTGGATTTGGACGGTGGCTTTGGACGGTTTGCTTTGGACGGTGGCTTTGCACGGTGGCTTTGGACGGTGACTTTGTTTGATGGCTTTGGACGGTGGCTTTGTTTGGTGGCTTTGTTTGATTGCTTTGTTTGGTGGGTTTGTTTGGTGGCTTTAGACGGTGGCTTTGTTTGGTGGCTTTAGTTTCATGGCTTTTGTTTGGTGAATTTTGTTTCGTGGCTATTGATTCGTGGCTTTTGTTAGGTGGCTTTGTTTGGTGGCTTTGGACGGTGGCTTTGTTTGGTGGCTTTGTTTGGTGGCTTTTGTTTCGTGGATTTTGTTTGGTGGCTTTTGTTTCGTGGCTTTTGTTTGGTGGCTTTTGTTTCATTGCTATTGTTTGGTGGCTTTTATTTGGTGGCTTTTGATTGGTGGCTTTTGTTTGGTGGCTTTTGTTTGGTGGCTTTACTTTGGTGGTTTTTGTTTGGTGGCTTTTGTTTGGCGGCTTTAGTTTGGTGGGTTTTGTCTTGTGGCTTTTGTTTGGTGGCTTTTGTGTGGTGGCTTTTGTTTAGTGGCTATTGTTTGGTGGCTTTTGTTTCGTGGCTTTTGATTTGTGGCTTTTGTTTCGTAGATTTGTTAGGTGGCCATGTTTAGTGGCTTTGTTTGTTGGCCATGTTTATTGGCTTTGTTTGGTGGCTTTGTTTAGTGGCCTTGTTTGGTGGCCATGTTTAGTGGCTTTGTTTAGTGGCCAAGTTTAGTGGCTTTGTTTAGTGGCCTTGTTTAGTGGCCTTGTTTAGTGGCCTAGTTTAGTGGCCTTGTTTAGTGTCTTTGTTTAGTGGCCTAGTTAAAGGCTTTGTTTGGTGGCCTCGTTTAGTGGCCTTGTTTAGTGGCCTTCTTTAGTGGCTTTGTTTATTGTCCTTGTTAATGGCTTTGTTTGGTGGCCTTGTTTAGTGGCTTAGTGGCTTTGTTTAGTTGCTTTGTTTAGTGGCCTTGTTAATGGCTTTGTTGATTTGCTTTGTTCAGTTTCTTTGTTCAGTGGCTTTGTTTAGTGGCTTTGTTCAGTGGCTTTGTTTAGTGGCTTTGTTTAATGGCTTTGTTCAACGGCTTTGTATAGTGTAGTGGCTTTGTTTAGTGGCTATGTATAGTGGCTCTCACTGGGATCTTTTGCCGGTCATATACTATGAGACGTTCAGCCAGTCTCATATACTCCGAGTCACAGCATTGTGATCTTATTCAGCCAGTCATATACTATGAGACCTTCTTCAGCCAGATCTTCTTCCGCCAGTCATATACTCTGGGTCCCAGTCATATACTCTCGCTGGGATCTTCTTCAGCCAGTCATATACTCTACTAATTAAGAGCAAAATATAGCTTCTTTCGGTTACAAAGGGGAGAAAGAGTTCTCTAATATTGAAAAGGAAGCGAATGTGCCCATTATTACCAGATTGAACGATTTCAGAGTTTTCCGCAAAATGCTCAAAAACGTCCCGATTGGAGCAAAATAGGGTTAAAAAGGAGAGAATTCTGACCAAAGCCGTTTTCTGTTATTTAAAGAGTAGAAACAGTTCCATAATGTTGAAAAGTAAACTAGTGTCAATTTTAACAAGAATGAGCTTCTTTGGTTAAAAAGGGTAAATTTCTCACCAAAACCCGTTTTCTGTCATTTAAATAGTGTAGAAATAGTTTCAAGTTTAAAAGAAAACTAATGTGCCCATTTTGATGAGAATGAGCAATTTCACACTTTTTCCTCAAAACGCTCAAAAACGTCCCAATTGGAACAAAATATTCATTTAAAGTGGAGAAATAGTTCAATAATGTTCAAAAAGAATCTAATGTGCTATTTTGATAAGAATGAGCGATTTCAAACTGTTTTTAATGTCACACCGTTTTTTCTCAAAACGCCCAAAAAAAATCCAAACGAGCAAAAACTTCTCAATTAAAAGAGCTTTTTTCGTTAAAAAAAAGGGAGATTTCTGACCAAAAGCCATTTTCTGGCATTTAAAGAGTAGAAACAGTTCCATAATGTTGAAAAGGAAACTAATATGTCCATTTTCATAAGAATGAGCGATTTCAGACCTTTTTTCACAAAATGCTGTTAAAAAGGGGAGATTCCAAGACAAGAATGAGCTGTTTTTCCCCAAAACGCTCCAAAATCTCCCAATTGGAGCAAAATAGTGCGTCTTTGGGTCACCAAAAGTCGATTTCTGTAATTTAATGTGTAGACAAGTTCAATAATGTTGATACGGAAACTAATGTGCCCATTTTGACAAAATGAGGGATTTCAGATAGTTTCTCTTCAAAATAATAAAAACGTCCCAATTGGAGCAAAATAGAGCTTCTTACGGTTAATAAGGGAGATTTCTGATCAAAAAGCCGTTTTGTCATTTAAAAAGTAGCCATAATGTTGTAATAGAAACTAATGGGCATGTTTTCAGCGGTTTTTCCACAAAATGCTCAAAAACATATCAATTTGACCAAAATAGATTTAAAAAAGGGGAGATTTCTTAGCAAAAGTCATTTAAAGAGTTGAAACATTTCCATAATGTTGAAAAGGAAACTAATATGTCCATTTTCATAAGAATGAGCGATTTCAGACCTTTTTTCACAAAATGCTGTTAAAAAGGGGAGATTCCTTCAAGACAAGAATGAGCTGTTTTTCCTCAAAACGCTCCAAAATCTCCCAATTGGAGCACAATAGTGCGTCTATGGGTCACCAAAAGTCGTTTTCTGTAATTTAAAGTGTAGACAAGTTCAATAATGTTGTTACAGAAACTAATGTGCCCATTTTGACAAAATGAGGGATTTCAGATAGTTTCTCTTCAAAATGCTAAAAAAGTCCCAATTGGAGCAAGATAGAGCTTCTTACGGTTAATAAGGGAGATTTCTGATCAAAAAGCCGTTTTCTGTCATTTAAAAAGTTGCTGTAAAGGAAACTAATGGGCATGTTTTCAGCGGTTTTTCCACAAAATGCTCAAAACGTAACAATTTGACCAAAATAGATTAAAAAAAGGGGAGATTTCTTAGCAAGTCATTTAAAGAGTAAAAACATTTCCATAATGTTGAAAAGGAAGCTTAAGTGCCCATTTTGCCAAGAATGAGCGATTTCAGACTGTTTTCCCTCAAAACGCTCAAATTAGTCCCAATTGGAGCTAAAAAGGGTAGATATCAAACCAAAAGCCTTTTTCTGTTATTTAAAGAATAGAAACAGTTCTATAATATTGAAACGGAAACTAATGTGACCATTTTAACAAGAATGAGCGATTCCAGACAAAAATGTCCCAATGGAGCAAAACGGAGCTTTTTTCGGTCAAAAAGGGGAGATTTCTCTTTAAGTGTAGAAAAGTTCAATAACTGTTGAAAATGAAACTAATTGCGCATTTTGACAGGAATGAGGGATTTCAGAATTTTTCAACAAAATAGAGCTTTCGTTTAAAAGGGGAGATTTCTGACTACAATCCCTGTTTCTGTCATTTAAAGAGTAGAAACAGCTCCATAATGTTGTAAAGGAAACTAATGCACCTATTTTGATAAGAAAGAGCGTTTTTAACCGTTTTTCCTCTATTCGAGCAAATTAGATTTTTTTTCAATTAAAAAGGTTAGAAAAAGTCATTTAAAGATTAGAAACAGTTCCATAATGTTGAAAAGGAACTAATGTGACCATTTTGACAAGAATGAGCTTAAATACGCTCAAAACTTTCCAATTGGAGCAAACTATAGCTTCGTTTGGTTACAAAGGGGAGAAACAGTTCCAGAATATTGAAAAAGAAGCCATTTTGACAAGAATGAGCAATTTCAGAGTTTTTCCTCAAAACGCTCAAAAACGTCCCGATAGGAGCAAAATAGAGTTAAAAAGTGAAGAATTCAGACCAAAAGCCGTTTTCTATTATTTAAAAAGTAGAAACAGCTCTACAAAGTTGAAAAGTAAACTTATTTGCCCACTTTGACAAGAATGAGCGATTTCAGACTGTTTATCCTAAAAACATTCAAAAACTATGCAACCTGATAGAAGGTCCTAGTGAAATGAACATTGGTCTCACAAAATGTTGAACTCTGTGAGTTCTACACTGAGTTTGACCCTAATACCTTAATAATCCAGCTTTATATAATGGCAGAGTCCTATCGCAGTTTCAGTCAAGATAAAGGTGGTGTTGATACAGTGCAAAATGTCGTTGAATTACTCAAAAAGAACAAAAGCATCTGGCTCCTCATACCAGTCATTGGTCAATGTTGTATACTGGTTATGCCTGTAACTAATGCAAGATCTGAACAAGCCTTCATTGCGCTGAGAAGGGTGAAATCTTACATTTGTAAAACAATGTCGAACAACCGCCTCAAACATCTCATGACATGGTGAGGCTTTGGACTGGCTTTGGACAGTGGCTTTGGACAGTGGCTTTGGACATAGAGTGGCTTCGGACAGTGGCTTTGGACAGTGGCTTTGGACAGTGGCTTTGGACATAGAGTGGCTTTGGAAAGTGGCTTTGGAGAGTGGCTTTGGACAGTGGCTTTGGACATAGAGTGGCTTTGGACAGTGGATTTGGAGAGTGGCTTTGGAGAGTGGCTTTGGACATAGAGTGGCTTTGGACAGTAGCTTTGGACATAGAGTGGCTTTGGACAGTGGCTTTGGAGAGTGGCTTTGGACAGTGGCTTTGGACATTGAGTGGCTTTGGACAGTGGCTTTGGAGAGTGGCTTTGGACAGTGGCTTTGGACATAGAGTGGCTTTGGAGAGTGGCTTTGGAGAGTGGCTTTGGACAGTGGCTTTGGACATAGAGTGGCTTTGGATAGTGGCTTTGGAGAGTGGCTTTGGACAGTGGCTTTGGACATAGAGTGGCTTTGGAGAGTGCCTTTGGACAGTAGCTTTGGACAGTGATTTTGGACATAGAGTGGCTTTGTAGAGTGGCTTTGGAGAGTGGCTTTGGACAGTGATTTTGGACATAGAGTGGCTTTGGACAGTGGCTTTGCACATAGAGTGGCTTTGGACAGTGGGTTTGGAGAGTGGCTTTGGAGAGTGGCTTTGGACATAGAGTGGCTTTGGATAGTGGATTTGGAGAGTGGCTATGGACAGTAGCTTTGGACATAGAGTGGCTTTGGACAGTGGATTTGGAGAGTGGCTTTGGACAGTAGCTTTGGACATAGAGTGGTTTTGGCAGTGGCTTTGGAGAGTGGCTTAGGACAGTGGCTTTGGACATAGAGTGGCTTTGGACAGTGGCTTTGGAGAGTGGCTTTGGACAGTGGCTTTGGACATAGAGTGGCTTTGGAGAGTGGCTTTAGAGAGTGGCTTTGGACAGTGGCTTTGGACATAGAGTCGCTTTGGAGAGTGGCTTTGGAGAGTGGCTTTGAACAGTGGCTTTGGACATAGAGTGGCTTTGGAGAGTAGCTTTGGACAGTGGCTTTGGACAGTGATTTTGGACATAGAGTGGCTTTGTAGAGTGGCTTTGGAGAGTGGCTTTGGACAGTGATTTTGGACATAGAGTGGCTTTGGACAGTGGCTTTGGACAGTGGCTTTGGACAGTGGCTTTGGACATAGAGTGGCTTTGGACAGTGGCTTTGGACAGTGGCTTTGGACAGTGGCTTTGGACATAGAGTGGCTTTGGAGAGTGGCTTTGGAGAGTGGCTTTGGACAGTGGCTTTGGACAAAGAGTGGCTTTGGACAGTGGCTTTGGAGAGTGGCTTTGGAGAGAGGCTTTGGACATAGAGTGGCTTTGGACAGTGGATTTGGAGAGTGGCTTTGGACGGTGGCTTTGGACGGTGGATTTGGACGGTGGATTTGGACGGTGGCTTATGACGGTGGCTTATGACGGTTTGCTTTGGACGGTGGATTTGGACGGTGGCTTTGGACGGTTTGCTTTGGACGGTGGCTTTGCACGGTGGCTTTGGACGGTGACTTTGTTTGATGGCTTTGGACGGTGGCTTTGTTTGGTGGCTTTGTTTGGTTGCTTTGTTTGGTGGGTTTGTTTGGTGGCTTTAGACGGTGGCTTTGTTTGGTGGCTTTAGTTTCATGGCTTTTGTTTGGTGAATTTTGTTTCGTGGCTATTGATTCGTGGCTTTTGTTAGGTGGCTTTGTTTGGTGGCTTTGGACGGTGGCTTTGTTTGGTGGCTTTGTTTGGTGGCTTTTGTTTCGTGGATTTTGTTTGGTGGTTTTTATTTCGTGGCTTTTGTTTGGTGGCTTTTGTTTGGTGGCTTTTGTTTCGTGGCTTTGGTTTGGTGTCTATTGTTTGGTGGCTTTTGTTTCGTGGCTTTTGTTTCATGGCTTTTTTTCGCGGCTTTTGTTTCGGGCCTTTTGTTTCGTGGCTTTTATTTCGTGGCTTTTGTTTCGTGGCTTTTGTTTCGTGGTTTTTGTTTCGTCGCTTTTGTTTGGTGGCTTTTGTTTGGTGGCTTTTAATTCGTGGCTTTTGTTTCGTGGCTTTTATTTCGTGGCTTTTGTTTCGTGACTTGTTTCATTGCTTTTTTTTCGTGGCTTTGGTTTTGTGGCTTTGGTTTCGTGGCTTTTGATTCGTGGCTTTTCTTTCGTGAGTTTTGTTTGGTGGCTTTTGTTTGGTGGCTTTGTTTGGTGGCTTTTTTTCTGTGGCTTTTGTTTGGTGGCTTTTCATTGGTGGCTTTTGTTTCATGGCTTTGGTTTCGTGGCTTTTGTTTGTTGTCTTTTGTTTCGTGACTTGTTTCGTTGCTTTTGTTTCGTGGCTTTGGTTTTGTGGCTTTGGTTTCGTGGCTTTTGTTTCGTGGCTTTTCTTTCGTGAGTTTTGTTTGGTGGCTTTTGTTTGGTGGCTTTGTTTGGTGGCTTTTTTTCTGTGGCTTTTGTTTGGTGGCTTTTAATTGGTGGCTTTTGTTTCATGGCTTTGGTTTCGTGGCTTTTGTTTGTTGTCTTTTGTTTCGTGGCTTTTGTTTGGTAGCTTTTGTTTCGAGGCTATTGTTTGGTGGCTTTTGTTTCGTTGCTATTGTTTGGTGGCTTTTTTTCTGTGGCTTTTGTTTGGTGGCTTTTAATTGGTGGCTTTTGTTTCATGGCTTTGGTTTCGTGGCTTTTGTTTGTTGTCTTTTGTTTCGTGGCTTTTGTTTGGTAGCTTTTGTTTCGAGGCTATTGTTTGGTGGCTTTTGTTTCGTGGCTTTTGTTTGGTGGCTTTTGTTTCGTTGCTATTGTTTGGTGGCTTTTATTTGGTGGCTTTTGATTGGTAGCTTTTGTTTGGTGGCTTTTGTTTGGTGGCTTTACTTTGGTGGTTTTTGTTTGGTGGCTTTTGTTTGGCGGCTTTAGTTTGGTGGGTTTTGTCTTGTGGCTTTTGTTTGGTGGCTTTTGTGTGGTGGCTTTTGTTTAGTGGCTATTGTTTGGTGGCTTTTGTTTCGTGGCTTTTGATTTGTGGCTTTTGTTTCGTAGATTTGTTAGGTGGCCATGTTTAGTGGCTTTGTTTGTTGGCCATGTTTATTGGCTTTGTTTGGTGGCTTTGTTTAGTGGCCTTGTTTGGTGGCCATGTTTAGTGGCTTTGTTTAGTGGACAAGTTTTGTGGCTTTGTTTAGTGGCCTTGTTTAGTGGCCTTGTTTAGTGGCCTAGTTTAGTGGCCTTGTTTAGTGTCTTTGTTTAGTGGCCTAGTTAAAGGCTTTGTTTGGTGGCCTCGTTTAGTGGCCTTGTTTAGTGGCTTTCTTTAGTGGCTTTGTTTATTGTCCTTGTTTATGGCTTTGTTTGGTGGCCTTGTTTAGTGGCTTAGTGGCTTTGTTTAGTTGCTTTGTTTAGTGGCCTTGTTAATGGCTTTGTTCATTTGCTTTGTTCAGTTTCTTTGTTCAGTGGCTTTGTTTAGTGGCTTTGTTCAGTGGCTTTGTTTAGTGGCTTTGTTTAATGGCTTTGTTCAGCGGCTTTGTATAGTGTAGTGGCTTTGTTTAGTGGCTATTTATAGTGGCTCTCACTGGGATCTTTTGCCGGTCATATACTATGAGACGTTCAGCCAGTCTCATATACTCCGAGTCCCAGCATTGTGATCTTATTCAGCCAGTCATATACTATGAGACCTTCTTCAGCCAGATTTTCTTCCGCCAGTCATATACTCTGGGTCCCAGTCATATACTCTCGCTGGGATCTTCTTCAGCCAGTCATATACTCTACTAATTAATAGCAAAATATAGCTTCTTTCTGTTACAAAGGGGAGAAAGAGTTCTCTAATATTGAAAAGGAAGCGAATGTGCCCATTATTACCAGATTGAACGATTTCAGAGTTTTCCGCAAAATGCTCAAAAACGTCCCGATTGGAGCAAAATAGGGTTAAAAAGGAGAGAATTCTGACCAAAGCCCTTTTCTGTTATTTAAAGAGTAGAAACAGTTCCATAATGTTGAAAAGTAAACTAGTGTCAATTTTAACAAGAATGAGCTTCTTTGGTTAAAAAGGGTAAATTTCTCACCAAAACCCGTTTTCTGTCATTTAAATAGTGTAGAAACAGTTTCAAGTTTAAAAGAAAACTAATGTGCACATTTTGATGAGAATGAGCAATTTCACACTTTTTCCTCAAAATGCTCAAAAACGTCCCAATTGGAACAAAATATTCATTTAAAGTGGAGAAATAGTTCAATAATGTTCAAAAAGAATCTAATGTGCTATTTTGATAAGAATGAGCGATTTCAAACTGTTTTTAATGTCACACCGTTTTTTCTCAAAACGACCCAAAAAAATCCAAACGAGCAAAAACTTCTCAATTAAAAGAGCTTCTTTCGTTAAAAAAAAGGGAGATTTCTGACCAAAAGCCATTTTCTGGCATTTAAAGAGTAGAAACAGTTCCATAATGTTGAAAAGGAAACTAATATGTCCATTTTCATAAGAATGAGCGATTTCAGACCTTTTTTCACAAAATGCTGTTAAAAAGGGGAGATTCCAAGACAAGAATGAGCTGTTTTTCCTCAAAACGCTCCAAAATCTCCCAATTGGAGCAAAATAGTGCGTCATTGGGTCACCAAAAGTCGATTTCTGTAATTTAATGTGTAGACAAGTTCAATAATATTGATACGGAAACTAATGTGCCCATTTTGACAAAATGAGGGATTTCAGATAGTTTCTCTTCAAAATAATAAAAACGTCCCAATTGGAGCAAAATAGAGCTTCTTACGGTTAATAAGGGAGATTTCTGATCAAAAAGCCGTTTTGTCATTTAAAAAGTAGCCATAATGTTGTAATAGAAACTAATGGGCATGTTTTCAGCGGTTTTTCCACAAAATGCTCAAATACATATCAATTTGACCAAAATAGATTTAAAAAAGGGGAGATTTCTTAGCAAAAGTCATTTAAAGAGTTGAAACATTTCCATAATGTTGAAAAGGAAACTAATATGTCCATTTTCATAAGAATGAGCGATTTCAGACCTTTTTTCACAAAATGCTGTTAAAAAGGGGAGATTCCAAGACAAGAATGAGCTGTTTTTCCCCAAAACGCTCCAAAATCTCCCAATTGGAGCAAAATAGTGCGTCTTTGGGTCACCAAAAGTCGATTTCTGTAATTTAATGTGTAGACAAGTTCAATAATGTTGATACGGAAACTAATGTGCCCATTTTGACAAAATGAGGGATTTCAGATAGTTTCTCTTCAAAATAATAAAAACGTCCCAATTGGAGCAAAATAGAGCTTCTTACGGTTAATAAGGGAGATTTCTGATCAAAAAGCCGTTTTGTCATTTAAAAAGTAGCCATAATGTTGTAATAGAAACTAATGGGCATGTTTTCAGCGGTTTTTCCACAAAATGCTCAAAAACATATTATCAATTTGACCAAAATAGATTTAAAAAAGGGTAGATTTCTTAGCAAAAGTCATTTAAAGAGTTGAAACATTTCCATAATGTTGAAAAGGAAACTAATATGTCCATTTTCATAAGAATGAGCGATTTCAGACCTTTTTTCACAAAATGCTGTTAAAAAGGGGAGATTCCTTCAAGACAAGAATGAGCTGTTTTTCCTCAAAACGCTCCAAAATCTCCCAATTGGAGCACAATAGTGCGTCTATGGGTCACCAAAAGTCGTTTTCTGTAATTTAAAGTGTAGACAAGTTCAATAATGTTGTTACAGAAACTAATGTGCCCATTTTGACAAAATGAGGGATTTCAGATAGTTTCTCTTAAAAATGCTAAAAAAGTCCCAATTGGAGCAAGATGGAGCTTCTTACGGTTAATAAGGGAGATTTCTGATCAAAAAGCCGTTTTCTGTCATTTAAAAAGTTGCTGTAAAGGAAACTAATGGGCATGTTTTCAGCGGTTTTTCCACAAAATGCTCAAAACGTAACAATTTGACCAAAATAGATTAAAAAAGGGGGAGATTTCTTAGCAAGTCATTTAAAGAGTAAAAACATTTCCATAATGTTGAAAAGGAAGCTTAAGTGCCCATTTTGCCAAGAATGAGCGATTTCAGACTGTTTTCCCTCAAAACGCTCAAATTAGTCCCAATTGGAGCTAAAAAGGGTAGATATCAAACCAAAAGCCTTTTTCTGTTATTTAAAGAATAGAAACAGTTCTATAATATTGAAACGGAAACTAATGTGACCATTTTAACAAGAATGAGCGATTCCAGACAAAAATGTCCCAATGGAGCAAAACGGAGCTTTTTTCGGTCAAAAAGGGGAGATTTCTCTTTAAGTGTAGAAAAGTTCAATAACTGTTGAAAATGAAACTAATTGCGCATTTTTACAGGAATGAGGGATTTCAGAATTTTTCAACAAAATAGAGCTTTCGTTTAAAAGGGGAGATTTCTGACTACAATCCCTGTTTCTGTCATTTAAAGAGTAGAAACAGCTCCATAATGTTGTAAAGGAAACTAATGCACCTATTTTGATAAGAAAGAGCGTTTTTTAACCGTTTTTCCTCTATTCGAGCAAATTAGAGCTTTTTTCAGTTAAAAAGGTTAGAAAAAGTCATTTAAAGATTAGAAACAGTTCCATAATGTTGAAAAGGAACTAATGTGACCATTTTGACAAGAATGAGCTTAAATACGCTCAAAACTTTCCAATTGGAGCAAACTATAGCTTCGTTTGGTTACAAAGGGGAGAAACAGTTCCAGAATATTGAAAAAGAAGCCATTTTGACAAGAATGAGCAATTTCAGAGTTTTTCCTCAAAACGCTCAAAAACGTCCCGATAGGAGAAAAATAGAGTTAAAAAGTGAAGAATTCAGACCAAAAGCCGTTTTCTATTAATTAAAAAGTAGAAACAGCTCTACAAAGTTGAAAAGTAAACTTATTTGCCCACTTTGACAAGAATGAGCGATTTCAGACTGTTTATCCTAAAAACATTCAAAAACTATGCAACCTGGTAGAAGGTCCTAGTGAAATGAACATTGGTCTCACAAAATGTTGAACTCTGTGAGTTCTACACTGAGTTTGACCCTAATACCTTAATAATCCAGCTTTATATAATGGCAGAGTCCTATCGCAGTTTCAGTCAAGATAAAGGTGGTGTTGATACAGTGCAAAATGTCGTTGAATTACTCAAAAAGAACAAAAGCATCTGGCTCCTCATACCAGTCATTGGTCAATGTTGTATACTGGTTATGCCTGTAACTAATGCAAGATCTGAACAAGCCTTCATTGCGCTGAGAAGGGTGAAATCTTACATTTGTAAAACAATGTCGAACAACCGCCTCAAACATCTCATGACATGGTGAGGCTTTGGACTGGCTTTGGACAGTGGCTTTGGACAGTGGCTTTGGACATAGAGTGGCTTTGGACAGTGACTTTGGACAGTGGCTTTGGACAGTGGCTTTGGACATAGAGTGGCTTTGGACAGTGGCTTTGGAGAGTGGCTTTGGACAGTGGCTTTGGACATAGAGTGGCTTTGGACAGTGGATTTGGAGAGTGGCTTTGGAGAGTGGCTTTGGACATAGAGTGGCTTTGGACAGTAGCTTTGGACATAGAGTGGCTTTGGACAGTGGCTTTGGAGAGTGGCTTTGGACAGTGGCTTTGGACATTGAGTGGCTTTGGACAGTGGCTTTGGAGAGTGGCTTTGGACAGTGGCTTTGGACATAGAGTGGCTTTGGAGAGTGGCTTTGGAGAGTGGCTTTGGACAGTGGCTTTGGACATAGAGTGGCTTTGGATAGTGGCTTTGGAGAGTGGCTTTGGACAGTGGCTTTGGACATAGAGTGGCTTTGGAGAGTGCCTTTGGACAGTAGCTTTGGACAGTGATTTTGGACATAGAGTGGCTTTGTAGAGTGGCTTTGGAGAGTGGCTTTGGACAGTGATTTTGGACATAGAGTGGCTTTGGACAGTGGCTTTGCACATAGAGTGGCTTTGGACAGTGGGTTTGGAGAGTGGCTTTGGAGAGTGGCTTTGGACATAGAGTGGCTTTGGATAGTGGATTTGGAGAGTGGCTATGGACAGTAGCTTTGGACATAGAGTGGCTTTGGACAGTGGATTTGGAGAGTGGCTTTGGACAGTAGCTTTGGACATAGAGTGGTTTTGGCAGTGGCTTTGGAGAGTGGCTTAGGACAGTGGCTTTGGACATAGAGTGGCTTTGGACAGTGGCTTTGGAGAGTGGCTTTGGACAGTGGCTTTGGACATAGAGTGGCTTTGGAGAGTGGCTTTAGAGAGTGGCTTTGGACAGTGGCTTTGGACATAGAGTCGCTTTGGAGAGTGGCTTTGGAGAGTGGCTTTGAACAGTGGCTTTGGACATAGAGTGGCTTTGGAGAGTAGCTTTGGACAGTGGCTTTGGACAGTGATTTTGGACATAGAGTGGCTTTGTAGAGTGGCTTTGGAGAGTGGCTTTGGACAGTGATTTTGGACATAGAGTGGCTTTGTAGAGTGGCTTTGGAGAGTGGCTTTGGACAGTGATTTTGGACATAGAGTGGCTTTGGACAGTGGCTTTGGACAGTGGCTTTGGACAGTGGCTTTGGACATAGAGTGGCTTTGGACAGTGGCTTTGGACAGTGGCTTTGGACAGTGGCTTTGGACATAGAGTGGCTTTGTAGAGTGGCTTTGGAGAGTGGCTTTGGACAGTGGCTTTGGACAAAGAGTGGCTTTGGACAGTGGCTTTGGAGAGTGGCTTTGGAGAGAGGCTTTGGACATAGAGTGGCTTTGGACAGTGGATTTGGAGAGTGGCTTTGGACAGTGGCTTTGGACATAGAGTGGCTTTGGACAGTGGCTTTGGAGAGTGGCTTTGGACAGTGGCTTTGGACATAGAGTGGCTTTGGACAGTGGCTTTGGAGAGTGGCTTTGGACAGTGGCTTTGGACATAGAGTGGCTATGGACAGTGGCTTTGGACAGTAGCTTTGGACATTGGCTTTGGACATAGAGTGGCTTTGAACAGTGGCTTTGGACAGTGGCTTTGGACATAGAGTGGCTTTGGACAGTACCTTTGGACAGTGGCTTTGGACAGTGGCTTTGGACATAGAGTGGCTTTGGACAGTGGCTTTGGACAGTGGCTTTGGACAGTGGCTTTGGACATAGAGTGGATTTGGACAGTGGCTTTGGACATTGGCTTTGGACAGTGGCTTTGGACATAGAGTAGCTTTGGACAGTGGCTTTGGACAATGGCTTTGGACAGTGGCTTTGGACATAGAGTGGCTTTGGAAAGTGGCTTTGGACAGTGGCTTTGGACAATGGCTTTGGACATAGAGTGGCTTTGGACAGTGGCTTTGGACAGTGGCTTTGGACAGTGGCTTTGGACATAGAGTGGCTTTGGACATAGAGTGGCTATGGACAGTGGCTTTAGACAGTGGGTTTGGACATAGAGTGGCTTTGGACAGTGGCTTTGGACAGTTGCTTTGGACAGTGGCTTTGGACATATAGTGGCTTTGGACAGTGGCTTTGGACAGAATCTTTGGACAGTGGCTTTGGACATAGAGTGGCTTTGGACAGTGGCTTTGGACATAGAGTGGCTTTGGAGAGTGGCTTTGGAGAATGGCTTTGGACAGTAGCTTTGGACATAGAGTGGCTTTGGAGAGTGGCTTTGGACAGTGGCTTTGGACAGTGGCTTTGGACAGTGGCTTTGGACAGTGGCTTTGGACATAGAGTGGCTTTGGACAGTGGCTTTGGACAGTTGCTTTGGACAGTGACTTTGAACAGTGGCTTTGGACAGTGGCTTTGGACATAGAGTGGCTTTGGACAGTGGCTTTGGACAGTAACTTTGGACAGTAGCTTTGGACATAGAGAGGCATTGGACAGTGGTTTTGGACAGTGGATTGGGACATACAGTAGCTTTGAAGAGTGGCTCTGGACAGTAGATTTGGACATAGAGTGGCTCTGGACGGTGGCTCTGGACGGTGGCTCTGGACGGTGGCTCTGGATGGTAGCTCTGGACAGTGGCTTTGGACATAGAGTGGCTTTGGAGAGTGGCTTTGGAGAATGGCTTTGGACAGTAGCTTTGGACATAGAGTGGCTTTGGAGAGTGGCTTTGGACAGTGGCTTTGGACAGTGGCTTTGGACAGTGGCTTTGGACAGTGGCTTTGGACATAGAGTGGCTTTGGACAGTGGCTTTGGACAGTTGCTTTGGACAGTGACTTTGAACAGTGGCTTTGGACAGTGGCTTTGGACATAGAGTGGCTTTGGACAGTGGCTTTGGACAGTAACTTTGGACAGTGGCTTTGGACATAGAGAGGCATTGGACAGTGGTTTTGGACAGTGGATTGGGACATACAGTAGCTTTGAAGAGTGGCTCTGGACAGTAGATTTGGACATAGAGTGGCTCTGGACGGTGGCTCTGGACGGTGGCTCTGTACGGTGGCTCTGGATGGTAGCTCTGGACGGTGGCTCTGGATGGTGGCTCTGGACGGAGGCTCTGGACGGTGGCTCTGGACGGTGGCCTTGGGTAGTCGCCTTGGGCGGTGGCCTTGGGCGGTGGCCTTGGGCGGTGGCCTTGGGCGGTGGCCTTGGGCGGTGCCCTTGGGCGGTGGCCTTGGGCGGTGGCCTTGGGCGGTGGCCTTGGGCGGTGGCCTTGGGCGGTGGCCTTGGGCGGTGGCCTTGGGCGGTGGCCTTGGGCGGTGGCCTTGGGCGGTGGCCTTGGGCGGTGGCCTTGGACGGTGGCCTTGGGCGGTGGCCTTGGGCGGTGGCCTTGGGCGGTGGCCTTGGGCGGTGGCCTTGGGCGGTGGCCTTGGGCGTGGCCTTGGGCGGTGGCCTTGGGCGGTGGCCATGGGCGGTGGCCATGGGTGGTGGCCTTGGGCGGTGGCCAAGGGCGGTGGCCATGGGCGGTGGCCTTGGGCGGTGACTTTGGGCTGTGGCTTTGGGCTGTAGCTTTGGACGGTGGCTTTGGACGGTGGCTTTGGACGGTGGCTTTGGATGGTGGCTTTGGACGGTGGCTTTGGACGGTGGCTATGGACGGTGGCTTTGGACGGTGGCTTTGGATGGTGGCTTTGGACGGTGGCTTTGGACGGTGGCTTTGGACGGTGGCTTTGGACGGTGGCTTTGGACGGTGGCTTTGGATGGTGGCTTTGGACGGTGGATTTGGACGGTGGATTTGGACGGTGGCTTATGACGGTAGCTTATGACGGTTTGCTTTGGACGGTGGATTTGGACGGTGGCTTTGGACGGTTTGCTTTGGACGGTGGCTTTGCACGGTGGCTTTGGACGGTGACTTTGTTTGATGGCTTTGGACGGTGGCTTTGTTTGGTGGCTTTGTTTGGTTGCTTTGTTTGGTGGGTTTGTTTGGTGGCTTTAGACGGTGGCTTTGTTTGGTGGCTTTAGTTTCATGGCTTTTGTTTGGTGGCTTTTGTTTCGTGGCTATTGATTCGTGGCTTTTGTTAGGTGGCTTTGTTTGGTGGCTTTGGACGGTGGCTTTGTTTGGTGGCTTTGTTTGGTGGCTTTTGTTTCGTGGATTTTGTTTGGTGGTTTTAATTTCGTGGCTTTTGTTTGGTGGCTTTTGTTTGGTGGCTTTTGTTTCGTGGCTTTGGTTTGGTGTCTATTGTTTGGTGGCTTTTGTTTCGTGGCTTTTGTTTCATGGCTTTTTTTTCGCGGCTTTTGTTTCGGGCCTTTTGTTTCGTGGCTTTTATTTCGTGGCTTTTGTTTCGTGGCTTTGGTTTCGTGGTTTTTGTTTCGTCGCTTTTGTTTGGTGGCTTTTGTTTGGTGGCTTTTAATTCGTGGCTTTTGTTTCGTGGCTTTTATTTCGTGGCTTTTGTTTCGTGACTTGTTTCGTTGCTTTTGTTTCGTGGCTTTGGTTTTGTGGCTTTGGTTTCGTGGCTTTTGTTTCGTGGCTTTTCTTTCGTGAGTTTTGTTTGGTGGCTTTTGTTTGGTGGCTTTGTTTGGTGGCTTTTTTTCTGTGGCTTTTGTTTGGTGGCTTTTAATTGGTGGCTTTTGTTTCATGGCTTTGGTTTCGTGGCTTTTGTTTGTTGTCTTTTGTTTCGTGGCTTTTGTTTGGTAGCTTTTGTTTCGAGGCTATTGTTTGGTGGCTTTTGTTTCGTGGCTTTTGTTTGGTGGCTTTTGTTTCGTTGCTATTGTTTGGTGGCTTTTATTTGGTGGCTTTTGATTGGTGGCTTTTGTTTGGTGGCTTTTGTTTGGTGGCTTTACTTTGGTGGTTTTTGTTTGGTGGCTTTTGTTTGGCGGCTTTAGTTTGGTGGGTTTTGTCTTGTGGCTTTTGTTTGGTGGCTTTTGTGTGGTAGCTTTTGTTTAGTGGCTATTGTTTGGTGGCTTTTGTTTCGTGGCTTTTGATTTGTGGCTTTTGTTTCGTAGATTTGTTAGGTGGCCATGTTTAGTGGCTTTGTTTGTTGGCCATGTTTATTGGCTTTGTTTGGTGGCTTTGTTTAGTGGCCTTGTTTGGTGGCCATGTTTAGTGGCTTTGTTTAGTAGACAAGTTTAGTGGCTTTGTTTAGTGGCCTTGTTTAGTGGCCTTGTTTAGTGGCCTAGTTTAGTGGCCTTGTTTAGTGTCTTTGTTTAGTGGCCTAGTTAAAGGCTTTGTTTGGTGGCCTCGTTTAGTGGCCTTGTTTAGTGGCCTTCTTTAGTGGCTTTGTTTATTGTCCTTGTTTATGGCTTTGTTTGGTGGCCTTGTTTAGTGGCTTAGTGGCTTTGTTTAGTTGCTTTGTTTAGTGGCCTTGTTAATGGCTTTGTTCATTTGCTTTGTTCAGTTTCTTTGTTCAGTGGCTTTGTTTAGTGGCTTTGTTCAGTGGCTTTGTTTAGTGGCTTTGTTTAATGGATTTGTTCAGCGGCTTTGTATAGTGTAGTGGCTTTGTTTAGTGGCTATGTATAGTGGCTCTCACTGGGATCTTTTGCCGGTCATATACTATGAGACGTTCAGCCAGTCTCATATACTCCGAGTCACAGCATTGTGATCTTATTCAGCCAGTCATATACTATGAGACCTTCTTCAGCCAGATCTTCTTCCGCCAGTCATATACTCTGGGTCCCAGTCATATACTCTCGCTGGGATCTTCTTCAGCCAGTCATATACTCTACTAATTAAGAGCAAAATATAGCTTCTTTCGGTTAATATTGAAAAGGAAGCGAATGTGCCCATTATTACCAGATTGAACGATTTCAGAGTTTTCCGCAAAATGCTCAAAAACGTCCCGATTGGAGCAAAATAGGGTTAAAAAGGAGAGAATTCTGAGCAAAGCCTTTTTCTGTTATTTAAAGAGTAGAAACAGTTCCATAATGTTGAAAAGTAAACTAGGGTCAATTTTAACAAGAATGAGCTTCTTTGGTTAAAAAGGGTAAATTTCTCACCAAAACCCGTTTTCTGTCATTTAAATAGTGTAGAAACAGTTTCAAGTTTAAAAGAAAACTAATGTGCCCATTTTGATGAGAATGAGCAATTTCACACTTTTTCCTCAAAACGCTCAAAAACGTCCCAATTGGAACAAAATATTCATTTAAAGTGGAGAAATAGTTCAATAATGTTCAAAAAGAATCTAATGTGCTATTTTGATAAGAATGAGCGATTTCAAACTGTTTTTAATGTCACACCGTTTTTTCTCAAAACGCCCCAAAAAAATCCAAACGAGCAAAAACTTCTCAATTAAAAGAGCTTCTTTCGTTAAAAAAAAGGGAGATTTCTGACCAAAAGCCATTTTCTGGCATTTAAAGAGTAGAAACAGTTCCATAATGTTGAAAAGGAAACTAATATGTCCATTTTCATAAGAATGAGCGATTTCAGACCTTTTTTCACAAAATGCTGTTAAAAAGGGGAGATTCCAAGACAAGAATGAGCTGTTTTTCCTCAAAACGCTCCAAAATCTCCCAATTGGAGCAAAATAGTGCGTCTTTGGGTCACCAAAAGTCGATTTCTGTAATTTAATGTGTAGACAAGTTCAATAATGTTGATACGGAAACTAATGTGCCCATTTTGACAAAATGAGGGATTTCAGATAGTTTCTCTTCAAAATAATAAAAACGTCCCAATTGGAGCAAAATAGAGCTTCTTACGGTTAATAAGGGAGATTTCTGATCAAAAAGCCGTTTTGTCATTTAAAAAGTAGCCATAATGTTGTAATAGAAACTAATGGGCATGTTTTCAGCGGTTTTTCCACAAAATGCTCAAAAACATATTATCAATTTGACCAAAATAGATTTAAAAAAGGGGAGATTTCTTTGCAAAAGTCATTTAAAGAGTTGAAACATTTCCATAATGTTGAAAAGGAAACTAATATGTCCATTTTCATAAGAATGAGCGATTTCAGACCTTTTTTCACAAAATGCTGTTAAAAAGGGGAGATTCCTTCAAGACAAGAATGAGCTGTTTTTCCTCAAAACGCTCCAAAATCTCCCAATTGGAGCACAATAGTGCGTCTATGGGTCACCAAAAGTCGTTTTCTGTAATTTAAAGTGTAGACAAGTTCAATAATGTTGTTACAGAAACTAATGTGCCCATTTTGACAAAATGAGGGATTTCAGATAGTTTCTCTTCAAAATGCTAAAAAAGTCCCAATTGGAGCAAGATAGAGCTTCTTACGGTTAATAAGGGAGATTTCTGATCAAAAAGCCGTTTTCTGTCATTTAAAAAGTTGCTGTAAAGGAAACTACTGGGCATGTTTTCAGCGGTTTTTCCACAAAATGCTCAAAACATAACAATTTGACCAAAATAGATAAAAAAAAGGGGAGATTTCTTAGCAAGTCATTTAAAGAGTAAAAACATTTCCATAATGTTGAAAAGGAAGCTTAAGTGCCCATTTTGCCAAGAATGAGCGATTTCAGACTGTTTTCCCTCAAAACGCTCAAATTAGTCCCAATTGGAGCTAAAAAGGGTAGATATCAAACCAAAAGCCTTTTTCTGTTATTTAAAGAATAGAAACAGTTCTATAATATTGAAACGGAAACTAATGTGACCATTTTAACAAGAATGAGCGATTCCAGACAAAAATGTCCCAATGGAGCAAAACGGAGCTTTTTTCGGTCAAAAAGGGGAGATTTATCTTTAAGTGTAGAAAAGTTCAATAACTGTTGAAAATGAAACTAATTGCGCATTTTGACAGGAATGAGGGATTTCAGAATATTTCAACAAAATAGAGCTTTCGTTTAAAAGGGGAGATTTCTGACTACAATCCCTGTTTCTGTCATTTAAAGAGTAGAAACAGCTCCATAATGTTGTAAAGGAAACTAATGCACCTATTTTGATAAGAAAGAGCGTTTTTTAACCGTTTTTCCTCTATTCGAGCAAATTAGAGCTTTTTTCAGTTAAAAAGGTTAGAAAAAGTCATTTAAAGATTAGAAACAGTTCCATAATGTTGAAAAGGAACTAATGTGACCATTTTGACAAGAATGAGCTTAAATACGCTCAAAACTTTCCAATTGGAGCAAACTATAGCTTCGTTTGGTTACAAAGGGGAGAAACAGTTCCAGAATATTGAAAAAGAAGCCATTTTGACAAGAATGAGCAATTTCAGAGTTTTTCCTCAAAACGCTCAAAAACGTCCCGATAGGAGAAAAATAGTTAAAAAGTGAAGAATTCAGACCAAAAGCCGTTTTCTATTATTTAAAAAGTAGAAACAGCTCTACAAAGTTGAAAAGTAAACTTATTTGCCCACTTTGACAAGAATGAGCGATTTCAGACTGTTTATCCTAAAAACATTCAAAAACTATGCAACCTGGTAGAAGGTCCTAGTGAAATGAACATTGGTCTCACAAAATGTTGAACTCTGTGAGTTCTACACTGAGTTTGACCCTAATACCTTAATAATCCAGCTTTATATAATGGCAGAGTCCTATCGCAGTTTCAGTCAAGATAAAGGTGGTGTTGATACAGTGCAAAATGTCGTTGAATTACTCAAAAAGAACAAAAGCATCTGGCTCCTCATACCAGTCATTGGTCAATGTTGTATACTGGTTATGCCTGTAACTAATGCAAGATCTGAACAAGCCTTCATTGCGCTGAGAAGGGTGAAATCTTACATTTGTAAAACAATGTCGAACAACCGCCTCAAACATCTCATGACATGGTGAGGCTTTGGACTGGCTTTGGACAGTGGCTTTGGACAGTGGCTTTGGACATAGAGTGGCTTTGGACAGTGGCTTTGGACAGTGGCTTTGGACAGTGGCTTTGGACATAGAGTGGCTTTGGACAGTGGCTTTGGAGAGTGGCTTTGGACAGTGGCTTTGGACATAGAGTGGCTTTGGACAGTGGATTTGGACAATGGCTTTGGACATAGAGTGGCTTTGGACAGTGGCTTTGGACAGTGGCTTTGGACAGTGGCTTTGGACATAGAGTGGCTTTGGACATAGAGTGGCTATGGACAGTGGCTTTAGACAGTGGGTTTGGACATAGAGTGGCTTTGGACAGTGGCTTTGGACAGTTGCTTTGGACAGTGGCTTTGGACATAGAGTGGCTTTGGACAGTGGCTTTGGACAGAATCTTTGGACAGTGGCTTTGGACATAGAGTGGCTTTGGACAGTGGCTTTGGACATAGAGTGGCTTTGGAGAGTGGCTTTGGAGAATGGCTTTGGACAGTAGCTTTGGACATAGAGTGGCTTTGGAGAGTGGCTTTGGACAGTGGCTTTGGACAGTGGCTTTGGACAGTGGCTTTGGACAGTGGCTTTGGACATAGAGTGGCTATGGACAGTGGCTTTGGACAGTTGCTTTGGACAGTGACTTTGAACAGTGGTTTTGGACAGTGGCTTTGGACATAGAGTGGCTTTGGACAGTGGCTTTGGACAGTAACTTTGGACAGTGGCTTTGGACATAGAGAGGCATTGGACAGTTGTTTTGGACAGTGGATTGGGACATACAGTAGCTTTGAAGAGTGGCTCTGGACAGTAGATTTGGACATAGAGTGGCTCTGGACGGTGGCTCTGGACGGTTGCTCTGGACGGTGGCTCTGGATGGTAGCTCTGGACGGTGGCTCTGGATGGTGGCTCTGGACGGAGGCTCTGGACGGTGGCTCTGGACGGTGGCCTTGGGTAGTGGCCTTGGGCGGTGGCCTTGGGCGGTGGCCTTGGGCGGTGGCCTTGGGCGGTGGCCTTGGGCGGTGGCCTTGGGCGGTGGCCTTGGGCGGTGGCCTTGGGCGGTGGCCTTGGGCGGTGGCCTTGGGCGGTGGCCTTGGGCGGTGGCCTTGGGCGGTGGCCTTGGGCGGTGGCCTTGGGCGGTGGCCTTGGGCGGTGGCCTTGGGCGGTGGCCTTGGGCGGTGGCCTTGGGCGGTGGCCTTGGACGGTGGCCTTGGGCGGTGGCCTTGGGCGGTGGCCTTGGGCGGTGGCCTTGGGCGGTGGCCTTGGGCGGTGGCCTTGGGCGGTGGCCTTGGACGGTGGCCTTGGGCGGTGGCCTTGGGCGTTGGCCTTGGGCGGTGGCCTTGGGCGGTGGCCTTGGGCGTGGCCATGGGTGGTGGCCTTGGGCGGTGGCCAAGGGCGGTGGCCATGGGCGGTGGCCTTGGGCGGTGACTTTGGGCTGTGGCTTTGGGCTGTGGCTTTGGACGGTGGCTTTGGACGGTGGCTTTGGACGGTGGCTTTGGATGGTGGCTTTGGACGGTGGCTTTGGACGGTGGCTATGGACGGTGGCTTTGGACGGTGGCTTTGGACGGTGGCTTTGGACGGTGGCTTTGGATGGTGGCTTTGGACGGTGGCTTTGGACGGTGGCTTTGGACGGTGGCTTTGGATGGTAGCTTTGGACGGTGGATTTGGACGGTGGATTTGGACGGTGGCTTATGACGGTAGCTTATGACGGTTTGCTTTGGACGGTGGATTTGGACGATG
Source organism: Cladorhizidae sp. MBARI D1340-BT2 (assembly GCA_028752905.1). NCBI lineage: Eukaryota > Metazoa > Porifera > Demospongiae > Poecilosclerida > Cladorhizidae > Cladorhizidae sp. MBARI D1340-BT2. The sequence continues at coordinate 26,825,973 of JAQNBH010000017.1, read as the reverse complement.
GCTTTGGACGGTTTGCTTTGGACGGTGGCTTTGCACGGTGGCTTTGGACGGTGACTTTGTTTGATGGCTTTGGACGGTGGCTTTGTTTGGTGGCTTTGTTTGGTTGCTTTGTTTGGTGGGTTTGTTTGGTGGCTTTAGACGGTGGCTTTGTTTGGTGGCTTTAGTTTCATGGCTTTTGTTTGGTGGCTTTTGTTTCGTGGCTATTGATTCGTGGCTTTTGTTAGGTGGCTTTGTTTGGTGGCTTTGGACGGTGGCTTTGTTTGGTGGCTTTGTTTGGTGGCTTTTGTTTCGTGGATTTTGTTTGGTAGTTTTTATTTCGTGGCTTTTGTTTGGTGGCTTTTGTTTGGTGGCTTTTGTTTCGTGGCTTTGGTTTGGTGTCTATTGTTTGGTGGCTTTTGTTTCGTGGCTTTTGTTTCATGGCTTTTTTTTCGCGGCTTTTGTTTCGGGCCTTTTGTTTCGTGGCTTTTATTTCGTGGCTTTTGTTTCGTGGCTTTGGTTTCGTGGTTTTTGTTTCGTCGCTTTTGTTTGGTGGCTTTTGTTTGGTGGCTTTTAATTCGTGGCTTTTGTTTCGTGGCTTTTATTTCGTGGCTTTTGTTTCGTGACTTGTTTCGTTGCTTTTGTTTCGTGGCTTTGGTTTTGTGGCTTTGGTTTCGTGGCTTTTGTTTCGTGGCTTTTCTTTCGTGAGTTTTGTTTGGTGGCTTTTGTTTGGTGGCTTTGTTTGGTGGCTTTTTTTCTGTGGCTTTTGTTTGGTGGCTTTTAATTGGTGGCTTTTGTTTCATGGCTTTGGTTCGTGGCTTTTGTTTGTTGTCTTTTGTTTCGTGGCTTTTGTTTGGTAGCTTTTGTTTCGAGGCTATTGTTTGGTGGCTTTTGTTTCGTGGCTTTTGTTTGGTGGCTTTTGTTTCGTTGCTATTGTTTGGTGGCTTTTATTTGGTGGCTTTTGATTGGTGGCTTTTGTTTGGTGGCTTTTGTTTGGTGGCTTTACTTTGGTGGTTTTTGTTTGGTGGCTTTTGTTTGGCGGCTTTAGTTTGGTGGGTTTTGTCTTGTGGCTTTTGTTTGGTGGCTTTTGTGTGGTGGCTTTTGTTTAGTGGCTATTGTTTGGTGGCTTTTGTTTCGTGGCTTTTGATTTGTGGCTTTTGTTTCGTAGATTTGTTAGGTGGCCATGTTTAGTGGCTTTGTTTGTTGGCCATGTTTATTGGCTTTGTTTGGTGGCTTTGTTTAGTGGCCTTGTTTGGTGGCCATGTTTAGTGGCTTTGTTTAGTGGACAAGTTTAGTGGCTTTGTTTAGTGGCCTTGTTTAGTGGCCTTGTTTAGTGGCCTAGTTTAGTGGCCTTGTTTAGTGTCTTTGTTTAGTGGCCTAGTTAAAGGCTTTGTTTGGTGGCCTCGTTTAGTGGCCTTGTTTAGTGGCCTTCTTTAGTGGCTTTGTTTATTGTCCTTGTTTATGGCTTTGTTTGGTGGCCTTGTTTAGTGGCTTAGTGGCTTTGTTTAGTTGCTTTGTTTAGTGGCCTTGTTAATGGCTTTGTTCATTTGCTTTGTTCAGTTTCTTTGTTCAGTGGCTTTGTTTAGTGGCTTTGTTCAGTGGCTTTGTTTAGTGGCTTTGTTTAATGGCTTTGTTCAGCGGCTTTGTATAGTGTAGTGGCTTTGTTTAGTGGCTATGTATAGTGGCTCTCACTGGGATCTTTTGCCGGTCATATACTATGAGACGTTCAGCCAGTCTCATATACTCCGAGTCACAGCATTGTGATCTTATTCAGCCAGTCATATACTATGAGACCTTCTTCAGCCAGATCTTCTTCCGCCAGTCATATACTCTGGGTCCCAGTCATATACTCTCGCTGGGATCTTCTTCAGCCAGTCATATACTCTACTAATTAAGAGCAAAATATAGCTTCTTTCGGTTACAAAGGGGAGAAAGAGTTCTCTAATATTGAAAAGGAAGCGAATGTGCCCATTATTACCAGATTGAACGATTTCAGAGTTTTCCGCAAAATGCTCAAAAACGTCCCGATTGGAGCAAAATAGGGTTAAAAAGGAGAGAATTCTGAGCAAAGCCTTTTTCTGTTATTTAAAGAGTAGAAACAGTTCCATAATGTTGAAAAGTAAACTAGTGTCAATTTTAACAAGAATGAGCTTCTTTGGTTAAAAAGGGTAAATTTCTCACCAAAACCCGTTTTCTGTTATTTAAATAGTGTAGAAACAGTTTCAAGTTTAAAAGAAAACTAATGTGCCCATTTTGATGAGAATGAGCAATTTCACACTTTTTCCTCAAAACGCTCAAAAACGTCCCAATTGGAACAAAATATTCATTTAAAGTGGAGAAATAGTTCAATAATGTTCAAAAAGAATTTAATGTGCTATTTTGATAAGAATGAGCGATTTCAAACTGTTTCTAATGTCACACCGTTTTTACTCAAAACGCCCCCAAAAAATCCAAACGAGCAAAAACTTCTCAATTAAAAGAGCTTCTTTCGTTAAAAAAAAGGGAGATTTCTGACCAAAAGCCATTTTCTGGCATTTAAAGAGTAGAAACAGTTCCATAATGTTGAAAAGGAAACTAATATGTCCATTTTCATAAGAATGAGCGATTTCAGACCTTTTTTCACAAAATGCTGTTAAAAAGGGGAGATTCCAAGACAAGAATGAGCTGTTTTTCCTCAAAACGCTCCAAAATCTCCCAATTGGAGCAAAATAGTGCGTCTTTGGGTCACCAAAAGTCGATTTCTGTAATTTAATGTGTAGACAAGTTCAATAATGTTGATACGGAAACTAATGTGCCCATTTTGACAAAATGAGGGATTTCAGATAGTTTCTCTTCAAAATAATAAAAACGTCCCAATTGGAGCAAAATAGAGCTTCTTACGGTTAATAAGGGAGATTTCTGATCAAAAAGCCGTTTTGTCATTTAAAAAGTAGCCATAATGTTGTAATAGAAACTAATGGGCATGTTTTCAGCGGTTTTTCCACAAAATGCTCAAAAACATATCAATTTGACCAAAATAGATTTAAAAAAGGGGAGATTTCTTAGCAAAAGTCATTTAAAGAGTTGAAACATTTCCATAATGTTGAAAAGGAAACTAATATGTCCATTTTCATAAGAATGAGCGATTTCAGACCTTTTTTCACAAAATGCTGTTAAAAAGGGGAGATTCCTTCAAGACAAGAATGAGCTGTTTTTCCTCAAAACGCTCCAAAATCTCCCAATTGGAGCACAATAGTGCGTCTATGGGTCACCAAAAGTCGTTTTCTGTAATTTAAAGTGTAGACAAGTTCAATAATGTTGTTACAGAAACTAATGTGCCCATTTTGACAAAATGAGGGATTTCAGATAGTTTCTCTTCAAAATGCTAAAAAAGTCCCAATTGGAGCAAGATAGAGCTTCTTACGGTTAATAAGGGAGATTTCTGATCAAAAAGCCGTTTTCTGTCATTTAAAAAGTTGCTGTAAAGGAAACTAATGGGCATGTTTTCAGCGGTTTTTCCACAAAATGCTCAAAACATAACAATTTTACCAAAATAGATTAAAAAAGGGGAGATTTCTTAGCAAGTCATTTAAAGAGTAAAAACATTTCCATAATGTTGAAAAGGAAGCTTAAGTGCCCATTTTGCCAAGAATGAGCGATTTCAGACTGTTTTCCCTCAAAACGCTCAAATTAGTCCCAATTGGAGCTAAAAAGGGTAGATATCAAACCAAAAGCCTTTTTCTGTTATTTAAAGAATAGAAACAGTTCTATAATATTGAAACGGAAACTAATGTGACCATTTTAACAAGAATGAGCGATTCCAGACAAAAATTTCCCAATGGAGCAAAACGGAGCTTTTTTCGGTCAAAAAGGGGAGATTTCTCTTTAAGTGTAGAAAAGTTCAATAACTGTTGAAAATGAAACTAATTGCGCATTTTGACAGGAATGAGGGATTTCAGAATTTTTCAACAAAATAGAGCTTTCGTTTAAAAGGGGAGATTTCTGACTACAATCCCTGTTTCTGTCATTTAAAGAGTAGAAACAGCTCCATAATGTTGTAAAGGAAACTAATGCACCTATTTTGATAAGAAAGAGCGTTTTTTAACCGTTTTTCCTCTATTGGAGCAAATTAGAGCTTTTTTCAGTTAAAAAGGTTAGAAAAAGTCATTTAAAGATTAGAAACAGTTCCATAATGTTGAAAAGGAACTAATGTGACCATTTTGACAAGAATGAGCTTAAATACGCTCAAAACTTTCCAATTGGAGCAAACTATAGCTTCGTTTGGTTACAAAGGGGAGAAACAGTTCCAGAATATTGAAAAAGAAGCCATTTTGACAAGAATGAGCAATTTCAGAGTTTTTCCTCAAAACGCTCAAAAACGTCCCGATAGGAGAAAAATAGAGTTAAAAAGTGAAGAATTCAGACCAAAAGCCGTTTTCTATTATTTAAAAAGTAGAAACAGCTCTACAAAGTTGAAAAGTAAACTTATTTGCCCACTTTGACAAGAATGAGCGATTTCAGACTGTTTATCCTAAAAACATTCAAAAACTATGCAACCTGGTAGAAGGTCCTAGTGAAATGAACATTGGTCTCACAAAATGTTGAACTCTGTGAGTTCTACACTGAGTTTGACCCTAATACCTTAAGAATCCAGCTTTATATAATGGCAGAGTCCTATCGCAGTTTCAGTCAAGATAAAGGTGGTGTTGATACAGTGCAAAATGTCGTTGAATTACTCAAAAAGAACAAAAGCATCTGGCTCCTCATACCAGTCATTGGTCAATGTTGTATACTGGTTATGCCTGTAACTAATGCAAGATCTGAACAAGCCTTCATTGCGCTGAGAAGGGTGAAATCTTACATTTGTAAAACAATGTCGAACAACCGCCTCAAACATCTCATGACATGGTGAGGCTTTGGACTGGCTTTGGACAGTGGCTTTGGACAGTGGCTTTGGACATAGAGTGGCTTTGGACAGTGGCTTTGGACAGTGGCTTTGGACAGTGGCTTTGGACATAGAGTGGCTTTGGACAGTGACTTTGGAGAGTGGCTTTGGACAGTGGCTTTGGACATAGAGTGGCTTTGGACAGTGGATTTGGAGAGTGGCTTTGGAGAGTGGCTTTGGACATAGAGTGGCTTTGGACAGTAGCTTTGGACATAGAGTGGCTTTGGACAGTGGCTTTGGAGAGTGGCTTTGGACAGTGGCTTTGGACATTGAGTGGCTTTGGACAGTGGCTTTGGAGAGTGGCTTTGGACAGTGGCTTTGGACATAGAGTGGCTTTGGAGAGTGGCTTTGGAGAGTGGCTTTGGACAGTGGCTTTGGACATAGAGTGGCTTTGGATAGTGGCTTTGGAGAGTGGCTTTGGACAGTGGCTTTGGACATAGAGTGGCTTTGGAGAGTGCCTTTGGACAGTAGCTTTGGACAGTGATTTTGGACATAGAGTGGCTTTGTAGAGTGGCTTTGGAGAGTGGCTTTGGACAGTGATTTTGGACATAGAGTGGCTTTGGACAGTGGCTTTGCACATAGAGTGGCTTTGGACAGTGGGTTTGGAGAGTGGCTTTGGAGAGTGGCTTTGGACATAGAGTGGCTTTGGATAGTGGATTTGGAGAGTGGCTATGGACAGTAGCTTTGGACATAGAGTGGCTTTGGACAGTGGATTTGGAGAGTGGCTTTGGACAGTAGCTTTGGACATAGAGTGGTTTTGGCAGTGGCTTTGGAGAGTGGCTTAGGACAGTGGCTTTGGACATAGAGTGGCTTTGGACAGTGGCTTTGGAGAGTGGCTTTGGACAGTGGCTTTGGACATAGAGTGGCTTTGGAGAGTGGCTTTAGAGAGTGGCTTTGGACAGTGGCTTTGGACATAGAGTCGCTTTGGAGAGTGGCTTTGGAGAGTGGCTTTGAACAGTGGCTTTGGACATAGAGTGGCTTTGGAGAGTAGCTTTGGACAGTGGCTTTGGACAGTGATTTTGGACATAGAGTGGCTTTGTAGAGTGGCTTTGGAGAGTGGCTTTGGACAGTGATTTTGGACATAGAGTGGCTTTGGACAGTGGCTTTGGACAGTGGCTTTGGACAGTGGCTTTGGACATAGAGTGGCTTTGGACAGTGGCTTTGGACAGTGGCTTTGGACAGTGGCTTTGGACATAGAGTGGCTTTGGACAGTGGATTTGGAGAGTGGCTTTGGACAGTAGCTTTGGACATAGAGTGGTTTTGGACAGTGGCTTTGGAGAGTGGCTTAGGACAGTGGCTTTGGACATAGAGTGGCTTTGGACAGTGGCTTTGGAGAGTGGCTTTGGACAGTGGCTTTGGACATAGAGTGGCTTTGGAGAGTGGCTTTAGAGAGTGGCTTTGGACAGTGGCTTTGGACATAGAGTCGCTTTGGAGAGTGGCTTTGGAGAGTGGCTTTGAACAGTGGCTTTGGACATAGAGTGGCTTTGGAGAGTAGCTTTGGACAGTGGCTTTGGTCAGTGATTTTGGACATAGAGTGGCTTTGTAGAGTGGCTTTGGAGAGTGGCTTTGGACAGTGATTTTGGACATAGAGTGGCTTTGGACAGTGGCTTTGGACAGTGGCTTTGGAAAGTGGCTTTGGACATAGAGTGGCTTTGGACAGTGGCTTTGGACAGTGGCTTTGGACAGTGGCTTTGGACATAGAGTGGCTTTGGAGAGTGGCTTTGGAGAGTGGCTTTGGACAGTGGCTTTGGACAAAGAGTGGCTTTGGACAGTGGCTTTGGAGAGTGGCTTTGGAGAGAGGCTTTGGACATAGAGTGGCTTTGGACAGTGGATTTGGAGAGTGGCTTTGGACGGTGGCTTTGGACGGTGGATTTGGACGGTGGCTTATGACGGTGGCTTATGACGGTTTGCTTTGGACGGTGGATTTGGACGGTGGCTTTGGACGGTTTGCTTTGGACGGTGGCTTTGCACGGTGGCTTTGGACGGTGACTTTGTTTGATGGCTTTGGACGGTGGCTTTGTTTGGTGGCTTTGTTTGGTTGCTTTGTTTGGTGGGTTTGTTTGGTGGCTTTAGACGGTGGCTTTGTTTGGTGGCTTTAGTTTCATGGCTTTTGTTTGGTGAATTTTGTTTCGTGGCTATTGATTCGTGGCTTTTGTTAGGTGGCTTTGTTTGGTGGCTTTGGACGGTGGCTTTGTTTGGTGGCTTTGTTTGGTGGCTTTTGTTTCGTGGATTTTGTTTGGTGGTTTTTATTTCGTGGCTTTTGTTTGGTGGCTTTTGTTTGGTGGCTTTTGTTTCGTGGCTTTGGTTTGGTGTCTATTGTTTGGTGGCTTTTGTTTCGTGGCTTTTGTTTCATGGCTTTTTTTCGCGGCTTTTGTTTCGGGCCTTTTGTTTCGTGGCTTTTATTTCGTGGCTTTTGTTTCGTGGCTTTTGTTTCGTGGTTTTTGTTTCGTCGCTTTTGTTTGGTGGCTTTTGTTTGGTGGCTTTTAATTCGTGGCTTTTGTTTCGTGGCTTTTATTTCGTGGCTTTTGTTTCGTGACTTGTTTCGTTGCTTTTGTTTCGTGGCTTTGGTTTTGTGGCTTTGGTTTCGTGGCTTTTGATTCGTGGCTTTTCTTTCGTGAGTTTTGTTTGGTGGCTTTTGTTTGGTGGCTTTGTTTGGTGGCTTTTTTCTGTGGCTTTTGTTTGGTGGCTTTTAATTGGTGGCTTTTGTTTCATGGCTTTGGTTTCGTGGCTTTTGTTTGTTGTCTTTTGTTTCGTGGCTTTTGTTTGGTAGCTTTTGTTTCGAGGCTATTGTTTGGTGGCTTTTGTTTCGTGGCTTTTGTTTGGTGGCTTTTGTTTCGTTGCTATTGTTTGGTGGCTTTTATTTGGTGGCTTTTGATTGGTGGCTTTTGTTTGGTGGCTTTTGTTTGGTGGCTTTACTTTGGTGGTTTTTGTTTGGTGGCTTTTGTTTGGCGGCTTTAGTTTGGTGGGTTTTGTCTTGTGGCTTTTGTTTGGTGGCTTTTGTGTGGTGGCTTTTGTTTAGTGGCTATTGTTTGGTGGCTTTTGTTTCGTGGCTTTTGATTTGTGGCTTTTGTTTCGTAGATTTGTTAGGTGGCCATGTTTAGTGGCTTTGTTTGTTGGCCATGTTTATTGGCTTTGTTTGGTGGCTTTGTTTAGTGGCCTTGTTTGGTGGCCATGTTTAGTGGCTTTGTTTAGTGGACAAGTTTAGTGGCTTTGTTTAGTGGCCTTGTTTAGTGGCCTTGTTTAGTGGCCTAGTTTAGTGGCCTTGTTTAGTGTCTTTGTTTAGTGGCCTAGTTAAAGGCTTTGTTTGGTGGCCTCGTTTAGTGGCCTTGTTTAGTGGCCTTCTTTAGTGGCTTTGTTTATTGTCCTTGTTTATGGCTTTGTTTGGTGGCCTTGTTTAGTGGCTTAGTGGCTTTGTTTAGTTGCTTTGTTTAGTGGCCTTGTTAATGGCTTTGTTCATTTGCTTTGTTCAGTTTCTTTGTTCAGTGGCTTTGTTTAGTGGCTTTGTTCAGTGGCTTTGTTTAGTGGCTTTGTTTAATGGATTTGTTCAGCGGCTTTGTATAGTGTAGTGGCTTTGTTTAGTGGCTATGTATAGTGGCTCTCACTGGGATCTTTTGCCGGTCATATACTATGAGACGTTCAGCCAGTCTCATATACTCCGAGTCACAGCATTGTGATCTTATTCAGCCAGTCATATACTATGAGACCTTCTTCAGCCAGATCTTCTTCCGCCAGTCATATACTCTGGGTCCCAGTCATATACTCTCGCTGGGATCTTCTTCAGCCAGTCATATACTCTACTAATTAAGAGCAAAATATAGCTTCTTTCGGTTACAAAGGGGAGAAAGAGTTATCTAATATTGAAAAGGAAGCGAATGTGCCCATTATTACCAGATTGAACGATTTCAGAGTTTTCCGCAAAATGCTCAAAAACGTCCCGATTGGAGCAAAATAGGGTTAAAAAGGAGAGAATTCTGAGCAAAGCCTTTTTCTGTTATTTAAAGAGTAGAAACAGTTCCATAATGTTGAAAAGTAAACTAGTGTCAATTTTAACAAGAATGAGCTTCTTTGGTTAAAAAGGGTATATTTCTCACCAAAACCCGTTTTCTGTCATTTAAATAGTGTAGAAACAGTTTCAAGTTTAAAAGAAAACTAATGTGCCCATTTTGATGAGAATGAGCAATTTCACACTTTTTCCTCAAAACGCTCAAAAACGTCCCAATTGGAACAAAATATTCATTTAAAGTGGAGAAATAGTTCAATAATGTTCAAAAAGAATCTAATGTGCTATTTTGATAAGAATGAGCGATTTCAAACTGTTTCTAATGTCACACCGTTTTTTCTCAAAACGCCCCAAAAAAATCCAAACGAGCAAAAACTTCTCAATTAAAAGAGCTTCTTTCGTTAAAAAAAAGGGAGATTTCTGACCAAAAGCCATTTTCTGGCATTTAAAGAGTAGAAACAGTTCCATAATGTTGAAAAGGAAACTAATATGTCCATTTTCATAAGAATGAGCGATTTCAGACCTTTTTTCACAAAATGCTGTTAAAAAGGGGAGATTCCAAGACAAGAATGAGCTGTTTTTCCTCAAAACGCTCCAAAATCTCCCAATTGGAGCAAAATAGTGCGTCTTTGGGTCACCAAAAGTCGATTTCTGTAATTTAATGTGTAGACAAGTTCAATAATGTTGATACGGAAACTAATGTGCCCATTTTGACAAAATGAGGGATTTCAGATAGTTTCTCTTCAAAATAATAAAAACGTCCCAATTGGAGCAAAATAGAGCTTCTTACGGTTAATAAGGGAGATTTCTGATCAAAAAGCCGTTTTGTCATTTAAAAAGTAGCCATAATGTTGTAATAGAAACTAATGGGCATGTTTTCAGCGGTTTTTCCACAAAATGCTCAAAAACATATCAATTTGACCAAAATAGATTTAAAAAAGGGGAGATTTCTTAGCAAAAGTCATTTAAAGAGTTGAAACATTTCCATAATGTTGAAAAGGAAACTAATATGTCCATTTTCATAAGAATGAGCGATTTCAGACCTTTTTTCACAAAATGCTGTTAAAAAGGGGAGATTCCTTCAAGACAAGAATGAGCTGTTTTTCCTCAAAACGCTCCAAAATCTCCCAATTGGAGCACAATAGTGCGTCTATGGGTTACCAAAAGTCGTTTTCTGTAATTTAAAGTGTAGACAAGTTCAATAATGTTGTTACAGAAACTAATGTGCCCATTTTGACAAAATGAGGGATTTCAGATAGTTTCTCTTCAAAATGCTAAAAAAGTCCCAATTGGAGCAAGATAGAGCTTCTTACGGTTAATAAGGGAGATTTCTGATCAAAAAGCCGTTTTCTGTCATTTAAAAAGTTGCTGTAAAGGAAACTAATGGGCATGTTTTCAGCGGTTTTTCCACAAAATGCTCAAAACATAACAATTTGACCAAAATAGATTAAAAAAAGGGGAGATTTCTTAGCAAGTCATTTAAAGAGTAAAAACATTTCCATAATGTTGAAAAGGAAGCTTAAGTGCCCATTTTGCCAAGAATGAGCGATTTCAGACTGTTTTCCCTCAAAACGCTCAAATTAGTCCCAATTGGAGCTAAAAAGGGTAGATATCAAACCAAAAGCCTTTTTCTGTTATTTAAAGAATAGAAACAGTTCTATAATATTGAAACGGAAACTAATGTGACCATTTTAACAAGAATGAGCGATTCCAGACAAAAATGTCCCAATGGAGCAAAACGGAGCTTTTTTCGGTCAAAAAGGGGAGATTTCTCTTCAAGTGTAGAAAAGTTCAATAACTGTTGAAAATGAAACTAATTGCGCATTTTGACAGGAATGAGGGATTTCAGAATATTTCAACAAAATAGAGCTTTCGTTTAAAAGGGGAGATTTCTGACTACAATCCCTGTTTCTGTCATTTAAAGAGTAGAAACAGCTCCATAATGTTGTAAAGGAAACTAATGCACCTATTTTGATAAGAAAGAGCGTTTTTTAACCGTTTTTCCTCTATTCGAGCAAATTAGAGCTTTTTTCAGTTAAAAAGGTTAGAAAAAGTCATTTAAAGATTAGAAACAGTTCCATAATGTTGAAAAGGAACTAATGTGACCATTTTGACAAGAATGAGCTTAAATACGCTCAAAACTTTCCAATTGGAGCAAACTATAGCTTCGTTTGGTTACAAAGGGGAGAAACAGTTCCAGAATATTGAAAAAGAAGCCATTTTGACAAGAATGAGCAATTTCAGAGTTTTTCCTCAAAACGCTCAAAAACGTCCCGATAGGAGCAAAATAGAGTTAAAAAGTGAAGAATTCAGACCAAAAGCCGTTTTCTATTATTTAAAAAGTAGAAACAGATCTACAAAGTTGAAAAGTAAACTTATTTGCCCACTTTGACAAGAATGAGCGATTTCAGACTGTTTATCCTAAAAACATTCAAAAACTATGCAACCTGGTAGAAGGTCCTAGTGAAATGAACATTGGTCTCACAAAATGTTGAACTCTGTGAGTTCTACACTGAGTTTGACCCTAATACCTTAAGAATCCAGCTTTATATAATGGCAGAGTCCTATCGCAGTTTCAGTCAAGATAAAGGTGGTGTTGATACAGTGCAAAATGTCGTTGAATTACTCAAAAAGAACAAAAGCATCTGGCTCCTCATACCAGTCATTGGTCAATGTTGTATACTGGTTATGCCTGTAACTAATGCAAGATCTGAACAAGCCTTCATTGCGCTGAGAAGGGTGAAATCTTACATTTGTAAAACAATGTCGAACAACCGCCTCAAACATCTCATGACATGGTGAGGCTTTGGACTGGCTTTGGACAGTGGCTTTGGACAGTGGCTTTGGACATAGAGTGGCTTTGGACAGTGGCTTTGGACAGTGGCTTTGGACAGTTTGGACAGTGGGTTTGGAGAGTGGCTTTGGAGAGTGGCTTTGGACATAGAGTGGCTTTGGACAGTAGCTTTGGACATAGAGTGGCTTTGGAAAGTGGCTTTGGAGAGTGGCTTTGGACAGTGGCTTTGGACATAGAGTGGCTTTGGACAGTGGCTTTGGAGAGTGGCTTTGGACAGTGGCTTTGGACATAGAGTGGCTTTGGAGAGTGGCTTTGGAGAGTGGCTTTGGACAGTGGCTTTGGACATAGAGTGGCTTTGGATAGTGGCTTTGGAGAGTGGCTTTGGACAGTGGCTTTGGACATAGAGTGGCTTTGGAGAGTGCCTTTGGACAGTAGCTTTGGACAGTGATTTTGGACATAGAGTGGCTTTGTAGAGTGGCTTTGGAGAGTGGCTTTGGACAGTGATTTTGGACATAGAGTGGCTTTGGACAGTGGCTTTGCACATAGAGTGGCTTTGGACAGTGGGTTTGGAGAGTGGCTTTGGAGAGTGGCTTTGGACATAGAGTGGCTTTGGATAGTGGATTTGGAGAGTGGCTATGGACAGTAGCTTTGGACATAGAGTGGCTTTGGACAGTGGCTTTGGAGAGTGGCTTTGGACAGTGGCTTTGGACATAGAGTGGCTTTGGACAGTTGCTTTGGAGAGTGGCTTTGGACAGTGGCTTTGGACATAGAGTGGTTTTGGACAGTGGATTTGGAGAGTGGCTTTGGACAGTAGCTTTGGACATAGAGTGGTTTTGGACAGTGGCTTTGGAGAGTGGCTTAGGACAGTGGCTTTGGACATAGAGTGGCTTTGGACAGTGGCTTTGGAGAGTGGCTTTGGACAGTGGCTTTGGACATAGAGTGGCTTTGGAGAGTGGCTTTAGAGAGTGGCTTTGGACAGTGGCTTTGGACATAGAGTCGCTTTGGAGAGTGGCTTTGGAGAGTGGCTTTGAACAGTGGCTTTGGACATAGAGTGGCTTTGGAGAGTAGCTTTGGACAGTGGCTTTGGACAGTGATTTTGGACATAAAGTGGCTTTGTAGAGTGGCTTTGGAGAGTGGCTTTGGACAGTGATTTTGGACATAGAGTGGCTTTGGATAGTGGCTTTGGACAGTGGCTTTGGACAGTGGCTTTGGACATAGAGTGGCTTTGGACAGTGGCTTTGGACAGTGGCTTTGGACAGTGGCTTTGGACATAGAGTGGCTTTGGAGAGTGGCTTTGGAGAGTGGCTTTGGACAGTGGCTTTGGACAAAGAGTGGCTTTGGACAGTGGCTTTGGAGAGTGGCTTTGGAGAGAGGCTTTGGACATAGAGTGGCTTTGGACAGTGTATTTGGAGAGTGGCTTTGGACAGTGGCTTTGGACATAGAGTGGCTTTGGACAGTGGCTTTGGAGAGTGGCTTTGGACAGTGGCTTTGGACATAGAGTGGCTTTGGACAGTGGCTTTGGACATAGAGTGGCTATGGACAGTGGCTTTGGACAGTAGCTTTGGACATTGGCTTTGGACATAGAGTGGCTTTGGACATTGGCTTTGGACAGTGGCTTTGGACATAGAGTGGCTTTGGACAGTACCTTTGGACAGTGGCTTTGGACAGTGGCTTTGGACATAGAGTGGCTTTGGACAGTGGCTTTGGACAGTGGCTTTGGACAGTGGCTTTGGACATAGAGTGGATTTGGACAGTGGCTTTGGACATTGGCTTTGGACAGTGGCTTTGGACATAGAGTAGCTTTGGACAGTGGCTTTGGACAGTGGCTTTGGACAGTGGCTTTGGACATAGAGTGGCTTTGGAAAGTGGCTTTGGACAGTGGCTTTGGACAATGGCTTTGGACATAGAGTGGCTTTGGACAGTGGCTTTGGACAGTGGCTTTGGACAGTGGCTTTGGACATAGAGTGGCTTTGGACATAGAGTGGCTATGGACAGTGGCTTTAGACAGTAGGTTTGGACATAGAGTGGCTTTGGACAGTGGCTTTGGACAGTTGCTTTGGACAGTGGCTTTGGACATAGAGTGGCTTTGGACAGTGGCTTTGGACAGAATCTTTGGACAGTGGCTTTGGACAGTGGCTTTGGACATAGAGTGGCTTTGGACAGTGGCTTTGGACATAGAGTGGCTTTGGACAGTGGCTTTGGACAGTAACTTTGACAGTGGCTTTGGACATAGAGAGGCATTGGACAGTAGTTTTGGACAGTGGATTGGGACATACAGTAGCTTTGAAGAGTGGCTCTGGACAGTAGATTTGGACATAGAGTGGCTCTGGACGGTGGCTCTGGACGGTGGCTCTGGATGGTGGCTCTGGATGGTAGCTCTGGACGGTGGCTCTGGATGGTGGCTCTGGACGGAGGCTCTGGACGGTGGCTCTGGACGGTGGCCTTGGGTAGTGGCCTTGGGCGGTGGCCTTGGGCGGTGGCCTTGGGCGGTGGCCTTGGGCGGTGGCCTTGGGCGGTGACCTTGGGCGGTGGCCTTGGGCGGTGGCCTTGGGCGGTGGCCTTGGGCGGTGGCCTTGGGCGGTGGCCTTGGGCGGTGGCCTTGGGCGGTGGCCTTGGGCGGTGGCCTTGGGCGGTGGCCTTGGGCGTGGCCTTGGGCGGTGGCCTTGGGCGGTGGCCATGGGCGGTGGCCATGGGTGGTGGCCTTGGGCGGTGGCCAAGGGCGGTGGCCATGGGCGGTGGCCTTGGGCGGTGACTTTGGGCTGTGGCTTTGGGCTGTGGCTTTGGACGGTGGCTTTGGACGGTGGCTTTGGACGGTGGCTTTGGATGGTGGCTTTGGACGGTGGCTTTGGACGGTGGCTATGGACGGTGGCTTTGGACGGTGGCTTTGGATGGTGGCTTTGGACGGTGGCTTTGGACGGTGGCTTTGGATGGTGGCTTTGGACGGTGGCTTTGGACGGTGGCTTTGGATGGTGGCTTTGGACGGTGGATTTGGACGGTGGATTTGGACGGTGGCTTATGACGGTGGCTTATGACGGTTTGCTTTGGACGGTGGATTTGGACGGTGGCTTTGGACGGTTTGCTTTGGACGGTGGCTTTGCACGGTGGCTTTGGACGGTGACTTTGTTTGATGGCTTTGGACGGTGGCTTTGTTTGGTGGCTTTGTTTGGTTGCTTTGTTTGGTGGGTTTGTTTGGTGGCTTTAGACGGTGGCTTTGTTTGGTGGCTTTAGTTTCATGGCTTTTGTTTGGTGGCTTTTGTTTCGTGGCTATTGATTCGTGGCTTTTGTTAGGTGGCTTTGTTTGGTGGCTTTGGACGGTGGCTTTGTTTGGTGGCTTTGTTTGGTGGCTTTTGTTTCGTGGATTTTGTTTGGTGGTTTTTATTTCGTGGCTTTTGTTTGGTGGCTTTTGTTTGGTGGCTTTTGTTTCGTGGCTTTGGTTTGGTGTCTATTGTTTGGTGGCTTTTTTTTCGTGGCTTTTGTTTCATGGCTTTTTTTTCGCGGCTTTTGTTTCGGGCCTTTTGTTTCGTGGCTTTTATTTCGTGGCTTTATTTCGTGGCTTTTGTTTCGTGGTTTTTGT
The DNA here is from genome assembly GCA_028752905.1 of Cladorhizidae sp. MBARI D1340-BT2. NCBI lineage: Eukaryota > Metazoa > Porifera > Demospongiae > Poecilosclerida > Cladorhizidae > Cladorhizidae sp. MBARI D1340-BT2. The sequence goes on along the minus strand of JAQNBH010000017.1, from coordinate 26,810,705 downwards.
TTCGTCGCTTTTGTTTGGTGGCTTTTGTTTGGTGGCTTTTAATTCTTTGTTTCGTGGCTTTTATTTCGTGGCTTTTGTTTTATGACTTGTTTCGTTGCTTTTGTTTCGTGGCTTTGGTTTTGTGGCTTTGGTTTCGTGGCTTTTGTTTCGTGGCTTTTCTTTCGTGAGTTTTGTTTGGTGGCTTTTGTTTGGTGGCTTTGTTTGGTGGCTTTTTTTCTGTGGCTTTTGTTTGGTGGCTTTTAATTGGTGGCTTTTGTTTCATGGCTTTGGTTTCGTGGCTTTTGTTTGTTGTCTTTTGTTTCGTGGCTTTTGTTTGGTAGCTTTTGTTTCGAGGCTATTGTTTGGTGGCTTTTGTTTCGTGGCTTTTGTTTGGTGGCTTTTGTTTCGTTGCTATTGTTTGGTGGCTTTTATTTGGTGGCTTTTGATTGGTGGCTTTTGTTTGGTGGCTTTTGTTTGGTGTCTTTACTTTGGTGGTTTTTGTTTGGTGGCTTTTGTTTGGCGGCTTTAGTTTGGTGGGTTTTGTCTTGTGGCTTTTGTTTGGTGGCTTTTGTGTGGTGGCTTTTGTTTAGTGGCTATTGTTTGGTGGCTTTTGTTTCGTGGCTTTTGATTTGTGGCTTTTGTTTCGTAGATTTGTTAGGTGGCCATGTTTAGTGGCTTTGTTTGTTGGCCATGTTTATTGGCTTTGTTTGGTGGCTTTGTTTAGTGGCCTTGTTTGGTGGCCATGTTTAGTGGCTTTGTTTAGTGGACAAGTTTAGTAGCTTTGTTTAGTGGCCTTGTTTAGTGGCCTTGTTTAGTGGCCTAGTTTAGTGGCCTTGTTTAGTGTCTTTGTTTAGTGGCCTAGTTAAAGGCTTTGTTTGGTGGCCTCGTTTAGTGGCCTTGTTTAGTGGCCTTCTTTAGTGGCTTTGTTTATTGTCCTTGTTTATGGCTTTGTTTGGTGGCCTTGTTTAGTGGCTTAGTGGCTTTGTTTAGTTGCTTTGTTTAGTGGCCTTGTTAATGGCTTTGTTCATTTGCTTTGTTCAGTTTCTTTGTTCAGTGGCTTTGTTTAGTGGCTTTGTTCAGTGGCTTTGTTTAGTGGCTTTGTTTAATGGCTTTGTTCAGCGGCTTTGTATAGTGTAGTGGCTTTGTTTAGTGGCTATGTATAGTGGCTCTCACTGGGATCTTTTGCCGGTCATATACTATGAGACGTTCAGCCAGTCTCATATACTCCGAGTCACAGCATTGTGATCTTATTCAGCCAGTCATATACTATTAGACCTTCTTCAGCCAGATCTTCTTCCGCCAGTCATATACTCTGGGTCCCAGTCATATACTCTCGCTGGGATCTTCTTCAGCCAGTCATATACTCTACTAATTAAGAGCAAAATATAGCTTCTTTCGGTTACAAAGGGGAGAAAGAGTTCTCTAATATTGAAAAGGAAGCGAATGTGCCCATTATTACCAGATTGAACGATTTCAGAGTTTTCCGCAAAATGCTCAAAAACGTCCCGATTGGAGCAAAATAGGGTTAAAAAGGAGAGAATTCTGAGCAAAGCCTTTTTCTGTTATTTAAAGAGTAGAAACAGTTCCATAATGTTGAAAAGTAAACTAGTGTCAATTTTAACAAGAATGAGCTTCTTTGGTTAAAAAGGGTAAATTTCTCACCAAAACCCGTTTTCTGTTATTTAAATAGTGTAGAAACAGTTTCAAGTTTAAAAGAAAACTAATGTGCCCATTTTGATGAGAATGAGCAATTTCACACTTTTTCCTCAAAACGCTCAAAAACGTCCCAATTGGAACAAAATATTCATTTAAAGTGGAGAAATAGTTCAATAATGTTCAAAAAGAATTTAATGTGCTATTTTGATAAGAATGAGCGATTTCAAACTGTTTCTAATGTCACACCGTTTTTACTCAAAACGCCCCCAAAAAATCCAAACGAGCAAAAACTTCTCAATTAAAAGAGCTTCTTTCGTTAAAAAAAAGGGAGATTTCTGACCAAAAGCCATTTTCTGGCATTTAAAGAGTAGAAACAGTTCCATAATGTTGAAAAGGAAACTAATATGTCCATTTTCATAAGAATGAGCGATTTCAGACCTTTTTTCACAAAATGCTGTTAAAAAGGGGAGATTCCAAGACAAGAATGAGCTGTTTTTCCTCAAAACGCTCCAAAATCTCCCAATTGGAGCAAAATAGTGCGTCTTTGGGTCACCAAAAGTCGATTTCTGTAATTTAATGTGTAGACAAGTTCAATAATGTTGATACGGAAACTAATGTGCCCATTTTGACAAAATGAGGGATTTCAGATAGTTTCTCTTCAAAATAATAAAAACGTCCCAATTGGAGCAAAATAGAGCTTCTTACGGTTAATAAGGGAGATTTCTGATCAAAAAGCCGTTTTGTCATTTAAAAAGTAGCCATAATGTTGTAATAGAAACTAATGGGCATGTTTTCAGCGGTTTTTCCACAAAATGCTCAAAAACATATCAATTTGACCAAAATAGATTTAAAAAAGGGGAGATTTCTTAGCAAAAGTCATTTAAAGAGTTGAAACATTTCCATAATGTTGAAAAGGAAACTAATATGTCCATTTTCATAAGAATGAGCGATTTCAGACCTTTTTTCACAAAATGCTGTTAAAAAGGGGAGATTCCTTCAAGACAAGAATGAGCTGTTTTTCCTCAAAACGCTCCAAAATCTCCCAATTGGAGCACAATAGTGCGTCTATGGGTCACCAAAAGTCGTTTTCTGTAATTTAAAGTGTAGACAAGTTCAATAATGTTGTTACAGAAACTAATGTGCCCATTTTGACAAAATGAGGGATTTCAGATAGTTTCTCTTCAAAATGCTAAAAAAGTCCCAATTGGAGCAAGATAGAGCTTCTTACGGTTAATAAGGGAGATTTCTGATCAAAAAGCCGTTTTCTGTCATTTAAAAAGTTGCTGTAAAGGAAACTAATGGGCATGTTTTCAGCGGTTTTTCCACAAAATGCTCAAAACATAACAATTTTACCAAAATAGATTAAAAAAAGGGGAGATTTCTTAGCAAGTCATTTAAAGAGTAAAAACATTTCCATAATGTTGAAAAGGAAGCTTAAGTGCCCATTTTGCCAAGAATGAGCGATTTCAGACTGTTTTCCCTCAAAACGCTCAAATTAGTCCCAATTGGAGCTAAAAAGGGTAGATATCAAACCAAAAGCCTTTTTCTGTTATTTAAAGAATAGAAACAGTTCTATAATATTGAAACGGAAACTAATGTGACCATTTTAACAAGAATGAGCGATTCCAGACAAAAATTTCCCAATGGAGCAAAACGGAGCTTTTTTCGGTCAAAAAGGGGAGATTTCTCTTTAAGTGTAGAAAAGTTCAATAACTGTTGAAAATGAAACTAATTGCGCATTTTGACAGGAATGAGGGATTTCAGAATTTTTCAACAAAATAGAGCTTTCGTTTAAAAGGGGAGATTTCTGACTACAATCCCTGTTTCTGTCATTTAAAGAGTAGAAACAGCTCCATAATGTTGTAAAGGAAACTAATGCACCTATTTTGATAAGAAAGAGCGTTTTTTAACCGTTTTTCCTCTATTCGAGCAAATTAGAGCTTTTTTCAGTTAAAAAGGTTAGAAAAAGTCATTTAAAGATTAGAAACAGTTCCATAATGTTGAAAAGGAACTAATGTGACCATTTTGACAAGAATGAGCTTAAATACGCTCAAAACTTTCCAATTGGAGCAAACTATAGCTTCGTTTGGTTACAAAGGGGAGAAACAGTTCCAGAATATTGAAAAAGAAGCCATTTTGACAAGAATGAGCAATTTCAGAGTTTTTCCTCAAAACGCTCAAAAACGTCCCGATAGGAGAAAAATAGAGTTAAAAAGTGAAGAATTCAGACCAAAAGCCGTTTTCTATTATTTAAAAAGTAGAAACAGCTCTACAAAGTTGAAAAGTAAACTTATTTGCCCACTTTGACAAGAATGAGCGATTTCAGACTGTTTATCCTAAAAACATTCAAAAACTATGCAACCTGGTAGAAGGTCCTAGTGAAATGAACATTGGTCTCACAAAATGTTGAACTCTGTGAGTTCTACACTGAGTTTGACCCTAATACCTTAAGAATCCAGCTTTATATAATGGCAGAGTCCTATCGCAGTTTCAGTCAAGATAAAGGTGGTGTTGATACAGTGCAAAATGTCGTTGAATTACTCAAAAAGAACAAAAGCATCTGGCTCCTCATACCAGTCATTGGTCAATGTTGTATACTGGTTATGCCTGTAACTAATGCAAGATCTGAACAAGCCTTCATTGCGCTGAGAAGGGTGAAATCTTACATTTGTAAAACAATGTCGAACAACCGCCTCAAACATCTCATGACATGGTGAGGCTTTGGACTGGCTTTGGACAGTGGCTTTGGACAGTGGCTTTGGACATAGAGTGGCTTTGGACAGTGGCTTTGGACAGTGGCTTTGGACAGTGGCTTTGGACATAGAGTGGCTTTGGACAGTGACTTTGGAGAGTGGCTTTGGACAGTGGCTTTGGACATAGAGTGGCTTTGGACAGTGGATTTGGAGAGTGGCTTTGGAGAGTGGCTTTGGACATAGAGTGGCTTTGGACAGTAGCTTTGGACATAGAGTGGCTTTGGACAGTGGCTTTGGAGAGTGGCTTTGGACAGTGGCTTTGGACATTGAGTGGCTTTGGACAGTGGCTTTGGAGAGTGGCTTTGGACAGTGGCTTTGGACATAGAGTGGCTTTGGAGAGTGGCTTTGGAGAGTGGCTTTGGACAGTGGCTTTGGACATAGAGTGGCTTTGGATAGTGGCTTTGGAGAGTGGCTTTGGACAGTGGCTTTGGACATAGAGTGGCTTTGGAGAGTGCCTTTGGACAGTAGCTTTGGACAGTGATTTTGGACATAGAGTGGCTTTGTAGAGTGGCTTTGGAGAGTGGCTTTGGACAGTGATTTTGGACATAGAGTGGCTTTGGACAGTGGCTTTGCACATAGAGTGGCTTTGGACAGTGGGTTTGGAGAGTGGCTTTGGAGAGTGGCTTTGGACATAGAGTGGCTTTGGATAGTGGATTTGGAGAGTGGCTATGGACAGTAGCTTTGGACATAGAGTGGCTTTGGACAGTGGATTTGGAGAGTGGCTTTGGACAGTAGCTTTGGACATAGAGTGGTTTTGGCAGTGGCTTTGGAGAGTGGCTTAGGACAGTGGCTTTGGACATAGAGTGGCTTTGGACAGTGGCTTTGGAGAGTGGCTTTGGACAGTGGCTTTGGACATAGAGTGGCTTTGGAGAGTGGCTTTAGAGAGTGGCTTTGGACAGTGGCTTTGGACATAGAGTCGCTTTGGAGAGTGGCTTTGGAGAGTGGCTTTGAACAGTGGCTTTGGACATAGAGTGGCTTTGGAGAGTAGCTTTGGACAGTGGCTTTGGACAGTGATTTTGGACATAGAGTGGCTTTGTAGAGTGGCTTTGGAGAGTGGCTTTGGACAGTGATTTTGGACATAGAGTGGCTTTGGACAGTGGCTTTGGACAGTGGCTTTGGACAGTGGCTTTGGACATAGAGTGGCTTTGGACAGTGGCTTTGGACAGTGGCTTTGGACAGTGGCTTTGGACATAGAGTGGCTTTGGACAGTGGATTTGGAGAGTGGCTTTGGACAGTAGCTTTGGACATAGAGTGGTTTTGGACAGTGGCTTTGGAGAGTGGCTTAGGACAGTGGCTTTGGACATAGAGTGGCTTTGGACAGTGGCTTTGGAGAGTGGCTTTGGACAGTGGCTTTGGACATAGAGTGGCTTTGGAGAGTGGCTTTAGAGAGTGGCTTTGGACAGTGGCTTTGGACATAGAGTCGCTTTGGAGAGTGGCTTTGGAGAGTGGCTTTGAACAGTGGCTTTGGACATAGAGTGGCTTTGGAGAGTAGCTTAGGACAGTGGCTTTGGTCAGTAATTTTGGACATAGAGTGGCTTTGTAGAGTGGCTTTGGAGAGTGGCTTTGGACAGTGATTTTGGACATAGAGTGGCTTTGGACAGTGGCTTTGGACAGTGGCTTTGGAAAGTGGCTTTGGACATAGAGTGGCTTTGGACAGTGGCTTTGGACAGTGGCTTTGGACAGTGGCTTTGGACATAGAGTGGCTTTGGAGAGTGGCTTTGGAGAGTGGCTTTGGACAGTGGCTTTGGACAAAGAGTGGCTTTGGACAGTGGCTTTGGAGAGTGGCTTTGGAGAGAGGCTTTGGACATAGAGTGGCTTTGGACAGTGGATTTGGAGAGTGGCTTTGGACGGTGGCTTTGGACGGTGGATTTGGACGGTGGATTTGGACGGTGGCTTATGACGGTGGCTTATGACGGTTTGCTTTGGACGGTGGATTTGGACGGTGGCTTTGGACGGTTTGCTTTGGACGGTGGCTTTGCACGGTGGCTTTGGACGGTGACTTTGTTTGATGGCTTTGGACGGTGGCTTTGTTTGGTGGCTTTGTTTGGTTGCTTTGTTTGGTGGGTTTGTTTGGTGGCTTTAGACGGTGGCTTTGTTTGGTGGCTTTAGTTTCATGGCTTTTGTTTGGTGAATTTTGTTTCGTGGCTATTGATTCGTGGCTTTTGTTAGGTGGCTTTGTTTGGTGGCTTTGGACGGTGGCTTTGTTTGGTGGCTTTGTTTGGTGGCTTTTGTTTCGTGGATTTTGTTTGGTGGTTTTTATTTCGTGGCTTTTGTTTGGTGGCTTTTGTTTGGTGGCTTTTGTTTCGTGGCTTTGGTTTGGTGTCTATTGTTTGGTGGCTTTTGTTTCGTGGCTTTTGTTTCATGGCTTTTTTTCGCGGCTTTTGTTTCGGGCCTTTTGTTTCGTGGCTTTTATTTCGTGGCTTTTGTTTCGTGGCTTTTGTTTCGTGGTTTTTGTTTCGTCGCTTTTGTTTGGTGGCTTTTGTTTGGTGGCTTTTAATTCGTGGCTTTTGTTTCATGGCTTTTATTTCGTGGCTTTTGTTTCGTGACTTGTTTCGTTGCTTTTGTTTCGTGGCTTTGGTTTTGTGGCTTTGGTTTCGTGGCTTTTGATTCGTGGCTTTTCTTTCGTGAGTTTTGTTTGGTGGCTTTTGTTTGGTGGCTTTGTTTGGTGGCTTTTTTTCTGTGGCTTTTGTTTGGTGGCTTTTAATTGGTGGCTTTTGTTTCATGGCTTTGGTTTCGTGGCTTTTGTTTGTTGTCTTTTGTTTCGTGGCTTTTGTTTGGTAGCTTTTGTTTCGAGGCTATTGTTTGGTGGCTTTTGTTTCGTGGCTTTTGTTTGGTGGCTTTTGTTTCGTTGCTATTGTTTGGTGGCTTTTATTTGGTGGCTTTTGATTGGTGGCTTTTGTTTGGTGGCTTTTGTTTGGTGGCTTTACTTTGGTGGTTTTTGTTTGGTGGCTTTTGTTTGGCGGCTTTAGTTTGGTGGGTTTTGTCTTGTGGCTTTTGTTTGGTGGCTTTTGTGTGGTGGCTTTTGTTTAGTGGCTATTGTTTGGTGGCTTTTGTTTCGTGGCTTTTGATTTGTGGCTTTTGTTTCGTAGATTTGTTAGGTGTCCATGTTTAGTGGCTTTGTTTGTTGGCCATGTTTATTGGCTTTGTTTGGTGGCTTTGTTTAGTGGCCTTGTTTGGTGGCCATGTTTAGTGGCTTTGTTTAGTGGACAAGTTTAGTGGCTTTGTTTAGTGGCCTTGTTTAGTGGCCTTGTTTAGTGGCCTAGTTTAGTGGCCTTGTTTAGTGTCTTTGTTTAGTGGCCTAGTTAAAGGCTTTGTTTGGTGGCCTCGTTTAGTGGCCTTGTTTAGTGGCCTTCTTTAGTGGCTTTGTTTATTGTCCTTGTTTATGGCTTTGTTTGGTGGCCTTGTTTAGTGGCTTAGTGGCTTTGTTTAGTTGCTTTGTTTAGTGGCCTTGTTAATGGCTTTGTTCATTTGCTTTGTTCAGTTTCTTTGTTCAGTGGCTTTGTTTAGTGGCTTTGTTCAGTGGCTTTGTTTAGTGGCTTTGTTTAATGGCTTTGTTCAGCGGCTTTGTATAGTGTAGTGGCTTTGTTTAGTGGCTATGTATAGTGGCTCTCACTGGGATCTTTTGCCGGTCATATACTATGAGACGTTCAGCCAGTCTCATATACTCCGAGTCCCAGCATTGTGATCTTATTCAGCCAGTCATATACTATGAGACCTTCTTCAGCCAGATCTTCTTCCGCCAGTCATATACTCTGGGTCCCAGTCATATACTCTCGCTGGGATCTTCTTCAGCCAGTCATATACTCTACTAATTAAGAGCAAAATATAGCTTCTTTCGGTTACAAAGGGGAGAAAGAGTTCTCTAATATTGAAAAGGAAGCGAATGTGCCCATTATTACCAGATTGAACGATTTCAGAGTTTTCCGCAAAATGCTCAAAAACGTCCCGATTGGAGCAAAATAGGGTTAAAAAGGAGAGAATTCTGACCAAAGCCTTTTTCTGTTATTTAAAGAGTAGAAACAGTTCCATAATGTTGAAAAGTAAACTAGTGTCAATTTTAACAAGAATGAGCTTCTTTGGTTAAAAAGGGTAAATTTCTCACCAAAACCCGTTTTCTCTCATTTAAATAGTGTAGAAACAGTTTCAAGTTTAAAAGAAAACTAATGTGCCCATTTTGATGAGAATGAGCAATTTCACACTTTTTCCTCAAAACGCTCAAAAACGTCCCAATTGGAACAAAATATTCATTTAAAGTGGAGAAATAGTTCAATAATGTTCAAAAAGAATCTAATGTGCTATTTTGATAAGAATGAGCGATTTCAAACTGTTTTTAATGTCACACCGTTTTTTCTCAAAACGCCCCAAAAAAATCCAAACGAGCAAAAACGTCTCAATTAAAAGAGCTTCTTTCGTTTAAAAAAAGGGAGATTTCTGACCAAAAGCCATTTTCTGGCATTTAAAGAGTAGAAACAGTTCCATAATGTTGAAAAGGAAACTAATATGTCCATTTTCATAAGAATGAGCGATTTCAGACCTTTTTTCACAAAATGCTGTTAAAAAGGGGAGATTCCAAGACAAGAATGAGCTGTTTTTCCTCAAAACGCTCCAACATCTCCCAATTGGAGCAAAATAGTGCGTCATTGGGTCACCAAAAGTCGATTTCTGTAATTTAATGTGTAGACAAGTTCAATAATGTTGATACGGAAACTAATGTGCCCATTTTGACAAAATGAGGGATTTCAGATAGTTTCTCTTCAAAATAATAAAAACGTCCCAATTGGAGCAAAATAGAGCTTCTTACGGTTAATAAGGGAGATTTCTGATCAAAAAGCCGTTTTGTCATTTAAAAAGTAGCCATAATGTTGTAATAGAAACTAATGGGCATGTTTTCAGCGGTTTTTCCACAAAATGCTCAAAAACATATCAATTTGACCAAAATAGATTTTAAAAAGGGGAGATTTCTTAGCAAAAGTCATTTAAAGAGTTGAAACATTTCCATAATGTTGAAAAGGAAACTAATATGTCCATTTTCATAAGAATGAGCGATTTCAGACCTTTTTTCACAAAATGCTGTTAAAAAGGGGAGATTCCTTCAAGACAAGAATGAGCTGTTTTTCCTCAAAACGCTCCAAAATCTCCCAATTGGAGCACAATAGTGCGTCTATGGGTCACCAAAAGTCGTTTTCTGTAATTTAAAGTGTAGACAAGTTCAATAATGTTGTTACAGAAACTAATGTGCCCATTTTGACAAAATGAGGGATTTCAGATAGTTTCTCTTCAAAATGCTAAAAAAGTCCCAATTGGAGCAAGATAGAGCTTCTTACGGTTAATAAGGGAGATTTCTGATCAAAAAGCCGTTTTCTGTCATTTAAAAAGTTGCTGTAAAGGAAACTAATGGGCATGTTTTCAGCGGTTTTTCCACAAAATGCTCAAAACATAACAATTTGACCAAAATAGATTAAAAAAAGGGGAGATTTCTTAGCAAGTCATTTAAAGAGTAAAAACATTTCCATAATGTTGAAAAGGAAGCTTAAGTGCCCATTTTGCCAAGAATGAGCGATTTCAGACTGTTTTCCCTCAAAACGCTCAAATTAGTCCCAATTGGAGCTAAAAAGGGTAGATATCAAACCAAAAGCCTTTTTCTGTTATTTAAAGAATAGAAACAGTTCTATAATATTGAAACGGAAACTAATGTGACCATTTTAACAAGAATGAGCGATTCCAGACAAAAATGTCCCAATGGAGCAAAACGGAGCTTTTTTCGGTCAAAAAGGGGAGATTTCTCTTTAAGTGTAGAAAAGTTCAATAACTGTTGAAAATGAAACTAATTGCGCATTTTGACAGGAATGAGGGATTTCAGAATTTTTCAACAAAATAGAGCTTTCGTTTAAAAGGGGAGATTTCTGACTACAATCCCTGTTTCTGTCATTTAAAGAGTAGAAACAGCTCCATAATGTTGTAAAGGAAACTAATGCACCTATTTTGATAAGAAAGAGCGTTTTTAACCGTTTTTCCTCTATTCGAGCAAATTAGAGCTTTTTTCAGTTAAAAAGGTTAGAAAAAGTCATTTAAAGATTAGAAACAGTTCCATAATGTTGAAAAGGAACTAATGTGACCATTTTGACAAGAATGAGCTTAAATACGCTCAAAACTTTCCAATTGGAGCAAACTATAGCTTCGTTTGGTTACAAAGGGGAGAAACAGTTCCAGAATATTGAAAAAGAAGCCATTTTGACAAGAATGAGCAATTTCAGAGTTTTTCCTCAAAACGCTCAAAAACGTCCCGATAGGAGCAAAATAGAGTTAAAAAGTGAAGAATTCAGACCAAAAGCCGTTTTCTATTATTTAAAAAGTAGAAACAGATCTACAAAGTTGAAAAGTAAACTTATTTGCCCACTTTGACAAGAATGAGCGATTTCAGACTGTTTATCCTAAAAACATTCAAAAACTATGCAACCTGGTAGAAGGTCCTAGTGAAATGAACATTGGTCTCACAAAATGTTGAACTCTGTGAGTTCTACACTGAGTTTGACCCTAATACCTTAAGAATCCAGCTTTATATAATGGCAGAGTCCTATCGCAGTTTCAGTCAAGATAAAGGTGGTGTTGATACAGTGCAAAATGTCGTTGAATTACTCAAAAAGAACAAAAGCATCTGGCTCCTCATACCAGTCATTGGTCAATGTTGTATACTGGTTATGCCTGTAACTAATGCAAGATCTGAACAAGCCTTCATTGCGCTGAGAAGGGTGAAATCTTACATTTGTAAAACAATGTCGAACAACCGCCTCAAACATCTCATGACATGGTGAGGCTTTGGACTGGCTTTGGACAGTGGCTTTGGACAGTGGCTTTGGACATAGAGTGGCTTTGGACAGTGGCTTTGGACAGTGGCTTTGGACAGTGGCTTTGGACATAGAGTGGCTTTGGACAGTGGCTTTGGAGAGTGGCTTTGGACAGTGGCTTTGGACATAGAGTGGCTTTGGACAGTGGGTTTGGAGAGTGGCTTTGGAGAGTGGCTTTGGACATAGAGTGGCTTTGGACAGTAGCTTTGGACATAGAGTGGCTTTGGACAGTGGCTTTGGAGAGTGGCTTTGGAGAGTGGCTTTGGACATAGAGTGGCTTTGGACAGTGGCTTTGGAGAGTGGCTTTGGACAGTGGCTTTGGACATAGAGTGGCTTTGGAGAGTGGCTTTGGAGAGTGGCTTTGGACAGTGGCTTTGGACATAGAGTGGCTTTGGATAGTGGCTTTGGAGAGTGGCTTTGGACAGTGGCTTTGGACATAGAGTGGCTTTGGAGAGTGCCTTTGGACAGTAGCTTTGGACAGTGATTTTGGACATAGAGTGGCTTTGTAGAGTGGCTTTGGAGAGTGGCTTTGGACAGTGATTTTGGACATAGAGTGGCTTTGGACAGTGGCTTTGCACATAGAGTGGCTTTGGACAGTGGGTTTGGAGAGTGGCTTTGGAGAGTGGCTTTGGACATAGAGTGGCTTTGGATAGTGGATTTGGAGAGTGGCTATGGACAGTAGCTTTGGACATAGAGTGGCTTTGGACAGTGGCTTTGGAGAGTGGCTTTGGACAGTGGCTGTGGACATAGAGTGGCTTTGGACAGTGGATTTGGAGAGTGGCTTTGGACAGTAGCTTTGGACATAAAGTGGTTTTGGACAGTGGCTTTGGAGAGTGGCTTAGGACAGTGGCTTTGGACATAGAGTGGCTTTGGACAGTGGCTTTGGAGAGTGGCTTTGGACAGTGGCTTTGGACATAGAGTGGCTTTGGAGAGTGGCTTTAGAGAGTGGCTTTGGACAGTGGCTTTGGACATAGAGTCGCTTTGGAGAGTGGCTTTGGAGAGTGGCTTTGAACAGTGGCTTTGGACATAGAGTGGCTTTGGAGAGTAGCTTTGGACAGTGGCTTTGGACAGTGATTTTGGACATAGAGTGGCTTTGTAGAATGGCTTTGGAGAGTGGCTTTGGACAGTGATTTGGGACATAGAGTGGCTTTGGACAGTGGCTTTGGACAGTGGCTTTGGACAGTGGCTTTGGACAGTGGCTTTGGACAGTGGCTTTGGACATAGAGTGGCTTTGGAGAGTGGCTTTGGAGAGTGGCTTTGGACAGTGGCTTTGGACAAAGAGTGGCTTTGGACAGTGGCTTTGGAGAGTGGCTTTGGAGAGAGGCTTTGGACATAGAGTGGCTTTGGACAGTGGATTTGGAGAGTGGCTTTGGACAGTGGCTTTGGACATAGAGTGGCTTTGGACAGTGGCTTTGGAGAGTGGCTTTGGACAGTGGCTTTGGACATAGAGTGGCTTTGGACAGTGGCTTTGGAGAGTGGCTTTGGACAGTGGCTTTGGACATAGAGTGGCTATGGACAGTGGCTTTGGACAGTAGCTTTGGACATTGGCTTTGGACATAGAGTGGCTTTGGACAGTGGCTTTGGACAGTGGCTTTGGACATAGAGTGGCTTTGGACAGTACCTTTGGACAGTGGCTTTGGACAGTGGCTTTGGACATAGAGTGGCTTTGGACAGTGGCTTTGGACAGTGGCTTTGGACAGTGGCTTTGGACATAGAGTGGATTTGGACAGTGGCTTTGGACATTGGCTTTGGACAGAGGCTTTGGACATAGAGTAGCTTTGGACAGTGGCTTTGGACAGTGGCTTTGGACAGTGGCTTTGGACATAGAGTGGCTTTGGAAAGTGGCTTTGGACAGTGGCTTTGGACAATGGCTTTGGACATAGAGTGGCTTTGGACAGTGGCTTTGGACAGTGGCTTTGGACAGTGGCTTTGGACATAGAGTGGCTTTGGAAAGTGGCTTTGGACAGTGGCTTTGGACAATGGCTTTGGACATAGAGTGGCTTTGGACAGTGGCTTTGGACAGTGGCTTTGGACAGTGGCTTTGGACATAGAGTGGCTTTGGACATAGAGTGGCTATGGACAGTGGCTTTAGACAGTGGGTTTGGACATAGAGTGGCTTTGGACAGTGGCTTTGGACAGTTGCTTTGGACAGTGGCTTTGGACATAGAGTGGCTTTGGACAGTGGCTTTGGACAGAATCTTTGGACAGTGGCTTTGGACATAGAGTGGCTTTGGACAGTGGCTTTGGACATAGAGTGGCTTTGGAGAGTGGCTTTGGAGAATGGCTTTGGACAGTAGCTTTGGACATAGAGTGGCTTTGGAGAGTGGCTTTGGACAGTGGCTTTGGACAGTGGCTTTGGACAGTGGCTTTGGACAGTGGCTTTGGACATAGAGTGGCTTTGGACAGTGGCTTTGGACAGTTGCTTTGGACAGTGACTTTGAACAGTGGCTTTGGACAGTGGCTTTGGACATAGAGTGGCTTTGGACAGTGGCTTTGGACAGTAACTTTGGACAGTGGCTTTGGACATAGAGAGGCATTGGACAGTGGTTTTGGACAGTGGATTGGGACATACAGTAGCTTTGAAGAGTGGCTCTGGACAGTAGATTTGGACATAGAGTGGCTCTGGACGGTGGCTCTGGACGGTGGCTCTGGACGGTGGCTCTGGATGGTAGCTCTGGACGGTGGCTCTGGATGGTCGCTCTGGACGGAGGCTCTGGACGGTGGCTCTGGACGGTGGCCTTGGGTAGTGGCCTTGGGCGGTGGCCTTGGGCGGTGGCCTTGGGCGGTGGCCTTGGGCGGTGGCCTTGGGCGGTGGCCTTGGGCGGTGGCCTTGGGCGGTGGCCTTGGGCGGTGGCTTTGGGCGGTGGCCTTGGGCGGTGGCCTTGGACGGTGGCCTTGGGCGGTGGCCTTGGGCGGTGGCCTTGGGCGGTGGCCTTGGGCGGTGGCCTTGGGCGGTGGCCTTGGGCGTGGCCTTGGGCGGTGGCCTTGGGCGGTGGCCATGGGCGGTGGCCATGGGTGGTGGCCTTGGGCGGTGGCCAAGGGCGGTGGCCATGGGCGGTGGCCTTGGGCGGTGACGTTGGGCTGTGGCTTTGGGCTGTGGCTTTGGACGGTGGCTTTGGACGGTGGCTTTGGACGGTGGCTTTGGATGGTGGCTTTGGACGGTGGCTTTGGACGGTGGCTATGGACGGTGGCTTTGGACGGTGGCTTTGGATGGTGGCTTTGGACGGTGGCTTTGGACGGTGGCTTTGGACGGTGGCTTTGGACGGTGGCTTTGGACGGTGGCTTTGGATGGTGGCTTTGGACGGTGGATTTGGACGGTGGATTTGGACGGTGGCTTATGACGGTGGCTTATGACGGTTTGCTTTGGACGGTGGATTTGGACGGTGGCTTTGGACGGTTTGCTTTGGATGGTGGCTTTGCACGGTGGCTTTGGACGGTGACTTTGTTTGATGGCTTTGGACGGTGGCTTTGTTTGGTGGCTTTGTTTGGTTGCTTTGTTTGGTGGGTTTGTTTGGTGGCTTTAGACGGTGGCTTTGTTTGGTGGCTTTAGTTTCATGGCTTTTGTTTGGTGGCTTTTGTTTCGTGGCTATTGATTCGTGGCTTTTGTTAGGTGGCTTTGTTTGGTGGCTTTGGACGGTGGCTTTGTTTGTTGGCTTTGTTCGGTGGCTTTTGTTTCGTGGATTTTGTTTGGTGGTTTTTATTTCGTGGCTTTTGTTTGGTGGCTTTTGTTTGGTGGCTTTTGTTTCGTGGCTTTGGTTTGGTGTCTATTGTTTGGTGGCTTTTGTTTCGTGGCTTTTGTTTCATGTCTTTTTTTTCGCGGCTTTTATTTCGGGCCTTTTTTTTCGTGGCTTTTATTTCGTGGCTTTTGTTTCGTGGCTTTTGTTTCGTGGTTTTTGTTTCGTCGCTTTTGTTTGGTGGCTTTTGTTTGGTGGCTTTTAATTCTTTGTTTCGTGGCTTTTATTTCGTGGCTTTTGTTTCGTGACTTGTTTCGTTGCTTTTGTTTCGTGGCTTTTCTTTCGTGAGTTTTGTTTGGTGGCTTTTGTTTGGTGGCTTTGTTTGGTGGCTTTTTTTCTGTGGCTTTTGTTTGGTGGCTTTTAATTGGTGGCTTTTGTTTCATGGCTTTGGTTTCGTGGCTTTTGTTTGTTGTCTTTTGTTTCGTGGCTTTTGTTTGGTAGCTTTTGTTTCGAGGCTATTGTTTGGTGGCTTTTGTTTCGTGGCTTTTGTTTGGTGGCTTTTGTTTCGTTGCTATTGTTTGGTGGCTTTTTTTCTGTGGCTTTTGTTTGGTGGCTTTTAATTGGTGGCTTTTGTTTCATGGCTTTGGTTTCGTGGCTTTTGTTTGTTGTCTTTTGTTTCGTGGCTTTTGTTTGGTAGCTTTTGTTTCGAGGCTATTGTTTGGTGGCTTTTGTTTCGTGGCTTTTGTTTGGTGGCTTTTGTTTCGTTGCTATTGTTTGGTGGCTTTTATTTGGTGGCTTTTGATTGGTGGCTTTTGTTTGGTGGCTTTTGTTTGGTGGCTTTACTTTGGTGGTTTTTGTTTTGTGGCTTTTGTTTGGCGGCTTTAGTTTGGTGGGTTTTGTCTTGTGGCTTTTGTTTGGTGGCTTTTGTGTGGTGGCTTTTGTTTAGTGGCTATTGTTTGGTGGCTTTTGTTTCGTGGCTTTTGATTTGTGGCTTTTGTTTCGTAGATTTGTTAGGTGGCCATGTTTAGTGGCTTTGTTTGTTGGCCATGTTTATTGGCTTTGTTTGGTGGCTTTGTTTAGTGGCCTTGTTTGGTGGCCATGTTTAGTGGCTTTGTTTAGTGGACAAGTTTAGTGGCTTTGTTTAGCGGCCTTGTTTAGTGGTCTTGTTTAGTGGCCTAGTTTAGTGGCCTTGTTTAGTGTCTTTGTTTAGTGGCCTAGTTAAAGGCTTTGTTTGGTGGCCTCGTTTAGTGGCCTTGTTTAGTGGCCTTCTTTAGTGGCTTTGTTTATTGTCCTTGTTTATGGCTTTGTTTGGTGGCCTTGTTTAGTGGCTTAGTGGCTTTGTTTAGTTGCTTTGTTTAGTGGCCTTGTTAATGGCTTTGTTCATTTGCTTTGTTCAGTTTCTTTGTTCAGTGGCTTTGTTTAGTGGCTTTGTTCAGTGGCTTTGTTTAGTGGCTTTGTTTAATGGCTTTGTTCAGCGGCTTTGTATAGTGTAGTGGCATTGTTTAGTGGCTATGTATAGTGGCTCTCACTGGGATCTTTTGCCGGTCATATACTATGAGACGTTCAGCCAGTCTCATATACTCCGAGTCCCAGCATTGTGATCTTATTCAGCCAGTCATATACTATGAGACCTTCTTCAGCCAGATCTTCTTCCGCCAGTCATATACTCTGGGTCCCAGTCATATACTCTCGCTGGGATCTTCTTCAGCCAGTCATATACTCTACTAATTAAGAGCAAAATATAGCTTCTTTCTGTTACAAAGGGGAGAAAGAGTTCTCTAATATTGAAAAGGAAGCGAATGTGCCCATTATTACCAGATTGAACGATTTCAGAGTTTTCCGCAAAATGCTCAAAAACGTCCCGATTGGAGCAAAATAGGGTTAAAAAGGAGAGAATTCTGACCAAAGCCTTTTTCTGTTATTTAAAGAGTAGAAACAGTTCCATAATGTTGAAAAGTAAACTAGTGTCAATTTTAACAAGAATGAGCTTCTTTGGTTAAAAAGGGTAAATTTCTCACCAAAACCCGTTTTCTGTCATTTAAATAGTGTAGAAACAGTTTCAAGTTTAAAAGAAAACTAATGTGCCCATTTTGATGAGAATGAGCAATTTCACACTTTTTCCTCAAAACGCTCAAAAACGTCCCAATTGGAACAAAATATTCATTTAAAGTGGAGAAATAGTTCAATAATGTTCAAAAAGAATCTAATGTGCTATTTTGATAAGAATGAGCGATTTCAAACTGTTTTTAATGTCACACCGTTTTTTCTCAAAACGCCCCAAAAAAATCCAAACGAGCAAAAACTTCTCAATTAAAAGAGCTTCTTTCGTTAAAAAAAAGGGAGATTTCTGACCAAAAGCCATTTTCTGGCATTTAAAGAGTAGAAACAGTTCCATAATGTTGAAAAGGAAACTAATATGTCCATTTTCATAAGAATGAGCGATTTCAGACCTTTTTTCACAAAATGCTGTTAAAAAGGGGAGATTCCAAGACAAGAATGAGCTGTTTTTCCTCAAAACGCTCCAAAATCTCCCAATTGGAGCAAAATAGTGCGTCATTGGGTCACCAAAAGTCGATTTCTGTAATTTAATGTGTAGACAAGTTCAATAATGTTGATACGGAAACTAATGTGCCCATTTTGACAAAATGAGGGATTTCAGATAGTTTCTCTTCAAAATAATAAAAACGTCCCAATTGGAGCAAAATAGAGCTTCTTACGGTTAATAAGGGAGATTTCTGATCAAAAAGCCGTTTTGTCATTTAAAAAGTAGCCATAATGTTGTAATAGAAACTAATGGGCATGTTTTCAGCGGTTTTTCCACAAAATGCTCAAAAACATATCAATTTGACCAAAATAGATTTAAAAAAGGGGAGATTTCTTAGCAAAAGTCATTTAAAGAGTTGAAACATTTCCATAATGTTGAAAAGGAAACTAATATGTCCATTTTCATAAGAATGAGCGATTTCAGACCTTTTTTCACAAAATGCTGTTAAAAAGGGGAGATTCCTTCAAGACAAGAATGAGCTGTTTTTCCTCAAAACGCTCCAAAATCTCCCAATTGGAGCACAATAGTGCGTCTATGGGTCACCAAAAGTCGTTTTCTGTAATTTAAAGTGTAGACAAGTTCAATAATGTTTTTACAGAAACTAATGTGCCCATTTTGACAAAATTAGGGATTTCAGATAGTTTCTCTTCAAAATGCTAAAAAAGTCCCAATTGGAGCAAGATAGAGCTTCTTACGGTTAATAAGGGAGATTTCTGATCAAAAAGCCGTTTTCTGTCATTTAAAAAGTTGCTGTAAAGGAAACTAATGGGCATGTTTTCAGCGGTTTTTCCACAAAATGCTCAAAACATAACAATTTGACCAAAATAGATTAAAAAAAGGGGAGATTTCTTAGCAAGTCATTTAAAGAGTAAAAACATTTCCATAATGTTGAAAAGGAAGCTTAAGTGCCCATTTTGCCAAGAATGAGCGATTTCAGACTGTTTTCCCTCAAAATGCTCAAATTAGTCCCAATTGGAGCTAAAAAGGGTAGATATCAAACCAAAAGCCTTTTTCTGTTATTTAAAGAATAGAAACAGTTCTATAATATTGAAACGGAAACTAATGTGACCATTTTAACAAGAATGAGCGATTCCAGACAAAAATGTCCCAATGGAGCAAAACGGAGCTTTTTTCGGTCAAAAAGGGGAGATTTCTCTTTAAGTGTAGAAAAGTTCAATAACTGTTGAAAATGAAACTAATTGCGCATTTTGACAGGAATGAGGGATTTCAGAATTTTTCAACAAAATAGAGCTTTCGTTTAAAAGGGGAGATTTCTGACTACAATCCCTGTTTCTGTCATTTAAAGAGTAGAAACAGCTCCATAATGTTGTAAACGAAACTAATGCACCTATTTTGATAAGAAAGAGCGTTTTTAACCGTTTTTCCTCTATTCGAGCAAATTAGAGCTTTTTTCAGTTAAAAAGGTTAGAAAAAGTCATTTAAAGATTAGAAACAGTTCCATAATGTTGAAAAGGAACTAATGTGACCATTTTGACAAGAATGAGCTTAAATACGCTCAAAACTTTCCAATTGGAGCAAACTATAGCTTCGTTTGGTTACACAGTTCCAGAATATTGAAAAAGAAGCCATTTTGACAAGAATGAGCAATTTCAGAGTTTTTCCTCAAAACGCTCAAAAACGTCCCGATAGGAGCAAAATAGAGTTAAAAAGTGAAGAATTCAGACCAAAAGCCGTTTTCTATTATTTAAAAAGTAGAAACAGCTCTACAAAGTTGAAAAGTAAACTTATTTGCCCACTTTGACAAGAATGAGCGATTTCAGACTGTTTATCCTAAAAACATTCAAAAACTATGCAACCTGGTAGAAGGTCCTAGTGAAATGAACATTGGTCTCACAAAATGTTGAACTCTGTGAGTTCTACACTGAGTTTGACCCTAATACCTTAATAATCCAGCTTTATATAATGGCAGAGTCCTATCGCAGTTTCAGTCAAGATAAAGGTGGTGTTGATACAGTGCAAAATGTCGTTGAATTACTCAAAAAGAACAAAAGCATCTGGCTCCTCATACCAGTCATTGGTCAATGTTGTATACTGGTTATGCCTGTAACTAATGCAAGATCTGAACAAGCCTTCATTGCGCTGAGAAGGGTGAAATCTTACATTTGTAAAACAATGTCGAACAACCGCCTCAAACATCTCATGACATGGTGAGGCTTTGGACTGGCTTTGGACAGTGGCTTTGGACAGTGGCTTTGGACATAGAGTGGCTTTGGACAGTGGCTTTGGACAGTGGCTTTGGACAGTGGCTTTGGACATAGAGTGGCTTTGGACAGTGGCTTTGGAGAGTGGCTTTGGACAGTGGCTTTGGACATAGAGTGGCTTTGGACAGTGGATTTGGAGAGTGGCTTTGGACAGTGGCTTTGGACAGTGGCTTTGGACATAGAGTGGCTTTGGACAGTGGCTTTGGAGAGTGGCTTTGGACATAGAGTGGCTTTGGACAGTAGCTTTGGACATAGAGTGGCTTTGGACAGTGGCTTTGGAGAGTGGCTTTGGACAGTGGCTTTGGACATAGAGTGGCTTTGGACAGTGGCTTTGGAGAGTGGCTTTGGACAGTGGCTTTGGACATAGAGTGGCTTTGGAAAGTGGCTTTGGAGAGTGGCTTTGGACAGTGGCTTTGGACATAGAGTGGCTTTGGACAGTGGCTTTGGACATAGAGTAGCTTTGGACAGTGGCTTTGGACAGTGGCTTTGGACAGTGGCTTTGTACATAGAGTGGCTTTGGAAAGTGGCTTTGGACAGTGGCTTTGGACAATGGCTTTGGACATAGAGTGGCTTTGGACAGTGGCTTTGGACAGTGGCTTTGGACAGTGGCTTTGGACATAGAGTGGCTTTGGAAAGTGGCTTTGGACAGTGGCTTTGGACAATGGCTTTGGACATAGAGTGGCTTTGGACAGTGGCTTTGGACAGTGGCTTTGGACAGTGGCTTTGGACATAGAGTGGCTTTGGACATAGAGTGGCTATGGACAGTGGCTTTAGACAGTGGGTTTGGACATAGAGTGGCTTTGGACAGTGGCTTTGGACAGTTGCTTTGGACAGTGGCTTTGGACATAGAGTGGCTTTGGACAGTGGCTTTGGACAGAATCTTTGGACAGTGGCTTTGGACATAGAGTGGCTTTGGACAGTGGCTTTGGACATAGAGTGGCTTTGGAGAGTGGCTTTGGAGAATGGCTTTGGACAGTAGCTTTGGACATAGAGTGGCTTTGGAGAGTGGCTTTGGACAGTGGCTTTGGACAGTGGCTTTGGACAGTGGCTTTGGACAGTGGCTTTGGACAGTGGCTTTGGACATAGAGTGGCTTTGGACAGTGGCTTTGGACAGTTGCTTTGGACAGTGACTTTGAACAGTGGCTTTGGACAGTGGCTTTGGACATAGAGTGGCTTTGGACAGTGGCTTTGGACAGTAACTTTGGACAGTGGCTTTGGACATAGAGAGGCATTGGACAGTGGTTTTGGACAGTGGATTGGGACATACAGTAGCTTTGAAGAGTGGCTCTGGACAGTAGATTTGGACATAGAGTGGCTCTGGACGGTGGCTCTGGACGGTGGCTCTGGACGGTGGCTCTGGATGGTAGCTCTGGACGGTGGCTCTGGATGGTGGCTCTGGACGGAGGCTCTGGACGGTGGCTCTGGACGGTGGCCTTGGGTAGTGGCCTTGGGCGGTGGCCTTGGGCGGTGGCCTTGGGCGGTGGCCTTGGGCGGTGGCCTTGGGCGGTGGCCTTGGGCGGTGGCCTTGGGCGGTGGCCTTGGGCGGTGGCTTTGGGCGGTGGCCTTGGGCGGTGGCCTTGGACGGTGGCCTTGGGCGGTGGCCTTGGGTGGTGGCCTTGGGCGGTGGCCTTAGGCGTGGCCTTGGGCGGTGGCCTTGGGCGGTGGCCATGGGCGGTGGCCATGGGTGGTGGCCTTGGGCGGTGGCCAAGGGCGGTGGCCATGGGCGGTGGCCTTGGGCGGTGACGTTGGGCTGTGGCTTTGGGCTGTGGCTTTGGACGGTGGCTTTGGACGGTGGCTTTGGACGGTGGCTTTGGATGGTGGCTTTGTACGGTGGCTTTGGACGGTGGCTATGGACGGTGGCTTTGGACGGTGGCTTTGGATGGTGGCTTTGGACGGTGGCTTTGGACGGTGGCTTTGGACGGTGGCTTTGGACGGTGGCTTTGGACGGTGGCTTTGGATGGTGGCTTTGGACGGTGGATTTGGACGGTGGATTTGGACGGTGGCTTATGACGGTGGCTTATGACGGTTTGCTTTGGACGGTGGATTTGGACGGTGGCTTTGGACGGTTTGCTTTGGACGGTGGCTTTGCACGGTGGCTTTGGACGGTGACTTTGTTTGATGGCTTTGGACGGTGGCTTTGTTTGGTGGCTTTGTTTGGTTGCTTTGTTTGGTGGGTTTGTTTGGTGGCTTTAGACGGTGGCTTTGTTTGGTGGCTTTAGTTTCATGGCTTTTGTTTGGTGGCTTTTGTTTCGTGGCTATTGATTCGTGGCTTTTGTTAGGTGGCTTTGTTTGGTGGCTTTGGACGGTGGCTTTGTTTGTTGGCTTTGTTTGGTGGCTTTTGTTTCGTGGATTTTGTTTGGTGGTTTTTATATCGTGGCTTTTGTTTGGTGGCTTTTGTTTGGTGGCTTTTGTTTCGTGGCTTTGGTTTGGTGTCTATTGTTTGGTGGCTTTTGTTTCGTGGCTTTTGTTTCATGGCTTTTTTTTCACGGCTTTTGTTTCGGGCCTTTTGTTTCGTGGCTTTTATTTCGTGGCTTTTGTTTCGTGGCTTTTGTTTCGTGGTTTTTGTTTCGTCGCTTTTGTTTGGTGGCTTTTGTTTGGTGGCTTTTAATTCGTGGCTTTTGTTTCGTGGCTTTTATTTCGTGGCTTTTGTTTCATGACTTGTTTCGTTGCTTTTGTTTCGTGGCTTTGGTTTTGTGGCTTTGGTTTCGTGGCTTTTGTTTCGTGGCTTTTGTTTCGTGAGTTTTGTTTGGTGGCTTTTGTTTGGTGGCTTTGTTTGGTGGCTTTTTTTCTGTGGCTTTTGTTTGGTGGCTTTTAATTGGTGGCTTTTGTTTCATGGCTTTGGTTTCGTGGCTTTTGTTTGTTGTCTTTTGTTTCGTGGATTTTGTTTGGTAGCTTTTGTTTCGAGGCTATTGTTTGGTGGCTTTTGTTTCGTGGCTTTTGTTTGGTGGCTTTTGTTTCGTTGCTATTGTTTGGTGGCTTTTTTTCTGTGGCTTTTGTTTGGTGGCTTTTAATTGGTGGCTTTTATTTCATGGCTTTGGTTTCGTGGCTTTTGTTTGTTGTCTTTTGTTTCGTGGCTTTTGTTTGGTAGCTTTTGTTTCGAGGCTATTGTTTGGTGGCTTTTGTTTCGTGGCTTTTGTTTGGTGGCTTTTGTTTCGTTGCTATTGTTTGGTGGCTTTTATTTGGTGGCTTTTGATTGGTGGCTTTTGTTTGGTGGCTTTTGTTTGGTGGCTTTACTTTGGTGGTTTTTGTTTGGTGGCTTTTGTTTGGCGGCTTTAGTTTGGTGGGTTTTGTCTTGTGGCTTTTGTTTGGTGGCTTTTGTGTGGTGGCTTTTGTTTAGTGGCTATTGTTTGGTGGCTTTTGTTTCGTGGCTTTTGATTTGTGGCTTTTGTTTCGTAGATTTGTTAGGTGGCCATGTTTAGTGGCTTTGTTTGTTGGCCATGTTTATTGGCTTTGTTTGGTGGCTTTGTTTAGTGGCCTTGTTTGGTGGCCATGTTTAGTGGCTTTGTTTAGTGGACAAGTTTAGTGGCTTTGTTTAGTGGCCTTGTTTAGTGGCCTTGTTTAGTGGCCTAGTTTAGTGGCCTTGTTTAGTGTCTTTGTTTAGTGGCCTAGTTAAAGGCTTTGTTTGGTGGCCTCGTTTAGTGGCCTTGTTTAGTGGCCTTCTTTAGTGGCTTTATTTATTGTCCTTGTTTATGGCTTTGTTTGGTGGCCTTGTTTAGTGGCTTAGTGGCTTTGTTTAGTTGCTTTGTTTAGTGGCCTTGTTAATGGCTTTGTTCATTTGCTTTGTTCAGTTTCTTTGTTCAGTGGCTTTGTTTAGTGGCTTTGTTCAGTGGCTTTGTTTAGTGGCTTTGTTTAATGGCTTTGTTCAGCGGCTTTGTATAGTGTAGTGGCTTTGTTTAGTGGCTATGTATAGTGGCTCTCACTGGGATCTTTTGCCGGTCATATACTATGAGACGTTCAGCCAGTCTCATATACTCCGAGTCCCAGCATTGTGATCTTATTCAGCCAGTCATATACTATGAGACCTTCTTCAGCCAGATCTTCTTCCGCCAGTCATATACTCTGGGTCCCAGTCATATACTCTCGCTGGGATCTTCTTCAGCCAGTCATATACTCTACTAATTAAGAGCAAAATATAGCTTCTTTCTGTTACAAAGGGGAGAAAGAGTTCTCTAATATTGAAAAGGAAGCGAATGTGCCCATTATTACCAGATTGAACGATTTCAGAGTTTTCCGCAAAATGCTCAAAAACGTCCCGATTGGAGCAAAATAGGGTTAAAAAGGAGAGAATTCTGACCAAAGCCTTTTTCTGTTATTTAAAGAGTAGAAACAGTTCCATAATGTTGAAAAGTAAACTAGTGTCAATTTTAACAAGAATGAGCTTCTTTGGTTAAAAAGGGTAAATTTCTCACCAAAACCCGTTTTCTGTCATTTAAATAGTGTAGAAACAGTTTCAAGTTTAAAAGAAAATTTTTAGCTCCAATTGAGACTTATTTGAGCGTTTTGTGGGAAAACAGTCTGAAATCGCTCATTCTTGGCAAAATGGGCACTTTAGCTTCCTTTTCAACATTATGGAAATGTTTCTACTCCTTAAATAACTTTTGCTAAGAAATGTCCCCTTTTTTTAATCTATTTTGGTCAAATTGATATGTTTTTGAGCATTTTGTGGAAAAACCGCTGAAAACATGCCCATTAGTTTCCTTTACAACATTATGGCTACTTTTTAAATGACAGAAAACGGCTTTTGGTCAGAAATTTCCCAATTAACCGTAAGAAGCTCTATTTTGCTCCAATTGGGACGTTTTTAGCATTTTTAAGAGAAACTATCTGAAATCCCTCATTTTGTCAAAATGGGCACATTAGTTTCCGTATCAACATTATTGAACTTGTCTATACTTTAAATTACAGAAAACTACTTTTGGTGACCCAAAGACCCACTATTTTGCTCCAATTGGGAGATTTTTGAGCGTTTTGAGGTCATTCTCGTCTTGAAGAAATCTCCCCTTTTTAACAGCATTTTGTGAAAAAAGGTCTGAAATCGCTCATTCCTATCAAAATGGACATATTAGCTTCCTTTTCTACATTATGGAACTGTTTCTACTCTTTAAATGCCAAAAATGGCTTTTGGTCAGAAATCTCCCTTTTTTTAACCGATCTTTTGAGAAGTTTTTGATCATTAAGCTCGAGTTGATTTTTTTGGGGCGTTTTGAGAAAAAACGGTGTGACCGCTAATTTTTTGGAAGATTAGTTTTCTTTTCAACATGGAACTTTGTACTCTTTAAATGACAGAAAACTGCTATTGATGAGAAATCTACCCTTTTTAACTATTTTGCTCCAAATGAGACATTTTTGAGAATTTTGAGGAAAAACCGTATGAAATCGCTCATTCTTAACAAAACATTATGAAGCCGTATGAAATCGCTCATTCTTAACAAAACATTATGAAGCCATTTCTACACTTTAACCGATTGCACGCCGTATTCCTAGTACCCGCGGGCAAATTATTCATGAATTAACGAGGTATTTTACTTATTATTTTTATATCTTCCGTTCTGCAGGGACTCCACCCATGAAACTTGGGTCATATTCAGCCACATGATAGCTCTACTTCCTGTAAAAAAATCGAGCCTTCCTTACCAACTGGGCAGAACTAACCAGCATTATAAAACCTTGTCATCTTCTTGGGGGTGAATATTTTCATATTTTCACACTATTATAGACACATTATAATGCCAACACAAGATGGAGCATCTATTTACAAACCCTCTACCAACTGCAAAGCCAGTGGGTTGTTTTCCCCATCAAAATGCTAACACATAATAATACAAAAAACAAATTATAAGAGAGTGAAAATGCTAACACATACTAGAATAAAAACATAATATAAAACACAATTATGTAAGGGAGTGTCTTGGGTAGAGCTCCGGTCTGGCTGTCACAGGTAGAGTAGAACTTGCTCAGTCTTGGGTATAGCTTGCTTGGTCTCCGGCATGATATTTCACCATGTTTTTATTCTACACAAACATGAGATACCAGGATAAGAATAACACTTGAATACTGGAGAGACGAGAGAAGTAGACGAAGGGACAGGGAACGAGAGAAGTAGACGAAGGGGCAGGGAACAAGAGAGAAGTAGACGAAGGAGCAGGGAACAAGAGAGAAGCACAGAAAGGAGCAGGGGGTGCATAAACATTACTGATAGTCCACCAAGGTATGGTATTTACGAAAACAGTCACGGCCTGTTGATCCACCACACAAAGGAACCTTACAAAAACAACACTGGGACCTTGCCTCATGCCTGTAACCTTTACTAATGCAAACTACACAGTGCTTCTTTGCACAGCACTGTGGGAAATGACCTAGTTTTAAATTGAGGCGATCTAGCTGACTATTTGCCTGACTACAATGTTGACCTGCACGCTGCCGAGAAGAGAAAGAAGAGAAAGAACCAATCAAAGATTTAGCTAGAACAATCCTAGCTTCTAGATAATTACCCTTCCTTACTGATATTGGAGCTCGGACAGAAGAAAACAAAATAAATGAATTCAATAAACAAGCTTCTATCAAATACGAAAAAACCCTTTTCCACCATCTCAAATTATAGTAGCCTATTCTCTGATCTGCTCTGTCCACACCTCTCATGAATGACTGATAATCAGGCAAACATGGGGGACATGGCAGATCCTCTCTAGAACCATCAATTTCCCATTATTATCAACATTCCTACAAAAGCTTTCATTTCCTCTATATTAGTATCTACCCATGGCCTGGAGAGACTAGCCATCCTAGAAACGTAACTGTTCGTCTCTGCTACTAGGAGTTTCCACACTTCAAGAGTAAAAAAAAAAGGTAAAATGCATCTAAAAATGTACTTGATGCACCAAGCAATGAAGAAGTTGGACCAGCTGTTGCTGTATAGTCCAATTTCAAAGGAGTTGGCTCCTTTATTTCCCACTTACCTGTGACCTCAGTTAGCCTAGAACCAGTGCCAGATGCTTGGGCAGAACCAGTGCCAGATGCTCGGACAGAACCAGTGCCAGATGCTCGGACAGAACCAGTGCCAGATGCTCGGACAGAACCAGTGCCAGATGCTCGCACACGCCTATAACCGCTGGCCCGCCTACTACCAGTACCTTTTGGAGGACCACTAGCAACACTTACGACTCCACTACCACTTGAGCTGCTTCCCCCTTGGCCAGTACTCCCTCGCCCGCCTCTCCCTCGGCCAGTACTCCCTCGCCCGCCTCTCCCTCGCACAACTCCAGCACCAGTCGTGTTCCCACGCCCTGTAGAGACTTCAGGCAAGGCTTCCTCATCCTCCAATGTAACAAAAGGAGTCATAGATGCCTCATCTCCACTCTCATCATCTGATGCTGTAGGAAAAGTAGTGGGGAGGGTGGGAAAAACAAGATATATATATATATATATCAAGTTTGTGGTCAACATTTGAAAATTCAAATGAAAATCAACAACTCAACAACTCCAACCTACACTCTTAGCTATAACTTTTTTCTATAACTATCCTGTCTGAATTTGGAATACCAACAGAATAAGCTAGTATTTGGCAATAGTACACTCTCAGTTGACTATGGTAAACAAAGGCTATGAAGCGCTAAGGTTAGAAGAAACTTACAATCGAGAAGTCCATCCAAGCGCGCCTCTTCTCTTAGAGCAACTGGATCCAGAGTGTTTCCTCGGTATGCATAGATGTCTTCACCTTCTTCCCCAACTGAATCTGACCCAGAATCGCCAGAATCGTCGGCTAAAAGTTGAGAAATAACGTCCTCACAGGAGAGCATCTTTGAGCAGTTTAAAAAAAAAGCTCGACCAACAAAAATGGCGTTCAACCGCGGGATTTTTGTTGCACGATGCATCAACCGGAAATAATCATTTTTGTGACGTTCTCTAGTCTACTAGGCATGTGCAGAACCCAACCGGGGCTGTTAGCTCGTAACGGTTCATTTTATATATTTTTGTGTGGCGAAGGATGTAAGGTCTCGCGCCATATGGCGCTTACGGCGTTTAATCGGTTAAATGAGAAATCTCCAGAAAACGCCACCAAACAAAAGCCACGAAACAAAAGCCACGAAAGAAAAACAAAATAAAAGCCACCAAACAAAAGCCACGAAATAAAAGCCACGAAACAAAAGCCATAAACAAAAGTAACGAAACAAAAGCCACGAAACAAAAGCCATGAAACAAAAGCCACGAAAAAAGCCACCAAACAAAAACCACCAAACAAAAGCCACCAAACAAAAACACCAAACAAAAGCCACCAAACAAAAGCCACCAAACAAAAGCCACCAAACAAAAGCCAACAAACAAAAGCCACCAAACAAAAACACCAAACAAAAGCCACCAAACAAAAGCCACCAAACAAAAGCCACCAAACAAAAGCCACCATATAAAAGCCAACAAACAAAAGCCACCAAACAAAAGCCACCAAACAAAAGCCAGCAAACAAAAGCCACCAAACAAAAGCCACCAAACAAAAGCCACCAAACAAAAGCCACGAAACAATAACCACCAAACAAAAGACACGAAACAAAAGCCACAAAGAAAAGCCATGAAACAAAATCGACAAAACAAAAGCCACGAAATAAAATCCACGAAACAAAAGCCACGAAACAAAAGTCACCAAACAAAAACCACCAAACAAAAGCCACGAAACTAAAGCCACGAAAGAAAAGCCACGAAACAAAAGCCACTGTCCAAAGCCACTCTATATCCAAAGCCACTCTATGTCCAAAGCCACTGTCCAAAGCCACTGTCCAAAGCCACTGTCCAAAGCCACTCTATGTCCAAAGCCACTGTCCAAAGCCACTGTCCAAAGCCAATGTCCAAAGCCACTCTATGTCCAAAGCCACTGTCCAAAGCCACTGTCCAAAGGCACTGTCCAAAGCCACTCTATGTCCAAAACCACTGTCCAAAGCCACTCTCCAAAGCCACTGTCCAAAGCCACTCTATGTCCAAAGCCACTGTCCAAAGCCACTCTCCAAAGCCACTGTCCAAAGCCACTCTATGTCCTAAGCCACTGTCCGAAGCCACTCTCCAAAGCCACTGTCCAAAGCCACTCTATGTCCAAAGCCACTCTATGTCCAAAGCCACTGTCCAAAGCCACTCTACAAAGCCACTGTCGAAAGTCATACTATGTCCAAAGCCACTGTCCAAAGCCACTCTCCAAAGCCACTCTCCAAAGCCACTCTATGTCCAAAGCCACTGTCCAAAGCCACTGTCCAAAGCCACTCTCTAAAGCTACTCTATGTCCAAAGCCACTGTCCAAAGCCACTCTCCTAAAGCCACTGTCCAAAGCCACTCTATGTCCAAAGCCACTGTCCAAAGCCACTCTCCAAAGCCACTCTCCAAAGGCACTCTATGTCCAAAGCCACCGTCCAAAGCCACTGTCCAAAGCCACTATCCAAAGCCACTCTATGTCCAAACCACTGTCCAAAGACTCTCCAAAGCCACGCTCCAAAGCCACTCTATGTCCAAAGCCACTGTCCAAAGCCACTGTCCAAAGCTATTCTCCAAAGCCACTCTATGTCCAAAGCCACTGTCCAAAGCCACTGTCCAAAGCCACTCTCCAAAGCCACTCAATGTCCAAAGCCACTGTCCAAAGCCACTGTCCAAAGTCACTGTCCAAAGCCACTCTATATCCAAAGCCACTGTCCAAAGCCACTGTCCAAAGGCACTGTCCAAAGCCACTCTATGTCCAAAGCCACTGTCCAAAGCCACTCTCCAAAGCCACTGTCCAAAGCCACTCTATGTCCAAAACCACTGTCCAAAGCCACTCTCCAAAGCCACTGTCCAAAGCCACTCTATGTCCAAAGCCACTGTCCAAAGCCACTCTCCAAAGCCACTCTATGTCCAAAGCTACTGTCCGAATCCACTCTCCAAAGCCACTGTCCAAAGCCACTCTATGTCCAAAGCCACTGTCCCAAGCCACTCTACAAAGCCACTCTCGAAAGTCACACTATGTCCAAAGCCACTGTCCAAAGCCACTCTATGTCCAAAGCCACTGTCCAAAGCCACTCTCCAAAGCCACTCTATGTCCAAAGCCACTGTCCAAAGCCACTCTCCAAAGCCACTCTCCAAAGCCACTCTACAAAGCCACTCTATCTCCAAAGCCACTGTCCAAAGACACTCTCCAAAGCCACTCTCCAAAGCCACTCTATGTCAAAAGCCACTGTCCAAAAATACTGTCGAAAGCCACTGTCTAAAGCCACTGTATGTCCAAAGCCACTGTCCAAAGCCACTGTCGAAAGCCACTGTCCAAAGCCACTCTATGTCCAAAGCCACTGTATAAAGCCACTGTCCAAAGCCACTGTCCAAAGCAACTCTATGTCCAAAGTCACTGTCCAAAGCCACTGTCCAAAGCCACTGTCCAAAGCCACTCTATGTCCAAAGCCACTGTCCAAAGCCACTGTCCAAAGCCACTGTCCAAAGCCACTCTATGTCAAAGCCACTGTCCCAAGCCACTCTCCAAAGCCACTGTCCAAAGCCACTCAATGTCCAAAGCCACTGTCCAAAGCCACTCTATGTCCAAAGTCACTGTGCAAAGCCACTCTCCAAAGCCACTGTCCAAAGCCACTCTATGTCCAAAGCCACTGTCCAAAGCCACTGTCCAAAGCCACTCTCCAAAGCCACTCTATGTCCAAAGCCACTGTCCAAAGCCACTCTCTAAAGCCACTCTCCAAAGCCACTCTATGTCCAAAGCCACTTTCCAAACACACTGTCCAAAGCCACTCTCCAAAGCCACTCTATGTCCAAAGCCACTGTCCAAAGCCACTCTCCAAAGCCACTCTCCAAAGCCACTCAATATCCAAAGCCACTGTACAATGCCACTGTCCAAAGCCACTCTCCAAAGCCACTCTATGTCCAAAGCCACTGTCCAAAGCCACTGTCCAAAGCCATTCTCCAAAGCCACTCTATCTCCAAAGCCACTGTCCAAAGACACTCTCCAAAGCCACTCTCCAAAGCCACTCTATGTCAAAAGCCACTGTCCAAAGCTACTGTCGAAAGCCACTGTCTAAAGCCACTGTATGTCCAAAGCCACTGTCGAAAGCCACTGTCGAAAGCCACTGTCCAAAGCCACTCTATGTCCAAAGCCACTGTATAAAGCCACTGTCCAAAGCCACTGTCCAAAGCAACTCTATGTCCAAAGCCACTGTCCAAAGCCACTGTCCAAAGCCACTGTCCAAAGCCACTCTATGTCCAAAGCCACTGTCCAAAGCCACTGTCCAAAGCCACTGTCCAAAGCCACTCTATGTCAAAGCCACTGTCCCAAGCCACTCTCCAAAGCCACTGTCCAAAGCCACTCAATGTCCAAAGCCACTGTCCAAAGCCACTCTATGTCCAAAGTCACTGTGCAAAGCCACTCTCCAAAGCCACTGTCCAAAGCCACTCTATGTCCAAAGCCACTGTCCAAAGCCACTGTCCAAAGCCACTCTATGTCCAAAGCCACTGTCCAAAGCCACTGTCCAAAGCCACTCTCCAAAGCCACTCTATGTCCAAAGCCACTGTCCAAAGCCACTCTCTAAAGCCACTCTCCAAAGCCACTCTATGTCCAAAGCCACTGTCCAAACACACTGTCCAAAGCCACTCTCCAAAGCCACTCTATGTCCAAAGCCACTGTCCAAAGCCACTCTCCAAAGCCACTTTCCAAAGCCACTCAATATCCAAAGCCACTGTACAATGCCACTGTCCAAAGCCACTCTCCAAAGCCACTCTATGTCCAAAGCCACTGTCCAAAGCCACTGTCCAAAGCCATTCTCCAAAGCCACTCTATGTCCAAAGCCACTGTCCAAAGCCACTCTCCAAAGCCACTGTCCAAAGCCACTGTATGTCCAAAGTCACTGTATGTCCAAAGCCACTGTATGTCCAAATCCACTGTCCAAAGCCACTGTATTTCCAAAGCCACTGTCCAAAGCCACTGTATGTCCAAAGCCACTGTATGTCCAAAGCCACTATACAAAGCCACTGTATGTCCAAAGCCACTGTATGTCCAAAGGCACTGTCCAAAGCCACTGTATGTCCAAAGCCACTGTATGTCCAAAGCCACTGTCTAAAGCCACTGTATGTCCAAAGCCACTGTCCAAAGCCACTGTATGTCTAAAGCCACTGTATGTCCAAAGCCACTGTCCAAAGCCACTGTATGTCCAAAGCCACTGTATGTCCAAAGCCACTGTCCAAAGCCACTGTATGTCCAAAGCCACTGTATGTCCAAAGCCACTGTCCAAAGCAACCGTATCTTCAAAGCCACTGTATGTCCAAAGCCACTGTCCAAAGCCACCGTATGTCCAAAGCCACTGTATGTCCAAAGCCACTCTCCAAAGCCACTCTCCAAAGCCACTCTATGTCCAAAGCCACTATCCAAAGCCACTCTCCAAAGCCACTCTCCAAAGCCACTCTTTGTCCAAAGCCACTGTCCAAAGCCACTCTCCAAAGCCACTGTATCTCCAAAGCCACTGTCCAAAGCCACTGTATGTCCAAAGCCTCTGTATGTCCAAAGCCACTGTCCAAAGCCACTGTATGTCCAAAGCCACTGTATGTCCAAAGCCACTGTATGTCCAAAGCCACTGTCCAAAGCCACTGTATGTCCAAAGCCACTGTATGTCCAAAGCCACTGTATGTCCAAAGCCACGGTATGTCCAAAGCCACTGTCCAAAGCCACCGTATGTCCAAATTTAGTGGCTTTGTTTGTTGGCCATGTTTATTGGTTTGTTTGGTGGCTTTGTTTAGTGGCCTTGTTTGGTGGCCATGTTTAGTGGCTTTGTTTAGTGGCCAAGTTTAGTGTCTTTGTTTAGTGGCCTTGTTTAGTGGCCTTGTTTAGTGGCCTTGTTTAGTGTCTTTGTTTAGTGGCCTAGTTATTGGCTTTGTTTGGTGGCCTCGTTTAGTGGCCTTGTTTAGTGGCCTTGTTTAGTTGCTTTGTTTAGTGTCCTTGTATATGGCTTTGTTTGGTGGCCTTGTTTAGTGGCTTAGTGGCTTTGTTTAGTGGCTTTGTTCAGTGGCCTTGTTAATGGCTTTGTTTATTTGCTTTGTTCAGTTTCTTTGTTCAGTGGCTTTTTTTAGTGGCTTTGTTTAGTGTCCTTGTTAATGGCTTTGTTTGGTGACCTTGTTTAGTGGCTTAGTGGCTTTGTTTATTGGCTTTGTTTAGTGGCTTTGTTCAGTGGCTTTGTTTAGTGTAGTGGCTTTGTTTAGTGGCTATGTATAGTGGCTCTCACTGGGATCTTTTGCCGGTCATATACTATGAGACGTTCAGCCAGTCTCATATACTCCGAGTCCCAGTCACATTGTGATCTTATTCAGCCAGTCATATACTATGAGACCTTCTTCAGCCAGTTCTTATTCCGCCAGTCATATACTCTGGGTCTCATTCATATACTCTCGCTGGGATCTTCTTCAGCCAGTCATATACTCTACTAATTAAGAGCAAAATATAGCTTCTTTCACAAAGGGGAGAAAGAGTTCTCTAATATTGAAAAGGAAGCGAATGTGCCCATTATTTCCAGATTGAACGATTTCAGAGTTTTTCCTCAAAACGCTCAAAAACGTCCCGGATTGGAGCATAATAGGGTTAAAAAGGAGAGAATTCAGACAAAAAGCCGTTTACTGTTATTTAAAGAGTAGAAAAGGTTCCATAATTTTGAAAAGTAAACTAATTTGTCAATTTTAACAAGAATGACCGAGCGATTTTAGCTTCTTTGGTTAAAAAGGGTAAATTTCCCACCAAAAGCCTTTTTC
Organism: Cladorhizidae sp. MBARI D1340-BT2; assembly: GCA_028752905.1. Taxonomy (NCBI): domain Eukaryota; kingdom Metazoa; phylum Porifera; class Demospongiae; order Poecilosclerida; family Cladorhizidae; species Cladorhizidae sp. MBARI D1340-BT2. The sequence continues at coordinate 26,777,291 of JAQNBH010000017.1, read as the reverse complement.
TGTCATTTAAATAAAGTAAAGAAGCAGTTTCATGTTTAAAAGAAAACTAATGTGCCCATTTTGATGAGAATGAGCAATTTCACACTTTTTCCTCAAAACGCTCAAAAACGTCCTAATTGGAACAAAATATTCATAAAGTGGAGAAATAATGTTCAAAACGAAGCTAATGTGCTATTTTGATAAGAATCAGCGATTTCATTCTGTTTTTCATAAAAAGCTCAAAAACGATCCAATAAAAAAGGGAGATTTCTCATTTAAAGTGTAGAAATGGCTTCATAATGTTGTAATGCAACATGTTTTGTTAAGAATGAGCGATTTCATACGGTTTTTCCTCAAAATTCTCAAAAATGTCTCATTTGGAGCAAAATAGTTAAAAAGGGTAGATTTCTCATCAATAGCAGTTTTCTGTCATTTAAAGAGTACAAACAGTTCCATGTTGAAAAGAAAACTAATCTTCCAAAAAATTAGCGGTCACACCGTTTTTTCTCAAAACGCCCAAAAAAAATCCACTCGAGCTTATTGATCAAAAACTTCTCAAAATATCGGTTTAAAAAAGGGAGATTTCTGACCAAAAGCCATTTTTGGCATTTAAAGAGTAGAAACAGTTCAATAATGTTGAAAAGGAAACTAATATGTCCATTTTGATAGGAATGAGCGATTTCAGACCTTTTTTCACAAAATGCTGTTAAAAAGGGGAGATTTCTTCAAGACAAGAATGACCTCAAAACGCTCAAAAATCTCCCAATTGGAGCAAAATAGTGGGTCTTTGGGCACCAAAAGTGGTTTTCTGTAATTTAAAGTATAGACAAGTTCAATAATGTTGATACGGAAACTAATGTGCCCATTTTGACAAAATGAGGGATTTCAGATAGTTTCTCTTCAAAATGCTCAAAACGTCCCAATTGGAGCAAAATAGAGCTTCTTACGGTTAATTGGGAAATTTCTGACCAAAAGCCGTTTTCTGTCATTTAAAAAGTAGCCATAATGTTGTAAAGGAAACTAATGGGCATGTTTTCAGCGGTTTTTCCACAAAATGCTCAAAAACATATCAATTTGACCAAAATAGATTAAAAAAAGGGGAGATTTCTTAGCAAAAGTCATTTAAAGAGTAGAAACATTTCCATAATGTTGAAAAGGAAGCTAAAGTGCCCATTTTGCCAAGAATGAGCGATTTCAGACTGTTTTCCCTCAAAACGCTCAAATAAGTCTCAATTGGAGCTAAAAAGGGTAGATATCACACCAAAAGCCTTTTTCTGTCATTTAAAGAATGGAAACAGTTCCATAATATTGAACCGGAAACTAATGTGACCATTTTAACAAGAATGAGCGATTTCGACAAATATTTCCCAATAGAGCAAAATGGAGCTTTTTTGGTTAAAAAGGAGAGATTTCTCTTTAAGTGTAGAAAAGTTCAATAATGTTGAAAATGAAACTAATTGCCCATTTTGACAGGAATGAGTGTTTTCCGAATTTTTCAGCAAAATAGAGCTTTCGTTTAAAAGGGGAGATTTCTGACTAAAATCCCTGTTTCTGTCATTTAAAGAGTAGAAATAGCTCCATAATGTTGTACAGGAAACTAATGCACCTATTTTGTTAAGAATGAGCGTTTTTTAACCGTTTTTCCTCTATTCGAGCAAATTAGAGTTTTTTTCAGTTAAAAAGGTTAGAAAAAGTCATTTAATGAGTAGAAACAGTTCCATAATGTTGAAAAGGAACTAATGTAACCATTTTGACAAGAATGAGCTTAAATACGCTCAAAACTTTCCAATTGGAGCAAACTATAGCTTCGTTTGGTTACAAAGGGGAGAAACAGTTCCATAATATTGAATAAGAAGCCATTTTGACATGAATGAGCGATTTCAGAGTTTTTCCTCAAAACGCTCAAAAATGTCCCGATAGGAGCAAATTAGGGTTAAAAAGTGAAGAATTCAGACCAAAATCCGTTTTCTATTATTTAAAGAGTAGAAACAGCTCCACAATGTTGAAAAGTAAACTAATGTGCCCACTTTGACAAGAATGAGCGATTTCAGACTGTTTATCCTAAAAACATTCAAAAACTATGCAACCTGGTAGAAATTACAGAAAAAGGGATTTTAGTCAGAAATCTCCCCTTTTAAACGAAAGCTCTATTTTGCTAAAAAATTCGGAAATCACTCATTCCTGTCAAAATGGGCAATTAGTTTCATTTTCAACATTATTGAACTTTTCTACACTTAAAGAGAAATCTCCCCTTTTTAACCAAAAAAGCTCCATTTTGCTCTATTGGGAAATATTTGTCCAAATCGCTCATTCTTGTTAAAATGGTCACATTAGTTTCCAGTTCAATATTATGCAACTGTTTCTATTCTTTAATATATATATATATAAACAGAATAACAAACAAACATTAACAAACAACAACAAACAAACATTAAAACAAAAAATCTTAATACACTACTTATAAAAAATAAAAAATAATCGTCATTACAACTAAAGCTGGTGCCCAGCACTGCTGCAGTGTTACCTCGCTGCACGGCTACTGCAATCCGCTGGGAAAGGAAAAAGGAGGAGCGGGGATCATCCGTTTCCTGTTTGAGACGGTTGCCTTAAATGACAGAAAAAGGCTTTTGGTGTGATATCTACCCTTTTTAGCTCCAATTGAGACTTATTTGAGCGTTTTGTGGGAAAACAGTCTGAAATCGCTCATTCTTGGCAAAATGGGCACTTTAGCTTCCTTTTCAACATTATGGAAATGTTTCTACTCCTTAAATAACTTTTGCTAAGAAATGTCCCCTTTTTTTAATCTATTTTGGTCAAATTGATATGTTTTTGAGCATTTTGTGGAAAAACCGCTGAAAACATGCCCATTAGTTTCCTTTACAACATTATGGCTACTTTTTAAATGACAGAAAACGGCTTTTGGTCAGAAATTTCCCAATTAACCGTAAGAAGCTCTATTTTGCTCCAATTGGGACGTTTTTAGCATTTTTAAGAGAAACTATCTGAAATCCCTCATTTTGTCAAAATGGGCACATTAGTTTCCGTATCAACATTATTGAACTTGTCTATACTTTAAATTACAGAAAACTACTTTTGGTGACCCAAAGACCCACTATTTTGCTCCAATTGGGAGATTTTTGAGCGTTTTGAGGTCATTCTCGTCTTGAAGAAATCTCCCCTTTTTAACAGCATTTTGTGAAAAAAGGTCTGAAATCGCTCATTCCTATCAAAATGGACATATTAGCTTCCTTTTCTACATTATGGAACTGTTTCTACTCTTTAAATGCCAAAAATGGCTTTTGGTCAGAAATCTCCCTTTTTTTAACCGATCTTTTGAGAAGTTTTTGATCATTAAGCTCGAGTTGATTTTTTTGGGGCGTTTTGAGAAAAAACGGTGTGACCGCTAATTTTTTGGAAGATTAGTTTTCTTTTCAACATGGAACTTTGTACTCTTTAAATGACAGAAAACTGCTATTGATGAGAAATCTACCCTTTTTAACTATTTTGCTCCAAATGAGACATTTTTGAGAATTTTGAGGAAAAACCGTATGAAATCGCTCATTCTTAACAAAACATTATGAAGCCGTATGAAATCGCTCATTCTTAACAAAACATTATGAAGCCATTTCTACACTTTAACCGATTGCACGCCGTATTCCTAGTACCCGCGGGCAAATTATTCATGAATTAACGAGGTATTTTACTTATTATTTTTATATCTTCCGTTCTGCAGGGACTCCACCCATGAAACTTGGGTCATATTCAGCCACATGATAGCTCTACTTCCTGTAAAAAAATCGAGCCTTCCTTACCAACTGGGCAGAACTAACCAGCATTATAAAACCTTGTCATCTTCTTGGGGGTGAATATTTTCATATTTTCACACTATTATAGACACATTATAATGCCAACACAAGATGGAGCATCTATTTACAAACCCTCTACCAACTGCAAAGCCAGTGGGTTGTTTTCCCCATCAAAATGCTAACACATAATAATACAAAAAACAAATTATAAGAGAGTGAAAATGCTAACACATACTAGAATAAAAACATAATATAAAACACAATTATGTAAGGGAGTGTCTTGGGTAGAGCTCCGGTCTGGCTGTCACAGGTAGAGTAGAACTTGCTCAGTCTTGGGTATAGCTTGCTTGGTCTCCGGCATGATATTTCACCATGTTTTTATTCTACACAAACATGAGATACCAGGATAAGAATAACACTTGAATACTGGAGAGACGAGAGAAGTAGACGAAGGGACAGGGAACGAGAGAAGTAGACGAAGGGGCAGGGAACAAGAGAGAAGTAGACGAAGGAGCAGGGAACAAGAGAGAAGCACAGAAAGGAGCAGGGGGTGCATAAACATTACTGATAGTCCACCAAGGTATGGTATTTACGAAAACAGTCACGGCCTGTTGATCCACCACACAAAGGAACCTTACAAAAACAACACTGGGACCTTGCCTCATGCCTGTAACCTTTACTAATGCAAACTACACAGTGCTTCTTTGCACAGCACTGTGGGAAATGACCTAGTTTTAAATTGAGGCGATCTAGCTGACTATTTGCCTGACTACAATGTTGACCTGCACGCTGCCGAGAAGAGAAAGAAGAGAAAGAACCAATCAAAGATTTAGCTAGAACAATCCTAGCTTCTAGATAATTACCCTTCCTTACTGATATTGGAGCTCGGACAGAAGAAAACAAAATAAATGAATTCAATAAACAAGCTTCTATCAAATACGAAAAAACCCTTTTCCACCATCTCAAATTATAGTAGCCTATTCTCTGATCTGCTCTGTCCACACCTCTCATGAATGACTGATAATCAGGCAAACATGGGGGACATGGCAGATCCTCTCTAGAACCATCAATTTCCCATTATTATCAACATTCCTACAAAAGCTTTCATTTCCTCTATATTAGTATCTACCCATGGCCTGGAGAGACTAGCCATCCTAGAAACGTAACTGTTCGTCTCTGCTACTAGGAGTTTCCACACTTCAAGAGTAAAAAAAAAAGGTAAAATGCATCTAAAAATGTACTTGATGCACCAAGCAATGAAGAAGTTGGACCAGCTGTTGCTGTATAGTCCAATTTCAAAGGAGTTGGCTCCTTTATTTCCCACTTACCTGTGACCTCAGTTAGCCTAGAACCAGTGCCAGATGCTTGGGCAGAACCAGTGCCAGATGCTCGGACAGAACCAGTGCCAGATGCTCGGACAGAACCAGTGCCAGATGCTCGGACAGAACCAGTGCCAGATGCTCGCACACGCCTATAACCGCTGGCCCGCCTACTACCAGTACCTTTTGGAGGACCACTAGCAACACTTACGACTCCACTACCACTTGAGCTGCTTCCCCCTTGGCCAGTACTCCCTCGCCCGCCTCTCCCTCGGCCAGTACTCCCTCGCCCGCCTCTCCCTCGCACAACTCCAGCACCAGTCGTGTTCCCACGCCCTGTAGAGACTTCAGGCAAGGCTTCCTCATCCTCCAATGTAACAAAAGGAGTCATAGATGCCTCATCTCCACTCTCATCATCTGATGCTGTAGGAAAAGTAGTGGGGAGGGTGGGAAAAACAAGATATATATATATATATATCAAGTTTGTGGTCAACATTTGAAAATTCAAATGAAAATCAACAACTCAACAACTCCAACCTACACTCTTAGCTATAACTTTTTTCTATAACTATCCTGTCTGAATTTGGAATACCAACAGAATAAGCTAGTATTTGGCAATAGTACACTCTCAGTTGACTATGGTAAACAAAGGCTATGAAGCGCTAAGGTTAGAAGAAACTTACAATCGAGAAGTCCATCCAAGCGCGCCTCTTCTCTTAGAGCAACTGGATCCAGAGTGTTTCCTCGGTATGCATAGATGTCTTCACCTTCTTCCCCAAATGAATCTGACCCAGAATCGCCAGAATCGTCGGCTAAAAGTTGAGAAATAACGTCCTCACAGGAGAGCATCTTTGAGCAGTTTAAAAAAAAAGCTCGACCAACAAAAATGGCGTTCAACCGCGGGATTTTTGTTGCACGATGCATCAACCGGAAATAATCATTTTTGTGACGTTCTCTAGTCTACTAGGCATGTGCAGAACCCAACCGGGGCTGTTAGCTCGTAACGGTTCATTTTATATATTTTTGTGTGGCGAAGGATGTAAGGTCTCGCGCCATATGGCGCTTACGGCGTTTAATCGGTTAAATGAGAAATCTCCAGAAAACGCCACCAAACAAAAGCCACGAAACAAAAGCCACGAAAGAAAAACAAAATAAAAGCCACCAAACAAAAGCCACGAAATAAAAGCCACGAAACAAAAGCCATAAACAAAAGTAACGAAACAAAAGCCACGAAACAAAAGCCATGAAACAAAAGCCACGAAAAAAGCCACCAAACAAAAACCACCAAACAAAAGCCACCAAACAAAAACACCAAACAAAAGCCACCAAACAAAAGCCACCAAACAAAAGCCACCAAACAAAAGCCAACAAACAAAAGCCACCAAACAAAAACACCAAACAAAAGCCACCAAACAAAAGCCACCAAACAAAAGCCACCAAACAAAAGCCACCATATAAAAGCCAACAAACAAAAGCCACCAAACAAAAGCCACCAAACAAAAGCCAGCAAACAAAAGCCACCAAACAAAAGCCACCAAACAAAAGCCACCAAACAAAAGCCACGAAACAATAACCACCAAACAAAAGACACGAAACAAAAGCCACAAAGAAAAGCCATGAAACAAAATCGACAAAACAAAAGCCACGAAATAAAATCCACGAAACAAAAGCCACGAAACAAAAGTCACCAAACAAAAACCACCAAACAAAAGCCACGAAACTAAAGCCACGAAAGAAAAGCCACGAAACAAAAGCCACTGTCCAAAGCCACTCTATATCCAAAGCCACTCTATGTCCAAAGCCACTGTCCAAAGCCACTGTCCAAAGCCACTGTCCAAAGCCACTCTATGTCCAAAGCCACTGTCCAAAGCCACTGTCCAAAGCCAATGTCCAAAGCCACTCTATGTCCAAAGCCACTGTCCAAAGCCACTGTCCAAAGGCACTGTCCAAAGCCACTCTATGTCCAAAACCACTGTCCAAAGCCACTCTCCAAAGCCACTGTCCAAAGCCACTCTATGTCCAAAGCCACTGTCCAAAGCCACTCTCCAAAGCCACTGTCCAAAGCCACTCTATGTCCTAAGCCACTGTCCGAAGCCACTCTCCAAAGCCACTGTCCAAAGCCACTCTATGTCCAAAGCCACTCTATGTCCAAAGCCACTGTCCAAAGCCACTCTACAAAGCCACTGTCGAAAGTCATACTATGTCCAAAGCCACTGTCCAAAGCCACTCTCCAAAGCCACTCTCCAAAGCCACTCTATGTCCAAAGCCACTGTCCAAAGCCACTGTCCAAAGCCACTCTCTAAAGCTACTCTATGTCCAAAGCCACTGTCCAAAGCCACTCTCCTAAAGCCACTGTCCAAAGCCACTCTATGTCCAAAGCCACTGTCCAAAGCCACTCTCCAAAGCCACTCTCCAAAGGCACTCTATGTCCAAAGCCACCGTCCAAAGCCACTGTCCAAAGCCACTATCCAAAGCCACTCTATGTCCAAACCACTGTCCAAAGACTCTCCAAAGCCACGCTCCAAAGCCACTCTATGTCCAAAGCCACTGTCCAAAGCCACTGTCCAAAGCTATTCTCCAAAGCCACTCTATGTCCAAAGCCACTGTCCAAAGCCACTGTCCAAAGCCACTCTCCAAAGCCACTCTATGTCCAAAGCCACTGTCCAAAGCCACTGTCCAAAGTCACTGTCCAAAGCCACTCTATATCCAAAGCCACTGTCCAAAGCCACTGTCCAAAGGCACTGTCCAAAGCCACTCTATGTCCAAAGCCACTGTCCAAAGCCACTCTCCAAAGCCACTGTCCAAAGCCACTCTATGTCCAAAACCACTGTCCAAAGCCACTCTCCAAAGCCACTGTCCAAAGCCACTCTATGTCCAAAGCCACTGTCCAAAGCCACTCTCCAAAGCCACTCTATGTCCAAAGCTACTGTCCGAATCCACTCTCCAAAGCCACTGTCCAAAGCCACTCTATGTCCAAAGCCACTGTCCCAAGCCACTCTACAAAGCCACTCTCGAAAGTCACACTATGTCCAAAGCCACTGTCCAAAGCCACTCTATGTCCAAAGCCACTGTCCAAAGCCACTCTCCAAAGCCACTCTATGTCCAAAGCCACTGTCCAAAGCCACTCTCCAAAGCCACTCTCCAAAGCCACTCTACAAAGCCACTCTATCTCCAAAGCCACTGTCCAAAGACACTCTCCAAAGCCACTCTCCAAAGCCACTCTATGTCAAAAGCCACTGTCCAAAAATACTGTCGAAAGCCACTGTCTAAAGCCACTGTATGTCCAAAGCCACTGTCCAAAGCCACTGTCGAAAGCCACTGTCCAAAGCCACTCTATGTCCAAAGCCACTGTATAAAGCCACTGTCCAAAGCCACTGTCCAAAGCAACTCTATGTCCAAAGTCACTGTCCAAAGCCACTGTCCAAAGCCACTGTCCAAAGCCACTCTATGTCCAAAGCCACTGTCCAAAGCCACTGTCCAAAGCCACTGTCCAAAGCCACTCTATGTCAAAGCCACTGTCCCAAGCCACTCTCCAAAGCCACTGTCCAAAGCCACTCAATGTCCAAAGCCACTGTCCAAAGCCACTCTATGTCCAAAGTCACTGTGCAAAGCCACTCTCCAAAGCCACTGTCCAAAGCCACTCTATGTCCAAAGCCACTGTCCAAAGCCACTGTCCAAAGCCACTCTCCAAAGCCACTCTATGTCCAAAGCCACTGTCCAAAGCCACTCTCTAAAGCCACTCTCCAAAGCCACTCTATGTCCAAAGCCACTTTCCAAACACACTGTCCAAAGCCACTCTCCAAAGCCACTCTATGTCCAAAGCCACTGTCCAAAGCCACTCTCCAAAGCCACTCTCCAAAGCCACTCAATATCCAAAGCCACTGTACAATGCCACTGTCCAAAGCCACTCTCCAAAGCCACTCTATGTCCAAAGCCACTGTCCAAAGCCACTGTCCAAAGCCATTCTCCAAAGCCACTCTATCTCCAAAGCCACTGTCCAAAGACACTCTCCAAAGCCACTCTCCAAAGCCACTCTATGTCAAAAGCCACTGTCCAAAGCTACTGTCGAAAGCCACTGTCTAAAGCCACTGTATGTCCAAAGCCACTGTCGAAAGCCACTGTCGAAAGCCACTGTCCAAAGCCACTCTATGTCCAAAGCCACTGTATAAAGCCACTGTCCAAAGCCACTGTCCAAAGCAACTCTATGTCCAAAGCCACTGTCCAAAGCCACTGTCCAAAGCCACTGTCCAAAGCCACTCTATGTCCAAAGCCACTGTCCAAAGCCACTGTCCAAAGCCACTGTCCAAAGCCACTCTATGTCAAAGCCACTGTCCCAAGCCACTCTCCAAAGCCACTGTCCAAAGCCACTCAATGTCCAAAGCCACTGTCCAAAGCCACTCTATGTCCAAAGTCACTGTGCAAAGCCACTCTCCAAAGCCACTGTCCAAAGCCACTCTATGTCCAAAGCCACTGTCCAAAGCCACTGTCCAAAGCCACTCTATGTCCAAAGCCACTGTCCAAAGCCACTGTCCAAAGCCACTCTCCAAAGCCACTCTATGTCCAAAGCCACTGTCCAAAGCCACTCTCTAAAGCCACTCTCCAAAGCCACTCTATGTCCAAAGCCACTGTCCAAACACACTGTCCAAAGCCACTCTCCAAAGCCACTCTATGTCCAAAGCCACTGTCCAAAGCCACTCTCCAAAGCCACTTTCCAAAGCCACTCAATATCCAAAGCCACTGTACAATGCCACTGTCCAAAGCCACTCTCCAAAGCCACTCTATGTCCAAAGCCACTGTCCAAAGCCACTGTCCAAAGCCATTCTCCAAAGCCACTCTATGTCCAAAGCCACTGTCCAAAGCCACTCTCCAAAGCCACTGTCCAAAGCCACTGTATGTCCAAAGTCACTGTATGTCCAAAGCCACTGTATGTCCAAATCCACTGTCCAAAGCCACTGTATTTCCAAAGCCACTGTCCAAAGCCACTGTATGTCCAAAGCCACTGTATGTCCAAAGCCACTATACAAAGCCACTGTATGTCCAAAGCCACTGTATGTCCAAAGGCACTGTCCAAAGCCACTGTATGTCCAAAGCCACTGTATGTCCAAAGCCACTGTCTAAAGCCACTGTATGTCCAAAGCCACTGTCCAAAGCCACTGTATGTCTAAAGCCACTGTATGTCCAAAGCCACTGTCCAAAGCCACTGTATGTCCAAAGCCACTGTATGTCCAAAGCCACTGTCCAAAGCCACTGTATGTCCAAAGCCACTGTATGTCCAAAGCCACTGTCCAAAGCAACCGTATCTTCAAAGCCACTGTATGTCCAAAGCCACTGTCCAAAGCCACCGTATGTCCAAAGCCACTGTATGTCCAAAGCCACTCTCCAAAGCCACTCTCCAAAGCCACTCTATGTCCAAAGCCACTATCCAAAGCCACTCTCCAAAGCCACTCTCCAAAGCCACTCTTTGTCCAAAGCCACTGTCCAAAGCCACTCTCCAAAGCCACTGTATCTCCAAAGCCACTGTCCAAAGCCACTGTATGTCCAAAGCCTCTGTATGTCCAAAGCCACTGTCCAAAGCCACTGTATGTCCAAAGCCACTGTATGTCCAAAGCCACTGTATGTCCAAAGCCACTGTCCAAAGCCACTGTATGTCCAAAGCCACTGTATGTCCAAAGCCACTGTATGTCCAAAGCCACGGTATGTCCAAAGCCACTGTCCAAAGCCACCGTATGTCCAAATTTAGTGGCTTTGTTTGTTGGCCATGTTTATTGGTTTGTTTGGTGGCTTTGTTTAGTGGCCTTGTTTGGTGGCCATGTTTAGTGGCTTTGTTTAGTGGCCAAGTTTAGTGTCTTTGTTTAGTGGCCTTGTTTAGTGGCCTTGTTTAGTGGCCTTGTTTAGTGTCTTTGTTTAGTGGCCTAGTTATTGGCTTTGTTTGGTGGCCTCGTTTAGTGGCCTTGTTTAGTGGCCTTGTTTAGTTGCTTTGTTTAGTGTCCTTGTATATGGCTTTGTTTGGTGGCCTTGTTTAGTGGCTTAGTGGCTTTGTTTAGTGGCTTTGTTCAGTGGCCTTGTTAATGGCTTTGTTTATTTGCTTTGTTCAGTTTCTTTGTTCAGTGGCTTTTTTTAGTGGCTTTGTTTAGTGTCCTTGTTAATGGCTTTGTTTGGTGACCTTGTTTAGTGGCTTAGTGGCTTTGTTTATTGGCTTTGTTTAGTGGCTTTGTTCAGTGGCTTTGTTTAGTGTAGTGGCTTTGTTTAGTGGCTATGTATAGTGGCTCTCACTGGGATCTTTTGCCGGTCATATACTATGAGACGTTCAGCCAGTCTCATATACTCCGAGTCCCAGTCACATTGTGATCTTATTCAGCCAGTCATATACTATGAGACCTTCTTCAGCCAGTTCTTATTCCGCCAGTCATATACTCTGGGTCTCATTCATATACTCTCGCTGGGATCTTCTTCAGCCAGTCATATACTCTACTAATTAAGAGCAAAATATAGCTTCTTTCACAAAGGGGAGAAAGAGTTCTCTAATATTGAAAAGGAAGCGAATGTGCCCATTATTTCCAGATTGAACGATTTCAGAGTTTTTCCTCAAAACGCTCAAAAACGTCCCGGATTGGAGCATAATAGGGTTAAAAAGGAGAGAATTCAGACAAAAAGCCGTTTACTGTTATTTAAAGAGTAGAAAAGGTTCCATAATTTTGAAAAGTAAACTAATTTGTCAATTTTAACAAGAATGACCGAGCGATTTTAGCTTCTTTGGTTAAAAAGGGTAAATTTCCCACCAAAAGCCTTTTTCTGTCATTTAAATAAAGTAAAGAAGCAGTTTCATGTTTAAAAGAAAACTAATGTGCCCATTTTGATGAGAATGAGCAATTTCACACTTTTTCCTCAAAACGCTCAAAAACGTCCTAATTGGAACAAAATATTCATAAAGTGGAGAAATAATGTTCAAAACGAAGCTAATGTGCTATTTTGATAAGAATCAGCGATTTCATTCTGTTTTTCATAAAAAGCTCAAAAACGATCCAATAAAAAAGGGAGATTTCTCATTTAAAGTGTAGAAATGGCTTCATAATGTTGTAATGCAACATGTTTTGTTAAGAATGAGCGATTTCATACGGTTTTTCCTCAAAATTCTCAAAAATGTCTCATTTGGAGCAAAATAGTTAAAAAGGGTAGATTTCTCATCAATAGCAGTTTTCTGTCATTTAAAGAGTACAAACAGTTCCATGTTGAAAAGAAAACTAATCTTCCAAAAAATTAGCGGTCACACCGTTTTTTCTCAAAACGCCCAAAAAAAATCCACTCGAGCTTATTGATCAAAAACTTCTCAAAATATCGGTTTAAAAAAGGGAGATTTCTGACCAAAAGCCATTTTTGGCATTTAAAGAGTAGAAACAGTTCAATAATGTTGAAAAGGAAACTAATATGTCCATTTTGATAGGAATGAGCGATTTCAGACCTTTTTTCACAAAATGCTGTTAAAAAGGGGAGATTTCTTCAAGACAAGAATGACCTCAAAACGCTCAAAAATCTCCCAATTGGAGCAAAATAGTGGGTCTTTGGGCACCAAAAGTGGTTTTCTGTAATTTAAAGTATAGACAAGTTCAATAATGTTGATACGGAAACTAATGTGCCCATTTTGACAAAATGAGGGATTTCAGATAGTTTCTCTTCAAAATGCTCAAAACGTCCCAATTGGAGCAAAATAGAGCTTCTTACGGTTAATTGGGAAATTTCTGACCAAAAGCCGTTTTCTGTCATTTAAAAAGTAGCCATAATGTTGTAAAGGAAACTAATGGGCATGTTTTCAGCGGTTTTTCCACAAAATGCTCAAAAACATATCAATTTGACCAAAATAGATTAAAAAAAGGGGAGATTTCTTAGCAAAAGTCATTTAAAGAGTAGAAACATTTCCATAATGTTGAAAAGGAAGCTAAAGTGCCCATTTTGCCAAGAATGAGCGATTTCAGACTGTTTTCCCTCAAAACGCTCAAATAAGTCTCAATTGGAGCTAAAAAGGGTAGATATCACACCAAAAGCCTTTTTCTGTCATTTAAAGAATGGAAACAGTTCCATAATATTGAACCGGAAACTAATGTGACCATTTTAACAAGAATGAGCGATTTCGACAAATATTTCCCAATAGAGCAAAATGGAGCTTTTTTGGTTAAAAAGGAGAGATTTCTCTTTAAGTGTAGAAAAGTTCAATAATGTTGAAAATGAAACTAATTGCCCATTTTGACAGGAATGAGTGATTTCCGAATTTTTCAGCAAAATAGAGCTTTCGTTTAAAAGGGGAGATTTCTGACTAAAATCCCTGTTTCTGTCATTTAAAGAGTAGAAATAGCTCCATAATGTTGTACAGGAAACTAATGCACCTATTTTGTTAAGAATGAGCGTTTTTTAACCGTTTTTCCTCTATTCGAGCAAATTAGAGTTTTTTTCAGTTAAAAAGGTTAGAAAAAGTCATTTAATGAGTAGAAACAGTTCCATAATGTTGAAAAGGAACTAATGTAACCATTTTGACAAGAATGAGCTTAAATACGCTCAAAACTTTCCAATTGGAGCAAACTATAGCTTCGTTTGGTTACAAAGGGGAGAAACAGTTCCATAATATTGAATAAGAAGCCATTTTGACATGAATGAGCGATTTCAGAGTTTTTCCTCAAAACGCTCAAAAATGTCCCGATAGGAGCAAATTAGGGTTAAAAAGTGAAGAATTCAGACCAAAATCCGTTTTCTATTATTTAAAGAGTAGAAACAGCTCCACAATGTTGAAAAGTAAACTAATGTGCCCACTTTGACAAGAATGAGCGATTTCAGACTGTTTATCCTAAAAACATTCAAAAACTATGCAACCTGGTAGAAATTACAGAAAAAGGGATTTTAGTCAGAAATCTCCCCTTTTAAACGAAAGCTCTATTTTGCTAAAAAATTCGGAAATCACTCATTCCTGTCAAAATGGGCAATTAGTTTCATTTTCAACATTATTGAACTTTTCTACACTTAAAGAGAAATCTCCCCTTTTTAACCAAAAAAGCTCCATTTTGCTCTATTGGGAAATATTTGTCCAAATCGCTCATTCTTGTTAAAATGGTCACATTAGTTTCCAGTTCAATATTATGCAACTGTTTCTATTCTTTAATATATATATATATAAACAGAATAACAAACAAACATTAACAAACAACAACAAACAAACATTAAAACAAAAAATCTTAATACACTACTTATAAAAAATAAAAAATAATCGTCATTACAACTAAAGCTGGTGCCCAGCACTGCTGCAGTGTTACCTCGCTGCACGGCTACTGCAATCCGCTGGGAAAGGAAAAAGGAGGAGCGGGGATCATCCGTTTCCTGTTTGAGACGGTTGCCTTAAATGACAGAAAAAGGCTTTTGGTGTGATATCTACCCTTTTTAGCTCCAATTGAGACTTATTTGAGCGTTTTGTGGGAAAACAGTCTGAAATCGCTCATTCTTGGCAAAATGGGCACTTTAGCTTCCTTTTCAACATTATGGAAATGTTTCTACTCCTTAAATAACTTTTGCTAAGAAATGTCCCCTTTTTTTAATCTATTTTGGTCAAATTGATATGTTTTTGAGCATTTTGTGGAAAAACCGCTGAAAACATGCCCATTAGTTTCCTTTACAACATTATGGCTACTTTTTAAATGACAGAAAACGGCTTTTGGTCAGAAATTTCCCAATTAACCGTAAGAAGCTCTATTTTGCTCCAATTGGGACGTTTTTAGCATTTTTAAGAGAAACTATCTGAAATCCCTCATTTTGTCAAAATGGGCACATTAGTTTCCGTATCAACATTATTGAACTTGTCTATACTTTAAATTACAGAAAACTACTTTTGGTGACCCAAAGACCCACTATTTTGCTCCAATTGGGAGATTTTTGAGCGTTTTGAGGTCATTCTCGTCTTGAAGAAATCTCCCCTTTTTAACAGCATTTTGTGAAAAAAGGTCTGAAATCGCTCATTCCTATCAAAATGGACATATTAGCTTCCTTTTCTACATTATGGAACTGTTTCTACTCTTTAAATGCCAAAAATGGCTTTTGGTCAGAAATCTCCCTTTTTTTAACCGATCTTTTGAGAAGTTTTTGATCATTAAGCTCGAGTTGATTTTTTTGGGGCGTTTTGAGAAAAAACGGTGTGACCGCTAATTTTTTGGAAGATTAGTTTTCTTTTCAACATGGAACTTTGTACTCTTTAAATGACAGAAAACTGCTATTGATGAGAAATCTACCCTTTTTAACTATTTTGCTCCAAATGAGACATTTTTGAGAATTTTGAGGAAAAACCGTATGAAATCGCTCATTCTTAACAAAACATTATGAAGCCGTATGAAATCGCTCATTCTTAACAAAACATTATGAAGCCATTTCTACACTTTAACCGATTGCACGCCGTATTCCTAGTACCCGCGGGCAAATTATTCATGAATTAACGAGGTATTTTACTTATTATTTTTATATCTTCCGTTCTGCAGGGACTCCACCCATGAAACTTGGGTCATATTCAGCCACATGATAGCTCTACTTCCTGTAAAAAAATCGAGCCTTCCTTACCAACTGGGCAGAACTAACCAGCATTATAAAACCTTGTCATCTTCTTGGGGGTGAATATTTTCATATTTTCACACTATTATAGACACATTATAATGCCAACACAAGATGGAGCATCTATTTACAAACCCTCTACCAACTGCAAAGCCAGTGGGTTGTTTTCCCCATCAAAATGCTAACACATAATAATACAAAAAACAAATTATAAGAGAGTGAAAATGCTAACACATACTAGAATAAAAACATAATATAAAACACAATTATGTAAGGGAGTGTCTTGGGTAGAGCTCCGGTCTGGCTGTCACAGGTAGAGTAGAACTTGCTCAGTCTTGGGTATAGCTTGCTTGGTCTCCGGCATGATATTTCACCATGTTTTTATTCTACACAAACATGAGATACCAGGATAAGAATAACACTTGAATACTGGAGAGACGAGAGAAGTAGACGAAGGGACAGGGAACGAGAGAAGTAGACGAAGGGGCAGGGAACAAGAGAGAAGTAGACGAAGGAGCAGGGAACAAGAGAGAAGCACAGAAAGGAGCAGGGGGTGCATAAACATTACTGATAGTCCACCAAGGTATGGTATTTACGAAAACAGTCACGGCCTGTTGATCCACCACACAAAGGAACCTTACAAAAACAACACTGGGACCTTGCCTCATGCCTGTAACCTTTACTAATGCAAACTACACAGTGCTTCTTTGCACAGCACTGTGGGAAATGACCTAGTTTTAAATTGAGGCGATCTAGCTGACTATTTGCCTGACTACAATGTTGACCTGCACGCTGCCGAGAAGAGAAAGAAGAGAAAGAACCAATCAAAGATTTAGCTAGAACAATCCTAGCTTCTAGATAATTACCCTTCCTTACTGATATTGGAGCTCGGACAGAAGAAAACAAAATAAATGAATTCAATAAACAAGCTTCTATCAAATACGAAAAAACCCTTTTCCACCATCTCAAATTATAGTAGCCTATTCTCTGATCTGCTCTGTCCACACCTCTCATGAATGACTGATAATCAGGCAAACATGGGGGACATGGCAGATCCTCTCTAGAACCATCAATTTCCCATTATTATCAACATTCCTACAAAAGCTTTCATTTCCTCTATATTAGTATCTACCCATGGCCTGGAGAGACTAGCCATCCTAGAAACGTAACTGTTCGTCTCTGCTACTAGGAGTTTCCACACTTCAAGAGTAAAAAAAAAAGGTAAAATGCATCTAAAAATGTACTTGATGCACCAAGCAATGAAGAAGTTGGACCAGCTGTTGCTGTATAGTCCAATTTCAAAGGAGTTGGCTCCTTTATTTCCCACTTACCTGTGACCTCAGTTAGCCTAGAACCAGTGCCAGATGCTTGGGCAGAACCAGTGCCAGATGCTCGGACAGAACCAGTGCCAGATGCTCGGACAGAACCAGTGCCAGATGCTCGGACAGAACCAGTGCCAGATGCTCGCACACGCCTATAACCGCTGGCCCGCCTACTACCAGTACCTTTTGGAGGACCACTAGCAACACTTACGACTCCACTACCACTTGAGCTGCTTCCCCCTTGGCCAGTACTCCCTCGCCCGCCTCTCCCTCGGCCAGTACTCCCTCGCCCGCCTCTCCCTCGCACAACTCCAGCACCAGTCGTGTTCCCACGCCCTGTAGAGACTTCAGGCAAGGCTTCCTCATCCTCCAATGTAACAAAAGGAGTCATAGATGCCTCATCTCCACTCTCATCATCTGATGCTGTAGGAAAAGTAGTGGGGAGGGTGGGAAAAACAAGATATATATATATATATATCAAGTTTGTGGTCAACATTTGAAAATTCAAATGAAAATCAACAACTCAACAACTCCAACCTACACTCTTAGCTATAACTTTTTTCTATAACTATCCTGTCTGAATTTGGAATACCAACAGAATAAGCTAGTATTTGGCAATAGTACACTCTCAGTTGACTATGGTAAACAAAGGCTATGAAGCGCTAAGGTTAGAAGAAACTTACAATCGAGAAGTCCATCCAAGCGCGCCTCTTCTCTTAGAGCAACTGGATCCAGAGTGTTTCCTCGGTATGCATAGATGTCTTCACCTTCTTCCCCAAATGAATCTGACCCAGAATCGCCAGAATCGTCGGCTAAAAGTTGAGAAATAACGTCCTCACAGGAGAGCATCTTTGAGCAGTTTAAAAAAAAAGCTCGACCAACAAAAATGGCGTTCAACCGCGGGATTTTTGTTGCACGATGCATCAACCGGAAATAATCATTTTTGTGACGTTCTCTAGTCTACTAGGCATGTGCAGAACCCAACCGGGGCTGTTAGCTCGTAACGGTTCATTTTATATATTTTTGTGTGGCGAAGGATGTAAGGTCTCGCGCCATATGGCGCTTACGGCGTTTAATCGGTTAAATGAGAAATCTCCAGAAAACGCCACCAAACAAAAGCCACGAAACAAAAGCCACGAAAGAAAAACAAAATAAAAGCCACCAAACAAAAGCCACGAAATAAAAGCCACGAAACAAAAGCCATAAACAAAAGTAACGAAACAAAAGCCACGAAACAAAAGCCATGAAACAAAAGCCACGAAAAAAGCCACCAAACAAAAACCACCAAACAAAAGCCACCAAACAAAAACACCAAACAAAAGCCACCAAACAAAAGCCACCAAACAAAAGCCACCAAACAAAAGCCAACAAACAAAAGCCACCAAACAAAAACACCAAACAAAAGCCACCAAACAAAAGCCACCAAACAAAAGCCACCAAACAAAAGCCACCATATAAAAGCCAACAAACAAAAGCCACCAAACAAAAGCCACCAAACAAAAGCCAGCAAACAAAAGCCACCAAACAAAAGCCACCAAACAAAAGCCACCAAACAAAAGCCACGAAACAATAACCACCAAACAAAAGACACGAAACAAAAGCCACAAAGAAAAGCCATGAAACAAAATCGACAAAACAAAAGCCACGAAATAAAATCCACGAAACAAAAGCCACGAAACAAAAGTCACCAAACAAAAACCACCAAACAAAAGCCACGAAACTAAAGCCACGAAAGAAAAGCCACGAAACAAAAGCCACTGTCCAAAGCCACTCTATATCCAAAGCCACTCTATGTCCAAAGCCACTGTCCAAAGCCACTGTCCAAAGCCACTGTCCAAAGCCACTCTATGTCCAAAGCCACTGTCCAAAGCCACTGTCCAAAGCCAATGTCCAAAGCCACTCTATGTCCAAAGCCACTGTCCAAAGCCACTGTCCAAAGGCACTGTCCAAAGCCACTCTATGTCCAAAACCACTGTCCAAAGCCACTCTCCAAAGCCACTGTCCAAAGCCACTCTATGTCCAAAGCCACTGTCCAAAGCCACTCTCCAAAGCCACTGTCCAAAGCCACTCTATGTCCTAAGCCACTGTCCGAAGCCACTCTCCAAAGCCACTGTCCAAAGCCACTCTATGTCCAAAGCCACTCTATGTCCAAAGCCACTGTCCAAAGCCACTCTACAAAGCCACTGTCGAAAGTCATACTATGTCCAAAGCCACTGTCCAAAGCCACTCTCCAAAGCCACTCTCCAAAGCCACTCTATGTCCAAAGCCACTGTCCAAAGCCACTGTCCAAAGCCACTCTCTAAAGCTACTCTATGTCCAAAGCCACTGTCCAAAGCCACTCTCCTAAAGCCACTGTCCAAAGCCACTCTATGTCCAAAGCCACTGTCCAAAGCCACTCTCCAAAGCCACTCTCCAAAGGCACTCTATGTCCAAAGCCACCGTCCAAAGCCACTGTCCAAAGCCACTATCCAAAGCCACTCTATGTCCAAACCACTGTCCAAAGACTCTCCAAAGCCACGCTCCAAAGCCACTCTATGTCCAAAGCCACTGTCCAAAGCCACTGTCCAAAGCTATTCTCCAAAGCCACTCTATGTCCAAAGCCACTGTCCAAAGCCACTGTCCAAAGCCACTCTCCAAAGCCACTCTATGTCCAAAGCCACTGTCCAAAGCCACTGTCCAAAGCTATTCTCCAAAGCCACTCTATGTCCAAAGCCACTGTCCAAAGCCACTGTCCAAAGCCACTCTCCAAAGCCACTCTATGTCCAAAGCCACTGTCCAAAGCCACTGTCCAAAGTCACTGTCCAAAGCCACTCTATATCCAAAGCCACTGTCCAAAGCCACTGTCCAAAGGCACTGTCCAAAGCCACTCTATGTCCAAAGCCACTGTCCAAAGCCACTCTCCAAAGCCACTGTCCAAAGCCACTCTATGTCCAAAACCACTGTCCAAAGCCACTCTCCAAAGCCACTGTCCAAAGCCACTCTATGTCCAAAGCCACTGTCCAAAGCCACTCTCCAAAGCCACTCTATGTCCAAAGCTACTGTCCGAATCCACTCTCCAAAGCCACTGTCCAAAGCCACTCTATGTCCAAAGCCACTGTCCCAAGCCACTCTACAAAGCCACTCTCGAAAGTCACACTATGTCCAAAGCCACTGTCCAAAGCCACTCTATGTCCAAAGCCACTGTCCAAAGCCACTCTCCAAAGCCACTCTATGTCCAAAGCCACTGTCCAAAGCCACTCTCCAAAGCCACTCTCCAAAGCCACTCTACAAAGCCACTCTATCTCCAAAGCCACTGTCCAAAGACACTCTCCAAAGCCACTCTATGTCAAAAGCCACTGTCCAAAAATACTGTCGAAAGCCACTGTCTAAAGCCACTGTATGTCCAAAGCCACTGTCCAAAGCCACTGTCGAAAGCCACTGTCCAAAGCCACTCTATGTCCAAAGCCACTGTATAAAGCCACTGTCCAAAGCCACTGTCCAAAGCAACTCTATGTCCAAAGCCACTGTCCAAAGCCACTGTCCAAAGCCACTGTCCAAAGCCACTCTATGTCCAAAGCCACTGTCCAAAGCCACTGTCCAAAGCCACTGTCCAAAGCCACTCTATGTCAAAGCCACTGTCCCAAGCCACTCTCCAAAGCCACTGTCCAAAGCCACTCAATGTCCAAAGCCACTGTCCAAAGCCACTCTATGTCCAAAGTCACTGTGCAAAGCCACTCTCCAAAGCCACTGTCCAAAGCCACTCTATGTCCAAAGCCACTGTCCAAAGCCACTGTCCAAAGCCACTCTCCAAAGCCACTCTATGTCCAAAGCCACTGTCCAAAGCCACTCTCTAAAGCCACTCTCCAAAGCCACTCTATGTCCAAAGCCACTTTCCAAACACACTGTCCAAAGCCACTCTCCAAAGCCACTCTATGTCCAAAGCCACTGTCCAAAGCCACTCTCCAAAGCCACTCTCCAAAGCCACTCAATATCCAAAGCCACTGTACAATGCCACTGTCCAAAGCCACTCTCCAAAGCCACTCTATGTCCAAAGCCACTGTCCAAAGCCACTGTCCAAAGCCATTCTCCAAAGCCACTCTATGTCCAAAGCCACTGTCCAAAGCCACTCTCCAAAGCCACTGTCCAAAGCCACTGTATGTCCAAAGTCACTGTATGTCCAAAGCCACTGTATGTCCAAATCCACTGTCCAAAGCCACTGTATTTCCAAAGCCACTGTCCAAAGCCACTGTATGTCCAAAGCCACTGTATGTCCAAAGCCACTATACAAAGCCACTGTATGTCCAAAGCCACTGTATGTCCAAAGGCACTGTCCAAAGCCACTGTATGTCCAAAGCCACTGTATGTCCAAAGCCACTGTCTAAAGCCACTGTATGTCCAAAGCCACTGTCCAAAGCCACTGTATGTCTAAAGCCACTGTATGTCCAAAGCCACTGTCCAAAGCCACTGTATGTCCAAAGCCACTGTATGTCCAAAGCCTCTGTCCAAAGCCACTGTATGTCCAAAGCCACTGTATGTCCAAAGCCACTGTCCAAAGCCACTGTATGTCCAAAGCCACTGTACAAAGCCACTGTCCAAATCCACTGTCCAAAGCCACTCTATGTCCAAATCCACTGTACAAAGCCACTGTCCAAAGCCACTGTCCAAAGCAATACTATGTCCAAAGCCACTGTTCAAAGCCACTGTCCAAAGCCACTGTCCAAAGCCACTCTATTTCCAAAGCCACTGCCCGAAGCTACTGTCCAAAGCCACTGTCCAAAGCCACTCTATGTCCAAAGCCACTGTCCAAAGCCACTCTCCAAAGCCACTGTCCAAAGCCACTGTATGTCCAATGCCACTGTATGTCCAAAGCTACTGTCCAAAGCCACTGTATGTCCAAAGCCACTGTATGTCCAAAGCCACTATCCAAAGCCACTGTGTGTCCAAAGCCACTGTATATCCAAAGCCACTGTGCAAAGCCACTGTATGTCCAAAGCCACTGTATGTCCAAAGCCACTGTCTAAAGCCACTGTATGTCCAAAGCCACTGTCCAAAGCCTCTGTATGTCCAAAGCCACTGTATGTCCAAAGCCACTGTCCATAGCCACTGTATGTCCAAAGCCACTGTATGTCCAAAGCCACTGTCCAAAGCCACTGTATGTCCAAAGCCACTGTATGTCCAAAGCCACTGTCCAAAGCCACTCTATGTCCAAAGCCACTCTATGTCCAAAGCTACTGTATGTCCAAAGCCACTGTTCAAAGCCACTGTATGTCCAAAGCCACTGTATGTCCAAAGCCACTGTCCAAATCCACCGTATGTCCAAATCCACGGTATGTCCAAAGCCACTGTCCAAAGCCACCGTATGTCCAAAGCCACTGTATGTCCAAAGCCACTGTCCAAAGCCACTGTATGTCCAAAGCCACTGTATGTCCAAAGCCACTGTCCAAAGCCACTGTATGTCCAAAGCCACTGTATGTCCAAAGCCACTGTCCAAAGCCACTGTATGTCCAAAGCCACTGTATGTCCAAAGCCACTGTCCAAAGCCACTGTATGTCCAAAGCCACTGTATGTCCAAAGCCACTGTCCAAAGCCACTGTATGTCCAAAGCCACTGTATGTCCAAAGCTACTGTCCAAAGCAACCGTATCTTCAAAGCCACTGTATGTCCAAAGCCACTGTCCAAAGCCACCGTATGTCCAAAGCCACTGTATGTCCAAAGCCACTCTCCAAAGCCACTCTCCAAAGCCACTCTATGTCCAAAGCCACTATCCAAAGCCACTCTCCAAAGCCACTCTCCAAAGCCACTCTTTGTCCAAAGCCACTGTCCAAAGCCACTCTCCAAAGCCACTGTATCTCCAAAGCCACTGTCCAAAGCCACTGTATGTCCAAAGCCTCTGTATGTCCAAAGCCACTGTCCAAAGCCACTGTATGTCCAAAGCCACTGTATGTCCAAAGCCACTGTATGTCCAAAGCCACTGTCCAAAGCCACTGTATGTCCAAAGCCACTGTATGTCCAAAGCCACTGTATGTCCAAAGCCACGGTATGTCCAAAGCCACTGTCCAAAGCCACCGTATGTCCAAATTTAGTGGCTTTGTTTGTTGGCCATGTTTATTGGTTTGTTTGGTGGCTTTGTTTAGTGGCCTTGTTTGGTGGCCATGTTTAGTGGCTTTGTTTAGTGGCCAAGTTTAGTGTCTTTGTTTAGTGGCCTTGTTTAGTGGCCTTGTTTAGTGGCCTTGTTTAGTGTCTTTGTTTAGTGGCCTAGTTATTGGCTTTGTTTGGTGGCCTCGTTTAGTGGCCTTGTTTAGTGGCCTTGTTTAGTTGCTTTGTTTAGTGTCCTTGTATATGGCTTTGTTTGGTGGCCTTGTTTAGTGGCTTAGTGGCTTTGTTTAGTGGCTTTGTTCAGTGGCCTTGTTAATGGCTTTGTTTATTTGCTTTGTTCAGTTTCTTTGTTCAGTGGCTTTTTTTAGTGGCTTTGTTTAGTGTCCTTGTTAATGGCTTTGTTTGGTGACCTTGTTTAGTGGCTTAGTGGCTTTGTTTATTGGCTTTGTTTAGTGGCTTTGTTCAGTGGCTTTGTTTAGTGTAGTGGCTTTGTTTAGTGGCTATGTATAGTGGCTCTCACTGGGATCTTTTGCCGGTCATATACTATGAGACGTTCAGCCAGTCTCATATACTCCGAGTCCCAGTCACATTGTGATCTTATTCAGCCAGTCATATACTATGAGACCTTCTTCAGCCAGTTCTTATTCCGCCAGTCATATACTCTGGGTCTCATTCATATACTCTCGCTGGGATCTTCTTCAGCCAGTCATATACTCTACTAATTAAGAGCAAAATATAGCTTCTTTCACAAAGGGGAGAAAGAGTTCTCTAATAAAGGAAGGGAATGTGCCCATTATTTCCAGATTGAACGATTTCAGAGTTTTTCCTCAAAACGCTCAAAAACGTCCCGGATTGGAGCATAATAGGGTTAAAAAGGAGAGAATTCAGACAAAAAGCCGTTTACTGTTATTTAAAGAGTAGAAAAGGTTCCATAATTTTGAAAAGTAAACTAATTTGTCAATTTTAACAAGAATGACCGAGCGATTTTAGCTTCTTTGGTTAAAAAGGGTAAATTTCCCACCAAAAGCCTTTTTCTGTCATTTAAATAAAGTAAAGAAGCAGTTTCATGTTTAAAAGAAAACTAATGTGCCCATTTTGATGAGAATGAGCAATTTCACACTTTTTCCTCAAAACACTCAAAAACGTCCTAATTGGAACAAAATATTCATAAAGTGGAGAAATAATGTTCAAAACGAAGCTAATGTGCTATTTTGATAAGAATGAGCGATTTCATTCTGTTTTTCATAAAAAGCTCAAAAACGATCCAATAAAAAAGGGAGATTTCTCATTTAAAGTGTAGAAATGGCTTCATAATGTTGTAATGCAACATGTTTTGTTAAGAATGAGCGATTTCATACGGTTTTTCCTCAAAATTCTCAAAAATGTCTCATTTGGAGCAAAATAGTTAAAAAGGGTAGATTTCTCATCAATAGCAGTTTTCTGTCATTTAAAGAGTACAAACAGTTCCATGTTGAAAAGAAAACTAATCTTCCAAAAAATTAGCAGTCACACCGTTTTTTCTCAAAACGCCCAAAAAAAATCCACTCGAGCTTAATGATCAAAAACTTCTCAAAAGATCGGTTAAAAAAAGGGAGATTTCTGACCAAAAGCCATTTTTGGCATTTAAAGAGTAGAAACAGTTCCATAATGTTGAAAAGGAAACTAATATGTCCATTTTGATAGGAATGAGCGATTTCAGACCTTTTTTCACAAAATGCTGTTAAAAAGGGGAGATTTCTTCAAGACAAGAATGACCTCAAAACGCTCAAAAAATCTCCCAATTGGAGCAAAATAGTGGGTCTTGGGGCACCAAAAGTGGTTTTCTGTAATGTAAAGTATAGACAAGTTCAATAATGTTGATACGGAAACTAATGTGCCCATTTTGACAAAATGAGGGATTTCAGATAGTTTCTCTTCAAAATGCTCAAAACGTCCCAATTGGAGCAAAATAGAGCTTCTTACGGTTAATTGGGAAATTTCTGACCAAAAGCCGTTTTCTGTCATTTAAAAAGTAGCCATAATGTTGTAAAGGAAACTAATGGGCATGTTTTCAGCGGTTTTTCCACAAAATGCTCAAAAACATATCAATTTGACCAAAATAGATTAAAAAAAGGGGAGATTTCTTAGCAAAAGTCATTTAAAGAGTAGAAACATTTCCATAATGTTGAAAAGGAAGCTAAAGTGCCCATTTTGCCAAGAATGAGCGATTTCAGACTGTTTTCCCTCAAAACGCTCAAATAAGTCTCAATTGGAGCTAAAAAGGGTAGATATCACACCAAAAGCCTTTTTCTGTCATTTAAAGAATGGAAACAGTTCCATAATATTGAACCGGAAACTAATGTGACCATTTTAACAAGAATGAGCGATTTCGACAAATATTTCCCAATAGAGCAATATGGAGCTTTTTTGGTTAAAAAGGGGAGATTTCTCTTTAAGTGTAGAAAAGTTCAATAATGTTGAAAATGAAACTAATTGCCCATTTTGACAGGAATGAGTGATTTCCGAATTTTTCAGCAAAATAGAGCTTTCGTTTAAAAGGGGAGATTTCTGACTAAAATCCCTGTTTCTGTCATTTAAAGAGTAGAAATAGCTCCATAATGTTGTAAAGGAAACTAATGCACCTATTTTGTTAAGAATGAGCGTTTTTTAACCGTTTTTCCTCTATTCGAGCAAATTAGAGTTTTTTTCAGTTAAAAAGGTTAGAAAAAGTCATTTAATGAGTAGAAACAGTTCCATAATGTTGAAAAGGAACTAATGTGACCATTTTGACAAGAATGAGCTTAAATACGCTCAAAACTTTCCAATTGGAGCAAACTATAGCTTCGTTTGGTTACAAAGGGGAGAAACAGTTCCATAATATTGAATAAGAAGCCATTTTGACATGAATGAGCGATTTCAGAGTTTTTCCTCAAAACGCTCAAAAACGTCCCGATAGGAGCAAATTAGGGTTAAAAAGTGAAGAATTCAGACCAAAATCCGTTTTCTATTATTTAAAGAGTAGAAACAGCTCCACAATGTTGAAAAGTAAACTAATGTGCCCACTTTGACAAGAATGAGCGATTTCAGACTGTTTATCCTAAAAACATTCAAAAACTATGCAACCTGGTAGAAATGACAGAAAAAGGGATTTTAGTCAGAAATCTCCCCTTTTAAACGAAAGCTCTATTTTGCTAAAAAATTCGGAAATCACTCATTCCTGTCAAAATGGGCAATTAGTTTCATTTTCAACATTATTGAACTTTTCTACACTTAAAGAGAAATCTCCCCTTTTTAACCAAAAAAGCTCCATTTTGCTCTATTGGGAAATATTTGTCGAAATCGCTCATTCTTGTTAAAATGGTCACATTAGTTTCCGGTTCAATATTATGGAACTGTTTCTATTCTTTAACCCTTTAACTGCGTTTGTCGACTATAGTCGCCTCAATTGAACTTCACGTAATTGCGGAGGGCGACTATAGTCGCCCGCTCCTTGCTAAATTATTAGTTGGATCTCGAGCATTGGCGCTAACTTAGCTTTGCGCATCATGGTTTTTTGGTGCGGTGATCGGCACCTTCTTGTTCTAGAGCAGACGTTTCTTACGTTGACTTGCCATTCTAAGCTTCTTACTTGCTTTTGCAGCGCCGACTATTCCAGCTCACAAATTCTTTCTCTTTTCCAATCTTGCTCACCTCGCCCAACCCTGAACTCTCAACTGTTTGCAAGCTCTGCGCAGTTCTAGTTGCTGAACTCCACCTTCTTGATCTCACAACTCCACCCTCCAAATTTACCCACAAGCTCCTCCCTGAAGAATTTCATTATTAGCAATTTTAGACTTTCCTCTGAACCCTAGACCTAATCAAGTTCATGGATGAACTAGATGGTGATATATATGAGTGATGGAGACTTTGATGGTTACCTTGAAGGAAAGTTATTTACTACAGCAAGAGCAATAAAATACAACAATATAAATAACCAATAAATATTCTTTTTATTATAGATGTTGGAGATGAAGATGAATGTGAAGAGGACGAGGTTCCAGGTGAAGAGGGCACGAGGTTCCAGGTGAAGAGGGCAAGGTTCCAGGTGAAGAGGGCAAGGTTCCAGGTGAAGAGGGCGAGGTTCCAGGTGAAGAGGGCAAGGTTCCAGGTGAAGAGGGTGAGGTTCCAGGTGAAGAGGGCGAGGTTCCAGGTGAAGAGGGCGAGGTTCCAGGTGAAGAGGAGGTTAAGATACGAGATGAACAGTGCGTGGTTCAAGGTGGGGGGCATGAGGTTCAATGTGATGGGTGGGATGATGTTAGTTTGCATGGTGAGGATGGAGCGGGAGGTGGTTATGACGTAGACGAGGAAGAAGGCGATGCAAGTGGCATGGTGGTATCTTCTGTTCTTCTGTTGGTGGGCCTAATAAGGTGTGGTCGAGCCTCTGGATGCTTTCGAGCAATTATTCACGTCAATATCATCAAGGATATCTGGTGTGAAACGAACCGGTTATGAGAAACAGTACTTGGCAAGTCACCAGCCGCACCTTGACGAACACCAACGAGCAAGAGAGCATGACTTCATCAGCCACCTATATATATATAGAGCAAGTTATGATGGCATACCACTAGTGTCCTCTCTCATTATATATATATATATTGAGCAAGTTATGATGGCGTGCCACTAGTGTCCTCTCTCATTATATATATATATAGAGCAAGTTATGATGGCGTGCCACTAGTGTCCTCTCTCATTATATATATATATATAGAGCAAGTTATGATGGCGTGCAACTAGTGTCCTCTCTCATTATATATATATAGAGAGCAAGTTATGATGGTGTGCCACTAGTGTCTTCTCTCATTATATATATATATATATTGAGCAAGTTATGATGGCGTGCCACTAGTGTCCTCTCTCATTATATATATATAGAGAGAGAGAGCAAGTTATGTATATATATATAGATGCCACTAGTGTCCTCTCTCATTATATATATATATATATTGAGCAAGTTATGATGGCGTGCCACTAGTGTTTTCTCTCATTATATATATATATATATATATATATATATTGAGCAAGTTATGATGGCGTGCCACTAGTGTCTTCTCTCATTATATATATATATATAGAGCAAGTTATGACCACTAGAGTCTTCTCTCATTATATATATATATATATATATTGAGCAAGTTATGATGGCGTGCCACTAGTGTCCTCTCTCATTATATATATATATATATAGAGCAAGTTATGATGGCGTGCCACTAGTGTTTTCTCTCATTATATATATATATATATATATATTGAGCAAGTTATGATGGCGTGCCACTAGTGTCTTCTCTCATTATATATATATATATTGAGCAAGTTATGATGGCGTGCCACTAGTGTCCTCTCTCATTATATATATATATTGAGCAAGTTATGATGGCGAGCCACTAGTGTCCTCTCTCAGTATATATATATATATATTGAGCAAGTTATGATGGCGTGCCACTAGTGTCCTCTCTCATTATATATATATATTGAGCAAGTTATGATGGCATGCCACTAGTGTCCTCTCTCATTATATATATATATATATAGAGCAAGTTATGATGGCGTGCCACTAGTGTCCTCTCTCATTATATATATATATTGAGTAAGTTATGATAGCGTGCCACTAGTGTCCTCTCTCATTATATATATATATAGAGCAAGTAATGATGGCGTGCCACTAGTGTCCTCTCTCATTATATATATATATTGAGCAAGTTATGATGGCGTGCCACTAGTGTCCTCTCTCATTATATATATATATTGAGCAAGTTATGATGGCGAGCCACTAGTGTCCTCTCTCGGTATATATATATATATATTGAGCAAGTTATGATGGCGTGCCACTAGTGTCCTCTCTCATTATATATATATATATTGAGCAAGTTATGATGGCATGCCACTAGTGTCCTCTCTCATTATATATATATATATATAGAGCAAGTTATGATGGCGTGCCACTAGTGTCCTCTCTCATTATATATATATATTGAGTAAGTTATGATAGTGTGCCACTAGTGTCCTCTCTCATTATATATATATAGAGAGCAAGTTATGATGGCGTGCCACTAGTGTCTTCTCTCATTATATATATATTGAGCAAGTTATGATGGCTTGCCACTAGTGTCCTCTCTCATTATATATATATATTGAGCAAGTTATGATGGCGTGCCACTAGTGTCCTCTCTCATTATATATATATATTGAGCAAGTTATGATGGTGTGCCACTAGTTTCCTCTCTCATTATATATATATAGAGAGCAAGTTATAATGGCGTGCCACTAGTGTCTTCTCTCATTATATATATATAGAGCAAGTTATCTACCTAGGCACAGCTTGTAATTGTAAGTAATGTAGCAAGTGAACTTCGATGAGAGCTAAGAAGTTGATTTACCCGCTAGGTTCACTGTTGTATCACTACAATTACTACCAGTAAAACAAACGCTAGCGCTAGCTAGAGCTACTGCTGGATAGAGCGACACTAGCTAGCTAGATCTACTGCTAGCTACAAATGAATGACGCTAGCGCTATCTAGATGGACTGCTGGCTACCAAAGAAACTAAAAGCTTGATTACTAAAAACGAAGGCTGGCTATACGGATCACAAAGCAAGCAAAAAGAAAGTAACTAAACAATTCTAATTACAGCTCACCATTTATCTTTACACGAAGAAAAATCCAGAGTCCAAGGTAGAGTTTATATTCTCCCCCAATCTTTGATGAGTCTTCAAGGCAACTTTTCGAACCCGGAAGAATAGAGAAAGGCGAAATAGAGGCGCATAAAGACAGGACACTCGCCAACACGTGGAGCAGCCATATTGTCCCAAAAATAGTCCCGCAAGGAGGGTGCGGTTCAATTATTGCGTTACGCACGCGTAGGGTTAATATATATATATATAAACAGAATAACAAACAAACATTAACAAACAACAACAAACAAACATTAAAACAAAAAATCTTAATACACTACTTATAAAAAATAAAAAATAATCGTCATTACAACTAAAGCTGGTGCCCAGCACAGCTGCAGTGTTACCTCGCTGCACGGCTACTGCAATCCGCTGGGAAAGGAAAAAGGAGGAGCGGGGATCATCCGTTTCCTGTTTGAGACGGTTGCCTTAAATGACAGAAAAAGGCTTTTGGTGTGATATCTACTCTTTTTAGCGCCAATTGAGACTTATTTGAGCGTTTTGTGGGAAAACAGTCTGAAATCGCTCATTCTTGGCAAAATGGGCACTTTAGCTTCCTTTTCAACATTATGGAAATGTTTCTACTCCTTAAATAACTTTTGCTAAGAAATCTCCCCTTTTTTAAATCTATTTTGGTCAAATTGATATGTTTTTGAGCATTTTGTGGAAAAACCGCTGAAAACATGCCCATTAGTTTCCTTTACAACATTATGGCTACTTTTTAAATGACAGAAAACGGCTTTTGGTCAGAAATTTCCCTATTAACCGTAAGAAGCTCTATTTTGCTCCAATTGGGACGTTTTTAGCATTTTGAAGAGAAACTATCTGAAATCCCTCATTTTGTCAAAATGGGCACATTAGTTTCCGTATCAACATTATTGAACTTGTCTATACTTTAAATTACAGAAAACCACTTTTGGTGACCCAAAGACCCACTATTTTGCTCCAATTGGGAGATTTTTTAGCGTTTTGAGGTCATTCTTGTCTTGAAGAAATCTCCCCTTTTTAACAGCATTTTGTGAAAAAAGGTCTGAAATCGCTCATTCCTATCAAAATGGACATATTAGCTTCCTTTTCTACATTATGGAACTGTTTCTACTCTTTAAATGCCAAAAATGGCTTTTGGTCAGAAATCTCCCTTTTTTTAACCGATCTTTTGAGAAGTTTTTGATCATTAAGCTCGAGTGGATTTTTTTGGGGCGTTTTGAGAAAAAACGGTGTGACCGCTAATTTTTTGGAAGATTAGTTTTCTTTTCAACATGGAACTGTTTGTACTCTTTAAATGACAGAAAACTGCTATTGATGAGAAATCTACCCTTTTTAACTATTTTGCTCCAAATGAGACATTTTTGAGAATTTTGAGGAAAAACCGTATGAAATCGCTCATTCTTAACAAAACATTATGAAGCCGTATGAAATCGCTCATTCTTAACAAACCATTATGAAGCCATTTCTACACTTTAAATGAGAAATCTCCAGAAAACGCCACCAAACAAAAGCCACGAAACAAAAGCCACGAAAGAAAAACAAAATAAAAGCCACCAAACAAAAGCCACGAAATAAAAGCCACGAAACAAAAGCCATAAACAAAAGTAACGAAACAAAAGCCACGAAACAAAAGCCATGAAACAAAAGCCACGAAAAAAGCTACCAAACAAAAACCACCAAACAAAAGCCACCAAACAAAAACACCAAACAAAAGCCACCAAACAAAAGCCACCAAACAAAAGCCACCAAACAAAAGCCAACAAACAAAAGCCACCAAACAAAAACACCAAACAAAAGCCACCAAACAAAAGCCACCAAACAAAAGCCACCAAACAAAAGCCACCATATAAAAGCCAACAAACAAAAGCCACCAAACAAAAGCCACCAAACAAAAGCCAGCAAACAAAAGCCACCAAACAAAAGCCACCAAACAAAAGCCACCAAACAAAAGCCACGAAACAAAAACCACCAAACAAAAGACACGAAACAAAAGCCACAAAGAAAAGCCATGAAACAAAATCGACAAAACAAAAGCCACGAAATAAAATCCACGAAACAAAAGCCACGAAACAAAAGTCACCAAACAAAAACCACCAAACAAAAGCCACGAAACAAAAGCCACGAAAGAAAAGCCACGAAACAAAAGCCACTGTCCAAAGCCACTCTATATCCAAAGCCACTCTATGTCCAAAGCCACTGTCCAAAGCCACTGTCCAAAGCCACTGTCCAAAGCCACTCTATGTCCAAAGCCACTGTCCAAAGCCACTGTCCAAAGCCAATGTCCAAAGCCACTCTATGTCCAAAGCCACTGTCCAAAGCCACTGTCCAAAGGCACTGTCCAAAGCCACTCTATGTCCAAAGCCACTATCCAAAGACACTCTCCAAAGCCACTGTCCAAAGCCACTCTCCAAAGCCACTGTCCAAAGCCACTCTATGTCCAAAACCACTGTCCAAAGCCACTCTCCAAAGCCACTGTCCAAAGCCACTCTATGTCCAAAGCCACTGTCCAAAGCCACTCTCCAAAGCCACTGTCCAAAGCCACTCTATGTCCTAAGCCACTGTCCGAAGCCACTCTCCAAAGCCACTGTCCAAAGCCACTCTATGTCCAAAGCCACTCTATGTCCAAAGCCACTGTCCAAAGCCACTCTACAAAGCCACTGTCGAAAGTCACACTATGTCCAAAGCCACTGTCCAAAGCCACTCTCCAAAGCCACTCTCCAAAGCCACTCTATGTCCAAAGCCACTGTCCAAAGCCACTGTCCAAAGCCACTCTCTAAAGCTACTCTATGTCCAAAGCCACTGTCCAAAGCCACTCTCCTAAAGCCACTGTCCAAAGCCACTCTATGTCCAAAGCCACTGTCCAAAGCCACTCTCCAAAGCCACTCTCCAAAGGCACTCTATGTCCAAAGCCACTGTCCAAAGCCACTGTCCAAAGCCACTATCCAAAGCCACTCTATGTCCAAACCACTGTCCAAAGACTCTCCAAAGCCACTCTCCAAAGCCACTCTATGTCCAAAGCCACTGTCCAAAGCCACTGTCCAAAGCTATTCTCCAAAGCCACTCTATGTCCAAAGCCACTGTCCAAAGCCACTGTCCAAAGCCACTCTCCAAAGCCACTCTATGTCCAAAGCCACTGTCCAAAGCCACTGTCCAAAGCCACTGTCCAAAGCCACTCTATGTCCAAAGCCACTGTCCAAAGCCACTCTATGTCCAAAGCCACTGTCCAAAGCCACTGTCCAAAGGCACTGTCCAAAGCCACTCTATGTCCAAAGCCACTGTCCAAAGCCACTCTCCAAAGCCACTGTCCAAAGCCACTCTATGTCCAAAACCACTTTCCAAAGCCACTCTCCAAAGCCACTGTCCAAAGCCACTCTATGTCCAAAGCCACTGTCCAAAGCCACTCTCCAAAGCCACTCTATGTCCAAAGCCACTGTCCGAAGCCACTCTCCAAAGCCACTGTCCAAAGCCACTCTATGTCCAAAGCCACTGTCCCAAGCCACTCTACAAAGCCACTCTCGAAAGTCACACTATGTCCAAAGCCACTGTCCAAAGCCACTCTATGTCCAAAGCCACTGTCCAAAGCCACTGTCCAAAGCCACTCTCCAAAGCCACTCTATGTCCAAAGCCACTGTCCAAAGCCACTCTCCAAAGCCACTCTCCAAAGCCACTCTATGTCCAAAGCCACTGTCCAAAGCCACTCTTCAAAGCCACTCTCCAAAGCCACTCTATGTCCCAAGCCACTGTCCAAAGCCACTGTCCAAAGCCACTCTCCAAAGCCATTCTATGTCCAAAGACACTGTCCAAAGACACTCTCCAAAGCCACTCTCCAAAGCCACTCTATGTCAAAAGCCACTGTCCAAAGCTACTGTCGAAAGCCACTGTCTAAAGCCACTGTATGTCCAAAGCCACTGTCCAAAGCCACGGTCGAAAGCCACTGTCCAAAGCCACTCTATGTCCAAAGCCACTGTATAAAGCCACTGTCCAAAGCCACTGTCCAAAGCAACTCTATGTCCAAAGCCACTGTCCAAAGCCACTGTCCAAAGCCACTGTCCAAAGCCACTCTATGTCCAAAGCCACTGTCCAAAGCCACTGTCCAAAGCCAATGTCCAAAGCCACTCTATGTCCAAAGCCACTGTCCAAAGCCACTGTCCAAAGGCACTGTCCAAAGCCACTCTATGTCCAAAGCCACTATCCAAAGCCACTCTCCAAAGCCACTGTCCAAAGCCACTCTCCAAAGACACTGTCCAAAGCCACTCTATGTCCAAAACCACTGTCCAAAGCCACTCTCCAAAGCCACTGTCCAAAGCCACTCTATGTCCAAAGCCACTGTCCAAAGCCACTCTCCAAAGCCACTGTCCAAAGCCACTCTATGTCCTAAGCCACTGTCCGAAGCCACTCTCCAAAGCCACTGTCCAAAGCCAATCTATGTCCAAAGCCACTCTATGTCCAAAGCCACTGTCCAAAGCCACTCTACAAAGCCACTGTCGAAAGTCACACTATGTCCAAAGCCACTGTCCAAAGCCACTCTCCAAAGCCACTCTCCAAAGCCACTCTATGTCCAAAGCCACTGTCCAAAGCCACTGTCCAAAGCCACTCTCTAAAGCTACTCTATGTCCAAAGCCACTGTCCAAAGCCACTCTCCTAAAGCCACTGTCCAAAGCCACTCTATGTCCAAAGCCACTGTCCAAAGCCACTCTCCAAAGCCACTCTCCAAAGGCACTCTATGTCCAAAGCCACTGTCCAAAGCCACTGTCCAAAGCCACTATCCAAAGCCACTCTATGTCCAAACCACTGTCCAAAGACTCTCCAAAGCCACTCTCCAAAGCCACTCTATGTCCAAAGCCACTGTCCAAAGCCACTGTCCAAAGCTATTCTCCAAAGCCACTCTATGTCCAAAGCCACTGTCCAAAGCCACTGTCCAAAGCCACTCTCCAAAGCCACTCTATGTCCAAAGCCACTGTCCAAAGCCACTGTCCAAAGCCACTGTCCAAAGCCACTCTATGTCCAAAGCCACTGTCCAAAGCCACTGTCCAAAGGCACTGTCCAAAGCCACTCTATGTCCAAAGCCACTGTCCAAAGCCACTCTCCAAAGCCACTGTCCAAAGCCACTCTATGTCCAAAACCACTGTCCAAAGCCACTCTCCAAAGCCACTGTCCAAAGCCACTCTATGTCCAAAGCCACTGTCCAAAGCCACTCTCCAAAGCCACTCTATGTCCAAAGCCACTGTCCGAAGCCACTCTCCAAAGCCACTGTCCAAAGCCACTCTATGTCCAAAGCCACTGTCCCAAGCCACTCTACAAAGCCACTCTCGAAAGTCACACTATGTCCAAAGCCACTGTCCAAAGCCACTCTATGTCCAAAGCCACTGTCCAAAGCCACTGTCCAAAGCTACTCTCCAAAGCCACTCTATGTCCAAAGCCACTGTCCAAAGCCACTCTCCAAAGCCACTCTCCAAAGCCACTCTATGTCCAATGCCACTGTCCAAAGCCACTCTTCAAAGCCACTCTCCAAAGCCACTCTATGTCCCAAGCCACTGTCCAAAGCCACTGTCCAAAGCCACTCTCCAAAGCCATTCTATGTCCAAAGCCACTGTCCAAAGACACTCTCCAAAGCCACTCTCCAAAGCCACTCTATGTCAAAAGCCACTGTCCAAAGCTACTGTCGAAAGCCACTGTCTAAAGCCACTGTATGTCCAAAGCCACTGTCCAAAGCCACTGTCGAAAGCCACTGTCCAAAGCCACTCTATGTCCAAAGCCACTGTATAAAGCCACTGTCCAAAGCCACTGTCCAAAGCAACTCTATGTCCAAAGCCACTGTCCAAAGCCACTGTCCAAAGCCACTGTCCAAAGCCACTCTATGTCCAAAGCCACTGTCCAAAGCCACTGTCCAAAGCCACTGTCCAAAGCCACTCTATGTCAAAGCCACTGTCCCAAGCCACTCTCCAAAGCCACTGTCCAAAGCCACTCAATGTCCAAAGCCACTGTCCAAAGCCACTCTATGTCCAAAGTCACTGTGCAAAGCCACTCTCCAAAGCCACTGTCCAAAGCCACTCTATGTCCAAAGCCACTGTCCAAAGCCACTGTCCAAAGCCACTCTCCAAAGCCACTCTATGTCCAAAGCCACTGTCCAAAGCCACTCTCTAAAGCCACTCTCCAAAGTCACTCTATGTCCAAAGCCACTGTCCAAACACACTGTCCAAAGCCACTCTCCAAAGCCACACTATGTCCAAAGCCACTGTCCAAAGCCACTCTCCAAAGCCACTCTCCAAAGCCACTCAATATCCAAAGCCACTGTACAATGCCACTATCCAAAGCCACTCTCCAAAGCCACTCTATGTCCAAAGCCACTGTCCAAAGCCACTGTCCAAAGCCATTCTCCAAAGCCACTCTATGTCCAAAGCCACTGTCCAAAGCCACTCTCCAAAGCCACTGTCCAAAGCCACTGTATGTCCAAAGTCACTGTATGTCCAAAGCCACTGTATTTCCAAAGCCACTGTATGTCCAAAGTCACTGTATGTCCAAAGCCACTGTATGTCCAAATCCACTGTCCAAAGCCACTGTATTTCCAAAGCCACTGTCCAAAGCCACTGTATGTCCAAAGCCACTGTATGTCCAAAGCCACTATACAAAGCCACTGTATGTCCAAAGCCACTGTATGTCCAAAGGCACTGTCCAAAGCCACTGTATGTCCAAAGCCACTGTATGTCCAAAGCCACTGTCTAAAGCCACTGTATGTCCAAAGCCACTGTCCAAAGCCACTGTATGTCTAAAGCCACTGTATGTCCAAAGCCACTGTCCAAAGCCACTGTATGTCCAAAGCCACTGTATGTCCAAAGCCACTGTCCAAAGCCACTGTATGTCCAAAGCCACTGTATGTCCAAAGCCACTGTCCAAAGCCACTGTATGTCCAAAGCCACTGTACAAAGCCACTATCCAAATCCACTGTCCAAAGCCACTCTATGTCCAAATCCACTGTACAAAGCCACTGTCCAAAGCCACTGTCCAAAGCAATACTATGTCCAAAGCCACTGTCCAAAGCCACTGTCCAAAGCTACTGTCCAAAGCCACTCTATTTCCAAAGCCACTGCCCGAAGCCACTGTCCAAAGCCACTGTCCAAAGCCACTCTATGTCCAAAGCCACTGTCCAAAGCCACTCTCCAAAGCCACTGTCCAAAGCCACTGTATGTCCAATGCCACTGTATGTCAAAAGCTACTATCCAAAGCCACTGTATGTCCAAAGCCACTGTATGTCCAAAGCCACTATCCAAAGCCACTGTATGTCCAAAGCCACTGTATATCCAAAGCCACTGTCCAAAGCCACTGTATGTCCAAAGCCACTGTATGTCCAAAGCCACTGTCTAAAGCCACTGTATGTCCAAAGCCACTGTCCAAAGCCTCTGTATGTCCAAAGCCACTGTATGTCCAAAGCCACTGTCCATAGCCACTGTATGTCCAAAGCCACTGTATGTCCAAAGCCACTGTCCAAAGCCACTGTATGTCCAAAGCCACTGTATGTCCAAAGCCACTGTCCAAAGCCACTCTATGTCCAAAGCCACTCTATGTCCAAAGCTACTGTATGTCCAAAGCCACTGTTCAAAGCCACTGTATGTCCAAAGCCACTGTATGTCCAAAGCCACTGTCCAAATCCACCGTATGTCCAAATCCACGGTATGTCCAAAGCCACTGTCCAAAGCCACCGTATGTCCAAAGCCACTGTATGTCCAAAGCCACTGTCCAAAGCCACTGTATGTCCAAAGCCACTGTATGTCCAAAGCCACTGTCCAAAGCCACTGTATGTCCAAAGCCACTGTATGTCCAAAGCCACTGTCCAAAGCCACTGTATGTCCAAAGCCACTGTATGTCCAAAGCCACTGTCCAAAGCCACTGTATGTCCAAAGCCACTGTATGTCCAAAGCCACTGTCCAAAGCCACTGTATGTCCAAAGCCACTGTATGTCCAAAGCTACTGTCCAAAGCAACCGTATCTTCAAAGCCACTGTATGTCCAAAGCCACTGTCCAAAGCCACCGTATGTCCAAAGCCACTGTATGTCCAAAGCCACTCTCCAAAGCCACTCTCCAAAGCCACTCTATGTCCAAAGCCACTATCCAAAGCCACTCGCCAAAGCCACTCTCCAAAGCCACTCTTTGTCCAAAGCCACTGTCCAAAGCCACTCTCCAAAGCCACTGTATCTCCAAAGCCACTGTCCAAAGCCACTGTATGTCCAAAGCCTCTGTATGTCCAAAGCCACTGTCCAAAGCCACTGTATGTCCAAAGCCACTGTATGTCCAAAGCCACTGTATGTCCAAAGCCACTGTCCAAAGCCACTGTATGTCCAAAGCCACTGTATGTCCAAAGCCACTGTATGTCCAAAGCCACTGTATGTCCAAAGCCACTGTCTAAAGCCACTGTATGTCCAAAGCCACTGTCCAAAGCCTCTGTATGTCCAAAGCCACTGTATGTCCAAAGCCACTGTCCATAGCCACTGTATGTCCAAAGCCACTGTATGTCCAAAGCCACTGTCCAAAGCCACTGTATGTCCAAAGCCACTGTATGTCCAAAGCCACTGTCCAAAGCCACTCTATGTCCAAAGCCACTGTATGTCCAAAGCCACTGTATGTCCAAAGCCACTGTCCAAAGCCACTGTATGTCCAAAGCCACTGTATGTCCAAAGCCACTGTCCAAAGCCACTGTATGTCCAAAGCCACTGTATGTCCAAAGCCACTGTCCAAAGCCACTGTATGTCCAAAGCCACTGTATGTCCAAAGCCACTGTCCAAAGCCACTGTATGTCCAAAGCCACTGTATGTCCAAAGCTACTGTCCAAAGCAACCGTATCTTCAAAGCCACTGTATGTCCAAAGCCACTGTCCAAAGCCACCGTATGTCCAAAGCCACTGTATGTCCTAAGCCACTCTCCAAAGCCACTCTCCAAAGCCACTCTATGTCCAAAGCCACTATCCAAAGCCACTCGCCAAAGCCACTCTCCAAAGCCACTCTTTGTCCAAAGCCACTGTCCAAAGCCACTCTCCAAAGCCACTGTATCTCCAAAGCCACTGTCCAAAGCCACTGTATGTCCAAAGCCTCTGTATGTCCAAAGCCACTGTCCAAAGCCACTGTATGTCCAAAGCCACTGTATGTCCAAAGCCACTGTATGTCCAAAGCCACTGTCCAAAGCCACTGTATGTCCAAAGCCACTGTATGTCCAAAGCCACTGTATGTCCAAAGCCACGGTATGTCCAAAGCCACTGTCCAAAGCCACCGTATGTCCAAATTTAGTGGCTTTGTTTGTTGGCCATGTTTATTGGTTTGTTTGGTGGCTTTGTTTAGTGGCCTTGTTTGGTGGCCATGTTTAGTGGCTTTGTTTAGTGGCCAAGTTTAGTGTCTTTGTTTAGTGGCCTTGTTTAGTGGCCTTGTTTAGTGGCCTTGTTTAGTGTCTTTGTTTAGTGGCCTAGTTATTGGCTTTGTTTGGTGGCCTCGTTTAGTGGCCTTGTTTAGTGGCCTTGTTTAGTTGCTTTGTTTAGTGTCCTTGTATATGGCTTTGTTTGGTGGCCTTGTTTAGTGGCTTAGTGGCTTTGTTTAGTGGCTTTGTTCAGTGGCCTTGTTAATGGCTTTGTTTATTTGCTTTGTTCAGTTTCTTTGTTCAGTGGCTTTTTTTAGTGGCTTTGTTTAGTGTCCTTGTTAATGGCTTTGTTTGGTGACCTTGTTTAGTGGCTTAGTGGCTTTGTTTATTGGCTTTGTTTAGTGGCTTTGTTCAGTGGCTTTGTTTAGTGTAGTGGCTTTGTTTAGTGGCTATGTATAGTGGCTCTCACTGGGATCTTTTGCCGGTCATATACTATGAGACGTTCAGCCAGTCTCATATACTCCGAGTCCCAGTCACATTGTGATCTTATTCAGCCAGTCATATACTATGAGACCTTCTTCAGCCAGTTCTTATTCCGCCAGTCATATACTCTGGGTCTCATTCATATACTCTCGCTGGGATCTTCTTCAGCCAGTCATATACTCTACTAATTAAGAGCAAAATATAGCTTCTTTCACAAAGGGGAGAAAGAGTTCTCTAATATTGAAAAGGAAGCGAATGTGCCCATTATTTCCAGATTGAACGATTTCAGAGTTTTTCCTCAAAACGCTCAAAAACGTCCCGGATTGGAGCATAATAGGGTTAAAAAGGAGAGAATTCAGACAAAAAGCCGTTTACTGTTATTTAAAGAGTAGAAAAGGTTCCATAATTTTGAAAAGTAAACTAATTTGTCAATTTTAACAAGAATGACCGAGCGATTTTAGCTCCTTTGGTTAAAAAGGGTAAATTTCCCACCAAAAGCCTTTTTCTGTCATTTAAATAAAGTAAAGAAGCAGTTTCATGTTTAAAAGAAAACTAATGTGCCCATTTTGATGAGAATGAGCAATTTCACTCTTTTTCCTCAAAACACTCAAAAACGTCCTAATTGGAACAAAATATTCATAAAGTGGAGAAATAATGTTCAAAACGAAGCTAATGTGCTATTTTGATAAGAATGAGCGATTTCATTCCGTTTTTCATAAAAAGCTCAAAAACGATCCAATAAAAAAGGGAGATTTCTCATTTAAAGTGTAGAAATGGCTTCATAATGTTGTAATGCAACATGTTTTGTTAAGAATGAGCGATTTCATACGGTTTTTCCTCAAAATTCTCAAAAATGTCTCATTTGGAGCAAAATAGTTAAAAAGGGTAGATTTCTCATCAATAGCAGTTTTCTGTCATTTAAAGAGTACAAACAGTTCCATGTTGAAAAGAAAACTAATCTTCAAAAAAATTAGCGGTCACACCGTTTTTTCTCAAAACGCCCAAAAAAAATCCACTCGAGCTTAATGATCAAAAACTTCTCAAAAGATCGGTTAAAAAAAGGGAGATTTCTGACCAAAAGCCATTTTTGGCATTTAAAGAGTAGAAACAGTTCCATAATGTTGAAAAGGAAACTAATATGTCCATTTTGATAAGGAATGAGCGATTTCAGACCTTTTTTCACAAAATGCTGTTAAAAAGGGGAGATTTCTTCAAGACAAGAATGACCTCAAAACGCTCAAAAAATCTCCCAATTGGAGCAAAATAGTGGGTCTTTGGGCACCAAAAGTTGTTTTCTGTAATTTAAAGTATAGACAAGTTCAATAATGTTGATACGGAAACTAATGTGCCCATTTTGACAAAATGAGGGATTTCAGATAGTTTCTCTTCAAAATG
Organism: Cladorhizidae sp. MBARI D1340-BT2; assembly: GCA_028752905.1. Taxonomy (NCBI): domain Eukaryota; kingdom Metazoa; phylum Porifera; class Demospongiae; order Poecilosclerida; family Cladorhizidae; species Cladorhizidae sp. MBARI D1340-BT2. The sequence goes on along the minus strand of JAQNBH010000017.1, from coordinate 26,736,325 downwards.
CTCAAAACGTCCCAATTGGAGCAAAATAGAGCTTCTTACGGTTAATTGGGAAATTTCTGACCAAAAGCCGTTTTCTGTCATTTAAAAAGTAGCCATAATGTTGTAAAGGAAACTAATGGGCATGTTTTCAGCGGTTTTTCCACAAAATGCTCAAAAACATATCAATTTGACCAAAATAGATTTAAAAAAGGGGAGATTTCTTAGCAAAAGTCATTTAAAGAGTAGAAACATTTCCATAATGTTGAAAAGGAAGCTAAAGTGCCCATTTTGCCAAGAATGAGCGATTTCAGACTGTTTTCCCTCAAAACGCTCAAATAAGTCTCAATTGGAGCTAAAAAGGGTAGATATCACACCAAAAGCCTTTTTCTGGAATTTAAAGAATGGAAACAGTTCCATAATATTGAACCGGAAACTAATGTGACCATTTTAACAAGAATGAGCGATTTCGACAAATATTTCCCAATAGAGCAAAATGGAGCTTTTTTGGTTAAAAAGGGGAGATTTCTCTTTAAGTGTAGAAAAGTTCAATAATGTTGAAAATGAAACTAATTGCCCATTTTGACAGGAATGAGTGATTTCCGAATTTTTCAGCAAAATAGAGCTTTCGTTTAAAAGGGGAGATTTCTGACTAAAATCCCTGTTTCTGTCATTTAAAGAGTAGAAATAGCTCCATAATGTTGTAAAGGAAACTAATGCAACTATTTTGTTAAGAATGAGCGTTTTTTAACCGTTTTTCCTCTATTCGAGCAAATTAGAGTTTTTTTCAGTTAAAAAGGTTAGAAAAAGTCATTTAATGAGTAGAAACAGTTCCATAATGTTGAAAAGGAACTAATGTGACCATTTTGACAAGAATGAGCTTAAATACGCTCAAAACTTTCCAATTGGAGCAAACTATAGCTTCGTTTGGTTACAAAGGGGAGAAACAGTTCCATAATATTGAATAAGAAGCCATTTTGACATGAATGAGCGATTTCAGAGTTTTTCCTCAAAACGCTCAAAAACGTCCCGATAGAGCAAATTAGGGTTAAAAAGTGAAGAATTCAGACCACCAAAATCCGTTTTCTATTATTTAAAGAGTAGAAACAGCTCCACAATGTTGAAAAGTAAACTAATGTGCCCACTTTGTCAAGAATGAGCGATTTCAGACTGTTTATCCTAAAAACATTCAAAAACTATGCAACCTGGTAGAAATGACAGAAAAAGGGATTTTAGTCAGAAATCTCCCCTTTTAAACGAAAGCTCTATTTTGCTAAAAAATTCGGAAATCACTCATTCCTGTCAAAATGGGCAATTAGTTTCATTTTCAACATTATTGAACTTTTCTACACTTAAAGAGAAATCTCCCCTTTTTAACCAAAAAAGCTCCATTTTGCTCTATTGGGAAATATTTGTCGAAATCGCTCATTCTTGTTAAAATGGTCACATTAGTTTCCGGTTCAATATTATGGAACTGTTTCTATTCTTTAATATATATATATATAAACAGAATAACAAACAAACATTAACAAACAACAACAAACAAACATTAAAACAAAAAATCTTAATACACTACTTATAAAAAATAAAAAATAATCGTCATTACAACTAAAGCTGGTGCCCAGCACAGCTGCAGTGTTACCTCGCTGCACGGCTACTGCAATCCGCTGGGAAAGGAAAAGGAGGAGCGGGGATCATCCGTTTCCTGTTTGAGACGGTTGCCTTAAATGACAGAAAAAGGCTTTTGGTGTGATATCTACCCTTTTTAGCTCCAATTGAGACTTATTTGAGCGTTTTGTGGGAAAACAGTCTGAAATCGCTCATTCTTGGCAAAATGGGCACTTTAGCTTCCTTTTCAACATTATGGAAATGTTTCTACTCCTTAAATAACTTTTGCTAAGAAATGTCCCCTTTTTTTAATCTATTTTGGTCAAATTGATATGTTTTTGAGCATTTTGTGGAAAAACCGCTGAAAACATGCCCATTAGTTTCCTTTACAACATTATGGCTACTTTTTAAATGACAGAAAACGGCTTTTGGTCAGAAATTTCCCAATTAACCGTAAGAAGCTCTATTTTGCTCCAATTGGGACGTTTTTAGCATTTTTAAGAGAAACTATCTGAAATCCCTCATTTTGTCAAAATGGGCACATTAGTTTCCGTATCAACATTATTGAACTTGTCTATACTTTAAATTACAGAAAACTACTTTTGGTGACCCAAAGACCCACTATTTTGCTCCAATTGGGAGATTTTTGAGCGTTTTGAGGTCATTCTTGTCTTGAAGAAATCTCCCCTTTTTAACAGCATTTTGTGAAAAAAGGTCTGAAATCGCTCATTCCTATCAAAATGGACATATTAGCTTCCTTTTCTACATTATGGAACTGTTTCTACTCTTTAAATGCCAAAAATGGCTTTTGGTCAGATATCTCCCTTTTTTTAACCGATCTTTTGAGAAGTTTTTGATCATTAAGCTCGAGTGGATTTTTTTTGGGCGTTTTGAGAAAAAACGGTGTGACAGCTAATTTTTTGGAAGATTAGTTTTCTTTTCAACATGGAACTTTGTACTCTTTAAATGACAGAAAACTGCTATTGATGAGAAATCTACCCTTTTTAACTATTTTGCTCCAAATGAGACATTTTTGAGAATTTTGAGGAAAAACCGTATGAAATCGCTCATTCTTAACAAAACATTATGAAGCCGTATGAAATCGCTCATTCTTAACAAAACATTATGAAGCCATTTCTACACTTTAAATGAGAAATCTCCAGAAAACGCCACCAAACAAAAGCCACGAAACAAAAGCCACGAAAGAAAAACAAAATAAAAGCCACCAAACAAAAGCCACGAAATAAAAGCCACGAAACAAAAGCCATAAACAAAAGTAACGAAACAAAAGCCACGAAACAAAAGCCATGAAACAAAAGCCACGAAAAAAGCCACCAAACAAAAACCACCAAACAAAAGCCACCAAACAAAAACACCAAACAAAAGCCACCAAACAAAAGCCACCAAACAAAAGCCACCAAACAAAAGCCAACAAACAAAAGCCACCAAACAAAAACACCAAACAAAAGCCACCAAACAAAAGCCACCAAACAAAAGCCACCAAACAAATGCCACCATATAAAAGCCAACAAACAAAAGCCACCAAACAAAAGCTACCAAACAAAAGCCAGCAAACAAAAGCCACCAAACAAAAGCCACCAAACAAAAGCCACCAAACAAAAGCCATGAAACAAAAACCACCAAACAAAAGACACGAAACAAAAGCCACAAAGAAAAGCCATGAAACAAAATCGACAAAACAAAAGCCACGAAATAAAATCCACGAAACAAAAGCCACGAAACAAAAGTCACCAAACAAAAACCACCAAACAAAAGCCACGAAATAAAAGCCACGAAAGAAAAGCCACGAAACAAAAGCCACTGTCCAAAGCCACTCTATATCCAAAGCCACTCTATGTCCAAAGCCACTGTCCAAAGCCACTGTCCAAAGCCACTGTCCAAAGCCACTCTATGTCCAAAGCCACTGTCCAAAGCCACTGTCCAAAGCCAATGTCCAAAGCCACTCTATGTCCAAAGCCACTGTCCAAAGCCACTGTCCAAAGGCACTGTCCAAAGCCACTCTATGTCCAAAGCCACTATCCAAAGCCACTCTCCAAAGCCACTGTCCAAAGCCACTCTCCAAAGCCACTGTCCAAAGCCACTCTATGTCCAAAGCCACTGTCCAAAGCCACTCTCCAAAGCCACTCTATGTCCAAAGCCACTGTCCGAAGCCACTCTCCAAAGCCACTGTCCAAAGCCACTCTATGTCCAAAGCCACTGTCCCAAGCCACTCTACAAAGCCACTCTCGAAAGTCACACTATGTCCAAAGCCACTGTCCAAAGCCACTCTCCAAAGCCACTCTATGTCCAAAGCCACTGTCCAAAGCCACTCTCCAAAGCCACTCTCCAAAGCCACTCAATATCCAAAGCCACTGTACAATGCCACTGTCCAAAGCCACTCTCCAAAGCCACTCTATGTCCAAAGCCACTGTCCAAAGCCACTGTCCAAAGCCATTCTCCAAAGACACTCTATGTCCAAAGCCACTGTCCAAAGCCACTCTCCAAAGCCACTGTCCAAAGCCACTGTATGTCCAAAGTCACTGTATGTCCAAAGCCACTGTATGTCCAAATCCACTGTCCAAAGCCACTGTATTTCCAAAGCCACTGTCCAAAGCCACTGTATGTCCAAAGCCACTGTATGTCCAAAGCCACTATACAAAGCCACTGTATGTCCAAAGCCACTGTATGTCCAAAGGCACTGTCCAAAGCCACTGTATGTCCAAAGCCACTGTATGTCCAAAGCCACTGTCTAAAGCCACTGTATGTCCAAAGCCACTGTCCAAAGCCACTGTATGTCTAAAGCCACTGTATGTCCAAAGCCACTGTCCAAAGCCACTGTATGTCCAAAGCCACTGTATGTCCAAAGCCACTGTCCAAAGCCACTGTATGTCCAAAGCCACTGTATGTCCAAAGCCACTGTCCAAAGCTACTGTATGTCCAAAGCCACTGTACAAAGCCACTGTCCAAATCCACTGTCGAAAGCCACTCTATGTCCAAATCCACTGTACAAAGCCACTGTCCAAAGCCACTGTCCAAAGCAATACTATGTCCAAAGCCAATGTCCAAAGCCACTGTCCAAAGCCACTGTCCAAAGCCACTCTATTTCCAAAGCCACTGCCCGAAGCCACTGTCCAAAGCCACTGTCCAAAGCCACTCTATGTCCAAAGCCACTGTCCAAAGCCACTCTCCAAAGCCACTGTCCAAAGCCACTGTATGTCCAAAGCCACTGTCCAAAGCCACTGTATGTCCAAAGCCACTGTCCAAAGCCACTGTATGTCCAAAGCCACTGTATGTCCAAAGCCACTGTCCAAAGCCACTGTATGTCCAAAGCCACTGTATGTCCAAAGCCACTGTCCAAAGCCACTCTATGTCCAAAGCCACTCTATGTCCAAAGCTACTGTATGTCCAAAGCCACTGTTCAAAGCCACTGTATGTCCAAAGCCACTGTATGTCCAAAGCCACTGTCCAAATCCACCGTATGTCCAAATCCACGGTATGTCCAAAGCCACTGTCCAAAGCCACCGTATGTCCAAAGCCACTGTATGTCCAAAGCCACTGTCCGAAGCCACTGTATGTCCAAAGCCACTGTATGTCCAAAGCCACTGTCCAAAGCCACTGTATGTCTAAAGCCACTGTATGTCCAAAGCCACTGTCCAAAGCCACTGTATGTCCAAAGCCACTGTATGTCCAAAGCCACTGTCCAAAGCCACTGTATGTCCAAAGCCACTGTATGTCCAAAGCCACTGTCCAAAGCCACTGTATGTCCAAAGCCACTGTATGTCCAAAGCTACTGTCCAAAGCAACCGTATCTTCAAAGCCACTGTATGTCCAAAGCCACTGTCCAAAGCCACCGTATGTCCAAAGCCACTGTATGTCCAAAGCCACTCTCCAAAGCCACTCTCCAAAGCCACTCTATGTCCAAAGCCACTATCCAAAGCCACTCGCCAAAGCCACTCTCCAAAGCCACTCTTTGTCCAAAGCCACTGTCCAAAGCCACTCTCCAAAGCCACTGTATCTCCAAAGCCACTGTCCAAAGCCACTGTATGTCCAAAGCCTCTGTATGTCCAAAGCCACTGTCCAAAGCCACTGTATGTCCAAAGCCACTGTATGTCCAAAGCCACTGTATGTCCAAAGCCACTGTCCAAAGCCACTGTATGTCCAAAGCCACTGTATGTCCAAAGCCACTGTATGTCCAAAGCCACGGTATGTCCAAAGCCACTGTCCAAAGCCACCGTATGTCCAAATTTAGTGGCTTTGTTTGTTGGCCATGTTTATTGGTTTGTTTGGTGGCTTTGTTTAGTGGCCTTGTTTGGTGGCCATGTTTAGTGGCTTTGTTTAGTGGCCAAGTTTAGTGTCTTTGTTTAGTGGCCTTGTTTAGTGGCCTTGTTTAGTGGCCTTGTTTAGTGTCTTTGTTTAGTGGCCTAGTTATTGGCTTTGTTTGGTGGCCTCGTTTAGTGGCCTTGTTTAGTGGCCTTGTTTAGTTGCTTTGTTTAGTGTCCTTGTATATGGCTTTGTTTGGTGGCCTTGTTTAGTGGCTTAGTGGCTTTGTTTAGTGGCTTTGTTCAGTGGCCTTGTTAATGGCTTTGTTTATTTGCTTTGTTCAGTTTCTTTGTTCAGTGGCTTTTTTTAGTGGCTTTGTTTAGTGTCCTTGTTAATGGCTTTGTTTGGTGACCTTGTTTAGTGGCTTAGTGGCTTTGTTTATTGGCTTTGTTTAGTGGCTTTGTTCAGTGGCTTTGTTTAGTGTAGTGGCTTTGTTTAGTGGCTATGTATAGTTGCTCTCACTGGGATCTTTTGCCGGTCATATACTATGAGACGTTCAGCCAGTCTCATATACTCCGAGTCCCAGTCACATTGTGATCTTATTCAGCCAGTCATATACTATGAGACCTTCTTCAGCCAGTTCTTATTCCGCCAGTCATATACTCAGGGTCTCATTCATATACTCTCGCTGGGATCTTCTTCAGCCAGTCATATACTCTACTAATTAAGAGCAAAATATAGCTTCTTTCACAAAGGGGAGAAAGAGTTCTCTAATATTGAAAAGGAAGCGAATGTGCCCATTATTTCCAGATTGAACGATTTCAGAGTTTTTCCTCAAAACGCTCAAAAACGTCCCGGATTGGAGCATAATAGGGTTAAAAAGGAGAGAATTCAGACAAAAAGCCGTTTACTGTTATTTAAAGAGTAGAAAAGGTTCCATAATTTTGAAAAGTAAACTAATTTGTCAATTTTAACAAGAATGACCGAGCGATTTAGGCTTCTTTGGTTAAAAAGGGTAAATTTCCCACCAAAAGCCTTTTTCTGTCATTTAAATAAAGTAAAGAAGCAGTTTCATGTTTAAAAGAAAACTAATGTGCCCATTTTGATGAGAATGAGCAATTTCACACTTTTTCCTCAAAACGCTCAAAAACGTCCTAATTGGAACAAAATATTCATAAAGTGGAGAAATAATGTTCAAAACGAAGCTAATGTGCTATTTTGATAAGAATGAGCGATTTCATTCTGTTTTTCATAAAAAGCTCAGAAACGATCCAATAAAAAAGGGAGATTTCTCATTTAAAGTGTAGAAATGGCTTCATAATGTTGTAATGCAACATGTTTTGTTAAGAATGAGCGATTTCATACGGTTTTTCCTCAAAATTCTCAAAAATGTCTCATTTGGAGCAAAATAGTTAAAAAGGGTAGATTTCTCATCAATAGCAGTTTTCTGTCATTTAAAGAGTACAAACAGTTCCATGTTGAAAAGAAAACTAATCTTCCAAAAAATTAGCGGTCACACCGTTTTTTCTCAAAACGCCCCCAAAAAATCCACTCGAGCTTAATGATCAAAAACTTCTCAAAAGATCGGTTTAAAAAAGGGAGATTTCTGACCAAAAGCCATTTTTGGCATTTAAAGATTAGAAACAGTTCCATAATGTTGAAAAGGAAACTAATATGTCCATTTTGATAGGAATGAGCGATTTCAGACCTTTTTTCACAAAATGCTGTTAAAAAGGGGAGATTTCTTCAAGACAAGAATGACCTCAAAACGCTAAAAAAATCTCCCAATTGGAGCAAAATAGTGGGTCTTTGGACACCAAAAGTGGTTTTCTGTAATTTAAAGTAGAGACAAGTTCAATAATGTTGATACGGAAACTAATGTGCCCATTTTGACAAAATGAGGGATTTCAGATAGTTTCTCTTCAAAATGCTCAAAACGTCCCAATTGCAGCAAAATAGAGCTTCTTACGGTTAATTGGGAAATTTCTGACCAAAAGCCGTTTTCTGTCATTTAAAAAGTAGCCATAATGTTGTAAAGGAAACTAATGGGCATGTTTTCAGCGGTTTTTCCACAAAATGCTCAAAAACATATCAATTTGACCAAAATAGATTAAAAAAAGGGGAGATTTCTTAGCAAAAGTCATTTAAAGAGTAGAAACATTTCCATAATCTTGAAAAGGAAGCTAAAGTGCCCATTTTGCCACGAATGAGCGATTTCAGACTGTTTTCCCTCAAAACGCTCAAATAAGTCTCAATTGGAGCTAAAAAGGGTAGATATCACACCAAAAGCCTTTTTCTGTCATTTAAAGAATGGAAACAGTTCCATAATATTGAACCGGAAACTAATGTGACCATTTTAACAAGAATGAGCGATTTCGACAAATATTTCCCAATAGAGCAAAATGGAGCTTTTTTGGTTAAAAAGGGGAGATTTCTCTTTAAGTGTAGAAAAGTTCAATAATGTTGAAAATGAAACTAATTGCCCATTTTGACAGGAATGAGTGATTTCCGAATTTTTCAGCAAAATAGAGCTTTCGTTTAAAAGAGGAGATTTCTGACTAAAATCCCTGTTTCTGTCATTTAAAGAGTAGAAATAGCTCCATAATGTTGTAAAGGAAACTAATGCACCTATTTTGTTAAGAATGAGCGTTTTTTAACCGTTTTTCCTCTATTCGAGCAAATTAGAGTTTTTTTCAGTTAAAAAGGTTAGAAAAAGTCATTTAATGAGTAGAAACAGTTCTATAATGTTGAAAAGGAACTAATGTGACCATTTTGACAAGAATGAGCTTAAATACGCTCAAAACTTTCCAATTGGAGCAAACTATAGCTTCGTTTGGTTACAAAGGGGAGAAACAGTTCCATAATATTGAATAAGAAGCCATTTTGACATGAATGAGCGATTTCAGAGTTTTTCCTCAAAACGCTCAAAAACGTCCCGATAGGAGCAAATTAGGGTTAAAACGTGAAGAATTCAGACCAAAATCCGTTTTCTATTATTTAAAGAGTAGAAACAGCTCCACAATGTTGAAAAGTAAACTAATGTGCCCACTTTGACAAGAATGAGCGATTTCAGACTGTTTATCCTAAAAACATTCAAAAACTATGCAACCTGGTAGAAATGACAGAAAAAGGGATTTTAGTCAGAAATCTCCCCTTTTAAACGAAAGCTCTATTTTGCTAAAAAATTCGGAAATCACTCATTCCTGTCAAAATGGGCAATTAGTTTCATTTTCAACATTATTGAACTTTTCTACACTTAAAGAGAAATCTCCCCTTTTTAACCAAAAAAGCTCCATTTTGCTCTATTGGGAAATATTTGTCGAAATCGCTCATTCTTGTTAAAATGGTCACATTAGTTTCCGGTTCAATATTATGGAACTGTTTCTATTCTTTAATATATATATATATAAACAGAATAACAAACAAACATTAACAAACAACAACAAACAAACATTAAAACAAAAAATCTTAATACACTACTTATAAAAAATAAAAAATAATCGTCATTACAACTAAAGCTGGTGCCCAGCACAGCTGCAGTGTTACCTCGCTGCACGGCTACTGCAATCCGCTGGGAAAGGAAAAAGGAGGAGCGGGGATCATCCGTTTCCTGTTTGAGACCGTTGCCTTAAATGACAGAAAAAGGCTTTTGGTGTGATATCTACTCTTTTTAGCTCCAATTGAGACTTATTTGAGCGTTTTGTGGGAAAACAGTCTGAAATCGCTCATTCTTGGCAAATTGGGCACTTTAGCTTCCTTTTCAACATTATGGAAATGTTTCTACTCCTTAAATAACTTTTGCTAAGAAATCTCCCCTTTTTTTAATCTATTTTGGTCAAATTGATATGTTTTTGAGCATTTTGTGGAAAAACCGCTGAAAAATGCCCATTAGTTTCCTTTACAACATTATGGCTACTTTTTAAATGACAGAAAACGGCTTTTGGTCAGAAATTTCCCTATTAACCGTAAGAAGCTCTATTTTGCTCCAATTCGGACGTTTTTAGCATTTTGAAGAGAAACTATCTGAAATCCCTCATTTTGTCAAAATGGGCACATTAGTTTCCGTATCAACATTATTGAACTTGTCTATACTTTAAATTACAGAAAACCACTTTTGGTGACCCAAAGACCCACTATTTTGCTTCAATTGGGAGATTTTTGAGCGTTTTGAGGTCATTCTTGTCTTGAAGAAATCTCCCCTTTTTAACAGCATTTTGTGAAAAAAGGTCTGAAATCGCTCATTCCTATCAAAATGGACATATTAGCTTCCTTTTCAACATTATGGAACTGTTTCTAATCTTTAAATGCCAAAAATGGCTTTTGGTCAGAAATCTCCCTTTTTTTAACCGATCTTTTGAGAAGTTTTTGATCATTAAGCTCGAGTGGATTTTTTTGGGGCGTTTTGAGAAAAAACGGTGTGACCGCTAATTTTTTGGAAGATTAGTTTTCTTTTCAACATGGAACTGTTTGTACTCTTTAAATGACAGAAAACTGCTATTGATGAGAAATCTACCCTTTTTAACTATTTTGCTCCAAATGAGACATTTTTGAGAATTTTGAGGAAAAACCGTATGAAATCGCTCATTCTTAACAAAACATGTTGCATTACAACATTATGAAGCCATTTCTACACTTTAAATGAGAAATCTCCCTTTTTTATTGGATCGTTTTTGAGCTTTTTATGAAAAACAGAATGAAATCGCTCATTCTTATTAAAATAGCACATTAGCTTCTTTTTGAACATTATTTCTCCACTTTATGAATATTTTGTTCCAATTGGGACGTTTTTGAGCGTTTTGAGGAAAAAGTGTGAAATTGCTCATTCTCATCAAAATGGGCACATTAGTTTTCTTTTAAACATGAAACTGCTTCTTTACTTTATTTAAATGACAGAAAAAGGCTTTTGGTGAGAAATTTACCCTTTTTAACCAAAGAAGCTAAAATCGCTCAGTCATTCTTGTTAAAATTGACAAATTAGTTTACTTTTCAACATTATGGAACTGTTTGTACTCTTTAAATGACAGAAAACTGCTATTGATGAGAAATCTACCCTTTTTAACTATTTTGCTCCAAATGAGACATTTTTGAGAATTTTGAGGAAAACCCGTATGAAATCGCTCATTCTTAACAAAACATGTTGCATTACAACATTATGAAGCCATTTCTACTCTTTAAATGAGAAATCTCCCTTTTTTATTGGATCGTTTTTGAGCTTTTTATGAAAAACAGAATGAAATCGCTCATTCTTATCAAAATAGCACATTAGCTTCTTTTTGAACATTATTTCTCCACTTTATGAATATTTTGTTCCAATTGGGACGTTTTTGAGCGTTTTGAGGAAAAAGTGTGAAATTGCTCATTCTCATCAAAATGGGCACATTAGTTTTCTTTTAAACATGAAACTGTTTCTTTACTTTATTTAAATGACAGAAAAAGGCTTTTGGTGAAAAAATTTACCCTTTTTAACCAAAGAAGCTAAAATCGCTCAGTCATTCTTGTTAAAATTGACAAATTAGTTTACTTTTCAACATTATGGAACTGTTTCTACTATTTAAATAACAGAAAACGGCTTTTGGTCAGAATTCTCTTCTATTTAACCCTATTTTGCTCCAATCCGGGACGTTTTTGAGCGTTTTGAGGAAAAACTCTGAAATCGTTCAATCTGGTAATAATGGGCACATTCGCTTCCTTTTCAATATTAGAGAACTCTTTCTCCCCTTTGTAACCGAAAGAAGCTATATTTTGCTCTTAATTAGTAGAGTATATGACTGGCTGAATTAGATCACAATGTGACTGGGACTCGGAGTATATGAGACTGGCTGAACGTCTCATAGTATATGACCGGCAAAAGATCCCAGTGAGAGCCAACTATACATAGCCACTAAACAAAGCCACTACACTAAATAAAGCCACTGAACAAAGCCACTAAGCCACTAAACAAGGCCACCTAACAAAGCCATTAACAAAGACACTAAACAAAGCCACTAAACAAAGCCACTGAACAAAGAAACTGAACAAAGCAAATAAACAAAGCCATTAACAAGGCCACTAAACAAAGCCACTAAGCCACTAAACAAGGCTACCTAACAAAGCCATTAACAAGAACACTAAACAAAGCCACTAAACAAGGCCACTAAACGAGGCCACCAAACAAAGCCATTAACTAGGCCACTAAACAAAGACACTAAACAAGGCCACTAATCAAGGCCACTAAACAAGGCCACTAACCAAGGCCACTAAACAAAGCCACTAAACTTGGCCACTAAACAAAGCCACTAAACATGGCCACCAAACATGGCCACTAAACAAAGCCACCAAACAAACCAATAAAAATGGCCAACAAACAAAGCCACTAAACATGGCCACCTAACAAATCCAAGAAACAAAAGCCACAAATCAAAAGCCACGAAACAAATTCCACCAAACAATAGCCACTAAACAAAAGCCACCACACAAAAGCCACCAAACAAAAGCCACAAAACAAAACCCACCAAACTAAAGCCACCAAACAAAAGCCACCAAAGAAAAACCACCAAAGTAAAGCCACCAAACAAAATCCACCAAATAAAAGCCACGAAACAAAAGCCACGAAAGAAAAACAAAATAAAAGCCACCAAACAAAAGCCACGAAATAAAAGCCACGAAACAAAAGCCATGAAACAAAAGCCACGAAAAAAGCCACCAAACAAAAACCACCAAACAAAAGCCACCAAACAAAAACACCAAACAAAAGCCACCAAACAAAAGCCACCAAACAAAAGCCACCAAACAAAAGCCAACAAACAAAAGCCACCAAACAAAAACACCAAACAAAAGCCACCAAACAAAAGCCACCAAACAAAAGCCACCAAACAAAAGCCACCATATAAAAGCCAACAAACAAAAGCCACCAAACAAAAGCCACCAAACAAAAGCCACCACACAAAAGCCACCAAACAAAAGCCACAAAACAAAACCCACCAAACTAAAGCCACCAAACAAAAGCCACCAAAGAAAAACCACCAAAGTAAAGCCACCAAACAAAAGCCACCAAACAAAAGCCACGAAACAAAAGCCACGAAAGAAAAACAAAATAAAAGCCACCAAACAAAAGCCACGAAATAAAAGCCACGAAACAAAAGCCATAAACAAAAGTAACGAAACAAAAGCCACGAAACAAAAGCCATGAAACAAAAGCCACGAAAAAAGCCTCCAAACAAAAACCACCAAACAAAAGCCACCAAACAAAAACACCAAACAAAAGCCACCAAACAAAAGCCACCAAACAAAAGCCACCAAACAAAAGCCAACAAACAAAAGCCACCAAACAAAAACACCAAACAAAAGCCACCAAACAAAAGCCACCAAACAAAAGCCACCAAACAAAAGCCACCATATAAAAGCCAACAAACAAAAGCCACCAAACAAAAGCCACGAAACAAAAGCCAGCAAACAAAAGCCACCAAACAAAAGCCACCAAACAAAAGCCACCAAACAAAAGCCACGAAACAAAACCCACCAAACAAAAGACACGAAACAAAAGCCACAAAGAAACCCATGAAACAAAATCGACAAAACAAAAGCCACGAAATAAAATCCACGAAACAAAAGCCACGAAACAAAAGTCACCAAACAAAAACCACCAAACAAAAGCCACGAAACAAAAGCCACGAAAGAAAAGCCACGAAACAAAAGCCACTGTCCAAAGCCACTCTATATCCAAAGCCACTCTATGTCCAAAGCCACTGTCCAAAGCCACTGTCCAAAGCCACTGTCCAAAGCCACTCTATGTCCAAAGCCACTGTCCAAAGCCACTGTCCAAAGCCAATGTCCAAAGCCACTCTATGTCCAAAGCCACTGTCCAAAGCCACTGTCCAAAGGCACTGTCCAAAGCCACTCTATGTCCAAAGCCACTGTCCAAAGCCACTCTCCAAAGCCACTGTCCAAAGCCACTGTCCAAAGCCACTGTCCAAAGCCACTGTCCAAAGCCACTCTATGTCCAAAGCCACTGTCCAAAGCCACTGTCCAAAGCCAATGTCCAAAGCCACTCTATGTCCAAAGCCCTGTCCAAAGCCACTGTCCAAAGGCACTGTCCAAAGCCACTCTATGTCCAAAGCCACTGTCCAAAGCCACTCTCCAAAGCCACTGTCCAAAGCCACTCTCCAAAGCCACTGTCCAAAGCCACTCTATGTCCAAAACCACTGTCCAAAGCCACTCTCCAAAGCCACTGTCCAAAGCCACTCTATGTCCAAAGCCACTGTCCAAAGCCACTCTCCAAAGCCACTGTCCAAAGCCACTCTATGTCCTAAGCCACTGTCCGAAGCCACTCTCCAAAGCCACTGTCCAAAGCCACTCTATGTCCAAAGCCACTCTATGTCCAAAGCCACTGTCCAAAGCCACTCTACAAAGCCACTGTCGAAAGTCACACTATGTCCAAAGCCACTGTCCAAAGCCACTCTCCAAAGCCACTCTCCAAAGCCACTCTATGTCCAAAGCCACTGTCCAAAGCCACTGTCCAAAGCCACTCTCTAAAGCTACTCTATGTCCAAAGCCACTGTCCAAAGCCACTCTCCTAAAGCCACTGTCCAATCCCACTCTATGTCCAAAGCCACTGTCCAAAGCCACTCTCCAAAGCCACTCTCCAAAGGCACTCTATGTCCAAAGCCACTGTCCAAAGCCACTGTCCAAAGCCACTATCCAAAGCCACTCTATGTCCAAACCACTGTCCAAAGACTCTCCAAAGCCACTCTCCAAAGCCACTCTATGTCCAAAGCCACTGTCCAAAGCCACTGTCCAAAGCTATTCTCCAAAGCCACTCTATGTCCAAAGCCACTGTCCAAAGCCACTGTCCAAAGCCACTCTCCAAAGCCACTCTATGTCCAAAGCCACTGTCCAAAGCCACTGTCCAAAGCCACTGTCCAAAGCCACTCTATGTCCAAAGCCACTGTCCAAAGCCACTGTCCAAAGGCACTGTCCAAAGCCACTCTATGTCCAAAGCCACTGTCCAAAGCCACTCTCCAAAGCCACTGTCCAAAGCCACTCTATGTCCAAAACCACTGTCCAAAGCCACTCTCCAAAGCCACTGTCCAAAGCCACTCTATGTCCAAAGCCACTGTCCAAAGCCACTCTCCAAAGCCACTCTATGTCCAAAGCCACTGTCCGAAGCCACTCTCCAAAGCCACTGTCCAAAGCCACTCTATGTCCAAAGCCACTGTCCCAAGCCACTCTACAAAGCCACTCTCGAAAGTCACACTATGTCACAAAGCCACTGTCCAAAGCCACTCTATGTCCAAAGCCACTGTCCAAAGCTACTGTCCAAAGCCACTCTCCAAAGCCACTCTATGTCCAAAGCCACTGTCCAAAGCCACTCTCCAAAGCCACTCTCCAAAGCCACCCTATGTCCAAAGCCACTGTCCAAAGCCACTCTTCAAAGCCACTCTCCAAAGCCACTCTCTGTCCCAAGCCACTGTCCAAAGCCACTGTCCAAAGCCACTTTACAAAGCCACTCTATCTCCAAAGCCACTCTTCAAAGACACTCTCCAAAGCCACTCTCCAAAGCCACTCTATGTCAAAAGCTACTGTCCAAAGCTACTGTCGAAAGCCACTGTCTAAAGCCACTGTATGTCCAAAGCCACTGTCCAAAGCCACTGTCGAAAGCCACTGTCCAAAGCCACTCTATGTCCAAAGCCACTGTATAAAGCCACTGTCCAAAGCCACTGTCCAAAGCAACTCTATGTCCAAAGCCACTGTCCAAAGCCACTGTCCAAAGCCACTGTCCAAAGCCACTCTATGTCCAAAGCCACTGTCCAAAGCCACTGTCCAAAGCCACTGTCCAAAGCCACTCTATGTCAAAGCCACTGTCCCAAGCCACTCTCCAAAGCCACTGTCCAAAGCCACTCAATGTCCAAAGCCACTGTCCAAAGCCACTCTATGTCCAAAGTCACTGTGCAAAGCCACTCTCCAAAGCCACTGTCCAAAGCCACTCTATGTCCAAAGCCACTGTCCAAAGCCACTGTCCAAAGCCACTCTCCAAAGCTACTCTATGTCCAAAGCCACTGTCCAAAGCCACTCTCTAAAGCCACTCTCCAAAGCCACTCTATGTCCAAAGCCACTGTCCAAACACACTGTCCAAAGCCACTCTCCAAAGCCACTCTATGTCCAAAGCCACTGTCCAAAGCCACTCTCCAAAGCCACTCTCCAAAGCCACTCAATATCCAAAGCCACTGTACAATGCCACTGTCCAAAGCCACTCTCCAAAGCCACTCTATGTCCAAAGCCACTGTCCAAAGCCACTGTCCAAAGCCATTCTCCAAAGCCACTCTATGTCCAAAGCCACTGTCCAAAGCCACTCTCCAAAGCCACTGTCCAAAGCCACTGTATGTCCAAAGTCACTGTATGTCCAAAGCCACTGTATGTCCAAATCCACTGTCCAAAGCCACTGTATTTCCAAAGCCACTGTCCAAAGCCACTGTATGTCCAAAGCCACTGTATGTCCAAAGCCACTATACAAAGCCACTGTATGTCCAAAGCCACTGTATGTCCAAAGGCACTGTCCAAAGCCACTGTATGTCCAAAGCCACTGTATGTCCAAAGCCACTGTCTAAAGCCACTGTATGTCCAAAGCTACTGTCCAAAGCCACTGTATGTCTAAAGCCACTGTATGTCCAAAGCCACTGTCCAAAGCCACTGTATGTCCAAAGCCACTGTATGTCCAAAGCCACTGTCTAAAGCCACTGTATGTCCAAAGCCACTGTCCAAAGCCACTGTATGTCTAAAGCCACTGTATGTCCAAAGCCACTGTCCAAAGCCACTGTATGTCCAAAGCCACTGTACAAAGCCACTGTCCAAATCCACTGTCCAAAGCCACTCTATGTCCAAATCCACTGTACAAAGCCACTGTCCAAAGCCACTGTCCAAAGCAATACTATGTCCAAAGCCACTGTCCAAAGCCACTGTCCAAAGCCACTGTCCAAAGCCACTCTATTTCCAAAGCCACTGTCTGAAGCCACTGTCCAAAGCCACTGTCCAAAGCCACTCTATGTCCAAAGCCACTGTCCAAAGCCACTCTCCAAAGCCACTGTCCAAAGCCACTGTATGTCCAATGCCACTGTATGTCCAAAGCTACTGTCCAAAGCCACTGTATGTCCAAAGCCACTGTATGTCCAAAGCCACTATCCAAAGCCACTGTATGTCCAAAGCCACTGTATATCCAAAGCCACTGTACAAAGCCACTGTATGTCCAAAGCCACTGTATGTCCAAAGCCACTGTCTAAAGCCACTGTATGTCCAAAGCCACTGTCCAAAGCCTCTGTATGTCCAAAGCCACTGTATGTCCAAAGCCACTGTCCATAGCCACTGTATGTCCAAAGCCACTGTATGTCCAAAGCCACTGTCCAAAGCCACTGTATGTCCAAAGCCACTGTATGTCCAAAGCCACTGTCCAAAGCCACTCTATGTCCAAAGCCACTCTATGTCCAAAGCTACTGTATGTCCAAAGCCACTGTTCAAAGCCACTGTATGTCCAAAGCCACTGTATGTCTAAAGCCACTGTCCAAATCCACCGTATGTCCAAATCCACGGTATGCCCAAAGCCACTGTCCAAAGCCACCGTATGTCCAAAGCCACTGTATGTCCAAAGCCACTGTCCAAAGCCACTGTATGTCCAAAGCCACTGTATGTCCAAAGCCACTGTCCAAAGCCACTGTATGTCCAAAGCCACTGTATGTCCAAAGCCACTGTCCAAAGCCACTGTATGTCCAAAGCCACTGTATGTCCAAAGCCACTGTCCAAAGCCACTGTATGTCCAAAGCCACTGTATGTCCAAAGCCACTGTCCAAAGCCACTGTATGTCCAAAGCCACTGTATGTCCAAAGCTACTGTGTCCAAAGCAACCGTATCTTCAAAGCCACTGTATGTCCAAATCCACTGTCCAAAGCCACCGTATGTCCAAAGCCACTGTATGTCCAAAGCCACTCTCCAAAGCCACTCTCCAAAGCCACTCTATGTCCAAAGCCACTATCCAAAGCCACTCTCCAAAGCCACTCTCCAAAGCCACTCTTTGTCCAAAGCCACTGTCCAAAGCCACTCTCCAAAGCCACTGTATCTCCAAAGCCACTGTCCAAAGCCACTGTATGTCCAAAGCCTCTGTATGTCCAAAGCCACTGTCCAAAGCCACTGTATGTCCAAAGCCACTGTATGTCCAAAGCCACTGTATGTCCAAAGCCACTGTCCAAAGCCACTGTATGTCCAAAGCCACTGTATGTCCAAAGCCACTGTATGTCCAAAGCCACGGTATGTCCAAAGCCACTGTCCAAATCCACCGTATTTCCAAATCCACGGTATGTCCAAAGCCACTGTCCAAAGCCACCGTATGTCCAAAGCCACTGTATGTCCAAAGCCACTGTCCAAAGCCACTGTATGTCCAAAGCCACTGTATGTCCAAAGCCACTGTCCAAAGCCACTGTATGTCCAAAGCCACTGTATGTCCAAAGCCACTGTCCAAAGCCACTGTATGTCCAAAGCCACTGTATGTCCAAAGCCACTGTCCAAAGCCACTGTATGTCCAAAGCCACTGTATGTCCAAAGCCACTGTCCAAAGCCACTGTATGTCCAAAGCCACTGTATGTCCAAAGCTACTGTGTCCAAAGCAACCGTATCTTCAAAGCCACTGTATGTCCAAAGCCACTGTCCAAAGCCACCATATGTCCAAAGCCACTGTATGTCCAAAGCCACTCTCCAAAGCCACTCTCCAAAGCCACTCTATGTCCAAAGCCACTATCCAAAGCCACTCTCCAAAGCCACTCTCCAAAGCCACTCTTTGTCCAAAGCCACTGTCCAAAGCCACTCTCCAAAGCCACTGTATCTCCAAAGCCACTGTCCAAAGCCACTGTATGTCCAAAGCCTCTGTATGTCCAAAGCCACTGTCCAAAGCCACTGTATGTCCAAAGCCACTGTATGTCCAAAGCCACTGTATGTCCAAAGCCACTGTCCAAAGCCACTGTATGTCCAAAGCCACTGTATGTCCAAAGCCACTGTATGTCCAAAGCCACGGTATGTCCAAAGCCACTGTCCAAAGCCACCGTATGTCCAAATTTAGTGGCTTTGTTTGTTGGCCATGTTTATTGGTTTGTTTGGTGGCTTTGTTTAGTGGCCTTGTTTGGTGGCCATGTTTAGTGGCTTTGTTTAGTGGCCAAGTTTAGTGTCTTTGTTTAGTGGCCTTGTTTAGTGGCCTTGTTTAGTGGCCTTGTTTAGTGTCTTTGTTTAGTGGCCTAGTTATTGGCTTTGTTTGGTGGCCTCGTTTAGTGGCCTTGTTTAGTGGCCTTGTTTAGTTGCTTTGTTTAGTGTCCTTGTATATGGCTTTGTTTGGTGGCCTTGTTTAGTGGCTTAGTGGCTTTGTTTAGTGGCTTTGTTCAGTGGCCTTGTTAATGGCTTTGTTTATTTGCTTTGTTCAGTTTCTTTGTTCAGTGGCTTTTTTTAGTGGCTTTGTTTAGTGTCCTTGTTAATGGCTTTGTTTGGTGACCTTGTTTAGTGGCTTAGTGGCTTTGTTTATTGGCTTTGTTTAGTGGCTTTGTTCAGTGGCTTTGTTTAGTGTAGTGGCTTTGTTTAGTGGCTATGTATAGTGGCTCTCACTGGGATCTTTTGCCGGTCATATACTATGAGACGTTCAGCCAGTCTCATATACTCCGAGTCCCAGTCACATTGTGATCTTATTCAGCCAGTCATATACTATGAGACCTTCTTCAGCCAGTTCTTATTCCGCCAGTCATATACTCTGGGTCTCATTCATATACTCGCGCTGGGATCTTCTTCAGCCAGTCATATACTCTACTAATTAAGAGCAAAATATAGCTTCTTTCACAAAGGGGAGAAAGAGTTCTCTAATATTGAAAAGGAAGCGAATGTGCCCATTATTTCCAGATTGAACGATTTCAGAGTTTTTCCTCAAAACGCTCAAAAACGTCCCGGATTGGAGCATAATAGGGTTAAAAAGGAGAGAATTCAGACAAAAAGCCGTTTACTGTTATTTAAAGAGTAGAAAAGGTTCCATAATTTTGAAAAGTAAACTAATTTGTCAATTTTAACAAGAATGACCGAGCGATTTTAGCTTCTTTGGTTAAAAAGGGTAAATTTCCCACCAAAAGCCTTTTTCTGTCATTTAAATAAAGTAAAGAAGCAGTTTCATGTTTAAAAGAAAACTAATGTGCCCATTTTGATGAGAATGAGCAATTTCACACTTTTTCCTCAAAACGCTCAAAAACGTCCTAATTGGAACAAAATATTCATAAAGTGGAGAAATAATGTTCAAAACGAAGCTAATGTGCTATTTTGATAAGAATGAGCGATTTCATTCTGTTTTTCATAAAAAGCTCAAAAACGATCCAATAAAAAAGGGAGATTTCTCATTTAAAGTGTAGAAATGGCTTCATAATGTTGTAATGCAACATGTTTTGTTAAGAATGAGCGATTTCATACGGTTTTTCCTCAAAATTCTCAAAAATGTCTCATTTGGAGCAAAATAGTTAAAAAGGGTAGATTTCTCATCAATAGCAGTTTTCTGTCATTTAAAGAGTACAAACAGTTCCATGTTGAAAAGAAAACTAATCTTCCAAAAAATTAGCGGTCACCGTTTTTTCTCAAAACGCCCCAAAAAAATCCACTCGAGCTTAATGATCAAAAACTTCTCAAAAGATCGGTTAAAAAAAGGGAGATTTCTGACCAAAAGCCATTTTTGGCATTTAAAGAGTAGAAACAGTTCCATAATGTTGAAAAGGAAACTAATATGTCCATTTTGATAGGAATGAGCGATTTCAGACCTTTTTTCACAAAATGCTGTTAAAAAGGGGAGATTTCTTCAAGACAAGAATGACCTCAAAACGCTCAAAAAATCTCCCAATTGGAGCAAAATAGTGGGTCTTTGGGCACCAAAAGTGGTTTTCTGTAATTTAAAGTATAGACAAGTTCAATAATGTTGATACGGAAACTAATGTGCCCATTTTGACAAAATGAGGGATTTCAGATAGTTTCTCTTCAAAATGCTAAAAACGTCCCAATTGGAGCAAAATAGAGCTTCTTACGGTTAATTGGGAAATTTCTGACCAAAAGCCGTTTTCTGTCATTTAAAAAGTAGCCATAATGTTGTAAAGGAAACTAATGGGCATGTTTTCAGCGGTTTTTCCACAAAATGCTCAAAAACATATCAATTTGACCAAAATAGATTAAAAAAAGGGGAGATTTCTTAGCAAAAGTCATTTAAAGAGTAGAAACATTTCCATAATGTTGAAAAGGAAGCTAAAGTGCCCATTTTGCCAAGAATGAGCGATTTCTGACTGTTTTCCCTCAAAACGCTCAAATAAGTCTCAATTGGAGCTAAAAAGGGTAGATATCACACCAAAAGCCTTTTTCTGTCATTTAAAGAATGGAAACAGTTCCATAATATTGAACCGGAAACTAATGTGACCATTTTAACAAGAATGAGCGATTTCGACAAATATTTCCCAATAGAGCAAAATGGAGCTTTTTTGGTTAAAAAGGGGAGATTTCTCTTTAAGTGTAGAAAAGTTCAATAATGTTGAAAATGAAACTGCCCATTTTGACAGGAATGAGTGATTTCCGAATTTTTCAGCAAAATAGAGCTTTCGTTTAAAAGGGGAGATTTCTGACTAAAATCCCTGTTTCTGTCATTTAAAGAGTAGAAATAGCTCCATAATGTTGTAAAGGAAACTAATGCACCTATTTTGTTAAGAATGAGCGTTTTTTAACCGTTTTTCCTCTATTCGAGCAAATTAGAGTTTTTTTCAGTTAAAAAGGTTAGAAAAAGTCATTTAATGAGTAGAAACAGTTCCATAATGTTGAAAAGGAACTAATGTGACCATTTTGACAAGAATGAGCTTAAATACGCTCAAAACTTTCCAATTGGAGCAAACTATAGCTTCGTTTGGTTACAAAGGGGAGAAACAGTTCCATAATATTGAATAAGAAGCCATTTTGACATGAATGAGCGATTTCAGAGTTTTTCCTCAAAACGCTCAAAAACGTCCCGATAGGAGCAAATTAGGGTTAAAACGTGAAGAATTCAGACCAAAATCCGTTTTCTATTATTTAAAGAGTAGAAACAGCTCCACAATGTTGAAAAGTAAACTAATGTGCCCACTTTGACAAGAATGAGCGATTTCAGACTGTTTATCCTAAAAACATTCAAAAACTATGCAACCTGGTAGAAATGACAGAAAAAGGGATTTTAGTCAGAAATCTCCCCTTTTAAACGAAAGCTCTATTTTGCTAAAAAATTCGGAAATCACTCATTCCTGTCAAAATGGGCAATTAGTTTCATTTTCAACATTATTGAACTTTTCTACACTTAAAGAGAAATCTCCCCTTTTTAACCAAAAAAGCTCCATTTTGCTCTATTGGGAAATATTTGTCGAAATCGCTCATTCTTGTTAAAATGGTCACATTAGTTTCCGGTTCAATATTATGGAACTGTTTCTATTCTTTAATATATATATATATAAACAGAATAACAAACAAACATTAACAAACAACAACAAACAAACATTAAAACAAAAAATCTTAATACACTACTTATAAAAAATAAAAAATAATCGTCATTACAACTAAAGCTGGTGCCCAGCACAGCTGCAGTGTTACCTCGCTGCACGGCTACTGCAATCCGCTGGGAAAGGAAAAAGGAGGAGCGGGGATCATCCGTTTCCTGTTTGAGACGGTTGCCTTAAATGACAGAAAAAGGCTTTTGGTGTGATATCTACTCTTTTTAGCTCCAATTGAGACTTATTTGAGCGTTTTGTGGGAAAACAGTCTGAAATCGCTCATTCTTGGCAAAATGGGCACTTTAGCTTCCTTTTCAACATTATGGAAATGTTTCTACTCCTTAAATAACTTTTGCTAAGAAACTCCCCTTTTTTTAATCTATTTTGGTCAAATTGATATGTTTTTGAGCATTTTGTGGAAAAACCGCTGAAAAATGCCCATTAGTTTCCTTTACAACATTATGGCTACTTTTTAAATGACAGAAAACGGCTTTTGGTCAGAAATTTCCCTATTAACCGTAAGAAGCTCTATTTTGCTCCAATTGGGACGTTTTTAGCATTTTGAAGAGAAACTATCTGAAATCCCTCATTTTGTCAAAATGGGCACATTAGTTTCCGTATCAACATTATTGAACTTGTCTATACTTTAAATTACAGAAAACCACTTTTGGTGACCCAAAGACTCACTATTTTGCTCCAATTGGGAGATTTTTGAGCGTTTTGAGGTCATTCTTGTCTTGAAGAAATCTCCCCTTTTTAACAGCATTTTGTGAAAAAAGGTCTGAAATCGCTCATTCCTATCAAAATGGACATATTAGCTTCCTTTTCTACATTATGGAACTGTTTCTACTCTTTAAATGCCAAAAATGGCTTTTGGTCAGAAATCTCCCTTTTTTTAACCGATCTTTTGAGAAGTTTTTGATCATTAAGCTCGAGTGGATTTTTTTGGGGCGTTTTGAGAAAAAACGGTGTGACCGCTAATTTTTTGGAAGATTAGTTTTCTTTTCAACATGGAACTGTTTGTACTCTTTAAATGACAGAAAACTGCTATTGATGAGAAATCTACCCTTTTTAACTATTTTGCTCCAAATGAGACATTTTTGAGAATTTTGAGGAAAAACCGTATGAAATCGCTCATTCTTAAAAAAACATTATGAAGCCGTATGAAATCGCTCATTCTTAACAAAACATTATGAAGCCATTTCTACACTTTAAATGAGAAATCTCCAGAAAACGCCACCAAACAAAAGCCACGAAACAAAAGCCACGAAAGAAAAACAAAATAAAAGCCACCAAACAAAAGCCACGAAATAAAAGCCACGAAACAAAAGCCATAAACAATAGTAACGAAACAAAAGCCACGAAACAAAAGCCATGAAACAAAAGCCACGAAAAAAGCCACCAAACAAAAACCACCAAACAAAAGCCACCAAACAAAAACACCAAACAAAAGCCACCAAACAAAAGCCAACAAACAAAAGCCACCAAACAAAAACACCAAACAAAAGCCACCAAACAAAAGCCACCAAACAAAAGCCACCAAACAAAAGCCACCATATAAAAGCCAACAAACAAAAGCCACCAAACAAAAGCCCCCAAACAAAAGCCAGCAAACAAAAGCCACCAAACAAAAGCCACCAAACAAAAGCCACCAAACAAAAGCCACGAAACAAAAACCACCAAACAAAAGACACGAAACAAAAGCCACAAAGAAAAGCCATGAAACAAAATCGACAAAACAAAAGCCACGAAATAAAATCCACGAAACAAAAGCCACGAAACAAAAGTCACCAAACAAAAACCACCAAACAAAAGCCACGAAACTAAAGCCACGAAAGAAAAGCCACGAAACAAAAGCCACTGTCCAAAGCCACTCTATATCCAAAGCCACTCTATGTCCAAAGCCACTGTCCAAAGCCACTGTCCAAAGCCACTGTCCAAAGCCACTCTATGTCCAAAGCCACTGTCCAAAGCCACTGTCCAAAGCCAATGTCCAAAGCCACTCTATGTCCAAAGCCACTGTCCAAAGCCACTGTCCAAAGGCACTGTCCAAAGCCACTCTCCAAAGCCACTGTCCAAAGCCACTCTATGTCCAAAACCACTGTCCAAAGCCACTCTCCAAAGCCACTGTCCAAAGCCACTCTATGTCCAAAGCCACTGTCCAAAGCCACTCTCCAAAGCCACTGTCCAAAGCCACTGTATGTCCTAAGCCACTGTCCGAAGCCACTCTCCAAAGCCACTGTCCAAAGCCACTCTATGTCCAAAGCCACTCTATGTCCAAAGCCACTGTCCAAAGCCACTCTACAAAGCCACTGTCGAAAGTCACACTATGTCCAAAGCCACTGTCCAAAGCCACTCTCCAAAGCCACTCTCCAAAGCCACTCTATGTCCAAAGCCACTGTCCAAAGCCACTGTCCAAAGCCACTCTCTAAAGCTACTCTATGTCCAAAGCCACTGTCCAAAGCCACTCTCCTAAAGCCACTGTCCAAAGCCACTCTATGTCCAAAGCCACTGTCCAAAGCCACTCTCCAAAGCCACTCTCCAAAGGCACTCTATGTCCAAAGCCACTGTCCAAAGCCACTGTCCAAAGCCACTATCCAAAGCCACTCTATGTCCAAACCACTGTCCAAAGACTCTCCAAAGCCACTCTCCAAAGCCACTCTATGTCCAAAGCCACTGTCCAAAGCCACTGTCCAAAGCTATTCTCCAAAGCCACTCTATGTCCAAAGCCACTGTCCAAAGCCACTGTCCAAAGCCACTCTCCAAAGCCACTCTATGTCCAAAGCCACTGTCCAAAGCCACTGTCCAAAGCCACTGTCCAAAGCCACTCTATGTCCAAAGCCACTGTCCAAAGCCACTGTCCAAAGGCACTGTCCAAAGCCACTCTATGTCCAAAGCCACTGTCCAAAGCCACTCTCCAAAGCCACTGTCCAAAGCCACTCTATGTCCAAAACCACTGTCCAAAGCCACTCTCCAAAGCCACTGTCCAAAGCCACTCTATTTCCAAAGCCACTGCCCGAAGCCACTGTCCAAAGCCACTGTCCAAAGCCACTCTATGTCCAAAGCCACTGTCCAAAGCCACTCTCCAAAGCCACTGTCCAAAGCCACTGTATGTCCAATGCCACTGTATGTCCAAAGCTACTGTCTAAAGCCACTGTATGTCCAAAGCCACTGTATGTCCAAAGCCACTATCCAAAGCCACTGTATGTCCAAAGCCACTGTATATCCAAAGCCACTGTCCAAAGCCACTGTATGTCCAAAGCCACTGTATGTCCAAAGCCACTGTCTAAAGCCACTGTATGTCCAAAGCCACTGTCCAAAGCCTCTGTATGTCCAAAGCCACTGTATGTCCAAAGACACTGTCCATAGCCACTGTATGTCCAAAGCCACTGTATGTCCAAAGCCACTGTCCAAAGCCACTGTATGTCCAAAGCCACTGTATGTCCAAAGCCACTGTCCAAAGCCACTCTATGTCCAAAGCCACTCTATGTCCAAAGCTACTGTATGTCCAAAGCCACTGTTCAAAGCCACTGTATGTCCAAAGCCACTGTATGTCCAAAGCCACTGTCCAAAGCCACTGTCCAAATCTACCGTATGTCCAAATCCACGGTATGTCCAAAGCCACTGTCCAAAGCCACCGTATGTCCAAAGCCACTGTATGTCCAAAGCCACTGTCCAAAGCCACTGTATGTCCAAAGCCACTGTATGTCCAAAGCCACTGTCCAAAGCCACTGTATGTCCAAAGCCACTGTATGTACAAAGCCACTGTCCAAAGCCACTGTATGTCCAAAGCCACTGTATGTCCAAAGCCACTGTCCAAAGCCACTGTATGTCCAAAGCCACTGTATGTCCAAAGCCACTGTCCAAAGCCACTGTATGTCCAAAGCCACTGTATGTCCAAAGCTACTGTGTCCAAAGCAGCCGTATCTTCAAAGCCACTGTATGTCCAAAGCCACTGTCCAAAGCCACCGTATGTCCAAAGCCACTGTATGTCCAAAGCCACTCTCCAAAGCCACTCTCCAAAGCCACTCTATGTCCAAAGCCACTATCCAAAGCCACTCTCCAAAGCCACTCTCCAAAGCCACTCTTTGTCCAAAGCCACTGTCCAAAGCCACTCTCCAAAGCCACTGTATCTCCAAAGCCACTGTCCAAAGCCACTGTATGTCCAAAGCCTCTGTATGTCCAAAGCCACTGTCCAAAGCCACTGTATGTCCAAAGCCACTGTATGTCCAAAGCCACTGTATGTCCAAAGCCACTGTCCAAAGCCACTGTATGTCCAAAGCCACTGTATGTCCAAAGCCACTGTATGTCCAAAGCCACGGTATGTCCAAAGCCACTGTCCAAAGCCACCGTATGTCCAAATTTAGTGGCTTTGTTTGTTGGCCATGTTTATTGGTTTGTTTGGTGGCTTTGTTTAGTGGCCTTGTTTGGTGGCCATGTTTAGTGGCTTTGTTTAGTGGCCAAGTTTAGTGTCTTTGTTTAGTGGCCTTGTTTAGTGGCCTTGTTTAGTGGCCTTGTTTAGTGTCTTTGTTTAGTGGCCTAGTTATTGGCTTTGTTTGGTGGCCTCGTTTAGTGGCCTTGTTTAGTGGCCTTGTTTAGTTGCTTTGTTTAGTGTCCTTGTATATGGCTTTGTTTGGTGGCCTTGTTTAGTGGCTTAGTGGCTTTGTTTAGTGGCTTTGTTCAGTGGCCTTGTTAATGGCTTTGTTTATTTGCTTTGTTCAGTTTCTTTGTTCAGTGGCTTTTTTTAGTGGCTTTGTTTAGTGTCCTTGTTAATGGCTTTGTTTGGTGACCTTGTTTAGTGGCTTAGTGGCTTTGTTTATTGGCTTTGTTTAGTGGCTTTGTTCAGTGGCTTTGTTTAGTGTAGTGGCTTTGTTTAGTGGCTATGTATAGTTGCTCTCACTGGGATCTTTTGCCGGTCATATACTATGAGACGTTCAGCCAGTCTCATATACTCCGAGTCCCAATCACATTGTGATCTTATTCAGCCAGTCATATACTATGAGACCTTCTTCAGCCAGTTCTTATTCCGCCAGTCATATACTCTGGGTCTCATTCATATACTCTCGCTGGGATCTTCTTCAGCCAGTCATATACTCTACTAATTAAGAGCAAAATATAGCTTCTTTCACAAAGGGGAGAAAGAGTTCTCTAATATTGAAAAGGAAGCGAATGTGCCCATTATTTCCAGATTGAACGATTTCAGAGTTTTTCCTCAAAACGCTCAAAAACGTCCCGGATTGGAGCATAATAGGGTTAAAAAGGAGAGAATTCAGACAAAAAGCCGTTTACTGTTATTTAAAGAGTAGAAAAGGTTCCATAATTTTGAAAAGTAAACTAATTTGTCAATTTTAACAAGAATGACCGAGCGATTTTAGCTTCTTTGGTTAAAAAGGGTAAATTTCCCACCAAAAGCCTTTTTCTGTCATTTAAATAAAGTAAAGAAGCAGTTTCATGTTTAAAAGAAAACTAATGTGCCCATTTTGATGAGAATGAGCAATTTCACACTTTTTCCTCAAAACACTCAAAAACGTCCTAATTGGAACAAAATATTCATAAAGTGGAGAAATAATGTTCAAAACGAAGCTAATGTGCTATTTTGATAAGAATGAGCGATTTCATTCTGTTTTTCATAAAAAGCTCAAAAACGATCCAATAAAAAAGGGAGATTTCTCATTTAAAGTGTAGAAATGGCTTCATGATGTTGTAATGCAACATCTTTTGTTAAGAATGAGCGATTTCATACGGTTTTTCCTCAAAATTCTCAAAAATGTCTCATTTGGAGCAAAATAGTTAAAAAGGGTAGATTTCTCATCAATAGCAGTTTTCTGTCATTTAAAGAGTACGAACAGTTCCATGTTGAAAAGAAAACTAATCTTCCAAAAAATTAGCGGTCACACCGTTTTTTCTCAAAACGCCCAAAAAAAATCCACTCGAGCTTAATGATCAAAAACTTCTCAAAAGATCGGTTAAAAAAAGGGAGATTTCTGACCAAAAGCCATTTTTGGCATTTAAAGAGTAGAAACAGTTCCATAATGTTGAAAAGGAACTAATGTGACCATTTTGACAAGAATGAGCTTAAATACGCTCAAAACTTTCCAATTGGAGCAAACTATAGCTTCGTTTGGTTACAAAGGGGAGAAACAGTTCCATAATATTGAATAAGAAGCCATTTTGACATGAATGAGCGATTTCAGAGTTTTCCCTCAAAACGCTCAAAAACGTCCCGATAGGAGCAAATTAGGGTTAAAACGTGAAGAATTCAGACCAAAATCCGTTTTCTATTATTTAAAGAGTAGAAACAGCTCCACAATGTTGAAAAGTAAACTAATGTGCCCACTTTGACAAGAATGAGCGATTTCAGACTGTTTATACTAAAAACATTCAAAAACTATGCAACCTGGTAGAAATGACAGAAAAAGGGATTTTAGTCAGAAATCTCCCCTTTTAAACGAAAGCTCTATTTTGCTAAAAAATTCGGAAATCACTCATTCCTGTCAAAATGGGCAATTAGTTTCATTTTCAACATTATTGAACTTTTCTACACTTAAAGAGAAATCTCCCCTTTTTAACCAAAAAAGCTCCATTTTGCTCTATTGGGAAATATTTGTCGAAATCGCTCATTCTTGTTAAAATGGTCACATTAGTTTCCGGTTCAATATTATGGAACTGTTTCTATTCTTTAATATATATATATATAAACAGAATAACAAAAAACATTAACAAACAACAACAAACAAACATTAAAACAAAAAATCTTAATACACTACTTATAAAAAATAAAAAATAATCGTCATTACAACTAAAGCTGGTGCCCAGCACAGCTGCAGTGTTACCTCGCTGCACGGCTACTGCAATCCGCTGGGAAAGGAAAAAGGAGGAGCGGGGATCATCCGTTTCCTGTTTGAGACGGTTGCCTTAAATGACAGAAAAAGGCTTTTGGTGTGATATCTACTCTTTTTAGCTCCAATTGAGACTTATTTGAGCGTTTTGTGGGAAAACAGTCTGAAATCGCTCATTCTTGGCAAAATGGGCACTTTAGCTTCCTTTTCAACATTATGGAAATGTTTCTACTCCTTAAATAACTTTTGCTAAGAAATCTCCCCTTTTTTTAATCTATTTTGGTCAAATTGATATGTTTTTGAGCATTTTGTGGAAAAACCGCTGAAAAATGCCCATTAGTTTCCTTTACAACATTATGGCTACTTTTTAAATGACAGAAAACGGCTTTTGGTCAGAAATTTCCCTATTAACCGTAAGAAGCTCTATTTTGCTCCAATTGGGACGTTTTTAGCATTTTGAAGAGAAACTATCTGAAATCCCTCATTTTGTCAAAATGGGCACATTAGTTTCCGTATCAACATTATTGAACTTGTCTATACTTTAAATTACAGAAAACCACTTTTGGTGACCCAAAGACTCACTATTTTGCTCCAATTGGGAGATTTTTGAGCGTTTTGAGGTCATTCTTGTCTTGAAGAAATCTCCCCTTTTTAACAGCATTTTGTGAAAAAAGGTCTGAAATCGCTCATTCCTATCAAAATGGACATATTAGCTTCCTTTTCTACATTATGGAACTGTTTCTACTCTTTAAATGCCAAAAATGGCTTTTGGTCAGAAATCTCCCTTTTTTTAACCGATCTTTTGAGAAGTTTTTGATCATTAAGCTCGAGTGGATTTTTTTTGGGCGTTTTGAGAAAAAACGGTGTGACCGCTAATTTTTTGGAAGATTAGTTTTCTTTTCAACATGGAACTGTTTGTACTCTTTAAATGACAGAAAACTGCTATTGATGAGAAATCTACCCTTTTTAACTATTTTGCTCCAAATGAGACATTTTTGAGAATTTTGAGGAAAAACCGTATGAAATCGCTCATTCTTAAAAAAACATTATGAAGCCGTATGAAATCGCTCATTCTTAACAAAACATTATGAAGCCATTTCTACACTTTAAATGAGAAATCTCCAGAAAACGCCACCAAACAAAAGCCACGAAACAAAAGCCACGAAAGAAAAACAAAATAAAAGCCACCAAACAAAAGCCACGAAATAAAAGCCACGAAACAAAAGCCATAAACAATAGTAACGAAACAAAAGCCACGAAACAAAAGCCATGAAACAAAAGCCACGAAAAAAGCCACCAAACAAAAACCACCAAACAAAAGCCACCAAACAAAAACACCAAACAAAAGCCACCAAACAAAAGCCAACAAACAAAAGCCACCAAACAAAAACACCAAACAAAAGCCACCAAACAAAAGCCACCAAACAAAAGCCACCAAACAAAAGCCACCATATAAAAGCCAACAAACAAAAGCCACCAAACAAAAGCCCCCAAACAAAAGCCAGCAAACAAAAGCCACCAAACAAAAGCCACCAAACAAAAGCCACCAAACAAAAGCCACGAAACAAAAACCACCAAACAAAAGACACGAAACAAAAGCCACAAAGAAAAGCCATGAAACAAAATCGACAAAACAAAAGCCACGAAATAAAATCCACGAAACAAAAGCCACGAAACAAAAGTCACCAAACAAAAACCACCAAACAAAAGCCACGAAACTAAAGCCACGAAAGAAAAGCCACGAAACAAAAGCCACTGTCCAAAGCCACTCTATATCCAAAGCCACTCTATGTCCAAAGCCACTGTCCAAAGCCACTGTCCAAAGCCACTGTCCAAAGCCACTCTATGTCCAAAGCCACTGTCCAAAGCCACTGTCCAAAGCCAATGTCCAAAGCCACTCTATGTCCAAAGCCACTGTCCAAAGCCACTGTCCAAAGGCACTGTCCAAAGCCACTCTCCAAAGCCACTGTCCAAAGCCACTCTATGTCCAAAACCACTGTCCAAAGCCACTCTCCAAAGCCACTGTCCAAAGCCACTCTATGTCCAAAGCCACTGTCCAAAGCCACTCTCCAAAGCCACTGTCCAAAGCCACTGTATGTCCTAAGCCACTGTCCGAAGCCACTCTCCAAAGCCACTGTCCAAAGCCACTCTATGTCCAAAGCCACTCTATGTCCAAAGCCACTGTCCAAAGCCACTCTACAAAGCCACTGTCGAAAGTCACACTATGTCCAAAGCCACTGTCCAAAGCCACTCTCCAAAGCCACTCTCCAAAGCCACTCTATGTCCAAAGCCACTGTCCAAAGCCACTGTCCAAAGCCACTCTCTAAAGCTACTCTATGTCCAAAGCCACTGTCCAAAGCCACTCTCCTAAAGCCACTGTCCAAAGCCACTCTATGTCCAAAGCCACTGTCCAAAGCCACTCTCCAAAGCCACTCTCCAAAGGCACTCTATGTCCAAAGCCACTGTCCAAAGCCACTGTCCAAAGCCACTATCCAAAGCCACTCTATGTCCAAACCACTGTCCAAAGACTCTCCAAAGCCACTCTCCAAAGCCACTCTATGTCCAAAGCCACTGTCCAAAGCCACTGTCCAAAGCTATTCTCCAAAGCCACTCTATGTCCAAAGCCACTGTCCAAAGCCACTGTCCAAAGCCACTCTCCAAAGCCACTCTATGTCCAAAGCCACTGTCCAAAGCCACTGTCCAAAGCCACTGTCCAAAGCCACTCTATGTCCAAAGCCACTGTCCAAAGCCACTGTCCAAAGGCACTGTCCAAAGCCACTCTATGTCCAAAGCCACTGTCCAAAGCCACTCTCCAAAGCCACTGTCCAAAGCCACTCTATGTCCAAAACCACTGTCCAAAGCCACTCTACAAAGCCACTGTCCAAAGCCACTCTATTTCCAAAGCCACTGCCCGAAGCCACTGTCCAAAGCCACTGTCCAAAGCCACTCTATGTCCAAAGCCACTGTCCAAAGCCACTCTCCAAAGCCACTGTCCAAAGCCACTGTATGTCCAATGCCACTGTATGTCCAAAGCTACTGTCTAAAGCCACTGTATGTCCAAAGCCACTGTATGTCCAAAGCCACTATCCAAAGCCACTGTATGTCCAAAGCCACTGTATATCCAAAGCCACTGTCCAAAGCCACTGTATGTCCAAAGCCACTGTATGTCCAAAGCCACTGTCTAAAGCCACTGTATGTCCAAAGCCACTGTCCAAAGCCTCTGTATGTCCAAAGCCACTGTATGTCCAAAGCCACTGTCCATAGCCACTGTATGTCCAAAGCCACTGTATGTCCAAAGCCACTGTCCAAAGCCACTGTATGTCCAAAGCCACTGTATGTCCAAAGCCACTGTCCAAAGCCACTCTATGTCCAAAGCCACTCTATGTCCAAAGCTACTGTATGTCCAAAGCCACTGTTCAAAGCCACTGTATGTCCAAAGCCACTGTATGTCCAAAGCCACTGTCCAAATCTACCGTATGTCCAAATCCACGGTATGTCCAAAGCCACTGTCCAAAGCCACCGTATGTCCAAAGCCACTGTATGTCCAAAGCCACTGTCCAAAGCCACTGTATGTCCAAAGCCACTGTATGTCCAAAGCCACTGTCCAAAGCCACTGTATGTCCAAAGCCACTGTATGTACAAAGCCACTGTCCAAAGCCACTGTATGTCCAAAGCCACTGTATGTCCAAAGCCACTGTCCAAAGCCACTGTATGTCCAAAGCCACTGTATGTCCAAAGCCACTGTCCAAAGCCACTGTATGTCCAAAGCCACTGTATGTCCAAAGCTACTGTGTCCAAAGCAGCCGTATCTTCAAAGCCACTGTATGTCCAAAGCCACTGTCCAAAGCCACCGTATGTCCAAAGCCACTGTATGTCCAAAGCCACTCTCCAAAGCCACTCTCCAAAGCCACTCTATGTCCAAAGCCACTATCCAAAGCCACTCTCCAAAGCCACTCTCCAAAGCCACTCTTTGTCCAAAGCCACTGTCCAAAGCCACTCTCCAAAGCCACTGTATCTCCAAAGCCACTGTCCAAAGCCACTGTATGTCCAAAGCCTCTGTATGTCCAAAGCCACTGTCCAAAGC
Source organism: Cladorhizidae sp. MBARI D1340-BT2 (assembly GCA_028752905.1). Lineage (NCBI taxonomy): Eukaryota > Metazoa > Porifera > Demospongiae > Poecilosclerida > Cladorhizidae > Cladorhizidae sp. MBARI D1340-BT2. The sequence goes on along the minus strand of JAQNBH010000017.1, from coordinate 26,703,032 downwards.
CACTGTATGTCCAAAGCCACTGTATGTCCAAAGCCACTGTATGTCCAAAGCCACTGTCCAAAGCCACTGTATGTCCAAAGCCACTGTATGTCCAAAGCCACTGTATGTCCAAAGCCACGGTATGTCCAAAGCCACTGTCCAAAGCCACCGTATGTCCAAATTTAGTGGCTTTGTTTGTTGGCCATGTTTATTGGTTTGTTTGGTGGCTTTGTTTAGTGGCCTTGTTTGGTGGCCATGTTTAGTGGCTTTGTTTAGTGGCCAAGTTTAGTGTCTTTGTTTAGTGGCCTTGTTTAGTGGCCTTGTTTAGTGGCCTTGTTTAGTGTCTTTGTTTAGTGGCCTAGTTATTGGCTTTGTTTGGTGGCCTCGTTTAGTGGCCTTGTTTAGTGGCCTTGTTTAGTTGCTTTGTTTAGTGTCCTTGTATATGGCTTTGTTTGGTGGCCTTGTTTAGTGGCTTAGTGGCTTTGTTTAGTGGCTTTGTTCAGTGGCCTTGTTAATGGCTTTGTTTATTTGCTTTGTTCAGTTTCTTTGTTCAGTGGCTTTTTTTAGTGGCTTTGTTTAGTGTCCTTGTTAATGGCTTTGTTTGGTGACCTTGTTTAGTGGCTTAGTGGCTTTGTTTATTGGCTTTGTTTAGTGGCTTTGTTCAGTGGCTTTGTTTAGTGTAGTGGCTTTGTTTAGTGGCTATGTATAGTTGCTCTCACTGGGATCTTTTGCCGGTCATATACTATGAGACGTTCAGCCAGTCTCATATACTCCGAGTCCCAATCACATTGTGATCTTATTCAGCCAGTCATATACTATGAGACCTTCTTCAGCCAGTTCTTATTCCGCCAGTCATATACTCTGGGTCTCATTCATATACTCTCGCTGGGATCTTCTTCAGCCAGTCATATACTCTACTAATTAAGAGCAAAATATAGCTTCTTTCACAAAGGGGAGAAAGAGTTCTCTAATATTGAAAAGGAAGCGAATGTGCCCATTATTTCCAGATTGAACGATTTCAGAGTTTTTCCTCAAAACGCTCAAAAACGTCCCGGATTGGAGCATAATAGGGTTAAAAAGGAGAGAATTCAGACAAAAAGCCGTTTACTGTTATTTAAAGAGTAGAAAAGGTTCCATAATTTTGAAAAGTAAACTAATTTGTCAATTTTAACAAGAATGACCGAGCGATTTTAGCTTCTTTGGTTAAAAAGGGTAAATTTCCCACCAAAAGCCTTTTTCTGTCATTTAAATAAAGTAAAGAAGCAGTTTCATGTTTAAAAGAAAACTAATGTGCCCATTTTGATGAGAATGAGCAATTTCACACTTTTTCCTCAAAACACTCAAAAACGTCCTAATTGGAACAAAATATTCATAAAGTGGAGAAATAATGTTCAAAACGAAGCTAATGTGCTATTTTGATAAGAATGAGCGATTTCATTCTGTTTTTCATAAAAAGCTCAAAAACGATCCAATAAAAAAGGGAGATTTCTCATTTAAAGTGTAGAAATGGCTTCATGATGTTGTAATGCAACATCTTTTGTTAAGAATGAGCGATTTCATACGGTTTTTCCTCAAAATTCTCAAAAATGTCTCATTTGGAGCAAAATAGTTAAAAAGGGTAGATTTCTCATCAATAGCAGTTTTCTGTCATTTAAAGAGTACGAACAGTTCCATGTTGAAAAGAAAACTAATCTTCCAAAAAATTAGCGGTCACACCGTTTTTTCTCAAAACGCCCAAAAAAAATCCACTCGAGCTTAATGATCAAAAACTTCTCAAAAGATCGGTTAAAAAAAGGGAGATTTCTGACCAAAAGCCATTTTTGGCATTTAAAGAGTAGAAACAGTTCCATAATGTTGAAAAGGAAACTAATATGTCCATTTTGATAGGAATGAGCGATTTCAGACCTTTTTTCACAAAATGCTGTTAAAAAGGGGAGATTTCTTCAAGACAAGAATGACCTCAAAACGCTCAAAAAATCTCCCAATTGGAGCAAAATAGTGGGTCTTTGGGCACCAAAAGTGGTTTTCTGTAATTTAAAGTATAGACAAGTTCAATAATGTTGATACGGAAACTAATGTGCCCATTTTGACAAAATGAGGGATTTCAGTTTCTCTTCAAAATGCTAAAAACGTCCCAATTGGAGCAAAATAGAGCTTCTTACGGTTAATTGGGAAATTTCTGACCAAAAGCCGTTTTCTGTCATTTAAAAAGTAGCCATAATGTTGTAAAGGAAACTAATGGGCATGTTTTCAGCGGTTTTTCCACAAAATGCTCAAAAACATATCAATTTGACCAAAATAGATTAAAAAAAGGGGAGATTTCCTAGCAAAAGTCATTTAAAGAGTAGAAACATTTCCATAATGTTGAAAAGGAAGCTAAAGTGCCCATTTTGCCAAGAATGAGCGATTTCAGACTGTTTTCCCTCAAAACGCTCAAATAAGTCTTAATTGGAGCTAAAAAGGGTAGATATCACACCAAAAGCCTTTTTCTGTCATTTAAAGAATGGAAACAGTTCCATAATATTGAACCGGAAACTAATGTGACCATTTTAACAAGAATGAGCGATTTCGACAAATATTTCCCAATAGAGCAAAATTGAGCTTTTTTGGTTAAAAAGGGGAGATTTCTCTTTAAGTGTAGAAAAGTTCAATAATGTTGAAAATGAAACTAATTGCCCATTTTGACAGGAATGAGTGATTTCCGAATTTTTCAGCAAAATAGAGCTTTCGTTTAAAAGGGGAGATTTCTGACTAAAATCCCTGTTTCTGTCATTTAAAGAGTAGAAATAGCTCCATAATGTTGTAAAGGAAACTAATGCACCTATTTTGTTAAGAATGAGCGTTTTTTAACCGTTTTTCCTCTATTCGAGCAAATTAGAGTTTTTTTCAGTTAAAAAGGTTAGAAAAAGTCATTTAATGAGTAGAAACAGTTCCATAATGTTGAAAAGGAACTAATGTGACCATTTTGACAAGAATGAGCTTAAATACGCTCAAAACTTTCCAATTGGAGCAAACTATAGCTTCGTTTGGTTACAAAGGGGAGAAACAGTTCCATAATATTGAATAAGAAGCCATTTTGACATGAATGAGCGATTTCAGAGTTTTCCCTCAAAACGCTCAAAAACGTCCCGATAGGAGCAAATTAGGGTTAAAACGTGAAGAATTCAGACCAAAATCCGTTTTCTATTATTTAAAGAGTAGAAACAGCTCCACAATGTTGAAAAGTAAACTAATGTGCCCACTTTGACAAGAATGAGCGATTTCAGACTGTTTATACTAAAAACATTCAAAAACTATGCAACCTGGTAGAAATGACAGAAAAAGGGATTTTAGTCAGAAATCTCCCCTTTTAAACGAAAGCTCTATTTTGCTAAAAAATTCGGAAATCACTCATTCCTGTCAAAATGGGCAATTAGTTTCATTTTCAACATTATTGAACTTTTCTACACTTAAAGAGAAATCTCCCCTTTTTAACCAAAAAAGCTCCATTTTGCTCTATTGGGAAATATTTGTCGAAATCGCTCATTCTTGTTAAAATGGTCACATTAGTTTCCGGTTCAATATTATGGAACTGTTTCTATTCTTTAATATATATATATATAAACAGAATAACAAACAAACATTAACAAACAACAACAAACAAACATTAAAACAAAAAATCTTAATACACTACTTATAAAAAATAAAAAATAATCGTCATTACAACTAAAGCTGGTGCCCAGCACAGCTGCAGTGTTACCTCGCTGCACGGCTACTGCAATCCGCTGGGAAAGGAAAAAGGAGGAGCGGGGATCATCCGTTTCCTGTTTGAGACGGTTGCCTTAAATGACAGAAAAAGGCTTTTGGTGTGATATCTACTCTTTTTAGCTCCAATTGAGACTTATTTGAGCGTTTTGTGGGAAAACAGCCTGAAATCGCTCATTCTTGGCAAAATGGGCACTTTAGCTTCCTTTTCAACATTATGGAAATGTTTCTACTCCTTAAATAACTTTTGCTAAGAAATCTCCCCTTTTTTTAATCTATTTTGGTCAAATTGATATGTTTTTGAGCATTTTGTGGAAAAACCGCTGAAAACATGCCCATTAGTTTCCTTTACAACATTATGGCTACTTTTTAAATGACAGAAAACGGCTTTTGGTCAGAAATTTCCCTATTAACCGTAAGAAGCTCTATTTTGCTCCAATTGGGACGTTTTTAGCATTTTGAAGAGAAACTATCTGAAATCCCTCATTTTGTCAAAATGGGCACATTAGTTTCCGTATCAACATTATTGAACTTGTCTATACTTTAAATTACAGAAAACCACTTTTGGTGACCCAAAGACTCACTATTTTGCTCCAATTGGGAGATTTTTGAGCGTTTTGAGGTCATTCTTGTCTTGAAGAAATCTCCCCTTTTTAACAGCATTTTGTGAAAAAAGGTCTGAAATCGCTCATTCCTATCAAAATGGACATATTAGCTTCCTTTTCTACATTATGGAACTGTTTCTACTCTTTAAATGCCAAAAATGGCTTTTGGTCAGAAATCTCCCTTTTTTTAACCGATCTTTTGAGAAGTTTTTGATCATTAAGCTCGAGTGGATTTTTTTTGGGCGTTTTGAGAAAAAACGGTGTGACCGCTAATTTTTTGGAAGATTAGTTTTCTTTTCAACATGGAACTGTTTGTACTCTTTAAATGACAGAAAACTGCTATTGATGAGAAATCTACCCTTTTTAACTATTTTGCTCCAAATGAGACATTTTTGAGAATTTTGAGGAAAAACCGTATGAAATCGCTCATTCTTAAAAAAACATTATGAAGCCGTATGAAATCGCTCATTCTTAACAAAACATTATGAAGCCATTTCTACACTTTAAATGAGAAATCTCCAGAAAACGCCACCAAACAAAAGCCACGAAACAAAAGCCACGAAAGAAAAACAAAATAAAAGCCACCAAACAAAAGCCACGAAATAAAAGCCACGAAACAAAAGCCATAAACAATAGTAACGAAACAAAAGCCACGAAACAAAAGCCATGAAACAAAAGCCACGAAAAAAGCCACCAAACAAAAACCACCAAACAAAAGCCACCAAACAAAAACACCAAACAAAAGCCACCAAACAAAAGCCAACAAACAAAAGCCACCAAACAAAAACACCAAACAAAAGCCACCAAACAAAAGCCACCAAACAAAAGCCACCAAACAAAAGCCACCATATAAAAGCCAACAAACAAAAGCCACCAAACAAAAGCCCCCAAACAAAAGCCAGCAAACAAAAGCCACCAAACAAAAGCCACCAAACAAAAGCCACCAAACAAAAGCCACGAAACAAAAACCACCAAACAAAAGACACGAAACAAAAGCCACAAAGAAAAGCCATGAAACAAAATCGACAAAACAAAAGCCACGAAATAAAATCCACGAAACAAAAGCCACGAAACAAAAGTCACCAAACAAAAACCACCAAACAAAAGCCACGAAACTAAAGCCACGAAAGAAAAGCCACGAAACAAAAGCCACTGTCCAAAGCCACTCTATATCCAAAGCCACTCTATGTCCAAAGCCACTGTCCAAAGCCACTGTCCAAAGCCACTGTCCAAAGCCAATGTCCAAAGCCACTCTATGTCCAAAGCCACTGTCCAAAGCCACTGTCCAAAGGCACTGTCCAAAGCCACTCTCCAAAGCCACTGTCCAAAGCCACTCTATGTCCAAAACCACTGTCCAAAGCCACTCTCCAAAGCCACTGTCCAAAGCCACTCTATGTCCAAAGCCACTGTCCAAAGCCACTCTCCAAAGCCACTGTCCAAAGCCACTGTATGTCCTAAGCCACTGTCCGAAGCCACTCTCCAAAGCCACTGTCCAAAGCCACTCTATGTCCAAAGCCACTCTATGTCCAAAGCCACTGTCCAAAGCCACTCTACAAAGCCACTGTCGAAAGTCACACTATGTCCAAAGCCACTGTCCAAAGCCACTCTCCAAAGCCACTCTCCAAAGCCACTCTATGTCCAAAGCCACTGTCCAAAGCCACTGTCCAAAGCCACTCTCTAAAGCTACTCTATGTCCAAAGCCACTGTCCAAAGCCACTCTCCTAAAGCCACTGTCCAAAGCCACTCTATGTCCAAAGCCACTGTCCAAAGCCACTCTCCAAAGCCACTCTCCAAAGGCACTCTATGTCCAAAGCCACTGTCCAAAGCCACTGTCCAAAGCCACTATCCAAAGCCACTCTATGTCCAAACCACTGTCCAAAGACTCTCCAAAGCCACTCTCCAAAGCCACTCTATGTCCAAAGCCACTGTCCAAAGCCACTGTCCAAAGCTATTCTCCAAAGCCACTCTATGTCCAAAGCCACTGTCCAAAGCCACTGTCCAAAGCCACTCTCCAAAGCCACTCTATGTCCAAAGCCACTGTCCAAAGCCACTGTCCAAAGCCACTGTCCAAAGCCACTCTATGTCCAAAGCCACTGTCCAAAGCCACTGTCCAAAGGCACTGTCCAAAGCCACTCTATGTCCAAAGCCACTGTCCAAAGCCACTCTCCAAAGCCACTGTCCAAAGCCACTCTATGTCCAAAACCACTGTCCAAAGCCACTCTACAAAGCCACTGTCCAAAGCCACTCTATTTCCAAAGCCACTGCCCGAAGCCACTGTCCAAAGCCACTGTCCAAAGCCACTCTATGTCCAAAGCCACTGTCCAAAGCCACTCTCCAAAGCCACTGTCCAAAGCCACTGTATGTCCAATGCCACTGTATGTCCAAAGCTACTGTCTAAAGCCACTGTATGTCCAAAGCCACTGTATGTCCAAAGCCACTATCCAAAGCCACTGTATGTCCAAAGCCACTGTATATCCAAAGCCACTGTCCAAAGCCACTGTATGTCCAAAGCCACTGTATGTCCAAAGCCACTGTCTAAAGCCACTGTATGTCCAAAGCCACTGTCCAAAGCCTCTGTATGTCCAAAGCCACTGTATGTCCAAAGACACTGTCCATAGCCACTGTATGTCCAAAGCCACTGTATGTCCAAAGCCACTGTCCAAAGCCACTGTATGTCCAAAGCCACTGTATGTCCAAAGCCACTGTCCAAAGCCACTCTATGTCCAAAGCCACTCTATGTCCAAAGCTACTGTATGTCCAAAGCCACTGTTCAAAGCCACTGTATGTCCAAAGCCACTGTATGTCCAAAGCCACTGTCCAAATCTACCGTATGTCCAAATCCACGGTATGTCCAAAGCCACTGTCCAAAGCCACCGTATGTCCAAAGCCACTGTATGTCCAAAGCCACTGTCCAAAGCCACTGTATGTCCAAAGCCACTGTATGTCCAAAGCCACTGTCCAAAGCCACTGTATGTCCAAAGCCACTGTATGTACAAAGCCACTGTCCAAAGCCACTGTATGTCCAAAGCCACTGTATGTCCAAAGCCACTGTCCAAAGCCACTGTATGTCCAAAGCCACTGTATGTCCAAAGCCACTGTCCAAAGCCACTGTATGTCCAAAGCCACTGTATGTCCAAAGCTACTGTGTCCAAAGCAGCCGTATCTTCAAAGCCACTGTATGTCCAAAGCCACTGTCCAAAGCCACCGTATGTCCAAAGCCACTGTATGTCCAAAGCCACTCTCCAAAGCCACTCTCCAAAGCCACTCTATGTCCAAAGCCACTATCCAAAGCCACTCTCCAAAGCCACTCTCCAAAGCCACTCTTTGTCCAAAGCCACTGTCCAAAGCCACTCTCCAAAGCCACTGTATCTCCAAAGCCACTGTCCAAAGCCACTGTATGTCCAAAGCCTCTGTATGTCCAAAGCCACTGTCCAAAGCCACTGTATGTCCAAAGCCACTGTATGTCCAAAGCCACTGTATGTCCAAAGCCACTGTCCAAAGCCACTGTATGTCCAAAGCCACTGTATGTCCAAAGCCACTGTATGTCCAAAGCCACGGTATGTCCAAAGCCACTGTCCAAAGCCACCGTATGTCCAAATTTAGTGGCTTTGTTTGTTGGCCATGTTTATTGGTTTGTTTGGTGGCTTTGTTTAGTGGCCTTGTTTGGTGGCCATGTTTAGTGGCTTTGTTTAGTGGCCAAGTTTAGTGTCTTTGTTTAGTGGCCTTGTTTAGTGGCCTTGTTTAGTGGCCTTGTTTAGTGTCTTTGTTTAGTGGCCTAGTTATTGGCTTTGTTTGGTGGCCTCGTTTAGTGGCCTTGTTTAGTGGCCTTGTTTAGTTGCTTTGTTTAGTGTCCTTGTATATGGCTTTGTTTGGTGGCCTTGTTTAGTGGCTTAGTGGCTTTGTTTAGTGGCTTTGTTCAGTGGCCTTGTTAATGGCTTTGTTTATTTGCTTTGTTCAGTTTCTTTGTTCAGTGGCTTTTTTTAGTGGCTTTGTTTAGTGTCCTTGTTAATGGCTTTGTTTGGTGACCTTGTTTAGTGGCTTAGTGGCTTTGTTTATTGGCTTTGTTTAGTGGCTTTGTTCAGTGGCTTTGTTTAGTGTAGTGGCTTTGTTTAGTGGCTATGTATAGTTGCTCTCACTGGGATCTTTTGCCGGTCATATACTATGAGACGTTCAGCCAGTCTCATATACTCCGAGTCCCAATCACATTGTGATCTTATTCAGCCAGTCATATACTATGAGACCTTCTTCAGCCAGTTCTTATTCCGCCAGTCATATACTCTGGGTCTCATTCATATACTCTCGCTGGGATCTTCTTCAGCCAGTCATATACTCTACTAATTAAGAGCAAAATATAGCTTCTTTCACAAAGGGGAGAAAGAGTTCTCTAATATTGAAAAGGAAGCGAATGTGCCCATTATTTCCAGATTGAACGATTTCAGAGTTTTTCCTCAAAACGCTCAAAAACGTCCCGGATTGGAGCATAATAGGGTTAAAAAGGAGAGAATTCAGACAAAAAGCCGTTTACTGTTATTTAAAGAGTAGAAAAGGTTCCATAATTTTGAAAAGTAAACTAATTTGTCAATTTTAACAAGAATGACCGAGCGATTTTAGCTTCTTTGGTTAAAAAGGGTAAATTTCCCACCAAAAGCCTTTTTCTGTCATTTAAATAAAGTAAAGAAGCAGTTTCATGTTTAAAAGAAAACTAATGTGCCCATTTTGATGAGAATGAGCAATTTCACACTTTTTCCTCAAAACACTCAAAAACGTCCTAATTGGAACAAAATATTCATAAAGTGGAGAAATAATGTTCAAAACGAAGCTAATGTGCTATTTTGATAAGAATGAGCGATTTCATTCTGTTTTTCATAAAAAGCTCAAAAACGATCCAATAAAAAAGGGAGATTTCTCATTTAAAGTGTAGAAATGGCTTCATGATGTTGTAATGCAACATCTTTTGTTAAGAATGAGCGATTTCATACGGTTTTTCCTCAAAATTCTCAAAAATGTCTCATTTGGAGCAAAATAGTTAAAAAGGGTAGATTTCTCATCAATAGCAGTTTTCTGTCATTTAAAGAGTACGAACAGTTCCATGTTGAAAAGAAAACTAATCTTCCAAAAAATTAGCGGTCACACCGTTTTTTCTCAAAACGCCCAAAAAAAATCCACTCGAGCTTAATGATCAAAAACTTCTCAAAAGATCGGTTAAAAAAAGGGAGATTTCTGACCAAAAGCCATTTTTGGCATTTAAAGAGTAGAAACAGTTCCATAATGTTGAAAAGGAAACTAATATGTCCATTTTGATAGGAATGAGCGATTTCAGACCTTTTTTCACAAAATGCTGTTAAAAAGGGGAGATTTCTTCAAGACAAGAATGACCTCAAAACGCTCAAAAAATCTCCCAATTGGAGCAAAATAGTGGGTCTTTGGGCACCAAAAGTGGTTTTCTGTAATTTAAAGTATAGACAAGTTCAATAATGTTGATACGGAAACTAATGTGCCCATTTTGACAAAATGAGGGATTTCAGTTTCTCTTCAAAATGCTAAAAACGTCCCAATTGGAGCAAAATAGAGCTTCTTACGGTTAATTGGGAAATTTCTGACCAAAAGCCGTTTTCTGTCATTTAAAAAGTAGCCATAATGTTGTAAAGGAAACTAATGGGCATGTTTTCAGCGGTTTTTCCACAAAATGCTCAAAAACATATCAATTTGACCAAAATAGATTAAAAAAAGGGGAGATTTCCTAGCAAAAGTCATTTAAAGAGTAGAAACATTTCCATAATGTTGAAAAGGAAGCTAAAGTGCCCATTTTGCCAAGAATGAGCGATTTCAGACTGTTTTCCCTCAAAACGCTCAAATAAGTCTTAATTGGAGCTAAAAAGGGTAGATATCACACCAAAAGCCTTTTTCTGTCATTTAAAGAATGGAAACAGTTCCATAATATTGAACCGGAAACTAATGTGACCATTTTAACAAGAATGAGCGATTTCGACAAATATTTCCCAATAGAGCAAAATTGAGCTTTTTTGGTTAAAAAGGGGAGATTTCTCTTTAAGTGTAGAAAAGTTCAATAATGTTGAAAATGAAACTAATTGCCCATTTTGACAGGAATGAGTGATTTCCGAATTTTTCAGCAAAATAGAGCTTTCGTTTAAGGGAGGCTTTTACCATTTCTGGGGTGGTCGACACAACTTGTCATAACTTTTTTATTTGTTTCTCAATGCAGGTGAAATTTTATCAAGATGCAGTGTATTGAATGTGCTTTCTTTTGATATGCTCAGATTTTGCATATCTACTACCTAGGTGAAGTTATGGATCCCACCTCAGTATCAGGGGCAAATATTCTAACTCATGGCCACTTAGTCCTAACCACTTCCCACTTAGGAAGTGCTTAGAGTGATCATAGAAGTGAAAAGTGAATGGCTAAAAATATCATTAGCACAACAACTGAATTTTAAGAGAGGTCAACCTGAAGTTCTAAACATGGTATGTATATCCATATGCGCATACCTTCACCATGGATGGACTTAAATATGTTTTAATCATTCACTTTTTAGAGCAGGGAAAGGGCTTTCAAATGATATATTAAAATCTTGTATACATTAAAAAATGAGCAAGTTAGAATATTTCCAGATTCGGAAACAGTGATTTTCAGGAGAAGCCATGAAAAGTGGGTGTGTTTTTGGGGGGTATTTTTTTGGTAAAAATCGAAATGATGACGGTTGCCTGACAGGATGCGCAGATCATGTGATGACAGCACAGGGCTGCGTGTTAACTATGGTAATAGGAAGCTTACTGAGAGCTTCATTTAGAGTCCTTTTCCAGACTTCTATCATGAACGGTTAGGGAGATACGCTTACCTTTGGCAGGAGCGCCGTCTTCAAGATTCAAACGGTATTTTGTATATAGCTTGATAATGTGAAATAGAATGCACAAAAAGGTGCATAACTTCATAATGGAGCATTGAAATACTCCGAAACTTGAAACATAACAACTACATGCATCAAGGTATAGAATAGAGCAATAATAAAAAAATTTTAAATCATAAAAAAAATGGTAAAAGCCTCCCTTAAAAGGGGAGATTTCTGACTAAAATCCCTGTTTCTGTCATTTAAAGAGTAGAAATAGCTCCATAATGTTGTAAAGGAAACTAATGCACCTATTTTGTTAAGAATGAGCGTTTTTTAACCGTTTTTCCTCTATTCGAGCAAATTAGAGTTTTTTTCAGTTAAAAAGGTTAGAAAAAGTCATTTAATGAGTAGAAACAGTTCCATAATGTTGAAAAGGAACTAATGTGACCATTTTGACAAGAATGAGCTTAAATACGCTCAAAACTTTCCAATTGGAGCAAACTATAGCTTCGTTTGGTTACAAAGGGGAGAAACAGTTCCATAATATTGAATAAGAAGCCATTTTGACATGAATGAGCGATTTCAGAGTTTTCCCTCAAAACGCTCAAAAACGTCCCGATAGGAGCAAATTAGGGTTAAAACGTGAAGAATTCAGACCAAAATCCGTTTTCTATTATTTAAAGAGTAGAAACAGCTCCACAATGTTGAAAAGTAAACTAATGTGCCCACTTTGACAAGAATGAGCGATTTCAGACTGTTTATACTAAAAACATTCAAAAACTATGCAACCTGGTAGAAATGACAGAAAAAGGGATTTTAGTCAGAAATCTCCCCTTTTAAACGAAAGCTCTATTTTGCTAAAAAATTCGGAAATCACTCATTCCTGTCAAAATGGGCAATTAGTTTCATTTTCAACATTATTGAACTTTTCTACACTTAAAGAGAAATCTCCCCTTTTTAACCAAAAAAGCTCCATTTTGCTCTATTGGGAAATATTTGTCGAAATCGCTCATTCTTGTTAAAATGGTCACATTAGTTTCCGGTTCAATATTATGGAACTGTTTCTATTCTTTAATATATATATATATAAACAGAATAACAAACAAACATTAACAAACAACAACAAACAAACATTAAAACAAAAAATCTTAATACACTACTTATAAAAAATAAAAAATAATCGTCATTACAACTAAAGCTGGTGCCCAGCACAGCTGCAGTGTTACCTCGCTGCACGGCTACTGCAATCCGCTGGGAAAGGAAAAAGGAGGAGCGGGGATCATCCGTTTCCTGTTTGAGACGGTTGCCTTAAATGACAGAAAAAGGCTTTTGGTGTGATATCTACTCTTTTTAGCTCCAATTGAGACTTATTTGAGCGTTTTGTGGGAAAACAGTCTGAAATCGCTCATTATTGGCAAAATGGGCACTTTAGCTTCCTTTTCAACATTATGGAAATGTTTCTACTCCTTAAATAACTTTTGCTAAGAAATCTCCCCTTTTTTTAATCTATTTTGGTCAAATTGATATGTTTTTGAGCATTTTGTGGAAAAACCGCTGAAAACATGCCCATTAGTTTCCTTTACAACATTATGGCTACTTTTTAAATGACAGAAAACGGCTTTTGGTCAGAAATTTCCCTATTAACCGTAAGAAGCTCTATTTTGCTCCAATTGGGACGTTTTTAGCATTTTGAAGAGAAACTATCTGAAATCCCTCATTTTGTCAAAATGGGCACATTAGTTTCCGTATCAACATTATTGAACTTGTCTATACTTTAAATTACAGAAAACCACTTTTGGTGACCCAAAGACCCACTATTTTGCTCCAATTGGGAGATTTTTGAGCGTTTTGAGGTCATTCTTGTCTTGAAGAAATCTCCCCTTTTTAACAGCATTTTGTGAAAAAAGGTCTGAAATCGCTCATTCCTATCAAAATGGACATATTAGCTTCCTTTTCTACATTATGGAACTGTTTCTACTCTTTAAATGCCAAAAATGGCTTTTGGTCAGAAATCTCCCTTTTTTAACCGATCTTTTGAGAAGTTTTTGATCATTAAGCTCGAGTGGATTTTTTTTGGGCGTTTTGAGAAAAAACGGTGTGACCGCTAATTTTTTGGAAGATTAGTTTTCTTTTCAACATGGAACTGTTTGTACTCTTTAAATGACAGAAAACTGCTATTGATGAGAAATCTACCCTTTTTAACTATTTTGCTCCAAATGAGACATTTTTGAGAATTTTGAGGAAAAACCGTATGAAATCGCTCATTCTTAAAAAAACATTATGAAGCCGTATGAAATCGCTCATTCTTAACAAAACATTATGAAGCCATTTCTACACTTTAAATGAGAAATCTCCAGAAAACGCCACCAAACAAAAGCCACGAAACAAAAGCCACGAAAGAAAAACAAAATAAAAGCCACCAAACAAAAGCCACGAAATAAACGCCACGAAACAAAAGCCATAAACAAAAGTAACGAAACAAAAGCCACGAAACAAAAGCCATGAAACAAAAGCCACGAAAAAAGCCACCAAACAAAAACCACCAAACAAAAGCCACCAAACAAAAACACCAAACAAAAGCCACCAAACAAAAGCCACCAAACAAAAGCCACCAAACAAAAGCCAACAAACAAAAGCCAACAAACAAAAACACCAAACAAAAGCCACCAAACAAAAGCCACCAAACAAAAGCCACCAAACAAAAGCCACCATATAAAAGCCAACAAACAAAAGCCACCAAACAAAAGCCACCAAACAAAAGCCAGCAAACAAAAGCCACCAAACAAAAGCCACCAAACAAAAGCCACCAAACAAAAGCCACGAAACAAAAACCACCAAACAAAAGACACGAAACAAAAGCCACAAAGAAAAGCCATGAAACAAAATCGACAAAACAAAAGCCACGAAATAAAATCCACGAAACAAAAGCCACGAAACAAAAGTCACCAAACAAAAACCACCAAACAAAAGCCACGAAACAAAAGCCACGAAAGAAAAGCCACGAAACAAAAGCCACTGTCCAAAGCCACTCTATATCCAAAGCCACTCTATGTCCAAAGCCACTGTCCAAAGCCACTGTCCAAAGCCACTGTCCAAAGCCACTCTATGTCCAAAGCCACTGTCCAAAGCCACTGTCCAAAGCCAATGTCCAAAGCCACTCTATGTCCAAAGCCACTGTCCAAAGCCACTGTCCAAAGGCACTGTCCAAAGCCACTCTATGTCCAAAGCCACTATCCAAAGCCACTCTCCAAAGCCACTGTCCAAAGCCACTCTCCAAAGCCACTGTCCAAAGCCACTCTATGTCCAAAACCACTGTCCAAAGCCACTCTCCAAAGCCACTGTCCAAAGCCACTCTATGTCCAAAGCCACTGTCCAAAGCCACTCTCCAAAGCCACTGTCCAAAGCCACTCTATGTCCTAAGCCACTGTCCGAAGCCACTCTCCAAAGCCACTGTCCAAAGCCACTCTATGTCCAAAGCCACTCTATGTCCAAAGCCACTGTCCAAAGCCACTCTACAAAGCCACTGTCGAAAGTCACACTATGTCCAAAGCCACTGTCCAAAGCCACTCTCCAAAGCCACTCTCCAAAGCCACTCTATGTCCAAAGCCACTGTCCAAAGCCACTGTCCAAAGCCACTCTCTAAAGCTACTCTATGTCCAAAGCCACTGTCCAAAGCCACTCTCCTAAAGCCACTGTCCAAAGCCACTCTATGTCCAAAGCCACTGTCCAAAGCCACTCTCCAAAGCCACTCTCCAAAGGCACTCTATGTCCAAAGCCACTGTCCAAAGCCACTGTCCAAAGCCACTATCCAAAGCCACTCTATGTCCAAACCACTGTCCAAAGACTCTCCAAAGCCACTCTCCAAAGCCACTCTATGTCCAAAGCCACTGTCCAAAGCCACTGTCCAAAGCTATTCTCCAAAGCCACTCTATGTCCAAAGCCACTGTCCAAAGCCACTGTCCAAAGCCACTCTCCAAAGCCACTCTATGTCCAAAGCCACTTTCCAAAGCCACTGTCCAAAGCCACTGTCCAAAGCCACTCTATGTCCAAAGCCACTGTTCAAAGCCACTGTCCAAAGGCACTGTCCAAAGCCACTCTATGTCCAAAGCCACTGTCCAAAGCCACTCTCCAAAGCCACTGTCCAAAGCCACTCTATGTCCAAAACCACTGTCCAAAGCCACTCTCCAAAGCCACTGTCCAAAGCCACTCTATGTCCAAAGCCACTGTCCAAAGCCACTCTCCAAAGCCACTCTATGTCCAAAGCCACTGTCCGAAGCCACTCTCCAAAGCCACTGTCCAAAGCCACTCTATGTCCAAAGCCACTGTCCCAAGCCACTCTACAAAGCCACTCTCGAAAGTCACACTATGTCCAAAGCCACTGTCCAAAGCCACTCTATGTCCAAAGCCACTGTCCAAAGCCACTGTCCAAAGCCACTCTCCAAAGCCACTCTATGTCCAAAGCCACTGTCCAAAGCCACTCTCCAAAGCCACTCTCCAAAGCCACTCTATGTCCAAAGCCACTGTCCAAAGCCACTCTTCAAAGCCACTCTCCAAAGCCACTCTATGTCCCAAGCCACTGTCCAAAGCCACTGTCCAAAGCCACTCTACAAAGCTACTCTATCTCCAAAGCCACTGTCCAAAGACACTCTCCAAAGCCACTCTCCAAAGCCACTCTATGTCAAAAGCAACTGTCCAAAGCTACTGTCGAAAGCCACTGTCTAAAGCCACTGTATGTCCAAAGCCACTGTCCAAAGCCACTGTCGAAAGCCACTGTCCAAAGCCACTCTATGTCCAAAGCCACTGTATAAAGCCACTGTCCAAAGCCACTGTCCAAAGCAACTCTATGTCCAAAGCCACTGTCCAAAGCCACTGTCCAAAGCCACTGTCCAAAGCCACTCTATGTCCAAAGCCACTGTCCAAAGCCACTGTCCAAAGCCACTGTCCAAAGCCACTCTATGTCAAAGCCACTGTCTCAAGCCACTCTCCAAAGCCACTGTCCAAAGCCACTCAATGTCCAAAGCCACTGTCCAAAGCCACTCTATGTCCAAAGTCACTGTGCAAAGCCACTCTCCAAAGCCACTGTCCAAAGCCACTCTATGTCCAAAGCCACTGTCCAAAGCCACTGTCCAAAGCCACTCTCCAAAGCCACTCTATGTCCAAAGCCACTGTCCAAAGCCACTCTCTAAAGCCACTCTCCAAAGCCACTCTATGTCCAAAGCCACTGTCCAAACACACTGTCCAAAGCCACTCTCCAAAGCCACTCTGTGTCCAAAGCCACTGTCCAAAGCCACTCTCCAAAGCCACTCTCCAAAGCCAATCAATATCCAAAGCCACTGTCCAATGCCACTGTCCAAAGCCACTCTCCAAAGCCACTCTATGTCCAAAGCCACTGTCCAAAGCCACTGTCCAAAGCCATTCTCCAAAGCCACTCTATGTCCAAAGCCACTGTCCAAAGCCACTCTCCAAAGCCACTGTCCAAAGCCACTGTATGTCCAAAGTCACTGTATGTCCAAAGCCACTGTATGTCCAAATCCACTGTCCAAAGCCACTGTATTTCTAAAGCCACTGTCCAAAGCCACTGTATGTCCAAAGCCACTGTATGTCCAAAGCCACTATACAAAGCCACTGTATGTCCAAAGCCACTGTATGTCCAAAGGCACTGTCCAAAACCACTGTATGTCCAAAGCCACTGTATGTCCAAAGCCACTGTCTAAAGCCACTGTATGTCCAAAGCCACTGTCCAAAGCCACTGTATGTCTAAAGCCACTGTATGTCCAAAGCCACTGTCCAAAGCCACTGTATGTCCAAAGCCACTGTATGTCCAAAGCCACTGTCCAAAGCCACTGTATGTCCAAAGCCACTGTATGTCCAAAGCCACTGTCCAAAGCCACTGTATGTCCAAAGCCACTGTACAAAGCCACTGTCCAAATCCACTGTCCAAAGCCACTCTATGTCCAAATCCACTGTACAAAGCCACTGTCCAAAGCCACTGTCCAAAGCAATACTATGTCCAAAGCCACTGTCCAAAGCCACTGTCCAAAGCCACTGTCCAAAGCCACTCTATTTCCAAAGCCACTGCCCGAAGCCACTGTCCAAAGCCACTTTCCAAAGCCACTCTATGTCCAAAGCCACTGTCCAAAGCCACTCTCCAAAGCCACTGTCCAAAGCCACTGTATGTCCAATGCCACTGTATGTCCAAAGCTACTGTCCAAAGCCACTGTATGTCCAAAGCCACTGTATGTCCAAAGCCACTATCCAAAGCCACTGTATGTCCAAAGCCACTGTATATCCAAAGCCACTGTCCAAAGCCACTGTATGTCCAAAGCCACTGTATGTCCAAAGCCACTGTCTAAAGCCACTGTATGTCCAAAGCCACTGTCCAAAGCCTCTGTATGTCCAAAGCCACTGTATGTCCAAAGCCACTGTCCATAGCCACTGTATGTCCAAAGCCACTGTATGTCCAAAGCCACTGTCCAAAGCCACTGTATGTCCAAAGCCACTGTATGTCCAAAGCCACTGTCCAAAGCCACTCTATGTCCAAAGCCACTCTATGTCCAAAGCTACTGTATGTCCAAAGCCACTGTTCAAAGCCACTGTATGTCCAAAGCCACTGTATGTCCAAAGCCACTGTCCAAATCCACCGTATGTCCAAATCCACGGTATGTCCAAAGCCACTGTCCAAAGCCACCGTATGTCCAAAGCCACTGTATGTCCAAAGCCACTGCCCAAAGCCACTGTATGTCCAAAGCCACTGTATGTCCAAAGCCACTGTCCAAAGCCACTGTATGTCCAAAGCCACTGTATGTCCAAAGCCACTGTCCAAAGCCACTGTATGTCCAAAGCCACTGTATGTCCAAAGCCACTGTCCAAAGCCACTGTATGTCCAAAGCCACTGTATGTCCAAAGCCACTGTCCAAAGCCACTGTATGTCCAAAGCCACTGTATGTCCAAAGCTACTGTCCAAAGCAACCGTATCTTCAAAGCCACTGTATGTCCAAAGCCACTGTCCAAAGCCACCGTATGTCCAAAGCCACTGTATGTCCAAAGCCACTCTCCAAAGCCACTCTCCAAAGCCACTCTATGTCCAAAGCCACTATCCAAAGCCACTCGCCAAAGCCACTCTCCAAAGCCACTCTTTGTCCAAAGCCACTGTCCAAAGCCACTCTCCAAAGCCACTGTATCTCCAAAGCCACTGTCCAAAGCCACTGTATGTCTAAAGCCTCTGTATGTCCAAAGCCATTGTCCAAAGCCAATGTATGTCCAAAGCCACTGTATGTCCAAAGCCACTGTATGTCCAAAGCCACTGTCCAAAGCCACTGTATGTCCAAAGCCACTGTATGTCCAAAGCCACTGTATGTCCAAAGCCACGGTATGTCCAAAGCCACTGTCCAAAGCCACCGTATGTCCAAATTTAGTGGCTTTGTTTGTTGGCCATGTTTATTGGTTTGTTTGGTGGCTTTGTTTAGTGGCCTTGTTTGGTGGCCATGTTTAGTGGCTTTGTTTAGTGGCCAAGTTTAGTGTCTTTGTTTAGTGGCCTTGTTTAGTGGCCTTGTTTAGTGGCCTTGTTTAGTGTCTTTGTTTAGTGGCCTAGTTATTGGCTTTGTTTGGTGGCCTCGTTTAGTGGCCTTGTTTAGTGGCCTTGTTTAGTTGCTTTGTTTAGTGTCCTTGTATATGGCTTTGTTTGGTGGCCTTGTTTAGTGGCTTAGTGGCTTTGTTTAGTGGCTTTGTTCAGTGGCCTTGTTAATGGCTTTGTTTATTTGCTTTGTTCAGTTTCTTTGTTCAGTGGCTTTTTTTAGTGGCTTTGTTTAGTGTCCTTGTTAATGGCTTTGTTTGGTGACCTTGTTTAGTGGCTTAGTGGCTTTGTTTATTGGCTTTGTTTAGTGGCTTTGTTCAGTGGCTTTGTTTAGTGTAGTGGCTTTGTTTAGTGGCTATGTATAGTGGCTCTCACTGGGATCTTTTGCCGGTCATATACTATGAGACGTTCAGCCAGTCTCATATACTCCGAGTCCCAGTCACATTGTGATCTTATTCAGCCAGTCATATACTATGAGACCTTCAGCCAGTTCTTATTCCGCCAGTCATATCACTGTATGTCCAAAGCCACTGTATGTCCAAAGCCACTATACAAAGCCACTGTATGTCCAAAGCCACTGTATGTCCAAAGGCACTGTCCAAAACCACTGTATGTCCAAAGCCACTGTATGTCCAAAGCCACTGTCTAAAGCCACTGTATGTCCAAAGCCACTGTCCAAAGCCACTGTATGTCTAAAGCCACTGTATGTCCAAAGCCACTGTCCAAAGCCACTGTATGTCCAAAGCCACTGTATGTCCAAAGCCACTGTCCAAAGCCACTGTATGTCCAAAGCCACTGTATGTCCAAAGCCACTGTCCAAAGCCACTGTATGTCCAAAGCCACTGTACAAAGCCACTGTCCAAATCCACTGTCCAAAGCCACTCTATGTCCAAATCCACTGTACAAAGCCACTGTCCAAAGCCACTGTCCAAAGCAATACTATGTCCAAAGCCACTGTCCAAAGCCACTGTCCAAAGCCACTGTCCAAAGCCACTCTATTTCCAAAGCCACTGCCCGAAGCCACTGTCCAAAGCCACTTTCCAAAGCCACTCTATGTCCAAAGCCACTGTCCAAAGCCACTCTCCAAAGCCACTGTCCAAAGCCACTGTATGTCCAATGCCACTGTATGTCCAAAGCTACTGTCCAAAGCCACTGTATGTCCAAAGCCACTGTATGTCCAAAGCCACTATCCAAAGCCACTGTATGTCCAAAGCCACTGTATATCCAAAGCCACTGTCCAAAGCCACTGTATGTCCAAAGCCACTGTATGTCCAAAGCCACTGTCTAAAGCCACTGTATGTCCAAAGCCACTGTCCAAAGCCTCTGTATGTCCAAAGCCACTGTATGTCCAAAGCCACTGTCCATAGCCACTGTATGTCCAAAGCCACTGTATGTCCAAAGCCACTGTCCAAAGCCACTGTATGTCCAAAGCCACTGTATGTCCAAAGCCACTGTCCAAAGCCACTCTATGTCCAAAGCCACTCTATGTCCAAAGCTACTGTATGTCCAAAGCCACTGTTCAAAGCCACTGTATGTCCAAAGCCACTGTATGTCCAAAGCCACTGTCCAAATCCACCGTATGTCCAAATCCACGGTATGTCCAAAGCCACTGTCCAAAGCCACCGTATGTCCAAAGCCACTGTATGTCCAAAGCCACTGCCCAAAGCCACTGTATGTCCAAAGCCACTGTATGTCCAAAGCCACTGTCCAAAGCCACTGTATGTCCAAAGCCACTGTATGTCCAAAGCCACTGTCCAAAGCCACTGTATGTCCAAAGCCACTGTATGTCCAAAGCCACTGTCCAAAGCCACTGTATGTCCAAAGCCACTGTATGTCCAAAGCCACTGTCCAAAGCCACTGTATGTCCAAAGCCACTGTATGTCCAAAGCTACTGTCCAAAGCAACCGTATCTTCAAAGCCACTGTATGTCCAAAGCCACTGTCCAAAGCCACCGTATGTCCAAAGCCACTGTATGTCCAAAGCCACTCTCCAAAGCCACTCTCCAAAGCCACTCTATGTCCAAAGCCACTATCCAAAGCCACTCGCCAAAGCCACTCTCCAAAGCCACTCTTTGTCCAAAGCCACTGTCCAAAGCCACTCTCCAAAGCCACTGTATCTCCAAAGCCACTGTCCAAAGCCACTGTATGTCTAAAGCCTCTGTATGTCCAAAGCCATTGTCCAAAGCCAATGTATGTCCAAAGCCACTGTATGTCCAAAGCCACTGTATGTCCAAAGCCACTGTCCAAAGCCACTGTATGTCCAAAGCCACTGTATGTCCAAAGCCACTGTATGTCCAAAGCCACGGTATGTCCAAAGCCACTGTCCAAAGCCACCGTATGTCCAAATTTAGTGGCTTTGTTTGTTGGCCATGTTTATTGGTTTGTTTGGTGGCTTTGTTTAGTGGCCTTGTTTGGTGGCCATGTTTAGTGGCTTTGTTTAGTGGCCAAGTTTAGTGTCTTTGTTTAGTGGCCTTGTTTAGTGGCCTTGTTTAGTGGCCTTGTTTAGTGTCTTTGTTTAGTGGCCTAGTTATTGGCTTTGTTTGGTGGCCTCGTTTAGTGGCCTTGTTTAGTGGCCTTGTTTAGTTGCTTTGTTTAGTGTCCTTGTATATGGCTTTGTTTGGTGGCCTTGTTTAGTGGCTTAGTGGCTTTGTTTAGTGGCTTTGTTCAGTGGCCTTGTTAATGGCTTTGTTTATTTGCTTTGTTCAGTTTCTTTGTTCAGTGGCTTTTTTTAGTGGCTTTGTTTAGTGTCCTTGTTAATGGCTTTGTTTGGTGACCTTGTTTAGTGGCTTAGTGGCTTTGTTTATTGGCTTTGTTTAGTGGCTTTGTTCAGTGGCTTTGTTTAGTGTAGTGGCTTTGTTTAGTGGCTATGTATAGTGGCTCTCACTGGGATCTTTTGCCGGTCATATACTATGAGACGTTCAGCCAGTCTCATATACTCCGAGTCCCAGTCACATTGTGATCTTATTCAGCCAGTCATATACTATGAGACCTTCAGCCAGTTCTTATTCCGCCAGTCATATACTCTGGGTCTCATTCATACACTCTCGCTGGGATCTTCTTCAGCCAGTCATATACTCTACTAATTAAGAGCAAAATATAGCTTCTTTCACAAAGGGGAGAAAGAGTTCTCTAATATTGAAAAGGAAGCGAATGTGCCCATTATTTCCAGATTGAACGATTTCAGAGTTTTTCCTCAAAACGCTCAAAAACGTCCCGGATTGGAGCATAATAGGGTTAAAAAGGAGAGAATTCAGACAAAAAGCCGTTTACTGTTATTTAAAGAGTAGAAAAGGTTCCATAATTTTGAAAAGTAAACTAATTTGTCAATTTTAACAAGAATGACCGAGCGATTTTAGCTTCTTAGGTTAAAAAGGGTAAATTTCCCACCAAAAGCCTTTTTCTGTCATTTAAATAAAGTAAAGAAGCAGTTTCATGTTTAAAAGAAAACTAATGTGCCCATTTTGATGAGAATGAGCAATTTCACACTTTTTCCTCAAAACGCTCAAAAACGTCCTAATTGGAACAAAATATTCATAAAGTGGAGAAATAATGTTCAAAACGAAGCTAATGTGCTATTTTGATAAGAATGAGCGATTTCATTCTGTTTTTCATAAAAAGCTCAAAAACGATCCAATAAAAAAGGGAGATTTCTCATTTAAAGTGTAGAAATGGCTTCATAATGTTGTAATGCAACATGTTTTGTTAAGAATGAGCGATTTCATACGGTTTTTCCTCAAAATTCTCAAAAATGTCTCATTTGGAGCAAAATAGTTAAAAAGGGTAGATTTCTCATCAATAACAGTTTTCTGTCATTTAAAGAGTACAAACAGTTCCATAATGTTGAAAAGGAAACTAATATGTCCATTTTGATAGGAATGAGCGATTTCAGACCTTTTTTCACAAAATGCTGTTAAAAAGGGGAGATTTCTTCAAGACAAGAATGACCTCAAAACGCTCAAAAAATCTCCCAATTGGAGCAAAATAGTGGGTCTTTGGGCACCAAAAGTGGTTTTCTGTAATTTAAAGTATAGACAAGTTAAATAATGTTGATACGGAAACTAATGTGCCCATTTTGACAAAATGAGGGATTTCAGATAGTTTCTCTTCAAAATGCTAAAAACGTCCCAATTGGAGCAAAATAGAGCTTCTTACGGTTAATTGGGAAATTTCTGACCAAAAGCCGTTTTCTGTCATTTAAAAAGTAGCCATAATGTTGTAAAGGAAACTAATGGGCATGTTTTCAGCGGTTTTTCCACAAAATGCTCAAAAACATATCAATTTGACCAAAATAGATTAAAAAAAGGGGAGATTTCTTAGCAAAAGTCATTTAAAGAGTAGAAACATTTCCATAATGTTGAAAAGGAAGCTAAAGTGCCCATTTTGCCAAGAATGAGCGATTTCTGACTGTTTTCCCTCAAAACGCTCAAATAAGTCTCAATTGGAGCTAAAAAGGGTAGATATCACACCAAAAGCCTTTTTCTGTCATTTAAAGAATGGAAACAGTTCCATAATATTGAACCGGAAACTAATGTGACCATTTTAACAAGAATGAGCGATTTCGACAAATATTTCCCAATAGAGCAAAATGGAGCTTTTTTGGTTAAAAAGGGGAGATTTCTCTTTAAGTGTAGAAAAGTTCAATAATGTTGAAAATGAAACTGCCCATTTTGACAGGAATGAGTGATTTCCGAATTTTTCAGCAAAATAGAGCTTTCGTTTAAAAGGGGAGATTTCTGACTAAAATCCCTGTTTCTGTCATTTAAAGAGTAGAAATAGCTCCATAATGTTGTAAAGGAAACTAATGCACCTATTTTGTTAAGAATGAGCGTTTTTTAACCGTTTTTCCTCTATTCGAGCAAATTAGAGTTTTTTTCAGTTAAAAAGGTTAGAAAAAGTCATTTAATGAGTAGAAACAGTTCCATAATGTTGAAAAGGAACTAATGTGACCATTTTGACAAGAATGAGCTTAAATACGCTCAAAACTTTCCAATTGGAGCAAACTATAGCTTCGTTTGGTTACAAAGGGGAGAAACAGTTCCATAATATTGAATAAGAAGCCATTTTGACATGAATGAGCGATTTCAGAGTTTTTCCTCAAAACGCTCAAAAACGTCCCGATAGGAGCAAATTAGGGTTAAAACGTGAAGAATTCAGACCAAAATCCGTTTTCTATTATTTAAAGAGTAGAAACAGCTCCACAATGTTGAAAAGTAAACTAATGTGCCCACTTTGACAAGAATGAGCGATTTCAGACTGTTTATCCTAAAAACATTCAAAAACTATGCAACCTGGTAGAAATGACAGAAAAAGGGATTTTAGTCAGAAATCTCCCCTTTTAAACGAAAGCTCTATTTTGCTAAAAAATTCGGAAATCACTCATTCCTGTCAAAATGGGCAATTAGTTTCATTTTCAACATTATTGAACTTTTCTACACTTAAAGAGAAATCTCCCCTTTTTAACCAAAAAAGCTCCATTTTGCTCTATTGGGAAATATTTGTCGAAATCGCTCATTCTTGTTAAAATGGTCACATTAGTTTCCGGTTCAATATTATGGAACTGTTTCTATTCTTTAATATATATATATATAAACAGAATAACAAACAAACATTAACAAACAACAACAAACAAACATTAAAACAAAAAATCTTAATACACTACTTATAAAAAATAAAAAATAATCGTCATTACAACTAAAGCTGGTGCCCAGCACAGCTGCAGTGTTACCTCGCTGCACGGCTACTGCAATCCGCTGGGAAAGGAAAAAGGAGGAGCGGGGATCATCCGTTTCCTGTTTGAGACGGTTGCCTTAAATGACAGAAAAAGGCTTTTGGTGTGATATCTACTCTTTTTAGCTCCAATTGAGACTTATTTGAGCGTTTTGTGGGAAAACAGTCTGAAATCGCTCATTCTTGGCAAAATGGGCACTTTAGCTTCCTTTTCAACATTATGGAAATGTTTCTACTCCTTAAATAACTTTTGCTAAGAAATCTCCCCTTTTTTTAATCTATTTTGGTCAAATTGATATGTTTTTGAGCATTTTGTGGAAAAACCGCTGAAAAATGCCCATTAGTTTCCTTTACAACATTATGGCTACTTTTTAAATGACAGAAAACGGCTTTTGGTCAGAAATTTCCCTATTAACCGTAAGAAGCTCTATTTTGCTCCAATTGGGACGTTTTTAGCATTTTGAAGAGAAACTATCTGAAATCCCTCATTTTGTCAAAATGTGACAGGATCTGAGAAAAGGGCCCTTATCCCTAAAATTACATTTCCCCCATTATTGGTATGGGGTTAAAGTTCCAAAAAAGCTAAGCAGAATGGAACTTGAACCATACCTTGATCTGGAGCCGTTTTAATGTTATAGACCTTTTCATTCCATTTCCTCCCCCACACCCGAAATGAGAAAAAACGTTTCCAAAGTCATGCGCAATTTTTGGGGGAATTCTCACGTGAAACTCCGTATCACGCACCAGAGACGTCATAATTTAATTAATTTCTCTCCGCATGGCGATACACAGGCTCTCAGTTCTGTCAGTCACACGTAACTAACTGAGGCAGCCCTTTGGCATTCTGGCTTGACTTACAGCTAAAGAACAAGAGAAGGAACCACTGGAGTGTTTTACAGAAGGTATGTTAGCCTAAAAATTATCTTTTAAAAGGTGTTAAAATGTTTTGCTAGCTAAACTACTAGTTTTCTTGTTTCCTTCTTTACATAGCTTTAGCTATAGTTATTTTCTTTGGCGCTAGGTTGGGACTAAGCCATGAATGTAGAGTATTACTCAGTGTATCTGTTTTGTTGCAAATCTATTGTGCATGTGAGGGTGTGGTCCATTTCTCTGTGCACATAGCTAGCTCTATTATGATAGCACTGGAGCTGAACTCTATCGTGATTATGCTGGAGCTGAATCAGACCTAAAGCTGGTTTTTAGAGCTGCATGCACCTATTGCTAACTATAAAGCTGTTTAAAAAAAAATTTTTTTTTAAGCAGTAGCTATACACTAGCCCCCCCTAACCAGGTATAAGAATGGAGAGTGGATGATAGGTTTTGAAATGTTTTACAAATCATGTGTACTCGACAATCTTATTGGGGTAAACATTGCATGCACTATTATAAGAACAGTATGAAGTGATAAAAAGTAATACCTACACACACTACAAGTTTATTGCTTGGTTCGGCATGACCTGTTGTTATGTCCTGTCTTTTTGCAGTTGCTGCATACCCTGCGTCTTTTGGTATGTGGTACAGATAATGCCTCATCCTCAACGTCAGGTGTAGCACCACGGCTGCTTGGCCTAGGAACCAAAGGTTCTGGACAAGTAATGTCTTTTGACTCATCGGGGCAGAATTGTCTGATCTGGTCAAACAAATACCATTCTCTGAAAGGCCTTTTGGAACCACAACATTAGGCATGTCATAACCTGGTTGAGGACAAAGAAGGCAATCGATTAAGAGCTCCAGCCCCACAAGGCCATCATGATTGATATCCTCTTCTCTGTCACTCTCCACGATCGAATCCTCTTCAAGCTCATCCTGTTCTATGTTCAATTCTCCTGTATAATGGAAGTGCACACACATACACACACATACATGCACTCTATTGTTTTGCATCTAGTCCTATTATACTGTTATTGTTATACTTATTTGAACCTGTAAATAGGTTACTGTCATTACCTTCTTCATTGTCACTGTCATTTTCTTCATCACTCAAGCTATCTCCTCCAGGAGCACCAAAATAGTCCTCTAAGACCTCCAAGAGAGATTGCTGATCTTCACAACCAAGGTGCAAAAGAGCTTCAAAGGAGCCGTGTTTACTTTGGGGTTTGCATGGTAACCACGGGGGAATTCCCCCTGCGCTAGTATACTATTCCGCGGCGGTATATAGACGCAATAAAGAGCTTTTAGTAAGCTTTTTCTAACTGCGCGCTTGCCTAGAAAGAAGCGCCTCCAGGCCTTGAAAGTTTGTAGGAAGTTAGAAGAAAGACCCAAGATGCCACTGACACTAAAAAGTAAAATTTTATGATTAATTACCTAGTAGCTATTTTTACTCCTAGCACAAAACGAGCTTTTGCCAGATAAGGGCCCTTTTCTCAGATCCTGTCACAAATGGGCACATTAGTTTCCGTATCAACATTATTGAACTTGTCTATACTTTAAATTACAGAAAACCACTTTTGGTGACCCAAAGACCCACTATTTTGCTCCAATTGGGAGATTTTTGAGCGTTTTGAGGTCATTCTTGTCTTGAAGAAATCTCCCCTTTTTAACAGCATTTTGTGAAAAAAGGTCTGAAATCGCTCATTCCTATCAAAATGGACATATTAGCTTCCTTTTCTACATTATGGAACTGTTTCTACTCTTTAAATGCCAAAAATGGCTTTTGGTCAGAAATCTCCCTTTTTTTAACCGATCTTTTGAGAAGTTTTTGATCATTAAGCTCGAGTGGATTTTTTTTGGGCGTTTTGAGAAAAAACGGTGTGACCGCTAATTTTTTGGAAGATTAGTTTTCTTTTCAACATGGAACTGTTTGTACTCTTTAAATGACAGAAAACTGCTATTGATGAGAAATCTACCCTTTTTAACTATTTTGCTCCAAATGAGACATTTTTGAGAATTTTGATGAAAACCGTATGAAATCGCTCATTCTTAAAAAAACATTATGAAGCCGTATGAAATCGCTCATTCTTAACAAAACATTATGAAGCCATTTCTACACTTTAAATGAGAAATCTCCAGAAAACGCCACCAAACAAAAGCCACGAAACAAAAGCCACGAAAGAAAAACAAAATAAAAGCCACCAAACAAAAGCCACGAAATAAAAGCCACGAAACAAAAGCCATAAACAAAAGTAACGAAACAAAAGCCACGAAACAAAAGCCATGAAACAAAAGCCACGAAAAAAGCCACCAAACAAAAACCACCAAACAAAAGCCACCAAACAAAAACACCAAACAAAAGCCACCAAACAAAAGCCACCAAACAAAAGCCACCAAACAAAAGCCAACAAACAAAAGCCAACAAACAAAAACACCAAACAAAAGCCACCAAACAAAAGCCACCAAACAAAAGCCACCAAACAAAAGCCACCATATAAAAGCCAACAAACAAAAGCCACCAAACAAAAGCCACCAAACAAAAGCCAGCAAACAAAAGCCACCAAACAAAAGCCACCAAACAAAAGCCACCAAACAAAAGCCACGAAACAAAAACCACCAAACAAAAGACACGAAACAAAAGCCACAAAGAAAAGCCATGAAACAAAATCGACAAAACAAAAGCCACGAAATAAAATCCACGAAACAAAAGCCACGAAACAAAAGTCACCAAACAAAAACCACCAAACAAAAGCCACGAAACAAAAGCCACGAAAGAAAAGCCACGAAACAAAAGCCACTGTCCAAAGCCACTCTATATCCAAAGCCACTCTATGTCCAAAGCCACTGTCCAAAGCCACTGTCCAAAGCCACTGTCCAAAGCCACTCTATGTCCAAAGCCACTGTCCAAAGCCACTGTCCAAAGCCAATGTCCAAAGCCACTCTATGTCCAAAGCCACTGTCCAAAGCCACTGTCCAAAGGCACTGTCCAAAGCCACTCTATGTCCAAAGCCAGTATCCAAAGCCACTCTCCAAAGCCACTGTCCAAAGCCACTCTCCAAAGCCACTGTCCAAAGCCACTCTATGTCCAAAACCACTGTCCAAAGCCACTCTCCAAAGCCACTGTCCAAAGCCACTCTATGTCCAAAGCCACTGTCCAAAGCCACTCTCCAAAGCCACTGTCCAAAGCCACTCGATGTCCTAAGCCACTGTCCGAAGCCACTCTCCAAAGCCACTGTCCAAAGCCACTCTATGTCCAAAGCCACTCTATGTCCAAAGCCACTGTCCAAAGCCACTCTACAAAGCCACTGTCGAAAGTCACACTATGTCCAAAGCCACTGTCCAAAGCCACTCTCCAAAGCCACTCTCCAAAGCCACTCTATGTCCAAAGCCACTGTCCAAAGCCACTGTCCAAAGTCACTCTCCTAAAGCCACTGTCCAAAGCCACTCTATGTCCAAAGCCACTGTCCAAAGCCACTCTCCAAAGCCACTCTCCAAAGGCACTCTATGTCCAAAGCCACTGTCCAAAGCCACTGTCCAAAGCCACTATCCAAAGCCACTCTATGTCCAAACCACTGTCCAAAGACTCTCCAAAGCCACTCTCCAAAGCCACTCTATGTCCAAAGCCACTGTCCAAAGCCACTGTCCAAAGCTATTCTCCAAAGCCACTCTATGTCCAAAGCCACTGTCCAAAGCCACTGTCCAAAGCCACTCTCCAAAGCCACTCTATGTCCAAAGCCACTGTCCAAAGCCACTGTCCAAAGCCACTGTCCAAAGCCACTCTATGTCCAAAGCCACTGTCCAAAGCCACTGTCCAAAGGCACTGTCCAAAGCCTCTGTATGTCCAAAGCCACTGTATGTCCAAAGCCACTGTCCATAGCCACTGTATGTCCAAAGCCACTGTATGTCCAAAGCCACTGTCCAAAGCCACTGTATGTCCAAAGCCACTGTATGTCCAAAGCCACTGTCCAAAGCCACTCTATGTCCAAAGCCACTCTATGTCCAAAGCTACTGTATGTCCAAAGCCACTGTTCAAAGCCACTGTATGTCCAAAGCCACTGTATGTCCAAAGCCACTGTCCAAATCCACCGTATGTCCAAATCCACGGTATGTCCAAAGCCACTGTCCAAAGCCACCGTATGTCCAAAGCCACTGTATGTCCAAAGCCACTGTCCAAAGCCACTGTATGTCCAAAGCCACTGTATGTCCAAAGCCACTGTCCAAAGCCACTGTTTGTCCAAAGCCACTGTATGTCCAAAGCCACTGTCCAAAGCCACTGTATGTCCAAAGCCACTGTATGTCCAAAGCCACTGTCCAAAGCCACTGTATGTCCAAAGCCACTGTATGTCCAAAGCCACTGTCCAAAGCCACTGTATGTCCAAAGCCACTGTATGTCCAAAGCTACTGTCCAAAGCAACCGTATCTTCAAAGCCACTGTATGTCCAAAGCCACTGTCCAAAGCCACCGTATGTCCAAAGCCACTGTATGTCCAAAGCCACTCTCCAAAGCCACTCTCCAAAGCCACTCTATGTCCAAAGCCACTATCCAAAGCCACTCGCCAAAGCCACTCTCCAAAGCCACTCTTTGTCCAAAGCCACTGTCCAAAGCCACTCTCCAAAGCCACTGTATCTCCAAAGCCACTGTCCAAAGCCACTGTATGTCCAAAGCCTCTGTATGTCCAAAGCCACTGTCCAAAGCCACTGTATGTCCAAAGCCACTGTATGTCCAAAGCCACTGTATGTCCAAAGCCACTGTCCAAAGCCACTGTATGTCCAAAGCCACTGTATGTCCAAAGCCACTGTATGTCCAAAGCCACGGTATGTCCAAAGCCACTGTCCAAAGCCACCGTATGTCCAAATTTAGTGGCTTTGTTTGTTGGCCATGTTTATTGGTTTGTTTGGTGGCTTTGTTTAGTGGCCTTGTTTGGTGGCCATGTTTAGTGGCTTTGTTTAGTGGCCAAGTTTAGTGTCTTTGTTTAGTGGCCTTGTTTAGTGGCCTTGTTTAGTGGCCTTGTTTAGTGTCTTTGTTTAGTGGCCTAGTTATTGGCTTTGTTTGGTGGCCTCGTTTAGTGGCCTTGTTTAGTGGCCTTGTTTAGTTGCTTTGTTTAGTGTCCTTGTATATGGCTTTGTTTGGTGGCCTTGTTTAGTGGCTTAGTGGCTTTGTTTAGTGGCTTTGTTCAGTGGCCTTGTTAATGGCTTTGTTTATTTGCTTTGTTCAGTTTCTTTGTTCAGTGGCTTTTTTTAGTGGCTTTGTTTAGTGTCCTTGTTAATGGCTTTGTTTGGTGACCTTGTTTAGTGGCTTAGTGGCTTTGTTTATTGGCTTTGTTTAGTGGCTTTGTTCAGTGGCTTTGTTTAGTGTAGTGGCTTTGTTTAGTGGCTATGTATAGTGGCTCTCACTGGGATCTTTTGCCGGTCATATACTATGAGACGTTCAGCCAGTCTCATATACTCCGAGTCCCAGTCACATTGTGATCTTATTCAGCCAGTCATATACTATGAGACCTTCTTCAGCCAGTTCTTATTCCGCCAGTCATATACTCTGGGTCTCATTCATATACTCTCGCTGGGATCTTCTTCAGCCAGTCATATACTCTACTAATTAAGAGCAAAATATAGCTTCTTTCACAAAGGGGAGAAAGAGTTCTCTAATATTGAAAAGGAAGCGAATGTGCCCATTATTTCCAGATTGAACGATTTCAGAGTTTTTCCTCAAAACGCTCAAAAACGTCCCGGATTGGAGCATAATAGGGTTAAAAAGGAGAGAATTCAGACAAAAAGCCGTTTACTGTTATTTAAAGAGTAGAAAAGGTTCCATAATTTTGAAAAGTAAACTAATTTGTCAATTTTAACAAGAATGACCGAGCGATTTTAGCTTCTTTGGTTAAAAAGGGTAAATTTCCCACCAAAAGCCTTTTTCTGTCATTTAAATAAAGTAAAGAAGCAGTTTCATGTTTAAAAGAAAACTAATGTGCCCATTTTGATGAGAATGAGCAATTTCACACTTTTTCCTCAAAACGCTCAAAAACGTCCTAATTGGAACAAAATATTCATAAAGTGAAGAAATAATGTTCAAAACGAAGCTAATGTGCTATTTTGATAAGAATGAGCGATTTCATTCTGTTTTTCATAAAAAGCTCAAAAACGATCCAATAAAAAAGGGAGATTTCTCATTTAAAGTGTAGAAATGGCTTCATAATGTTGTAATGCAACATGTTTTGTTAAGAATGAGCGATTTCATACGGTTTTTCCTCAAAATTCTCAAAAATGTCTCATTTGGAGCAAAATAGTTAAAAAGGGTAGATTTCTCATCAATAGCAGTTTTCTGTCATTTAAAGAGTACAAACAGTTCCATGTTGAAAAGAAAACTAATCTTCCAAAAAATTAGCGGTCACACCGTTTTTTCTCAAAACGCCCCAAAAAAATCCACTCGAGCTTAATGATCAAAAACTTCTCAAAAGATCGGTTAAAAAAAGGGAGATTTCTGACCAAAAGCCATTTTTGGCATTTAAAGAGTAGAAACAGTTCCATAATGTTGAAAAGAAACTAATATGTTCATTTTGATAGGAATGAGCGATTTCAGACCTTTTTTCACAAAATGCTGTTAAAAAGGGGAGATTTCTTCAAGACAAGAATGACCTCAAAACGCTCAAAAAATCTCCCAATTGGAGCAAAATAGTGGGTCTTTGGGCACCAAAAGTGGTTTTCTGTAATTTAAAGTATAGACAAGTTCAATAATGTTGATACGGAAACTAATGTGCCCATTTTGACAAAATGAGGGATTTCAGATAGTTTCTCTTCAAAATGCTAAAAACGTCCCAATTGGAGCAAAATAGAGCTTCTTACGGTTAATTGGGAAATTTCTGACCAAAAGCCGTTTTCTGTCATTTAAAAAGTAGCCATAATATTGTAAAGGAAACTAATGGGCATGTTTTCAGCGGTTTTTCCACAAAATGCTCAAAAACATATCAATTTGACCAAAATAGATTAAAAAAAGGGGAGATTTCTTAGCAAAAGTCATTTAAAGAGTAGAAACATTTCCATAATGTTGAAAAGGAAGCTAAAGTGCCCATTTTGCCAAGAATGAGCGATTTCAGACTGTTTTCCCTCAAAACGCTCAAATAAGTCTCAATTGGAGCTAAAAAGGGTAGATATCACACCAAAAGCCTTTTTCTGTCATTTAAAGAATGGAAACAGTTCCATAATATTGAACCGGAAACTAATGTGACCATTTTAACAAGAATGAGCGATTTCGACAAATATTTCCCAATAGAGCAAAATGGAGCTTTTTTGGTTAAAAAGGGGAGATTTCTCTTTAAGTGTAGAAAAGTTCAATAATGTTGAAAATGAAACTAATTGCCCATTTTGACAGGAATGAGTGATTTCCGAATTTTTCAGCAAAATAGAGCTTTCGTTTAAAAGGGGAGATTTCTGACTAAAATCCCTGTTTCTGTCATTTAAAGAGTAGAAATAGCTCCATAATGTTGTAAAGGAAACTAATGCACCTATTTTGTTAAGAATGAGCGTTTTTTAACCGTTTTTCCTCTATTCGAGCAAATTAGAGTTTTTTTCAGTTAAAAAGGTTAGAAAAAGTCATTTAATGAGTAGAAACAGTTCCATAATGTTGAAAAGGAACTAATGTGACCATTTTGACAAGAATGAGCTTAAATACGCTCAAAACTTTCCAATTGGAGCAAACTATAGCTTCGTTTGGTTACAAAGGGGAGAAACAGTTCCATAATATTGAATAAGAAGCCATTTTGACATGAATGAGCGATTTCAGAGTTTTTCCTCAAAACGCTCAAAAACGTCCCGATAGGAGCAAATTAGGGTTAAAACGTGAAGAATTCAGACCAAAATCCGTTTTCTATTATTTAAAGAGTAGAAACAGCTCCACAATGTTGAAAAGTAAACTAATGTGCCCACTTTGACAAGAATGAGCGATTTCAGACTGTTTATCCTAAAAACATTCAAAAACTATGCAACCTGGTAGAAATGACAGAAAAAGGGATTTTAGTCAGAAATCTCCCCTTTTAAACGAAAGCTCTATTTTGCTAAAAAATTCGGAAATCACTCATTCCTGTCAAAATGGGCAATTAGTTTCATTTTCAACATTATTGAACTTTTCTACACTTAAAGAGAAATCTCCCCTTTTTAACCAAAAAAGCTCCATTTTGCTCTATTGGGAAATATTTGTCGAAATCGCTCATTCTTGTTAAAATGGTCACATTAGTTTCCGGTTCAATATTATGGAACTGTTTCTATTCTTTAATATATATATATATAAACAGAATAACAAACAAACATTAACAAACAACAACAAACAAACATTAAAACAAAAAATCTTAATACACTACTTATAACAAATAAAAAATAATCGTCATTACAACTAAAGCTGGTGCCCAGCACAGCTGCAGTGTTACCTCGCTGCACGGCTACTGCAATCCGCTGGGAAAGGAAAAAGGAGGAGCGGGGATCATCCGTTTCCTGTTTGAGACGGTTGCCTTAAATGACAGAAAAAGGCTTTTGGTGTGATATCTACCCTTTTTAGCTCCAATTGATACTTATTTGAGCGTTTTGAGGGAAAACAGTCTGAAATCGCTCATTCTTGGCAAAATGGGCACTTTAGCTTCCTTTTCAACATTATGGAAATGTTTCTACTCTTTAAATGACTTTTGCTAAGAAATCTCCCCTTTTTTTAATCTATTTTGGTCAAATTGATATGTTTTTGAGCATTTTGTGGAAAAACCGCTGAAAACATGCCCATTAGTTTCCTTTACAACATTATGGCTACTTTTTAAATGACAGAAAACGGCTTTTGGTCAGAAATTTCCCTATTAACCGTAAGAAGCTCTATTTTGCTCCAATTGGGACGTTTTTAGCATTTTGAAGAGAAACTATCTGAAATCCCTCATTTTGTCAAAATGGGCACATTAGTTTCCGTATCAACATTATTGAACTTGTCTATACTTTAAATTACAGAAAACCACTTTTGGTGACCCAAAGACCCACTATTTTGCTCCAATTGGGAGATTTTTGAGCGTTTTGAGGTCATTCTTGTCTTGAAGAAATCTCCCTTTTTAACAGCATTTTGTGAAAAAAGGTCTGAAATCGCTCATTCCTATCAAAATGGACATATTAGTTTCCTTTTCAACATTATGGAACTGTTTCTACTCTTTAAATGCCAAAAATGGCTTTTGGTCAGAAATCTCCCTTTTTTTAACCGATCTTTTGAGAAGTTTTTGATCATTAAGCTCGAGTGGATTTTTTGGGGCGTTTTGAGAAAAAACGGTGTGACCGCTAGTTTTTTGGAAGATTAGTTTTCTTTTCAACATGGAACTGTTTGTACTCTTTAAATGACAGAAAACTGCTATTGATGAGAAATCTACCCTTTTTAACTATTTTGCTCCAAATGAGACATTTTTGAGAATTTTGAGGAAAAACCGTTTGAAATCGCTCATTCTTAACAAAACATTATGAAGCCGTATGAAATCGCTCATTCTTAACAAAACATTATGAAGCCATTTCTACACTTTAAATGAGAAATCTCCAGAAAACGCCAACAAACAAAAGCCACGAAACAAAAGCCACGAAAGAAAAACAAAATAAAAGCCACCAAACAAAAGCCGCGAAATAAAAGCCACGAAACAAAAGCCATAAACAAAAGTAACGAAACAAAAGCCACGAAACAAAAGCCATGAAACAAAAGCCACGAAAAAAGCCACCAAACAAAAACCACCAAACAAAAGCCACCAAACAAAAACACCAAACAAAAGCCACCAAACAAAAGCCACCAAACAAAAGCCACCAAACAAAAGCCAACAAACAAAAGCCACCAAACAAAAACACCAAACAAAAGCCACCAAACAAAAGCCACCAAACAAAAGCCACCAAACAAAAGCCACCATATAAAAGCCAACAAACAAAAGCCACCAAACAAAAGCCACCAAACAAAAGCCAGCAAACAAAAGCCACCAAACAAAAGCCACCAAACAAAAGCCACCAAACAAAAGCCACCAAACAAAAACCACCAAACAAAAGACACGAAACAAAAGCCACAAAGAAAAGCCATGAAACAAAATCGACAAAACAAAAGCCACGAAATAAAATCCACGAAACAAAAGCCACGAAACAAGTCACCAAACAAAAACCACCAAATAAAAGCCACGAAACAAAAGCCACGAAAGAAAAGCCACGAAACAAAAGCCACTGTCCAAAGCCACTCTATATCCAAAGCCACTCTATGTCCAAAGCCACTGTCCAAAGCCACTGTCCAAAGCCACTGTCCAAAGCCACTCTATGTCCAAAGCCACTGTCCAAAGCCACTGTCCAAAGCCAATGTCCAAAGCCACTCTATGTCCAAAGCCACTGTCCAAAGCCACTGTCCAAAGGCACTGTCCAAAGCCACACTATGTCCAAAGCCACTGTCCAAAGCCACTCTCCAAAGCCACTGTCCAAAGCCACTCTCCAAAGCCACTCTATGTCCCAAGCCACTGTCCAAAGCCACTGTCCAAAGCCACTCTACAAAGCCACTCTATCTCCAAAGCCACTGTCCAAAGACACTCTCCAAAGCCACTCTCCAAAGCCACTCTATGTCAAAAGCCACTGTCCAAAGCTACTGTCGAAAGCCACTGTCTAAAGCCACTGTATGTCCAAAGCCACTGTCCAAAGCCACTGTCGAAAGCCACTGTCCAAAGCCACTCTATGTCCAAAGCCACTGTATAAAGCCACTGTCCAAAGCCACTGTCCAAAGCAACTCTATGTCCAAAGCCACTGTCCAAAGCCACTGTCCAAAGCCACTGTCCAAAGCCACTCTATGTCCAAAGCCACTGTCCAAAGCCACTGTCCAAAGCCACTGTCCAAAGCCACTCTATGTCAAAGCCACTGTCCCAAGCCACTCTCCAAAGCCACTGTCCAAAGCCACTCAATTTCCAAAGCCACTGTCCAAAGCCACTCTATGTCCAAAGTCACTGTGCAAAGCCACTCTCCAAAGCCACTGTCCAAAGCCACTGTCCAAAGCCACTCTCCAAAGCCACTCTATGTCCAAAGCCACTGTCCAAAGCCACTCTCTAAAGCCACTCTCCATAGCCACTCTATGTCCAAAGCCACTGTCCAAACACACTGTCCAAAGCCACTCTCCAAAGCCACTCTATGTCCAAAGCCACTGTCCAAAGCCACTCTCCAAAGCCACTCTCCAAAGCCACTCAATATCCAAAGCCACTGTACAATGCCACTGTCCAAAGCCACTCTCCAAAGCCACTCTATGTCCAAAGCCACTGTCCAAAGCCACTGTCCAAAGCCACTGTCCAAAGCCATTCTCCAAAGCCACTCTATGTCCAAAGCCACTGTCCAAAGCCACTCTCCAAAGCCACTGTCCAAAGCCACTGTATGTCCAAAGTCACTGTATGTCCAAAGCCACTGTATGTCCAAATCCACTGTCCAAAGCCACTGTATTTCCAAAGCCACTGTCCAAAGCCACTGTATGTCCAAAGCCACTGTATGTCCAAAGCCACTATACAAAGCCACTGTATGTCCAAAGCCACTGTATGTCCAAAGGCACTGTCCAAAGCCACTGTATGTCCAAAGCCACTGTATGTCCAAAGCCACTGTCTAAAGCCACTGTATGTCCAAAGCCACTGTCCAAAGCCACTGTATGTCTAAAGCCACTGTATGTCCAAAGCCACTGTCCAAAGCCACTGTATGTCCAAAGCCACTGTATGTCCAAAGCCACTGTCCAAAGCCACTGTATGTTCAAAGCCACTGTATGTCCAAAGCCACTGTCCAAAGCCACTGTATGTCCAAAGCCACTGTACAAAGCCACTGTCCAAATCCACTGTCCAAAGCCACTCTATGTCCAAATCCACTGTACAAAGCCACTGTCCAAAGCTACTGTCCAAAGCAATACTATGTCCAAAGCCACTGTCCAAAGCCACTGTCCAAAGCCACTCTCCAAAGCCACTCTATTTCCAAAGCCACTGCCCGAAGCCACTGTCCAAAGCCACTGTCCAAAGCCACTCTATGTCCAAAGCCACTGTCCAAAGCCACTCTCCAAAGCCACTGTCCAAAGCCACTGTATGTCCAATGCCACTGTATGTCCAAAGCTACTGTCCAAAGCCACTGTATGTCCAAAGCCACTGTATGTCCAAAGCCACTATCCAAAGCACCTGTATGTCCAAAGCCACTGTATATCCAAAGCCACTGTCCAAAGCCACTGTATGTCCAAAGCCACTGTATGTCCAAAGCCACTGTCTAAAGCCACTGTATGTCCAAAGCCACTGTCCAAAGCCTCTGTATGTCCAAAGCCACTGTACGTCCAAAGCCACTGTCCATAGCCACTGTATGTCCAAAGCCACTGTATGTCCAAAGCCACTGTCCAAAGCCACTGTATGTCCAAAGCCACTGTATGTCCAAAGCCACTGTCCAAAGCCACTCTATGTCCAAAGCCACTCTATGTCCAAAGCTACTGTATGTCCAAAGCCACTGTTCAAAGCCACTGTATGTCCAAAGCCACTGTATGTCCAAAGCCACTGTCCAAATCCACCGTATGTCCAAATCCACGGTATGTCCAAAGCCACTGTCCAAAGCCACCGTATGTCCAAAGCCACTGTATGTCCAAAGCCACTGTCCAAAGCCACTGTATGTCCAAAGCCACTGTATGTCCAAAGCCACTGTCCAAAGCCACTGTATGTCCAAAGCCACTGTATGTCCAAAGCCACTGTCCAAAGCCACTTTATGTCCAAAGCCACTGTATGTCCAAAGCCACTGTATGTCCAAAGCCACTGTATGTCCAAAGCCACTGTATGTCCAAAGCCACTGTCCAAAGCCACTGTATGTCCAAAGCCACTGTATGTCCAAAGCTACTGTCCAAAGCAACCGTATCTTCAAAGCCACTGTATGTCCAAAGCCACTGTCCAAAGCCACCGTATGTCCAAAGCCACTGTATGTCCAAAGCCACTCTCCAAAGCCACTCTCCAAAGCCACTCTATGTACAAAGCCACTATCCAAAGCCACTCTCCAAAGCCACTCTCCAAAGCCACTCTTTGTCCAAAGCCACTGTCCAAAGCCACTCTCCAAAGCCACTGTATCTCCAAAGCCACTGTCCAAAGCCACTGTATGTCCAAAGCCTCTGTATGTCCAAAGCCACTGTCCAAAGCCACTGTATGTCCAAAGCCACTGTATGTCCAAAGCCACTGTATGTCCAAAGCCACTGTCCAAAGCCACTGTATGTCCAAAGCCACTGTATGTCCAAAGCCACTGTATGTCCAAAGCCACGGTATGTCCAAAGCCACTGTCCAAAGCCACCGTATGTCCAAATTTAGTGGCTTTGTTTGTTGGCCATGTTTATTGGTTTGTTTGGTGGCTTTGTTTAGTGGCCAAGTTTAGTGTCTTTGTTTAGTGGCCTTGTTTAGTGGCCTTGTTTAGTGGCCTTGTTTAGTGTCTTTGTTTAGTGGCCTAGTTATTGGCTTTGTTTGGTGGCCTCGTTTAGTGGCCTTGTTTAGTGGCCTTGTTTAGTTGCTTTGTTTAGTGTCCTTGTATATGGCTTTGTTTGGTGGCCTTGTTTAGTGGCTTAGTGGCTTTGTTTAGTGGCTTTGTTCAGTGGCCTTGTTAATGGCTTTGTTTATTTGCTTTGTTCAGTTTCTTTGTTCAGTGGCTTTTTTTAGTGGCTTTGTTTAGTGTCCTTGTTAATGGCTTTGTTTGGTGACCTTGTTTAGTGGCTTAGTGGCTTTGTTTATTGGCTTTGTTTAGTGGCTTTGTTCAGTGGCTTTGTTTAGTGTAGTGGCTTTGTTTAGTGGCTATGTATAGTGGCTCTCACTGGGATCTTTTGCCGGTCATATACTATGAGACGTTCAGCCAGTCTCATATACTCCGAGTCCCAGTCACATTGTGATCTTATTCAGCCAGTCATATACTATGAGACCTTCTTCAGCCAGTTCTTATTCCGCCAGTCATATACTCTGGGTCTCATTCATATACTCTCGCTAGGATCTTCTTCAGCCAGTCATATACTCTACTAATTAAGAGCAAAATATAGCTTCTTTCACAAAGGGGAGAAAGAGTTCTCTAATATTGAAAAGGAAGCGAATGTGCCCATTATTTCCAGATTGAACGATTTCAGAGTTTTTCCTCAAAACGCTCAAAAACGTCCCGGATTGGAGCATAATAGGGTTAAAAAGGAGAGAATTCAGACAAAAAGCCGTTTACTGTTATTTAAAGAGTAGAAAAGGTTCCATAATTTTGAAAAGTAAACTAATTTGTCAATTTTAACAAGAATGACCGAGCGATTTTAGCTTCATTGGTTAAAAAGGGTAAATTTCCCACCAAAAGCCTTTTTCTGTCATTTAAATAAAGTAAAGAAGCAGTTTCATGTTTAAAAGAAAACTAATGTGCCCATTTTGATGAGAATGAGCAATTTCACACTTTTCCCTCAAAACGCTCAAAAACGTCCTAATTGGAACAAAATATTCATAAAGTGGAGAAATAATGTTCAAAACGAAGCTAATGTGCTATTTTGATAAGAATGAGCGATTTCATTCTGTTTTTCATAAAAAGCTCAAAAACGATCCAATAAAAAAGGGAGATTTCTCATTTAAAGTGTAGAAATGGCTTCATAATGTTGTAATGCAACATGTTTTGTTAAGAATGAGCGATTTCATACGGTTTTTCCTCAAAATTCTCAAAAATGTCTCATTTGGAGCAAAATAGTTAAAAAGGGTAGATTTCTCATCAATAGCAGTTTTCTGTCATTTAAAGAGTACAAACAGTTCCATGTTGAAAAGAAAACTAATCTTCCAAAAAATTAGCGGTCACACCGTTTTTTCTCAAAACGCCCAAAAAAAATCCACTCGAGCTTAATGATCAAAAACTTCTCAAAAGATCGGTTAAAAAAAGGGAGATTTCTGACCAAAAGCCATTTTTGGCATTTCAAGAGTAGAAACAGTTCCATAATGTTGAAAAGGAAACTAATATGTCCATTTTGATAGGAATGAGCGATTTCAGACCTTTTTTCACAAAATGCTGTTAAAAAGGGGAGATTTCTTCAAGACAAGAATGACCTCAAAACGCTAAAAAAATCTCCCAATTGGAGCAAAATAGTGGGTCTTTGGGCACCAAAAGTGGTTTTCTGTAATTTAAAGTATAGACAAGTTCAATAATGTTGATACGGAAACTAATGTGCCCATTTTGACAAAATGAGGGATTTCAGATAGTTTCTCTTCAAAATGCTAAAAACGTCCCAATTGGAGCAAAATAGAGCTTCTTACAGTTAATTGGGAAATTTCTGACCAAAAGCCGTTTTCTGTCATTTAAAAAGTAGCCATAATGTTGTAAAGGAAACTAATGGGCATGTTTTCAGCGGTTTTTCCACAAAATGCTCAAAAACAAATCAATTTGACCAAAATAGATTAAAAAAAGGGGAGATTTCTTAGCAAAAGTCATTTAAAGAGTAGAAACAGCTCCACAATGTTGAAAAGTAAACTAATGTGCCCACTTTGACAAGAATGAGCGATTTCAGACTGTTTATCCTAAAAACATTCAAAAACTATGCAACCTGGTAGAAATGACAGAAAAAGGGATTTTAGTCAGAAATCTCCCCTTTTAAACGAAAGCTCTATTTTGCTAAAAAATTCGGAAATCACTCATTCCTGTCAAAATGGGCAATTAGTTTCATTTTCAACATTATTGAACTTTTCTACACTTAAAGAGAAATCTCCCCTTTTTAACCAAAAAAGCTCCATTTTGCTCTATTGGGAAATATTTGTCGAAATCGCTCATTCTTGTTAAAATGGTCACATTAGTTTCCGGTTCAATATTATGGAACTGTTTCTATTCTTTAATATATATATATATAAACAGAATAACAAACAAACATTAACAAACAACAACAAACAAACATTAAAACAAAAAATCTTAATACACTACTTATAAAAAATAAAAAATAATCGTCATTACAACTAAAGCTGGTGCCCAGCACAGCTGCAGTGTTACCTCGCTGCACGGCTACTGCAATCCGCTGGGAAAGGAAAAAGGAGGAGCGGGGATCATCCGTTTCCTGTTTGAGACGGTTGCCTTAAATGACAGAAAAAGGCTTTTGGTGTGATATCTACCCTTTTTAGCTCCAATTGAGACTTATTTGAGCGTTTTGAGGGAAAACAGTCTGAAATCGCTCATTCTTGGCAAAATGGGCACTTTAGCTTCCTTTTCAACATTATGGAAATGTTTCTACTCTTTAAATGACTTTTGCTAAGAAATCTCCCCTTTTTTTAATCTATTTTGGTCAAATTGATATGTTTTTGAGCATTTTGTGGAAAAACCGCTGAAAACATGCCCATTAGTTTCCTTTACAACATTATGGCTACTTTTTAAATGACAGAAAACGGCTTTTGGTCAGAAATTTCCCTATTAACCGTAAGAAGCTCTATTTTGCTCCAATTGGGACGTTTTTAGCATTTTGAAGAGAAACTATCTGAAATCCCTCATTTTGTCAAAATGGGCACATTAGTTTCCGTATCAACATTATTGAACTTGTCTATACTTTAAATTACAGAAAACCACTTTTGGTGACCCAAAGACCCACTATTTTGCTCCAATTGGGAGATTTTTGAGCGTTTTGAGGTCATTCTTGTCTTGAAGAAATCTCCCTTTTTAACAGCATTTTGTGAAAAAAGGTCTGAAATCGCTCATTCCTATCAAAATGGACATATTAGTTTCCTTTTCAACATTATGGAACTGTTTCTACTCTTTAAATGCCAAAAATGGCTTTTGGTCAGAAATCTCCCTTTTTTTAACCGATCTTTTGAGAAGTTTTTGATCATTAAGCTCGAGTGGATTTTTTGGGGCGTTTTGAGAAAAAACGGTGTGACCGCTAGTTTTTTGGAAGATTAGTTTTCTTTTCAACATGGAACTGTTTGTACTCTTTAAATGACAGAAAACTGCTATTGATGAGAAATCTACCCTTTTTAACTATTTTGCTCCAAATGAGACATTTTTGAGAATTTTGAGGAAAAACCGTATGAAATCGCTCATTCTTAACAAAACATTATGAAGCCGTATGAAATCGCTCATTCTTAACAAAACATTATGAAGCCATTTCTACACTTTAAATGAGAAATCTCCAGAAAACGCCAACAAACAAAAGCCACGAAACAAAAGCCACGAAAGAAAAACAAAATAAAAGCCACCAAACAAAAGCCGCGAAATAAAAGCCACGAAACAAAAGCCATAAACAAAAGTAACGAAACAAAAGCCACGAAACAAAAGCCATGAAACAAAAGCCACGAAAAAAGCCACCAAACAAAAACCACCAAACAAAAGCCACCAAACAAAAACACCAAACAAAAGCCACCAAACAAAAGCCACCAAACAAAAGCCACCAAACAAAAGCCAACAAACAAAAGCCACCAAACAAAAACACCAAACAAAAGCCACCAAACAAAAGCCACCAAACAAAAGCCACCAAACAAAAGCCACCATATAAAAGCCAACAAACAAAAGCCACCAAACAAAAGCCACCAAACAAAAGCCAGCAAACAAAAGCCACCAAACAAAAGCCACCAAACAAAAGCCACCAAACAAAAGCCACCAAACAAAAACCACCAAACAAAAGACACGAAACAAAAGCCACAAAGAAAAGCCATGAAACAAAATCGACAAAACAAAAGCCACGAAATAAAATCCACGAAACAAAAGCCACGAAACAAGTCACCAAACAAAAA
This sequence comes from Cladorhizidae sp. MBARI D1340-BT2, assembly GCA_028752905.1. Taxonomy (NCBI): domain Eukaryota; kingdom Metazoa; phylum Porifera; class Demospongiae; order Poecilosclerida; family Cladorhizidae; species Cladorhizidae sp. MBARI D1340-BT2. The sequence continues at coordinate 26,659,983 of JAQNBH010000017.1, read as the reverse complement.
CCACCAAATAAAAGCCACGAAACAAAAGCCACGAAAGAAAAGCCACGAAACAAAAGCCACTGTCCAAAGCCACTCTATATCCAAAGCCACTCTATGTCCAAAGCCACTGTCCAAAGCCACTGTCCAAAGCCACTGTCCAAAGCCACTCTATGTCCAAAGCCACTGTCCAAAGCCACTGTCCAAAGCCAATGTCCAAAGCCACTCTATGTCCAAAGCCACTGTCCAAAGCCACTGTCCAAAGGCACTGTCCAAAGCCACTCTATGTCCAAAGCCACTGTCCAAAGCCACTCTCCAAAGCCACTGTCCAAAGCCACTCTCCAAAGCCACTCTATGTCCCAAGCCACTGTCCAAAGCCACTGTCCAAAGCCACTCTACAAAGCCACTCTATCTCCAAAGCCACTGTCCAAAGACACTCTCCAAAGCCACTCTCCAAAGCCACTCTATGTCAAAAGCCACTGTCCAAAGCTACTGTCGAAAGCCACTGTCTAAAGCCACTGTATGTCCAAAGCCACTGTCCAAAGCCACTGTCGAAAGCCACTGTCCAAAGCCACTCTATGTCCAAAGCCACTGTATAAAGCCACTGTCCAAAGCCACTGTCCAAAGCAACTCTATGTCCAAAGCCACTGTCCAAAGCCACTGTCCAAAGCCACTGTCCAAAGCCACTCTATGTCCAAAGCCACTGTCCAAAGCCACTGTCCAAAGCCACTGTCCAAAGCCACTCTATGTCAAAGCCACTGTCCCAAGCCACTCTCCAAAGCCACTGTCCACAGCCACTCAATTTCCAAAGCCACTGTCCAAAGCCACTCTATGTCCAAAGTCACTGTGCAAAGCCACTCTCCAAAGCCACTGTCCAAAGCCACTGTCCAAAGCCACTCTCCAAAGCCACTCTATGTCCAAAGCCACTGTCCAAAGCCACTCTCTAAAGCCACTCTCCATAGCCACTCTATGTCCAAAGCCACTGTCCAAACACACTGTCCAAAGCCACTCTCCAAAGCCACTCTATGTCCAAAGCCACTGTCCAAAGCCACTCTCCAAAGCCACTCTCCAAAGCCACTCAATATCCAAAGCCACTGTACAATGCCACTGTCCAAAGCCACTCTCCAAAGCCACTCTATGTCCAAAGCCACTGTCCAAAGCCACTGTCCAAAGCCACTGTCCAAAGCCATTCTCCAAAGCCACTCTATGTCCAAAGCCACTGTCCAAAGCCACTCTCCAAAGCCACTGTCCAAAGCCACTGTATGTCCAAAGTCACTGTATGTCCAAAGCCACTGTATGTCCAAATCCACTGTCCAAAGCCACTGTATTTCCAAAGCCACTGTCCAAAGCCACTGTATGTCCAAAGCCACTGTATGTCCAAAGCCACTATACAAAGCCACTGTATGTCCAAAGCCACTGTATGTCCAAAGGCACTGTCCAAAGCCACTGTATGTCCAAAGCCACTGTATGTCCAAAGCCACTGTCTAAAGCCACTGTATGTCCAAAGCCACTGTCCAAAGCCACTGTATGTCTAAAGCCACTGTATGTCCAAAGCCACTGTCCAAAGCCACTGTATGTCCAAAGCCACTGTATGTCCAAAGCCACTGTCCAAAGCCACTGTATGTTCAAAGCCACTGTATGTCCAAAGCCACTGTCCAAAGCCACTGTATGTCCAAAGCCACTGTACAAAGCCACTGTCCAAATCCACTGTCCAAAGCCACTCTATGTCCAAATCCACTGTACAAAGCCACTGTCCAAAGCTACTGTCCAAAGCAATACTATGTCCAAAGCCACTGTCCAAAGCCACTGTCCAAAGCCACTCTCCAAAGCCACTCTATTTCCAAAGCCACTGCCCGAAGCCACTGTCCAAAGCCACTGTCCAAAGCCACTCTATGTCCAAAGCCACTGTCCAAAGCCACTCTCCAAAGCCACTGTCCAAAGCCACTGTATGTCCAATGCCACTGTATGTCCAAAGCTACTGTCCAAAGCCACTGTATGTCCAAAGCCACTGTATGTCCAAAGCCACTATCCAAAGCACCTGTATGTCCAAAGCCACTGTATATCCAAAGCCACTGTCCAAAGCCACTGTATGTCCAAAGCCACTGTATGTCCAAAGCCACTGTCTAAAGCCACTGTATGTCCAAAGCCACTGTCCAAAGCCTCTGTATGTCCAAAGCCACTGTACGTCCAAAGCCACTGTCCATAGCCACTGTATGTCCAAAGCCACTGTATGTCCAAAGCCACTGTCCAAAGCCACTGTATGTCCAAAGCCACTGTATGTCCAAAGCCACTGTCCAAAGCCACTCTATGTCCAAAGCCACTCTATGTCCAAAGCTACTGTATGTCCAAAGCCACTGTTCAAAGCCACTGTATGTCCAAAGCCACTGTATGTCCAAAGCCACTGTCCAAATCCACCGTATGTCCAAATCCACGGTATGTCCAAAGCCACTGTCCAAAGCCACCGTATGTCCAAAGCCACTGTATGTCCAAAGCCACTGTCCAAAGCCACTGTATGTCCAAAGCCACTGTATGTCCAAAGCCACTGTCCAAAGCCACTGTATGTCCAAAGCCACTGTATGTCCAAAGCCACTGTCCAAAGCCACTTTATGTCCAAAGCCACTGTATGTCCAAAGCCACTGTCCAAAGCCACTGTATGTCCAAAGCCACTGTATGTCCAAAGCCACTGTCCAAAGCCACTGTATGTCCAAAGCCACTGTATGTCCAAAGCTACTGTCCAAAGCAACCGTATCTTCAAAGCCACTGTATGTCCAAAGCCACTGTCCAAAGCCACCGTATGTCCAAAGCCACTGTATGTCCAAAGCCACTCTCCAAAGCCACTCTCCAAAGCCACTCTATGTACAAAGCCACTATCCAAAGCCACTCTCCAAAGCCACTCTCCAAAGCCACTCTTTGTCCAAAGCCACTGTCCAAAGCCACTCTCCAAAGCCACTGTATCTCCAAAGCCACTGTCCAAAGCCACTGTATGTCCAAAGCCTCTGTATGTCCAAAGCCACTGTCCAAAGCCACTGTATGTCCAAAGCCACTGTATGTCCAAAGCCACTGTATGTCCAAAGCCACTGTCCAAAGCCACTGTATGTCCAAAGCCACTGTATGTCCAAAGCCACTGTATGTCCAAAGCCACGGTATGTCCAAAGCCACTGTCCAAAGCCACCGTATGTCCAAATTTAGTGGCTTTGTTTGTTGGCCATGTTTATTGGTTTGTTTGGTGGCTTTGTTTAGTGGCCTTGTTTGGTGGCCATGTTTAGTGGCTTTGTTTAGTGGCCAAGTTTAGTGTCTTTGTTTAGTGGCCTTGTTTAGTGGCCTTGTTTAGTGGCCTTGTTTAGTGTCTTTGTTTAGTGGCCTAGTTATTGGCTTTGTTTGGTGGCCTCGTTTAGTGGCCTTGTTTAGTGGCCTTGTTTAGTTGCTTTGTTTAGTGTCCTTGTATATGGCTTTGTTTGGTGGCCTTGTTTAGTGGCTTAGTGGCTTTGTTTAGTGGCTTTGTTCAGTGGCCTTGTTAATGGCTTTGTTTATTTGCTTTGTTCAGTTTCTTTGTTCAGTGGCTTTTTTTAGTGGCTTTGTTTAGTGTCCTTGTTAATGGCTTTGTTTGGTGACCTTGTTTAGTGGCTTAGTGGCTTTGTTTATTGGCTTTGTTTAGTGGCTTTGTTCAGTGGCTTTGTTTAGTGTAGTGGCTTTGTTTAGTGGCTATGTATAGTGGCTCTCACTGGGATCTTTTGCCGGTCATATACTATGAGACGTTCAGCCAGTCTCATATACTCCGAGTCCCAGTCACATTGTGATCTTATTCAGCCAGTCATATACTATGAGACCTTCTTCAGCCAGTTCTTATTCCGCCAGTCATATACTCTGGGTCTCATTCATATACTCTCGCTAGGATCTTCTTCAGCCAGTCATATACTCTACTAATTAAGAGCAAAATATAGCTTCTTTCACAAAGGGGAGAAAGAGTTCTCTAATATTGAAAAGGAAGCGAATGTGCCCATTATTTCCAGATTGAACGATTTCAGAGTTTTTCCTCAAAACGCTCAAAAACGTCCCGGATTGGAGCATAATAGGGTTAAAAAGGAGAGAATTCAGACAAAAAGCCGTTTACTGTTATTTAAAGAGTAGAAAAGGTTCCATAATTTTGAAAAGTAAACTAATTTGTCAATTTTAACAAGAATGACCGAGCGATTTTAGCTTCATTGGTTAAAAAGGGTAAATTTCCCACCAAAAGCCTTTTTCTGTCATTTAAATAAAGTAAAGAAGCAGTTTCATGTTTAAAAGAAAACTAATGTGCCCATTTTGATGAGAATGAGCAATTTCACACTTTTCCCTCAAAACGCTCAAAAACGTCCTAATTGGAACAAAATATTCATAAAGTGGAGAAATAATGTTCAAAACGAAGCTAATGTGCTATTTTGATAAGAATGAGCGATTTCATTCTGTTTTTCATAAAAAGCTCAAAAACGATCCAATAAAAAAGGGAGATTTCTCATTTAAAGTGTAGAAATGGCTTCATAATGTTGTAATGCAACATGTTTTGTTAAGAATGAGCGATTTCATACGGTTTTTCCTCAAAATTCTCAAAAATGTCTCATTTGGAGCAAAATAGTTAAAAAGGGTAGATTTCTCATCAATAGCAGTTTTCTGTCATTTAAAGAGTACAAACAGTTCCATGTTGAAAAGAAAACTAATCTTCCAAAAAATTAGCGGTCACACCGTTTTTTCTCAAAACGCCCAAAAAAAATCCACTCGAGCTTAATGATCAAAAACTTCTCAAAAGATCGGTTAAAAAAAGGGAGATTTCTGACCAAAAGCCATTTTTGGCATTTCAAGAGTAGAAACAGTTCCATAATGTTGAAAAGGAAACTAATATGTCCATTTTGATAGGAATGAGCGATTTCAGACCTTTTTTCACAAAATGCTGTTAAAAAGGGGAGATTTCTTCAAGACAAGAATGACCTCAAAACGCTAAAAAAATCTCCCAATTGGAGCAAAATAGTGGGTCTTTGGGCACCAAAAGTGGTTTTCTGTAATTTAAAGTATAGACAAGTTCAATAATGTTGATACGGAAACTAATGTGCCCATTTTGACAAAATGAGGGATTTCAGATAGTTTCTCTTCAAAATGCTAAAAACGTCCCAATTGGAGCAAAATAGAGCTTCTTACAGTTAATTGGGAAATTTCTGACCAAAAGCCGTTTTCTGTCATTTAAAAAGTAGCCATAATGTTGTAAAGGAAACTAATGGGCATGTTTTCAGCAGTTTTTCCACAAAATGCTCAAAAACATATCAATTTGACCAAAATAGATTAAAAAAAGGGGAGATTTCTTAGCAAAAGTCATTTAAAGAGTAGAAACATTTCCATAATGTTGAAAAGGAAGCTAAAGTGCCCATTTTGCCAAGAATGAGCGATTTCAGACTGTTTTCCCTCAAAACGCTCAAATAAGTCTCAATTGGAGCTAAAAAGGGTAGATATCACACCAAAAGCCTTTTTCTGTCATTTAAAGAATGGAAACAGTTCCATAATATTGAACCGGAAACTAATGTGACCATTTTAACAAGAATGAGCGATTTCGACAAATATTTCCCAATAGAGCAAAATGGAGCTTTTTTGGTTAAAAAGGGGAGATTTCTCTTTAAGTGTAGAAAAGTTCAATAATGTTGAAAATGAAACTAATTGCCCATTTTGACAGGAATGAGTGATTTCCGAATTTTTCAGCAAAATAGAGCTTTCGTTTAAAAGGGGAGATTTCTGACTAAAATCCCTGTTTCTGTCATTTAAAGAGTAGAAATAGCTCCATAATGTTGTAAAGGAAACTAATGCACCTATTTTGTTAAGAATGAGCGTTTTTTAACCGTTTTTCCTCTATTCGAGCAAATTAGAGTTTTTTTCAGTTAAAAAGGTTAGAAAAAGTCATTTAATGAGTAGAAACAGTTCCATAATGTTGAAAAGGAACTAATGTGACCATTTTGACAAGAATGAGCTTAAATACGCTCAAAACTTTCCAATTGGAGCAAACTATAGCTTCGTTTGGTTACAAAGGGGAGAAACAGTTCCATAATATTGAATAAGAAGCCATTTTGACATGAATGAGCGATTTCAGAGTTTTTCCTCAAAACGCTCAAAAACGTCCCGATAGGAGCAAATTAGGGTTAAAACGTGAAGAATTCAGACCAAAATCCGTTTTCTATTATTTAAAGAGTAGAAACAGCTCCACAATGTTGAAAAGTAAACTAATGTGCCCACTTTGACAAGAATGAGCGATTTCAGACTGTTTATCCTAAAAACATTCAAAAACTATGCAACCTGGTAGAAATGACAGAAAAAGGGATTTTAGTCAGAAATCTCCCCTTTTAAACGAAAGCTCTATTTTGCTAAAAAATTCGGAAATCACTCATTCCTGTCAAAATGGGCAATTAGTTTCATTTTCAACATTATTGAACTTTTCTACACTTAAAGAGAAATCTCCCCTTTTTAACCAAAAAAGCTCCATTTTGCTCTATTGGGAAATATTTGTCGAAATCGCTCATTCTTGTTAAAATGGTCACATTAGTTTCCGGTTCAATATTATGGAACTGTTTCTATTCTTTAATATATATATATATAAACAGAATAACAAACAAACATTAACAAACAACAACAAACAAACATTAAAACAAAAAATCTTAATACACTACTTATAAAAAATAAAAAATAATCGTCATTACAACTAAAGCTGGTGCCCAGCACAGCTGCAGTGTTACCTCGCTGCACGGCTACTGCAATCCGCTGGGAAAGGAAAAAGGAGGAGCGGGGATCATCCGTTTCCTGTTTGAGACGGTTGCCTTAAATGACAGAAAAAGGCTTTTGGTGTGATATCTACTCTTTTTAGCTCCAATTGAGACTTATTTGAGCGTTTTGTGGGAAAACAGTCTGAAATCGCTCATTCTTGGCAAAATGGGCACTTTAGCTTCCTTTTCAACATTATGGAAATGTTTCTACTCCTTAAATAACTTTTGCTAAGAAATCTCCCCTTTTTTTAATCTATTTTGGTCAAATTGATATGTTTTTGAGCATTTTGTGGAAAAACCGCTGAAAACATGCCCATTAGTTTCCTTTACAACATTATGGCTACTTTTTAAATGACAGAAAACAGCTTTTGGTCAGAAATTTCCCTATTAACCGTAAGAAGCTCTATTTTGCTCCAATTGGGACGTTTTTAGCATTTTGAATAGAAACTATCTGAAATCCCTCATTTTGTCAAAATGGGCACATTAGTTTCCGTATCAACATTATTGAACTTGTCTATACTTTAAATTACAGAAAACCACTTTTGGTGACCCAAAGACCCACTATTTTGCTCCAATTGGGAGATTTTTGAGCGTTTTGAGGTCATTCTTGTCTTGAAGAAATCTCCCCTTTTTAACAGCATTTTGTGAAAAAAGGTCTGAAATCGCTCATTCCTATCAAAATGGACATATTAGCTTCCTTTTCTACATTATGGAACTGTTTCTACTCTTTAAATGCCAAAAATGGCTTTTGGTCAGAAATCTCCCTTTTTTTAACCGATCTTTTGAGAAGTTTTTGATCATTAAGCTCGAGTGGATTTTTTTGGGGCGTTTTGAGAAAAAACGGTGTGACCGCTAATTTTTTGGAAGATTAGTTTTCTTTTCAACATGGAACTGTTTGTACTCTTTAAATGACAGAAAACTGCTATTGATGAGAAATCTACCCTTTTTAACTATTTTGCTCCAAATGAGACATTTTTGAGAATTTTGAGGAAAAACCGTATGAAATCGCTCATTCTTAAAAAAACATTATGAAGCCGTATGAAATCGCTCATTCTTAACAAAACATTATGAAGCCATTTCTACACTTTAAATGAGAAATCTCCAGAAAACACCACCAAACAAAAGCCACGAAACAAAAGCCACGAAAGAAAAACAAAATAAAAGCCACCAAACAAAAGCCACGAAATAAAACCCACGAAACAAAAGCCATAAACAAAAGTAACGAAACAAAAGCCACGAAACAAAAGCCATGAAACAAAAGCCACGAAAAAAGCCACCAAACAAAAACCACCAAACAAAAGCCACCAAACAAAAACACCAAACAAAAGCCACCAAACAAAAGCCACCAAACAAAAGCCACCAAACAAAAGCCAACAAACAAAAGCCAACAAACAAAAACACCAAACAAAAGCCACCAAACAAAAGCCACCAAACAAAAGCCACCAAACAAAAGCCACCATATAAAAGCCAACAAACAAAAGCCACCAAACAAAAGCCACCAAACAAAAGCCAGCAAACAAAAGCCACCAAACAAAAGCCACCAAACAAAAGCCACCAAACAAAAGCCACGAAACAAAAACCACCAAACAAAAGACACGAAACAAAAGCCACAAAGAAAAGCCATGAAACAAAATCGACAAAACAAAAGCCACGAAATAAAATCCACGAAACAAAAGCCACGAAACAAATGTCACCAAACAAAAACCACCAAACAAAAGCCACGAAACAAAAGCCACGAAACAAAAGCCACGAAACAAAAGCCACTGTCCAAAGCCAATCTATATCCAAAGCCACTCTATGTCCAAAGCCACTGTCCAAAGCCACTGTCCAAAGCCACTGTCCAAAGCCACTCTATGTCCAAAGCCACTGTCCAAAGCCACTGTCCAAAGCCAATGTCCAAAGCCACTCTATGTCCAAAGCCACTGTCCAAAGCCACTGTCCAAAGGCACTGTCCAAAGCCACTCTATGTCCAAAGCCACTATCCAAAGCCACTCTCCAAAGCCACTGTCCAAAGCCACTCTCCAAAGCCACTGTCCAAAGCCACTCTATGTCCAAAACCACTGTCCAAAGCCACTCCCCAAAGCCACTGTCCAAAGCCACTCTATGTCCAAAGCCACTGTCCAAAGCCACTCTCCAAAGCCACTGTCCAAAGCCACTCTATGTCCTAAGCCACTGTCCGAAGCCACTCTCCAAAGCCACTGTCCAAAGCCACTCTATGTCCAAAGCCACTCTATGTCCAAAGCCACTGTCCAAAGCCACTCTACAAAGCCACTGTCGAAAGTCACACTATGTCCAAAGCCACTCTCCAAAGCCACTCTCCAAAGCCACTCTATGTCCAAAGCCACTGTCCAAAGCCACTGTCCAAAGCCACTCTCTAAAGCGACTCTAAGTCCAAAGCCACTGTCCAAAGCCACTCTCCTAAAGCCACTGTCCAAAGCCACTCTATGTCCAAAGCCACTGTCCAAAGCCACTCTCCAAAGCCACTCTCCAAAGGCACTCTATGTCCAAAGCCACTGTCCAAAGCCACTGTCCAAAGCCACTATCCAAAGCCACTCTATGTCCAAACCACTGTCCAAAGACTCTCCAAAGCCACTCTCCAAAGCCACTCTATGTCCAAAGCCACTGTCCAAAGCCACTGTCCAAAGCTATTCTCCAAAGCCACTCTATGTCCAAAGCCACTGTCCAAAGCCACTGTCCAAAGCAACTCTATGTCCAAAGCCACTGTCCAAAGCCACTGTCCAAAGCCACTGTCCAAAGCCACTCTATGTCCAAAGCCACTGTCCAAAGCCACTGTCCAAAGCCACTGTCCAAAGCCACTCTATGTCAAAGCCACTGTCCCAAGCCACTCTCCAAAGCCACTGTCCAAAGCCACTCAATGTCCAAAGCCACTGTCCAAAGCCACTCTATGTCCAAAGTCACTGTGCAAAGCCACTCTCCAAAGCCACTGTCCAAAGCCACTGTCCAAAGCCACTCTCCAAAGCCACTCTATGTCCAAAGCCACTGTCCAAAGCCACTCTCTAAAGCCACTCTCCATAGCCACTCTATGTCCAAAGCTACTGTCCAAACACACTGTCCAAAGCCACTCTCCAAAGCCACTCTATGTCCAAAGCCACTGTCCAAAGCCACTCTCCAAAGCCACTCTCCAAAGCCACTCAATATCCAAAGCCACTGTACAATGCCACTGTCCAAAGCCACTCTCCAAAGCCACTCTATGTCCAAAGCCACTGTCCAAAGCCACTGTCCAAAGCCACTGTCCAAAGCCATTCTCCAAAGCCACTCTATGTCCAAAGCCACTGTCCAAAGCCACTCTCCAAAGCCACTGTCCAAAGCCACTGTATGTCCAAAGTCACTGTATGTCCAAAGCCACTGTATGTCCAAATCCACTGTCCAAAGCCACTGTATTTCCAAAGCCACTGTCCAAAGCCACTGTATGTCCAAAGCCACTGTATGTCCAAAGCCACTATACAAAGCCACTGTATGTCCAAAGCCACTGTATGTCCAAAGGCACTGTCCAAAGCCACTGTATGTCCAAAGCCACTGTATGTCCAAAGCCACTGTCTAAAGCCACTGTATGTCCAAAGCCACTGTCCAAAGCCACTGTATGTCTAAAGCCACTGTATGTCCAAAGCCACTGTCCAAAGTCACTGTATGTCCAAAGCCACTGTATGTCCAAAGCCACTGTCCAAAGCCACTGTATGTCCAAAGCCACTGTATGTCCAAAGCCACTGTCCAAAGCCACTGTATGTCCAAAGCCACTGTACAAAGCCACTGTCCAAATCCACTGTCCAAAGCCACTCTATGTCCAAATCCATTGTACAAAGCCACTGTCCAAAGCCACTGTCCAAAGCAATACTCTGTCCAAAGCCACTGTCCAAAGCCACTGTCCAAAGCCACTGTCCAAAGCCACTCTATTTCCAAAGCCACTGCCCGAAGCCACTGTCCAAAGCCACTGTCCAAAGCCACTCTATGTCCAAAGCCACTGTCCAAAGCCACTCTCCAAAGCCACTGTCCAAAGCCACTGTATGTCCAATGCCACTGTATGTCCAAAGCTACTGTCCAAAGCCATTGTATGTCCAAAGCCACTGTATGTCCAAAGCCACTATCCAAAGCCACTGTATGTCCAAAGCCACTGTATATCCAAAGCCACTGTCCAAAGCCACTGTATGTCCAAAGCCACTGTATGTCCAAAGCCACTGTCTAAAGCCACTGTATGTCCAAAGCCACTGTCCAAAGCCTCTGTATGTCCAAAGCCACTGTATGTCCAAAGCCACTGTCCAAAGCCACTGTATGTCCAAAGCCACTGTATGTCCAAAGCCACTGTCCAAAGCCACTGTATGTCCAAAGCCACTGTACAAAGCCACTGTCCAAATCCACTGTCCAAAGCCACTCTATGTCCAAATCCATTGTACAAAGCCACTGTCCAAAGCCACTGTCCAAAGCAATACTCTGTCCAAAGCCACTGTCCAAAGCCACTGTCCAAAGCCACTGTCCAAAGCCACTCTATTTCCAAAGCCACTGCCCGAAGCCACTGTCCAAAGCCACTGTCCAAAGCCACTCTATGTCCAAAGCCACTGTCCAAAGCCACTCTCCAAAGCCACTGTCCAAAGCCACTGTATGTCCAATGCCACTGTATGTCCAAAGCTACTGTCCAAAGCCACTGTATGTCCAAAGCCACTGTATGTCCAAAGCCACTATCCAAAGCCACTGTATGTCCAAAGCCACTGTATATCCATAGCCACTGTCCAAAGCCACTGTATGTCCAAAGCCACTGTATGTCCAAAGCCACTGTCTAAAGCCACTGTATGTCCAAAGCCACTGTCCAAAGCCTCTGTATGTCCAAAGCCACTGTATGTCCAAAGCCACTGTCCATAGCCACTGTATGTCCAAAGCCACTGTATGTCCAAAGCCACTGTCCAAAGCCACTGTATGTCCAAAGCCACTGTATGTCCAAAGCCACTGTCCAAAGCCACTCTATGTCCAAAGCCACTCTATGTCCAAAGCTACTGTATGTCCAAAGCCACTGTTCAAAGCCACTGTATGTCCAAAGCCACTGTATGTCCAAAGCCACTGTCCAAATCCACTGTATGTCCAAATCCACGGTATGTCCAAAGCCACTGTCCAAAGCCACCGTATGTCCAAAGCCACTGTATGTCCAAAGCCACTGTCCAAAGCCACTGTATGTCCAAAGCCACTGTATGTCCAAAGCCACTGTCCAAAGCCACTGTATGTCCAAAGCCACTGTATGTCCAAAGCCACTGTCCAAAGCCACTGTATGTCCAAAGCCACTGTATGTCCAAAGCCACTGTCCAAAGCCACTGTATGTCCAAAGCCACTGTATGTCCAAAGCCACTGTCCAAAGCCACTGTATGTCCAAAGCCACTGTATGTCCAAAGCTACTGTCCAAAGCAACCGTATCTTCAAAGCCACTGTATGTCCAAAGCCACTGTCCAAAGCCACCGTATGTCCAAAGCCACTGTATGTCCAAAGCCACTCTCCAAAGCCACTCTCCAAAGCCACTCTATGTCCAAAGCCACTATCCAAAGCCACTCGCCAAAGCCACTCTCCAAAGCCACTCTTTGTCCAAAGCCACTGTCCAAAGCCACTCTCCAAAGCCACTGTATCTCCAAAGCCACTGTCCAAAGCCACTGTATGTCCAAAGCCTCTGTATGTCCAAAGCCACTGTCCAAAGCCACTGTATGTCCAAAGCCACTGTATGTCCAAAGCCACTGTATGTCCAAAGCCACTGTCCAAAGCCACTGTATGTCCAAAGCCACTGTATGTCCAAAGCCACTGTATGTCCAAAGCCACGGTATGTCCAAAGCCACTGTCCAAAGCCACCGTATGTCCAAATTTAGTGGCTTTGTTTGTTGGCCATGTTTATTGGTTTGTTTGGTGGCTTTGTTTAGTGGCCTTGTTTGGTGGCCATGTTTAGTGGCTTTGTTTAGTGGCCAAGTTTAGTGTCTTTGTTTAGTGGCCTTGTTTAGTGGCCTTGTTTAGTGGCCTTGTTTAGTGTCTTTGTTTAGTGGCCTAGTTATTGGCTTTGTTTGGTGGCCTCGTTTAGTGGCCTTGTTTAGTGGCCTTGTTTAGTTGCTTTGTTTAGTGTCCTTGTATATGGCTTTGTTTGGTGGCCTTGTTTAGTGGCTTAGTGGCTTTGTTTAGTGGCTTTGTTCAGTGGCCTTGTTAATGGCTTTGTTTATTTGCTTTGTTCAGTTTCTTTGTTCAGTGGCTTTTTTTAGTGGCTTTGTTTAGTGTCCTTGTTAATGGCTTTGTTTGGTGACCTTGTTTAGTGGCTTAGTGGCTTTGTTTATTGGCTTTGTTTAGTGGCTTTGTTCAGTGGCTTTGTTTAGTGTAGTGGCTTTGTTTAGTGGCTATGTATAGTGGCTCTCACTGGGATCTTTTGCCGGTCATATACTATGAGACGTTCAGCCAGTCTCATATACTCCGAGTCCCAGTCACATTGTGATCTTATTCAGCCAGTCATATACTATGAGACCTTCTTCAGCCAGTTCTTATTCCGCCAGTCATATACTCTGGGTCTCATTCATATACTCTCGCTGGGATCTTCTTCAGCCAGTCATATACTCTACTAATTAAGAGCAAAATATAGCTTCTTTCACAAAGGGGAGAAAGAGTTCTCTAATATTGAAAAGGAAGCGAATGTGCCCATTATTTCCAGATTGAACGATTTCAGAGTTTTTCCTCAAAACGCTCAAAAACGTCCCGGATTGGAGCATAATAGGGTTAAAAAGGAGAGAATTCAGACAAAAAGCCGTTTACTGTTATTTAAAGAGTAGAAAAGGTTCCATAATTTTGAAAAGTAAACTAATTTGTCAATTTTAACAAGAATGACCGAGCGATTTTAGCTTCTTTGGTTAAAAAGGGTAAATTTCCCACCAAAAGCCTTTTTCTGTCATTTAAATAAAGTAAAGAAGCAGTTTCATGTTTAAAAGAAAACTAATGTGCCCATTTTGATGAGAATGAGCAATTTCACACTTTTCCTCAAAACGCTCAAAAACGTCCTAATTGGAACAAAATATTCATAAAGTGGAGAAATAATGTTCAAAACGAAGCTAATGTGCTATTTTGATAAGAATGAGCGATTTCATTCTGTTTTTCATAAAAAGCTCAAAAACGATCCAATAAAAAAGGGAGATTTCTCATTTAAAGTGTAGAAATGGCTTCATAATGTTGTAATGCAACATGTTTTGTTAAGAATGAGCGATTTCATACGGTTTTTCCTCAAAATTCTCAAAAATGTCTCATTTGGAGCAAAATAGATAAAAAGGGTAGATTTCTCATCAATAGCAGTTTTCTGTCATTTAAAGAGTACAAACAGTTCCATGTTGAAAAGAAAACTAATCTTCCAAAAAATTAGCGGTCACACCGTTTTTTCTCAAAACGCCCAAAAAAAATCCACTCGAGCTTAATGATCAAAAACTTCCCAAAAGATCGGTTAAAAAAAGGGAGATTTCTGACCAAAAGCCATTTTTGGCATTTAAAGAGTAGAAACAGTTCCATAATGTTGAAAAGGAAACTAATATGTCCATTTTGATAGGAATGAGCGATTTCAGACCTTTTTTCACAAAATGCTGTTAAAAAGGGGAGATTTCTTCAAGACAAGAATGACCTCAAAACGCTCAAAAAATCTCCCAATTGGAGCAAAATAGTGGGTCTTTGGGCACCAAAAGTGGTTTTCTGTAATTTAAAGTATAGACAAGTTCAATAATGTTGATACGGAAACTAATGTGCCCATTTTGACAAAATGAGGGATTTCAGATAGTTTCTCTTCAAAATGCTAAAAACGTCCCAATTGGAGCAAAATAGAGCTTCTTACGGTTAATTGGGAAATTTCTGACCAAAAGCCGTTTTCTGTCATTTAAAAAGTAGCCATAATGTTGTAAAGGAAACTAATGGGCATGTTTTCAGCGGTTTTTCCACAAAATGCTCAAAAACATATCAATTTGACCAAAATAGATTAAAAAAAGGGGAGATTTCTTAGCAAAAGTCATTTAAAGAGTAGAAACATTTCCATAATGTTGAAAAGGAAGCTAAAGTGCCCATTTTGCCAAGAATGAGCGATTTCAGACTGTTTTCCCTCAAAACGCTCAAATAAGTCTCGATTGGAGCTAAAAAGGGTAGATATCACACCAAAAGCTTTTTTCTGTCATTTAAAGAATGGAAACAGTTCCATAATATTGAACCGGAAACTAATGTGACCATTTTAACAAGAATGAGCGATTTCGACAAATATTTCCCAATAGAGCAAAATGGAGCTTTTTTGGTTAAAAAGGGGAGATTTCTCTTTAAGTGTAGAAAAGTTCAATAATGTTGAAAATGAAACTAATTGCCCATTTTGACAGGAATGAGTGATTTCCGAATTTTTCAGCAAAATAGAGCTTTCGTTTAAAAGGGGAGATTTCTGACTAAAATCCCTGTTTCTGTCATTTAAAGAGTAGAAATAGCTCCATAATGTTGTAAAGGAAACTAATGCACCTATTTTGTTAAGAATGAGCGTTTTTTAACCGTTTTTCCTCTATTCGAGCAAATTAGAGTTTTTTTCAGTTAAAAAGGTTAGAAAAAGTCATTTAATGAGTAGAAACAGTTCCATAATGTTGAAAAGGAACTAATGTGACCATTTTGACAAGAATGAGCTTAAATACGCTCAAAACTTTCCAATTGGAGCAAACTATAGCTTCGTTTGGTTACAAAGGGGAGAAACAGTTCCATAATATTGAATAAGAAGCCATTTTGACATGAATGAGCGATTTCAGAGTTTTTCCTCAAAACGCTCAAAAACGTCCCGATAGGAGCAAATTAGGGTTAAAACGTGAAGAATTCAGACCAAAATCCGTTTTCTATTATTTAAAGAGTAGAAACAGCTCCACAATGTTGAAAAGTAAACTAATGTGCCCACTTTGACAAGAATGAGCGATTTCAGACTGTTTATCCTAAAAACATTCAAAAACTATGCAACCTGGTAGAAATGACAGAAAAAGGGATTTTAGTCAGAAATCTCCCCTTTTAAACGAAAGCTCTATTTTGCTAAAAAATTCGGAAATCACTCATTCCTGTCAAAATGGGCAATTAGTTTCATTTTCAACATTATTGAACTTTTCTACACTTAAAGAGAAATCTCCCCTTTTTAACCAAAAAAGCTCCATTTTGCTCTATTGGGAAATATTTGTCGAAATCGCTCATTCTTGTTAAAATGGTCACTAGTTTCCGGTTCAATATTATGGAACTGTTTCTATTCTTTAATATATATATATATAAACAGAATAACAAACAAACATTAACAAACAACAACAAACAAACATTAAAACAAAAAATCTTAATACACTACTTATAAAAAATAAAAAATAATCGTCATTACAACTAAAGCTGGTGCCCAGCACAGCTGCAGTGTTACCTCGCTGCACGGCTACTGCAATCCGCTGGGAAAGGAAAAAGGAGGAGCGGGGATCATCCGTTTCCTGTTTGAGACGGTTGCCTTAAATGACAGAAAAAGGCTTTTGGTGTGATATCTACTCTTTTTAGCTCCAATTGAGACTTATTTGAGCGTTTTGTGGGAAAACAGCCTGAAATCGCTCATTCTTGGCAAAATGGGCACTTTAGCTTCCTTTTCAACATTATGGAAATGTTTCTACTCCTTAAATAACTTTTGCTAAGAAATCTCCCCTTTTTTTAATCTATTTTGGTCAAATTGATATGTTTTTGAGCATTTTGTGGAAAAACCGCTGAA
Organism: Cladorhizidae sp. MBARI D1340-BT2; assembly: GCA_028752905.1. Lineage (NCBI taxonomy): Eukaryota > Metazoa > Porifera > Demospongiae > Poecilosclerida > Cladorhizidae > Cladorhizidae sp. MBARI D1340-BT2. The sequence goes on along the minus strand of JAQNBH010000017.1, from coordinate 26,643,492 downwards.
AACATGCCCATTAGTTTCCTTTACAACATTATGGCTACTTTTTAAATGACAGAAAACGGCTTTTGGTCAGAAATTTCCCTATTAACCGTAAGAAGCTCTATTTTGCTCCAATTGGGACGTTTTTAGCATTTTTAAGAGAAACTATCTGAAATCCCTCATTTTGTCAAAATGGGCACATTAGTTTCCGTATCAACATTATTGAACTTGTCTATACTTTAAATTACAGAAAACCACTTTTGGTGACCCAAAGACCCACTATTTTGCTCCAATTGGGAGATTTTTGAGCGTTTTGAGGTCATTCTTGTCTTGAAGAAATCTCCCCTTTTTAACAGCATTTTGTGAAAAAAGGTCTGAAATCGCTCATTCCTATCAAAATGGACATATTAGCTTCCTTTTCTACATTATGGAACTGTTTCTACTCTTTAAATGCCAAAAATGGCTTTTGGTCAGAAATCTCCCTTTTTTTAACCGATCTTTTGAGAAGTTTTTGATCATTAAGCTCGAGTGGATTTTTTTGGGGCGTTTTGAGAAAAAACGGTGTGACCGCTAATTTTTTGGAAGATTAGTTTTCTTTTCAACATGGAACTGTTTGTACTCTTTAAATGACAGAAAACTGCTATTGATGAGAAATCTACCCTTTTTAACTATTTTGCTCCAAATGAGACATTTTTGAGAATTTTGAGGAAAAACCGTATGAAATCGCTCATTCTTAAAAAAACATTATGAAGCCGTATGAAATCGCTCATTCTTAACAAAACATTATGAAGCCATTTCTACACTTTAAATGAGAAATCTCCAGAAAACACCACCAAACAAAAGCCACGAAACAAAAGCCACGAAAGAAAAACAAAATAAAAGCCACCAAACAAAAGCCACGAAATAAAACCCACGAAACAAAAGCCATAAACAAAAGTAACGAAACAAAAGCCACGAAACAAAAGCCATGAAACAAAAGCCACGAAAAAAGCCACCAAACAAAAACCACCAAACAAAAGCCACCAAACAAAAACACCAAACAAAAGCCACCAAACAAAAGCCACCAAACAAAAGCCACCAAACAAAAGCCAACAAACAAAAGCCAACAAACAAAAACACCAAACAAAAGCCACCAAACAAAAGCCACCAAACAAAAGCCACCAAACAAAAGCCACCATATAAAAGCCAACAAACAAAAGCCACCAAACAAAAGCCACCAAACAAAAGCCAGCAAACAAAAGCCACCAAACAAAAGCCACCAAACAAAAGCCACCAAAATAAGCCACGAAACAAAAACCACCAAACAAAAGACACGAAACAAAAGCCACAAAGAAAAGCCATGAAACAAAATCGACAAAACAAAAGCCACGAAATAAAATCCACGAAACAAAAGCCACGAAACAAATGTCACCAAACAAAAACCACCAAACAAAAGCCACGAAACAAAAGCCACGAAAGAAAAGCCACGAAACAAAAGCCACTGTCCAAAGCCAATCTATATCCAAAGCCACTCTATGTCCAAAGCCACTGTCCAAAGCCACTGTCCAAAGCCACTGTCCAAAGCCACTCTATGTCCAAAGCCACTGTCCAAAGCCACTGTCCAAAGCCAATGTCCAAAGCCACTCTATGTCCAAAGCCACTGTCCAAAGCCACTGTCCAAAGGCACTGTCCAAAGCCACTCTATGTCCAAAGCCACTATCCAAAGCCACTCTCCAAAGCCACTGTCCAAAGCCACTCTCCAAAGCCACTGTCCAAAGCCACTCTATGTCCAAAACCACTGTCCAAAGCCACTCTCCAAAGCCACTGTCCAAAGCCACTCTATGTCCAAAGCCACTGTCCAAAGCCACTCTCCAAAGCCACTGTCCAAAGCCACTCTATGTCCTAAGCCACTGTCCGAAGCCACTCTCCAAAGCCACTGTCCAAAGCCACTCTATGTCCAAAGCCACTCTATGTCCAAAGCCACTGTCCAAAGCCACTCTACAAAGCCACTGTCGAAAGTCACACTATGTCCAAAGCCACTGTCCAAAGCCACTCTCCAAAGCCACTCTTCAAAGCCACTCTATGTCCAAAGCCACTGTCCAAAGCCACTGTCCAAAGCCACTCTCTAAAGCTACTCTATGTCCAAAGCCACTGTCCAAAGCCACTCTCCTAAAGCCACTGTCCAAAGCCACTCTATGTCCAAAGCCACTGTCCAAAGCCACTCACCAAAGCCACTCTCCAAAGGCACTCTATGTCCAAAGCCACTGTCCAAAGCCACTGTCCAAAGCCACTATCCAAAGCCACTCTATGTCCAAACCACTGTCCAAAGACTCTCCAAAGCCACTCTCCAAAGCCACTCTATGTCCAAAGCCACTGTCCAAAGCCACTGTCCAAAGCTATTCTCCAAAGCCACTCTATGTCCAAAGCCACTGTCCAAAGCCACTGTCCAAAGCCACTCTCCAAAGCCACTCTATGTCCAAACCACTGTCCAAAGCCACTGTCCAAAGCCACTGTCCAAAGCCACTCTATGTCCAAAGCCACTGTCCAAAGCCACTGTCCAAAGGCACTGTCCAAAGCCACTCTATGTCCAAAGCTACTGTCCAAAGCCACTCTCCAAAGCCACTGTCCAAAGCCACTCTATGTCCAAAACCACTGTCCAAAGCCACTCTCCAAAGCCACTGTCCAAAGCCACTCTATGTCCAAAGCCACTGTCCAATGCCACTCTCCAAAGCCACTCTATGTCCAAAGCCACTGTCCGAAGCCACTCTCCAAAGCCACTGTCCAAAGCCACTCTATGTCCAAAGCCACTGTCCCAAGCCACTCTACAAAGCCACTCTCGAAAGTCACACTATGTCCAAAGCCACTGTCCAAAGCCACTCTATGTCCAAAGCCACTGTCCAAAGCCACTGTCCAAAGCCACTCTCCAAAGCCACTCTATGTCCAAAGCCACTGTCCAAAGCCACTCTCCAAAGCCACTCTCCAAAGCCACTCTATGTCCAAAGCCACTGTCCAAAGCCACTCTTCAAAGCCACTCTCCAAAGCCACTCTATGTCCCAAGCCACTGTCCAAAGCCACTGTCCAAAGCCACTCTACAAAGCCACTCTATCTCCAAAGCCACTGTCCAAAGACACTCTCCAAAGCCACTCTCCAAAGCCACTCTATGTCAAAAGCCACTGTCCAAAGCTACTGTCGAAAGCCACTGTCTAAAGCCACTGTATGTCCAAAGCCACTGTCCAAAGCCACTGTCGAAAGCCACTGTCCAAAGCCACTCTATGTCCAAAGCCACTGTATAAAGCCACTGTCCAAAGCCACTGTCCAAAGCAACTCTATGTCCAAAGCCACTGTCCAAAGCCACTGTCCAAAGCCACTGTCCAAAGCCACTCTATGTCCAAAGCCACTGTCCAAAGCCACTGTCCAAAGCCACTGTCCAAAGCCACTCTATGTCAAAGCCACTGTCCCAAGCCACTCTCCAAAGCCACTGTCCAAAGCCACTCAATGTCCAAAGCCACTGTCCAAAGCCACTCTATGTCCAAAGTCACTGTGCAAAGCCACTCTCCAAAGCCACTGTCCAAAGCCACTCTATGTCCAAAGCCACTGTCTAAAGCCACTGTCCAAAGCCACTCTCCAAAGCCACTCTATGTCCAAAGCCACTGTCCAAAGCCACTCTCTAAAGCCACTCTCCAAAGCCACTCTATGTCCAAAGCCACTGTCCAAACACACTGTCCAAAGCCACTCTCCAAAGCCACTCTATGTCCAAAGCCACTGTCCAAAGCCACTCTCCAAAGCCACTCTCCAAAGCCACTCAATATCCAAAGCCACTGTACAATGCCACTGTCCAAAGCCACTCTCCAAAGCCACTCTATGTCCAAAGCCACTGTCCAAAGCCACTGTCCAAAGCCATTCTCCAAAGCCACTCTATGTCCAAAGCCACTGTCCAAAGCCACTCTCCAAAGCCACTGTCCAAAGCCACTGTATGTCCAAAGTCACTGTATGTCCAAAGCCACTGTATGTCCAAATCCACTGTCTAAAGCCACTGTATGTCCAAAGCCACTGTCCAAAGCCACTGTATGTCTAAAGCCACTGTATGTCCAAAGCCACTGTCCAAAGTCACTGTATGTCCAAAGCCACTGTATGTCCAAAGCCACTGTCCAAAGCCACTGTATGTCCAAAGCCACTGTATGTCCAAAGCCACTGTCCAAAGCCACTGTATGTCCAAAGCCACTGTACAAAGCCACTGTCCAAATCCACTGTCCAAAGCCACTCTATGTCCAAATCCATTGTACAAAGCCACTGTCCAAAGCCACTGTCCAAAGCAATACTCTGTCCAAAGCCACTGTCCAAAGCCACTGTCCAAAGCCACTGTCCAAAGCCACTCTATTTCCAAAGCCACTGCCCGAAGCCACTGTCCAAAGCCACTGTCCAAAGCCACTCTATGTCCAAAGCCACTGTCCAAAGCCACTCTCCAAAGCCACTGTCCAAAGCCACTGTATGTCCAATGCCACTGTATGTCCAAAGCGACTGTCCAAAGCCACTGTATGTCCAAAGCCACTGTATGTCCAAAGCCACTATCCAAAGCCACTGTATGTCCAAAGCCACTGTATATCCAAAGCCACTGTCCAAAGCCACTGTATGTCCAAAGCCACTGTATGTCCAAAGCCACTGTCTAAAGCCACTGTATGTCCAAAGCCACTGTCCAAAGCCTCTGTATGTCCAAAGCCACTGTATGTCCAAAGCCACTGTCCAAAGCCACTGTATGTCCAAAGCCACTGTACAAAGCCACTGTCCAAATCCACTGTCCAAAGCCACTCTATGTCCAAATCCATTGTACAAAGCCACTGTCCAAAGCCACTGTCCAAAGCAATACTCTGTCCAAAGCCACTGTCCAAAGCCACTGTCCAAAGCCACTGTCCAAAGCCACTCTATTTCCAAAGCCACTGCCCGAAGCCACTGTCCAAAGCCACTGTCCAAAGCCACTCTATGTCCAAAGCCACTGTCCAAAGCCACTCTCCAAAGCCACTGTCCAAAGCCACTGTATGTCCAATGCCACTGTATGTCCAAAGCTACTGTCCAAAGCCACTGTATGTCCAAAGCCACTGTATGTCCAAAGCCACTATCCAAAGCCACTGTATGTCCAAAGCCACTGTATATCCAAAGCCACTGTCCAAAGCCACTGTATGTCCAAAGCCACTGTATGTCCAAAGCCACTGTCTAAAGCCACTGTATGTTCAAAGCCACTGTCCAAAGCCTCTGTATGTCCAAAGCCACTGTATGTCCAAAGCCACTGTCCATAGCCACTGTATGTCGAAAGCCACTGTATGTCCAAAGCCACTGTCCAAAGCCACTGTATGTCCAAAGCCACTGTATGTCCAAAGCCACTGTCCAAAGCCACTCTATGTCCAAAGCCACTCTATGTCCAAAGCTACTGTATGTCCAAAGCCACTGTTCAAAGCCACTGTATGTCCAAAGCCACTGTATGTCCAAAGCCAATGTCCAAATCCACCGTATGTCCAAATCCACGGTATGTCCAAAGCCACTGTCCAAAGCCACCGTATGTCCAAAGCCACTGTATGTCCAAAGCCACTGTCCAACGCCACTGTATGTCCAAAGCCACTGTATGTCCAAAGCCACTGTCCAAAGCCACTGTATGTCCAAAGCCACTGTATGTCCAAAGCCACTGTCCAAAGCCACTGTATGTCCAAAGCCACTGTATGTCCAAAGCCACTGTCCAAAGCCACTGTATGTCCAAAGCCACTGTATGTCCAAAGCCACTGTCCAAAGCCACTGTATGTCCAAAGCCACTGTATGTCCAAAGCTACTGTCCAAAGCAACCGTATCTTCAAAGCCACTGTATGTCCAAAGCCACTGTCCAAAGCCACCGTATGTCCAAAGCCACTGTATGTCCAAAGCCACTCTCCAAAGCCACTCTCCAAAGCCACTCTATGTCCAAAGCCACTATCCAAAGCCACTCGCCAAAGCCACTCTCCAAAGCCACTCTTTGTCCAAAGCCACTGTCCAAAGCCACTCTCCAAAGCCACTGTATCTCCAAAGCCACTGTCCAAAGCCACTGTATGTCCAAAGCCTCTGTATGTCCAAAGCCACTGTCCAAAGCCACTGTATGTCCAAAGCCACTGTATGTCCAAAGCCACTGTATGTCCAAAGCCACTGTCCAAAGCCACTGTATGTCCAAAGCCACTGTATGTCCAAAGCCACTGTATGTCCAAAGCCACGGTATGTCCAAAGCCACTGTCCAAAGCCACCGTATGTCCAAATTTAGTGGCTTTGTTTGTTGGCCATGTTTATTGGTTTGTTTGGTGGCTTTGTTTAGTGGCCTTGTTTGGTGGCCATGTTTAGTGGCTTTGTTTAGTGGCCAAGTTTAGTGTCTTTGTTTAGTGGCCTTGTTTAGTGGCCTTGTTTAGTGGCCTTGTTTAGTGTCTTTGTTTAGTGGCCTAGTTATTGGCTTTGTTTGGTGGCCTCGTTTAGTGGCCTTGTTTAGTGGCCTTGTTTAGTTGCTTTGTTTAGTGTCCTTGTATATGGCTTTGTTTGGTGGCCTTGTTTAGTGGCTTAGTGGCTTTGTTTAGTGGCTTTGTTCAGTGGCCTTGTTAATGGCTTTGTTTATTTGCTTTGTTCAGTTTCTTTGTTCAGTGGCTTTTTTTAGTGGCTTTGTTTAGTGTCCTTGTTAATGGCTTTGTTTGGTGACCTTGTTTAGTGGCTTAGTGGCTTTGTTTATTGGCTTTGTTTAGTGGCTTTGTTCAGTGGCTTTGTTTAGTGTAGTGGCTTTGTTTAGTGGCTATGTATAGTGGCTCTCACTGGGATCTTTTGCCGGTCATATACTATGAGACGTTCAGCCAGTCTCATATACTCCGAGTCCCAGTCACATTGTGATCTTATTCAGCCAGTCATATACTATGAGACCTTCTTCAGCCAGTTCTTATTCCGCCAGTCATATACTCTGGGTCTCATTCATATACTCTCGCTGGGATCTTCTTCAGCCAGTCATATACTCTACTAATTAAGAGCAAAATATAGCTTCTTTCACAAAGGGGAGAAAGAGTTCTCTAATATTGAAAAGGAAGCGAATGTGCCCATTATTTCCAGATTGAACGATTTCAGAGTTTTTCCTCAAAACGCTCAAAAACGTCCCGGATTGGAGCATAATAGGGTTAAAAAGGAGAGAATTCAGACAAAAAGCCGTTTACTGTTATTTAAAGAGTAGAAAAGGTTCCATAATTTTGAAAAGTAAACTAATTTGTCAATTTTAACAAGAATGACCGAGCGATTTTAGCTTCTTTGGTTAAAAAGGGTAAATTTCCCACCAAAAGCCTTTTTCTGTCATTTAAATAAAGTAAAGAAGCAGTTTCATGTTTAAAAGAAAACTAATGTGCCCATTTTGATGAGAATGAGCAATTTCACACTTTTCCTCAAAACGCTCAAAAACGTCCTAATTGGAACAAAATATTCATAAAGTGGAGAAATAATGTTCAAAACGAAGCTAATGTGCTATTTTGATAAGAATGAGCGATTTCATTCTGTTTTTCATAAAAAGCTCAAAAACGATCCAATAAAAAAGGGAGATTTCTCATTTAAAGTGTAGAAATGGCTTCATAATGTTGTAATGCAACATGTTTTGTTAAGAATGAGCGATTTCATACGGTTTTTCCTCAAAATTCTCAAAAATGTCTCATTTGGAGCAAAATAGATAAAAAGGGTAGATTTCTCATCAATAGCAGTTTTCTGTCATTTAAAGAGTACAAACAGTTCCATGTTGAAAAGAAAACTAATCTTCCAAAAAATTAGCGGTCACACCGTTTTTTCTCAAAACGCCCAAAAAAAATCCACTCGAGCTTAATGATCAAAAACTTCCCAAAAGATCGGTTAAAAAAAGGGAGATTTCTGACCAAAAGCCATTTTTGGCATTTAAAGAGTAGAAACAGTTCCATAATGTTGAAAAGGAAACTAATATGTCCATTTTGATAGGAATGAGCGATTTCAGACCTTTTTTCACAAAATGCTGTTAAAAAGGGGAGATTTCTTCAAGACAAGAATGACCTCAAAACGCTCAAAAAATCTCCCAATTGGAGCAAAATAGTGGGTCTTTGGGCACCAAAAGTGGTTTTCTGTAATTTAAAGTATAGACAAGTTCAATAATGTTGATACGGAAACTAATGTGCCCATTTTGACAAAATGAGGGATTTCAGATAGTTTCTCTTCAAAATGCTAAAAACGTCCCAATTGGAGCAAAATAGAGCTTCTTACGGTTAATTGGGAAATTTCTGACCAAAAGCCGTTTTCTGTCATTTAAAAAGTAGCCATAATGTTGTAAAGGAAACTAATGGGCATGTTTTCAGCGGTTTTTCCACAAAATGCTCAAAAACATATCAATTTGACCAAAATAGATTAAAAAAAGGGGAGATTTCTTAGCAAAAGTCATTTAAAGAGTAGAAACATTTCCATAATGTTGAAAAGGAAGCTAAAGTGCCCATTTTGCCAAGAATGAGCGATTTCAGACTGTTTTCCCTCAAAACGCTCAAATAAGTCTCGATTGGAGCTAAAAAGGGTAGATATCACACCAAAAGCTTTTTTCTGTCATTTAAAGAATGGAAACAGTTCCATAATATTGAACCGGAAACTAATGTGACCATTTTAACAAGAATGAGCGATTTCGACAAATATTTCCCAATAGAGCAAAATGGAGCTTTTTTGGTTAAAAAGGGGAGATTTCTCTTTAAGTGTAGAAAAGTTCAATAATGTTGAAAATGAAACTAATTGCCCATTTTGACAGGAATGAGTGATTTCCGAATTTTTCAGCAAAATAGAGCTTTCGTTTAAAAGGGGAGATTTCTGACTAAAATCCCTGTTTCTGTCATTTAAAGAGTAGAAATAGCTCCATAATGTTGTAAAGGAAACTAATGCACCTATTTTGTTAAGAATGAGCGTTATTTAACCGTTTTTCCTCTATTCGAGCAAATTAGAGTTTTTTTCAGTTAAAAAGGTTAGAAAAAGTCATTTAATGAGTAGAAACAGTTCCATAATGTTGAAAAGGAACTAATGTGACCATTTTGACAAGAATGAGCTTAATACGCTCAAAACTTTCCAATTGGAGCAAACTATAGCTTCGTTTGGTTACAAAGGGGAGAAACAGTTCCATAATATTGAATAAGAAGCCATTTTGACATGAATGAGCGATTTCAGAGTTTTTCCTCAAAACGCTCAAAAACGTCCCGATAGGAGCAAATTAGGGTTAAAACGTGAAGAATTCAGACCAAAATCCGTTTTCTATTATTTAAAGAGTAGAAACAGCTCCACAATGTTGAAAAGTAAACTAATGTGCCCACTTTGACAAGAATGAGCGATTTCAGACTGTTTATCCTAAAAACATTCAAAAACTATGCAACCTGGTAGAAATGACAGAAAAAGGGATTTTAGTCAGAAATCTCCCCTTTTAAACGAAAGCTCTATTTTGCTAAAAAATTCGGAAATCACTCATTCCTGTCAAAATGGGCAATTAGTTTCATTTTCAACATTATTGAACTTTTCTACACTTAAAGAGAAATCTCCCCTTTTTAACCAAAAAAGCTCCATTTTGCTCTATTGGGAAATATTTGTCGAAATCGCTCATTCTTGTTAAAATGGTCACATTAGTTTCCGGTTCAATATTATGGAACTGTTTCTATTCTTTAATATATATATATATAAACAGAATAACAAACAAACATTAACAAACAACAACAAACAAACATTAAAACAAAAAATCTTAATACACTACTTATAAAAAATAAAAAATAATCGTCATTACAACTAAAGCTGGTGCCCAGCACAGCTGCAGTGTTACCTCGCTGCACGGCTACTGCAATCTGCTGGGAAAGGAAAAAGGAGGAGCGGGGATCATCCGTTTCCTGTTTGAGACGGTTGCCTTAAATGACAGAAAAAGGCTTTTGGTGTGATATCTACTCTTTTTAGCTCCAATTGAGACTTATTTGAGCGTTTTGTGGGAAAACAGCCTGAAATCGCTCATTCTTGGCAAAATGGGCACTTTAGCTTCCTTTTCAACATTATGGAAATGTTTGTACTCCTTAAATAACTTTTGCTAAGAAATCTCCCCTTTTTTTAATCTATTTTGGTCAAATTAATATGTTTTTGAGCATTTTGTGGAAAAACCGCTGAAAACATGCCCATTAGTTTCCTTTACAACATTATGGCTACTTTTTAAATGACAGAAAACGGCTTTTGGTCAGAAATTTCCCTATTAACCGTAAGAAGCTCTATTTTGCTCCAATTGGGACGTTTTTAGCATTTTGAAGAGAAACTATCTGAAATCCCTCATTTTGTCAAAATGGGCACATTAGTTTCCGTATCAACATTATTGAACTTGTCTATACTTTAAATTACAGAAAACCACTTTTGGTGACCCAAAGACCCACTATTTTGCTCCAATTGGGAGATTTTTTAGCGTTTTGAGGTCATTCTTGTCTTGAAGAAATCTCCCTTTTTAACAGCATTTGTGAAAAAAGGTCTGAAATCGCTCATTCCTATCAAAATGGACATATTAGTTTCCTTTTCAACATTATGGAACTGTTTCTACTCTTTAAATGCCAAAAATGGCTTTTGGTCAGAAATCTCCCTTTTTTTAACCGATCTTTTGAGGTTTTTGATCATTAAGCTCAAGTGGATTTTTTTGGGCGTTTTGAGAAAAAACGGTGTGACCGCTAATTTTTGGGAAGATTAGTTTTCTTTTCAACATGGAACTGTTTGTACTCTTTAAATGACAGAAAACTGCTATTGATGAGAAATCTACCCTTTTTAACTATTTTGCTCCAAATGAGACATTTTTGAGAATTTTGAGGAAAAACCGTATGAAATCGCTCATTCTTAACAAAACATTATGAAGCCGTATGAAATCGCTCATTCTTAACAAAACATTATGAAGCCATTTCTACACTTTAAATGAGAAATCTCCAGAAAACGCCACCAAACAAAAGCCACGAAACAAAAGCCACGAAAGAAAAACAAAATAAAAGCCACCAAACAAAAGCCACGAAATAAAAGCCACGAAACAAAAGCCATAAACAAAAGTAACGAAACAAAAGCCACGAAACAAAAGCCATGAAACAAAAGCCACGAAAAAAGCCACCAAACAAAAACCACCAAACAAAAGCCACCAAACAAAAACACCAAACAAAAGCCACCAAACAAAAGCCACCAAACAAAAGCCACCAAACAAAAGCCAACAAACAAAAGCCAACAAACAAAAACACCAAACAAAAGCCACCAAACAAAAGCCACCAAACAAAAGCCACCAAACAAAAGCCACCATAAAAAAGCCAACAAACAAAAGCCACCAAACAAAAGCCACCAAACAAAAGCCAGCAAACAAAAGCCACCAAACAAAAGCCACCAAACAAAAGCCACCAAACAAAAGCCACCAAACAAAAACCACCAAACAAAAGACACGAAACAAAAGCCACAAAGAAAAGCCATGAAACAAAATCGACAAAACAAAAGCCACGAAATAAAATCCACGAAACAAAAGCCACGAAACAAGTCACCAAACAAAAACCACCAAACAAAAGCCACGAAACAAAAGCCACGAAAGAAAAGCCACGAAACAAAAGCCACTGTCCAAAGCCACTCTATATCCAAAGCCACTCTATGTCCAAAGCCACTGTCCAAAGCCACTGTCCAAAGCCACTGTCCAAAGCTACTCTATGTCCAAAGCCACTGTCCAAAGCCACTGTCCAAAGCCAATGTCCAAAGCCACTCTATGTCCAAAGCCACTGTCCAAAGCCACTGTCCAAAGGCACTGTCCAAAGCCACTCTATGTCCAAAGCCACTGTCCAAAGCCACTCTCCAAAGCCACTGTCCAAAGCCACTCTCCAAAGCCACTCTATGTCCCAAGCTTCTGTCCAAAGCCACTGTCCAAAGCCACTCTACAAAGCCACTCTATCTCCAAAGCCACTGTCCAAAGACACTCTCCAAAGCCACTCTCCAAAGCCACTCTATGTCAAAAGCCACTGTCCAAAGCTACTGTCGAAAGCCACTGTCTAAAGCCACTGTATGTCCAAAGCCACTGTCCAAAGCCACTGTCGAAAGCCACTGTCCAAAGCTACTCTATGTCCAAAGCCACTGTATAAAGCCACTGTCCAAAGCCACTGTCCAAAGCAACTCTATGTCCAAAGCCACTGTCCAAAGCCACTGTCCAAAGCCACTGTCCAAAGCCACTCTATGTCCAAAGCCACTGTCCAAAGCCACTGTCCAAAGCCACTGTCCAAAGCCACTCTATGTCAAAGCCACTGTCCCAAGCCACTCTCCAAAGCCACTGTCCACAGCCACTCAATGTCCAAAGCCACTGTCCAAAGCCACTCTATGTCCAAAGTCACTGTGCAAAGCCACTCTCCAAAGCCACTGTCCAAAGCCACTCTATGTCCAAAGCCACTGTCCAAAGCCACTGTCCAAAGCCACTCTCCAAAGCCACTCTATGTCCAAAGCCACTGTCCAAAGCCACTCTCTAAAGTCACTCTCCATAGCCACTCTATGTCCAAAGCCACTGTCCAAACACACTGTCCAAAGCCACTCTCCAAAGCCACTCTATGTCCAAAGCCACTGTCCAAAGCCACTCTCCAAAGCCACTCTCCAAAGCCACTCAATATCCAAAGCCACTGTACAATGCCACTGTCCAAAGCCACTCTCCAAAGCCACTCTATGTCCAAAGCCACTGTCCAAAGCCACTGTCCAAAGCCATTCTCCAAAGCCACTCTATGTCCAAAGCCACTGTCCAAAGCCACTCTCCAAAGCCACTGTCCAAAGCCACTGTATGTCCAAAGTCACTGTATGTCCAAAGCCACTGTATGTCCAAATCCACTGTCCAAAGCCACTGTATTTCCAAAGCCACTGTCCAAAGCCACTGTATGTCCAAAGCCACTGTATGTCCAAAGCCACTATACAAAGCCACTGTATGTCCAAAGCCACTGTATGTCCAAAGGCACTGTCCAAAGCCACTGTATGTCCAAAGCCACTGTATGTTCAAAGCCACTGTCTAAAGCCACTGTATGTCCAAAGCCACTGTCCAAAGCCACTGTATGTCTAAAGCCACTGTATGTCCAAAGCCACTGTCCAAAGCCACTGTATGTCCAAAGCCACTGTATGTCCAAAGCCACTGTATGTCCAAAGCCACTGTCCAAAGCCACTGTATGTCCAAAGCCACTGTATGTCCAAAGCCACTGTCCAAAGTCACTGTATGTCCAAAGCCACTGTACAAAGCCACTGTCCAAATCCACTGTCCAAAGCCACTCTATGTCCAAATCCACTGTACAAAGCCACTGTCCAAAGCCACTGTCCAAAGCAATACTATGTCCAAAGCCACTGTCCAAAGCCACTGTCCAAAGCCACTCTCCAAAGCCACTCTATTTCCAAAGCCACTGCCCGAAGCCACTGTCCAAAGCCACTGTCCAAAGCCACTCTATGTCCAAAGCCACTGTCCAAAGCCACTCTCCAAAGCCACTGTCCAAAGCCACTGTATGTCCAATGCCACTGTATGTCCAAAGCTACTGTCCAAAGCCACTGTATGTCCAAAGCCACTGTATGTCCAAAGCCACTATCCAAATCACCTGTATGTCCAAAGCCACTGTATATCCAAAGCCACTGTCCAAAGCCACTGTATATCCAAAGCCACTGTATGTACAAAGCCACTGTCTAAAGCCACTGTATGTCCAAAGCCACTGTCCAAAGCCTCTGTATGTCCAAAGCCACTGTATGTCCAAAGCCACTGTCCATAGCCACTGTATGTCCAAAGCCACTGTATGTCCAAAGCCACTGTCCAAAGCCACTGTATGTCCAAAGCCACTGTATGTCCAAAGCCACTGTCCAAAGCCACTCTATGTCCAAAGCCACTCTATGTCCAAAGCTACTGTATGTCCAAAGCCACTATTCAAAGCCACTGTATGTCCAAAGCCACTGTATGTCCAAAGCCACTGTCCAAATCCACCGTATGTCCAAATCCACGGTATGTCCAAAGCCACTGTCCAAAGCCACCGTATGTCCAAAGCCACTGTATGTCCAAAGCCACTGTCCAAAGCCACTGTATGTCCAAAGCCACTGTATGTCCAAAGCCACTGTCCAAAGCCACTGTATGTCCAAAGCCACTGTATGTCCAAAGCCACTGTCCAAAGCCACTGTATGTCCAAAGCCACTGTATGTCCAAAGCCACTGTCCAAAGCCACTGTATGTCCAAAGCCACTGTATGTCCAAAGCCACTGTCCAAAGCCACTGTATGTCCAAAGCCACTGTATGTCCAAAGCTACTGTCCAAAGCAACCGTATCTTCAAAGCCACTGTATGTCCAAAGCCACTGTCCAAAGCCACCGTATGTCCAAAGCCACTGTATGTCCAAAGCCACTCTCCAAAGCCACTCTCCAAAGCCACTCTATGTACAAAGCCACTATCCAAAGCCACTCTCCAAAGCCACTCTCCAAAGCCACTCTTTGTCCAAAGCCACTGTCCAAAGCCACTCTCCAAAGCCACTGTATCTCCAAAGCCACTGTCCAAAGCCACTGTATGTCCAAAGCCTCTGTATGTCCAAAGCCACTGTCCAAAGCCACTGTATGTCCAAAGCCACTGTATGTCCAAAGCCACTGTATGTCCAAAGCCACTGTCCAAAGCCACTGTATGTCCAAAGCCACTGTATGTCCAAAGCCACTGTATGTCCAAAGCCACGGTATGTCCAAAGCCACTGTCCAAAGCCACCGTATGTCCAAATTTAGTGGCTTTGTTTGTTGGCCATGTTTATTGGTTTGTTTGGTGGCTTTGTTTAGTGGCCTTGTTTGGTGGCCATGTTTAGTGGCTTTGTTTAGTGGCCAAGTTTAGTGTCTTTGTTTAGTGGCCTTGTTTAGTGGCCTTGTTTAGTGGCCTTGTTTAGTGTCTTTGTTTAGTGGCCTAGTTATTGGCTTTGTTTGGTGGCCTCGTTTAGTGGCCTTGTTTAGTGGCCTTGTTTAGTTGCTTTGTTTAGTGTCCTTGTATATGGCTTTGTTTGGTGGCCTTGTTTAGTGGCTTAGTGGCTTTGTTTAGTGGCTTTGTTCAGTGGCCTTGTTAATGGCTTTGTTTATTTGCTTTGTTCAGTTTCTTTGTTCAGTGGCTTTTTTTAGTGTAGTGGCTTTGTTTAGTGGCTATGTATAGTGGCTCTCACTGGGATCTTTTGCCGGTCATATACTATGAGACGTTCAGCCAGTCTCATATACTCCGAGTCCCAGTCACATTGTGATCTTATTCAGCCAGTCATATACTATGAGACCTTCTTCAGCCAGTTCTTATTCCGCCAGTCATATACTCTGGGTCTCATTCATATACTCTCGCTGGGATCTTCTTCAGCCAGTCATATATTCTACTAATTAAGAGCAAAATATAGCTTCTTTCACAAAGGGGAGAAAGAGTTCTCTAATATTGAAAAGGAAGCGAATGTGCCCATTATTTCCAGATTGAACGATTTCAGAGTTTTTCCTCAAAACGCTCAAAAACGTCCCGGATTGGAGCATAATAGGGTTAAAAAGGAGAGAATTCAGACAAAAAGCCGTTTACTGTTATTTAAAGAGTAGAAAAGGTTCCATAATTTTGAAAAGTAAACTAATTTGTCAATTTTAACAAGAATGACCGAGCGATTTTAGCTTCTTTGGTTAAAAAGGGTAAATTTCCCACCAAAAGCCTTTTTCTGTCATTTAAATAAAGTAAAGAAGCAGTTTCATGTTTAAAAGAAAACTAATGTGCCCATTTTGATGAGAATGAGCAATTTCACACTTTTTCCTCAAAACACTCAAAAACGTCCTAATTGGAACAAAATATTCATAAAGTGGAGAAATAATGTTCAAAACGAAGCTAATGTGCTATTTTGATAAGAATGAGCGATTTCATTCTGTTTTTCATAAAAAGCTCAAAAACGATCCAATAAAAAAGGGAGATTTCTCATTTAAAGTGTAGAAATGGCTTCATAATGTTGTAATGCAACATGTTTTGTTAAGAATGAGCGATTTCATACGGTTTTTCCTCAAAATTCTCAAAAATGTCTCATTTGGAGCAAAATAGTTAAAAAGGGTAGATTTCTCATCAATAGCAGTTTTCTGTCATTTAAAGAGTACAAACAGTTCCATGTTGAAAAGAAAACTAATCTTCCAAAAAATTAGCGGTCACACCGTTTTTTCTCAAAACGCCCCCAAAAAATCCACTCGAGCTTAATGATCAAAAACTTCTCAAAAGATCGGTTAAAAAAAGGGAGATTTCTGACCAAAAGCCATTTTTGGCATTTAAAGAGTAGAAACAGTTCCATAATGTTGAAAAGGAAACTAATATGTCCATTTTGATAGGAATGAGCGATTTCAGACCTTTTTTCACAAAATGCTGTTAAAAAGGGGAGATTTCTTCAAGACAAGAATGACCTCAAAACGCTCAAAAAATCTCCCAATTGGAGCAAAATAGTGGGTCTTTGGGCACCAAAAGTGGTTTTCTGTAATTTAAAGTATAGACAAGTTCAATAATGTTGATACGGAAACTAATGTGCCCATTTTGACAAAATGAGGGATTTCAGATAGTTTCTCTTCAAAATGCTAAAAACGTCCCAATTGGAGCAAAATAGAGCTTCTTACGGTTAATTGGGAAATTTCTGACCAAAAGCCGTTTTCTGTCATTTAAAAAGTAGCCATAATGTTGTAAAGGAAACTAATGGGCATGTTTTCAGCGGTTTTTCCACAAAATGCTCAAAAACATATCAATTTGACCAAAATAGATTAAAAAAAGGGGAGATTTCTTAGCAAAAGTCATTTAAAGAGTAGAAACATTTCCATAATGTTGAAAAGGAAGCTAAAGTGCCCATTTTGCCAAGAATGAGCGATTTCAGACTGTTTTCCCTCAAAACGCTCAAATAAGTCTCAATTGGAGCTAAAAAGGGTAGATATCACACCAAAAGCCTTTTTCTGTCATTTAAAGAATGGAAACAGTTCCATAATATTGAACCGGAAACTAATGTGACCATTTTAACAAGAATGAGCGATTTCGACAAATATTTCCCAATAGAGCAAAATGGAGCTTTTTTGGTTAAAAAGGGGAGATTTCTCTTTAAGTGTAGAAAAGTTCAATAATGTTGAAAATGAAACTAATTGCCCATTTTGACAGGAATGAGTGATTTCCGAATTTTTCAGCAAAATAGAGCTTTCGTTTAAAAGGGGAGATTTCTGACTAAAATCCCTGTTTCTGTCATTTAAAGAGTAGAAATAGCTCCATAATGTTGTAAAGGAAACTAATGCACCTATTTTGTTAAGAATGAGCGTTTTTTAACCGTTTTTCCTCTATTCGAGCAAATTAGAGTTTTTTTCAGTTAAAAAGGTTAGAAAAAGTCATTTAATGAGTAGAAACAGTTCCATAATGTTGAAAAGGAACTAATGTGACCATTTTGACAAGAATGAGCTTAAATACGCTCAAAACTTTCCAATTGGAGCAAACTATAGCTTCGTTTGGTTACAAAGGGGAGAAACAGTTCCATAATATTGAATAAGAAGCCATTTTGACATGAATGAGCGATTTCAGAATTTTTCCTCAAAACGCTCAAAAACGTCCCGATAGGAGCAAATTAGGGTTAAAACGTGAAGAATTCAGACCAAAATCCGTTTTCTATTATTTAAAGAGTAGAAACAGCTCCACAATGTTGAAAAGTAAACTAATGTGCCCACTTTGACAAGAATGAGCGATTTCAGACTTTATCCTAAAAACATTCAAAAATTATGCAACCTGGTAGAAATGACAGAAAAAGGGATTTTAGTCAGAAATCTCCCCTTTTAAACGAAAGCTCTATTTTGCTAAAAAATTCGGCAATCACTCATTCCTGTCAAAATGGGCAATTAGTTTCATTTTCAACATTATTGAACTTTTCTACACTTAAAGAGAAATCTCCCCTTTTTAACCAAAAAAGCTCCATTTTGCTCTATTGGGAAATATTTGTCGAAATCGCTCATTCTTGTTAAAATGGTCACATTAGTTTCCGGTTCAATATTATGGAACTGTTTCTATTCTTTAATATATATATATATAAACAGAATAACAAACAAACATTAACAAATAACAACAAACAAACATTAAAACAAAAAATCTTAATACACTACTTATAAAAAATAAAAAATAATCGTCATTACAACTAAAGCTGGTGCCCAGCACAGCTGCAGTGTTACCTCGCTGCACGGCTACTGCAATCCGCTGGGAAAGGAAAAAGGAGGAGCGGGGATCATCCGTTTCCTGTTTGAGACGGTTGCCTTAAATGACAGAAAAAGGCTTTTGGTGTGATATCTACTCTTTTTAGCTCCAATTGAGACTTATTTGAGCGTTTTGTGGGAAAACAGTCTGAAATCGCTCATTCTTGGCAAAATGGGCACTTTAGCTTCCTTTTCAACATTATGGAAATGTTTCTACTCCTTAAATAACTTTTGCTAAGAAATCTCCCCTTTTTTTAATCTATTTTGGTCAAATTGATATGTTTTTGAGCATTTTGTGGAAAAACCGCTGAAAACATGCCCATTAGTTTCCTTTACAACATTATGGCTACTTTTTAAATGACAGAAAACGGCTTTTGGTCAGAAATTTCCCTATTAACCGTAAGAAGCTCTATTTTGCTCCAATTGGGACGTTTTTAGCATTTTGAAGAGAAACTATCTGAAATCCCTCATTTTGTCAAAATGGGCACATTAGTTTCCGTATCAACATTATTGAACTTGTCTATACTTTAAATTACAGAAAACCACTTTTGGTGACCCAAAGACCCACTATTTTGCTCCAATTGGGAGATTTTTGAGCGTTTTGAGGTCATTCTTGTCTTGAAGAAATCTCCCCTTTTTAACAGCATTTTGTGAAAAAAGGTCTGAAATCGCTCATTCCTATCAAAATGGACATATTAGTTCCTTTTCTACATTATGGAACTGTTTCTACTCGTTAAATGCCAAAAATGGCTTTTGGTCAGAAATCTCCCTTTTTTTAACCGATCTTTTGAGAAGTTTTTGATCATTAAGCTCGAGTGGATTTTTTTTGGGCGTTTTGAGAAAAAACGGTGTGACCGCTAATTTTTTGGAAGATTAGTTTTCTTTTCAGCATGGAACTGTTTGTACTCTTTAAATGACAGAAAACTGCTATTGATGAGAAATCTACCCTTTTTAACTATTTTGCTCCAAATGAGACATTTTTGAGAATTTTGAGGAAAAACCGTATGAAATCGCTCATTCTTAAAAAAACATTATGAAGCCGTATGAAATCGCTCATTCTTAACAAAACATTATGAAGCCATTTCTACACTTTAAATGAGAAATCTCCAGAAAACGCCACCAAACAAAAGCCACGAAACAAAAGCCACGAAAGAAAAACAAAATAAAAGCCACCAAACAAAAGCCACGAAATAAAAGCCACGAAACAAAAGCCATAAACAAAAGTAACGAAACAAAAGCCACGAAACAAAAGCCATGAAACAAAAGCCACGAAAAAAGCCACCAAACAAAAACCACCAAACAAAAGCCACCAAACAAAAACACCAAACAAAAGCCACCAAACAAAAGCCACCAAACAAAAGCCACCAAACAAAAGCCAACAAACAAAAGCCAACAAACAAAAACACCAAACAAAAGCCACCAAACAAAAGCCACCAAACAAAAGCCACCAAACAAAAGCCACCATATAAAAGCCAACAAACAAAAGCCACCAAACAAAAGCCACCAAACAAAAGCCAGCAAACAAAAGCCACCAAACAAAAGCCACCAAACAAAAGCCACCAAACAAAAGCCACGAAACAAAAACCACCAAACAAAAGACACGAAACAAAAGCCACAAAGAAAAGCCATGAAACAAAATCGACAAAACAAAAGCCACGAAATAAAATCCACGAAACAAAAGCCACGAAACAAAAGTCACCAAACAAAAACCACCAAACAAAAGCCACGAAACAAAAGCCACGAAAGAAAAGCCACGAAACAAAAGCCACTGTCCAAAGCCACTCTATATCCAAAGCCACTCTATGTCCAAAGCCACTGTCCAAAGCCACTGTCCAAAGCCACTGTCCAAAGCCACTCTATGGCCAAAGCCACTGTCCAAAGCCACTGTCCAAAGCCAATGTCCAAAGCCACTCTATGTCCAAAGCCACTGTCCAAAGCCACTGTCCAAAGGCACTGTCCAAAGCCACTCTATGTCCAAAGCCACTATCCAAAGCCACTCTCCAAAGCCACTGTCCAAAGCCACTCTCCAAAGCCACTGTCCAAAGCCACTCTATGTCCAAAACCACTGTCCAAAGCCACTCTCCAAAGCCACTGTCCAAAGCCACTCTATGTCCAAAGCCACTGTCCAAAGCCACTCTCCAAAGCCACTGTCCAAAGCCACTCTATGTCCTAAGCCACTGTCCGAAGCCACTCTCCAAAGCCACTGTCCAAAGCCACTCTATGTCCAAAGCCACTGTATGTCCAAAGCCACTGTATGTCCAAAGCCACTGTATGTCCAAAGCCACTGTCTAAAGCCACTGTATGTCCAAAGCCACTGTCCAAAGCCTCTGTATGTCCAAAGCCACTGTATGTCCAAAGCCACTGTCCATAGCCACTGTATGTCCAAAGCCACTGTATGTCCAAAGCCACTGTCCAAAGCCACTGTATGTCCAAAGCCACTGTATGTCCAAAGCCACTGTCCAAAGCCACTCTATGTCCAAAGCCACTGTATGTCCAAAGCCACTGTATGTCCAAAGCCACTGTCCAAAGCCACTGTATGTCCAAAGCCACTGTATGTCCAAAGCCACTGTCCAAAGCCACTGTATGTCCAAAGCCACTGTATGTCCAAAGCCACTGTCCAAAGCCACTGTATGTCCAAAGCCACTGTATGTCCAAAGCCACTGTCCAAAGCCACTGTATGTCCAAAGCCACTGTATGTCCAAAGCTACTGTCCAAAGCAACCGTATCTTCAAAGCCACTGTATGTCCAAAGCCACTGTCCAAAGCCACCGTATGTCCAAAGCCACTGTATGTCCTAAGCCACTCTCCAAAGCCACTCTCCAAAGCCACTCTATGTCCAAAGCCACTATCCAAAGCCACTCGCCAAAGCCACTCTCCAAAGCCACTCTTTGTCCAAAGCCACTGTCCAAAGCCACTCTCCAAAGCCACTGTATCTCCAAAGCCACTGTCCAAAGCCACTGTATGTCCAAAGCCTCTGTATGTCCAAAGCCACTGTCCAAAGCCACTGTATGTCCAAAGCCACTGTATGTCCAAAGCCACTGTATGTCCAAAGCCACTGTCCAAAGCCACTGTATGTCCAAAGCCACTGTATGTCCAAAGCCACTGTATGTCCAAAGCCACGGTATGTCCAAAGCCACTGTCCAAAGCCACCGTATGTCCAAATTTAGTGGCTTTGTTTGTTGGCCATGTTTATTGGTTTGTTTGGTGGCTTTGTTTAGTGGCCTTGTTTGGTGGCCATGTTTAGTGGCTTTGTTTAGTGGCCAAGTTTAGTGTCTTTGTTTAGTGGCCTTGTTTAGTGGCCTTGTTTAGTGGCCTTGTTTAGTGTCTTTGTTTAGTGGCCTAGTTATTGGCTTTGTTTGGTGGCCTCGTTTAGTGGCCTTGTTTAGTGGCCTTGTTTAGTTGCTTTGTTTAGTGTCCTTGTATATGGCTTTGTTTGGTGGCCTTGTTTAGTGGCTTAGTGGCTTTGTTTAGTGGCTTTGTTCAGTGGCCTTGTTAATGGCTTTGTTTATTTGCTTTGTTCAGTTTCTTTGTTCAGTGGCTTTTTTTAGTGGCTTTGTTTAGTGTCCTTGTTAATGGCTTTGTTTGGTGACCTTGTTTAGTGGCTTAGTGGCTTTGTTTATTGGCTTTGTTTAGTGGCTTTGTTCAGTGGCTTTGTTTAGTGTAGTGGCTTTGTTTAGTGGCTATGTATAGTGGCTCTCACTGGGATCTTTTGCCGGTCATATACTATGAGACGTTCAGCCAGTCTAATATACTCCGAGTCCCAGTCACATTGTGATCTTATTCAGCCAGTCATATACTATGAGACCTTCTTCAGCCAGTTCTTATTCCGCCAGTCATATACTCTGGGTCTCATTCATATACTCTCGCTGGGATCTTCTTCAGCCAGTCATATACTCTACTAATTAAGAGCAAAATATAGCTTCTTTCACAAAGGGGAGAAAGAGTTCTCTAATATTGAAAAGGAAGCGAATGTGCCCATTATTTCCAGATTGAACGATTTCAGAGTTTTTCCTCAAAACGCTCAAAAACGTCCCGGATTGGAGCATAATAGGGTTAAAAAGGAGAGAATTCAGACAAAAAGCCGTTTACTGTTATTTAAAGAGTAGAAAAGGTTCCATAATTTTGAAAAGTAAACTAATTTGTCAATTTTAACAAGAATGACCGAGCGATTTTAGCTTCTTTGGTTAAAAAGGGTAAATTTCCCACCAAAAGCCTTTTTCTGTCATTTAAATAAAGTAAAGAAGCAGTTTCATGTTTAAAAGAAAACTAATGTGCCCATTTTGATGAGAATGAGCAATTTCACACTTTTTCCTCAAAACGCTCAAAAACGTCCTAATTGGAACAAAATATTCATAAAGTGGAGAAATAATGTTCAAAACGAAGCTAATGTGCTATTTTGATTAGAATGAGCGATTTCATTCTGTTTTTCATAAAAAGCTCAAAAACGATCCAATAAAAAAGGGAGATTTCTCATTTAAAGTGTAGAAATGGCTTCATAATGTTGTAATGCAACATGTTTTGTTAAGAATGAGCGATTTCATACGGTTTTTCCTCAAAATTCTCAAAAATGTCTCATTTGGAGCAAAATAGTTAAAAAGGGTAGATTTCTCATCAATAGCAGTTTTCTGTCATTTAAAGAGTACAAACAGTTCCATGTTGAAAAGAAAACTAATCTTCAAAAAAATTAGCGGTCACACCGTTTTTTCTCAAAACGCCCCAAAAAAATCCACTCGAGCTTAATGATCAAAAACTTCTCAAAAGATCGGTTAAAAAAAAGGGAGATTTCTGACCAAAAGCCATTTTTGGCATTTAAAGAGTAGAAACAGTTCCATAATGTTGAAAAGGAAACTAATATGTCCATTTTGATAGGAATGAGCGATTTCAGACCTTTTTTCACAAAATGCTGTTAAAAAGGGGAGATTTCTTCAAGACAAGAATGACCTCAAAACGCTCAAAAAATCTCCCAATTGGAGCAAAATAGTGGGTCTTTGGGCACCAAAAGTGGTTTTCTGTAATTTAAAGTATAGACAAGTTCAATAATTTTGATACGGAAACTAATGTGCCCATTTTGACAAAATGAGGGATTTCAGATAGTTTCTCTTCAAAATGCTAAAAACGTCCCAATTGGAGCAAAATAGAGCTTCTTACGGTTAATTGGGAAATTTCTGACCAAAAGCCGTTTTCTGTCATTTAAAAAGTAGCCATAATGTTGTAAAGGAAACTAATGGGCATGTTTTCAGCGGTTTTTCCACAAAATGCTCAAAAACATATCAATTTGACCAAAATAGATTAAAAAAAGGGGAGATTTCTTAGCAAAAGTCATTTAAAGAGTAGAAACATTTCCATAATGTTGAAAAGGAAGCTAAAGTGCCCATTTTGCCAAGAATGAGCGATTTCAGACTGTTTTCCCTCAAAACGCTCAAATAAGTCTCAATTGGAGCTAAAAAGGGTAGATATCACACCAAAAGCCTTTTTCTGTCATTTAAAGAATGGAAACAGTTCCATAATATTGAACCGGAAACTAATGTGACCATTTTAACAAGAATGAGCGATTTCGACAAATATTTCCCAATAGAGCAAAATGGAGCTTTTTTGGTTAAAAAGGGGAGATTTCTCTTTAAGTGTAGAAAAGTTCAATAATGTTGAAAATGAAACTAATTGCCCATTTTGACAGGAATGAGTGATTGCCGAATTTTTTAGCAAAATAGAGCTTTCGTTTAAAAGGGGAGATTTCTGACTAAAATCATTTTTTCTGTCATTTCTACCAGGTTGCATAATTTTTGAATGTTTTTAGGATAAAGTCTGAAATCGCTCATTCTTGTCAAAGTGGGCACATTAGTTTACTTTTCAACATTGTGGAGCTGTTTCTACTCTTTAAATAATAGAAAACGGATTTTGGTCTGAATTCTTCACGTTTTAACCCTAATTTGCTCCTATCGGGACGTTTTTGAGCGTTTTGAGGAAAAACTCTGAAATCGCTCATTCATGTCAAAATGGCTTCTTATTCAATATTATGGAACTGTTTCTCCCCTTTGTAACCAAACGAAGCTATAGTTTGCTCCAATTGGAAAGTTTTGAGCGTATTTAAGCTCATTCTTGTCAAAATGGTCACATTAGTTCCTTTTCAACATTATGGAACTGTTTCTACTCATTAAATGACTTTTTCTAACCTTTTTAACTGAAAAAAACTCTAATTTGCTCGAATAGAGGAAAAACGGTTAAAAAACGCTCATTCTTAACAAAATAGGTGCATTAGTTTCCTTTACAACATTATGGAGCTATTTCTACTCTTTAAATGACAGAAACAGGGATTTTAGTCAGAAATCTCCCCCTTTAAACGAAAGCTCTATTTTGCTGAAAAATTCGGAAATCACTCATTCCTGTCAAAATGGGCAATTAGTTTCATTTTCAACATTATTGAACTTTTCTACACTTAAAGAGAAATCTCCCCTTTTTAACCAAAAAAGCTCCATTTTGCTCTATTGGGAAATATTTGTCGAAATCGCTCATTCTTGTTAAAATGGTCACATTAGTTTCCGGTTCAATATTATGGAACTGTTTCCATTCTTTAAATGACAGAAAAAGGCTTTTGGTGTGATATCTACCCTTTTTAGCTCCAATTGAGACTTATTTGAGCGTTTTGAGGGAAAACAGTCTGAAATCGCTCATTCTTGGCAAAATGGGCACTTTAGCTTCCTTTTCAACATTATGGAAATGTTTCTACTCTTTAAATAACTTTTGCTAAGAAATCTCCCCTTTTTTTAATCTATTTTGGTCAAATTGATATGTTTTTGAGCATTTTGTGGAAAAACCGCTGAAAACATGCCCATTAGTTTCCTTTACAACATTATGGCTACTTTTTAAATGACAGAAAACGGCTTTTGGTCAGAAATTTCCCTATTAACCGTAAGAAGCTCTATTTTGCTCCAATTGGGACGTTTTTAGCATTTTGAAGAGAAACTATCTGAAATCCCTCATTTTGTCAAAATGGGCACATTAGTTTCCGTATCAACATTATTGAACTTGTCTATACTTTAAATTACAGAAAACCACTTTTGGTGACCCAAAGACCCACTATTTTGCTCCAATTGGGAGATTTTTTAGCGTTTTGAGGTCATTCTTGTCTTGAAGAAATCTCCCTTTTTAACAGCATTTGTGAAAAAAGGTCTGAAATCGCTCATTCCTATCAAAATGGACATATTAGTTTCCTTTTCAACATTATGGAACTGTTTCTACTCTTTAAATGCCAAAAATGGCTTTTGGTCAGAAATCTCCCTTTTTTTAACCGATCTTTTGAGGTTTTTGATCATTAAGCTCAAGTGGATTTTTTTGGGCGTTTTGAGAAAAAACGGTGTGACCGCTAATTTTTTGGAAGATTAGTTTTCTTTTCAACATGGAACTGTTTGTACTCTTTAAATGACAGAAAACTGCTATTGATGAGAAATCTACCCTTTTTAACTATTTTGCTCCAAATGAGACATTTTTGAGAATTTTGAGGAAAAACCGTATGAAATCGCTCATTCTTAACAAAACATTATGAAGCCGTATGAAATCGCTCATTCTTAACAAAACATTATGAAGCCATTTCTACACTTTAAATGAGAAATCTCCAGAAAACGCCACCAAACAAAAGCCACGAAACAAAAGCCACGAAAGAAAAACAAAATAAAAGCCACCAAACAAAAGCCACGAAATAAAAGCCACGAAACAAAAGCCATAAACAAAAGTAACGAAACAAAAGCCACGAAACAAAAGCCATGAAACAAAAGCCACGAAAAAAGCCACCAAACAAAAACCACCAAACAAAAGCCACCAAACAAAAACACCAAACAAAAGCCACCAAACAAAAGCCACCAAACAAAAGCCACCAAACAAAAGCCAACAAACAAAAGCCAACAAACAAAAACACCAAACAAAAGCCACCAAACAAAAGCCACCAAACAAAAGCCAACAAACAAAAGCCACCATAAAAAAGCCAACAAACAAAAGCCACCAAACAAAAGCCACCAAACAAAAGCCAGCAAACAAAAGCCACCAAACAAAAGCCACCAAACAAAAGCCACCAAACAAAAGCCACCAAACAAAAACCACCAAACAAAAGACACGAAACAAAAGCCACAAAGAAAAGCCATGAAACAAAATCGACAAAACAAAAGCCACGAAATAAAATCCACGAAACAAAAGCCACGAAACAAGTCACCAAACAAAAACCACCAAACAAAAGCCACGAAACAAAAGCCACGAAAGAAAAGCCACGAAACAAAAGCCACTGTCCAAAGCCACTCTATATCCAAAGCCACTCTATGTCCAAAGCCACTGTCCAAAGCCACTGTCCAAAGCCACTGTCCAAAGCTACTCTATGTCCAAAGCCACTGTCCAAAGCCACTGTCCAAAGCCAATGTCCAAAGCCACTCTATGTCCAAAGCCACTGTCCAAAGCCACTGTCCAAAGGCACTGTCCAAAGCCACTCTATGTCCAAAGCCACTGTCCAAAGCCACTCTCCAAAGCCACTGTCCAAAGCCACTCTCCAAAGCCACTCTATGTCCCAAGCTTCTGTCCAAAGCCACTGTCCAAAGCCACTCTACAAAGCCACTCTATCTCCAAAGCCACTGTCCAAAGACACTCTCCAAAGCCACTCTCCAAAGCCACTCTATGTCAAAAGCCACTGTCCAAAGCTACTGTCGAAAGCCACTGTCTAAAGCCACTGTATGTCCAAAGCCACTGTCCAAAGCCACTGTCGAAAGCCACTGTCCAAAGCTACTCTATGTCCAAAGCCACTGTATAAAGCCACTGTCCAAAGCCACTGTCCAAAGCAACTCTATGTCCAAAGCCACTGTCCAAAGCCACTGTCCAAAGCCACTGTCCAAAGCCACTCTATGTCCAAAGCCACTGTCCAAAGCCACTGTCCAAAGCCACTGTCCAAAGCCACTCTATGTCAAAGCCACTGTCCCAAGCCACTCTCCAAAGCCACTGTCCACAGCCACTCAATGTCCAAAGCCACTGTCCAAAGCCACTCTATGTCCAAAGTCACTGTGCAAAGCCACTCTCCAAAGCCACTGTCCAAAGCCACTCTATGTCCAAAGCCACTGTCCAAAGCCACTGTCCAAAGCCACTCTCCAAAGCCACTCTATGTCCAAAGCCACTGTCCAAAGCCACTCTCTAAAGCCACTCTCCATAGCCACTCTATGTCCAAAGCCACTGTCCAAACACACTGTCCAAAGCCACTCTCCAAAGCCACTCTATGTCCAAAGCCACTGTCCAAAGCCACTCTCCAAAGCCACTCTCCAAAGCCACTCAATATCCAAAGCCACTGTACAATGCCACTGTCCAAAGCCACTCTCCAAAGCCACTCTATGTCCAAAGCCACTGTCCAAAGCCACTGTCCAAAGCCATTCTCCAAAGCCACTCTATGTCCAAAGCCACTGTCCAAAGCCACTCTCCAAAGCCACTGTCCAAAGCCACTGTATGTCCAAAGTCACTGTATGTCCAAAGCCACTGTATGTCCAAATCCACTGTCCAAATCCACTGTATTTCCAAAGCCACTGTCCAAAGCCACTGTATGTCCAAAGCCACTGTATGTCCAAAGCCACTATACAAAGCCACTGTATGTCCAAAGCCACTGTATGTCCAAAGGCACTGTCCAAAGCCACTGTATGTCCAAAGCCACTGTATGTTCAAAGCCACTGTCTAAAGCCACTGTATGTCCAAAGCCACTGTCCAAAGCCACTGTATGTCTAAAGCCACTGTATGTCCAAAGCCACTGTCCAAAGCCACTGTATGTCCAAAGCCACTGTATGTCCAAAGCCACTGTCCAAAGCCACTGTATGTCCAAAGCCACTGTATGTCCAAAGCCACTGTCCAAAGTCACTGTATGTCCAAAGCCACTGTACAAAGCCACTGTCCAAATCCACTGTCCAAAGCCACTCTATGTCCAAATCCACTGTACAAAGCCACTGTCCAAAGCCACTGTCCAAAGCAATACTATGTCCAAAGCCACTGTCCAAAGCCACTGTCCAAAGCCACTCTCCAAAGCCACTCTATTTCCAAAGCCACTGCCCGAAGCCACTGTCCAAAGCCACTGTCCAAAGCCACTCTATGTCCAAAGCCACTGTCCAAAGCCACTCTCCAAAGCCACTGTCCAAAGCCACTGTATGTCCAATGCCACTGTATGTCCAAAGCTACTGTCCAAAGCCACTGTATGTCCAAAGCCACTGTATGTCCAAAGCCACTATCCAAATCACCTGTATGTCCAAAGCCACTGTATATCCAAAGCCACTGTCCAAAGCCACTGTATATCCAAAGCCACTGTATGTACAAAGCCACTGTCTAAAGCCACTGTATGTCCAAAGCCACTGTCCAAAGCCTCTGTATGTCCAAAGCCACTGTATGTCCAAAGCCACTGTCCATAGCCACTGTATGTCCAAAGCCACTGTATGTCCAAAGCCACTGTCCAAAGCCACTGTATGTCCAAAGCCACTGTATGTCCAAAGCCACTGTCCAAAGCCACTCTATGTCCAAAGCCACTCTATGTCCAAAGCTACTGTATGTCCAAAGCCACTATTCAAAGCCACTGTATGTCCAAAGCCACTGTATGTCCAAAGCCACTGTCCAAATCCACCGTATGTCCAAATCCACGGTATGTCCAAAGCCACTGTCCAAAGCCACCGTATGTCCAAAGCCACTGTATGTCCAAAGCCACTGTCCAAAGCCACTGTATGTCCAAAGCCACTGTATGTCCAAAGCCACTGTCCAAAGCCACTGTATGTCCAAAGCCACTGTATGTCCAAAGCCACTGTCCAAAGCCACTGTATGTCCAAAGCCACTGTATGTCCAAAGCCACTGTCCAAAGCCACTGTATGTCCAAAGTCACTGTATGTCCAAAGCCACTGTCCAAAGCCACTGTATGTCCAAAGCCACTGTATGTCCAAAGCTACTGTCCAAAGCAACCGTATCTTCAAAGCCACTGTATGTCCAAAGCCACTGTCCAAAGCCACCGTATGTCCAAAGCCACTGTATGTCCAAAGCCACTCTCCAAAGCCACTCTCCAAAGCCACTCTATGTACAAAGCCACTATCCAAAGCCACTCTCCAAAGCCACTCTCCAAAGCCACTCTTTGTCCAAAGCCACTGTCCAAAGCCACTCTCCAAAGCCACTGTATCTCCAAAGCCACTGTCCAAAGCCACTGTATGTCCAAAGCCTCTGTATGTCCAAAGCCACTGTCCAAAGCCACTGTATGTCCAAAGCCACTGTATGTCCAAAGCCACTGTATGTCCAAAGCCACTGTCCAAAGCCACTGTATGTCCAAAGCCACTGTATGTCCAAAGCCACTGTATGTCCAAAGCCACGGTATGTCCAAAGCCACTGTCCAAAGCCACCGTATGTCCAAATTTAGTGGCTTTGTTTGTTGGCCATGTTTATTGGTTTGTTTGGTGGCTTTGTTTAGTGGCCTTGTTTGGTGGCCATGTTTAGTGGCTTTGTTTAGTGGCCAAGTTTAGTGTCTTTGTTTAGTGGCCTTGTTTAGTGGCCTTGTTTAGTGGCCTTGTTTAGTGTCTTTGTTTAGTGGCCTAGTTATTGGCTTTGTTTGGTGGCCTCGTTTAGTGGCCTTGTTTAGTGGCCTTGTTTAGTTGCTTTGTTTAGTGTCCTTGTATATGGCTTTGTTTGGTGGCCTTGTTTAGTGGCTTAGTGGCTTTGTTTAGTGGCTTTGTTCAGTGGCCTTGTTAATGGCTTTGTTTATTTGCTTTGTTCAGTTTCTTTGTTCAGTGGCTTTTTTTAGTGGCTTTGTTTAGTGTCCTTGTTAATGGCTTTGTTTGGTGACCTTGTTTAGTGGCTTAGTGGCTTTGTTTATTGGCTTTGTTTAGTGGCTTTGTTCAGTGGCTTTGTTTAGTGTAGTGGCTTTGTTTAGTGGCTATGTATAGTGGCTCTCACTGGGATCTTTTGCCGGTCATATACTATGAGACGTTCAGCCAGTCTCATATACTCCGAGTCCCAGTCACATTGTGATCTTATTCAGCCAGTCATATACTATGAGACCTTCTTCAGCCAGTTCTTATTCCGCCAGTCATATACTCTGGGTCTCATTCATATACTCTCGCTGGGATCTTCTTCAGCCAGTCATATACTCTACTAATTAAGAGCAAAATATAGCTTCTTTCACAAAGGGGAGAAAGAGTTCTCTAATATTGAAAAGGAAGCGAATGTGCCCATTATTTCCAGATTGAACGATTTCAGAGTTTTTCCTCAAAACGCTCAAAAACGTCCCGGATTGGAGCATAATAGGGTTAAAAAGGAGAGAATTCAGACAAAAAGCCATTTACTGTTATTTAAAGAGTAGAAAAGGTTCCATAATTTTGAAAAGTAAACTAATTTGTCAATTTTAACAAGAATGACCGAGCGATTTTAGCTTCTTTGGTTAAAAAGGGTAAATTTCCCACCAAAAGCCTTTTTCTGTCATTTAAATAAAGTAAAGAAGCAGTTTCATGTTTAAAAGAAAACTAATGTGCCCATTTTGATGAGAATGAGCAATTTCACACTTTTTCCTCAAAACGCTCAAAAACGTCCTAATTGGAACAAAATATTCATAAAGTGGAGAAATAATGTTCAAAACGAAGCTAATGTGCTATTTTGATAAGAATGAGCGATTTCATTCTGTTTTTCATAAAAAGCTCAAAAACGATCCAATAAAAAAGGGAGATTTCTCATTTAAAGTGTAGAAATGGCTTCATAATGTTGTAATGCAACATGTTTTGTTAAGAATGAGCGATTTCATACGGTTTTTCCTCAAAATTCTCAAAAATGTCTCATTTGGAGCAAAATAGTTAAAAAGGGTAGATTTCTCATCAATAGCAGTTTTCTGTCATTTAAAGAGTACAAACAGTTCCATGTTGAAAAGAAAACTAATCTTCCAAAAAATTAGCGGTCACACCGTTTTTTCTCAAAACGCCCCAAAAAAATCCACTCGAGCTTAATGATCAAAAACTTCTCAAAAGATCGGTTAAAAAAAGGGAGATTTCTGACCAAAAGCCATTTTTGGCATTTAAAGAGTAGAAACAGTTCCATAATGTTGAAAAGGAAACTAATATGTCCATTTTGATAGGAATGAGCGATTTCAGACCTTTTTTCACAAAATGCTGTTAAAAAGGGGAGATTTCTTCAAGACAAGAATGACCTCAAAACGCTCAAAAAATCTCCCAATTGGAGCAAAATAGTGGGTCTTTGGGCACCAAAAGTGGTTTTCTGTAATTTAAAGTATAGACAAGTTCAATAATGTTGATACGGAAACTAATGTGCCCATTTTGACAAAATGAGGGATTTCAGATAGTTTCTCTTCAAAATGCTAAAAACGTCCCAATTGGAGCAAAATAGAGCTTCTTACGGTTAATTGGGAAATTTCTGACCAAAAGCCGTTTTCTGTCATTTAAAAAGTAGCCATAATGTTGTAAAGGAAACTAATGGGCATGTTTTCAGCGGTTTTTCCACAAAATGCTCAAAAACATATCAATTTGACCAAAATAGATTAAAAAAAGGGGAGATTTCTTAGCAAAAGTCATTTAAAGAGTAGAAACATTTCCATAATGTTGAAAAGGAAGCTAAAGTGCCCATTTTGCCAAGAATGAGCGATTTCAGACTGTTTTCCCTCAAAACGCTCAAATAAGTCTCAATTGGAGCTAAAAAGGGTAGATATCACACCAAAAGCCTTTTTCTGTCATTTAAAGAATGGAAACAGTTCCATAATATTGAACCGGAAACTAATGTGACCATTTTAACAAGAATGAGCGATTTCGACAAATATTTCCCAATAGAGCAAAATGGAGCTTTTTTGGTTAAAAAGGGGAGATTTCTCTTTAAGTGTAGAAAAGTTCAATAATGTTGAAAATGAAACTAATTGCCCATTTTGACAGGAATGAGTGATTTCCGAATTTTTCAGCAAAATAGAGCTTTCGTTTAAAAGGGGAGATTTCTGACTAAAATCCCTGTTTCTGTCATTTAAAGAGTAGAAATAGCTCCATAATGTTGTAAAGGAAACTAATGCACCTATTTTGTTAAGAATGAGCGTTTTTTAACCGTTTTTCCTCTATTCGAGCAAATTAGAGTTTTTTTCAGTTAAAAAGGTTAGAAAAAGTCATTTAATGAGTAGAAACAGTTCCATAATGTTGAAAAGGAACTAATGTGACCATTTTGACAAGAATGAGCTTAAATACGCTCAAAACTTTCCAATTGGAGCAAACTATAGCTTCGTTTGGTTACAAAGGGGAGAAACAGTTCCATAATATTGAATAAGAAGCCATTTTGACATGAATGAGCGATTTCAGAGTTTTTCCTCAAAACGCTCAAAAACGTCCCGATAGGAGCAAATTAGGGTTAAAACGTGAAGAATTCAGACCAAAATCCGTTTTCTATTATTTAAAGAGTAGAAACAGCTCCACAATGTTGAAAAGTAAACTAATGTGCCCACTTTGACAAGAATGAGCGATTTCAGACTGTTTATCCTAAAAACATTCAAAAACTATGCAACCTGGTAGAAATGACAGAAAAAGGGATTTTAGTCAGAAATCTCCCCTTTTAAACGAAAGCTCTATTTTGCTAAAAAATTCGGAAATCACTCATTCCTGTCAAAATGGGCAATTAGTTTCATTTTCAACATTATTGAACTTTTCTACACTTAAAGAGAAATCTCCCCTTTTTAACCAAAAAAGCTCCATTTTGCTCTATTGGGAAATATTTGTCGAAATCGCTCATTCTTGTTAAAATGGTCACATTAGTTTCCGGTTCAATATTATGGAACTGTTTCTATTCTTTAATATATATATATATAAACAGAATAACAAACAAACATTAACAAACAACAACAAACAAACATTAAAACAAAAAATCTTAATACACTACTTATAAAAAATAAAAATAATCGTCATTACAACTAAAGCTGGTGCCCAGCACAGCTGCAGTGTTACCTCGCTGCACGGCTACTGCAATCCGCTGGGAAAGGAAAAAGGAGGAGCGGGGATCATCCGTTTCCTGTTTGAGACGGTTGCCTTAAATGACAGAAAAAGGCTTTTGGTGTGATATCTACTCTTTTTAGCTCCAATTGAGACTTATTTGAGCGTTTTGTGGGAAAACAGTCTGAAATCGCTCATTCTTGGCAAAATGGGCACTTTAGCTTCCTTTACAACATTATGGAAATGTTTCTACTCCTTAAATAACTTTTGCTAAGAAATCTCCCCTTTTTTTAATCTATTTTGGTCAAATTGATATGTTTTTGAGCATTTTGTGGAAAAACCGCTGAAAAATGCCCATTAGTTTCCTTTACAACATTATGGCTACTTTTTAAATGACAGAAAACGGCTTTTGGTCAGAAATTTCCCTATTAACCGTAAGAAGCTCTATTTTGCTCCAATTGGGACGTTTTTAGCATTTTGAAGAGAAACTATCTGAAATCCCTCATTTTGTCAAAATGGGCACATTAGTTTCCGTATCAACATTATTGAACTTGTCTATACTTTAAATTACAGAAAACCACTTTTGGTGACCCAAAGACCCACTATTTTGCTCCAATTGGGAGATTTTTGAGCGTTTTGAGGTCATTCTTGTCTTGAAGAAATCTCCCCTTTTTAACAGCATTTTGTGAAAAAAGGTCTGAAATCGCTCATTCCTATCAAAATGGACATATTAGCTTCCTTTTCTACATTATGGAACTGTTTCTACTCTTTAAATGCCAAAAATGGCTTTTGGTCAGAAATCTCCCTTTTTTTAACCGATCTTTTGAGAAGTTTTTGATCATTAAGCTCGAGTGGATTTTTTTTGGGCGTTTTGAGAAAAAACGGTGTGACCGCTAATTTTTTGGAAGATTAGTTTTCTTTTCAACATGGAACTGTTTGTACTCTTTAAATGACAGAAAACTGCTATTGATGAGAAATCTACCCTTTTTAACTATTTTGCTCCAAATGAGACATTTTTGAGAATTTTGAGGAAAAACCGTATGAAATCGCTCATTCTTAAAAAAACATTATGAAGCCGTATGAAATCGCTCATTCTTAACAAAACATTATGAAGCCATTTCTACACTTTAAATGAGAAATCTCCAGAAAACGCCACCAAACAAAAGCCACGAAACAAAAGCCACGAAAGAAAAACAAAATAAAAGCCACCAAACAAAAGCCACGAAATAAAAGCCACGAAACAAAAGCCATAAACAAAAGTAACGAAACAAAAGCCACGAAACAAAAGCCATGAAACAAAAGCCACGAAAAAAGCCACCAAACAAAAACCACCAAACAAAAGCCACCAAACAAAAACACCAAACAAAAGCCACCAAACAAAAGCCACCAAACAAAAGCCACCAAACAAAAGCCAACAAACAAAAGCCAACAAACAAAAACACCAAACAAAAGCCACCAAACAAAAGCCACCAAACAAAAGCCATCAAACAAAAGCCACCATATAAAAGCCAACAAACAAAAGCCACCAAACAAAAGCCACCAAACAAAAGCCAGCAAACAAAAGCCACCAAACAAAAGCCACCAAACAAAAGCCACCAAACAAAAGCCACGAAACAAAAACCACCAAACAAAAGACACGAAACAAAAGCCACAAAGAAAAGCCATGAAACAAAATCGACAAAACAAAAGCCACGAAATAAAATCCACGAAACAAAAGCCACGAAACAAAAGTCACCAAACAAAAACCACCAAACAAAAGCCACGAAACAAAAGCCACGAAAGAAAAGCCACGAAACAAAAGCCACTGTCCAAAGCCACTCTATATCCAAAGCCACTCTATGTCCAAAGCCACTGTCCAAAGCCACTGTCCAAAGCCACTGTCCAAAGCCACTCTATGTCCAAAGCCACTGTCCAAAGCCACTGTCCAAAGCCAATGTCCAAAGCCACTCTATGTCCAAAGCCACTGTCCAAAGCCACTGTCCAAAGGCACTGTCCAAAGCCACTCTATGTCCAAAGCCACTATCCAAAGCCACTCTCCAAAGCCACTGTCCAAAGCCACTCTCCAAAGCCACTGTCCAAAGCCACTCTATGTCCAAAACCACTGTCCAAAGCCACTCTCCAAAGCCACTGTCCAAAGCCACTCTATGTCCAAAGCCACTGTCCAAAGCCACTCTCCAAAGCCACTGTCCAAAGCCACTCTATGTCCTAAGCCACTGTCCGAAGCCACTCTCCAAAGCCACTGTCCAAAGCCACTCTATGTCCAAAGCCACTCTATGTCCAAAGCCACTGTCCAAAGCCACTCTACAAAGCCACTGTCGAAAGTCACACTATGTCCAAAGCCACTCTCCAAAGCCACTCTCCAAAGCCACTCTATGTCCAAAGCCACTGTCCAAAGCCACTGTCCAAAGCCACTCTCTAAAGCTACTCTAAGTCCAAAGCCACTGTCCAAAGCCACTCTCCTAAAGCCACTGTCCAAAGCCACTCTATGTCCAAAGCCACTGTCCAAAGCCACTCTCCAAAGCCACTCTCCAAAGGCACTCTATGTCCAAAGCCACTGTCCAAAGCCACTGTCCAAAGCCACTATCCAAAGCCACTCTATGTCCAAACCACTGTCCAAAGACTCTCCAAAGCCACTCTCCAAAGCCACTCTATGTCCAAAGCCACTGTCCAAAGCCACTGTCCAAAGCTATTCTCCAAAGCCACTCTATGTCCAAAGCCACTGTCCAAAGCCACTGTCCAAAGCCACTCTCCAAAGCCACTCTATGTCCAAAGCCACTGTCCAAAGCCACTGTCCAAAGCCACTGTCCAAAGCCACTCTATGTCCAAAGCCACTGTCCAAAGCCACTGTCCAAAGGCACTGTCCAAATCCACTCTATGTCCAAAGCCACTGTCCAAAGCCACTCTCCAAAGCCACTGTCCAAAGCCACTCTATGTCCAAAACCACTGTCCAAAGCCACTCTCCAAAGCCACTGTCCAAAGCCACTCTATGTCCAAAGCCACTGTCCAAAGCCACTCTCCAAAGCCACTCTATGTCCAAAGCCACTGTCCGAAGCCACTCTCCAAAGCCACTGTCCAAAGCCACTCTATGTCCAAAGCCACTGTCCCAAGCCACTCTACAAAGCCACTCTCGAAAGTCACACTATGTCCAAAGCCACTGTCCAAAGCCACTCTATGTCCAAAGCCACTGTCCGAAGCCACTCTCCAAAGCCACTGTCCAAAGCCACTCTATGTCCAAAGCCACTGTCCCAAGCCACTCTACAAAGCCACTCTCGAAAGTCACACTATGTCCAAAGCCACTGTCCAAAGCCACTCTATGTCCAAAGCCACTGTCCAAAGCCACTGTCCAAAGCCACTCTCCAAAGCCACTCTCCAAAGCCACTCTATGTCCAAAGCCACTGTCCAAAGCCACTCTTCAAAGCCACTCTCCAAAGCCACTCTATGTCCCAAGCCACTGTCCAAAGCCACTGTCCAAAGCCACTCTACAAAGCCACTCTATCTCCAAAGCCACTGTCCAAAGACACTCTCCAAAGCCACTCTCCAAAGCCACTCTATGTCAAAAGCCACTGTCCAAAGCTACTGTCGAAAGCCACTGTCTAAAGCCACTGTATGTCCAAAGCCACTGTCCAAAGCCACTGTCGAAAGCCACTGTCCAAAGCCACTCTATGTCCAAAGCCACTGTATAAAGCCACTGTCCAAAGCCACTGTCCAAAGCAACTCTATGTCCAAAGCCACTGTCCAAAGCCACTGTCCAAAGCCACTGTCCAAAGCCACTCTATGTCCAAAGCCACTGTCCAAAGCCACTGTCCAAAGCCAATGTCCAAAGCCACTCTATGTCAAAGCCACTGTCCCAAGCCACTCTCCAAAGCCACTGTCCAAAGCCACTCAATGTCCAAAGCCACTGTCCAAAGCCACTCTATGTCCAAAGTCACTGTGCAAAGCCACTCTCCAAAGCCACTGTCCAAAGCCACTCTATGTCCAAAGCCACTGTCCAAAGCCACTGTCCAAAGCCACTCTCCAAAGCCACTCTATGTCCAAAGCCACTGTCCAAAGCCACTCTCTAAAGCCACTCTCCAAAGCCACTCTATGTCCAAAGCCACTGTCCAAACACACTGTCCAAAGCCACTCTCCAAAGCCACTCTATGTCTAAAGCCACTGTCCAAAGCCACTCTCCAAAGCCACTCTCCAAAGCCACTCAATATCCAAAGCCACTGTACAATGCCACTGTCCAAAGCCACTCTCCAAAGCCACTCTATGTCCAAAGCCACTGTCCAAAGCCACTGTCCAAAGCCATTCTCCAAAGCCACTCTATGTCCAAAGCCACTGTCCAAAGCCACTCTCCAAAGCCACTGTCCAAAGCCACTGTATGTCCAAAGTCACTGTATGTCCAAAGCCACTGTATGTCCAAATCCACTGTCCAAAGCCACTGTATTTCCAAAGCCACTGTCCAAAGCCACTGTATGTCCAAAGCCACTGTATGTCCAAAGCCACTATACAAAGCCACTGTATGTCCAAAGCCACTGTATGTCCAAAGGCACTGTCCAAAGCCACTGTATGTCCAAAGCCACTGTATGTCCAAAGCCACTGTCTAAAGCCACTGTATGTCCAAAGCCACTGTCCAAAGCCACTGTATGTCTAAAGCCACTGTATGTCCAAAGCCACTGTCCAAAGCCACTGTATGTCCAAAGCCACTGTATGTCCAAAGCCACTGTCCAAAGCCACTGTATGTCCAAAGCCACTGTATGTCCAAAGCCACTGTCCAAAGCCACTGTATGTCCAAAGCCACTGTACAAAGCCACTGTCCAAATCCACTGTCCAAAGCCACTCTATGTCCAAATCCACTGTACAAAGCCACTGTCCAAAGCCACTGTCCAAAGCAATACTATGTCCAAAGCCACTGTCCAAAGCCACTGTCCAAAGCCACTGTCCAAAGCCACTCTATTTCCAAAGCCACTGCCCGAAGCCACTGTCCAAAGCCACTGTCCAAAGCCACTCTATGTCCAAAGCCACTGTCCAAAGCCACTCTCCAAAGCCACTGTCCAAAGCCACTGTATGTCCAATGCCACTGTATGTCCAAAGCTACTGTCCAAAGCCACTGTATGTCCAAAGCCACTGTATGTCCAAAGCCACTATCCAAAGCCACTGTATGTCCAAAGCCACTGTATATCCAAAGCCACTGTCCAAAGCCACTGTATGTCCAAAGCCACTGTATGTCCAAAGCCACTGTCTAAAGCCACTGTATGTCCAAAGCCACTGTCCAAAGCCTCTGTATGTCCAAAGCCACTGTATGTCCAAAGCCACTGTCCATAGCCACTGTATGTCCAAAGCCACTGTATGTCCAAAGCCACTGTCCAAAGCCACTGTATGTCCAAAGCCACTGTCCAAAGCCACTGTATGTCCAAAGCCACTGTATGTCCAAAGCCACTGTCCAAAGCCACTCTATGTCCAAAGCCACTCTATGTCCAAAGCTACTGTATGTCCAAAGCCACTGTTCAAAGCCACTGTATGTCCAAAGCCACTGTATGTCCAAAGCCACTGTCCAAATCCACCGTATGTCCAAATCCACGGTATGTCCAAAGCCACTGTCCAAAGCCACCGTATGTCCAAAGCCACTGTATGTCCAAAGCCACTGTCCAAAGCCACTGTATGTCCAAAGCCACTGTATGTCCAAAGCCACTGTCTAAAGCCACTGTATGTCCAAAGCCACTGTATGTCCAAAGCCACTGTCCAAAGCCACTGTATGTCCAAAGCCACTGTATGTCCAAAGCCACTGTCCAAAGCCACT
The DNA here is from genome assembly GCA_028752905.1 of Cladorhizidae sp. MBARI D1340-BT2. NCBI lineage: Eukaryota > Metazoa > Porifera > Demospongiae > Poecilosclerida > Cladorhizidae > Cladorhizidae sp. MBARI D1340-BT2. The sequence goes on along the minus strand of JAQNBH010000017.1, from coordinate 26,604,606 downwards.
GTATGTCCAAAGCCACTGTATGTCCAAAGCCACTGTCCAAAGCCACTGTATGTCCAAAGCCACTGTATGTCCAAAGCTACTGTCCAAAGCAACCGTATCTTCAAAGCCACTGTATGTCCAAAGCCACTGTCCAAAGCCACCGTATGTCCAAAGCCACTGTATGTCCAAAGCCACTCTCCAAAGCCACTCTCCAAAGCCACTCTATGTCCAAAGCCACTATCCAAAGCCACTCGCCAAAGCCACTCTCCAAAGCCACTCTTTGTCCAAAGCCACTGTCCAAAGCCACTCTCCAAAGCCACTGTATCTCCAAAGCCACTGTCCAAAGCCACTGTATGTCCAAAGCCTCTGTATGTCCAAAGCCACTGTCCAAAGCCACTGTATGTCCAAAGCCACTGTATGTCCAAAGCCACTGTATGTCCAAAGCCACTGTCCAAAGCCACTGTATGTCCAAAGCCACTGTATGTCCAAAGCCACTGTATGTCCAAAGCCACGGTATGTCCAAAGCCACTGTCCAAAGCCACCGTATGTCCAAATTTAGTGGCTTTGTTTGTTGGCCATGTTTATTGGTTTGTTTGGTGGCTTTGTTTAGTGGCCTTGTTTGGTGGCCATGTTTAGTGGCTTTGTTTAGTGGCCAAGTTTAGTGTCTTTGTTTAGTGGCCTTGTTTAGTGGCCTTGTTTAGTGGCCTTGTTTAGTTGCTTTGTTTAGTGTCCTTGTATATGGCTTTGTTTGGTGGCCTTGTTTAGTGGCTTAGTGGCTTTGTTTAGTGGCTTTGTTCAGTGGCCTTGTTAATGGCTTTGTTTATTTGCTTTGTTCAGTTTCTTTGTTCAGTGGCTTTTTTTAGTGGCTTTGTTTAGTGTCCTTGTTAATGGCTTTGTTTGGTGACCTTGTTTAGTGGCTTAGTGGCTTTGTTTATTGGCTTTGTTTAGTGGCTTTGTTCAGTGGCTTTGTTTAGTGTAGTGGCTTTGTTTAGTGGCTATGTATAGTGGCTCTCACTGGGATCTTTTGCCGGTCATATACTATGAGACGTTCAGCCAGTCTAATATACTCCGAGTCCCAATCACATTGTGATCTTATTCAGCCAGTCATATACTATGAGACCTTCTTCAGCCAGTTCTTATTCCGCCAGTCATATACTCTGGGTCTCATTCATATACTCTCGCTGGGATCTTCTTCAGCCAGTCATATACTCTACTAATTAAGAGCAAAATATAGCTTCTTTCACAAAGGGGAGAAAGAGTTCTCTAATATTGAAAAGGAAGCGAATGTGCCCATTATTTCCAGATTGAACGATTTCAGAGTTTTTCCTCAAAACGCTCAAAAACGTCCCGGATTGGAGCATAATAGGGTTAAAAAGGAGAGAATTCAGACAAAAATCCGTTTACTGTTATTTAAAGAGTAGAAAAGGTTCCATAATTTTGAAAAGTAAACTAATTTGTCAATTTTAACAAGAATGACCGAGCGATTTTAGCTTCTTTGGTTAAAAAGGGTAAATTTCCCACCAAAAGCCTTTTTCTGTCATTTAAATAAAGTAAAGAAGCAGTTTCATGTTTAAAAGAAAACTAATGTGCCCATTTTGATGAGAATGAGCAATTTCACACTTTTTCCTCAAAATGCTCAAAAACGTCCTAATTGGAACAAAATATTCATAAAGTGGAGAAATAATGTTCAAAATGAAGCTAATGTGCTATTTTGATAAGAATGAGCGATTTCATTCTGTTTTTCATAAAAAGCTCAAAAACGATCCAATAAAAAAGGGAGATTTCTCATTTAAAGTGTAGAAATGGCTTCATAATGTTGTAATGCAACATGTTTTGTTAAGAATGAGCGATTTCATACGGTTTTTCCTCAAAATTCTCAAAAATGTCTCATTTGGAGCAAAATAGTTAAAAAGGGTAGATTTCTCATCAATAGCAGTTTTCTGTCATTTAAAGAGTACAAACAGTTCCATGTTGAAAAGAAAACTAATCTTCCAAAAAATTAGCGGTCACACCGTTTTTTCTCAAAACGCCCCAAAAAAATCCACTCGAGCTTAATGATCAAAAACTTCTCAAAAGATCGGTTAAAAAAAAGGGAGATTTCTGACTAAAAGCCATTTTTGGCATTTAAAGAGTAGAAACAGTTCCATAATGTTGAAAAGGAAACTAATATGTCCATTTTGATAGGAATGAGCGATTTCAGACCTTTTTTCACAAAATGCTGTTAAAAAGGGGAGATTTCTTCAAGACAAGAATGACCTCAAAACGCTCAAAAAATCTCCCAATTGGAGCAAAATAGTGGGTCTTTGGGCACCAAAAGTGGTTTTCTGTAATTTAAAGTATAGACAAGTTCAATAATGTTGATACGGAAACTAATGTGCCCATTTTGACAAAATGAGGGATTTCAGATAGTTTCTCTTCAAAATGCTAAAAACGTCCCAATTGGAGCAAAATAGAGCTTCTTACGGTTAATTGGGAAATTTCTGACCAAAAGCCGTTTTCTGTCATTTAAAAAGTAGCCATAATGTTGTAAAGGAAACTAATGGGCATGTTTTCAGCGGTTTTTCCACAAAATGCTCAAAAACATATCAATTTGACCAAAATAGATTAAAAAAAGGGGAGATTTCTTAGCAAAAGTCATTTAAAGAGTAGAAACATTTTGCATAATGTTGAAAAGGAAGCTAAAGTGCCCATTTTGCCAAGAATGAGCGATTTCAGACTGTTTTCCCTCAAAACGCTCAAATAAGTCTCAATTGGAGCTAAAAAGGGTAGATATCACACCAAAAGCCTTTTTCTGTCATTTAAAGAATGGAAACAGTTCCATAATATTGAACCGGAAACTAATGTGACCATTTTAACAAGAATGAGCGATTTCGACAAATATTTCCCAATAGAGCAAAATGGAGCTTTTTTGGTTAAAAAGGGGAGATTTCTCTTTAAGTGTAGAAAAGTTCAATAATGTTGAAAATGAAACTAATTGCCCATTTTGACAGGAATGAGTGATTTCCGAATTTTTCAGCAAAATAGAGCTTTCGTTTAAAAGGGGAGATTTCTGACTAAAATCCCTGTTTCTGTCATTTAAAGAGTAGAAATAGCTCCATAATGTTGTAAAGGAAACTAATGCACCTATTTTGTTAAGAATGAGCGTTTTTTAACCGTTTTTCCTCTATTCGAGCAAATTAGAGTTTTTTTCAGTTAAAAAGGTTAGAAAAAGTCATTTAATGAGTAGAAACAGTTCCATAATGTTGAAAAGGAACTAATGTGACCATTTTTACAAGAATGAGCTTAAATACGCTCAAAACTTTCCAATTGGAGCAAACTATAGCTTCGTTTGGTTACAAAGGGGAGAAACAGTTCCATAATATTGAATAAGAAGCCATTTTGACATGAATGAGCGATTTCAGAGTTTTTCCTCAAAACGCTCAAAAACGTCCCGATAGGAGCAAATTAGGGTTAAAACGTGAAGAATTCAGACCAAAATCCGTTTTCTATTATTTAAAGAGTAGAAACAGCTCCACAATGTTGAAAAGTAAACTAATGTGCCCACTTTGACAAGAATGAGCGATTTCAGACTTTATCCTAAAAACATTCAAAAATTATGCAACCTGGTAGAAATGACAGAAAAAGGGATTTTAGTCAGAAATCTCCCCTTTTAAACGAAAGCTCTATTTTGCTAAAAAATTCGGCAATCACTCATTCCTGTCAAAATGGGCAATTAGTTTCATTTTCAACATTATTGAACTTTTCTACACTTAAAGAGAAATCTCCCCTTTTTAACCAAAAAAGCTCCATTTTGCTCTATTGGGAAATATTTGTCGAAATCGCTCATTCTTGTTAAAATGGTCACATTAGTTTCCGGTTCAATATTATGGAACTGTTTCTATTCTTTAATATATATATATATAAACAGAATAACAAACAAACATTAACAAACAACAACAAACAAACATTAAAACAAAAAATCTTAATACACTACTTATAAAAAATAAAAAATAATCGTCATTACAACTAAAGCTGGTGCCCAGCACAGCTGCAGTGTTACCTCGCTGCACGGCTACTGCAATCCGCTGGGAAAGGAAAAAGGAGGAGCGGGGATCATCCGTTTCCTGTTTGAGACGGTTGCCTTAAATGACAGAAAAAGGCTTTTGGTGTGATATCTACTCTTTTTAGCTCCAATTGAGACTTATTTGAGCGTTTTGTGGGAAAACAGTCTGAAATCGCTCATTCTTGGCAAAATGGGCACTTTAGCTTCCTTTTCAACATTATGGAAATGTTTCTACTCCTTAAATAACTTTTGCTAAGAAATCTCCCCTTTTTTTAATCTATTTTGGTCAAATTGATATGTTTTTGAGCATTTTGTGGAAAAACCGCTGAAAACATGCCCATTAGTTTCCTTTACAACATTATGGCTACTTTTTAAATGACAGAAAACGGCTTTTGGTCAGAAATTTCCCTATTAACCGTAAGAAGCTCTATTTTGCTCCAATTGGGACGTTTTTAGCATTTTGAAGAGAAATTATCTGAAATCCCTCATTTTGTCAAAATGGGCACATTAGTTTCCGTATCAACATTATTGAACTTGTCTATACTTTAAATTACAGAAAACCACTTTTGGTGACCCAAAGACCCACTATTTTGCTCCAATTGGGAGATTTTTGAGCGTTTTGAGGTCATTCTTGTCTTGAAGAAATCTCCCCTTTTTAACAGCATTTTGTGAAAAAAGGTCTGAAATCGCTCATTCCTATCAAAATGGACATATTAGTTCCTTTTCTACATTATGGAACTGTTTCTACTCTTTAAATGCCAAAAATGGCTTTTGGTCAGAAATCTCCCTTTTTTTAACCGATCTTTTGAGAAGTTTTTGATCATTAAGCTCGAGTGGATTTTTTTTGGGCGTTTTGAGAAAAAACGGTGTGACCGCTAATTTTTTGGAAGATTAGTTTTCTTTTCAGCATGGAACTGTTTGTACTCTTTAAATGACAGAAAACTGCTATTGATGAGAAATCTACCCTTTTTAACTATTTTGCTCCAAATGAGACATTTTTGAGAATTTTGAGGAAAAACCGTATGAAATCGCTCATTCTTAAAAAAAAATTATGAAGCCGTATGAAATCGCTCATTCTTAACAAAACATTATGAAGCCATTTCTACACTTTAAATGAGAAATCTCCAGAAAACGCCACCAAACAAAAGCCACGAAACAAAAGCCACGAAAGAAAAACAAAATAAAAGCCACCAAACAAAAGCCACGAAATAAAAGCCACGAAACAAAAGCCATAAACAAAAGTAACGAAACAAAAGCCACGAAACAAAAGCCATGAAACAAAAGCCACGAAAAAAGCCACCAAACAAAAACCACCAAACAAAAGCCACCAAACAAAAACACCAAACAAAAGCCACCAAACAAAAGCCACCAAACAAAAGCCACCAAACAAAAGCCAACAAACAAAAGCCAACAAACAAAAACACCAAACAAAAGCCACCAAACAAAAGCCACCAAACAAAAGCCACCAAACAAAAGCCACCATATAAAAGCCAACAAACAAAAGCCACCAAACAAAAGCCACCAAACAAAAGCCAGCAAACAAAAGCCACCAAACAAAAGCCACCAAACAAAAGCCACCAAACAAAAGCCACGAAACAAAAACCACCAAACAAAAGACACGAAACAAAAGCCACAAAGAAAAGCCATGAAACAAAATCGACAAAACAAAAGCCACGAAATAAAATCCACGAAACAAAAGCCACGAAACAAAAGTCACCAAACAAAAACCACCAAACAAAAGCCACGAAACAAAAGCCACGAAAGAAAAGCCACGAAACAAAAGCCACTGTCCAAAGCCACTCTATATCCAAAGCCACTCTATGTCCAAAGCCACTGTCCAAAGCCACTGTCCAAAGCCACTGTCCAAAGCCACTCTATGGCCAAAGCCACTGTCCAAAGCCACTGTCCAAAGCCAATGTCCAAAGCCACTCTATGTCCAAAGCCACTGTCCAAAGCCACTCTCCAAAGCCACTCTCCAAAGCCACTCAATATCCAAAGCCACTGTACAATGCCACTGTCCAAAGCCACTCTCCAAAGCCACTCTATGTCCAAAGCCACTGTCCAAAGCCACTGTCCAAAGCCATTCTCCAAAGCCACTCTATGTCCAAAGCCACTGTCCAAAGCCACTCTCCAAAGCCACTGTCCAAAGCCACTGTATGTCCAAAGTCACTGTATGTCCAAAGCCACTGTATGTCCAAATCCACTGTCCAAAGTCACTGTATTTCCAAAGCCACTGTCCAAAGCCACTGTATGTCCAAAGCCACGGTATGTCCAAAGCCACTATACAAAGCCACTGTATGTCCAAAGCCACTGTATGTCCAAAGGCACTGTCCAAAGCCACTGTATGTCCAAAGCCACTGTATGTCCAAAGCCACTGTCTAAAGCCACTGTATGTCCAAAGCCACTGTCCAAAGCCACTGTATGTCTAAAGCCACTGTATGTCCAAAGCCACTGTCCAAAGCCACTGTATGTCCAAAGCCACTGTATGTCCAAAGCCACTGTCCAAAGCCACTGTATGTCCAAAGCCACTGTATGTCCAAAGCCACTGTCCAAAGCCATTGTATGTCCAAAGCCACTGTACAAAGCCACTGTCCAAATCCACTGTCCAAAGCCACTCTATGTCCAAATCCACTGTACAAAGCCACTGTCCAAAGCCACTGTCCAAAGCAATACTATGTCCAAAGCCACTGTCCAAAGCCACTGTCCAAAGCCACTGTCCAAAGCCACTCTATTTCCAAAGCCACTGCCCGAAGCCACTGTCCAAAGCCACTTTCCAAAGCCACTCTATGTCCAAAGCCACTGTCCAAAGCCACTCTCCAAAGCCACTGTCCAAAGCCAATGTATGTCCAATGCCACTGTATGTCCAAAGCTACTGTCCAAAGCCACTGTATGTCCAAAGCCACTGTATGTCCAAAGCCACTATCCAAAGCCACTGTATGTCCAAAGCCACTGTATATCCAAAGCCACTGTCCAAAGCCACTGTATGTCCAAAGCCACTGTATGTCCAAAGCCACTGTCTAAAGCCACTGTATGTCCAAAGCCACTGTCCAAAGCCTCTGTATGTCCAAAGCCACTGTATGTCCAAAGCCACTGTCCATAGCCACTGTATGTCCAAAGCCACTGTATGTCCAAAGCCACTGTCCAAAGCCACTGTATGTCCAAAGCCACTGTATGTCCAAAGCCACTGTCCAAAGCCACTCTATGTCCAAAGCCACTCTATGTCCAAAGCTACTGTATGTCCAAAGCCACTGTTCAAAGCCACTGTATGTCCAAAGCCACTGTATGTCCAAAGCCACTGTCCAAATCCACCGTATGTCCAAATCCACGGTATGTCCAAAGCCACTGTCCAAAGCCACCGTATGTCCAAAGCCACTGTATGTCCAAAGCCACTGTCCAAAGCCACTGTATGTCCAAAGCCACTGTATGTCCAAAGCCACTGTATGTCCAAAGCCACTGTCCAAAGCCACTGTATGTCCAAAGCCACTGTATGTCCAAAGCCACTGTCCAAAGCCACTGTATGTCCAAAGCCACTGTATGTCCAAAGCCACTGTCCAAAGCCACTGTATGTCCAAAGCCACTGTATGTCCAAAGCCACTGTCCAAAGCCACTGTATGTCCAAAGCCACTGTATGTCCAAAGCTACTGTCCAAAGCAACCGTATCTTCAAAGCCACTGTATGTCCAAAGCCACTGTCCAAAGCCACCGTATGTCCAAAGCCACTGTATGTCCAAAGCCACTCTCCAAAGCCACTCTCCAAAGCCACTCTATGTACAAAGCCACTATCCAAAGCCACTCTCCAAAGCCACTCTCCAAAGCCACTCTTTGTCCAAAGCCACTGTCCAAAGCCACTCTCCAAAGCCACTGTATCTCCAAAGCCACTGTCCAAAGCCACTGTATGTCCAAAGCCTCTGTATGTCCAAAGCCACTGTCCAAAGCCACTGTATGTCCAAAGCCACTGTATGTCCAAAGCCACTGTATGTCCAAAGCCACTGTCCAAAGCCACTGTATGTCCAAAGCCACTGTATGTCCAAAGCCACTGTATGTCCAAAGCCACGGTATGTCCAAAGCCACTGTCCAAAGCCACCGTATGTCCAAATTTAGTGGCTTTGTTTGTTGGCCATGTTTATTGGTTTGTTTGGTGGCTTTGTTTAGTGGCCTTGTTTGGTGGCCATGTTTAGTGGCTTTGTTTAGTGGCCAAGTTTAGTGTCTTTGTTTAGTGGCCTTGTTTAGTGGCCTTGTTTAGTGGCCTTGTTTAGTGTCTTTGTTTAGTGGCCTAGTTATTGGCTTTGTTTGGTGGCCTCGTTTAGTGGCCTTGTTTAGTGGCCTTGTTTAGTTGCTTTGTTTAGTGTCCTTGTATATGGCTTTGTTTGGTGGCCTTGTTTAGTGGCTTAGTGGCTTTGTTTAGTGGCTTTGTTCAGTGGCCTTGTTAATGGCTTTGTTTATTTGCTTTGTTCAGTTTCTTTGTTCAGTGGCTTTTTTTAGTGGCTTTGTTTAGTGTCCTTGTTAATGGCTTTGTTTGGTGACCTTGTTTAGTGGCTTAGTGGCTTTGTTTATTGGCTTTGTTTAGTGGCTTTGTTCAGTGGCTTTGTTTAGTGTAGTGGCTTTGTTTAGTGGCTATGTATAGTGGCTCTCACTGGGATCTTTTGCCGGTCATATACTATGAGACGTTCAGCCAGTCTCATATACTCCGAGTCCCAGTCACATTGTGATCTTATTCAGCCAGTCATATACTATGAGACCTTCTTCAGCCAGTTCTTATTCCGCCAGTCATATACTCTGGGTCTCATTCATATACTCTCGCTGGGATCTTCTTCAGCCAGTCATATACTCTACTAATTAAGAGCAAAATATAGCTTCTTTCACAAAGGGGAGAAAGAGTTCTCTAATATTGAAAAGGAAGCGAATGTGCCCATTATTTCCAGATTGAACGATTTCAGAGTTTTTCCTCAAAACGCTCAAAAACGTCCCGGATTGGAGCATAATAGGGTTAAAAAGGAGAGAATTCAGACAAAAAGCCGTTTACTGTTATTTAAAGAGTAGAAAAGGTTCCATAATTTTGAAAAGTAAACTAATTTGTCAATTTTAACAAGAATGACCGAGCGATTTTAGCTTCTTTGGTTAAAAAGGGTAAATTTCCCACCAAAAGCCTTTTTCTGTCATTTAAATAAAGTAAAGAAGCAGTTTCATGTTTAAAAGAAAACTAATGTGCCCATTTTGATGAGAATGAGCAATTTCACACTTTTTCCTCAAAACGCTCAAAAACGTCCTAATTGGAACAAAATATTCATAAAGTGGAGAAATAATGTTCAAAACGAAGCTAATGTGCTATTTTGATAAGAATGAGCGATTTCATTCTGTTTTTCATAAAAAGCTCAAAAACGATCCAATAAAAAAGGGAGATTTCTCATTTAAAGTGTAGAAATGGCTTCATAATGTTGTAATGCAACATGTTTTGTTAAGAATGAGCGATTTCATACGGTTTTTCCTCAAAATTCTCAAAAATGTCTCATTTGGAGCAAAATAGTTAAAAAGGGTAGATTTCTCATCAATAGCAGTTTTCTGTCATTTAAAGAGTACAAACAGTTCCATGTTGAAAAGAAAACTAATCTTCCAAAAAATTAGCGGTCACACCGTTTTTTCTCAAAACGCCCCCAAAAAATCCACTCGAGCTTAATGATCAAAAACTTCTCAAAAGATCGGTTAAAAAAAGGGAGATTTCTGACCAAAAGCCATTTTTGGCATTTAAAGAGTAGAAACAGTTCCATAATGTTGAAAAGGAAACTAATATGTCCATTTTGATAGGAATGAGCGATTTCAGACCTTTTTTCACAAAATGCTGTTAAAAAGGGGAGATTTCTTCAAGACAAGAATGACCTCAAAACGCTCAAAAAATCTCCCAATTGGAGCAAAATAGTGGGTCTTTGGGCACCAAAAGTGGTTTTCTGTAATTTAAAGTATAGACAAGTTCAATAATGTTGATACGGAAACTAATGTGCCCATTTTGACAAAATGAGGGATTTCAGATAGTTTCTCTTCAAAATGCTAAAAACGTCCCAATTGGAGCAAAATAGAGCTTCTTACGGTTAATTGGGAAATTTCTGACCAAAAGCCGTTTTCTGTCATTTAAAAAGTAGCCATAATGTTGTAAAGGAAACTAATGGGCATGTTTTCAGCGGTTTTTCCACAAAATGCTCAAAAACATATCAATTTGACCAAAATAGATTAAAAAAAGGGGAGATTTCTTAGCAAAAGTCATTTAAAGAGTAGAAACATTTCCATAATGTTGAAAAGGAAGCTAAAGTGCCCATTTTGCCAAGAATGAGCGATTTCAGACTGTTTTCCCTCAAAACGCTCAAATAAGTCTCAATTGGAGCTAAAAAGGGTAGATATCACACCAAAAGCCTTTTTCTGTCATTTAAAGAATGGAAACAGTTCCATAATATTGAACCGGAAACTAATGTGACCATTTTAACAAGAATGAGCGATTTCGACAAATATTTCCCAATAGAGCAAAATGGAGCTTTTTTGGTTAAAAAGGGGAGATTTCTCTTTAAGTGTAGAAAAGTTCAATAATGTTGAAAATGAAACTAATTGCCCATTTTGACAGGAATGAGTGATTTCCGAATTTTTCAGCAAAATAGAGCTTTCGTTTAAAAGGGGAGATTTCTGACTAAAATCCCTGTTTCTGTCATTTAAAGAGTAGAAATAGCTCCATAATGTTGTAAAGGAAACTAATGCACCTATTTTGTTAAGAATGAGCGTTTTTTAACCGTTTTTCCTCTATTCGAGCAAATTAGAGTTTTTTTCAGTTAAAAAGGTTAGAAAAAGTCATTTAATGAGTAGAAACAGTTCCATAATGTTGAAAAGGAACTAATGTGACCATTTTTACAAGAATGAGCTTAAATACGCTCAAAACTTTCCAATTGGAGCAAACTATAGCTTCGTTTGGTTACAAAGGGGAGAAACAGTTCCATAATATTGAATAAGAAGCCATTTTGACATGAATGAGCGATTTCAGAGTTTTTCCTCAAAACGCTCAAAAACGTCCCGATAGGAGCAAATTAGGGTTAAAACGTGAAGAATTCAGACCAAAATCCGTTTTCTATTATTTAAAGAGTAGAAACAGCTCCACAATGTTGAAAAGTAAACTAATGTGCCCACTTTGACAAGAATGAGCGATTTCAGACTGTTTATCCTAAAAACATTCAAAAACTATGCAACCTGGTAGAAATGACAGAAAAAGGGATTTTAGTCAGAAATCTCCCCTTTTAAACGAAAGCTCTATTTTGCTAAAAAATTCGGAAATCACTCATTCCTGTCAAAATGGGCAATTGGTTTCATTTTCAACATTATTGAACTTTTCTACACTTAAAGAGAAATCTCCCCTTTTTAACCAAAAAAGCTCCATTTTGCTCTATTGGGAAATATTTGTCGAAATCGCTCATTCTTGTTAAAATGGTCACTAGTTTCCGGTTCAATATTATGGAACTGTTTCTATTCTTTAATATATATATATATAAACAGAATAACAAACAAACATTAACAAACAACAACAAACAAACATTAAAACAAAAAATCTTAATACACTACTTATAAAAAATAAAAAATAATCGTCATTACAACTAAAGCTGGTGCCCAGCACAGCTGCAGTGTTACCTCGCTGCACGGCTACTGCAATCCGCTGGGAAAGGAAAAAGGAGGAGCGGGGATCATCCGTTTCCTGTTTGAGACGGTTGCCTTAAATGACAGAAAAAGGCTTTTGGTGTGATATCTACTCTTTTTAGCTCCAATTGAGACTTATTTGAGCGTTTTGTGGGAAAACAGCCTGAAATCGCTCATTCTTGGCAAAATGGGCACTTTAGCTTCCTTTTCAACATTATGGAAATGTTTCTACTCCTTAAATAACTTTTGCTAAGAAATCTCCCCTTTTTTTAATCTATTTTGGTCAAATTGATATGTTTTTGAGCATTTTGTGGAAAAACCGCTGAAAACATGCCCATTAGTTTCCTTTACAACATTATGGCTACTTTTTAAATGACAGAAAACGGCTTTTGGTCAGAAATTTCCCTATTAACCGTAAGAAGCTCTATTTTGCTCCAATTGGGACGTTTTTAGCATTTTGAAGAGAAACTATCTGAAATCCCTCATTTTGTCAAAATGGGCACATTAGTTTCCGTATCAACATTATTGAACTTGTCTATACTTTAAATTACAGAAAACCACTTTTGGTGACCCAAAGACCCATATTTTGCTCCAATTGGGAGATTTTTGAGCGTTTTGAGGTCATTCTTGTCTTGAAGAAATCTCCCCTTTTTAACAGCATTTTGTGAAAAAAGGTCTGAAATCGCTCATTCCTATCAAAATGGACATATTAGCTTCCTTTTCTACATTATGGAACTGTTTCTACTCTTTAAATGCCAAAAATGGCTTTTGGTCAGAAATCTCCCTTTTTTTAACCGATGTTTTGAGAAGTTTTTGATCATTAAGCTCGAGTGGATTTATTTGGGGCGTTTTGAGAAAAAACGGTGTGACCGCTAATTTTTTGGAAGATTAGTTTTCTTTTCAACATGGAACTGTTTGTACTCTTTAAATGACAGAAAACTGCTATTGATGAGAAATCTACCCTTTTTAACTATTTTGCTCCAAATGAGACATTTTTGAGAATTTTGAGGAAAAACTGTATGAAATCGCTCATTCTTAAAAAAAATTATGAAGCCGTATGAAATCGCTCATTCTTAACAAAACATTATGAAGCCATTTTTACACTTTAAATGAGAAATCTCCAGAAAACGCCACGAAACAAAAGCCACGAAACAAAAGCCACGAAAGAAAAACAAAATAAAAGCCACCAAACAAAAGCCACGAAATAAAAGCCACGAAACAAAAGCCATAAACAAAAGTAACGAAACAAAAGCCACGAAACAAAAGCCATGAAACAAAAGCCACGAAAAAAGCCACCAAACAAAAACCACCAAACAAAAGCCACCAAACAAAAACACCAAACAAAAGCCACCAAACAAAAGCCACCAAACAAAAGCCACCAAACAAAAGCCAACAAACAAAAGCCAACAAACAAAAACACCAAACAAAAGCCACCAAACAAAAGCCACCAAACAAAAGCCACCAAACAAAAGCCACCATATAAAAGCCAACAAACAAAAGCCACCAAACAAAAGCCACCAAACAAAAGCCAGCAAACAAAAGCCACCAAACAAAAGCCACCAAACAAAAGCCACCAAACAAAAGCCACGAAACAAAAACCACCAAACAAAAGACACGAAACAAAAGCCACAAAGAAAAGCCATGAAACAAAATCGACAAAACAAAAGCCACGAAATAAAATCCACGAAACAAAAGCCACGAAACAAAAGTCACCAAACAAAAACCACCAAACAAAAGCCACGAAACAAAAGCCACGAAAGAAAAGCCACGAAACAAAAGCCACTGTCCAAAGCCACTCTATATCCAAAGCCACTCTATGTCCAAAGCCACTGTCCAAAGCCACTGTCCAAAGCCACTCTATGTCCAAAGCCACTGTCCAAAGCCACTGTCCAAAGCCAATGTCCAAAGCCACTCTATGTCCAAAGCCACTGTCCAAAGCCACTGTCCAAAGGCACTGTCCAAAGCCACTCTATGTCCAAAGCCACTATCCAAAGCCACTCTCCAAAGCCACTGTCCAAAGCCACTCTCCAAAGCCACTGTCCAAAGCCACTCTATGTCCAAAACCACTGTCCAAAGCCACTCTCCAAAGCCACTGTCCAAAGCCACTCTATGTCCAAAGCCACTGTCCAAAGCCACTCTCCAAAGCCACTGTCCAAAGCCACTCTATGTCCTAAGCCACTGTCCGAAGCCACTCTCCAAAGCCACTGTCCAAAGCCACTCTATGTCCAAATCCACTCTATGTCCAAAGCCACTGTCCAAAGCCACTCTACAAAGCCACTGTCGAAAGTCACACTATGTCCAAAGCCACTGTCCAAAGCCACTCTCCAAAGCCACTCTCCAAAGCCACTCTATGTCCAAAGCCACTGTCCAAAGCCACTGTCCAAAGCCACTCTCTAAAGCTACTCTATGTCCAAAGCCACTGTCCAAAGCCACTCTCCTAAAGCCACTGTCCAAAGCCACTCTATGTCCAAAGCCACTGTCCAAAGCCACTCTCCAAAGCCACTCTCCAAAGGCACTCTATGTCCAAAGCCACTGTCCAAAGCCACTGTCCAAAGCCACTATCCAAAGCCACTCTATGTCCAAACCACTGTCCAAAGACTCTCCAAAGCCACTCTCCAAAGCCACTCTATGTCCAAAGCCACTGTCCAAAGCCACTGTCCAAAGCTATTCTCCAAAGCCACTCTATGTCCAAAGCCACTGTCCAAAGCCACTGTCCAAAGCCACTCTCCAAAGCCACTCTATGTCCAAAGCCACTGTCCAAAGCCACTGTCCAAAGCCACTGTCCAAAGCCACTCTATGTCCAAAGCCACTGTCCAAAGCCACTGTCCAAAGGCACTGTCCAAAGCCACTCTATGTCCAAAGCCACTGTCCAAAGCCACTCTCCAAAGCCACTGTCCAAAGCCACTCTATGTCCAAAACCACTGTCCAAAGCCACTCTCCAAAGCCACTGTCCAAAGCCACTCTATGTCCAAAGCCACTGTCCAAAGCCACTCTCCAAAGCCACTCTATGTCCAAAGCCACTGTCCGAAGCCACTCTCCAAAGCCACTGTCCAAAGCCACTCTATGTCCAAAGCCACTGTCCCAAGCCACTCTACAAAGCCACTCTCGAAAGTAACACTATGTCCAAAGCCACTGTCCAAAGCCACTCTATGTCCAAAGCCACTGTCCAAAGCCACTGTCCAAAGCCACTCTCCAAAGCCACTCTCCAAAGCCACTCTATGTCCAAAGCCACTGTCCAAAGCCACTCTTCAAAGCCACTCTCCAAAGCCACTCTATGTCCCAAGCCACTGTCCAAAGCCACTGTCCAAAGCCACTCTACAAAGCCACTCTATCTCCAAAGCCACTGTCCAAAGACACTCTCCAAAGCCACTCTCCAAAGCCACTCTATGTCAAAAGCCACTGTCCAAAGTTACTGTCGAAAGCCACTGTCTAAAGCCACTGTATGTCCAAAGCCACTGTCCAAAGCCACTGTCGAAAGCCACTGTCCAAAGCCACTCTATGTCCAAAGCCACTGTATAAAGCCACTGTCCAAAGCCACTGTCCAAAGCAACTCTATGTCCAAAGCCACTGTCCAAAGCCACTGTCCAAAGCCACTGTCCAAAGCCACTCTATGTCCAAAGCCACTGTCCAAAGCCACTGTCCAAAGCCAATGTCCAAAGCCAATCTATGTCAAAGCCACTGTCCCAAGCCACTCTCCAAAGCCACTGTCCAAAGCCACTCAATGTCCAAAGCCACTGTCCAAAGCCACTCTATGTCCAAAGTCACTGTGCAAAGCCACTCTCCAAAGCCACTGTCCAAAGCCACTCTATGTCCAAAGCCACTGTCCAAAGCCACTGTCCAAAGCCACTCTCCAAAGCCACTCTATGTCCAAAGCCACTGTCCAAAGCCACTCTCTAAAGCCACTCTCCAAAGCCACTCTATGTCCAAAGCCACTGTCCAAACACACTGTCCAAAGCCACTCTCCAAAGCCACTCTATGTCCAAAGCCACTGTCCAAAGCCACTCTCCAAAGCCACTCTCCAAAGCCACTCAATATCCAAAGCCACTGTACAATGCCACTGTCCAAAGCCACTCTCCAAAGCCACTCTATGTCCAAAGCCACTGTCCAAAGCCACTGTCCAAAGCCATTCTCCAAAGCCACTCTATGTCCAAAGCCACTGTCCAAAGCCACTCTCCAAAGCCACTGTCCAAAGCCACTGTATGTCCAAAGTCACTGTATGTCCAAAGCCACTGTATGTCCAAATCCACTGTCCAAAGCCACTGTATTTCCAAAGCCACTGTCCAAAGCCACTGTATGTCCAAAGCCACTGTATGTCCAAAGCCACTATACAAAGCCACTGTATGTCCAAAGCCACTGTATGTCCAAAGGCACTGTCCAAAGCCACTGTATGTCCAAAGCCACTGTATGTCCAAAGCCACTGTCTAAAGCCACTGTATGTCCAAAGCCACTGTCCAAAGCCACTGTATGTCTAAAGCCACTGTATGTCCAAAGCCACTGTCCAAAGCCACTGTATGTCCAAAGCCACTGTATGTCCAAAGCCACTGTCCAAAGCCACTGTATGTCTAAAGCCACTGTATGTCCAAAGCCACTGTCCAAAGCCACTGTATGTCCAAAGCCACTGTATGTCCAAAGCCACTGTCCAAAGCCACTGTATGTCCAAAGCCACTGTATGTCCAAAGCCACTGTCCAAAGCCACTGTATGTCCAAAGCCACTGTACAAAGCCACTGTCCAAATCCACTGTCCAAAGCCACTCTATGTCCAAATCCACTGTACAAAGCCACTGTCCAAAGCCACTGTCCAAAGCAATACTATGTCCAAAGCCACTGTCCAAAGCCACTGTCCAAAGCCACTGTCCAAAGCCACTCTATTTCCAAAGCCACTGCCCGAAGCCACTGTCCAAAGCCACTGTCCAAAGCCACTCTATGTCCAAAGCCACTGTCCAAAGCCACTCTCCAAAGCCACTGTCCAAAGCCACTGTATGTCCAATGCCACTGTATGTCCAAAGCTACTGTCCAAAGCCACTGTATGTCCAAAGCCACTGTATGTCCAAAGCCACTATCCAAAGCCACTGTATGTCCAAAGCCACTGTATATCCAAAGCCACTGTCCAAAGCCACTGTATGTCCAAAGCCACTGTATGTCCAAAGCCACTGTCTAAAGCCACTGTATGTCCAAAGCCACTGTCCAAAGCCTCTGTATGTCCAAAGCCACTGTATGTCCAAAGCCACTGTCCATAGCCACTGTATGTCCAAAGCCACTGTATGTCCAAAGCCACTGTCCAAAGCCACTGTATGTCCAAAGCCACTGTATGTCCAAAGCCACTGTCCAAAGCCACTCTATGTCCAAAGCCACTCTATGTCCAAAGCTACTGTATGTCCAAAGCCACTGTTCAAAGCCACTGTATGTCCAAAGCCACTGTATGTCCAAAGCCACTGTCCAAATCCACCGTATGTCCAAATCCACGGTATGTCCAAAGCCACTGTCCAAAGCCACCGTATGTCCAAAGCCACTGTATGTCCAAAGCCACTGTCCAAAGCCACTGTATGTCCAAAGCCACTGTATGTCCAAAGCCACTGTCTAAAGCCACTGTATGTCCAAAGCCACTGTATGTCCAAAGCCACTGTCCAAAGCCACTGTATGTCCAAAGCCACTGTATGTCCAAAGCCACTGTCCAAAGCCACTGTATGTCCAAAGCCACTGTATGTCCAAAGCCACTGTCCAAAGCCACTGTATGTCCAAAGCCACTGTATGTCCAAAGCTACTGTCCAAAGCAACCGTATCTTCAAAGCCACTGTATGTCCAAAGCCACTGTCCAAAGCCACCGTATGTCCAAAGCCACTGTATGTCCAAAGCCACTCTCCAAAGCCACTCTCCAAAGCCACTCTATGTCCAAAGCCACTATCCAAAGCCACTCGCCAAAGCCACTCTCCAAAGCCACTCTTTGTCCAAAGCCACTGTCCAAAGCCACTCTCCAAAGCCACTGTATCTCCAAAGCCACTGTCCAAAGCCACTGTATGTCCAAAGCCTCTGTATGTCCAAAGCCACTGTCCAAAGCCACTGTATGTCCAAAGCCACTGTATGTCCAAAGCCACTGTATGTCCAAAGCCACTGTCCAAAGCCACTGTATGTCCAAAGCCACTGTATGTCCAAAGCCACTGTATGTCCAAAGCCACGGTATGTCCAAAGCCACTGTCCAAAGCCACCGTATGTCCAAATTTAGTGGCTTTGTTTGTTGGCCATGTTTATTGGTTTGTTTGGTGGCTTTGTTTAGTGGCCTTGTTTGGTGGCCATGTTTAGTGGCTTTGTTTAGTGGCCAAGTTTAGTGTCTTTGTTTAGTGGCCTTGTTTAGTGGCCTTGTTTAGTGGCCTTGTTTAGTGTCTTTGTTTAGTGGCCTAGTTATTGGCTTTGTTTGGTGGCCTCGTTTAGTGGCCTTGTTTAGTGGCCTTGTTTAGTTGCTTTGTTTAGTGTCCTTGTATATGGCTTTGTTTGGTGGCCTTGTTTAGTGGCTTAGTGGCTTTGTTTAGTGGCTTTGTTCAGTGGCCTTGTTAATGGCTTTGTTTATTTGCTTTGTTCAGTTTCTTTGTTCAGTGGCTTTTTTTAGTGGCTTTGTTTAGTGTCCTTGTTAATGGCTTTGTTTGGTGACCTTGTTTAGTGGCTTAGTGGCTTTGTTTATTGGCTTTGTTTAGTGGCTTTGTTCAGTGGCTTTGTTTAGTGTAGTGGCTTTGTTTAGTGGCTATGTATAGTGGCTCTCACTGGGATCTTTTGCCGGTCATATACTATGAGACGTTCAGCCAGTCTAATATACTCCGAGTCCCAGTCACATTGTGATCTTATTCAGCCAGTCATATACTATGAGACCTTCTTCAGCCAGTTCTTATTCCGCCAGTCATATACTCTGGGTCTCATTCATATACTCTCGCTGGGATCTTCTTCAGCCAGTCATATACTCTACTAATTAAGAGCAAAATATAGCTTCTTTCACAAAGGGGAGAAAGAGTTCTCTAATATTGAAAAGGAAGCGAATGTGCCCATTATTTCCAGATTGAACGATTTCAGAGTTTTTCCTCAAAACGCTCAAAAACGTCCCGGATTGGAGCATAATAGGGTTAAAAAGGAGAGAATTCAGACAAAAAGCCGTTTACTGTTATTTAAAGAGTAGAAAAGGTTCCATAATTTTGAAAAGTAAACTAATTTGTCAATTTTAACAAGAATGACCGAGCGATTTTAGCTTCTTTGGTTAAAAAGGGTAAATTTCCCACCAAAAGCCTTTTTCTGTCATTTAAATAAAGTAAAGAAGCAGTTTCATGTTTAAAAGAAAACTAATGTGCCCATTTTGATGAGAATGAGCAATTTCACACTTTTCCCTCAAAATGCTCAAAAACGTCCTAATTGGAACAAAATATTCATAAAGTGGAGAAATAATGTTCAAAATGAAGCTAATGTGCTATTTTGATAAGAATGAGCGATTTCATTCTGTTTTTCATAAAAAGCTCAAAAACGATCCAATAAAAAAGGGAGATTTCTCATTTAAAGTGTAGAAATGGCTTCATAATGTTGTAATGCAACATGTTTTGTTAAGAATGAGCGATTTCATACGGTTTTTCCTCAAAATTCTCAAAAATGTCTCATTTGGAGCAAAATAGTTAAAAAGGGTAGATTTCTCATCAATAGCAGTTTTCTGTCATTTAAAGAGTACAAACAGTTCCATGTTGAAAAGAAAACTAATCTTCCAAAAAATTAGCGGTCACACCGTTTTTTCTCAAAACGCCCCAAAAAAATCCACTCGAGCTTAATGATCAAAAACTTCTCAAAAGATCGGTTAAAAAAAAGGGAGATTTCTGACCAAAAGCCATTTTTGGCATTTAAAGAGTAGAAACAGTTCCATAATGTTGAAAAGGAAACTAATATGTCCATTTTGATAGGAATGAGCGATTTCAGACCTTTTTTCACAAAATGCTGTTAAAAAGGGGAGATTTCTTCAAGACAAGAATGACCTCAAAACGCTCAAAAAATCTCCCAATTGGAGCAAAATAGTGGGTCTTTGGGCACCAAAAGTGGTTTTCTGTAATTTAAAGTATAGACAAGTTCAATAATGTTGATACGGAAACTAATGTGCCCATTTTGACAAAATGAGGGATTTCAGATAGTTTCTCTTCAAAATGCTAAAAACGTCCCAATTGGAGCAAAATAGAGCTTCTTACGGTTAATTGGGAAATTTCTGACCAAAAGCCGTTTTCTGTCATTTTAAAAGTATCCATAATGTTGTAAAGGAAACTAATGGGCATGTTTTCAGCGGTTTTTCCACAAAATGCTCAAAAACATATCAATTTGACCAAAATAGATTAAAAAAAGGGGAGATTTCTTAGCAAAAGTCATTTAAAGAGTAGAAACATTTCCATAATGTTGAAAAGGAAGCTAAAGTGCCCATTTTGCCAAGAATGAGCGATTTCAGACTGTTTTCCCTCAAAACGCTCAAATAAGTCTCAATTGGAGCTAAAAAGGGTAGATATCACACCAAAAGCCTTTTTCTGTCATTTAAAGAATGGAAACAGTTCCATAATATTGAACCGGAAACTAATGTGACCATTTTAACAAGAATGAGCGATTTCGACAAATATTTCCCAATAGAGCAAAATGGAGCTTTTTTGGTTAAAAAGGGGAGATTTCTCTTTAAGTGTAGAAAAGTTCAATAATGTTGAAAATGAAACTAATTGCCCATTTTGACAGGAATGAGTGATTTCCGAATTTTTCAGCAAAATAGAGCTTTCGTTTAAAAGGGGAGATTTCTGACTAAAATCCCTGTTTCTGTCATTTAAAGAGTAGAAATAGCTCCATAATGTTGTAAAGGAAACTAATGCACCTATTTTGTTAAGAATGAGCGTTTTTTAACCGTTTTTCCTCTATTCGAGCAAATTAGAGTTTTTTTCAGTTAAAAAGGTTAGAAAAAGTCATTTAATGAGTAGAAACAGTTCCATAATGTTGAAAAGGAACTAATGTGACCATTTTGACAAGAATGAGCTTAAATACGCTCAAAACTTTCCAATTGGAGCAAACTATAGCTTCGTTTGGTTACAAAGGGGAGAAACAGTTCCATAATATTGAATAAGAAGCCATTTTGACATGAATGAGCGATTTCAGAGTTTTTCCTCAAAACGCTCAAAAACGTCCCGATAGGAGCAAATTAGGGTTAAAACGTGAAGAATTCAGACCAAAATCCGTTTTCTATTATTTAAAGAGTAGAAACAGCTCCACAATGTTGAAAAGTAAACTAATGTGCCCACTTTGACAAGAATGAGCGATTTCAGACTGTTTATCCTAAAAACATTCAAAAACTATGCAACCTGGTAGAAATGACAGAAAAAGGGATTTTAGTCAGAAATCTCCCCTTTTAAACGAAAGCTCTATTTTGCTAAAAAATTCGGAAATCACTCATTCCTGTCAAAATGGGCAATTGGTTTCATTTTCAACATTATTGAACTTTTCTACACTTAAAGAGAAATCTCCCCTTTTTAACCAAAAAAGCTCCATTTTGCTCTATTGGGAAATATTTGTCGAAATCGCTCATTCTTGTTAAAATGGTCACTAGTTTCCGGTTCAATATTATGGAACTGTTTCTATTCTTTAATATATATATATATAAACAGAATAACAAACAAACATTAACAAACAACAACAAACAAACATTAAAACAAAAAATCTTAATACACTACTTATAAAAAATAAAAAATAATCGTCATTACAACTAAAGCTGGTGCCCAGCACAGCTGCAGTGTTACCTCGCTGCACGGCTACTGCAATCCGCTGGGAAAGGAAAAAGGAGGAGCGGGGATCATCCGTTTCCTGTTTGAGACGGTTGCCTTAAATGACAGAAATAGGCTTTTGGTGTGATATCTACTCTTTTTAGCTCCAATTGAGACTTATTTGAGCGTTTTGTGGGAAAACAGCCTGAAATCGCTCATTCTTGGCAAAATGGGCACTTTAGCTTCCTTTTCAACATTATGGAAATGTTTCTACTCCTTAAATAACTTTTGCTAAGAAATCTCCCCTTTTTTTAATCTATTTTGGTCAAATTGATATGTTTTTGAGCATTTTGTGGAAAAACCGCTGAAAACATGCCCATTAGTTTCCTTTACAACATTATGGCTACTTTTTAAATGACAGAAAACGGCTTTTGGTCAGAAATTTCCCTATTAACCGTAAGAAGCTCTATTTTGCTCCAATTGGGACGTTTTTAGCATTTTGAAGAGAAACTATCTGAAATCCCTCATTTTGTCAAAATGGGCACATTAGTTTCCGTATCAACATTATTGAACTTGTCTATACTTTAAATTACAGAAAACCACTTTTGGTGACCCAAAGACCCACTATTTTGCTCCAATTGGGAGATTTTTGAGCGTTTTGAGGTCATTCTTGTCTTGAAGAAATCTCCCTTTTTAACAGCATTTTGTGAAAAAAGGTCTGAAATCGCTCATTCCTATCAAAATGGACATATTAGTTTCCTTTTCAACATTATGGAACTGTTTCTACTCTTTAAATGCCAAAAATGGCTTTTGGTCAGAAATCTCCCTTTTTTTAACCGATCTTTTGAGAAGTTTTTGATCATTAAGCTCGAGTGGATTTTTTTGGGCGTTTTGAGAAAAAACGGTGTGACCGCTAATTTTTTGGAAGATTAGTTTTCTTTTCAACATGGAACTGTTTGTACTCTTTAAATGACAGAAAACTGCTATTGATGAGAAATCTACCCTTTTTAACTATTTTGCTCCAAATGAGACATTTTTGAGAATTTTGAGGAAAAACCGTATGAAATCGCTCATTCTTAACAAAACATTATGAAGCCGTATGAAATCGCTCATTCTTAACAAAACATTATGAAGCCATTTCTACACTTTAAATGAGAAATCTCCAGAAAACGCCACCAAACAAAAGCCACGAAACAAAAGCCACGAAAGAAAAACAAAATAAAAGCCACCAAACAAAAGCCACGAAATAAAAGCCACGAAACAAAAGCCATAAACAAAAGTAACGAAACAAAAGCCACGAAACAAAAGCCATGAAACAAAAGCCACGAAAAAAGCCACCAAACAAAAACCACCAAACAAAAGCCACCAAACAAAAACACCAAACAAAAGCCACCAAACAAAAGCCACCAAACAAAAGCCACCAAACAAAAGCCAACAAACAAAAGCCACCAAACAAAAACACCAAACAAAAGCCACCAAACAAAAGCCACCAAACAAAAGCCACCAAACAAAAGCCACCATATAAAAGCCAACAAACAAAAGCCACCAAACAAAAGCCACCAAACAAAAGCCAGCAAACAAAAGCCACCAAACAAAAGCCACCAAACAAAAGCCACCAAACAAAAGCCACCAAACAAAAACCACCAAACAAAAGACACGAAACAAAAGCCACAAAGAAAAGCCATGAAACAAAATCGACAAAACAAAAGCCACGAAATAAAATCCACGAAACAAAAGCCACGAAACAAGTCACCAAACAAAAACCACCAAACAAAAGCCACGAAACAAAAGCTACGAAAGAAAAGCCACGAAACAAAAGCCACTGTCCAAAGCCACTCTATATACAAAGCCACTCTATGTCCAAAGCCACTGTCCAAAGCCACTGTCCAAAGCCACTGTCCAAAGCCACTCTATGTCCAAAGCCACTGTCCAAAGCCACTGTCCAAAGCCAATGTCCAAAGCCACCCTATGTCCAAAGCCACTGTCCAAAGCCACTGTCCAAAGGCACTGTCCAAAGCCACTCTATGTCCAAAGCCACTGTCCAAAGCCACTCTCCAAAGCCACTGTCCAAAGCCACTCTCCAAAGCCACTCTATGTCCCAAGCCACTGTCCAAAGCCACTGTCCAAAGCCACTCTACAAAGCCACTCTATCTCCAAAGCCACTGTCCAAAGACACTCTCCAAAGCGACTCTCCAAAGCCACTCTATGTCAAAAGCCACTGTCCAAAGCTACTGTCGAAAGCCACTGTCTAAAGCCACTGTATGTCCAAAGCCACTGTCCAAAGCCACTGTCGAAAGCCACTGTCCAAAGCCACTCTCTGTCCAAAGCCACTGTATAAAGCCACTGTCCAAAGCCACTGTCCAAAGCAACTCTATGTCCAAAGCCACTGTCCAAAGCCACTGTCCAAAGCCACTGTCCAAAGCCACTCTATGTCCAAAGCCACTGTCCAAAGCCACTGTCCAAAGCCACTGTCCAAAGCCACTCTATGTCAAAGCCACTGTCCCAAGCCACTCTCCAAAGCCACTGTCCAAAGCCACTCAATGTCCAAAGCCACTGTCCAAAGCCACTCTATGTCCAAAGTCACTGTGCAAAGCCACTCTCCAAAGCCACTGTCCAAAGCCACTCTATGTCCAAAGCCACTGTCCAAAGCCACTGTCCAAAGCCACTCTCCAAAGCCACTCTATGTCCAAAGCCACTGTCCAAAGCCACTCTCTAAAGCCACTCTCCATAGCCACTCTATGTCCAAAGCCACTGTCCAAACACACTGTCCAAAGCCACTCTCCAAAGCCACTCTATGTCCAAAGCCACTGTCCAAAGCCACTCTCCAAAGCCACTCTCCAAAGCCACTCAATATCCAAAGCCACTGTACAATGCCACTGTCCAAAGCCACTCTCCAAAGCCACTCTATGTCCAAAGCCACTGTCCAAAGCCACTGTCCAAAGCCATTCTCCAAAGCCACTCTATGTCCAAAGCCACTGTCCAAAGCCACTCTCCAAAGCCACTGTCCAAAGCCACTGTATGTCCAAAGTCACTGTATGTCCAAAGCCACTGTATGTCCAAATCCACTGTCCAAAGTCACTGTATTTCCAAAGCCACTGTCCAAAGCCACTGTATGTCCAAAGCCACTGTATGTCCAAAGCCACTATACAAAGCCACTGTATGTCCAAAGCCACTGTATGTCCAAAGGCACTGTCCAAAGCCACTGTATGTCCAAAGCCACTGTATGTCCAAAGCCACTGTCTAAAGCCACTGTATGTCCAAAGCCACTGTCCAAAGCCACTGTATGTCTAAAGCCACTGTATGTCCAAAGCCACTGTCCAAAGCCACTGTATGTCCAAAGCCACTGTATGTCCAAAGCCACTGTCCAAAGCCACTGTATGTCCAAAGCCACTGTATGTCCAAAGCCACTGTCCAAAGCCATTGTATGTCCAAAGCCACTGTACAAAGCCACTGTCCAAATCCACTGTCCAAAGCCACTCTATGTCCAAATCCACTGTACAAAGCCACTGTCCAAAGCCACTGTCCAAAGCAATACTATGTCCAAAGCCACTGTCCAAAGCCACTGTCCAAAGCCACTGTCCAAAGCCACTCTATTTCCAAAGCCACTGCCCGAAGCCACTGTCCAAAGCCACTTTCCAAAGCCACTCTATGTCCAAAGCCACTGTCCAAAGCCACTCTCCAAAGCCACTGTCCAAAGCCAATGTATGTCCAATGCCACTGTATGTCCAAAGCTACTGTCCAAAGCCACTGTATGTCCAAAGCCACTGTATGTCCAAAGCCACTATCCAAAGCCACTGTATGTCCAAAGCCACTGTATATCCAAAGCCACTGTCCAAAGCCACTGTATGTCCAAAGCCACTGTATGTCCAAAGCCACTGTCTAAAGCCACTGTATGTCCAAAGCCACTGTCCAAAGCCTCTGTATGTCCAAAGCCACTGTATGTCCAAAGCCACTGTCCATAGCCACTGTATGTCCAAAGCCACTGTATGTCCAAAGCCACTGTCCAAAGCCACTGTATGTCCAAAGCCACTGTATGTCCAAAGCCACTGTCCAAAGCCACTCTATGTCCAAAGCCACTCTATGTCCAAAGCTACTGTATGTCCAAAGCCACTGTTCAAAGCCACTGTATGTCCAAAGCCACTGTATGTCCAAAGCCACTGTCCAAATCCACCGTATGTCCAAATCCACGGTATGTCCAAAGCCACTGTCCAAAGCCACCGTATGTCCAAAGCCACTGTATGTCCAAAGCCACTGTCCAAAGCCACTGTATGTCCAAAGCCACTGTATGTCCAAAGCCACTGTATGTCCAAAGCCACTGTCCAAAGCCACTGTATGTCCAAAGCCACTGTATGTCCAAAGCCACTGTCCAAAGCCACTGTATGTCCAAAGCCACTGTATGTCCAAAGCCACTGTCCAAAGCCACTGTATGTCCAAAGCCACTGTATGTCCAAAGCCACTGTCCAAAGCCACTGTATGTCCAAAGCCACTGTATGTCCAAAGCTACTGTCCAAAGCAACCGTATCTTCAAAGCCACTGTATGTCCAAAGCCACTGTCCAAAGCCACCGTATGTCCAAAGCCACTGTATGTCCAAAGCCACTCTCCAAAGCCACTCTCCAAAGCCACTCTATGTACAAAGCCACTATCCAAAGCCACTCTCCAAAGCCACTCTCCAAAGCCACTCTTTGTCCAAAGCCACTGTCCAAAGCCACTCTCCAAAGCCACTGTATCTCCAAAGCCACTGTCCAAAGCCACTGTATGTCCAAAGCCGCTGTATGTCCAAAGCCACTCTCCAAAGCCACTGTATGTCCAAAGCCACTGTATGTCCAAAGCCACTGTATGTCCAAAGCCACTGTCCAAAGCCACTGTATGTCCAAAGCCACTGTATGTCCAAAGCCACTGTATGTCCAAAGCCACGGTATGTCCAAAGCCACTGTCCAAAGCCACCGTATGTCCAAATTTAGTGGCTTTGTTTGTTGGCCATGTTTATTGGTTTGTTTGGTGGCTTTGTTTAGTGGCCTTGTTTGGTGGCCATGTTTAGTGGCTTTGTTTAGTGGCCAAGTTTAGTGTCTTTGTTTAGTGGCCTTGTTTAGTGGCCTTGTTTAGTGGCCTTGTTTAGTGTCTTTGTTTAGTGGCCTAGTTATTGGCTTTGTTTGGTGGCCTCGTTTAGTGGCCTTGTTTAGTGGCCTTGTTTAGTTGCTTTGTTTAGTGTCCTTGTATATGGCTTTGTTTGGTGGCCTTGTTTAGTGGCTTAGTGGCTTTGTTTAGTGGCTTTGTTCAGTGGCCTTGTTAATGGCTTTGTTTATTTGCTTTGTTCAGTTTCTTTGTTCAGTGGCTTTTTTTAGTGGCTTTGTTTAGTGTCCTTGTTAATGGCTTTGTTTGGTGACCTTGTTTAGTGGCTTAGTGGCTTTGTTTATTGGCTTTGTTTAGTGGCTTTGTTCAGTGGCTTTGTTTAGTGTAGTGGCTTTGTTTAGTGGCTATGTATAGTGGCTCTCACTGGGATCTTTTGCCGGTCATATACTATGAGACGTTCAGCCAGTCTCATATACTCCGAGTCCCAGTCACATTGTGATCTTATTCAGCCAGTCATATACTATGAGACCTTCTTCAGCCAGTTCTTATTCCGCCAGTCATATACTCTGGGTCTCATTCATATACTCTCGCTGGGATCTTCTTCAGCCAGTCATATACTCTACTAATTAAGAGCAAAATATAGCTTCTTTCACAAAGGGGAGAAAGAGTTCTCTAATATTGAAAAGGAAGCGAATGTGCCCATTATTTCCAGATTGAACGATTTCAGAGTTTTTCCTCAAAACGCTCAAAAACGTCCCGGATTGGAGCATAATAGGGTTAAAAAGGAGAGAATTCAGACAAAAAGCCGTTTACTGTTATTTAAAGAGTAGAAAAGGTTCCATAATTTTGAAAAGTAAACTAATTTGTCAATTTTAACAAGAATGACCGAGCGATTTTAGCTTCTTTGGTTAAAAAGGGTAAATTTCCCACCAAAAGCCTTTTTCTGTCATTTAAATAAAGTAAAGAAGCAGTTTCATGTTTAAAAGAAAACTAATGTGCCCATTTTGATGAGAATGAGCAATTTCACACTTTTTCCTCAAAACGCTCAAAAACGTCCTAATTGGAACAAAATATTCATAAAGTGGAGAAATAATGTTCAAAACGAAGCTAATGTGCTATTTTGATAAGAATGAGCGATTTCATTCTGTTTTTCATAAAAAGCTCAAAAACGATCCAATAAAAAAGGGAGATTTCTCATTTAAAGTGTAGAAATGGCTTCATAATGTTGTAATGCAACATGTTTTGTTAAGAATGAGCGATTTCATACGGTTTTTCCTCAAAATTCTCAAAAATGTCTCATTTGGAGCAAAATAGTTAAAAAGGGTAGATTTCTCATCAATAGCAGTTTTCTGTCATTTAAAGAGTACAAACAGTTCCATGTTGAAAAGAAAACTAATCTTCCAAAAAATTAGCGGTCACACCGTTTTTTCTCAAAACGCCCCAAAAAAATCCACTCGAGCTTAATGATCAAAAACTTCTCAAAAGATCGGTTAAAAAAAGGGAGATTTCTGACCAAAAGCCATTTTTGGCATTTAAAGAGTAGAAACAGTTCCATAATGTTGAAAAGGAAACTAATATGTCCATTTTGATAGGAATGAGCGATTTCAGACCTTTTTTCACAAAATGCTGTTAAAAAGGGGAGATTTCTTCAAGACAAGAATGACCTCAAAACGCTCAAAAAATCTCCCAATTGGAGCAAAATAGTGGGTCTTTGGGCACCAAAAGTGGTTTTCTGTAATTTAAAGTATAGACAAGTTCAATAATGTTGATACGGAAACTAATGTGCCCATTTTGACAAAATGAGGGATTTCAGATAGTTTCTCTTCAAAATGCTAAAAACGTCCCAATTGGAGCAAAATAGAGCTTCTTACGGTTAATTGGGAAATTTCTGACCAAAAGCCGTTTTCTGTCATTTAAAAAGTAGCCATAATGTTGTAAAGGAAACTAATGGGCATGTTTTCAGCGGTTTTTCCACAAAATGCTCAAAAACATATCAATTTGACCAAAATAGATTAAAAAAAGGGGAGATTTCTTAGCAAAAGTCATTTAAAGAGTAGAAACATTTCCATAATGTTGAAAAGGAAGCTAAAGTGCCCATTTTGCCAAGAATGAGCGATTTCAGACTGTTTTCCCTCAAAACGCTCAAATAAGTCTCAATTGGAGCTAAAAAGGGTAGATATCACACCAAAAGCCTTTTTCTGTCATTTAAAGAATGGAAACAGTTCCATAATATTGAACCGGAAACTAATGTGACCATTTTAACAAGAATGAGCGATTTCGACAAATATTTCCCAATAGAGCAAAATGGAGCTTTTTTGGTTAAAAAGGGTAGATTTCTCTTTAAGTGTAGAAAAGTTCAATAATGTTGAAAATGAAACTAATTGCCCATTTTGACAGGAATGAGTGATTTCCGAATTTTTCAGCAAAATAGAGCTTTCGTTTAAAAGGGGAGATTTCTGACTAAAATCCCTGTTTCTGTCATTTAAAGAGTAGAAATAGCTCCATAATGTTGTAAAGGAAACTAATGCACCTATTTTGTTAAGAATGAGCGTTTTTTAACCGTTTTTCCTCTATTCGAGCAAATTAGAGTTTTTTTCAGTTAAAAAGGTTAGAAAAAGTCATTTAATGAGTAGAAACAGTTCCATAATGTTGAAAAGGAACTAATGTGACCATTTTGACAAGAATGAGCTTAAATACGCTCAAAACTTTCCAATTGGAGCAAACTATAGCTTCGTTTGGTTACAAAGGGGAGAAACAGTTCCATAATATTGAATAAGAAGCCATTTTGACATGAATGAGCGATTTCAGAGTTTTTCCTCAAAACGCTCAAAAACGTCCCGATAGGAGCAAATTAGGGTTAAAACGTGAAGAATTCAGACCAAAATCCGTTTTCTATTATTTAAAGAGTAGAAACAGCTCCACAATGTTGAAAAGTAAACTAATGTGCCCACTTTGACAAGAATGAGCGATTTCAGACTGTTTATCCTAAAAACATTCAAAAACTATGCAACCTGGTAGAAATGACAGAAAAAGGGATTTTAGTCAGAAATCTCCCCTTTTAAACGAAAGCTCTATTTTGCTAAAAAATTCGGAAATCACTCATTCCTGTCAAAATGGGCAATTAGTTTCATTTTCAACATTATTGAACTTTTCTACACTTAAAGAGAAATCTCCCCTTTTTAACCAAAAAAGCTCCATTTTGCTCTATTGGGAAATATTTGTCGAAATCGCTCATTCTTGTTAAAATGGTCACATTAGTTTCCGGTTCAATATTATGGAACTGTTTCTATTCTTTAATATATATATATATAAACAGAATAACAAACAAACATTAACAAACAACAACAAACAAACATTAAAACAAAAAATCTTAATACACTACTTATAAAAAATAAAAATAATCGTCATTACAACTAAAGCTGGTGCCCAGCACAGCTGCAGTGTTACCTCGCTGCACGGCTACTGCAATCCGCTGGGAAAGGAAAAAGGAGGAGCGGGGATCATCCGTTTCCTGTTTGAGACGGTTGCCTTAAATGACAGAAAAAGGCTTTTGGTGTGATATCTACTCTTTTTAGCTCCAATTGAGACTTATTTGAGCGTTTTGTGGGAAAACAGTCTGAAATCGCTCATTCTTGGCAAAATGGGCACTTTAGCTTCCTTTTCAACATTATGGAAATGTTTCTACTCCTTAAATAACTTTTGCTAAGAAATCTCCCCTTTTTTTAATCTATTTTGGTCAAATTGATATGTTTTTGAGCATTTTGTGGAAAAACCGCTGAAAAATGCCCATTAGTTTCCTTTACAACATTATTTATGGCTACTTTTTAAATGACAGAAAACGGCTTTTGGTCAGAAATTTCCCTATTAACCGTAAGAAGCTCTATTTTGCTCCAATTGGGACATTTTTAGCATTTTGAAGAGAAACTATCTGAAATCCCTCATTTTGTCAAAATTGGCACATTAGTTTCCGTATCAACATTATTGAACTTGTCTATACTTTAAATTACAGAAAACCACTTTTGGTGACCCAAAGACCCACTATTTTGCTCCAATTGGGAGATTTTTGAGCGTTTTGAGGTCATTCTTGTCTTGAAGAAATCTCCCTTTTTAACAGCATTTTGTGAAAAAAGGTCTGAAATCGCTCATTCCTATCAAAATGGACATATCAGTTTCCTTTTCAACATTATGGAACTGTTTCTACTCTTTAAATGCCAAAAATGGCTTTTGGTCAGAAATCTCCCTTTTTTTAACCGATCTTTTGAGAAGTTTTTGATCATTAAGCTCGAGTGGATTTTTTTGGGCGTTTTGAGAAAAAACGGTGTGACCGCTAATTTTTTGGAAGATTAGTTTTCTTTTCAACATGGAACTGTTTGTACTCTTTAAATGACAGAAAACTGCTATTGATGAGAAATCTACCCTTTTTAACTATTTTGCTCCAAATGAGACATTTTTGAGAATTTTGAGGAAAAACCGTATGAAATCGCTCATTCTTAACAAAACATTATGAAGCCGTATGAAATCGCTCATTCTTAACAAAACATTATGAAGCCATTTCTACACTTTAAATGAGAAATCTCCAGAAAACGCCACCAAACAAAAGCCACAAAACAAAAGCCACGAAAGAAAAACAAAATAAAAGCCACCAAACAAAAGCCACGAAATAAAAGCCACGAAACAAAAGCCATAAACAAAAGTAACGAAACAAAAGCCACGAAACAAAAGCCATGAAACAAAAGCCACGAAAAAAGCTACCAAACAAAAACCACCAAACAAAAGCCACCAAACAAAAACACCAAACAAAAGCCACCAAACAAAAGCCACCAAACAAAAGCCAACAAACAAAAGCCAACAAACAAAAGCCACCAAACAAAAACACCAAACAAAAGCCACCAAACAAAAGCCACCAAACAAAAGCCACCAAACAAAAGCCACCATATAAAAGCCAACAAACAAAAGCCACCAAACAAAAGCCACCAAACAAAAGCCAGCAAACAAAAACCACCAAACAAAAGACACGAAACAAAAGCCACAAAGAAAAGCCATGAAACAAAATCGACAAAACAAAAGCCACGAAATAAAATCCACGAAACAAAAGCCACGAAACAAAAGTCACCAAACAAAAACCACCAAACAAAAGCCACGAAACAAAAGCCACGAAAGAAAAGCCACGAAACAAAAGCCACTGTCCAAAGCCACTCTATATCCAAAGCCACTCTATGTCCAAAGCCACTGTCCAAAGCCACTGTCCAAAGCCACTGTCCAAAGCCACTCTATGTCCAAAGCCACTGTCCAAAGCCACTGTCCAAAGCCAATGTCCAAAGCCACTCTATGTCCAAAGCCACTGTCCAAAGCCACTGTCCAAAGGCACTGTCCAAAGCCACTCTATGTCCAAAGCCACTGTCCAAAGCCACTCTCCAAAGCCACTGTCCAAAGCCACTCTCCAAAGCCACTCTATGTCCCAAGCCACTGTCCAAAGCCACTGTCCAAAGCCACTCTACAAAGCCACTCTATCTCCAAAGCCACTGTCCAAAGACACTCTCCAAAGCCACTCTCCAAAGCCACTCTATGTCAAAAGCCACTGTCCAAAGCTACTGTCGAAAGCCACTGTCTAAAGCCACTGTATGTCCAAAGCCACTGTCCAAAGCCACTGTCGAAAGCCACTGTCCAAAGCCACTCTATGTCCAAAGCCACTGTATAAAGCCACTGTCCAAAGCCACTGTCCAAAGCAACTCTATGTCCAAAGCCACTGTCCAAAGCCACTGTCCAAAGCCACTGTCCAAAGCCACTCTATGTCCAAAGCCACTGTCCAAAGCCACTGTCCAAAGCCACTGTCCAAAGCCACTCTATGTCAAAGCCACTGTCCCAAGCCACTCTCCAAAGCCACTGTCCAAAGCCACTCAATGTCCAAAGCCACTGTCCAAAGCCACTCTATGTCCAAAGTCACTGTGCAAAGCCACTCTCCAAAGCCACTGTCCAAAGCCACTCTATGTCCAAAGCCACTGTCCAAAGCCACTGTCCAAAGCCACTCTATGTCCAAAGCCACTGTCCAAAGCCACTGTCCAAAGCCACTCTCCAAAGCCACTCTATGTCCAAAGCCACTGTCCAAAGCCACTCTCTAAAGCCACTCTCCAAAGCCACTCTATGTCCAAAGCCACTGTCCAAACACACTGTCCAAAGCCACTCTCCAAAGCCACTCTATGTCCAAAGCCACTGTCCAAAGCCACTCTCCAAAGCCACTCTCCAAAGCCACTCAATATCCAAAGCCACTGTACAATGCCACTGTCCAAAGCCACTCTCCAAAGCCACTCTATGTCCAAAGCCACTGTCCAAAGCCACTGTCCAAAGCCATTCTCCAAAGCCACTCTATGTCCAAAGCCACTGTCCAAAGCCACTCTCCAAAGCCACTGTCCAAAGCCACTGTATGTCCAAAGTCACTGTATGTCCAAAGCCACTGTATGTCCAAATCCACTGTCCAAAGCCACTGTATTTCCAAAGCCACTGTCCAAAGCCACTGTATGTCCAAAGCCACTGTATGTCCAAAGCCACTGTCCAAAGCCACTGTATGTCCAAAGCCACTGTATGTCCAAAGCCACTGTCCAAAGCCACTGTATGTCCAAAGCCACTGTATGTCCAAAGCCACTGTCCAAAGCCACTGTATGTCCAAAGCCACTGTATGTCCAAAGCTACTGTCCAAAGCAACCGTATCTTCAAAGCCACTGTATGTCCAAAGCCACTGTCCAAAGCCACCGTATGTCCAAAGCCACTGTATGTCCAAAGCCACTCTCCAAAGCCACTCTCCAAAGCCACTCTATGTCCAAAGCCACTATCCAAAGCCACTCTCCAAAGCCACTCTCCAAAGCCACTCTTTGTCCAAAGCCACTGTCCAAAGCCACTCTCCAAAGCCACTGTATCTCCAAAGCCACTGTCCAAAGCCACTGTATGTCCAAAGCCTCTGTATGTCCAAAGCCACTGTCCAAAGCCACTGTATGTCCAAAGCCACTGTATGTCCAAAGCCACTGTATGTCCAAAGCCACTGTCCAAAGCCACTGTATGTCCAAAGCCACTGTATGTCCAAAGCCACTGTATGTCCAAAGCCACGGTATGTCCAAAGCCACTGTCCAAAGCCACCGTATGTCCAAATTTAGTGGCTTTGTTTGTTGGCCATGTTTATTGGTTTGTTTGGTGGCTTTGTTTAGTGGCCTTGTTTGGTGGCCATGTTTAGTGGCTTTGTTTAGTGGCCAAGTTTAGTGTCTTTGTTTAGTGGCCTTGTTTAGTGGCCTTGTTTAGTGGCCTTGTTTAGTGTCTTTGTTTAGTGTCCTAGTTATTGGCTTTGTTTGGTGGCCTCGTTTAGTGGCCTTGTTTAGTGGCCTTGTTTAGTTGCTTTGTTTAGTGTCCTTGTATATGGCTTTGTTTGGTGGCCTTGTTTAGTGGCTTAGTGGCTTTGTTTAGTGGCTTTGTTCAGTGGCCTTGTTAATGGCTTTGTTTATTTGCTTTGTTCAGTTTCTTTGTTCAGTGGCTTTTTTTAGTGGCTTTGTTTAGTGTCCTTGTTAATGGCTTTGTTTGGTGACCTTGTTTAGTGGCTTAGTGGCTTTGTTTATTGGCTTTGTTTAGTGGCTTTGTTCAGTGGCTTTGTTTAGTGTAGTGGCTTTGTTTAGTGGCTATGTATAGTGGCTCTCACTGGGATCTTTTGCCGGTCATATACTATGAGACGTTCAGCCAGTCTCATATACTCCGAGTCCCAGTCACATTGTGATCTTATTCAGCCAGTCATATACTATGAGACCTTCTTCAGCCAGTTCTTATTCCGCCAGTCATATACTCTGGGTCTCATTCATATACTCTCGCTGGGATCTTCTTCAGCCAGTCATATACTCTACTAATTAAGAGCAAAATATAGCTTCTTTCACAAAGGGGAGAAAGAGTTCTCTAATATTGAAAAGGAAGCGAATGTGCCCATTATTTCCAGATTGAACGATTTCAGAGTTTTTCCTCAAAACGCTCAAAAACGTCCTGGATTGGAGCATAATAGGGTTAAAAAGGAGAGAATTCAGACAAAAAGCCGTTTACTGTTATTTAAAGAGTAGAAAAGGTTCCATAATTTTGAAAAGGAAACTAATTTGTTAATTTTAACAAGAATGACCGAGCGATTTTAGCTTCTTTGGTTAAAAAGGGTAAATTTCCCACCAAAAGCCTTTTTCTGTCATTTAAATAAAGTAAAGAAGCAGTTTCATGTTTAAAAGAAAACTAATGTGCCCATTTTGATGAGAATGAGCAATTTCACACTTTTTCCTCAAAACGCTCAAAAACGTCCTAATTGGAACAAAATATTCATAAAGTGGAGAAATAATGTTCAAAACGAAGCTAATGTGCTATTTTGATAAGAATGAGCGATTTCATTCTGTTTTTCATAAAAAGCTCAAAAACGATCCAATAAAAAAGGGAGATTTCTCATTTAAAGTGTAGAAATGGCTTCATAATGTTGTAATGCAACATGTTTTGTTAAGAATGAGCGATTTCATACGGTTTTTCCTCAAAATTCTCAAAAATGTCTCATTTGGAGCAAAATAGTTAAAAAGGGTAGATTTCTCATCAATAGCAGTTTTCTGTCATTTAAAGAGTACAAACAGTTCCATGTTGAAAAGAAAACTAATCTTCCAAAAAATTAGCGGTCACACCGTTTTTTCTCAAAACGCCCCAAAAAAATCCACTCGAGCTTAATGATCAAAAACTTCTCAAAAGATCGGTTAAAAAAAGGGAGATTTCTGACCAAAAGCCATTTTTGGCATTTAAAGAGTAGAAACAGTTCCATAATGTTGAAAAGGAAACTAATATGTCCATTTTGATAGGAATGAGCGATTTCAGACCGTTTTTCACAAAATGCTGTTAAAAAGGGGAGATTTCTTCAAGACAAGAATGACCTCAAAACGCTCAAAAATCTCCCAATTGGAGCAAAATAGTGGGTCTTTGGGCACCAAAAGTGGTTTTCTGTAATTTAAAGTATAGACAAGTTCAATAATGTTGATACGGAAACTAATGTGCACATTTTGACAAAATGAGGGATTTCAGATAGTTTCTCTTCAAAATGCTAAAAACGTCCCAATTGGAGCAAAATAGAGCTTCTTACGGTTAATTGGGAAATTTCTGACCAAAAGCCGTTTTCTGTCATTTAAAAAGTAGCCATAATGTTGTAAAGGAAACTAATGGGCATGTTTTCAGCGGTTTTTCCACAAAATGCTCAAAAACATATCAATTTGACCAAAATAGATTAAAAAAGGGGAGATTTCTTAGCAAAAGTCATTTAAAGAGTAGAAACATTTCCATAATGTTGAAAAGGAAGCTAAAGTGCCCATTTAGCCAAGAATGAGCGATTTCAGACTGTTTTCCCTCAAAACGCTCAAATAAGTCTCAATTGGAGCTAAAAAGGGTAGATATCACACCAAAAGCCTTTTTCTGTCATTTAAAGAATGGAAACAGTTCCATAATATTGAACCGGAAACTAATGTGACCATTTTAACAAGAATGAGCGATTTCGACAAATATTTCCCAATAGAGCAAAATGGAGCTTTTTTGGTTAAAAAGGGGAGATTTCTCTTTAAGTGTAGAAAAGTTCAATAATGTTGAAAATGAAACTAATTGCCCATTTTGACAGGAATGAGTGATTTCCGAATTTTTCAGCAAAATAGAGCTTTCGTTTAAAAGGGGAGATTTCTGACTAAAATCCCTGTTTCTGTCATTTAAAGAGTAGAAATAGCTCCATAATGTTGTAAAGGAAACTAATGCACCTATTTTGTTAAGAATGAGCGTTTTTTAACCGTTTTTCCTCTATTCGAGCAAATTAGTTTTTTTCAGTTAAAAAGGTTAGAAAAAGTCATTTAATGAGTAGAAACAGTTCCATAATGTTGAAAAGGAACTAATGTGACCATTTTGACAAGAATGAGCTTAAATACGCTCAAAACTTTCCAATTGGAGCAAACTATAGCTTCGTTTGGTTACAAAGGGGAGAAACAGTTCCATAATATTGAATAAGAAGCCATTTTGACATGAATGAGCGATTTCAGAGTTTTTCCTCAAAACGCTCAAAAACGTCCCGATAGGAGCAAATTAGGGTTAAAACGTGAAGAATTCAGACCAAAATCCGTTTTCTGTTATTTAAAGAGTAGAAACAGCTCCACAATGTTGAAAAGTAAACTAATGTGCCCACTTTGACAAGAATGAGCGATTTCAGACTGTTTATCCTAAAAACATTCAAAAACTATGCAACCTGGTAGAAATGACAGAAAAAGGGATTTTAGTCAGAAATCTCCCCTTTTAAACGAAAGCTCTATTTTGCTAAAAAATTCGGAAATCACTCATTCCTGTCAAAATGGGCAATTAGTTTCATTTTCAACATTATTGAACTTTTCTACACTTAAAGAGAAATCTCCCCTTTTTAACCAAAAAAGCTCCATTTTGCTCTATTGGGAAATATTTGTCGAAATCGCTCATTCTTGTTAAAATGGTCACATTAGTTTCCGGTTCAATATTATGGAACTGTTTCTATTCTTTAATATATATATATATAAACAGAATAACAAACAAACATTAACAAACAACAACAAACAAACATTAAAACAAAAAATCTTAATACACTACTTATAAAAAATAAAGAATAATCGTCATTACAACTAAAGCTGGTGCCCAGCACAGCTGCAGTGTTACCTCGCTGCACGGCTACTGCAATCCGCTGGGAAAGGAAAAAGGAGGAGCGGGGATCATCCGTTTCCTGTTTGAGACGGTTGCCTTAAATGACAGAAAAAGGCTTTTGGTGTGATATCTACTCTTTTTAGCTCCAATTGAGACTTATTTGAGCGTTTTGTGGGAAAACAGCCTGAAATCGCTCATTCTTGGCAAAATGGGCACTTTAGCTTCCTTTTCAACATTATGGAAATGTTTCTACTCCTTAAATAACTTTTGCTAAGAAATCTCCCCTTTTTTTAATCTATTTTGGTCAAATTGATATGTTTTTGAGCATTTTGTGGAAAAACCGCTGAAAACATGCCCATTAGTTCCCTTTACAACATTATGGCTACTTTTTAAATGACAGTAAACGGCTTTTGGTCAGAAATTTCCCTATTAACCGTAAGAAGCTCTATTTTGCTCCAATTGGGACGTTTTTAGCATTTTGAAGAGAAACTATCTGAAATCCCTCATTTTGTCAAAATGGGCACATTAGTTTCCGTATCAACATTATTGAACTTGTCTATACTTTAAATTACAGAAAACCACTTTTGGTGACCCAAAGACCCACTATTTTGCTCCAATTGGGAGATTTTTGAGCGTTTTGAGGTCATTCTTGTCTTGAAGAAATCTCCCTTTTTAACAGCATTTTGTGAAAAAAGGTCTGAAATCGCTCATTCCTATCAAAATGAACATATTAGTTTCCTTTTCAACATTATGGAACTGTTTCTACTCTTTAAATATCAAAAATGGCTTTTGGTCAGAAATCTCCCTTTTTTTAACCGATCTTTTGAGAAGTTTTTGATCATTAAGCTCGAGTGGATTTTTTTGGGCGTTTTGAGAAAAAACGGTGTGACCGCTAATTTTTTGGAAGATTAGTTTTCTTTTCAACATGGAACTGTTTGTACTCTTTAAATGACAGAAAACTGCTATTGATGAGAAATCTACCCTTTTTAACTATTTTGCTCCAAATGAGACATTTTTGAGAATTTTGAGGAAAAACCGTATGAAATCGCTCATTCTTAACAAAACATTATGAAGCCGTATGAAATCGCTCATTCTTAACAAAACATTATGAAGCCATTTCTACACTTTAAATGAGAAATCTCCAGAAAACGCCACCAAACAAAAGCCACGAAACAAAAGCCACGAAAGAAAAACAAAATAAAAGCCACCAAACAAAAGCCACGAAATAAAAGCCACGAAACAAAAGCCATAAACAAAAGTAACGAAACAAAAGCCACGAAACAAAAGCCATGAAACAAAAGCCACGAAAAAAGCCACCAAACAAAAACCACCAAACAAAAGCCACCAAACAAAAACACCAAACAAAAGCCACCAAACAAAAGCCACCAAACAAAAGCCACCAAACAAAAGCCAACAAACAAAAGCCACCAAACAAAAACACCAAACAAAAGCCACCAAACAAAAGCCACCAAACAAAAGCCACCAAACAAAAGCCACCATATAAAAGCCAACAAACAAAAGCCACCAAACAAAAGCCACCAA
This sequence comes from Cladorhizidae sp. MBARI D1340-BT2, assembly GCA_028752905.1. Classification (NCBI taxonomy): domain Eukaryota; kingdom Metazoa; phylum Porifera; class Demospongiae; order Poecilosclerida; family Cladorhizidae; species Cladorhizidae sp. MBARI D1340-BT2. The sequence goes on along the minus strand of JAQNBH010000017.1, from coordinate 26,565,888 downwards.
ACAAAAGCCAGCAAACAAAAGCCACCAAACAAAAGCCACCAAACAAAAGCCACCAAACAAAAGCCACCAAACAAAAACCACCAAACAAAAGACACGAAACAAAAGCCACAAAGAAAAGCCATGAAACAAAATCGACAAAACAAAAGCCACGAAATAAAATCCACGAAACAAAAGCCACGAAACAAAAGTCACCAAACAAAAACCACCAAACAAAAGCCACGAAACAAAAGCCACGAAAGAAAAGCCACGAAACAAAAGCCACTGTCCAAAGCCACTCTATATCCAAAGCCACTCTATGTCCAAAGCCACTGTCCAAAGCCACTGTCCAAAGCCACTGTCCAAAGCCACTCTATGTCCAAAGCCACTGTCCAAAGCCACTGTCCAAAGCCAATGTCCAAAGCCACTCTATGTCCAAAGCCACTGTCCAAAGCCACTGTCCAAAGGCACTGTCCAAAGCCACTCTATGTCCAAAGCCACTGTCCAAAGCCACTCTCCAAAGCCACTGTCCAAAGCCACTCTCCAAAGCCACTGTCCAAAGCCATTCTATGTCCAAAACCACTGTCCAAAGCCACTCTCCAAAGCCACTGTCCAAAGCCACTCTATGTCCAAAGCCACTGTCCAAAGCCACTCTCCAAAGCCACTGTCCAAAGCCACTCTATGTCCTAAGCCACTGTCCGAAGCCACTCTCCAAAGCCACTGTCCAAAGCCACTCTATGTCCAAAGCCTCTCTATGTCCAAAGCCACTGTCCAAAGCCACTCTACAAAGCCACTGTCGAAAGTCACACTATGTCCAAAGCCACTGTCCAAAGCCACTCTCCAAAGCCACTCTCCAAAGCCACTCTATGTCCAAAGCCACTGTTCAAAGCCACTTTCCAAATCCACTCTCTAAAGCTACTCTATGTCCAAAGCCACTGTCCAAAGCTACTCTACTAAAGCCACTGTCCAAAGCCACTCTATGTCCAAAGCCACTGTCCAAAGCCACTCTCCAAAGCCACTCTCTAAAGGCACTCTATGTCCAAAGCCACTGTCCAAAGCCACTGTCCAAAGCCACTATCCAAAGCCACTCTATGTCCAAACCACTGTCCAAAGACTCTCCAAAGCCACTCTCCAAAGCCACTCTATGTCCAAAGCCACTGTCCAAAGCCACTGTCCAAAGCTATTCTCCAAAGCCACTCTATGTCCAAAGCCACTGTCCAAAGCCACTGTCCAAAGCCACTCTCCAAAGCCACTCTATGTCCAAAGCCACTGTCCAAAGCCACTGTCCAAAGCCACTGTCCAAAGCCACTCTATGTCCAAAGCCACTGTCCAAAGCCACTGTCCAAAGGCACTGTCCAAAGCCACTCTATGTCCAAAGCCACTGTCCAAAGCCACTCTCCAAAGCCACTGTCCAAAGCCACTCTATGTCCAAAACCACTGTCCAAAGCCACTCTCCAAAGCCACTGTCCAAAGCCACTCTATGTCCAAAGCCACTGTCCAAAGCCACTCTCCAAAGCCACTCTATGTCCAAAGCCACTGTCCGAAGCCACTCTCCAAAGCCACTGTCCAAAGCCACTCTATGTCCAAAGCCACTGTCCCAAGCCACTCTACAAAGCCACTCTCGAAAGTTACACTATGTCCAAAGCCACTGTCCAAAGCCACTCTATGTCCAAAGCCACTGTCCAAAGCCACTGTCCAAAGCCACTCTCCAAAGCCACTCTATGTCCAAAGCCACTATCCAAAGCCACTCTCCAAAGCCACTCTCCAAAGCCACTCTATGTCCAAAGCCACTGTCCAAAGCCACTCTTCAAAGCCACTCTCCAAAGCCACTCTATGTCCCAAGCCACTGTCCAAAGCCACTGTCCAAAGCCACTCTACAAAGCCACTCAATCTCCAAAGCCACTGTCCAAAGACACTCTCCAAAGCCACTCTCCAAAGCCACTCTATGTCAAAAGCCACTGTCCAAAGCAACTGTCGAAAGCCACAGTCTAAAGCCACTGTATGTCCAAAGCCACTGTCCAAAGCCACTGTCGAAAGCCACTGTCCAAAGCCACTCTATGTCCAAAGCCACTGTCCAAAGCCACTCTATGTCCAAAGCCACTGTCCAAAGCCACTGTCCAAAGCCACTGTCCAAAGCCACTCTATGTCAAAGCCACTGTCCCAAGCCACTCTCCAAAACCACTGTCCAAAGCCACTCAATGTCCAAAGCCACTGTCCAAAGCCACTCTATGTCCAAAGTCACTGTGCAAAGCCACTCTCCAAAGCCACTGTCCAAAGCCACTCTATGTCCAAAGCCACTGTCCAAAGCCAGTGTCCAAAGCCACTCTCCAAAGCCACTCTATGTCCAAAGCCACTGTCCAAAGCCACTCTCTAAAGCCACTCTCCATAGCCACTCTATGTCCAAAGCCACTGTCCAAACACACTGTCCAAAGCCACTCTCCAAAGCCACTCTATGTCCAAAGCCACTGTCCAAAGCCACTCTCCAAAGCCACTCTCCAAAGCCACTCAATATCCAAAGCCACTGTACAATGCCACTGTCCAAAGCCACTCTCCAAAGCCACTCTATGTCCAAAGCCACTGTCCAAAGCCACTGTCCAAAGCCATTCTCCAAAGCCACTCTATGTCCAAAGCCACTGTCCAAAGCCACTCTCCAAAGCCACTGTCCAAAGCCACTGTATGTCCAAAGTCACTGTATGTCCAAAGCCACTGTATGTCCAAATCCACTGTCCAAAGCCACTGTATTTCCAAAGCCACTGTCCAAAGCCACTGTATGGACAGTGGCTTTGGACATAGAGTGGCTTTGGAGAGTGGCTTTGGACAGTGGCTTTGGACAGTGGCTTTGGACATAGAGTGGCTTTGGAGAATAGCTTTGGACAGTGGCTTTGGACAGTGGCTTTGGACATAGAGTGGCTTTGGAGAGTGGCTTTGGAGAGTCTTTGGACAGTGGTTTGGACATAGAGTGGCTTTGGATAGTGGCTTTGGACAGTGGCTTTGGACAGTGGCTTTGGACATAGAGTGCCTTTGGAGAGTGGCTTTGGAGAGTGGCTTTGGACAGTGGCTTTGGACATAGAGTGGCTTTGGACAGTGGCTTTAGTAGAGTAGCTTTGGACAGTGGCTTTGGACATAGAGTAGCTTTAGAGAGTGGATTTGGACAGTGGCTTTGGACAGTGGCTTTGGACATAGAGTGGCTTTGGAGAGTGGCTTTGGAGAGTGGCTTTGGACAGTGGCTTTGGACATAGTGTGACTTTCGACAGTGGCTTTGTAGAGTGGCTTTGGACAGTGGCTTTGGACATAGAGAGGCTTTGGACATAGAGTGGCTTTGGACAGTGGCTTTGGAGAGTGGCTTCGGACAGTGGCTTAGGACATAGAGTGGCTTTGGACAGTGGCTTTGGAGAGTGGCTTTGGACAGTGGCTTTGGACATAGAGTGGCTTTGGACAGTGGCTTTGGAGAGTGGCTTTGGACAGTGGTTTTGGACATAGAATGGCTTTGGACAGTGGCTTTGGAGAGTGGCTTTGGACAGTGGCTTTGGAGAGTGGCTTTGGACAGTGGCTTTGGACATAGAGTGGCTTTGGACAGTGCCTTTGGACAGTGGCTTTGGACAGTGGCTTTGGACATAGAGTGGCTTTGGACATTGGCTTTGGACAGTGGCTTTGGACAGTGGCTTTGGACATAGAGTGGCTTTGGACAGTGGCTTTGGACAGTGGCTTTGGACAGTGGCTTTGGACATAGAGTGGCTTTGGATATAGAGTGGCTTTGGACAGTGGCTTTTGTTTCGTGGCTTTTCTTTCGTGGCTTTTGTTTCGTGGCTTTTGTTTGGTGGTTTTTGTTTGGTGACTTTTGTTTCGTGGCTTTTGTTTCGTGGATTTTATTTCGTGGCTTTGGTTTTGTCGATTTTGTTTCATGCCTTTTCTTTGTGGCTTTTGTTTCGTGTCTTTTGTTTGGTGGTTTTTGTTTGGTGGCTTTTGTTTGGTGGCTTTTGTTTGGTGGCTTTTGTTTGGTGGCTTTTGTTTGCTGGCTTTTGTTTGGTGGCTTTTGTTTGGTGGCTTTTGTTTGTTGGCTTTTATATGGTGGCTTTTGTTTGGTGGCTTTTGTTTGGTGGCTTTTGTTTGGTGGCTTTTGTTTGGTGTTTTTGTTTGGTGGCTTTTGTTTGTTGGCTTTTGTTTGGTGGCTTTTGTTTGGTGGCTTTTGTTTGGTGGCTTTTGTTTGGTGTTTTTGTTTGGTGGCTTTTGTTTGGTGGTTTTTGTTTGGTGGCTTTTTTCGTGGCTTTTGTTTCATGGCTTTTGTTTCGTGGCTTTTGTTTCGTTACTTTTGTTTATGGCTTTTGTTTCGTGGCTTTTATTTCGTGGCTTTTGTTTGGTGGCTTTTATTTTGTTTTTCTTTCGTGGCTTTTGTTTCGTGGCTTTTGTTTGGTGGCGTTTTCTGGAGATTTCTCATTTAAAGTGTAGAAATGGCTTCATAATGTTTTGTTAAGAATGAGCGATTTCATACGGCTTCATAATGTTTTGTTAAGAATGAGCGATTTCATACGGTTTTTCCTCAAATTTCTCAAAAATGTCTCATTTGGAGCAAAATAGTTAAAAAGGGTAGATTTCTCATCAATAGCAGTTTTCTGTCATTTAAAGAGTACAAACAGTTCCATGTTGAAAAGAAAACTAATCTTCCAAAAAATTAGCGGTCACACCGTTTTTTTCTCAAAACGCCCCAAAAAAATCCACTCGAGCTTAATGATCAAAAACTTCTCAAAAGATCGGTTAAAAAAAGGGAGATTTCTGACCAAAAGCCATTTTTGGCATTTAAAGAGTAGAAACAGTTCCATAATGTTGAAAAGGAAACTAATATGTCCATTTTGATAGGAATGAGCGATTTCAGACCTTTTTTCACAAAATGCTGTTAAAAAGGGGAGATTTCTTCAAGACAAGAATGACCTCAAAACGCTCAAAAAATCTCCCAATTGGAGCAAAATAGTGGGTCTTTGGGCACCAAAAGTGGTTTTCTGTAATTTAAAGTATAGACAAGTTCAATAATGTTGATACGGAAACTAATGTGCCCATTTTGACAAAATGAGGGATTTCAGATAGTTTCTCTTCAAAATGCTAAAAACGTCCCAATTGGAGCAAAATAGAGCTTCTTACGGTTAATTGGGAAATTTCTGACCAAAAGCCGTTTTCTGTCATTTAAAAAGTAGCCATAATGTTGTAAAGGAAACTAATGGGCATGTTTTCAGCGGTTTTTCCACAAAATGCTCAAAAACATATCAATTTGACCAAAATAGATTAAAAAAAGGGGAGATTTCTTAGCAAAAGTCATTTAAAGAGTAGAAACATTTCCATAATGTTGAAAAGGAAGCTAAAGTGCCCATTTTGCCAAGAATGAGCGATTTCAGACTGTTTTCCCTCAAAACGCTCAAATAAGTCTCAATTGGAGCTAAAAAGGGTAGATATCACACCAAAAGCCTTTTTCTGTCATTTATTAAAGAATGGAAACAGTTCCATAATATTGAACCGGAAACTAATGTGACCATTTTAACAAGAATGAGCGATTTCGACAAATATTTCCCAATAGAGCAAAATGGAGCTTTTTTGGTTAAAAAGGGGAGATTTCTCTTTAAGTGTAGAAAAGTTCAATAATGTTGAAAATGAAACGAATTGCCCATTTTGACAGGAAAGAGTGATTTCCGAATTTTTCAGCAAAATAGAGCTTTCGTTTAAAAGAGGAGATTTCTGACTAAAATCCCTGTTTCTGTCATTTAAAGAGTAGAAATAGCTCCATAATGTTGTAAAGGAAACTAATGCACCTATTTTGTTAAGAATGAGCGTTTTTTAACCGTTTTTCCTCTATTCGAGCAAATTAGAGTTTTTTTCAGTTAAAAAGGTTAGAAAAAGTCATTTAATGAGTAGAAACAGTTCCATAATGTTGAAAAGGAACTAATGTGACCATTTTGACAAGAATGAGCTTAAATACGCTCAAAACTTTCCAATTGGAGCAAACTATAGCTTCGTTTGGTTACAAAGGGGAGAAACAGTTCCATAATATTGAATAAGAAGCCATTTTGACATGAATGAGCGATTTCAGAGTTTTTCCTCAAAACGCTCAAAAACGTCCCGATAGGAGCAAATTAGGGTTAAGGGGGAAAGAAGGCTGCGTATCGCGTAGTCTCATATAAAGCACCATATCTTTACTCGCATTCACTCTAGTCTCCCGATTTATATATCACATTATAGCTTGCAGTCTGTGCTTTCTAATGGTAGGTCTCATTTGTTATTTTGTTTCGCCACAAAAAATTCCTAGCTCATTATAGGCTCTTCCAGTACGGACCGTAAGCCGTTAAGTAAACCACGTTGCAGTAACGACCTTTGCGAGGCTCTTATTCGGTCTATTAGTCAATCATAATGAGCACTACAAACTGCGCGTCTTGAAATTTTGAAAAAAAGTTTTTTTGTTGCATTTTCTGAACATAGCTTTATGACATCACTTTACATTTTCATCTATAGGTCTTTTTTAGTAATCCTATCAAACAAAAACCCTCGCGCAAGTTGTAGAATATAAAATTTGCTTTCAAATGATATATTTTTTTTAAATGAAAGGATAAAAAATATTCAAGTTATCATTTGAACGGTTTTTCAAAAATCACTTCAGAGATATTGAGCCTTGAAGTCCAAGCAGTTTGTAATCACATCCCAGCTGCCAGAAACACACCCTGCTTCACCAGAATACACCCCCTCATTACTAGAATTGTGTGTGTACAAACAAAATGTTGAAAGCAACCAATTGACTTTTCAGTCCTTTATTTTTTCAACAACAGCAGTATCCTACATCCTAACTACAACCTGAAAACCAACAATATATACATAATTATATATATATACATACACATAAATTAAAGACGCATCAGACTTATGTTGCCTTGCTAATATTGAATTAGCAAACATAAACACGTCATCATTTGCAGGGCTCCCATGCCCAGGTCCATCCATCCATCGTCACCTTCCACACATGTCTTCCGACACCCTCCAGTAATCCCTGAAAAAAATAGAACACAAACAAGTCATCCTCCACTAATTCCTAAGCTTGACAAAAATACACATAAACAAAAGTATATATCTTCCAGTAATCTCTGTTTGAAAACTGTTTGACAATAGACAGCAAAAGACACAAACAGAATAAAAATGTTACAGGTCCCCCATGCCAGGACCATACAATGCTCCGCCCTCCATTGAACTCTGCTGCCTCTCGACGGCAAGCCTGACACTTGTTGCACTCATATGTTCTCTCTTACCCACTCTACTCCACACAACTGAATTAAACTCTCATTTTGGTTCTGTGTATAACCACCTAAACATTTGCACAAAAGATCCTCAGACATTAATTTATCAAATACCTCCTAACATACATAGCCTTGTCCAGAGGAATCATAGGCATATGGGTACTGGTGGTACCTCACCTTTAGCACAAGCTGGATTAAACTTACACCAACTCAAAACTCCTGTAGGACAATACTCGTGTTGGGATGTTCCATAGTTGACTAAGAGTGATAAAAAATCGCTTTCACATCGCAAATCATCCCCTCTAGGTTATCCTCATTATTTCTAATTGCTCCCCTATAGTAGGTTTGGATTTTTTAACTATAGACACACGACTAACCCCCCTAGCACCACCCAAAGACACTAGGACCGTAAGGCTAGACTTCCAACAACCGTTTATGTGCATTTGTATAGCCATCACTAATTAATGTGTGTGTACCTAAGCTTCAGTCTCTCCACTGAACGCTAAAACAGTTTTTGTGTTCCTACAACTTCCATAGAACCCAAAGAGCCTTCAAAATTGGCTTCACAATTTATCTTGTGACCCTCAAACCATTCTGTGTAACTTGCTTCAGTTTCATCTTCAGGTCTTCGCGCACAAGCTTGACAAAACTTAGACATAAGATAATAATCTAAAACTTCTCCAGTGTCACAAGACATCACCGCAACCAAGCCATAATTTGATTTGTGGCCCTGTCTAAGCCATGTGCCGTCAACAGTAATACTAACATCAATGATGTCTTCATGCCTAACCCTATAAAAATCATGTAACCTATGAGCAGCATCCAGCATCCAACATAATACTCTGTTACTGCATTTGCGTCACTCCCTATTGACCTAGTATATATTTTAAAAACAAGTGGAACTAAGAGGGGGCAACATATCCATGACTGCAGTGATGTCTTCCAGACCAGAATGACTAATTCCAGCAATGCGAGCACCCAGTACTGACTGGATGTTCAAAGAATGCTTCTACAGATACAGGGTTTGAGATGACTTGAGTGTTGTTACTACAATTTGAACAAATAAGTAAACCATGCCTGCCCTACGGGCTTCAGTTGCAAGGGAGCTCAGTTACCAACTTATTACACCTTTCAATGACCTCTCTAAGCTTATCTAAGTTTATTATACGAATACCCTTACCTAGTTCTCCAACACCACCCGAGTCCAAAGAGGTAGAGCCAGTAGATCCAGTAGCAACAGCCACAGAAGCAGCTGAACAATCCATGAGAGCCAACTTCTTCCTGGTCATAGTCACTGGTCATGGTCACCAATGGAACTGGCCTCTCTTCAGACATTTGCAATTGATTGCAAGGTAAGTGAAGGTTCACAGAAGGCGCTACCCCACCCACAGGATCCAAGAGACTCACTAACAAAGGAAGGAAACAGCTAGTAACTTTTTAGTATTGAGATAAACATTAAAACTTGCCTTGCGCGGCTACTGTGACAGGCTCAACAACAGCCGCCTGTAGGGCTTTCTTCTTCTTGTCGTCACTCTTCTTGAATCCTTGGCCTTTCTGTTTAAAATGCTTCTCTGTTCTCTTCCCCATAACTCAACAGTGTAAAAGTTTCAAGTGAACCTTGACCTAAAAAACGTGCTCGTCTTAGCGGTTGCGCACTACCCCCCCACATAGCCAATTCATTGCGCAAACGACTGGTAAGGGTCTCCATGAAATTGGCAACATTTTGATATATAAAAACTGTATTTTGGGTAGGCGATCATCGCCGACCGCCCGATTGTAGCCAGGTAAGACTGGGAGAGAACCTCTTCCAATGTGAAGTGAAATGAAATGAAATGGAATAATAAAGCACTGTATAAAAATGGCTATATCTTCTGATGCAAGTATTCACTTGCTCTGAAACTTGAAACTCAAACTCCAGACATATTATGAACCCTTTTGGGCCCATAAAAAAAATTTTGAAAAAATATGTGTTTTCAGCCCTCTTCCCCCCTTAAAACGTGAAGAATTCAGACCAAAATCCGTTTTCTATTATTTAAAGAGTAGAAACAGCTCCACAATGTTGAAAAGTAAACTAATGTGCCCACTTTGACAAGAATGAGCGATTTCAGACTGTTTATCCTAAAAACATTCAAAAACTATGCAACCTGGTAGAAATGACAGAAAAAGGGATTTTAGTCAGAAATCTCCCCTTTTAAACGAAAGCTCTATTTTGCTAAAAAATTCGGAAATCACTCATTCCTGTCAAAATGGGCAATTAGTTTCATTTTCAACATTATTGAACTTTTCTACACTTAAAGAGAAATCTCCCCTTTTTAACCAAAAAAGCTCCATTTTGCTCTATTGGGAAATATTTGTCGAAATCGCTCATTCTTGTTAAAATGGTCACATTAGTTTCCGATTCAATATTATGGAACTGTTTCTATTCTTTAATATATATATATATAAACAGAATAACAAACAAACATTAACAAACAACAACAAACAAACATTAAAACAAAAAATCTTAATACACTACTTATAAAAAATAAAAAATAATCGTCATTACAACTAAAGCTGGTGCCCAGCACAGCTGCAGTGTTACCTCGCTGCACGGCTACTGCAATCCGCTGGGAAAGGAAAAAGGAGGAGCGGGGATCATCCGTTTCCTGTTTGAGACGGTTGCCTTAAATGACAGAAAAAGGCTTTTGGTGTGATATCTACTCTTTTTAGCTCCAATTGAGACTTATTTGAGCGTTTTGTGGGAAAACAGCCTGAAATCGCTCATTCTTGGCAAAATGGGCACTTTAGCTTCCTTTTCAACATTATGGAAATGTTTCTACTCCTTAAATAACTTTTGCTAAGAAATCTCCCCTTTTTTTAATCTATTTTGGTCAAATTGATATGTTTTTGAGCATTTTGTGGAAAAACCGCTGAAAATATGCCCATTAGTTTCCTTTACAACATTATGGCTACTTTTTAAATGACAGAAAACGGCTTTTGGTCAGAAATTTCCCTATTAACCGTAAGAAGCTCTATTTTGCTCCAATTGGGACGTTTTTAGCATTTTGAAGAGAAACTATCTGAAATCCCTCATTTTGTCAAAACGGGCACATTAGTTTCCGTATCAACATTATTGAACTTGTCTCTACTTTAAATTACAGAAAACCACTTTTGGTGACCCAAAGACCCACTATTTTGCTCCAATTGGGAGATTTTTGAGTGTTTTGAGGTCATTCTTGTCTTGAAGAAATCTCCCTTTTTAACAGCATTTTGTGAAAAAAGGTCTGAAATCGCTCATTCCTATCAAAATGAACATATTAGTTTCCTTTTCAACATTATGGAACTGTTTCTACTCTTTAAATGCCAAAAATGGCTTTTGGTCAGAAATCTCCCTTTTTTTAACCGATCTTTTGAGAAGTTTTTGATCATTAAGCTCGAGTGGATTTTTTTGGGCGTTTTGAGAAAAAACGGTGTGACCGCTAATTTTTTGGAAGATTAGTTTTCTTTTCAACATGGAACTGTTTGTACTCTTTAAATGACAGAAAACTGCTATTGATGAGAAATCTACCCTTTTTAACTATTTTGCTCCAAATGAGACATTTTTGAGAATTTTGAGGAAAAACCGTATGAAATCGCTCATTCTTAACAAAACATTATGAAGCCGTATGAAATCGCTCATTCTTAACAAAACATTATGAAGCTATTTCTACACTTTAAATGAGAAATCTCCAGAAAACGCCACCAAACAAAAGCCACGAAACAAAAGCCACGAAAGAAAAACAAAATAAAAGCCACCAAACAAAAGCCACGAAATAAAAGCCACGAAACAAAAGCCATAAACAAAAGTAACGAAACAAAAGCCACGAAACAAAAGCCATGAAACAAAAGCCACGAAAAAAGCCACCAAACAAAAACCACCAAACAAAAGCCACCAAACAAAAACACCAAACAAAAGCCACCAAACAAAAGCCACCAAACAAAAGCCACCAAACAAAAGCCAACAAACAAAAGCCACCAAACAAAAACACCAAACAAAAGCCACCAAACAAAAGCCACCAAACAAAAGCCACCAAACAAAAGCCACCATATAAAAGCCAACAAACAAAAGCCACCAAACAAAAGCCACCAAATAAAAGCCAGCAAACAAAAGCCACCAAACAAAAGCCACCAAACAAAAGCCACCAAACAAAAGCCACCAAACAAAAACCACCAAACAAAAGACACGAAACAAAAGCCACAAAGAAAAGCCATGAAACAAAATCGACAAAACAAAAGCCACGAAATAAAATCCACGAAACAAAAGCCACGAAACAAAAGTCACCAAACAAAAACCACCAAACAAAAGCCACGAAACAAAAGCCACGAAAGAAAAGCCACGAAACAAAAGCCACTGTCCAAAGCCACTCTATATCCAAAGCCACTCTATGTCCAAAGCCACTGTCCAAAGCCACTGTCCAAAGCCACTGTCCAAAGCCACTCTATGTCCAAAGCCACTGTCCAAAGCCACTGTCCAAAGCCAATGTCCAAAGCCACTCTATGTCCAAAGCCACTGTCCAAAGCCACTGTCCAAAGGCACTGTCCAAAGCCACTCTATGTCCAAAGCCACTGTCCAAAGCCACTCTCCAAAGCCACTGTCCAAAGCCACTCTCCAAAGCCACTGTCCAAAGCCATTCTATGTCCAAAACCACTGTCCAAAGCCACTCTCCAAAGCCACTGTCCAAAGCCACTCTATGTCCAAAGCCACTGTCCAAAGCCACTCTCCAAAGCCACTGTCCAAAGCCACTCTATGTCCTAAGCCACTGTCCGAAGCCACTCTCCAAAGCCACTGTCCAAAGCCACTCTATGTCCAAAGCCTCTCTATGTCCAAAGCCACTGTCCAAAGCCACTCTACAAAGCCACTGTCGAAAGTCACACTATGTCCAAAGCCACTGTCCAAAGCCACTCTCCAAAGCCACTCTCCAAAGCCACTCTATGTCCAAAGCCACTGTCCAAAGCCACTGTCCAAATCCACTCTCTAAAGCTACTCTATGTCCAAAGCCACTGTCCAAAGCCACTCTCCTAAAGCCACTGTCCAAAGCCACTCTATGTCCAAAGCCACTGTCCAAAGCCACTCTCCAAAGCCACTCTCCAAAGGCACTCTATGTCCAAAGCCACTGTCCAAAGCCACTGTCCAAAGCCACTATCCAAAGCCACTCTATGTCCAAACCACTGTCCAAAGACTCTCCAAAGCCACTCTCCAAAGCCACTCTATGTCCAAAGCCACTGTCCAAAGCCACTGTCCAAAGCTATTCTCCAAAGCCACTCTATGTCCAAAGCCACTGTCCAAAGCCACTGTCCAAAGCCACTCTCCAAAGCCACTCTATGTCCAAAGCCACTGTCCAAAGCCACTGTCCAAAGCCACTGTCCAAAGCCACTGTATGTCCAAAGTCACTGTATGTCAAAAGCCACTGTATGTCCAAATCCACTGTCCAAAGCCACTGTATTTCCAAAGCCACTGTCCAAAGCCACTGTATGTCCAAAGCCACTGTATGTCCAAAGCCACTATACAAAGCCACTGTATGTCCAAAGCCACTGTATGTCCAAAGGCACTGTCCAAAGCCACTGTATGTCCAAAGCCACTGTATGTCCAAAGCCACTGTCTAAAGCCACTGTATGTCCAAAGCCACTGTCCAAAGCCACTGTATGTCCAAAGCCACTGTATGTCCAAAGCCACTGTCCAAAGCCACTGTATGTCCAAAGCCACTGTATGTCCAAAGCCACTGTATGTCCAAAGCCACGGTATGTCCAAAGCCACTGTCCAAAGCCACCGTATGTCCAAATTTAGTGGCTTTGTTTGTTGGCCATGTTTATTGGTTTGTTTGGTGGCTTTGTTTAGTGGCCTTGTTTGGTGGCCATGTTTAGTGGCTTTGTTTAGTGGCCAAGTTTAGTGTCTTTGTTTAGTGGCCTTGTTTAGTGGCCTTGTTTAGTGGCCTTGTTTAGTGTCTTTGTTTAGTGGCCTAGTTATTGGCTTTGTTTGGTGGCCTCGTTTAGTGGCCTTGTTTAGTGGCCTTGTTTAGTTGCTTTGTTTAGTGTCCTTGTATATGGCTTTGTTTGGTGGCCTTGTTTAGTGGCTTAGTGGCTTTGTTTAGTGGCTTTGTTCAGTGGCCTTGTTAATGGCTTTGTTTATTTGCTTTGTTCAGTTTCTTTGTTCAGTGGCTTTTTTTAGTGGCTTTGTTTAGTGTCCTTGTTAATGGCTTTGTTTGGTGACCTTGTTTAGTGGCTTAGTGGCTTTGTTTATTGGCTTTGTTTAGTGGCTTTGTTCAGTGGCTTTGTTTAGTGTAGTGGCTTTGTTTAGTGGCTATGTATAGTGGCTCTCACTGGGATCTTTTGCCGGTCATATACTATGAGACGTTCAGCCAGTCTCATATACTCCGAGTCCCAGTCACATTGTGATCTTATTCAGCCAGTCATATACTATGAGACCTTCTTCAGCCAGTTCTTATTCCGCCAGTCATATACTCTGGGTCTCATTCATATACTCTCGCTGGGATCTTCTTCAGCCAGTCATATACTCTACTAATTAAGAGCAAAATATAGCTTCTTTCACAAAGGGGAGAAAGAGTTCTCTAATATTGAAAAGGAAGCGAATGTGCCCATTATTTCCAGATTGAACGATTTCAGAGTTTTTCCTCAAAACGCTCAAAAACGTCCCGGATTGGAGCATAATAGGGTTAAAAAGGAGAGAATTCAGACAAAAAGCCGTTTACTGTTATTTAAAGAGTAGAAAAGGTTCCATAATTTTGAAAAGTAAACTAATTTGTCAATTTTAACAAGAATGACCGAGCGATTTTAGCTTCTTTGGTTAAAAAGGGTAAATTTCCCACCAAAAGCCTTTTTCTGTCATTTAAATAAAGTAAAGAAGCAGTTTCATGTTTAAAAGAAAACTAATGTGCCCATTTTGATGAGAATGAGCAATTTCACACTTTTTCCTCAAAACGCTCAAAAACGTCCTAATTGGAACAAAATATTCATAAAGTGGAGAAATAATGTTCAAAACGAAGCTAATGTGCTATTTTGATAAGAATGAGCGATTTCATTCTGTTTTTCATAAAAAGCTCAAAAACGATCCAATAAAAAAGGGAGATTTCTCATTTAAAGTGTAGAAATGGCTTCATAATGTTGTAATGCAACATGTTTTGTTAAGAATGAGCGATTTCATACGGTTTTTCCTCAAAATTCTCAAAAATGTCTCATTTGGAGCAAAATAGTTAAAAAGGGTAGATTTCTCATCAATAGCAGTTTTCTGTCATTTAAAGAGTACAAACAGTTCCATGTTGAAAAGAAAACTAATCTTCCAAAAAATTAGCGGTCACACCGTTTTTTCTCAAAACGCCCCAAAAAATCCACTCGAGCTTAATGATCAAAAACTTCTCAAAAGATCGGTTAAAAAAAGGGAGATTTCTGACCAAAAGCCATTTTTGGCATTTAAAGAGTAGAAACAGTTCCATAATGTTGAAAAGGAAACTAATATGTCCATTTTGATAGGAATGAGCGATTTCAGACCTTTTTTCACAAAATGCTGTTAAAAAGGGGAGATTTCTTCAAGACAAGAATGACCTCAAAACGCTCAAAAAATCTCCCAATTGGAGCAAAATAGTGGGTCTTTGGGCACCAAAAGTGGTTTTCTGTAATTTAAAGTATAGACAAGTTCAATAATGTTGATACGGAAACTAATGTGCCCATTTTGACAAAATGAGGGATTTCAGATAGTTTCTCTTCAAAATGCTAAAAACGTCCCAATTGGAGCAAAATAGAGCTTCTTACGGTTAATAGGGAAATTTCTGACCAAAAGCCGTTTTCTGTCATTTAAAAAGTAGCCATAATGTTGTAAAGGAAACTAATGGGCATGTTTTCAGCGGTTTTTCCACAAAATGCTCAAAAACATATCAATTTGACCAAAATAGATTAAAAAAAGGGGAGATTTCTTAGCAAAAGTCATTTAAAGAGTAGAAACATTTCCATAATGTTGTAAAGGAAGCTAAAGTGCCCATTTTGCCAAGAATGAGCGATTTCAGACTGTTTTCCCTCAAAACGCTCAAATAAGTCTCAATTGGAGCTAAAAAGGGTAGATATCACACCAAAAGCCTTTTTCTGTCATTTAAAGAATGGAAACAGTTCCATAATATTGAACCGGAAACTAATGTGACCATTTTAACAAGAATGAGCGATTTCGACAAATATTTCCCAATAGAGCAAAATGGAGCTTTTTTGGTTAAAAAGGGGAGATTTCTCTTTAAGTGTAGAAAAGTTCAATAATGTTGAAAATGAAACTAATTGCCCATTTTGACACGAAAGAGTGATTTCCGAATTATTCAGCAAAATAGAGCTTTCGTTTAAAAGGGGAGATTTCTGACTAAAATCCCTGTTTCTGTCATTTAAAGAGTAGAAATAGCTCCATAATGTTGTAAAGGAAACTAATGCACCTATTTTGTTAAGAATGAGCGTTTTTTAACCGTTTTTCCTCTATTCGAGCAAATTAGAGTTTTTTTCAGTTAAAAAGGTTAGAAAAAGTCATTTAATGAGTAGAAACAGTTCCATAATGTTGAAAAGGAACTAATGTGACCATTTTGACAAGAATGAGCTTAAATACGCTCAAAACTTTCCAATTGGAGCAAACTATAGCTTCGTTTGGTTACAAAGGGGAGAAACAGTTCCATAATATTGAATAAGAAGCCATTTTGACATGAATGAGCGATTTCAGAGTTTTTCCTCAAAACGCTCAAAAACGTCCCGATAGGAGCAAATTAGGGTTAAAACGTGAAGAATTCAGACCAAAATCCGTTTTCTATTATTTAAAGAGTAGAAACAGCTCCACAATGTTGAAAAGTAAACTAATGTGCCCACTTTGACAAGAATGAGCGATTTCAGACTGTTTATCCTAAAAACATTCAAAAACTATGCAACCTGGTAGAAATGACAGAAAAAGGGATTTTAGTCAGAAATCTCCCCTTTTAAACGAAAGCTCTATTTTGCTAAAAAATTCGGAAATCACTCATTCCTGTCAAAATGGGCAATTAGTTTCATTTTCAACATTATTGAACTTTTCTACACTTAAAGAGAAATCTCCCCTTTTTAACCAAAAAAGCTCCATTTTGCTCTATTGGGAAATATTTGTCGAAATCGCTCATTCTTGTTAAAATGGTCACATTAGTTTCCGGTTCAATATTATGGAACTGTTTCTATTCTTTAATATATATATATATAAACAGAATAACAAACAAACATTAACAAACAACAACAAACAAACATTAAAACAAAAAATCTTAATACACTACTTATAAAAAATAAAAAATAATCGTCATTACAACTAAAGCTGGTGCCCAGCACAGCTGCAGTGTTACCTCGCTGCACGGCTACTGCAATCCGCTGGGAAAGGAAAAAGGAGGAGCGGGGATCATCCGTTTCCTGTTTGAGACGGTTGCCTTAAATGACAGAAAAAGGCTTTTGGTGTGATATCTACTCTTTTTAGCTCCAATTGAGACTTATTTGAGCGTTTTGTGGGAAAACAGCCTGAAATCGCTCATTCTTGGCAAAATGGGCACTTTAGCTTCCTTTTCAACATTATGGAAATGTTTCTACTCCTTAAATAACTTTTGCTAAGAAATCTCCCCTTTTTTAAATCTATTTTGGTCAAATTGATATGTTTTTGAGCATTTTGTGGAAAAACCGCTGAAAACATGCCCATTAGTTTCCTTTACAACATTATGGCTACTTTTTAAATGACAGAAAACGGCTTTTGGTCAGAAATTTCCCTATTAACCGTAAGAAGCTCTATTTTGCTCCAATTGGGACGTTTTTAGCATTTTGAAGAGAAACTATCTGAAATCCCTCATTTTGTCAAAATGGGCACATTAGTTTCCGTATCAACATTATTGAACTTGTCTCTACTTTAAATTACAGAAAACCACTTTTGGTGACCCAAAGACCCACTATTTTGCTCCAATTGGGAGATTTTTGAGCGTTTTGAGGTCATTCTTGACTTGAAGAAATCTCCCTTTTTAACAGCATTTTGTGAAAAAAGGTCTGAAATCGCTCATTCCTATCAAAATGAACATATTAGTTTCCTTTTCAACATTGTGGAACTGTTTCTACTCTTTAAATGCCAAAAATGGCTTTTGGTCAGAAATCTCCCTTTTTTTAACCGATCTTTTGAGAAGTTTTTGATCATTAAGCTGGAGTGGATTTTTTTGGGCGTTTTGAGAAAAAACGGTGTGACCGCTAATTTTTTTGAAGATTAGTTTTCTTTTCAACATGGAACTGTTTGTACTCTTTAAATGACAGAAAACTGCTATTGATGAGAAATCTACCCTTTTTAACTATTTTGCTCCAAATGAGACATTTTTGAGAATTTTGAGGAAAAACCGTATGAAATCGCTCATTCTTAACAAAACATTATGAAGCCGTATGAAATCGCTCATTCTTAACAAAACATTATGAAGCCATTTCTACACTTTAAATGAGAAATCTCCAGAAAACGCCACCAAACAAAAGCCACGAAACAAAAGCCACGAAAGAAAAACAAAATAAAAGCCACCAAACAAAAGCCACGAAATAAAAGCCACGAAACAAAAGCCATAAACAAAAGTAACGAAACAAAAGCCACGAAAGAAAAGCCATGAAAAAAGCCACCAAACAAAAACCACCAAACAAAAGCCACCAAACAAAAACACCAAACAAAAGCCACCAAACAAAAGCCACCAAACAAAAGCCACCAAACAAAAGCCAACAAACAAAAGCCACCAAACAAAAACACCAAACAAAAGCCACCAAACAAAAGCCACCAAACAAAAGCCACCAAACAAAAGCCACCATATAAAAGCCAACAAACATAAGCCACCAAACAAAAGCCACCAAACAAAAGCCAGCAAACAAAAGCCACCAAACAAAAGCCACCAAACAAAAGCCACCAAACAAAAGCCACCAAACAAAAACCACCAAACAAAAGACACGAAACAAAAGCCACAAAGAAAAGCCATGAAACAAAATCGACAAAACAAAAGCCACGAAATAAAATCCACGAAACAAAAGCCACGAAACAAAAGTCACCAAACAAAAACCACCAAACAAAAGCCACGAAACAAAAGCCACGAAAGAAAAGCCACGAAACAAAAGCCACTGTCCAAAGCCACTCTATATCCAAAGCCACTCTATGTCCAAAGCCACTGTCCAAAGCCACTGTCCAAAGCCACTGTCCAAAGCCACTCTATGTCCAAAGCCACTGTCCAAAGCCACTGTCCAAAGCCAATGTCCAAAGCCACTCTATGTCCAAAGCCACTGTCCAAAGCCACTGTCCAAAGGCACTGTCCAAAGCCACTCTATGTCCAAAGCCACTGTCCAAAGCCACTCTCCAAAGCCACTGTCCAAAGCCACTCTCCAAAGCCACTGTCCAAAGCCATTCTATGTCCAAAACCACTGTCCAAAGCCACTCTCCAAAGCCACTGTCCAAAGCCACTCTATGTCCAAAGCCACTGTCCAAAGCCACTCTCCAAAGCCACTGTCCAAAGCCACTCTATGTCCTAAGCCACTGTCCGAAGCCACTGTCCAAAGCCACTGTCCAAAGCCACTCTATGTCCAAAGCCTCTCTATGCCCAAAGCCACTGTCCAGAGCCACTCTACAAAGCCACTGTCGAAAGTCACACTATGTCCAAAGCCACTGTCCAAAGCCACTCTCCAAAGCCACTCTCCAAAGCCACTCTATGTCCACAGCCACTGTCCAAAGCCACTGTCCAAATCCACTCTCTAAAGCTACTCTATGTCCAAAGCCACTGTCCAAAGCCACTCTCCTAAAGCCACTGTCCAAAGCCACTCTATGTCCAAAGCCACTGTCCAAAGCCACTCTCCAAAGCCACTCTCCAAAGGCACTCTATGTCCAAAGCCACTGTCCAAAGCCACTGTCCAAAGCCACTATCCAAAGCCACTCTATGTCCAAACCACTGTCCAAAGACTCTCCAAAGCCACTCTCCAAAGCCACTCTATGTCCAAAGCCACTGTCCAAAGCCACTGTCCAAAGCTATTCTCCAAAGCCACTCTATGTCCAAAGCCACTGTCCAAAGCCACTGTCCAAAGCCACTCTCCAAAGCCACTCTATGTCCAAAGCCACTGTCCAAAGCCACTGTCCAAAGCCACTGTCCAAAGCCACTCTATGTCCAAAGCCACTGTCCAAAGCCACTGTCCAAAGGCACTGTCCAAAGCCACTCTATGTCCAAAGCCACTGTCCAAAGCCACTCTCCAAAGCCACTGTCCAAAGCCACTCTATGTCCAAAGCCACTGTCCAAAGCCACTCTCCAAAGCCACTCTATGTCCAAAGCCACTGTCCGAAGCCACTCTCCAAAGCCACTGTCCAAAGCCACTCTATGTCCAAAGCCACTGTCCCAAGCCACTCTACAAAGCCACTCTCGAAAGTCACACTATGTCCAAAGCCACTGTCCAAAGCCACTCTATGTCCAAAGCCACTGTCCAAAGCCACTGTCCAAAGCCACTCTCCAAAGCCACTCTATGTCCAAAGCCACTGTCCAAAGCCACTCTCCAAAGCCACTCTCCAAAGCCACTCTATGTCCAAAGCCACTGTCCAAAGCCACTCTTCAAAGCCACTCTCCAAAGCCACTCTATGTCCCAAGCCACTGTCCAAAGCCACTGTCCAAAGCCACTCTACAAAGCCACTCTATCTCCAAAGCCACTGTCCAAAGACACTCTCCAAAGCCACTCTCCAAAGCCACTCTATGTCAAAAGCCACTGTCCAAAGCAACTGTCGAAAGCCACTGTCTAAAGCCACTGTATGTCCAAAGCCACTGTCCAAAGCCACTGTCGAAAGCCACTGTCCAAAGCCACTCTATGTCCAAAGCCACTGTCCAAAGCCACTCTATGTCCAAAGCCACTGTCCAAAGCCACTGTCCAAAGCCACTGTCCAAAGCCACTCTATGTCAAAGCCACTGTCCCAAGCCACTCTCCAAAGCCACTGTCCAAAGCCACTCAATGTCCAAAGCCACTGTCCAAAGCCACTCTATGTCCAAAGTCACTGTGCAAAGCCACTCTCCAAAGCCACTGTCCAAAGCCACTCTATGTCCAAAGCCACTGTCCAAAGCCACTGTCCAAAGCCACTCTCCAAAGCCACTCTATGTCCAAAGCCACTGTCCAAAGCCACTCTCTAAAGCCACTCTCCATAGCCACTCTATGTCCAAAGCCACTGTCCAAACACACTGTCCAAAGCCACTCTCCAAAGCCACTCTATGTCCAAAGCCACTGTCCAAAGCCACTCTCCAAAGCCACTCTCCAAAGCCACTCAATATCCAAAGCCACTGTACAATGCCACTGTCCAAAGCCACTCTCCAAAGCCACTCTATGTCCAAAGCCACTGTCCAAAGCCACTATCCAAAGCCATTCTCCAAAGCCACTCTATGTCCAAAGCCACTGTCCAAAGCCACTCTCCAAAGCCACTGTCCAAAGCCACTGTATGTCCAAAGTCACTGTATGTCCAAAGCCACTGTATGTCCAAATCCACTGTCCAAAGCCACTGTATTTCCAAAGCCACTGTCCAAAGCCACTGTATGTCCAAAGCCACTGTATGTCCAAAGCCACTATACAAAGCCACTGTATGTCCAAAGCCACTGTATGTCCAAAGGCACTGTCCAAAGCCACTGTATGTCCAAAGCCACTGTATGTCCAAAGCCACTGTCTAAAGCCACTGTATGTCCAAAGCCACTGTCCAAAGCCACTGTATGTCTAAAGCCACTGTATGTCCAAAGCCACTGTCCAAAGCCACTGTATGTCCAAAGCCACTGTATGTCCAAAGCCACTGTCCAAAGCCACTGTATGTCCAAAGCCACTGTATGTCCAAAGCCACTGTCCAAAGCCACTGTATGTCCAAAGCCACTGTACAAAGCCACTGTCCAAATCCACTGTCCAAAGCCACTCTATGTCCAAATCCACTGTACAAAGCCACTGTCCAAAGCCACTGTCCAAAGCAATACTATGTCCAAAGCCACTGTCCAAAGCCACTGTCCAAAGCCACTGTCCAAAGCCACTCTATTTCCAAAGCCACTGCCCGAAGCCATTGTCCAAAGCCACTGTCCAAAGCCACTCTATGTCCAAAGCCACTGTCCAAAGCCACTCTCCAAAGCCACTGTCCAAAGCCACTGTATGTCCAATGCCACTGTATGTCCAAAGCTACTGTCCAAAGCCACTGTATGTCCAAAGCCACTGTATGTCCAAAGCCACTATCCAAAGCACCTGTATGTCCAAAGCCACTGTATATCCAAAGCCACTGTCCAAAGCCACTGTATGTCCAAAGCCACTGTATGTCCAAAGCCACTGTATAAAGCCACTGTATGTCCAAAGCCACTGTCCAAAGCCTCTGTATGTCCAAAGCCACTGTATGTCCAAAGCCACTGTCCATAGCCACTGTATGTCCAAAGCCACTGTATGTCCAAAGCCACTGTCCAAAGCAACTGTATGTCCAAAGCCACTGTATGTCCAAAGCCACTGTCCAAAACCACTCTATGTCCAAAGCCACTCTATGTCCAAAGCTACTGTATGTCCAAAGCCACTGTTCAAAGCCACTGTATGTCCAAAGCCACTGTATGTCCAAAGCCACTGTCCAAATCCACCGTATGTCCAAATCCACGGTATGTCCAAAGCCACTGTCCAAAGCCACCGTATGTCCAAAGCCACTGTATGTCCAAAGCCACTGTCCAAAGCCACTGTATGTCCAAAGCCACTGTATGTCCAAAGCCACTGTCCAAAGCCACTGTATGTCCAAAGCCACTGTATGTCCAAAGCCACTGTCCAAAGCCACTGTATGTCCAAAGCCACTGTATGTCCAAAGCCACTGTCCAAAGCCACTGTATGTCCAAAGCCACTGTATGTCCAAAGCCACTGTCCAAAGCCACTGTATGTCCAAAGCCACTGTATGTCCAAAGCTACTGTCCAAAGCAACCGTATCTTCAAAGCCACTGTATGTCCAAAGCCACTGTCCAAAGCCACCGTATGTCCAAAGCCACTGTATGTCCAAAGCCACTCTCCAAAGCCACTCTCCAAAGCCACTCTATGTCCAAAGCCACTATCCAAAGCCACTCTCCAAAGCCACTCTCCAAAGCCACTCTTTGTCCAAAGCCACTGTCCAAAGCCACTCTCCAAAGCCACTGTATCTCCAAAGCCACTGTCCAAAGCCACTGTATGTCCAAAGCCTCTGTATGTCCAAAGCCACTGTCCAAAGCCACTGTATGTCCAAAGCCACTGTATGTCCAAAGCCACTGTATGTCCAAAGCCACTGTCCAAAGCCACTGTATGTCCAAAGCCACTGTATGTCCAAAGCCACTGTATGTCCAAAGCCACGGTATGTCCAAAGCCACTGTCCAAAGCCACCGTATGTCCAAATTTAGTGGTTTGTTTGTTGGCCATGTTTATTGGTTTGTTTGGTGGCTTTGTTTAGTGGCCTTGTTTGGTGGCCATGTTTAGTGGCTTTGTTTAGTGGCCAAGTTTAGTGTCTTTGTTTAGTGGCCTTGTTTAGTGGCCTTGTTTAGTGGCCTTGTTTAGTGTCTTTGTTTAGTGGCCTAGTTATTGGCTTTGTTTGGTGGCCTCGTTTAGTGGCCTTGTTTAGTGGCCTTGTTTAGTTGCTTTGTTTAGTGTCCTTGTATATGGCTTTGTTTGGTGGCCTTGTTTAGTGGCTTAGTGGCTTTGTTTAGTGGCTTTGTTCAGTGGCCTTGTTAATGGCTTTGTTTATTTGCTTTGTTCAGTTTCTTTGTTCAGTGGCTTTTTTTAGTGGCTTTGTTTAGTGTCCTTGTTAATGGCTTTGTTTGGTGACCTTGTTTAGTGGCTTAGTGGCTTTGTTTATTGGCTTTGTTTAGTGGCTTTGTTCAGTGGCTTTGTTTAGTGTAGTGGCTTTGTTTAGTGGCTATGTATAGTGGCTCTCACTGGGATCTTTTGCCGGTCATATACTATGAGACGTTCAGCCAGTCTCATATACTCCGAGTCCCAGTCACATTGTGATCTTATTCAGCCAGTCATATACTATGAGACCTTCTTCAGCCAGTTCTTATTCCGCCAGTCATATACTCTGGGTCTCATTCATATACTCTCGCTGGGATCTTCTTCAGCCAGTCATATACTCTACTAATTAAGAGCAAAATATAGCTTCTTTCACAAAGGGGAGAAAGAGTTCTCTAATATTGAAAAGGAAGCGAATGTGCCCATTATTTCCAGATTGAACGATTTCAGAGTTTTTCCTCAAAACGCTCAAAAACGTCCCGGATTGGAGCATAATAGGGTTAAAAAGGAGAGAATTCAGACAAAAAGCAGTTTACTGTTATTTAAAGAGTAGAAAAGGTTCCATAATTTTGAAAAGTAAACTAATTTGTCAATTTTAACAAGAATGACCGAGCGATTTTAGCTTCTTTGGTTAAAAAGGGTAAATTTCCCACCAAAAGCCTTTTTCTGTCATTTAAATAAAGTAAAGAAACAGTTTCATGTTTAAAAGAAAACTAATGTGCCCATTTTGATGAGAATGAGCAATTTCACACTTTTTCCTCAAAACGCTCAAAAACGTCCTAATTGGAACAAAATATTCATAAAGTGGAGAAATAATGTTCAAAACGAAGCTAATGTGCTATTTTGATAAGAATGAGCGATTTCATTCTGTTTTTCATAAAAAGCTCAAAAACGATCCAATAAAAAAGGGAGATTTCTCATTTAAAGTGTAGAAATGGCTTCATAATGTTGTAATGCAACATGTTTTGTTAAGAATGAGCGATTTCATACGGTTTTTCCTCAAAATTCTCAAAAATGTCTCATTTGGAGCAAAATAGTTAAAAAGGGTAGATTTCTCATCAATAGCAGTTTTCTGTCATTTAAAGAGTACAAACAGTTCCATGTTGAAAAGAAAACTAATCTTCCAAAAAATTAGCGGTCACACCGTTTTTTCTCAAAACGCCCAAAAAAAATCCACTCGAGCTTAATGATCAAAAACTTCTCAAAAGATCGGTTAAAAAAAGGGAGATTTCTGACCAAAAGCCATTTTTGGCATTTAAAGAGTAGAAACAGTTCCATAATGTTGAAAAGGAAACTAATATGTCCATTTTGATAGGAATGAGCGATTTCAGACCTTTTTTCACAAAATGCTGTTAAAAAGGGGAGATTTCTTCAAGACAAGAATGACCTCAAAACGCTCAAAAAATCTCCCAATTGGAGCAAAATAGTGGGTCTTTGGGCACCAAAAGTGGTTTTCTGTAATTTAAAGTATAGACAAGTTCAATAATGTTGATACGGAAACTAATGTGCCCATTTTGACAAAATGAGGGATTTCAGATAGTTTCTCTTCAAAATGCTAAAAACGTCCCAATTGGAGCAAAATAGAGCTTCTTACGGTTAATTGGGAAATTTCTGACCAAAAGCCGTTTTCTGTCATTTAAAAAGTAGCCATAATGTTGTAAAGGAAACTAATGGGCATGTTTTCAGCGGTTTTTCCACAAAATGCTCAAAAACATATCAATTTGACCAAAATAGATTAAAAAAAGGGGAGATTTCTTAGCAAAAGTCATTTAAAGAGTAGAAACATTTCCATAATGTTGAAAAGGAAGCTAAAGTGCCCATTTTGCCAAGAATGAGCGATTTCAGACTGTTTTCCCTCAAAACGCTCAAATAAGTCTCAATTGGAGCTAAAAAGGGTAGATATCACACCAAAAGCCTTTTTCTGTCATTTAAAGAATGGAAACAGTTCCATAATATTGAACCGGAAACTAATGTGACCATTTTAACAAGAATGAGCGATTTCGACAAATATTTCCCAATAGAGCAAAATGGAGCTTTTTTGGTTAAAAAGGGGACATTTCTCTTTAAGTGTAGAAAAGTTCAATAATGTTGAAAATGAAACTGCCCATTTTGACAGGAAAGAGTGATTTCCGAATTTTTCAGCAAAATAGAGCTTTCGTTTAAAAGGGGAGATTTCTGACTAAAATCCCTGTTTCTGTCATTTAAAGAGTAGAAATAGCTCCATAATGTTGTAAAGGAAACTAATGCACCTATTTTGTTAAGAATGAGCGTTTTTTTACCGTTTTTCCTCTATTCGAGCAAATTAGAGTTTTTTCAGTTAAAAAGGTTAGAAAAAGTCATTTAATGAGTAGAAACAGTTCCATAATGTTGAAAAGGAACTAATGTGACCATTTTGACAAGAATGAGCTTAAATACGCTCAAAACTTTCCAATTGGAGCAAACTATAGCTTCGTTTGGTTACAAAGGGGAGAAACAGTTCCATAATATTGAATAAGAAGCCATTTTGACATGAATGAGCGATTTCAGAGTTTTTCCTCAAAACGCTCAAAAACGTCCCGATAGGAGCAAATTAGGGTTAAAACGTGAAGAATTCAGACCAAAATCCGTTTTCTATTATTTAAAGAGTAGAAACAGCTCCACAATGTTGAAAAGTAAACTAATGTGCCCACTTTGACAAGAATGAGCGATTTCAGACTGTTTATCCTAAAAACATTCAAAAACTATGCAACCTGGTAGAAATGACAGAAAAAGGGATTTTAGTCAGAAATCTCCCCTTTTAAACGAAAGCTCTATTTTGCTAAAAAATTCGGAAATCACTCATTCCTGTCAAAATGGGCAATTAGTTTCATTTTCAACATTATTGAACTTTTCTACACTTAAAGAGAAATCTCCCCTTTTTAACCAAAAAAGCTCCATTTTGCTCTATTGGGAAATATTTGTCGAAATCGCTCATTCTTGTTAAAATGGTCACATTAGTTTCCGGTTCAATATTATGGAACTGTTTCTATTCTTTAATATATATATATATAAACAGAATAACAAACAAACATTAACAAACAACAACAAACAAACATTAAAACAAAAAATCTTAATACACTACTTATAAAAAATAAAAAATAATCGTCATTACAACTAAAGCTGGTGCCCAGCACAGCTGCAGTGTTACCTCGCTGCACGGCTACTGCAATCCGCTGGGAAAGGAAAAAGGAGGAGCGGGGATCATCCGTTTCCTGTTTGAGACGGTTGCCTTAAATGACAGAAAAAGGCTTTTGGTGTAATATCTACTCTTTTTAGCTCCAATTGAGACTTATTTGAGCGTTTTGTGGGAAAACAGCCTGAAATCGCTCATTCTTGGCAAAATGGGCACTTTAGCTTCCTTTTCAACATTATGGAAATGTTTCTACTCCTTAACACTTAGCGGACCGTTGTCACGAATTCGTGACACGCGCAGGCGTATCTATAAGACCATTGTCACGTATTCGTGACAGTAGTAATTGTCATCTGTAGACCACCGTCACGATATCGTGACACCCACTTCATTTTGACCACGAACGGTTTTTTACTACGGTTCGTGGTTGTTAGCTATGAATGGCCTGTGGTTATGATATCCAGACTCTACTAGAGAGGTTATTGATTAATAATGGCATCTGTGATTGTACATAGACTCAAATAGTTGTAGGGATGATGAAATAGACATGAGTAGCAATTTTTATGAGACCAAGGATGAGAGTGCAAGTATGGATGTTGGAGCAAGTGGAAATAGGGGGAGAGATACAGTGATAGGACTAAGTCAGCAGATGTCAATGGGAGGTCATCGTAATAGGGGAAGAGCTGCAGGTAGAGGACAGCAGAGGAAGGGAAGAGCTGCAGGAAGAGGACAGCAGAGGAGAGGAAGATCAGTTGGAAGTGGAACCAGCCGTGTGGATGCTAGCCAATATATGTGGACAACTGCTGGGGAAGGTATGACATTCCTGGAATAAAAGAACAATAACAATTAATATTATTAGGTATTACACAGACAAATGTTTTATATCAAGAAAACTTTACATATAAACCATTATTTCTTTTTAAATTCTAGATGACATTGCAGAGTAGCCCATACATCCTTCAACCAGGACCTAATGTTCCTCCATCCTGCCAAAGTGCAGAAGATTGTTTTCAACTATTCTTTGGTCCAACCATGCTAAAGTTTACCATTGACAGGACCAATGCACATGCCGAGCTGAAGTGTGCCCAAGAACAGCTGAAGGGCAAACAGGCTGAATGGCAAGGGACACCATTACCAAGTGTGAGGAAGTCAGAGGTGTGACTGTGCTTTCTGGAACGGCAGGATGGCACCAGACACCTCACCCTGTATAGATGTGGTGCCTGCCTAACACACTCCACTCCACACCTACCACTCACAGAGGACAAATAAAACAGAAGACTGAATCTATATAAGTATACCTTCATCCTAGTTTCATGGTTATGATTACATGACAGATGTTGTTTCATCACAGATGTTGCTGCAATCCTATATGTAAAATATATTAATAAGTGAACAACTGAATGTGAGCAAGGACTATATAACAAAATCACACGGTGTTCTCAGGAAAGAAAAGGCTATTTAGCTAAGCTAGATAGCCATTTAACTGCTAACTAGCTATATGGGGGCGCTAGCTTGCTAGCTACTTGGGTGCTTTAGCCAGCTAGCTATATGGGAGCGCTAGCTGGTTAGCTACTTGGGTCCGATAGCTAGCTAGCTACAGGAAGCGCTAGCTCGTTAGCTACAAGGGTGGGCTAGCTAGCTATTTAGCTACGCTAGCTACTATTCCTACACTATTTAGATGCGCTAGCTAAACTATTTACTATTCATACACTATTTAGCTTGATCTAACAGTCATAAAAGAAACCACTAGGTTTATATTAGCTGAAGTAAAGTTACTTACTCACCTTGGTAACGAGTTCTTCGCTTTACTTTTTTAAATTATTATCAGCTCATATACTTGAAAAACCTTTTGAGATTTGAGTAATGAAGTACCAGTAAGTAATAATAGAGAGGAATAGCACCTAGAAGTTGTCTATCAAGCATCCACTTCTTGGAACACGAGGAAAACTAAATATTGCCCACCGTTAAACGCCCGGTCTCTGGGAATAGATCCGCGTTCGAATTGAATAATCTCGCGTTGACATTTCAATTAACGTGTACGGTCCGCTAAGTGTTAAATAACTTTTGCTAAGAAATCTCCCCTTTTTTTAATCTATTTTGGTCAAATTGATATGTTTTTGAGCATTTTGTGGAAAAACCGCTGAAAACATGCCCATTAGTTCCCTTTACAACATTATGGCTACTTTTTAAATGACAGAAAACGGCTTTTGGTCAGAAATTTGCCTATTAACCGTAAGAAGCTCTATTTTGCTCCAATTGGGACGTTTTTAGCATTTTGAAGAGAAACTATCTGAAATCCCTCAAAATGGGCACATTAGTTTCCGTATCAACATTATTGAACTTGTCTATACTTTAAATTACAGAAAACCACTTTTGGTGACCCAAAGACCCACTATTTTGCTCCAATTGGGAGATTTTTGAGCGTTTTGAGGTCATTCTTGGTCATGAAGAAATCTCCCCTTTTTAACAGCATTTTGTGAAAAAAGGTCTGAAATCGCTCATTCCTATCAAAATGGACATATTAGTTTCCTTTTCAACATTATGGAACTGTTTCTACTCTTTAAATGCCAAAAATGGTTTTTGGTCAGAAATCTCCCTTTTTTTAACCGATCTTTTGAGAAGTTTTTGATCATTAAGCTCGAGTGGATTTTTTTGGGCGTTTTGAGAAAAAACGGTGTGACCGCTAATTTTTTGGAAGATTAGTTTTCTTTTCAACATGGAACTGTTTGTACTCTTTAAATGACAGAAAACTGCTATTGATGAGAAATCTACCCTTTTTAACTATTTTGCTCCAAATGAGACATTTTTGAGAATTTTGAGGAAAAACCGTATGAAATCGCTAATTCTTAACAAAACATTATGAAGCCGTATGAAATCGCTCATTCTTAACAAAACATTATGAAGCCATTTCTACACTTTAAATGAGAAATCTCCAGAAAACGCCACCAAACAAAAGCCACGAAACAAAAGCCACGAAAGAAAAACAAAATAAAAGCCACCAAACAAAAGCCACGAAATAAAAGCCACGAAACAAAAGCCATAAACAAAAGTAACGAAACAAAAGCCACGAAACAAAAGCCATGAAACAAAAGCCACGAAAAAAGCCACCAAACAAAAACCACCAAACAAAAGCCACCAAACAAAAACACCAAACAAAAGCCACCAAACAAAAGCCACCAAACAAAAGCCACCAAACAAAAGCCAACAAACAAAAGCCACCAAACAAAAACACCAAACAAAAGCCACCAAACAAAAGCCACCAAACAAAAGCCACCAAACAAAAGCCACCATATAAAAGCCAACAAACAAAAGCCACCAAACAAAAGCCACCAAACAAAAGCCAGCAAACAAAAGCCACCAAACAAAAGCCACCAAACAAAAGCCACCAAACAAAAGCCACCAAACAAAAACCACCAAACAAAAGACACGAAACAAAAGCCACAAAGAAAAGCCATGAAACAAAATCGACAAAACAAAAGCCACGAAATAAAATCCACGAAACAAAAGCCACGAAACAAAAGTCACCAAACAAAAACCACCAAACAAAAGCCACGAAACAAAAGCCACGAAAGAAAAGCCACGAAACAAAAGCCACTGTCCAAAGCCACTCTATATCCAAAGCCACTCTATGTCCAAAGCCACTGTCCAAAGCCACTGTCCAAAGCCACTGTCCAAAGCCACTCTATGTCCAAAGCCACTGTCCAAAGCCACTGTCCAAAGCCAATGTCCAAAGCCACTCTATGTCCAAAGCCACTGTCCAAAGCCACTGTCCAAAGGCACTGTCCAAAGCCACTCTATGTCCAAAGCCACTGTCCAAAGCCACTCTCCAAAGCCACTGTCCAAAGCCACTCTCCAAAGCCACTGTCCAAAGCCATTCTATGTCCAAAACCACTGTCCAAAGCCACTCTCCAAAGCCACTGTCCAAAGCCACTCTATGTCCAAAGCCACTGTCCAAAGCCACTCTCCAAAGCCACTGTCCAAAGCCACTCTATGTCCTAAGCCACTGTCCGAAGCCACTCTCCTAAGCCACTGTCCAAAGCCACTCTATGTCCAAAGCCACTCTATGTCCAAAGCCACTGTCCAAAGCCACTCTACAAAGCCACTGTCGAAAGTCACACTATGTCCAAAGCCACTGTCCAAAGCCACTCTCCAAAGCCACTCTCCAAAGCCACTCTATGTCCAAAGCCACTGTCCAAAGCCACTGTCCAAAGCCACTCTCTAAAGCTACTCTATGTCCAAAGCCACTGTCCAAAGCCACTCTCCTAAAGCCACTGTCCAAAGCCACTCTATGTCCAAAGCCACTGTCCAAAGCCACTCTCCAAAGCCACTCTCCAAAGGCACTCTATGTCCAAAGCCACTGTCCAAAGCCACTGTCCAAAGCCACTATCCAAAGCCACTCTATGTCCAAACCACTGTCCAAAGACTCTCCAAAGCCACTCTCCAAAGCCACTCTATGTCCAAAGCCACTGTCCAAAGCCACTGTCCAAAGCTATTCTCCAAAGCCACTCTATGTCCAAAGCCACTGTCCAAAGCCACTGTCCAAAGCCACTCTCCAAAGCCACTCTATGTCCAAAGCCACTGTCAAAAACCACTGTCCAAAGCCACTGTCCAAAGCCACTCTATGTCCAAAGCCACTGTCCAAAGCCACTGTCCAAAGGCACTGTCCAAAGCCACTCTATGTCCAAAGCCACTGTCCAAAGCCACTCTCCAAAGCCATTGTCCAAAGCCACTCTATGTCCAAAACCACTGTCCAAAGCCACTCTCCAAAGCCACTGTCCAAAGCCACTCTATGTCCAAAGCCACTGTCCAAAGCCACACTCCAAAGCCACTCTATGTCCAAAGCCACTGTCCGAAGCCACTCTCCAAAGCCACTGTCCAAAGCCACTCTATGTCCAAAGCCACTGTCCCAAGCCACTCTACAAAGCCACTCTCGAAAGTCACACTATGTCCAAAGCCACTGTCCAAAGCCACTCTATGTCCAAAGCCACTGTCCAAAGCCACTGTCCAAAGCCACTCTCCAAAGCCACTCTATGTCCAAAGCCACTGTCCAAAGCCACTCTCCAAAGCCACTCTCCAAAGCCACTCTATGTCCAAAGCCACTGTCCAAAGCCACTCTTCAAAGCCACTCTCCAAAGCCACTCTATGTCCCAAGCCACTGTCCAAAGCCACTGTCCAAAGCCACTCTACAAAGCCACTCTATCTCCAAAGCCACTGTCCAAAGACACTCTCCAAAGCCACTCTCCAAAGCCACTCTATGTCAAAAGCCACTGTCCAAAGCTACTGTCGAAAGCCACTGTCTAAAGCCACTGTATGTCCAAAGCCACTGTCCAAAGCCACTGTCGAAAGCCACTGTCCAAAGCCACTCTATGTCCAAAGCCACTGTATAAAGCCACTGTCCAAAGCCACTGTCCAAAGCAACTCTATGTCCTAAGCCACTGTCGAAAGCCACTGTCCAAAGCCACTGTCCAAAGCCACTCTATGTCCAAAGCCACTGTCCAAAGCCACTGTCCAAAGCCACTGTCCAAAGCCACTCTATGTCAAAGCCACTGTCCCAAGCCACTCTCCAAAGCCACTGTCCAAAGCCACTCAATGTCCAAAGCCACTGTCCAAAGCCACTCTATGTCCAAAGTCACTGTGCAAAGCCACTCTCCAAAGCCACTGTCCAAAGCCACTCTATGTCCAAAGCCACTGTCCAAAGCCACTGTCCAAAGCCACTCTCCAAAGCCACTCTATGTCCAAAGCCACTGTCCAAAGCCACTCTCTAAAGCCACTCTCCAAAGCCACTCTATGTCCAAAGCCACTGTCCAAACACACTGTCCAAAGCCACTCTCCAAAGCCACTCTATGTCCAAAGCCACTGTCCAAAGCCACTCTCCAAAGCCACTCTCCAAAGCCACTCAATATCCAAAGCCACTGTACAATGCCACTGTCCAAAGCCACTCTCCAAAGCCACTCTATGTCCAAAGCCACTGTCCAAAGCCACTGTCCAAAGCCATTCTCCAAAGCCACTCTATGTCCAAAGCCACTGTCCAAAGCCACTCTCCAAAGCCACTGTATGTCCAAAGCCACTGTATGTCCAAAGCTACTGTCCAAAGCAACCGTATCTTCAAAGCCACTGTATGTCCAAAGCCACTGTCCAAAGCCACCGTATGTCCAAAGCCACTGTATGTCCAAAGCCACTCTCCAAAGCCACTCTCCAAAGCCACTCTATGTCCAAAGCCACTATCCAAAGCCACTCTCCAAAGCCACTCTCCAAAGCCACTCTTTGTCCAAAGCCACTGTCCAAAGCCACTCTCCAAAGCCACTGTATCTCCAAAGCCACTGTCCAAAGCCACTGTATGTCCAAAGCCTCTGTATGTCCAAAGCCACTGTCCAAAGCCACTGTATGTCCAAAGCCACTGTATGTCCAAAGCCACTGTATGTCCAAAGCCACTGTCCAAAGCCACTGTATGTCCAAAGCCACTGTATGTCCAAAGCCACTGTATGTCCAAAGCCACGGTATGTCCAAAGCCACTGTCCAAAGCCACCGTATGTCCAAATTTAGTGGCTTTGTTTGTTGGCCATGTTTATTGGTTTGTTTGGTGGCTTTGTTTAGTGGCCTTGTTTGGTGGCCATGTTTAGTGGCTTTGTTTAGTGGCCAAGTTTAGTGTCTTTGTTTAGTGGCCTTGTTTAGTGGCCTTGTTTAGTGGCCTTGTTTAGTGTCTTTGTTTAGTGGCCTAGTTATTGGCTTTGTTTGGTGGCCTCGTTTAGTGGCCTTGTTTAGTGGCCTTGTTTAGTTGCTTTGTTTAGTGTCCTTGTATATGGCTTTGTTTGGTGGCCTTGTTTAGTGGCTTAGTGGCTTTGTTTAGTGGCTTTGTTCAGTGGCCTTGTTAATGGCTTTGTTTATTTGCTTTGTTCAGTTTCTTTGTTCAGTGGCTTTTTTTAGTGGCTTTGTTTAGTGTCCTTGTTAATGGCTTTGTTTGGTGACCTTGTTTAGTGGCTTAGTGGCTTTGTTTATTGGCTTTGTTTAGTGGCTTTGTTCAGTGGCTTTGTTTAGTGTAGTGGCTTTGTTTAGTGGCTATGTATAGTGGCTCTCACTGGGATCTTTTGCCGGTCATATACTATGAGACGTTCAGCCAGTCTCATATACTCCGAGTCCCAGTCACATTGTGATCTTATTCAGCCAGTCATATACTATGAGACCTTCTTCAGCCAGTTCTTATTCCGCCAGTCATATACTCTGGGTCTCATTCATATACTCTCGCTGGGATCTTCTTCAGCCAGTCATATACTCTACTAATTAAGAGCAAAATATAGCTTCTTTCACAAAGGGGAGAAAGAGTTCTCTAATATTGAAAAGGAAGCGAATGTGCCCATTATTTCCAGATTGAACGATTTCAGAGTTTTTCCTCAAAACGCTCAAAAACGTCCCGGATTGGAGCATAATAGGGTTAAAAAGGAGAGAATTCAGACAAAAAGCCGTTTACTGTTATTTAAAGAGTAGAAACAGTTCCATAATTTTGAAAAGTAAACTAATTTGTCAATTTTAACAAGAATGACCGAGCGATTTTAGCTTCTTTGGTTAAAAAGGGTAAATTTCTCACCAAAAGCCTTTTTCTGTCATTTAAATAAAGTAAAGAAGCAGTTTCATGTTTAAAAGAAAACTAATGTGCCCATTTTGATGAGAATGAGCAATTTCACACTTTTTCCTCAAAACGCTCAAAAACGTCCTAATTGGAACAAAATATTCATAAAGTGGAGAAATAATGTTCAAAACGAAGCTAATGTGCTATTTTGATAAGAATGAGCGATTTCATTCTGTTTTTCATAAAAAGCTCAAAAACGATCCAATAAAAAAGGGAGATTTCTCATTTAAAGTGTAGAAATGGCTTCATAATGTTGTAATGCAACATGTTTTGTTAAGAATGAGCGATTTCATACGGTTTTTCCTCAAAATTCTCAAAAATGTCTCATTTGGAGCAAAATAGTTAAAAAGGGTAGATTTCTCATCAATAGCAGTTTTCTGTCATTTAAAGAGTACAAACAGTTCCATGTTGAAAAGAAAACTAATCTTCCAAAAAATTAGCGGTCACACGGTTTTTTCTCAAAACGCCCAAAAAAAATCCACTCGAGCTTAATGATCAAAAACTTCTCAAAAGATCGGTTAAAAAAAGGGAGATTTCTGACCAAAAGCCATTTTTGGCATTTAAAGAGTAGAAACAGTTCCATAATGTTGAAAAGGAAACTAATATGTCCATTTTGATAGGAATGAGCGATTTCAGACCTTTTTTCACAAAATGCTGTTAAAAAGGGGAGATTTCTTCAAGACAAGAATGACCTCAAAACGCTAAAAAAATCTCCCAATTGGAGCAAAATAGTGGGTCTTTGGGCACCAAAAGTGGTTTTCTGTAATTTAAAGTATGGACAAGTTCAATAATGTTGATACGGAAACTAATGTGCCCATTTTGACAAAATGAGGGATTTCAGATAGTTTCTCTTCAAAATGCTAAAAACGTCCCAATTGGAGCAAAATAGAGCTTCTTACGGTTAATTGGGAAATTTCTGACCAAAAGCCGTTTTCTGTCATTTAAAAAGTAGCCATAATGTTGTAAAGGAAACTAATGGGCATGTTTTCAGCGGTTTTTCCACAAAATGCTCAAAAACATATCAATTTGACCAAAATAGATTAAAAAAAGGGGAGATTTCTTAGCAAAAGTCATTTAAAGAGTAGAAACATTTCCATAATGTTGAAAAGGAAGCTAAAGTGCCCATTTTGCCAAGAATGAGCGATTTCAGACTGTTTTCCCTCAAAACGCTCAAATAAGTCTCAATTGGAGCTAAAAAGGGTAGATATCACACCAAAAGCCTTTTTCTGTCATTTAAAGAATGGAAACAGATCCATAATATTGAACCGGAAACTAATGTGACCATTTTAACAAGAATGAGCGATTTCGACAAATATTTCCCAATAGAGCAAAATGGAGCTTTTTTGGTTAAAAAGGGGACATTTCTCTTTAAGTGTAGAAAAGTTCAATAATGTTGAAAATGAAACTAATTGCCCATTTTGACAGGAAAGAGTGATTTCCGAATTTTTCAGCAAAATAGAGCTTTCGTTTAAAAGGGGAGATTTCTGACTAAAATCCCTGTTTCTGTCATTTAAAGAGTAGAAATAGCTCCATAATGTTGTAAAGGAAACTAATGCACCTATTTTGTTAAGAATGAGCGTTTTTTAACCGTTTTTCCTCTATTCGAGCAAATTAGAGTTTTTTTCAGTTAAAAAGGTTAGAAAAAGTCATTTAATGAGTAGAAACAGTTCCATAATGTTGAAAAGGAACTAATGTGACCATTTTGACAAGAATGAGCTTAAATACGCTCAAAACTTTCCAATTGGAGCAAACTATAGCTTCGTTTGGTTACAAAGGGGAGAAACAGTTCCATAATATTGAATAAGAAGCCATTTTGACATGAAGGAGCGATTTCAGAGTTTTTCCTCAAAACGCTCAAAAACGTCCCGATAGGAGCAAATTAGGGTTAAAACGTGAAGAATTCAGACCAAAATCCGTTTTCTATTATTTAAAGAGTAGAAACAGCTCCACAATGTTGAAAAGTAAACTAATGTGCCCACTTTGACAAGAATGAATGATTTCAGACTGTTTATCCTAAAAACATTCAAAAACTATGCAACCTGGTAGAAATGACAGAAAAAGGGATTTTAGTCAGAAATCTCCCCTTTTAAACGAAAGCTCTATTTTGCAAAAAAATTCGGAAATCGCTCATTCCTGTCAAAATGGGCAATTAGTTTCATTTTCAACATTATTGAACTTTTCTACACTTAAAGAGAAATCTCCCCTTTTTAACCAAAAAAGCTCCATTTTGCTCTATTGGGAAATATTTGTCGAAATCGCTCATTCTTGTTAAAATGGTCACATTAGTTTCCGGTTCAATATTATGGAACTGTTTCTATTCTTTAATATATATATATATAAACAGAATAACAAACAAACATTAACAAACAACAAACAAACATTAAAACAAAAAATCTTAATACACTACTTATAAAAAATAAAAAATAATCGTCATTACAACTAAAGCTGGTGCCCAGCACAGCTGCAGTGTTACCTCGCTGCA
This sequence comes from Cladorhizidae sp. MBARI D1340-BT2, assembly GCA_028752905.1. Classification (NCBI taxonomy): domain Eukaryota; kingdom Metazoa; phylum Porifera; class Demospongiae; order Poecilosclerida; family Cladorhizidae; species Cladorhizidae sp. MBARI D1340-BT2. The sequence continues at coordinate 26,529,613 of JAQNBH010000017.1, read as the reverse complement.
CGGCTACTGCAATCCGCTGGGAAAGGAAAAAGGAGGAGCGGGGATCATCCGTTTCCTGTTTGAGACGGTTGCCTTAAATGACAGAAAAAGGCTTTTGGTGTGATATCTACTCTTTTTAGCTCCAATTGAGACTTATTTGAGCGTTTTGTGGGAAAACAGCCTGAAATCGCTCATTCTTGGCAAAATGGGCACTTTAGCTTCCTTTTCAACATTATGGAAATGTTTCTACTCCTTAAATAACTTTTGCTAAGAAATCTCCCCTTTTTTAAATCTATTTTGGTCAAATTGATATGTTTTTGAGCATTTTGTGGAAAAACCGCTGAAAACATGCCCATTAGTTCCCTTTACACCATTATGGCTACTTTTTAAATGACAGAAAACGGCTTTTGGTCAGAAATTTCCCTATTAACCGTAAGAAGCTCTATTTTGCTCCAATTGGGACGTTTTTAGCATTTTGAAGAGAAACTATCTGAAATCCCTCAAAATGGGCACATTAGTTTCCGTATCAACATTATTGAACTTGTCTATACTTTAAATTACAGAAAACCACTTTTGGTGACCCAAAGACCCACTATTTTGCTCCAATTGGGAGATTTTTGAGCGTTTTGAGGTCATTCTTGGTCATGAAGAAATCTCCCCTTTTTAACAGCATTTTGTGAAAAAAGGTCTGAAATCGCTCATTCCTATCAAAATGGACATATTAGTTTCCTTTTCAACATTATGGAACTGTTTCTACTCTTTAAATGCCAAAAATGGCTTTTGGTCAGAAATCTCCCTTTTTTTTACCGATCTTTTGAGAAGTTTTTGATCATTAAGCTCGAGTGGATTTTTTTGGGCGTTTTGAGAAAAAACGGTGTGACCGCTAATTTTTTGGAAGATTAGTTTTCTTTTCAACATGGAACTGTTTGTACTCTTTAAATGACAGAAAACTGCTATTGATGAGAAATCTACCCTTTTTAACTATTTTGCTCCAAATGAGACATTTTTGAGAATTTTGAGGAAAAACCGTATGAAATCGCTAATTCTTAACAAAACATTATGAAGCCGTATGAAATCGCTCATTCTTAACAAAACATTATGAAGCCATTTCTACACTTTAAATGAGAAATCTCCAGAAAACGCCACCAAACAAAAGCCACGAAACAAAAGCCACGAAAGAAAAACAAAATAAAAGCCACCAAACAAAAGCCACGAAATAAAAGCCACGAAACAAAAGCCATAAACAAAAGTAACGAAACAAAAGCCACGAAACAAAAGCCATGAAACAAAAGCCACGAAAAAAGCCACCAAACAAAAACCACCAAACAAAAGCCACCAAACAAAAACACCAAACAAAAGCCACCAAACAAAAGCCACCAAACAAAAGCCACCAAACAAAAGCCAACAAACAAAAGCCACCAAACAAAAACACCAAACAAAAGCCACCAAACAAAAGCCACCAAACAAAAGCCACCAAACAAAAGCCACCATATAAAAGCCAACAAACAAAAGCCACCAAACAAAAGCCACCAAACAAAAGCCAGCAAACAAAAGCCACCAAACAAAAGCCACCAAACAAAAGCCACCAAACAAAAGCCACCAAACAAAAACCACCAAACAAAAGACACGAAACAAAAGCCACAAAGAAAAGCCATGAAACAAAATCGACAAAACAAAAGCCACGAAATAAAATCCACGAAACAAAAGCCACGAAACAAAAGTCACCAAACAAAAACCACCAAACAAAAGCCACGAAACAAAAGCCACGAAAGAAAAGCCACGAAACAAAAGCCACTGTCCAAAGCCACTCTATATCCAAAGCCACTCTATGTCCAAAGCCACTGTCCAAAGCCACTGTCCAAAGCCACTGTCCAAAGCCACTCTATGTCCAAAGCCACTGTCCAAAGCCACTGTCCAAAGCCAATGTCCAAAGCCACTCTATGTCCAAAGCCACTGTCCAAAGCCACTGTCCAAAGGCACTGTCCAAAGCCACTCTATGTCCAAAGCCACTGTCCAAAGCCACTCTCCAAAGCCACTGTCCAAAGCCACTCTCCAAAGCCACTGTCCAAAGCCATTCTATGTCCAAAACCACTGTCCAAAGCCACTCTCCAAAGCCACTGTCCAAAGCCACTCTATGTCCAAAGCCACTGTCCAAAGCCACTCTCCAAAGCCACTGTCCAAAGCCACTCTATGTCCTAAGCCACTGTCCGAAGCCACTCTCCTAAGCCACTGTCCAAAGCCACTCTATGTCCAAAGCCACTCTATGTCCAAAGCCACTGTCCAAAGCCACTCTACAAAGCCACTGTCGAAAGTCACACTATGTCCAAAGCCACTGTCCAAAGCCACTCTCCAAAGCCACTCTCCAAAGCCACTCTATGTCCAAAGCCACTGTCCAAAGCCACTGTCCAAAGCCACTCTCTAAAGCTACTCTATGTCCAAAGCCACTGTCCAAAGCCACTCTCCTAAAGCCACTGTCCAAAGCCACTCTATGTCCAAAGCCACTGTCCAAAGCCACTCTCCAAAGCCACTCTCCAAAGGCACTCTATGTCCAAAGCCACTGTCCAAAGCCACTGTCCAAAGCCACTATCCAAAGCCACTCTATGTCCAAACCACTGTCCAAAGACTCTCCAAAGCCACTCTCCAAAGCCACTCTATGTCCAAAGCCACTGTCCAAAGCCACTGTCCAAAGCTATTCTCCAAAGCCACTCTATGTCCAAAGCCACTGTCCAAAGCCACTGTCCAAAGCCACTCTCCAAAGCCACTCTATGTCCAAAGCCACTGTCCAAAACCACTGTCCAAAGCCACTGTCCAAAGCCACTCTATGTCCAAAGCCACTGTCCAAAGCCACTGTCCAAAGGCACTGTCCAAAGCCACTCTATGTCCAAAGCCACTGTCCAAAGCCACTCTCCAAAGCCATTGTCCAAAGCCACTCTATGTCCAAAACCACTGTCCAAAGCCACTCTCCAAAGCCACTGTCCAAAGCCACTCTATGTCCAAAGCCACTGTCCAAAGCCACACTCCAAAGCCACTCTATGTCCAAAGCCACTGTCCGAAGCCACTCTCCAAAGCCACTCTCGAAAGTCACACTATGTCCAAAGCCACTGTCCAAAGCCACTCTATGTCCAAAGCCACTGTCCAAAGCCACTGTCCAAAGCCACTCTCCAAAGCCACTCTATGTCCAAAGCCACTGTCCAAAGCCACTCTCCAAAGCCACTCTATGTCCAAAGCCACTGTCCAAAGCCACTCTCCAAAGCCACTCTCCAAAGCCACTCTATGTCCAAAGCCACTGTCCAAAGCCACTCTTCAAAGCCACTCTCCAAAGCCACTCTATGTCCCAAGCCACTGTCCAAAGCCACTGTCCAAAGCCACTCTACAAAGCCACTCTATCTCCAAAGCCACTGTCCAAAGACACTCTCCAAAGCCACTCTCCAAAGCCACTCTATGTCAAAAGCCACTGTCCAAAGCTACTGTCGAAAGCCACTGTCTAAAGCCACTGTATGTCCAAAGCCACTGTCCAAAGCCACTGTCGAAAGCCACTGTCCAAAGCCACTCTATGTCCAAAGCCACTGTATAAAGCCACTGTCCAAAGCCACTGTCCAAAGCAACTCTATGTCCTAAGCCACTGTCCAAAGCCACTGTCCAAAGCCACTGTCCAAAGCCACTCTATGTCCAAAGCCACTGTCCAAAGCCACTGTCCAAAGCCACTGTCCAAAGCCACTCTATGTCAAAGCCACTGTCCCAAGCCACTCTCCAAAGCCACTGTCCAAAGCCACTCAATGTCCAAAGCCACTGTCCAAAGCCACTCTATGTCCAAAGTCACTGTGCAAAGCCACTCTCCAAAGCCACTGTCCAAAGCCACTCTATGTCCAAAGCCACTGTCCAAAGCCACTGTCCAAAGCCACTCTCCAAAGCCACTCTATGTCCAAAGCCACTGTCCAAAGCCACTCTCTAAAGCCACTCTCCAAAGCCACTCTATGTCCAAAGCCACTGTCCAAACACACTGTCCAAAGCCACTCTCCAAAGCCACTCTATGTCCAAAGCCACTGTCCAAAGCCACTCTCCAAAGCCACTCTCCAAAGCCACTCAATATCCAAAGCCACTGTACAATGCCACTGTCCAAAGCCACTCTCCAAAGCCACTCTATGTCCAAAGCCACTGTCCAAAGCCACTGTCCAAAGCCATTCTCCAAAGCCACTCTATGTCCAAAGCCACTGTCCAAAGCCACTCTCCAAAGCCACTGTATGTCCAAAGCCACTGTATGTCCAAAGCTACTGTCCAAAGCAACCGTATCTTCAAAGCCACTGTATGTCCAAAGCCACTGTCCAAAGCCACCGTATGTCCAAAGCCACTGTATGTCCAAAGCCACTCTCCAAAGCCACTCTCCAAAGCCACTCTATGTCCAAAGCCACTATCCAAAGCCACTCTCCAAAGCCACTCTCCAAAGCCACTCTTTGTCCAAAGCCACTGTCCAAAGCCACTCTCCAAAGCCACTGTATCTCCAAAGCCACTGTCCAAAGCCACTGTATGTCCAAAGCCTCTGTATGTCCAAAGCCACTGTCCAAAGCCACTGTATGTCCAAAGCCACTGTATGTCCAAAGCCACTGTATATCCAAAGCCACTGTCCAAAGCCACTGTATGTCCAAAGCAACTGTATGTCCAAAGCCACTGTATGTCCTAAGCCACGGTATGTCCAAAGCCACTGTCCAAAGCCACCGTATGTCCAAATTTAGTGGCTTTGTTTGTTGGCCATGTTTATTGGTTTGTTTGGTGGCTTTGTTTAGTGGCCTTGTTTGGTGGCCATGTTTAGTGGCTTTGTTTAGTGGCCAAGTTTAGTGTCTTTATTTAGTGGCCTTGTTTAGTGGCCTTGTTTAGTGGCCTTGTTTAGTGTCTTTGTTTAGTGGCCTAGTTATTGGCTTTGTTTGGTGGCCTCGTTTAGTGGCCTTGTTTAGTGGCCTTGTTTAGTTGCTTTGTTTAGTGTCCTTGTATATGGCTTTGTTTGGTGGCCTTGTTTAGTGGCTTAGTGGCTTTGTTTAGTGGCTTTGTTCAGTGGCCTTGTTAATGGCTTTGTTTATTTGCTTTGTTCAGTTTCTTTGTTCAGTGGCTTTTTTTAGTGGCTTTGTTTAGTGTCCTTGTTAATGGCTTTGTTTGGTGACCTTGTTTAGTGGCTTAGTGGCTTTGTTTATTGGCTTTGTTTAGTGGCTTTGTTCAGTGGCTTTGTTTAGTGTAGTGGCTTTGTTTAGTGGCTATGTATAGTGGCTCTCACTGGGATCTTTTGCCGGTCATATACTATGAGACGTTCAGCCAGTCTCATATACTCCGAGTCCCAGTCACATTGTGATCTTATTCAGCCAGTCATATACTATGAGACCTTCTTCAGCCAGTTCTTATTCCGCCAGTCATATACTCTGGGTCTCATTCATATACTCTCGCTGGGATCTTCTTCAGCCAGTCATATACTCTACTAATTAAGAGCAAAATATAGCTTCTTTCACAAAGGGGAGAAAGAGTTCTCTAATATTGAAAAGGAAGCGAATGCGCCCATTATTTCCAGATTGAACGATTTCAGAGTTTTTCCTCAAAACGCTCAAAAACGTCCCGGATTGGAGCATAATAGGGTTAAAAAGGAGAGAATTCAGACAAAAAGCCGTTTACTGTTATTTAAAGAGTAGAAAAGGTTCCATAATTTTGAAAAGTAAACTAATTTGTCAATTTTAACAAGAATGACCGAACGATTTTAGCTTCTTTGGTTAAAAAGGGTAAATTTCCCACCAAAAGCCTTTTTCTGTCATTTAAATAAAGTAAAGAAACAGTTTCATGTTTAAAAGAAAACTAATGTGCCCATTTTGATGAGAATGAGCAATTTCACACTTTTTCCTCAAAACGCTCAAAAACGTCCTAATTGGAACAAAATATTCATAAAGTGGAGAACTAATGTTCAAAACGAAGCTAATGTGCTATTTTGATAAGAATGAGCGATTTCATTCTGTTTTTCATAAAAAGCTCAAAAATGATCCAATAAAAAAGGGAGATTTCTCATTTAAAGTGTAGAAATGGCTTCATAATGTTGTAATGCAACATGTTTTGTTAAGAATGAGCGATTTCATACGGTTTTTCCTCAAAATTCTCAAAAATGTCTCATTTGGAGCAAAATAGTTAAAAAGGGTAGATTTCTCATCAATAGCAGTTTTCTGTCATTTAAAGAGTACAAACAGTTCCATGTTGAAAAGAAAACTAATCTTCCAAAAAATTAGCGGTCACACGGTTTTTTCTCAAAACGCCCCAAAAAAATCCACTCGAGCTTAATGATCAAAAACTTCTCAAAAGATCGGTTAAAAAAAGGGAGATTTCTGACCAAAAGCCATTTTTGGCATTTAAAGAGTAGAAACAGTTCCATAATGTTGAAAAGGAAACTAATATGTCCATTTTGATAGGAATGAGCGATTTCAGACCTTTTTTCACAAAATGCTGTTAAAAAGGGGAGATTTCTTCAAGACAAGAATGACCTCAAAACGCTCAAAAAATCTCCCAATTGGAGCAAAATAGTGGGTCTTTGGGCACCAAAAGTGGTTTTCTGTAATTTAAAGTATAGACAAGTTCAATAATGTTGATACGGAAACTAATGTGCCCATTTTGACAAAATGAGGGATTTCAGATAGTTTCTCTTCAAAATGCTAAAAACGTCCCAATTGGAGCAAAATAGAGCTTCTTACGGTTAATTGGGAAATTTCTGACCAAAAGCCGTTTTCTGTCATTTAAAAAGTAGCCATAATGTTGTAAAGGAAACTAATGGGCATGTTTTCAGCGGTTTTTCCACAAAATGCTCAAAAACATATCAATTTGACCAAAATAGATTAAAAAAAGGGGAGATTTCTTAGCAAAAGTCATTTAAAGAGTAGAAACATTTCCATAATGTTGAAAAGGAAGCTAAAGTGCCCATTTTGCCAAGAATGAGCGATTTCAGACTGTTTTCCCTCAAAACGCTCAAATAAGTCTCAATTGGAGCTAAAAAGGGTAGATATCACACCAAAAGCCTTTTTCTGTCATTTAAAGAATGGAAACAGATCCATAATATTGAACCGGAAACTAATGTGACCATTTTAACAAGAATGAGCGATTTCGACAAATATTTCCCAATAGAGCAAAATGGAGCTTTTTTGGTTAAAAAGGGGACATTTCTCTTTAAGTGTAGAAAAGTTCAATAATGTTGAAAATGAAACTAATTGCCCATTTTGACAGGAAAGAGTGATTTCCGAATTTTTCAGCAAAATAGAGCCTTCGTTTAAAAGGGGAGATTTCTGACTAAAATCCCTGTTTCTGTCATTTAAAGAGTAGAAATAGCTCCATAATGTTGTAAAGGAAACTAATGCACCTATTTTGTTAAGAATGAGCGTTTTTTAACCGTTTTTCCTCTATTCGAGCAAATTAGAGTTTTTTTCAGTTAAAAAGGTTAGAAAAAGTCATTTAATGAGTAGAAACAGTTCCATAATGTTGAAAAGGAACTAATGTGACCATTTTGACAAGAATGAGCTTAAATACGCTCAAAACTTTCCAATTGGAGCAAACTATAGCTTCGTTTGGTTACAAAGGGGAGAAACAGTTCCATAATATTGAATAAGAAGCCATTTTGACATGAAGGAGCGATTTCAGAGTTTTTCCTCAAAACGCTCAAAAACGTCCCGATAGGAGCAAATTAGGGTTAAAACGTGAAGAATTCAGACCAAAATCCGTTTTCTATTATTTAAAGAGTAGAAACAGCTCCACAATGTTGAAAAGTAAACTAATGTGCCCACTTTGACAAGAATGAATGATTTCAGACTGTTTATCCTAAAAACATTCAAAAACTATGCAACCTGGTAGAAATGACAGAAAAAGGGATTTTAGTCAGAAATCTCCCCTTTTAAACGAAAGCTCTATTTTGCAAAAAAATTCGGAAATCGCTCATTCCTGTCAAAATGGGCAATTAGTTTCATTTTCAACATTATTGAACTTTTCTACACTTAAAGAGAAATCTCCCCTTTTTAACCAAAAAAGCTCCATTTTGCTCTATTGGGAAATATTTGTCGAAATCGCTCATTCTTGTTAAAATGGTCACATTAGTTTCCGGTTCAATATTATGGAACTGTTTCTATTCTTTAATATATATATATATAAACAGAATAACAAACAAACATTAACAAACAACAAACAAACATTAAAACAAAAAATCTTAATACACTACTTATAAAAAATAAAAAATAATCGTCATTACAACTAAAGCTGGTGCCCAGCACAGCTGCAGTGTTACCTCGCTGCACGGCTACTGCAATCCGCTGGGAAAGGAAAAAGGAGGAGCGGGGATCATCCGTTTCCTGTTTGAGACGGTTGCCTTAAATGACAGAAAAAGGCTTTTGGTGTGATATCTACTCTTTTTAGCTCCAATTGAGACTTATTTGAGCGTTTTGTGGGAAAACAGTCTGAAATCGCTCATTCTTGGCAAAATGGGCACTTTAGCTTCCTTTTCAACATTATGGAAATGTTTCTACTCCTTAAATAACTTTTGCTAAGAAATCTCCCCTTTTTTTAATCTATTTTGGTCAAATTGATATGTTTTTGAGCATTTTGTGGAAAAACCGCTGAAAACATGCCCATTAGTTTCCTTTACAACATTATGGCTACTTTTTAAATGACAGAAAACGGCTTTTGGTCAGAAATTTCCCTATTAACCGTAAGAAGCTCTATTTTGCTCCAATTGGGACGTTTTTAGCATTTTGAAGAGAAACTATCTGAAATCCCTCATTTTGTCAAAATGGGCACATTAGTTTCCGTATCAACATTATTGAACTTGTCTATACTTTAAATTACAGAAAACCACTTTTGGTGACCCAAAGACCCACTATTTTGCTCCAATTGGGAGATTTTTGAGCGTTTTGAGGTCATTCTTGTCTTGAAATCTCCCCTTTTTAACAGCATTTTGTGAAAAAAGGTCTGAAATCGCTCATTCCTATCAAAATGGACATATTAGTTTCCTTTTCAACATTATGGAACTGTTTCTACTCTTTAAATGCCAAAAATGGCTTTTGGTCAGAAATCTCCCTTTTTTTAACCGATCTTTTGAGAAGTTTTTGATCATTAACCCTTTGAACGCGAAGGGAGTTGCCCAGGTAATTTCCCCTGACCGCGGAGGCTGTTTATTGGAATCACCCGTTTTTTGAAATCACCTGATTTTTAATTGGATTTTTTTGAATTTTGGAGGCTTGTTTAGGTGAGCATAAGAGTGATATTGAGACTTATCTCCTAACTTTCTACCCAACACAAGGCTAGAAGAACCTTTTGAGATGGCAAGACAAGTGAAGTTAGAATCCAAGTAAGTATTATTATGTGGATAAGCTAACCAGTTTGTTACATAGGTGCTCGAAGTTGATAGTTTTAGCTAGGTCACTAGCTAGTTGTATATAGGTCATCTTTTTAGGTAGCACTCGAGGTAAGCTAGCTGTAGGTAGCTAGCTGTAAGTCATCTTATAGCTAGCGCTCGAAGTAGGCAGTTGTAGATCATATTTATATAGCTTATCTAATAATTATTATTAGTAAAGTGAATAATTGTTGGTCATCTTTGGCTAGCAAGGTATCTAGCTCTCCAGGTATAGTAGTTTAGACCATCTTCATACCTAGCCAAGTAGCAAGCGCTTCAAGTGTATAGGCAGTTTTAGCTGATCTTTATAACTAGCCAAATAGCTAGCGCTTGGAGTGTATAGGCAGTTTTAGCTCATCTTTATAACTAGCCAATTAGCTAGCGCTTGAAGTTGGCTCTTTTGGAAGATCAATAGCTAGCGCTTGAAGTGCATAGGCAGTTTTAGCTCATCTTTATAACTAGCCAATTAGCTAGCTCTTGAAGTTGGCTCTTTTGGAAGATCATTATAGCTAGAAAATTAGCTACGCTTGAAGCTGGCAGTTGTAGCTGATATATAGCCAGCTAGCTAGTGCTGGAGGTAGCTAGTAGACCTCCAAGAAAACTAAGGTATTCTATAGCCAGTGCTAGTATATATTTCAGCTCAGCTAGCTGGTTCAGCCACTGGATGATTTTGAAGGATGGACACTTCATCAAGCTGTGCTTCTGTCAGTCCTGCCTCCAGAAGAAATCCAACAGCAACCTTCACTAAGAAGGACTGGTGTGTTATTCTTCGGCCAGTCAAAGGTGTCCCTTTATATATTATGTATGCATTTACCAATGCCAGGTTGAGGAGATGAAAAGCTGCCCGTTTCCACCATTTCTGTGTCCTATGTTGGAAGGTATAGTAACTCATCAGCTGATTGGATTTATCAACCCCACCCATGTGACTGTTGTACTCGACAATGGTTGTTGGCTTTATCCTCCTTGCCAGTTGCTGACAGCCTTGTCCTCCTCCTCTTTGATATAGTGCTATCATCGTGGATGCTTAGAATGGTCACCGCTATCTTGTCCATCCATTTCAAGGCAAGGACACCATTTGTACTTACAGACTTGATCTCACCCTTTTTCATTTTGTCTTTGGCCTCGGGAACCCCCTTCCTGTTCACCCGAAACTGTACCACATGCACCAAAGCCATTACTTTTTAGTGTGAGGAACAAGTCTGGACTGGTGTAATATTTGTCACAGTACAAATGGTGTCCTTTATTCTCCAACCCTTCCACTAGCTTCATAACCACGTCGTGTGTTATTCCTATTCCCATTCCCGCAGCACGGAGGCTCTCATCCTTCCCTGGGACCTAAAAAAAAGAACAAGAAGTGAAAAGGGGGAAAAGCGGGAAGGGAAAAGGGGACAATGAAGAAGAGCGGGAAGGAAGTGAAAAAAGAAAGAAAAAAGTGGAGGGGGGGGGGGGGGGGAGACTAAGAAGTGAATTATATTTATTGTATATAATTATAATTATTATATATAGTACTTTTCTACATAGCTATTTTGTGTGTATATATACAGTTTCCTCACCTGCATATAGCTTCCAACTGTAAGTATATCCACTGGACTGCCAGGACATAGGCTTTCAATCCCCACTTGATAGGTTTCGTTGTCATGTACTGGGTAAACCACAGCCGTCCCTTGAAGCCTATCATTGATTCATCCACTGATATTTCTCTCCCTAGCTGGTAAAAAGTTTTGAATTTGTCGAGTAAATGCTCCATAAGTGGCCATATTTTGAACAGGGCATCATATCCTGGCTGACCCCTAGGCACATACTTTTCCCTGTCGTGTGAAAAAAGCGAAGGATGAGACAAAATCGGTCTCGTGCCATGATCGAGGAGAAGCATGATGTGGTGAAGGGCCATTGCACCAATAGTCCTCAATCCGATGCTTATTGTCCACACTCATGGCAATGATAAGGGCAAGAAATTTCATAATTTCACCGACTGATCAACTTTTCCACTCTGCTTCTTGATCGAGGAGGTAAGTCTTTATTTGCAGCCATGAATTGCTCGGCATACAAATTTGTTTCGTTCACAACTCCTGTCGTCCAGAAAAAGCTGAGCAAACTCCAAAGACTCTTTTCCTTCCATGTTTACAGTGCACCCAGATGCCTGGCTAAAGGAGATGGAAGAACTGAAACAAGAAGTACTGGCACCAGAACTACTTGCAACAGAAGTGCTACCACTGTAGCTACACTCACCACCAACTACACCATCACAGCTACCTCACAAACTCCAAGATCCTCATCATACTCACTATAATTCTCCTCTATGAAGCCATCAAAATCATCATCACTATCATCATCCAACATACACAGCACTTCTTCTGTACCATGATATTTAGCCATAGTTACACACCACAATATTTATCTAAACTTGCTATCTGCTGTATATCTGATAACTAGCGAAATGCCAAACTGTACATAGCTCTTAACTAAATCAATAGCTCCTCTATCTACAGAACTTACGAGCGCAGCTGTAAACCCAAGCAGCTACTCAGTACGCACTTATAAAGCATTGTATCTTTTGGGGACACTATAGTGTCCGCCCGCGTGTCAATGTAATTTTTACGTGGACACTATAGTGTCCGCGCGCGTTCAAAGAGTTAAGCTCGAGTGGATTTTTTTGGGGCGTTTTGAGAAAAAACGGTGTGACCGCTAATTTTTTGGAAGATTAGTTCTTTTCAACATGGAACTGTTTGTACTCTTTAAATGACAGAAAACTGCTATTGATGAGAAATCTAACTATTTTGCTCCAAATGAGACATTTTTGAGAATTTTGAGGAAAAACCGTATGAAATCGCTCATTCTTAACAAAACATGTTGCATTACAACATTATGAAGCCATTTCTACACTTTAAATGAGAAATCTCCCTTTTTTATTGGATCGTTTTTGAGCTTTTTATGAAAAACAGAATGAAATCGCTCATTCTTATCAAAATAGCACATTAGCTTCTTTTTGAACATTATTTCTCCACTTTATGAATATTTTGTTCCAATTGAAAACGAGACATTTTTGAGAATTTTGAGGAAAAACCGTATGAAATCGCTCATTCTTAACAAAACATGTTGCATTACAACATTATGAAGCCATTTCTACACTTTAAATGAGAAATCTCCCTTTTTTATTGGATCGTTTTTGAGCTTTTTATGAAAAACAGAATGAAATCGCTCATTCCTATCAAAATAGCACATTAGCTTCTTTTTGAACATTATTTCTCCACTTTATGAATATTTTGTTCCAATTGAAAATGAGACATTTTTGAGAATTTTGAGGAAAAACCGTATGAAATCGCTCATTCTTAACAAAATATGTTGCATTACAACATTATGAAGCCATTTCTACACTTTAAATGAGAAATCTCCCTTTTGTTTTTGAGCGTTTTGAGGAAAAAGTGTGAAATTGCTCATTCTCATCAAAATGGGCACATTAGTTTTCTTTTAAACATGAAACTGCTTCTTTACTTTATTTAAATGACAGAAAAAGGTTTTGGTGGGAAATTTACCCTTTTTAACCAAAGAAGCTAAAATCGCTGTCATTCTTGTTAAAATTGACAAATTAGTTTACTTTTCAACATTATGGAACTGTTTGTACTCTTTAAATGACAGAAAACTGCTATTGATGAGAAATCTACCCTTTTTAACTATTTTGCTCCAAATGAGACATTCTTGAGAATTTTGAGGAAAAACCGTATGAAATCGCTCATTCTTAACAAAACATGTTGCATTACAACATTATGACGCCATTTCTACTCTTTAAATGAGAAATCTCCCTTTTTTATTGGATCGTTTTTGAGCTTTTTATGAAAAACAGAATGAAATCGCTCATTCTTATCAAAATAGCACATTAGCTTCTTTTTGAACATTATTTCTCCACTTTATGAATATTTTGTTCCAATTGGGACGTTTTTGAGCGTTTTGAGGAAAAAGTGTGAAATTGCTCATTCTCATCAAATGGGCACATTAGTTTTCTTTTAAACATGAAACTGTTTCTTTACTTTATTTAAATGACAGAAAAAGGCTTTTGGTGGGAAATTTACCCTTTTTAACCAAAGAAGCTAAAATCGCTCAGTCATTCTTGTTAAAATTGACAAATTAGTTTACTTTTCAACATTATGGAACTGTTTCTACTCTTTAAATAACAGAAAACGGCTTTTGGTCAGAATTATCTCCTATTTAACCCTATTTTGCTCCAATCCGGGACGTTTTTGAGCGTTTTGAGGAAAAACTCTGAAATCGTTCAATCTGGTAATAATGGGCACATTCGCTTCCTTTTCAATATTAGAGAACTCTTTCTCCCCTTTGTAACCGAAAGAAGCTATATTTTGCTCTTAATTAGTAGAGTATATGACTGGCTGAAGAAGATCCCAGCGAGACTCTATGAATGAGACCCAGAGTATATGACTGGCGGAAGATCTGGCTGAAGAAGGTCTCATAGTATATGACTGGCTGAATTAGATCACAATGTGACTGGGACTCGGAGTATATGAGACTGGCTGAACGTCTCATAGTATATGACCGGCAAAAGATCCCAGTGAGAGCCACTATACATAGCCACTAAACAAAGCCACTACACTAAATAAAGACACTGAACAAAGCCACTAAGCCACTAAACAAGGCCACCAAACAAAGCCATTAACAAAGACACTAAACAAAGCCACTAAACAAAGCCACTGAACAAAGAAACTGAACAAAGCAAATAAACAAAGCCATTAACAAGGCCACTAAACAAAGCCACTAAGCCACTAAACAAGGCCACCTAACAAAGCCATTAACAAGAACACTAAACAAAGCCACTAAACAAGGCCACTAAACAAGGCCACTAAACGAGGCCACCAAACAAAGCCATTAACTAGGCCACTAAACAAAGACACTAAACAAGGCCACTAATCAAGGCCACTAAACAAGGCCACTAACCAAGGCCACTAAACAAAGCCACTAAACTTGGCCACTAAACAAAGCCACTAAACATGGCCACCAAACATGGCCACTAAACAAAGCCACCAAACAAACCAATAAAAATGGCCAACAAACAAAGCCACTAAACATGGCCACCTAACAAATCCAAGAAACAAAAGCCACAAATCAAAAGCCACGAAACAAATTCCACCAAACAATAGCCACTAAACAAAAGCCACCACACCAAAGCCACCAAACAAAAGCCACAAAACAAAACCCACCAAACTAAAGCCACCAAACAAAAGCCACCAAAAGAAAAACCACCAAAGGAAAGCCACCAAACAAAAGCCACCAAACTAAAGCCACGAAACAAAAGCCACGAAAGAAAAACAAAATAAAAGCCACCAAACAAAAGCCACGAAATAAAAGCCACGAAACAAAAGCCATAAACAAAAGTAACGAAACAAAAGCCACGAAACAAAAGCCACGAAACAAAAGCCACGAAAAAACCCACCAAACAAAAACCACCAAACAAAAGCCACCAAACAAAAACACCAAACAAAAGCCACCAAACAAAAACACCAAACAAAAGCCACCAAACAAAAGCCACCAAACAAAAGCCACCAAACAAAAGCCAACAAACAAAAGCCACCAAACAAAAACACCAAACAAAAGCCACCAAACAAAAGCCACCAAACAAAAGCCACCAAACAAAAGCCACCATATAAAAGCCAACAAACAAAAGCCACCAAACAAAAGCCACCAAACAAAAGCCAGCAAACAAAAGCCACCAAACAAAAGCCACCAAACAAAAGCCACCAAACAAAAGCCACGAAACAAAAACCACCAAACAAAAGACACGAAACAAAAGCCACAAAGAAAAGCCATGAAACAAAATCGACAAAACAAAAGCCACGAAATAAAATCCACGAAACAAAAGCCACGAAACAAAAGTCACCAAACAAAAACCACCAAACAAAAGCCACAAAACAAAAGCCACGAAAGAAAAGCCACGAAACAAAAGCCACTGTCCAAAGCCACTCTATATCCAAAGCCACTCTATGTCCAAAGCCACTGTCCAAAGCCACTGTCCAAAGCCACTGTCCAAAGCCACTCTATGTCCAAAGCCACTGTCCAAAGCCACTGTCCAAAGCCAATGTCCAAAGCCACTCTATGTCCAAAGCCACTGTCCAAAGCCACTGTCCAAAGGCACTGTCCAAAGCCACTCTATGTCCAAAGCCACTGTCCAAATCCACTCTCCAAAGCCACTGTCCAAAGCCACTCTCCAAAGCCACTGTCCAAAGCCACTCTATGTCCAAAACCACTGTCCAAAGCCACTCTCCAAAGCCACTGTCCAAAGCCACTCTATGTCCAAAGCCACTGTCCAAAGCCACTCTCCAAAGCCACTGTCCAAAGCCACTCTATGTCCTAAGCCACTGTCCGAAGCCACTCTCCAAAGCCACTGTCCAAAGCCACTCTATGTCCAAAGCCACTCTATGTCCAAAGCCACTGTCCAAAGCCACTCTACAAAGCCACTGTCGAAAGTCACACTATGTCCAAAGCCACTGTCCAAAGCCACTCTCCAAAGCCACTCTCCAAAGCCACTCTATGTCCAAAGCCACTGTCCAAAGCCACTGTCCAAAGCCACTCTCTAAAGCTACTCTATGTCCAAAGCCACTGTCCAAAGCCACTCTCCTAAAGCCACTGTCCAAAGCCACTCTATGTCCAAAGCCACTGTCCAAAGCCACTCTCCAAAGCCACTCTCCAAAGGCACTCTATGTCCAAAGCCACTGTCCAAAGCCACTGTCCAAAGCCACTATCCAAAGCCACTCTATGTCCAAACCACTGTCCAAAGACTCTCCAAAGCCACTCTCCAAAGCCACTCTATGTCCAAAGCCACTGTCCAAAGCCACTGTCCAAAGCTATTCTCCAAAGCCACTCTATGTCCAAAGCCACTGTCCAAAGCCACTGTCCAAAGCCACTCTCCAAAGCCACTCTATGTCCAAAGCCACTGTCCAAAGCCACTGTCCAAAGCCACTGTCCAAAGCCACTCTATGTCCAAAGCAACTGTCCAAAGCCACTGTCCAAAGGCACTGTCCAAAGTCACTCTATGTCCAAAGCCACTGTCCAAAGCCACTCTCCAAAGCCACTGTCCAAAGCCACTCTATGTCCAAAACCACTGTCCAAAGCCACTCTCCAAAGCCACTGTCCAAAGCCACTCTATGTCCAAAGCCACTGTCCAAAGCCACTCTCCAAAGCCACTCTATGTCCAAAGCCACTGTCCGAAACCACTCTCCAAAGCCACTGTCCAAAGCCACTCTATGTCCAAAGCCACTGTCCCAAGCCACTCTACAAAGCCACTCTCGAAAGTCACACTATGTCCAAAGCCACTGTCCAAATCCACTCTATGTCCAAAGCCACTGTCCAAAGCCACTGTCCAAAGCCACTCTCCAAAGCCACTCTATGTCCAAACCACTGTCCAAAGCCACTCTCCAAAGCCACTCTCCAAAGCCACTCTATGTCCAAAGCCACTGTCCAAAGCCACTCTTCAAAGCCACTCTCCAAAGCCACTCTATGTCCCAAGCCACTGTCCAAAGCCACTGTCCAAAGCCACTCTACAAAGCCACTCTATCTCCAAAGCCACTGTCCAAAGACACTCTCCAAAGCCACTCTCCAAAGCCACTCTATGTCAAAAGCCACTGTCCAAAGCTACTGTCGAAAGCCACTGTCTAAAGCCACTGTATGTCCAAAGCCACTGTCCAAAGCCACTGTCGAAAGCCACTGTCCAAAGCCACTCTATGTCCAAAGCCACTGTATAAAGCCACTGACCAAAGCCACTGTCCAAAGCAACTCTATGTCCAAAGCCACTGTCCAAAGCCACTGTCCAAAGCCACTGTCCAAAGCCACTCTATGTCCAAAGCCACTGTATGTCCAAAGCCACTGTCCAAAGCCACTGTATGTCCAAAGCCTCTGTATGTCCAAAGCCACTGTCCAAAGCCACTGTATGTCCAAAGCCACGGTATGTCCAAAGCCACTGTCCAAAGCCACCGTATGTCCAAAGCCACTGTATGTCCAAAGCCACTGTCCAAAGCCACCGTATGTCCAAAGCCAATGTATGTCCAAAGCCACTGTCCAAAGCCACTGTATGTCCAAAGCCACTGTATGTCCAAAGCCACTGTCCAAAGCCACTGTATGTCCAAAGCCACTGTATGTCCAAAGCCACTGTGCAAAGCAACTGTATGTCCAAAGCCACTGTATGTCCAAAGCCAATGTCCAAAGCCACTGTATGTCCAAAGCCACTATATGTCCAAAGCCACTGTCCAAAGCAACCGTATGTCCAAAGCCACTGTATGTCCAAAGCCACTGTCCAAATGCACCGTATGTCTTAAGCCACTGTATGTCCAAAGCCACTGGCCAAAGCCACTGTATGTCCAAAGCCACTGTATGTCCAAAGCCACTGTCCAAAGCCACTGTATGTCCAAAGCCACTGTATGTCCAAAGCCACTGTCTAAAGCCACTGTATGTCCAAAGCCACTGTCCAAAGCTACTGTATGTCCAAAGCCACTGTATGTCCAAAGCCACAGTCCAAAGCCACTGTATGTCCAAAGCCACTGTATGTCCAAAGCCACTCTATGTCCAAAGCCACTTTCCAAAGCCACTGTATGTCCAAAGCCACTGTATGTCCAAAGCCACTGTCCAAAGCCACTGTATGTCCAAAGCCACTTTACAAAGCCGCTGTCCAAATCCACTATCCAAAGACACTCTATGTCCAAATCCACTGTACAAAGCCACTGTCCAAAGCCACTGTCCAAAGCAATACTATGTCCAAAGCCACAGTCCAAAGCCACTGTCCAAAGCCACTGTCCAAAGCCACTCTATGTCCAAAGCCACTGTCCGAAGCCACTGTCCAAAGCCACTGTCCAAAGCTACTGTATGTCCAAAGCCACTGTACAAAGCCACTGTCCAAATCCACTGTCCAAAGCCACTCTATGTCCAAATCCACTGTACAAAGCCACTGTCTAAAGCCACTGTATGTCCAAAGCCACTGTCCAAAGCTACTGTATGTCCAAAGCCACTGTATGTCCAAAGCCACTGTCCAATGCCACTGTATGTCCAAAGCCACTGTATGTCCAAAGCCACTGTCCAAAGCCACTGTCCAAAGCCACTGTATGTCCAAAGCCACTGTATGTCCAAAGCCACTGTCCAAAGCCACTGTATGTCCAAAGCCACTGTATGTCCTAAGCCACTGCACAAAGCCACTGTATGTCCAAAGCCACTGTACAAAGCCACTGTCCAAAGCCACTCTATGTCCAAAGCCACTGTACAAAGCCACTGTCCAAAGCCACTGTCCAAAGCAATACTATGTCCAAAGCCACTGTCCAAAGCCACTGTCCAACTCCACTGTCCAAAGCCACTCTATGTCCAAAGCCACTGTCCAAAGTCACTGTCCAAAGCCTTTCTATTTCCAAAGCCACTGTCCAAAGCCACAGTCCAAAGCCACTTTCCAAAGCCACTGTCCAAAGCCACTCTATGTCCAAAGCCACTGTCTAAAGCCACTGTCCAAAGCCACTGTCCAAAGCCACTCTATGTCCAAAGCCACTATCCAAAGCCACTCTCCAAAGCCACTCTCCAAAGCCACTCTGTGTCCAAAGCCACTGTCCAAAGCCACTCTCCAAACCACTATCCAAAGCCACTCTATGTCCAAAGTCACTGTCCAAAGCCAATCTCCAAAGCCACTCTTCAAAGCCACTCTATGTCCAAAGCCAGTCCAAAGCTACTCTCCAAAGCCACTCTCCAAAGCCACTCTATGTCCAAAGCCACTGTCCAAAGCCACTCTCCAAAGCCACTCTCCTAAGCCACTCTATGTCCAAAGCCACTGTCCAAAGCCACTATCCGAAGCCACTCTCCAAAGCAACTCTTTGTCCAAAGCCACTGTCCAAAGCCACTCTCCAAAGCCACTCTCCAAAGCCACTCTCCAAAGCCACTCTCCAAAGCCACTCTATGTCCAAAGCTACTGTCCAAAGCCACTTTCCAAAGCCACTCTCCAAAGCCACTCTATGTCCAAAGCCACTGTCCAAAGACATTCTCCAAAGCCACTCTCCAAAGCCACTCTATGTCCAAAGCCTCTGTCCAAAGCCACTCTATGTCCAAAGCTACTGTCCAAAGCCACTGTCCAAAGCCACTGTCCAAAGCCACTCTATGTCCAAAGCCACTGTCCAAAGCCACTGTCCAAAGCCACTGTCCAAAGCCACTCTATGTCCAAAGCCACTGTACAAAGCCACTCTCCAATGCCACTGCCCAAGGCCACTCTATCTAGAAAGCCACTGTCCAAAGACACTGTCTAAAGTCACTGTCCATAGCCACTCTATGTCCAAAGCAACTGTTCAAAGCCACTGTCCAAAGCCACTGTCCAAAGCCACTCTATGCCCAAAGCCACTGTCCAAAGCCACTCTTCAAAGCCACTGTCCAAAGCCACTCTATGTCCAGAGCCACTGTCCAAAGCCACTCTCCAAAGCCACTGTCCAAAGCCACCCCAAGTCCAAAGCCACTGTCCAAAGCCACTGTCCAAAGCCACTGACCAAAGCCACTCTATGTCCAATGCCACTGTCCAAAGCCACTGTCCAAAGCCACTGTCCAAAGCCACTCTATGTCCAAAGCCATTGTCCAAAGCCACTCTCCAAAGCCACTCTCCAAAGCCACTCTATGTCCAAAAGCACTGTCCAAAGCCACTGTCCAAAGCCACCCTCCAAAGCCACTCTATGTCCAAAGCCACTGTCCAAAGCCACTCTCCAAAGCCACTCTCCAAAGCCACTCTCCAAAGCCACTCTATGTCCAAAGCCACTGTCCAAAGCCACTCTCCAAAGCTACTCTCCAAAGCCACTCTATCTCCAAAGCCACTCTCCAAAGCCACTCTCCAAAGCCACTCTCCAAAGCCACTGTATGTCCAAAACCACACTATGTCCAAAGCCACTGTCCAAAGCCACTGTATGTCCAAAGCCACTGTCCAAAGCCACTGTATGTCCAAAGCCACTGTATGCCCTAAGCCACTGTCCAAAGCCACTGTATGTCCAAAGCCACTGTACAAAGCCACTGTCCAAATCCACTGTCCAAAGCCACTCTATGTCCAAAGCCACTGTACAAAGCCACTGTCCAAAGCCACTGTCCAAAGCAATACTATGTCCAAAGCCACTGTCCAAAGCCACTGTCCAACTCCACTGTCCAAAGCCACTCTATGTCCAAAGCCACTGTCCAAAGTCACTGTCCAAAGCCTTTCTATGTCCAAAGCCACTGTCCAAAGCCACAGTCCAAAGCCACTTTCCAAAGCCACTGTCCAAAGCCACTCTATGTCCAAAGCCACTGTCTAAAGCCACTGTCCAAAGCCACTGTCCAAAGCCACTCTATGTCCAAAGCCACTATCCAAAGCCACTCTCCAAAGCCACTCTCCAAAGCCACTCTATGTCCAAAGCCACTGTCCAAAGCCACTCTCCAAACCACTATCCAAAGCCACTCTATGTCCAAAGTCACTGTCCAAAGCCAATCTCCAAAGCCACTCTTCAAAGCCACTCTATGTCCAAAGCCAGTCCAAAGCTACTCTCCAAAGCCACTCTCCAAAGCCACTCTATGTCCAAAGCCACTGTCCAAAGCCACTCTCCAATGCCACTCTCCTAAGCCACTCTATGTCCAAAGCCACTGTCCAAAGCCACTCTCCAAAGCCACTCTCCAAAGCAACTCTTTGTCCAAAGCCACTGTCCAAAGCCACTCTCCAAAGCCACTCTCCAAAGCCACTCTCCAAAGCCACTCTATGTCCAAAGCCACTGTCCAAAGCCACTTTCCAAAGCCACTCTCCAAAGCCACTCTATGTCCAAAGCCACTGTCCAAAGACATTCTCCAAAGCCACTCTCCAAAGCCACTCTATGTCCAAAGCCTCTGTCCAAAGCCACTCTATGTCCAAAGCCACTGTCCAAAGCCACTGTCCAAAGCCACTGTCCAAAGCCACTCTATGTCCAAAGCCACTGTCCAAAGCCACTGTCCAAAGCCACTGTCCAAAGCCACTCTATGTCCAAAGCCACTGTCCAAAGCCACTCTCCAATGCCACTGCCCAAGGCCACTCTATCTAGAAAGCCACTGTCCAAAGACACTGTCTAAAGTCACTGTCCAAAGCCACTCTATGTCCAAAGCAACTGTTCAAAGCCACTGTCCAAAGCCACTGTCCAAAGCCACTCTATGCCCAAAGCCACTGTCCAAAGCCACTCTTCAAAGCCACTGTCCAAAGCCACTCTATGTCCAGAGCCACTGTCCAAAGCCACTCTCCAAAGCCACTGTCCAAAGCCACCCCAAGTCCAAAGCCACTGTCCAAAGCCACTGTATGTCCAAAGCCACTGTATGTCCAAAGCCACTGTCCAAAGCCACTGTATGTCCAAAGCCACTCTATCTACAAAGCCACTGTCCAAAGCCACTGTCTAAAGTCACTGTCCAAAGCAACTGTCCAAAGCCACTGTCCAAAGCCACTGTCCAAAGCCACTCTATGTCCAAAGCCACTGTCCAAAGCCACTCTCCAAAGCCACTGTCCAAAGCCACTCTATGTCCAGAGCCACTGTCCAAAGCCACTCTCCAAAGCCACTGACCAAAGCCACTCTATGTCCAAAGCCACTGAACAAAGCCACTGTCCAAAGCCACTGATCAAAGCCACTCTATGTCCAATGCCATTGTCCAAAGCCACTGTCTAAAGCCACTCTCCAAAGCCACTCTATGTCCAAAGCCACAGTCCAAAGCCACTCTCCAAATCCACTCTCCAAAGCCACTGTATGTCCAAAGCCACTGTCCAAAGCCACTGTCCAAAGCCACTCTCCAAAGCCACTCTATGTCCAAAGCCACTGTCCAAAGTCACTGTCCAAAGCCACTCTCCAAAGCCACTCTATGTCCAAAGCCACTGTACAAAGCCACTCTCCAAAGCCACTCTATGTCCAAAGCCACTGTCCAAAGCCACTCTCCACAGCCACTCTCCAAAGCCACTCTATGTCCAAAGCCACTGTCCAAAGCCACTGTCCAAAGCCACTCTCCAAAGCCACTCTATCTCCAAAGCCACTGTCCAAAGCCACTCTCCAAAGCCACTCTCCAAAGCCACTCTATGTACAAAGCCACTGTCCATAGCCACTGTCCAAAGTCACTGTCCAAAGCCACTCTATGTCCAAAGCCACTGTACAAAGCCACTGTCCAAAGCCACTGTCCAAAGCAATACTATGGCCAAAGCCACTGTCCAAAGGCACTATCCAAAGACACTCTATGTCCAAAGCCACTGTCCAAAGTCACTGTCCAAAGCCACTGACCAAAGCCACTCTATGTCCAAAGCCACTGTCCAAAGCCACTCTATGTCCAAAGCCACTGTCCAAAGCCACTCTCCAAAGCCACTGTCCTAAACCACTCTATGTCCTAAGCCACTGTCCAAAGCCACTCTATGTCCAAAGCCACTGTCCAAATCCACTCTCCAAAGCCACTGTATGTCCAAAGCCACTGTATGTCCAAAGCCACTGTCCAAAGCCACTGTATGTCCAAAGCCACTGTCCAAAGCCACTGTATGTCCAAAGCCACTGTATGTCCAAAGCCACTGTCCAAAGCCACTGTTTGTCCAAAGCCACTGTATGTCCAAAGCCACTGTCCAAAGCCACTGTATGTCCAAAGCCACTGTATGTCCAAAGCCACTGTCCAAAGCCACTGTATGTCCAAAGCCACTGTATGTCCAAAGCTACTGTCCAAAGCAACCGTATCTCCAAAGCCACTGTATGTCCAAAGCCACTGTCCAAAGCCACCGTATGTCCAAAGCCACTGTATGTCCAAAGCCACTCTCCAAAGCCACTCTCCAAAGCCACTCTATGTCCAAAGCCACTATCCAAAGCCACTCTCCAAAGCCACTCTCCAAAGCCACTCTATGTCCAAAGCCACTGTCCAAAGCCACTCTCCAAACCACTATCCAAAGCCACTCTATGTACAAAGTCACTGTCCAAAGCCAATCTCCAAAGCCACTCTCCAAAGCCACTCTATGTCCAAAGTCAGTCCAAAGCCACTCTCCAATGTCACTCTATGTCCAAAGCCAGTCCAAAGCCACTCTCCAAAGCCACTCTCCAAAGCAACTCTATGTCCAAAGCCACTGTCCAAAGCCATTCTCCAAAGCCACTCTCCAAAGCCACTCTATGTCCAAAGCCACTGTCCAAAGCCACTCTATGTCCAAAGCCACTGTCCAAAGCCACTGTCCAAAGCCATGGTCCAAACCCACTCTATGTCCAAAGCCACTTTCCAAAGCCACTTTCCAAAGCCACTGTCCAAAGCCACTATATGTTCAAAGCCACTGTCCAAAGCCACTCTCCAATGCCACTGTCCAAAGCCACTCTATCTACAAAGCCACTGTACAAAGCCACTGTCTAAAGTCACTGTCCAAAGCAACTCTATGTCCAAAGCAACTGTCCAAAGCCACTGTCCAAAGCCACTGTCCAAAGCTACTCTATGTCCAAAGCCACTGTCCAAAGCCACTCTCCAAAGCCACTGTCCAAAGCCACTCTATGTCCAGAGCCACTGTCCAAAGCCACTCTCCAATGCCACTGACCAAAGCCACTCTCCAATGCCACTGACCAAAGCCACTCTATGTCCAAAGCCACTGAACAAAGCCACTGTCCAAAGCCACTGATCAAAGCCACTCTATGTCCAATGCCATTGTCCAAAGCCACTGTCCAAAGCCACTCTCCAAAGCCACTCTATGTCCAAAGCCACTGTCCAAAGCCACTCTCCAAATCCACTCTCCAAAGCCACTGTATGTCCAAAGCCACTGTCCAAAGCCACTGTCCAAAGCCACTCTCCAAAGCCACTCTATGTCCAAAGCCACTGTCCAAAGTCACTGTCCAAAGCTACTCTCCAATCCACTCTATGTCCAAAGCCACTGTACAAAGCCACTCTCCAAAGCCACTCTATGTCCAAAGCCACTGTCCAAAGCCACTCTCCACAGCCACTCTCCAAAGCCACTCTATGTCCAAAGCCACTGTCCAAAGCCACTGTCCAAAGCCACTCTCCAAAGCCACTCTATCTCCAAAGCCACTGTCCAAAGCCACTCTCCAAAGCCACTCTCCAAAGCCACTCTATGTCCAAAGCCACTGTCCATAGCCACTGTCCAAAGTCACTGTCCAAAGCCACTCTATGTCCAAAGCCACTGTACAAAGCCACTGTCCAAAGCCACTGTCCAAAGCAATACTATGGCCAAAGCCACTGTCCAAAGGCACTGTCCAAAGACACTCTATGTCCAAAGCCACTGTCCAAAGTCACTGTCCAAAGCCACTGACCAAAGCCACTCTATGTCCAAAGCCACTGTCCAAAGCCACTCTATGTCCAAAGCCACTGTCCAAAGCCACTCTCCAAAGCCACTGTCCTAAACCACTCTATGTCCAAAGCCACTGTCCAAAGCCACTCTCCAAAGCCACTGTCCAAAGCCACTCTATGTCCAAAGCCACTGTCCAAAGCCACTCTCCAAAGCCACTGTCCAAAGCCACTGTATGTCCAAAGCCACTGTATGTCCAAAGCCACTGTCCAAAGCCACTGTATGTCCAAAGCCACTGTCCAAAGCCACTGTATGTCCAAAGCCACTTTATGTCCAAAGCTACTATCCAAAGCCACTGTATGTCCAAAGCCACTGTATGTCCAAAGGCACTGTCCAAAGCCACTGTATGTCCAAAGCCACTGTATGTCCAAAGCCACTGTCTAAAGCCACTGTATGTCCAAAGCCACTGTCCAAAGCCACTGTATGTCCAAAGCCACTGTATGTCCAAAGCCACTGTCCAAAGCCACTGTATGTCCAAAGCCACTGTATGTCCAAAGCCACTGTCCAAAGCCACTGTATGTCCAAAGCCACTGTATGTCCAAAGCCACTGTCCAAAGCCACTGTATGTCCAAAGCCACTGTACAAAGCCACTGTCCAAATCCACTGTCCAAAGCCATTCTATGTCCAAATCCACTGTACAAAGCCACTGTCCAAAGCCACTGTCCAAAGCAATACTATGTCCAAAGCCACTGTCCAAAGCCACTGTCCAAAGCCACTGTCCAAGGCCACTCTATTTCCAAAGCCACTGTCCGAAGCCACTGTCCAAAGCCACTGTCCAAAGCCACTCTATGTCCAAAGCCACTGTCCAAAGCCACTCTCCAAAGCCACTGTCCAAAGCCACTGTATGTCCAATGCCACTGTATGTCCAAAGCCACTGTCCAAAGCCACTGTATGTCCAAAGCCACTGTATTTCCAAAGCCACTATCCAAAGCCACTGTATGTCCAAAGCCACTGTATATCCAAAGCCACTGTCCAAAGCCACTGTATGTCCAAAGCCACTGTATGTCCAAAGCCACTGTCTAAAGCCACTGTATGTCCAAAGCCACTGTCCATAGCCACTGTATGTCCAAAGCCACTGTATGTCCAAAGCCACTGTCCAAAGCCACTGTATGTCCAAAGCCACTGTATGTCCAAAGCCACTGTCCAAAGCCACTCTATGTCCAAAACCACTCTATGTCCAAAGCCACTGTATGTCCAAAGCCACTGTTCAAAGCCACTGTATGTCCAAAGCCACTGTATGTCCAAAGCCACTGTCCAAATCCACCGTATGTCCAAAGCCACGGTATGTCCAAAGCCACTGTCCAAAGCCACCGTATGTCCAAAGCCACTGTATGTCCAAAGCCACTGTCCAAAGCCACTGTATGTCGAAAGCCACTGTATGTCCAAAGCCACTGTCCAAAGCCACTGTATGTCCAAAGCCACTGTATGTCCAAAGCCACTGTCCAAAGCCACTGTATGTCCAAAGCCACTGTATGTCCAAAGCCACTGTCCAAAGCCACTGTATGTCCAAAGCCACTGTATGTCCAAAGCCACTGTCCAAAGCCACTGTATGTCCAAAGCCACTTTATGTCCAAAGCTACTGTCCAAAGCAACCGTATCTCCAAAGCCACTGTATGTCCAAAGCCACTGTCCAAAGCCACTCTCCAAAGCCACTCTATGTCCAAAGCCACTATCCAAAGCCACTCTCCAAAGCCACTCTCCAAACCACTCTATGTCCAAAGCCACTGTCCAAAGCCACTCTCCAAACCACTATCCAAAGCCACTCTATGTACAAAGTCACTGTCCAAAGCCAATCTCCAAAGCCACTCTCCAAAGCCACTCTATGTCCAAAGTCAGTCCAAAGCCACTCTCCAATGTCACTCTATGTCCAAAGCCAGTCCAAAGCCACTCTCCAAAGCCACTCTCCAAAGCAACTCTATGTCCAAAGCCACTGTCCAAAGCCATTCTCCAAAGCCACTCTCCAAAGCCACTCTATGTCCAAAGCCACTGTCCAAAGCCACTCTATGTCCAAAGCCACTTTCCAAAGCCACTTTCCAAAGCCACTGTCCAAAGCCACTCTATGTTCAAAGCCACTGTCCAAAGCCACTCTCCAATGCCACTGTCCAAAGCCACTCTATCTACAAAGCCACTGTCCAAAGCCACTGTCTAAAGTCACTGTCCAAAGCAACTCTATGTCCAAAGCAACTGTCCAAAGCCACTGTCCAAAGCCACTGTCCAAAGCCACTCTATGTCCAAAGCCACTGTCCAAAGCCACTCTCCAAAGCCACTGTCCAAAGCCACTCTATGTCCAGAGCCACTGTCCAAAGCCACTCTCCAAAGCCACTGACCAAAGCCACTCTATGTCCAAAGCCACTGAACAAAGCCACTCTCCAAAGCCACTGATCAAAGCCACTCTATGTCCAATGCCATTGTCCAAAGCCACTGTCCAAAGCCACTCTCCAAAGCCACTGTATGTCCAAAGCCACTGTCCAAAGCCACTGTCCAAAGCCACTCTCCAAAGCCACTCTATGTCCAAAGCCACTGTCCAAAGCCACTCTCCAAAGCCACTCTATGTCCAAAGCCACTGTCCAAAGCCACTCTCCAAAGCCACTCACCAAAGCCACTCTATGTCCAAAGCCACTGTCCAAAGCCACTGTCCAAAGCCACTCTCCAAAGCCACTCTATCTCCAAAGCCACTGTCCAAAGCCACTCTCCAAAGCCACTCTCCAAAGCCACTCTATGTCCAAAGCCTCTGTCCATAGCCACTGTCCAAAGTCACTGTCCAAAGCCACTCTATGTCCAATGCCACTGTATAAAGCTACTGTCCAAAGCCACTGTCCAAAGCAATACTATGGCCAAAGCCACTGTCCAAAGGCACTATCCAAAGACACTCTATGTCCAAAGCCACTGTCCAAAGTCACTGTCCAAAGCCACTGACCAAAGCCACTCTATGTCCAAAGCCACTGTCCAAAGCCACTCTATGTCCAAAGCCACTGTCCAAAGCCACTCTCCAAAGCCACTCTATGTCCAAAGCCACTATCCAAAGCCACTCTCCAAAGCCACTCTCCAAACCACTCTATGTCCAAAGCCACTGTCCAAAGCCACTCTCCAAACCACTATCCAAAGCCACTCTATGTACAAAGTCACTGTCCAAAGCCAATCTCCAAAGCCACTCTCCAAAGCCACTCTATGTCCAAAGTCAGTCCAAAGCCACTCTCCAATGTCACTCTATGTCCAAAGCCAGTCCAAAGCCACTCTCCAAAGCCACTCTCCAAAGCAACTCTATGTCCAAAGCCACTGTCCAAAGCCATTCTCCAAAGCCACTCTCCAAAGCCACTCTATGTCCAAAGCCACTGTCCAAAGCCACTCTATGTCCAAAGCCACTTTCCAAAGCCACTTTCCAAAGCCACTGTCCAAAGCCACTCTATGTTCAAAGCCACTGTCCAAAGCCACTCTCCAATGCCACTGTCCAAAGCCACTCTATCTACAAAGCCACTGTCCAAAGCCACTGTCTAAAGTCACTGTCCAAAGCAACTCTATGTCCAAAGCAACTGTCCAAAGCCACTGTCCAAAGCCACTGTCCAAAGCCACTCTATGTCCAAAGCCACTGTCCAAAGCCACTCTCCAAAGCCACTGTCCAAAGCCACTCTATGTCCAGAGCCACTGTCCAAAGCCACTCTCCAAAGCCACTGACCAAAGCCACTCTATGTCCAAAGCCACTGAACAAAGCCACTCTCCAAAGCCACTGATCAAAGCCACTCTATGTCCAATGCCATTGTCCAAAGCCACTGTCCAAAGCCACTCTCCAAAGCCACTCTATGTCCAAAGCCACTGTCCAAAGCCACTCTCCAAATCCACTCTCCAAAGCCACTGTATGTCCAAAGCCACTGTCCAAAGCCACTGTCCAAAGCCACTCTCCAAAGCCACTCTATGTCCAAAGCCACTGTCCAAAGCCACTCTCCAAAGCCACTCTATGTCCAAAGCCACTGTCCAAAGCCACTCTCCAAAGCCACTCTCCAAAGCCACTCTATGTCCAAAGCCACTGTCCAAAGCCACTGTCCAAAGCCACTCTCCAAAGCCACTCTATCTCCAAAGCCACTGTCCAAAGCCACTCTCCAAAGCCACTCTCCAAAGCCACTCTATGTCCAAAGCCACTGTCCATAGCCACTGTCCAAAGTCACTGTCCAAAGCCACTCTATGTCCAATGCCACTGTATAAAGCTACTGTCCAAAGCCACTGTCCAAAGCAATACTATGGCCAAAGCCACTGTCCAAAGGCACTATCCAAAGACACTCTATGTCCAAAGCCACTGTCCAAAGTCACTGTCCAAAGCCACTGACCAAAGCCACTCTATGTCCAAAGCCACTGTCCAAAGCCACTCTATGTCCAAAGCCACTGTCCAAAGCCACTCTCCAAAGCCACTGTCCTAAACCACTCTATGTCCAAAGCCACTGTCCAAAGCCACTCTCCAAAGCCACTGTCCAAAGCCACTCTATGTCCAAAGCCACTGTCCAAATCCACTCTCCAAAGCCACTGTCCAAAGCCACTGTATGTCCAAAGCCACTGTATGTCCAAAGCCACTGTCCAAAGCCACTGTATGTCCAAAGCCACTGTCCAAAGCCACTGTATGTCCAAAGCCACTGTATGTCCAAAGCCACTGTCCAAAGCCACTGTATGTCCAAAGCTACTGTATGTCCAAAGCCACTGTCCAAAGCCACTGTATGTCCAAAGCCACTGTATGTCCAAAGCCACTGTCCAAAGCCACTGTATGTCCAAAGCCACTGTATGTCCAAAGCTACTGTCCAAAGCAACCGTATCTCCAAAGCCACTGTATGTCCAAAGCCACTGTCCAAAGCCACCGTATGTCCAAAGCCACTGTATGTCCAAAGCCACTCTCCAAAGCCACTCTCCAAAGCCACTCTATGTCCAAAGCCACTATCCAAAGCCACTCTCCAAAGCCACTCTCCAAAGCCACTCTATGTCCAAAGCCACTGTCCAAAGCCACTCTCCAAACTACTATCCAAAGCCACTCTATGTACAAAGTCACTGTCCAAAGCCAATCTCCAAAGCCACTCTCCAAAGCCACTCTATGTCCAAAGTCAGTCCAAAGCCACTCTCCAATGTCACTCTATGTCCAAAGCCAGTCCAAAGCCACTCTCCAAAGCCACTCTCCAAAGCAACTCTATGTCCAAAGCCACTGTCCAAAGCCATTCTCCAAAGCCACTCTCCAAAGCCACTCTATTTCCAAAGCCACTGTCCAAAGCCACTCTATGTCCAAAGCTACTGTCCAAAGCCACTGTCCAAAGCCATGGTCCAAACCCACTCTATGTCCAAAGCCACTTTCCAAAGCCACTTTCCAAAGCCACTGTCCAAAGCCACTCTATGTTCAAAGCCACTGTCCAAAGCCACTCTCCAATGCCACTGTCCAAAGCCACTCTATCTACAAAGCCACTGTCCAAAGCCACTGTCTAAAGTCACTGTCCAAAGCAACTCTATGTCCAAAGCAACTGTCCAAAGCCACTGTCCAAAGCCACTGTCCAAAGCCACTCTATGTCCAAAGCCACTGTCCAAAGCCACTCTCCAAAGCCACTGTCCAAAGCCACTCTATGTCCAGAGCCACTGTCCAAAGCCACTCTCCAAAGCCACTGACCAAAGCCACTCTATGTCCAAAGACACTGAACAAAGTCACTGTCCAAAGCCACTGATCAAAGCCACTCTATGTCCAATGCCATTGTCCAAAGCCACTGTCCAAAGCCACTCTCCAAAGCCACTCTATGTCCAAAGCCACTGTCCAAAGCCACTCTCCAAATCCACTCTCCAAAGCCACTGTATGTCCAAAGCCACTGTCCAAAGCCACTGTCCAAAGCCACTCTCCAAAGCCACTCTATGTTCAAAGCCACTGTCCAAAGTCACTGTCCAAAGCTACTCTCCAAAGCCACTCTATGTCCAAAGCCACTGTACAAAGCCACTCTCCAAAGCCACTCTATGTCCAAAGCCACTGTCCAAAGCCACTCTCCACAGCCACTCTCCAAAGCCACTCTATGTCCAAAGCCACTGTCCAAAGCCACTGTCCAAAGCCACTCTCCAAAGCCACTCTATCTCCAAAGCCACTGTCCAAAGCCACTCTCCAAAGCCACTCTCCAAAGCCACTCTATGTCCAAAGCCACTGTCCATAGCCACTGTCCAAAGTCACTATCCAAAGCCACTCTATGTCCAAAGCCACTGTACAAAGCCACTGTCCAAAGCCACTGTCCAAAGCAATACTATGGCCAAAGCCACTGTCCAAAGGCACTGTCCAAAGACACTCTATGTCCAAAGCCACTGTCCAAAGTCACTGTCCAAAGCCACTGACCAAAGCCACTCTATGTCCAAAGCCACTGTCCAAAGCCACTCTATGTCCAAAGCCACTGTCCAAAGCCACTCTCCAAAGCCACTGTCCTAAACCACTCTATGTCCAAAGCCACTGTCCAAAGCCACTCTCCAAAGCCACTGTCCAAAGCCACTCTATGTCCAAAGCCACTGTCCAAAGCCACTCTCCAAAGCCACTGTCCAAAGCCACTGTATGTCCAAAGCCACTGTATGTCCAAAGCCACTGTCCAAAGCCACTGTATGTCCAAAGCCACTGTCCAAAGCCACTGTATGTCCAAAGCCACTTTATGTCCAAAGCTACTATCCAAAGCCACTGTATGTCCAAAGCCACTGTATGTCCAAAGGCACTGTCCAAAGCCACTGTATGTCCAAAGCCACTGTATGTCCAAAGCCACTGTCTAAAGTCACTGTATGTCCAAAGCCACTGTCCAAAGCCACTGTATGTCCAAAGCCACTGTATGTCCAAAGCCACTGTCCAAAGCCACTGTATGTCCAAAGCCACTGTATGTCCAAAGCCACTGTCCAAAGCCACTGTATGTCCAAAGCTACTGTATGTCCAAAGCCACTGTCCAAAGCCACTGTATGTCCAAAGCCACTGTACAAAGCCACTGTCCAAATCCACTGTCCAAAGCCACTCTATGTCCAAATCCACTACAAAGCCACTGTCCAAAGCCACTGTCCAAAGCAATACTATGTCCAAAGCCACTGTCCAAAGCCACTGTCCAAAGCCACTGTCCAAAGCCACTCTATTTCCAAAGCCACTGTCCGAAGCCACTGTCCAAAGCCACTGTCCAAAGCCACTCTATGTCCAAAGCCACTGTCCAAAGCCACTCTCCAAAGCCACTGTCCAAAGCCACTGTATGTCCAATGCCACTGTATGTCCAAAGCCACTGTCCAAAGCCACTGTATGTCCAAAGCCACTGTATTTCCAAAGCCACTATCCAAAGCCACTGTATGTCCAAAGCCACTGTATATCCAAAGCCACTGTCCAAAGCCACTGTATGTCCAAAGCCACTGTATGTCCAAAGCCACTGTCTAAAGCCACTGTATGTCCAAAGCCACTGTCCAAAGCCTCTGTATGTCCAAAGCCACTGTATGTCCAAAGCCACTGTCCATAGCCACTGTATGTCCAAAGCCACTGTATGTCCAAAGCCACTGTCCAAAGCCACTGTATGTCCAAAGCCACTGTATGTCCAAAGCCACTCTCCAAAGCCACTCTCCAAAGCCACTCTATGTCCAAAGCCACTGTCCAAGGTCACTGTCCAAAGCCACTCTCCAAAGCCACTCTATATCCAAAGCCACTGTTCAAAGCCACTCTCCAAAGCTACTCTCCAAAGCCACTCTATGTCCAAAGCCACTGTCCAAAGCCACTGTCCAAAGCCACTCTCCAAGGCCACTCTATCTCCAAAGCCACTGTCCAAAGCCACTCTCCAAAGCCACTCTCCAAAGCCACTCTATGTCCAAAGCCACTGTCCATAGCCATTGTCTAAAGCCACTGTCCAAAGCCACTCTATGTCCAAAGCCACTGTCCAAAGCCACTGTCCAAAGCCACTCTATGTCCAAAGCCACTGTCCAAAGCCACTCTCCAAAGCCACTGTCCAAAGCCACTGTATGTCCAAAGCCACTGTATGTCCAAAGCCACTGTCCAAAGCCACTGTATGTCCAAAGCCACTGTCCAAAGCCACTGTATGTCCAAAGCCACTGTATGTCCAAAGCCACTATCCAAAGCCACTGTATGTCCAAAGCCACTGTATGTCCAAAGGCACTGTCCAAAGCCACTCTCCAAAGCCACTATCCAAAGCCACTCTATGTCCAAAGCCACTGTCCAAAGCCACTCTCCAAAGCCACTGTCCAAAGCCACTGTATGTCCAAAGCCACTGTATGTCCAAAGCCACTGTCCAAAGCCACTGTATGTCCAAAGCCACTGTCCAAAGCCACTGTATGTCCAAAGCCACTTTATGTCCAAAGCTACTATCCAAAGCCACTGTATGTCCAAAGCCACTGTATGTCCAAAGGCACTGTCCAAAGCCACTGTATGTCCAAAGCCACTGTATGTCCAAAGCCACTGTCTAAAGTCACTGTATGTCCAAAGCCACTGTCCAAAGCCACTGTATGTCCAAAGCCACTGTATGTCCAAAGCCACTGTCCAAAGCCACTGTATGTCCAAAGCCACTGTATGTCCAAAGCCACTGTCCAAAGCCACTGTATGTCCAAAGCTACTGTATGTCCAAAGCCACTGTCCAAAGCCACTGTATGTCCAAAGCCACTGTACAAAGCCACTGTCCAAATCCACTGTCCAAAGCCACTCTATGTCCAAATCCACTGTACAAAGCCACTGTCCAAAGCCACTGTCCAAAGCAATACTATGTCCAAAGCCACTGTCCAAAGCTACTGTCCAAAGCCACTGTCCAAAGCCACTCTATTTCCAAAGCCACTGTCCGAAGCCACTGTCCAAAGCCACTGTCCAAAGCCACTCTATGTCCAAAGCCACTGTCCAAAGCCACTCTCCAAAGCCACTGTCCAAAGCCACTGTATGTCCAATGCCACTGTATGTCCAAAGCCACTGTCCAAAGCCACTGTATGTCCAAAGCCACTGTATTTCCAAAGCCACTATCCAAAGCCACTGTATGTCCAAAGCCACTGTATATCCAAAGCCACTGTCCAAAGCCACTGTATGTCCAAAGCCACTGTATGTCCAAAGCCACTGTCTAAAGCCACTGTATGTCCAAAGCCACTGTCCAAAGCCTCTGTATGTCCAAAGCCACTGTATGTCCAAAGCCACTGTCCATAGCCACTGTATGTCCAAAGCCACTGTATGTCCAAAGCCACTGTCCAAAGCCACTGTATGTCCAAAGCCACTGTATGTCCAAAGCCACTGTCCAAAGCCACTCTATGTCCAAAGCCACTCTATGTCCAAAGCCACTGTATGTCCAAAGCCACTGTTCAAAGCCACTGTATGTCCAAAGCCACTGTATGTCCAAAGCCACTGTCCAAATCCACCGTATGTCCAAAGCCACGGTATGTCCAAAGCCACTGTCCAAAGCTACCGTATGTCCAAAGCCACTGTATGTCCAAAGCCACTGTCCAAAGCCACTCTATGTCGAAAGCCACTGTATGTCCAAAGCCACTGTCTAAAGCCATTGTATGTCCAAAGCCACTGTATGTCCAAAGCCACTGTCCAAAGCCACTGTATGTCCAAAGCCACTGTATGTCCAAAGCCACTGTATGTCCAAAGCCACTGTCCAAAGCCACTGTATGTCCAAAGCCACTTTATGTCCAAAGCTACTGTCCAAAGCAACCGTATCTCCAAAGCCACTGTATGTCCAAAGCCACTGTCCAAAGCCACCGTATGTCCAAAGCCACTGTATGTCCAAAGCCACTGTCCAAAGCCACTCTCCAAAGCCACTCTATGTCCAAAGCCACTATCCAAAGCCACTCTCCAAAGCCACTCTCCAAAGCAACTCTATGTCCAAAGCCACTGTCCAAAGCCACTCTCCAAACCACTATCCAAAGCCACTCTATGTACAAAGTCACTGTCCAAAGCCAATCTCCAAAGCCACTCTCCAAAGCCACTCTATGTCCAAAGTCAGTCCAAAGCCACTCTCCAATGTCACTCTATGACCAAAGCCAGTCCAAAGCCACTCTCCAAAGCCACTCTCCAAAGCAACTCTATGTCCAAAGCCACTGTCCAAAGCCATTCTCCAAAGCCACTCTCCAAAGCCACTCTATGTCCAAAGCCACTGTCCAAAGCCACTCTATGTCCAAAGCCACTGTCCAAAGCCACTCTCCAAAGCCACGGTCCAAACCCACTCTATGTCCAAAGCCACTTTCCAAAGCCACTTTCCAAAGCCACTGTCCAAAGCCACTCTATGTTCAAAGCCACTGTCCAAAGCCACTCTCCAATGCCACTGTCCAAAGCCACTCTATCTACAAAGCTACTGTCCAAAGCCACTGTCTAAAGTCACTGTCCAAAGCAACTCTATGTCCAAAGCAACTGTCCAAAGCCACTGTCCAAACCTACTGTCCAAAGCCACTCTATGTCCAAAGCCACTGTCCAAAGCCACTCTCCAAAGCCACTGTCCAAAGCCACTCTATGTCCAGAGCCACTGTCCAAAGCCACTCTCCAAAGCCACTGACCAAAGCCACTCTATGTCCAAAGCCACTGAACAAAGCCACTGTCCAAAGCCACTGATCAAAGCCACTCTATGTCCAATGCCATTGTCCAAAGCCACTGTCCAAAGCCACTCTCCAAAGCCACTCTATGTCCAAAGCCACTGTCCAAAGCCACTCTCCAAATCCACTCTCCAAAGCCACTGTATGTCCAAAGCCACTGTCCAAAGCCACTGTCCAAAGCCACTCTCCAAAGCCACTCTATGTCCAAAGCCACAGTCCAAAACCACTCTCCAAATCCACTCTATGTCCAAAGCCACTGTCCAAAGCCACTCTCCACAGCCACTCTCCAAAGCCACTCTATGTCCAAAGCCACTGTCCAAAGCCACTGTCCAAAGCCACTGTCCAAAGCCACTCTATGTCCAAAGCCACTGTATAAAGCTACTGTCCAAAGCCACTGTCCAAAGCAATACTATGGCCAAAGCCACTGTCCAAAGGCACTGTCCAAAGACACTCTATGTCCAAAGCCACTGTCCAAAGCCACTGTCCAAAGCCACTGACCAAAGCCACTCTATGTCCAAAGCCACTGTCCAAAGCCACTCTATGTCCAAAGCCACTGTCCAAAGCCACTCTCCAAATCCACTGTCCTAAACCACTCTATGTCCAAAGCCACTGTCCAAAGCAACTCTCCAAAGCCACTGTCCAAAGCCACTCTATGTCCAAAGCCACTGTCCAAAGCCACTCTCCAAAGCCACTGTCCAAAGCCACTGTATGTCCAAAGCCACTGTATTTCCAAAGCCACTATCCAAAGCCACTGTATGTCCAAAGCCACTGTCCAAAGCCACTGTATGTCCAAAGCCACTGTATGTCCAAAGCTACTATCCAAAGCCACTGTATGTCCAAAGCCACTGTATGTCCAAAGGCACTGTCCAAAGCCACTGTATGTCCAAAGCAACTGTATGTCCAAAGCCACTGTCCAAAGCCACTGTATGTCCAAAGCCACTGTATGTCCAAAGCCACTGTCCAAAGCCACTGTATGTCCAAAGCTACTGTATGTCCAAAGCCACTGTCCAAAGCCACTGTATGTCCAAAGCCACTGTACAAAGCCACTGTCCAAATCCACTGTCCAAAGCCACTCTATGTCCAAATCCACTGTACAAAGCCACTGTCCAAAGCCACTGTCCAAAGCAATACTATGTCCAAAGCCACTGTCCAAAGCTACTGTCCAAAGCCACTGTCCAAAGCCACTCTATTTCCAAAGCCACTGTCCGAAGCCACTGTCCAAAGCCACTGTCCAAAGCCACTCTATGTCCAAAGCCACTGTCCAAAGCCACTCTCCAAAGCCACTGTCCAAAGCCACTGTATGTCCAATGCCACTGTATGTCCAAAGCCACTGTCCAAAGCCACTGTATGTCCAAAGCCACTGTATTTCCAAAGCCACTATCCAAAGCCACTGTATGTCCAAAGCCACTGTATATCCAAAGCCACTGTCCAAAGCCACTGTATGTCCAAAGCCACTGTATGTCCAAAGCCACTGTCTAAAGCCACTGTATGTCCAAAGCCACTGTCCAAAGCCTCTGTATGTCCAAAGCCACTGTATGTCCAAAGCCACTGTCCATAGCCACTGTATGTCCAAAGCCACTGTATGTCCAAAGCCACTGTCCAAAGCCACTGTATGTCCAAAGCCACTGTATGTCCAAAGCCACTGTCCAAAGCCACTCTATGTCCAAAGCCACTCTATGTCCAAAGCCACTGTATGTCCAAAGCCACTGTTCAAAGCCACTGTATGTCCAAAGCCACTGTATGTCCAAAGCCACTGTCCAAATCCACCGTATGTCCAAAGCCACGGTATGTCCAAAGCCACTGTCCAAAGCTACCGTATGTCCAAAGCCACTGTATGTCCAAAGCCACTGTCCAAAGCAACTCTCCAAAGCCACTGTCCAAAGCCACTCTATGTCCAAAGCCACTGTCCAAAGCCACTCTCCAAAGCCACTGTCCAAAGCCACTGTATGTCCAAAGCCACTGTATTTCCAAAGCCACTATCCAAAGCCACTGTATGTCCAAAGCCACTGTCCAAAGCCACTGTATGTCCAAAGCTACTATCCAAAGCCACTGTATGTCCAAAGCCACTGTATGTCCAAAGGCACTGTCCAAAGCCACTGTATGTCCAAAGCCACTGTATGTCCAAAGCCACTGTCCAAAGCCACTGTATGTCCAAAGCCACTGTATGTCCAAAGCCACTGTCCAAAGCCACTGTATGTCCAAAGCTACTGTATGTCCAAAGCCACTGTCCAAAGCCACTGTATGTCCAAAGCCACTGTACAAAGCCACTGTCCAAATCCACTGTCCAAAGCCACTCTATGTCCAAATCCACTGTACAAAGCCACTGTCCAAAGCCACTGTCCAAAGCAATACTATGTCCAAAGCCACTGTCCAAAGCTACTGTCCAAAGCCACTGTCCAAAGCCACTCTATTTCCAAAGCCACTGTCCGAAGCCACTGTCCAAAGCCACTGTCCAAAGCCACTCTATGTCCAAAGCCACTGTCCAAAGCCACTCTCCAAAGCCACTGTCCAAAGCCACTGTATGTCCAATGCCACTGTATGTCCAAAGCCACTGTCCAAAGCCACTGTATGTCCAAAGCCACTGTATTTCCAAAGCCACTATCCAAAGCCACTGTATGTCCAAAGCCACTGTATATCCAAAGCCACTGTCCAAAGCCACTGTATGTCCAAAGCCACTGTATGTCCAAAGCCACTGTCTAAAGCCACTGTATGTCCAAAGCCACTGTCCAAAGCCTCTGTATGTCCAAAGCCACTGTATGTCCAAAGCCACTGTCCATAGCCACTGTATGTCCAAAGCCACTGTATGTCCAAAGCCACTGTCCAAAGCCACTGTATGTCCAAAGCCACTGTATGTCCAAAGCCACTGTCCAAAGCCACTCTATGTCCAAAGCCACTCTATGTCCAAAGCCACTGTATGTCCAAAGCCACTGTTCAAAGCCACTGTATGTCCAAAGCCACTGTATGTCCAAAGCCACTGTCCAAATCCACCGTATGTCCAAAGCCACGGTATGTCCAAAGCCACTGTCCAAAGCTACCGTATGTCCAAAGCCACTGTATGTCCAAAGCCACTGTCCAAAGCCACTCTATGTCGAAAGCCACTGTATGTCCAAAGCCACTGTCTAAAGCCATTGTATGTCCAAAGCCACTGTATGTCAAAAGCCACTGTCCAAAGCCACTGTATGTACAAAGCCACTGTATGTCCAAAGCCACTGTCCAAAGCCACTGTATGTCCAAAGCCACTGTATGTCCAAAGCCACTGTCCAAAGCCACTGTATGTCCAAAGCCACTTTATGTCCAAAGCTACTGTCCAAAGCAACCGTATCTCCAAAGCCACTGTATGTCCAAAGCCACTGTCCAAAGCCACCGTATGTCCAAAGCCACTGTATGTCCAAAGCCACTGTCCAAAGCCACTCTCCAAAGCCACTCTATGTCCAAAGCCACTATCCAAAGCCACTCTCCAAAGCCACTCTCCAAAGCAACTCTATGTCCAAAGCCACTGTCCAAAGCCACTCTCCAAACCACTATCCAAAGCCACTCTATGTACAAAGTCACTGTCCAAAGCCAATCTCCAAAGCCACTCTCCAAAGCCACTCTATGTCCAAAGTCAGTCCAAAGCCACTCTCCAATGTCACTCTATGACCAAAGCCAGTCCAAAGCCACTCTCCAAAGCCACTCTCCAAAGCAACTCTATGTCCAAAGCCACTGTCCAAAGCCATTCTCCAAAGCCACTCTCCAAAGCCACTCTATGTCCAAAGCCACTGTCCAAAGCCACTCTCCAAAGCCACGGTCCAAACCCACT
Source organism: Cladorhizidae sp. MBARI D1340-BT2 (assembly GCA_028752905.1). Lineage (NCBI taxonomy): Eukaryota > Metazoa > Porifera > Demospongiae > Poecilosclerida > Cladorhizidae > Cladorhizidae sp. MBARI D1340-BT2. The sequence goes on along the minus strand of JAQNBH010000017.1, from coordinate 26,490,640 downwards.
CTATGTCCAAAGCCACTTTCCAAAGCCACTTTCCAAAGCCACTGTCCAAAGCCACTCTATGTTCAAAGCCACTGTCCAAAGCCACTCTCCAATGCCACTGTCCAAAGCCACTCTATCTTCAAAGCTACTGTCCAAAGCCACTGTCTAAAGTCACTGTCCAAAGCAACTCTATGTCCAAAGCAACTGTCCAAAGCCACTGTCCAAACCTACTGTCCAAAGCCACTCTATGTCCAAAGCCACTGTCCAAAGCCACTCTCCAAAGCCACTGTCCAAAGCCACTCTATGTCCAGAGCCACTGTCCAAAGCCACTCTCCAAAGCCACTGACCAAAGCCACTCTATGTCCAAAGCCACTGAACAAAGCCACTGTCCAAAGCCACTGATCAAAGCCACTCTATGTCCAATGCCATTGTCCAAAGCCACTGTCCAAAGCCACTCTCCAAAGCCACTCTATGTCCAAAGCCACTGTCCAAAGCCACTCTCCAAATCCACTCTCCAAAGCCACTGTATGTCCAAAGCCACTGTCCAAAGCCACTGTCCAAAGCCACTCTCCAAAGCCACTCTATGTCCAAAGCCACAGTCCAAAACCACTCTCCAAATCCACTCTATGTCCAAAGCCACTGTCCAAAGCCACTCTCCACAGCCACTCTCCAAAGCCACTCTATGTCCAAAGCCACTGTCCAAAGCCACTGTCCAAAGCCACTGTCCAAAGCCACTCTATGTCCAAAGCCACTGTATAAAGCTACTGTCCAAAGCCACTGTCCAAAGCAATACTATGGCCAAAGCCACTGTCCAAAGGCACTGTCCAAAGACACTCTATGTCCAAAGCCACTGTCCAAAGCCACTGTCCAAAGCCACTGACCAAAGCCACTCTATGTCCAAAGCCACTGTCCAAAGCCACTCTATGTCCAAAGCCACTGTCCAAAGCCACTCTCCAAATCCACTGTCCTAAACCACTCTATGTCCAAAGCCACTGTCTAAAGCAACTCTCCAAAGCCACTGTCCAAAGCCACTCTATGTCCAAAGCCACTGTCCAAAGCCACTCTCCAAAGCCACTGTCCAAAGCCACTGTATGTCCAAAGCCACTGTATTTCCAAAGCCACTATCCAAAGCCACTGTATGTCCAAAGCCACTGTCCAAAGCCACTGTATGTCCAAAGCCACTGTATGTACAAAGCTACTATCCAAAGCCACTGTATGTCCAAAGCCACTGTATGTCCAAAGGCACTGTCCAAAGCCACTGTATGTCCAAAGCCACTGTATGTCCAAAGCCACTGTCTAAAGCCACTGTTTGTCCAAAGCCACTGTCCAAAGCCACTGTATGTCCAAAGCCACTGTATGTCCAAAGCCACTGTCCAAAGCCACTGTATGTCCAAAGCCACTGTATGTCCAAAGCCACTGTCCAAAGCCACTGTATGTCCAAAGCCACTGTATGTCCAAAGCCACTGTCCAAAGCCACTGTATGTCCAAAGCCACTGTACAAAGCCACTGTCCAAATCCACTGTCCAAAGCCACTCTATGTCCAAATCCACTGTACAAAGCCACTGTCCAAAGCCACTGTCCAAAGCAATACTATGTCCAAAGCCACTGTCCAAAGCCACTGTCCAAAGCCGCTGTCCAAAGCCACTCTATGTCCAAAGCCACTGTCCGAAGCCACTGTCCAAAGCCACTGTCTAAAGCCACTCTATGTCCAAAGCCACTGTCCAAAGCCACTCTCCAAAGCCACTGTCCAAAGCCACTGTATGTCCAAAGCCACTGTATGTCCAAAGCCACTGTCCAAAGCCACTGTATGTCCAAAGCCACTGTATGTCCAAAGCCACTATTCAAAGCCAATGTATGTCCAAAGCCACTGTATATCCAAAGCCACTGTCCAAAGCCACTGTATGTCCAAAGCCACTGTATGTCCAAATCCACTGTCTAAAGCCACTGTATGTCCAAAGCCACTGTTCAAAGCCACTGTATGTCCAAAGCCACTGTATGTCCAAAGCCACTGTCCATAGCCACTGTATGTCCAAAGCCACTGTATGTCCAAAGCCACTGTCCAAAGCCACTGTATGTCCAAATCCACTGTATGTCCAAAGCCACTATCCAAAGCCACTCTATGTCCAAAGCCACACTATGTCCAAAGCCACTGTATGTCCAAAGACACTGTTCAGAGCCACTGTATGTCCAAAGCCACTGTACGTCCAAAGCCACTGTCCAATGCCACCGTATGTCCAAAGCCACGGTATGTCCAAAGCCACTGTCCAAAGCCACCGTATGTCCAAAGCCACTGTATGTCCAAAGCCACTGTCCTAAGCCACCGTATGTCCAAAGCCACTGTATGTCCAAAGCCACTGTCCAAAGCCACTGTATGTCCAAAGCCACTGTATGTCCAAAGCCACTGTCCAAAGCCACTGTATGTCCAATGCCACTGTATGTCCAAAGCCACTGTCCAAAGCCACTGTATGTCCAAAGTCACTGTATGTCCAAAGCCACTGTCCAAAGCCATTATATGTCCAAAGTCACTGTATGTCCAAAGTCAGTCCAAAGCCACTCTCCAATGTCACTCTATGACCAAAGCCAGTCCAAAGCCACTCTCCAAAGCCACTCTCCAAAGCAACTCTATGTCCAAAGCCACTGTCCAAAGCCATTCTCCAAAGCCACTCTCCAAAGCCACTCTATGTCCAAAGCCACTGTCCAAAGCCACTCTATGTCCAAAGCCACTGTCCAAAGCCACTCTCCAAAGCCACGGTCCAAACCCACTCTATGTCCAAAGCCACTTTCCAAAGCCACTTTCCAAAGCCACTGTCCAAAGCCACTCTATGTTCAAAGCCACTGTCCAAAGCCACTCTCCAATGCCACTGTCCAAAGCCACTCTATCTACAAAGCTACTGTCCAAAGCCACTGTCTAAAGTCACTGTCCAAAGCAACTCTATGTCCAAAGCAACTGTCCAAAGCCACTGTCCAAAGCCACTGTCCAAAGCCACTCTATGTCCAAAGCCACTGTCCAAAGCCACTCTCCAAAGCCACTGTTCAAAGCCACTCTATGTCCAGAGCCACTGTCCAAAGCCACTCTCCAAAGCCACTGACCAAAGCCACTCTATGTCCAAAACCACTGAACAAAGCCACTGTCCAAAGCCACTGATCAAAGCCACTCTATGTCCAATGCCATTGTCCAAAGCCACTGTCCAAAGCCACTCTCCAAAGCCACTCTATGTCCAAAGCCACTGTCCAAAGCCACTCTCCAAATCCACTCTCCAAAGCCACTGTATGTCCAAAGCCACTGTCCAAAGCCACTGTCCAAAGCCACTCTCCAAAGCCACTCTATGTCCAAAGCCACTGTCCAAAGCCACTCTCCAAAGCCACTCTATGTCCAAAGCCACTGTCCAAAGCCACTCTCCACAGCCACTCTCCAAAGCCACTCTATGTCCAAAGCCACTGTCCAAAGCCACTGTCCAAAGCCACTCTCCAAAGCCACTCTATCTCCGAAGCCACTGTCCAAAGCCACTCTCCAAAGCCACTCTCCAAAGCCACTCTATGTCCAAAGCCACTGTCCATAGCCACTGTCCAAAGTCACTGTCCAAAGCCACTCTATGTCCAAAGCCACTGTATAAAGCTACTGTCCAAAGACACTGTCCAAAGCAATACTATGGCCAAAGCCACTGTCCAAAGGCACTGTCCAAAGACACTCTATGTCCAAAGCCACTGTCCAAAGCCACTGTCCAAAGCCACTGACCAAAGCCGCTCTATGTCCAAAGCCACTGTCCAAAGCCACTCTATGTCCAAAGCCACTGTCCAAAGCCACTCTCCAAATCCACTGTCCTAAACCACTCTATGTCCAAAGCCACTGTCCAAAGCAACTCTCCAAAGCCACTGTCCAAAGCCACTCTATGTCCAAAGCCACTGTCCAAAGCCACTCTCCAAAGCCACTCTCCAAAGCCACTGTATGTCCAAAGCCACTGTATTTCCAAAGCCACTGTCCAAAGCCACTGTATGTCCAAAGCCACTGTCCAAAGCCACTGTATGTCCAAAGCCACTGTATGTCCAAAGCTACTATCCAAAGCCACTGTATGTCCAAAGCCACTGTATGTCCAAAGGCACTGTCCAAAGCCACTGTATGTCCAAAGCCACTGTATGTCCAAAGCCACTGTCTAAAGCCACTGTATGTCCAAAGCCACTGTCCAAAGCCACTGTATGTCCAAAGCCACTGTATGTCCAAAGCCACTGTCCAAAGCCACTGTATGTCCAAAGCCACTGTATGTCCAAAGCCACTGTCCAAAGCCACTGTATGTCCAAAGCCACTGTATGTCCAAAGCCACTGTCCAAAGCCACTGTATGTCCAAAGCCACTGTACAAAGCCACTGTCCAAATCCACTGTCCAAAGCCACTCTATGTCCAAATCCACTGTACAAAGCCACTGTCCAAAGCCACTGTCCAAAGCAATACTATGTCCAAAGCCACTGTCCAAAGCCACTGTCCAAAGCCGCTGTCCAAAGCCACTCTATGTCCAAAGCCACTGTCCGAAGCCACTGTCCAAAGCCACTGTCTAAAGCCACTCTATGTCCAAAGCCACTGTCCAAAGCCACTCTCCAAAGCCACTGTCCAAAGCCACTGTATGTCCAAAGCCACTGTATGTCCAAAGCCACTGTCCAAAGCCACTGTATGTCCAAAGCCACTGTATGTCCAAAGCCACTATTCAAAGCCAATGTATGTCCAAAGCCACTGTATATCCAAAGCCACTGTCCAAAGCCACTGTATGTCCAAAGCCACTGTATGTCCAAATCCACTGTCTAAAGCCACTGTATGTCAAAGCCACTATTCAAAGCCACTGTATGTCCAAAGCCTCTGTATGTCCAAAGCCACTGTCCATAGCCACTGTATGTCCAAAGCCACTGTATGTCCAAAGCCACTGTATAAAGCTACTGTCCAAAGCCACTGTCCAAAGCAATACTATGGCCAAAGCCACTGTCCAAAGGCACTGTCCAAAGACACTCTATGTCCAAAGCCACTGTCCAAAGCCACTGTCCAAAGCCACTGACCAAAGCCACTCTATGTCCAAAGCCACTGTCCAAAGCCACTCTATGTCCAAAGCCACTGTCCAAAGCCACTCTCCAAATCCACTGTCCTAAACCACTCTATGTCCAAAGCCACTGTCCAAAGCAACTCTCCAAAGCCACTGTCCAAAGCCACTCTATGTCCAAAGCCACTGTCCAAAGCCACTCTCCAAAGCCACTGTCCAAAGCCACTGTATGTCCAAAGCCACTGTATTTCCAAAGCCACTATCCAAAGCCACTGTATGTCCAAAGCCACTGTCCAAAGCCACTGTATGTCCAAAGCCACTGTATGTCCAAAGCTACTATCCAAAGCCACTGTATGTCCAAAGCCACTGTATGTCCAAAGGCACTGTCCAAAGCCACTGTATGTCCAAAGCCACTGTATGTCCAAAGCCACTGTCTAAAGCCACTGTTTGTCCAAAGCCACTGTCCAAAGCCACTGTATGTCCAAAGCCACTGTATGTCCAAAGCCACTGTCCAAAGCCACTGTATGTCCAAAGCCACTGTATGTCCAAAGCCACTGTCCAAAGCCACTGTATGTCCAAAGCCACTGTATGTCCAAAGCCACTGTCCAAAGCCACTGTATGTCCAAAGCCACTGTACAAAGCCACTGTCCAAATCCACTGTCCAAAGCCACTCTATGTCCAAATCCACTGTACAAAGCCACTGTCCAAAGCCACTGTCCAAAGCAATACTATGTCCAAAGCCACTGTCCAAAGCCACTGACCAAAGCCGCTGTCCAAAGCCACTCTATGTCCAAAGCCACTGTCCGAAGCCACTGTCCAAATCCACTGTCTAAAGCCACTCTATGTCCAAAGCCACTGTCCAAAGCCACTCTCCAAAGCCACTGTCCAAAGCCACTGTATGTCCAAAGCCACTGTATGTCCAAAGCCACTGTCCAAAGCCACTGTATGTCCAAAGCCACTGTATGTCCAAAGCCACTATTCAAAGCCAATGTATGTCCAAAGCCACTGTATATCCAAAGCCACTGTCCAAAGCCACTGTATGTCCAAAGCCACTGTATGTCCAAATCCACTGTATAAAGCCACTGTATGTCCAAAGCCACTGTTCAAAGCCACTGTATGTCCAAAGCCACTGTATGTCCAAAGCCACTGTCCATAGCCACTGTATGTCCAAAGCCACTGTATGTCCAAAGCCACTGTCCAAAGCCACTGTATGTCCAAATCCACTGTATGTCCAAAGCCACTATCCAAAGCCACTCTATGTCCAAAGCCACACTATGTCCAAAGCCACTGTATGTCCAAAGCCACTGTTCAGAGCCACTGTATGTCCAAAGCCACTGTACGTCCAAAGCCACTGTCCAATGCCACCGTATGTCCAAAGCCACGGTATGTCCAAAGCCACTGTCCAAAGCCACCGTATGTCCAAAGCCACTGTATGTCCAAAGCCACTGTCCTAAGCCACCGTATGTCCAAAGCCACTGTATGTCCAAAGCCACTGTCCAAAGCCACTGTATGTCCAAAGCCACTGTATGTCCAAAGCCACTGTCCAAAGCCACTGTATGTCCAATGCCACTGTATGTCCAAAGCCACTGTCCAAAGCCACTGTATGTCCAAAGTCACTGTATGTCCAAAGCCACTGTCCAAAGCCATTATATGTCCAAAGTCACTGTATGTCCAAAGTCAGTCCAAAGCCACTCTCCAATGTCACTCTATGACCAAAGCCAGTCCAAAGCCACTCTCCAAAGCCACTCTCCAAAGCAACTCTATGTCCAAAGCCACTGTCCAAAGCCATTCTCCAAAGCCACTCTCCAAAGCCACTCTATGTCCAAAGCCACTGTCCAAAGCCACTCTATGTCCAAAGCCACTGTCCAAAGCCACTCTCCAAAGCCACGGTCCAAACCCACTCTATGTCCAAAGCCACTTTCCAAAGCCACTTTCCAAAGCCACTGTCCAAAGCCACTCTATGTTCAAAGCCACTGTCCAAAGCCACTCTCCAATGCCACTGTCCAAAGCCACTCTATCTACAAAGCTACTGTCCAAAGCCACTGTCTAAAGTCACTGTCCAAAGCAACTCTATGTCCAAAGCAACTGTCCAAAGCCACTGTCCAAAGCCACTGTCCAAAGCCACTCTATGTCCAAAGCCACTGTCCAAAGCCACTCTCCAAAGCCACTGTTCAAAGCCACTCTATGTCCAGAGCCACTGTCCAAAGCCACTCTCCAAAGCCACTGACCAAAGCCACTCTATGTCCAAAGCCACTGAACAAAGCCACTGTCCAAAGCCACTGATCAAAGCCACTCTATGTCCAATGCCATTGTCCAAAGCCACTGTCCAAAGCCACTCTCCAAAGCCACTCTATGTCCAAAGCCACTGTCCAAAGCCACTCTCCAAATCCACTCTCCAAAGCCACTGTATGTCCAAAGCCACTGTCCAAAGCCACTGTCCAAAGCCACTCTCCAAAGCCACTCTATGTCCAAAGCCACTGTCCAAAGCCACTCTCCAAAGCCACTCTATGTCCAAAGCCACTGTCCAAAGCCACTCTCCACAGCCACTCTCCAAAGCCACTCTATGTCCAAAGCCACTGTCCAAAGCCACTGTCCAAAGCCACTCTCCAAAGCCACTCTATCTCCAAAGCCACTGTCCAAAGCCACTCTCCAAAGCCACTCTCCAAAGCCACTCTATGTCCAAAGCCACTGTCCATAGCCACTGTCCAAAGTCACTGTCCAAAGCCACTCTATGTCCAAAGCCACTGTATAAAGCTACTGTCCAAAGACACTGTCCAAAGCAATACTATGGCCAAAGCCACTGTCCAAAGGCACTGTCCAAAGACACTCTATGTCCAAAGCCACTGTCCAAAGCCACTGTCCAAAGCCACTGACCAAAGCCGCTCTATGTCCAAAGCCACTGTCCGAAGCCACTCTATGTCCAAAGCCACTGTCCAAAGCCACTCTCCAAATCCACTGTCCTAAACCACTCTATGTCCAAAGCCACTGTCCAAAGTAACTCTCCAAAGCCACTGTCCAAAGCCACTCTATGTCCAAAGCCACTGTCCAAAGCCACTCTCCAAAGCCACTGTCCAAAGCCACTGTATGTCCAAAGCCACTGTATTTCCAAAGCCACTGTCCAAAGCCACTGTATGTCCAAAGCCACTGTCCAAAGCCACTGTATGTCCAAAGCCACTGTATGTCCAAAGCTACTATCCAAAGCCACTGTATGTCCAAAGCCACTGTATGTCCAAAGGCACTGTCCAAAGCCACTGTATGTCCAAAGCCACTGTATGTCCAAAGCCACTGTCTAAAGCCACTGTATGTCCAAAGCCACTGTCCAAAGCCACTGTATGTCCAAAGCCACTGTATGTCCAACGCCATTGTCCAAAGCCACTGTATGTCCAAAGCCACTGTATGTCCAAAGCCACTGTCCAAAGCCACTGTATGTCCAAAGCCACTGTATGTCCAAAGCCACTGTCCAAAGCCACTGTATGTCCAAAGCCACTGTACAAAGCCACTGTCAAATCTACTGTCCAAAGCCACTCTATGTCCAAATCCACTGTACAAAGCCACTGTCCAAAGCCACTGTCCAAAGCAATACTATGTCCAAAGCCACTGTCCAAAGCCACTGTCCAAAGCCGCTGTCCAAAGCCACTCTATGTCCAAAGCCACTGTCCGAAGCCACTGTCCAAAGCCACTGTCTAAAGCCACTCTATGTCCAAAGCCACTGTCCAAAGCCACTCTCCAAAGCCACTGTCCAAAGCCACTGTATGTCCAAAGCCACTGTATGTCCAAAGCCACTGTCCAAAGCCACTGTATGTCCAAAGCCACTGTATGTCCAAAGCCACTATTCAAAGCCAATGTATGTCCAAAGCCACTGTATATCCAAAGCCACTGTCCAAAGCCACTGTATGTCCAAAGCCACTGTATGTCCAAATCCACTGTCTAAAGCCACTGTATGTCCAAAGCCACTGTTCAAAGCCACTGTATGTCCAAAGCCTCTGTATGTCCAAAGCCACTGTCCATAGCCACTGTATGTCCAAAGCCACTGTATGTCCAAAGCCACTGTCCAAAGCCACTGTATGTCCAAATCCACTGTATGTCCAAAGCCACTATCCAAAGCCACTCTATGTCCAAAGCCACACTATGTCCAAAGCCACTGTATGTCCAAAGCCACTGTTCAGAGCCACTGTATGTCCAAAGCCACTGTACGTCCAAAGCCACTGTCCAATGCCACCGTATGTCCAAAGCCACGGTATGTCCAAAGCCACTGTCCAAAGCCACCGTATGTCCAAAGCCACTGTATGTCCAAAGCCACTGTCCAAAGCCACCGTATGTCCAAAGCCACTGTATGTCCAAAGCCACTGTCCAAAGCCACTGTATGTCCAAAGCCACTGTATGTCCAAAGCCACTGTCCAAAGCCACTGTATGTCCAATGCCACTGTATGTCCAAAGCCACTGTCCAAAGCCAATGTATGTCCAAAGTCACTGTATGTCCAAAGCCACTGTCCAAAGCCATTATATGTCCAAAGTCACTGTATGTCCAAAGCCACTGTCCAAAGCCACTCTCCAAAGCCACTCTATGTCCAAAGCCACTGTCCAAAGCCACTCTCCAAAGCCACTGTCCAAAGCCACTCTATGTCCAAAGCCACTGTCCAAAGCCACTCTATGTCCAAAGCCACTGTCCAAAGCCACTCTCCAAAGCCACTCTCCAAAGCCACTCTATGTCCAAAGCCACTGTATGTCCAAAGCCACTGTCCAAAGCCACTGTATGGCCAAAGCCACTGTATGTCCAAAGCCACTGTCCAAAGCCACTGTATGTCCAAAGCTACTGTATGTCCAAAGCCACTATCCAAAGCCACTGTATGTCCAAAGCCACTGTATGTCCAAAGCCACTGTATGTCCAAAGCCACTGTCCAAAGCCACTGTATGTCCAAAGCCACTGTCCAAAGCCACTGTCCAAAGTCACTGTCCAAAGCCTTTCTATGTCCAAAGCCACTGTCCAAAGCCACAGTCCAAAGCCACTTTCCAAAGCCACTGTCCAAAGCCACTCTATGTCCAAAGCTACTGTCCAAAGCCACTGTCCAAAGCCACTGTCCAAAGCCACTCTATGTCCAAAGCCACTATCCAAAGCCACTCTCCAAAGCCACTATCCAAAGCCACTCTATGTCCAAAGCCACTGTCCAAAGCCACTCTCCAAACCACTATCCAAAGCCACTCTATGTCCAAAGCCAGTCCAAAGCCTCTCTCCAAAGCCACTCTCCAAAGCCACTCTATGTCCAAAGCCACTGTCCAAAGCCACTCTCCAAAGCCACTCTCCAAAGCCACTCTATGTCCAAAGCCACTGTCCAAAGCCACTCTCCAAAGCCATTCTCCAAAGCCACTCTATGTCCAAAGCCACTGTCCAAAGCCACTCTCCAAAGACAATCTCCAAAGCTACTCTTTGTCCAAAGCCACTGTCCAAAGCCACTCTCCAAAGCCACTCTCCAAAGCCACTCTATGTCCAAAGCCACTTTCCAAAGCCACTCTCCAAAGCCACTCTCCAAAGCCACTCTATGTCCAAAGCCACTGTCCAAAGCCATTCTCCAAAGCCACTCTCCAAAGCCACTCTATTTCCAAAGCCACTGTCCAAAGCCACTCTATGTCCAAACCCACTGTCCAAAGCCACTGTCCAAAGCCACTGTCCAAAGCCACTCTATGTCCAAAGCCACTGTCCAAAGCCACTGTCCAAAGCCACTGTCCAAAGCCACTCTATGTCCAAAGCCACTGTCCAAAGCCACTCTCCAATGCTACTGTCCAAAGCCACTCTATCTACAAAGCCACTGTCCAAAGCCACTGTCTAAAGTCACTGTCCAAAGCCACTCTATGTCCAAAGCAACTCTCCAAAGCCACTGTCCAAAGCCACTGTCCAAAGCCACTCTATGCCCAAAGCCACTGTCCAAAGCCACTCTCCAAAGCGACTGTCCAAAGCCACTCTATGTCCAAAGCCACTGTCCAATGCCACTGTCCAAAGCAACTGACCAAAGCCACTCTATGTCCAATGCCACTGTCCAAAGCCACTGTCCAAAGCCACTGTCCAAAGCCACTCTATGTCCAAAGCCATTGTCCAAAGCCACTCTCCAAAGCCACTCTCCAAAGCCACTCTATGTCCAAAAGCACTGTCCAAACCACTGTCCAAAGCCACTCTCCAAAGCCACTCTATGTCCAAAGCCACTGTCCAAAGCCACTCTTCAAAGCCACTCTCCAAAGCCACTGTATGTCCAAAGCCACTGTCCAAAGCCACTGTCCAAAGCCACTCTCCAAAGCCACTCTATGTCCAAAGCCACTGTCCAAGGTCACTGTCCAAAGCCACTCTCCAAAGCCACTCTATATCCAAAGCCACTGTTCAAAGCCACTCTCCAAAGCTACTCTCCAAAGCCACTCTATGTCCAAAGCCACTGTCCAAAGCCACTGTCCAAAGCCACTCTCCAAGGCCACTCTATCTCCAAAGCCACTGTCCAAAGCCACTCTCCAAAGCCACTCTCCAAAGCCACTCTATGTCCAAAGCCACTGTCCATAGCCATTGTCTAAAGCCACTGTCCAAAGCCACTCTATGTCCAAAGCCACTGTACAAAGCCACTGTCCAAAGCCACTGTCCAAAGCAATACTATGTCTAAAGCCACTGTCCAAAGGCACTGTCCAAAGCCACTCTATGTCCAAAGCCACTGTCCAAAGCCACTCTCCAAAGCCACTGTCCAAAGCCACTGTATGTCCAATGCCACTGTATTTCCAAAGCCACTATCCAAAGCCACTGTATGTCCAAAGCCACTGTATATCCAAAGCCACTGTCCAAAGCTACTGTATGTCCAAAGCCACTGTATGTCCAAAGCCACTGTCTAAAGCCACTGTATGTCCAAAGCCACTGTCCAAAGCCTCTGTATGTCCAAAGCCACTGTATGTCCAAAGCCACTGTCCATAGCCACTGTATGTCCAAAGCCACTGTATGTCCAAAGCCACTGTCCAAAGCCACTGTATGTCCAAAGCCACTGTATGTCCAAAGCCACTGTCCAAAGCCACTCTATGTCCAAAGCCACTCTATGTCCAAAGCCACTGTATGTCCGAAGCCACTGTTCAAAGCCACTGTATGTCCAAAGCCACTGTATGTCCAAAGCCACTGTCCAAATCCACCGTATGTCCAAAGCCACGGTATGTCCAAAGCCACTGTCCAAAGCCACCGTATGTCCAAAGCCACTGTATGTCCAAAGCCACTGTCCAAAGCCACTCTATGTCGAAAGCCACTGTATGTCCAAAGCCACTGTCCAAAGCCACTGTATGTCCAAAGCCACTGTATGTCCAAAGCCACTGTCCAAAGCCACTGTATGTCCAAAGCCACTGTATGTCCAAAGCCACTGTCCAAAGCCACTGTATGTCCAAAGCCACTGTATGTCCAAAGCCACTGTCCAAAGCCACCGTATGTCCAAAGCCACTTTATGTCCAAAGCTACTGTCCAAAGCAACCGTATCTCCAAAGCCACTGTATGTCCAAAGCCACTGTCCAAAGCCACCGTATGTCCAAAGCCACTGTATGTCCAAAGCCACTGTCCAAAGCCACTCTCCAAAGCCACTCTATGTCCAAAGCCACTATCCAAAGCCACTCTCCAAAGCCACTCTCCAAAGCCACTCTATGTCCAAAGCCACTGTCCAAAGCCACTCTCCAAACCACTATCCAAAGCCACTCTATGTACAAAGTCACTGTCCAAAGCCAATCTCCAAAGCCACTCTCCAAAGCCACTCTATGTCCAAAGTCAGTCCAAAGCCACTCTCCAATGTCACTCTATGTCCAAAGCCAGTCCAAAGCCACTCTCCAAAGCCACTCTCCAAAGCAACTCTATGTCCAAAGCCACTGTCCAAAGCCATTCTCCAAAGCCACTCTCCAAAGCCACTCTATGTCCAAAGCCACTGTCCAAAGCCACTCTATGTCCAAAGCCACTGTCCAAAGCCACTCTCCAAAGCCACGGTCCAAACCCACTCTATGTCCAAAGCCACTTTCCAAAGCCACTCTCCAAAGCCACTGTCCAAAGCCACTCTATGTTCAAAGCCACTGTCCAAAGACACTCTCCAATGCCACTGTCCAAAGCCACTCTATCTACAAAGCCACTGTCCAAAGCCACTGTCTAAAGTCACTGTCCAAAGCCACTCTATGTCCAAAGCAACTGTCCAAAGCCACTGTCCAAAGCCACTGTCCAAAGCCACTCTATGTCCAAAGCCACTGTCCAAAGCCACTCTCCAAAGCCACTGTCCAAAGCCACTCTATGTCCAGAGCCACTGTCCAAAGCCACTCTCCAAAGCCACTGACCAAAGCCACTTTATGTCCAAAGCCACTGAACAAAGCCACTGTCCAAAGCCACTGATCAAAGCCACTCTATGTCCAATGCCATTGTCCAAAGCCACTGTCCAAAGCCACTCTCCAAAGCCACTCTATGTCCAAAGCCACTGTCCAAAGCCACTCTCCAAATCCACTCTCCAAAGCCACTGTATGTCCAAAGCCACTGTCCAAAGCCACTGTCCAAAGCCACTCTCCAAAGCCACTCTATGTCCAAAGCCACTGTCCAAAGCCACTCTCCAAAGACACTCTATGTCCAAAGCTACTGTCCAAAGCCACTCTCCACAGCCACTCTCCAAAGCCACTCTATGTCCAAAGCCACTGTCCAAAGCCACTGTCCAAAGCCACTCTCCAAAGCCACTCTATCTCCAAAGCCACTGTCCAAAGCCACTCTCCAAAGCCACTCTCCAAAGCCACTCTATGTCCAAAGCTACTGTCCAAAGCCACTCTCCAAAGCCACTCTCCAAAGCCACTCTATGTCCAAAGCCACTCTATGTCCAAAGCCACTGTATAAAGCTACTGTCCAAAGCCACTGTCCAAAGCAATACTATGGCCAAAGCCACTGTCCAAAGGCACTGTCCAAAGACACTCTATGTCCAAAGCCACTGTCCAAAGCCACTGTCCAAAGCCACTGACCAAAGCCACTCTATGTCCAAAGCCACTCTATGTCCAAAGCCACTCTCCAAAGCCACTCTCCAAATCCACTGTCCTAAACCACTCTATGTCCAAAGCCACTGTCCAAAGCAACTCTCCAAAGCCACTGTCCAAAGCCACTCTATGTCCAAAGCCACTGTCCAAAGCCACTCTCCAAAGCCACTGTCCAAAGCCACTGTATGTCCAAAGCCACTGTCCAAAGCCACTGTATGTCCAAAGCCACTGTATGTCCAAAGCTACTATCCAAAGCCACTGTATGTCCAAAGCCACTGTATGTCCAAAGGCACTGTCCAAAGCCACTGTATGTCCAAAGCCACTGTATGTCCAAAGCCACTGTCTAAAGCCACTGTATGTCCAAAGCCACTGTCCAAAGCCACTGTATGTCCAAAGCCACTGTATGTCCAAAGCCACTGTCCAAAGCCACTGTTTGTCCAAAGCCACTGTATGTCCAAAGCCATTGTCCAAAGCCACTGTATGTCCAAAGCCACTGTATGTCCAAAGCCACTGTTCCAAAGCCACTGTATGTCCAAAGCCACTGTACAAAGCCACTGTCCAAATCCACTGTCCAAAGCCACTCTATGTCCAAATCCACTGTACAAAGCCACTGTCCAAAGCCACTGTCCAAAGCAATACTATGTCCAAAGCCACTGTCCAAAGCCACTGTCCAAAGCCGCTGTCCAAAGCCACTCTATGTCCAAAGCCACTGTCCGAAGCCACTGTCCAAAGCCACTGTCTAAAGCCACTCTATGTCCAAAGCCACTGTCCAAAGCCACTCTCCAAAGCCACTGTCCAAAGCCACTGTATGTCCAAAGCCACTGTATGTCCAAAGCCACTGTCCAAAGCCACTGTATGTCCAAAGCCACTGTATGTCCAAAGCCACTATTCAAAGCCAATGTATGTCCAAAGCCACTGTATATACAAAGCCACTGTCCAAAGCCACTGTATGTCCAAAGCCACTGTATGTCCAAATCCACTGTCTAAAGCCACTGTGTGTCCAAAGCCACTGTTCAAAGCCACTGTATGTCCAAAGCCACTGTATGTCCAAAGCCACTGTCCATAGACACTGTATGTCCAAAGCCACTGTATGTCCAAAGCCACTGTCCAAAGCCACTGTATTTCCAAATCCACTGTATGTCCAAAGCCACTATCCAAAGCCACTCTATGTCCAAAGCCACACTATGTCCAAAGCCACTGTATGTCCAAAGCCACTGTTCAGAGCCACTGTATGTCCAAAGCCACTGTACGTCCAAAGCCACTGTCCAATGCCACCGTATGTCCAAAGCCACGGTATGTCCGTAGCCACTGTCCAAAGCCACCGTATGTCCAAAGCCACGGTATGTCCAAAGCCACTGTCCAAAGCCACCGTATGTCCAAAGCCACTGTATGTCCAAAGCCACTGTCCAAAGCCACTGTATGTCCAAAGCCACTGTATGTCCAAAGCCACTGTCCAAAGCCACTGTATGTCCAATGCCACTGTATGTCCAAAGCCACTGTCCAAAGCCACTGTATGTCCAAAGTCACTGTATGTCCAAAGCCACTGTCCAAAGCCATTATATGTCCTAAGCCACTGTATGTCCAAAGCCACTGTCCAAAGCCACTCTCCAAAGCCACTCTATGTCCAAAGCCACTGTCCAAAGCCACTCTCCAAAGCCACTGTCCAAAGCCACTCTATGTCCAAAGCCACTGTCCAAAGCCACTCTATGTCCAAAGCCACTGTCCAAAGCCACTCTCCAAAGCCACTCTCCAAAGCCACTCTATGTCCAAAGCCACTGTATGTCCAAAGCCACTGTCCAAAGCCACTGTATGGCCAAAGCCACTGTATGTCCAAAGCCACTGTCCAAAGCCACTGTATGTCCAAAGCTACTGTATGTCCAAAGCCACCATCCAAAGCCACTGTATGTCCAAAGCCACTGTATGTCCAAAGCCACTGTATGTCCAAAGCCACTGTCCAAAGCCACTGTATGTCCAAAGCCACTGTCCAAAGCCACTGTCCAAAGTCACTGTCCAAAGCCTTTCTATGTCCAAAGCCACTGTCCAAAGCCACAGTCCAAAGCCACTTTCCAAAGCCACTGTCCAAAGCCACTCTATGTCCAAAGCTACTGTCCAAAGCCACTGTCCAAAGCCACTGTCCAAAGCCACTCTATGTCCAAAGCCACTATCCAAAGCCACTCTCCAAAGCCACTCTCCAAAGCCACTCTATGTCCAAAGCCACTGTCCAAAGCCACTCTCCAAACCACTATCCAAAGCCACTCTATGTCCAAAGCCAGTCCAAAGCCTCTCTCCAAAGCCACTCTCCAAAGCCACTCTATGTCCAAAGCCACTGTCCAAAGCCACTCTCCAAAGCCACTCTCCAAAGCCACTCTATGTCCAAAGCCACTGTCCAAAGCCACTCTCCAAAGCCATTCTCCAAAGCCACTCTATGTCCAAAGCCACTGTCCAAAGCCACTCTCCAAAGACAATCTCCAAAGCTACTCTTTGTCCAAAGCCACTGTCCAAAGCCACTCTCCAAAGCCACTATCCAAAGCCACTCTATGTCCAAAGCCACTTTCCAAAGCCACTCTCCAAAGCCACTCTCCAAAGCCACTCTATGTCCAAAGCCACTGTCCAAAGCCATTCTCCAAAGCCACTCTCCAAAGCCACTCTATGTCCAAAGCCACTGTCCAAAGCCACTCTATGTCCAAACCCACTGTCCAAAGCCACTGTCCAAAGCCACTGTCCAAAGCCACTCTATGTCCAAAGCCACTGTCCAAAGCCACTGTCTTAAGCCACTGTCCAAAGCCACTCTATGTCCAAAGCCACTGTCCAAAGCCACTCTCCAAAGCTACTGTCCAAAGCCACTCTATCTACAAAGCCACTGTCCAAAGCCACTGTCTAAAGTCACTGTCCAAAGCCACTCTATGTCCAAAGCAACTCTCCAAAGCCACTGTCCAAAGCCACTGTCCAAAGCCACTCTATGCCCAAAGCCACTGTCCAAAGCCACTCTCCAAAGCGACTGTCCAAAGCCACTCTATGTCCAAAGCCACTGTCCAAGGCCACTGTCCAAAGCAACTGACCAAAGCCACTCTATGTCCAATGCCACTGTCCAAAGCCACTGTCCAAAGCCACTGTCCAAAGCCACTCTATGTCCAAAGCCATTGTCCAAAGCCACTCTCCAAAGCCACTCTCCAAAGCCACTCTATGTCCAAAAGCAATGTCCAAACCACTGTCCAAAGCCACTCTCCAAAGCCACTCTATGTCCAAAGCCACTGTCCAAAGCCACTCTTCAAAGCCACTCTCCAAAGCCACTGTATGTCCAAAGCCACTGTCCAAAGCCACTGTCCAAAGCCACTCTCCAAAGCCACTCTATGTCCAAAGCCACTGTCCAAGGTCACTGTCCAAAGCCACTCTCCAAAGCCACTCTATATCCAAAGCCACTGTTCAAAGCCACTCTCCAAAGCTACTCTCCAAAGCCACTCTATGTCCAAAGCCACTGTCCAAAGCCACTGTCCAAAGCCACTCTCCAAGGCCACTCTATCTCCAAAGCCACTGTCCAAAGCCACTCTCCAAAGCCACTCTCCAAAGCCACTCTATGTCCAAAGCCACTGTCCATAGCCATTGTCTAAAGCCAATGTCCAAAGCCACTCTATGTCCAAAGCCACTGTACAAAGCCACTGTCCAAAGCCACTGTCCAAAGCAATACTATGTCCAAAGCCACTGTCCAAAGGCACTATCCAAAGCCACTCTATGTCCAAAGCCACTGTCCAAAGCCACTGTCCAAAGCCACCGTCCAAAGCCTCTCTATGTCCAAAGCAACTGTCCAAAGCCACTCTATGTTCAAAGCCACTGTCCAAAGCCACTCTCCAAAGCCACTGTCCTAAACCACTCTATGTCCAAAGCCACTGTCCAAAGCCACTCTCCAAAGCCACTGTCCAAAGCCACTCTATGTCCAAAGCCACTGTCCAAAGCCACTCTCCAAAGCCACTGTCCAAAGCCACTGTATGTCCAAAGCCACTGTATGTCCAAAGCCACTGTCCAAAGCCACTGTATGTCCAAAGCCACTGTCCAAAGCCACTGTATGTCCAAAGCCACTGTATGTCCAAAGCCACTATCCAAAGCCACTGTATGTCCAAAGCCACTGTATGTCCAAAGGCACTGTCCAAAGCCACTGTATGTCCAAAGCCACTGTATGTCCAAAGCCACTGTCTAAAGCCACTGTATGTCCAAAGCCACTGTCCAAAGCCACTGTATGTCCAAAGCCACTGTATGTCCAAAGCCATTGTCCAAAGCCATTGTATGTCCAAAGCCACTGTATGTCCAAAGCCACTGTCCAAAGCCACTGTATATCCAAAGCCAGTGTATGTCCAAAGCCACTGTCCAAAGCCACTCTCCAAAGCCACTCTATGTCCAAAGCCACTGTCCAAAGCCACTCTCCAAAGCCACTGTCCAAAGCCACTCTATGTCCAAAGCCACTGTCCAAAGCCACTCTATGTCCAAAGCCACTGTCCAAAGCCACTCTCCAAAGCCACTCTCCAAAGCCACTCTATGTCCAAAGCCACTGTATGTCCAAAGCCACTGTCCAAAGCCACTGTATGGCCAAAGCCACTGTATGTCCAAAGCCACTGTCCAAAGCCACTGTATGTCCAAAGCTACTGTATGTCCAAAGCAACTATCCAAAGCCACTGTATGGCCAAAGCCACTGTATGTCCAAAGCCACTGTCCAAAGCCACTGTATGTCCAAAGCCACTGTCCAAAGCCACTGTCCAAAGTCACTGTCCAAAGCCTTTCTATGTCCAAAGCCACTGTCCAAAGCCACAGTCCAAAGCCATTTTCCAAAGCCACTGTCTAAAGCCACTCTATGTCCAAAGATACTGTCCAAAGCCACTGTCCAAAGCCACTGTCCAAAGCCACTCTATGTCCAAAGCCACTATCCAAAGCCACTCTCCAAAGCCACTCTCCAAAGCCACTCTATGTCCAAAGCCACTGTCCAAAGCCACTCTCCAAACCACTATCCAAAGCCACTCTCCAAAGCCACTCTATGTCCAAAGCCACTGTCCAAAGCCACTCTCCTAAGCCACTCTCCAAAGCCACTCTATGTCCAAAGCCACTGTCCAAAGCCACTCTCCAAAGCCATTCTCCAAAGCCACTCTATGTCCAAAGCCACTGTCCAAAGCCACTCTCCAAAGACAATCTCCAAAGCTACTCTTTGTCCAAAGCCACTGTCCAAAGCCACTCTCCAAAGCCACTCTCCAAAGCCACTCTATGTCCAAAGCCACTTTCCAAAGCCACTCTCCAAAGCCACTCTCCAAAGCCACTCTATGTCCAAAGCCACTGTCCAAAGCCATTCTCCAAAGCCACTCTCCAAAGCCACTCTATGTCCAAAGCCACTGTCCAAAGCCACTCTATGTCCAAACCCACTGTCCAAAGCCACTGTCCAAAGCCACTGTCCAAAGCCACTCTATGTCCAAAGCCACTGTCCAAAGCCACTGTCCAAAGCCACTGTCCAAAGCCACTCTATGTCCAAAGCCACTGTCCAAAGCCACTCTCCAATGCTACTGTCCAAAGCCACTCTATCTACAAAGCCACTGTCCAAAGCCACTGTCTAAAGTCACCGTCCAAAGCCACTCTATGTCCAAAGCAACTCTCCAAAGCCACTGTCCAAAGCCACTGTCCAAAGCCACTCTATGCCCAAAGCCACTGTCCAAAGCCACTCTCCAAAGCGACTGTCCAAAGCCACTCTATGTCCAAAGCCACTGTCCAACGCCACTGTCCAAAGCAACTGACCAAAGCCACTCTATGTCCAATGCCACTGTCCAAAGCCACTGTCCAAAGCCACTGTCCAAAGCCACTCTATGTCCAAAGCCATTGTCCAAAGCCACTCTCCAAAGCCACTCTCCAAAGCCACTCTATGTCCAAAAGCACTGTCCAAACCACTGTCCAAAGCCACTCTCCAAAGCCACTCTATGTCCAAAGCCACTGTCCAAAGCCACTCTTCAAAGCCACTCTCCAAAGCCACTGTATGTCCAAAGCCACTGTCCAAAGCCACTGTCCAAAGCCACTCTCCAAAGCCACTCTATGTCCAAAGCCACTGTCCAAGGTCACTGTCCAAATCCACTCTCCAAAGCCACTCTATATCCAAAGCCACTGTTCAAAGCCACTCTCCAAAGCTACTCTCCAAAGCCACTCTATGTCCAAAGCCACTGTCCAAAGCCACTGTCCAAAGCCACTCTCCAAGGCCACTCTATCTCCAAAGCCACTGTCCAAAGCCACTCTCCAAAGCCACTCTCCAAAGCCACTCTATGTCCAAAGCCACTGTCCATAGCCATTGTCTAAAGCCACTGTCCAAAGCCACTCTATGTCCAAAGCCACTGTACAAAGCCACTGTCCAAAGCTACTGTCCAAAGCAATACTATGTCCAAAGCCACTGTCCAAAGGCACTGTCCAAAGCCACTCTATGTCCAAAGCCACTGTCCAAAGCCACTGTCCAAAGCCATCGTCCAAAGCCACTCTATGTCCAAAGCAACTGTCCAAAGCCACTCTATGTCCAAAGCCACTGTCCAAAGCCACTCTCCAAAGCCACTGTCCTAAACCACTCTATGTCCAAAGCCACTGTCCAAAGCCACTCTCCAAAGCCACTGTCCAAAGCCACTCTATGCCCAAAGCCACTGTCCAAAGCCACTCTCCAAAGCCACTGTCCAAAGCCACTGTATGTCCAAAGCCACTGTATTTCCAAAGCCACTGTCCAAAGCCACTGTATGTCCAAAGCCACTGTCCAAAGCCACTGTATGTCCAAAGCCACTGTATGTCCAAAGCCACTATCCAAAGCCACTGTATGTCCAAAGCCACTGTATGTCCAAAGGCACTGTCCAAAGCCACTGTATGTCCAAAGCCACTGTATGTCCAAAGCCACTGTCTAAAGCCACTGTATGTCCAAAGCCACTGTCCAAAGCCACTGTATGTCCAAAGCCACTGTATGTCCAAAGCCACTGTCCAAAGCCACTGTATGTCCAAAGCCACTGTATGTCCAAAGCCACTGTCCAAAGCCACTGTATATCCAAAGCCAGTGTATTTCCAAAGCCACTGTCCAAAGCCACTATATGTCCAAAGCCACTGTATGTCCAAAGCCACTGTCCAAAGCCACTGTATGTCCAAAGCCACTGTACAAAGCCACTGTCCAAATCCACTGTCGACAGCCACTCTATGTCCAAATTCACTGTACAAAGCCACTGTCCAAAGCCACTGTCCAAAGCAATACTATGTCCAAAGCCACAGTCCAAAGCCACTGTCCAAAGCCACTGTCCAAAGCCACTCTATGTCCAAAGCCGCTGTCCGAAACCACTGTCCAAAGCCACTGTCCAAAGCCACTCTATGTCCAAAGCTACTGTCCAAAGCCACTGTCCAAAGCCACTGTCCAAAGCCACTCTATGTCCAAAGCCACTGTCCAAAGCCACTCACCAAAGCCACTGTCCTTAACCACTCTATGTCCAAAGCCACTGTCCAAAGCCACTCTCCAAAGCCACTGTCCAAATCCACTCTATGTCCAAAGCCACTGTCCAAAGTCACTCTCCAAAGCCACTGTCCAAAGCCACTGTATGTCCAAAGCCACTGTATGTCCAAAGCCACTGTCCAAAACCACTGTATGTGCAAAGCCACTGTATGTCCAAAGCCACTATCCAAAGCCACTGTATGTCCAAAGCCACTGTATATCCAAAGCCACTGTCCAAAGCCACTGTATGTCCAAAGCCACTGTATTTCCAAAGCGACTGTCTAAAGCCACTGTATATCCAAAGCCACTGTCCAAAGCCACTGTATGTCCAAAGCCACTGTAGGTCCAAAGCCACTGTCCATAGCCACTGTATGTCCAAAGCCACTGTATGTCCAAAGCCACTGTCCAAAGCCACTGTATGTCCAAAGCCACTGTATGTACAAAGCCACTGTCCAAAGCCACTCTATGTCCGAAGCCACTGTATGTCCAAAGCCACTGTCCAAAGCCACTGTATGTCCAAAGCCACTGTATGTCCAAAGCCACTGTCCAAAGCCACTGTATGTCCAAAGCCACGGTATGTCCAAAGCCACTGTCCAAAGCCACCGTATGTCCAAAGCCACTGTATGTCCAAAGCCACTGTCCAAAGCCACCGTATGTCCAAAGCCACTGTGTGTCCAAAGCCACTGTCCAAAGCCACTGTATGTCCAAAGCCACTGTATGTCCAAAGCCACTGTCCAAAGCCACTGTATGTCCAAAGCCACTGTATGTTCAAAGCCACTGTCCAAAGCCACTGTATGTCCAAAGCCACTGTATGTCCAAAGCCACTGTCCAAAGCCACCGTATGTCCAGAGCCACTGTATGTCCAAAGCCACTGTCCAAAGCAACCATATGTCCAAAGCCACTGTATGTCCAAAGCCACTGTCCAAAGCCACTGTATGTCCAAAGCCACTGTCCAAAGCCACCGTATGTCCAAAGCCACTGTATGTCCAAAGCCACTGTCCAAAGCAACGGTATGTCCAAAGCCACTGTATGTCCAAAGCCACTGTCCAAAGCCACCGTATGTCCAAAGCCACAGAAGTACCAAAGCCACTGTCCAAAGCCACTCTATGTCCAAAGCCATTGTCCAAAGCCACTCTCCAAAGCCACTCTCCAAAGCCACTCTATGTCCAAAAGCACTGTCCAAACCACTGTCCAAAGCCACTCTCCAAAGCCACTCTATGTCCAAAGCCACTGTCCAAAGCCACTCTCCAAAGCCACTCTCCAAAGCCACTGTATGTCCAAAGCCACTGTCCAAAGCCACTGTCCAAAGCCACTCTCCAAAGTCACTCTATGTCCAAAGCCACTGTCCAAAGTCACTGTCCAAAGCCACTCTCCAAAGCCACTCTATGTCCAAAGCCACTGTTCAAAGCCACTCTCCAAAGCTACTCTCCAAAGCCACTCTATGTCCAAAGCCACTGTCCAAAGCCACTGTACAAAGCCACTCTCCAAGGCTACTCTATCTCCAAAGCCACTGTCCAAAGCCACTCTCCAAAGCCACTCTCCAAAGCCACTCTATGTCCAAAGCCACTGTCCATAGCCATTGTCTAAAGCCACTGTCCAAAGCCACTCTATGTCCAAAGCCACTGTACAAAGCCACTGTCCAAAGCCACTGTCCAAAGCAATACTATGTCCAAAGCCACTGTCCAAAGGCACTGTCCAAAGCCACTCTATGTCCAAAGCCACTGTCCAAAGCCACTGTCCAAAGCCACTGTCCAAAGCCACTCTATGTCCAAAGCCACTGTCCAAAGCCACTCTATGTCCAAAGCCACTGTCCAAAGCCACTCTCCAAAGCCACTGTCCTAAACCACTCTATGTCCAAAGCCACTGTCCAAAGCCACTCTCCAAAGCCACTGTCCAAAGCCACTCTATGTCCAAAGCCACTGTCCAAAGCCACTCTCCAAAGCCACTGTCCAAAGCCACTGTATGTCCAAAGCCACTGTATGTCCAAAGCCACTTTCCAAAGCCACTGTATGTCCAAAGCCACTGTCCAAAGCCACTGTATGTCCAAAGCCACTGTATGTCCAAAGCCACTATCCAAAGCCACTGTATGTCCAAAGCCACTGTATGTCCAAAGGCACTGTCCAAAGCCACTGTATGTCCAAAGCCACTGTATGTCCAAAGCCACTGTCTAAAGCCACTGTATGTCCAAAGCCACTGTCCAAAGCCACTGTATGTCCAAAGCCACTGTATGTCCAAAGCCACTGTATGTCCAAAGCCACTGTATGTCCAAAGCCACTGTATGTCCAAAGCCACTGTCCAAAGCCACTGTATATCCAAAGCCAGTGTATGTCCAAAGCCACCGTCCAAAGCCACTATATGTCCAAAGCCACTGTATGTCCAAAGCCACTGTCCAAAGCCACTGTATGTCCAAAGCCACTGTACAAAGCCACTGTCCAAATCCACTGTCGACAGCCACTCTATGTCCAAATTCACTGTACAAAGCCACTGTCCAAAGCCACTGTCCAAAGCAATACTATGTCCAAAGCCACAGTCCAAAGCCACTGTCCAAAGCCACTGTCCAAAGCCACTCTATGTCCAAAGCCACTGTATGTCCAAAGCCACTGTCCAAAGCCACTCTATGTCCAAAGCCACTGTCCAAAGCCACCGTATGTCCAGAGCCACTGTATGTCCAAAGCCACTGTCCAAAGCAACCATATGTCCAAAGCCACTGTATGTCCAAAGCCACTGTCCAAAGCCACTGTATGTCCAAAGCCACTGTCCAAAGCCACCGTATGTCCAAAGCCACTGTATGTCCAAAGCCACTGTCCAAAGCAACCGTATGTCCAAAGCCACTGAAGTACCAAAGCCACTGTCCAAAGCCACTGTATGTCCAAAGCCACTGTACAAAGCCACTGTCCAAATCCACTGTCCAAATCCACTCTATTTCCAAATCCACTGTACAAAGCCACTGTCCAAAGCCATTGTCCAAAGCAATACTATGTCCAAAGCCACAGTCCAAAGCCACTGTCCAAAGCCACTCTATGTCCAAAGCCACTGTCCGAAGCCACTGTCCAAAGCCACTGTTCAAAGCCACTCTATGCCCAAAGCCACTGTCCAAAGCCACTGTCCAAAGCCACTGTCCAAAGCCGCTCTATGTCCAAAGCCACTGTCCAAAGCCACTCTCCAAAGCCACTGTCCTTAACCACTCTATGTCCAAAGCCACTGTCCAAAGCCACTCTCCAAAGCCACTGTCCAAAGCCACTCTCCAAAGCCACTGTCCAAAGCCACTCTCCAAAGCCACTGTCCAAAGCCACTGTATGTCCAAAGCCACTGTATGTCCAAAGCCACTGTCCAAAGCCACTGTATGTCCAAAGCCACTGTATGTCCAAAGCCACTATCCAAAGCCACTGTATGTCCAAAGCCACTGTATATCCAAAGCCACTGTCCAAAGCCACTGTATGTCCAAAGCCACTGTGTGTCCAAAGCCACTGTCTAAAGCCACTGTATGTCCAAAGCCACTGTCCAAAGCCACTGTATGTCCAAAGCCACTGTCCAAAGCCACTGTATGTCCAAAGCCACTGTATGTCCAAAGCCACTGCCAAAGCCACTCTATGTCCAAAGCCACTGTATGTCCAAAGCCACTGTCCAAAGCCACTGTATGTCCAAAGCCTCTGTATGTCCAAAGCCACTGTCCAAAGCCACCGTATGTCCAAAGCCACGGTATGTCCAAAGCCACTGTCCAAAGCCACCGTATGTCCAAAGCCACTGTATGTCCAAAGCCACTGTCCAAAGCCACCGTATGTCCAAAGCCAATGTATGTCCAAAGCCACTGTTCAAAGCCACTGTATGTCCAAAGCCACTGTATGTCCAAAGCCACTGTCCAAAGCCATTGTACGTCCAAAGCCACTGTATGTCCAAAGCCACTGTCCAAAGCAACTGTATGTCCAAAGCCACTGTATGTCCAAAGCCACTGTCCAAAGCCACTGTATGTCCAAAGCCACTGTATGTCCAAAGCCACTATCCAAAGCCACTGTATGTCCAAAGCCACTGTATATCCAAAGCCACTGTCCAAAGCCACTGTATGTCCAAAGCCATTGTATGTCCAAAGCCACTGTCTAAAGCCACTGTATGTCCAAAGCCACTGTCCAAAGCCACTGTATGTCCAAAGCCACTGTCCAAAGCCACTGTATGTCCAAAGCCACTGTATGTCCAAAGCCACTGTCCAAAGCCACTCTATGTCCAAAGCCACTGTATGTCCAAAGCCACTGTCCAAAGCCACTGTATGTCCAAAGCCTCTGTATGTCCAAAGACACTGTCCAAAGCCACTGTATGTCCAAAGCCACTGTATGTCCAAAGCCACTGTCCAAAGCCACCGTATGTCCAAAGCCAATGTATGTTCAAAGCCACTGTCCAAAGCCACTGTATGTCCAAAGCCACTGTATGTCCAAAGCCACTGTCCAAAGCCACTGTATGTCCAAAGCCACTGTATGTCCAAAGCCACTGTCCAAAGCAACCGTATGTCCAAAGCCACTGTATGTCCAAAGCCAATGTCCAAAGCCACTGTATGTCCAAAGCCACTGTATGTCCAAAGCCACTGTCCAAAGCAACCGTATGTCCAAAGCCACTGTATGTCCAAAGCCACTGTCCAAATGCACCATATGTCTTAAGCCACTGTATGTCCAAAGCCACTGGCCAAAGCCACTGTATGTCCAAAGCCACTGTATGTCCAAAGCCACTGTCCAAAGCCACTGTATGTCCAAAGCCACTGTATGTCCAAAGCCACTGTCTAAAGCCACTGTATGTCCAAAGCCACTGTCCAAAGCTACTGTATGTCCAAAGCCACTGTATGTCCAAAGCCACTGTCCAAAGCCACTGTATGTCCAAAGCCACTGTATGTCCAAAGCCACTCTATGTCCAAAGCCACTGTCCAAAGCCACTGTATGTCCAAAGCCACTGTATGTCCAAAGCCACTGTCCAAAGCCACTGTATGTCCAAAGCCACTGTACAAAGCCGCTGTCCAAATCCACTATCCAAAGACACTCTATGTCCAAATCCACTGTACAAAGCCACTGTCCAAAGCCACTGTCCAAAGCAATACTATGTCCAAAGCCACAGTCCAAAGCCACTGTCCAAAGCCACTGTCCAAAGCCACTCTATGTCCAAAGCCACTGTCCGAAGCCACTGTCCAAAGCCACTGTCCAAAGCCACTGTATGTCCAAAGCCACTGTACAAAGCCACTGTCCAAATCCACTGTCCAAAGCCACTCTATGTCCAAATCCACTGTACAAAGCCACTGTCTAAAGCCACTGTATGTCCAAAGCCACTGTCCAAAGCTACTGTATGTCCAAAGCCACTGTATGTCCAAAGCCACTGTCCAAAGCCACTGTATGTCCAAAGCCACTGTATGTCCAAAGCCACTGTCCAAAGCCACTGTCTGTCCAAAGCCACTGTATGTCCAAAGCCACTGTCCAAAGCCACTGTATGTCCAAAGCCACTGTATGTCCTAAGCCACTGTCCAAAGCCACTGTATGTCCAAAGCCACTGTACAAAGCCACTGTCCAAAGCCACTCTATGTCCAAAGCCACTGTACAAAGCCACTGTCCAAAGCCACTGTCCAAAGCAATACTATGTCCAAAGCCACTGTCCAAAGCCACTGTCCAACTCCACTGTCCAAAGCCACTCTATGTCCAAAGCCACTGTCCAAAGTCACTGTCCAAAGCCTTTCTATGTCCAAAGCCACTGTCCAAAGCCACAGTCCAAAGCCACTTTGCAAAGCCACTGTCCAAAGCCACTCTATATCCAAAGCCACTGTCTAAAGCCACTGTCCAAAGCCACTGTCCAAAGCCACTCTATGTCCAAAGCCACTATCCAAAGCCACTCTCCAAAGCCACTCTCCAAAGCCACTCTATGTCCAAAGCCACTGTCCAAAGCCACTCTCCAAACCACTATCCAAAGCCACTCTATGTCCAAAGTCACTGTCCAAAGCCAATTTCCAAAGCCACTCTTCAAAGCCACTCTATTTCCAAAGCCAGTCCAAAGCTACTCTCCAAAGCCACTCTCCAAAGCCACTCTATGTCCAAAGCCACTGTCCAAAGCCACTCTACAAAGCCACTCTCCTAAGCCACTCTATGTCCAAAGCCACTGTCCAAAGCCACTCTCCAATGCCACTGCCCAAGGCCACTCTATCTAGAAAGCCACTGTCCAAAGACACTGTCTAAAGTCACTGTCCAAAGCCACTCTATGTCCAAAGCAACTGTTCAAAGCCACTGTCCAAAGCCACTGTCCAAAGCCACTCTATGCCCAAAGCCACTGTCCAAAGCCACTCTTCAAAGCCACTGTCCAAAGCCACTCTATGTCCAGAGCCACTGTCCAAAGCCACTCTCCAAAGCCACTGTCCAAAGCCACCCCAAGTCCAAAGCCACTGTCCAAAGCCACTGTCCAAAGCCACTGACCAAAGCCACTCTATGTCCAATGCCACTGTCCAAAGCCACTGTCCAAAGCCACTGTCCAAAGCTACTCTATGTCCAAAGCCATTGTCCAAAGCCACTTTCCAAAGCCACTCTCCAAAGCCACTCTATGTCCAAAAGCACTGTCCAAAGCCACTGTCCAAAGCCACTCTCCAAAGCCACTCTATGTCCAAAGCCACTGTCCAAAGCCACTCTCCAAAGCCACTCTCCAAAGCCACTCTCCAAAGCCACTCTATGTCCAAAGCCACTGTCCAAAGCCACTCTCCAAAGCTACTCTCCAAAGCCACTCTATCTCCAAAGCCACACTCCAAAGCCACTCTCCAAAGCCACTCTCCAAAGCCACTGTATGTCCAAAGCCACTGTAAGTCCAAAGCCACTGTCCAAAGCCACTGTATGTCCAAAGCCACTGTCCAAAGCCACTGTATGTCCAAAGCCACTGTATGTCCTAAGCCACTGTCCAAAGCCACTGTATGTCCAAAGCCACTGTACAAAGCCTCTGTCCAAATCCACTGTCCAAAGCCACTCTATGTCCAAAGCCACTGTACAAAGCCACTCTCCAAAGCCACTGTCCAAAGCAATACTATGTCCAAAGCCACTGTCCAAAGCCACTGTCCAACTCCACTGTCCAAAGCCACTCTATGTCCAAAGCCACTGTCCAAAGTCACTGTCCAAAGCCTTTCTATGTCCAAAGCCACTGTCCAAAGCCACAGTCCAAAGCCACTTTCCAAAGCCACTGTCCAAAGCCACTCTATGTCCAAAGCCACTGTCTAAAGCCACTGTCCAAAGCCACTGTCCAAAGCCACTCTATGTCCAAAGCCACTATCCAAAGCCACTCTCCAAAGCCACTCTCCAAAGCCACTCTATGTCCAAAGCCACTGTCCAAAGCCACTCTCCAAACCACTATCCAAAGCCACTCTATGTCCAAAGTCACTGTCCAAAGCCAATCTCCAAAGCCACTCTTCAAAGCCACTCTATGTCCAAAGCCAGTCCAAAGCTACTCTCCAAAGCCACTCTCCAAAGACACTCTATGTCCAAAGCCACTGTCCAAAGCCACTCTCCAAAGCCACTCCCCTAAGCCACTCTATGTCCAAAGCCACTGTCCAAAGCCACTCTCCAAAGCCACTCTCCAAAGCAACTCTTTGTCCAAAGCCACTGTCCAAAGCCACTCTCCAAAGCCACTCTCCAAAGCCACTCTCCAAAGCCACTCTATGTCCAAAGCCACTGTCCAAAGCCACTTTCCAAAGCCACTATCCAAAGCCACTCTATTTCCAAAGCCACTGTCCAAAGACATTCTCCAAAGCCACTCTCCAAAGCCACTCTATGTCCAAAGCCTCTGTCCAAAGCCACTCTATGTCCAAAGCCACTGTCCAAAGCCACTGTCCAAAGCCACTGTCCAAAGCCACTCTATGTCCAAAGCCACTGTCCAAAGCCACTGTCCAAAGCCACTGTCCAAAGCCACTCTATGTCCAAAGCCACTGTCCAAAGCCACTCTCCAATGCCACTGCCCAAGGCCACTCTATCTAGAAAGCCACTGTCCAAAGACACTGTCTAAAGTCACTGTCCAAAGCCACTCTATGTCCAAAGCAACTGTTCAAAGCCACTGTCCAAAGCCACTGTCCAAAGCCACTCTATGCCCAAAGCCACTGTCCAAAGCCACTCTTCAAAGCCACTGTCCAAAGCCACTCTATGTCCAGAGCCACTGTCCAAAGCCACTCTCCAAAGCCACTGTCCAAAGCCACCCCAAGTTCAAAGCCACTGTCCAAAGCCACTGTCCAAAGCCACTGACCAAAGCCACTCTATGTCCAATGCCACTGTCCAAAGCCACTGTCCAAAGCCACTGTCCAAAGCCACTCTATGTCCAAAGCCATTGTCCAAAGCCACTCTCCAAAGCCACTCTCCAAAGCCACTCTATGTCCAAAAGCACTGTCCAAAGCCACTGTCCAAAGCCACTCTCCAAAGCCACTCTATGTCCAAAGCCACTGTCCAAAGCCACTCTCCAAAGCAACTCTCCAAAGCCACTCTCCAAAGCCACTCTATGTCCAAAGCCACTGTCCAAAGCCACTCTCCAAAGCTACTCTCCAAAGCCACTCTATCTCCAAAGCCACTCTCCAAAGCCACTCTCCAAAGCCACTCTCCAAAGCCACTCTATGTCCAAAGCCACTGTCCATAGCCACTGTCCAAAGCCAATGTCCAAAGCCACTCTATGTCCAAAGCCACTGTACAAAGCCACTGTCCAAAGCCACTGTCCAAAGCAATACTATGTCCAAAGCTACTGTCCAAAGGCCCTGTCCAAAGCCACTCTATGTCCAAAGCCACTGTCCAAAGCCACTGTCCAAAGCCACTGTCCAAAGCCACTCTATGTCCAAAGCCACTGTCCAAAGCCACTCTATGTCCAAAGCCACTGTCCAAAGCCACTCTCCAAAGCCACTGTCCTAAACCACTCTATGTCCAAAGCCACTGTCCAAAGCCACTCTCCAAAGCCACTGTCCAAAGCCACTCTATGTCCAAAGCCACTGTCCAAAGCCACTCTCCAAAGCCACTGTCCAAAGCCACTATATGTCCAAAGCCACTGTATGTCCAAAGCCACTGTCCAAAGCCACTGTATGTCCAAAGCCACTGTCCAAAGTCACTGTATGTCCAAAGCCACTGTATGTCCAAAGCCACTATCCAAAGCCACTGTATTTCCAAAGCCACTGTATGTCCAAAGGCACTGTCCAAAGCCACTGTATATCCAAAGCCACTCTATGTCCAAAGCCACCGTCTAAAGCCTCTGTATGTCCAAAGCCACTGTCCAAAGCCACTGTATGTCCAAAGCCACTGTTTGTCCAAAGCCACTGTCCAAAGCCACTGTATGTCCAAAGCCACTGTATGTCCAAAGCCACTGTCCAAAGCCACTGTATGTACAAAGCCACTGTATGTCCAAAGCCACTGTCCAAAGCCACTGTATGTCCAAAGCCACTGTATGTCCAAAGCCACTGTCCAAAGCCACTGTATGTCCAAAGCCACTGTACAAAGCCACTGTCCAAATCTACTGTCCAAAGCCACTCTATGTCCAAATCCACTGTACAAAGCCACTGTCCAAAGCCTCTGTCCAAAGCAATACTATGTCCAAAGCCACTGTCCAAAGCCACTGTCCAAAGCCACTGTCCAAAGCCACTCTATGTCCAAAGCCACTATCCGAAGCTACTGTCCAAAGCCATTGTCCAAAGCCACTCTATGTCCAAAGCCACTGTCCGAAGCTACTGTCCAAAGCCACTGTCCAAAGCCACTCTATGTCCAAAGCCACTGTCCAAAGCCACTCTCCAAAGCCACTCTCCAAAGTAACTCTTTGTCCAAAGCCACTCTCCAAAGCCACTCTATGTCCAAAGCCACTGTCCAAAGCCACTTTCCAAAGCCACTCTCCAAAGCCACTCTATGTCCAAAGCCACTGTCCAAAGACATTCTCCAAAGCCACTCTCCAAAGCCACTCTATGTCCAAAGCCTCTGTCCAAAGCCACTCTATGTCCAAAGCCACTGTCCAAAGCCATTGTCCAAAGCTACTGTCCAAAGCCACTCTATGTCCAAAGCCACTGTCCAAAGCCACTGTCCAAAGCCACTGTCCAAAGCCACTCTATGTCCAAAGCCACTGTACAAAGCCACTCTCCAATGCCACTGCCCAAAGCCACTCTATCTACAAAGCCACTGTCCAAAGACACTGTCTAAAGTCACTTTCCAAAGCCACTCTATGTCCAAAGCAACTGTTCAAAGCCACTATCCAAAGCCACTGTCCAAAGCCAGTCTATGCCCAAAGCCACTGTCCAAAGCCACTCTTCAAAGCCACTGTCCAAAGCCACTCTATGTCCAGAGACACTGTCCAAAGCCACTCTCCAAAGCCACTGTCCAAAGCCACTCTATGTCCAAAGCCACTGTCCAAAGCCACTGTCCAAAGCCACTGACCAAAGCCACTCTATGTCCAATGCCACTGTCCAAAGCCACTGTCCAAAGCCACTGTCCAAAGACACTCTATGTCCCAAGCCATTGTCCAAAGCCACTCTCCAAAGCCACTCTCAAAAGCCACTCTATGTCCAAAAGCACTGTCCAAAGCCACTGTCCAAAGCCACTCTCCAAAGCCACTCTATGTCCAAAGCCACTGTCCAAAGCCACTCTCCAAAGCCACTCTCCTAAGCCACTCTATGTCGAAAGCCACTGTCCAAAGCCACTCTCCAAAGCCACTCTCCAAAGCAACTCTTTGTCCTAAGCCACTGTCCAAAGCCACTCTCCAAAGCCACTCTCCAAAGCCACTCTCCAAAGCCACTCTATGTCCAAAGCCACTGTCCAAAGCCACTTTCCAAAGCCACTCTCCAAAGCCACTCTATGTCCAAAGCCACTGTCCAAAGACATTCTCCAAAGCCACTCTCCAAAGCCACTCTATGTCCAAAGCCTCTGTCCAAAGCCACTCTATGTCCAAAGCCACTGTCCAAAGCCACTGTCCAAAGCCACTGTCCAAAGCCACTCTATGTCAAAAGCCACTGTCCAAAGCCACTGTCCAAACCCACTGTCCAAAGCCACTCTATGTCCAAAGCCACTGTCCAAAGCCACTCTCCAAAGCCACTCTCCAAAGCAACTCATTGTCCAAAGCCACTGTCCAAAGCCACTCTCCAAAGCCACTCTCCAAAGCCACTCTATGTCCAAAGCCACTGTCCAAAGCCACTTTCCAAAGCCACTCTCCAAAGCCACTCTATGTCCAAAGCCACTGTCCAAAGACATTCTCCAAAGCCACTCTCCAAAGCCACTCTATGTCTAAAGCCTCTGTCCAAAGCCACTCTATGTCCAAAGCCACTGTCCAAAGCCATTGTCCAAAGCCACTGTCCAAAGCCACTCTATGTCCAAAGCCACTGTCCAAAGCCAATGTCCAAAGCCACTGTCCAAAGCCACTCTATGTCCAAAGCCACTGTCCAAAGCCACTCTCCAATGCCACTGCCCAAAGCCACTCTATCTACAAAGCCACTGTCCAAAGACACTGTCTAAAGTCACTGTCCAAAGCCACTCTATGTCCAAAGCAACTGTTCAAAGCCACTGTCCAAAGCCACTGTCCAAAGCCACTCTATGTCCAAAGCCACTGTCCAAAGCCACTGTCCAAAGCCACTGACCAAAGCCACTCTATGTCCAATGCCACTTTCCAAAGCCACAGTCCAAAGCCACTGTCCAAAGCCACTCTATGTCCAAAGCCATTGTCCAAAGCCACTCTCCAAAGCCACTCTCCAAAGCCACTCTATGTCCAAAAGCACTGTCCAAAGCCACTCTCCAAAGCCACTCTCCAAAGCCACTCTATGTCCAAAGCCACTGTCCAAAGCCACTCTCCAAAGCCACTCTCCAAAGCCACTCTCCAAAGCCACTCTATGTCCAAAGCCACTGTCCAAAGCCACTCTCCAAAGCTACTCTCCAAAGCCACTCTATGTCCAAAGCCACTGTCCAAAGCCACTGTCCAAAGCGACTCTCCAAAGCCACTCTATCTCCAAAGCCACTGTCCAAAGCCACTCTCCAAAGCCACTCTCCAAAGCCACTCTATGTCCAAAGCCACTGTCCATAGCCACTGTCCAAAGCCACTGTCCAAAGCCACTCTATGTCCAAAGCCACTATACAAAGCCACTGTCCAAAGCCACTGTCCAAAGCAATACTATGTCCAAAGCCACTCTCCAAAGGCCCTGTCCAAAGCCACTCTATGTCCAAAGCCACTGTCCAAAGCCACTGTCCAAAGCCACTGTCCAAAGCCACTCTATGTCCAAAGCCACTGTCCAAAGCCACTCTATGTCCAAAGCCACTGTCCAAAGCCACTCTCCAAAGCCACTGTCCTAAACCACTCTATGTCCAAAGCCACTGTCCAAAGCCACTCTCCAAAGCCACTGTCCAAAGCCACTCTATGTCCAAAGCCACTGTCCAAAGCCACTCTCCAAAGCCACTGTCCAAAGCCACTATATGTCCAAAGCCACTGTATGTCCAAAGCCACTGTCCAAAGCCACTGTATGTCCAAAGCCACTGTCCAAAGCCACTGTATGTCCAAAGCCACTGAATGTCCAAAGCCACTATCCAAAGCCACTGTATTTCCAAAGCCACTGTATGTCCAAAGGCACTGTCCAAAGCCACTGTATGTCCAAAGCCACTGTATATCCAAAGCCACTGTCTAAAGCCACTGTATGTCCAAAGCCACTGTCCAAAGCTACTGTATGTCCAAAGCCACTGTTTGTCCAAAGCCACTGTCCAAAGCCACTGTATGTCCAAAGCCACTGTATGTCCAAAGCCACTGTCCAAAGCCACTGTATGTCCAAAGCCACTGTATGTCCAAAGCCACTGTCCAAAGCTACTGTATGTCCAAAGCCACTGTATGTCCAAAGCCACTGTCCAAAGCCACTGTATGTCCAAAGCCACTGTACAAAGCCACTGTCCAAATCTACTGTCCAAAGCCACTCTATGTCCAAATCCACTGTACAAAGCCACTGTCCAAAGCAACTGTCCAAAGCAATACTATGTCCAAAGCTACTGTCCAAAGCCACTCTATGTCCAAAGCCACTATCCGAAGCTACTGTCCAAAGCCACTGTCCAAAGCCACTCTATGTCCAAAGCCACTGTCCGAAGCCACTGTCCAAAGCCACTGTCCAAAGCCACTGTCCAAAGCCACTCTATGTCCAAAGCCACTGTCCAAAGCCACTGTCCAAAGCCACTGTCCAAAGCCACTCTATGTCCAAAGCCACTGTCCAAAGCCACTCTCCAAAGCCACTGTCCTAAACCACTCTATGTCCAAAGCCACTGTCCAAAGCCACTCTCCAAAGCCACTGTCCAAAGCCACTCTATGTCCAAAGCCACTGTCCAAAGCCACTCTCCAAAGCCACTGTCCAAAGCCACTGTATGTCCAAAGCCACTGTATGTCTAAATCCACTGTCCAAAGCCACTCTATGTCCAAAGCCACTGTATGTCCAAAGCCACTGTCCAAAGCCACTCTATGTCCAAAGCCACTGTATGTCCAAAGCCACTGTCCAAAGCAACCGTATGTCCAAAGCCACTGTATGTCCAAAGCCACTGTCCAAAGCCACCGTATGTCCAAAGCCACTGTATGTCCAAAGCCACTGTCCAAAGCCACTGTATGTCCAAAGCCACTGTATGTCCAAAGCCACTGTATGTCCAAAGCCACTGTCCAAAGCCACTGTATGTTCAAAGCCACTGTATGTCCAAAGCCACTGTCCAAAGCCACTGTATGTCCAAAGCCACTGTATGTCCAAAGCCAATGTCCAAAGCCACTGTATGTCCAAAGCCACTGTATGTCCAAAGCCACTGTCCAAAGCCACTGTATGTCCAAAGCCACTGTACAAAGCCACTGTCCAAATCCACTGTCCAAAGCCACTCTATGTCCAAAGCCACTGTACAAAGCCACTGTCCAAAGCCACTGTCCAAAGCCACTCTATGTCCAAAGCCACTGTCCAAATCCACTGTCCAAAGCCACTGTCCAAAGCCACTCTATGTCCAAAGCCACTGTCCAAAGCCACTCTCCAAAGCCACTGTCCTTAACCAATCTATGTCCAAAGCCACTGTCCAAAGCCACTCTCCAAAGCCACTGTCCAAAGCCACTCTATATCCAAAGCCACTGTCCAAAGCCACTCTCCAAAGCCACTCTCCAAAGCCACTCTATGTCCAAAGCCACTGTCGAAAGACATTCTCCAAAGCCACTCTCCAAAGCCACTCTATGTCCAAAGCCACTGTCCAAAGCCACTCTATGTCCAAAGCCACTGTCCAAAGCCACTGTCCAAAGCCACTCTCCAAAGCCACTCTATGTCCAAAGCCACTGTCCAAAGCCACTCTCCAATGCCACTGCCCAAAGCCACTCTATCTACAAAGCCACTGTCCAAAGACACTGTCTAAAGTCACTGTCCAAAGCTAATCTATGTCCAAAGCAACTGTTCAAAGCCACTGTGCAAAGCCACTGTCCAAAGCCACTCTATGCCCAAAGCCACTGTCCAAAGCCACTCTTCAAAGCCACTGTCCAAAGCCACTCTATGTCCAGAGCCACTGTCCAAAGCCAGTCTCCAAAGCCACTGTCCAAAGCCACTCTATGTCCAAAGCCACTGTCCAAAGCCACTGTCCAAAGCCACTCTATGTCCAAAGCCATTGTCCAAAGCCACTCTCCACAGCCACTCTCCAAAGCCACTCTATGTCCAAAAGCACTGTCCAAAGCCACTGTCCAAAGCCACTCTCCAAAGCCACTCTATGTCCAAAGCCACTGTCCAAAGCCACTCTCCAAAGCCACTCCCAAAGCCACTCTCCAAAGCCACTCTATGTCCAAAGCCACTGTCCAAAGCCACTCTCCAAAGCTACTCTCCAAAGCCACTCTATGTCCAAAGCCACTGTCCAAAGCCACTGTCCAAAGCCACTCTCCAAAGCCACTCTATCTCCAAAGCCGCTGTTCAAAGCCACTCTCCAAAGCCACTCTATGTCCAAAGCCACTGTCCATAGCCACTGTCCAAAGCAAATGTCCAAAGCCACTCTATGTCCAAAGCCACTGTCCAAAGCCACTCTATGTCCAAAGCCACTGTCCAAAGCCAATCTCCAAAGCCACTGTCCAAAGCCACTGTATGTCCAAAGCCACTGTATGTCCAAAGCCACTGTCCAAAGCCACTGTATGTCCAAAGCCACTGTATGTCCAAAGCCACTATTCAAAGCCAATGTATGTCCAAAGCCACTGTATATCCAAAGCCACTGTCCAAAGCCACTGTATGTCCAAAGCCACTGTATGTCCAAATCCACTGTCTAAAGACACTGTATGTCCAAAGCCACTGTTCAAAGCCACTGTATGTTCAAAGCCACTGTCTGTCCAAAGCCACTGTCCAAAGCCACTCTCCAAAGCCACTCTCCAAAGCCACTCTCCAAAGCCACTCTATGTCCAAAGCCACTGTCCAAAGCCACTCTCCAAAGCCACTGTCCTAAACCACTCTATGTCCAAAGCCACTGTCCAAAGCCACTCTCCAAAGCCACTGTCCAAAGCCACTCTATGTCCAAAGCCACTGTCCAAAGCCACTCTCCAAAGCCACTTTCCAAAGCCACTGTATGTCCAAAGCCACTGTATGGCTAAATCCACTGTCCAAAGCAACTCTATGTCCAAAGCCACTGTATGTCCAAAGCCACTGTCCAAAGCCACTCTATGTCCAAAGCCACTGTATGTCCAAAGCAACTGTCCAAAGCAACCGTATGTCCAAAGCCACTGTATGTCCAAAGCCACTGTCCAAAGCCACCATATGTCCAAAGCCACTGTATGTCCAAAGCCACTGTCCAAAGCCACTGTATGTCCAAAGCCACTGTATGTCCAAAGCCACTGTCTAAAGCCACTGTATGTCCAAAGCCACTGTCCAAAGCCACTGTATGTTCAAAGCCACTGTATGTCCAAAGCCACTGTCCAAAGCCACTGTATGTCCAAAGCCACTGTATGTCCAAAGCCAATGTCCAAAGCCACTGTATGTCCAAAGCCACTGTATGTCCAAAGCAACTGTACAAAGCCACTGTCCAAATACACTGTCCAAAGCCACTCTATGTCCAAATCCACTGTACAAAGCCACTGTCCAAAGCCACTGTCCAAAGCAATACTATGTCCAAAGCCACTGTCCAAAGCCACTGTCCAAAGCCACTGTCCAAAGCCACTCTATGTCCAAAGCCACTGTCCGAAGCCACTGTCCAAAGCCACTGTCCAAAGCCACTCTATGTCCAAAGCCACTGTCCAAAGCCACTGTCCAAAGCCACTGTCCAAAGCCACTCTATGTCCAAAGCCACTGTCCAAAGCCACTCTCCAAAGCCACTGTCCTAAACCACTCTATGTCCAAAGCCACTGTCCAAAGCCACTCTCCAAAGCCACTGTCCAAAGCCACTCTATTTCCAAAGCCACTGTCCAAAGCCACTCTCCAAAGCTACTGTCCAAAGCCACTGTATTTCCAAAGACACTGTATGTCCAAAGCCACTGTCCAAAGCCATTGTATGTCCAAAGACACTGTATGTCCAAATCCACTGTCCTAAGCCAATGTATGTCCAAAGCCACTGTATATCCAAGCCACTGTCCAAAGCCACTGTATGTCCAAAGCCACTGTATGTCCAAAGCCACTGTTTAAAACCACTGTATGTCCAAAGCCACTGTCCAAAGCCACTGTATGTCCAAAGCCACTGTATGTCCAAAGCCACTGTCCGTAGCCACTGTATGTCCAAAGCCACTGTATGTCCAAAGCCACCGTCCAAAGCCACTGTTTGTCCAAAGCCACTGTATGTCCAAAGCCACTGTATGTCCAAAGCCACTGTCCAAAGCCACTGTATGTCCAAAGCCACTGTATGTCCAAAGTCACTGTCTAAAGCCACTGTATGTCCAAAGCCACTGTATGTCCAAAGCCACTGTCCAAAGCAACCGTATGTCCAAAGCCACTGTATGTCCAAAGCCACTGTCCAAAGCCACGGTATGTCCAAACCACTGTATGTCCAAAGCCACTGTCCAAAGCCACTGTATGTCCAAAGCCACTGTATGTCCAAAGCCACTGTCCAAAGCCACTGTATGTCCAAAGCCACTGTATGTCCAAAGCCACTGTCTAAAGCCACTGTATGTCCAAAGCCACTGTCCAAAGCCACTGTATGTCCAAAGCCACTGTATGTCCAAAGCCACTGTCCAAAGCCACTGTATGTCCAAAGCCACTGTATGTCCAAAGCCACTGTCCAAAGCCACTGTATGTCCAAAGCCACTGTATGTCCAAAGCCACTGTCCAAAGCCACTGTATGTCCAAAGCCACTGTATGTCCAAAGCCACTGTCCAAAGCCACTGTATGTCCAAAACCACTGTACAAAGCCACTGTCCAAATCTACTGTCCAAAGCCACTCTATGTCCAAAGCCACTGTACAAAGCCAGTGTACAAAGCCACTGACCAAAGCAATACTATGTCCAAAGCCACTGTCCAAAGCCACTGTCCAAAGCCACTGTCCAAAGCAACTCTATGTCCAAAGCCACTGTCCGAAGCCACTGTCCAAAGCCACTGTCCAAAGCCACTCTATGTCCAAAGCCACTGTCCAAAGCCACTCTCCAAAGTCACTTTCCTTAACCAATCTATGTCCAAAGCCACTGTCCAAAGCCACTCTCCAAAGCAACTGTCCAAAGCCACTCTATATCCAAAGCTACTGTCCAAAGCCACTCTCCAAAGCCACTGTCCAAAGCCACTGTGTGTCCAAAGCCACTGTATGTCCAAAGCCACTGTCCAAAGCCACTGTATGTCCAAAGCCACTGTATATCCAAAGCCACTGTCCAAAGCCAATGTATATCCAAAGCCACTGTCCAAAGCCACTGTATGTCCAATGCCACTGTATGTCCGAAGCCACTGTCCAAAGCCACTATCCAAAGCCACTCTATGTCCAAAGCCACTGTCCAAAGCCCCTGTCCAAAGCCACTGTCCAAAGCCACTCTATGTCCAAAGCCACTGTCCAAAGCGACTCTCCAAAGCCACTGTCCTAAACCACTCTATGTCCAAAGCCACTGTCCAAAGCCACTTTCCAAAGCCACTTTCCAAAGCCACTCTATGTCCAAAGCCACTGTCCAAAGCCACTCTCCAAAGCCACTGTCCAAAGCCACTGTATGTCCAAAACCACTGTATGTCCAAAGCCACTGTCTAAAGCCACTGTATGTCCAAAGCCACTGTATGTCCAAAGCCACTGTCCAAAGCAACCGTATGTCCAAAGCCACTGTATGTCCAAAGCCACTGTCCAAAGCCACCGTATGTCCAAACCACTGTATGTCCAAAGCCACTGTCCAAAGCCACTGTATTTCCAAAGCCACTGTATGTCCAAAGCCACTGTCCAAAGCCACTGTATGTCCAAAGCCACTGTATGTCCAAAGCAACTGTCTAAAGCCACTGTATGTCCAAAGCCACTGTCCAAAGCCACTGTATGTCCAAAGCCACTGTATGTCCAAAGCCACTGTCCAAAGCCACTGTATGTCCAAAGCCACTGTATCTCCAAAGCCACTGTCCAAAGCCACTGTATGTCCAAAGCCACCCTATGTCCAAAGCCACTGTCCAAAGCCACTGTATGTCCAAAGCCACTGTATGACCAAAGCCACTGTCCAAAGCCACTGTATGTTCAAAGCCACTGTACAAAGCCACTGTCCAAATCCACTGTCCAAAGCCACTCTATGTCCAAAGCCACTGTACAAAGCCAGTGTCCAAAGCCACTGACCAAAGCAATACTATGTCCAAAGCCACTGTCCAAAGCCACTGTCCAAAGCCACTGTCCAAAGCCACTCTATGTCCAAAGCCACTGTCCGAAGCCACTCTCCAAAGCCACTGTCCAAAGCCACTCTATGTCCAAAGCCACTGTCCAAAGCCACTCTCCAAAGCCACTTTCCTTAACCAATCTATGTCCAAAGCCACTGTCCAAAGCCACTCTCCAAAGCAACTGTCCAAAGCCACTCTATATCCTAAGCCACTGTCCAAAGCCACTCTCCAAAGCCACTGTCCAAAGCCACTGTATGTCCAAAGCCACTGTATGTCCAAAGCCACTGTCCAAAGCCACTGTATGTCCAAAGCCACTGTATATCCAAAGCCACTGTCCAAAGCCAATGTATATCCAAAGCCACTGTCCAAAGCCACTGTATGTCCAATGCCACTGTATGTCCGAAGCCACTGTCCAAAGCTACTGTCCAAAGCCACTCTATGTCCAAAGCCACTGTCCAAAGCCACTGTCCAAAGCCACTGTCCAAAGCCACTCTATGTCCAAAGCCACTGTCCAAAGCCACTCTCCAAAGCCACTGTCCTAAACCACTCTATGTCCAAAGCCACTGTCCAAAGCCACTTTCCAAAGCCACTGTCCAAAGCCACTCTATGTCCAAAGCCACTGTCCAAAGCCACTCTCCAAAGCCACTGTCCAAAGCCACTGTATGTCCAAAGCCACTGTATGTCCAAAGCCACTGTATCTCCAAAGCCACTGTCCAAAGCCAATGTATATCCAAAGCCACTGTCCAAAGCCACTGTATGTCCAATGCCACTGTATGTCCGAAGCCACTGTCCAAAGCCACTGTCCAAAGCCACTCTATGTCCAAAGCCACTGTCCAAAGCCACTGTCCAAAGCCACTCTCCAAAGCCACTCTATGTCCAAAGCCACTGTCCAAAGCCACTCTCCAAAGCCACTGTCCTAAACCACTCTCTGTCCAAAGCCACTGTCCAAAGCCACTTTCCAAAGCCACTGTCCAAAGCCACTCTATGTCCAAAGCCACTGTCCAAAGCCACTCTCCAAAGCCACTGTCCAAAGCCACTGTATGTCCAAAACCACTGTATGTCCAAAGTCACTGTCTAAAGCCACTGTATGTCCAAAGCCACTGTATGTCCAAAGCCACTGTATGTCCAAAGCCACTGTCTAAAGCCACTGTATGTCCAAAGCCACTGTCCAAAGCCACTGTATGTCCAAAGCCACTGTATGTCCAAAGCCACTGTCCAAAGCCACTGTATGTCCAAAGCCACTGTATGTCCAATGCCACTGTTCAAAGCCACTGTATGTCCAAAGCCACCCTATGTCCAAAGCCACTGTCCAAAGCCACTGTATGTCCAAAGCCACTGTATGTCCCAAGCCACTGTCCAAAGCCACTGTATGTCCAAAGCCACTGTACAAAGCCACTGTCCAAATCCACTGTCCAAAGCCACTCTATGTCCAAAGCCACTGTCCAAAGCCACTCTCCAAAGCCACTGTCCAAAGCCACTGTATGTCCAAAACCACTGTATGTCCAAAGCCACTGTCCAAAGCCACTGTATGTCCAAAGCCACTGTATGTCCAAAGCCACTGTCCAAAGCCACTGTATGTCCAAAGCCACTGTATGTCCAAAGCCACTGTCCAAAGCCACTGTATGTCCAAAGCCACTGTATGTCCAAAGCCACTGTCCAAAGCCACTGTATGTCCAAAGCCACTGTATGTCCAAAGCCACTGTCCAAAGCCACTGTATGTCCAAAACCACTGTACAAAGCCACTGTCCAAATCTACTGTCCAAAGCCACTCTATGTCCAAAGCCACTGTACAAAGCCAGTGTACAAAGCCACTGACCAAAGCAATACTATGTCCAAAGCCACTGTCCAAAGCCACTGTCCAAAGCCACTGTCCAAAGCAACTCTATGTCCAAAGCCACTGTCCGAAGCCACTGTCCAAAGCCACTGTCCAAAGCCACTCTATGTCCAAAGCCACTGTCCAAAGCCACTCTCCAAAGTCACTTTCCTTAACCAATCTATGTCCAAAGCCACTGTCCAAAGCCACTCTCCAAAGCAACTGTCCAAAGCCACTCTATATCCAAAGCTACTGTCCAAAGCCACTCTCCAAAGCCACTGTCCAAAGCCACTGTGTGTCCAAAGCCACTGTATGTCCAAAGCCACTGTCCAAAGCCACTGTATGTCCAAAGCCACTGTATATCCAAAGCCACTGTCCAAAGCCAATGTATATCCAAAGCCACTGTCCAAAGCCACTGTATGTCCAATGCCACTGTATGTCCGAAGCCACTGTCCAAAGCCACTATCCAAAGCCACTCTATGTCCAAAGCCACTGTCCAAAGCCCCTGTCCAAAGCCACTGTCCAAAGCCACTCTATGTCCAAAGCCACTGTCCAAAGCGACTCTCCAAAGCCACTGTCCTAAACCACTCTATGTCCAAAGCCACTGTCCAAAGCCACTTTCCAAAGCCACTTTCCAAAGCCACTCTATGTCCAAAGCCACTGTCCAAAGCCACTCTCCAAAGCCACTGTCCAAAGCCACTGTATGTCCAAAACCACTGTATGTCCAAAGCCACTGTCTAAAGCCACTGTATGTCCAAAGCCACTGTATGTCCAAAGCCACTGTCCAAAGCAACCGTATGTCCAAAGCCACTGTATGTCCAAAGCCACTGTCCAAAGCCACCGTATGTCCAAACCACTGTATGTCCAAAGCCACTGTCCAAAGCCACTGTATGTCCAAAGCCACTGTATGTCCAAAGCCACTGTCCAAAGCCACTCTATGTCCAAAGCCACTGTATGTCCAAAGCAACTGTCTAAAGCCACTGTATGTCCAAAGCCACTGTCCAAAGCCACTGTATGTCCAAAGCCACTGTATGTCCAAAGCCACTGTCCAAAGCCACTGTATGTCCAAAGCCACTGTATCTCCAAAGCCACTGTCCAAAGCCACTGTATGTCCAAAGCCACCCTATGTCCAAAGCCACTGTCCAAAGCCACTGTATGTCCAAAGCCACTGTATGACCAAAGCCACTGTCCAAAGCCACTGTATGTCCAAAGCCACTGTACAAAGCCACTGTCCAAATCCACTGTCCAAAGCCACTCTATGTCCAAAGCCACTGTACAAAGCCAGTGTCCAAAGCCACTGACCAAAGCAATACTATGTCCAAAGCCACTGTCCAAAGCCACTGTCCAAAGCCACTGTCCAAAGCCACTCTATGTCCAAAGCCACTGTCCGAAGCCACTGTCCAAAGCCACTGTCCAAAGCCACTCTATGTCCAAAGCCACTGTCCAAAGCCACTCTCCAAAGCCACTTTCCTTAACCAATCTATGTCCAAAGCCACTGTCCAAAGCCACTCTCCAAAGCAACTGTCCAAAGCCACTCTATATCCAAAGCCACTGTCCAAAGCCACTCTCCAAAGCCACTGTCCAAAGCCACTGTATGTCCAAAGCCACTGTATGTCCAAAGCCACTGTCCAAAGCCACTGTATGTCCAAAGCCACTGTATATCCAAAGCCACTGTCCAAAGCCAATGTATATCCAAAGCCACTGTCCAAAGCCACTGTATGTCCAATGCCACTGTATGTCCGAAGCCACTGTCCAAAGCTACTGTCCAAAGCCACTCTATGTCCAAAGCCACTGTCCAAAGCCACTGTCCAAAGCCACTGTCCAAAGCCACTCTATGTCCAAAGCCACTGTCCAAAGCCACTCTCCAAAGCCACTGTCCTAAACCACTCTATGTCCAAAGCCACTGTCCAAAGCCACTTTCCAAAGCCACTGTCCAAAGCCACTCTATGTCCAAAGCCACTGTCCAAAGCCACTCTCCAAAGCCACTGTCCAAAGCCACTGTATGTCCAAAGCCACTGTATGTCCAAAGCCACTGTATCTCCAAAGCCACTG
This sequence comes from Cladorhizidae sp. MBARI D1340-BT2, assembly GCA_028752905.1. Taxonomy (NCBI): domain Eukaryota; kingdom Metazoa; phylum Porifera; class Demospongiae; order Poecilosclerida; family Cladorhizidae; species Cladorhizidae sp. MBARI D1340-BT2. The sequence goes on along the minus strand of JAQNBH010000017.1, from coordinate 26,446,617 downwards.
TCCAAAGCCAATGTATATCCAAAGCCACTGTCCAAAGCCACTGTATGTCCAATGCCACTGTATGTCCGAAGCCACTGTCCAAAGCCACTGTCCAAAGCCACTCTATGTCCAAAGCCACTGTCCAAAGCCACTGTCCAAAGCCACTCTATGTCCAAAGCCACTGTCCAAAGCCACTCTCCAAAGCCACTGTCCTAAACCACTCTCTGTCCAAAGCCACTGTCCAAAGCCACTTTCCAAAGCCACTGTCCAAAGCCACTCTATGTCCAAAGCCACTGTCCAAAGCCACTCTCCAAAGCCACTGTCCAAAGCCACTGTATGTCCAAAACCACTGTATGTCCAAAGCCACTGTCTAAAGCCACTGTATGTCCAAAGCCACTGTATGTCCAAAGCCACTGTATGTCCAAAGCCACTGTCTAAAGCCACTGTATGTCCAAAGCCACTGTCCAAAGCCACTGTATGTCCAAAGCCACTGTATGTCCAAAGCCACTGTCCAAAGCCACTGTATGTCCAAAGCCACTGTATGTCCAATGCCACTGTTCAAAGCCACTGTATGTTCAAAGCCACCCTATGTCCAAAGCCACTGTCCAAAGCCACTGTATGTCCAAAGCCACTGTATGTCCAAAGCCACTGTCCAAAGCCACTGTATGTCCAAAGCCACTGTACAAAGCCACTGTCCAAATCCACTGTCCAAAGCCACTCTATGTCCAAAGCCACTGTCCAAAGCCACTCTCCAAAGCCACTGTCCAAAGCCACAGTATGTCCAAAACCACTGTATGTCCAAAGCCACTGTCTAAAGCCACTGTATGTCCAAAGCCACTGTATGTCCAAAGCCACTGTCCAAAGCAACCGTATGTCCAAAGCCACTGTATGTCCAAAGCCACTGTCCAAATCCACCGTATGTCCAAACCACTGTATGTCCAAAGCCACTGTCCAAAGCCACTGTATGTCCAAAGCCACTGTATGTCCAAAGCCACTGTCCAAAGCCACTGTATGTCCAAAGCCACTCTATGTCCAAAGCCATTGTCCAAAGCCACTCTCCACAGCCACTCTCCAAAGCCACTCTATGTCCAAAAGCACTGTCCAAAGCCACTGTCCAAAGCCACTCTCCAAAGCCACTCTATGTCCAAAGCCACTGTCCAAAGCCACTCTCCAAAGCCACTCCCAAAGCCACTCTCCAAAGCCACTCTATGTCCAAAGCCACTGTCCAAAGCCACTCTCCAAAGCTACTCTCCAAAGCCACTCTATGTCCAAAGCCACTGTCCAAAGCCACTGTCCAAAGCCACTCTCCAAAGCCACTCTATCTCCAAAGCCGCTGTTCAAAGCCACTCTCCAAAGCCACTCTATGTCCAAAGCCACTGTCCATAGCCACTGTCCAAAGCAAATGTCCAAAGCCACTCTATGTCCAAAGCCACTGTCCAAAGCCACTCTATGTCCAAAGCCACTGTCCAAAGCCAATCTCCAAAGCCACTGTCCAAAGCCACTGTATGTCCAAAGCCACTGTATGTCCAAAGCCACTGTCCAAAGCCACTGTATGTCCAAAGCCACTGTATGTCCAAAGCCACTATTCAAAGCCAATGTATGTCCAAAGCCACTGTATATCCAAAGCCACTGTCCAAAGCCACTGTATGTCCAAAGCCACTGTATGTCCAAATCCACTGTCTAAAGACACTGTATGTCCAAAGCCACTGTTCAAAGCCACTGTATGTTCAAAGCCACTGTCTGTCCAAAGCCACTGTCCAAAGCCACTCTCCAAAGCCACTCTCCAAAGCCACTCTCCAAAGCCACTCTATGTCCAAAGCCACTGTCCAAAGCCACTCTCCAAAGCCACTGTCCTAAACCACTCTATGTCCAAAGCCACTGTCCAAAGCCACTCTCCAAAGCCACTGTCCAAAGCCACTCTATGTCCAAAGCCACTGTCCAAAGCCACTCTCCAAAGCCACTTTCCAAAGCCACTGTATGTCCAAAGCCACTGTATGGCTAAATCCACTGTCCAAAGCAACTCTATGTCCAAAGCCACTGTATGTCCAAAGCCACTGTCCAAAGCCACTCTATGTCCAAAGCCACTGTATGTCCAAAGCAACTGTCCAAAGCAACCGTATGTCCAAAGCCACTGTATGTCCAAAGCCACTGTCCAAAGCCACCATATGTCCAAAGCCACTGTATGTCCAAAGCCACTGTCCAAAGCCACTGTATGTCCAAAGCCACTGTATGTCCAAAGCCACTGTCTAAAGCCACTGTATGTCCAAAGCCACTGTCCAAAGCCACTGTATGTTCAAAGCCACTGTATGTCCAAAGCCACTGTCCAAAGCCACTGTATGTCCAAAGCCACTGTATGTCCAAAGCCAATGTCCAAAGCCACTGTATGTCCAAAGCCACTGTATGTCCAAAGCAACTGTACAAAGCCACTGTCCAAATACACTGTCCAAAGCCACTCTATGTCCAAATCCACTGTACAAAGCCACTGTCCAAAGCCACTGTCCAAAGCAATACTATGTCCAAAGCCACTGTCCAAAGCCACTGTCCAAAGCCACTGTCCAAAGCCACTCTATGTCCAAAGCCACTGTCCGAAGCCACTGTCCAAAGCCACTGTCCAAAGCCACTCTATGTCCAAAGCCACTGTCCAAAGCCACTGTCCAAAGCCACTGTCCAAAGCCACTCTATGTCCAAAGCCACTGTCCAAAGCCACTCTCCAAAGCCACTGTCCTAAACCACTCTATGTCCAAAGCCACTGTCCAAAGCCACTCTCCAAAGCCACTGTCCAAAGCCACTCTATTTCCAAAGCCACTGTCCAAAGCCACTCTCCAAAGCTACTGTCCAAAGCCACTGTATTTCCAAAGACACTGTATGTCCAAAGCCACTGTCCAAAGCCATTGTATGTCCAAAGACACTGTATGTCCAAATCCACTGTCCTAAGCCAATGTATGTCCAAAGCCACTGTATATCCAAGCCACTGTCCAAAGCCACTGTATGTCCAAAGCCACTGTATGTCCAAAGCCACTGTTTAAAACCACTGTATGTCCAAAGCCACTGTCCAAAGCCACTGTATGTCCAAAGCCACTGTATGTCCAAAGCCACTGTCCGTAGCCACTGTATGTCCAAAGCCACTGTATGTCCAAAGCCACCGTCCAAAGCCACTGTTTGTCCAAAGCCACTGTATGTCCAAAGCCACTGTATGTCCAAAGCCACTGTCCAAAGCCACTGTATGTCCAAAGCCACTGTATGTCCAAAGTCACTGTCTAAAGCCACTGTATGTCCAAAGCCACTGTATGTCCAAAGCCACTGTCCAAAGCAACCGTATGTCCAAAGCCACTGTATGTCCAAAGCCACTGTCCAAAGCCACGGTATGTCCAAACCACTGTATGTCCAAAGCCACTGTCCAAAGCCACTGTATGTCCAAAGCCACTGTATGTCCAAAGCCACTGTCCAAAGCCACTGTATGTCCAAAGCCACTGTATGTCCAAAGCCACTGTCTAAAGCCACTGTATGTCCAAAGCCACTGTCCAAAGCCACTGTATGTCCAAAGCCACTGTATGTCCAAAGCCACTGTCCAAAGCCACTGTATGTCCAAAGCCACTGTATGTCCAAAGCCACTGTCCAAAGCCACTGTATGTCCAAAGCCACTGTATGTCCAAAGCCACTGTCCAAAGCCACTGTATGTCCAAAGCCACTGTATGTCCAAAGCCACTGTCCAAAGCCACTGTATGTCCAAAACCACTGTACAAAGCCACTGTCCAAATCTACTGTCCAAAGCCACTCTATGTCCAAAGCCACTGTACAAAGCCAGTGTACAAAGCCACTGACCAAAGCAATACTATGTCCAAAGCCACTGTCCAAAGCCACTGTCCAAAGCCACTGTCCAAAGCAACTCTATGTCCAAAGCCACTGTCCGAAGCCACTGTCCAAAGCCACTGTCCAAAGCCACTCTATGTCCAAAGCCACTGTCCAAAGCCACTCTCCAAAGTCACTTTCCTTAACCAATCTATGTCCAAAGCCACTGTCCAAAGCCACTCTCCAAAGCAACTGTCCAAAGCCACTCTATATCCAAAGCTACTGTCCAAAGCCACTCTCCAAAGCCACTGTCCAAAGCCACTGTGTGTCCAAAGCCACTGTATGTCCAAAGCCACTGTCCAAAGCCACTGTATGTCCAAAGCCACTGTATATCCAAAGCCACTGTCCAAAGCCAATGTATATCCAAAGCCACTGTCCAAAGCCACTGTATGTCCAATGCCACTGTATGTCCGAAGCCACTGTCCAAAGCCACTATCCAAAGCCACTCTATGTCCAAAGCCACTGTCCAAAGCCCCTGTCCAAAGCCACTGTCCAAAGCCACTCTATGTCCAAAGCCACTGTCCAAAGCGACTCTCCAAAGCCACTGTCCTAAACCACTCTATGTCCAAAGCCACTGTCCAAAGCCACTTTCCAAAGCCACTTTCCAAAGCCACTCTATGTCCAAAGCCACTGTCCAAAGCCACTCTCCAAAGCCACTGTCCAAAGCCACTGTATGTCCAAAACCACTGTATGTCCAAAGCCACTGTCTAAAGCCACTGTATGTCCAAAGCCACTGTATGTCCAAAGCCACTGTCCAAAGCAACCGTATGTCCAAAGCCACTGTATGTCCAAAGCCACTGTCCAAAGCCACCGTATGTCCAAACCACTGTATGTCCAAAGCCACTGTCCAAAGCCACTGTATTTCCAAAGCCACTGTATGTCCAAAGCCACTGTCCAAAGCCACTGTATGTCCAAAGCCACTGTATGTCCAAAGCAACTGTCTAAAGCCACTGTATGTCCAAAGCCACTGTCCAAAGCCACTGTATGTCCAAAGCCACTGTATGTCCAAAGCCACTGTCCAAAGCCACTGTATGTCCAAAGCCACTGTATCTCCAAAGCCACTGTCCAAAGCCACTGTATGTCCAAAGCCACCCTATGTCCAAAGCCACTGTCCAAAGCCACTGTATGTCCAAAGCCACTGTATGACCAAAGCCACTGTCCAAAGCCACTGTATGTTCAAAGCCACTGTACAAAGCCACTGTCCAAATCCACTGTCCAAAGCCACTCTATGTCCAAAGCCACTGTACAAAGCCAGTGTCCAAAGCCACTGACCAAAGCAATACTATGTCCAAAGCCACTGTCCAAAGCCACTGTCCAAAGCCACTGTCCAAAGCCACTCTATGTCCAAAGCCACTGTCCGAAGCCACTCTCCAAAGCCACTGTCCAAAGCCACTCTATGTCCAAAGCCACTGTCCAAAGCCACTCTCCAAAGCCACTTTCCTTAACCAATCTATGTCCAAAGCCACTGTCCAAAGCCACTCTCCAAAGCAACTGTCCAAAGCCACTCTATATCCTAAGCCACTGTCCAAAGCCACTCTCCAAAGCCACTGTCCAAAGCCACTGTATGTCCAAAGCCACTGTATGTCCAAAGCCACTGTCCAAAGCCACTGTATGTCCAAAGCCACTGTATATCCAAAGCCACTGTCCAAAGCCAATGTATATCCAAAGCCACTGTCCAAAGCCACTGTATGTCCAATGCCACTGTATGTCCGAAGCCACTGTCCAAAGCTACTGTCCAAAGCCACTCTATGTCCAAAGCCACTGTCCAAAGCCACTGTCCAAAGCCACTGTCCAAAGCCACTCTATGTCCAAAGCCACTGTCCAAAGCCACTCTCCAAAGCCACTGTCCTAAACCACTCTATGTCCAAAGCCACTGTCCAAAGCCACTTTCCAAAGCCACTGTCCAAAGCCACTCTATGTCCAAAGCCACTGTCCAAAGCCACTCTCCAAAGCCACTGTCCAAAGCCACTGTATGTCCAAAGCCACTGTATGTCCAAAGCCACTGTATCTCCAAAGCCACTGTCCAAAGCCAATGTATATCCAAAGCCACTGTCCAAAGCCACTGTATGTCCAATGCCACTGTATGTCCGAAGCCACTGTCCAAAGCCACTGTCCAAAGCCACTCTATGTCCAAAGCCACTGTCCAAAGCCACTGTCCAAAGCCACTCTCCAAAGCCACTCTATGTCCAAAGCCACTGTCCAAAGCCACTCTCCAAAGCCACTGTCCTAAACCACTCTCTGTCCAAAGCCACTGTCCAAAGCCACTTTCCAAAGCCACTGTCCAAAGCCACTCTATGTCCAAAGCCACTGTCCAAAGCCACTCTCCAAAGCCACTGTCCAAAGCCACTGTATGTCCAAAACCACTGTATGTCCAAAGTCACTGTCTAAAGCCACTGTATGTCCAAAGCCACTGTATGTCCAAAGCCACTGTATGTCCAAAGCCACTGTCTAAAGCCACTGTATGTCCAAAGCCACTGTCCAAAGCCACTGTATGTCCAAAGCCACTGTATGTCCAAAGCCACTGTCCAAAGCCACTGTATGTCCAAAGCCACTGTATGTCCAATGCCACTGTTCAAAGCCACTGTATGTCCAAAGCCACCCTATGTCCAAAGCCACTGTCCAAAGCCACTGTATGTCCAAAGCCACTGTATGTCCCAAGCCACTGTCCAAAGCCACTGTATGTCCAAAGCCACTGTACAAAGCCACTGTCCAAATCCACTGTCCAAAGCCACTCTATGTCCAAAGCCACTGTCCAAAGCCACTCTCCAAAGCCACTGTCCAAAGCCACTGTATGTCCAAAACCACTGTATGTCCAAAGCCACTGTCCAAAGCCACTGTATGTCCAAAGCCACTGTATGTCCAAAGCCACTGTCCAAAGCCACTGTATGTCCAAAGCCACTGTATGTCCAAAGCCACTGTCCAAAGCCACTGTATGTCCAAAGCCACTGTATGTCCAAAGCCACTGTCCAAAGCCACTGTATGTCCAAAGCCACTGTATGTCCAAAGCCACTGTCCAAAGCCACTGTATGTCCAAAACCACTGTACAAAGCCACTGTCCAAATCTACTGTCCAAAGCCACTCTATGTCCAAAGCCACTGTACAAAGCCAGTGTACAAAGCCACTGACCAAAGCAATACTATGTCCAAAGCCACTGTCCAAAGCCACTGTCCAAAGCCACTGTCCAAAGCAACTCTATGTCCAAAGCCACTGTCCGAAGCCACTGTCCAAAGCCACTGTCCAAAGCCACTCTATGTCCAAAGCCACTGTCCAAAGCCACTCTCCAAAGTCACTTTCCTTAACCAATCTATGTCCAAAGCCACTGTCCAAAGCCACTCTCCAAAGCAACTGTCCAAAGCCACTCTATATCCAAAGCTACTGTCCAAAGCCACTCTCCAAAGCCACTGTCCAAAGCCACTGTGTGTCCAAAGCCACTGTATGTCCAAAGCCACTGTCCAAAGCCACTGTATGTCCAAAGCCACTGTATATCCAAAGCCACTGTCCAAAGCCAATGTATATCCAAAGCCACTGTCCAAAGCCACTGTATGTCCAATGCCACTGTATGTCCGAAGCCACTGTCCAAAGCCACTATCCAAAGCCACTCTATGTCCAAAGCCACTGTCCAAAGCCCCTGTCCAAAGCCACTGTCCAAAGCCACTCTATGTCCAAAGCCACTGTCCAAAGCGACTCTCCAAAGCCACTGTCCTAAACCACTCTATGTCCAAAGCCACTGTCCAAAGCCACTTTCCAAAGCCACTTTCCAAAGCCACTCTATGTCCAAAGCCACTGTCCAAAGCCACTCTCCAAAGCCACTGTCCAAAGCCACTGTATGTCCAAAACCACTGTATGTCCAAAGCCACTGTCTAAAGCCACTGTATGTCCAAAGCCACTGTATGTCCAAAGCCACTGTCCAAAGCAACCGTATGTCCAAAGCCACTGTATGTCCAAAGCCACTGTCCAAAGCCACCGTATGTCCAAACCACTGTATGTCCAAAGCCACTGTCCAAAGCCACTGTATGTCCAAAGCCACTGTATGTCCAAAGCCACTGTCCAAAGCCACTCTATGTCCAAAGCCACTGTATGTCCAAAGCAACTGTCTAAAGCCACTGTATGTCCAAAGCCACTGTCCAAAGCCACTGTATGTCCAAAGCCACTGTATGTCCAAAGCCACTGTCCAAAGCCACTGTATGTCCAAAGCCACTGTATCTCCAAAGCCACTGTCCAAAGCCACTGTATGTCCAAAGCCACCCTATGTCCAAAGCCACTGTCCAAAGCCACTGTATGTCCAAAGCCACTGTATGACCAAAGCCACTGTCCAAAGCCACTGTATGTCCAAAGCCACTGTACAAAGCCACTGTCCAAATCCACTGTCCAAAGCCACTCTATGTCCAAAGCCACTGTACAAAGCCAGTGTCCAAAGCCACTGACCAAAGCAATACTATGTCCAAAGCCACTGTCCAAAGCCACTGTCCAAAGCCACTGTCCAAAGCCACTCTATGTCCAAAGCCACTGTCCGAAGCCACTGTCCAAAGCCACTGTCCAAAGCCACTCTATGTCCAAAGCCACTGTCCAAAGCCACTCTCCAAAGCCACTTTCCTTAACCAATCTATGTCCAAAGCCACTGTCCAAAGCCACTCTCCAAAGCAACTGTCCAAAGCCACTCTATATCCAAAGCCACTGTCCAAAGCCACTCTCCAAAGCCACTGTCCAAAGCCACTGTATGTCCAAAGCCACTGTATGTCCAAAGCCACTGTCCAAAGCCACTGTATGTCCAAAGCCACTGTATATCCAAAGCCACTGTCCAAAGCCAATGTATATCCAAAGCCACTGTCCAAAGCCACTGTATGTCCAATGCCACTGTATGTCCGAAGCCACTGTCCAAAGCTACTGTCCAAAGCCACTCTATGTCCAAAGCCACTGTCCAAAGCCACTGTCCAAAGCCACTGTCCAAAGCCACTCTATGTCCAAAGCCACTGTCCAAAGCCACTCTCCAAAGCCACTGTCCTAAACCACTCTATGTCCAAAGCCACTGTCCAAAGCCACTTTCCAAAGCCACTGTCCAAAGCCACTCTATGTCCAAAGCCACTGTCCAAAGCCACTCTCCAAAGCCACTGTCCAAAGCCACTGTATGTCCAAAGCCACTGTATGTCCAAAGCCACTGTATCTCCAAAGCCACTGTCCAAAGCCAATGTATATCCAAAGCCACTGTCCAAAGCCACTGTATGTCCAATGCCACTGTATGTCCGAAGCCACTGTCCAAAGCCACTGTCCAAAGCCACTCTATGTCCAAAGCCACTGTCCAAAGCCACTGTCCAAAGCCACTCTATGTCCAAAGCCACTGTCCAAAGCCACTCTCCAAAGCCACTGTCCTAAACCACTCTCTGTCCAAAGCCACTGTCCAAAGCCACTTTCCAAAGCCACTGTCCAAAGCCACTCTATGTCCAAAGCCACTGTCCAAAGCCACTCTCCAAAGCCACTGTCCAAAGCCACTGTATGTCCAAAACCACTGTATGTCCAAAGCCACTGTCTAAAGCCACTGTATGTCCAAAGCCACTGTATGTCCAAAGCCACTGTATGTCCAAAGCCACTGTCTAAAGCCACTGTATGTCCAAAGCCACTGTCCAAAGCCACTGTATGTCCAAAGCCACTGTATGTCCAAAGCCACTGTCCAAAGCCACTGTATGTCCAAAGCCACTGTATGTCCAATGCCACTGTTCAAAGCCACTGTATGTTCAAAGCCACCCTATGTCCAAAGCCACTGTCCAAAGCCACTGTATGTCCAAAGCCACTGTATGTCCAAAGCCACTGTCCAAAGCCACTGTATGTCCAAAGCCACTGTACAAAGCCACTGTCCAAATCCACTGTCCAAAGCCACTCTATGTCCAAAGCCACTGTCCAAAGCCACTCTCCAAAGCCACTGTCCAAAGCCACAGTATGTCCAAAACCACTGTATGTCCAAAGCCACTGTCTAAAGCCACTGTATGTCCAAAGCCACTGTATGTCCAAAGCCACTGTCCAAAGCAACCGTATGTCCAAAGCCACTGTATGTCCAAAGCCACTGTCCAAATCCACCGTATGTCCAAACCACTGTATGTCCAAAGCCACTGTCCAAAGCCACTGTATGTCCAAAGCCACTGTATGTCCAAAGCCACTGTCCAAAGCCACTGTATGTCCAAAGCCACTGTATGTCCAATGCCACTGTTCAAAGCCACTGTATGTCCAAAGCCACCCTATGTCCAAAGCCACTGTCCAAAGCCAATGTATGTCCAAAGCCACTGTATGTCCAAAGCCACTGTCCAAAGCCACTGTATGTCCAAAGCCACTGTACAAAGCCACTGTCCAAATCCACTGTCCAAAGCCACTCTATGTCCAAAGCCACTGTACAAAGCCAGTGTCCAAAGCCACTGACCAAAGCAATACTATGTCCAAAGCCACTGTCCAAAGCCACTGTCCAAAGCCACTGTCCAAAGCCACTCTATGTCCAAAGCCACTGTGCGAAGCCACTGTCCAAAGCCACTGTCCAAAGCCACTCTATGTCCAAAGCCACTGTCCAAAGCCACTCTCCAAAGCCACTTTCCTTAACCAATCTATGTCCAAAGCCACTGTCCAAAGCCACTCTCCAAAGCAACTGTCCAAAGCCACTCTATATCCAAAGCCACTGTCCAAAGCCACTCTCCAAAGCCACTGTCCAAAGCCACTGTATGTCCAAAGCCACTGTATGTCCAAAGCCACTGTCCAAAGCCACTGTATGTCCAAAGCCACTGTATATCCAAAGCCACTGTCCAAAGCCAATGTATATCCAAAGCCACTGTCCAAAGCCACTGTATGTCCAATGCCACTGTATGTCCGAAGCCACTGTCCAAAGCCACTGTCCAAAGCCACTCTATGTCCAAAGCCACTGTCCAAAGCCACTGTCCAAAGCCACTGTCCAAAGCCACTCTATGTCCAAAGCCACTGTCCAAAGCCACTTTCCAAAGCCACTGTCCAAAGCCACTCTATGTCCAAAGCCACTGTCCAAAGCCACTCTCCAAAGCCACTGTCCAAAGCCACTGTATGTCCAAAGCCACTGTATGTCCAAAGCCACTGTATCTCCAAAGCCACTGTCCAAAGCCAATGTATATCCGAAGCCACTGTCCAAAGCCACTGTCCAAAGCCACTCTATGTCCAAAGCCACTGTCCAAAGCCACTGTCCAAAGCCACTCTCCAAAGCCACTCTATGTCCAAAGCCACTGTCCAAAGCCACTCTCCAAAGCCACTGTCCTAAACCACTCTCTGTCCAAAGCCACTGTCCAAAGCCACTTTCCAAAGCCACTGTCCAAAGCCACTCTATGTCCAAAGCCACTGTCCAAAGCCACTCTCCAAAGCCACTGTCCAAAGCCACTGTATGTCCAAAACCACTGTATGTCCAAAGCCACTGTCTAAAGCCACTGTATGTCCAAAGCCACTGTATGTCCAAAGCCACTGTCTAAAGCCACTGTATGTCCAAAGCCACTGTCCAAAGCCACTGTATGTCCAAAGCCACTGTATGTCCAAAGCCACTGTCCAAAGCCACTGTATGTCCAAAGCCACTGTATGTCCAATGCCACTGTTCAAAGCCACTGTATGTCCAAAGCCACCCTATGTCCAAAGCCACTGTCCAAAGCCACTGTATGTCCAAAGCCACTGTATGTCCCAAGCCACTGTCCAAAGCCACTGTATGTCCAAAGCCACTGTACAAAGCCACTGTCCAAATCCACTGTCCAAAGCCACTCTATGTCCAAAGCCACTGTCCAAAGCCACTCTCCAAAGCCACTGTCCAAAGCCACTGTATGTCCAAAACCACTGTATGTCCAAAGCCACTGTCCAAAGCCACTGTATGTCCAAAGCCACTGTATGTCCAAAGCCACTGTCCAAAGCCACTGTATGTCCAAAGCCACTGTATGTCCAAAGCCACTGTCCAAAGCCACTGTATGTCCAAAGCCACTGTATGTCCAAAGCCACTGTCCAAAGCCACTGTATGTCCAAAGTCACTGTATGTCCAAAGCCACTGTCCAAAGCCACTGTATGTCCAAAACCACTGTACAAAGCCACTGTCCAAATCTACTGTCCAAAGCCACTCTATGTCCAAAGCCACTGTACAAAGCCAGTGTACAAAGCCACTGACCAAAGCAATACTATGTCCAAAGCCACTGTCCAAAGCCACTGTCCAAAGCCACTGTCCAAAGCAACTCTATGTCCAAAGCCACTGTCCGAAGCCACTGTCCAAAGCCACTGTCCAAAGCCACTCTATGTCCAAAGCCACTGTCCAAAGCCACTCTCCAAAGTCACTTTCCTTAACCAATCTATGTCCAAAGCCACTGTCCAAAGCCACTCCCCAAAGCAACTGTCCAAAGCCACTCTATATCCAAAGCTACTGTCCAAAGCCACTCTCCAAAGCCACTGTCCAAAGCCACTGTGTGTCCAAAGCCACTGTATGTCCAAAGCCACTGTCCAAAGCCACTGTATGTCCAAAGCCACTGTATATCCAAAGCCACTGTCCAAAGCCAATGTATATCCAAAGCCACTGTCCAAAGCCACTGTATGTCCAATGCCACTGTATGTCCGAAGCCACTGTCCAAAGCCACTATCCAAAGCCACTCTATGTCCAAAGCCACTGTCCAAAGCCCCTGTCCAAAGCCACTGTCCAAAGCCACTCTATGTCCAAAGCCACTGTCCAAAGCGACTCTCCAAAGCCACTGTCCTAAACCACTCTATGTCCAAAGCCACTGTCCAAAGCCACTTTCCAAAGCCACTTTCCAAAGCCACTCTATGTCCAAAGCCACTGTCCAAAGCCACTCTCCAAAGCCACTGTCCAAAGCCACTGTATGTCCAAAACCACTGTATGTCCAAAGCCACTGTCTAAAGCCACTGTATGTCCAAAGCCACTGTATGTCCAAAGCCACTGTCCAAAGCAACCGTATGTCCAAAGCCACTGTATGTCCAAAGCCACTGTCCAAAGCCACCGTATGTCCAAACCACTGTATGTCCAAAGCCACTGTCCAAAGCCACTGTATGTCCAAAGCCACTGTATGTCCAAAGCCACTGTCCAAAGCCACTGTATGTCCAAAGCCACTGTATGTCCAAAGCAACTGTCTAAAGCCACTGTATGTCCAAAGCCACTGTCCAAAGCCACTGTATGTCCAAAGCCACTGTATGTCCAAAGCCACTGTCCAAAGCCACTGTATGTCCAAAGCCACTGTATCTCCAAAGCCACTGTCCAAAGCCACTGTATGTCCAAAGCCACCCTATGTCCAAAGCCACTGTCCAAAGCCACTGTATGTCCAAAGCCACTGTATGACCAAAGCCACTGTCCAAAGCCACTGTATGTTCAAAGCCACTGTACAAAGCCACTGTCCAAATCCACTGTCCAAAGCCACTCTATGTCCAAAGCCACTGTACAAAGCCAGTGTCCAAAGCCACTGACCAAAGCAATACTATGTCCAAAGCCACTGTCCAAAGCCACTGTCCAAAGCCACTGTCCAAAGCCACTCTATGTCCAAAGCCACTGTCCGAAGCCACTCTCCAAAGCCACTGTCCAAAGCCACTCTATGTCCAAAGCCACTGTCCAAAGCCACTCTCCAAAGCCACTTTCCTTAACCAATCTATGTCCAAAGCCACTGTCCAAAGCCACTCTCCAAAGCAACTGTCCAAAGCCACTCTATATCCAAAGCCACTGTCCAAAGCCACTCTCCAAAGCCACTGTCCAAAGCCACTGTATGTCCAAAGCCACTGTATGTCCAAAGCCACTGTCCAAAGCCACTGTATGTCCAAAGCCACTGTATATCCAAAGCCACTGTCCAAAGCCAATGTATATCCAAAGCCACTGTCCAAAGCCACTGTATGTCCAATGCCACTGTATGTCCGAAGCCACTGTCCAAAGCTACTGTCCAAAGCCACTCTATGTCCAAAGCCACTGTCCAAAGCCACTGTCCAAAGCCACTGTCCAAAGCCACTCTATGTCCAAAGCCACTGTCCAAAGCCACTCTCCAAAGCCACTGTCCTAAACCACTCTATGTCCAAAGCCACTGTCCAAAGCCACTTTCCAAAGCCACTGTCCAAAGCCACTCTATGTCCAAAGCCACTGTCCAAAGCCACTCTCCAAAGCCACTGTCCAAAGCCACTGTATGTCCAAAGCCACTGTATGTCCAAAGCCACTGTATCTCCAAAGCCACTGTCCAAAGCCAATGTATATCCAAAGCCACTGTCCAAAGCCACTGTATGTCCAATGCCACTGTATGTCCGAAGCCACTGTCCAAAGCCACTGTCCAAAGCCACTCTATGTCCAAAGCCACTGTCCAAAGCCACTGTCCAAAGCCACTGTCCAAAGCCACTCTATGTCCAAAGCCACTGTCCAAAGCCACTCTCCAAAGCCACTGTCCTAAACCACTCTCTGTCCAAAGCCACTGTCCAAAGCCACTTTCCAAAGCCACTGTCCAAAGCCACTCTATGTCCAAAGCCACTGTCCAAAGCCACTCTCCAAAGCCACTGTCCAAAGCCACTGTATGTCCAAAACCACTGTATGTCCAAAGCCACTGTCTAAAGCCACTGTATGTCCAAAGCCACTGTATGTCCAAAGCCACTGTATGTCCAAAGCCACTGTCTAAAGCCACTGTATGTCCAAAGCCACTGTCCAAAGCCACTGTATGTCCAAAGCCACTGTATGTCCAAAGCCACTCTCCAAAGCCACTGTATGTCCAAAGCCACTGTATGTCCAATGCCACTGTTCAAAGCCACTGTATGTCCAAAGCCACCCTATGTCCAAAGCCACTGTCCAAAGCCACTGTATGTCCAAAGCCACTGTATGTCCAAAGCCACTGTCCAAAGCCACTGTATGTCCAAAGCCACTGTACAAAGCCACTGTCCAAATCCACTGTCCAAAGCCACTCTATGTCCAAAGCCACTGTCCAAAGCCACTCTCCAAAGCCACTGTCCAAAGCCACTGTATGTCCAAAACCACTGTATGTCCAAAGCCACTGTCTAAAGCCACTGTATGTCCAAAGCCACTGTATGTCCAAAGCCACTGTCCAAAGCAACCGTATGTCCAAAGCCACTGTATGTCCAAAGCCACTGTCCAAATCCACCGTATGTCCAAACCACTGTATGTCCAAAGCCACTGTCCAAAGCCACTGTATGTCCAAAGCCACTGTATGTCCAAAGCCACTGTCCAAAGCCACTGTATGTCCAAAGCCACTGTATGTCCAAAGCCACTGTCTAAAGCCACTGTATGTCCAAAGCCACTGTCCAAAGCCACTGTATGTCCAAAGCCACTGTATGTCCAAAGCCACTGTCCAAAGCCACTGTATGTCCAAAGCCACTGTATGTCCAATGCCACTGTTCAAAGCCACTGTATGTCCAAAGCCACCCTATGTCCAAAGCCACTGTCCAAAGCCACTGTATGTCCAAAGCCACTGTATGTCCAAAGCCACTGTCCAAAGCCACTGTATGTCCAAAGCCACTGTACAAAGCCACTGTCCAAATCCACTGTCCAAAGCCACTCTATGTCCAAAGCCACTGTACAAAGCCAGTGTCCAAAGCCACTGACCAAAGCAATACTATGTCCAAAGCCACTGTCCAAAGCCACTGTCCAAAGCCACTGTCCAAAGCCACTCTATGTCCAAAGCCACTGTGCGAAGCCACTGTCCAAAGCCACTGTCCAAAGCCACTCTATGTCCAAAGCCACTGTCCAAAGCCACTCTCCAAAGCCACTTTCCTTAACCAATCTATGTCCAAAGCCACTGTCCAAAGCCACTCTCCAAAGCAACTGTCCAAAGCCACTCTATATCCAAAGCCACTGTCCAAAGCCACTCTCCAAAGCCACTGTCCAAAGCCACTGTATGTCCAAAGCCACTGTATGTCCAAAGCCACTGTCCAAAGCCACTGTATGTCCAAAGCCACTGTATATCCAAAGCCACTGTCCAAAGCCAATGTATATCCAAAGCCACTGTCCAAAGCCACTGTATGTCCAATGCCACTGTATGTCCGAAGCCACTGTCCAAAGCCACTGTCCAAAGCCACTCTATGTCCAAAGCCACTGTCCAAAGCCACTTTCCAAAGCCACTGTCCAAAGCCACTCTATGTCCAAAGCCACTGTCCAAAGCCACTCTCCAAAGCCACTGTCCTAAACCACTCTATGTCCAAAGCCACTCTCCAAAGCCACTTTCCAAAGCCACTGTCCAAAGCCACTCTATGTCCAAAGCCACTGTCCAAAGCCACTCTCCAAAGCCAATGTCCAAAGCCACTGTATGTCCAAAGCCACTGTATGTCCAAAGCCACTGTCCAAAGCCACTGTATGTCCAAAGCCACTGTATGTCCAAAGCCACTATCCTAAGCCACTGTATGTCCAAAGCCACTGTATATCCAAAGCCACTATCCAAAGCCACTGTATGTCCGAAGCCACTGTATGTCCAAAGCCACTGTCTAAAGCCATTGTATGTCCAAAGCTACTGTCCAAAGCCACTCTATGTCCAAAGCCACTGTATGTCCAAAGCCACTGTCCGTAGCCACTGTATGTCCAAAGCCACTGTATGTCCAAAAACACTGTCCAAAGCCACTGTATGTCCAAAGCCACTGTCCAAAGCCACTGTATGTCCAAAGCCACTGTATGTCCAAAGCCACTGTCCAAAGCCACTGTTAGTCCAAAGCCACTGTATGTCCAAAGCCACTGTCTAAAGCCACTGTATGTCCAAAGCCACTGTATGTCCAAAGCCACTGTCCAAAGCAACCGTATGTCCAAAGCCACTGTATGTCCAAAGCCACTGTCCAAAGCCACCGTATGTCCAAACCACTGTATGTCCAAAGCAACTGTCCAAAGCCACTGTATGTCCAAAGCCACTGTCCAAAGCCACTGTATGTCCAAAGCCACTCTATGTCCAAAGCCAGTGTCTAAAGCCACTGTATGTCCAAAGCCACTGTCCAAAGCCACTGTATGTCCAAAGCCACTGTATGTCCAAAGACACTGTCCAAAGCCACTGTATGTCCAAAGCCACTGTATGTCCAAAGCCACTGTCCAAAGCCACTGTATGTCCAAAGCCACTGTATGTCCAAAGCCACTGTCCAAAGCCACTGTATGGCCAAAGCCACTGTACAAAGCCACTGTCCAAATCCACTGTCCAAAGCCACTCTATGTCCAAAGCCACTGTACAAAGCCAGTGTCCAAAGCCACTGTCCAAAGCAATACTATGTCCAAAGCCACTGTCCAAAGCCACTGTCCAAAGCCACTGTCCAAAGCCACTCTATGTCCAAAGCCACTGTCCAAAGCCACTGTCCAAAGCCACTGTCCAAAGCCACTCTATGTCCAAAGCCACTGTCCAAAGCCACTGTCCAAAGCCACTCTATGTCCAAAGCCACTGTCCAAAGCCACTCTCCAAAGCCACTTTCTTTAACCAATCTATGTCCAAAGCCACTGTCCAAAGCCACTCTCCAAAACCACTGTCCAAAGCCACTCTATATCCAAAGCCACTGTCCAAAGCCACTCTCCAAAGCCACTGTCCAAAGCCACTGTATGTCCAAAGCCACTGTATGTCCAAAGCCACTGTCCAAAGCCACTGTATGTCCAAAGCCACTGTATATCCAAAGCAACTGTCCAAAGCCACTGTATATCCAAAGCCACTGTCCAAAGCCACTGTATGTCCAATGCCACTGTATGTCCAAAGCTACTATCCAAAGCCACTTTATGTCCAAAGCCACTGTATGTCCATAGCCACTGTCCAAAGCCACTGTATGTCCAAAGCCACTGTATGTCCAAAGCCACTGTCTAAAGCCACTGTATGTCCAAAATCACTGTCCAAAGCCACTGTATATCCAAAGCCACTGTATGTCCAAACACTGTACATAGCCACTGTATGTCCAAAGCCACTGTATGTCCAAAGCCACTGTCCAAAGCCACTGTTTGTCCAAAGCCACTGTATGTCCAAAGCCACTGTATGTCCAAAGCCACTGTATGTCCAAAGCCACTGTATGTCCAAAGCCACTGTCCAAAGCCACTGTATGTCTAAAGCCACTGTATGTCCAAAGCCACTGTCCAAAGCCACTGTATGTCCAAAGCCACGGTATGTCCAAAGCCACTGTCCAAAGCCACAGTATGTCCAAAGCTACTGTATGTCCAAAGCCACAGTCCAAAGCCACTGTATGTCCAAAGTCACTGTATGTCCAAAGCCACTGTCCAAAGCCACTGTATGTCCAAAGCCACTGTATGTCCAAAGCCACTGTCCAAAGCCACTGTGTGTCCAAAGCCACTGTATGTCCAAAGCCACTGTCCAAAGCCACTGTATGTCCAAAGCTACTGTATGTCCAAAGCCACTGTATGTCCAAAGCCACTGTCCAAAGCCACTGTATGTCCAAAGCCACTGTATGTCCAAAGCCACTGTATGTCCAAAGCCACTGTCCAAAGCCACTATATGTCCAAAGCCATTGTACAAAGCCACTCTCCAAAGCCACTCTCCAAAGCCAATCAATATCCAAAGCCACTGTACAAAGCCACTGTCTAAAGCCACTCTCCAAAGCCACTCTATGTCCAAAGCCACTGTCCAAAGCCACTCTTCAAAGCCACTCTCCAAAGCCACTCTATGTCCAAAGCCACTGTCCAAAGCCACTCTCCAAAGCCACTGTCCAAAGCCACTCTATGTCCAAAGCCACTGTCCAAAGCCACTCTCCAAAGCCACTGTCCAAAGCCACTCTATGTCCAAAGCTACTGTCCAAAGCCACTGTCCAAAGCCATTCTCCAAAGCCACTCTCCAAAGCCACTCTATTTCCAAAGCCACTGTCCAAAGCCACTCTATGTCCAAAGTCACTGTCCAAAGCCACTGTCCAAAGCCACGGTCCAAAGCCACTCTATGTCCAAAGCCACTGTCCAAAGCCACTGTCCAAAGCCACTGTCCAAAGCCACTCTATGTCCAAAGCCACTGTCTAAAGCCACTCTCCAAAGCCACTGTCCAAAGCCACTGTATGTCCAAAGCCACTGTATGTCCAAAGCCACTGTCCAAAGCCACTGTATGTCCAAAGCCACTGTATGTCCAAAGCCACTATCCTAAGCGACTGTATGTCCAAAGCCACTGTATATCCAAATCCACTGTCCAAAGCCACTGTATGTCCGAAGCCACTGTATGTCCAAAGCCACTGTCTAAAGCCACTGTATGTCCAAAGCCACTGTCCAAAGCCACTGTATGTCCAAAGCCACTGTATGTCCAAAGCCACTGTCCATAGCCACAGTATGACCAAAGCCACTGTATGTCCAAAAATACTGTCCAAAGCCACTGTATGTCCAAAGCCACTGTATGTCTAAAGCCACTGTCCAAAGCCACTGTATATCCAAAGCCACTGTATGTCCAAAGCCACTGTCTAAAGCCACTGTATGTCCAAAGCCACTGTATGTCCAAAGCCACTGTCCAAAGCCACTCTATGTCCAAAGCCACTGTCCAAAGCCACTGTCCAAAGCCACTGTCCAAAGCCACTCTATGTCAAAAGCCACTGTCCAAAGCCACTGTCCAAAGCCACTGTCCAAAGCCACTCTATGTCCAAAGCCACTGTCCAAAGCCACTCTCCAAAGCCACTCTCCAAAGCAACTCATTGTCCAAAGCCACTGTCCAAAGCCACTCTCCAAAGCCACTCTCCAAAGCCACTCTATGTCCAAAGCCACTGTCCAAAGCCACTTTCCAAAGCCACTCTCCAAAGCCACTCTATGTCCAAAGCCACTGTCCAAAGACATTCTCCAAAGCCACTCTCCAAAGCCACTCTATGTCTAAAGCCTCTGTCCAAAGCCACTCTATGTCCAAAGCCACTGTCCAAAGCCATTGTCCAAAGCCACTGTCCAAAGCCACTCTATGTCCAAAGCCACTGTCCAAAGCCAATGTCCAAAGCCACTGTCCAAAGCCACTCTATGTCCAAAGCCACTGTCCAAAGCCACTCTCCAATGCCACTGCCCAAAGCCACTCTATCTACAAAGCCACTGTCCAAAGACTCTGTCTAAAGTCACTGTCCAAAGCCACTCTATGTCCAAAGCAACTGTTCAAAGCCACTGTCCAAAGCCACTGTCCAAAGCCACTCTATGTCCAAAGCCACTGTCCAAAGCCACTGTCCAAAGCCACTGACCAAAGCCACTCTATGTCCAATGCCACTTTCCAAAGCCACAGTCCAAAGCCACTGTCCAAAGCCACTCTATGTCCAAAGCCATTGTCCAAAGCCACTCTCCAAAGCCACTCTCCAAAGCCACTCTATGTCCAAAAGCACTGTCCAAAGCCACTCTCCAAAGCCACTCTCCAAAGCCACTCTATGTCCAAAGCCACTGTCCAAAGCCACTCTCCAAAGCCACTCTCCAAAGCCACTCTCCAAAGCCACTCTATGTCCAAAGCCACTGTCCAAAGCCACTCTCCAAAGCTACTCTCCAAAGCCACTCTATGTCCAAAGCCACTGTCCAAAGCCACTGTCCAAAGCGACTCTCCAAAGCCACTCTATCTCCAAAGCCACTGTCCAAAGCCACTCTCCAAAGCCACTCTCCAAAGCCACTCTATGTCCAAAGCCACTGTCCATAGCCACTGTCCAAAGCCACTGTCCAAAGCCACTCTATGTCCAAAGCCACTATACAAAGCCACTGTCCAAAGCCACTGTCCAAAGCAATACTATGTCCAAAGCCACTCTCCAAAGGCCCTGTCCAAAGCCACTCTATGTCCAAAGCCACTGTCCAAAGCCACTGTCCAAAGCCACTGTCCAAAGCCACTCTATGTCCAAAGCCACTGTCCAAAGCCACTCTATGTCCAAAGCCACTGTCCAAAGCCACTCTCCAAAGTCACTGTCCTAAACCACTCTATGTCCAAAGCCACTGTCCAAAGCCACTCTCCAAAGCCACTGTCCAAAGCCACTCTATGTCCAAAGCCACTGTCCAAAGCCACTCTCCAAAGCCACTGTCCAAAGCCACTATATGTCCAAAGCCACTGTATGTCCAAAGCCACTGTCCAAAGCCACTGTATGTCCAAAGCCACTGTCCAAAGCCACTGTATGTCCAAAGCCACTGAATGTCCAAAGCCACTATCCAAAGCCACTGTATTTCCAAAGCCACTGTATGTCCAAAGGCACTGTCCAAAGCCACTGTATGTCCAAAGCCACTGTATATCCAAAGCCACTGTCTAAAGCCACTGTATGTCCAAAGCCACTGTCCAAAGCTACTGTATGTCCAAAGCCACTGTTTGTCCAAAGCCACTGTCCAAAGCCACTGTATGTCCAAAGCCACTGTATGTCCAAAGCCACTGTCCAAAGCCACTGTATGTCCAAAGCCACTGTATGTCCAAAGCCACTGTCCAAAGCTACTGTATGTCCAAAGCCACTGTATGTCCAAAGCCACTGTCCAAAGCCACTGTATGTCCAAAGCCACTGTACAAAGCCACTGTCCAAATCTACTGTCCAAAGCCACTCTATGTCCAAATCCACTGTACAAAGCCACTGTCCAAAGCAACTGTCCAAAGCAATACTATGTCCAAAGCTACTGTCCAAAGCCACTCTATGTCCAAAGCCACTATCCGAAGCTACTGTCCAAAGCCACTGTCCAAAGCCACTCTATGTCCAAAGCCACTGTCCGAAGCCACTGTCCAAAGCCACTGTCCAAAGCCACTGTCCAAAGCCACTCTATGTCCAAAGCCACTGTCCAAAGCCACTGTCCAAAGCCACTGTCCAAAGCCACTGTCCAAAGCCACTCTATGTCCAAAGCCACTGTCCAAAGCCACTCTCCAAAGCCACTGTCCTAAACCACTCTATGTCCAAAGCCACTGTCCAAAGCCACTCTCCAAAGCCACTGTCCAAAGCCACTCTATGTCCAAAGCCACTGTCCAAAGCCACTCTCCAAAGCCACTGTCCAAAGCCACTGTATGTCCAAAGCCACTGTATGTCTAAATCCACTGTCCAAAGCCACTCTATGTCCAAAGCCACTGTATGTCCAAAGCCACTGTCCAAAGCCACTGTCCAAAGCCACTCTATGTCCAAAGCCACTGTATGTCCAAAGCCACTGTCCAAAGCAACCGTATGTCCAAAGCCACTGTATGTCCAAAGCCACTGTCCAAAGCCACCGTATGTCCAAAGCCACTGTATGTCCAAAGCCACTGTCCAAAGCCACTGTATGTCCAAAGCCACTGTATGTCCAAAGCCACTGTCTAAAGCCACTGTATGTCCAAAGCCACTGTCCAAAGCCACTGTATGTTCAAAGCCACTGTATGTCCAAAGCCACTGTCCAAAGCCACTGTATGTCCAAAGCCACTGTATGTCCAAAGCCAATGTCCAAAGCCACTGTATTTCCAAAGCCACTGTATGTCCAAAGCCACTGTCCAAAGCCACTGTATGTCCAAAGCCACTCTATGTCCAAAGCCACTGTACAAAGCCACTGTCCAAAGCCACTGTCCAAAGCCACTCTATGTCCAAAGCCACTGTCCAAAGCCACTCTATGTCCAAAGCCACTGTCCAAAGCCACTCTCCAAAGCCACTGTCCTTAACCAATCTATGTCCAAAGCCACTGTCCAAAGCCACTCTCCAAAGCCACTGTCCAAAGCCACTCTATATCCAAAGCCACTGTCCAAAGCCACTCTCCAAAGCCACTCTCCAAAGCCACTCTATGTCCAAAGCCACTGTCGAAAGACATTCTCCAAAGCCACTCTCCAAAGCCACTCTATGTCCAAAGCCACTGTCCAAAGCCACTCTATGTCCAAAGCCACTGTCCAAAGCCACTGTCCAAAGCCACTCTCCAAAGCCACTCTATGTCCAAAGCCACTGTCCAAAGCCACTCTCCAATGCCACTGCCCAAAGCCACTCTATCTACAAAGCCACTGTCCAAAGACACTGTCTAAAGTCACTGTCCAAAGCTAATCTATGTCCAAAGCAACTGTTCAAAGCCACTGTCCAAAGCCACTGTCCAAAGCCACTCTATGCCCAAAGCCACTGTCCAAAGCCACTCTTCAAAGCCACTGTCCAAAGCCACTCTATGTCCAGAGCCACTGTCCAAAGCCAGTCTCCAAAGCCACTGTCCAAAGCCACTCTATGTCCAAAGCCACTGTCCAAAGCCACTGTCCAAAGCCACTCTATGTCCAAAGCCATTGTCCAAAGCCACTCTCCACAGCCACTCTCCAAAGCCACTCTATGTCCAAAAGCACTGTCCAAAGCCACTGTCCAAAGCCACTCTCCAAAGCCACTCTATGTCCAAAGCCACTGTCCAAAGCCACTCTCCAAAGCCACTCCCAAAGCCACTCTCCAAAGCCACTCTATGTCCAAAGCCACTGTCCAAAGCCACTCTCCAAAGCTACTCTCCAAAGCCACTCTATGTCCAAAGCCACTGTCCAAAGCCACTGTCCAAAGCCACTCTCCAAAGCCACTCTATCTCCAAAGCCGCTGTTCAAAGCCACTCTCCAAAGCCACTCTATGTCCAAAGCCACTGTCCATAGCCACTGTCCAAAGCAAATGTCCAAAGCCACTCTATGTCCAAAGCCACTGTCCAAAGCCACTCTATGTCCAAAGCCACTGTCCAAAGCCAATCTCCAAAGCCACTGTCCAAAGCCACTGTATGTCCAAAGCCACTGTATGTCCAAAGCCACTGTCCAAAGCCACTGTATGTCCAAAGCCACTGTATGTCCAAAGCCACTATTCAAAGCCAATGTATGTCCAAAGCCACTGTATATCCAAAGCCACTGTCCAAAGCCACTGTATGTCCAAAGCCACTGTATGTCCAAATCCACTGTCTAAAGACACTGTATGTCCAAAGCCACTGTTCAAAGCCACTGTATGTTCAAAGCCACTGTCTGTCCAAAGCCACTGTCCAAAGCCACTCTCCAAAGCCACTCTCCAAAGCCACTCTCCAAAGCCACTCTATGTCCAAAGCCACTGTCCAAAGCCACTCTCCAAAGCCACTGTCCTAAACCACTCTATGTCCAAAGCCACTGTCCAAAGCCACTCTCCAAAGCCACTGTCCAAAGCCACTCTATGTCCAAAGCCACTGTCCAAAGCCACTCTCCAAAGCCACTGTCCAAAGCCACTGTATGTCCAAAGCCACTGTATGGCTAAATCCACTGTCCAAAGCCACTCTATGTCCAAAGCCACTGTATGTCCAAAGCCACTGTCCAAAGCCACTCTATGTCCAAAGCCACTGTATGTCCAAAGCAACTGTCCAAAGCAACCGTATGTCCAAAGCCACTGTATGTCCAAAGCCACTGTCCAAAGCCACCATATGTCCAAAGTCACTGTATGTCCAAAGCCACTGTCCAAAGCCACTGTATGTCCAAAGCCACTGTATGTCCAAAGCCACTGTCTAAAGCCACTGTATGTCCAAAGCCACTGTCCAAAGCCACTGTATGTTCAAAGCCACTGTATGTCCAAAGCCACTGTCCAAAGCCACTGTATGTCCAAAGCCACTGTATGTCCAAAGCCAATGTCCAAAGCCACTGTATGTCCAAAGCCACTGTATGTCCAAAGCAACTGTACAAAGCCACTGTCCAAATACACTGTCCAAAGCCACTCTATGTCCAAATCCACTGTACAAAGCCACTGTCCAAAGCCACTGTCCAAAGCAATACTATGTCCAAAGCCACTGTCCAAAGCCACTGTCCAAAGCCACTGTCCAAAGCCACTCTATGTCCAAAGCCACTGTCCGAAGCCACTGTCCAAAGCCACTGTCCAAAGCCACTCTATGTCCAAAGCCACTGTCCAAAGCCACTGTCCAAAGCCACTGTCCAAAGCCACTCTATGTCCAAAGCCACTGTCCAAAGCCACTCTCCAAAGCCACTGTCCTAAACCACTCTATGTCCAAAGCCACTGTCCAAAGCCACTCTCCAAAGCCACTGTCCAAAGCCACTCTATTTCCAAAGCCACTGTCCAAAGCCACTCTCCAAAGCTACTGTCCAAAGCCACTGTATTTCCAAAGCCACTGTATGTCCAAAGCCACTGTCCAAAGCCATTGTATGTCCAAAGACACTGTATGTCCAAATCCACTGTCCTAAGCCAATGTATGTCCAAAGCCACTGTATATCCAAAGCCACTGTCCAAAGCCACTGTATGTCCAAAGCCACTGTATGTCCAAAGCCACTGTTTAAAACCACTGTATGTCCAAAGCCACTGTCCAAAGCCACTGTATGTCCAAAGCCACTGTATGTCCAAAGCCACTGTCCGTAGCCACTGTATGTCCAAAGCCACTGTATGTCCAAAGCCACCGTCCAAAGCCACTGTTTGTCCAAAGCCACTGTATGTCCAAAGCCACTGTATGTCCAAAGCCACTGTCCAAAGCCACTGTATGTCCAAAGCCACTGTATGTCCAAAGTCACTGTCTAAAGCCACTGTATGTCCAAAGCCACTGTATGTCCAAAGCCACTGTCCAAAGCAACCGTATGTCCAAAGCCACTGTATGTCCAAAGCCACTGTCCAAAGCCACGGTATGTCCAAACCACTGTATGTCCAAAGCCACTGTCCAAAGCCACTGTATGTCCAAAGCCACTGTATGTCCAAAGCCACTGTCCAAAGCCACTGTATGTCCAAAGCCACTGTATGTCCAAAGCCACTGTATGTCCAAAGCCACTGTCTAAAGCCACTGTATGTCCAAAGCCACTGTCCAAAGCCACTGTATGTCCAAAGCCACTGTATGTCCAAAGCCACTGTCCAAAGCCACTGTATGTCCAAAGCCACCGTATGTCCAAAGCCACTGTCCAAAGCCACTGTATGTCCAAAGCCACTGTATGTCCAAAGCCACTGTCCAAAGCCACTGTATGTCCAAAGCCACTGTATGTCCAAAGCCACTGTCCAAAGCCACTGTATGTCCAAAACCACTGTACAAAGCCACTGTCCAAATCTACTGTCCAAAGCCACTCTATGTCCAAAGCCACTGTACAAAGCCAGTGTACAAAGCCACTGACCAAAGCAATACTATGTCCAAAGCCACTGTCCAAAGCCACTGTCCAAAGCCACTGTCCAAAGCAACTCTATGTCCAAAGCCACTGTCCGAAGCCACTGTCCAAAGCCACTGTCCAAAGCCACTCTATGTCCAAAGCCACTGTCCAAAGCCACTCTCCAAAGTCACTTTCCTTAACCAATCTATGTCCAAAGCCACTGTCCAAAGCCACTCTCCAAAGCAACTGTCCAAAGCCACTCTATATCCAAAGCTACTGTCCAAAGCCACTCTCCAAAGCCACTGTCCAAAGCCACTGTGTGTCCAAAGCCACTGTATGTCCAAAGCCACTGTCCATAGCCACTGTATGTCCAAAGCCACTGTATATCCAAAGCCACTGTCCAAAGCCAATGTATATCCAAAGCCACTGTCCAAAGCCACTGTATGTCCAATGCCACTGTATGTCCGAAGCCACTGTCCAAAGCCACTGTCCAAAGCCACTCTATGTCCAAAGCCACTGTCCAAAGCCCCTGTCCAAAGCCACTGTCCAAAGCCACTCTATGTCCAAAGCCACTGTCCAAAGCGACTCTCCAAAGCCACTGTCCTAAACCACTCTATGTCCAAAGCCACTGTCCAAAGCCACTTTCCAAAGCCACTTTCCAAAGCCACTCTATGTCCAAAGCCACTGTCCAAAGCCACTCTCCAAAGCCACTGTCCAAAGCCACTGTATGTCCAAAACCACTGTATGTCCAAAGCCACTGTCTAAAGCCACTGTATGTCCAAAGCCACTGTATGTCCAAAGCCACTGTCCAAAGCAACCGTATGTCCAAAGCCACTGTATGTCCAAAGCCACTGTCCAAAGCCACCGTATGTCCAAACCACTGTATGTCCAAAGCCACTGTCCAAAGCCACTGTATGTCCAAAGTCACTGTATGTCCAAAGCCACTGTCCAAAGCCACTGTATGTCCAAAGCCACTGTATGTCCAAACAACTGTCTAAAGCCACTGTATGTCCAAAGCCACTGTCCAAAGCCACTGTATGTCCAAAGCCACTGTATGTCCAAAGCCACTGTCCAAAGCCACTGTATGTCCAAAGCCACTGTATCTCCAAAGCCACTGTCCAAAGCCACTGTATGTCCAAAGCCACCCTATGTCCAAAGCCACTGTCCAAAGCCACTGTATGTCCAAAGCCACTGTATGACCAAAGCCACTGTCCAAAGCCACTGTATGTCCAAAGCCACTGTACAAAGCCACTGTCCAAATCCACTGTCCAAAGCCACTCTATGTCCAAAGCCACTGTACAAAGCCAGTGTCCAAAGCCACTGACCAAAGCAATACTATGTCCAAAGCCACTGTCCAAAGCCACTGTCCAAAGCCACTGTCCAAAGCCACTCTATGTCCAAAGCCACTGTCCGAAGCCACTGTCCAAAGCCACTGTCCAAAGCCACTCTATGTCCAAAGCCACTGTCCAAAGCCACTCTCCAAAGCCACTTTCCTTAACCAATCTATGTCCAAAGCCACTGTCCAAAGCCACTCTCCAAAGCAACTGTCCAAAGCCACTCTATATCCAAAGCCACTGTCCAAAGCCACTCTCCAAAGCCACTGTCCAAAGCCACTGTATGTCCAAAGCCACTGTATGTCCAAAGCCACTGTCCAAAGCCACTGTATGTCCAAAGCCACTGTATATACAAAGCCACTGTCCAAAGCCAATGTATATCCAAAGCCACTGTCCAAAGCCACTGTATGTCCAATGCCACTGTATGTCCGAAGCCACTGTCCAAAGCTACTGTCCAAAGCCACTCTATGTCCAAAGCCACTGTCCAAAGCCACTGTCCAAAGCCACTGTCCAAAGCCACTCTATGTCCAAAGCCACTGTCCAAAGCCACTCTCCAAAGCCACTGTCCTAAACCACTCTATGTCCAAAGCCACTGTCCAAAGCCACTTTCCAAAGCCACTGTCCAAAGCCACTCTATGTCCAAAGCCACTGTCCAAAGCCACTCTCCAAAGCCACTGTCCAAAGCCACTGTATGTCCAAAGCCACTGTATGTCCAAAGCCACTGTATCTCCAAAGCCACTGTCCAAAGCCAATGTATATCCAAAGCCACTGTCCAAAGCCACTGTATGTCCAATGCCACTGTATGTCCGAAGCCACTGTCCAAAGCCACTGTCCAAAGCCACTCTATGTCCAAAGCCACTGTCCAAAGCCACTGTCCAAAGCCACTGTCCAAAGCCACTCTATGTCCAAAGCCACTGTCCAAAGCCACTCTCCAAAGCCACTGTCCTAAACCACTCTCTGTCCAAAGCCACTGTCCAAAGCCACTTTCCAAAGCCACTGTCCAATGCCACTCTATGTCCAAAGCCACTGTCCAAAGCCACTCTCCAAAGCCACTGTCCAAAGCCACTGTATGTCCAAAACCACTGTATGTCCAAAGCCACTGTCTAAAGCCACTGTATGTCCAAAGCCACTGTATGTCCAAAGCCACTGTATGTCCAAAGCCACTGTCTAAAGCCACTGTATGTCCAAAGCCACTGTCCAAAGCCACTGTATGTCCAAAGCCACTGTATGTCCAAAGCCACTGTCCAAAGCCACTGTATGTCCAAAGCCACTGTATGTCCAATGCCACTGTTCAAAGCCACTGTATGTCCAAAGCCACCCTATGTCCAAAGCCACTGTCCAAAGCCACTGTATGTCCAAAGCCACTGTATGTCCAAAGCCACTGTCCAAAGCCACTGTATGTCCAAAGCCACTGTACAAAGCCACTGTCCAAATCCACTGTCCAAAGCCACTCTATGTCCAAAGCCACTGTCCAAAGCCACTCTCCAAAGCCACTGTCCAAAGCCACTGTATGTCCAAAGCCACTGTCTAAAGCCACTGTATGTCCAAAGCCACTGTATGTCCAAAGCCACTGTCCAAAGCAACCGTATGTCCAAAGCCACTGTATGTCCAAAGCCACTGTCCAAATCCACCGTATGTCCAAACCACTGTATGTCCAAAGCCACTGTCCAAAGCCACTGTATGTCCAAAGCCACTGTATGTCCAAAGCCACTGTCCAAAGCCACTGTATGTCCAAAGCCACTGTATGTCCAAAGCCACTGTCTAAAGCCACTGTATGTCCAAAGCCACTGTCCAAAGCCACTGTATGTCCAAAGCCACTGTATGTCCAAAGCCACTGTCCAAAGCCACTGTATGTCCAAAGCCACTGTATGTCCAATGCCACTGTTCAAAGCCACTGTATGTCCAAAGCCACCCTATGTCCAAAGCCACTGTCCAAAGCCACTGTATGTCCAAAGCCACTGTATGTCCAAAGCCACTGTCCAAAGCCACTGTATGTCCAAAGCCACTGTACAAAGCCACTGTCCAAATCCACTGTCCAAAGCCACTCTATGTCCAAAGCCACTGTACAAAGCCAGTGTCCAAAGCCACTGACCAAAGCAATACTATGTCCAAAGCCACTGTCCAAAGCCACTGTCCAAAGCCACTGTCCAAAGCCACTCTATGTCCAAAGCCACTGTCCGAAGCCACTGTCCAAAGCCACTGTCCAAAGCCACTCTATGTCCAAAGCCACTGTCCAAAGCCACTCTCCAAAGCCACTTTCCTTAACCAATCTATGTCCAAAGCCACTGTCCAAAGCCACTCTCCAAAGCAACTGTCCAAAGCCACTCTATATCCAAAGCCACTGTCCAAAGCCACTCTCCAAAGCCACTGTCCAAAGCCACTGTATGTCCAAAGCCACTGTATGTCCAAAGCCACTGTCCAAAGCCACTGTATGTCCAAAGCCACTGTATATCCAAAGCCACTGTCCAAAGCCAATGTATATCCAAAGCCACTGTCCAAAGCCACTGTATGTCCAATGCCACTGTATGTCCGAAGCCACTGTCCAAAGCCACTGTCCAAAGCCACTCTATGTCCAAAGCCACTGTCCAAAGCCACTGTCCAAAGCCACTGTCCAAAGCCACTCTATGTCCAAAGCCACTGTCCAAAGCCACTCTCCAAAGCCACTGTCCTAAACCACTCTATGTCCAAAGCCACTCTCCAAAGCCACTTTCCAAAGCCACTGTCCAAAGCCACTCTATGTCCAAAGCCACTGTCCAAAGCCACTCTCCAAAGCCAATGTCCAAAGCCACTGTATGTCCAAAGCCACTGTATGTCCAAAGCCACTGTCCAAAGCCACTGTATGTCCAAAGCCACTGTATGTCCAAAGCCACTATCCTAAGCCACTGTATGTCCAAAGCCACTGTATATCCAAAGCCACTATCCAAAGCCACTGTATGTCCGAAGCCACTGTATGTCCAAAGCCACTGTCTAAAGCCATTGTATGTCCAAAGCTACTGTCCAAAGCCACTCTATGTCCAAAGCCACTGTATGTCCAAAGCCACTGTCCGTAGCCACTGTATGTCCAAAGCCACTGTATGTCCAAAAACACTGTCCAAAGCCACTGTATGTCCAAAGCCACTGTCCAAAGCCACTGTATGTCCAAAGCCACTGTATGTCCAAAGCCACTGTCCAAAGCCACTGTTAGTCCAAAGCCACTGTATGTCCAAAGCCACTGTCTAAAGCCACTGTATGTCCAAAGCCACTGTATGTCCAAAGCCACTGTCCAAAGCAACCGTATGTCCAAAGCCACTGTATGTCCAAAGCCACTGTCCAAAGCCACCGTATGTCCAAACCACTGTATGTCCAAAGCAACTGTCCAAAGCCACTGTATGTCCAAAGCCACTGTCCAAAGCCACTGTATGTCCAAAGCCACTCTATGTCCAAAGCCAGTGTCTAAAGCCACTGTATGTCCAAAGCCACTGTCCAAAGCCACTGTATGTCCAAAGCCACTGTATGTCCAAAGACACTGTCCAAAGCCACTGTATGTCCAAAGCTACTGTATGTCCAAAGCCACTGTCCAAAGCCACTGTATGTCCAAAGCCACTGTATGTCCAAAGCCACTGTCCAAAGCCACTGTATGTCCAAAGCCACTGTATGTCCAAAGCCACTGTCCAAAGTCAATGTATGGCCAAAGCCACTGTACAAAGCCACTGTCCAAATCCACTGTCCAAAGCCACTCTATGTCCAAAGCCACTGTACAAAGCCAGTGTCCAAAGCCACTGTCCAAAGCAATACTATGTCCAAAGCCACTGTCCAAAGCCACTGTCCAAAGCCACTGTCCAAAGCCACTCTATGTCCAAAGCCACTGTCCGAAGCCACTGTCCAAAGCCACTGTCCAAAGCCACTCTATGTCCAAAGCCACTGTCTAAAGCCACTGTCCAAAGCCACTCTATGTCCAAAGCCACTGTCCAAAGCCACTCTCCAAAGCCACTTTCCTTAACCAATCTATGTCCAAAGCCACTGTCCAAAGCCACTCTCCAAAACCACTGTCCAAAGCCACTCTATATCCAAAGCCACTGTCCAAAGCCACTCTCCAAAGCCACTGTCCAAAGCCACTGTATGTCCAAAGCCACTGTATGTCCAAAGCCACTGTCCAAAGCCACTGTATGTCCAAAGCCACTGTATATCCAAAGCAACTGTCCAAAGCCACTGTATATCCAAAGCCACTGTCCAAAGCCACTGTATGTCCAATGCCACTGTATGTCCAAAGCTACTATCCAAAGCCACTTTATGTCCAAAGCCACTGTATGTCCATAGCCACTGTCCAAAGCCACTGTATGTCCAAAGCCACTGTATGTCCAAAGCCACTGTCTAAAGCCACTGTATGTCCAAAATCACTGTCCAAAGCCACTGTATATCCAAAGCCACTGTATGTCCAAACACTGTACATAGCCACTGTATGTCCAAAGCCACTGTATGTCCAAAGCCACTGTCCAAAGCCACTGTATGTCCAAAGCCACTGTATGTCCAAAGCCACTATCCTAAGCCACTGTATGTCCAAAGCCACTGTATATCCAAAGCCACTATCCAAAGCCACTGTATGTCCGAAGCCACTGTATGTCCAAAGCCACTGTCTAAAGCCATTGTATGTCCAAAGCTACTGTCCAAAGCCACTCTATGTCCAAAGCCACTGTATGTCCAAAGCCACTGTCCGTAGCCACTGTATGTCCAAAGCCACTGTATGTCCAAAAACACTGTCCAAAGCCACTGTATGTCCAAAGCCACTGTCCAAAGCCACTGTATGTCCAAAGCCACTGTATGTCCAAAGCCACTGTCCAAAGCCACTGTTAGTCCAAAGCCACTGTATGTCCAAAGCCACTGTCTAAAGCCACTGTATGTCCAAAGCCACTGTATGTCCAAAGCCACTGTCCAAAGCAACCGTATGTTCAAAGCCACTGTATGTCCAAAGCCACTGTCCAAAGCCACCGTATGTCCAAACCACTGTATGTCCAAAGCAACTGTCCAAAGCCACTGTATGTCCAAAGCCACTGTCCAAAGCCACTGTATGTCCAAAGCCACTCTATGTTCAAAGCCAGTGTCTAAAGCCACTGTATGTCCAAAGCCACTGTCCAAAGCCACTGTATGTCCAAAGCCACTGTATGTCCAAAGACACTGTCCAAAGCCACTGTATGTCCAAAGCTACTGTATGTCCAAAGCCACTGTCCAAAGCCACTGTATGTCCAAAGCCACTGTATGTCCAAAGCCACTGTCCAAAGCCACTGTATGTCCAAAGCCACTGTATGTCCAAAGCCACTGTCCAAAGTCAATGTATGGCCAAAGCCACTGTACAAAGCCACTGTCCAAATCCACTGTCCAAAGCCACTCTATGTCCAAAGCCACTGTACAAAGCCAGTGTCCAAAGCCACTGTCCAAAGCAATACTATGTCCAAAGCCACTGTCCAAAGCCACTGTCCAAAGCCACTGTCCAAAGCCACTCTATGTCCAAAGCCACTGTCCGAAGCCACTGTCCAAAGCCACTGTCCAAAGCCACTCTATGTCCAAAGCCACTGTCCAAAGCCACTGTCCAAAGCCACTCTATGTCCAAAGCCACTGTCCAAAGCCACTCTCCAAAGCCACTTTCCTTAACCAATCTATGTCCAAAGCCACTGTCCAAAGCCACTCTCCAAAACCACTGTCCAAAGCCACTCTATATCCAAAGCCACTGTCCAAAGCCACTCTCCAAAGCCACTGTCCAAAGCCACTGTATGTCCAAAGCCACTGTATGTCCAAAGCCACTGTCCAAAGCCACTGTATGTCCAAAGCCACTGTATATCCAAAGCAACTGTCCAAAGCCACTGTATATCCAAAGCCACTGTCCAAAGCCACTGTATGTCCAATGCCACTGTATGTCCAAAGCTACTATCCAAAGCCACTTTATGTCCAAAGCCACTGTATGTCCATAGCCACTGTCCAAAGCCACTGTATGTCCAAAGCCACTGTATGTCCAAAGCCACTGTCTAAAGCCACTGTATGTCCAAAATCACTGTCCAAAGCCACTGTATATCCAAAGCCACTGTATGTCCAAACACTGTACATAGCCACTGTATGTCCAAAGCCACTGTATGTCCAAAGCCACTGTCCAAAGCCACTGTTTGTCCAAAGCCACTGTATGTCCAAAGCCACTGTATGTCCAAAGCCACTGTATGTCCAAAGCCACTGTATGTCCAAAGCCACTGTCCAAAGCCACTGTATGTCTAAAGCCACTGTATGTCCAAAGCCACTGTCCAAAGCCACTGTATGTCCAAAGCCACGGTATGTCCAAAGCCACTGTCCAAAGCCACAGTATGTCCAAAGCTACTGTATGTCCAAAGCCACAGTCCAAAGCCACTGTATGTCCAAAGTCACTGTATGTCCAAAGCCACTGTCCAAAGCCACTGTATGTCCAAAGCCACTGTATGTCCAAAGCCACTGTCCAAAGCCACTGTGTGTCCAAAGCCACTGTATGTCCAAAGCCACTGTCCAAAGCCACTGTATGTCCAAAGCTACTGTATGTCCAAAGCCACTGTATGTCCAAAGCCACTGTCCAAAGCCACTGTATGTCCAAAGCCACTGTATGTCCAAAGCCACTGTATGTCCAAAGCCACTGTCCAAAGCCACTATATGTCCAAAGCCATTGTACAAAGCCACTCTCCAAAGCCACTCTCCAAAGCCAATCAATATCCAAAGCCACTGTACAAAGCCACTGTCTAAAGCCACTCTCCAAAGCCACTCTATGTCCAAAGCCACTGTCCAAAGCCACTCTTCAAAGCCACTCTCCAAAGCCACTCTATGTCCAAAGCCACTGTCCAAAGCCACTCTCCAAAGCCACTGTCCAAAGCCACTCTATGTCCAAAGCCACTGTCCAAAGCCACTCTCCAAAGCCACTGTCCAAAGCCACTCTATGTCCAAAGCTACTGTCCAAAGCCACTGTCCAAAGCCATTCTCCAAAGCCACTCTCCAAAGCCACTCTATTTCCAAAGCCACTGTCCAAAGCCACTCTATGTCCAAAGTTACTGTCCAAAGCCACTGTCCAAAGCCACGGTCCAAAGCCACTCTATGTCCAAAGCCACTGTCCAAAGCCACTGTCCAAAGCCACTGTCCAAAGCCACTCTATGTCCAAAGCCACTGTCTAAAGCCACTCTCCAAAGCCACTGTCCAAAGCCACTGTATGTCCAAAGCCACTGTATGTCCAAAGCCACTCTCCAAAGCCACTGTATGTCCAAAGCCACTGTATGTCCAAAGCCACTATCCTAAGCGACTGTATGTCCAAAGCCACTGTATATCCAAATCCACTGTCCAAAGCCACTGTATGTCCGAAGCCACTGTATGTCCAAAGCCACTGTCTAAAGCCACTGTATGTCCAAAGCCACTGTCCAAAGCCACTGTATGTCCAAAGCCACTGTATGTCCAAAGCCACTGTCCATAGCCACTGTATGACCAAAGCCACTGTATGTCCAAAAACACTGTCCAAAGCCACTGTATGTCCAAAGCCACTGTATGTCTAAAGCCACTGTCCAAAGCCACTGTATATCCAAAGCCACTGTATGTCCAAAGCCACTGTCTAAAGCCACTGTATGTCCAAAGCCACTGTATGTCCAAAGCCACTGTCCAAAGCAACCGTATGTCCAAAGCCACTGTATGTCCAAAGCCACTGTCCAAAGCAACCGTATGTCCAAAGCCACTGTATGTCCAAAGCCACTGTCCAAAGCCACCGTATGTCCAAAGCCACTGTATGTCCAAAGCCACTGTCCAAAGCCACTGTATGTTCAAAGCCACTGTATGTCCAAAGCCACTGTCTAAAGCCACTGTATGTCCAAAGCCACTGTCCAAAGCCACTGTATGTTCAAAGCCACTGTATGTCCAAAGCCACTGTCCAAAGCCACTGTATGTCCAAAGCCACTGTATGTCCAAAGCCAATGTCCAAAGCCACTGTATGTCCAAAGCCACTGTATGTCCAAAGCCACTGTCCAAAGCCACTGTATGTCCAAAGCCACTGTACAAAGCCACTGTCCAAATCCACTGTCCAAAGCCACTCTATGTCCAAAGCCACTGTACAAAGCCACTGTCCAAAGCCACTGTCCAAAGCAATACTATGTCCAAAGCCACTGTCCAAAGCCACTGTCCAAAGCCACTGTCCAAAGCCACTGTCCAAAGCCACTCTATGTCCAAAGCCACTGTCCGAAGCCACTGTCCAAAGCCACTGTACAAAGCCACTCTATGTCCAAAGCCACTGTCCAAATCCACTGTCCAAAGCCACTGTCCAAAGCCACTCTATGTCCAAAGCCACTGTCCAAAGCCACTCTCCAAAGCCACTGTCCTTAACCAATCTATGTCCAAAGCCACTGTCCAAAGCCACTCTCCAAAGCCACTGTCCAAAGCCACTCTATATCCAAAGCCACTGTCCAAAGCCACTCTCCAAAGCCACTCTCCAAAGCCACTCTATGTCCAAAGCCACTGTCGAAAGACATTCTCCAAAGCCACTCTCCAAAGCCACTCTATGTCCAAAGCCACTGTCCAAAGCCACTCTATGTCCAAAGCCACTGTCCAAAGCCACTGTCCAAAGCCACTGTCCAAAGCCACTCTATGTCCAAAGCCACTGTCCAAAGCCACTCTCCAATGCCACTGCCCAAAGCCACTCTATCTACAAAGCCACTGTCCAAAGACACTGTCTAAAGTCACTGTCCAAAGCTAATCTATGTCCAAAGCAACTGTTCAAAGCCACTGTCCAAAGCCACTGTCTAAAGCCACTCTATGCCCAAAGCCACTGTCCAAAGCCACTGTTCAAAGCCACTGTCCAAAGCCACTCTATGTCCAGAGCCACTGTCCAAAGCCAGTCTCCAAAGCCACTGTCCAAAGCCACTCTATGTCCAAAGCCACTGTCCAAAGCCACTGTCCATAGCCACTGACCAAAGCCACTCTATGTCCAATGCCACTGTCCAAAGCCACTGTCCAAAGCCACTGTCCAAAGCCACTCTATGTTCAAAGCCATTGTCCAAAGCCACTCTCCACAGCCACTCTCCAAAGCCACTCTATGTCCAAAAGCACTGTCCAAAGCCACTGTCCAAAGCCACTCTCCAAAGCCACTCTATGTCCAAAGCCACTGTCCAAAGCCACTCTCCAAAGCCACTCTCCAAAGCCACTCTCCAAAGCCACTCTATGTCCAAAGCCACTGTCCAAAGCCACTCTCCAAAGCTACTCTCCAAAGCCACTCTATGTCCAAAGCCACTGTCCAAAGCCACTGTCCAAAGCCACTCTCCAAAGCCACTCTATCTCCAAAGCCGCTGTTCAAAGCCACTCTCCAAAGCCACTCTATGTCCAAAGCCACTGTCCATAGCCACTGTCCAAAGCAAATGTACAAAGCCACTCTATGTCCAAAGCCACTGTCCAAAGCCACTCTATTTCCAAAGCCACTGTCCAAAGCCAATCTCCAAAGCCACTGTCCAAAGCCACTGTATGTCCAAAGCCACTGTATGTCCAAAGCCACTGTCCAAAGCCACTGTATGTCCAAAGCCACTGTATGTCCAAAGCCACTATTCAAAGCCAATGTATGTCCAAAGCCACTGTATATCCAAAGCCACTGTCCAAAGCCACTGTATGTCCAAAGCCACTGTATGTCCAAATCCACTGTCTAAAGCCACTGTATGTCCAAAGCCACTGTTCAAAGCCACTGTATGTTCAAAGCCACTGTCTGTCCAAAGCCACTGTCCAAAGCCACTCTCCAAAGCCACTCTCCAAAGCCACTCTCCAAAGCCACTCTATGTCCAAAGCCACTGTCCAAAGCCACTCTCCATAGCCACTGTCCTAAACCACTCTATGTCCAAAGCCACTGTCCAAAGCCACTCTCCAAAGCCACTGTCCAAAGCCACTCTATGTCCAAAGCCACTGTCCAAAGCCACTCTCCAAAGCCACTGTCCAAAGCCACTGTATGTCCAAAGCCACTGTATGGCTAAATCCACTGTCCAAAGCCACTCTATGTCCAAAGCCACTGTATGTCCAAAGCCACTGTCCAAAGCCACTCTATGTCCAAAGCCACTGTATGTCCAAAGCAACTGTCCAAAGCAACCGTATGTCCAAAGCCACTGTATGTCCAAAGCCACTGTCCAAAGCCACCGTATGTCCAAAGCCACTGTATGTCCAAAGCCACTGTCCAAAGCCACTGTATGTCCAAAGCCACTGTATGTCCAAAGCCACTGTCTAAAGCCACTGTATGTCCAAAGCCACTGTCCAAAGCCACTGTATGTTCAAAGCCACTGTATGTCCAAAGCCACTGTCCAAAGCCACTGTATGTCCAAAGCCACTGTATGTCCAAAGCCAATGTCCAAAGCCACTGTATGTCCAAAGCCACTGTATGTCCAAAGCAACTGTACAAAGCCACTGTCCAAATACACTGTCCAAAGCCACTCTATGTCCATATCCACTGTACAAAGCCACTGTCCAAAGCCACTGTCCAAAGCAATACTATGTCCAAAGCCACTGTCCAAAGCCACTGTCCAAAGCCACTGTCCAAAGCCACTGTCCAAAGCCACTCTATGTCCAAAGCCACTGTCCAAAGCCACTCTCCAAAGCCACTGTCCTAAACCACTCTATGTCCAAAGCCACTGTCCAAAGCCACTCTCCAAAGCCACTGTCCAAAGCCACTCTATTTCCAAAGCCACTGTCCAAAGCCACTCTCCAAAGCTACTGTCCAAAGCCACTGTATTTCCAAAGCCACTGTATGTCCAAAGCCACTGTCCAAAGCCATTGTATGTCCAAAGACACTCTATGTCCAAATCCACTGTTTAAAACCACTGTATGTCCAAAGCCACTGTCCAAAGCCACTGTATGTCCAAAGCCACTGTATGTCCAAAGCCACTGTCCGTAGCCACTGTATGTCCAAAGCCACTGTATGTCCAAAGCCACCGTCCAAAGCCACTGTTTGTCCAAAGCCACTGTATGTCCAAAGCCACTGTATGTCCAAAGCCACTGTCCAAAGCCACTGTATGTCCAAAGCCACTGTATGTCCAAAGCCACTGTCTAAAGCCACTGTATGTCCAAAGCCACTGTATGTCCAAAGCCACTGTCCAAAGCAACCGTATGTCCAAAGCCACTGTATGTCCAAAGCCACTGTCCAAAGCCACGGTATGTCCAAACCACTGTATGTCCAAAGCCACTGTCCAAAGCCACTGTATGTCCAAAGCCACTGTATGTCCAAAGCCACTGTCCAAAGCCACTGTATGTGCAAAGCCACTGTATGTCCAAAGCCACTGTCTAAAGCCATTGTATGTCCAAAGCCACTGTCCAAAGCCACTGTATGTCCAAAGCCACTGTATGTCCAAAGCCACTGTCCAAAGCCACTGTATGTCCAAAGCCACTGTATGTCCAAAGCCACTGTCCAAAGCCACTGTATGTCCAAAGCCACTGTATGTCCAAAGCCACTGTCCAAAGCCACTGTATGTCCAAAGCCACTGTATGTCCAAAGCCACTGTCCAAAGCCACTGTATGTCCAAAGCCACTGTACAAAGCCACTGTCCAAATCCACTGTCCAAAGCCACTCTATGTCCAAAGCCACTGTACAAAGCCAGTGTACAAAGCCACTGACCAAAGCAATACTATGTCCAAAGCCACTGTCCAAAGCCACTGTCCAAAGCCACTGTCCAAAGCAACTCTATGTCCAAAGCCACTGTCCGAAGCCACTGTCCAAAGCCACTGTCCAAAGCCACTCTATGTCCAAAGCCACTGTCCAAAGCCACTCTCCAAAGTCACTTTCCTTAACCAATCTATGTCCAAAGCCACTGTCCAAAGCCACTCTCCAAAGCAACTGTCCAAAGCCACTCTATATCCAAAGCTACTGTCCAAAGCCACTCTCCAAAGCCACTGTCCAAAGCCACTGTATGTCCAAAGCCACTGTATGTCCAAAGCCACTGTCCAAAGCCACTGTATGTCCAAAGTCACTGTATATCCAAAGCCACTGTCCAAAGCCAATGTATATCCAAAGCCACTGTCCAAAGCCACTGTATGTCCAATGCCACTGTATGTCCGAAGCCACTGTCCAAAGCCACTGTCCAAAGCCACTCTATGTCCAAAGCCACTGTCCAAAGCCACTGTCCAAAGCCACTGTCCAAAGCCACTCTATGTCCAAAGCCACTGTCCAAAGCGACTCTCCAAAGCCACTGTCCTAAACCACTCTATGTCCAAAGCCACTGTCCAAAGCCACTTTCCAAAGCCACTGTCCAAAGCCACTCTATGTCCAAAGCCACTGTCCAAAGCCACTCTCCAAAGCCACTGTCCAAAGCCACTGTATGTCCAAAACCACTGTATGTCCAAAGCCACTGTCTAAAGCCACTGTATGTCCAAAGCCACTGTATGTCCAAAGCCACTGTCCATAGCAACCGTATGTCCAAAGCCACTGTATGTCCAAAGCCACTGTCCAAAGCCACCGTATGTCCAAACCACTGTATGTCCAAAGCCACTGTCCAAAGCCACTGTATGTCCAAAGCCACTGTATGTCCAAAGCCACTGTCCAAAGCCACTGTATGTCCAAAGCCACTGTATGTCCAAAGCAACTGTCTAAAGCCACTGTATGTCCAAAGCCACTGTCCAAAGCCACTGTATGTCCAAAGCCACTGTATGTCCAAAGCCACTGTCCAAAGCCACTGTATGTCCAAAGCCACTGTATCTCCAAAGCCACTGTCCAAAGCCACTGTATGTCCAAAGCCACCCTATGTCCAAAGCCACTGTCCAAAGCCACTGTATGTCCAAAGCCACTGTATGACCAAAGCCACTGTCCAAAGCCACTGTATGTCCAAAGCCACTGTACAAAGCTACTGTCCAAATCCACTGTCCAAAGCCACTCTATGTCCAAAGCCACTGTACAAAGCCAGTGTCCAAAGCCACTGACCAAAGCAATACTATGTCCAAAGCCACTGTCCAAAGCCACTGTCCAAAGCCACTGTCCAAAGCCACTCTATGTCCAAAGCCACTGTCCGAAGCCACTGTCCAAAGCCACTGTCCAAAGCCACTCTATGTCCAAAGCCACTGTCCAAAGCCACTCTCCAAAGCCACTTTCCTTAACCAATCTATGTCCAAAGCCACTGTCCAAAGCCACTCTCCAAAGCAACTGTCCAAAGCCACTCTATATCCAAAGCCACTGTCCAAAGCCACTCTCCAAAGCCACTGTCCAAAGCCACTGTATGTCCAAAGCCACTGTATGTCCAAAGCCACTGTCCAAAGCCACTGTATGTCCAAAGCCACTGTATATCCAAAGCCACTGTCCAAAGCCAATGT
Organism: Cladorhizidae sp. MBARI D1340-BT2; assembly: GCA_028752905.1. NCBI lineage: Eukaryota > Metazoa > Porifera > Demospongiae > Poecilosclerida > Cladorhizidae > Cladorhizidae sp. MBARI D1340-BT2. The sequence continues at coordinate 26,406,320 of JAQNBH010000017.1, read as the reverse complement.
TTATCCAAAGCCACTGTCCAAAGCCACTGTATGTCCAATGCCACTGTATGTCCGAAGCCACTGTCCAAAGCCACTGTCCAAAGCCACTCTATGTCCAAAGCCACTGTCCAAAGCCACTGTCCAAAGCCACTGTCCAAAGCCACTCTATGTCCAAAGCCACTGTCCAAAGCCACTCTCCAAAGCCACTATCCTAAACCACTCTATGTCCAAAGCCACTGTCCAAAGCCACTTTCCAAAGCCACTGTCCAAAGCCACTCTATGTCCAAAGCCACTGTCCAAAGCCACTCTCCAAAGCCTCTGTCCAAAGCCACTGTATGTCCAAAGCCACTGTATGTCCAAAGCCACTGTATCTCCAAAGCCACTGTCCAAAGCCAATGTATATCCAAAGCCACTGTCCAAAGCCACTGTATGTCCAATGCCACTGTATGTCCGAAGCCACTGTCCAAAGCCACTGTCCAAAGCCACTCTATGTCCAAAGCCACTGTCCAAAGCCACTGTCCAAAGCCACTGTCCAAAGCCACTCTATGTCCAAAGCCACTGTCCAAAGCCACTCTCCAAAGCCACTGTCCTAAACCACTCTCTGTCCAAAGCCACTGTCCAAAGCCACTTTCCAAAGCCACTGTCCAAAGCCACTCTATGTCCAAAGCCACTGTCCAAAGCCACTCTCCAAAGCCACTGTCCAAAGCCACTGTATGTCCAAAACCACTGTATGTCCAAAGCCACTGTCTAAAGCCACTGTATGTCCAAAGCCACTGTATGTCCAAAGCCACTGTCCAAAGCAACCGTATGTCCAAAGCCACTGTATGTCCAAAGCCACTGTCCAAAGCCACCGTATGTCCAAACCACTGTATGTCCAAAGCCACTGTCCAAAGCCACTGTATGTCCAAAGCCACTGTATGTCCAAAGCCACTGTCCAAAGCCACTGTATGTCCAAAGCCACTGTATGTCCAAAGCCACTGTCTAAAGCCACTGTATGTCCAAAGCCACTGTCCAAAGCCACTGTATGTCCAAAGCCACTGTATGTCCAAAGCCACTGTCCAAAGCCACTGTATGTCCAAAGCCACTGTATGTCCAAAGCCACTGTCCAAAGCCACTGTATGTCCAAAGCCACCCTATGTCCAAAGCCACTGTCCAAAGCCACTGTATGTCCAAAGCCACTGTATGTCCAAAGCCACTGTCCAAAGCCACTGTATGTCCAAAGCCACTGTACAAAGCCACTGTCCAAATCCACTGTCCAAAGCCACTCTATGTCCAAAGCCACTGTACAAAGCCAGTGTCCAAAGCCACTGACCAAAGCAATACTATGTCCAAAGCCACTGTCCAAAGCCACTGTCCAAAGCCACTGTCCAAAGCCACTCTATGTCCAAAGCCACTGTCCGAAGCCACTGTCCAAAGCCACTGTCCAAAGCCACTCTATGTCCAAAGCCACTGTCCAAAGCCACTCTCCAAAGCCACTTTCCTTAACCAATCTATGTCCAAAGCCACTGTCCAAAGCCACTCTCCAAAGCAACTGTCCAAAGCCACTCTATATCCAAAGCCACTGTCCAAAGCCACTCTCCAAAGCCACTGTCCAAAGCCACTGTATGTCCAAAGCCACTGTATGTCCAAAGCCACTGTCCAAAGCCACTGTATGTCCAAAGCCACTGTATATCCAAAGCCACTGTCCAAAGCCACTGTATGTCCAATGCCACTGTATGTCCGAAGCCACTGTCCAAAGCCACTGTCCAAAGCCACTCTATGTCCAAAGCCACTGTCCAAAGCCACTGTCCAAAGCCACTGTCCAAAGCCACTCTATGTCCAAAGCCACTGTCCAAAGCCACTCTCCAAAGCCACTGTCCTAAACCACTCTATGTCCAAAGCCACTCTCCAAAGCCACTTTCCAAAGCCACTGTCCAAAGCCACTCTATGTCCAAAGCCACTGTCCAAAGCCACTCTCCAAAGCCAATGTCCAAAGCCACTGTATGTCCAAAGCCACTGTATGTCCAAAGCCACTGTCCAAAGCCACTGTATGTCCAAAGCCACTGTATGTCCAAAGCCACTATCCTAAGCCACTGTATGTCCAAAGCCACTGTATATCCAAAGCCACTATCCAAAGCCACTGTATGTCCAAAGCCACTGTATGTCCAAAGCCACTGTCCTAAGCCACTGTATGTCCAAAGCCACTATATGTCCAAAGCCACTGTCTAAAGCCACTGTATGTCCAAAGCCACTGTATGTCCAAAGCCACTGTCCAAAGCAACCGTATGTCCAAAGCCACTGTATGTCCAAAGCCACTGTCCAAAGCCACCGTATGTCCAAACCACTGTATGTCCAAAGCAACTGTCCAAAGCCACTGTATGTCCAAAGCCACTGTCCAAAGCCACTGTATGTCCAAAGCCACTCTATGTCCAAAGCCAGTGTCTAAAGCCACTGTATGTCCAAAGCCACTGTCCAAAGCCACTGTATGTCCAAAGCCACTGTATGTCCAAAGACACTGTCCAAAGCCACTGTATGTCCAAAGCCACTGTATGTCCAAAGCCACTGTCCAAAGCCACTGTATGTCCAAAGCCACTGTATGTCCAAAGCCACTGTCCAAAGCCACTGTATGTCCAAAGCCACTGTATGTCCAAAGCCACTGTCCAAAGTCAATGTATGGACAAACCAATGTACAAAGCCACTGTCCAAATCCACTGTCCAAAGCCACTCTATGTCCAAAGCCACTGTACAAAGCCAGTGTCCAAAGCCACTGTCCAAAGCAATACTATGTCCAAAGCCACTGTCCAAAGCCACTGTCCAAAGCCACTGTCCAAAGCCACTCTATGTCCAAAGCCACTGTCCGAAGCCACTGTCCAAAGCCACTGTCCAAAGCCACTCTATGTCCAAAGCCACTGTCCAAAGCCACTGTCCAAAGCCACTCTATGTCCAAAGCCACTGTCCAAAGCCGCTCTCCAAAGCCACTTTCCTTAACCAATCTATGTCCAAAGCTTCTGTCCAAGCCACTCTCCAAAGCCACTGTCCAAAGCCACTCTATATCCAAAGCCACTGTCCAAAGCCACTCTCCAAAGCCACTGTCCAAAGCCACTGTATGTCCAAAGCCACTGTATGTCCAAAGCCACTGTCCAAAGCCACTGTATGTCCAAAGCCACTGTATATCCAAAGCAACTGTCCAAAGCCACTGTATATCCAAAGCCACTGTCCAAAGCCACTGTATGTCCAATGCCACTGTATGTCCAAAGCTACTATCCAAAGCCACTTTATGTCCAAAGCCACTGTATGTCCATAGCCACTGTCCAAAGCCACTGTATGTCCAAAGCCACTGTATGTCCAAAGCCACTGTCTAAAGCCACTGTATGTCCAAAGCCACTGTCCAAAGCCACTGTATATCCAAAGCCACTGTATGTCCAAACACTGTACATAGCCACTGTATGTCCAAAGCCACTGTATGTCCAAAGCCACTGTCCAAAGCCACTGTATGTCCAAAGCCACTGTATGTCCAAAGCCACTGTATTTCCAAAGCCACTGTATGTCCAAAGCCACTGTATGTCCAAAGCCACTGTCCAAAGCCACTGTATGTCTAAAGCCACTGTATGTCCAAAGCCACTGTCCAAAGCCACTGTATGTCCAAAGCCACGGTATGTCCAAAGCCACTGTCCAAAGCCACCGTATGTCCAAAGCTACTGTATGTCCAAAGCCACAGTCCAAAGCCACTGTATGTCCAAAGTCACTGTATGTCCAAAGCCACTGTCCAAAGCCACTGTATGTCCAAAGCCACTGTATGTCCAAAGCCACTGTCCAAAGCCACTGTGTGTCCAAAGCCACTGTATGTCCAAAGCCACTGTCCAAAGCCACTGTATGTCCAAAGCTACTGTATGTCCAAAGCCACTATATGTCCAAAGCCACTGTCCAAAGCCACTGTATGTCCAAAGCCACTGTATGTCCAAAGCCACTGTATGTCCAAAGCCACTGTCCAAAGCCACTATATGTCCAAAGCCACTGTATGTCCAAAGCCACTGTCCAAAGGCAAAGCCACTCTCCAAAGCCACTGTCCAAAGCCACTCTATGTCCAAAGCCACTGTGCAAAGCCACTCTCCAAAGCCACTGTCCAAAGCCACTCTATATCCAAAGCCACTGTCGAAAGCCACTGTCCAAAGCCACTGTCCAAAGCCACTCTATGTCCAAAGCCACTGTCCAAAGCCACTGTCCAAAGCCACTGTCCAAAGCCACTCTATGTCCAAAGCCACTGTCCAAAGCCACTCTCCAAAGCCACTGTCCTAAACCACTCTATGTCCAAAGCCACTCTCCAAAGCCACTTTCCAAAGCCACTGTCCAAAGCCACTCTATGTCCAAAGCCACTGTCCAAAGCCACTCTCCAAAGCCAATGTCCAAAGCCACTGTATGTCCAAAGCCACTGTATGTCCAAAGCCACTGTCCAAAGCCACTGTATGTCCAAAGCCACTGTATGTCCAAAGCCACTATCCTAAGCCACTGTATGTCCAAAGCCACTGTATATCCAAAGCCACTATCCAAAGCCACTGTATGTCCGAAGCCACTGTATGTCCAAAGCCACTGTCTAAAGCCATTGTATGTCCAAAGCTACTGTCCAAAGCCACTCTATGTCCAAAGCCACTGTATGTCCAAAGCCACTGTCCGTAGCCACTGTATGTCCAAAGCCACTGTATGTCCAAAAACACTGTCCAAAGCCACTGTATGTCCAAAGCCACTGTATGTCCAAAGCCAATGTCCAAAGCCACTGTATGTCCAAAGCCACTATATGTCCAAAGCCACTGTCTAAAGCCACTGTATGTCCAAAGCCACTGTATGTCCAAAGCCACTGTCCAAAGCAACCGTATGTCCAAAGCCACTGTATGTCCAAAGCCACTGTCCAAAGCCACCGTATGTCCAAACCACTGTATGTCCAAAGCAACTGTCCAAAGCCACTGTATGTCCAAAGCCACTGTCCAAAGCCACTATATGTCCAAAGCCACTGTATGTCCAAAGCCACTGTCCAAAGCCACTGTATGTCCAAAGCCACTGTATGTCCAAAGACACTGTCCAAAGCCACTGTATGTCCAAAGCCACTGTATGTCCAAGGCCACTGTCCAAAGCCACTGTATGTCCAAAGCCACTGTATGTCCAAAGCCACTGTCCAAAGCCACTGTATGTCCAAAGCCACTGTATGTCCAAAGCCACTGTCCAAAGTCAATGTATGGACAAACCAATGTACAAAGCCACTGTCCAAATCCACTGTCCAAAGCCACTGTATGTCCAAAGCCACTGTCCAAAGCCACTATATGTCCAAAGCCACTGTATGTCCAAAGCCACTGTCCAAAGCCACTGTATGTCCAAAGCCACTGTATGTCCAAAGACACTGTCCAAAGCCACTGTATGTCCAAAGCCACTGTATGTCCAAAGCCACTGTCCAAAGCCACTGTATGTCCAAAGCCACTGTATGTCCAAAGCCACTGTCCAAAGCCACTGTATGTCCAAAGCCACTGTATGTCCAAAGCCACTGTCCAAAGTCAATGTATGGATAAACCAATGTACAAAGCCACTGTCCAAAGCCACTGTATGTCCAAAGCCACTGTATGTCCAAAGACACTGTCCAAAGCCACTGTATGTCCAAAGCCACTGTATGTCCAAAGCCACTGTCCAAAGCCACTGTATGTCCAAAGCCACTGTATGTCCAAAGCCACTGTCCAAAGCCACTGTATGTCCAAAGCCACTGTATGTCCAAAGCCACTGTCCAAAGTCAATGTATGGACAAACCAATGTACAAAGCCACTGTCCAAATCCACTGTCCAAAGCCACTCTATGTCCAAAGCCACTGTACAAAGCCAGTGTCCAAAGCCACTGTCCAAAGCAATACTATGTCCAAAGCCACTGTCCAAAGCCACTGTCCAAAGCCACTGTCCAAAGCCACTCTATGTCCAAAGCCACTGTCCGAAGCCACTGTCCAAAGCCACTGTCCAAAGCCACTCTATGTCCAAAGCCACTGTCCAAAGCCACTGTCCAAAGCCACTCTATGTCCAAAGCCACTGTCCAAAGCCACTCTCCAAAGCCACTTTCCTTAACCAATCTATGTCCAAAGCTTCTGTCCAAGCCACTCTCCAAAGCCACTGTCCAAAGCCACTCTATATCCAAAGCCACTGTCCAAAGCCACTCTCCAAAGCCACTGTCCAAAGCCACTGTATGTCCAAAGCCACTGTATGTCCAAAGCCACTGTCCAAAGCCACTGTATGTCCAAAGCCACTGTATATCCAAAGCAACTGTCCAAAGCCACTGTATATCCAAAGCCACTGTCCAAAGCCACTGTATGTCCAATGCCACTGTATGTCCAAAGCTACTATCCAAAGCCACTTTATGTCCAAAGCCACTGTATGTCCATAGCCACTGTCCAAAGCCACTGTATGTCCAAAGCCACTGTATGTCCAAAGCCACTGTCTAAAGCCACTGTATGTCCAAAGCCACTGTCCAAAGCCACTGTATATCCAAAGCCACTGTATGTCCAAACACTGTACATAGCCACTGTATGTCCAAAGCCACTGTATGTCCAAAGCCACTGTCCAAAGCCACTGTATGTCCAAAGCCACTGTATGTCCAAAGCCACTGTATTTCCAAAGCCACTGTATGTCCAAAGCCACTGTATGTCCAAAGCCACTGTCCAAAGCCACTGTATGTCTAAAGCCACTGTATGTCCAAAGCCACTGTCCAAAGCCACTGTATGTCCAAAGCCACGGTATGTCCAAAGCCACTGTCCAAAGCCACCGTATGTCCAAAGCTACTGTATGTCCAAAGCCACAGTCCAAAGCCACTGTATGTCCAAAGTCACTGTATGTCCAAAGCCACTGTCCAAAGCCACTGTATGTCCAAAGCCACTGTATGTCCAAAGCCACTGTCCAAAGCCACTGTGTGTCCAAAGCCACTGTATGTCCAAAGCCACTGTCCAAAGCCACTGTATGTCCAAAGCTACTGTATGTCCAAAGCCACTATATGTCCAAAGCCACTGTCCAAAGCCACTGTATGTCCAAAGCCACTGTATGTCCAAAGCCACTGTATGTCCAAAGCCACTGTACAAAGCCACTATATGTCCAAAGCCACTGTATGTCCAAAGCCACTGTCCAAAGGCAAAGCCACTCTCCAAAGCCACTGTCCAAAGCCACTCTATGTCCAAAGCCACTGTGCAAAGCCACTCTCCAAAGCCACTGTCCAAAGCCACTCTATATCCAAAGCCACTGTCGAAAGCCACTGTCCAAAGCCACTCTCCAAAGCCACTCTATGTCCAAAGCTACTGTCCAAAGCCACTCTCCAAAGCCACTCTCCAAAGCCACTCTATGTCCAAAGCCACTGTCCAAACCCACTGTCCAAAGCCACTCTCCAAAGCCACTCTATGTCCAAAGCCATTGTACAAAGCCACTCTCCAAAGCCACTCTCCAAAGCCAATCAATATCCAAAGCCACTGTACAAAGCCACTGTCTAAAGCCACTCTCCAAAGCCACTCTATGTCCAAAGCCACTGTCCAAAGCCACTCTTCAAAGCCACTCTCCAAAGCCACTCTATGTCCAAAGCCACTGTCCAAAGCCACTCTCCAATGCCACTGTCCAAAGCCACTCTATGTCCAAAGCCACTGTCCAAAGCCACTCTCCAAAGCCACTGTCCAAAGCCACTCTATGTCCAAAGCTACTGTCCAAAGCCACTGTCCAAAGCCATTCTCCAAAGCCACTCTCCAAAGCCACTCTATTTCCAAAGCCACTGTCCAAAGCCACTCTATGTCCAAAGTCACTGTCCAAAGCCACTGTCCAAAGCCACGGTCCAAAGCCACTCTATGTCCAAAGCCACTGTCCAAAGCCACTGTCCAAAGCCACTGTCCAAAGCCACTCTATGTCCAAAGCCACTGTCTAAAGCCACTCTCCAAAGCCACTGTCCAAAGCCACTGTATGTCCAAAGCCACTGTATGTCCAAAGCCACTGTCCAAAGCCACTGTATGTCCAAAGCCACTGTATGTCCAAAGCCACTATCCTAAGCGACTGTATGTCCAAAGCCACTGTATATCCAAATCCACTGTCCAAAGCCACTGTATGTCCGAAGCCACTGTATGTCCAAAGCCACTGTCTAAAGCCACTGTATGTCCAAAGCCACTGTCCAAAGCCACTGTATGTCCAAAGCCACTGTATGTCCAAAGCCACTGTCCATAGCCACTGTATGTCCAAAGCCACTGTATGTCCAAAAACACTGTCCAAAGCCACTGTATGTCCAAAGCCACTGTATGTCTAAAGCCACTGTCCAAAGCCACTGTATATCCAAAGCCACTGTATGTCCAAAGCCACTGTCTAAAGCCACTGTATGTCCAAAGCCACTGTATGTCCAAAGCCACTGTCCAAAGCAACCGTATGTCCAAAGCCACTGTATGTCCAAAGCCACTGTCCAAAGCCACCGTATGTCCAAACCACTGTATGTCCAAAGCCACTGTCCAAAGCCAGTGTATGTCCAAAGCCACTATATGTCCAAAGCCACTGTCCAAAGCCACTGTATGTCCAAAGCCACTATATGTCCAAAGCCACTGTATGTCCAAAGCCACTGTCTAAAGCCACTCTATGTCCAAAGCCACTGTTCAAAGCCACCGTATGTCCAAAGCCACTGTATGTCCAAAGCCACTGTCCAAAGCCACTGTATGTCCAAAGCCACTGTATGTCCAAAGCCACTGTCCAAAGCCACTGTATGTCCAAAGCCACTGTATGTCCAAAGCCACTGTCCAAAGCCACTGTATGTCCAAAGCCACTGTATGTCCAAAGCCACTGTCCAAAGTCAATGTATGGCCAAAGCCACTGTACAAAGCCACTGTCCAAATCCACTGTCCAAAGCCACTCTATGTCCAAAGCCACTGTACAAAGCCAGTGTCCAAAGCCACTGTCCAAAGCAATACTATGTCCAAAGCCACTGTCCAAAGCCACTGTCCAAAGCCACTGTCCAAAGCCACTCTATGTCCAAAGCCACTGTCCGAAGCCACTGTCCAAAGCCACTGTCCAAAGCCACTCTATGTCCAATGCCACTGTCCAAAGCCACTGTCCAAAGCCACTGTCCAAAGCCACTCTATGTCCAAAGCCACTGTCCAAAGCCACTCTCCAAAGCCACTTTCCTTAACCAATCTATGTCCAAAGCCACTGTCCAAAGCCACTCTCCAAAGCCACTGTCCAAAGCCACTCTATATCCAAAGCCACTGTCCAAAGCCACTCTCCAAAGCCACTGTCCAAAGCAACTGTATGTCCAAAGCCACTGTATGTCCAAAGCCACTGTATGTCCAAAGCCACTGTCCAAAGCCACTGTATGTCCAAAGCCACTGTATATCCAAAGCCACTGTCCAAAGCCACTGTATATCCAAAGCCACTGTCCAAAGCCACTGTATGTCCAATGCCACTGTATGTCCAAAGCCACTATCCAAAGCCACTTTATGTCCAAAGCCACTGTATGTCCATAGCCACTGTCCAAAGCCACTGTATGTCCAAAGCCACTGTATATCCAAAGCCACTGTCTAAAGCCACTGTATGTCCAAAGCCACTGTCCAAAGCCACTGTATGTTCAAAGCCACTCTATGTCCAAACACTGAACTTAGCCACTGTATGTCCAAAGCCACTGTATGTCCAAAGCCACTGTCCAAAGCCACTGTATGTCCAAAGCCACTGTATGTCCAAAGCCACTGTATGTCCAAAGCCACTGTATGTCCAAAGCCACTGTCCAAAGCCACTGTATGTCCAAAGCCACTGTATGTCCAAAGCCACTGTCCAAAGCCACTGTATGTCCAAAGCCACGGTATGACCAAAGCCACTGTCCAAAGCCACCGTATGTCCAAAGCCACTGTATGTCCAAAGCCACAGTCCAAAGCCACTGTATGTCCAAAGCCACTGTATGTCCAAAGCCACTGTCCAAAGCCACTGTATGTCCAAAGCCACTGTATGTCCAAAGCCACTGTCTAAAGCCACTGTATGTCCAAAGCCACTGTATGTCCAAAGCCACTGTCCAAAGCCACTGTATGTCCAAAGCCACTGTATGTCCAAAGCCACTGTATGTCCAAAGCCACTGTATGTCCAAAGCCACTGTATGTCCAAAGCCACTGTATGTCCAAAGCCACTGTATGTCCAAAGCCACTGTATGTCCAAAGCCACTGTCCAAAGCCACTATATGTCCAAAGCCACTGTATGTCCAAAGCCACTGTCCAAAGGCAAAGCCACTCTCCAAAGCCACTGTCCAAAGCCACTCTATGTCCAAAGCCACTGTGCAAAGCCACTCTCCAAAGCCACTGTCCAAAGCCACTCTATGTCCAAAGCCACTGTCGAAAGCCACTGTCCAAAGCCACTCTCCAAAGCCACTCTATGTCCAAAGCTACTGTCCAAAGCCACTCTCCAAAGCCACTCTCCAAAGCCACTCTATGTCCAAAGCCACTGTCCAAACCCACTGTCCAAAGCCACTCTCCAAAGCCACTCTCCAAAGCCAATCAATATCCAAAGCCACTGTACAAAGCCACTGTCTAAAGCCACTCTCCAAAGCCACTCTATGTCCAAAGCCACTGTCCAAAGCCACTCTTCAAAGACACTCTCCAAAGCCACTCTATGTCCAAAGCCACTGTCCAAAGCCACTCTCTAAAGCCACTGTCCAAAGCCACTCTATGTCCAAAGCCACTGTCCAAAGCCACTCTCCAAAGCCACTCTCCAAAGCCACTCTATGTCCAAAGCCACTGTCCAAAGCCACTGTCCAAAGCCATTCTCCAAAGCCACTCTCCAAAGCCACTCTATGTCCAAAGCCACTGTCCAAAGCCACTCTATGTCCAAAGCCACTGTCCAAAGCCACTGTCCAAAGCCACAGTCCAAAGCCACTCTATGTCCAAAGCCACTGTCCAAAGCCACTGTACAAAGCCACTGTCCAAAGCCACTCTATGTCCAAAGCCACTGTCCAAAGCCACTCTCCAATGCCACTGTCCAAAGCCACTCTATCTACAAAGGCACTGTCCAAAGCCACTGTCCAATGCCACTCTATGTCCAAAGCCACTGTCCAAAGCCACTCTCCAAAGCCACTGTCCAAAGCCACTCTATGTCCAGAGCCACTGTCCAAAGCCACTCTCCAAAGCCACTGACCAAACCACTCTATGTCCAAAGCCACTGAACAAAGCCACTGTCCAAAGCCACTGACCAAAGCCACTCTATGTCCAATGCCATTGTCCAAAGCCACTGTCCAAAGCCACTGTCCAAAGCCACTCTATGTCCAAAGCCATTGTCTAACGCCACTCTCCAAAGCCACTCTCCAAAGCCACTCTATGTCCAAAAGCACTGTCCAAAGCCACTGTCCAAAGCCACTCTCCAAAGCCACTCTATGTCCAAAGCCACTGTCCAAAGCCACTCTCCAAAGCCACTGTCCAAAGCCACTCTATATCCAAAGCCACTGTCCAAAGCCACTCTCCAAAGCCACTGTCCAAAGCCACTGTATGTCCAAAGCCACTGTATGTCCAAAGCCACTGTATGTCCAAAGCCACTGTCCAAAGCCACTGTATGTCCAAAGTCACTGTATATCCAAAGCCACTGTCCAAAGCCACTGTATATCCAAAGCCACTGTCCAAAGCCACTGTATGTCCAATGCCACTGTATGTCCAAAGCCACTATCCAAAGCCACTTTATGTCCAAAGCCACTGTATGTCCATAGCCACTGTCCATAGCCACTGTATGTCCAAAGCCACTGTCCAAAGCCACTCTCCAAAGCCACTGTCCTAAACCACTCTATGTCCAAAGCCACTCTCCAAAGCCACTTTCCAAAGCCACTGTCCAAAGCCACTCTATGTCCAAAGCCACTGTCCAAAGCCACTCTCCAAAGCCAATGTCCAAAGCCACTGTATGTCCAAAGCCACTGTATGTCCAAAGCCACTGTCCAAAGCCACTGTATGTCCAAAGCCACTGTATGTCCAAAGCCACTATCCTAAGCCACTGTATGTCCAAAGCCACTGTATATCCAAAGCCACTATCCAAAGCCACTGTATGTCCGAAGCCACTGTATGTCCAAAGCCACTGTCTAAAGCCATTGTATGTCCAAAGCTACTGTCCAAAGCCACTCTATGTCCAAAGCCACTGTATGTCCAAAGCCACTGTCCGTAGCCACTGTATGTCCAAAGCCACTGTATGTCCAAAAACACTGTCCAAAGCCACTGTATGTCCAAAGCCACTGTATGTCCAAAGCCACTGTCCAAAGCCACTGTATGTCCAAAGCCACTATATGTCCAAAGCCACTGTCTAAAGCCACTGTATGTCCAAAGCCACTGTATGTCCAAAGCCACTGTCCAAAGCCACCGTATGTCCAAACCACTGTATGTCCAAAGCAACTGTCCAAAGCCACTGTATGTCCAAAGCCACTGTCCAAAGCCACTGTATGTCCAAAGCCACTCTATGTCCAAAGCCAGTGTCTAAAGCCACTGTATGTCCAAAGCCACTGTCCAAAGCCACTGTATGTCCAAAGCCACTGTATGTCCAAAGACACTGTCCAAAGCCACTGTATGTCCAAAGCCACTGTATGTCCAAAGCCACTGTCCAAAGCCACTGTATGTCCAAAGCCACTGTATGTCCAAAGCCACTGTCCAAAGCCACTGTATGTCCAAAGCCACTGTATGTCCAAAGCCACTGTCCAAAGTCAATGTATGGACAAACCAATGTACAAAGCCACTGTCCAAATCCACTGTCCAAAGCCACTCTATGTCCAAAGCCACTGTACAAAGCCAGTGTCCAAAGCCACTGTCCAAAGCAATACTATGTCCAAAGCCACTGTCCAAAGCCATTGTCCAAAGCCACTGTCCAAAGCCACTCTATGTCCAAAGCCACTGTCCGAAGCCACTGTCCAAAGCCACTGTCCAAAGCCACTCTATGTCCAAAGCCACTGTCCAAAGCCACTGTCCAAAGCCACTCTATGTCCAAAGCCACTGTCCAAAGCCACTCTCCAAAGCCACTTTCCTTAACCAATCTATGTCCAAAGCTTCTGTCCAAGCCACTCTCCAAAGCCACTGTCCAAAGCCACTCTATATCCAAAGCCACTGTCCAAAGCCACTCTCCAAAGCCACTGTCCAAAGCCACTGTATGTCCAAAGCCACTGTATGTCCAAAGCCACTGTCCAAAGCCACTGTATGTCCAAAGCCACTGTATATCCAAAGCAACTGTCCAAAGCCACTGTATATCCAAAGCCACTGTCCAAAGCCACTGTATGTCCAATGCCACTGTATGTCCAAAGCTACTATCCAAAGCCACTTTATGTCCAAAGCCACTGTATGTCCATAGCCACTGTCCAAAGCCACTGTATGTCCAAAGCCACTGTATGTCCAAAGCCACTGTCTAAAGCCACTGTATGTCCAAAGCCACTGTCCAAAGCCACTGTATATCCAAAGCCACTGTATGTCCAAACACTGTACATAGCCACTGTATGTCCAAAGCCACTGTATGTCCAAAGCCACTGTCCAAAGCCACTGTATGTCCAAAGCCACTGTATGTCCAAAGCCACTGTATTTCCAAAGCCACTGTATGTCCAAAGCCACTGTATGTCCAAAGCCACTGTCCAAAGCCACTGTATGTCTAAAGCCACTGTATGTCCAAAGCCACTGTCCAAAGCCACTGTATGTCCAAAGCCACGGTATGTCCAAAGCCACTGTCCAAAGCCACCGTATGTCCAAAGCTACTGTATGTCCAAAGCCACAGTCCAAAGCCACTGTATGTCCAAAGTCACTGTATGTCCAAAGCCACTGTCCAAAGCCACTGTATGTCCAAAGCCACTGTATGTCCAAAGCCACTGTCCAAAGCCACTGTGTGTCCAAAGCCACTGTATGTCCAAAGCCACTGTCCAAAGCCACTGTATGTCCAAAGCTACTGTATGTCCAAAGCCACTATATGTCCAAAGCCACTGTCCAAAGCCACTGTATGTCCAAAGCCACTGTATGTCCAAAGCCACTGTATGTCCAAAGCCACTGTACAAAGCCACTATATGTCCAAAGCCACTGTATGTCCAAAGCCACTGTCCAAAGGCAAAGCCACTCTCCAAAGCCACTGTCCAAAGCCACTCTATGTCCAAAGCCACTGTGCAAAGCCACTCTCCAAAGCCACTGTCCAAAGCCACTCTATATCCAAAGCCACTGTCGAAAGCCACTGTCCAAAGCCACTCTCCAAAGCCACTCTATGTCCAAAGCTACTGTCCAAAGCCACTCTCCAAAGCCACTCTCCAAAGCCACTCTATGTCCAAAGCCACTGTCCAAACCCACTGTCCAAAGCCACTCTCCAAAGCCACTCTATGTCCAAAGCCATTGTACAAAGCCACTCTCCAAAGCCACTCTCCAAAGCCAATCAATATCCAAAGCCACTGTACAAAGCCACTGTCTAAAGCCACTCTCCAAAGCCACTCTATGTCCAAAGCCACTGTCCAAAGCCACTCTTCAAAGCCACTCTCCAAAGCCACTCTATGTCCAAAGCCACTGTCCAAAGCCACTCTCCAAAGCCACTGTCCAAAGCCACTCTATGTCCAAAGCCACTGTCCAAAGCCACTCTCCAAAGCCACTGTCCAAAGCCACTCTATGTCCAAAGCTACTGTCCAAAGCCACTGTCCAAAGCCATTCTCCAAAGCCACTCTCCAAAGCCACTCTATTTCCAAAGCCACTGTCCAAAGCCACTCTATGTCCAAAGTCACTGTCCAAAGCCACTGTCCAAAGCCACGGTCCAAAGCCACTCTATGTCCAAAGCCACTGTCCAAAGCCACTGTCCAAAGCCACTGTCCAAAGCCACTCTATGTCCAAAGCCACTGTCTAAAGCCACTCTCCAAAGCCACTGTCCAAAGCCACTGTATGTCCAAAGCCACTGTATGTCCAAAGCCACTGTCCAAAGCCACTGTATGTCCAAAGCCACTGTATGTCCAAAGCCACTATCCTAAGCGACTGTATGTCCAAAGCCACTGTATATCCAAATCCACTGTCCAAAGCCACTGTATGTCCGAAGCCACTGTATGTCCAAAGCCACTGTCTAAAGCCACTGTATGTCCAAAGCCACTGTCCAAAGCCACTGTATGTCCAAAGCCACTGTATGTCCAAAGCCACTGTCCATAGCCACTGTATGTCCAAAGCCACTGTATGTCCAAAAACACTGTCCAAAGCCACTGTATGTCCAAAGCCACTGTATGTCTAAAGCCACTGTCCAAAGCCACTGTATATCCAAAGCCACTGTATGTCCAAAGCCACTGTCTAAAGCCACTGTATGTCCAAAGCCACTGTATGTCCAAAGCCACTGTCCAAAGCAACCGTATGTCCAAAGCCACTGTATGTCCAAAGCCACTGTCCAAAGCCACCGTATGTCCAAACCACTGTATGTCCAAAGCCACTGTCCAAAGCCAGTGTATGTCCAAAGCCACTATATGTCCAAAGCCACTGTCCAAAGCCACTGTATGTCCAAAGCCACTATATGTCCAAAGCCACTGTATGTCCAAAGCCACTGTCTAAAGCCACTCTATGTCCAAAGCCACTGTTCAAAGCCACCGTATGTCCAAAGCCACTGTATGTCCAAAGCCACTGTCCAAAGCCACTGTATGTCCAAAGCCACTGTATGTCCAAAGCCACTGTCCAAAGCCACTGTATGTCCAAAGCCACTGTATGTCCAAAGCCACTGTCCAAAGCCACTGTATGTCCAAAGCCACTGTATGTCCAAAGCCACTGTCCAAAGTCAATGTATGGCCAAAGCCACTGTACAAAGCCACTGTCCAAATCCACTGTCCAAAGCCACTCTATGTCCAAAGCCACTGTACAAAGCCAGTGTCCAAAGCCACTGTCCAAAGCAATACTATGTCCAAAGCCACTGTCCAAAGCCACTGTCCAAAGCCACTGTCCAAAGCCACTCTATGTCCAAAGCCACTGTCCGAAGCCACTGTCCAAAGCCACTGTCCAAAGCCACTCTATGTCCAATGCCACTGTCCAAAGCCACTGTCCAAAGCCACTGTCCAAAGCCACTCTATGTCCAAAGCCACTGTCCAAAGCCACTCTCCAAAGCCACTTTCCTTAACCAATCTATGTCCAAAGCCACTGTCCAAAGCCACTCTCCAAAGCCACTGTCCAAAGCCACTCTATATCCAAAGCCACTGTCCAAAGCCACTCTCCAAAGCCACTGTCCAAAGCCACTGTATGTCCAAAGCCACTGTATGTCCAAAGCCACTGTATGTCCAAAGCCACTGTCCAAAGCCACTGTATGTCCAAAGCCACTGTATATCCAAAGCCACTGTCCAAAGCCACTGTATATCCAAAGCCACTGTCCAAAGCCACTGTATGTCCAATGCCACTGTATGTCCAAAGCCACTATCCAAAGCCACTTTATGTCCAAAGCCACTGTATGTCCATAGCCACTGTCCAAAGCCACTGTATGTCCAAAGCCACTGTATATCCAAAGCCACTGTCTAAAGCCACTGTATGTCCAAAGCCACTGTCCAAAGCCACTGTATGTTCAAAGCCACTCTATGTCCAAACACTGAACTTAGCCACTGTATGTCCAAAGCCACTGTATGTCCAAAGCCACTGTCCAAAGCCACTGTATGTCCAAAGCCACTGTATGTCCAAAGCCACTGTATGTCCAAAGCCACTGTATGTCCAAAGCCACTGTCCAAAGCCACTGTATGTCCAAAGCCACTGTATGTCCAAAGCCACTGTCCAAAGCCACTGTATGTCCAAAGCCACGGTATGACCAAAGCCACTGTCCAAAGCCACCGTATGTCCAAAGCCACTGTATGTCCAAAGCCACAGTCCAAAGCCACTGTATGTCCAAAGCCACTGTATGTCCAAAGCCACTGTCCAAAGCCACTGTATGTCCAAAGCCACTGTATGTCCAAAGCCACTGTCTAAAGCCACTGTATGTCCAAAGCCACTGTATGTCCAAAGCCACTGTCCAAAGCCACTGTATGTCCAAAGCCACTGTATGTCCAAAGCCACTGTATGTCCAAAGCCACTGTATGTCCAAAGCCACTGTATGTCCAAAGCCACTGTATGTCCAAAGCCACTGTATGTCCAAAGCCACTGTATGTCCAAAGCCACTGTCCAAAGCCACTATATGTCCAAAGCCACTGTATGTCCAAAGCCACTGTCCAAAGGCAAAGCCACTCTCCAAAGCCACTGTCCAAAGCCACTCTATGTCCAAAGCCACTGTGCAAAGCCACTCTCCAAAGCCACTGTCCAAAGCCACTCTATGTCCAAAGCCACTGTCGAAAGCCACTGTCCAAAGCCACTCTCCAAAGCCACTCTATGTCCAAAGCTACTGTCCAAAGCCACTCTCCAAAGCCACTCTCCAAAGCCACTCTATGTCCAAAGCCACTGTCCAAACCCACTGTCCAAAGCCACTCTCCAAAGCCACTCTCCAAAGCCAATCAATATCCAAAGCCACTGTACAAAGCCACTGTCTAAAGCCACTCTCCAAAGCCACTCTATGTCCAAAGCCACTGTCCAAAGCCACTCTTCAAAGACACTCTCCAAAGCCACTCTATGTCCAAAGCTACTGTCCAAAGCCACTCTCTAAAGCCACTGTCCAAAGCCACTCTATGTCCAAAGCCACTGTCCAAAGCCACTCTCCAAAGCCACTCTCCAAAGCCACTCTATGTCCAAAGCCACTGTCCAAAGCCACTGTCCAAAGCCATTCTCCAAAGCCACTCTCCAAAGCCACTCTATGTCCAAAGCCACTGTCCAAAGCCACTCTATGTCCAAAGCCACTGTCCAAAGCCACTGTCCAAAGCCACGGTCCAAAGCCACTCTATGTCCAAAGCCACTGTCCAAAGCCACTGTACAAAGCCACTGTCCAAAGCCACTCTATGTCCAAAGCCACTGTCCAAAGCCACTCTCCAATGCCACTGTCCAAAGCCACTCTATCTACAAAGGCACTGTCCAAAGCCACTGTCCAATGCCACTCTATGTCCAAAGCCACTGTCCGAAGCCACTCTCCAAAGCCACTGTCCAAAGCCACTCTATGTCCAGAGCCACTGTCCAAAGCCACTCTCCAAAGCCACTGACCAAACCACTCTATGTCCAAAGCCACTGAACAAAGCCACTGTCCAAAGCCACTGACCAAAGCCACTCTATGTCCAATGCCATTGTCCAAAGCCACTGTCCAAAGCCACTGTCCAAAGCCACTCTATGTCCAAAGCCATTGTCTAACGCCACTCTCCAAAGCCACTCTCCAAAGCCACTCTATGTCCAAAAGCACTGTCCAAAGCCACTGTCCAAAGCCACTCTCCAAAGCCACTCTATGTCCAAAGCCACTGTCCAAAGCCACTCTCCAAAGCCACTGTCCAAAGCCACTCTATATCCAAAGCCACTGTCCAAAGCCACTCTCCAAAGCCACTGTCCAAAGCCACTGTATGTCCAAAGCCACTGTATGTCCAAAGCCACTGTATGTCCAAAGCCACTGTCCAAAGCCACTGTATGTCCAAAGTCACTGTATATCCAAAGCCACTGTCCAAAGCCACTGTATATCCAAAGCCACTGTCCAAAGCCACTGTATGTCCAATGCCACTGTATGTCCAAAGCCACTATCCAAAGCCACTTTATGTCCAAAGCCACTGTATGTCCATAGCCACTGTCCATAGCCACTGTATGTCCAAAGCCACTGTATATCCAAAGCCACTGTCTAAAGCCACTGTATGTCCAAAGCCACTGTCCAAAGCCACTGTATGTTCAAAGCCACTGTATGTCCAAACACTGTACTTAGCCACTGTATGTCCAAAGCCACTGTATGTCCAAAGCCACTGTCCAAAGCCACTGTATATCCAAAGCCACTGTATGTCCAAAGCCACTGTATGTCCAAAGCCACTGTATGTCCAAAGCCATTGTCCAAAGCCACTGTATGTCCAAAGCCACTGTATGTCCAAAGCCACTGTCCAAAGCCACTGTATGTCCAAAGCCACGGTATGTCCAAAGCCACTGTCCAAAGCCACCGTATGTCCAAAGCCACTGTATGTCCAAAGCCACAGTCCAAAGCCACTGTATGTCCAAAGCCACTGTATGTCCAAAGCCACTGTCCAAAGCCACTGTATGTCCAAAGCCACTGTATGTCCAAAGCCACTGTCTAAAGCCACTGTATGTCCAAAGCCACTGTATGTCCAAAGCCACTGTCCAAAGCCACTGTATGTCCAAAGCCACTGTATGTCCAAAGCCACTGTATGTCCAAAGCCACTGTATGTCCAAAGCCACTGTATGTCCAAAGCCACTGTATGTCCAAAGCCACTGTATGTCCAAAGCCACTGTATGTCCAAAGCCACTGTCCAAAGCCACTATATGTCCAAAGCCACTGTATGTCCAAAGCCACTGTCCAAAGGCAAAGCCACTCTCCAAAGCCACTGTCCAAAGCCACCCTATGTCCAAAGCCACTGTGCAAAGCCACTCTCCAAAGCCACTGTCCAAAGCCACTCTATGTCCAAAGCCACTGTCGAAAGCCACTGTCCAAAGCCACTCTCCAAAGCCACTCTATGTCCAAAGCTACTGTCCAAAGCCACTCTCCAAAGCCACTCTCCAAAGCCACTCTATGTCCAAAGCCACTGTCCAAACCCACTGTCCAAAGCCACTCTCCAAAGTCACTCTCCAAAGCCAATCAAAATCCAAAGCCACTGTACAAAGCCACTGTCTAAAGCCACTCTCCAAAGCCACTCTATGTCCAAAGCCACCGTCCAAAGCCACTCTTCAAAGCCACCCTCCAAAGCCACTCTATGTCCAAAGCCACTGTCCAAAGCCACTCTCTAAAGCCACTGTCCAAAGCCACTCTATGTCCATAGCCACTGTCCAAAGCCACTCTCCAAAGCCACTCTCCAAAGCCACTCTATGTCCAAAGCCACTGTCCAAAGCCACTGTCCAAAGCCATTCTCCAAAGCCACTCTCCAAAGCCACTCTATGTCCAAAGCCACTGTCCAAAGCCACTCTATGTCCAAAGCCACTGTCCAAAGCCACTGTCCAAAGCCACGGTCCAAAGCCACTCTATGTCCAAAGCCACTGTCCAAAGCCACTGTCCAAAGCCACTGTCCAAAGCCACTCTATGTCCAAAGCCACTGTCCAAAGCCACTCTCCAAAGCCACTGTCCAAAGCCACTCTATCTACAAAGGCACTGTCCAAAGCCACTGTCCAATGCCACTCTATGTCCAAAGCCACTGTCCAAAGCCACTCTCCAAAGCCACTGTCCAAAGCCACTCTATGTCCAGAGCCACTGTCCAAAGCCACTCTCCAAAGTACTGACCAAAGCCACTCTATGTCCAAAGCCACTGAACAAAGCCACTGTCCAAAGCCACTGACCAAAGCCACTCTATGTCCAATGCCATTGTCCAAAGCCACTGTCCAAAGCCACTGTCCAAAGCCACTCTATGTCCTAAGCCATTGTCTAAAGCCACTCTCCAAAGCCACTCTCCAAAGCCACTCTATGTCCAAAAGCACTGTCCAAAGCCACTGTCCAAAGCCACTCTCCAAAGCCACTCTATGTCCAAAGCCACTGTCCAAAGCTACTCTCCAAAGCCACTCTCCAAAGCCACTGTATGTCCAAAGCCACTGTCCAAAGACACTGTCCAAAGCCACTCTCCAAAGCCACTCTATGTCGAAAGCCACTGTCCAAAGTCACTGTCCAAAGCCACTCTCCAAAGCCACTCTATGTCCAAAGCCACTGTCCAAAGCCACTGTCCAAAGCCACTCTCCAAAGCTACTCTATCTCCAAAGCCACTGTCCAAAGTCACTCTCCAAAGCCACTCTCCAAAGCCACTCTATGTCCAAAGCCACTGTCTATAGCCACTGTCCAAAGCCACTGTCCAAAGCCACTCTATGTCCAAAGCCAATGTACAAAGCCACTGTCCAAAGCCACTGTCCAAAGCAATACTATGTCCAAAGCCACTGTCCAAAGGCACATTCCAAAGACACTCTATTTCCAAAGCCACTGTCCAAAGCCACTGTCCAAAGCCACTGTCCAAAGCCACTCTATGTCCAAAGCCACTGTCCAAAGCCACTCTATTTCCAAAACCACTGTCCAAAGCCACTCTCCAAAGCCACTGTCCTAAACCACTCTATGTCCAAAGCCACTGTCCAAAGCCACTCTCCAAAGCCACTGTCCAAAGCCACTGTATGTCCAAAGCCACTGTATGTCCAAAGCCACTGTCCAAAGCGACTGTATGTCCAAAGCCACTGTCCAAAGCCACTGTATGTCCAATGCCACTGTATGTCCAAAGCCACTATCCAAAGCCACTGTATGTCCAAAGCCACTGTCCAAAGCTACTGTATGTCCAAAGCCACTGTATGTCCAAAGCCACTGTCCAAAGCCACTGTATGTCCAAAGCCACTGTATGTCCAAAGCCACTGTCCAAAGCCACTGTATGTCCAAAGCAACTGTATGTCCAAAGCCACTGTCCAAAGCCACTGTATGTCCAAAGCCACTGTATGTCCAAAGCCACTGTCCAAAGCCACTGTATGTCCAAAGCCACTGTACAAAGCCACTGTCCAAATCCACTGTCCAAAGCCACTCTATGTCCAAATCCACTGTACAAAGCCACTGTCCAAAGCCACTGTCCAAAGCAATACTATGTCCAAAGCCACTGTCCAAAGCCACTGTCCAAAGCCACGGTCCAAAGCCACTCTATGTCCAAAGCCACTGTCCAAAGCCACTCTCCAATGCCACTGACTAAAGCCACTCTATCTACAAAGCCACTGTCCAAAGCGACTGTCTAAAGTCACTGTCCAAAGCCACTCTATGTCCAAAGCAACTGTCCAAAGCAACTGTCCAAAGCCACTGTCCAAAGCCACTGTATGTCCAAAGCTACTGTATATCCAAAGCCACTGTCCAAAGCCACTGTATATCCAAAGCCACTGTCTAAAGCCACTGTATGTCCAATGCCAGTGTATGTCCCAAGCCACTATCCAAAGCCACTTTATGTCCAAAGCCACTGTATGTCCATAGCCACTGTCCAAAGCCACTGTATGTCCATAGCCACTGTATGTCCAAAGCCACTGTCTAAAGCCACTGTATGTCCAAAGCCACTGTCCAAAGCCACTGTATGTCCAAAGCCACTGTATACCAAACACTGTACATAGCCACTGTATTTCCAAAGCCACTGTATGTCCAAAGCCACTGTCCAATGCCACTGTATGTCCAAAGCCACTGTATGTCCAAAGCCACTGTATGTCCAAAGCCACTGTATGTCCAAAGCCACTGTCCAAAGCCACTGTATGTCCAAAGCCACTGTATGTCCAAAGCCACTGTCCAAAGCCACTGTATGTCCAAAGCCACGGTATGTCCAAAGCCACTGTCCAAAGCCACCGTATGTCCAAAGCCACTGTATGTCCAAAGCCACAGTCCAAAGCCACTGTATGTCCAAAGCCACTGTATGTCCAAAGCCACTGTCCAAAGCCACTGTATGTCCAAAGCCACTGTATGTCCAAAGCCACTGTCGAAAGCCACTGTCCAAAGCCACTCTCCAAAGCCACTCTATGTCCAAAGCCACTGTCCAAAGCCACTCTCCAAAGCCACTCTCCAAAGCCACTCTATGTCCAAAGCCACTGTCCAAACCCACTGTCCAAAGCCACTCTCCAAAGCCACTCTATGTCCAAAGCCACTGTCCAAAGCCACTCTCCAAAGCCACTTTCCTTAACCAATCTATGTCCAAAGCCACTGTCCAAAGCCACTCTCCAAAGCCACTGTCCAAAGCCACTCTATATCCAAAGCCACTGTCCAAAGCCACTCTCCAAAGCCACTGTCCAAAGCCACTGTATGTCCAAAGCCACTGTATGTCCAAAGCCACTGTATGTCCAAAGCCACTGTCCAAAGCCACTGTATGTCCAAAGCCACTGTATATCCAAAGCCACTGTCCAAAGCCACTGTATATCCAAAGCCACTGTCCAAAGCCACTGTATGTCCAATGCCACTGTATGTCCAAAGCCACTATCCAAAGCCACTCTATGTCCAAAGCCACTGTATGTCCATAGCCACTGTCCAAAGCCACTGTATGTCCAAAGCCACTGTATATCCAAAGCCACTGTCTATAGCCACTGTATGTCCAAAGCCACTGTCCAAAGCCACTGTATGTCCAAAGCCACTGTATGTCCAAATACTGTACATAGCCACTGTATGTCCAAAGCCACTGTATGTCCAAAGCCACTGTATGTCCAAAGCCACTGTCCAAAGCCACTGTATGTCCAAAGCCACTGTATGTCCAAAGCCACTGTATGTCCAAAGCCACTGTATGTCCAAAGCCACTGTCCAAAGCCACTGTATGTCCAAAGCCACTGTATGTCCAAAGCCACTGTCCAAAGCCACTGTATGTCCAAAGCCACGGTATGTCCAAAGCCACTGTCCAAAGCCACCGTATGTCCAAAGCCACTGTATGTCCAAAGCCACAGTCCAAAGCCACTGTATGTCCAAAGCCACTGTATGTCCAAAGCCACTGTCCAAAGCCACTGTATGTCCAAAGCCACTGTCTAAAGCCACTGTATGTCCAAAGCCACTGTATGTCCAAAGCCACTGTCCAAAGCCACTGTATGTCCAAAGCCACTGTATGTCCAAAGCCACTGTATGTCCAAAGCCACTGTCCAAAGCCACTGTATGTCCAAAGCCACTGTATGTCCAAAGCCACTGTATGTCCAAAGCCACTGTATGTCCAAAGCCACTGTCCAAAGCCACTATATGTCCAAAGCCACTGTATGTCCAAAGCCACTGTCCAAAGGCAAAGCCACTCTCCAAAGCCACTGTCCAAAGCCACTCTATGTCCAAAGCCACTGTGCAAAGCCACTCTCCAAAGACACTGTCCAAAGCAACTCTATGTCCAAAGCCACTGTCGAAAGCCACTGTCCAAAGCCACTCTCCAAAGCCACTCTATGTCCAAAGCTACTGTCCAAAGCCACTCTCCAAAGCCACTCTCCAAAGCCACTCTATGTCCAAAGCCACTGTCCAAACCCACTGTCTAAAGCCACTCCCCAAAGCCACTCTATGTCCAAAGCCATTGTACAAAGCCACTCTCCAAAGCCACTCTCCAAAGGCAATCAATATCCAAAGCCACTGTACAAAGCCACTGTCTAAAGCGACTCTCCAAAGCCACTCTATGTCCAAAGCCACTGTCCAAAGCCACTCTCCAAAGCCACTCTCCAAAGCCACTCTATGTCCAAAGCCACTGTCCAAAGCCACTCTCCAAAGCCACCATCCAAAGCCACTCTATGTCCAAAGCCACTGTCCAAAGCCACTCTCCAAAGCCACTCTCCAAAGCCACTCTATGTCCAAAGCCACTGTCCAAAGCCACTGTCCAAAGCCATTCTCCAAAGCCACTCTCCACAGCCACTCTATGTCCAAAGCCACTGTCCAAAGCCACTCTATGTCCAAAGCCACTGTCCAAAGCCACTGTCCAAAGCCACGGTCCAAAGCCACTCTATGTCCAAAGCCACTGTCCAACGCCACTGTCCAAAGCCACTGTCCAAAGCCACTCTATGTCCAAAGCCACTGTCCAAAGCCACTCTCCA
Source organism: Cladorhizidae sp. MBARI D1340-BT2 (assembly GCA_028752905.1). Lineage (NCBI taxonomy): Eukaryota > Metazoa > Porifera > Demospongiae > Poecilosclerida > Cladorhizidae > Cladorhizidae sp. MBARI D1340-BT2. The sequence goes on along the minus strand of JAQNBH010000017.1, from coordinate 26,381,848 downwards.
ATGCCACTGTCCAAAGCCACTCTATCTACAAAGCCACTGTCCAAAGCAACTGTCCAATGCCACTCTATGTCCAAAGCCACTGTCCAAAGCCACTCTCCAAAGCCTCTCTCCAAAGCCACTCTATGTCCAGAGCCACTGTCCAAAGCCACTCTCCAAAGCCACTGACCAAAGCCACTCTATGTCCAAAGCCACTGAACAAAGCCACTGTCCAAAACCACTGACCAAAGCCACTCTATCTCCAATGCCATTGTCCAAAGCCATTGTCCAAAGCCACTGTCCAAAGCCACTCTATGTCCAAAGCCATTGTCTAAAGCCACTCTCCAAAGCCACTCTCCAAAGCCACTCTATGTCCAAAAGCACTGTCCAAAGCCACTGTCCAAAGCCACTCTCCAAAGCCACTCTATGTCCAAAGCCACTGTCCAAAGCCACTCTCCAAAGCCACTCTCCAAAGCCAGTGTATGTCCAAAGCCACTGTCCAAAGCCACTGTCCAAAGCCACTCTCCAAAGCCACTCTATGTCGAAAGCCACTGTCCAAAGTCACTGTCCAAAGCCACTCTCCAAAGCCACTCTATGTCCAAAGCCACTGTCCAAAGCCACTGTCCAAAGCCACTCTCCAAAGCCACTCTATCTCCAAAGCCACTGTCCAAAGTCACTCTCCAAAGCCACTCTCCAAAGCCACTCTATGTCCAAAGCCACTGTCTATAGCCACTGTCCAAAGCCACTGTCCAAAGCTACTCTATGTCCAAAGCCACTGTACAAAGCCACTGTCCAAAGCCACTGTCCAAAGCAATACTATGTCCAAAGCCACTGTCCAAAGGCACTTTCCAAAGACACTCTATGTCCAAAGCCACTGTCCAAAGCCACTGTCCATAGCCACTGTCCAAAGCCACTCTATGTCCAAAGCCACTGTCCAAAGCCACTCTATTTCCAAAACCACTGTCCAAAGCCACTCTCCAAAGCCACTGTCCTAAACCACTCTATGTCCAAAGCCACTGTCCAAAGCCACTCTCCAAAGCCACTGTCCAAAGCCACTGTATGTCCAAAGCCACTGTATGTCCAAAGCCACTGTCCAAAGCCACCGTATGTCCAAAGCCACTGTATGTCCAAAGCCACAGTCCAAAGCCACTGTATGTCCAAAGCCACTGTATGTCCAAAGCCACTGTCCAAAGCCACTGTATGTCCAAAGCCACTGTCTAAAGCCACTGGATGTCCAAAGCCACTGTATGTCCAAAGCCACTGTCCAAAGCCACTGTATGTCCAAAGCCACTGTATGTCCAAAGCCACTGTATGTCCAAAGCCACTGTCCAAAGCCACTGTATGTCCAAAGCCACTGTATGTCCAAAGCCACTGTATGTCCAAAGCCACTGTATGTCCAAAGCCACTGTCCAAAGCCACTATATGTCCAAAGCCACTGTATGTCCAAAGCCACTGTCCAAAGGCAAAGCCACTCTCCAAAGCCACTGTCCAAAGCCACTCTATGTCCAAAGCCACTGTGCAAAGCCACTCTCCAAAGCCACTGTCCAAAGCAACTCTATGACCAAAGCCACTGTCGAAAGCCACTGTCCAAAGCCACTCTCCAAAGCCACTCTATGTCCAAAGCTACTGTCCAAAGCCACTCTCCAAAGCCACTCTCCAAAGCCACTCTATGTCCAAAGCCACTGTCCAAACCCACTGTCTAAAGCCACTCCCCAAAGCCACTCTATGTCCAAAGCCATTGTACAAAGCCACTCTCCAAAGCCACTCTCCAAAGGCAATCAATATCCAAAGCCACTGTACAAAGCCACTGTCTAAAGCGACTCTCCAAAGCCACTCTATGTCCAAAGCCACTGTCCAAAGCCACTCTCCAAAGCCACTCTCCAAAGCCACTCTATGTCCAAAGCCACTGTCCAAAGCCACTCTCCAAAGCCACCATCCAAAGCCACTCTATGTCCAAAGCCACTGTCCAAAGCCACTCTCCAAAGCCACTCTCCAAAGCCACTCTATGTCCAAAGCCACTGTCCAAAGCCACTGTCCAAAGCCATTCTCCAAAGCCACTCTCCAAAGCCACTCTATGTCCAAAGCCACTGTCCAAAGCCACTCTATGTCCAAAGCCACTGTCCAAAGCCACTGTCCAAAGCCACGGTCCAAAGCCACTCTATGTCCAAAGCCACTGTCCAACGCCACTGTCCAAAGCCACTGTCCAAAGCCACTCTATGTCCAAAGCCACTGTCCAAAGCCACTCTCCAATGCCACTGTCCAAAGCCACTCTATCTACAAAGCCACTGTCCAAAGCAACTGTCCAATGCCACTCTATGTCCAAAGCCACTGTCCAAAGCCACTCTCCAAAGCCACTCTCCAAAGCCACTCTATGTCCAGAGCCACTGTCCAAAGCCACTCTCCAAAGCCACTGACCAAAGCCACTCTATGTCCAAAGCCACTGAACAAAGCCACTGTCCAAAACCACTGACCAAAGCCACTCTATCTCCAATGCCATTGTCCAAAGCCATTGTCCAAAGCCACTGTCCAAAGCCACTCTATGTCCAAAGCCATTGTCTAAAGCCACTCTCCAAAGCCACTCTCCAAAGCCACTCTATGTCCAAAAGCACTGTCCAAAGCCACTGTCCAAAGCCACTCTCCAAAGCCACTCTATGTCCAAAGCCACTGTCCAAAGCCACTCTCCAAAGCCACTCTCCAAAGCCAGTGTATGTCCAAAGCCACTGTCCAAAGCCACTATCCAAAGCCACTCTCCAAAGCCACTCTATGTCGAAAGCCACTGTCCAAAGTCACTGTCCAAAGCCACTCTCCAAAGCCACTCTATGTCCAAAGCCACTGTCCAAAGCCACTGTCCAAAGCCACTCTCCAAAGCCACTCTATCTCCAAAGCCACTGTCCAAAGTCACTCTCCAAAGCCACTCTCCAAAGCCACTCTATGTCCAAAGCCACTGTCTATAGCCACTGTCCAAAGCCACTGTCCAAAGCTACTCTATGTCCAAAGCCACTGTACAAAGCCACTGTCCAAAGCCACTGTCCAAAGCAATACTATGTCCAAAGCCACTGTCCAAAGGCACTTTCCAAAGACACTCTATGTCCAAAGCCACTGTCCAAAGCCACTGTCCATAGCCACTGTCCAAAGCCACTCTATGTCCAAAGCCACTGTCCAAAGCCACTCTATTTCCAAAACCACTGTCCAAAGCCACTCTCCAAAGCCACTGTCCTAAACCACTCTATGTCCAAAGCCACTGTCCAAAGCCACTCTCCAAAGCCACTGTCCAAAGCCACTGTATGTCCAAAGCCACTGTATGTCCAAAGCCACTGTCCAAAGCGACTGTATGTCCAAAGCCACTGTCCAAAGCCACTGTATGTCCAATGCCACTGTATGTCCAAAGCCACTATCCAAAGCCACTGTATGTCCAAAGCCACTGTCCAAAGCTACTGTATGTCCAAAGCCACTGTATGTCCAAAGCCACTGTCCAAAGCCACAGTATGTCCAAATCCACTGTATGTCCAAAGCCACTGTCCAAAGCCACTGTATGTCCAAAGCAACTGTATGTTCAAAGCCACTGTCCAAAGCCACTGTATGTCCAAAGCCACTGTATGTCCAAAGCCACTGTCCAAAGCCACTGTTTGTCCAAAGCCACTGTACAAAGCCACTGTCCAAATCTACTGTCCAAAGCCACTCTATGTCCAAATCCACTGTACAAAGCCACTGTCCAAAGCCACTGTCCAAAGCAATACTATGTCCAAAGCCACTGTCCAAAGCCACTGTCCAAAGCCACTCTATGTCCAAAGCCACTGTCCAAAGCCACTCTCCAATGCCACTGTCTAAAGCCACTCTATCTACAAAGCCACTGTCCAAAGCGACTGTCTAAATTCACTGTCCAAAGCCACTCTATGTCCAAAGCAACTGTCAAAAGCCACTGTCCAAAGCCACTGTATGTCCAAAGCTACTGTATAGCCAAAGCCAGTGTCCAAAGCCACTGTATATCCAAAGCCACTGTCTAAAGCCACTGTATGTCCAATGCCAGTGTATGTCCAAAGCCACTATCCAAAGCCACTTTATGTCCAAAGCCACTGTATGTCCATAGCCACTGTCCAAAGCCACTGTATGTCCAAAGCCACTGTATGTCCAAAGCCACTGTCTAAAGCCACTGTATGTCCAAAGCCACTGTCCAAAGCCACTGTATGTCCAAAGCCACTGTATACCAAACACTGTACATAGCCACTGTATGTCCAAAGCCACTGTATGTCCAAAGCCACTGTCCAAAGCCACTGTATGTCCAAAGCCACTGTATGTCCAAAGCCACTGTATGTCCAAAGCCACTGTATGTCCAAAGCCACTGTATGTCCAAAGCCACTGTATGTCCAAAGCCACTGTCCAAAGCCACTGTATGTCCAAAGCCACTGTATGTCCAAAGCCACTGTCCAAAGCCACTGTATGTCCAAAGCCACGGTATGTCCAAAGCCACTGTCCAAAGCCACCGTATGTCCAAAGCCACTGTATGTCCAAAGCCACAGTCCAAAGCCACTGTATGTCCAAAGCCACTGTATGTCCAAAGCCACTGTCCAAAGCCCCTGTATGTCCAAAGCCACTGTATGTCTAAAGCCACTGTCGAAAGCCACTGACCAAAGCCACTCTCCAAAGCCACTCTATGTCAAAAGCCACTGTCCAAAGCCACTCTCCAAAGCCACTCTCCAAAGCCACTCTATGTCCAAAGCCACTGTCCAAACCCACTGTCCAAAGCCACTCTCCAAAGCCACTCTATGTCCAAAGCCACTGTCCAAAGCCACTCTCCAAAGCCACTCTCCAACACCACTCAATATCCAAAGCCACTGTACAAAGCCACTGTCCAAAGCCACTCTCCAAAGCCACTCTATGTCCAAAGCCACTGTCCAAAGCCACTCTCCAAAGCCACTCTCCAAAGCCACGCTATGTCCAAAGCCACTGTCCAAAGCCACTCTCCAAAGCCACTGTCCAAAGCCACTCTATGTCCAAAGCCACTGTCCAAAGCCACTGTCCAAAGCCATTCTCCAAAGCCACTCTCCAAAGCCACTCTATGTCCAAAGCCACTGTCCAAAGCCACTCTATGTCCAAAGCCACTGTCCAAAGCCACTGTCCAAAGCCACGGTCCAAACCACTCTATGTCCAAAGCCACTGTCCAAAGCCACTGTCCAAAGCCACTGTCCAAAGCCACTCTATGTCCAAAGCCACTGTCCAAAGCCACTCTCCAATGCCACTGTCCAAATCCACTCTATCTACAATGCCACTGTCCAAAGCCACTGTCTAAAGTCACTGTCCAAAGCCACTCTATGTCCAAAGCAACTGTCCAAAGCCACTGTCCAAAGCCACTGTCCAAAGCCACTCTATGTCCAAAGCCACTGACCAAAGCCACTCTCCAAAGCTACTGTCCAAAGCCACTCTATGTCCAGAGCCACTGTCCAAAGCCACTCTCCAAAGCCACTGACCAAAGCCACTCTATGTCCAAAGCCACTGAACAAAGCCACTGTCCAAAGCCACTAACCAAAGCCACTCTATGTCCAATGCCATTGTCCAAAGCCACTATCCAAAGCCACTGTCCAAAGCCACTCTATGTCCAAAGCCATTGTCTAAAGCCACTCTCCAAAGCCACTCTCCAAAGCCACTCTATGTCCAAAAGCACTGTCCAAAGCCACTTTCCAAAGCCACTGTCCAAAGCCACTCTATGTCCAAAGCCACTGTCCAAAGCCACTCTCCAAAGCCATTCTCCAAAGCCACTGTATGTCCAAAGCCACTGTCCAAAGCCACTGTCCAAAGCCACTCTCCAAAGCCACTCTATGTCCAAAGCCACTGTCCAAAGTCACTGTCCAAAGCCACTCTCCAAAGCCACTCTATGTCCAAAGCCACTGTCCAAAGCCACTCTCCAAAGCCACTCTCCAAAGCCACTCTATGTCCAAAGCCACTGTCCAAAGCCACTGTCGAAAGCCACTCTCCAAAGCCACTCTATCTCCAAAGCCACTGTCCAAAGTCACTCTCCAAAGCCACTCTCCAAAGCCACTCTATGTCCAAAGCCACTGTCTATAGCCACTGTCCAAAGCCACTGTCCAAAGTCACTGTCCAAAGCAATACTATGTCCAAAGCCACTGTCCAAAGGCACTGTCCAAAGACACTCTATGTCCAAAGCCACTGTCCAAAGCCACTGTCCAAAGCCACTGTCCAAAGCCACTCTATGTCCAAAGCCACTGTCCAAAGCCACTCTATTTCCAAAGCCATTGTCCAAAGCCACTCTCCAAAGCCACTCTCCTAAACCACTCTATGTCCAAAGCCACTGTCCAAAGCCACTCTCCAAAGCCACTGTCCAAAGCCACTCTATGTCCAAAGCCACTGTCCAAAGCCACTCCCCAAAGCCACTGTCCAAAGCCACTGTATGTCCAAAGCAACTGTATGTCCAAAGCCACTGTCCAAAGCGACTGTATGTCCAAAGCCACTGTCCAAAGCCACTGTATGTCCAATGCCACTGTATGTCCAAAGCCACTATCCAAAGCCACTGTATGTCCAAAGCCACTGTCCAAAGCCACTGTATGTCCAAAGCCACTGTATGTCCAAAGCCACTGTCCATAGCCACTGTATGTCCAAAGCCACTGTATGTCCAAAGCCACTGTCCAAAGACAATGTATGTCCAAAGCCATTGTATGTCCAAAGCCACTGTCCAAAGCCACTGTATGTCCAAAGCCACTGTATGTCCAAACCCGCTGTCCAAAGCCACTGTATGTCCAAAGCCACTGTACAAAGCCACTGTCCAAATCCACTGTCCAAAGCCACTCTATGTCCAAATCCACTGTACAAAGCCACTGTCCAAAGCCACTGTCCAAAGCAATACTATGTCCAAAGCCACTGTCCAAAGCCACTCTATGTCCAAAGCCACTGTCCGAAGCCACTGTCCAAAGCCACTGTTCAAAGCCACTCTATGTCCAAAGCCACTGTCCAAAGCCACTCTCCAAAGCCACTGTCCAAAGCCAATGTCCAAAGCCACTCTATGTCCAAAGCCACTCTATGTCCAAAGCCACTGTATGTCCAAAGCCACTGTTCAAAGCCACTGTATGTCCAAAGCCACTGTATGTCCAAAGCCACTGTCCAAAGCCACCGTATGTCCAAAGCCACGGTATGTCCAAAGCCACTGTCCAAAGCCACCGTATGTCCAAAGCCACTGTATGTCCAAAGCCACTGTCCAAAGCCACCGTATGTCCAAAGCCACTGTATGTCCATTGCCACTGTCCAAAGCCACTGTATGTCCAAAGCCACTGTATGTCCAAAGCCACTGTCCAAAGCCACTGTATGTCCAAAGCCACTGTATGTCCAAAGCCACTGTCCAAAGCCACGGTATGTCCAAAGCCACTGTATGTCCAAAGCCACTGTCCAAAGCAACCGTATGTCCAAAGCCACTGTATGTCCAAAGCCACTGTCCAAAGCCACCGTATGTCTAAAGCCACTGTATGTCCAAAGCCACTCTCCAAAGCCACTCTCCAAAGCCACTCTATGTCCAAAGCCACTGTCCAAAGCCACTCTCCAAAGCCACTGTCCGAAGCCACTCTATGTCCAAAGCCACTGTCCAAAGCCACTCTCCAAAGCCACTGTCCAAAGCCACTATATGTCCAAAGCCACTGTCCAAAGCCACTCTCCAAAGCCACTCTCCAAAGCCACTCTATGTCCAAAGCCACTGTATGTCCAAAGCCACTGTCCAAAGCCACTGTATGGCCAAAGCCACTGTATGTCCAAAGCCACTGTCCAAAGCCACTGTATGTCCGAAGCTACTGTATGTCCAAAGCCACTATCCAAAGCCACTGTATGTCCAAAGCCACTGTATGTCCATAGCCACTGTATGTCCAAAGCCACTGTCCAAAGCCACTGTATGTCCAAAGCCACTGTCCAAAGCCACTGTCCAAAGTCACTGTCCAAAGCCTTTCTATGTCCAAAGCCACTGTCCAAAGCCACAGTCCAAAGCCACTTTCCAAAGCCACTGTCCAAAGCCACTCTATGTCCAAAGCCACTGTCCAAAGCCACTCTATGTCCAAAGCCACTATCCAAAGCCACTCTCCAAAGCCACTCTCCAAAGCCACTCTATGTCCAAAGCCACTGTCCAAAGCCACTCTCCAAACCACTATCCAAATCCACTCTATGTCCAAAGTCACTGTCCAAAGCCAATCTCCAAAGCCACTCTCCAAAGCCACTCTATGTCCAAAGCCAGTCCAAAGCCACTCTCCAAAGCCACTCTATGTCCAAAGCAAGTCCAAAGCCACTCTCCAAAGCCATTCTCCAAAGCCACTCTATGTCCAAAGACACTGTCCAAAGCCATTCTCCAAAGCCACTCTCCAAAGCCACTCTATGTCCAAAGCCACTGTCCAAAGCCACTCTATGTCCAAAGCCACTGTCCAAAGCCACTGTCCAAAGCCACGGTCCAAATCCACTCTATGTCCAAAGCCACTGTCCAAAGCCACTGTCCAAAGCCACTGTCCTAAGCCACTCTATGTCCAAAGCCACTGTCCAAAGCCACTCTCCAATGCCACTGTCCAAAGCCACTCTATCTACAAAGCAACTGTCCAAAGCCACTGTCCAAAGCCACTGTCCAAAGCCACTCTATGTCCAAAGCCACTGTCCAAAGCCACTCTACAAAGCCACTGTCCAAAGCCACTCTATGTCCAGAGCCACTGTCCAAAGCCACTCTCCAAAGCCACTGACCAAAGCCACTCTATGTCCAAAGCCACTGAACAAAGCCACTGTCCAAAGCCACTGACCAAAGCCACTCTATGTCCAATGCCATTGTCCAAAGCCACTGTCCAAAGCCACTGTCCAAAGCCACTCTATGTCCAAAGCCATTGTCTAAAGACACTCTCCAAAGCCACTCTCCAAAGCCACTCTATGTCCAAAAGTACTGTTCAAAGCCACTGTCCAAAGCCACTCTCCAAAGCCACTCTATGTCCAAAGCCACTGTCCAAAGCCACTGTCCAAAGCCACTCTCCAAAGCCACTCTCCAAAGCCACTGTATGTCCAAAGCCACTGTCCAAAGCCACTGTCCAAAGCCACTCTCCAAAGCCACTCTATGGCCAAAAACACTGTCCAAAGTCACTGTCCTAAGCCACTCTCCAAAGCCACTCTATGTCCAAAGCCACTGTCCAAAGCCACTCTCCAAAGCCACTCTCCAAAGCCACTCTCCAAAGCCACTCTATGTCCAAAGCCACTGTCCATAGCCACTTTCCAAAGCCACTCTCCAAAGCCACTCTATCTCCAAAGCCACTGTCCAAAGCCACTCTCCAAAGCCACTCTCCAAAGCCACTCAGTGTCCAAAGCCACTGTCCATAGCCACTGTCCAAAGTCACTGTCCAAATCCACTCCATGTCCAAAGCCACTGTACAAAGCCACCGTCCAAAGCCACTGTCCAAAGCAATACTATGTCCAAAGCCACTGTCCAAAGGCACTGTCCAAAGACACTTTCCAAAGCCACTCTATGTCCAAAGCCACTTTCCAAATCCACTCTATGTCCAAAGCCACTATCCAAAGTCACTGTCCAAAGCCACTGTCCTAAACCACTCTATTTCCAAAGCCACTGTCCAAAGCCACTATCCAAAACCACCTTCCAAAGCCACTCTATGTCCAAAGCCACTGTCCAAAGCCACTCTCCAAAGCCACTGTCCAAAGCCACTGTATGTCCAAAGCCACTGTATGTCCAAAGCCACTATCCAAAGCGACTGTATGTCCAAAGCCACTGTCCAAAGCCACTGTATGTCCAAAGCCACTGTATGTCCAAAGCCACTATCCAAAGCCACTGTATGTCCAAAGCCACTGTATATCCAAAGGCACTGTCCAAAGCCACTGTATGTCCAAAGCCACTTGATGTCCAAAGCCACTGTCTATAACCACTGTATGTCCAAAACCACTGTCCAAAGCCACTGTATGTCCAAAGCCACTGTATGTCCAAAGCCACTGTCCAAAGCCACTGTATGTCCAAAGCCACTGTATGTCCAAAGCCACTGTCCAAAGCCACTGTATGTCCAAAGCCACTGTATGTTCAAAGCCACTGTCCAAAGCCACTGTATGTCCAAAGCCACTGTATGTCCAAAGCCACTGTCCAAAGCCACTGTATGTCCAAAGCCACTGTACAAACCACTGTCCAAATCCACTGTCCAAAGCCACTCTATGTCCAAATCCACTGTACAAAGCCACTGTCCAAAGCCACTGTCCAAAGCAATACTATGTCCAAAGCCACTGTCCAAAGCTACTGTCCAAAGCCACTGTCCAAAGCCACTCTATGTCCAAAGCCACTGTCCGAAGCCACTGTCCAAAGCCACTGTCCAAAGCCACTCTATGTCCAAAGCCACTGTCCAAAGCCACTCTCCACAGCCACTGTCCAAAGCCACTGTATGTCCAAAGCCCCTATATGTCCAAAGCCACTGTCCAAAGCCACTGTATGTCCAAAGCCACTGTATGTCCAAAGCCACTATCCAAAGCCACTGTATGTCCAAAGCCACTGTATATCCAAAGCCACTGTCCAAAGCCACTGTATGTCCAAAGCCACTGTATGTCCAAAGCCACTGTCTAAAGCCACTGTATGTCCAAAGCCACTGTCCAAAGCCACTGTATGTCCAAAGCCACTGTATGTCCAAAGCCACTGTCCATAGCCACTGTATGTCCAAAGCCACTCTATGTCCAAAGCCACTGTCCAAAGCCACTATATGTCCAAAGCCACTGTATGTCCAAAGCCACTGTCCAAAGCCACTCTATGTCCAAAGCCACTCTATGTCCAAAGCCACTGTATGTCCAAAGTCACTGTTCAAAGCCACTGTATGTCCAAAGCCACTGTATGTCCAAAGCTACTGTCCAAAGCCACCGTATCTCCAAAGCCACGGTATGTCCAAAGCCACTGTTAAAAGCCACCGTATGTCCAAAGCCACTGTATGTCCAAAGCCACTGTCCAAAGCCACCGTATGTCGAAAGCCACTGTATGTCCAAAGCCACTATCCAAAGCCACTGTATGTCCAAAGCCACTGTATGTCCAAAGCCACTGTCCAAAGCCACTGTCCAAAGCCACTGTATGTCCAAAGCCACTGTATGTCCAAAACCACTGTCCAAAGCCACTGTATGTCCAAAGCCACTGTATGTCCAAAGCCACTGTCCAAAGCCACTGTATGTCCAAAGCCACTGTATGTCCAAAGCCACTGTCCAAAGCAACCGTATGTCCAAAGCGACTGTATGTCCAAAGCCACTGTCCAAAGCCACTGTATGTCCAAAGCCACTGTATGTCCAAAGCCACTATCCAAAGCCACTGTATGTCCAAAGCCACTGTATATCCAAAGGCACTGTCCAAAGCCACTGTATGTCCAAAGCCACTTGATGTCCAAAGCCACTGTCTAAAGCCACTGTATGTCCAAAACCACTGTCCAAAGCCACTGTATGTCCAAAGCCACTGTATGTCCAAAGCCACTGTCCAAAGCCACTGTATCTCCAAAGCCACTGTATGTCCAAAGTCACTGTCCAAAGCCACTGTATGTCCAAAGCCACTGTATGTTCAAAGCCACTGTATGTCCAAAGCCACTGTATGTCCAAAGCCACTGTATGTCCAAAGCCACTGTCCAAAGCCACTGTATGTCCAAAGCCACTGTACAAACCACTGTCCAAATCCACTGTCCAAAGCCACTGTACAAACCACTGTCCAAATCCACTGTCCAAAGCCACTCTATGTCCAAATCCACTGTACAAAGCCACTGTCCAAAGCCACTGTCCAAAGCAATACTATGTCCAAAGCCACTGTCCAAAGCCACTGTCCAAAGCCACTGTCCAAAGCCACTCTATGTCCAAAGCCACTGTCCGAAGCCACTGTCCAAAGCCACTGTCCAAAGCCACTCTATGTCCAAAGCCACTGTCCAAAGCCACTCTCCAAAGCCACTGTCCAAAGCCACTGTATGTCCAAAGCCCCTGTATGTCCAAAGCAACTGTCCAAATCCACTGTATGTCCAAAGCCACTGTATGTCCAAAGCCACTATCCAAAGCCACTGTATGTCCAAAGCCACTGTATATCCAAAGCCACTGTCCAAAGCCACTGTATGTCCAAAGCCACTGTATGTCCAAAGCCACTGTCTAAAGCCACTGTATGTCCAAAGCCACTGTCCAAAGCCACTGTATGTCCAAAGCCACTGTATATCCAAAGCCACTGTCCATAGCCACTGTATGTCCAAAGCCACTCTATGTCCAAAGCCACTGTCCAAAGCCACTATATGTCCAAAGCCACTGTATGTCCAAAGCCACTGTCCAAAGCCACTCTATGTCCAAAGCCACTCTATGTCCAAAGCCACTGTATGTCCAAAGTCACTGTTCAAAGCCACTGTATGTCCAAAGCCACTGTATGTCCAAAGCCACTGTCCAAAGCCACCGTATCTCCAAAGCCACGGTATGTCCAAAGCCACTGTTAAAAGCCACCGTATGTCCAAAGCCACTGTATGTCCAAAGCCACTGTCCAAAGCCACCGTATGTCGAAAGCCACTGTATGTCCAAAGCCACTATCCAAAGCCACTGTATGTCCAAAGCCACTGTATGTCCAAAGCCACTGTCCAAAGCCACTGTCCAAAGCCACTGTATGTCCAAAGCCACTGTATGTCCAAAACCACTGTCCAAAGCCACTGTATGTCCAAAGCCACTGTATGTCCAAAGCCACTGTCCAAAGCCACTGTATGTCCAAAGCCACTGTATGTCCAAAGCCACTGTCCAAAGCAACCGTATGTCCAAAGCCACTGTATGTCCAAAGCCACTGTCCAAAGCCACCGTATGTCCAAAGCCACTGTATGTCCAAAGCCACTCTCCAAAGCCACTCTCCAAAGCCACTCTATGTCCAAAGCCACTGTCCAAAGCCACTGTCCAAAGCCACTGTCCAAAGCCACTCTATGTCCAAAGCCACTGTCCAAAGCCACTCTCCAATGCCACTGTCCAAAGCCACTCTATCTACAAAGCCACTGTCCAAAGCCACTGTCTAAAGTCACTGTCCAAAGCCACTCTATGTCCAAAGCAACTGTCCAAAGCCACTGTCCAAAGCCACTGTCCAAAGCCACTCTATGTCCAAAGCCACTGTCCAAAGCCACTCTATGTCCAGAGCCACTGTCCAAAGCCACTCACCAAAGCCACTGACCAAAGCCACTCTATGTCCAAAGCCACTGAACAAAGCCACTGTCCAAAGCCACTGACCAAAGCCACTCTATGTCCAATGCCATTGTCCAAAGCCACTGTCCAAAGCCACTGTCCAAAGCCACTCTATGTCCAAAGCAATTGTCTAAACCACTCTCCAAAGCCATTCTCCAAAGCCACTCTATGTCCAAAAGCACTGTCCAAAGCCACTGTCCAAAGCCACTCTCCAAAGCCACTCTATGTCCAAATCCACTGTCCAAAGCCACTCTCCAAAGCCACTCTCCAAAGCCACTGTATGTCCAAAGCCTCTGTCCAAAGCCACTATCCAAAGCCACTGTATGTCCAAAGCCACTGTATATCCAAAGGCACTGTCCAAAGCCACTGTATGTCCAAAGCCACTTGATGTCCAAAGCCACTGTCTAAAGCCACTGTATGTCCAAAACCACTGTCCAAAGCCACTGTATGTCCAAAGCCACTGTATGTCCAAAGCCACTGTCCAAAGCCACTGTATGTCCAAAGCCACTGTATGTCCAAAGCCACTGTCCAAAGCCACTGTATGTCCAAAGCCACTGTATGTCCAAAGCCACTGTCCAAAGCCACTGTATGTCCAAAGCCACTGTATGTCCAAAGCCACTGTCCAAAGCCACTGTATGTCCAAAGCCACTGTACAAACCAATGTCCAAATCCACAGTCCAAAGCCACTCTATGTCCAAATCTACTGTACAAAGCCACTGTCCAAAGCCACTGTCCAAAGCAATACTATGGCCAAAGCCACTGTCCAAAGCCACTATCCAAAGCCACTGTCCAAAGCCACTCTATTTCCAAAGCCACTGTCCGAAGCCACTGTCCAAAGCCACTGTCCAAAGCCACTCTATGTCCAAAGCCACTGTCCAAAGCCACTCTCCAAAGCCACTGTCCAAAGCCACTGTATGTCCAAAGCCCCTGTATGTCCAAAGCCACTGTCCAAAGCCACTGTATGTCCAAAGCCACTGTATATCCAAAGCCACTGTCCAAAGCCACTGTATGTCCAAAGCCACTGTATGTCCAAAGCCACTGTCTAAAGCCACTGTATGTCCAAAGCCACTGTCCAAAGCCACTGTATGTCCAAAGCCACTGTATGTCCAAAGCCACTGTCCATAGCCACTGTATGTCCAAAGCCACTCTATGTCCAAAGCCACTGTCCAAAGCCACTATATGTCCAAAGCCACTGTATGTCCAAAGCCACTGTCCAAAGCCACTCTATGTCCAAAGCCACTCTATGTCCAAAGCCACTGTATGTCCAAAGCCACTGTTCAAAGCCACTGTATGTCCAAAGCCACTGTATGTCCAAAGCCACTGTCCAAAGCCACCGTATGTCCAAATCCACGGTATGTCCAAAGCCACTGTCAAAAGCCACCGTATGTCCAAAGCCACTGTATGTCCAAAGCCACTGTCCAAAGCCACCGTATGTCGAAAGCCACTGTATGTCCAAAGCCACTATCCAAAGCCACTGTATGTCCAAAGCCACTGTATGTCCAAAGCCACTGTCCAAAGCCACTGTATGTCCAAAGCCACTCTATGTCCAAAACCACTGTCCAAAGCCAATGTATGTCCAAAGCCACTGTATGTCCAAAGCCACTGTCCAAAGCCACTGTATGTCCAAAGGCACTGTATGTCCAAAGCCACTGTCCAAAGCAACCGTATGTCCAAAGCCACTGTATGTCCAAAGCCACTGTCCAAACCACCGTATGTCCAAAGCCACTGTATGTCCAAAGCCACTCCCCAAAGCCACTCTCCAAAGCCACTCTATGTCCAAAGCCACTGTCCAAAGCCACTGTCCAAAGCCACTCTATGTCCAGAGCCACTGTCCAAAGCCACTCTCCAAAGCCTCTGACCAAAGCTACTGTATGTCCAAAGCCACTAAACAAAGCCACTGTCCAAAGCCACTGACCAAAGCCACTCTATGTCCAATGCCATTGTCCAAAGCCACTGTCCAAAGCCACTTTCCAAAGCCATTCTATGTCGAAAGCCATTGTCTAAAGCCACTCTCCAAAGCCACTCTCCAAAGCCACTCTATGTCCAAAAGCACTGTCCAAAGCCACTGTCCAAAGCCACTCTCCAAAGCCACTCTATGTCCAAAGCCACTGTCCAAAGCTACTCTCCAAAGCCACTCTCCAAAGCCACTGTATGTCCAAAGCCACTGTCCAAAGCCACTGTCCAAAGTCACTGTCCAAAGCCACTCTCCAAAGCCACTCTATGTCCAAAGCCACTGTCCAAAGCCACTGTCCAAAGCCACTCTCCAAAGCCACTCTATCTCCAAAGCCACTGTCCAAAGTCACTCTCCAAAGCCACTTTCCAAAGCCACTCTATGTCCAAAGCCACTGTCTATAGCCACTGTCCAAAGCCACTGTCCAAAGCCACTCTATGTCCAAAGCCACTGTACAAAGCCACTGTCCAAAGCCACTGTCCAAAGCAATACTATGTCCAAAGCTACTGTCCAAAGGCACTTTCCAAAGACACTCTATGTCCAAAGCCACTGTCCAAAGCCACTGTCCAAAGCCACTGTCCAAAGCCACTCTATGTCCAAAGCCACTGTCCAAAGCCACTCTATTTCCAAAACCACTGTCCAAAGCCACTCTCCAAAGCCACTGTCCTAAACCACTCTATGTCCAAAGCCACTGTCCAAAGCCACTCTCCAAAGCCACTGTCCAAAGCCACTGTATGTCCAAAGCCACTGTATGTCCAAAGCCACTGTCCAAAGCGACTGTATGTCCAAAGCCACTGTCCAAAGCCACTGTATGTCCAATGCCACTGTATGTCCAAAGCCACTATCCAAAGCCACTGTATGTCCAAAGCCACTGTCCAAAGCTACTGTATGTCCAAAGCCACTGTATGTCCAAAGCCATGGTCCAAAGCCACTGTATGTCCAAAGCCACTGTATGTCCAAAGCCACTGTCCAAAGCCACTGTATGTCCAAAGCAACTGTATGTCCAAAGCCACTGTCCAAAGCCACTGTATGTCCAAAGCCACTGTATGTCCAAAGCCACTGTCCAAAGCCACTGTATGTCCAAAGCCACTGTACAAAGCCACTGTCCAAATCCACTGTCCAAAGCCACTCTATGTCCAAATCCACTGTACAAAGCCACTGTCCAAAGCCACTGTCCAAAGCAATACTATGTCCAAAGCCACTGTCCAAAGCCACTTTCCAAAGCCACGGTCCAAAGCCACTCTATGTCCAAAGCCACTGTCCAAAGCCACTCTCCAATGCCACTGTCTAAAGCCACTCTATCTACAAAGCCACTGTCCAAAGCGACTGTCTAAAGTCACTGTCCAAAGCCACTCTATGTCCAAAGCAACTGTCCAAAGCCACTGTCCAAAGCCACTGTATGTCCAAAGCTACGGTATATCCAAAGCCACTGTCCAAAGCCACTGTATATCCAAAGCCACTGTCTAAAGCCACTGTATGTCCAATGCCAGTGTATGTCCAAAGCCACTATCCAAAGCCACTTTATGTCCAAAGCCACTGTATGTCCATAGCCACTGTCCAAAGCCACTGTATGTCCAAAGCCACTGTATGTCCAAAGCCACTGTCTAAAGCCACTGTATGTCCAAAGCCACTGTCCAAAGCCACTGTATGTCCAAAGCCACTGTATACCAAACACTGTACATAGCCACTGTATGTCCAAAGCCACTGTATGTCCAAAGCCACTGTCCAAAGCCACTGTATGTCCAAAGCCACTGTATGTCCAAAGCCACTGTATGTCCAAAGCCACTGTATGTCCAAAGCCACTGTCCAAAGCCACTGTATGTCCAAAGCCACTGTATGTCCAAAGCCACTGTCCAAAGCCACTCTATGTCCAAAGCCACGGTATGTCCAAAGCCACTGTCCAAAGCCACCGTATGTCCAAAGCCACTGTATGTCCAAAGCCACAGTCCAAAGCCACTGTATGTCCAAAGCCACTGTATGTCCAAAGCCACTGTCCAAAGCCACTGTATGTCCAAAGCCACTGTATGTCCAAAGCCATTGTCGAAAGCCACTGTCCAAAGCCACTCTCCAAAGCCACTCTATGTCCAAAGCCACTGTCCAAAGCCACTCTCCAAAGCCACTCTCCAAAGCCACTCTATGTCCAAAGCCACTGACCAAACCCACTGTCCAAAGCCACTCTCCAAAGCCACTCTATGTCCAAAGCCACTGTCCAAAGCCACTCTCCAAAGCCACTTTCCTTAACCAATCTATGTCCAAAGCCACTGTCCAAAGCCACTCTCCAAAGCCACTGTCCAAAGCCACTCTATATCCAAAGCCACTGTCCAAAGCCACTCTCCAAAGCCACTGTCCAAAGCCACTGTATGTCCAAAGCCACTGTATGTCCAAAGCCACTTTATGTCCAAAGCCACTGTCCAAAGCCACTGTATGTCCAAAGCCACTGTATATCCAAAGCCACTGTCCAAAGCCACTGTATATCCAAAGCCACTGTCCAAAGCCACTGTATGTCCAATGCCACTGTATGTCCAAAGCCACTATCCAAAGCCACTTTATGTCCAAAGCCACTGTATGTCCATAGCCACTGTCCAAAGCCACTGTATGTCCAAAGCCACTGTATATCCAAAGCCACTGTCTAAAGCCACTGTATGTCCAAAGCCACTGTCCAAAGCCACTGTATGTCCAAAGCCACTGTATGTCCAAACACTGTACATAGTAACTGTATGTCCAAAGCCACTGTATGTCCAAAGCCACTGTCCAAAGCCACTGTATGTCCAAAGCCACTGTATGTCCAAAGCCACTGTATGTCCAAAGCCACTGTCCAAAGCCACTGTATGTCCAAAGCCACTGTATGTCCAAAGCCACTGTCCAAAGCCACTGTATGTCCAAAGCCACTGTCCAAAGCCACTGTATGTCCAAAGCCACGGTATGTCCAAAGCCACTGTCCAAAGCCACCGTATGTCCAAAGCCACTGTATGTCCAAAGCCACAGTACAAAGCCACTGTATGTCCAAAGCCACTGTATGTCCAAAGCCACTGTCCAAAGCCACTGTATGTCCAAAGCCACTGTATGTCTAAAGCCACTGTCGAAAGCCACTGTCCAAAGCCACTCTCCAAAGCCACTCTATGTCCAAAGCCACTGTCCAAAGCCACTCTCCAAAGCCACTCTCCAAAGCCACTCTATGTCCAAAGCCACTGTCCAAACCCACTGTCCAAAGCCACTCTCCAAAGCCACTCTATGTCCAAAGCCACTGTCCAAAGCCACTCTCCAAAGCCACTCTCCAAAGCCACTCAATATCCAAAGCCACTGTACAAAGCCACTGTCCAAAGCCACTCTCCAAAGCCACTCTATGTCCAAAGCCACTGTCCAAAGCCACTCTCCAAAGCCACTCTCCAAAGCCACGCTATGTCCAAAGCCACTGTCCAAAGCCACTCTCCAAAGCCACTGTCCAAAACCACTCTATGTCCAAAGCCACTGTCCAAAGCCACTCTCCAAAGCCACCGTCCAAAGCCACTCTATGTCCAAAGCCACTGTCCAAAGCCACTGTCCAAAGCCATTCTCCAAAGCCACTCTCCAAAGCCACTCTATGTCCAAAGCCATTGTCCAAAGCCACTCTATGTCCAAAGCCACTGTCCAAAGCCACTGTCCAAAGCCACGGTCCAAACCACTCTATGTCCAAAGCCACTGTCCAAAGCCACTGTCCAAAGCCACTGTCCAAAGCCACTCTATGTCCAAAGCCATTGTCCAAAGCCACTCTCCAATGCCACTGTCCAAAGCCACTCTATCTACAAAGCCACTGTCCAAAGCCACTGTCTAAAGTCACTGTCCAAAGCCACTCTATGTCCAAAGCAACTGTCCAAAGCCACTGTCCAAAGCCACTGTTCAAAGCCACTCTATGTCCAAAGCCACTGACCAAAGCCACTCTCCAAAGCTACTGTCCAAAGCCACTCTATGTCCAGAGCCACTGTCCAAAGCCACTCTCCAAAGCCACTGACCAAAGCCACTCTATGTCCAAAGCCACTGAACAAAGCCACTGTCCAAAGCCACTAACCAAAGCCACTCTATGTCCTATGCCATTGTCCAAAGCCACTGTCCAAAGCCACTGTCCAAATCCACTCTATGTCCAAAGCCATTGTCTAAAGCCACTCTCCAAAGCCACTCTCCAAAGCCACTCTATGTCCAAAAGCACTGTCCAAAGCCACTGTCAAAAGCCACTCTCCAAAGCCACTCTATGTCCAAAGCCACTGTCCAAAGCCACTCTCCAAAGCCATTCTCCAAAGCCACTGTATGTCCAAAGCCACTGTCCAAAGCCACTGTCCAAAGCCACTGTCCAAAGCCACTCTATGTCCAAAGCCACTGTCCAAAGTCACTGTCCAAAGCCACTCTCCAAAGCCACTCTATGTCCAAAGCCACTGTCCAAAGCCACTCTCCAAAGCCACTCTCCAAAGCCACTCTATGTCCAAAGCCACTGTCCAAAGCCACTGTCCAAAGCCACTCTCCAAAGCCACTCTATCTCCAAAGCCACTGTCCAAAGTCACTCTCCAAAGCCACTCTCCAAAGCCACTCTATGTCCAAAGCCACTGTCTATAGCCACCGTCCAAAGCCACTGTCCAAAGTCACTGTCCAAAGCAATACTATTTCCAAAGCCACTGTCCAAAGGCACTGTCCAAAGACACTCTATGTCCAAAGCCACTGTCCAAAGCCACTGTCCAAAGCCACTGTCCAAAGCCACTCTATGTCCAAAGCCACTGTCCAAAGCCACTCTATTTCCAAAGCCATTGTCCAAAGCCACTCTCCAAAGCCACTCTCCTAAACCACTCTATGTCCAAAGCCACTGTCCAAAGCCACTCTCCAAAGCCACTGTCCAAAGCCACTCTATGTCCAAAGCCACTGTCCAAAGCCACTCTCCAAAGCCACTGTCCAAAGCCACTGTATGTCCAAAGCAACTGTATGTCCAAAGCCACTGTCCAAAGCGACTGTATGTCCAAAGCCACTGTCCAAAGCCACTGTATGTCCAATGCCACTGTATGTCCAAAGCCACTATCCAAAGCCACTGTATGTCCAAAGCCACTGTCCAAAGCCACTGTATGTCCAAAGCCACTGTATGTCCAAAGCCACTGTCCATAGCTACTGTATGTCCAAAGCCACTGTATGTCCAAAGCCACTGTCCAAAGACACTGTATGTCCAAAGCCACTGTATATCCAAGGCCACTGTCCAAAGCCACTGTATGTCCAAAGCCACTGTATGTTCAAACCCACTGTCCAAAGCCACTGTATGTCCAAAGCCACTGTACAAAGCCACTGTCCAAATCCACTGTCCAAAGCCACTCTATGTCCAAATCCACTGTACAAAGCCACTGTCCAAAGCCACTGTCCAAAGCAATACTATGTCCAAAGCCACTGTCCAAAGCCTCTCAAAGCCTCTCTATGTCCAAAGCCACTTTCCGAAGCCACTGTCCAAAGCCAGTGTTCAAAGCCACTCTATGTCCAAAGCCACTGTCCAAAGCCACTCTCCAAAGCCACTGTCCAAAGCCAATGTCCAAAGCCACTCTATGTCCAAAGCCACTCTATGTCCAAAGCCACTGTATGTCCAAAGCCACTGTTCAAAGCCACTGTATGTCCAAAGCCACTGTATGTCCAAAGCCACTGTCCAAAGCCACCGTATGTCCAAAGCCACGGTATGTCCAAAGCCACTGTCCAAAGCCACCGTATGTCCAAAGCCACTGTATGTCCAAAGCCATTGTCCAAAGCCACCGTATGTTTAAAGCCACTGTATGTCCATTGCCACTGTCCAAAGCCACTGTATGTCCAAAGCCACTGTATGTCCAAAGCCACTGTCCAAAGCCACTGTATGTCCAAAGCCACTGTATGTCCAAAGCCACTGTCCAAAGCCACGGTATGTCCAAAGCCACTGTATGTCCAAAGCCACTGTCCAAAGCAACCGTATGTCCAAAGCCACTGTATGTCCAAAGCCACTGTCCAAAGCCACCGTATGTCTAAAGCCACTGTATGTCCAAAGCCACTCTCCAAAGCCACTCTCCAAAGCCACTCTATGTCCAAAGCCACTGTCCAAAGCCACTCTCCAAAGCCACTGTCCGAAGCCACTCTATGTCCAAAGCCACTGTCCAAAGCCACTCTCCAAAGCCACTGTCCAAAGCCACTATATGTCCAAAGCCATTGTCCAAAGCCACTCTCCAAAGCCACTCTCCAAAGCCACTCTATGTCCAAAGCCACTGTATGTCCAAAGCCACTGTCCAAAGCCACTGTATGGCCAAAGCCACTGTATGTCCAAAGCCACTGTCCAAAGCCACTGTATGTCCAAAGCTACTGTATGTCCAAAGCCACTATCCAAAGCCACTGTATGTCCAAAGCCACTGTATGTCCATAGCCACTGTATGTCCAAAGCCACTGTCCAAAGCCACTGTATGTCCAAAGCCACTGTCCAAAGCCACTGTCCAAAGTCACTGTCCAAAGCCTTTCTATGTCCAAAGCCACTGTCCAAAGCCACAGTCCAAAGCCACTTTCCAAAGCCACTCTATGTCCAAAGCCACTGTCCAAAGCCACTCTATGTCCAAAGCCACTATCCAAAGCCACTCTCCAAAGCCACTCTCCAAAGCCACTCTATGTCCAAAGCCACTGTCCAAAGCCACTCTCCAAACCACTATCCAAATCCACTCTATGTCCAAAGTCACTGTCCAAAGCCAATCTCCAAAGCCACTCTCCAAAGCCACTCTATGTCCAAAGCCAGTCCAAAGCCACTCTCCAAAGCCACTCTATGTCCAAAGCAAGTCCAAAGCCACTCTCCAAAGCCACTGTCCAAAGCCACTCTATGTCCAAAGCCACTGTCCAAAGCCATTCTCCAAAACCACTC
Organism: Cladorhizidae sp. MBARI D1340-BT2; assembly: GCA_028752905.1. Classification (NCBI taxonomy): domain Eukaryota; kingdom Metazoa; phylum Porifera; class Demospongiae; order Poecilosclerida; family Cladorhizidae; species Cladorhizidae sp. MBARI D1340-BT2. The sequence continues at coordinate 26,359,898 of JAQNBH010000017.1, read as the reverse complement.
TCCAAAGCCACTCTATGTCCAAAGCCATTGTCCAAAGCCACTCTATGTCCAAAGCCACTGTCCAAAGCCACTGTCCAAAGCCACGGTCCAAATCCACTCTATGTCCAAAGCCACTGTCCAAAGCCACTGTCCAAAGCCACTGTCCAAAGCCACTCTATGTCCAAAGCCACTGTCCAAAGCCACTCTCCAATGCCACTGTCCAAAGCCACTCTATCTACAAAGCAACTGTCCAAAGCCACTGTCCAAAGCCACTGTCCAAAGCCACTCTATGTCCAAAGCCACTGTCCAAAGCCACTCTACAAAGCCACTGTCCAAAGCCACTCTATGTCCAGAGCCACTGTCCAAAGCCACTCTCCAAAGCCACTGACCAAAGCCACTCTATGTCCAAAGCCACTGAACAAAGCTACTGTCCAAAGCCACTGACCAAAGCCACTCTATGTCCAATGCCATTGTCCAAAGCCACTGTCCAAAGCCACTGTCCAAAGCCACTCTATGTCCAAAGCCATTGTCTAAAGACACTCTCCAAAGCCACTCTCCAAAGCCACTCTATGTCCAAAAGTACTGTTCAAAGCCACTGTCCAAAGCCAATCTCCAAAGCCACTCTATGTCCAAAGCCACTGTCCAAAGCCACTGTCCAAAGCCGCTCTCCAAAGCCACTCTCCAAAGCCACTGTATGTCCAAAGCCACTGTCCAAAGCCACTGTCCAAAGCCACTCTCCAAAGCCACTCTATGTCCAAAGCCACTGTCCAAAGTCACTGTCCTAAGCCACTCTCCAAAGCCACTCTATGTCCAAAGCCACTGTCCAAAGCCACTCTCCAAAGCCACTCTCCAAAGCCACTCTCCAAAGCCACTCTATGTCCAAAGCCACTGTCCATAGCCACTTTCCAAAGCCACTCTCCAAAGCCACTCTATCTCCAAAGCCACTGTCCAAAGCCACTCTCCAAAGCCACTCTATCTCCAAAGCCACTGTCCAAAGCCACTCTCCAAAGCCACTCTCCAAAGCCACTCTATGTCCAAAGCCACTGTCCATAGCCACTGTCCAAAGTCACTGTCCAAATCCACTCTATGTCCAAAGCCTCTGTACAAAGCCACCGTCCAAAGCCACTGTCCAAAGCAATACTATGTCCAAAGCCACTGTCCAAAGGCACTGTCCAAAGACACTGTCCAAAGCCACTCTATGTCCAAAGCCACTTTCCAAAGCCACTCTATGTCCAAAGCCACTATCCAAAGCCACTGTCCAAAGCCACTGTCCTAAACCACTCTATTTCCAAAGCCACTGTCCAAAGCCACTATCCAAAACCACTGTCCAAAGCCACTCTATGTCCAAAGCCACTGTCCAAAGCCACTCTCCAAAGCCACTGTCCAAAGCCACTGTATGTCCAAAGCCACTGTATGTCCAAAGCCACTGTCCAAAGCGACTGTATGTCCAAAGCCACTGTCCAAAGCCACTGTATGTCCAAAGCCACTGTATGTCCAAAGCCACTATCCAAAGCCACTGTATGTCCAAAGCCACTGTATATCCAAAGGCACTGTCCAAAGCCACTGTATGTCCAAAGCCACTTGATGTCCAAAGCCACTGTCTAAAGCCACTGTATGTCCAAAACCACTGTCCAAAGCCACTGTATGTCCAAAGCCACTGTATGTCCAAAGCCACTGTCCAAAGCCACTGTATGTCCAAAGCCACTGTATGTCCAAAGCCACTGTCCAAAGCCACTGTATGTCCAAAGCCACTGTATGTTCAAAGCCACTGTCCAAAGCCACTGTATGTCCAAAGCCACTGTATGTCCAAAGCCACTGTCCAAAGCCACTGTATGTCCAAAGCCACTGTACAAACCACTGTCCAAATCCACTGTCCAAAGCCACTCTATGTCCAAATCCACTGTACAAAGCCACTGTCCAAAGCCACTGTCCAAAGCAATACTATGTCCAAAGCCACTGTCCAAAGCTACTGTCCAAAGCCACTGTCCAAAGCCACTCTATGTCCAAAGCCACTGTCCGAAGCCACTGTCCAAAGCCACTGTCCAAAGCCACTCTATGTCCAAAGCCACTGTCCTAAGCCACTCTCCAAAGCCACTGTCCAAAGCCACTGTATGTCCAAAGCCCCTGTATGTCCAAAGCCACTGTCCAAAGCCACTGTATGTCCAAAGCCACTGTATGTCCAAAGCCACTATCCAAAGCCACTGTATGTCCAAAGCCACTGTATATCCAAAGCCATTGTCCAAAGCCACTGTATGTCCAAAGCCACTGTATGTCCAAAGCCACTGTCTAAAGCCACTGTATGTCCAAAGCCACTGTCCAAAGCCACTGTATGTCCAAAGCCACTGTATGTCCAAAGCCATTGTCCATAGCCACTGTATGTCCAAAGTCACTCTATGTCCAAAGCCACTGTCCAAAGCCACTATATGTCCAAAGCCACTGTATGTCCAAAGCCACTTTCCAAAGCCACTCTATGTCCAAAGCCACTCTATGTCCAAAGCCACTGTATGTCCAAAGTCACTGTTCAAAGCCACTGTATGTCCAAAGCCACTGTATGTCCAAAGCCACTGTCCAAAGCAACCGTATGTCCAAAGCCACGGTATGTCCAAAGCCACTGTCAAAAGCCACCGTATGTCCAAAGCCACTGTATGTCCAAAGCCACTGTCCAAAGCCACCGTATGTCGAAAGCCACTGTATGTCCAAAGCCACTATCCAAAGCCACTGTATGTCCAAAGCCACTGTATGTCCAAAGCCACTGTCCAAAGCCACTGTATGTCCAAAGCCACTGTATGTCCAAAACCACTGTCCAAAGCCACTGTATGTCCAAAGCCACTGTATGTCCAAAGCCACTGTCCAAAGCCACTGTATGTCCAAAGCCACTGTATGTCCAAAGCCACTGTCCAAAGCAACCGTATGTCCAAAGCCACTGTATGTCCAAAGCCACTGTCCAAAGCCACCGTATGTCCAAAGCCACTGTATGTCCAAAGCCACTCTCCAAAGCCACTCTCCAAAGCCACTCTATGTCCAAAGCCACTGTCCAAAGCCACTGTCCAAAGCCACTGTCCAAAGCCACTCTATGTCCAAAGCCACTGTCCAAAGCCACTCTCCAATGCCACTGTCCAAAGCCACTCTATCTACAAAGCCACTGTCCAAAGCCACTGTCTAAAGTCACTGTCCAAAGCCACTCTATGTCCAAAGCAACTGTCCAAAGCCACTGTCCAAAGCCACTGTCCAAAGCCACTCTATGTCCAAAGCCACTGTCCAAAGCCACTCTATGTCCACAGCCACTGTCCAAAGCCACTCACCAAAGCCACTGACCAAAGCCACTCTATGTCCAAAGCCACTGAACAAAGCCACTGTCCAAAGCCACTGACCAAAGCCACTCTATGTCCAATGCCATTGTCCAAAGCCACTGTCCAAAGCCACTGTCCAAAGCCACTCTATGTCCAAAGCAATTGTCTAAACCACTCTCCAAAGCCATTCTCCAAACCACTCTATGTCCAAAAGCACTGTCCAAAGCCACTGTCCAAAGCCACTCTCCAAAGCCACTCTATGTCCAAATCCACTGTCCAAAGCCACTCTCCAAAGCCACTCTCCAAAGCCACTGTATGTCCAAAGCCTCTGTCCAAAGCCACTATCCATAGCCACTGTATGTCCAAAGCCACTGTATATCCAAAGGCACTGTCCAAAGCCACTGTATGTCCAAAGCAACTTGATGTCCAAAGCCACTGTCTAAAGCCACTGTATGTCCAAAGCCACTGTATGTCCAAAGCCACTGTCCAAAGCCACTGTATGTCCAAAGCCACTGTATGTCCAAAGCCACTGTCCAAAGCCACTGTATGTCCAAAGCCACTGTATGTCCAAAGCCACTGTCCAAAGCCACTGTATGTCCAAAGCCACTGTACAAACCAATGTCCAAATCCACTGTCCAAAGCTACTCTATGTCCAAATCTACTGTACAAAGCCACTGTCCAAAGCCACTGTCCAAAGCAATACTATGGCCAAAGCCACTGTCCAAAGCCACTGTCCAAAGCCACTGTCCAAAGCCACTCTATTTCCAAAGCCACTGTCCGAAGCCACTGTCCAAAGCCACTGTCCAAAGCCACTCTATGTCCAAAGCCACTGTCCAAAGCCACTCTCCAAAGCCACTGTCCAAAGCCACTGTATGTCCAAAGCCCCTGTATGTCCAAAGCCACTGTCCAAAGCTACTGTATGTCCAAAGCCACTGTATGTCCAAAGCCACTATCCAAAGCCACTCTATGTCCAAAGCCACTGTATATCCAAAGCCACTGTCCAAAGCCACTGTATGTCCAAAGCCACAGTATGTCCAAAGCCACTGTCTAAAGCCACTGTATGTCCAAAGCCACTGTCCAAAGCCACCGTATGTCCAAAGCCACTGTATGTCCAAAGCCACTGTCCATAGCCACTGTATGTCCAAAGCCACTCTATGTCCAAAGCCACTGTCCAAAGCCACTATATGTCCAAAGCCACTGTATGTCCAAAGCCACTGTCCAAAGCCACTCTATGTCCAAAGCCACTCTATGTCCAAAGACACTGTATGTCCAAAGCCACTGTTCAAAGCCACTATATGTCCAAAGCCACTGTATGTCCAAAGCCACTGTCCAAAGCCACCGTATGTCCAAAGCCACGGTATGTCCAAAGCCACTGTCAAAAGCCACCGTATGTCCAAAGCCACTGTATGTCCAAAGCCACTGTCCAAAGCCACCCTATGTCGAAAGCCACTGTATGTCCAAAGCCACTATCCAAAGCCACTGTATGTCCAAAGCCACTGTATGTCCAAAGCCACTGTCCAAAGCAACTGTATGTCCAAAGCCACTCTATGTCCAAAACCACTGTCCAAAGCCAATGTATGTCCAAAGCCACTGTATGTCCAAAGCCACTGTCCAAAGCCACTGTATGTCCAAAGCCACTGTATGTCCAAAGCCACTGTCCAAAGCAACCGTATGTCCAAAGCCACTGTATGTCCAAAGCCACTGTCCAAACCACCGTATGTCCAAAGCCACTGTATGTCCAAAGCCACTCCCCAAAGCCACTCTCCAAAGCCACTCTATGTCCAAAGCCACTGTCCAAAGCCACTGTCCAAAGCCACTCTATGTCCAGAGCCACTGTCCAAAGCCACTCTCCAAAGCCACTGACCAAAGCCACTCTATGTCCAAAGCCACTGAACAAAGCCACTGTCCAAAGCCACTGACCAAAGCCACTCTATGTCCAATGCCATTGTCCAAAGCCACTGTCCAAAGCCACTGTCCAAAGCCACTCTATTTCGAAAGCCATTGTCTAAAGCCACTCTCCAAAGCCACTCTCCAAAGCCACTCTATGTCCAAAAGCACTGTCCAAAGCTGCTGTCCAAAGCCACTCTCCAAAGCCACTCTATGTCCAAAGCCACTGTCCAAAGCTACTCTCCAAAGCCACTCTCCAAAGCCACTGTATGTCCAAAGCCACTGTCCAAAGCCACTGTCCAAAGTCACTGTCCAAAGCCACTCTCCAAAGCCACTCTATGTCCAAAGCCACTGTCCAAAGCCACTGTCCAAAGCCACTCTCCAAAGCCACTCTATCTCCAAAGCCACTGTCCAAAGTCACTCTCCAAAGCCACTCTCCAAAGCCACTCTATGTCCAAAGCCACTGTCTATAGCCACTGTCCAAAGCCACTGTCCAAAGCCACTCTATGTCCAAAGCCACTGTCCAAAGGCACTTTCCAAAGACACTCTATGTCCAAAGCCACTGTCCAAAGCCACTGTCCAAAGCCACTGTCCAAAGCCACTCTATGTCCAAAGCCACTGTCCAAAGCCACTCTATTTCCAAAACCACTGTCCAAAGCCACTCTCCAAAGCCACTGTCCTAAACCACTCTATGTCCAAAGCCACTGTCCAAAGCCACTCTCCAAAGCCACTGTCCAAAGCCACTGTATGTCCAAAGCCACTGTATGTCCAAAGCCACTGTCCAAAGCGACTGTATGTCCAAAGCCACTGTCCAAAGCCACTGTATGTCCAATGCCACTGTATGTCCAAAGCCACTATCCAAAGCCACTGTATGTCCAAAGCCACTGTCCAAAGCTACTGTATGTCCAAAGCCACTGTATGTCCAAAGCCACGGTCCAAAGCCACTGTATGTCCAAAGCCACTGTAAGTCCAAAGCCACTGTCCAAAGCCACTGTATGTCCAAAGCAACTGTATGTCCAAAGCCACTGTCCAAAGCCACTGTATGTCCAAAGCCACTGTATGTCCAAAGCCACTGTCCAAAGCCACTGTATGTCCAAAGCCACTGTACAAAGCCACTGTCCAAATCCACTGTCCAAAGCCACTCTATGTCCAAATCCACTGTACAAAGCCACTGTCCAAAGCCACTGTCCATAGCAATACTATGTCCAAAGCCACTGTCCAAAGCCACTGTCCAAAGCCACGGTCCAAAGCCACTCTATGTCCAAAGCCACTGTCCAAAGCCACTCTCCAATGCCACTGTCTAAAGCCACTCTATCTACAAAGCCACTGTCCAAAGCGACTGTCTAAAGTCACTGTCCAAAGCCACTCTATGTCCAAAGCAACTGTCCAAAGCCACTGTCCAAAGCCACTGTATGTCCAAAGCTACTGTATATCCAAAGCCACTCTCCAAAGCCATTGTATATCCAAAGCCACTGTCTAAAGCCACTGTATGTCCAATGCCAGTGTATGTCCAAAGCCACTATCCAAAGCCACTTTATGTCCAAAGCCACTGTATGTCCATAGCCACTGTCCAAAGCCACTGTATGTCCAAAGCCACTGTATGTCCAAAGCCACTGTCTAAAGCCACTGTATGTCCAAAGCCACTGTCCAAAGCCACTGTATGTCCAAAGCCACTGTATACCAAACACTGTACATAGCCACTGTATGTCCAAAGCCACTGTATGTCCAAAGCCACTGTCCAAAGCCACTGTATGTCCAAAGCCACTGTATGTCCAAAGCCACTGTATGTCCAAAGCCACTGTATGTCCAAAGCCACTGTCCAAAGCCACTGTATGTCCAAAGCCACTGTATGTCCAAAGCCACTGTCCAAAGCCACTGTATGTCCAAAGACACGGTATGTCCAAAGCCACTGTCCAAAGCCACCGTATGTCCAAAGCCACTGTATGTCCAAAGCCACAGTCCAAAGCCACTGTATGTCCAAAGCCACTGTATGTCCAAAGCCACTGTCCAAAGCCACTGTATGTCCAAAGCCACTGTATGTCCAAAGCCATTGTCGAAAGCCACTGTCCAAAGCCACTCTCCAAAGCCACTCTATGTCCAAAGCCACTGTCCAAAGCCACTCTCCAAAGCCACTCTCCAAAGCCACTCTATGTCCAAAGCCACTGTCCAAACCCACTGTCCAAAGCCACTCTCCAAAGCCACTCTATGTCCAAAGCCATTGTCCAAAGCCACTCTCCAAAGCCACTTTCCTTAACCAATCTATGTCCAAAGCCACTGTCCAAAGCCACTCTCCAAAGCCACTGTCCAAAGCCACTCTATATCCAAAGCCACTGTCCAAAGCCACTCTCCAAAGCCACTGTCCAAAGCCACTGTATGTCCAAAGCCACTGTATGTCCAAAGCCACTGTATGTCCAAAGCTACTGTCCAAAGCCACTGTATGTCCAAAGCCACTGTATATCCAAAGCCACTGTCCAAAGCCACTGTATATCCAAAGCCACTGTCCAAAGCCACTGTATGTCCAATGCCACTGTATGTCCAAAGCCACTATCCAAAGCCACTCTATGTCCAAAGCCACTGTATGTCCATAGCCACTGTCCAAAGCCACTGTATGTCCAAAGCCACTGTATATCCAAAGCCACTGTCTAAAGCCACTGTATGTCCAAAGCCACTGTCCAAAGCCACTGTATGTCCAAAGCCACTGTATGTCCAAACACTGTACATAGTCACTGTATGTCCAAAGCCACTGTATGTCCAAAGCCACTGTCCAAAGCCACTGTATGTCCAAAGCCACTGTATGTCCAAAGCCACTGTATGTCCAAAGCCACTGTATGTCCAAAGCCACTGTCCAAAGCCACTGTATGTCCAAAGCCACTGTATGTCCAAAGCCACTGTCCAAAGCCACTGTATGTCCAAAGCCACGGTATGTCCAAAGCCACTGTCCAAAGCCACCGTATGTCCAAAGCCACTGTATGTCCAAAGCCACAGTCCAAAGCCACTGTATGTCCAAAGCCACTGTATGTCCAAAGCCACTGTCCAAAGCCACTGTATGTCCAAAGCCACTGTATGTCCAAAGCCACTGTCTAAAGCCACTGTATGTCCAAAGCCACTGTATGTCCAAAGCCACTGTCCAAAGCCACTGTATGTCCAAAGCCACTGTATGTCCAAAGCCACTGTATGTCCAAAGCCACTGTATGTCCAAAGCCACTGTCCAAAGCCACTATATGTCCAAAGCCACTGTATGTCCAAAGCCACTGTCCAAAGGCAAAGCCACTCTCCAAAGCCACTGTCCAAAGCCACTCTATGTCCAAAGCCACTGTGCAAAGCCACTCTCCAAAGCCACTGTCCAAAGCCACTCTATGTCCAAAGCCACTGTCGAAAGCCACTGTCCAAAGCCACTCTCCAAAGCCACTCTATGTCCATAGCTACTGTCCAAAGCCACTCTCCAAAGCCACTCTCCAAAGCCACTCTATGTCCAAAGCCACTGTCCAAACCCACTGTCCAAAGCCACTCTCCAAAGCCACTCTATGTCCAAAGCCATTGTACAAAGCCACTCTCCAAAGCCACTCTCCAAAGCCAATCAATATCCAAAGCCACTGTATAAAGCCACTGTCTAAAGCCACTCTCCAAAGCCACTCTATGTCCAAAGCCACTGTCCAAAGCCACTCTTCAAAGCCACTCTCCAAAGCCACTCTATGTCCAAAGCGACTGTCCAAAGCCACTCTCCAAAGCCACTGTCCAAAGCCACTCTATGTCCAAAGCCACTGTCCAAAGCCACTCTCCAAAGCCACTCTCCAAAGCCACTCTATGTCCAAAGCCACTGTCCAAAGCCACTGTCCAAAGCCATTCTCCAAAGCCACTCTCCAAAGCCACTCTATGTCCAAAGCCACTGTCCAAAGCCACTCTATGTCCAAAGCCACTGTCCAAAGCCACTGTCCAAAGCCACGGTCCAAAGCCACTCTATGTCCAAAGCCACTGTCCAAAGCCACTGTCCAAAGCCACTGTCCAAAGCCACTCTATGTCCAAAGCCACTGTCCAAAGCCACTCTCCAATGCCACTGTCCAAAGCCACTCTATCTACAAAGCCACTGTCCAAAGCCACTGTCCAATGCCACTCTATGTCTAAAGCCACTGTCCAAAGCCACTGTCCAAAGCCACTGTATGTCCAAAGCCACTGTATGTCCAAAGCCACTGTCCAAAGCCACTGTATGTCCAAAGCCACTGTACAAACCACTGTCCAAATCCACTGTCCAAAGCCACTCTATGTCCAAATCCACTGTACAAAGCCACTGTCCAAAGCCACTGTCCAAAGCAATACTATGTCCAAAGCCACTGTCCAAAGCTACTGTCCAAAGCCACTGTCCAAAACCACTCTATGTCCAAAGCCACTGTCCGAAGCCACTGTCCAAAGCCACTGTCCAAAGCCACTCTATGTCCAAAGCCACTGTCCAAAGCCACTCTCCAAAGCCACTGTCCAAAGCCACTGTATGTCCAAAGCCCCTGTATGTCCAAAGCCACTGTCCAAAGCCACTGTATGTCCAAAGCCACTGTATGTCCAAAGCCACTATCCAAAGCCACTGTATGTCCAAAGCCACTGTATATCCAAAGCCATTGTCCAAAGCCACTGTATGTCCAAAGCCACTGTATGTCCAAAGCCACTGTCTAAAGCCACTGTATGTCCAAAGCCACTGTCCAAAGCCACTGTATGTCCAAAGCCACTGTATGTCCAAAGCCACTGTCCATAGCCACTGTATGTCCAAAGCCACTCTATGTCCAAAGCCACTGTCCAAAGCCACTATATGTCCAAAGCCACTGTATGTCCAAAGCCACTTTCCAAAGCCACTCTATGTCCAAAGCCACTCTATGTCCAAAGCCACTGTATGTCCAAAGTCACTGTTCAAAGCCACTGTATGTCCAAAGCCACTGTATGTCCAAAGCCACTGTCCAAAGCAACCGTATGTCCAAAGCCATGGTATGTCCAAAGCCACTGTCAAAAGCCACCGTATGTCCAAAGCCACTGTATGTCCAAAGCCACTGTCCAAAGCCACCGTATGTCGAAAGCCACTGTATGTCCAAAGCCACTATCCAAAGCCACTGTATGTCCAAAGCCACTGTATGTCCAAAGCCACTGTCCAAAGCCACTGTATGTCCAAAGCCACTGTATGTCCAAAACCACTGTCCAAAGCCACTTTATGTCCAAAGCCACTGTATGTCCAAAGCCACTGTCCAAAGCCACTGTATGTCCAAAGCCACTGTATGTCCAAAGCCACTGTCCAAAGCAACCGTATGTCCAAAGCCACTGTATGTCCAAAGCCACTGTCCAAAGCCACCGTATGTCCAAAGCCACTGTATGTCCAAAGCCACTCTCCAAAGCCACTCTCCAAAGCCACTCTATGTCCAAAGCCACTGTCCAAAGCCACTGTCCAAAGCCACTGTCCAAAGCCACTCTATGTCCAAAGCCACTGTCCAAAGCCACTCTCCAATGCCACTGTCCAAAGCCACTCTATCTACAAAGCCACTGTCCAAAGCCACTGTCTAAAGTCACTGTCCAAAGCCACTCTATGTCCAAAGCAACTGTCCAAAGCCACTGTCCAAAGCCACTGTCCAAAGCCACTCTATGTCCAAAGCCACTGTCCAAAGCCACTCTATGTCCACAGCCACTGTCCAAAGCCACTCACCAAAGCCACTGACCAAAGCCACTCTATGTCCAAAGCCACTGAACAAAGCCACTGTCCAAAGCCACTGACCAAAGCCACTCTATGTCCAATGCCATTGTCCAAAGCCACTGTCCAAAGCCACTGTCCAAAGCCACTCTATGTCCAAAGCAATTGTCTAAACCACTCTCCAAAGCCATTCTCCAAAGCCACTCTATGTCCAAAAGCACTGTCCAAAGCCACTGTCCAAAGCCACTCTCCAAAGCCACTCTATGTCCAAATCCACTGTCCAAAGCCACTCTCCAAAGCCACTCTCCAAAGCCACTGTATGTCCAAAGCCTCTGTCCAAAGCCACTATCCATAGCCACTGTATGTCCAAAGCCACTGTATATCCAAAGGCACTGTCCAAAGCCACTGTATGTCCAAAGCAACTTGATGTCCAAAGCCACTGTCTAAAGCCACTGTATGTCCAAAGCCACTGTATGTCCAAAGCCACTGTCCAAAGCCACTGTATGTCCAAAGCCACTGTATGTCCAAAGCCACTGTCCAAAGCCACTGTATGTCCAAAGCCACTGTATGTCCAAAGCCACTGTCCAAAGCCACTGTATGTCCAAAGCCACTGTACAAACCAATGTCCAAATCCACTGTCCAAAGCTACTCTATGTCCAAATCTACTGTACAAAGCCACTGTCCAAAGCCACTGTCCAAAGCAATACTATGGCTAAAGCCACTGTCCAAAGCCACTGTCCAAAGCCACTGTCCAAAGCCACTCTATTTCCAAAGCCACTGTCCGAAGCCACTGTCCAAAGCCACTGTCCAAAGCCACTCTATGTCCAAAGCCACTGTCCAAAGCCACTCTCCAAAGCCACTGTCCAAAGCCACTGTATGTCCAAAGCCCCTGTATGTCCAAAGCCACTGTTCAAAGCTACTGTATGTCCAAAGCCACTGTATGTCCAAAGCCACTATCCAAAGCCACTCTATGTCCAAAGCCACTGTATATCCAAAGCCACTGTCCAAAGCCACTGTATGTCCAAAGCCACAGTATGTCCAAAGCCACTGTCTAAAGCCACTGTATGTCCAAAGCCACTGTCCAAAGCCACCGTATGTCCAAAGCCACTGTATGTCCAAAGCCACTGTCCATAGCCACTGTATGTCCAAAGCCACTCTATGTCCAAAGCCACTGTCCAAAGCCACTATATGTCCAAAGCCACTGTATGTCCAAAGCCACTGTCCAAAGCCACTCTATGTCCAAAGCCACTCTATGTCCAAAGACACTGTATGTCCAAAGCCACTGTTCAAAGCCACTGTATGTCCAAAGCCACTGTATGTCCAAAGCCACTGTCCAAAGCCACCGTATGTCCAAAGCCATGGTATGTCCAAAGCCACTGTCAAAAGCCACCGTATGTCCAAAGCCACTGTATGTCCAAAGTCACTGTCCAAAGCCACCCTATGTCGAAAGCCACTGTATGTCCAAAGCCACTATCCAAAGCCACTGTATGTCCAAAGCCACTGTATGTCCAAAGCCACTGTACAAAGCAACTGTATGTCCAAAGCCACTCTATGTCCAAAACCACTGTCCAAAGCCAATGTATGTCCAAAGCCACTGTATGTCCAAAGCCACTGTCCAAAGCCACTGTATGTCCAAAGCCACTGTATGTCCAAAGCCACTGTCCAAAGCAACCGTATGTCCAAAGCCACTGTATGTCCAAAGCCACTGTCCAAACCACCGTATGTCCAAAGCCACTGTATGTCCAAAGCCACTCCCCAAAGCCACTCTCCAAAGCCACTCTATGTCCAAAGCCACTGTCCAAAGCCACTGTCCAAAGCCACTCTATGTCCAGAGCCACTGTCCAAAGCCACTCTCCAAAGCCACTGACCAAAGCCACTCTATGTCCAAAGCCACTGAACAAAGCCACTGTCCAAAGCCACTGACCAAAGCCACTCTATGTCCAATGCCATTGTCCAAAGCCACTGTCCAAAGCCACTGTCCAAAGCCACTCTATTTCGAAAGCCATTGTCTAAAGCCACTCTCCAAAGCCACTCTCCAAAGCCACTCTATGTCCAAAAGCACTGTCCAAAGCTGCTGTCCAAAGCCACTCTCCAAAGCCACTCTATGTCCAAAGCCACTGTCCAAAGCTACTCTCCAAAGCCACTCTCCAAAGCCACTGTATGTCCAAAGCCACTGTCCAAAGCCACTGTCCAAAGTCACTGTCCAAAGCCACTCTCCAAAGCCACTCTATGTCCAAAGCCACTGTCCAAAGCCACTGTCCAAAGCCACTCTCCAAAGCCACTCTATCTCCAAAGCCACTGTCCAAAGTCACTCTCCAAAGCCACTCTCCAAAGCCACTCTATGTCCAAAGCCACTGTCTATAGCCACTGTCCAAAGCCACTGTCCAAAGCCACTCTATGTCCAAAGCCACTGTACAAAGCCACTATCCAAAGCCACTGTCCAAAGCAATACTATGTCCAAAGCCACTGTCCAAAGGCACTTTCCAAAGACACTCTATGTCCAAAGCCACTGTCCAAAGCCACTGTCCAAAGCCACTGTCCAAAGCCACTCTATGTCCAAAGCCACTGTCCAAAGCCACTCTATTTCCAAAACCACTGTCCAAAGCCACTCTCCAAAGCCACTGTCCTAAACCACTCTATGTCCAAAGCCACTGTCCAAAGCCACTCTCCAAAGCCACTGTCCAAAGCCACTGTATGTCCAAAGCCACTGTATGTCCAAAGCCACTGTCCAAAGCGACTGTATGTCCAAAGCCACTGTCCAAAGCCACTGTATGTCCAATGCCACTGTATGTCCAAAGCCACTATCCAAAGCCACTGTATGTCCAAAGCCACTGTCCAAAGCTACTGTATGTCCAAAGCCACTGTATGTCCAAAGCCACGGTCCAAAGCCACTGTATGTCCAAAGCCACTGTAAGTCCAAAGCCACTGTCCAAAGCCACTGTATGTCCAAAGCAACTGTATGTCCAAAGCCACTGTCCAAAGCCACTGTATGTCCAAAGCCACTGTATGTCCAAAGCCACTGTCCAAATCCACTGTATGTCCAAAGCCACTGTACAAAGCCACTGTCCAAATCCACTGTCCAAAGCCACTCTATGTCCAAATCCACTGTACAAAGCCACTGTCCAAAGCCACTTTTCATAGCAATACTATGTCCAAAGCCACTGTCCAAAGCCACTGTCCAAAGCCACGGTCCAAAGCCACTCTATGTCCAAAGCCACTGTCCAAAGCCACTCTCCAATGCCACTGTCTAAAGCCACTCTATCTACAAAGCCACTGTCCAAAGCGACTGTCTAAAGTCACTGTCCAAAGCCACTCTATGTCCAAAGCAACTGTCCAAAGCCACTGTCCAAAGCCACTGTATGTCCAAAGCTACTGTATATCCAAAGCCACTGTCCAAAGCCATTGTATATCCAAAGCCACTGTCTAAAGCCACTGTATGTCCAATGCCAGTGTATGTCCAAAGCCACTATCCAAAGCCACTTTATGTCCAAAGCCACTGTATGTCCATAGCCACTGTCCAAAGCCACTGTATGTCCAAAGCCACTGTATGTCCAAAGCCACTGTCTAAAGCCACTGTATGTCCAAAGCCACTGTCCAAAGCCACTGTATGTCCAAAGCCACTGTATACCAAACACTGTACATAGCCACTGTATGTCCAAAGCCACTGTATGTCCAAAGCCACTGTCCAAAGCCACTGTATGTCCAAAGCCACCGTATGTCCAAAGCCACTGTATGTCCAAAGCCACTGTATGTCCAAAGCCACTGTCCAAAGCCACTGTATGTCCAAAGCCACTGTATGTCCAAAGCCACTGTCCGAAGCCACTGTATGTCCAAAGCCACGGTATGTCCAAAGCCACTGTCCATAGCCACCGTATGTCCAAAGCCACTGTATGTCCAAAGCCACAGTCCAAAGCCACTGTATGTCCAAAGCCACTGTATGTCCAAAGCCACTGTCCAAAGCCACTGTATGTCCAAAGCCACTGTATGTCCAAAGCCATTGTCGAAAGCCACTGTCCAAAGCCACTCTCCAAAGCCACTCTATGTCCAAAGCCACTGTCCAAAGCCACTCTCCAAAGCCACTCTCCAAAGCCACTCTATGTCCAAAGCCACTGTCCAAACCCACTGTCCAAAGCCACTCTCCAAAGCCACTCTATGTCCAAAGCCACTGTCCAAAGCCACTCTCCAAAGCCACTTTCCTTAACCAATCTATGTCCAAAGCCACTGTCCAAAGCCACTCTCCAAAGCCACTGTCCAAAGCCACTCTATATCCAAAGCCACTGTCCAAAGCCACTCTCCAAAGCCACTGTCCAAAGCTACTGTATGTCCAAAGCCACTGTATGTCCAAAGCCACTGTATGTCCAAAGCTACTGTCCAAAGCCACTGTATGTCCAAAGCCACTGTATATCCAAAGCCACTGTCCAAAGCCACTGTATATCCAAAGCCACTGTCCAAAGCCACTGTATGTCCAATGCCACTGTATGTCCAAAGCCACTATCCAAAGCCACTCTATGTCCAAAGCCACTGTATGTCCATAGCCACTGTCCAAAGCCACTGTATGTCCAAAGCCACTGTATATCCAAAGCCACTGTCTAAAGCCACTGTATGTACAAAGCCACTGTCCAAAGCCACTGTATGTCCAAAGCCACTGTATGTCCAAACACTGTACATAGTCACTGTATGTCCAAAGCCACTGTATGTCCAAAGCCACTGTCCAAAGCCACTGTATGTCCAAAGCCACTGTATGTCCAAAGCCACTGTATGTCCAAAGCCACTGTATGTCCAAAGCCACTGTCCAAAGCCACTGTATGTCCAAAGCCACTGTATGTCCAAAGCCACTGTCCAAAGCCACTGTATGTCCAAAGCCACGGTATGTCCAAAGCCACTGTCCAAAGCCACCGTATGTCCAAAGCCACTGTATGTCCAAAGCCACAGTCCAAAGCCACTGTATGTCCAAAGCCACTGTATGTCCAAAGCCACTGTCCAAAGCCACTATATGTCCAAAGCCACTGTATGTCCAAAGCCACTGTCTAAAGCCACTGTATGTCCAAAGCCACTGTATGTCCAAAGCCACTGTCCAAAGCCACTGTATGTCCAAAGCCACTGTATGTCCAAAGCCACTGTATGTCCAAAGCCACTGTATGTCCAAAGCCACTGTCCAAAGCCACTATATGTCCAAAGCCACTGTATGTCCAAAGCCACTGTCCAAAGGCAAAGCCACTCTCCAAAGCCACTGTCCAAAGCCACTCTATGTCCAAAGCCACTGTGCAAAGCCACTCTCCAAAGCCACTGTCCAAAGCCACTCTATGTCCAAAGCCACTGTCGAAAGCCACTGTCCAAAGCCACTCTCCAAAGCCACTCTATGTCCATAGCTACTGTCCAAAGCCACTCTCCAAAGCCACTCTCCAAAGCCACTCTATGTCCAAAGCCACTGTCCAAACCCACTGTCCAAAGCCACTCTCCAAAGCCACTCTATGTCCAAAGCCATTGTACAAAGCCACTCTCCAAAGCCACTCTCCAAAGCCAATCAATATCCAAAGCCATTGTATAAAGCCACTGTCTAAAGCCACTCTCCAAAGCCACTCTATGTCCAAAGCCACTGTCCAAAGCCACTCTTCAAAGTCACTCTCCAAAGCCACTCTATGTCCAAAGCGACTGTCCAAAGCCACTGTCCAAAGCCACTGTCCAAAGCCACTGTCCAAAGCCACTCTATGTCCAAAGCCACTGTCCAAAGCCACTCTCCAATGCCACTGTCCAAAGCCACTCTATCTACAAAGCCACTGTCCAAAGCCACTGTCTAAAGTCACTGTCCAAAGCCACTCTATGTCCAAAGCAACTGTCCAAAGCCACTGTCCAAAGCCACTGTCCAAAGCCACTCTATGTCCAAAGCCACTGTCCAAAGCCACTCTATGTCCACAGCCACTGTCCAAAGCCACTCACCAAAGCCACTGACCAAAGCCACTCTATGTCCAAAGCCACTGAACAAAGCCACTGTCCAAAGCCACTGACCAAAGCCACTCTATGTCCAATGCCATTGTCCAAAGCCACTGTCCAAAGCCACTGTCCAAAGCCACTCTATGTCCAAAGCAATTGTCTAAACCACTCTCCAAAGCCATTCTCCAAAGCCACTCTATGTCCAAAAGCACTGTCCAAAGCCACTGTCCAAAGCCACTCTCCAAAGCCACTCTATGTCCAAATCCACTGTCCAAAGCCACTCTCCAAAGCCACTCTCCAAAGCCACTGTATGTCCAAAGCCTCTGTCCAAAGCCACTATCCATAGCCACTGTATGTCCAAAGCCACTGTATATCCAAAGGCACTGTCCAAAGCCACTGTATGTCCAAAGCAACTTGATGTCCAAAGCCACTGTCTAAAGCCACTGTATGTCCAAAGCCACTGTATGTCCAAAGCCACTGTCCAAAGCCACTGTATGTCCAAAGCCACTGTATGTCCAAAGCCACTGTCCAAAGCCACTGTATGTCCAAAGCCACTGTATGTCCAAAGCCACTGTCCAAAGCCACTGTATGTCCAAAGCCACTGTACAAACCAATGTCCAAATCCACTGTCCAAAGCTACTCTATGTCCAAATCTACTGTACAAAGCCACTGTCCAAAGCCACTGTCCAAAGCAATACTATGGCCAAAGCCACTGTCCAAACCTACTGTCCAAAGCCACTGTCCAAAGCCACTCTATTTCCAAAGCCACTGTCCGAAGCCACTGTCCAAAGCCACTGTCCAAAGCCACTCTATGTCCAAAGCCACTGTCCAAAGCCACTCTCCAAAGCCACTGTCCAAAGCCACTGTATGTCCAAAGCCCCTGTATGTCCAAAGCCACTGTTCAAAGCTACTGTATGTCCAAAGCCACTGTATGTCCAAAGCCACTATCCAAAGCCACTCTATGTCCAAAGCCACTGTATATCCAAAGCCACTGTCCAAAGCCACTGTATGTCCAAAGCCACAGTATGTCCAAAGCCACTGTCTAAAGCCACTGTATGTCCAAAGCCACTGTCCAAAGCCACCGTATGTCCAAAGCCACTGTATGTCCAAAGCCACTGTCCATAGCCACTGTATGTCCAAAGCCACTCTATGTCCAAAGCCACTGTCCAAAGCCACTATATGTCCAAAGCCACTGTATGTCCAAAGCCACTGTCCAAAGCCACTCTATGTCCAAAGCCACTCTATGTCCAAAGACACTGTATGTCCAAAGCCACTGTTCAAAGCCACTGTATGTCCAAAGCCACTGTATGTCCAAAGCCACTGTCCAAAGCCACCGTATGTCCAAAGCCACGGTATGTCCAAAGCCACTGTCAAAAGCCACCGTATGTCCAAAGCCACTGTATGTCCAAAGTCACTGTCCAAAGCCACCCTATGTCGAAAGCCACTGTATGTCCAAAGCCACTATCCAAAGCCACTGTATGTCCAAAGCCACTGTATGTCCAAAGCCACTGTACAAAGCAACTGTATGTCCAAAGCCACTCTATGTCCAAAACCACTGTCCAAAGCCAATGTATGTCCAAAGCCACTGTATGTCCAAAGCCACTGTCCAAAGCCACTGTATGTCCAAAGCCACTGTATGTCCAAAGCCACTGTCCAAAGCAACCGTATGTCCAAAGCCACTGTATGTCCAAAGCCACTGTCCAAACCACCGTATGTCCAAAGCCACTGTATGTCCAAAGCCACTCCCCAAAGTCACTCTCCAAAGCCACTCTATGTCCAAAGCCACTGTCCAAAGCCACTGTCCAAAGCCACTCTATGTCCAGAGCCACTGTCCAAAGCCACTGTCCAAAGCCACTGACCAAAGCCACTCTATGTCCAAAGCCACTGTCCAAACCCACTGTCCAAAGCCACTCTCCAAAGCCACTCTATGTCCAAAGCCACTGTCCAAAGCCACTCTCCAAAGCCACTTTCCTTAACCAATCTATGTCCAAAGCCACTGTCCAAAGCCACTCTCCAAAGCCACTGTCCAAAGCCACTCTATATCCAAAGCCACTGTCCAAAGCCACTCTCCAAAGCCACTGTCCAAAGCCACTGTATGTCCAAAGCCACTGTATGTCCAAAGCCACTGTATGTCCAAAGCTACTGTCCAAAGCCACTGTATGTCCAAAGCCACTGTATATCCAAAGCCACTGTCCAAAGCCACTGTATATCCAAAGCCACTGTCCAAAGCCACTGTATGTCCAATGCCACTGTATGTCCAAAGCCACTATCCAAAGCCACTCTATGTCCAAAGCCACTGTATGTCCATAGCCACTGTCCAAAGCCACTGTATGTCCAAAGCCACTGTATATCCAAAGCCACTGTCTAAAGCCACTGTATGTCCAAAGCCACTGTCCAAAGCCACTGTATGTCCAAAGCCACTGTATGTCCAAACACTGTACATAGTCACTGTATGTCCAAAGCCACTGTATGTCCAAAGCCACTGTCCAAAGCCACTGTATGTCCAAAGCCACTGTATGTCCAAAGCCACTGTATGTCCAAAGCCACTGTATGTCCAAAGCCACTGTCCAAAGCCACTGTATGTCCAAAGCCACTGTATGTCCAAAGCCACTGTCCAAAGCCACTGTATGTCCAAAGCCACGGTATGTCCAAAGCCACTGTCCAAAGCCACCGTATGTCCAAAGCCACTGTATGTCCAAAGCCACAGTCCAAAGCCACTGTATGTCCAAAGCCACTGTATGTCCAAAGCCACTGTCCAAAGCCACTGTATGTCCAAAGCCACTGTATGTCCAAAGCCACTGTCTAAAGCCACTGTATGTCCAAAGCCACTGTATGTCCAAAGCCACTGTCCAAAGCCACTGTATGTCCAAAGCCACTGTATGTCCAAAGCCACTGTATGTCCAAAGCCACTGTATGTCCAAAGCCACTGTCCAAAGCCACTATATGTCCAAAGCCACTGTATGTCCAAAGCCACTGTCCAAAGGCAAAGCCACTCTCCAAAGCCACTGTCCAAAGCCACTCTATGTCCAAAGCCACTGTGCAAAGCCACTCTCCAAAGCCACTGTCCAAAGCCACTCTATGTCCAAAGCCACTGTCGAAAGCCACTGTCCAAAGCCACTCTCCAAAGCCACTCTATGTCCATAGCTACTGTCCAAAGCCACTCTCCAAAGCCACTCTCCAAAGCCACTCTATGTCCAAAGCCACTGTCCAAACCCACTGTCCAAAGCCACTCTCCAAAGCCACTCTATGTCCAAAGCCATTGTACAAAGCCACTCTCCAAAGCCACTCTCCAAAGCCAATCAATATCCAAAGCCATTGTATAAAGCCACTGTCTAAAGCCACTCTCCAAAGCCACTCTATGTCCAAAGCCACTGTCCAAAGCCACTCTTCAAAGTCACTCTCCAAAGCCACTCTATGTCCAAAGCGACTGTCCAAAGCCACTCTCCAAAGCCACTGTCCAAAGCCACTCTATGTCCAAAGCCACTGTCCAAAGCCACTCTCCAAAGCCACTCTCCAAAGCCACTCTATGTCCAAAGCCACTGTCCAAAGCCACTGTCCAAAGCCATTCTCCAAAGCCACTCTCCAAAGCCACTCTATGTCCAAAGCCACTGTCCAAAGCCACTCTATGTCCAAAGCCACTGTCCAAAGCCACTGTCCAAAGCCACGGTCCAAAGCCACTCTATGTCCAAAGCCACTGTCCAAAGCCACTGTCCAAAGCCACTGTCCAAAGCCACTCTATGTCCAAAGCCACTGTCCAAAGCCACTCTCCAATGCCACTGTCCAAAGCCACTCTATCTACAAAGCCACTGTCCAAAGCCACTGTCCAATGCCACTCTATGTCTAAAGCCACTGTCCAAAGCCACTCTCCAAAGCCACTGTCCAAAGCCACTCTATGTCCAGAGCCACTGTCCAAAGCCACTCTCCAAAGCCACTGACCAAAGTCACTCTATGTCCAAAGCCACTGAACAAAGCCACTGTCCAAAGCCACTGACCAAAGCCACTCTATGTCCAATGCCATTGTCCAAAGCCACTGTCCAAAGCCACTGTCCAAAGCCACTCTATGTCCAAAGCCATTGTCTAAAGCCACTCTCCAAAGCCACTCTCCAAAGCCACTCTATGTCCAAAAGCACTGTCCAAAGCCACTGTCCAAAGCCACTCTCCAAAGCCACTCTATGTCCAAAGCCACTGTCCAAAGCCACTCTCCAAAGCCACTCTCCAAAGCCACTGTATGTCCAAAGCCACTGTCCAAAGCCACTGTCCAAAGCCACTCTCCAAAGCCACTCTATGTCGAAAGCCACTGTCCAAAGTCACTGTCCAAAGCCACTCTCCAAAGCCACTCTATGTCCAAAGCCACTGTCCAAAGCCACTGTCCAAAGCCACTCTCCAAAGCCACTCTATCTCCAAAGCCACTATCCAAAGTCACTCTCCAAAGCCACTCTCCAAAGCCACTCTATGTCCAAAGCCACTGTCTATAGCCACTGTCCAAAGCCACTGTCCAAAGCCACTCTATGTCCAAAGCCACTGTACAAAACCACTGTCCAAAGCCACTGTCCAAAGCAATACTATGTCCAAAGCCACTGTCCAAAGGCACTTTCCAAAGACACTCTATGTCCAAAGCCACTGTCCAAAGCCACTGTCCAAAGCCACTGTCCAAAGCCACTCTATGTCCAAAGCCACTGTCCAAAGCCACTCTATTTCCAAAACCACTGTCCAAAGCCACTCTCCAAAACCACTGTCCTAAACCACTCTATGTCCAAAGCCACTGTCCAAAGCCACTCTCCAAAGCCACTATCCAAAGCCACTGTATGTCCAAAGCCACTGTATGTCCAAAGCCACTGTCCAAAGCGACTGTATGTCCAAAGCCACTGTCCAAAGCCACTGTATGTCCAATGCCACTGTATGTCCAAAGCCACTATCCAAAGCCACTGTATGTCCAAAGCCACTGTCCAAAGCTACTGTATGTCCAAAGCCACTGTATGTCCAAAGCCACTGTATGTCCAAAGCTACTGTCCAAAGCCACTGTATGTCCAAAGCCACTGTATATCCAAAGCCACTGTCCAAAGCCACTGTATATCCAAAGCCACTGTCCAAAGCCACTGTATGTCCAATGCCACTGTATGTCCAAAGCCACTATCCAAAGCCACTTTATGTCCAAAGCCACTGTATGTCCATAGCCACTGTCCAAAGCCACTGTATGTCCAAAGCCACTGTATATCCAAAGCCACTGTCTAAAGCCACTGTATGTCCAAAGCCACTGTCCAAAGCCACTGTATGTCCAAAGCCACTGTATGTCCAAACACTGTACATAGTCACTGTATGTCCAAAGCCACTGTATGTCAAAAGCCACTGTCCAAAGCCACTGTATGTCCAAAGCCACTGTATGTCCAAAGCCACTGTATGTCCAAAGCCACTGTATGTCCAAAGCCACTGTATGTCCAAAGCCACTGAAAGCCACAGTCCAAAGCCACTTTATGTCCAAAGCCACTGTATGTCCAAAGCCACTGTCCAAAGCCACTGTATGTCCAAAGCCACTGTATGTCCAAAGCCACTGTCTAAAGCCACTGTATGTCCAAAGCCACTGTATGTCCAAAGCCACTGTCCAAAGCCACTGTATGTCCAAAGCCTCTGTATGTCCAAAGCCACTGTATGTCCAAAGCCACTGTCCAAAGCCACTGTATGTCCAAAGCCACTGTATGTCCAAAGCCACTGTATGTCCAAAGCCACTGTATGTCCAAAGCCACTGTCCAAAGCCGCTATATGTCCAAAGCCACTGTATGTCCAAAGCCACTGTCCAAAGGCAAAGCCACTCTCCAAAGCCACTGTCCAAAGCCACTCTATGTCCAAAGCCACTGTGCAAATCACTCTCCAAAGCCACTGTCCAAAGCCACTCTATGTCCAAAGCCACTGTCGAAAGCCACTGTCCAAAGCCACTCTCCAAAGCCACTCTATGTCCAAAGCTACTGTCCAAAGCCACTCTCCAAAGCCACTCTCCAAAGCCACTCTATGTCCAAAGCCACTGTCCAAACCCACTGTCCAAAGCCACTCTCCAAAGCCACTCTATGTCCAAAGCCATTGTACAAAGCCACTCTCCAAAGCCACTCTCCAAAGCCAATCAATATCCAAAGCCACTGTATAAAGCCACTGTCTAAAGCCACTCTCCAAAGCCACTCTATGTCCAAAGCCACTGTCCAAAGCCACTCTTCAAAGCCACTCTCCAAAGCCACTCTATGTCCAAAGCAACTGTCCAAAGCCACTCTCCAAAGCCACTGTCCAAAGCCACTCTATGTCCAAAGCCACTGTCCAAAGCCACTCTCCAAAGCCACTCTCCAAAGCCACTCTATGTCCAAAGCCACTGTCCAAAGCCACTATCCAAAGCCATTCTCCAAAGCCACTCTCCAAAGCCACTCTATGTCCAAAGCCACTGTCCAAAGCCACTCTATGTCCAAAGCCACTGTCCAAAGCCACTGTCCAAAGCCATGGTCCAAAGCCACTCTATGTCCAAAGCCACTGTCCAAAGCCACTGTCCAAAGCCACTGTCCAAAGCCACTCTATGTCTAAAGCCACTGTCCAAAGCCACTCTCCAATGCCACTGTCCAAAGCCACTCTATCTACAAAGCCACTGTCCAAAGCCACTGTCCAATGCCACTCTATGTCCAAAGCCACTGTCCAAAGCCACTCTCCAAAGCCACTGTCCAAAGCCACTCTATGTCCAGAGCCACTGTCCAAAGCCACTCTCCAAAGCCACTGACCAAAGCCACTCTATGTCCAAAGCCACTGAACAAAGCCACTGTCCAAAGCCACTGACCAAAGCCACTCTATGTCCAATGCCATTGTCCAAAGCCACTGTCCAAAGCCACTGTCCAAAGCCACTCTATGTCCAAAGCCATTGTCTAAAGCCACTCTCCAAAGCCACTCTCCAAAGCCACTCTATGTCCAAAAGCACTGTCCAAAGCCACTGTCCAAAGCCACTCTCCAAAGCCACTCTATGTCCAAAGCCACTGTCCAAAGCCACTCTCCAAAGCCACTCTCCAAAGCCACTGTATGTCCAAAGCCACTGTCCAAAGCCACTGTCCAAAGCCACTCTCCAAAGCCACTCTATGTCGAAAGCCACTGTCCAAAGTCACTGTCCAAAGCCACTCTCCAAAGCCACTCTATGTCCAAAGCCACTGTCCAAAGCCACTGTCCAAAGCCACTCTCCAAAGCCACTCTATCTCCAAAGCCACTATCCAAAGTCACTCTCCAAAGCCACTCTCCAAAGCCACTCTATGTCCAAAGCCACTGTCTATAGCCACTGTCCAAAGCCACTGTCCAAAGCCACTCTATGTCTAAAGCCACTGTACAAAGCCACTGTCCAAAGCCTCTGTCCAAAGCAATACTATGTCCAAAGCCACTGTCCAAAGGCACTTTCCAAAGACACTCTATGTCCAAAGCCACTGTCCAAAGCCACTGTCCAAAGCCACTGTCCAAAGCCACTCTATGTCCAAAGCCACTGTCCAAAGCCACTCTATTTCCAAAACCACTGTCCAAAGCCACTCTCCAAAGCCACTGTCCTAAACCACTCTATGTCCAAAGCCACTGTCCAAAGCCACTCTCCAAAGCCACTATCCAAAGCCACTGTATGTCCAAAGCCACTGTATGTCCAAAGCCACTGTCCAAAGCGACTGTATGTCCAAAGCCACTGTCCAAAGCCACTGTATGTCCAATGCCACTGTATGTCCAAAGCCACTATCCAAAGCCACTGTATGTCCAAAGCCACTGTCCAAAGCTACTGTATGTCCAAAGCCACTGTATGTCCAAAGCCACTGTCCAAAGCCACGGTATGTCCAAAGCCACTGTATGTCCAAAGCCACTGTCCAAAGCCACTGTATGTCCGAAGCAACTGTATGTCCAAAGCCACTGTCCTAAGCCACTGTATGTCCAAAGCCACTGTATGTCCAAATCCACTGTCCAAAGCCACTGTATGTCCAAAGCCTCTGTACAAAGCCACTGTCCAAACCCACTGTCCAAAGCCACTCTATGTCCAAATCCACTGTACAAAGCCACTGTCCAAAGCCACTGTCCAAAGCAATACTATGTCCAAAGCCACTGTCCAAAGCTTCTGTCCAAAGCCACGGTCCAAAGCCACTCTATGTCCAAAGCCACTGTCCAAAGCCACTCTCCAATGCCACTGTCTAAAGCCACTCTATCTACAAAGCCACTGTCCAAAGCGACTGTCTAAAGTCACTGTCCAAAGCCACTCTATGTCCAAAGCAACTGTCCAAAGCCACTGTCCAAAGCCACTGTATGTCCAAAGCTACTGTATATCCAAAGCCACTGTCCAAAGCCACTGTATATCCAAAGCCACTGTTTAAAGCCACTGTATGTCCAATGCCAGTGTATGTCCAAAGCCACTATCCAAAGCCACTTTATGTCCAAAGCCACTGTATGTCCATAGCCACTGTCCAAAGCCACTGTATGTCCAAAGCCACTGTATGTCCAAAGCCACTGTCTAAAGCCACTGTATGTCCAAAGCCACTGTCCAAAGCCACTGTATGTCCAAAGCAACTGTATACCAAACACTGTACATAGCCACTGTATGTCCAAAGCCACTGTATGTCCAAAGCCACTGTCCAAAGCCACTGTATGTCCAAAGCCACTGTATGTCCAAAGCCACTGTATGTCCAAAGCCACTGTATGTCCAAAGCCACTGTCCAAAGCCACTGTATGTCCAAAGCCACTGTATGTCCAAAGCCACTGTCCAAAGCCACTGTATGTCCAAAGCCACGGTATGTCCAAAGCCACTGTCCAAAGCCACCGTATGTCCAAAGCCACTGTATGTCCAAAGCCACAGTCCAAAGCCACTGTATGTCCAAAGCCACTGTATGTCCAAAGCCACTGTCCAAAGCCACTGTATGTCCAAAGCCACTGTATGTCCAAAGCCACTGTCGAAAGTCACTGTCCAAAGCCACTCTCCAAAGCCACTCTATGTCCAAAGCCACTGTCCAAAGCCACTCTCCAAAGCCACTCTCCAAAGCCACTCTATGTCCAAAGCCACTGTCCAAACCCACTGTCCAAAGCCACTCTCCAAAGCCACTCTATGTCCAAAGCTACTGTCCAAAGCCACTCTCCAAAGCCACTCTATGTCCAAAGCCACTGTCCAAAGCCACTCTCCAAAGCCACTCTCCAAAGCCACGCTATGTCCAAAGCCACTGTCCAAAGCCACTCTCCAAAGCCACTGTCCAAAGCCACTCTATGTCCAAAGCCACTGTCCAAAGCCACTCTCCAAAGCCACTGTCCAAAGCCACTCTATGTCCAAAGCCACTGTCCAAAGCCACTGTCCAAAGCCATTCTCCAAAGCCACTCTCCAAAGCCACTCTATGTCCAAAGCCACTGTCCAAAGCCACTGTCCAAAGCCACTGTCCAAAGCCACTCTATGTCCAAAGCCACTGTCCAAAGCCACTCTCCAATGCCACTGTCCAAAGCCACTCTATCTACAAAGCCACTGTCCAAAGCCACTGTCCAAAGCCACTCTATGTCCAGAGCCACTGTCCAAAGCCACTCTCCAAAGCCACTGACCAAAGTCACTCTATGTCCAAAGCCACTGAACAAAGCCACTGTCCAAAGCCACTGACCAAAGCCACTCTATGTCCAATGCCATTGTCCAAAGCCACTGTCCAAAGCCACTGTCCAAAGCCACTCTATGTCCAAAGCCATTGTCTAAAGCCACTCTCCAAAGCCACTCTCCAAAGCCACTCTATGTCCAAAAGCACTGTCCAAAGCCACTGTCCAAAGCCACTCTCCAAAGCCACTCTATGTCCAAAGCCACTGTCCAAAGCCACTCTCCAAAGCCACTCTCCAAAGCCACTGTATGTCCAAAGCCACTGTCCAAAGCCACTGTCCAAAGCCACTCTCCAAAGCCACTCTATGTCGAAAGCCACTGTCCAAAGTCACTGTCCAAAGCCACTCTCCAAAGCCACTCTATGTCCAAAGCCACTGTCCAAAGCCACTGTCCAAAGCCACTCTCCAAAGCCACTCTATCTCCAAAGCCACTATCCAAAGTCACTCTCCAAAGCCACTCTCCAAAGCCACTCTATGTCCAAAGCCACTGTCTATAGCCACTGTCCAAAGCCACTGTCCAAAGCCACTCTATGTCCAAAGCCACTGTACAAAGCCACTGTCCAAAGCCACTGTCCAAAGCAATACTATGTCCAAAGCCACTGTCCAAAGGCACTTTCCAAAGACACTCTATGTCCAAAGCCACTGTCCAAAGCCACTGTCCAAAGCCACTGTCCAAAGCCACTCTATGTCCAAAGCCACTGTCCAAAGCCACTCTATTTCCAAAACCACTGTCCAAAGCCACTCTCCAAAGCCACTGTCCTAAACCACTCTATGTCCAAAGCCACTGTCCAAAGCCACTCTCCAAAGCCACTATCCAAAGCCACTGTATGTCCAAAGCCACTGTATGTCCAAAGCCACTGTCCAAAGCGACTGTATGTCCAAAGCCACTGTCCAAAGCCACTGTATGTCCAATGCCACTGTATGTCCAAAGCCACTATCCAAAGCCACTGTATGTCCAAAGCCACTGTCCAAAGCTACTGTATGTCCAAAGCCACTGTATGTCCAAAGCCACTGTATGTCCAAAGCTACTGTCCAAAGCCACTGTATGTCCAAAGCCACTGTATATCCAAAGCCACTGTCCAAAGCCACTGTATATCCAAAGCCACTGTCCAAAGCCACTGTATGTCCAATGCCACTGTATGTCCAAAGCCACTATCCAAAGCCACTTTATGTCCAAAGCCACTGTATGTCCATAGCCACTGTCCAAAGCCACTGTATGTCCAAAGCCACTGTATATCCAAAGCCACTGTCTAAAGCCACTGTATGTCCAAAGCCACTGTCCAAAGCCACTGTATGTCCAAAGCCACTGTATGTCCAAACACTGTACATAGTCACTGTATGTCCAAAGCCACTGTATGTCCAAAGCCACTGTCCAAAGCCACTGTATGTCCAAAGCCACTGTATGTCCAAAGCCACTGTATGTCCAAAGCCACTGTATGTCCAAAGCCACTGTATTTCCAAAGCCACTGAAAGCCACAGTCCAAAGCCACTTTATGTCCAAAGCCACTGTATGTCCAAAGCCACTGTCCAAAGCCACTGTATGTCCAAAGCCACTGTGTGTCCAAAGCCACTGTCTAAAGCCACTGTATGTCCAAAGCCACTGTATGTCCAAAGCCACTGTCCAAAGCCACTGTATGTCCAAAGCCTCTGTATGTCCAAAGCCACTGTATGTCCAAAGCCACTGTCCAAAGCCACTGTATGTCCAAAGCCACTGTATGTCCAAAGCCACTGTATGTCCAAAGCCACTGTATGTCCAAAGCCACTGTCCAAAGCCGCTATATGTCCAAAGCCACTGTATGTCCAAAGCCACTGTCCAAAGGCAAAGCCACTCTCCAAAGCCACTGTCCAAAGCCACTCTATGTCCAAAGCCACTGTGCAAATCACTCTCCAAAGCCACTGTCCAAAGCCACTCTATGTCCAAAGCCACTGTCGAAAGCCACTGTCCAAAGCCACTCTCCAAAGCCACTCTATGTCCAAAGCTACTGTCCAAAGCCACTCTCCAAAGCCACTCTCCAAAGCCACTCTATGTCCAAAGCCACTGTCCAAACCCACTGTCCAAAGCCACTCTCCAAAGCCACTCTATGTCCAAAGCCATTGTACAAAGCCACTCTCCAAAGCCACTCTCCAAAGCCAATCAATATCCAAAGCCACTGTATAAAGCCACTGTCTAAAGCCACTCTCCAAAGCCACTCTATGTCCAAAGCCACTGTCCAAAGCCACTCTTCAAAGCCACTCTCCAAAGCCACTCTATGTCCAAAGCAACTGTCCAAAGCCACTCTCCAAAGCCACTGTCCAAAGCCACTCTATGTCCAAAGCCACTGTCCAAAGCCACTCTCCAAAGCCACTCTCCAAAGCCACTCTATGTCCAAAGCCACTGTCCAAAGCCACTGTCCAAAGCCATTCTCCAAAGCCACTCTCCAAAGCCACTCTATGTCCAAAGCCACTGTCCAAAGCCACTCTATGTCCAAAGCCACTGTCCAAAGCCACTGTCCAAAACCACGGTCCAAAGCCACTCTATGTCCAAAGCCACTGTCCAAAGCCACTGTCCAAAGCCACTGTCCAAAGCCACTCTATGTCTAAAGCCACTGTCCAAAGCCACTCTCCAATGCCACTGTCCAAAGCCACTCTATCTACAAAGCCACTGTCCAAAGCCACTGTCCAATGCCACTCTATGTCCAAAGCCACTGTCCAAAGCCACTCTCCAAAGCCACTGTCCAAAGCCACTCTATGTCCAGAGCCACTGTCCAAAGCCACTCTCCAAAGCCACTGACCAAAGCCACTCTATGTCCAAAGCCACTGAACAAAGCCACTGTCCAAAGCCACTGACCAAAGCCACTCTATGTCCAATGCCATTGTCCAAAGCCACTGTCCAAAGCCACTGTCCAAAGCCACTCTATGTCCAAAGCCATTGTCTAAAGCCACTCTCCAAAGCCACTCTCCAAAGCCACTCTATGTCCAAAAGCACTGTCCAAAGCCACTGTCCAAAGCCACTCTCCAAAGCCACTCTATGTCCAAAGCCACTGTCCAAAGCCACTCTCCAAAGCCACTCTCCAAAGCCACTGTATGTCCAAAGCCACTGTCCAAAGCCACTGTCCAAAGCCACTCTCCAAAGCCACTCTATGTCGAAAGCCACTGTCCAAAGTCACTGTCCAAAGCCACTCTCCAAAGCCACTCTATGTCCAAAGCCACTGTCCAAAGCCACTGTCCAAAGCCACTCTCCAAAGCCACTCTATCTCCAAAGCCACTATCCAAAGTCACTCTCCAAAGCCACTCTCCAAAGCCACTCTATGTCCAAAGCCACTGTCTATAGCCACTGTCCAAAGCTACTGTCCAAAGCCACTCTATGTCTAAAGCCACTGTACAAAGCCACTGTCCAAAGCCACTGTCCAAAGCAATACTATGTCCAAAGCCACTGTCCAAAGGCACTTTCCAAAGACACTCTATGTCCAAAGCCACTGTCCAAAGCCACTCTCCAAAGCCACTGTCCAAAGCCACTCTATGTCCAAAGCCACTGTCCAAAGCCACTCTCCAAAGCCACTATCCAAAGCCACTGTATGTCCAAAGCCACTGTATGTCCAAAGCCACTGTCCAAAGCGACTGTATGTCCAAAGCCACTGTCCAAAGCCACTGTATGTCCAATGCCACTGTATGTCCAAAGCCACTATCCAAAGCCACTGTATGTCCAAAGCCACTGTCCAAAGCTACTGTATGTCCAAAGCCACTGTATGTCCAAATCCACTGTCCAAAGCCACTGTATGTCCAAAGCCTCTGTACAAAGCCACTGTCCAAACCCACTGTCCAAAGCCACTCTATGTCCAAATCCACTGTACAAAGCCACTGTCCAAAGCCACTGTCCAAAGCAATACTATGTCCAAAGCCACTGTCCAAAGCTTCTGTCCAAAGCCACGGTCCAAAGCCACTCTATGTCCAAAGCCACTGTCCAAAGCCACTCTCCAATGCCACTGTCTAAAGCCACTCTATCTACAAAGCCACTGTCCAAAGCGACTGTCTAAAGTCACTGTCCAAAGCCACTCTATGTCCAAAGCAACTGTCCAAAGCCACTGTCCAAAGCCACTGTATGTCCAAAGCTACTGTATATCCAAAGCCACTGTCCAAAGCCACTGTATATCCAAAGCCACTATCTAAAGCCACTGTATGTCCAATGCCAGTGTATGTCCAAAGCCACTATCCAAAGCCACTTTATGTCCAAAGCCACTGTATGTCCATAGCCACTGTCCAAAGCCACTGTATGTCCAAAGCCACTGTATGTCCAAAGCCACTGTCTAAAGCCACTGTATGTCCAAAGCCACTGTCCAAAGCCACTGTATGTCCAAAGCAACTGTATACCAAACACTGTACATAGCCACTGTATGTCCAAAGCCACTGTATGTCCAAAGCCACTGTCCAAAGCCACTGTATGTCCAAAGCCACTGTATGTCCAAAGCCACTGTATGTCCAAAGCCACTGTATGTCCAAAGCCACTGTCCAAAGCCACTGTATGTCCAAAGCCACTGTATGTCCAAAGCCACTGTCCAAAGCCACTGTATGTCCAAAGCCACGGTATGTCCAAAGCCACTGTCCAAAGCCACCGTATGTCCAAAGCCACTGTATGTCCAAAGCCACAGTCCAAAGCCACTGTATGTCCAAAGCCACTGTATGTCCAAAGCCACTGTCCAAAGCCACTGTATGTCCAAAGCCACTGTATGTCCAAAGCCACTGTCGAAAGTCACTGTCCAAAGCCACTCTCCAAAGCCACTCTATGTCCAAAGCCACTGTCCAAAGCCACTCTCCAAAGCCACTCTCCAAAGCCACTCTATGTCCAAAGCCACTGTCCAAACCCACTGTCCAAAGCCACTCTCCAAAGCCACTCTATGTCCAAAGCCACTGTCCAAAGCCACTCTCCAAAGCCACTCTATGTCCAAAGCCACTGTCCAAAGCCACTCTCCAAAGCCACTCTCCAAAGCCACGCTATGTCCAAAGCCACTGTCCAAAGCCACTCTCCAAAGCCACTGTCCAAAGCCACTCTATGTCCAAAGCCACTGTCCAAAGCCACTCTCCAAAGCCACTGTCCAAAGCCACTCTATGTCCAAAGCCACTGTCCAAAGCCACTGTCCAAAGCCATTCTCCAAAGCCACTCTCCAAAGCCACTCTATGTCCAAAGCCACTGTCCAAAGCCACTGTCCAAAGCCACTGTCCAAAGCCACTCTATGTCCAAAGCCACTGTCCAAAGCCACTCTCCAATGCCACTGTCCAAAGCCACTCTATCTACAAAGCAACTGTCCAAAGCCACTGTCCAAAGCCACTCTATGTCCAAAGCAACTGTCCAAAGCCACTGTCCAAAGCCACTGTCCAAAGCCACTCTATGTCCAAAGCCACTGACCAAAGCCACTCTCCAAAGCTACTGTCCAAAGCCACTCTATGTCCAGAGCCACTGTCCAAAGCCACTCTCCAAAGCCACTGACCAAAGCCACTCTATGTCCAAAGCCACTGAACAAAGCCACTGTCCAAAGCCACTAACCAAAGCCACTCTATGTCCAATGCCATTGTCCAAAGCCACTGTCCAAAGCCACTTTCCAAAGCCACTCTCCAAAGCCACTGTCCTAAACCACTCTATGTCCAAAGCCACTGTCCAAAGCCACTCTCCAAAGCCACTGTCCAAAGCCACTGTATGTCCAAAGCCACTGTATGTCCAAAGCCACTGTCCAAAGCGACTGTATGTCCAAAGCCACTGTCCAAAGCCACTGTATGTCCAATGCCACTGTATGTCCAAAGCCACTATCCAAAGCCACTGTATGTCCAAAGCCTCTGTCCAAAGCTACTGTATGTCCAAAGCCACTGTATGTCCAAAGCCACGGTCCAAAGCCACTGTATGTCCAAAGCCACTGTATGTCCAAAGCCACTGTCCAAAGCCACTGTATGTCCAAAGCAACTGTATGTCCAAAGCCACTGTCCAAAGCCACTGTATGTCCAAAGCCACTGTATGTCCAAAGCCACTGTCCAAAGCCACTGTGTGTCCAAAGCCACTGTACAAAGCCACTGTCCAAATCCACTGTCCAAAGCCACTCTATGTCCAAATCCACTGTACAAAGCCACTGTCCAAAGCCACTGTCCAAAGCAATACTATGTCCAAAGCCACTGTCCAAAGCCACTGTCCAAAGCCACGGTCCAAAGCCACTCTATGTCCAAAGCCACTGTCCAAAGCCACTCTCCAATGCCACTGTCTAAAGCCACTCTATCTACAAAGCCACTGTCCAAAGCGACTGTCTAAAGTCACTGTCCAAAGCCACTGTATGTCCAAAGCAACTGTCCAAAGCCACTGTCCAAAGCCACTGTATGTCCAAAGCTACTGTATATCCAAAGCCACTGTCCAAAGCCACTGTATATCCAAAGCCACTGTCTAAAGCCACTGTATGTCCAATGCCAGTGTATGTCCAAAGCCACTATCCAAAGCCACTTTATGTCCAAAGCCACTGTATGTCCATAGCCACTGTCCAAAGCCACTGTATGTCCAAAGCCACTGTATGTCCAAAGCCACTGTCTAAAGCCACTGTATGTCCAAAGCCACTGTCCAAAGCCACTGTATGTCCAAAGCCACTGTATACCAAACACTGTACATAGCCACTGTATGTCCAAAGCCACTGTATGTCCAAAGCCACTGTCCAAAGCCACTGTATGTCCAAAGCCACTGTATGTCCAAAGCCAGTGTATGTCCAAAGCCACTGTATGTCCAAAGCCACTGTCCAAAGCCACTGTATGTCCAAAGCCACTGTATGTCCAAAGCCACTGTCCAAAGCCACTGTATGTCCAAAGCCACGGTATGTCCAAAGCCACTGTCCAAAGCCACCGTATGTCCAAAGCCACTGTATGTCCAAAGCCACAGTCCAAAGCCACTGTATGTCCAAAGCCACTGTATGTCCAAAGCCACTGTCCAAAGCCACTGTATGTCCAAAGCCACTGTATGTCCAAAGCCATTGTCGAAAGCCACTGTCCAAAGCCACTCTCCAAAGCCACTCTATGTCCAAAGCCACTGTCCAAAGCCACTCTCCAAAGCCACTCTCCAAAGCCACTCTATGTCCAAAGCCACTGTCCAAACCCACTGTCCAAAGCCACTCTCCAAAGCCACTCTATGTCCAAAGCCACTGTCCAAAGCTACTCTCCAAAGCCACTTTCCTTAACCAATCTATGTCCAAAGCCACTGTCCAAAGCCACTCTCCAAAGCCACTGTCCAAAGCCACTCTATATCCAAAGCCACTGTCCAAAGCCACTCTCCAAAGCCACTGTCCAAAGCCACTGTATGTCCAAAGCCACTGTATGTCCAAAGCCACTGTATGTCCAAAGCCACTGTCCAAAGCCACTGTATGTCCAAAGCCACTGTATATCCAAAGCCACTGTCCAAAGCCACTGTATATCCAAAGCCACTGCCCAAAGCCACTGTATGTCCAATGCTACTGTATGTCCAAAGCCACTATCCAAAGCCACTTTATGTCCAAAGCCACTGTATGTCCATAGCCACTGTCCAAAGCCACTGTATGTCCAAAGCCACTGTCCAAATCCACTGTATGTCCAAAGCCACTGTATGTCCAAACACTGTACATAGTCACTGTATGTCCAAAGCCACTGTATGTCCAAAGCCACTGTCCAAAGCCACTGTATGTCCAAAGCCACTGTATGTCCAAAGCCACTGTATGTCCAAAGCCACTGTATGTCCAAAGCCACTGTCCAAAGCCACTGTATGTCCAAAGCCACTGTATGTCCAAAGCCACTGTCCAAAGCCACTGTATGTCCAAAGCCACGGTATGTCCAAAGCCACTGTCCAAAGCCACCGTATGTCCAAAGCCACTGTATGTCCAAAGCCACAGTCCAAAGCCACTGTATGTCCAAAGCCACTGTATGTCCAAAGCCACTGTCCAAAGCCACTGTATGTCCAAAGCCACTGTGTGTCCAAAGCCACTGTCTAAAGCCACTGTATGTCCAAAGCCACTGTATGTCCAAAGCCACTGTCCAAAACCACTGTATGTCCAAAGCAACTGTATATCCAAAGCCACTGTATGTCCAAAGCCACTGTCCAAAGCCACTGTATGTCCAAAGCCACTGTATGTCCAAAGCCACTGTATGTCCAAAGCCACTGTATGTCCAAAGCCACTGTCCAAAGCCACTATATGTCCAAAGCCACTGTATATCCAAAGCCACTGTCCAAAGGCAAAGCCACTCTCCAAAGCCACTGTCCAAAGCCACTCTATGTCCAAAGCCACTGTGCAAAGCCACTCTCCAAAGCCACTGTCCAAAGCCACTCTATGTCCAAAGCCACTGTCGAAAGCCACTGTCCAAAGCCACTCTCCAAAGCCACTCTATGTCCAAAGCTACTGTCCAAAGCCACTCTCCAAAGCCACTCTCCAAAGCCACTCTATGTCCAAAGCCACTGTCCAAACCCACTGTCCAAAGCCACTCTCCAAAGCCACTCTATGTCCAAAGCCATTGTACAAAGCCACTCTCCAAAGCCACTCTCCAAAGCCAATCAATATCCAAAGCCACTGTATAAAGCCACTGTCTAAAGCCACTCTCCAAAGCCACTCTATGTCCAAAGCCACTGTCCAAAGCCACTCTTCAAAGCCACTCTCCAAAGCCACTCTATGTCCAAAGCGACTGTCCAAAGCCACTCTCCAAAGCCACTGTCCAAAGCCACTCTATGTCCAAAGCCACTGTACAAAGCCACTCTCCAAAGCCACTCTCCAAAGCCACTCTATGTCCAAAGCCACTGTCCAAAGCCACTGTCCAAAGCCATTCTCCAAAGCCACTCTCCAAAGCCACTCTATGTCCAAAGCCACTGTCCAAAGCCACTCTATGTCCAAAGCCACTGTCCAAAGCCACTGTCCAAAGCCACGGTCCAAAGCCACTCTATGTCCAAAGCCACTATCCAAAGCCACTGTCCAAAGCCACTGTCCAAAGCCACTCTATGTCCAAAGCCACTGTCCAAAGCCACTCTCCAATGCCACTGTCCAAAGCCACTCTATCTACAAAGCCACTGTCCAAAGCCACTGTCCAATGCCACTCTATGTCCAAAGCCACTGTCCAAAGCCACTCTCCAAAGCCACTATCCAAAGCCACTCTATGTCCAGAGCCACTGTCCAAAGCCACTCTCCAAAGCCACTGACCAAAGCCACTCTATGTCCAAAGCCACTGAACAAAGCCACTGTCCAAAGCTACTTACCAAAGCCACTCTATGTCCAATGCCATTGTCCAAAGCCACTGTCCAAAGCCACTGTCCAAAGCCACTCTATGTCCAAAGCCATTGTCTAAAGCCACTCTCCAAAGCCACTCTCCAAAGCCACTCTATGTCAAAAAGCACTGTCCAAAGACACTGTCCAAAGCCACTCTCCAAAGCCACTCTATGTCGAAAGCCACTGTCCAAAGCCACTCTCCAAAGCCACTCTCCAAAGCCACTGTATGTCCAAAGCCACTGTCCAAAGCCACTGTCCAAAGCCACTCTCCAAAGCCACTCTATGTCGAAAGCCACTGTCCAAAGTCACTGTCCAAAGCCACTCTCCAAAGCCACTCTATGTCCAAAGCCACTGTCCAAAGCCACTGTCCAAAGCCACTCTCCAAAGCCACTCTATCTCCAAAGCCACTGTCCAAAGTCACTCTCCAAAGCCACTCTCCAAAGCCACTCTATGTCCAAAGCCACTGTCTATAGCCACTGTCCAAAGCCACTGTCCAAAGCCACTCTATGTCCAAAGCCACTGTACAAAGCCACTGTCCAAAGCCACTGTCCAAAGCAATACTATGTCCAAAGCCACTGTCCAAAGGCACTTTCCAAAGACACTCTATGTCCAAAGCCACTGTCCAAAGCCACTGTCCAAAGCCACTGTCCAAAGCCACTCTATGTCCAAAGCCACTGTCCACAGCCACTCTATTTCCAAAACCACTGTCCAAAGCCACTCTCCAAAGCCACTGTCCTAAACCACTCTATGTCCAAAGCCACTGTCCAAAGCCACTCTCCAAAGCCACTGTCCAAAGCCACTGTATGTCCAAAGCCACTGTATGTCCAAAGCCACTGTCCAAAGCGACTGTATGTCCAAAGCCACTGTCCAAAGCCACTGTATGTCCAATGCCACTGTATGTCCAAAGCCACTATCCAAAGCCACTGTATGTCCAAAGCCACTGTCCAAAGCTACTGTATGTCCAAAGCCACTGTATGTCCAAAGCCAATGTCCAAAGCCACTGTATGTCCAAAGCCACTGTATGTCCAAAGCCACTGTCCAAAGCCACTGTATGTCCAAAGCAACTGTATGTCCAAAGCCACTGTCCAAAGCCACTGTATGTCCAAAGCCACTGTATGTCCAAATCCACTGTCCAAAGCCACTGTATGTCCAAAGCCACTGTACAAAGCCACTGTCCAAATCCACTGTCCAAAGCCACTCTATGTCCAAATCCACTGTACAAAGCCACTGTCCAAAGCCACTGTCCAAAGCAATACTATGTCCTAAGCCACTGTCCAAAGCCACTGTCCAAAGCCACGGTCCAAAGCCACTCTATGTCCAAAGCCACTGTCCAAAGCCACTCTCCAATGCCACTGTCTAAAGCCACTCTATCTACAAAGCCACTGTCCAAAGCGACTGTCTAAAGTCACTGTCCAAAGCCACTCTATGTCCAAAGCAACTGTCCAAAGCCACTGTCCAAAGCCACTGTATGTCCAAAGCTACTGTATATCCAAAGCCACTGTCCAAAGCCACTGTATATCCAAAGCCACTGTCTAAAGCCACTGTATGTCCAATGCCAGTGTATGTCCAAAGCCACTATCCAAAGCCACTTTATGTCCAAAGCCACTGTATGTCCATAGCCACTGTCCAAAGCCACTGTATGTCCAAAGCCACTGTATGTCCAAAGCCACTGTCTAAAGCCACTGTATGTCCAAAGCCACTGTCCAAAGCCACTGTATGTCCAAAGCCACTGTATACCAAACACTGTACATAGTCACTGTATGTCCAAAGCCACTGTATGTCCAAAGCCACTGTCCAAAGCCACTGTATGTCCAAAGCCACTGTATGTCCAAAGCCACTGTATGTCCAAAGCCACTGTATGTCCAAAGCCACTGTCCAAAGCCACTGTATGTCCAAAGCCACTGTATGTCCAAAGCCACTGTCCAAAGCCACTGTATGTCCAAAGCCACGGTATGTCCAAAGCCACTGTCCAAAGCCACCGTATGTCCAAAGCCACTGTATGTCCAAAGCCACAGTCCAAAGCCACTGTATGTGCAAAGCCACTGTATGTCCAAAGCCACTGTCCAAAGCCACTGTATGTCCAAAGCCACTGTATGTCCAAAGCCACTGTCGAAAGCCACTGTCCAAAGCCACTCTCCAAAGCCACTCTATGTCCAAAGCCACTGTCCAAAGCCACTCTCCAAAGCCACTCTCCAAAGCCACTCTATGTCCAAAGCCACTGTCCAAAGCCACTGTCCAAAGCCACTCTCCAAAGCCACTCTATGTCCAAAGCCACTGTCCAAAGCCACTCTCCAAAGCCACTCTCCAAAGCCACTCAATATCCAAAGCCACTGTACAAAGCCACTGTCCAAAGCCACTCTCCAAAGCCACTCTATGTCCAAAGCCACTGTCCAAAGCCACTCTCCAAAGCCACTCTCCAAAGCCACGCTATGTCCAAAGCCACTGTCCAAAGCCACTCTCCAAAGCCACTGTCCAAAGCCACTCTATGTCCAAAGCCACTGTCCAAAGCCACTCTCCAAAGCCACTGTCCAAAGCCACTCTATGTCCAAAGCCACTGTCCAAAGCCACTGTCCAAAGCCATTCTCCAAAGCCACTCTCCAAAGCCACTCTATGTCCAAAGCCACTGTCCAAAGCCACTCTATGTCCAAAGCCACTGTCCAAAGCCACTGTCCAAAGCCACGGTCCAAAGCCACTCTATGTCCAAAGCCACTGTCCAAAGCCACTGTCCAAAGACACTGTCCAAAGCCACTCTATGTCCAAAGCCACTGTCCAAAGCCACTCTCCAATGCCACTGTCCAAAGCCACTCTATCTATAAAGCCACTGTCCAAAGCCACTGTCTAAAGTCACTGTCCAAAGCCAATCTATGTCCAAAGCAACTGTCCAAAGCCACTGTCCAAAGCCACTGTCCAAAGCCACTCTATGTCCAAAGCCACTGACCAAAGCCACTCTCCAAAGCTACTCTCCAAAGCCACTCTATGTCCAGAGCCACTGTCCAAAGCCACTCTCCAAAGCCACTGACCAAAGCCACTCTATGTCCAAAGCCACTGAACAAAGCCACTGTCCAAAGCCACTAACCAAAGCCACTCTATGTCCAATGCCATTGTCCAAAGCCACTGTCCAAAGCCACTGTCCAAAGCCACTCTATGTCCAAAGCCATTGTCTAAAGCCACTCTCCAAAGCCACTCTCCAAAGCCACTCTATGTCCAAAAGCACTGTCCAAAGC
Organism: Cladorhizidae sp. MBARI D1340-BT2; assembly: GCA_028752905.1. Taxonomy (NCBI): domain Eukaryota; kingdom Metazoa; phylum Porifera; class Demospongiae; order Poecilosclerida; family Cladorhizidae; species Cladorhizidae sp. MBARI D1340-BT2. Next base: position 26,321,113 of record JAQNBH010000017.1, on the reverse strand, counting down.
CACTGTCAAAAGCCACTCTCCAAAGCCACTCTATGTCCAAAGCCACTGTCCAAAGCCACTCCCCAAAGCCATTCTCCAAAGCCACTGTATGTCCAAAGCCACTGTCCAAAGCCAATGTCCAAAGCCACTCTCCAAAGCCACTCTATGTCCAAAGCCACTGTCCAAAGTCACTGTCCAAAGCCACTCTCCAAAGCCACTCTATGTCCAAAGCCACTGTCCAAAGCCACTCTCCAAAGCCACTCTCCAAAGCCACTCTATGTCCAAAGCCACTATCCAAAGCCACTGTCCAAAGCCACTCTCCAAAGCCACTCTGTCTCCAAAGCCACTGTCCAAAGTCACGCTCCAAAGCCACTCTCCAAAGCCACTCTATGTCCAAAGCCACTGTCTATAGCTACTGTCCAAAGCCACTGTCCAAAGTCACTGTCCAAAGCAATACTATGTCCAAAGCCACTGTCCAAAGGCACTGTCCAAAGACACTCTATGTCCAAAGCCACTGTCCAAAGCCACTGTCCAAAGCCACTGTCCAAAGCCACTCTATGTCCAAAGCCACTGTCCAAAGCCACTCTATTTCCAAAGCCATTGTCCAAAGCCACTCTCCAAAGCCACTGTCCTAAACCACTCTATGTCCAAAGCCACTGTCCTAAGCCACTCTCCAAAGCCACTGTCCAAAGCCACTCTATGTCCAAAGCCACTGTCCAAAGCCACTCTCCAAAGCCACTGTCCAAAGCCACTGTATGTCCAAAGCCACTGTATGTCCAAAGCCACTGTCCAAAGCGACTGTATGTCCAAAGCCACTGTCCAAAGCCACTGTCCAAAGCCACGGTCCAAAGCCACTCTATGTCCAAAGCCACTGTCCAAAGCCACTCTCCAATGCCACTGTCTAAAGCCACTCTATCTACAAAGCCACTGTCCAAAGCGACTGTCTAAAGTCACTGTCCAAAGCCACTCTATGTCCAAAGCAACTGTCCAAAGCCACTGTCCAAAGCCACTGTATGTCCAAAGCTACTGTATATCCAAAGCCACTGTCCAAAGCCACTGTATATCCAAAGCCACTGTCTAAAGCCACTGTATGTCCAATGCCAGTGTATGTCCAAAGCCACTATCCAAAGCCACTTTATGTCCAAAGCCACTGTATGTCCATAGCCACTGTCCAAAGCCACTGTATGTCCAAAGCCACTGTATGTCCAAAGCCACTGTCTAAAGCCACTGTATGTCCAAAGCCACTGTCCAAAGCCACTGTATGTCCAAAGCCACTGTATACCAAACACTGTACATAGCCACTGTATGTCCAAAGCCACTGTATGTCCAAAGCCACTGTCCAAAGCCACTGTATGTCCAAAGCCACTGTATGTCCAAAGCCACTGTATGTCCAAAGCCACTGTATGTCCAAAGCCACTGTCCAAAGCCACTGTATGTCCAAAGCCACTGTATGTCCAAAGCCACTGTCCAAAGCCACTGTATGTCCAAAGCCACGGTATGTCCAAAGCCACTGTCCAAAGCCACCGTATGTCCAAAGCCACTGTATGTCCAAAGCCACAGTCCAAAGCCACTGTATGTGCAAAGCCACTGTATGTCCAAAGCCACGGTCCAAAGCCACTCTATGTCCAAAGCCACTGTCCAAAGCCACTCTCCAATGCCACTGTCTAAAGCCACTCTATCTACAAAGCCACTGTCCAAAGCGACTGTCTAAAGTCACTGTCCAAAGCCACTCTATGTCCAAAGCAACTGTCCAAAGCCACTGTCCAAAGCCACTGTATGTCCAAAGCTACTGTATATCCAAAGCCACTGTCCAAAGCCACTGTATATCCAAAGCCACTGTCTAAAGCCACTGTATGTCCAATGCCAGTGTATGTCCAAAGCCACTATCCAAAGCCACTTTATGTCCAAAGCCACTGTATGTCCATAGCCACTGTCCAAAGCCACTGTATGTCCAAAGCCACTGTATGTCCAAAGCCACTGTCTAAAGCCACTGTATGTCCAAAGCCACTGTCCAAAGCCACTGTATGTCCAAAGCCACTGTATACCAAACACTGTACATAGCCACTGTATGTCCAAAGCCACTGTATGTCCAAAGCCACTGTCCAAAGCCACTGTATGTCCAAAGCCACTGTATGTCCAAAGCCACTGTATGTCCAAAGCCACTGTATGTCCAAAGCCACTGTCCAAAGCCACTGTATGTCCAAAGCCACTGTATGTCCAAAGCCACTGTCCAAAGCCACTGTATGTCCAAAGCCACGGTATGTCCAAAGCCACTGTCCAAAGCCACCGTATGTCCAAAGCCACTGTATGTCCAAAGCCACAGTCCAAAGCCACTGTATGTGCAAAGCCACTGTATGTCCAAAGCCACTGTCCAAAGCCACTGTATGTCCAAAGCCACTGTATGTCCAAAGCCACTGTCGAAAGCCACTGTCCAAAGCCACTCTCCAAAGCCACTCTATGTCCAAAGCCACTGTCCAAAGCCACTCTCCAAAGCCACTCTCCAAAGCCACTCTATGTCCAAAGCCACTGTCCAAAGCCACTGTCCAAAGCCACTCTCCAAAGCCACTCTATGTCCAAAGCCACTGTCCAAAGCCACTCTCCAAAGCCACTCTCCAAAGCCACTCAATATCCAAAGCCACTGTACAAAGCCACTGTCCAAAGCCACTCTCCAAAGCCACTCTATGTCCAAAGCCACTGTCCAAAGCCACTCTCCAAAGCCACTCTCCAAAGCCACGCTATGTCCAAAGCCACTGTCCAAAGCCACTCTCCAAAGCCACTGTCCAAAGCCACTCTATGTCCAAAGCCACTGTCCAAAGCCACTCTCCAAAGCCACTGTCCAAAGCCACTCTATGTCCAAAGCCACTGTCCAAAGCCACTGTCCAAAGCCATTCTCCAAAGCCACTCTATGTCCAAAGCCACTCTATGTCCAAAGCCACTGTCCAAAGCCACTCTATGTCCAAAGCCACTGTCCAAAGCCACTGTCCAAAGCCACGGTCCAAAGCCACTCTATGTCCAAAGCCACTGTCCAAAGCCACTGTCCAAAGCCACTGTCCAAAGCCACTCTATGTCCAAAGCCACTGTCCAAAGCCACTCTCCAATGCCACTGTCCAAAGCCACTCTATCTACAAAGCCACTGTCCAAAGCCACTGTCTAAAGTCACTGTCCAAAGCCAATCTATGTCCAAAGCAACTGTCCAAAGCCACTGTCCAAAGCCACTGTCCAAAGCCACTCTATGTCCAAAGCCACTGACCAAAGCCACTCTCCAAAGCTACTCTCCAAAGCCACTCTATGTCCAGAGCCACTGTCCAAAGCCACTCTCCAAAGCCACTGACCAAAGCCACTCTATGTCCAAAGCCACTGAACAAAGCCACTGTCCAAAGCCACTAACCAAAGCCACTCTATGTCCAATGCCATTGTCCAAAGCCACTGTCCAAAGCCACTGTCCAAAGCCACTCTATGTCCAAAGCCATTGTCTAAAGCCACTCTCCAAAGCCACTCTCCGAAGCCACTCTATGTCCAAAAGCACTGTCCAAAGCCACTGTCAAAAGCCACTCTCCAAAGCCACTCTATGTCCAAAGCCACTGTCCAAAGCCACTCTCCAAAGCCATTCTCCAAAGCCACTGTATGTCCAAAGCCACTGTCCAAAGCCACTGTACAAAGCCACTCTCCAAAGCCACTCTATGTCCAAAGCCACTGTCCAAAGTCACTGTCCAAAGCCACTCTCCAAAGCCACTCTATGTCCAAAGCCACTGTCCAAAGCCACTCTCCAAAGCCACTCTCCAAAGCCACTCTATGTCCAAAGCCACTATCCAAAGCCACTGTCCAAAGCCACTCTCCAAAGCCACTCTATCTCCAAAGCCACTGTCCAAAGCCACTGTCCAAAGTCACTGTCCAAAGCAATACTATGTCCAAAGCCACTGTCCAAAGGCACTGTCCAAAGACACTCTATGTCCAAAGCCACTGTCCAAAGCCACTGTCCAAAGCCACTGTCCAAAGCCACTCTATGTCCAAAGCCACTGTCCAAAGCCACTCTATTTCCAAAGCCATTGTCCAAAGCCACTCTCCAAAGCCACTGTCCTAAACCACTCTATGTCCAAAGCCACTGTCCTAAGCCACTCTCCAAAGCCACTGTCCAAAGCCACTCTATGTCCAAAGCCACTGTCCAAAGCCACTCTCTAAAGCCACTGTCCAAAGCCACTGTATGTCCAAAGCCACTGTATGTCCAAAGCCACTGTCCAAAGCGACTGTATGTCCAAAGCCACTGTCCAAAGCCACTGTATGTCCAATGCCACTGTATGTCCAAAGCCACTATCCAAAGCCACTGTATGTCCAAAGCCACTGTCCAAAGCCACTGTATGTCCAAAGCCACTGTATGTCCAAAGCCACTGTCCATAGCCACTGTATGTCCAAAGCCACTGTATGTCCAAAGCCACTGTCCAAAGACACTGTATGTCCAAAGCCACTGTATGTCCAAAGCCATTGTCCAAAGCCACTGTATGTCCAAAGCCACTGTATGTCCAAACCCACTGTCCAAAGCCACTGTATGTCCAAAGCCACTGTACAAAGCCACTGTCCAAATCCACTGTCCAAAGCCACTCTATGTCCAAATCCACTGTACAAAGCCACTGTCCAAAGCCACTGTCCAAAGCAATACTATGTCCAAAGCCAGTGTCCAAAGCCACTGTCCAAAGCCACTGTCCAAAGCCACTCTATGTCCAAAGCCACTCTCCGAAGCCACTGTCCAAAGCCACTGTTCAAAGCCACTCTATGTCCAAAGCCACTGTCCAAAGCCACTCTCCAAAGCCACTGTCCAAAGCCACTGTCCAAAGCCACTCTATGTCCAAAGCCACTCTATGTCCAAAGCCACTGTATGTCCAAAGCCACTGTTCAAAGCCACTGTATGTCCAAAGCCACTGTATGTCCAACGCCACTGTCCAAAGCCACCGTATGTCCAAAGCCACGGTATGTCCAAAGCCACTGTCCAAAGCCACCGTATGTCCAAAGCCACTGTATGTCCAAAACCACTGTCCAAAGCCACCGTATGTCCAAAGCCACTGTATGTCCATTGCCACTGTCCAAAGCCACTGTATGTCCAAAGCCACTGTATGTCCAAAGCCACTGTCCAAAGCCACTGTATGTCCAAAGCCACTGTATGTCCAAAGCCACTGTCCAAAGCCACGGTATGTCCAAAGCCACTGTATGTCCAAAGCCACTGTCCAAAGCAACCGTATGTCCAAAGCCACTGTATGTCCAAAGCCACTGTCCAAAGCCACCGTATGTCTAAAGCCACTGTATGTCCAAAGCCACTCTCCAAAGCCACTCTCCAAAGCCACTCTATGTCCAAAGCCACTGTCCAAAGCCACTCTCCAAAGCCACTGTCCGAAGCCACTCTATGTCCAAAGCCACTGTCCAAAGCCACTCTCCAAAGCCACTGTCCAAAGCCACTATATGTCCAAAGCCACTGTCCAAAGCCACTCTCCAAAGCCACTCTCCAAAGCCACTCTATGTCCAAAGCCACTGTATGTCCAAAGCCACTGTCCAAAGCCACTGTATGGCCAAAGCCACTGTATGTCCAAAGCCACTGTCCAAAGCCACTGTATGTCCGAAGCTACTGTATGTCCAAAGCCACTATCCAAAGCTACTGTATGTCCAAAGCCACTGTATGTCCATAGCCACTGTATGTCCAAAGCCACTGTCCAAAGCCACTGTATTTCCAAAGCCACTGTCCAAAGCCACTGTCCAAAGTCACTGTCCAAAGCCTTTCTATGTCCAAAGCCTATGTCCAAAGCCACAGTCCAAAGCCACTTTCCAAAGCCACTGTCCAAAGCCACTCTATGTCCAAAGCCACTGTCCAAAGCCACTCTATGTCCAAAGCCACTATCCAAAGCCACTCTCCAAAGCCACTCTCCAAAGCCACTCTATGTCCAAAGCCACTGTCCAAAGCCACTCTCCAAACCACTATCCAAATCCACTCTATGTCCAAAGTCACTGTCCAAAGCCAATCTCCAAAGCCACTCTCCAAAGCCACTCTATGTCCAAAGCCAGTCCAAAGCCACTCTCCAAAGCCACTCTATGTCCAAAGCAAGTCCAAAGCCACTCTCCAAAGCCACTCTCCAAAGCCACTCTATGTCCAAAGCCACTGTCCAAAGCCATTCTCCAAAGCCACTCTCCAAAGCCACTCTATGTCCAAAGCCACTGTCCAAAGCCACTCTATGTCCAAAGCCACTGTCCAAAGCCACTGTCCAAAGCCACGGTCCAAATCCACTCTATGTCCAAAGCCACTGTCCAAAGCCACTGTCCAAAGCCACTGTCCAAAGCCACTCTATGTCCAAAGCCACTGTCCAAAGCCACTCTCCAATGCCACTGTCCAAAGCCACTCTATGTCCAAAGCCACTGTCCAAAGCCACTGTCCAAAGCCACTGTCCAAAGCCACTCTATGTCCAAAGCCACTGTCCAAAGCCACTCTCCAAAGCCACTGTCCAAAGCCACTCTATGTCCAGAGCCACTGTCCAAAGCCACTCTCCAAAGCCACTGACCAAAGCCACTCTATGTCCAAAGCCACTGAACAAAGCCACTGTCCAAAGCCACTGACCAAAGCCACTCTATGTCCAATGCCATTGTCCAAAGCCACTGTCCAAAGCCACTGTCCAAAGCCACTCTATGTCCAAAGCCATTGTCTAAAGCCACTCTCCAAAGCCACTCTCCAAAGCCACTCTATGTCCAAAAGTACTGTTCAAAGCCACTGTCCAAAGCCACTCTCCAAAGCCACTCTATGTCCAAAGCCACTGTCCAAAGCCACTGTCCAAAGCCACTCTCCAAAGCCACTCTCCAAAGCCACTGTATGTCCAAAGCCACTGTCCAAAGCCACTGTCCAAAGCCACTCTCCAAAGCCACTCTATGTCCAAAGCCACTGTCCAAAGTCACTCTCCTAAGCCACTCTCCAAAGCCACTCTATGTCCAAAGCCACTGTCCAAAGCCACTCTCCAAAGCCACTCTCCAAAGCCACTCTCCAAAGCCACTCTATGTCCAAAGCCACTGTCCATAGCCACTGTCCAAAGCCACTCTCCAAAGCCACTCTATCTCCAAAGCCACTGTCCAAAGCCACTCTCCAAAGCCACTCTCCAAAGCCACTCTATGTCCAAAGCCACTGTCCATAGCCACTGTCCAAAGTCACTGTCCAAATCCACTCTATGTCCAAAGCCACTGTACAAAGCCACCGTCCAAAGCCACTGTCCAAAGCAATACTATGTCCAAAGCCACTGTCCAAAGGCACTGTCCAAAGACACTGTCCAAAGCCATTCTATGTCCAAAGCCACTGTCCAAAGCCACTCTATGTCCAAAGCCACTATCTAAAGCCACTGTCCAAAGCCACTGTCCTAAACCACTCTATTTCCAAAGCCACTGTTCAAAGCCACTATCCAAAACCACTGTCCAAAGCCACTCTATGTCCAAAGCCACTGTCCAAAGCCACTCTCCAAAGCCACTGTCCAAAGCCACTGTATGTCCAAAGCCACTGTATGTCCAAAGCCACTGTCCAAAGCGACTGTATGTCCAAAGCCACTGTCCAAAGCCACTGTATGTCCAAAGCCACTGTATGTCCAAAGCCACTATCCAAAGCCACTGTATGTCCAAAGCCACTGTATATCCAAAGGCACTGTCCAAAGCCACTGTATGTCCAAAGCCACTTGATGTCCAAAGCCACTGTCTAAAGCCACTGTATGTCCAAAACCACTGTCCAAAGCCACTGTATATCCAAAGCCACTGTATGTCCAAAGCCACTGTCCAAAGCCACTGTATGTCCAAAGCCACTGTATGTCCAAAGCCACTGTCCAAAGCCACTGTATGTCCAAAGCCACTGTATGTTCAAAGCCACTGTCCAAAGCCACTGTATGTCCAAAGCCACTGTATGTCCAAAGCCACTGTATGTCCAAAGCCACTGTACAAACCACTGTCCAAATCCACTGTCCAAAGCCACTCTATGTCCAAATCCACTGTACAAAGCCACTGTCCAAAGCCACTGTCCAAAGCAATACTATGTCCAAAGCCACTGTCCAAAGCCACTGTCCAAAGCCACTGTCCAAAGCCACTCTATGTCCAAAGCCACTGTCCGTAGCCACTGTCCAAAGCCACTGTCCAAAGCCACTCTATGTCCAAAGCCACTGTCCAAAGCCACTCTCCAAAGCCACTGTCCAAAGCCACTATATGTCCAAAGCCACTGTATGTCCAAAGCCACTGTCCAAAGCCACTGTATGTCCAAAGCCACTGTCCAAAGCCACCGTATGTCTAAAGCCACTGTATGTCCAAAGCCACTCTCCAAAGCCACTCTCCAAAGCCACTCTATGTCCAAAGCCACTGTCCAAAGCCACTCTCCAAAGCCACTGTCCGAAGCCACTCTATGTCCAAAGCCACTGTCCAAAGCCACTCTCCAAAGCCACTGTCCAAAGCCACTATATGTCCAAAGCCACTGTCCAAAGCCACTCTCCAAAGCCACTCTCCAAAGCCACTCTATGTCCAAAGCCACTGTATGTCCAAAGCCACTGTCCAAAGCCACTGTATGGCCAAAGCCACTGTATGTCCAAAGCCACTGTCCAAAGCCACTGTATGTCCGAAGCTACTGTATGTCCAAAGCCACTATCCAAAGCTACTGTATGTCCAAAGCCACTGTATGTCCATAGCCACTGTATGTCCAAAGCCACTGTCCAAAGCCACTGTATTTCCAAAGCCACTGTCCAAAGCCACTGTCCAAAGTCACTGTCCAAAGCCTTTCTATGTCCAGTCCAAAGCCACAGTCCAAAGCCACTTTCCAAAGCCACTGTCCAAAGCCACTCTATGTCCAAAGCCACTGTCCAAAGCCACTCTATGTCCAAAGCCACTATCCATAGCCACTCTCCAAAGCCACTCTCCAAAGCCACTCTATGTCCAAAGCCACTGTCCAAAGCCACTCTCCAAACCACTATCCAAATCCACTCTATGTCCAAAGTCACTGTCCAAAGCCAATCTCCAAAGCCACTCTCCAAAGCCACTCTATGTCCAAAGCCAGTCCAAAGCCACTCTCCAAAGCCACTCTATGTCCAAAGCAAGTCCAAAGCCACTCTCCAAAGCCACTCTCCAAAGCCACTCTATGTCCAAAGCCACTGTCCAAAGCCATTCTCCAAAGCCACTCTCCAAAGCCACTCTATGTCCAAAGCCACTATCCAAAGCCACTCTATGTCCAAAGCCACTGTCCAAAGCCACTGTCCAAAGCCACGGTCCAAATCCACTCTATGTCCAAAGCCACTGTCCAAAGCCACTGTCCAAAGCCACTGTCCAAAGCCACTCTATGTCCAAAGCCACTGTCCAAAGCCACTCTCCAATGCCACTGTCCAAAGCCACTCTATCTACAAAGCAACTGTCCAAAGCCACTGTCCAAAGCCACTGTCCAAAGCCACTCTATGTCCAAAGCCACTGTCCAAAGCCACTCTCCAAAGCCACTGTCCAAAGCCACTCTATGTCCAGAGCCACTGTCCAAAGCCACTCTCCAAAGCCACTGACCAAAGCCACTCTATGTCCAAAGCCACTGAACAAAGCCACTGTCCAAAGCCACTGACCAAAGCCACTCTATGTCCAATGCCATTGTCCAAAGCCACTGTCCAAAGCCACTGTCCAAAGCCACTCTATGTCCAAAGCCATTGTCTAAAGCCACTCTCCAAAGCCACTCTCCAAAGCCACTCTATGTCCAAAAGTACTGTTCAAAGCCACTGTCCAAAGCCACTCTCCAAAGCCACTCTATGTCCAAAGCCACTGTCCAAAGCCACTGTCCAAAGCCACTCTCCAAAGCCACTCTCCAAAGCCACTGTATGTCCAAAGCCACTGTCCAAAGCCACTGTCCAAAGCCACTCTCCAAAGCCACTCTATGTCCAAAGCCACTGTCCAAAGTCACTCTCCTAAGCCACTCTCCAAAGCCACTCTATGTCCAAAGCCACTGTCCAAAGCCACTCTCCAAAGCCACTCTCCAAAGCCACTCTCCAAAGCCACTCTATGTCCAAAGCCACTGTCCATAGCCACTGTCCAAAGCCACTCTCCAAAGCCACTCTATCTCCAAAGCCACTGTCCAAAGCCACTCTCCAAAGCCACTCTCCAAAGCCACTCTATGTCCAAAGCCACTGTCCATAGCCACTGTCCAAAGTCACTGTCCAAATCCACTCTATGTCCAAAGCCACTGTACAAAGCCACCGTCCAAAGCCACTGTCCAAAGCAATACTATGTCCAAAGCCACTGTCCAAAGGCACTGTCCAAAGACACTGTCCAAAGCCATTCTATGTCCAAAGCCACTGTCCAAAGCCACTCTATGTCCAAAGCCACTATCCAAAGCCACTGTCCAAAGCCACTGTCCTAAACCACTCTATTTCCAAAGCCACTGTTCAAAGCCACTATCCAAAACCACTGTCCAAAGCCACTCTATGTCCAAAGCCACTGTCCAAAGCCACTCTCCAAAGCCACTGTCCAAAGCCACTGTATGTCCAAAGCCACTGTATGTCCAAAGCCACTGTCCAAAGCGACTGTATGTCCAAAGCCACTGTCCAAAGCCACTGTATGTCCAAAGCCACTGTATGTCCAAAGCCACTATCCAAAGCCACTGTATGTCCAAAGCCACTGTATATCCAAAGGCACTGTCCAAAGCCACTGTATGTCCAAAGCCACTTGATGTCCAAAGCCACTGTCTAAAGCCACTGTATGTCCAAAACCACTGTCCAAAGCCACTGTATGTCCAAAGCCACTGTATGTCCAAAGCCACTGTCCAAAGCCACTGTATGTCCAAAGCCACTGTATGTCCAAAGCCACTGTCCAAAGCCACTGTATGTCCAAAGCCACTGTATGTTCAAAGCCACTGTCCAAAGCCACTGTATGTCCAAAGCCACTGTATGTCCAAAGCCACTGTATGTCCAAAGCCACTGTATGTCCAAAGCCACTGTACAAACCACTGTCCAAATCCACTGTCCAAAGCCACTCTATGTCCAAATCCACTGTACAAAGCCACTGTCCAAAGCCACTGTCCAAAGCAATACTATGTCCAAAGCCACTGTCCAAAGCCACTGTCCAAAGCCACTGTCCAAAGCCACTCTATGTCCAAAGCCACTGTCCGTAGCCACTGTCCAAAGCCACTGTCCAAAGCCACTCTATGTCCAAAGCCACTGTCCAAAGCCACTCTCCAAAGCCACTGTCCAAAGCCACTGTATGTCCAAAGCCCCTGTATGTCCAAAGCCACTGTCCAAAGCCACTGTATGTCCAAAGCCACTGTATGTCCAAAGCCACTATCCAAAGCCACTGTATGTCCAAAGCCACTGTATATCCAAAGCCACTGTCCAAAGCCACTGTATGTCCAAAGCCACTGTATGTCCAAAGCCACTGTCTAAAGCCACTGTATGTCCAAAGCCACTGTCCAAAGCCACTGTATGTCCAAAGCCACTGTCCATAGCCACTGTATGTCCAAAGCCACTCTATGTCCAAAGCCACTGTCCAAAGCCACTATATGTCCAAAGCCACTGTATGTCCAAAGCCACTGTCCAAAGCCACTCTATGTCCAAAGCCACTCTATGTCCAAAGCCACTGTATGTCCAAAGCCACTGTTCAAAGCCACTGTATGTCCAAAGCCACTGTATGTCCAAAGCCACTGTCAAAAGCCACCGTATGTCCAAAGCCACTGTATGTCCAAAGCCACTGTCCAAAGCCACCATATGTCGAAAGCCACTGTATGTCCAAAGCCACTATCCAAAGCCACTGTCTGTCCAAAGCCACTGTATGTCCAAAGCCACTGTCCAAAGCCACTGTATGTCCAAAGCCACTGTATGTCCAAAACCACTGTCCAAAGCCACTGTATGTCCAAAGCCACTGTATGTCCAAAGCCACTGTCCAAAGCCACTGTATGTCCAAAGCCACTGTATGTCCAAAGCCACTGTCCAAAGCAACCGTATGTCCAAAGCCACTGTATGTCCAAAGCCACTGTCCAAAGCCACCGTATGTCCAAAGCAACTGTATGTCCAAAGCCACTCTCCAAAGCCACTCTCCAAAGCCACTCTATGTCCAAAGCCACTGTCCAAAGCCACTGTCCAAAGCCACTGTCCAAAGCCACTCTATGTCCAAAGCCACTATCCAAAGCCATTCTCCAAAGCCACTCTCCAAAGCCACTCTATGTCCAAAGCCACTGTCCAAAGCCACTCTCCAAACCACTATCCAAAGCCACTCTATGTACAAAGTCACTGTCCAAAGCCAATCTCCAAAGCCACTCTCCAAAGCCACTCTATGTCCAAAGCCAGTCCAAAGCCACTCTCCAAAGCCACTCTATGTCCAAAGCCAGTCCAAAGCCACTCTCCAAAGCCACTCTCCAAAGCCACTCTCCAAAGCCACTCTATGTCCAAAGCCACTGTCCAAAGCCATTCTCCAAAGCCACTCTCCAAAGCCACTCTATGTCCAAAGCCACGGTCCAAAGCCACTCTATGTCCAAAGCCACTGTCCAAAGCCACTGTCCAAAGCCACTGTCCAAAGCCACTCTATGTCCAAAGCCACTGTCCAAAGCCACTCTCCAATGCCACTGTCCAAAGCCACTCTATCTACCAAGCCACTGTCCAAAGCCACTGTCTAAAGTCACTCTCCAAAGCCACTCTATGTCCAAAGCAACTGTCCAAAGCCACTGTCCAAAGCCACTGTCCAAAGCCACTCTATGTCCAAAGCCACTGTCCAAAGCCACTCTATGTCCAGAGCCACTGTCCAAAGCCACTCACCAAAGCCACTGACCAAAGCCACTCTATGTCCAAAGCCACTGAACAAAGCCACTGTCCAAAGCCACTGACCAAAGCTACTCTATATCCAAAGCAATTGTCTAAACCACTCTCCAAAGCCATTCTCCAAAGCCACTCTATGTCCAAAAGCACTGTCCAAAGCCACTGTCCAAAGCCACTCTCCAAAGCCACTCTATGTCCAAATCCACTGTCCAAAGCCACTCTCCAAAGCCACTCTCCAAAGCTACTGTATGTCCAAAGACTCTGTCCAAAGCCACTGTCCAAAGCCACTGTATGTCCAAAGCCACTGTATATCCAAAGGCACTGTCCAAAGCCACAGTATGTCCAAAGCCACTTGATGTCCAAAGCCACTGTCTAAAGCCACTGTAGGTCCAAAACCACTGTCCAAAGCCACTGTATGTCCAAAGCCACTGTATGTCCAAAGCCACTGTCCAAAGCCACTGTATGTCCAAAGCCACTGTATGTCCAAAGCCACTGTCCAAAGCCACTGTATGACCAAAGCCACTGTATGTCCAAAGCCACTGTCCAAAGCCACTGTATGTCCAAAGCCACTGTATGTCCAAAGCCACTGTCCAAAGCCACTGTATGTCCAAAGCCACTGTACAAACCACTGTCCAAATCCACTGTCCAAAGCCACTCTATGTCCAAATCCACTGTACAAAGCCACTGTCCAAAGCCACTGTCCAAAGCAATACTATGGCCAAAGCCACTGTCCAAAGCCACTGTCCAAAGCCACTGTCCAAAGCCACTCTATTTCCAAAGCCACTGTCCGAAGCCACTGTCCAAAGCCACTGTCCAAAGCCACTCTATGTCCAAAGCCACTGTCCAAAGCCACTCTCCAAAGCCACTGTCCAAAGCCACTGTATGTCCAAAGCCCCTGTATGTCCAAAGCCACTGTCCAAAGCCACTGTATGTCCAAAGCCACTGTATGTCCAAAGCCACTATCCAAAGCCACTCTATGTCCAAAGCCACTGTATATCCAAAGCCACTGTCCAAAGCCACTGTATGTCCAAAGCCACTGTATGTCCAAAGCCACTGTCTAAAGCCACTGTATGTCCAAAGCCACTGTCCAAAGCCACTGTATGTCCAAAGCCACTGTATGTCCAAAGCCACTGTCCATAGCCACTGTATGTCCAAAGCCACTCTATGTCCAAAGCCACTGTCCAAAGCCACTATATGTCCAAAGCCACTGTATGTCCAAAGCCACTGTCCAAAGCCACTCTATGTCCAAAGCCACTCTATGTCCAAAGCCACTGTATGTCCAAAGCCACTGTTCAAAGCCACTGTATGTCCAAAGCCACTGTATGTCCAAAGCCACTGTCCAAAGCCACCGTATGTCCAAAGCCACGGTATGTCCAAAGCCACTGTCAAAAGCCACCGTATGTCCAAAGCCACTGTATGTCCAAAGCCACTGTCCAAAGCCACCGTATGTCGAAAGCCACTGTATGTCCAAAGCCAATATCCAAAGCCACTGTATGTCCAAAGCCACTGTATGTCCAAAGACACTGTCCAAAGCCACTGTATGTCCAAAGCCACTGTATGTCCAAAACCACTGTCCAAAGCCAATGTATGTCCAAAGCCACTGTATGTCCAAAGCCACTGTCCAAAGCCACTGTATGTCCAAAGTCACTGTATGTCCAAAGCCACTGTCCAAAGCAACCGTATGTCCAAAGCCACTGTATGTCCAAAGCCACTGTCCAAAGCCACCGTATGTCCAAAGCCACTGTATGTCCAAAGCCACTCTCCAAAGCCATTCTCCAAAGCCACTCTATGTCCAAAGCCACTGTCCAAAGCCACTGTCCAAAGCCACTGTCCAAATCAACTCTATGTCCAAAGCCACTATCCAAAGCCACTCTCCAAAGCCACTCTCCAAAGCCCCTCTATGTCCAAAGCCACTGTCCAAAGCCACTCTCCAAACCACTATCCAAAGCCACTCTATGTACAAATCCACTGTCCAAAGCCACTGTCCAAAGCCACTGTCCAAAGCCACTCTATGTCCAAAGCCACTGTCCAAAGCCACTGTCCAAAGCCACTGTCCAAAGCCACTCTCCAAAGCCAATCTCCAAAGCCACTCTCCAAAGCCACTCTATGTCCAAAGCCACTATCCAAAGCCATTCTCCAAAGCCACTCTCCAAAGCCACTCTATGTCCAAAGCCACTGTCCAAAGCCACTCTCCAAACCACTATCCAAAGCCACTCTATGTACAAAGTCACTGTCCAAAGCCAATCTCCAAAGCCACTCTCCAAAGCCACTCTATGTCCAAAGCCAGTCCAAAGCCACTCTCCAAAGCCACTCTATGTCCAAAGCCAGTCCAAAGCCACTCTCCAAAGCCACTCTCCAAAGCCACTCTCCAAAGCCACTCTATGTCCAAAGCCACTGTCCAAAGCCATTCTCCAAAGCCACTCTCCAAAGCCACTCTATGTCCAAAGCCACTGTCCAAAGCCACTCTATGTCCAATGCCACTGTCCAAAGCCACTGTCCAAAGCCACGGTCCAAAGCCACTCTATGTCCAAAGCCACTGTCCAAAGCCACTGTCCAAAGCCACTGTCCAAAGCCACTCTATGTCCAAAGCCACTGTCCAAAGCCACTCTCCAATGCCACTGTCCAAAGCCACTCTATCTACCAAGCCACTGTCCAAAGCCACTGTCTAAAGTCACTGTCCAAAGCCACTCTATGTCCAAAGCAACTGTCCAAAGCCACTGTCCAAAGCCACTGTCCAAAGCCACTCTATGTCCAAAGCCACTGTCCAAAGCCACTCTATGTCCAGAGCCACTGTCCAAAGCCACTCACCAAAGCCACTGACCAAAGCCACTCTATGTCCAAAGCCACTGAACAAAGCCACTGTCCAAAGCCACTGACCAAAGCCACTCTATGTCCAATGCCATTGTCCAAAGCCACTGTCCAAAGCCACTGTCCAAAGCTACTCTATGTCCAAAGCAATTGTCTAAACCACTCTCCAAAGCCATTCTCCAAAGCCACTCTATGTCCAAAAGCACTGTCCAAAGCCACTGTCCAAAGCCACTCTCCAAAGCCACTCTATGTCCAAATCCACTGTCCAAAGCCACTCTCCAAAGCCACTCTCCAAAGCTACTGTATGTCCAAAGCCACTGTATATCCAAAGGCACTGTCCAAAGCCACTGTATGTCCAAAGCCACTTGATGTCCAAAGCCACTGTCTAAAGCCACTGTAGGTCCAAAACCACTGTCCAAAGCCACTGTATGTCCAAAGCCACTGTATGTCCAAAGCCACTGTCCAAAGCCACTGTATGTCCAAAGCCACTGTATGTCCAAAGCCACTGTCCAAAGCCACTGTATGACCAAAGCCACTGTATGTCCAAAGCCACTGTCCAAAGCCACTGTATGTCCAAAGCCACTGTATGTCCAAAGCCACTGTCCAAAGCCACTGTATGTCCAAAGCCACTGTACAAACCACTGTCCAAATCCACTGTCCAAAGCCACTCTATGTCCAAATCCACTGTACAAAGCCACTGTCCAAAGCCACTGTCCAAAGCAATACTATGGCCAAAGCCACTGTCCAAAGCCACTGTCCAAAGCCACTGTCCAAAGCCACTCTATTTCCAAAGCCACTGTCCGAAGCCACTGTCCAAAGCCACTGTCCAAAGCCACTCTATGTCCAAAGCCACTGTCCAAAGCCACTCTCCAAAGCCACTGTCCAAAGCCACTGTATGTCCAAAGCCCCTGTATGTCCAAAGCCACTGTCCAAAGCCACTGTATGTCCAAAGCCACTGTATGTCCAAAGCCACTGTATGTCCAAAGCCACTATCCAAAGCCACTCTATGTCCAAAGCCACTGTATATCCAAAGCCACTGTCCAAAGCCACTGTATGTCCAAAGCCACTGTATGTCCAAAGCCACTGTCTAAAGCCACTGTATGTCCAAAGCCACTGTCCAAAGCCACTGTATGTCCAAAGCCACTGTATGTCCAAAGCCACTGTCCATAGCCACTGTATGTCCAAAGCCACTCTATGTCCAAAGCCACTGTCCAAAGCCACTATATGTCCAAAGCCACTGTATGTCCAAAGCCACTGTCCAAAGCCACTCTATGTCCAAAGCCACTCTATGTCCAAAGCCACTGTATGTCCAAAGCCACTGTTCAAAGCCACTGTATGTCCAAAGCCACTGTATGTCCAAAGCCACTGTCCAAAGCCACCGTATGTCCAAAGCCACGGTATGTCCAAAGCCACTGTCAAAAGCCACCGTATGTCCAAAGCCACTGTATGTCCAAAGCCACTGTCCAAAGCCACCGTATGTCGAAAGCCACTGTATGTCCAAAGCCAATATCCAAAGCCACTGTATGTCCAAAGCCACTGTATGTCCAAAGACACTGTCCAAAGCCACTGTATGTCCAAAGCCACTGTATGTCCAAAACCACTGTCCAAAGCCAATGTATGTCCAAAGCCACTGTATGTCCAAAGCCACTGTCCAAAGCCACTGTATGTCCAAAGTCACTGTATGTCCAAAGCCACTGTCCAAAGCAACCGTATGTCCAAAGCCACTGTATGTCCAAAGCCACTGTCCAAAGCCACCGTATGTCCAAAGCCACTGTATGTCCAAAGCCACTCTCCAAAGCCATTCTCCAAAGCCACTCTATGTCCAAAGCCACTGTCCAAAGCCACTGTCCAAAGCCACTGTCCAAATCAACTCTATGTCCAAAGCCACTATCCAAAGCCACTCTCCAAAGCCACTCTCCAAAGCCCCTCTATGTCCAAAGCCACTGTCCAAAGCCACTCTCCGAACCACTATCCAAAGCCACTCTATGTACAAAGTCACTGTCCAAAGCCAATCTCCAAAGCCACTCTCCAAAGCCACTCTATGTCCAAAGCCAGTCCAAAGCCACTCTCCAAAGCCACTCTATGTCCAAAGCCAGTCCAAAGCCACTCTCCAAAGCCACTCTCCAAAGCCACTCTATGTCCAAAGCCACTGTCCAAAGCCATTCTCCAAAGCCACTCTCCAAAGCCACTCTATGTCCAAAGCCACTGTCCAAAGCCACTTTATGTCCAAAGCCACTGTCCAAAGCCACTGTCCAATGCCACGGTCCAAAGCCACTCAATGTCCAAAGCCACTGTCCAAAGCCACTGTCCAAAGCCACTGTCCAAAGCCACTCTATGTCCAAAGCCACTGTCCAAAGCCACTCTCCAATGCCACTGTCCAAAGCCACTCTATCTACAAAGCCACTGTCCAAAGCCACTGTCTAAAGTCACTGTCCAAAGCCACTCTATGTCCAAAGCAACTGTCCAAAGCCGCTGTCCAAAGCCACTCTATGTCCAGAGCCACTGTCCAAAGCCACTCACCAAAGCCACTGACCAAAGCCACTCTATGTCCAAAGCCACTGAAGAAAGCCACTGTCCAAAGCCACTGACCAAAGCCACTCTATGTCCAATGCCATTGTCCAAAGCCACTGTCCAAAGCCACTGTCCAAAGCCACTCTATGTCCAAAGCAATTGTCTAAACCACTCTCCAAAGCCATTCTCCAAAGCCACTCTATGTCCAAAAGCACTGTCCAAAGCCACTCTCCAAAGCCACTCTCCAAAGCCACTCTATGTCCAAATCCACTGTCCAAAGTCACTCTCCAAAGCCACTCTCCAAAGCCACTGTATGTCCAAAGCCTCTGTCCAAAGCCACTGTCCAAAGCCACTCTCCAAAGCCACTCTATATCCAAAGCCACAGTCCAAAGTCACTGTGCAAAGCCACTCTCCAAAGCCACTCTATGTCCAAAGCCACTGTCCAAAGCTACTCTCCAAAGCCACTCTCCAAAGCCACTCTATGTCCAAAGCCACTGTCCAAAGCCACTGTCCAAAGCCACTCTCCAAAGCCACTCTATCTCCAAAGTTACTGTCCAAAGGCACTCTCCAAAGCCATCTCCAAAGCCACTCTATGTCCAAAGCCACTGTCCATAGCCACTGTCCAAAGTCACTGTCCAAAGCCACTCTATGTCCAAAGCCACTGTACAAAGCCACTGTACAAAGCCACTCTATGTCCAAAGCCACTGTACAAAGCCACTGTACAAAGCCACTGTCCAAAGCCACTGTCCAAAGCCACTGTCCAAAGCAATACTATGTCCAAAGCCACTGTCCAAAGGCACTGTCCAAAGACACTCTATGTCCAAAGCCACTGTCCAAAGCCACTGTCCAAAGCCACTGTCCAAAGCCACTCTATGTCCAAAGCCACTGTCCAAAGCCACTCTATGTCCAAAGCCACTGTCCAAAGCCACTCTCCAAAGCCACTGTCCTAAACCACTCTATGTCCAAAGCCACTGTCCAAAGCCACTCTCCAAAGCCACTGTCCAAAGCCACTCTATGTCCAAAGCCACTGTCCAAAGCCACTCTCCAAAGCCACTGTCCAAAGCCACTGTATGTCCAAAGCCACTGTCCAAAGCGACTGTATGTCCAAAGCCACTGTCCAAAGCCACTGTATGTCCAATGCCACTGTATGTCCAAAGCCACTATCCAAAGCCACTGTATGTCCAAAGCCACTGTCCAAAGCCACTGTATGTCCAAAGCCACTGTATGTCCAAAGCCACTGTCCATAGCCACTGTATGTCCAAAGCCACTGTATGTCCAAAGCCACTGTCCAAAGCCACTGTATGTCCAAAGCCACTGTATGTCCAAAGCCACTGTATGTCCAAACCCACTGTCCAAAGCCACTTTATGTCCAAAGCCACTGTACAAAGCCACTGTCCAAATCCACTGTCCAAAGACACTCTATGTCCAAATCCACTGTACAAAGCCACTGTCCAAAGCCAATGTCCAAAGCAATACTATGTCCAAAGCCACTGTCCAAAGCTACTGTCCAAAGCCACTGTCCAAAGCCACTCTATGTCCAAAGCCACTGTCCGAAGCCACTGTCCAAAGCCACTGTTCAAAGCTACTCTATGTCCAAAGCCACTGTCCAAAGCCACACTCCAAAGCCACTGTCCAAAGCCACTGTATGTCCAAAGCCACTGTATGTCCAAAGCCACTGTCCAAAGCCACTGTATGTCCAAAGCCACTGTATGTCCAAAGCCACTATCCAAAGCCACTCTATGTCCAAAGCCACTGTATGTCCAAAGCCACTGTTCAAAGCCACTGTATGTCCAAAGCCACTGTATGTCCAAAGCCACTGTCCAAAGCCACCGTATGTCCAAAGCCACGGTATGTCCAAAGCCACTGTCCAAAGCCACTGTATGTCCAAAGTCACTGTATGTCCAAAGCCACTGTCCAAAGCAACCGTATGTCCAAAGCCACTGTATGTCCAAAGCCACTGTCCAAAGCCACCGTATGTCTGTATGTCCAAAGCCACTCTCCAAAGCCACTCTCCAAAGCCACTCTATGTCCAAAGCCACTGTCCAAAGCCACTGTCCAAAGCCACTGTCCAAATCAACTCTATGTCCAAAGCCACTATCCAAAGCCACTCTCCAAAGCCACTCTCCAAAGCCCCTCTATGTCCAAAGCCACTGTCCAAAGCCACTCTCCAAACCACTATCCAAAGCCACTCTATGTACAAAGTCACTGTCCAAAGCCAATCTCCAAAGCCACTCTCCAAAGCCACTCTATGTCCAAAGCCAGTCCAAAGCCACTCTCCAAAGCCACTCTATGTCCAAAGCCAGTCCAAAGCCACTCTCCAAAGCCACTCTCCAAAGCCACTCTATGTCCAAAGCCACTGTCCAAAGCCATTCTCCAAAGCCACTATCCAAAGCCACTCTATGTCCAAAGCCACTGTCCAAAGCCACTCTATGTCCAAAGCCACTGTCCAAAGCCACTGTCCAAAGCCACGGTCCAAAGCCACTCTATGTCCAAAGCCACTGTCCAAAGCCACTGTCCAAAGCCACTGTCCAAAGCCACTCTATGTCCAAAGCCACTGTCCAAAGCCACTCTCCAATGCCACTGTCCAAAGCCACTCTATCTACAAAGCCACTGTCCAAAGCCACTGTCTAAAGTCACTGTCCAAAGCCACTCTATGTCCAAAGCAACTGTCCAAAGCCGCTGTCCAAAGCCACTCTATGTCCAGAGCCACTGTCCAAAGCCACTCACCAAAGCCACTGACCAAAGCCACTCTATGTCCAAAGCCACTGAACAAAGCCACTGTCCAAAGCCACTGACCAAAGCCACTCTATGTCCAATGCCATTGTCCAAAGCCACTGTCCAAAGCCACTGTCCAAAGCCACTCTATGTCCAAAGCAATTGTCTAAACCACTCTCCAAAGCCATTCTCCAAAGCCACTCTATGTCCAAAAGCACTGTCCAAAGCCACTCTCCAAAGCCACTCTCCAAAGCCACTCTATGTCCAAATCCACTGTCCAAAGCCACTCTCCAAAGCCACTCTCCAAAGCCACTGTATGTCCAAAGCCTCTGTCCAAAGCCACTGTCCAAAGCCACTCTCCAAAGCCACTCTATATCCAAAGCCACAGTCCAAAGTCACTGTGCAAAGCCACTCTCCAAAGCCACTCTATGTCCAAAGCCACTGTCCAAAGCTACTCTCCAAAGCCACTCTCCAAAGCCACTCTATGTCGAAAGCCACTGTCCAAAGCCACTGTCCAAAGCCACTCTCCAAAGCCACTCTATCTCCAAAGTTACTGTCCAAAGGCACTCTCCAAAGCCATCTCCAAAGCCACTCTATGTCCAAAGCCACTGTCCATAGCCACTGTCCAAAGTCACTGTCCAAAGCCACTCTATGTCCAAAGCCACTGTACAAAGCCACTGTACAAAGCCACTGTCCAAAGCCACTGTCCAAAGCCACTGTCCAAAGCAATACTATGTCCAAAGCCACTGTCCAAAGGCACTCTCCAAAGACACTCTATGTCCAAAGCCACTGTCCAAAGCCACTGTCCAAAGCCACTGTCCAAAGCCACTCTATGTCCAAAGCCACTGTCCAAAGCCACTCTATGTCCAAAGCCACTGTCCAAAGCCACTCTCCAAAGCCACTGTCCTAAACCACTCTATGTCCAAAGCCACTGTCCAAAGCCACTCTCCAAAGCCACTGTCCAAAGCCACTCTATGTCCAAAGCCACTGTCCAAAGCCACTCTCCAAAGCCACTGTCCAAAGCCACTGTATGTCCAAAGCCACTATCCAAAGCGACTGTATGTCCAAAGCCACTGTCCAAAGCCACTGTATGTCCAATGCCACTGTATGTCCAAAGCCACTATCCAAAGCCACTGTATGTCCAAAGCCACTGTCCAAAGCCACTGTATGTCCAAAGCCACTGTATGTCCAAAGCCACTGTCCATAGCCACTGTATGTCCAAAGCCACTGTATGTCCAAAGCCACTGTCCAAAGCCACTGTATGTCCAAAGCCACTGTATGTCCAAAGCCACTGTCCAAAGCCACTGTATGTCCAAAGCCACTGTATGTCCAAACCCACTGTCCAAAGCCACTGTATGTCCAAAGCCACTGTACAAAGCCACTGTCCAAATCCACTGTCCAAAGCCACTCTATGTCCAAATCCACTGTACAAAGCCACTGTCCAAAGCCAATGTCCAAAGCAATACTATGTCCAAAGCCACTGTCCAAAGCTACTGTCCAAAGCCACTGTCCAAAGCCACTCTATGTCCAAAGCCACTGTCCGAAGCCACTGTCCAAAGCCACTGTTCAAAGCTACTCTATGTCCAAAGCCACTGTCCAAAGCCACACTCCAAAGCCACTGTCCAAAGCCACTGTATGTCCAAAGCCACTGTATGTCCAAAGCCACTGTCCAAAGCCACTGTATGTCCAAAGCCACTGTAAGTCCAAAGCCACTATCCAAAGCCACTGTATGTCCAAAGCCACTGTATATCCAAAGCCACTGTCCAAAGCCACTGTATGTCCAAAGCCACTGTATGTCCAAAGCCACTGTCTAAAGCCACTGTATGTCCAAAGCCACTGTCCAAAGCCACTGTATGTCCAAAGCCACTGTATGTCCAAAGCCACTGTCCATAGCCACTGTATGTCCAAAGCCACTGTATGTCCAAAGCCACTGTCCAAAGCCACTGTATGTCCAAAGCCACTGTATGTCCAAAGCCACTGTCCAAAGCCACTCTATGTCCAAAGCCACTCTATCTCCAAAGCCACTGTATGTCCAAAGCCACTGTTCAAAGCCACTGTATGTCCAAAGCCACTGTATGTCCAAAGCCACTGTCCAAAGCCACCGTATGTCCAAAGCCACGGTATGTCCAAAGCCACTGTCCAAAGCCACCGTATGTCCAAAGCCACTGTATGTCCAAAGCCACTGTCCAAAGCCACCGTATGTCCAAAGCCACTGTATGTCCATTGCCACTGTCCAAAGCCACTGTATGTCCAAAGCCACTGTATGTCCAAAGCCACTGTCCAAAGCCACTGTATGTCCAAAGCCACTGTATGTCCAAAGCCACTGTCCAAAGCCACGGTATGTCCAAAGCCACTGTATGTCCAAAGCCACTGTCCAAAGCAACCGTATGTCCAAAGCCACTGTATGTCCAAAGCCACTGTCCAAAGCCACCGTATGTCTAAAGCCACTGTATGTCCAAAGCCACTCTCCAAAGCCACTCTCCAAAGCCACTCTATGTCCAAAGCCACTGTCCAAAGCCACTCTCCAAAGCCACTGTCCAAAGCCACTGTATGTCCAAAGCCACTCTCCAAAGCCACCGTATGTCCAAAGCCACGGTATGTCCAAAGCCACTGTCAAAAGCCACCGTATGTCCAAAGCCACTGTATGTCCAAAGCCACTGTCCAAAGCCACCGTATTTCGAAAGCCACTGTATGTCCAAAGCCACTATCCAAAGCCACTGTATGTCCAAAGCCACTGTATGTCCAAAGCCACTGTCCAAAGCCACTGTATGTCCAAAGCCACTGTATGTCCAAAACCACTGTCCAAAGCCAATGTATGTCCAAAGCCACTGTATGTCCAAAGCCACTGTCCAAAGCCACTGTATGTCCAAAGCCACTGTATGTCCAAAGCCACTGTCCAAAGCAACCGTATGTCCAAAGCCACTGTATGTCCAAAGCCACTGTCCAAAGCCACCGTATGTCCAAAGCCACTGTATGTCCAAAGCCACTCTCCAAAGCCACTCTCCAAAGCCACTCTATGTCCAAAGCCACTGTCCAAAGCCACTGTCCAAAGCCACTGTCCAAATCCACTCTATGTCCAAAGCCACTATCCAAAGCCACTCTCCAAAGCCACTCTCCAAAGCCACTCTATGTCCAAAACCACTGTCCAAAGCCACTCTCCAAACCACTATCCAAAGCCACTCTATGTACAAAGTCACTGTCCAAAGCCAATCTCCAAAGCCACTCTCCAAAGCCATTCTATGTCCAAAGCCAGTCCAAAGCCACTCTCCAAAGCCACTCTATGTCCAAAGCCAGTCCAAAGCCACTCTCCAAAGCCACTCTCCAAAACCACTCTATGTCCAAAGCCACTATCCAAAGCCACTCTCCAAAGCCACTCTCCAAAGCCACTCTATGTCCAAAGCCACTGTCCAAAGTCACTCTCCAAACCACTATCCAAAGCCACTCTATGTACAAAGTCACTGTCCAAAGCCAATCTCCAAAGCCACTCTCCAAAGCCACTCTATGTCCAAAGTAAGTCCAAAGCCACTCTCCAATGTCACTCTATGTCCAAAGCCAGTCCAAAGCCACTCTCCAAAGCCACTCTCCAAAGCAACTCTATGTCCAAAGCCACTGTCCAAAGCCATTCTCCAAAGCCACTCTCTAAAGCCACTCTATGTCCAAAGCCACTGTCCAAAGCCACTCTATGTCCAAAGCCACTGTCCAAAGCCACTGTCCAAAGCCACGGTCCAAACCCACTCTATGTCCATAGCCACTTTCCAAAGCCACTTTCCAAAGCCACTGTCCAAAGCCACTCTATGTTCAAAGCCACTGTCCAAAGCCACTCTCCAATGCCACTGTCCAAAGCCACTCTATCTACAAAGCCACTGTCCAAAGCCACTGTCTAAAGTCACTGTCCAAAGCAACTCTATGTCCAAAGCAACTGTCCAAAGCCACTGTCCAAAGCGACTGTCCAAAGCCACTCTATGTCCAAAGCCACTGTCCAAAGCCACTCTCCAAAGCCACTGTCCAAAGCCACTCTATGTCCAGAGCCACTGTCCAAAGCCACTCTCCAAAGCCACTGACCAAAGCCACTCTATGTCCAAAGCCACTGAACAAAGCCACTGTCCAAAGCCACTGATCAAAGCCACTCTATGTCCAATGCCATTGTCCAAAGCCACTGTCCAAAGCCACTCTCCAAAGCCACTCTATGTCCAAAGCCACTGTCCAAAGCCACTCTCCAAATCCACTCTCCAAAGCCACTGTATGTCCAAAGCCACTGTCCAAAGCCACTGTCCAAAGCCACTCTCCAAAGCCACTCTATGTACAAAGCCACTGTCCAAAGTCACTGTCCAAAGCCACTCTCCAAAGCCACTCTATGTCCAAAGCCACTGTCCAAAGCCACTCTCCAAAGCCACTCTATGTCCAAAGCCACTGTCCAAAGCCACTCTCCACAGCCACTCTCCAAAGCCACTCTATGTCCAAAGCCACTGTCCAAAGCCACTGTCCAAAGCCACTCTCCAAAGCCACTCTATCTCCAAAGCCACTGTCCAAAGCCACTCTCCAAAGCCACTCTCCAAAGCCACTCTATGTCCAAAGCCACTGTCCATAGCCATTGTCCAAAGTCACTGTCCAAAGCCACTCTATGTCCAAAGCCACTGTACAAAGCCACTGTCCAAAGCCACTGTCCAAAGCAATACTATGGCCAAAGCCACTGTCCAAAGGCACTGTCCAAAGACACTCTATGTCCAAAGCCACTGTCCAAAGCCACTGTCCAAAGCCACTGACCAAAGCCACTCTATGTCCAAAGCCACTGTCCAAAGCCACTCTATGTCCAAAGCCACTGTCCAAAGCCACTCTCCAAAGCCACTGTCCTAAACCACTCTATGTCCAAAGCCACTGTCCAAAGCCACTCTCCAAAGCCACTGTCCTAAGCCACTCTATGTCCAAAGCCACTGTCCAAAGCCACTCTCCAAAGCCACTGTCCAAAGCCACTGTATGTCCAAAGCCACTGTATGTCCAAAGCCACTGTCCAAAGCCACTGTATGTCCAAAGCCACTGTCCAAAGCCACTGTATGTCCAAAGCCACTGTATGTCCAAAGCTACTATCCAAAGCCACTGTATGTCCAAAGCCACTGTATGTCCAAAGGCACTGTCCAAAGCCACTGTATGTCCAAACCACTGTATGTCCAAAGCCACTGTCTAAAGCCACTGTATGTCCAAAGCCACTGTCCAAAGCCACTGTATGTCCAAAGCCACTGTATGTCCAAAGCCACTGTCCAAAGCCACTGTATGTCCAAAGCCACTGTATGTCCAAAGCCACTGTCCAAAGCCACTGTATGTCCAAAGCCACTGTATGTCCAAAGCCACTGTCCAAAGCCACTGTATGTCCAAAGCCACTGTACAAAGCCACTGTCCAAATCTACTGTCCAAAGCCACTCTATGTCCAAATCCACTGTACAAAGCCACTGTCCAAAGCCACTGTCCAAAGCAATACTATGTCCAAAGCCACTGTCCAAAGCCACTGTCCAAAGCCACTGTCCAAAGCCACTCTATGTCCAAAGCCAGTGTCCGAAGCCACTGTCCAAAGCCACTGTCTAAAGCCACTCTATGTCCAAAGCCACTATCCAAAGCCACTCTCCAAAGCCACTGTCCAAAGCCACTGTATGTCCAAAGCCACTGTATGTCCAAAGCCACTGTCCAAAGCCACTGTATGTCCAAAGCCACTGTATGTCCAAAGCCACTATTCAAATCCAATGTATGTCCAAAGCCACTGTATATCCAAAGCCACTGTCCAAAGCCACTGTATGTCCAAAGCCACTGTATGTCCAAATCCACTGTCTAAAGCCACTGTATGTCCAAAGCCACTGTTCAAAGCCAATGTATGTCCAAAGCCACTGTATGTACAAAGCCACTGTCCATAGCCACTGTATGTCCAAAGCCAATGTATGTCCAAAGCCACTGTCCAAAGCCACTGTATGTCCAAAGCCACTGTATGTCCAAAGCCACTGTCCAAAGCCACTCTATGTCCAAAGCCACTCTATGTCCAAAGCCACTGTATGTACAAAGCCACTGTTCAGAGCCACTGTATGTCCAAAGCCACTGTACGTCCAAAGCCACTGTCCAATGCCACCGTATGTCCAAAGCCACGGTATGTCCAAAGCCACTGTCCAAAGCCACCGTATGTCCAAAGCCACTGTATGTCCAAAGCCACTGTCCAAAGCCACCGTATGTCCAAAGCCACTGTATGTCCAAAGCCACTGTCCAAAGCCACTGTATGTCCAAAGCCACTGTAGGTCCAAAGCCACTGTCCAAAGCCACTGTATGTCCAATGCCACTGTATGTCCAAAGCCACTGTCCAAAGCCACTGTATGTCCAAAGTCACTGTATGTCCAAAGCCACTGTCCAAAGCCACTGTATGTCCAAAGCCACTGTATGTCCAAAGCCACTGTCCAAAGCCACTCTCCAAAGCCACTCTATGTCCTAAGCCACTGTCCAAAGCCACTCTCCAAAGCCACTGTCCAAAGCCACTCAATGTCCAAAGCCACTGTCCAAAGCCACTCTATGTCCAAAGCCACTGCCCAAAGCCACTCTCCAAAGCCACTCTCCAAAGCCACTCTATGTCCAAAGCCACTGTATGTCCAAAGCCACTGTCCAAAGCCACTGTATGGCCAAAGCCACTGTATGTCCAAAGCCACTGCCCAAAGCCACTGTATGTCCAAAGCTACTGTATGTCCAAAGCCACTATCCAAAGCCACTGTATGTCCAAAGCCACTGTATGTCCAAAGCCACTGTATGTCCAAAGCCACTGTCCAAAGCCACTGTATGTCCAAAGCCACTTTCCAAAGCCACTGTCCAAAGTCACAGTCCAAAGCCTTTCTATGTCCAAAGCCACTGTCCAAAGCCACAGTCCAAAGCCACTTTCCAAAGCCACTGTCCAAAGCCACTCTATGTCCAAAGCTACTGTCCAAAGCCACTGTCCAAAGCCACTGTCCAAAGCCACTCTATGTCCAAAGCCACTATCCAAAGCCACTCTCCAAAGCCACTCTCCAAAGCCACTCTATGTCCAAAGCCACTGTCCAAAGCCACTCTCCTAACCACTATCCAAAGCCACTCTATGTCCAAAGCCAGTCCAAAGCCTCTCTCCAAAGCCACTCTCCAAAGCCACTCTATGTCCAAAGCCACTGTCCAAAGCCACTCTCCAAAGCCACTCTCCAAACCCACTCTATGTCCAAAGCCACTGTCCAAAGCCACTCTCCAAAGCCATTCTCCAAAGCCACTCTATGTCCAAAGCCACTGTCCAAAGCCACTCTCCAAAGACAATCTCCAAAGCCACTCTTTGTCCAAAGCCACTGTCCAAAGCCACTCTCCAAAGCCACTCTCCAAAGCCACTCTATGTCCAAAGCCACTTTCCAAAGCCACTCTCCAAAGCCACTCTCCAAAGCCACTCTATGTCCAAAGCCACTGTCCAAAGCCATTCTCCAAAGCCACTCTCCAAAGCCACTCTATGTCCAAAGCCACTGTCCAAAGCCACTCTATGTCCAAACCCACTGTCAAAAGCCACTGTCCAAAGCCACTGTCCAAAGCCACTCTATGTCCAAAGCCACTGCCCAAAGCCACTGTCCAAAGCCACTGTCCAAAGCCACTCTATGTCCAAAGCCACTGTCCAAAGCCACTCTCCAATGCTACTGTCCAAAGCCACTCTATCTACAAAGCCACTGTCCAAAGCCACTGTCTAAAGTCACTGTCCAAAGCCACTCTATGTCCAAAGCAACTCTCCAAAGCCACTGTCCAAAGCCACTGTCCAAAGCCACTCTATGCCCAAAGCCACTGTCCAAAGCCACTCTCCAAAGCGACTGTCCAAAGCCACTCTATGTCCAAAGCCGCTGTCCAACGCCACTGTCCAAAGCAACTGACCAAAGCCACTCTATGTCCAATGCCACTGTCCAAAGCCACTGTCCAAAGCCACTGTCCAAAGCCACTCTATGTCCAAAGCCATTGTCCAAAGCCACTCTCCAAAGCCACTCTCCAAAGCCACTCTATGTCCAAAAGCACTGTCCAAAGCCACTGTCCAAAGCCACTCTCCAAAGCCACTCTATATCCAAAGCCACTGTCCAAAGCCACTCTCCAAAGCCACTCTCCAAAGCCACTGTATGTCCAAAGCCACTGTCCAAAGCCACTGTCCAAAGCCACTCTCCAAAGCCACTCTATGTCCAAAGCCACTTTCCAAAGCCACTCTCCAAAGCCACTGTCCAAAGCCACTCTATGTCCAGAGCCACTGTCCAAAGCCACTCTCCAAAGCC
Source organism: Cladorhizidae sp. MBARI D1340-BT2 (assembly GCA_028752905.1). NCBI lineage: Eukaryota > Metazoa > Porifera > Demospongiae > Poecilosclerida > Cladorhizidae > Cladorhizidae sp. MBARI D1340-BT2. The sequence goes on along the minus strand of JAQNBH010000017.1, from coordinate 26,292,063 downwards.
ACTGACCAAAGCCACTCTATGTCCAAAGCCACTGAACAAAGCCACTGTCCAAAGCCACTCTCCAAAGCCACTCTATGTCCAAAGCCACTGTTCAAAGCCACTCTCCAAAGCTACTCTCCAAAGCCACTCTATGTCCAAAGCCTCTGTCCAAAGCCACTGTCCAAAGCCACTCTCCAAGGCCACTCTATCTCCAAAGCCACTGTCCAAAGCCACTCTCCAAAGCCACTCTCCAAAGCCACTCTATGTCCAAAGCCACTGTCCATAGCCACTGTCTAAAGCCACTGTCCAAAGCCACTCTATGTCCAAAGCCACTGTACAAAGCCACTGTCCAAAGCCACTGTCCAAAGCAATACTATGTCCAAAGCCACTGTCCAAAGGCACTGTCCAAAGCCACTCTATGTCCAAAGCCACTGTCCAAAGCCACTGTCCAAAGCCACTATCCAAAGCCACTCTATGTCCAAAGCCACTGTCCAAAGCCACTCTATGTCCAAAGCCACTGTCCAAAGCCACTCTCCAAAGCCACTGTCCTAAACCACTCTATGTCCAAAGCCACTGTCCAAAGCCACTCTCCAAAGCCACTGTCCAAAGCCACTCTATGTCCAAAGCCACTGTCCAAAGCCACTCTCCAAAGCCACTGTCCAAAGCCACTGTATGTCCAAAGCCACTGTATGTCCAAAGCCACTGTCCAAAGCCACTGTATGTCCAAAGCCACTGTCCAAAGCCACTGTATGTCCAAAGCCACTGTATGTCCAAAGCCACTATCCAAAGCCACTGTATGTCCAAAGCCACTGTATGTCCAAAGGCACTGTCCAAAGCCACTGTATGTCCAAAGACACTCTATGTCCAAAGCCACTGTCTAAAGCCACTGTATGTCCAAAGCCACTGTCCAAAGCCACTCTATGTCCAAAGCCACTGTTTGTCCAAAGCCACTGTCCAAAGCCACTGTATGTCCAAAGCCACTGTATGTCCAAAGCCACTGTCCAAAGCCACTGTATGTCCAAAGCCAGTGTATGTCCAAATCCACTGTCCAAAGCCACTATATGTCCAAAGCCACTGTATGTCCAAAGCCACTGTCCAAAGCCACTGTATGTCCAAAGCCACTGTACAAAGCCACTGTCCAAATCCACTGTCGACAGCCACTCTATGTCCAAATTCACTGTACAAAGCCACTGTCCAAAGCCACTGTCCAAAGCAATACTATGTCCAAAGCCACCGTCCAAACCCACTGTCCAAAGCCACTGTCCAAAGCCACTCTATGTCCAAAGCCACTGTCCGAAACCACTGTCCAAAGCCACTGTTCAAAGCCACTCTATGTCCAAAGCCACTGTCCAAAGCCACTGTCCAAAGCCACTGTCCAAAGCCACTCTATGTCCAAAGCCACTATCCAAAGCCACTCACCAAAGCCACTGTCCTTAACCACTCTATGTCCAAAGCCACTGTCCAAAGCCACTCTCCAAAGCCACTGTCCAAATCCACTATATGTCCAAAGCCACTGTCCAAAGTCACTCTCCAAAGCCACTGTCCAAAGCCACTGTATGTCCAAAGATACTGTATGTCCAAAGCCACTGTCCAAAGCCACTGTATGTGCAAAGCCACTGTATGTCCAAAGCCACTATCCAAAGCCACTGTATGTCCAAAGCCACTGTATATCCAAAGCCACTGTCCAAAGCCACTGTATGTCCAAAGCCACTGTATTTCCAAAGCGACTGTCTAAAGCCACTGTATGTCCAAAGCCACTGTCCAAAGCCACTGTATGTCCAAAGCCACTGTATGTCCAAAGCCACTGTCCATAGCCACAGTATGTCCAAAGCCACTGTATGTCCAAAGCCACTGTCCAAAGCCATTGTATGTCCAAAGCCACTGTATGTCCAAAGCCACTGTCCAAAGCCACTCTATGTCCAAAGCCACTGTATGTCCAAAGCCACTGTCCAAAGCCACTGTATGTCCAAAGCCACTGTATGTCCAAAGCCACTGTCCAAAGCCACTGTATGTCCAAAGCCACGGTATGTCCAAAGCCACTGTCCAAAGCCACCGTATGTCCAAAGCCACTGTATGTCCAAAGCCACTGTCCAAAGCCACCGTATGTCCAAAGCCACTGTATGTCCAAAGCCTCTGTCCAAAGCCACTGTATGTCCAAAGCCACTGTATGTCCAAAGCCACTGTCCAAAGCCACTGTATGTCCAAAGCCACTGTATGTTCAAAGCCACTGTCCAAAGCCACTGTATGTCCAAAGCCACTGTATGTCCAAAGCCACTTTCCAAAGCCACCGTATGTCCAGAGCCACTGTATGTCCAAAGCCACTGTCCAAAGCAACCATATGTCCAAAGCCACTGTATGTCCAAAGCCACTGTCCAAAGCCACTGTATGTCCAAAGCCACTGTCCAAAGCCACCGTATGTCCAAAGCCACTGTATGTCCAAAGCCACTGTCCAAAGCAACCGTATGTCCAAAGCCACTGTATGTCCAAAGCCACTGTCCAAAGCCACCGTATGTCCAAAGCCACTGAAGTACCAAAGCCACTGTCCAAAGCCACTGTATGTCCAAAGCCACTGTACAAAGCCACTGTCCAAATCCACTGTCCAAATCCACTCTATGTCCAAATCCACTGTACATAGCCACTGTCCAAAGCCATTGTCCAAAGCAATACTATGTCCAAAGCCACAGTCCAAAGCCACTGTCCAAAGCCACTCTATGTCCAAAGCCACTGTCCGAAGCCACTGTCCAAAGCCACTGTTCAAAGCCACTCTATGTCCAAAGCCACTGTCCAAAGCCACTGTCCAAAGCCACTGTCCAAAGCCGCTCTATGTCCAAAGCCACTGTCCAAAGCCACTCTCCAAAGCCACTGTCCTTAACCACTCTATGTCCAAAGCCACTGTCCAAAGCCACTCTCCAAAGCCACTGTCCAAAGCCACTCTATGTCCAAAGCCACTGTCCAAAGCCACTCTCCAAAGCCACTGTCCAAAGCCACTGTATGTCCAAAGCCACTGTATGTCCAAAGCCACTGTCCAAAGCCACTGTATGTCCAAAGCCACTGTATGTCCAAAGCCACTATCCAAAGCCACTGTATGTCCAAAGCCACTGTATATCCAAAGCCACTGTCCAAAGCCACTGTATGTCCAAAGCCACTGTATGTCCAAAGCCACTGTCTAAAGCCACTGTATGTCCAAAGCCACTGTCCAAAGCCACTGTATGTCCAAAGCCACTGTCCAAAGCCACTGTATGTCCAAAGCCACTTTATGTCCAAAGCCACTGTCCAAAGCCACTCTATGTCCAAAGCCACTGTATGTTCAAAGCCACTGTCCAAAGCCACTGTATGTCCAAAGCCTCTGTATGTCCAAAGCCACTGTCCAAAGCCACCGTATGTCCAAAGCCACGGTATGTCCAAAGCCACTGTCCAAAGCCACCATATGTCCAAAGCCACTGTATGTCCAAAGCCACTGTCCAAAGCCACCGTATGTCCAAAGCCAATGTATGTCCAAAGCCACTGTCCAAAGCCACTGTATGTCCAAAGCCACTGTATGTCCAAAGCCACTGTTCAAAGCCACTGTATGTCCAAAGCCACTGTCTGTCCAAAGCCACTGTCCAAAGCAACTGTATGTCCAAAGCCACTGTATGTCCAAAGCCACTGTCCAAAGCCACTGTATGTCCAAAGCCACTGTATGTCCAAAGCCACTGTCCAAAGCAACCGTATGTCCAAAGCCACTGTATGTCCAAAGCCACTGTCCAAATCCACCGTATGTCTTAAGCCACTGTATGTCCAAAGCCACTGGCCAAAACCACTGTATGTCCAAAGCCACTGTATGTCCAAAGCCACTGTCCAAAGCCACTGTATGTCCAAAGCCACTGTATGTCCAAAGCCACTGTCTAAAGCCACTGTATATACAAAGCCACTGTCCAAAGCTACTGTATGTCCAAAGCCACTGTATGTCCAAAGCCACTGTCCAAAGCCACTGTATGTCCAAAGCCACTGTATGTCCAAATCCACTCTATGTCCAAAGCCACTGTCCAAAGCCACTGTATGTCCAAAGCCACTGTATGTCCAAAGCCACTGTCCAAAGCCACTGTATGTCCAACACCACTGTACAAAGCCGCTGTCCAAATCCACTATCCAAAGACACTCTATGTCCAAATCCACTGTACAAAGCTACTGTCCAAAGCCACTGTCCAAAGCAATACTATGTCCAAAGCCACAGTCCAAAGTCACTCTATGTCCAAAGCCACTGTCCGAAGCCACTGTCAAAAGCCACTGTCCAAAGCCACTGTATGTCCAAAGCCACTGTACAAAGCCACTGTCCAAATCCACTGTCCAAAGCTACTCTATGTCCAAATCCACTGTACAAAGCCTATGTCCAAAGCCACTGTATGTCCAAAGCCACTGTCCAAAGCCACTGTATGTCCAAAGCCACTGTATGTCCCAAGCCACTGTCCAAAGCCACTGTATGTCCAAAGCCACTGTATTTCCTAAGCCACTGTCCAAAGCCACTGTATGTCCAAAGCCACTGTACAAAGCCACTGTCCAAATCCACTGTCCAAAGCCACTCTATGTCCAAAGCCACTGTACAAAGCCACTGTCCAAAGCCACTGTCCAAAGCAATACTATGTCCAAAGCCACTGTCCAAAGCCACTGTCCAACTCCACTGTCCAAAGCCACTCTATGTCCAAAGCCACTGTCCAAAGTCACTGTCCAAAGCCTTTCTATGTCCAAAGCCACTGTCCAAAGCCACAGTCCAAAGCCACTTTCCAAAGTCACTGTCCAAAGCCACTCTATGTCCAAAGCCACTGTCTAAAGCCACTGTCCAAAGCCACTGTCCAAAGCCACTCTATGTCCAAAGCCACTATCCAAAGCCACTCTCCAAAGCCACTCTCCAAAGCCACTCTATGTCCAAAGCCACTCTCCAAAGCCACTCTCCAAAGCCACTCTATGTCCAAAGCCACTGTCCAAAGCCACTCTCCAAACCACTATCCAAAGCCACTCTATGTCCAAAGTCACTGTCCAAAGCCAATCTCCAAAGCCACTCTTCAAAGCCACTCTATGTCCAAAGCCATTCCAAAGCCACTGTCAAAAGCCACTCTATGTCCAAAGCCACTGTATGTCCAAAGCCACTGTCCAAAGCAACTGTATGTCCAAAGCCACTGTATGTCCAAAGCCACTGTCCAAAGCCACTGTCCAAAGTCACTGTCCAAAGCCTTTCTATGTCCAAAGCCACTGTCCAAAGCCACAGTCCAAAGCCACTTTCCAAAGCCACTGTCCAAAGCCACTCTATGTCCAAAGCCACTGTCCAAAGCCACTGTCCAAAGCCACTGTCCAAAGCCACTCTATGTCCAAAGCCACTATCCAAAGCCACTCTCCAAAGCCACTCTCCAAAGCCACTCTATGTCCAAAGCCACTGTCCAAAGCCACTCTCCAAACCACTATCCAAATCCACTCTATGTCCAAAGTCACTGTCCAAAGCAAATCTCCAAAGCCACTCTCCAAAGCCACTCTATGTCCAAAGCCAGTCCAAAGCCACTCTCCAAAGCCACTCTATGTCCAAAGCAAGTCCAAATCCACTCTCCAAAGCCACTCTCCAAAGCCACTCTATGTCCAAAGCCACTGTCCAAAGCCATTCTCCAAAGCCACTCTCCAAAGCCACTCTATGTCCAAAGCCACTGTCCAAAGCCACTCTATGTCCAAAGCCACTGTCCAAAGCCACTCTCCAAAGCCACGGTCCAAATCCACTCTATGTCCAAAGCCACTGTCCAAAGCCACTGTCCAAAGCCACTGTCCAAAGCCACTCTATGTCCAAAGCCACTGTCCAAAGCCACTCTCCAATGCCACTGTCCAAAGCCACTCTATCTACAAAGCAACTGTCCAAAGCCACTGTCCAAAGCCACTGTCCAAAGCCACTCTATGTCCAAAGCCACTGTCCAAAGCCACTCTCCAAAGCCACTGTACAAAGCCACTCTATGTCCAGAGCCACTGTCCAAAGCCACTCTCCAAAGCCACTGACCAAAGCCACTCTATGTCCAAAGCCACTGAACAAAGCCACTGTCCAAAGCCACTGACCAAAGCCACTCTATGTCCAATGCCATTGTCCAAAGCCACTGTCCAAAGCCACTGTCCAAAGCCACTCTATGTCCAAAGCCATTGTCTAAAGCCACTCTCCAAAGCCACTCTCCAAAGCCACTCTATGTCCAAAAGCACTGTTCAAAGCCACTGTCCAAAGCCACTCTCCAAAGCCACTCTATGTCCAAAGCCACTGTCCAAAGCCACTCTCCAAAGCCACTCTCCAAAGCCACTCTCCAAAGCCACTCTCCAAAGCCACTGTATATCCAAAGCCACTGTCCAAAGCCACTGTCCAAAGCCACTCTCCAAAGCCACTCTATGTCCAAAGCCACTGTCCAAAGTCACTGTCCTAAGCCACTCTCCAAAGCCACTCTATGTCCAAAGCCACTGTCCAAAGCCACTCTCCAAAGCCACTCTCCAAAGCCACTCTCCAAAGCCACTCTATGTCCAAAGCCACTGTCCATAGCCACTGTCCAAAGCCACTCTCCAAAGCCACTCTATCTCCAAAGCCACTGTCCAAAGCCACTCTCCAAAGCCACTCTCCAAAGCCACTCTATGTCCAAAGCCACTGTCCATAGCCACTGTCCAAAGTCACTGTCCAAATCCACTCTATGTCCAAAGCCACTGTACAAAGCCACCGTCCAAAGCCAATGTCCAAAGCAATACTATGTCCAAAGCCACTGTCCAAAGGCACTGTCCAAAGACACTGTCCAAAGCCACTCTATGTCCAAAGCCACCGTCCAAAGCCACTCTATGTCCAAAGCCACTATCCAAAGCCACTGTCCAAAGCCACTGTCCTAAACCACTCTATTTCCAAAGCCACTGTCCAAAGCCACTATCCAAAACCACTGTCCAAAGCCACTCTATGTCCAAAGCCACTGTCCAAAGCCACACTCCAAAGCCACTGTCCAAAGCCACTGTATGTCCAAAGCCACTGTATGTCCAAAGCCACTGTCCAAAGCGACTGTATGTCCAAAGCCACTGTCCAAAGTCACTGTATGTCCAAAGCCACTGTATGTCCAAAGCCACTATCCAAAGCCACTGTATGTCCAAAGCCACTGTATATCCAAAGGCACTGTCCAAAGCCACTGTATGTCCAAAGCCACTTGATGTACAAAGCCACTGTCTAAAGCCACTGTATGTCCAAAACCACTGTCCAAAGCCACTGTATGTCCAAAGCCACTGTATGTCCAAAGCCACTGTCCAAAGCCACTGTATGTCCAAAGCCACTGTATGTCCAAAGCCACTGTCCAAAGCCACTGTATGTCCAAAGACACTGTATGTCCAAAGCCACTGTCCAAAGCCACTGTATGTCCAAAGCCACTGTATGTCCAAAGCCAATGTCCAAAGCCACTGTATGTCCAAAGCCACTGTACAAACCACTGTCCAAATCCACTGTCCAAAGCCACTCTATGTCCAAATCCACTGTACAAAGCCACTGTCCAAAGCCACTGTCCAAAGCAATACTATGTCCAAAGCCACTGTCCAAAGCCACTGTCCAAAGCCACTGTCCAAAGCCACTCTATGTCCAAAGCCACTGTCCGAAGCCACTGTCCAAAGCCACTGTCCAAAGCCACTCTATATCCAAAGCCACTGTCCAAAGCCACTCTCCAAAGCCACTGTCCAAAGCCACTGTATGCCAAAAGCCCCTGTATGTCCAAAGCCACTGTCCAAAGTCACTGTATGTCCAAAGCCACTGTATGTCCAAAGCCACTATCCAAAGCCACTGTATGTCCAAAGCCACTGTATATCCAAAGCCACTGTCCAAAGCCACTGTATGTCCAAAGCCACTGTCTAAAGCCACTGTATGTCCAAAGCCACTGTCCAAAGCCACTGTATGTCCAAAGCCACTGTATGTCCAAAGCCACTGTCCATAGCCACTGTATGTCCAAAGCCACTCTATGTCCAAAGCCACTGTCCAAAGCCACTCTATGTCCAAAGCCACTGTCCAAAGCCACTATATGTCCAAAGCCACTGTATGTCCAAAGCCACTGTCCAAAGCCACTCTATGTCCAAAGCCACTCTATGTCCAAAGCCACTGTATGTCCAAAGCCACTGTTCAAAGCCACTGTATGTCCAAAGCCACTGTATGTCCAAAGCCACTGTCCAAAGCCACCGTATGTCCAAAGCCACGGTATGTCCAAAGCTACTGTCAAAAGCCACCGTATGTCCAAAGCCACTGTATGTCCAAAGCCACTGTCCAAAGCCACCATATGTCGAAAGCCACTGTATGTCCAAAGCCACTATCCAAAGCCACTGTATGTCCAAAGCCACTGTATGTCCAAAGCCACTGTCCAAAGCCACTGTATGTCCAAAGCCACTGTATGTCCAAAACCACTGTCCAAAGCCACTGTATGTCCAAAGCCACTGTATGTCCAAAGCCACTGTCCAAAGCCACTGTATGTCCAAAGCCACTGTATGTCCAAAGCCACTGTCCAAAGCAACCGTATGTCCAAAGCCACTGTATGTCCAAAGCCACTGTCCAAAGCCACCGTATGTCCAAAGCCACTGTATGTCCAAAGCCACTCTCCAAAGCCACTCTCCAAAGCCACTCTATGTCCAAAGCCACTGTCCAAAGCCACTGTCCAAAGCCACTGTCCAAAGCTACTCTATTTCCAAAGCCACTATCCAAAGCCACTCTCCAAAGCCACTCTCCAAAGCCACTCTATGTCCAAAGCCACTGTCCAAAGCCACTCTCCAAATCACTATCCAAAGCCACTCTATGTACAAAGTCACTGTCCAAAGCCAATCTCCAAAGCCACTCTCCAAAGCCACTCTATGTCCAAAGCCAGTCCAAAGCCACTCTCCAAAGCCACTCTATGTCCAAAGCCAGTCCAAAGCCACTCTCCAAAGCCACTCTCCAAAGCCACTCTATGTCCAAAGCCACTGTCCAAAGCCATTCTCCAAAGCCACTCTCCAAAGCCACTCTATGTCCAAAGCCACAGTCCAAAGCCACTCTATGTCCAAAGCCACTGTCCAAAGCCACTGTCCAAAGCCACGGTCCAAAGCCACTCTATGTCCAAAGCCACTGTCCAAAGCCACTGTCCAAAGCCACTGTCCAAAGCCACTCTATGTACAAAGCCACTGTCCAAAGCCACTCTCCAATGCCACTGTCCAAAGCCACTCTATCTACAAAGCCACTGTCCAAAGCCACTGTCTAAAGTCACTGTCCAAAGCCACTCTATGTCCAAAGCAACTGTCCAAAGCCACTGTCCAAAGCCACTGTCCAAAGCCACTCTATGTCCAAAGCCACTGTCCAAAGCCACTCTATGTCCAGAGCCACTGTCCTAAGCCACTCACCAAAGCCACTGACCAAAGCCACTCTATGTCCAAAGCCACTGAACAAAGCCACTGTCCAAAGCCACTGACCAAAGCCACTCTATGTCCAATGCCATTGTCCAAAGCCACTGTCCAAAGCCACTGTCCAAAGCCACTCTATGTCCAAAGAAATTGTCTAAACCACTCTCCAAAGCTATTCTCCAAAGCCACTCTATGTCCAAAAGTACTGTCCAAAGCTACTGTCCAAAGCCACTCTCCAAAGCCACTCTATGTCCAAATCCACTGTCCAAAGCCACTCTCCAAAGCCACACTCCAAAGCCACTCTCCAAAGCCACTGTATGTCCAAAGCCTCTGTCCAAAGCCACTATCCAAAGCCACTGTATGTCCAAAGCCACTGTATATCCAAAGGTACTGTCCAAAGCCATTGTATGTCCAAAGCCACTTGATGTCCAAAGCCACTGTCTAAAGCCACTGTATGTCCAAACCACTGTCCAAAGCCACTGTATGTCCAAAGCCACTGTATGTCCAAAGCCACTGTCCAAAGCCACTGTATGTCCAAAGCCACTGTATGTCCAAAGCCACTGTCCAAAGCCACTGTATGTCCAAAGCCACTGTATGTCCAAAGCCACTGTCCAAAGCCACTGTATGTCCAAAGCCACTGTATGTCCAAAGCCAGTGTCCAAAGCCACTGTATGTCCAAAGCCACTGTACAAACCACTGTCCAAATCCACTGTCCAAAGCCACTCTATGTCCAAATCCACTGTACAAAGCCACTGTCCAAAGCCACTGTCCAAAGCAATACTATGTCCAAAGCCACTGTCCAAAGCCACTGTCCAAAGCCACTGTCCAAAGCCACTCTATGTCCAAAGCCACTGTCCGAAGCCACTGTCCAAAGCCACTGTCCAAAGCCACTCTATGTCCAAAGCCACTGTCCAAAGCCACTCTCCAAAGCCACTGTCCAAAGCCACTGTATGTCCAAAGCCCCTGTATGTCCAAAGCCACTGTCCAAAGCCACTGTATGTCCAAAGCCATTGTATGTCCAAAGCCACTATCCAAAGCCACTCTATGTCCAAAGCCACTGTATATCCAAAGCCACTGTCCAAAGCCACTGTATGTCCAAAGCCACTGTATGTCCAAAGCCACTGTCTAAAGCCACTGTATGTCCAAATCCACTATCCAAAGCCACTGTATGTCCAAAGCCACTGTATGTCCAAAGCCACTGTCCATAGCCACTGTATGTCCAAAGCCACTCTATGTCCAAAGCCAATGTCCAAAGCCACTATATGTCCAAAGCCACTGTATGTCCAAAGCCACTGTCCAAAGCCACTCTATGTCCAAAGCCACTCTATGTCCAAAGCCACTGTATGTCCAAAGCCACTGTTCAAAGCCACTGTATGTCCAAAGCCACTGTATGTCCAAAGCCACTGTCCAAAGCCACCGTATGTCCAAAGCCACGGTATGTCCAAAGCCACTGTCAAAAGCCACCGTATGTCCAAAGCCACTGTATGTCCAAAGCCACTGTCCAAAGTCACCGTATGTCGAAAGCCACTGTATGTCCAAAGCCACTATCCAAAGCCACTGTATGTCTAAAGCCACTGTATGTCCAAAGCCACTGTCCAAAGCCACTGTATGTCCAAAGCCACTGTATGTCCAAAACCACTGTCCAAAGCCAATGTATGTCCAAAGCCACTGTATGTCCAAAGCCACTGTCCATAGCCACTGTATGTCCAAAGCCACTGTATGTCCAAAGCCACTGTCCAAAGCAACCGTATGTCCAAAGCCACTGTATGTCCAAAGCCACTGTCCAAAGCCACCGTATGTCCAAAGCCACTGTATGTCCAAAGCCACTCTCCAAAGCCACTCTCCAAAGCCACTCTATGTCCAAAGCCACTGTCCAAAGCCACTGTCCAAAGCCACTGTCCAAAGCCACTCTATGTCCAAAGCCACTATCCAAAGCCACTCTCCAAAGCCACTCTCCAAAGCCACTCTATGACCAAAGCCACTGTCCAAAGCCACTCTCCAAACCACTATCCAAAGCCACTCTATGTACAAAGTCACTGTCCAAAGCCAATCTCCAAATCCACTCTCCAAAGCCACTCTATTTCCAAAGCCAGTCCAAAGCCACTCTCCAAAGCCACTCTATGTCCAAAGCCAGTCCAAAGCCACTCTCCAAAGCCACTCTCCAAAGCCACTCTATGTCCAAAGCCACTGTCCAAAGCCATTCTCCAAAGCCACTCTACAAAGCCACTCTATGTCCAAAGCCACTGTCCAAAGCCACTCTATGTCCAAAGCCACTGTCCAAAGCCACTGTCCAAAGCCACGGTCCAAAGCCACTCTATGTCCAAAGCCACCGTCCAAAGCCACTGTCCAAAGCCACTGTCCAAAGCCACTCTATGTCCAAAGCCACTGTCCAAAGCCACTCTCCAATGCCACTGTCCAAAGCCACTCTATCTACAAAGCCACTGTCCAAAGCCACTGTCTAAAGTCACTGTCCAAAGCCACTCTATGTCCAAAGCAACTGTCCAAAGCCACTGTCCAAAGCCACTGTCCAAACCCACTCTATGTCCAAAGCCACTGTCCAAAGCCACTCTATGTCCAGAGCCACTGTCCAAAGCCACTCACCAAAGCCACTGACCAAAGCCACTCTATGTCCAAAGCCACTGAACAAAGCCACTGTCCAAAGCCACTGACCAAAGCCACTCTATGTCCAATGCCATTGTCCAAAGCCACTGTCCAAAGCCACTGTCCAAAGCCACTCTATGTCCAAAGCAATTGTCTAAACCACTCTCCAAAGCCATTCTCCAAAGCCACTCTATGTCCAAAAGCACTGTCCAAAGCCACTGTCCAAAGCCACTCTCCAAAGCCACTCTATGTCCAAAGCCACTGTCCAAAGCCACTCTCCAAATCCACTCTCCAAAGCCACTGTATGTCCAAAGCCACTGTCCAAAGCCACTGTCCAAAGCCACTCTCCAAAGCCACTCTATGTCCAAAGCCACTGTCCAAAGTCACTGTCCAAAGCCACTCTCCAAAGCCACTCTATGTCCAAAGCCACTGTCCAAAGCCACTCTCCAAAGCCACTCTATGTCCAAAGCCACTGTCCAAAGCCACTCTCCACAGCCACTCTCCAAAGCCACTCTATGTCCAAAGCCACTGTCCAAAGCCACTGTCCAAAGCCACTCTCCAAAGCCACTCTATCTCCAAAGCCACTGTCCAAAGCCACTCTCCAAAGCCACTCTCCAAAGCCACTCTATGTCCAAAGCCACTGTCCATAGCCATTGTCCAAAGTCACTGTCCAAAGCCACTCTATGTCCAAAGCCACTGTACAAAGCCACTGTCCAAAGCCACTGTCCAAAGCAATACTATGGCCAAAGCCACTGTCCAAAGGCACTGTCCAAAGACACTCTATGTCCAAAGCCACTGTCCAAAGCCACTGTCCAAAGCCACTGACCAAAGCCACTCTATGTCCAAAGCCACTGTCCAAAGCCACTCTATGTCCAAAGCCACTGTCCAAAGCCACTCTCCAAAGCCACTCTCAACAGCCACTCTATGTCCAAAGCCACTGTCCAAAGCCACTCTATGTCCAAAGCCACTGTCCAAAGCCACTCTATGTCCAAAGCCACTGTCCAAAGCCACTCTCCAAAGCCACTGTCCTTAACCACTCTATGTCCAAAGCCACTGTCCAAAGCCACTCTCCAAAGCCACTGTCCAAAGCCACTCTATGTCCAAAGCCACTGTCCAAAGCCACTCTCCAAAGCCACTGTCCAAAGCCACTCTATGTCCAAAGCCACTGTCCAAAGCCACTCTCCAAAGCCACTGTCCAAAGCCACTGTATGTCCAAAGCCACTGTATGTCCAAAGCCACTGTCCAAAGCCAATGTATGTCCAAAGCCACTGTCCAAAGCCACTGTATGTCCAAAGCCACTGTATGTCCAAAGCCACTATCCAAAGCCACTGTACGTCCAAAGCCACTTTATGTCCAAAGCCACTGTCCAAAGCCACTCTATTTCCAAAGCCACTCTATGTCCAAAGCCACTGTATGTACAAAGCCACTGTTCAAAGCCACTGTATGTCCAAAGCCACTGTATGTCCAAAGCCACTGTCCAAAGCCACTGTATGTCCAAAGCCACTGTCCGAAGCCACTGTCCAAAGCCACTGTTCAAAGCCACTCTATGTCCAAAGCCACTGTCCAAAGCCACTCTCCAAAGCCACTGTCTAAAGCCACTGTATGTCCAAAGCCACTGTATGTCCAAAGCCACTGTCCAAAGCCACTGTATGTACAAAGCCACTGTATGTCCAAAGCCACTGTATATCCAAAGCCACTGTCCAAAGCCACTGTATGTCCAAAGCCACTGTTCAAAGCCACTCTCCAAACCACTATCCAAATCCACTCTATGTCCAAAGTCACTGTCCAAAGCCAATCTCCAAAGCCACTCTCCAAAGCCACTCTATGTCCAAAGCCAGTCCAAAGCCACTCTCCAAAGCCACTCTATGTCCAAAGCAAGTCCAAAGCCACTCTCCAAAGCCACTCTCCAAAGCCACTCTATGTCCAAAGCCACTGTCCAAAGCCATTCTCCAAAGCCACTCTCCAAAGCCACTCTATGTCCAAAGCCACTGTCCAAAGCCACTCTATGTCCAAAGCCACTGTCCAAAGCCACTGTCCAAAGCCACGGTCCAAATCCACTCTATGTCCAAAGCCACTGTCCAAAGCCACTGTCCAAAGCCACTGTCCAAAGCCACTCTATGTCCAAAGCCACTGTCCAAAGCCACTCTCCAATGCCACTGTCCAAAGCCACTCTATCTACAAAGCAACTGTCCAAAGCCACTGTCCAAAGCCACTGTCCAAAGCCACTCTATGTCCAAAGCCACTGTCCAAAGCCACTCTCCAAAGCCTCTGTCCAAAGCCACTCTATGTCCAGAGACACTGTCCAAAGCCACTCTCCAAAGCCACTGACCAAAGCCACTCTATGTCCAAAGCCACTGAACAAAGCCACTGTCCAAAGCCACTGACCAAAGCCACTCTATGTCCAATGCCATTGTCCAAAGCCACTGTCCAAAGCCACTGTCCAAAGCCACTCTATGTCCAAAGCCATTGTCTAAAGCCACTCTCCAAAGCCACTCTCCAAAGCCACTCTATGTCCAAAAGTACTGTTCAAAGCCACTGTCCAAAGCCACTCTCCAAAGCCACTCTATGTCCAAAGCCACTGTCCAAAGCCACTCTCCAAAGCCACTCTCCAAAGCCACTGTATGTCCAAAGCCACTGTCCAAAGCCACTGTCCAAAGCCACTCTCCAAAGCCACTCTATGTCCAAAGCCAGTCCAAAGCCACTCTCCAAAGCCACTCTATGTCCAAAGCCAGTCCAAAGCCACTCTCCAAAGCCACTCTCCAAAGCCACTCTATGTCCAAAGCCACTGTCCAAAGCCATTCTCCAAAGCCACTCTACAAAGCCACTCTATGTCCAAAGCCACTGTCCAAAGCCACTCTATGTCCAAAGCCACTGTCCAAAGCCACTGTCCAAAGCCACGGTCCAAAGCCACTCTATGTCCAAAGCCACTGTCCAAAGCCACTGTCCAAAGCCACTGTCCAAAGCCACTCTATGTCCAAAGCCACTGTCCAAAGCCACTCTTCAATGCCACTGTCCAAAGCCACTCTATCTACAAAGCCACTGTCCAAAGCCACTGTCTAAAGTCACTGTCCAAAGCCACTCTATGTCCAAAGCAACTGTCCAAAGCCACTGTCCAAAGCCACTGTCCAAAGCCACTCTATGTCCAAAGCCACTGTCCAAAGCCACTCTATGTCCAGAGCCACTGTCCAAAGCCACTCACCAAAGCCACTGACCAAAGCCACTCTATGTCCAAAGCCACTGAACAAAGCCACTGTCCAAAGCCACTGACCAAAGCCACTCTATGTCCAATGCCATTGTCCAAAGCCACTGTCCAAAGCCACTGTCCAAAGCCACTCTATGTCCAAAGCAATTGTCTAAACCACTCTCCAAAGCCATTCTCCAAAGCCACTCTATGTCCAAAAGCACTGTCCAAGGCCACTGTCCAAAGCCACTCTCCAAAGCCACTCTATGTCCAAATCCACTGTCCAAAGCCACTCTCCAAAGCCACTATCCAAAGCCACTGTATGTCCAAAGCCTCTGTCCAAAGCCACTGTCCAAAGCCACTCTCCAAAGCCACTCTATGTCCAAAGCCACAGTCCAAAGTCACTGTGCAAAGCCACTCTCCAAAGCCACTCTATGTCCAAAGCCACTGTCCAAAGCTACTCTCCAAAGCCACTCTCCAAAGCCACTCTATGTCCAAAGCCACTGTCCAAAGCCACTGTCCAAAGCCACTCTCCAAAGCCACTCTATCTCCAAAGTCACTGTACAAAGGCACTCTCCAAAGCCACTCTCCAAAGCCACTCTATGTCCAAAGCCACTGTCCATACCCACTGTCCAAAGTCACTGTCCAAAGCCACTCTATGTCCAAAGCCACTGTACAAAGCCACTGTCCAAAGCCACTGTCCAAAGCAATACTATGTCCAAAGCCACTGTCCAAAGGCACTGTCCAAAGACACTCTATGTCCAAAGCCACTGTCCAAAGCCACTGTCCAAAGCCGCTGTCCAAAGCCACTCTATGTCCAAAGCCACTGTCCAAAGCCACTCTATGTCCAAAGCCACTGTCCAAAGCCACTCTCCAAAGCCACTGTCCTTAACCACTCTATGTCCAAAGCCACTGTCCAAAGCCACTCTCCAAAGCCACTGTCCAAAGCCACTCTATGTCCAAAGCCACTGTCCAAAGCCACTCTCCAAAGCCACTGTCCAAAGCCACTCTATGTCCAAAGCCACTGTCCAAAGCCACTCTCCAAAGCCACTGTCCAAAGCCACTGTATGTCCAAAGCCACTGTATGTCCAAAGCCACTGTCCAAAGCCAATGTATGTCCAAAGCCACTGTCCAAAGCCACTGTATGTCCAAAGCCACTGTATGTCCAAAGCCACTATCCAAAGCCACTGTACGTCCAAAGCCACTTTATGTCCAAAGCCACTGTCCAAAGCCACTCTATTTCCAAAGCCACTCTATGTCCAAAGCCACTGTATGTACAAAGCCACTGTTCAAAGCCACTGTATGTCCAAAGCCACTGTATGTCCAAAGCCACTGTCCAAAGCCACTGTATGTCCAAAGCCACTGTCCGAAGCCACTGTCCAAAGCCACTGTTCAAAGCCACTCTATGTCCAAAGCCACTGTCCAAAGCCACTCTCCAAAGCCACTGTCTAAAGCCACTGTATGTCCAAAGCCACTGTATGTCCAAAGCCACTGTCCAAAGCCACTGTATGTACAAAGCCACTGTATGTCCAAAGCCACTGTATATCCAAAGCCACTGTCCAAAGCCACTGTATGTCCAAAGCCACTGTTCAAAGCCACTCTCCAAACCACTATCCAAATCCACTCTATGTCCAAAGTCACTGTCCAAAGCCAATCTCCAAAGCCACTCTCCAAAGCCACTCTATGTCCAAAGCCAGTCCAAAGCCACTCTCCAAAGCCACTCTATGTCCAAAGCAAGTCCAAAGCCACTCTCCAAAGCCACTCTCCAAAGCCACTCTATGTCCAAAGCCACTGTCCAAAGCCATTCTCCAAAGCCACTCTCCAAAGCCACTCTATGTCCAAAGCCACTGTCCAAAGCCACTCTATGTCCAAAGCCACTGTCCAAAGCCACTGTCCAAAGCCACGGTCCAAATCCACTCTATGTCCAAAGCCACTGTCCAAAGCCACTGTCCAAAGCCACTGTCCAAAGCCACTCTATGTCCAAAGCCACTGTCCAAAGCCACTCTCCAATGCCACTGTCCAAAGCCACTCTATCTACAAAGCAACTGTCCAAAGCCACTGTCCAAAGCCACTGTCCAAAGCCACTCTATGTCCAAAGCCACTGTCCAAAGCCACTCTCCAAAGCCTCTGTCCAAAGCCACTCTATGTCCAGAGACACTGTCCAAAGCCACTCTCCAAAGCCACTGACCAAAGCCACTCTATGTCCAAAGCCACTGAACAAAGCCACTGTCCAAAGCCACTGACCAAAGCCACTCTATGTCCAATGCCATTGTCCAAAGCCACTGTCCAAAGCCACTGTCCAAAGCCACTCTATGTCCAAAGCCATTGTCTAAAGCCACTCTCCAAAGCCACTCTCCAAAGCCACTCTATGTCCAAAAGTACTGTTCAAAGCCACTGTCCAAAGCCACTCTCCAAAGCCACTCTATGTCCAAAGCCACTGTCCAAAGCCACTGTCCAAAGCCACTGTATGTCCAAAGCCACTGTCCAAAGCCACTGTCCAAAGCCACTCTCCAAAGCCACTCTCCAAAGCCACTCTATGTCCAAAGCCACTGTCCAAAGCCACTCTCCAAAGCCACTCTCCAAAGCCACTCTCCAAAGCCACTCTATGTCCAAAGCCACTGTCCATAGCCACTGTCCAAAGCCACTCTCCAAAGCCACTCTATCTCCAAAGCCACTGTCCAAAGCCACTCTCCAAGGCCACTCTCCAAAGCCACTCTATGTCCAAAGCCACTGTCCATAGCCACTGTCCAAAGTCACTGTCCAAATCCACTCTATGTCCAAAGCCACTGTACAAAGCCACCGCCCAAAGCCACTGTCCAAAGCAATACTATGTCCAAAGCCACTGTCCAAAGGCACTGTCCAAAGACACTGTCCAAAGCCACTCTATGTCCAAAGCCACTGTCCAAAGCCACTCTATGTCCAAAACCACTATCCAAAGCCACTGTCCAAAGCCACTGTCCTAAACCACTCTATTTCCAAAGCCACTGTCCAAAGCCACTATCCAAAACCACTGTCCAAAGCCACTCTATGTCCAAAGCCACTGTCCAAAGCCACTCTCCAAAGCCACTGTCCAAAGCCACTGTATGTCCAAAGCTACTGTATGTCCAAAGCCATGTCCAAAGCCACTCTCCAAAGCCACTCTATCTCCAAAGTCACTGTCCAAAGGCACTCTCCAAAGCCACTCTCCTAAGCCACTCTATGTCCAAAGCGACTGTCCATAGCCACTGTCCAAAGTCACTGTCCAAAGCCACTCTATGTCCAAAGCCACTGTACAAAGCCACTGTCCAAAGCCACTGTCCAAAGCAATACTATGTCCAAGCCACTGTCCAAAGGCACTGTCCAAAGACACTCTATGTCCAAAGCCACTGTCCAAAGCCACTGTCCAAAGCCGCTGTCCAAAGCCACTCTATGTCCAAAGCCACTCTCCAAAGCCACTGTCCTAAACCACTCTATGTCCAAAGCCACTGTCCAAAGCCACTCTCCAAAGCCACTGTCCAAAGCCACTCTATGTCCAAAGCCACTGTCCAAAGCCACTCTCCAAAGCCACTGTCCAAAGCCACTGTATGTCCAAAGCCACTGTATGTCCAAAGCAACTGTCCAAAGCCAATGTATGTCCAAAGCCACTGTCCAAAGCCACTGTATGTCCAAAGCCACTGTATGTCCAAAGCCACTGTATGTCCAAAGCCACTATCCAAAGCCACTGTACGTCCAAAGCCACTTTATGTCCAAAGCCACTGTCCAAAGCCACTCTATTTCGAAAGCCACTCTATGTCCAAAGCCACTGTATGTCCAAAGCCACTGTTCAAAGCCACTGTATGTCCAAAGCCACTGTATGTCCAAAGCCACTGTCCAAAGCCACTGTATGTCCAAAGCCACTGTCCGAAGCCACTGTCCAAAGCCACTGTTCAAAGCCACTCTATGTCCAAAGCCACTGTCCAAAGCCACTCTCCAAAGCCACTGTCTAAAGCCACTGTATGTCCAAAGCCACTGTATGTCCAAAGCCACTGTCCAAAGCCACTGTATGTACAAAGCCACTGTATGTCCAAAGCCACTGTATATCCAAAGCCACTGTCCAAAGCCACTGTATGTCCAAAGCCACTGTTCAAAGCCACTCTCCAAACCACTATCCAAATCCACTCTATGTCCAAAGTCACTGTCCAAAGCCAATCTCCAAAGCCACTCTCCAAAGCCACTCTATGTCCAAAGCCAGTCCAAAGCCACTCTCCAAAGCCACTCTATGTCCAAAGCCACTGTCCAAAGCCATTCTCCAAAGCCACTCTCCAAAGCCACTCTATGTCCAAAGCCACTGTCCAAAGCCACTCTATGTCCAAAGCAACTGTCCAAAGCCACTGTCCAAAGCCACGGTCCAAATCCACTCTATGTCCAAAGCCACTGTCCAAAGCCACTGTCCAAAGCCACTATCCAAAGCCACTCTATGTCCAAAGCCACTGTCCAAAGCCACTCTCCAATGCCACTGTCCAAAGCCACTCTATCTACAAAGCAACTGTCCAAAGCCACTGTCCAAAGCCACTGTCCAAAGCCACTCTATGTCCAAAGCCACTGTCCAAAGCCACTCTCCAAAGCCACTGTCCAAAGCCACTCTATGTCCAGAGCCACTGTCCAAAGCCACTCTCCAAAGCCACTGACCAAAGCCACTCTATGTCCAAAGCCACTGAACAAAGCCACTGTCCAAAGCCACTGACCAAAGCCACTCTATGTCCAATGCCATTGTCCAAAGCCACTTTCCAAAGCCACTGTCCAAAGCCACTCTATGTCCAAAGCCATTGTCTAAAGCCACTCTCCAAAGCCACTCTCCAAAGCCACTCTATGTCCAAAAGTACTGTTCAAAGGCACTGTCCAAAACCACTCTCCAAAGCCACTCTATGTCCAAAGCCACTGTCCAAAGCCACTCTCCAAAACCACTCTCCAAAGCAACTGTATGTCCAAAGCCACTGTCCAAAGCCACTGTCCAAAGCCACTCTCCAAAGCCACTCTATGTCCAAAGCCACTGTCCAATGTCACTGTCCTAAGCCACTCTCCAAAGCCACTCTATGTCCAAAGCCACTGTCCAAAGCCACTCTCCAAAGCCACTCTCCAAAGCCACTCTCCAAAGCCACTCTATGTCCAAAGCCACTGTCCATAGCCACTGTCCAAAGCCACTCTCCAAAGCCACTCTATCTCCAAAGCCACTGTCCAAAGCCACTCTCCAAGGCCACTCTCCAAAGCCACTCTATGTCCAAAGCCACTGTCCATAGCCACTGTCCAAAGTCACTGTCCAAATCCACTCTATGTCCAAAGCCACTGTACAAAGCCACCGCCCAAAGCCACTGTCCAAAGCAATACTATGTCCAAAGCCACTGTCCAAAGGCACTGTCCAAAGACACTGTCCAAAGCCACTCTATGTCCAAAGCCACTGTCCAAAGCCACTCTATGTCCAAAACCACTATCCAAAGCCACTGTCCAAAGCCACTGTCCTAAACCACTCTATTTCCAAAGCCACTGTCCAAAGCCACTATCCAAAACCACTGTCCAAAGCCACTCTATGTCCAAAGCCACTGTCCAAAGCCACTCTCCAAAGCCACTGTCCAAAGCCACTGTATGTCCAAAGCCACTGTATGTCCAAAGCCACTGTCCAAAGCGACTGTATGTCCAAAGCCACTGTCCAAAGCCACTGTATGTCCAAAGCCACTGTATGTCCAAAGCCACTATCCAAAGCCACTGTATGTCCAAAGCCACTGTATATCAAAAGGCACTGTCCAAAGCCACTGTATGTCCAAAGCCACTTGATGTCCAAAGCCACTGTCTAAAGCCACTGTTTGTCCAAAACCACTGTCCAAAGCCACTGTATGTCCAAAGCCACTGTATGTCCAAAGCCACTGTCCAAAGCCACTGTATGTCCAAAGCCACTGTATGTCCAAAGCCACTGTCCAAAGCCACTGTATGTCCAAAGCCACTGTATGTCCAAAGCCACTGTCCAAAGCCACTGTATGTCCAAAGCCACTGTATGTCCAAAGCCACTGTCCAAAGCCACTGTATGTCCAAAGCCACTGTACAAACCACTGTCCAAATCCACTGTCCAAAGCCACTCTATGTCCAAATCCACTGTACAAAGCCACTGTCCAAAGCCACTGTCCAAAGCAATACTATGTCCAAAGCCACTGTCCAAATCCACTGTCCAAAGCCACTGTCCAAAGCCACTCTATGTCCAAAGCCACTGTCCGAAGCCACTGTCCAAAGCCACTGTCCAAAGCTACTCTATGTCCAAAGCCACTGTCCAAAGCCACTCTCCAAAGCCACTGTCCAAAGCCACTGTATGTCCAAAGCCCCTGTATGTCCAAAGCCACTGTCCAAAGCCACTGTATGTCCAAAGCCACTGTATGTCCAAAGCCACTATCCAAAGCCACTGTATGTCCAAAGCCACTGTATATCCAAAGCCACTGTCCAAAGCCACTGTATGTCCAAAGCCACTGTATGTCCAAAGCAACTGTCTAAAGCCACTGTATGTCCAAAGCCACTGTCCAAAGCCACTGTATGTCCAAAGCCACTGTATGTCCAAAGCCACTGTCCATAGCCACTGTATGTCCAAAGCCACTCTATGTCCAAAGCCACTGTCCAAAGCCACTGTATGTCCAAAGCCACTGTATGTCCAAAGCCACTGTCCAAAGCCACTCTATGTCCAAAGCCACTCTATGTCCAAAGCCACTGTATGTCCAAAGCCACTGTTCAAAGCCACTGTATGTCCAAAGCCACTGTATGTCCAAAGCCACTGTCCAAAGCCACCGTATGTCCAAAGCCACGGTATGTCCAAAGCCACTGTCAAAAGCCACCGTATGTCCAAAGCCACTGTATGTCCAAAGCCACTGTCCAAAGCCACCGTATGTCGAAAGCCACTGTATGTCCAAAGCCACTATCCAAAGCCACTGTATGTCCAAAGCCACTGTATGTCCAAAGCCACTGTCCAAAGCCACTGTATGTCCAAAGCCACTGTATGTCCAAAACCACTGTCCAAAGCCACTGTATGTCCAAAGCCACTGTATGTCCAAAGCCACTGTATGTCCAAAGCCACTGTCCAAAGCAACCGTATGTCCAAAGCCACTGTATGTCCAAAGCCACTGTCCAAAGCCACCGTATGTCCAAAGCCACTGTATGTCCAAAGCCACTCTCCAAAGCCACTCTCCAAAGCCACTCTATGTCCAAAGCCACTGTCCAAAGCCACTGTCCAAAGCCACTGTCCAAAGCCACTCTATGTCCAAAGCCACTGTCCAAAGCCACTCTCCAAACCACTATCCAAAGCCACTCTATGTACAAAGTCACTGTCCAAAGCCAATCTCCAAAGCCACTCTCCAAAGCCACTCTATGTCCAAAGCCAGTCCAAAGCCACTCTCCAAAGCCACTCTATTTCCAAAGCCAGTCCAAAGCCACTCTCCAAAGCCACTCTCCAAAGCCACTCTATGTCCAAAGCCACTGTCCAAAGCCATTCTCCAAAGCCACTCTCCAAAGCCACTCTATGTCCAAAGCCACTGTCCAAAGCCACTCTATGTCCAAAGCCACTGTCCAAAGCCACTGTCCAAAGCCACGGTCCAAAGCCACTCTATGTCCAAAGCCACTGTCCAAAGCCACTGTCCAAAGCCACTGTCCAAAGCCACTGTCCAAAGCCACTCTATGTCCAAAGCCACTGTCCAAAGCCACTCTCCAATGCCAATGTCCAAAGCCACTCTATCTACAAAGCCACTGTCCAAAGCCACTGTCTAAAGTCACTGTCCAAAGCCACTCTATGTCCAAAGCAACTGTCCAAAGCCACTGTCCAAAGCCACTGTCCAAAGCCACTCTATGTCCAAAGCCACTGTCCAAAGCCACTCTATGTCCAGAGCCACTGTCCAAAGCCACTTACCAAAGCCACTGACCAAAGCCACTCTATGACCAAAGCCACTGAACAAAGCCACTGTCCAAAGCCACTGACTAAAGCCACTCTATGTCCAATGCCATTGTCCAAAGCCACTGTCCAAAGCCACTGTCCAAAGCCACTCTATGTCCAAAGCAATTGTCTAAACCACTCTCCAAAGCCATTCTCCAAAGCCACTCTATGTCCAAAAGCACTGTCCAAAGCCACTGTCCAAAGCCACTCTCCAAAGCCACTCTATGTCCAAATCCACTGTCCAAAGCCACTCTCCAAAGCCACTCTCCAAAGCCACTGTATGTCCAAAGCCTCTGTCCAAAGCCACTGTCCAAAGCCACTCTCCAAAGCCACTCTATGTCCAAAGCATCAGTCCAAAGTCACTGTGCAAAGTCACTCTCCAAAGCCACTCTATGTCCAAAGCCACTGTCCAAAGCTACTCTCCAAAGCCACTCTCCAAAGCCACTCTATGTCCAAAGCCACTGTCCAAAGCCACTGTCCAAAGCCACTCTCCAAAGCCACTCTATCTCCAAAGTCACTGTCCAAAGGCACTCTCCAAAGCCACTCTCCAAAGCCACTCTATGTCCAAAGCCACTGTCCATAGCCACTGTCCAAAGTCACTGTCCAAAGCCACTCTATGTCCAAAGCCACTGTACAAAGCCACTGTCCAAAGCCACTGTCCAAAGCAATACTATGTCCAAAGCCACTGTCCAAAGCCACCGTATGTCGAAAGCCACTGTATGTCCAAAGCCACTATCCAAAGCCACTGTATGTCCAAAGCCACTGTATGTCCAAAGCCACTGTCCAAAGCCACTGTATGTCCAAAGCCACTGTATGTCCAAAACCACTGTCCAAAGCCACTGTATGTCCAAAGCCACTGTATGTCCAAAGCCACTGTATGTCCAAAGCCACTGTCCAAAGCAACCGTATGTCCAAAGCCACTGTATGTCCAAAGCCACTGTCCAAAGCCACCGTATGTCCAAAGCCACTGTATGTCCAAAGCCACTCTCCAAAGCCACTCTCCAAAGCCACTCTATGTCCAAAGCCACTGTCCAAAGCCACTGTCCAAAGCCACTGTCCAAAGCCACTCTATGTCCAAAGCCACTGTCCAAAGCCACTCTCCAAACCACTATCCAAAGCCACTCTATGTACAAAGTCACTGTCCAAAGCCAATCTCCAAAGCCACTCTCCAAAGCCACTCTATGTCCAAAGCC
Organism: Cladorhizidae sp. MBARI D1340-BT2; assembly: GCA_028752905.1. Lineage (NCBI taxonomy): Eukaryota > Metazoa > Porifera > Demospongiae > Poecilosclerida > Cladorhizidae > Cladorhizidae sp. MBARI D1340-BT2. Next base: position 26,267,828 of record JAQNBH010000017.1, on the reverse strand, counting down.
AGTCCAAAGCCACTCTCCAAAGCCACTCTATTTCCAAAGCCAGTCCAAAGCCACTCTCCAAAGCCACTCTCCAAAGCCACTCTATGTCCAAAGCCACTGTCCAAAGCCATTCTCCAAAGCCACTCTCCAAAGCCACTCTATGTCCAAAGCCACTGTCCAAAGCCACTCTATGTCCAAAGCCACTGTCCAAAGCCACTGTCCAAAGCCACGGTCCAAAGCCACTCTATGTCCAAAGCCACTGTCCAAAGCCACTGTCCAAAGCCACTGTCCAAAGCCACTGTCCAAAGCCACTCTATGTCCAAAGCCACTGTCCAAAGCCACTCTCCAATGCCAATGTCCAAAGCCACTCTATCTACAAAGCCACTGTCCAAAGCCACTGTCTAAAGTCACTGTCCAAAGCCACTCTATGTCCAAAGCAACTGTCCAAAGCCACTGTCCAAAGCCACTGTCCAAAGCCACTCTATGTCCAAAGCCACTGTCCAAAGCCACTCTATGTCCAGAGCCACTGTCCAAAGCCACTTACCAAAGCCACTGACCAAAGCCACTCTATGACCAAAGCCACTGAACAAAGCCACTGTCCAAAGCCACTGACTAAAGCCACTCTATGTCCAATGCCATTGTCCAAAGCCACTGTCCAAAGCCACTGTCCAAAGCCACTCTATGTCCAAAGCAATTGTCTAAACCACTCTCCAAAGTCATTCTCCAAAGCCACTCTATGTCCAAAAGCACTGTCCAAAGCCACTGTCCAAAGCCACTCTCCAAAGCCACTCTATGTCCAAATCCACTGTCCAAAGCCACTCTCCAAAGCCACTCTCCAAAGCCACTGTATGTCCAAAGCCTCTGTCCAAAGCCACTGTCCAAAGCCACTCTCCAAAGCCACTCTATGTCCAAAGCATCAGTCCAAAGTCACTGTGCAAAGTCACTCTCCAAAGCCACTCTATGTCCAAAGCCACTGTCCAAAGCTACTCTCCAAAGCCACTCTCCAAAGCCACTCTATGTCCAAAGCCACTGTCCAAAGCCACTGTCCAAAGCCACTCTCCAAAGCCACTCTATCTCCAAAGTCACTGTCCAAAGGCACTCTCCAAAGCCACTCTCCAAAGCCACTCTATGTCCAAAGCCACTGTCCATAGCCACTGTCCAAAGTCACTGTCCAAAGCCACTCTATGTCCAAAGCCACTGTACAAAGCCACTGTCCAAAGCCACTGTCCAAAGCAATACTATGTCCAAAGCCACTGTCCAAAGGCACTGTCCAAAGGCACTCTATGTCCAAAGCCACTGTCCAAAGCCACTGTCCAAAGCCGCAGTCCAAAGCCACTCTATGTCCAAAGCTACTGTCCAAAGCCACTCTATGTCCAAAGCCACTGTCCAAAGCCACTCTCCATAGCCACTGTCCTAAACCACTCTATGTCCAAAGCCACTGTCCAAAGCCACTCTCCAAAGCCACTGTCCAAAGCCACTCTATGTCAAAAGCCACTGTCCAAAGCCACTCTCCAAAGCCACTGTCCAAAGCCACTCTATGTCCAAAGCCACTGTATGTCCAAAGCCACTGTCCAAAGCCATTGTATGTCCAAAGCCACTGTCCAAAGCCACTGTACGTCCAAAGCCACTGTATGTCCAAAGCCACTATCCAAAGACACTGTACGTCCAAAGCCACTTTATGTCCAAAGCCACTGTCCAAAGCCACTCTATTTCCAAAGCCACTCTATGTCCAAAGCCACTGTATGTCCAAAGCCACTGTTCAAAGCCACTGTATGTCCAAAGCCACTGTATGTCCAAAGCCACTGTCCAAAGCCACTGTATGTCCAAAGCCACTGTCCGAAGCCACTGTCCAAAGCCACTGTTCAAAGCCACTCTATGTCCAAAGCCACTGTCCAAAGCCACTCTCCAAAGCCACTGTCTAAAGCCACTGTATGTCCAAAGCCACTGTATGTCCAAAGCCACTGTCCAAAGCCACTGTATGTACAAAGCCACTGTATGTCCAAAGCCACTGTATATCCAAAGCCACTGTCCAAAGCCACTGTATGTCCAAAGCCACTGTTCAAAGCCACTCTCCAAACCACTATCCAAATCCACTCTATGTCCAAAGTCACTGTCCAAAGTCAATCTCCAAAGCCACTCTCCAAAGCCACTTTATGTCCAAAGCCAGTCCAAAGCCACTCTCCAAAGCCACTCTATGTCCAAAGCAAGTCCAAAGCCACTCTCCAAAGCCACTCTCCAAAGCCACTCTATGTCCAAAGCCACTGTCCAAAGCTATTCTCCAAAGCCACTCTCCAAAGCCACTCTATGTCCAAAGCCACTGTCCAAAGCCACTCTATGTCCAAAGCCACTGTCCAAAGCCACTGTCCAAAGCCACGGACCAAATCCACTCTATGTCCAAAGCCACTGTCCAAAGCCACTGTCCAAAGCCACTGTCCAAAGCCACTCTATGTCCAAAGCCACTGTCCAAAGCCACTCTCCAAAGCCACTGTCCAAAGCCACTCTATGTCCAGAGCCACTGTCCAAAGCCACTCTCCAAAGCCACTGACCAAAGCCACTCTATGTCCAAAGCCACTGAACAAAGCCACTGTCCAAAGCCACTGACCAAAGCCACTCTATGTCCAATGCCATTGTCCAAAGCCACTGTCCAAAGCCACTGTCCAAAGCCACTCTATGTCCAAAGCCATTGTCTAAAGCCACTCTCCAAAGCCACTCTCCAAAGCCACTCTATGTCCAAAAGCACTGTTCAAAGCCACTGTCCAAAGCCACTCTCCAAAGCCACTCTCCAAAGCCACTGTATGTCCAAAGCCACTGTCCAAAGCCACTGTCCAAAGCCACTCTCCAAAGCCACTCTATGTCCAAAGCCACTGTCCAAAGTCACTGTCCTAAGCCACTCTCCAAAGCCACTCTATGTCCAAAGCCACTGTCCAAAGCCACTCTCCAAAGCCACTCTCCAAAGCCACTCTCCAAAGCCACTCTATGTCCAAAGCCACTGTCCATAGCCACTGTCCAAAGCCACTCTCCAAAGCCACTCTATGTCCAAAGCCACTGTCCAAAGCCACTCTCCAAAGCCACTCTCCAAAGCCACTCTCCAAAGCCACTCTATGTCCAAAGCCACTGTCCATAGCCACTGTCCAAAGCCACTCTCCAAAGCCACTCTATCTCCAAAGCCACTGTCCAAAGCCACTCTCCAAAGCCACTCTCCAAAGCCACTCTATGTCCAAAGCCACTGTCCATAGCCACTGTCCAAAGTCACTGTCCAAATCCACTCTATGTCCAAAGCCACTGTACAAAGCCACCGTCCAAAGCCACTGTCCAAAGCAATACTATGTCCAAAGCCACTGTCCAAAGGCACTGTCCAAAGACACTGTCCAAAGCCACTCTATGTCCAAAGCCACTGTCCAAAGCCACTCTATGTCCAAAGCCACTATCCAAAGCCACTGTCCAAAGCCACTGTCCTAAACCACTCTATTTCCAAAGCCACTGTCCAAAGCCACTATCCAAAACCAATGTCCAAAGCCACTCTATGTCCAAAGCCACTGTCCAAAGCCACTCTCCAAAGCCACTGTCCAAAGCCACTGTATGTCCAAAGCCACTGTATGTCCAAAGCCACTGTCCAAAGCGACTGTATGTCCAAAGCCACTGTCCAAAGCCACTGTATGTCCAAAGCCACTGTATGTCCAAAGCCACTATCCAAAGCCACTGTATATCCAAAGGCACTGTCCAAAGCCACTGTATGTCCAAAGCCACTTGATGTCCAAAGCCACTGTCTAAAGCCACTGTATGTCCAAAACCACTGTCCAAAGCCACTGTATGTCCAAAGCCACTGTATGTCCAAAGCCACTGTCCAAAGCCACTGTATGTCCAAAGCCACTGTATGTCCAAAGCCACTGTCCAAAGCCACTGTATGTCCAAAGCCACTGTATGTCCAAAGCCACTGTCCAAAGCCACTGTATGTCCAAAGCCACTGTATGTCCAAAGCCACTGTCCAAAGCCACTGTATGTCCAAAGCCACTGTACAAACCACTGTCCAAATACACTGTCCAAAGCCACTCTATGTCCAAATCCACTGTACAAAGCCACTGTCCAAAGCCACTGTCCAAAGCAATACTATGTCCAAAGCCACTGTCCAAAGCCACTGTCCAAAGCCACTGTCCAAAGCCACTCTATGTCCAAAGCCACTGTCCGAAGCCACTGTCCAAAGCCACTTTCCAAAGCCACTCTATGTCCAAAGCCACTGTCCAAAGCCACTCTCCAAAGCCACTGTCCAAAGCCACTGTATGTCCAAAGCCCCTGTATGTCCAAAGCCACTGTCCAAAGCCACTGTATGTCCAAAGCCACTGTATGTCCAAAGCCACTATCCAAAGCCACTGTATGTCCAAAGCCACTGTATATCCAAAGCCACTGTCCAAAGCCACTGTATGTCCAAAGCCACTGTATGTCCAAAGCCACTGTCTAAAGCCACTGTATGTCCAAAGCCACTGTCCAAAGCCACTGTATGTCCAAAGCCACTGTATGTCCAAAGCCACTGTCCATAGCCACTGTATGTCCAAAGCCACTCTATGTCCAAAGCCACTGTCCAAAGCCACTATATGTCCAAAGCCACTGTATGTCCAAAGCCACTGTCCAAAGCCACTCTATGTCCAAAGCCACTCTATGTCCAAAGCCACTGTATGTCCAAAGCCACTGTTCAAAGCCACTGTATGTCCAAAGCCACTGTATGTCCAAAGCCACTGTCCAAAGCCACCGTATGTCCAAAGCCACGGTATGTCCAAAGCCACTGTCAAAAGCCACCGTATGTCCAAAGGCACTGTATGTCCAAAGCCACTGTCCAAAGCCACCGTATGTCGAAAGCCACTGTATGTCCAAAGCCACTATCCAAAGCCACTGTATGTCCAAAGCCACTGTATGTCCAAAGCCACTGTCCAAAGCCACTGTATGTCCAAAGCCACTGTATGTCCAAAACCACTGTCCAAAGCCACTGTATGTCCAAAGCCACTGTATGTCCAGAGCCACTGTCCAAAGCCACTGTATGTCCAAAGCCACTGTATGTCCAAAGCCACTGTCCAAAGCAACCGTATGTCCAAAGCCACTGTATGTCCAAAGCCACTGTCCAAAGCCACCGTATGTCCAAAGCCACTGTATGTCCAAAGCCACTCTCCAAAGCCACTCTCCAAAGCCACTCTATGTCCAAAGCCACTGTCCAAAGCCACTGTCCAAAGCCACTGTCCAAAGCCACTCTATGTCCAAAGCCACTATCCAAAGCCACTCTCCAAAGCCACTCTCCAAAGCCACTCTATGTCCAAAGCCACTGTCCAAAGCCACTCTCCAAACCACTATCCAAAGCCACTCTATGTACAAAGTCACTGTCCAAAGCCAATCTCCAAAGCCACTCTCCAAAGCCACTCTATGTCCAAAGCCAGTCCAAAGCCACTCTCCAAAGCCACTCTATGTCCAAAGCCAGTCCAAAGCCACTCTCCAAAGCCACTCTCCAAAGCCACTATATGTCCAAAGCCACTGTCCAAAGCCATTCTCCAAAGCGACTCTCCAAAGCCACTCTATGTCCAAAGCCACTGTCCAAAGCCACTCTATGTCCAAAGCCACTGTCCAAAGCCACTGTCCAAAGCCACGGTCCAAAGCCACTCTATGTCCAAAGCCACTGTCCAAAGCCACTGTCCAAAGCCACTGTCCAAAGCCACTCTATGTCCAAAGCCACTGTCCAAAGCCACTCTCCAATGCCACTGTCCAAAGCCACTCTATCTACAAAGCCACTGTCCAAAGCCACTGTCTAAAGTCACAGTCCAAAGCCACTCTATGTCCAAAGCAACTGTCCAAAGCCACTGTCCAAAGCCACTGTCCAAAGCCACTCTATGTCCAAAGCCACTGTCCAAAGCCACTCTATGTCCAGAGCCACTGTCCAAAGCCACTCACCAAAGCCACTGACCAAAGCCACTCTATGTCCAAAGCCACTGAACAAAGCCACTGTCCAAAGCCACTGACCAAAGCCACTCTATGTCCAATGCCATTGTCCAAAGCCACTGTCCAAAGCCACTGTCCAAAGCCACTCTATGTCCAAAGCAATTGTCTAAACCACTCTCCAAAGCCATTCTCCAAAGCCACTCTATGTCCAAAAGCACTGTCCAAAGCCACTGTCCAAAGCCACTCTCCAAAGCCACTCTATGTCCAAATCCACTGTCCAAAGCCACTCTCCAAAGCCACTCTCCAAAGCCACTGTATGTCCAAAGCCTCTGTCCAAAGCCACTATCCAAAGCCACTGTATGTCCAAAGCCACTGTATATCCAAAGGCACTGTCCAAAGCCACTGTATGTCCAAAGCCACTTGATGTCCAAAGCCACTGTCTAAAGCCACTGTATGTCCAAAACCACTGTCCAAAGCCACTGTATGTCCAAAGCCACTGTATGTCCAAAGCCACTGTCCAAAGCCACTGTATGTCCAAAGCCACTGTATGTCCAAAGCCACTGTCCAAAGCCACCGTACGTCCAAAACCACTGTATGTCCAAAGCCACTGTCCAAAGCCACTGTATGTCCAAAGCCACTGTATGTCCAAAGCCACTGTCCAAAACCACTGTATGTCCAAAGCCACTGTACAAACCACTGTCCAAATCCACTGTCCAAAGCCACTCTATGTCCAAATCCACTGTACAAAGCCACTGTCCAAAGCCACTGTCCAAAGCAATACTATGTCCAAAGCCACTGTCCAAAGCCACTGTCCAAAGCCACTGTCCAAAGCCACTCTATGTCCAAAGCCACTGTCCGAAGCCACTGTCCAAAGCCACTGTCCAAAGCCACTCTATGTCCAAAGCCACTGTCCAAAGCCACTCTCCAAATCCACTGTCCAAAGCCACTGTATGTCCAAAGCCCCTGTATGTCCAAAGCCACTGTCCAAAGCCACTGTATGTCCAAAGCCACTGTATGTCCAAAGCCACTATCCAAAGCCACTCTATGTCCAAAGCCACTGTATATCCAAAGCCACTATCCAAAGCCACTGTATGTCCAAAGCCACTGTATGTCCAAAGCCACTGTCTAAAGCCACTGTATGTCCAAAGCCACTGTCCAAAGCCACTGTATGTCCAAAGCCACTGTATGTCCAAAGCCACTGTCCATAGCCACTCTTTGTCCAAAGCCACTCTATGTCCAAAGCCACTGTCCAAAGCCACTGTATGTCCAAAGCCACTGTCCAAAGCCACTCTATGTCCAAAGCCACTCTATGTCCAAAGCCACTGTATGTCCAAAGCCACTGTTCAAAGCCACTGTATGTCCAAAGCCACTGTATGTCCAAAGCCACTGTCCAAAGCCACCGTATGTCCAAAGCCACGGTATGTCCAAAGCCACTGTCAAAAGCCACCGTATGTCCAAAGCCACTGTATGTCCAAAGCCACTGTCCAAAGCCACCGTATGTCGAAAGCCACTGTATGTCCAAAGCCACTATCCAAAGCCACTGTATGTCCAAAGCCACTGTATGTCCAAAGCCACTGTCCAAAGCCACTGTATGTCCAAAGCCACTGTATGTCCAAAACCACTGTCCAAAGCCAATGTATGTCCAAAGCCACTGTATGTCCAAAGCCACTGTCCAAAGCCACTATATGTCCAAAGCCACTGTATGTCCAAAGCCACTGTCCAAAGCAACCGTATGTGCAAAGCCACTGTATGTCCAAAGCCACTGTCCAAAGCCACCGTATGTCCAAAGCCACTGTATGTCCAAAGCCACTCTCCAAAGCCACTCTCCAAAGCCACTCTATGTCCAAAGCCACTGTCCAAAGCCACTGTCCAAAGCCACTGTCCAAAGCCACTCTATGTCCAAAGCCACTATCCAAAGCCACTCTCCAAAGCCACTCTCCAAAGCCACTCTCCAAAGCCACTCTATGTCCAAAGCTACTGTCCAAAGCCACTCTCCAAACCACTATCAAAAGCCACTCTATGTACAAAGTCACTGTCCAAAGCCAATCTCCAAAGCCACTCTCCAAAGCCACTCTATGTCCAAAGCCAGTCCAAAGCCACTCTCCAAAGCCACTCTATGTCCAAAGCCAGTCCAAAGCCACTCTCCAAAGCCACTCTCCAAAGCCACTCTATGTCCAAAGCCACTGTCCAAAGCCATTCTCCAAAGCCACTCTCCAAAGCCACTCTATGTCCAAAGCCACTGTCCAAAGCCACTCTATGTCCAAAGCCACTGTCCAAAGCCACTGTTCAAAGCCACGGTCCAAAGCCACTCTATGTCCAAAGCCACTGTCCAAAGCCACTGTCCAAAGCCACTGTCGAAAGCCACTGTATGTCCAAAGCCACTGTCCAAAGCCACTCTCCAATGCCACTGTCCAAAGCCACTCTATCTACAAAGCCACTGTCCAAAGCCACTGTCTAAAATCACTGTCCAAAGCCACTCTATGTCCAAAGCAACTGTCCAAAGCCACTGTCCAAAGCCACTGTCCAAAGCCACTCTATGTCCAAAGCCACTGTCCAAAGCCACTCTATGTCCAGAGCCACTGTCCAAAGCCACTCACCAAAGCCACTGACCAAAGCCACTCTATGTCCCAAGCCACTGAACAAAGCCACTGTCCAAAGCCACTGACCAAAGCCACTCTATGTCCAATGCAATTGTCCAAAGCCACTGTCCTAAGCCACTGTCCAAAGCCACTCTATGTCCAAAGCAATTGTCTAAACCAGTCTCCAAAGCCATTCTCCAAAGCCACTCTATGTCCAAAAGCACTGTCCAAAGCCACTGTCCAAAGCCACTCTCCAAAGCCACTCTATGTCCAAATCCACTGTCCAAAGCCACTCTCCAAAGCCACTCTCCAAAGCCACTGTATGTCCAAAGCCTCTGTCCAAAGCCACTGTCCAAAGCCACTCTCCAAAGCCACTCTATGTCCAAAGCCACAGTCCAAAGTCACTGTGCAAAGCCACTCTCCAAAGCCACTCTATGTCCAAAGCCACTGTCCAAAGCTACTCTCCAAAGCCACTCTCCAAAGCCACTCTATGTCCAAAGCCACTGTCCAAAGCCACTGTCCAAAGCCACTCTCCAAAGCCACTCTATCTCCAAAGTCACTGTCCAAAGGCACTCTCCAAAGCCACTCTCCAAAGCCACTCTATGTCCAAAGCCACTGTCCATAGCCACTGTCCAAAGTCACTGTCCAAAGCCACTCTATGTCCAAAGCCACTGTACAAAGCCACTGTCCAAAGCCACTGTCCAAAGCAATACTATGTCCAAAGCCACTGTCCAAAGGCACTGTCCAAAGACACTCTATGTCCAAAGCCACTGTCCAAAGCCACTGTCCAAAGCCGCTGTCCAAAGCCACTCTATGTCCAAAGCCACTGTCCAAAGCCACTCTATGTCCAAAGCCACTGTCCAAAGCCACTCTCCAAAGCCACTGTCCTAAACCACTCTATGTCCAAAGCCACTGTCCAAAGCCACTCTCCAAAGCCACTGTCCAAAGCCACTCTCCAAACCACTGTCCAAAGCCACTCTATGTCCAAAGCCACTGTCCAAAGCCACTCTCCAAAGCCACTGTCCAAAGCCACTGTATGTCCAAAGCCACTGTATGTCCAAAGCCACTGTCCAAAGCCACTGTATGTCCAAAGCCACTGTCCAAAGCCACTGTATGTCCAAAGCCACTATCCAAAGCCACTGTACGTCCAAAGCCACTTTATGTCCAAAGCCACTGTCCAAAGCCACTCTATTTCCAAAGCCACTCTATGTCCAAAGCCACTGTATGTCCAAAGCCACTGTTCAAAGCCACTGTATGTCCAAAGCCACTGTATGTCCAAAGCCACTGTCTAAAGCCACTGTATGTCCAAAGCCACTGTCCGAAGCCACTGTCCAAAGCCACTGTTCAAAGCCACTCTATGTCCAAAGCCACTGTCCAAAGCCACTCTCCAAAGCCACTGTCTAAAGCCACTGTATGTCCAAAGCCACTGTATGTCCAAAGCCACTGTCCAAAGCCACTGTATGTACAAAGCCACTGTATGTCCAAAGCCACTGTATATCCAAAGCCACTGTCCAAAGCCACTGTATGTCCAAAGCCACTGTATGTCCAAAGCCACTGTCTAAAGCCATTGTGTGTCCAAAGCCACTGTCCAAAGCCACTGTATGTCCAAAGCCACTGTTTGTCCAAAGCCACTGTCCATAGCCACTGTATGTCCAAAGCCACTGTATGTCCAAAGCCACTGTCCAAAGCCACTGTATGTCCAAAGCCACTGTATGTCCAAAGCCACTGTCCAAAGCCACTCTATGTCCAAAGCCACTCTATGTCCAAAGCCACTGTATGTCCAAAGCCACTGTATGTCCAAAGCCACTGTCCAAAGCCACCGTATGTCCAAAGCCACGGTATGTCAAAAGCCACTGTCCAAAGCCACCGTACGTCCAAAGCCACTGTATGTCCAAAGCCACTGTCCAAAGCCACTGTATGTCCAAAGCCACTGTATGTCCAAAGCCACTGTCCAAAGCCACTGTATGTCCAAAGCCACTGTATGTCCAAAGCCACTGTCCAAAGCCACTGTATGTCCAAAGCCACTGTATGTCCAAAGCCACTGTCCAAAGCAACCGTATGTCCAAAGCTACTGTATGTCCAAAGCCACTGTCCAAACCAACCATATGTCCAAAGCCACTGTATGTCCAAAGCCACTCTCCAAAGTCACTCTCCAAAGCCACTCTATGTCCAAAGCCACTGACCAAAGCCACTCTCCAAAGCCACTGTCCAAAGCCACTCTATGTCCAAAGCCACTGTCCAAAGCTACTCTCCAAAGCCACTGTCCAAAGCCACTCTATGTCCAAAGCCACTGTCCAAAGCCACTCTCCAAAGCAACTCTCCAAAGCCACTCTATGTCCAAAGCCACTGTATGTCCAAAGCCACTGTATGTCCAAAGCCATTGTCCAAAGCCACTGTATGTCCAAAGCTACTGTATGTCCAAAGCCACTATCCAAAGCCACTGTATGTCCAAAGCCACTGTATGTCCAAAGCCACTGTATGTCCAAAGCCACTGTCCAAAGCCACTGTATGTCCAAAGCCACTGTCCAAAGCCACTGTCCACTGTCACTGTCCAAAGCCTTTCTATGTCCAAAGCCACTGTCCAAAGCCACAGTCCAAAGCCACTTTCCAAAGCCACTGTCCAAAGCCACTCTATGTGCAAAGCCACAGTCCAAAGCCACTGTCCAAAGCCACTGTCCAAAGCCACTATCCAAAGCCACTCTATGTCCAAAGCCACTATCCAAAGCCACTCTCCAAAGCCACTCTCCAAAGCCACTCTATGTCCAAAGCCACTGTCCAAAGCCACTCTCCAAACCACTATCCAAAGACACTCTATGTGCAAAGTCACTGTCCAAAGCCAATCTCCAAAGCCACTCTCCAAAGCCACTCTATGTCCAAAGCCAGTCCAAAGCCACTCTCCAAAGCCACTCTATGTCCAAAGCCAGTCCATAGCCACTCTCCAAAGCCACTCTCCAAAGCCACTCTATGTCCAAAGCCACTGTCCAAAGCCATTCTCCAAAGCCACTCTCCAAAGCCACTCTATTTCCAAAGCCACTGTCCAAAGCCACTCTATGTCCAAAGCCACTGTCCAAAGCCGCTGTCCAAAGCCACGGTCCAAAGCCACTCTATGTCTAAAGCCACTGTCCAAAGCCACTGTCCAAAGCCACTGTCCAAAGCCACTGTCCAAAGCCACTCTATGTCCAAAGCCACTGTCCAAAGCCACTCTCCAATGCCACTGTCCAAAGCCACTCTATCTACAAAGCCACTGTCCAAAGCCACTGTCTAAAGTCACTGTCCAAAGCCACTCTTTGTCCAAAGCAACTGTCCAAAGCCACTGTCCAAAGCCACTGTCCAAAGCCACTCTATGTTCAAAGCCACTGTCCAAAGCCACTCTCCAAAGCCACTGACCAAAGCCACTCTATGTCCAATGCCATTGTCCAAAGCCTCTGTCCAAAGCCACTGTCCAAAGCCACTCTATGTCCAAAGCCATTATCTAAAGCCACTCTCCAAAGCCACTCTCCAAAGCCACTCTATGTCCAAAAGCACTGTTCAAAGCCACTGTCCAAAGCCACTCTCCAAAGCCACTCTATGTCCAAAGCCACTGTCCAAAGCCACTCTCCAAAGCCACTCTCCAAAGCCACTGTATGTCCAAAGCCACTGACCAAAGCCAATGTCCAAAGCCACTCTCCAAAGCCACTCTATGTCCAAAGCCACTGTCCAAAGTCACTGTCCAAAGACACTCTCCAAAGCCACTCTATGTCCAAAGCCACTGTCCAAAGCCACTCTCCAAAGCCACTCTCCAAATCCACTCTATGTCCAAAGCTACTGTCCATAGCCACTGTCCAAAGCCACTCTCCAAAGCCACTCTATCTCCAAAGCCACTGTCCAAAGCCACTCTCCAAAGCCACTCTCCAAAGCCACTCTATGTCCAAAGCCACTGTCCATAGCCACTGTCCAAAGTCACTGTCCAAAGCCACTCTATGTTCAAAGCCACTGTACAATGCCACTGTCCAAAGCCACTGTCCAAAGCAATACTATGTCCAAAGCCACTGTCCAAAGGCACTGTCCAAAGACACTCTATGTCCAAAGCCACTGTCCAAAGCCACTGTCCAAAGCCACTGTCCAAAGCCACTGTCCAAAGCCACTCTATGTCCAAAGCCACTGTCCAAAGCCACTCTATGTCCAAAGACACTGTCCAAAGCCACTCTCCAAAGCCACTGTCCTAAACCACTCTATGTCCAAAGCCGCTGTCCAAAGCAACTCTCCAAAGCCACTCTCCAAAGCCACTCTATGTCCAAAGCCACTGTCCAAAGCCACTCTCCAAAGCCACTGTCCAAAGCCACTGTATGTCCAAAGTCACTGTATGTCCAAAGCCACTGTATGTCCAAAGCCACTTCCAAAGCCACTGTATTTCCAAAGCCACTGTCCAAAGCCACTGTATGTCCAAAGCCACTGTATGTTCAAAGCCACTATCCAAAGCCACTGTATGTCCAAAGCCACTGCATGTCCAAAGGCACTGTCCAAAGCCACTGTATGTCCAAAGCCACTGTATGTCCAAAGCCACTGTCTAAAGCCACTGTATGTCCAAAGCCACTGTCCAAAGCCACTGAATGTCCAAAGCCACTGTATGTCCAAAGCCACTGTCCAAAGCCACTGTATGTCCAAATCCACTGTATGTCCAAAGACACTGTCCAAAGCCATTGTATGTCCAAAGCCACTGTACAAATCCACTGTCCAAATCCACTGTCCAAAGCCACTCTATGTCCAAATCCACTGTACAAAGCCACTGTCCAAAGCCACTGTCCAAAGCAATACTATGTCCAAAGCCACTGTCCAAAGCCACTGTCCAAAGCCACTGTCCAAAGCCACTCTATTTCCAAAGCCACTGTCCGAAGCCACTGTCCAAAGCCACTGTCCAAAGCCACTCTATGTCCAAAGCCACTGTCCAAAGCCACTCTCCAAAGCCACTGTCCAAAGCCACTGTATGTCCAATGCCACTGTATGTCCAAAGCCACTGTCCAAAGCCACTGTATGTCCAAAGCCACTGTATGTCCAAAGCCACTATCCAAAGCCACCGTATGTCCAAAGCCACTGTATATCCAAAGCCACTGTCCAAAGCCACTGTATGTCCAAAGCCACTGTATGTCCAAAGCCACTGTCTAAAGCCACTGTATGTCCAAAGCCACTGTCCTAAGCCTCTGTATGTCCAAAGCAACTGTATGTCCAAAGCCACTGTCCATAGCCACTGTATGTCCAAAGCCACTGTATGTCCAAAGCCACTGTCCAAAGCCACTGTATGTCCAAAGCCACTGTATGTCCAAAGCCACTGTCCAAAGCCACTCTATGTCCAAAGCCACTCTATGTCCAAAGCCACTGTATGTCCAAAGCCACTGTTCAAAGCCACTGTATGTCCAAAGCCACTGTATGTCCAAAGCCACTGTCCAAATCCACCGTATGTCCAAAGCCACGGTATGTCCAAAGCCACTGTCCAAAGCCACCGTATGTCCAAATCCACTGTATGTCCAAAGCCACTGTCCAAAGCCACTGTATGTCGAAAGCCACTGTATGTCCAAAGCCACTGTCCAAAGCCACTGTATGTCCAAAGCCACTGTATGTCCAAAGCCACTGACCAAAGCCACTGTATGTCCAAAGCCACTGTATGTCCAAAGCCACTCTCCAAAGCCACTGTATGTCCAAAGCCACTGTATGTCCAAAGCCACTGTCCAAAGCCACTGTATGTCCAAAGCCACTGTATGTCCAAAGCTACTGTCCAAAGCAACCGTATCTCCAAAGCCACTGTATGTCCAAAGCCACTGTCCAAAGCCACCGTATGTCCAAAGCCACTGTATGTCCAAAGCCACTCTCCAAATCCACTCTCCAAAGCCACTCTATGTCCAAAGCCACTATCCAAAGCCACTCTCCAAAGCCACTCTCCAAAGCCACTCTATGTCCAAAGCCACTGTCCAAAGCCACTCTCCAAACCACTATCCAAAGCCACTCTATGTACAAAGTCACTGTCCAAAGCCAATCTCCAAAGCCACTCTCCAAAGCCACTCTATGTCCAAAGTCAGTCCAAAGCCACTCTCCAATGTCACTCTATGTCCAAAGCCAGTCCAAAGCCACTCTCCAAAGCCACTCTCCAAAGCAACTCTATGTCCAAAGCCACTTTCCAAAGCCATTCTCCAAAGCCACTCTCCAAAGCCACTCTATGTCCAAAGCCACTGTCCAAAGCCACTCTATGTCCAAAGCCACTGTCCAAAGCCACTGTCCAAAGCCACGGTCCAAACCCACTCTATGTCCAAAGCCACTTTCCAAAGCCACTTTCCAAAGCCAATGTCCAAAGCCACTCTATGTTCAAAGCCACTGTCCAAAGCCACTCTCCAATGCCACTGTCCAAAGCCACTCTATCTACAAAGCCACTGTCCAAAGCCACTGTCTAAAGTCACTGTCCAAAGCAACTCTATGTCCAAAGCAACTGTCCAAAGCCACTGTCCAAAGCCACTGTCCAAAGCCACTCTATGTCAAAAGCCACTGTCCAAAGCCACTCTCCAAAGCCACTGTCCAAAACCACTCTATGTCCAGAGCCACTGTCCAAAGCCACTCTCCAAAGCCACTGACCAAAGCCACTCTATGTCCAAAGACACTGAACAAAGCCACTGTCCAAAGCCACTGATCAAAGCCACTCTATGTCCAATGCCATTGTCCAAAGCCACTGTCCAAAGCCACTCTCCAAAGCCACTCTATGTCCAAAGCCACTGTCCAAAGCCACTCTCCAAATCCACTCTCCAAAGCCACTGTATGTCCAAAGCCACTGTCCAAAGCCACTGTCCAAAGCCACTCTCCAAAGCCACTCTATGTCCAAAGCCACTGTCCAAAGTCACTGTCCAAAGCCACTCTCCAAAGCCACTCTATGTCCAAAGCCACTGTCCAAAGCCACTCTCCAAAGCCACTCTATGTCCAAAGCCACTGTCCAAAGGCACTCTCCACAGCCACTCTCCAAAGCCACTCTATGTCCAAAGCCACTGTCCAAAGCCACTGTCCAAAGCCACTCTCCAAAGCCACTCTATCTCCAAAGCCACTGTCCAAAGCCACTCTCCAAAGCCACTCTCCAAAGCTACTCTATGTCCAAAGCCACTGTCCATAGCCACTGTCTAAAGTCACTGTCCAAAGCCACTCTATGTCCAAAGCCACTGTACAAAGCCACTGTCCAAAGCCACTGTCCAAAGCAATACTATGGCCAAAGCCACTGTCCAAAGGCACTGTCCAAAGACACTCTATGTCCAAAGCCACTGTCCAAAGCCACTGTCCAAAGCCACTGACCAAAGCCACTCTATGTCCAAAGCCACTGTCCAAAGCCACTCTATGTCCAAAGCCACTGTCCAAAGCCACTCTCCAAAGCCACTGTCCTAAACCACTCTATGTCCAAAGCCACTGTCCAAAGCCACTCTCCAAAGCCACTGTCCAAAGCCACTCTATGTCCAAAGCCACTGTCCAAAGCCACTCTCCAAAGCCACTGTCCAAAGCCACTGTATGTCCAAAGCCACTGTATGTCCAAAGCCACTGTCCAAAGCCACTGTATGTCCAAAGCCATTGTCCAAAGCCACTGTATGTCCAAAGCCACTGTATGTCCAAAGCTACTATCCAAAGCCACTCTATGTCCAAAGCCACTGTATGTCCAAAGGCACTGTCCAAAGCCACTGTATGTCCAAAGCCACTGTATGTCCAAAGCCACTGTCTAAAGCCACTGTATGTCCAAAGCCACTGTCCAAAGCCACTGTATGTCCAAAGCCACTGTATGTCCAAAGCCACTGTCCAAAGCCACTGTATGTCCAAAGCCACTGTATGTCCAAAGCCACTGTCCAAAGCCACTGTATGTCCAAAGCCACTGTATGTCCAAAGCCACTGTCCAAAGCCACTGTATGTCCAAAGCCACTGTACAAAGCCACTGTCCAAATCCACTGTCCAAAGCCACTCTATGTCCAAATCCACTGTACAAAGCCACTGTCCAAAGCCACTGTCCAAAGCAATACTATGTCCAAAGCCACTGTCCAAAGCCACTGTCCAAAGCCACTGTCCAAAGCCACTCTAAGTCCAAAGCCACTGTCCGAAGCCACTGTCCAAAGCCACTGTCTAAAGCCACTCTATGTCCAAAGCCACTGTCCAAAGCCACTCTCCAAAGCCACTGTCCAAAGCCACTGTATGTCCAAAGCCACTGTATGTCCAAAGCCACCGTCCAAAGCCACTGTATGTCCAAAGCCACTGTATGTCTAAAGCCACTATTCAAAGCCAATGGAAGTCCAAAGCCACTGTATATCCAAAGCCACTGTCCAAAGCCACTGTATGTCCAAAGCCACTGTATGTCCAAATCCACTGTCTAAAGCCACTGTATGTCCAAAGCCACTGTTCAAAGCCACTGTATGTCCAAAGCCACTGTATGTCCAAAGCCACTGTCCATAGCCACTGTATGTCCAAAGCCACTGTATGTCCAAAGCCACTGTCCAAAGCCACTGTATGTCCAAAGCCATTGTATGTCCAAAGCCACTGTCCAAAGCCACTCTGTGTCCAAAGCCACTCTATGTCCAAAGCCACTGTATGTCCAAAGCCACTGTTCAGAGCCACTGTATGTCCAAAGCCACTGTACGTCCAAAGCCACTGTCCAATGCCACCGTATGTCCAAAGCCACGGTATGTCCAAAGCCACTGTCCAAAGCCACCGTATGTCCAAAGCCACTGTATGTCCAAAGCCACTGTCCAAAGCCACCGTATGTCCAAAGCCACTGTATGTCCAAAGCCACTGTCCAAAGCCACTGTATGTCCAAAGCCACTGTATGTCCAAAGACACTGTCCAAAGCCACTGTATGTCCAATGCCACTGTATGTCCAAAGCCACTGTCCAAAGCCACTGTATGTCCAAAGTCACTGTATGTCCAAAGCCACTGTCCAAAGCCACTGTATGTCCAAAGCCACTGTATGTCCAAAGCCACTGTCCAAAGCCACTCTCCAAAGCCACTCTATGTCCAAAGCCACTGTCCAAAGCCACTCTCCATAGCCACTGTCCAAAGCCACTCTATGTCCAAAGCCACTGTCCAAAGCCACTCTATGTCCAAAGCCACTGTCCAAAGCCACTCTCCAAAGCCACTCTCCAAAGCCACTCTATGTCCAAAGCCACTGTATGTCCAAAGCCACTGTCCAAAGCCACTGTATGGCCAAAGCCACTGTATGTCCAAAGCCACTGTCCAAAGCCACTGTATGTCCAAAGCTACTGTATGTCCAAAGCCACTATCCAAAGCCACTGTATGTCCAAAGCCACTGTATGTCCAAAGCCACTGTATGTCCAAAGCCACTGTCCAAAGCCACTGTCCATAGTCACTGTCCAAAGCCTTTCTATGTCCAAAGCCACTGTCCAAAGCCACAGTCCAAAGCCACTTTCCAAAGCCACTGTCCAAAGCCACTCTATGTCCAAAGCTACTGTCCAAAGCCACTGTCCAAAGCCACTGTCCAAAGCCACTCTATGTCCAAAGCCACTATCCAAAGCCACTCTCCAAAGCCACTCTCCAAAGCCACTCTATGTCCAAAGCCACTGTCCAAAGCCATTCTCCAAACCACTATCCAAAGCCACTCTATGTCCAAAGCCAGTCCAAAGCCTCTCTCCAAAGCCACTCTCCAAAGCCACTCTATGTCCAAAGCTACTGTCCAAAGCCACTCTCCAAAGCCACTCTCCAAAGCCACTCTATGTCCAAAGCCACTGTCCAAAGCCACTCTCCAAAGCCATTCTCCAAAGCCACTCTATGACCAAAGCCACTGTCCAAAGCCACTCTCCAAAGACAATCTCCAAAGCCACTCTTTGTCCAAAGCCACTGTCCAAAGCCACTCTCCAAAGCCACTCTCCAAAGCCACTCTATGTCCAAAGCCACTTTCCAAAGCCACTCTCCAAAGCCACTCTCCAAAGCCACTCTATGTCCAAAGCCACTGTCCAAAGCCATTCTCCAAAGCCACTCTCCAAAGCCACTCTATGTCCAAAGCCACTGTCCAAAGCCACTCTATGTCCAAACCCACTGTCCAAAGCCACTGTCCAAAGCCACTGTCCAAAGCCACTCTATGTCCAAAGCCACTGTCCAAAGCCACTGTCCAAAGCCACTGTCCAAAGCCACTCTATGTCCAAAGCCACTGTCCAAAGCCACTCTCCAATGCTATTGTCCAAAGCCACTCTATCTACAAAGCCACTGTCCAAAGCCACTGTCTAAAGTCACTGTCCAATGCCACTCTATGTCCAAAGCAACTCTCCAAAGCCACTGTCCAAAGCAACAGTCCAAAGCCACTCTATGCCCAAAGCCACTGTCCAAAGCCACTCTCCAAAGCGACTGTCCAAAGCCACTCTATGTCCTAAGCCACTGTCCAACTCCACTGTCCAAAGCAACTGACCAAAGCCACTCTATGTCCAATGCCACTGTCCAAAGCCACTGTCCAAAGCCACTGTCCAAAGCCACTCTATGTCCAAAGCCATTGTCCAAAGCCACTCTCCAAAGCCACTCTCCAAAGCCACTCTATGTCCAAAAGCACTGTCCAAAGCCACTGTCCAAAGCCACTCTCCAAAGCCACTCTATGTCCAAAGCTACTGTCCAAAGCCACTCTCCAAAGCCACTCTCCAAAGCCACTGTATGTCCAAAGCCACTGTCCAAAGCCACTGTCCAAAGCCACTCTCCAAAGCCACTCTATGTCCAAAGCCACTGTCCAAGGTCACTGTCCAAAGCCACTCTCCAAAGCCACTCTATGTCCAAAGCCACTGTTCAAAGCCACTCTCCAAAGCTACTCTCCAAAGCCACTCTATGTCCAAAGCCACTGTCCAAAGCCACTGTCCAAAGCCACTCTCCAAGTCACTCTATCTCCAAAGCCACTGTCCAAAGCCACTCTCCAAAGCCACTCTCCAAAGCCACTCTATGTCCAAAGCCACTGTCCATAGCCACTGTCTAAAGCCACTGTCCAAAGCCACTCTATGTCCAAAGCCACTGTACAAAGCCACTGTCCAAAGCCACTGTCCAAAGCAATACTATGTCCAAAGCCACTGTCCAAAGGCACTTTCCAAAGCCACTCTATGTCCAAAGCCACTGTCCTAAGCCACTGTCCAAAGCCACTGTCCAAAGCCACTCTATGTCCAAAGCCACTGTCCAAAGCCACTCTATGTCCAAAGCCACTGTCCAAAGCCACTCTCCAAAGCCACTGTCCTAAACCACTCTATGTCCAAAGCCACTGTCCAAAGCCACTCTCCAAAGCCACTGTATGTCCAATGCCACTGTATGTCCAAAGCCACTGTCCAAAGCCACTGTATGTCCAAAGTCACTGTATGTCCAAAGCCACTGTCCAAAGCCACTGTATGTCCAAAGCCACTGTATGTCCAAAGCCACTGTCCAAAGCCACTCTCCAAAGCCACTCTATGTCCAAAGCCACTGTCCAAAGCCACTCTCCAAAGCCACTGTCCAAAGCCACTCTATGTCCAAAGCCACTGTCCAAAGCCACTCTATGTCCAAAGCCACTGTCCAAAGCCACTCTCCAAAGCCACTCTCCAAAGCCACTCTATGTCCAAAGCCACTGTATGTCCAAAGCCACTGTCCAAAGCCACTGTATGGCCAAAGCCACTGTATGTCCAAAGCCACTGTCCAAAGCCACTGTATGTCCAAAGCTACTGTATGTCCAAAGCCACTATCCAAAGCCACTGTATGTCCAAAGCCACTGTATGTCCAAAGCCACTGTATGTCCAAAGCCACTGTCCAAAGCCACTGTCCAAAGTCACTGTCCAAAGCCTTTCTATGTCCAAAGCCACTGTCCAAAGCCACAGTCCAAAGCCACTTTCCAAAGCCACTGTCCAAAGCCACTCTATGTCCAAAGCTACTGTCCAAAGCCACTGTCCAAAGCCACTGTCCAAAGCCACTCTATGTCCAAAGCCACTATCCAAAGCCACTCTCCAAAGCCACTCTCCAAAGCCACTCTATGTCCAAAGCCACTGTCCAAAGCCATTCTCCAAACCACTATCCAAAGCCACTCTATGTCCAAAGCCAGTCCAAAGCCTCTCTCCAAAGCCACTCTCCAAAGCCACTCTATGTCCAAAGCTACTGTCCAAAGCCACTCTCCAAAGCCACTCTCCAAAGCCACTCTATGTCCAAAGCCACTGTCCAAAGCCACTCTCCAAAGCCATTCTCCAAAGCCACTCTATGACCAAAGCCACTGTCCAAAGCCACTCTCCAAAGACAATCTCCAAAGCCACTCTTTGTCCAAAGCCACTGTCCAAAGCCACTCTCCAAAGCCACTCTCCAAAGCCACTCTATGTCCAAAGCCACTTTCCAAAGCCACTCTCCAAAGCCACTCTCCAAAGCCACTCTATGTCCAAAGCCATTGTCCAAAGCCATTCTCCAAAGCCACTCTCCAAAGCCACTCTATGTCCAAAGCCACTGTCCAAAGCCACTCTATGTCCAAACCCACTGTCCAAAGCCACTGTCCAAAGCCACTGTCCAAAGCCACTCTATGTCCAAAGCCACTGTCCAAAGCCACTGTCCAAAGCCACTGTCCAAAGCCACTCTATGTCCAAAGCCACTGTCCAAAGCCACTCTCCAATGCTACTGTCCAAAGCCACTCTATCTACAAAGCCACTGTCCAAAGCCACTGTCTAAAGTCACTGTCCAATGCCACTCTATGTCCAAAGCAACTCTTCAAAGCCACTGTCCAAAGCCACAGTCCAAAGCCACTCTATGCCCAAAGCCACTGTCCAAAGCCACTCTCCAAAGCGACTGTCCAAAGCCACTCTATGTCCTAAGCCACTGTCCAACGCCACTGTCCAAAGCAACTGACCAAAGCCACTCTATGTCCAATGCCACTGTCCAAAGCCACTGTCCAAAGCCACTGTCCAAAGCCACTCTATGTCCAAAGCCATTGTCCAAAGCCACTCTCCAAAGCCACTCTCCAAAGCCACTCTATGTCCAAAAGCACTGTCCAAAGCCACTGTCCAAAGCCACTCTCCAAAGCCACTCTATGTCCAAAGCCACTGTCCAAAGCCACTCTCCAAAGCCACTCTCCAAAGCCATTGTATGTCCAAAGCCACTGTCCAAAGCCACTGTCCAAAGCCACTCTCCAAAGCCACTCTATGTCCAAAGCCACTGTCCAAGGTCACTGTCCAAAGCCACTCTCCAAAGCCACTCTATGTCCAAAGCCACTGTTCAAAGCCACTCTCCAAAGCTACTCTCCAAAGCCACTCTATGTCCAAAGCCACTGTCCAAAGCCACTGTCCAAAGCCACTCTCCAAGGCCACTCTATCTCCAAAGCCACTGTCCAAAGCCACTCTCCAAAGCCACTCTCCAAAGCCACTCTATGTCCAAAGCCACTGTCCATAGCCACTGTCTAAAGCCACTGTCCAAAGCCACTCTATGTCCAAAGCCACTGTACAAAGCCACTGTCCAAAGCCACTGTCCAAAGCAATACTATGTCCAAAGCCACTGTCCAAAGGCACTGTCCAAAGCCACTCTATGTCCAAAGCCACTGTCCAAAGCCACTGTCCAAAGCCACTGTCCAAAGCCACTCTATGTCCAAAGCCACTGTCCAAAGCCACTCTATGTCCAAAGCCACTGTCCAAAGCCACTCTCCAAAGCCACTGTCCTAAACCACTCTATGTCCAAAGCCACTGTCCAAAGCCACTCTCCAAAGCCACTGTCCAAAGCCACTCTATGTCCAAAGCCACTGTCCAAAGCCACTCTCCAAAGCCACTGTCCAAAGCCACTGTATGTCCAAAGCCACTGTATGTCCAAAGCCACTGTCCAAAGCCACTGTATGTCCAAAGCCACTATCCAAAGCCACTGTATGTCCAAAGCCACTGTATGTCCAAATGCACTGTCCAAAGCCACTGTATGTCCAAAGCCACTGTATGTCCAAAGCCACTGTCTAAAGCCACTGTATGTCCAAAGCCACTGTCCAAAGCCACTGTATGTCCAAAGCCACTGTATGTCCAAAGCCACTGTCCAAAGCCACTGTATGTCCAAAGCCACTGTATGTCCAAAGCCACTGTCCAAAGCCACTGTATGTCCAAAGCCAGTGTATGTCCAAAGCCACTGTCCAAAGCCACTATATGTCCAAAGCCACTGTATGTCCAAAGCCACTGTCCAAAGCCACTGTATGTCCAAAGCCACTGTACAAAGCCACTGTCCAAATCCACTGTCGACAGCCACTCTATGTCCAAATTCACTGTACAAAGCCACTGTCCAAAGCCACTGTCCAAAGCAATACTATGTCCAAAGCCACAGTCCAAATCCACTGTCCAAAGCCACTGTCCAAAGCCACTCTATGTCCAAAGCCACTGTCCGAAACCACTGTCCAAAGCCACTGTCCAAAGCCACTCTATGTCCAAAGCCACTGTCCAAAGCCACTGTCCAAAGCCACTGTCCAAAGCCACTCTATGTCCAAAGTCACTGTCCAAAGCCACTCACCAAAGCCACTGTCCTTAACCACTCTATGTCCAAAGCCACTGTCCAAAGCCACTCTCCAAAGCCACTGTCCAAATCCACTCTATGTCCAAAGCCACTGTCCAAAGTCACTCTCCAAAGCCACTGTCCAAAGCCACTGTATGTCCAAAGCCACTGTATGTCCAAAGCCACTGTCCAAAGCCACTGTATGTGCAAAGCCACTGTATGTCCAAAGCCACTATCCAAAGCCACTGTATGTCCAAAGCCACTGTATATCCAAAGCCACTGTCCAAAGCTACTGTATGTCCAAAGCCACTGTATTTCCAAAGCCACTGTCTAAAGCCACTGTATGTCCAAAGCCACTGTCCAAAGCCACTGTCTGTCCAAAGCCACTGTATGTCCAAAGCCACTGTCCATAGCCACTGTATGTCCAAAGCCACTGTATGTCCAAAGCCACTGTCCAAAGCCACTCTATGTCCAAAGCCACTCTATGTCCAAAGCCACTGTATGTCCAAAGCCACTGTTCAAAGCCACTGTATGTCCAAAGCCACTGTATGTCCAAAGCCACTGTCCAAATCCACCGTATGTCCTAAGCCACGGTATGTCCAAAGCCACTGTCCAAAGCCACCGTATGTCCAAATCAACTGTATGTCCAAAGCCACTGTCCAAAGCCACTGTATGTCGAAAGCCACTGTATGTCCAAAGCCACTGTCCAAAGCCACTGTATGTCCAAAGCCACTGTATGTCCAAAGCCACTGACCAAAGCCACTGTATGTCCAAAGCCACTGTATGTCCAAAGCCACTCTCCAAAGCCACTCTATGTCCAAAGCCACTGTTCAAAGCCACTCTCCAAAGCTACTCTCCAAAGCCACTCTATGTCCAAAGCCACTGTCCAAAGCCACTGTCCAAAGCCACTCTCCAAGGCCACTCTATCTCCAAAGCCACTGTCCAAAGCCACTCTCCAAAGCCACTCTCCAAAGCCACTCTATGTCCAAAGCCACTGTCCATAGCCACTGTCTAAAGCCACTGTCCAAAGCCACTCTATGTCCAAAGCCACTGTACAAAGCCACTGTCCAAAGCCACTGTCCAAAGCAATACTATGTCCAAAGCCACTGTCCAAAGGCACTGTCCAAAGCCACTCTATGTCCAAAGCCACTGTCCAAAGCCACTGTCCAAAGCCACTGTCCAAAGCCACTCTATGTCCAAAGCCACTGTCCAAAGCCACTCTATGTCCAAAGCCACTGTCCAAAGCCACTCTCCAAAGCCACTGTCCTAAACCACTCTATGTCCAAAGCCACTGTCCAAAGCCACTCTCCAAAGCCACTGTCCAAAGCCACTCTATGTCCAAAGCCACTGTCCAAAGCCACTCTCCAAAGCCACTGTCCAAAGCCACTGTATGTCCAAAGCCACTCTATGTCCAAAGCCACTGTCCAAAGCCACTCTATGTCCAAAGCCACTGTCCAAAGCCACTGTATGTCCAAAGCCACTGTATGTCCAAAGCCACTATCCAAAGCCACTGTATGTCCAAAGCCACTGTATGTCCAAATGCACTGTCCAAAGCCACTGTATGTCCAAAGCCACTGTATGTCCAAAGCCACTGTCTAAAGCCACTGTATGTCCAAAGCCACTGTCCAAAGCCACTGTATTTCCAAAGCCACTGTATGTCCAAAGCCACTGTCCAAAGCCACTGTATGTCCAAAGCCACTGTATGTCCAAAGCCACTGTCCAAAGCCACTGTATGTCCAAAGCCAGTGTATGTCCAAAGCCACTGTCCAAAGCCACTATATGTCCAAAGCCACTGTATGTCCAAAGCCACTGTCCAAAGCCACTATATGTCCAAAGCCACTGTACAAAGCCACTGTCCAAATCCACTGTCGACAGCCACTCTATGTCCAAATTCACTGTACAAAGCCACTGTCCAAAGCCACTGTCCAAAGCAATACTATGTCCAAAGCCACAGTCCAAATCCACTGTCCAAAGCCACTGTCCAAAGCCACTCTATGTCCAAAGCCACTGTCCGAAACCACTGTCCAAAGCCACTGTCCAAAGCCACTCTATGTCCAAAGCCACTGTCCAAAGCCACTGTCCAAAGCCACTGTCCAAAGCCACTCTATGTCCAAAGTCACTGTCCAAAGCCACTCACCAAAGCCACTGTCCTTAACCACTCTATGTCCAAAGCCACTGTCCAAAGCCACTCTCCAAAGCCACTGTCCAAATCCACTCTATGTCCAAAGCCACTGTCCAAAGTCACTCTCCAAAGCCACTGTCCAAAGCCACTGTATGTCCAAAGCCACTGTATGTCCAAAGCCACTGTCCAAAGCCACTGTATGTGCAAAGCCACTGTATGTCCAAAGCCACTATCCAAAGCCACTGTATGTCCAAAGCCACTGTATATCCAAAGCCACTGTCCAAAGCTACTGTATGTCCAAAGCCACTGTATTTCCAAAGCCACTGTCTAAAGCCACTGTATGTCCAAAGCCAATGTCCAAAGCCACTGTCTGTCCAAAGCCACTGTATGTCCAAAGCCACTGTCCATAGCCACTGTATGTCCAAAGCCACTGTATGTCCAAAGCCACTGTCCAAAGCCACTCTATGTCCAAAGCCACTCTATGTCCACTGTTCAAAGCCACTGTATGTCCAAAGCCACTGTATGTCCAAAGCCACTGTCCAAATCCACCGTATGTCCTAAGCCACGGTATGTCCAAAGCCACTGTCCAAAGCCACCGTATGTCCAAATCCACTGTATGTCCAAAGCCACTGTCCAAAGCCACTGTATGTCGAAAGCCACTGTATGTCCAAAGCCACTGTCCAAAGCCACTGTATGTCCCAAGCCACTGTATGTCCAAAGCCACTGACCAAAGCCACTGTATGTCCAAAGCCACTGTATGTCCAAAGCCACTCTCCAAAGCCACTGTATGTCCAAAGCCACTGTATGTCCAAAGCCACTGTCCAAAGCCACTGTATGTCCAAAGCCACTGTATGTCCAAAGCTACTGTCCAAAGCAACCGTTTCTCCAAAGCCACTGTATGTCCAAAGCCACTGTCCAAAGCCACCGTATGTCCAAAGCCACTGTATGTCCAAAGCCACTCTTCAAAGCCACTCTCCAAAGCCACTCTATGTCCAAAGCCACTATCCAAAGCCACTCACCAAAGCCACTCTCCAAAGCCACTCTATGTCCAAAGCCACTGTCCAAAGCCACTCTCCAAACCACTATCCAAAGCCACTCTATGTACAAAGTCACTGTCCAAAGCCAATCTCCAAAGCCACTCTCCAAAGCCACTCTATGTCCAAAGTCAGTCCAAAGCCACTCTCCAATGTCACTCTATGTCCAAAGCCAGTCCAAAGCCACTCTCCAAAGCCACTCTCCAAAGCAACTCTATGTCCAAAGCCACTTTCCAAAGCCATTCTCCAAAGCCACTCTCCAAAGCCACTCTATGTCCAAAGCCACTGTCCAAAGCCACTCTATGTCCAAAGCCACTGTCCAAAGCCACTGTCCAAAGCCACGGTCCAAACCCACTCTATGTCCAAAGCCACTTTCCAAAGCCACTTTCCAAAGCCACTGTCCAAAGCCACTCTATGTTCAAAGCCACTGTCCAAAGCCACTCTCCAATGCCACTGTCCAAAGCCACTCTATCTACAAAGCCACTGTCCAAAGCCACTGTCTAAAGTCACTGTCCAAAGCAACTCTATGTCCAAAGCAACTGTCCAAAGCCACTGTCCAAAGCCACTGTCCAAAGCCACTCTATGTCAAAAGCCACTGTCCAAAGCCACTCTCCAAAGCCACTGTCCAAAGCCACTCTATGTCCAGAGCCACTGTCCAAAGCCACTCTCCAAAGCCACTGACCAATGCCACTCTATGTCCAAAGCCACTGAACAAAGCCACTGTCCAAAGCCACTGATCAAAGCCACTCTATGTCCAATGCCATTGTCCAAAGCCACTGTCCAAAGCCACTCTCCAAAGCCACTCTATGTCCAAAGCCACTGTCCAAAGCCACTCTCCAAATCCACTCTCCAAAGCCACTGTATGTCCAAAGCCACTGTCCAAAGCCACTGTCCAAAGCCACTCTCCAAAGCCACTCTATGTCCAAAGCCACTGTCCAAAGTCACTGTCCAAAGCCACTCTCCAAAGCCACTCTATGTCCAAAGCCACTGTCCAAAGCCACTCTCCAAAGCCACTCTATGTCCAAAGCCACTGTCCAAAGGCACTCTCCACAGCCACTCTCCAAAGCCACTCTATGTCCAAAGCCACTGTCCAAAGCCACTGTCCAAAGCCACACTCCAAAGCCACTCTATCTCCAAAGCCACTGTCCAAAGCCACTCTCCAAAGCCACTCTCCAAAGCCACTCTATGTCCAAAGCCACTGTCCATAGCCACTGTCTAAAGTCACTGTCCAAAGCCACTCTATGTCCAAAGCCACTGTACAAAGCCACTGTCCAAAGCCACTGTCCAAAGCAATACTATGGCCAAAGCCACTGTCCAAAGGCACTGTCCAAAGACACTCTATGTCCAAAGCCACTGTCCAAAGCCACTGTCCAAAGCCACTGACCAAAGCCACTCTATGTCCAAAGCCACTGTCCAAAGCCACTCTATGTCCAAAGCCACTGTCCAAAGCCACTCTCCAAAGCCACTGTCCTAAACCACTCTATGTCCAAAGCCACTGTCCAAAGCCACTCTCCAAAGCCACTGTCCAAAGCCACTCTATGTCCAAAGCCACTGTCCAAAGCCACTCTCCAAAGCCACTGTCCAAAGCCACTGTATGTCCAAAGCCACTGTATGTCCAAAGCCACTGTCCAAAGCCACTGTATGTCCAAAGCCATTGTCCAAAGCCACTGTATGTCCAAAGCCACTGTATGTCCAAAGCTACTATCCAAAGCCACTGTATGTCCAAAGCCACTGTATGTCCAAAGGCACTGTCCAAAGCCACTGTATGTCCAAAGCCACTGTATGTCCAAAGCCACTGTCTAAAGCCACTGTATGTCCAAAGCCACTGTCCAAAGCCACTGTATGTCCAAAGCCACTGTATGTCCAAAGCCACTGTCCAAAGCCACTGTATGTCCAAAGCCACTGTATGTCCAAAGCCACTGTCCAAAGCCACTGTATGTCCAAAGCCACTGTATGTCCAAAGCCACTGTCCAAAGCCACTGTATGTCCAAAGCCACTGTACAAAGCCACTGTCCAAATCCACTGTCCAAAGCCACTCTATGTCCAAATCCACTGTACAAAGCCACTGTCCAAAGCCACTGTCCAAAGCAATACTATGTCCAAAGCCACTGTCCAAAGCCACTGTCCAAAGCCACTGTCCAAAGCCACTCTAAGTCCAAAGCCACTGTCCGAAGCCACTGTCCAAAGCCACTGTCTAAAGCCACTCTATGTCCAAAGCCACTGTACAAAGCCACTCTCCAAAGCCACTGTCCAAAGCCACTGTATGTCCAAAGCCACTGTATGTCCAAAGCCACTGTCCAAAGCCACTGTATGTCCAAAGCCACTGTATGTCTAAAGCCACTATTCAAAGCCAATGTATGTCCAAAGCCACTGTATATCCAAAGCCACTGTCCAAAGCCACTGTATGTCCAAAGCCACTGTATGTCCAAATCCACTGTCTAAAGCCACTGTATGTCCAAAGCCACTGTTCAAAGCCACTGTATGTCCAAAGCCACTGTATGTCCAAAGCCACTGTCCATAGCCACTGTATGTCCAAAGCCACTGTATGTCCAAAGCCACTGTCCAAAGCCACTGTATGTCCAAAGCCACTGTCCAAAGCCACTGTATGTCCAAAGCCACTGTATGTCCAAAGCCACTGTCCAAAGCCACTCTATGTCCAAAGCCACTCTATGTCCAAAGCCACTGTATGTCCAAAGCCACTGTTCAGAGCTACTGTATGTCCAAAGCCACTGTACGTCCAAAGCCACTGTCCAATGCCACCGTATGTCCAAAGCCACGGTATGTCCAAAGCCACTGTCCAAACCACTGTATGTCCAAAGCCACTGTATGTCCAAAGCCACTGTCCAAAGCCACCGTATGTCCAAAGCCACTGTATGTCCAAAGCCACTGTCCAAAGCCACTGTATGTCCAAAGCCACTGTATGTCCAAAGCCACTGTCCAAAGCCACTGTATGTCCAATGCCACTGTATGTCCAAAGCCACTGTCCAAAGCCACTGTATGTCCAAAGTCACGGTATGTCCAAAGCCACTGTCCAAAGCCACTGTATGTCCAAAGCCACTGTATGTCCAAAGCCACTGTCCAAAGCCACTCTCCAAAGCCACTCTATGTCCAAAGCCACTGTCCAAAGCCACTCTCCAAAGCCACTGTCCAAAGCCACTCTATGTCCAAAGCCAATGTCCAAAGCCACTCTATGTCCAAAGCCACTGTCCAAAGCCACTCTCCAAAGCCACTCTCCAAAGCCACTCTATGTCCAAAGCCACTGTATGTCCAAAGCCACTGTCCAAAGCCACTGTATGGCCAAAGCCACTGTATGTCCAAAGCCACTGTCCAAAGCCACTGTATGTCCAAAGTTACTGTATGTCCAAAGCCACTATCCAAAGCCACTGTATGTCCAAAGCCACTGTATGTCCAAAGCCACTGTATGTCCAAAGCCACTGTCCAAAGCCACTGTCCAAAGTCACTGTCCAAAGCCTTTCTATGTCCAAAGCCACTGTCCAAAGCCACAGTCCAAAGCCACTTTCCAAAGCCACTGTCCAAAGCCACTCTATGTCCAAAGCTACTGTCCAAAGCCACTGTCCAAAGCCACTGTCCAAAGCCACTCTATGTCCAAAGCCACTGTCCAAAGCCACTCTCCAAAGCCACTCTCCAAAGCCACTCTATGTCCAAAGCCACTGTCCAAAGCCATTCTCCAAACCACTATCCAAAGCCACTCTATGTCCAAAGCCAGTCCAAAGCCTCTCTCCAAAGCCACTCTCCAAAGCCACTCTATGTCCAAAGCTACTGTCCAAAGCCACTCTCCAAAGCCACTCTCCAAAGCCACTCTATGTCCAAAGCCACTGTCCAAAGCCACTCTCCAAAGCCATTCTCCAAAGCCACTCTATGACCAAAGCCACTGTCCAAAGCCACTGTCCAAAGCCACTGTCCAAAGCCACTGACCAAAGCCACTCTATGTCCAAAGCCACTGTCCAAAGCCACTCTATGTCCAAAGCCACTGTCCAAAGCCACTCTCCAAAGCCACTGTCCTAAACCACTCTATGTCCAAAGCCACTGTCCAAAGCCACTCTCCAAAGCCACTGTCCAAAGCCACTCTATGTCCAAAGCCACTGTCCAAAGCCACTCTCCAAAGCCACTGTCCAAAGCCACTGTATGTCCAAAGCCACTGTATGTCCAAAGCCACTGTCCAAAGCCACTGTATGTCCAAAGCCATTGTCCAAAGCCACTGTATGTCCAAAGCCACTGTATGTCCAAAGCTACTATCCAAAGCCACTGTATGTCCAAAGCCACTGTATGTCCAAAGGCACTGTCCAAAGCCACTGTATGTCCAAAGCCACTGTATGTCCAAAGCCACTGTCTAAAGCCACTGTATGTCCAAAGCCACTGTCCAAAGCCACTGTATGTCCAAAGCCACTGTATGTCCAAAGCCACTGTCCAAAGCCACTGTATGTCCAAAGCCACTGTATGTCCAAAGCCACTGTCCAAAGCCACTGTATGTCCAAAGCCACTGTATGTCCAAAGCCACTGTCCAAAGCCACTGTATGTCCAAAGCCACTGTACAAAGCCACTGTCCAAATCCACTGTCCAAAGCCACTCTATGTCCAAATCCACTGTACAAAGCCACTGTCCAAAGCCACTGTCCAAAGCAATACTATGTCCAAAGCCACTGTCCAAAGCCACTGTCCAAAGCCACTGTCCAAAGCCACTCTAAGTCCAAAGCCACTGTCCGAAGCCACTGTCCAAAGCCACTGTCTAAAGCCACTCTATGTCCAAAGCCACTGTCCAAAGCCACTCTCCAAAGCCACTGTCCAAAGCCACTGTATGTCCAAAGCCACTGTATGTCCAAAGCCACTGTCCAAAGCCACTGTATGTCCAAAGCCACTGTATGTCTAAAGCCACTATTCAAAGCCAATGTATGTCCAAAGCCACTGTATATCCAAAGCCACTGTCCAAAGCCACTGTATGTCCAAAGCCACTGTATGTCCAAATCCACTGTCTAAAGCCACTGTATGTCCAAAGCCACTGTTCAAAGCCACTGTATGTCCAAAGCCACTGTATGTCCAAAGCCTCTGTCCATAGCCACTGTATGTCCAAAGCCACTGTATGTCCAAAGCCACTGTCCAAAGCCACTGTATGTCCAAAGCCACTGTCCAAAGCCACTGTATGTCCAAAGCCACTGTATGTCCAAAGCCACTGTCCAAAGCCACTCTATGTCCAAAGCCACTCTATGTCCAAAGCCACTGTATGTCCAAAGCCACTGTTCAGAGCTACTGTATGTCCAAAGCCACTGTACGTCCAAAGCCACTGTCCAATGCCACCGTATGTCCAAAGCCACGGTATGTCCAAAGCCACTGTCCAAACCACTGTATGTCCAAAGCCACTGTATGTCCAAAGCCACTGTCCAAAGCCACCGTATGTCCAAAGCCACTGTATGTCCAAAGCCACTGTCCAAAGCCACTGTATGTCCAAAGCCACTGTATGTCCAAAGCCACTGTCCAAAGCCACTGTATGTCCAATGCCACTGTATGTCCAAAGCCACTGTCCAAAGCCACTGTATGTCCAAAGTCACTGTATGTCCAAAGCCACTGTCCAAAGCCACTGTATGTCCAAAGCCACTGTATGTCCAAAGCCACTGTCCAAAGCCACTCTCCAAAGCCACTCTATGTCCAAAGCCACTGTCCAAAGCCACTCTCCAAAGCCACTGTCCAAAGCCACTCTATGTCCAAAGCCAATGTCCAAAGCCACTCTATGTCCAAAGCCACTGTCCAAAGCCACTCTCCAAAGCCACTCTCCAAAGCCACTCTATGTCCAAAGCCACTGTATGTCCAAAGCCACTGTCCAAAGCCACTGTATGGCCAAAGCCACTGTATGTCCAAAGCCACTGTCCAAAGCCACTGTATGTCCAAAGCTACTGTATGTCCAAAGCCACTATCCAAAGCCACTGTATGTCCAAAGCCACTGTATGTCCAAAGCCACTGTATGTCCAAAGCCACTGTCCAAAGCCACTGTCCAAAGTCACTGTCCAAAGCCTTTCTATGTCCAAAGCCACTGTCCAAAGCCACAGTCCAAAGCCACTTTCCAAAGCCACTGTCCAAAGCCACTCTATGTCCAAAGCTACTGTCCAAAGCCACTGTCCAAAGCCACTGTCCAAAGCCACTCTATGTCCAAAGCCACTGTCCAAAGCCACTCTCCAAAGCCACTCTCCAAAGCCACTCTATGTCCAAAGCCACTGTCCAAAGCCATTCTCCAAACCACTATCCAAAGCCACTCTATGTCCAAAGCCAGTCCAAAGCCTCTCTCCAAAGCCACTCTCCAAAGCCACTCTATGTCCAAAGCTACTGTCCAAAGCCACTCTCCAAAGCCACTCTCCAAAGCCACTCTATGTCCAAAGCCACTGTCCAAAGCCACTCTCCAAAGCCATTCTCCAAAGCCACTCTATGACCAAAGCCACTGTCCAAAGCCACTCTCCAAAGACAATCTCCAAAGCCACTCTTTGTCCAAAGCCACTGTCCAAAGCCACTCTCCAAAGCCACTCTCCAAAGCCACTCTATGTCCAAAGCCACTTTCCAAAGCCACTCTCCAAAGCCACTCTCCAAAGCCACTCTATGTCCAAAGCCACTGTCCAAAGCCATTCTCCAAAGCCACTCTCCAAAGCCACTCTATGTCCAAAGCCACTGTCCAAAGCCACTCTATGTCCAAACCCACTGTTCAAAGCCACTGTCCAAAGCCACTGTCCAAAGCCACTCTATGTCCAAAGCCACTGTCCAAAGCCACTGTCCAAAGCCACTGTCCAAAGCCACTCTATGTCCAAAGCCACTGTCCAAAGCCACTCTCCAATGCTACTGTCCAAAGCCACTCTATCTACAAAGCCACTGTCCAAAGCCACTGTCTAAAGTCACTGTCCAATGCCACTCTATGTCCAAAGCAACTCTCCAAAGCCACTGTCCAAAGCCACAGTCCAAAGCCACTCTATGCCCAAAGCCACTGTCCAAAGCCACTCTCCAAAGCGACTGTCCAAAGCCACTCTATGTCCTAAGCCACTGTCCAACGCCACTGTCCAAAGCAACTGACCAAAGCCACTCTATGTCCAATGCCACTGTCCAAAGCCACTGTCCAAAACCACTGTCCAAAGCCACTCTATGTCCAAAGCCATTGTCCAAAGCCACTCTCCAAAGCCACTCTCCAAAGCCACTCTATGTCCAAAAGCACTGTCCAAAGCCACTGTCCAAAGCCACTCTCCAAAGCCACTCTATGTCCAAAGCTACTGTCCAAAGCCACTCTCCAAAGCCACTCTCCAAAGCCACTGTATGTCCAAAGCCACTGTCCAAAGCCACTGTCCAAAGCCACTCTCCAAAGCCACTCTATGTCCAAAGCCACTGTCCAAGGTCACTGTCCAAAGCCACTCTCCAAAGCCACTCTATGTCCAAAGCCACTGTTCAAAGCCACTCTCCAAAGCTACTCTCCAAAGCCACTCTATGTCCAAAGCCACTGTCCAAAGCCACTGTCCAAAGCCACTCTCCAAGGCCACTCTATCTCCAAAGCCACTGTCCAAAGCCACTCTCCAAAGCCACTCTCCAAAGCCACTCTATGTCCAAAGCCACTGTCCATAGCCACTGTCTAAAGCCACTGTCCAAAGCCACTCTATGTCCAAAGCCACTGTACAAAGCCACTGTCCAAAGCCACTGTCCAAAGCAATACTATGTCCAAAGCCACTGTCCAAAGGCACTGTCCAAAGCCACTCTATGTCCAAAGCCACTGTCCTAAGCCACTGTCCAAAGCCACTGTCCAAAGCCACTCTATGTCCAAAGCCACTGTCCAAAGCCACTCTATGTCCAAAGCCACTGTCCAAAGCCACTCTCCAAAGCCACTGTCCTAAACCACTCTATGTCCAAAGCCACTGTCCAAAGCCACTCTCCAAAGCCACTGTATGTCCAATGCCACTGTATGTCCAAAGCCACTGTCCAAAGCCACTGTATGTCCAAAGTCACTGTATGTCCAAAGCCACTGTCCAAAGCCACTGTATGTCCAAAGCCACTGTATGTCCAAAGCCACTGTCCAAAGCCACTCTCCAAAGCCACTCTATGTCCAAAGCCACTGTCCAAAGCCACTCTCCAAAGCCACTGTCCAAAGCCACTCTATGTCCAAAGCCACTGTCCAAAGCCACTCTATGTCCAAAGCCACTGTCCAAAGCCACTCTCCAAAGCCACTCTCCAAAGCCACTCTATGTCCAAAGCCACTGTATGTCCAAAGCCACTGTCCAAAGCCACTGTATGGCCAAAGCCACTGTATGTCCAAAGCCACTATTCAAAGCCAATGTATGTCCAAAGCTACTGTATGTCCAAAGCCACTTTCCAAAGCCACTGTATGTCCAAAGCCACTGTATGTCCAAATCCACTGTCTAAAGCCACTGTATGTCCAAAGCCACTGTTCAAAGCCACTGTATGTCCAAAGCCACTGTATGTCCAAAGCCACTGTCCATAGCCACTGTATGTCCAAAGCCACTGTATGTCCAAAGCCACTGTATGTCCAAAGCCACTGTCCAAAGCCACTGGATGTCCAAAGCCACTGTATGTCCAAAGCCACTGTCCAAAGCCACTCTATGTCCAAAGCCACTCTATGTCCAAAGCCACTGTATGTCCAAAGCCACTGTTCAGAGCCACTGTATGTCCAAAGCCACTGTACGTCCAAAGCCATTGTCCAATGCCACCGTATGTCCAAAGCCACGGTATGTCCAAAGCCACTGTCCAAAGCCACCGTATGTCCAAAGCCACTGTATGTCCAAAGCCACTGTCCAAAGCCACCGTATGTCCAAAGCCACTGTATGTCCAAAGCCACTGTCCAAAGAGACTGTATGTCCAAAGCCACTGTATGTCCAAAGCCACTGTCCAAAGCCACTGTATGTCCAATGCCACTGTATGTCCAAAGCCACTGTCCAAAGCCACTGTATGTCCAAAGTCACTGTATGTCCAAAGCCACTGTCCAAAGCCACTGTATGTCCAAAGCCACTGTATGTCCAAAGCCACTGTCCTAAGCCACTCTCCAAAGCCACTCTATGTCCAAAGCCACTGTCCAAAGCCACTCTCCAAAGCCACTGTCCAAAGCCACTCTATGTCCAAAGCCACTGTCCAAAGCCACTCTATGTCCAAAGCCACTGTCCAAAGCCACTCTCCAAAGCCACTCTCCAAAGCCACTCTATGTCCAAAGCCACTGTATGTCCAAAGCCACTGTATGTCCAAAGCTATTGTATGTCCAAAGCCACTATCCAAAGCCACTGTATGTCCAAAGCCACTGTATGTCCAAAGCCACTGTATGTCCAAAGCCACTGTCCAAAGCCACTGTCCAAAGTCACTGTCCAAAGCCTTTCTATGTCCAAAGCCACTGTCCAAAGCCACAGTCCAAAGCCACTTTCCAAAGCCACTGTCCAAAGCCACTCTATGTCCAAAGCTACTGTCCAAAGCCACTGTCCAAAGCCACTGTCCAAAGCCACTCTATGTCCAAAGCCACTATCCAAAGCCACTCTCCAAAGCCACTCTCCAAAGCCACTCTATGTCCAAAGCCACTGTCCAAAGCCATTCTCCAAACCACTATCCAAAGCCACTCTATGTCCAAAGCCAGTCCAAAGCCTCTCTCCAAAGCCACTCTCCAAAGCCACTCTATGTCCAAAGCTACTGTCCAAAGCCACTCTCCAAAGCCACTCTCCAAAGCCACTCTATGTCCAAAGCCACTGTCCAAAGCCACTCTCCAAAGCCATTCTCCAAAGCCACTCTATGACCAAAGCCACTGTCCAAAGCCACTCTCCAAAGACAATCTCCAAAGCCACTCTTTGTCCAAAGCCACTGTCCAAAGCCACTCTCCAAAGCCACTCTCCAAAGCCACTCTATGTCCAAAGCCACTTTCCAAAGCCACTCTCCAAAGCCACTCTCCAAAGCCACTCTATGTCCAAAGCCACTGTCCAAAGCCATTCTCCAAAGCCACTCTCCAAAGCCACTCTATGTCCAAAGCCACTGTCCAAAGCCACTCTATGTCCAAACCCACTGTCCAAAGCCACTGTCCAAAGCCACTGTCCAAAGCCACTCTATGTCCAAAGCCACTGTCCAAAGCCACTGTCCAAAGCCACTGTCCAAAGCCACTCTATGTCCAAAGCCACTGTCCAAAGCCACTCTCCAATGCTACTGTCCAAAGCCACTCTATCTACAAAGCCACTGTCCAAAGCCACTGTCTAAAGTCACTATCCAATGCCACTCTATGTCCAAAGCAACTCTCCAAAGCCACTGTCCAAAGCCACAGTCCAAAGCCACTCTATGCCCAAAGCCACTGTCCAAAGCCACTCTCCAAAGCGACTGTCCAAAGCCACTCTATGTCCTAAGCCACTGTCCAACGCCACTGTCCAAAGCAACTGACCAAAGCCACTCTATGTCCAATGCCACTGTCCAAAGCCACTGTCCAAAGCCACTGTCCAAAGCCACTCTATGTCCAAAGCCATTGTCCAAAGCCACTCTCCAAAGCCACTCTCCAAAGCCACTCTATGTCCAAAAGCACTGTCCAAAGCCACTGTCCAAAGCCACTCTCCAAAGCCACTCTATGTCCAAAGCTACTGTCCAAAGTCACTCTCCAAAGCCACTCTCCAAAGCCACTGTATGTCCAAAGCCACTGTCCAAAGCCACTGTCCAAAGCCACTCTCCAAAGCCACTCTATGTCCAAAGCCACTGTCCAAGGTCACTGTCCAAAGCCACTCTCCAAAGCCACTCTATGTCCAAAGCCACTGTTCAAAGCCACTCTCCAAAGCTACTCTCCAAAGCCACTCTATGTCCAAAGCCACTTTCCAAAGCCACTCTCCAAAGCCACTCTCCAAAGCCACTCTATGTCCAAAGCCACTGTCCAAAGCCATTCTCCAAAGCCACTCTCCAAAGCCACTCTATGTCCAAAGCCACTGTCCAAAGCCACTCTATGTCCAAACCCACTGTTCAAAGCCACTGTCCAAAGCCACTGTCCAAAGCCACTCTATGTCCAAAGCCACTGTCCAAAGCCACTGTCCAAAGCCACTGTCCAAAGCCACTCTATGTCCAAAGCCACTGTCCAAAGCCACTCTCCAATGCTACTGTCCAAAGCCACTCTATCTACAAAGCCACTGTCCAAAGCCACTGTCTAAAGTCACTGTCCAATGCCACTCTATGTCCAAAGCAACTCTCCAAAGCCACTGTCCAAAGCCACAGTCCAAAGCCACTCTATGCCCAAAGCCACTGTCCAAAGCCACTCTCCAAAGCGACTGTCCAAAGCCACTCTATGTCCTAAGCCACTGTCCAACGCCACTGTCCAAAGCAACTGACCAAAGCCACTCTATGTCCAATGCCACTGTCCAAAGCCACTGTCCAAAACCACTGTCCAAAGCCACTCTATGTCCAAAGCCATTGTCCAAAGCCACTCTCCAAAGCCACTCTCCAAAGCCACTCTATGTCCAAAAGCACTGTCCAAAGCCACTGTCCAAAGCCACTCTCCAAAGCCACTCTATGTCCAAAGCTACTGTCCAAAGCCACTCTCCAAAGCCACTCTCCAAAGCCACTGTATGTCCAAAGCCACTGTCCAAAGCCACTGTCCAAAGCCACTCTCCAAAGCCACTCTATGTCCAAAGCCACTGTCCAAGGTCACTGTCCAAAGCCACTCTCCAAAGCCACTCTATGTCCAAAGCCACTGTTCAAAGCCACTCTCCAAAGCTACTCTCCAAAGCCACTCTATGTCCAAAGCCACTGTCCAAAGCCACTGTCCAAAGCCACTCTCCAAGGCCACTCTATCTCCAAAGCCACTGTCCAAAGCCACTCTCCAAAGCCACTCTCCAAAGCCACTCTATGTCCAAAGCCACTGTCCATAGCCACTGTCTAAAGCCACTGTCCAAAGCCACTCTATGTCCAAAGCCACTGTACAAAGCCACTGTCCAAAGCCACTGTCCAAAGCAATACTATGTCCAAAGCCACTGTCCAAAGGCACTGTCCAAAGCCACTCTATGTCCAAAGCCACTGTCCTAAGCCACTGTCCAAAGCCACTGTCCAAAGCCACTCTATGTCCAAAGCCACTGTCCAAAGCCACTCTATGTCCAAAGCCACTGTCCAAAGCCACTCTCCAAAGCCACTGTCCTAAACCACTCTATGTCCAAAGCCACTGTCCAAAGCCACTCTCCAAAGCCACTGTATGTCCAATGCCACTGTATGTCCAAAGCCACTGTCCAAAGCCACTGTATGTCCAAAGTCACTGTATGTCCAAAGCCACTGTCCAAAGCCACTGTATGTCCAAAGCCACTGTATGTCCAAAGCCACTGTCCAAAGCCACTCTCCAAAGCCACTCTATGTCCAAAGCCACTGTCCAAAGCCACTCTCCAAAGCCACTGTCCAAAGCCACTCTATGTCCAAAGCCACTGTCCAAAGCCACTCTATGTCCAAAGCCACTGTCCAAAGCCACTCTCCAAAGCCACTCTCCAAAGCCACTCTATGTCCAAAGCCACTGTATGTCCAAAGCCACTGTCCAAAGCCACTGTATGGCCAAAGCCACTGTATGTCCAAAGCCACTATTCAAAGCCAATGTATGTCCAAAGCTACTGTATGTCCAAAGCCACTTTCCAAAGCCACTGTATGTCCAAAGCCACTGTATGTCCAAATCCACTGTCTAAAGCCACTGTATGTCCAAAGCCACTGTTCAAAGCCACTGTATGTCCAAAGCCACTGTATGTCCAAAGCCACTGTCCATAGCCACTGTATGTCCAAAGCCACTGTATGTCCAAAGCCACTGTATGTCCAAAGCCACTGTCCAAAGCCACTGGATGTCCAAAGCCACTGTATGTCCAAAGCCACTGTCCAAAGCCACTCTATGTCCAAAGCCACTCTATGTCCAAAGCCACTGTATGTCCAAAGCCACTGTTCAGAGCCACTGTATGTCCAAAGCCACTGTACGTCCAAAGCCATTGTCCAATGCCACCGTATGTCCAAAGCCACGGTATGTCCAAAGCCACTGTCCAAAGCCACCGTATGTCCAAAGCCACTGTATGTCCAAAGCCACTGTCCAAAGCCACCGTATGTCCAAAGCCACTGTATGTCCAAAGCCACTGTCCAAAGAGACTGTATGTCCAAAGCCACTGTATGTCCAAAGCCACTGTCCAAAGCCACTGTATGTCCAATGCCACTGTATGTCCAAAGCCACTGTCCAAAGCCACTGTATGTCCAAAGTCACTGTATGTCCAAAGCCACTGTCCAAAGCCACTGTATGTCCAAAGCCACTGTATGTCCAAAGCCACTGTCCTAAGCCACTCTCCAAAGCCACTCTATGTCCAAAGCCACTGTCCAAAGCCACTCTCCAAAGCCACTGTCCAAAGCCACTCTATGTCCAAAGCCACTGTCCAAAGCCACTCTATGTCCAAAGCCACTGTCCAAAGCCACTCTCCAAAGCCACTCTCCAAAGCCACTCTATGTCCAAAGCCACTGTATGTCCAAAGCCACTGTATGTCCAAAGCTATTGTATGTCCAAAGCCACTATCCAAAGCCACTGTATGTCCAAAGCCACTGTATGTCCAAAGCCACTGTATGTCCAAAGCCACTGTCCAAAGCCACTGTCCAAAGTCACTGTCCAAAGCCTTTCTATGTCCAAAGCCACTGTCCAAAGCCACAGTCCAAAGCCACTTTCCAAA
This sequence comes from Cladorhizidae sp. MBARI D1340-BT2, assembly GCA_028752905.1. Classification (NCBI taxonomy): domain Eukaryota; kingdom Metazoa; phylum Porifera; class Demospongiae; order Poecilosclerida; family Cladorhizidae; species Cladorhizidae sp. MBARI D1340-BT2. The sequence goes on along the minus strand of JAQNBH010000017.1, from coordinate 26,228,111 downwards.
GCCACTGTCCAAAGCCACTCTATGTCCAAAGCTACTGTCCAAAGCCACTGTCCAAAGCCACTGTCCAAAGCCACTCTATGTCCAAAGCCACTATCCAAAGCCACTCTCCAAAGCCACTCTCCAAAGCCACTCTATGTCCAAAGCCACTGTCCAAAGCCATTCTCCAAACCACTATCCAAAGCCACTCTATGTCCAAAGCCAGTCCAAAGCCTCTCTCCAAAGCCACTCTCCAAAGCCACTCTATGTCCAAAGCTACTGTCCAAAGCCACTCTCCAAAGCCACTCTCCAAAGCCACTCTATGTCCAAAGCCACTGTCCAAAGCCACTCTCCAAAGCCATTCTCCAAAGCCACTCTATGACCAAAGCCACTGTCCAAAGCCACTCTCCAAAGACAATCTCCAAAGCCACTCTTTGTCCAAAGCCACTGTCCAAAGCCACTCTCCAAAGCCACTCTCCAAAGCCACTCTATGTCCAAAGCCACTTTCCAAAGCCACTCTCCAAAGCCACTCTCCAAAGCCACTCTATGTCCAAAGCCACTGTCCAAAGCCATTCTCCAAAGCCACTCTCCAAAGCCACTCTATGTCCAAAGCCACTGTCCAAAGCCACTCTATGTCCAAACCCACTGTCCAAAGCCACTGTCCAAAGCCACTGTCCAAAGCCACTCTATGTCCAAAGCCACTGTCCAAAGCCACTGTCCAAAGCCACTGTCCAAAGCCACTCTATGTCCAAAGCCACTGTCCAAAGCCACTCTCCAATGCTACTGTCCAAAGCCACTCTATCTACAAAGCCACTGTCCAAAGCCACTGTCTAAAGTCACTATCCAATGCCACTCTATGTCCAAAGCAACTCTCCAAAGCCACTGTCCAAAGCCACAGTCCAAAGCCACTCTATGCCCAAAGCCACTGTCCAAAGCCACTCTCCAAAGCGACTGTCCAAAGCCACTCTATGTCCTAAGCCACTGTCCAACGCCACTGTCCAAAGCAACTGACCAAAGCCACTCTATGTCCAATGCCACTGTCCAAAGCCACTGTCCAAAGCCACTGTCCAAAGCCACTCTATGTCCAAAGCCATTGTCCAAAGCCACTCTCCAAAGCCACTCTCCAAAGCCACTCTATGTCCAAAAGCACTGTCCAAAGCCACTGTCCAAAGCCACTCTCCAAAGCCACTCTATGTCCAAAGCTACTGTCCAAAGTCACTCTCCAAAGCCACTCTCCAAAGCCACTGTATGTCCAAAGCCACTGTCCAAAGCCACTGTCCAAAGCCACTCTCCAAAGCCACTCTATGTCCAAAGCCACTGTCCAAGGTCACTGTCCAAAGCCACTCTCCAAAGCCACTCTATGTCCAAAGCCACTGTTCAAAGCCACTCTCCAAAGCTACTCTCCAAAGCCACTCTATGTCCAAAGCCACTGTCCAAAGCCACTGTCCAAAGCCACTCTCCAAGGCCACTCTATCTCCAAAGCCACTGTCCAAAGCCACTCTCCAAAGCCACTCTCCAAAGCCACTCTATGTCCAAAGCCACTGTCCATAGCCACTGTCTAAAGCCACTGTCCAAAGCCACTCTATGTCCAAAGCCACTGTACAAAGCCACTGTCCAAAGCCACTGTCCAAAGCAATACTATGTCCAAAGCCACTGTCCAAAGGCACTGTCCAAAGCCACTCTATGTCCAAAGCCACTGTCCTAAGCCACTGTCCAAAGCCACTGTCCAAAGCCACTCTATGTCCAAAGCCACTGTCCAAAGCCACTCTATGTCCAAAGCCACTGTCCAAAGCCACTCTCCAAAGCCACTGTCCTAAACCACTCTATGTCCAAAGCCACTGTCCAAAGCCACTCTCCAAAGCCACTGTATGTCCAATGCCACTGTATGTCCAAAGCCACTGTCCAAAGCCACTGTATGTCCAAAGTCACTGTATGTCCAAAGCCACTGTCCAAAGCCACTGTATGTCCAAAGCCACTGTATGTCCAAAGCCACTGTCCAAAGCCACTCTCCAAAGCCACTCTATGTCCAAAGCCACTGTCCAAAGCCACTCTCCAAAGCCACTGTCCAAAGCCACTCTATGTCCAAAGCCACTGTCCAAAGCCACTCTATGTCCAAAGCCACTGTCCAAAGCCACTCTCCAAAGCCACTCTCCAAAGCCACTCTATGTCCAAAGCCACTGTATGTCCAAAGCCACTGTCCAAAGCCACTGTATGGCCAAAGCCACTGTATGTCCAAAGCCACTGTCCAAAGCCACTGTATGTCCAAAGCTACTGTATGTCCAAAGCCACTATCCAAAGCCACTGTATGTCCAAAGCCACTGTATGTCCAAAGCCACTGTATGTCCAAAGCCACTGTCCAAAGCCACTGTCCAAAGTCACTGTCCAAAGCCTTTCTATGTCCAAAGCCACTGTCCAAAGCCACAGTCCAAAGCCACTTTCCAAAGCCACTGTCCAAAGCCACTCTATGTCCAAAGCTACTGTCCATAGCCACTGTCCAAAGCCACTGTCCAAAGCCACTGTATATCCAAAGCCACTATCCAAAGCCACTCTCCAAAGCCACTCTCCAAAGCCACTCTATGTCCAAAGCCACTGTCCAAAGCCATTCTCCAAACCACTATCCAAAGCCACTCTATGTCCAAAGCCAGTCCAAAGCCTCTCTCCAAAGCCACTCTCCAAAGCCACTCTATGTCCAAAGCTACTGTCCAAAGCCACTCTCCAAAGCCACTCTCCAAAGCCACTCTATGTCCAAAGCCACTGTCCAAAGCCACTCTCCAAAGCCATTCTCCAAAGCCACTCTATGACCAAAGCCACTGTCCAAAGCCACTCTCCAAAGACAATCTCCAAAGCCACTCTTTGTCCAAAGCCACTGTCCAAAGCCACTCTCCAAAGCCACTCTCCAAAGCCACTCTATGTCCAAAGCCACTTTCCAAAGCCACTCTCCAAAGCCACTCTCCAAAGCCACTCTATGTCCAAAGCCACTGTCCAAAGCCATTCTCCAAAGCCACTCTCCAAAGCCACTCTATGTCCAAAGCCACTGTCCAAAGCCACTCTATGTCCAAACCCACTGTCCAAAGCCACTGTCCAAAGCCACTGTCCAAAGCCACTCTATGTCCAAAGCCACTGTCCAAAGCCACTGTCCAAAGCCACTGTCCAAAGCCACTCTATGTCCAAAGCCACTGTCCAAAGCCACTCTCCAATGCTACTGTCCAAAGCCACTCTATCTACAAAGCCACTGTCCAAAGCCACTGTCTAAAGTCACTGTCCAATGCTACTCTATGTCCAAAGCAACTCTCCAAAGCCACTGTCCAAAGCCACAGTCCAAAGCCACTCTATGCCCAAAGCCACTGTCCAAAGCCACTCTCCAAAGCGACTGTCCAAAGCCACTCTATGTCCTAAGCCACTGTCCAACGCCACTGTCCAAAGCAACTGACCAAAGCCACTCTATGTCCAATGCCACTGTCCAAAGCCACTGTCCAAAGCCACTGTCCAAAGCCACTCTATGTCCAAAGCCATTGTCCAAAGCCACTCTCCAAAGCCACTCTCCAAAGCCACTCTATGTCCAAAAGCATTGTCCAAAGCCACTGTCCAAAGCCACTCTCCAAAGCCACTCTATGTCCAAAGCCACTGTCCAAAGTCACTCTCCAAAGCCACTCTCCAAAGCCACTGTATGTCCAAAGCCACTGTCCAAAGCCACTGTCCAAAGCCACTCTCCAAAGCCACTCTATGTCCAAAGCCACTGTCCAAGGTCACTGTCCAAAGCCACTCTCCAAAGCCACTCTATGTCCAAAGCCACTGTTCAAAGCCACTCTCCAAAGCTACTCTCCAAAGCCACTCTATGTCCAAAGCCACTGTCCAAAGCCACTGTCCAAAGCCACTCTCCAAGGCCACTCTATCTCCAAAGCCACTGTCCAAAGCCACTCTCCAAAGCCACTCTCCAAAGCCACTCTATGTCCAAAGCCACTGTCCATAGCCACTGTCTAAAGCCACTGTCCAAAGCCACTCTATGTCCAAAGCCACTGTACAAAGCCACTGTCCAAAGCCACTGTCCAAAGCAATACTATGTCCAAAGCCACTGTCCAAAGGCACTGTCCAAAGCCACTCTATGTCCAAAGCCACTGTCCAAAGCCACTGTCCAAAGCCACTGTCCAAAGCCACTCTATGTCCAAAGCCACTGTCCAAAGCCACTCTCCAAAGCCACTGTCCTAAACCACTCTATGTCCAAAGCCACTGTCCAAAGCCACTCTCAAAAGCCACTGTCCAAAGCCACTCTATGTCCAAAGCCACTGTCCAAAGCCACTCTCCAAAGCCACTGTCCAAAGCCACTGTATGTCCAAAGCCACTGTATGTCCAAAGCCACTGTCCAAAGCCACTGTATGTCCAAAGCCACTGTCCAAAGCTACTGTATGTCCAAAGCCACTGTATGTCCAAAGCCACTATCCAAAGCCACTGTATGTCCAAAGTCACTGTATGTCCAAATGCACTGTCCAAAGCCACTGTATGTCCAAAGCCACTGTATGTCCAAAGCCACTGTCTAAAGCCACTGTATGTCCAAAGCCACTGTCCAAAGCCACTGTATGTCCAAAGCCACTGTATGTCCAAAGCCACTGTCCAAAGCCACTGTATGTCCAAAGCCACTGTATGTCCAAAGCCACTGTCCAAAGCCACTGTATGTCCAAAGCCAGTGTATGTCCAAAGCCACTGTCCAAAGCCACTATATGTCCAAAGCCACTGTATGTCCAAAGCCACTGTCCAAAGCCACTGTATGTCCAAAGCCACTGTACAAAGCCACTGTCCAAATCCACTGTCGACAGCCACTCTATGTCCAAATTCACTGTACAAAGCCACTGTCCAAAGCCACTGTCCAAAGCAATACTATGTCCAAAGCCACAGTCCAAATCCACTGTCCAAAGCCACTGTCCAAAGCCACTCTATGTCCAAAGCCACTGTCCGAAACCACTGTCCAAAGCCACTGTCCAAAGCCACTCTATGTCCAAAGCCACTGTCCAAAGCCACTGTATGTGCAAAGCCACTGTATGTCCAAAGCCACTATCCAAAGCCACTGTATGTCCAAAGCCACTGTATATCCAAAGCCACTGTCCATAGCTACTGTATGTCCAAAGCCACTGTATTTCCAAAGCCACTGTCTAAAGCCACTGTATGTCCAAAGCCACTGTCCAAAGCCACTGTCTGTCCAAAGCCACTGTATGTCCAAAGCCACTGTCCATAGCCACTGTATGTCCAAAGCCACTGTATGTACAAAGCCACTGTCCAAAGCCACTGTATGTCCAAAGCCACTGTATGTCCAAAGCCACTGTCCAAAGCCACTCTATGTCCAAAGCCAATGTATGTCCAAAGCCACTGTCCGAAGCCACTGTATGTCCAAAGCCACTGTATGTCCAAAGCCACTGTCCAAAGCCACTGTATGTCCAAAGCCACGGTATGTCCTAAGCCACTGTCCAAAGCCACCGTATGTCCAAAGCCACTGTATGTCCAAAGCCACTGTCCAAAGCCACTGTATGTCCAAAGCCACTGTATGTCCAAAGCCACTGTCCAAAGCCACTGTATGTCCAAAGCCACTGTATGTTCAAAGCCACTGTCCAAAGCCACTGTATGTCCAAAGCCACTGTATGTCCAAAGCCACTTTCCAAAGCCACCGTATGTCCAGAGCCACTGTATGTCCAAAGCCACTGTCCAAAGCAACCATATGTCCAAAGCCACTGTATGTCCAAAGCCACTGTCCAAAGCCACTGTATGTCCAAAGCCACTGTCCAAAGCCACCGTATGTCCAAAGCCACTGTATGTCCAAAGCCACTGTCCAAAGCAACCGTATGTCCAAAGCCACTGTATGTCCAAAGCCACTGTCCAAAGCCACCGTATGTCCAAAGCCACTGAAGTACCAAAGCCACTGTCCAAAGCCACTGTATGTCCAAAGCCACTGTACAAAGCCACTGTCCAAATCCACTGTCCAAAGCCACCGTATGTCCAAAGCCACTGTATGTCCAAAGCCACTGTCCAAAGCAACCGTATGTCCAAAGCCACTGTATGTCCAAAGCCACTGTCCAAAGCCACCGTATGTCCAAAGCCACTGAAGTACCAAAGCCACTGTCCAAAGCCACTGTATGTCCAAAGCCACTGTACAAAGCCACTGTCCAAATCCACTGTCCAAATCCACTCTATGTCCAAATCAACTGTACAAATCCACTGTCCAAAGCCATTGTCCAAAGCAATACTATGTCCAAAGCCACAGTCCAAAGCCACTGTCCAAAGCCACTCTATGTCCAAAGCCACTGTCCGAAGCCACTGTCCAAAGCCACTGTTCAAAGCCACTCTATGTCCAAAGCCACTGTCCAAAGCCACTGTCCAAAGCCACTGTCCAAAGCCGCTCTATGTCCAAAGCCACTGACCAAAGCCACTCTCCAAAGCCACTGTCCTTAACCACTCTATGTCCAAAGCCACTGTCCAAAGCCACTCTCCAAAGCCACTGTCCAAAGCCACTCTATGTCCAAAGCCACTGTCTAAAGCCACTCTCCAAAGCCACTGTCCAAAGCCACTGTATGTCCAAAGCCACTGTATGTCCAAAGCCACTGTCCAAAGCCACTGTATGTCCAAAGCCACTGTATGTCCAAAGCCACTATCCAAAGCCACTGTATGTCCAAAGCCACTGTATATCCAAAGCCACTGTCCAAAGCCACTGTATGTCCAAAGCCACTGTAGTCCAAAGCCACTGTCTAAAGCCACTCTATGTCCAAAGCCACTGTCCAAAGCCACTGTATGTCCAAAGCCACTGTCCAAAGCCACTGTATGTCCAAAGCCACTGTATGTCCAAAGCCACTGTCCAAAGCCACTCTATGTCCAAAGCCACTGTATGTCCAAAGCCACTGTCCAAAGCCACTGTATGTCCAAAGCCACTGTCCAAAGCCACTCTATGTCCAAAGCCACTGTCCAAAGCCACTGTCCAAAGCCACTGTCTAAAGCCACTCTATTTCCAAAGCCACTGTCCAAAGCCACTCTCCAATGCCACTGCCCAAAGCCACTCTATCTACAAAGCTACTGTCCAAAGACACTGTCTAAAGTCACTGTCCAAAGCCACTCTATGTCCAAAGCAACTGTTCAAAGCCACTGTCCAAAGCCACTGTCCAAAGCCACTCTATGCCCAAAGCCACTGTCCAAAGCCACTCTTCAAAGCCACTGTCCAAAGCCACTCTATGTCCAGAGCCACTGTCCAAAGCCACTCTCCAAAGCCACTGTCCAAAGCCACTCTATGTCCAAAGCCACTGTCCAAAGCCAATGTCCAAAGCCACTGACCAAAGCCACTCTATGTCCAATGCCACTGTCCAAAGCCACTGTCCAAAGCCACTGTCCAAAGCCACTGTCCAAAGCCACTGTCCAAAGCCACTGTCCAAAGCAACTCTATGTCCAAAGCCATTGTCCAAAGCCACTCTCCAAAGCCACTCTCCAAAGCCACTCTATGTCCAAAAGCACTGTCCAAAGCCACTGTCCAAAGCCACTCTCCAAAGCCACTCAATGTCCAAAGCCACTGTCCAAAGCCACTCTCCAAAGCCACTCTCCAAAGCCACTCTCCAAAGCCACTCTATGTCCAAAGCCACTGTCCAAAGCCACTGTCCAAAGCGACTCTCCAAAGCCACTCTATCTCCAAAGCCACTGTCCAAAGCCACTGTCCAAAGCCACTGTCCAAAGCCACTCTATGTCCAAAGCCACTGTCCAAAGCCACTGTCCAAAGCCACTGTCCAAAGCCACTCTATGTCCAAAGCCACTGTCCAAAGCCACTCTCCAATGCTACTGTCCAAAGCCACTCTATCTACAAAGCCACTGTCCAAAGCCACTGTCTAAAGTCACTGTCCAATGCCACTCTATGTCCAAAGCAACTCTCCAAAGCCACTGTCCAAAGCCACAGTCCAAAGCCACTCTATGCCCAAAGCCACTGTCCAAAGCCACTCTCCAAAGCGACTGTCCAAAGCCACTCTATGTCCTAAGCCACTGTCCAACGCCACTGTCCAAAGCAACTGACCAAAGCCACTCTATGTCCAATGCCACTGTCCAAAGCCACTGTCCAAAGCCACTGTCCAAATCCACTCTATGTCCAAAGCCATTGTCCAAAGCCACTCTCCAAAGCCACTCTCCAAAGCCACTCTATGTCCAAAAGCACTGTCCAAAGCCACTGTCCAAAGCCACTCTCCAAAGCCACTCTATGTCCAAAGTCACTGTCCAAAGCCACTCACCAAAGCCACTGTCCTTAACCACTCTATGTCCAAAGCCACTGTCCAAAGCCACTCTCCAAAGCCACTGTCCAAATCCACTCTATGTCCAAAGCCACTGTCCAAAGTCACTCTCCAAAGCCACTGTCCAAAGCCACTGTATGTCCAAAGCCACTGTATGTCCAAAGCCACTGTCCAAAGCCACTGTATGTGCAAAGCCACTGTATGTCCAAAGCCACTATCCAAAGCCACTGTATGTCCAAAGCCACTGTATATCCAAAGCCACTGTCCAAAGCTACTGTATGTCCAAAGCCACTGTATTTCCAAAGCGACTGTCTAAAGCCACTGTATGTCCAAAGCCACTGTCCAAAGCCACTGTATGTCCAAAGCCACTGTATGTCCAAAGACACTGTCCATAGCTACTGTATGTCCAAAGCCACTGTATGTACAAAGCCACTGTCCAAAGCCACTGTATGTCCAAAGCCACTGTATGTCCAAAACCACTGTCCAAAGCCACTCTATGTCCAAAGCCACTGTATGTCCAAAGCCACTGTCCAAAGCCACTGTATGTCCAAAGCCACTGTATGTCCAAAGCCACTGTCCAAAGCCACTGTATGTCCAAAGCCACGGTATGTCCAAAGCCACTGTCCAAAGCCACCGTATGTCCAAAGCCACTGTATGTCCAAAGCCACTGTCCAAAGCCACCGTATGTCCAAAGCCACTGTATGTCCAAAGCCACTGTCCAAAGCCACTGTATGTCCAAAGCCACTGTATGTCCAAAGCTACTGTCCAAAGCCACTGTATGTCCAAAGCCACTGTATGTTCAAAGCCACTGTCCAAAGCCACTCTATGTCCAAAGCCACTGTATGTCCAAAGCCACTTTCCAAAGCCACCGTATGTCCAGAGCCACTGTATGTCCAAAGCCACTGTCCAAAGCAACCATATGTCCAAAGCCACTGTATGTCCAAAGCCACTGTCCAAAGCCACTGTATGTCCAAAGCCACTGTCCAAAGCCACCGTATGTCCAAAGCCACTGTATGTCCAAAGCCACTGTCCAAAGCAACCGTATGTCCAAAGCCACTGTATGTCCAAAGCCACTGTCCAAAGCCACCGTATGTCCAAAGCCACTGAAGTACCAAAGCCACTGTCCAAAGCCACTGTATGTCCAAAGCCACTGTACAAAGCCACTGTCCAAATCCACTGTCCAAAGCCACCGTATGTCCAAAGCCACTGTATGTCCAAAGCCACTGTCCAAAGCAACCGTATGTCCAAAGCCACTGTATGTCCAAAGCCACTGTCCAAAGCCACCGTATGTCCAAAGCCACTGAAGTACCAAAGCCACTGTCCAAAGCCACTGTATGTCCAAAGCCACTGTACAAAGCCACTGTCCAAATCCACTGTCCAAATCCACTCTATGTCCAAATCCACTGTACAAAGCCACTGTCCAAATCCATTTTCCAAAGCAATACTATGTCCAAAGCCACAGTCCAAAGCCACTGTCCAAAGCCACTCTATGTCCAAAGCCACTGTCCGAAGCCACTGTCCAAAGCCACTGTTCAAAGCCACTCTATGTCCAAAGCCACTGTCCAAAGCCACTGTCCAAAGCCACTGTCCAAAGCCGCTCTATATCCAAAGCCACTGACCAAAGCCACTCTCCAAAGCCACTGTTCCTTAACCACTCTATGTCCAAAGCCACTGTCCAAAGCCACTCTCCAAAGCCACTGTCCAAAGCCACTGTATGTCCAAAGCCACTGTATGTCCAAAGCCACTGTCCAAAGCCACTGTATGTGCAAAGCCACTGTATGTCCAAAGCCACTATCCAAAGCCACTGTATGTCCAAAGCCACTGTATATCCAAAGCCACTGTCCATAGCTACTGTATGTCCAAAGCCACTGTATTTCCAAAGCCACTGTCTAAAGCCACTGTATGTCCAAAGCCACTGTCCAAAGCCACTGTCTGTCCAAAGCCACTGTATGTCCAAAGCCACTGTCCATAGCCACTGTATGTCCAAAGCCACTGTATGTACAAAGCCACTGTCCAAAGCCACTGTATGTCCAAAGCCACTGTATGTCCAAAGCCACTGTCCAAAGCCACTCTATGTCCAAAGCCAATGTATGTCCAAAGCCACTGTCCGAAGCCACTGTATGTCCAAAGCCACTGTATGTCCAAAGCCACTGTCCAAAGCCACTGTATGTCCAAAGCCACGGTATGTCCTAAGCCACTGTCCAAAGCCACCGTATGTCCAAAGCCACTGTATGTCCAAAGCCACTGTCCAAAGCCACCGTATGTCCAAAGCCACTGTATGTCCAAAGCCACTGTCCAAAGCCACTGTATGTCCAAAGCCACTGTATGTCCAAAGCCACTGTCCAAAGCCACTGTATGTCCAAAGCCACTGTATGTTCAAAGCCACTGTCCAAAGCCACTGTATGTCCAAAGCCACTGTATGTCCAAAGCCACTTTCCAAAGCCACCGTATGTCCAGAGCCACTGTATGTCCAAAGCCACTGTCCAAAGCAACCATATGTCCAAAGCCACTGTATGTCCAAAGCCACTGTCCAAAGCCACTGTATGTCCAAAGCCACTGTCCAAAGCCACCGTATGTCCAAAGCCACTGTATGTCCAAAGCCACTGTCCAAAGCAACCGTATGTCCAAAGCCACTGTATGTCCAAAGCCACTGTCCAAAGCCACCGTATGTCCAAAGCCACTGAAGTACCAAAGCCACTGTCCAAAGCCACTGTATGTCCAAAGCCACTGTACAAAGCCACTGTCCAAATCCACTGTCCAAAGCCACCGTATGTCCAAAGCCACTGTATGTCCAAAGCCACTGTCCAAAGCAACCGTATGTCCAAAGCCACTGTATGTCCAAAGCCACTGTCCAAAGCCACCGTATGTCCAAAGCCACTGAAGTACCAAAGCCACTGTCCAAAGCCACTGTATGTCCAAAGCCACTGTACAAAGCCACTGTCCAAATCCACTGTCCAAATCCACTCTATGTCCAAATCCACTGTACAAATCCACTGTCCAAAGCCATTGTCCAAAGCAATACTATGTCCAAAGCCACAGTCCAAAGCCACTGTCCAAAGCCACTCTATGTCCAAAGCCACTGTCCGAAGCCACTGTCCAAAGCCACTGTTCAAAGCCACTCTATGTCCAAAGCCACTGTCCAAAGCCACTGTCCAAAGCCACTGTCCAAAGCCGCTCTATGTCCAAAGCCACTGACCAAAGCCACTCTCCAAAGCCACTGTCCTTAACCACTCTATGTCCAAAGCCACTGTCCAAAGCCACTCTCCAAAGCCACTGTCCAAAGCCACTCTATGTCCAAAGCCACTGTCCAAAGCCACTCTCCAAAGCCACTGTCCAAAGCCACTGTATGTCCAAAGCCACTGTATGTCCAAAGCCACTGTCCAAAGCCACTGTATGTCCAAAGCCACTGTATGTCCAAAGCCACTATCCAAAGCCACTGTATGTCCAAAGCCACTGTATATCCAAAGACACTGTCCAAAGCCACTGTATGTCCAAAGCCACTGTAGTCCAAAGCCACTGTCTAAAGCCACTGTATGTCCAAAGCCACTGTCCAAAGCCACTGTATGTCCAAAGCCACTGTCCAAAGCCACTGTATGTCCAAAGCCACTGTATGTCCAAAGCCACTGTCCAAAGCCACTCTATGTCCAAAGCCACTGTATGTCCAAAGCCACTGTCCAAAGCCACTGTATGTCCAAAGCCACTGTCCAAAGCCACTCTATGTCCAAAGCCACTGTCCAAAGCCACTGTCCAAAGCCACTGTCTAAAGCCACTCTATGTCCAAAGCCACTGTCCAAAGCCACTCTCCAATGCCACTGCCCAAAGCCACTCTATCTACAAAGCCACTGTCCAAAGACACTGTCTAAAGTCACTGTCCAAAGCCACTCTATGTCCAAAGCAACTGTTCAAAGCCACTGTCCAAAGCCACTGTCCAAAGCCACTCTATGCCCAAAGCCACTGTCCAAAGCCACTCTTCAAAGCCACTGTCCAAAGCCACTCTATGTCCAGAGCCACTGTCCAAAGCCACTCTCCAAAGCCACTGTCCAAAGCCACTCTATGTCCAAAGCCACTGTCCAAAGCCACTGTCCAAAGCCACTGACCAAAGCCACTCTATGTCCAATGCCACTGTCCAAAGCCACTGTCCAAAGCCACTGTCCAAAGCCACTGTCCAAAGCCACTGTCCAAAGCCACTGTCCAAAGCAACTCTATGTCCAAAGCCATTGTCCAAAGCCACTCTCCAAAGCCACTCTCCAAAGCCACTCTATGTCCAAAAGCACTGTCCAAAGCCACTGTCCAAAGCCACTCTCCAAAGCCACTCAATGTCCAAAGCCACTGTCCAAAGCCACTCTCCAAAGCCACTCTCCAAAGCCACTCTCCAAAGCCACTCTATGTCCAAAGCCACTGTCCAAAGCCACTGTCCAAAGCGACTCTCCAAAGCCACTCTATCTCCAAAGCCACTGTCCAAAGCCACTGTCCAAAGCCACTTTCCAAAGCCACTCTATGTCCAAAGCCACTGTCCAAAGCCACTGTCCAAAGCCACTGTCCAAAGCCACTCTATGTCCAAAGCCACTGTCCAAAGCCACTCTCCAATGCTACTGTCCAAAGCCACTCTATCTACAAAGCCACTGTCCAAAGCCACTGTCTCAAGTCACTGTCCAATGCCACTCTATGTCCAAAGCAACTCTCCAAAGCCACTGTCCAAAGCCACAGTCCAAAGCCACTCTATGCCCAAAGCCACTGTCCAAAGCCACTCTCCAAAGCGACTGTCCAAAGCCACTCTATGTCCTAAGCCACTGTCCAACGCCACTGTCCAAAGCAACTGACCAAAGCCACTCTATGTCCAATGCCACTGTCCAAAGCCACTGTCCAAAGCCACTGTCCAAATCCACTCTATGTCCAAAGCCATTGTCCAAAGCCACTCTCCAAAGCCACTCTCCAAAGCCACTCTATGTACAAAAGCACTGTCCAAAGCCACTGTCCAAAGCCACTCTCCAAAGCCACTCTATGTCCAAAGCCACTGTCCAAAGCCACTCTCCAAAGCCACTCTCCAAAGCCACTGTATGTCCAAAGCCACTGTCCAAAGCCACTGTCCAAAGCCACTCTCCAAAGCCACTCTATGTCCAAAGCCACTGTCCAAGGTCACTGTCCAAAGCCACTCTCCAAAGCCACTCTATGTCCAAAGCCAATGTTCAAAGCCACTCTCCAAAGCAACTCTCCAAAGCCACTCTATGTCATAAGCCACTGTCCAAAGCCACTGTCCAAAGCCACTCTCCAAGGCCACTCTATCTCCAAAGCCACTGTCCAAAGCCACTCTCCAAAGCCACTCTCCAAACCACTCTATGTCCAAAGCCACTGTCCATAGCCACTGTCTAAAGCCACTGTCCAAAGCCACTCTATGTCCAAAGCCACTGTACAAAGCCACTGTCCAAAGCCACTGTCCAAAGCAATACTATGTCCAAAGCCACTGTCCAAAGGCACTGTCCAAAGCCACTCTATGTCCAAAGCCACTGTCCAAAGCCACTGTCCAAAGCCACTGTCCAAAGCCACTCTATGTCCAAAGCCACTGTCCAAAGCCACTCTATGTCCAAAGCCACTGTCCAAAGTCACTCTCCAAAGCCACTGTCCTAAACCACTCTATGTCCAAAGCCACTGTCCAAAGCCACTCTCCAAAGCCACTGTCCAAAGCCACTCTATGTCCAAAGCCACTGTCCAAAGCCACTCTCCAAAGCCACTGTCCAAAGCCACTGTATGTCCAAAGCCACTGTATGTCCAAAGCCACTGTCCAAAGCCACTGTATGTCCAAAGCCACTGTCCAAAGCCACTGTATGTCCAAAGCCACTGTATGTCCAAAGCCACTATCCAAAGCCACTGTATGTCCAAAGCCACTGTATGTCCAAATGCACTGTCCAAAGCCACTGTATGTCCAAAGCCACTGTATGTCCAAAGCCACTGTCTAAAGCCACTGTATGTCCAAAGCCACTGTCCAAAGCCACTGTATTTCCAAAGCCACTGTATGTCCAAAGCCACTGTCCAAAGCCACTGTATGTCCAAAGCCACTGTATGTCCAAAGCCACTGTCCAAAGCCACTGTATGTCCAAAGCCAGTGTATGTCCAAAGCCACTGTCCAAAGCCACTATATGTCCAAAGCCACTGTATGTCCAAAGCCACTGTCCAAAGCCACTGTATGTCCAAAGCCACTGTACAAAGCCACTGTCCAAATCCACTGTCGACAGCCACTCTATGTCCAAATTCACTGTACAAAGCCACTGTCCAAAGCCACTGTCCAAAGCAATACTATGTCCAAAGCCACAGTCCAAATCCACTGTCCAAAGCCACTGTCCAAAGCCACTCTATGTCCAAAGCCACTGTCCGAAACCACTGTCAAAAGCCACTGTCCAAAGCCACTCTATGTCCAAAGCCACTGTCCAAAGCCACTGTCCAAAGCCACTCTATGTCCAAAGTCACTGTCCAAAGCCACTCACCGAAGCCACTGTCCTTAACCACTCTATGTCCAAAGCCACTGTCCAAAGCCACTCTCCAAAGCCACTGTCCAAATCCACTCTATGTCCAAAGCCACTGTCCAAAGTCACTCTCCAAAGCCACTGTCCAAAGCCACTGTATGTCCAAAGCCACTGTCCAAAGCCACTCTATGTCCTAAGCCACTGTCCAACGCCACTGTCCAAAGCAACTGACCAAAGCCACTCTATGTCCAATGCCACTGTCCAAAGCCACTGTCCAAAGCCACTGTCCAAATCCACTCTATGTCCAAAGCCATTGTCCAAAGCCACTCTCCAAAGCCACTCTCCAAAGCCACTCTATGTACAAAAGCACTGTCCAAAGCCACTGTCCAAAGCCACTCTCCAAAGCCACTCTATGTCCAAAGCCACTGTCCAAAGCCACTCTCCAAAGCCACTCTCCAAAGCCACTGTATGTCCAAAGCCACTGTCCAAAGCCACTGTCCAAAGCCACTCTCCAAAGCCACTCTATGTCCAAAGCCACTGTCCAAGGTCACTGTCCAAAGCCACTCTCCAAAGCCACTCTATGTCCAAAGCCAATGTTCAAAGCCACTCTCCAAAGCAACTCTCCAAAGCCACTCTATGTTATAAGCCACTGTCCAAAGCCACTGTCCAAAGCCACTCTATCTACAAAGCCACTGTCCAAAGCCACTGTCTAAAGTCACTCTCCGATGCCACTCTATGTCCAAAGCAACTCTCCAAAGCCACTGTCCAAAGCCACAGTCCAAAGCCACTCTATGCCCAAAGCCACTGTCCAAAGCCACTCTCCAAAGCGACTGTCCAAAGCCACTCTATGTCCTAAGCCACTGTCCAACGCCACTGTCCAAAGCAACTGACCAAAGCCACTCTATGTCCAATGCCACTGTCCAAAGCCACTGTCCAAAGCCACAGTCCAAAGCCACTCTATTTCCAAAGCCATTGTCCAAAGCCACTCTCCAAAGCCACTCTCCAAAGCCACTCTATGTCCAAAAGCACTGTCCAAAGCCACTGTCCAAAGCCACTCTCCAAAGCCACTCTATGTCCAAAGCCACTGTCCAAAGCCACTCTCCAAAGCCACTCTCCAAAGCCACTGTATGTCCAAAGCCACTGTCCAAAGCCACTGTCCAAAGCCACTCTCCAAAGCCACTCTATGGACAAAGCCACTGTCCAAGGTCACTGTCCAAAGCCACTCTCCAAAGCCACTCTATGTCCAAAGCCACTGTTCAAAGCCACTCTCCAAAGCTACTCTCCAAAGCCACTCTATGTCCAAAGCCACTGTCCAAAGCCACTGTCCAAAGCCACTCTCCAAGGCCACTCTATCTCCAAAGCCACTGTCCAAAGCCACTCTCCAAAGCCACTCTCCAAAGCCATTCTATGTCCAAAGCCACTGTCCATAGCCACTGTCTAAAGCCACTGTCCAAAGCCACTCTATGTCCAAAGCCACTGTACAAAGCCACTGTCCAAAGCCACTGTCCAAAGCAATACTATGTCCAAAGCCACTGTCCAAAGGCACTGTCCAAAGCCACTCTATGTCCAAAGCCACTGTCCAAAGCCACTGTCCAAAGCCACTGTCCAAAGCCACTCTATGTCCAAAGCCACTGTCCAAAGCCACTCTATGTCCAAAGCCACTGTCCAAAGCCACTCTCCAAAGCCACTGTCCTAAACCACTCTATGTCCAAAGCCACTGTCCAAAGCCACTCTCCAAAGCCACTGTCCAAAGCCACTCTATGTCCAAAGCCACTGTCCAAAGCCACTCTCCAAAGCCACTGTCCAAAGCCACTGTATGTCCAAAGCCACTGTATGTCCAAAGCCACTGTCCAAAGCCACTGTATGTCCAAAGCCACTGTCCAAAGCCACTGTATGTCCAAAGCCACTGTATGTCCAAAGCCACTATCCAAAGCCACTGTATGTCCAAAGCCACTGTATGTCCAAATGCACTGTCCAAAGCCACTGTATGTCCAAAGCCACTGTATGTCCAAAGCCACTGTCTAAAGCCACTGTATGTCCAAAGCCACTGTCCAAAGCCACTGTATTTCCAAAGCCACTGTATGTCCAAAGCCACTGTCCAAAGCCACTGTATGTCCAAAGCCACTGTATATCCAAAGCCACTGTCCAAAGCCACTGTATGTCCAAAGCCAGTGTATGTCCAAAGCCACTGTCCAAAGCCACTATATGTCCAAAGCCACTGTATGTCCAAAGCCACTGTCCAAAGCCACTGTATGTCCAAAGCCACTGTACAAAGCCACTGTCCAAATCCACTGTCGACAGCCACTCTATGTCCAAATTCACTGTACAAAGCCACTGTCCAAAGCCACTGTCCAAAGCAATACTATGTCCAAAGCCACAGTCCAAATCCACTGTCCAAAGCCACTGTCCAAAGCCACTCTATGTCCAAAGCCACTGTCCGAAACCACTGTCAAAAGCCACTGTCCAAAGCCACTCTATGTCCAAAGCCACTGTCCAAAGCCACTGTCCAAAGCCACTCTATGTCCAAAGTCACTGTCCAAAGCCACTCACCAAAGCCACTGTCCTTAACCACTCTATGTCCAAAGCCACTGTCCAAAGCCACTCTCCAAAGCCACTGTCCAAATCCACTCTATGTTCAAAGCCACTGTCCAAAGTCACTCTCCAAAGCCACTGTCCAAAGCCACTGTATGTCCAAAGCCACTGTATGTCCAAAGCCACTGTCCAAAGCCACTGTATGTGCAAAGCCACTGTATGTCCAAAGCCACTATCCAAAGCCACTGTATGTCCAAAGCCACTGTATATCCAAAGCCACTGTCCAAAGCCACTGTCCAAAGCCACTCTCCAAAGCCACTCTATGTCCAAAGCCACTGTCCAAGGTCACTGTCCAAAGCCACTCTCCAAAGCCACTCTATGTCCAAAGCCAATGTTCAAAGCCACTCTCCAAAGCAACTCTCCAAAGCCACTCTATGTCATAAGCCACTGTCCAAAGCCACTGTCCAAAGCCACTCTCCAAGGCCACTCTATCTCCAAAGCCACTGTCCAAAGCCACTCTCCAAAGCCACTCTCCAAAGCCACTCTATGTCCAAAGCCACTGTCCATAGCCACTGTCTAAAGCCACTGTCCAAAGCCACTCTATGTCCAAAGCCACTGTACAAAGCCACTGTCCAAAGCCACTGTCCAAAGCAATACTATGTCCAAAGCCACTGTCCAAAGGCACTGTCCAAAGCCACTCTATGTCCAAAGCCACTCTATGTCCAAAGCCACTGTCCAAAGCCACTCTATGTCCAAAGCCACTGTCCAAAGTCACTCTCCAAAGCCACTGTCCTAAACCACTCTATGTCCAAAGCCACTGTCCAAAGCCACTCTCCAAAGCCACTGTCCAAAGCCACTCTATGTCCAAAGCCACTGTCCAAAGCCACTCTCCAAAGCCACTGTCCAAAGCCACTGTATGTCCAAAGCCACTGTATGTCCAAAGCCACTGTCCAAAGCCACTGTATGTCCAAAGCCACTGTCCAAAGCCACTGTATGTCCAAAGCCACTGTATGTCCAAAGCCACTATCCAAAGCCACTGTATGTCCAAAGCCACTGTATGTCCAAATGCACTGTCCAAAGCCACTGTATGTCCAAAGCCACTGTATGTCCAAAGCCACTGTCTAAAGCCACTGTATGTCCAAAGCCACTGTCCAAAGCCACTGTATTTCCAAAGCCACTGTATGTCCAAAGCCACTGTCCAAAGCCACTGTATGTCCAAAGCCACTGTATGTCCAAAGCCACTGTCCAAAGCCACTGTATGTCCAAAGCCAGTGTATGTCCAAAGCCACTGTCCAAAGCCACTATATGTCCAAAGCCACTGTATGTCCAAAGCCACTGTCCAAAGCCACTGTATGTCCAAAGCCACTGTACAAAGCCACTGTCCAAATCCACTGTCGACAGCCACTCTATGTCCAAATTCACTGTACAAAGCCACTGTCCAAAGCCACTGTCCAAAGCAATACTATGTCCAAAGCCACAGTCCAAATCCACTGTCCAAAGCCACTGTCCAAAGCCACTCTATGTCCAAAGCCACTGTCCGAAACCACTGTCAAAAGCCACTGTCCAAAGCCACTCTATGTCCAAAGCCACTGTCCAAAGCCACTGTCCAAAGCCACTCTATGTCCAAAGTCACTGTCCAAAGCCACTCACCGAAGCCACTGTCCTTAACCACTCTATGTCCAAAGCCACTGTCCAAAGCCACTCTCCAAAGCCACTGTCCAAATCCACTCTATGTCCAAAGCCACTGTCCAAAGTCACTCTCCAAAGCCACTGTCCAAAGCCACTGTATGTCCAAAGCCACTGTCTAAAGCCACTGTATGTGCAAAGCCACTGTATGTCCAAAGCCACTATCCAAAGCCACTGTATGTCCAAAGCCACTGTATATCCAAAGCCACTGTCCAAAGCCACTCTATGTCCAAAGCCATTGTCCAAAGCCACTCTCCAAAGCCACTCTCCAAAGCCACTCTATGTCCAAAAGCACTGTCCAAAGCCACTGTCCAAAGCCACTCTCCAAAGCCACTCAATGTCCAAAGCCACTGTCCAAAGCCACTCTCCAAAGCCACTCTCCAAAGCCACTCTCCAAAGCCACTCTATGTCCAAAGCCACTGTCCAAAGCCACTGTCCAAAGCGACTCTCCAAAGCCACTCTATCTCCAAAGCCACTGTCCAAAGCCACTGTCCAAAGCCACTGTCCAAAGCCACTCTATGTCCAAAGCCACTGTCCAAAGCCACTGTCCAAAGCCACTGTCCAAAGCCACTCTATGTCCAAAGCCACTGTCCAAAGCCACTCTCCAATGCTACTGTCCAAAGCCACTCTATCTACAAAGCCACTGTCCAAAGCCACTGTCTAAAGTCACTCTCCAATGCCACTCTATGTCCAAAGCAACTCTCCAAAGCCACTGTCCAAAGCCACAGTCCAAAGCCACTCTATGCCCAAAGCCACTGTCCAAAGCCACTCTCCAAAGCGACTGTCCAAAGCCACTCTATGTCCTAAGCCACTGTCCAACGCCACTGTCCAAAGCAA
The DNA here is from genome assembly GCA_028752905.1 of Cladorhizidae sp. MBARI D1340-BT2. NCBI lineage: Eukaryota > Metazoa > Porifera > Demospongiae > Poecilosclerida > Cladorhizidae > Cladorhizidae sp. MBARI D1340-BT2. The sequence continues at coordinate 26,208,382 of JAQNBH010000017.1, read as the reverse complement.
CTGACCAAAGCCACTCTATGTCCAATGCCACTGTCCAAAGCCACTGTCCAAAGCCACAGTCCAAAGCCACTCTATGTCCAAAGCCATTGTCCAAAGCCACTCTCCAAAGCCACTCTCCAAAGCCACTCTATGTCCAAAAGCACTGTCCAAAGCCACTGTCCAAAGCCACTCTCCAAAGCCACTCTATGTCCAAAGCCACTGTCCAAAGCCACTCTCCAAAGCCACTCTCCAAAGCCACTGTATGTCCAAAGCCACTGTCCAAAGCCACTGTCCAAAGCCACTCTCCAAAGCCACTCTATGGACAAAGCCACTGTCCAAGGTCACTGTCCAAAGCCACTCTCCAAAGCCACTCTATGTCCAAAGCCACTGTTCAAAGCCACTCTCCAAAGCTACTCTCCAAAGCCACTCTATGTCCAAAGCCACTGTCCAAAGCCACTGTCCAAAGCCACTCTCCAAGGCCACTCTATCTCCAAAGCCACTGTCCAAAGCCACTCTCCAAAGCCACTCTCCAAAGCCATTCTATGTCCAAAGCCACTGTCCATAGCCACTGTCTAAAGCCACTGTCCAAAGCCACTCTATGTCCAAAGCCACTGTACAAAGCCACTGTCCAAAGCCACTGTCCAAAGCAATACTATGTCCAAAGCCACTGTCCAAAGGCACTGTCCAAAGCCACTCTATGTCCAAAGCCACTGTCCAAAGCCACTGTCCAAAGCCACTGTCCAAAGCCACTCTATGTCCAAAGCCACTGTCCAAAGCCACTCTATGTCCAAAGCCACTGTCCAAAGCCACTCTCCAAAGCCACTGTCCTAAACCACTCTATGTCCAAAGCCACTGTCCAAAGCCACTCTCCAAAGCCACTGTCCAAAGCCACTCTATGTCCAAAGCCACTGTCCAAAGCCACTCTCCAAAGCCACTGTCCAAAGCCACTGTATGTCCAAAGCCACTGTATGTCCAAAGCCACTGTCCAAAGCCACTGTATGTCCAAAGCCACTGTCCAAAGCCACTGTATGTCCAAAGCCACTGTATGTCCAAAGCCACTATCCAAAGCCACTGTATGTCCAAAGCCACTGTATGTCCAAATGCACTGTCCAAAGCCACTGTATGTCCAAAGCCACTGTATGTCCAAAGCCACTGTCTAAAGCCACTGTATGTCCAAAGCCACTGTCCAAAGCCACTGTATTTCCAAAGCCACTGTATGTCCAAAGCCACTGTCCAAAGCCACTGTATGTCCAAAGCCACTGTATATCCAAAGCCACTGTCCAAAGCCACTGTATGTCCAAAGCCAGTGTATGTCCAAAGCCACTGTCCAAAGCCACTATATGTCCAAAGCCACTGTATGTCCAAAGCCACTGTCCAAAGCCACTGTATGTCCAAAGCCACTGTACAAAGCCACTGTCCAAATCCACTGTCGACAGCCACTCTATGTCCAAATTCACTGTACAAAGCCACTGTCCAAAGCCACTGTCCAAAGCAATACTATGTCCAAAGCCACAGTCCAAATCCACTGTCCAAAGCCACTGTCCAAAGCCACTCTATGTCCAAAGCCACTGTCCGAAACCACTGTCAAAAGCCACTGTCCAAAGCCACTCTATGTCCAAAGCCACTGTCCAAAGCCACTGTCCAAAGCCACTCTATGTCCAAAGTCACTGTCCAAAGCCACTCACCAAAGCCACTGTCCTTAACCACTCTATGTCCAAAGCCACTGTCCAAAGCCACTCTCCAAAGCCACTGTCCAAATCCACTCTATGTTCAAAGCCACTGTCCAAAGTCACTCTCCAAAGCCACTGTCCAAAGCCACTGTATGTCCAAAGCCACTGTATGTCCAAAGCCACTGTCCAAAGCCACTGTATGAGCAAAGCCACTGTATGTCCAAAGCCACTATCCAAAGCCACTGTATGTCCAAAGCCACTGTATATCCAAAGCCACTGTCCAAAGCTACTGTATGTCCAAAGCCACTGTATTTCCAAAGCGACTGTCTAAAGCCACTGTATGTCCAAAGCCACTGTCCAAAGCCACTGTATGTCCAAAGCCACTGTATGTCCAAAGCCACTGTCCATAGCCACTGTATATCCAAAGCTACTGTATGTACAAAGCCACTGTCCAAAGCCACTGTATGTCCAAAGCCACTGTATGTCCAAAGCCACTGTCCAAAGCCACTCTATGTCCAAAGCCACTGTATGTCCAAAGCCACTGTCCAAAGCCACTGTATGTCCAAAGCCACTGTATGTCCAAAGCCACTGTCCAAAGCCACTGTATGTCCAAAGCCACGGTATGTCCAAAGCCACTGTCCAAAGCCACCGTATGTCCAAAGCCACTGTATGTCCAAAGCCACTGTCCAAAGCCACCGTATGTCCAAAGCCACTGTATGTCCAAAGCCACTGTCCAAAGCCACTGTATGTCCAAAGCCACTGTATGTCCAAAGCCACTGTCCAAAGCCACTGTATGTCCAAAGCCACTGTATGTTCAAAGCCACTGTCCAAAGCCACTCTATGTCCAAAGCCACTGTATGTCCAAAGCCACTTTCCAAAGCCACCGTATGTCCAGAGCCACTGTATGTCCAAAGCCACTGTCCAAAGCAACCATATGTCCAAAGCCACTGTATGTCCAAAGCCACTGTCCAAAGCCACTGTATGTCCAAAGCCACTGTCCAAAGCCACCGTATGTCCAAAGCCACTGTATGTCCAAAGCCACTGTCCAAAGCAACCGTATGTCCAAAGCCACTGTATGTCCAAAGCCACTGTCCAAAGCCACCGTATGTCCAAAGCCACTGAAGTACCAAAGCCACTGTCCAAAGCCACTGTATGTCCAAAGCCACTGTACAAAGCCACTGTCCAAATCCACTGTCCAAAGCCACCGTATGTCCAAAGCCACTGTATGTCCAAAGCCACTGTCCAAAGCAACCGTATGTCCAAAGCCACTGTATGTCCAAAGCCACTGTCCAAAGCCACCGTATGTCCAAAGCCACTGAAGTACCAAAGCCACTGTCCAAAGCCACTGTATGTCCAAAGCCACTGTACAAAGCCACTGTCCAAATCCACTGTCCAAATCCACTCTATGTCCAAATCCACTGTACAAAGCCACTGTCCAAATCCATTTTCCAAAGCAATACTATGTCCAAAGCCACAGTCCAAAGCCACTGTCCAAAGCCACTCTATGTCCAAAGCCACTGTCCGAAGCCACTGTCCAAAGCCACTGTTCAAAGCCACTCTATGTCCAAAGCCACTGTCCAAAGCCACTGTCCAAAGCCACTGTCCAAAGCCGCTCTATATCCAAAGCCACTGACCAAAGCCACTCTCCAAAGCCACTGTTCCTTAACCACTCTATGTCCAAAGCCACTGTCCAAAGCCACTCTCCAAAGCCACTCTCCAAAGCCACTCTATGTCCAAAGCCACTGTCCAAAGCCACTCTCCAAAGCCACTGTCCAAAGCCACTGTATGTCCAAAGCCACTGTATGTCCAAAGCCACTGTCCAAAGCCACTGTATGTCCAAAGCCACTGTATGTCCAAAGCCACTGTCCAAAGCCACTGTCCAAAGCAATACTATGTCCAAAGCCACTGTCCAAAGGCCCTGTCCAAAGCCACTGTCCAAAGCCACTGTCCAAAGCCACTGTCCAAAGCCACTCTATGTCCAAAGCCACTGTCCAAAGCCACTCTATGTCCAAAGCCACTGTCCAAAGCCACTCTCCAAAGCCACTGTCCTAAACCACTCTATGTCCAAAGCCACTGTCCAAAGCCACTCTCCAAAGCCACTGTCCAAAGCCACTCTATGTCCAAAGCCACTGTCCAAAGCCACTCTCCAAAGCCACTGTCCAAAGCCACTATATGTCCAAAGCCACTGTATGTCCAAAGCCACTGTCCAAAGCCACTGTATGTCCAAAGCCACTGTCCAAAGCCACTGTATGTCCAAAGCCACTGTATGTCCAAAGCCACTATCCAAAGCCACTGTATTTCCAAAGCCACTGTATGTCCAAAGGCACTGTCCAAAGCCACTGTATATCCAAAGCCACTGTATGTCCAAAGCCACTGTCTAAAGCCACTGTATGTCCAAAGCCACTGTCCAAAGCCATTGTATGTCCAAAGCCACTGTTTGTCCAAAGCCACTGTTTGTCCAAAGCCACTGTCCAAAGCCACTGTATGTCCAAAGCCACTGTATGTCCAAAGCCACTGTCCAAAGCCACTGTATGTCCAAAGCCACTGTATGTCCAAAGCCACTGTCCAAAGCCACTGTATCTCCAAAGCCACTGTATGTCCAAATGCACTGTCCAAAGCCACTGTATGTCCAAAGCCACTGTATGTCCAAAGCCACTGTCTAAAGCCACTGTATGTCCAAAGCCACTGTCCAAAGCCACTGTATTTCCAAAGCCACTGTATGTCCAAAGCCACTGTCCAAAGCCACTGTATGTCCAAAGCCACTGTATATCCAAAGCCACTGTCCAAAGCCACTGTATGTCCAAAGCCAGTGTATGTCCAAAGCCACTGTCCAAAGCCACTATATGTCCAAAGCCACTGTATGTCCAAAGCCACTGTCCAAAGCCACTGTATGTCCAAAGCCACTGTACAAAGCCACTGTCCAAATCCACTGTCGACAGCCACTCTATGTCCAAATTCACTGTACAAAGCCACTGTCCAAAGCCACTGTCCAAAGCAATACTATGTCCAAAGCCACAGTCCAAATCCACTGTCCAAAGCCACTGTCCAAAGCCACTCTATGTCCAAAGCCACTGTCCGAAACCACTGTCAAAAGCCACTGTCCAAAGCCACTCTATGTCCAAAGCCACTGTCCAAAGCCACTGTCCAAAGCCACTCTATGTCCAAAGTCACTGTCCAAAGCCACTCACCAAAGCCACTGTCCTTAACCACTCTATGTCCAAAGCCACTGTCCAAAGCCACTCTCCAAAGCCACTGTCCAAATCCACTCTATGTTCAAAGCCACTGTCCAAAGTCACTCTCCAAAGCCACTGTCCAAAGCCACTGTATGTCCAAAGCCACTGTATGTCCAAAGCCACTGTCCAAAGCCACTGTATGTGCAAAGCCACTGTATGTCCAAAGCCACTATCCAAAGCCACTGTATGTCCAAAGCCACTGTATATCCAAAGCCACTGTCCAAAGCTACTGTATGTCCAAAGCCACTGTATTTCCAAAGCGACTGTCTAAAGCCACTGTATGTCCAAAGCCACTGTCCAAAGCCACTGTATGTCCAAAGCCACTGTATGTCCAAAGCCACTGTCCATAGCCACTGTATATCCAAAGCTACTGTATGTACAAAGCCACTGTCCAAAGCCACTGTATGTCCAAAGCCACTGTATGTCCAAAGCCACTGCCAAAGCCACTCTATGTCCAAAGCCACTGTATGTCCAAAGCCACTGTCCAAAGCCACTGTATGTCCAAAGCCACTGTATGTCCAAAGCCACTGTCCAAAGCCACTGTATGTCCAAAGCCACGGTATGTCCAAAGCCACTGTCCAAAGCCACCGTATGTCCAAAGCCACTGTATGTCCAAAGCCACTGTCCAAAGCCACCGTATGTCCAAAGCCACTGTATGTCCAAAGCCACTGTCCAAAGCCACTGTATGTCCAAAGCCACTGTATGTCCAAAGCCACTGTCCAAAGCCACTGTATGTCCAAAGCCACTGTATGTTCAAAGCCACTGTCCAAAGCCACTCTATGTCCAAAGCCACTGTATGTCCAAAGCCACTTTCCAAAGCCACCGTATGTCCAGAGCCACTGTATGTCCAAAGCCACTGTCCAAAGCAACCATATGTCCAAAGCCACTGTATGTCCAAAGCCACTGTCCAAAGCCACTGTATGTCCAAAGCCACTGTCCAAAGCCACCGTATGTCCAAAGCCACTGTATGTCCAAAGCCACTGTCCAAAGCAACCGTATGTCCAAAGCCACTGTATGTCCAAAGCCACTGTCCAAAGCCACCGTATGTCCAAAGCCACTGAAGTACCAAAGCCACTGTCCAAAGCCACTGTATGTCCAAAGCCACTGTACAAAGCCACTGTCCAAATCCACTGTCCAAAGCCACCGTATGTCCAAAGCCACTGTATGTCCAAAGCCACTGTCCAAAGCAACCGTATGTCCAAAGCCACTGTATGTCCAAAGCCACTGTCCAAAGCCACCGTATGTCCAAAGCCACTGAAGTACCAAAGCCACTGTCCAAAGCCACTGTATGTCCAAAGCCACTGTACAAAGCCACTGTCCAAATCCACTGTCCAAATCCACTCTATGTCCAAATCCACTGTACAAAGCCACTGTCCAAAGCCATTTTCCAAAGCAATACTATGTCCAAAGCCACAGTCCAAAGCCACTGTCCAAAGCCACTCTATGTCCAAAGCCACTGTCCGAAGCCACTGTCCAAAGCCACTGTTCAAAGCCACTCTATGTCCAAAGCCACTGTCCAAAGCCACTGTCCAAAGCCACTGTCCAAAGCCGCTCTATATCCAAAGCCACTGACCAAAGCCACTCTCCAAAGCCACTGTTCCTTAACCACTCTATGTCCAAAGCCACTGTCCAAAGCCACTCTCCAAAGCCACTCTCCAAAGCCACTCTATGTCCAAAGCCACTGTCCAAAGCCACTCTCCAAAGCCACTGTCCAAAGCCACTGTATGTCCAAAGCCACTGTATGTCCAAAGCCACTGTCCAAAGCCACTGTATGTCCAAAGCCACTGTATGTCCAAAGCCACTGTCCAAAGCCACTGTCCAAAGCAATACTATGTCCAAAGCCACTGTCCAAAGGCCCTGTCCAAAGCCACTGTCCAAAGCCACTGTCCAAAGCCACTGTCCAAAGCCACTCTATGTCCAAAGCCACTGTCCAAAGCCACTCTATGTCCAAAGCCACTGTCCAAAGCCACTCTCCAAAGCCACTGTCCTAAACCACTCTATGTCCAAAGCCACTGTCCAAAGCCACTCTCCAAAGCCACTGTCCAAAGCCACTCTATGTCCAAAGCCACTGTCCAAAGCCACTCTCCAAAGCCACTGTCCAAAGCCACTATATGTCCAAAGCCACTGTATGTCCAAAGCCACTGTCCAAAGCCACTGTATGTCCAAAGCCACTGTCCAAAGCCACTGTATGTCCAAAGCCACTGTATGTCCAAAGCCACTATCCAAAGCCACTGTATTTCCAAAGCCACTGTATGTCCAAAGGCACTGTCCAAAGCCACTGTATATCCAAAGCCACTGTATGTCCAAAGCCACTGTCTAAAGCCACTGTATGTCCAAAGCCACTGTCCAAAGCCATTGTATGTCCAAAGCCACTGTTTGTCCAAAGCCACTGTCCAAAGCCACTGTATGTCCAAAGCCACTGTATGTCCAAAGCCACTGTCCAAAGCCACTGTATGTCCAAAGCCACTGTATGTCCAAAGCCACTGTCCAAAGCCACTGTATCTCCAAAGCCACTGTATGTCCAAAGCCACTGTCCAAAGCCACTGTATGTCCAAAGCCACTGTACAAAGCCACTGTCCAAATCTACTGTCCAAAGCCACTCTATGTCCAAATCCACTGTACAAAGCCACTGTCCAAAGCCACTGTCCAAAGCAATACTATGTCCAAAGCCACTGTCCAAAGCCACTGTCCAAAGCCACTGTCCAAAGCCACTCTATGTCCAAAGCCACTATCCGAAGGTACTGTCCAAAGCCACTGTCCAAAGCCACTCTATGTCCAAAGCCACTGTCCGAAGCCACTGTCCAAAGCCACTGTCCAAAGCCACTCTATGTCCAAAGCCACTGTCCAAAGCCACTTTCCAAAGCCACTCTCCAAAGCAACTCTTTGTCCAAAGCCACTGTCCAAAGCCACTCTCCAAAGCCACTCTCCAAAGCCACTCTATGTCCAAAGCCACTGTCCAAAGCCACTTTCCAAAGCCACTCTCCAAAGCCACTCTATGTCCAAAGCCACTGTCCAAAGACATTCTCCAAAGCCACTCTCCAAAGCCACTCTATGTCCAAAGCCTCTGTCCAAAGCCACTCTATGATGTCCAAAGCCACTGTCCAAAGCCACTCTCCAAAGCCACTGTCCTAAACCACTCTATGTCCAAAGCCACTGTCCAAAGCCACTCTCCAAAGCCACTCTCCAAAGCCACTCTATGTCCAAAGCAACTGTTCAAAGCCACTGTCCAAAGCCACTGTCCAAAGCCACTCTATGCCCAAAGCCACTGTCCAAAGCCACTCTTCAAAGCCACTGTCCAAAGCCACTCTATGTCCAGAGCCACTGTCCAAAGCCACTCTCCAAAGCCACTGTCCAAAGCCACTCTATGTCCAAAGCCACTGTCCAAAGCCACTGTCCAAAGCCACTGACCAAAGCCACTCTATGTCCAATGCCACTGTCCAAAGCCACTGTCCAAAGCCACTGTCCAAAGCCACTCTATGTCCAAAGCCATTGTCCAAAGCCAATCTCCAAAGCCACTCTCCAAAGCCACTCTATGTCCAAAAGCACTGTCCAAAGCCACTGTCCAAAACCACTCTCCAAAGCCACTCTATGTCCAAAGCCACTGTCCAAAGCCACTCTCCAAAGCCACTCTCCAAAGCCACTCTCCAAAGCCACTCTATGTCCAAAGCCACTGTCCAAAGCCACTCTCCAAAGCTACTCTCCAAAGCCACTCTATGTCCAAAGCCACTGTCCAAAGCCACTGTCCAAAGCCACTGTATGTCCAAAGCCACTGTCCAAAGCCACTGTATGTCCAAAGACACTGTATGTCCAAAGCTACTATCCAAAGCCACTGTATGTCCAAAGCCACTGTATGTCCAAAGGTACTGTCCAAAGCCACTGTATGTCCAAAGCCACTGTATGTCCAAAGCCACTGTCTAAAGCCACTGTATGTCCAAAGCCACTGTCCAAAGCCACTGTATGTCCAAAGCCACTGTATGTCCAAAGCCACTGTCCAAAGCCACTGTATGTCCAAAGACACTGTATGTCCAAAGCCACTGTCCAAAGCCACTGTATGTCCAAAGCCACTGTATGTCCAAAGCCACTGTCCAAAGCCACTGTATGTCCAAAGCCACTGTACAAAGCCACTGTCCAAATCCACTGTCCAAAGCCACTCTTTGTCCAAATCCACTGTACAAAGCCACTGTCCAAAGCCACTGTCCAAAGCCACTGTCGAAAGCCACTCTATGTCCAAAGCCACTGTCCGAAGCCACTGTCCAAAGCCACTGTCTAAAGCCACTCTATGTCCAAAGCCACTGTCCAAAGCCACTCTCCAAAGCCACTGTCCAAAGCCACTGTATGTCCAAAGCCACTATATGTCCAAAGCCACTGTCCAAAGCCACTGTATGTCCAAAGCCACTGTATGTCCAAAGCCACTATTCAAAGCCAATGTATGTCCAAAGCCACTGTATATCCAAAGCCACTGTCCAAAGCCACTGTATGTCCAAAGCCACTGTATGTCCAAATCCACTGTCTAAAGCCACTGTATGTCCAAAGCCACTGTTCAAAGCCACTGTATGTCCAAAGCCACTGTATGTCCAAAGCCACTGTCCATAGCCACTGTATGTCCAAAGCCACTGTATGTCCAAAGCCACTGTCTAAAGCCACTGTATGTCCAAAGCCACTGTATGTCCAAAGCCACTGTCCAAAGCCACTCTATGTCCAAAGCCACTCTATGTCCAAAGTCACTGTATGTCCAAAGCCACTGTTCAGAGCCACTGTATGTATAAAGCCACTGTACATCCAAAGCCACTGTCCAATGCCACCGTATGTCCAAAGCCACGGTATGTCCAAAGCCACTGTCCAAAGCCACCGTATGTCCAAAGCCACTGTATGTCCAAAGCCACTGTCCAAAGCCACCGTATGTCCAAAGCCACTGTATGTCCAAAGCCACTGTCCAAAGCCACTGTATGTCCAAAGCCACTGTATGTCCAAAGCCACTGTCCAAAGCCACTGTATGTCCAATGCCACTGTATGTCCAAAGCCACTGTCCAAAGCCACTGTATGTCCAAAGTTACTGTATGTCCAAAGCCACTGTCCAAAGCCACTGTATGTCCAAAGCCACTGTATGTCCAAAGCCACTGTCCAAAGCCACTCTCCAAAGCCACTCTATGTCCAAAGCCACTGTCCAAAGCCACTCTCCAAAGCCACTGTCCAAAGCCACTCTATGTCCAAAGCCACTGTCCAAAGCCACTCTATGTCCAAAGCCACTGTCCAAAGCCACTGTCCAAAGCCACTGTATCTCCAAAGCCACTGTATGTCCAAAGCCACTGTCCAAAGCCACTGTATGTCCAAAGCCACTGTACAAAGCCACTGTCCAAATCTACTGTCCAAAGCCACTCTATGTCCAAATCCACTGTACAAAGCCACTGTCCAAAGCCACTGTCCAAAGCAATACTATGTCCAAAGCCACTGTCCAAAGCCACTGTCCAAAGCCACTGTCCAAAGCCACTCTATGTCCAAAGCCACTATCCGAAGGTACTGTCCAAAGCCACTGTCCAAAGCCACTCTATGTCCAAAGCCACTGTCCGAAGCCACTGTCCAAAGCCACTGTCCAAAGCCACTCTATGTCCAAAGCCACTGTCCAAAGCCACTTTCCAAAGCCACTCTCCAAAGCAACTCTTTGTCCAAAGCCACTGTCCAAAGCCACTCTCCAAAGCCACTCTCCAAAGCCACTCTATGTCCAAAGCCACTGTCCAAAGCCACTTTCCAAAGCCACTCTCCAAAGCCACTCTATGTCCAAAGCCACTGTCCAAAGACATTCTCCAAAGCCACTCTCCAAAGCCACTCTATGTCCAAAGCCTCTGTCCAAAGCCACTCTATGATGTCCAAAGCCACTGTCCAAAGCCACTCTCCAAAGCCACTGTCCTAAACCACTCTATGTCCAAAGCCACTGTCCAAAGCCACTCTCCAAAGCCACTCTCCAAAGCCACTCTATGTCCAAAGCAACTGTTCAAAGCCACTGTCCAAAGCCACTGTCCAAAGCCACTCTATGCCCAAAGCCACTGTCCAAAGCCACTCTTCAAAGCCACTGTCCAAAGCCACTCTATGTCCAGAGCCACTGTCCAAAGCCACTCTCCAAAGCCACTGTCCAAAGCCACTCTATGTCCAAAGCCACTGTCCAAAGCCACTGTCCAAAGCCACTGACCAAAGCCACTCTATGTCCAATGCCACTGTCCAAAGCCACTGTCCAAAGCCACTGTCCAAAGCCACTCTATGTCCAAAGCCATTGTCCAAAGCCAATCTCCAAAGCCACTCTCCAAAGCCACTCTATGTCCAAAAGCACTGTCCAAAGCCACTGTCCAAAACCACTCTCCAAAGCCACTCTATGTCCAAAGCCACTGTCCAAAGCCACTCTCCAAAGCCACTCTCCAAAGCCACTCTCCAAAGCCACTCTATGTCCAAAGCCACTGTCCAAAGCCACTCTCCAAAGCTACTCTCCAAAGCCACTCTATGTCCAAAGCCACTGTCCAAAGCCACTGTCCAAAGCCACTGTATGTCCAAAGCCACTGTCCAAAGCCACTGTATGTCCAAAGACACTGTATGTCCAAAGCTACTATCCAAAGCCACTGTATGTCCAAAGCCACTGTATGTCCAAAGGTACTGTCCAAAGCCACTGTATGTCCAAAGCCACTGTATGTCCAAAGCCACTGTCTAAAGCCACTGTATGTCCAAAGCCACTGTCCAAAGCCACTGTATGTCCAAAGCCACTGTATGTCCAAAGCCACTGTCCAAAGCCACTGTATGTCCAAAGACACTGTATGTCCAAAGCCACTGTCCAAAGCCACTGTATGTCCAAAGCCACTGTATGTCCAAAGCCACTGTCCAAAGCCACTGTATGTCCAAAGCCACTGTACAAAGCCACTGTCCAAATCCACTGTCCAAAGCCACTCTTTGTCCAAATCCACTGTACAAAGCCACTGTCCAAAGCCACTGTCCAAAGCCACTGTCGAAAGCCACTCTATGTCCAAAGCCACTGTCCGAAGCCACTGTCCAAAGCCACTGTCTAAAGCCACTCTATGTCCAAAGCCACTGTCCAAAGCCACTCTCCAAAGCCACTGTCCAAAGCCACTGTATGTCCAAAGCCACTATATGTCCAAAGCCACTGTCCAAAGCCACTGTATGTCCAAAGCCACTGTATGTCCAAAGCCACTATTCAAAGCCAATGTATGTCCAAAGCCACTGTATATCCAAAGCCACTGTCCAAAGCCACTGTATGTCCAAAGCCACTGTATGTCCAAATCCACTGTCTAAAGCCACTGTATGTCCAAAGCCACTGTTCAAAGCCACTGTATGTCCAAAGCCACTGTATGTCCAAAGCCACTGTCCATAGCCACTGTATGTCCAAAGCCACTGTATGTCCAAAGCCACTGTCTAAAGCCACTGTATGTCCAAAGCCACTGTATGTCCAAAGCCACTGTCCAAAGCCACTCTATGTCCAAAGCCACTCTATGTCCAAAGTCACTGTATGTCCAAAGCCACTGTTCAGAGCCACTGTATGTATAAAGCCACTGTACATCCAAAGCCACTGTCCAATGCCACCGTATGTCCAAAGCCACGGTATGTCCAAAGCCACTGTCCAAAGCCACCGTATGTCCAAAGCCACTGTATGTCCAAAGCCACTGTCCAAAGCCACCGTATGTCCAAAGCCACTGTATGTCCAAAGCCACTGTCCAAAGCCACTGTATGTCCAAAGCCACTGTATGTCCAAAGCCACTGTCCAAAGCCACTGTATGTCCAATGCCACTGTATGTCCAAAGCCACTGTCCAAAGCCACTGTATGTCCAAAGTTACTGTATGTCCAAAGCCACTGTCCAAAGCCACTGTATGTCCAAAGCCACTGTATGTCCAAAGCCACTGTCCAAAGCCACTCTCCAAAGCCACTCTATGTCCAAAGCCACTGTCCAAAGCCACTCTCCAAAGCCACTGTCCAAAGCCACTCTATGTCCAAAGCCACTGTCCAAAGCCACTCTATGTCCAAAGCCACTGTCCAAAGCCACTCTCCAAAGCCACTCTCCAAAGCCACTCTATGTCCAAAGCCACTGTATGTCCAAAGCTACTGTCCAAAGCCACTGTATGGCCAAAGCCACTGTATGTCCAAAGCCACTGTCCAAAGCCACTGTATGTCCAAAGCTACTGTATGTCCAAAGCCACTATCCAAAGCCACTGTATGTCCAAAGCCACTGTATGTCCAAAGCCACTGTATGTCCAAAGCCACTGTCCAAAGCCACTATCCAAAGTCACTGTCCAAAGCCTTTCTATGTCCAAAGCCACTGTCCAAAGCCACAGTCCAAAGCCACTTTCCAAAGCCACTGTCCAAAGCCACTCTATGTCCAAAGCTACTGTCCAAAGCCACTGTCCAAAGCCACTGTCCAAAGCCACTCTATGTCCAAAGCCACTATCCAAAGCCACTCTCCAAAGCCACTCTCCAAAGCCACTCTATGTCCAAAGCCACTGTCCAAAGCCACTCTCCAAACCACTATCCAAAGCCACTCAATGTCCAAAGCCAGTCCAAAGCCTCTCTCCAAAGCCACTCTCCAAAGCCACTCTATGTCCAAAGCCACTGTCCAAAGCCACTCTCCAAAGCCACTCTCCAAAGCCACTCTATGTCCAAAGCCACTGTCGAAAGCCACTCTCCAAAGCCATTCTCCAAAGCCACTCTATGTCCAAAGCCACTGTCCAAAGCCACTCTCCAAAGACAATCTCCAAAGCCACTCTTTGTCCAAAGCCACTGTCCAAAGCCACTCTCCAAAGCCACTCTCCAAAGCCACTCTATGTCCAAAGCCACTTTCCAAAGCCACTCTCCAAAGCCACTCACCAAAGCCACTCTATGTCCAAAGCCACTGTCCAAAGCCATTCTCCAAAGCCACTCTCCAAAGCCACTCTATGTCCAAAGCCACTGTCCAAAGCCACTCTATGTCCAAACCCACTGTCCAAAGCCACTGTCCAAAGCCACTGTCCAAAGCCACTCTATGTCCAAAGCCACTGTCCAAAGCCACTGTCCAAAGACACTGTCCAAAGCCACTCTATGTCCAAAGCCACTGTCCAAAGCCACTCTCCAATGCTACTGTCCAAAGCCACTCTATCTACAAAGCTACTGTCCAAAGCCACTGTCTAAAGTCACTGTCCAAAGCCACTCTATGTCCAAAGCAACTCTCCAAAGCCACTGTCCAAAGCCACTGTCCAAAGCCACTCTATGCCCAAAGCCACTGTCCAAAGCCACTCTCCAAAGCGACTGTCCAAAGCCACTCTATGCCCAAAGCCACTGTTCAAAGCCACTGTCCAAAGCAACTGACCAAAGCCACTCTATGTCCAATGCCACTGTCCAAAGCCACTGTCCAAAGCCACTGTCCAAAGCCACTCTATGTCCAAAGCCATTGTCCAAAGCCACTCTCCAAAGCCACTCTCCAAAGCCACTCTATGTCCAAAAGCACTGTCCAAAGCCACTGTCCAAAGCCACTCTCCAAATCCACTCTATGTCCAAAGCCACTGTCCAAAGCCACTCTCCAAAGCCACTCTCCAAAGCCACTGTATGTCCAAAGCCACTGTCCAAAGCAACTGTCCAAAGCCACTCTCCAAAGCCACTCTATGTCCAAAGCCACTGTCCAAGGTCACTGTCCAAAGCCACTCTCCAAAGCCACTCTATGTCCAAAGCCACTGTTCAAAGCCACTCTCCAAAGCTACTCTCCAAAGCCACTCTATGTCCAAAGCCACTGTCCAAAGCCACTGTCCAAAGCCACTCTCCAAGGCCACTCTATCTCCAAAGCCACTGTCCAAAGCCACTCTCCAAAGCCACTCTCCAAAGCCACTCTATGTCCAAAGCCACTGTCCATAGCCACTGTCTAAAGCCACTGTCCAAAGCCACTCTATGTCCAAAGCCACTGTACAAAGCCACTGTCCAAAGCCACTGTCCAAAGCAATACTATGTCCAAAGCCACTGTCCAAAGGCACTGTCCAAAGCCACTCTATGTCCAAAAGCACTGTCCAAAGCCACTGTCCAAAGCCACTCTCCAAATCCACTCTATGTCCAAAGCCACTGTCCAAAGCCACTCTCCAAAGCCACTCTCCAAAGCCACTGTATGTCCAAAGCCACTGTCCAAAGCAACTGTCCAAAGCCACTCTCCAAAGCCACTCTATGTCCAAAGCCACTGTCCAAGGTCACTGTCCAAAGCCACTCTCCAAAGCCACTCTATGTCCAAAGCCACTGTTCAAAGCCACTCTCCAAAGCTACTCTCCAAAGCCACTCTATGTCCAAAGCCACTGTCCAAAGCCACTGTCCAAAGCCACTCTCCAAGGCCACTCTATCTCCAAAGCCACTGTCCAAAGCCACTCTCCAAAGCCACTCTCCAAAGCCACTCTATGTCCAAAGCCACTGTCCATAGCCACTGTCTAAAGCCACTGTCCAAAGCCACTCTATGTCCAAAGCCACTGTACAAAGCCACTGTCCAAAGCCACTGTCCAAAGCAATACTATGTCCAAAGCCACTGTCCAAAGGCACTGTCCAAAGCCACTCTATGTCCAAAGCCACTGTCCAAATCCACTGTCCAAAGCCACTGTCCAAAGCCACTCTATGTCCAAAGCCACTGTCCAAAGCCACTCTATGTCCAAAGCCACTGTCCAAAGCCACTCTCCAAAGCCACTGTCCTAAACCACTCTATGTCCAAAGCCACTGTCCAAAGCCACTCTCCAAAGCCACTGTCCAAAGCCACTCTATGTCCAAAGCCACTGTCTAAAGCCACTCTCCAAAGCCACTGTCCAAAGCCACTGTATGTCCAATGCCACTGTATGTCCAAAGCCACTGTCCAAAGCCACTGTATGTCCAAAGTCACTGTATGTCCAAAGCCACTGTCCAAAGCCACTGTATGTCCAAAGCCACTGTATGTCCAAAGCCACTGTCCAAAGCCACTCTCCAAAGCCACTGTCCAAAGCCACTCTATGTCCAAAGCCACTGTCCAAAGCCACTCTATGTCCAAAGCCACTGTCCAAAGCCACTCTCCAAAGCCACTCTCCAAAGCCACTCTATGTCCAAAGACACTGTATGTCCAAAGCCACTGTCCAAAGCCATTGTATGGCCAAAGCCACTGTATGTCCAAAGCCACTGTCCAAAGCCACTGTATGTCCAAAGCTACTGTATGTCCAAAGCCACTATCCAAAGCCACTGTATGTCCAAAGCCACTGTATGTCCAAAGCCACTGTATGTCCAAAGCCACTTTCCAAAGCCACTGTCCAAAGTCACTATCCAAAGCCTTTCTATGTCCAAAGCCACTGTCCAAAGCCACAGTCCAAAGCCACTTTCCAAAGCCACTGTCCAAAGCCACTCTATGTCCAAAGCTACTGTCCAAAGCCACTGTCCAAAGCCACTGTCCAAAGCCACTCTATGTCCAAAGCCACTAGCCAAAGCCACTCTCCAAAGCCACTCTCCAAAGCCACTCTATGTCCAAAGCCACTGTCCAAAGCCACTCTCCAAACCACTATCCAAAGCCACTCAATGTCCAAAGCCAGTCCAAAGCCTCTCTCCAAAGCCACTCTCCAAAGCCACTCTATGTCCAAAGCCACTGTCAAAGCCACTCTCCAAAGCCACTCTCCAAAGCCACTCTATGTCCAAAGCCACTGTCCAAAGCCACTCTCCAAAGCCATTCTCCAAAGCCACTCTATGTCCAAAGCCACTGTCCAAAGCCACTCTCCAAAGACAATCTCCAAAGCCACTCTTTGTCCAAAGCCACTGTCCAAAGCCACTCTCCAAAGCCACTCTCCAAAGCCACTCTATGTCCAAAGCCACTTTCCAAAGCCACTCTCCAAAGCCACTCACCAAAGCCACTCTATGTCCAAAGCCACTGTCCAAAGCCATTCTCCAAAGCCACTCTCCAAAGCCACTCTATGTCCAAAGCCACTGTCCAAAGCCACTCTATGTCCAAACCCACTGTCCAAAGCCACTGTCCAAAGCCACTGTCCAAAGCCACTCTATGTCCAAAGCCACTTTCCAAAGCCACTGTCCAAAGCCACTGTCCAAAGCCACTCTATGTCCTAAGCCACTGTCCAAAGCCACTCTCCAATGCTACTGTCCAAAGCCACTCTATCTACAAAGCCACTGTCCAAAGCCACTGTCTAAAGTCACTGTCCAAAGCCACTCTATGTCCAAAGCAACTCTCCAAAGCCACTGTCCAAAGCCACTGTCCAAAGCCACTCTATGCCCAAAGCCACTGTCCAAAGCCACTCTCCAAAGCGACTGTCCAAAGCCACTCTATGCCCAAAGCCACTGTTCAACGCCACTGTCCAAAGCAACTGACCAAAGCCACTCTATGTCCAATGCCACTGTCCAAAGCCACTGTCCAAAGCCACTGTCCAAAGCCACTCTATGTCCAAAGCCATTGTCCAAAGCCACTCTCCAAAGCCACTCTCCAAAGCCACTCTATGTCCAAAAGCACTGTCCAAAGCCACTGTCCAAAGCCACTCTCCAAATCCACTCTATGTCCAAAGCCACTGTCCAAAGCCACTCTCCAAAGCCACTCTCCAAAGCCACTGTATGTCCAAAGCCACTGTCCAAAGCCACTGTCCAAAGCCACTCTCCAAAGCCACTCTATGTCCAAAGCCACTGTCCAAGGTCACTGTCCAAAGCCACTCGCCAAAGCCACTCTATGTCCAAAGCCACTGTTCAAAGCCACTCTCCAAAGCTACTCTCCAAAGCCACTCTATGTCCAAAGCCACTGTCCAAAGCCACTGTCCAAAGCCACTCTCCAAGGCCACTATATCTCCAAAGCCACTGTCCAAAGCCACTCTCCAAAGCCACTCTCCAAAGCCACTCTATGTCCAAAGCCACTGTCCATAGCCACTGTCTAAAGCCACTGTCCAAAGCCACTCTATGTCCAAAGCCACTGTACAAAGCCACTGTCCAAAGCCACTGTCCAAAGCAATACTATGTCCAAAGCCACTGTCCAAAGGCACTGTCCAAAGCCACTCTATGTCCAAAGCCACTGTCCAAAGCCACTGTCCAAAGCCACTGTCCAAAGCCACTCTATGTCCAAAGCCATTGTCCAAAGCCACTCTATGTCCAAAGCCACTGTCCAAAGCCACTCTCCAAAGCCACTGTCCTAAACCACTCTATGTCCAAAGCCACTGTCCAAAGCCACTCTCCAAAGCCACTGTCCAAAGCCACTCTATGTCCAAAGCCACTGTCCAAAGCCACTCTCCAAAGCCACTGTCCAAAGCCACTGTATGTCCAAAGCCACTGTATGTCCAAAGCCACTGTCCAAAGCCACTGTATGTCCAAAGCCACTGTCCAAAGCCACTGTATGTCCAAAGCCACTGTATGTCCAAAGCCACTATCCAAAGCCACTGTATGTCCAAAGCCACTGTATGTCCAAAGGCACTGTCCAAAGCCACTGTATGTCCAAAGCCACTGTATGTCCAAAGCCACTGTCTAAAGCCACTGTATGTCCAAAGCCACTGTCCAAAGCCACTGTATGTCCAAAGCCACTGTATGTCCAAAGCCACTGTCCAAAGCCACTGTATGTCCAAAGCCACTGTATGTCCGAGGGCCACTGTCCAAAGCCACTGTATGTCCAAAGCTAGTGTATGTCCAAAGCCACTGTCCAAAGCCACTATATGTCCAAAGCCACTGTATGTCCAAAGCCACTGTCCAAAGCCACTGTATGTCCAAAGCCACTGTACAAAGCCACTGTCCAAATCCACTGTCGACAGCCACTCTATGTCCAAATTCACTGTACAAAGCCACTGTCCAAAGCCACTGTCCAAAGCAATACTATGTCCAAAGCCACAGTCCAAAGCCACTGTCCAAAGCCACTGTCCAAAGCCACTCTATGTCCAAAGCCACTGTCCGAAACTACTGTCCAAAGCCACTGTCCAAAGCCACTCTATGTCCAAAGCCACTGTCCAAAGCCACTCTCCAAAGCGACTGTCCAAAGCCACTCTATGCCCAAAGCCACTGTTCAACGCCACTGTCCAAAGCAACTGACCAAAGCCACTCTATGTCCAATGCCACTGTCCAAAGCCACTGTCCAAAGCCACTGTCCAAAGCCACTCTATGTCCAAAGCCATTGTCCAAAGCCACTCTCCAAAGCCACTCTCCAAAGCCACTCTATGTCCAAAAGCACTGTCCAAAGCCACTGTCCAAAGCCACTCTCCAAATCCACTCTATGTCCAAAGCCACTGTCCAAAGCCACTCTCCAAAGCCACTCTCCAAAGCCACTGTATGTCCAAAGCCACTGTCCAAAGCCACTGTCCAAAGCCACTCTCCAAAGCCACTCTATGTCCAAAGCCACTGTCCAAGGTCACTGTCCAAAGCCACTCTCCAAAGCCACTCTATGTCCAAAGCCACTGTTCAAAGCCACTCTCCAAAGCTACTCTCCAAAGCCACTCTATGTCCAAAGCCACTGTCCAAAGCCACTGTCCAAAGCCACTCTCCAAGGCCACTCTATCTCCAAAGCCACTGTCCAAAGCCACTCTCCAAAGCCACTCTCCAAAGCCACTCTATGTCCAAAGCCACTGTCCATAGCCACTGTCTAAAGCCACTGTCCAAAGCCACTCTATGTCCAAAGCCACTGTACAAAGCCACTGTCCAAAGCCACTGTCCAAAGCAATACTATGTCCAAAGCCACTGCCCAAAGGCACTGTCCAAAGCCACTCTATGTCCAAAGCCACTGTCCAAAGCCACTGTCCAAAGCCACTGTCCAAAGCCACTCTATGTCCAAAGCCACTGTCCAAAGCCACTCTATGTCCAAAGCCACTGTCCAAAGCCACTCTCCAAAGCCACTGTCCTAAACCACTCTATGTCCAAAGCCACTGTCCAAAGCCACTCTCCAAAGCCACTGTCCAAAGCCACTCTATGTCCAAAGCCACTGTCCAAAGCCACTCTCCAAAGCCACTGTCCAAAGCCACTGTATGTCCAAAGCCACTGTATGTCCAAAGCCACTGTCCAAAGCCACTGTATGTCCAAAGCCACTGTCCAAAGCCACTGTATGTCCAAAGCCACTGTATGTCCAAAGCCACTATCCAAAGCCACTGTATGTCCAAAGCCACTGTATGTCCAAAGGCACTGTCCAATGCCACTGTATGTCCAAAGCCACTGTATGTCCAAAGCCACTGTCTAAAGCCACTGTATGTCCAAAGCCACTGTCCAAAGCCACTGTATGTCCAAAGCCACTGTATGTCCAAAGCCACTGTCCAAAGCCACTGTATGTCCAAAGCCACTGTATGTCCAAAGCCACTGTCCAAAGCCACTGTATGTCCAAAGCTAGTGTATGTCCAAAGCCACTGTCCAAAGCCACTATATGTCCAAAGCCACTGTATGTCCAAAGCCACTGTCCAAAGCCACTGTATGTCCAAAGCCACTGTACAAAGCCACTGTCCAGATCTACTGTCGACAGCCACTCTATGTCCAAATTCACTGTACAAAGCCACTGTCCAAAGCCACTGTCCAAAGCAATACTATGTCCAAAGCCACATTCCAAAGCCACTGTCCAAAGCCACTGTCCAAAGCCACTGTCCAAAGCCACTGTCCAAAGCCACTCTATGTCCAAAGCCACTGTCCGAAACTACTGTCCAAAGCCACTGTCCAAAGCCACTCTATGTCCAAAGCCACTGTCCAAAGCCACTGTCCAAAGCCACTGTCCAAAGCCACTCTATGTCCAAAGCCACTGTCCAAAGCCACTCACCAAAGCCACTGTCCTTAACCACTCTATGTCCAAAGCCACTGTCCAAAGCCATTCTCCAAAGCCACTGTCCAAATCCACTCTATGTCCAAAGCCACTGTCCAAAGTCACTCTCCAAAGCCACTGTCCAAAGCCACTGTATGTCCAAAGCCACTGTATGTCCAAAGCCACTGTCCAAAGCCACTGTATGTGCAAAGCCACTGTATGTCCAGAGCCACTATACACAGCCACTGTATGTCCAAAGCCACTGTATATCCAAAGCCACTGTCCAAAGCCACTGTATGTCCAAAGCCACTGTATTTCCAAAGCGACTGTCTAAAGCCACTGTATGTCCAAAGCCACTGTCCAAAGCCACTGTATGTCCAAAGCCACTGTATGTCCAAAGCCACTGTCCATAGCCACTGTATGTCCAAAGCCACTGTATGTCCAAAGCCACTGTCCAAAGCCACTGTATATACAAAGCCACTGTATGTCCAAAGCCACTGTCCAAAGCCACTCTATGTCCAAAGCCACTGTATGTCCAAAGCCACTGTCCAAAGCTACTGTATGTCCAAAGCCACTGTATGTCCAAAGCCACTGTCCAAAGCCACTGTATGTCCAAAGCCACGGTATGTCCAAAGACACTGTCCAAAGCCACCGTATGTCCAAAGCCACTGTATGTCCAAAGCCACTGTCCAAAGCCACCGTATGTCCAAAGCCACTGTATGTCCAAAGCCACTGTCCAAAGCCACTGTATGTCCAAAGCCACTGTATGTCCAAAGCCACTGTCCAAAGCCACTGTATGTCCAAAGCCACTGTATGTTCAAAGCCACTGTCCAAAGCCATAGTATTTCCAAAGCCACTGTATGTCCAAAGCCACTGTCCAAAGCCACCGTATGTCCAGAGCCACTGTATGTCCAAAGCCACTGTCCAAAGCAACCATATGTCCAAAGCCACTGTATGTCCAAAGCCACTGTCCAAAGCCACTGTATGTCCAAAGCCACTGTCCAAAGCCACCGTATGTCCAAAGCCACTGTATGTCCAAAGCCACTGTCCAAAGCAACCGTATGTCCAAAGCCACTGTATGTCCAAAGCCACTGTCCAAAGCCACCAAATGTCCAAAGCCACTGAAGTACCAAAGCCACTGTCCAAAGTCACTGTATGTCCAAAGCCACTGTACAAAGCCACTGTCCAAATCCACTGTCCAAATCCACTCTATGTCCAAATCCACTGTACAAAGCCACTGTCCAAAGCCATTGTCCAAAGCAATACTATGTCCAAAGCCACAGTCCAAAGCCACTGTCCAAAGCCACTCTATGTCCAAAGCCACTGTCCGAAGCCACTGTCCAAAGCCACTGTTCAAAGCCACTCTATGTCCAAAGCCACTGTCCAAAGCCACTGTCCAAAGCCACTGTCCAAAGCCGCTCTATGTCCAAAGCCACTGTCCAAAGCCACTCTCCAAAGCCACTGTCGTTAACCACTCTATGTCCAAAGCCACTGTCCAAAGCCACTCTCCAAAGCCACTGTCCAAAGCCACTCTATGTCCAAAGCCACTGTCCAAAGCCACTCTCCAAAGCCACTGTCAAAAGCCACTGTATGTCCAAAGCCACTGTATGTCCAAAGCCACTGTCCAAAGCCACTGTATGTCCAAAGCCAATGTATGTCCAAAGCCACTATCCAAAGCCACTGTATGTCCAAAGCTACTGTATATCCAAAGCCACTGTCCAAAGCCACTGTATGTCCAAAGCCACTGTATGTCCAAAGCCACTGTCTAAAGCCACTGTATGTCCAAAGCTACTGTCCAAAGCCACTGTATGTCCAAAGCCACTGTCCAAAGCCACTGTATGTCCAAAGCCACTGTATGTCCAAAGCCACTGTCCAAAGCCACTCTATGTCCAAAGCCACTCTATGTCCAAAGCCACTGTCCAAAGCCACTGTATGTCCAAAGCCTCTGTATGTCCAAAGCCACTGTCCAAAGCCACCATATGTCCAAATCCACAGTATGTCCAAAGCCACTGTCCAAAACCACCATATGTCCAAAGCCACTGTATGTCCAAAGCCACTGTCCAAAGCCACCGTATGTCCAAAGCCAATGTATGTCCAAAGCCACTGTCCAAAGCCACTGTATGTCCAAAGCCACTGTATGTCCAAAGCCACTGTCCAAAGCCAATGTACGTCCAAAGCCACTGTATGTCCAAAGCCACTGTCCAAAGGAACTGTATGTCCAAAGCCACTGTATGTCCAAAGCCACTGTATGTCCAAAGCCACTGTCCAAAGCCACCGTATGTCCAAAGCCACTGTATGTCCAAAGCCACTGTCCAAAGCAACCGTATGTCCAAAGCCACTTTATGTCCAAAGCCACTGTCCAAATCCACCGTATGTCTTAAGCCACTGTATGTCCAAAGCCACTGGCCAAAGCCACTGTATGTCCAAAGCCACTGTATGTCCAAAGCCACTGTCCAAAGCCACTGTATGTCCAAAGCCACTGTATGTCCAAAGCCACTGTCTAAAGCCACTGTATGTCCAAAGCCACTGTCCAAAGCTACTATATGTCCAAAGCCACTGTATGTCCAAAGCCACTGTCCAAAGCCACTGTATGTCCAAAGCCACTGTATGTCCAAAGCCACTCTATGTCCAAAGCCACTGTCCAAAGCCACTGTATGTCCAAAGCCACTGTATGTCCAAAGCCACTGTCCAAAGCCACTGTATGTCCAAAGCCACTGTACAAAGCCGCTGTCCAAATCCACTATCCAAAGACACTCTATGTCCAAATCCACTGTACAAAGCCACTGTCCAAAGCCACTGTTCAAAGCAATACTATGTCCAAAGCCACAGTCCAAAGCCACTGTCCAAATCCACTGTCCAAAGCCACTCTATGTCCAAAGCCACTGTCCAAAGCCACTGTCCAAAGCCACTGTCGAAAGCCACTGTATGTCCAAAGCCACTGTACAAAGCCACTGTCCAAATCCACTGTCCAAAGCCACTCTATGTCCAAATCCACTGTACAAAGCCACTGTCTAAAGCCACTGTATGTCCAAAGCCACTGTCCAAAGCTACTGTATGTCCAAAGCCACTGTATGTCCAAAGCCACTGTCCAAAGCCACTGTATATCCAAAGCCACTGTATGTCCAAAGCCACTGTCCAAAGCCACTGTATGTCCAAAGCCACTGTATGTCCAAAGCCACTGTCCAAAGCCACTGTATGTCCAAAGCCACTGTATGTCCTAAGCCACTGTCCAAAGCCACTGTATGTCCAAAGCCACTGTACAAAGCCACTGTCCAAATCCACTGTCCAAAGCCACTCTATGTCCAAAGCCACTGTACAAAGCCACTGTCCAAAGCCACTGTCCAAAGCAATACTATGTCCAAAGCCACTGTCCAAAGCCACTGTCCAACTCCACTGTCCAAAGCCACTCTATGTCCAAAGCCACTGTCCAAAGTCACTGTCCAAAGCCTTTCTATGTCCAAAGCCACTGTCCAAAGCCACAGTCCAAAGCCACTTTCCAAAGCCACTGTCCAAAGCCACTCTATGTCCAAAGCCAATGTCCAAAGCCACTCTATGTCCAAAGCCACAATCCAAAGCCACTCTCCAAAGCCACTCTCCAAAGCCACTCTATGTCCAAAGCCACTGTCCAAAGCCACTCTCCAAACCACTATCCAAAGCCACTCTATGTCCAAAGTCACTGTCCAAAGCCAATCTCCAAAGCCACTCTTCAAAGCCACTCTATGTCCAAAGCCATTCCAAAGCTACTCTCCAAAGCCACTCTCCAAAGCCACTCTATGTCCAAAGCCACTGTCCAAAGCCACTCTCCAAAGCCACTCTCCTAAGCCACTCTATGTCCAAAGCCACTGTCCAAAGCCACTCTCCAAAGCCACTCTCCAAAGCAACTCTTTGTCCAAAGCCACTGTCCAAAGCCACTCTCCAAAGCCACTCTCCAAAGCCACTCTATGTCCAAAGCCACTGTCCAAAGCCACTTTCCAAAGCTACTCTCCAAAGCCACTCTATGTCCAAAGCCACTGTCCAAAGACATTCTCCAAAGCCACTCTCCAAAGCCACTCTATGTGCAAAGCCTCTGTCCAAAGCCACTCTATGTCCAAAGCCACTGTCCAAAGCCACTGTCCAAAGCCACTGTCCAAAGCCACTCTATGTCCAAAGCCACTGTCCAAAGCCACTGTCCAAAGCCACTGTCCAAAGCCACTCTATGTCCAAAGCCACTGTCCAAAGCCACTCTCGAATGCCACTGCCCAAAGCCACTCTACCTACAAAGCCACTGTCCAAAGACACTGTCTAAAGTCACTGTCCAAAGCCACTCTATGTCCAAAGCAACTGTTCAATGCCACTGTCCAAAGCCACTGTCCAAAGCCACTCTATGCCCAAAGCCACTGTCCAAAGCCACTCTTCAAAGCCACTGTCCAAAGCCACTCTATGTCCAGAGCCACTGTCCAAAGCCACTCTCCAAAGCCACTGTCCAAAGCCACTCTATTGCAAAGCCACTGTCCAAAGCCACTGTCCAAAGCCACTGACCAAAGCCACTCTATGTCCAATGCACTTGTCCAAAGCCACTGTCCAAAGCCACTGTCCAAAGCCACTCTATGTCCAAAGCCATTGTCCAAAGCCACTCTCCAAAGCCACTCTCCAAAGCCACTCTATGTCCAAAAGCACTGTCCAAAGCCACTGTCCAAAGCCACTCTCCAAAGCCACTCTATGTCCAAAGCCACTGTCCAAAACCACTCTCCAAAGCCACTCTCCAAAGCCACTCTCCAAAGCCACTCTATGTCCAAAGCCACTGTCCAAAGCCACTCTCCAAAGCTACTCTCCAAAGCCACTCTATGTCCAAAGCCACTGTCCAAAGCCACTGTCCAAAGCGACTCTCCAAAGCCACTCTATTCCAAAGCCACTGTCCAAAGCCACTCTCCAATGCCACTCTCCAAAGCCACTCTATGTCCAAAGCCACTGTCCATAGCCACTGTCCAAAGCCACTGTCCAAAGCCACTCTATGTCCAAAGCCACTGTACAAAGCCACTGTCCAAAGCCACTGTCCAAAGCAATACTATGTCCAAAGCCACTGTCCAAAGGCCCTGTCCAAAGCCACTCTATGTCCAAAGCCACTGTCCAAAGCCACTGTCCAAAGCCACTTTCCAAAGCCACTCTATGTCCAAAGCCACTGTCCAAAGCCACTCTATGTCCAAAGCCAATGTCCAAAGTCACTCTCCAAAGCCACTGTCCTAAACCACTCTATGTCCAAAGCCACTGTCCAAAGCCACTCTCCAAAGCCACTGTCCAAAGCCACTCTATGTCCAAAGCCACTGTCCAAAGCCACTCTCCAAAGCCACTGTCCAAAGCCACTATATGTCCAAAGCCACTGTATGTCCAAAGCCACTGTCCAAAGCCACTGTATGTCCAAAGCCACTGTATATCCAAAGCCACTGTCCAAAGCCACTGTATGTCCAAAGCCACTGTATGTCCAAAGCCACTGTCTAAAGCCACTGTATGTCCAAAGCTACTGTCCAAAGCCACTGTATGTCCAAAGCCACTGTCCAAAGCCACTGTATGTCCAAAGCCACTGTATGTCCAAAGCCACTGTCCAAAGCCACTCTATGTCCAAAGCCACTCTATGTCCAAAGCCACTGTCCAAAGCCACTGTATGTCCAAAGCCTCTGTATGTCCAAAGCCACTGTCCAAAGCCACCATATGTCCAAATCCACGGTATGTCCAAAGCCACTGTCCAAAACCACCATATGTCCAAAGCCACTGTATGTCCAAAGCCACTGTCCAAAGCCACCGTATGTCCAAAGCCAATGTATGTCCAAAGCCACTGTCCAAAGCCACTGTATGTCCAAAGCCACTGTATGTCCAAAGCCACTGTCCAAAGCCAATGTACGTCCAAAGCCACTGTATGTCCAAAGCCACTGTCCAAAGGAACTGTATGTCCAAAGCCACTGTATGTCCAAAGCCACTGTATGTCCAAAGCCACTGTCCAAAGCCACCGTATGTCCAAAGCCACTGTATGTCCAAAGCCACTGTCCAAAGCAACCGTATGTCCAAAGCCACTGTATGTCCAAAGCCACTGTCCAAATCCACCGTATGTCTTAAGCCACTGTATGTCCAAAGCCACTGGCCAAAGCCACTGTATGTCCAAAGCCACTGTATGTCCAAAGCCACTGTCCAAAGCCACTGTATGTCCAAAGCCACTGTATGTCCAAAGCCACTGTCTAAAGCCACTGTATGTCCAAAGCCACTGTCCAAAGCTACTATATGTCCAAAGCCACTGTATGTCCAAAGCCACTGTCCAAAGCCACTGTATGTCCAAAGCCACTGTATGTCCAAAGCCACTCTATGTCCAAAGCCACTGTCCAAAGCCACTGTATGTCCAAAGCCACTGTATGTCCAAAGCCACTGTCCAAAGCCACTGTATGTCCAAAGCCACTGTACAAAGCCGCTGTCCAAATCCACTATCCAAAGACACTCTATGTCCAAATCCACTGTACAAAGCCACTGTCCAAAGCCACTGTTCAAAGCAATACTATGTCCAAAGCCACAGTCCAAAGCCACTGTCCAAATCCACTGTCCAAAGCCACTCTATGTCCAAAGCCACTGTCCAAAGCCACTGTCCAAAGCCACTGTCGAAAGCCACTGTATGTCCAAAGCCACTGTACAAAGCCACTGTCCAAATCCACTGTCCAAAGCCACTCTATGTCCAAATCCACTGTACAAAGCCACTGTCTAAAGCCACTGTATGTCCAAAGCCACTGTCCAAAGCTACTGTATGTCCAAAGCCACTGTATGTCCAAAGCCACTGTCCAAAGCCACTGTATGTCCAAAGCCACTGTATGTCCAAAGCCACTGTCCAAAGCCACTGTATGTCCAAAGCCACTGTATGTCCAAAGCCACTGTCCAAAGCCACTGTATGTCCAAAGCCACTGTCCAAAGCCACTGTATGTCCAAAGCCACTGTATGTCCTAAGCCACTGTCCAAAGCCACTGTATGTCCAAAGCCACTGTACAAAGCCACTGTCCAAATCTACTGTCCAAAGCCACTCTATGTCCAAAGCCACTGTACAAAGCCACTGTCCAAAGCCACTGTCCAAAGCAATACTATGTCCAAAGCCACTGTCCAAAGCCACTGTCCAACTCCACTGTCCAAAGCCACTCTATGTCCAAAGCCACTGTCCAAAGTCACTGTCCAAAGCCTTTCTATGTCCAAAGCCACTGTCCAAAGCCACAGTCCAAAGCCACTTTCCAAAGCCACTGTCCAAAGCCACTCTATGTCCAAAGCCAATGTCCAAAGCCACTCTATGTCCAAAGCCACAATCCAAAGCCACTCTCCAAAGCCACTCTCCAAAGCCACTCTATGTCCAAAGCCACTGTCCAAAGCCACTCTCCAAACCACTATCCAAAGCCACTCTATGTCCAAAGTCACTGTCCAAAGCAAATCTCCAAAGCCACTCTTCAAAGCCACTCTATGTCCAAAGCCATTCCAAAGCTACTCTCCAAAGCCACTCTCCAAAGCCACTCTATGTCCAAAGCCACTGTCCAAAGCCACTCTCCAAAGCCACTCTCCTAAGCCACTCTATGTCCAAAGCCACTGTCCAAAGCCACTCTCCAAAGCCACTCTCCAAAGCAACTCTTTGTCCAAAGCCACTGTCCAAAGCCACTCTCCAAAGCCACTCTCCAAAGCCACTCTATGTCCAAAGCCACTGTCCAAATCCACTTTCCAAAGCCACTCTCCAAAGCCACTCTATGTCCAAAGCCACTGTCCAAAGTCATTCTCCAAAGCCACTCTCCAAAGCCACTCTATGTGCAAAGCCTCTGTCCAAAGCCACTCTATGTCCAAAGCCACTGTCCAAAGCCACTGTCCAAAGCCACTGTCCAAAGCCACTCTATGTCCAAAGCCACTGTCCAAAGCCACTGTCCAAAGCCACTGTCCAAAGCCACTCTATGTCCAAAGCCACTGTCCAAAGCCACTCTCGAATGCCACTGCCCAAAGCCACTCTATCTACAAAGCCACTGTCCAAAGACACTGTCTAAAGTCACTGTCCAAAGCCACTCTATGTCCAAAGCAACTGTTCAAAGCCACTGTCCAAAGCCACTGTCCAAAGCCACTCTATGCCCAAAGCCACTGTCCAAAGCCACTCTTCAAAGCCACTGTCCAAAGCCACTCTATGTCCAGAGCCACTGTCCAAAGCCACTCTCCAAAGCCACTGTCCAAAGCCACTCTATTGCAAAGCCACTGTCCAAAGCCACTGTCCAAAGCCACTGACCAAAGCCACTCTATGTCCAATGCACTTGTCCAAAGCCACTGTCCAAAGCCACTGTCCAAAGCCACTCTATGTCCAAAGCCATTGTCCAAAGCCACTCTCCAAAGCCACTCTCCAAAGCCACTCTATGTCCAAAAGCACTGTCCAAAGCCACTGTCCAAAGCCACTCTCCAAAGCCACTCTATGTCCAAAGCCACTGTCCAAAGCCACTCTCCAAAGCCACTCTCCAAAGCCACTCTCCAAAGCCACTCTATGTCCAAAGCCACTGTCCAAAGCCACTCTCCAAAGCCACTCTCCAAAGCCACTCTATGTCCAAAGCCACTGTCCAAAGCCACTGTCCAAAGCGACTCTCCAAAGCCACTCTATTCCAAAGCCACTGTCCAAAGCCACTCTCCAAAGCCACTCTCCAAAGCCACTCTATGTCCAAAGCCACTGTCCATAGCCACTGTCCAAAGCCACTGTCCAAAGCCACTCTATGTCCAAAGCCACTGTACAAAGCCACTGTCCAAAGCCACTGTCCAAAGCAATACTATGTCCAAAGCCACTGTCCAAAGGCCCTGTCCAAAGCCACTCTATGTCCAAAGCCACTGTCCAAAGCCACTGTCCAAAGCCACTTTCCAAAGCCACTCTATGTCCAAAGCCACTGTCCAAAGCCACTCTATGTCCAAAGCCACTGTCCAAAGTCACTCTCCAAAGCCACTGTCCTAAACCACTCTATGTCCAAAGCCACTGTCCAAAGCCACTCTCCAAAGCCACTGTCCAAAGCCACTCTATGTCCAAAGCCACTGTCCAAAGCCACTCTCCAAAGCCACTGTCCAAAGCCACTATATGTCCAAAGCCACTGTATGTCCAAAGCCACTGTCCAAAGCCACTGTATGTCCAAAGCCACTGTCCAAAGCCACTGTATGTCCAAAGCCACTGTATGTCCAAAGCCACTATCCAAAGCCACTGTATTTCCAAAGCCACTGTATGTCCAAAAGCACTGTCCAAAGCCACTGTATATCCAAAGCCACTGTATGTCCAAAGCCACTGTCTAAAGCCACTGTATGTCCAAAGCCACTGTCCAAAGCCACTGTATGTCCAAAGCCACTGTATGTCCAAAGCCACTGTATGTCCAAAGCCACTGTCCAAAGCCACTGTATGTCCAAAGCCACTGTATGTCCAAAGCCACTGTATGTCCAAAGCCACTGTATGTCCAAAGCCACTGTACAAAGCCACTGTCCAAATCTACTGTCCAAAGCCACTCTATGTCCAAATCCACTGTACAAAGCCACTGTACAAAGCCACTGTCCAAAGCAATACTATGTCCAAAGCCACTGTCGAAAGCCACTGTCCAAAGCCACTGTCCAAAGCCACTCTATGTCCAAAGCCACTATCCGAAGCTACTGTCCAAAGCCACTGTCCAAAGACACTCTATGTCCAAAGCCACTGTCCGAAGCCACTGTCCAAAGCCACTGTCCAAAGCCACTCTATGTCCAAAGCCACTGTCCAAAGCCACTCTCCAAAGCCAATCTCCAAAGCAACTCTTTGTCCAAAGCCACTGTCCAAAGCCACTCTCCAAAGCCACTCTCCAAAGCCACTCTATGTCCAAAGCCACTGTCCAAAGCCACTTTCCAAAGCCACTCTCCAAAGCCACTCTATGTCCAAAGCCACTGTCCAAAGACATTCTCCAAAGCCACTCTCCAAAGCCACTCTATGTCCAAAGCCTCTGTCCAAAGCCACTCTATGTCCAAAGCCACTGTCCAAAGCCATTGTCCAAAGCCACTGTCCAAAGCCACTCTATGTCCAAAGCCACTGTCCAAAGCCACTGTCCAAAGCCACTGTCCAAAGCCACTCTATGTCCAAAGCCACTGTCCAAAGCCACTCTCCAATGCCACTGCCCAAAGCCACTCTATCTACAAAGCCACTGTCCAAAGACACTGTCTAAAGTCACTGTCCAAAGCCACTCTATGTCCAAAGCAACTGTTCAAAGCCACTGTCCAAAGCCACTGTCCAAAGCCACTCTATGCCCAAAGCCACTGTCCAAAGCCACTCTTCAAAGCCACTGTCCAAAGCCACTCTATGTCCAGAGCCACTGTCCAAAGCCACTCTCCAAAGCCACTGTCCAAAGCCACTCTATGTCTAAAGCCACTGTCCAAAGCCACTGTCCAAAGCCACTGACCAAAGCCACTCTATGTCCAATGCCACTGTCCAAAGCCACTGTCCAAAGCCACTGTATGTCCAAAGCCTCTGTATGTCCAAAGCCACTGTCCAAAGCCACCATATGTCCAAATCCACGGTATGTCCAAAGCCACTGTCCAAAACCACCATATGTCCAAAGCCACTGTATGTCCAAAGCCACTGTCCAAAGCCACCGTATGTCCAAAGCCAATTTATGTCCAAAGCCACTGTCCAAAGCCACTGTATGTCCAAAGCCACTGTATGTCCAAAGCCACTGTCCAAAGCCAATGTACGTCCAAAGCCACTGTATGTCCAAAGCCACTGTCCAAAGGAACTGTATGTCCAAAGCCACTGTATGTCCAAAGCCACTGTATGTCCAAAGCCACTGTCCAAAGCCACCGTATGTCCAAAGCCACTGTATGTCCAAAGCCACTGTCCAAAGCAACCGTATGTCCAAAGCCACTGTATGTCCAAAGCCACTGTCCAAATCCACCGTATGTCTTAAGCCACTGTATGTCCAAAGCCACTGGCCAAAGCCACTGTATGTCCAAAGCCACTGTATGTCCAAAGCCACTGTCCAAAGCCACTGTATGTCCAAAGCCACTGTATGTCCAAAGCCACTGTCTAAAGCCACTGTATGTCCAAAGCCACTGTCCAAAGCTACTATATGTCCAAAGCCACTGTATGTCCAAAGCCACTGTCCAAAGCCACTGTATGTCCAAAGCCACTGTATGTCCAAAGCCACTCTATGTCCAAAGCCACTGTCCAAAGCCACTGTATGTCCAAAGCCACTGTATGTCCAAAGCCACTGTCCAAAGCCACTGTATGTCCAAAGCCACTGTACAAAGCCGCTGTCCAAATCCACTATCCAAAGACACTCTATGTCCAAATCCACTGTACAAAGCCACTGTCCAAAGCCACTGTTCAAAGCAATACTATGTCCAAAGCCACAGTCCAAAGCCACTGTCCAAATCCACTGTCCAAAGCCACTCTATGTCCAAAGCCACTGTCCAAAGCCACTGTCCAAAGCCACTGTCGAAAGCCACTGTATGTCCAAAGCCACTGTACAAAGCCACTGTCCAAATCCACTGTCCAAAGCCACTCTATGTCCAAATCCACTGTACAAAGCCACTGTCTAAAGCCACTGTATGTCCAAAGCCACTGTCCAAAGCTACTGTATGTCCAAAGCCACTGTATGTCCAAAGCCACTGTCCAAAGCCACTGTATGTCCAAAGTCACTGTATGTCCAAAGCCACTGTCCAAAGCCACTGTATGTCCAAAGCCACTGTATGTCCAAAGCCACTGTCCAAAGCCACTGTATGTCCAAAGCCACTGTATGTCCTAAGCCACTGTCCAAAGCCACTGTATGTCCAAAGCCACTGTACAAAGCCACTGTCCAAATCTACTGTCCAAAGCCACTCTATGTCCAAAGCCACTGTACAAAGCCACTGTCCAAAGCCACTGTCCAAAGCAATACTATGTCCAAAGCCACTGTCCAAAGCCACTGTCCAACTCCACTGTCCAAAGCCACTCTATGTCCAAAGCCACTGTCCAAAGTCACTGTCCAAAGCCTTTCTATGTCCAAAGCCACTGTCCAAAGCCACAGTCCAAAGCCACTTTCCAAAGCCACTGTCCAAAGCCACTCTATGTCCAAAGCCAATGTCCAAAGCCACTCTATGTCCAAAGCCACAATCCAAAGCCACTCTCCAAAGCCACTCTCCAAAGCCACTCTATGTCCAAAGCCACTGTCCAAAGCCACTCTCCAAACCACTATCCAAAGCCACTCTATGTCCAAAGTCACTGTCCAAAGCCAATCTCCAAAGCCACTCTTCAAAGCCACTCTATGTCCAAAGCCATTCCAAAGCTACTCTCCAAAGCCACTCTCCAAAGCCACTCTATGTCCAAAGCCACTGTCCAAAGCCACTCTCCAAAGCCACTCTCCTAAGCCACTCTATGTCCAAAGCCACTGTCCAAAGCCACTCTCCAAAGCCACTCTCCAAAGCAACTCTTTGTCCAAAGCCACTGTCCAAAGCCACTCTCCAAAGCCACTCTCCAAAGCCACTCTATGTCCAAAGCCACTGTCCAAATCCACTTTCCAAAGCCACTCTCCAAAGCCACTCTATGTCCAAAGCCACTGTCCAAAGTCATTCTCCAAAGCCACTCTCCAAAGCCACTCTATGTGCAAAGCCTCTGTCCAAAGCCACTCTATGTCCAAAGCCACTGTCCAAAGCCACTGTCCAAAGCCACTGTCCAAAGCCACTCTATGTCCAAAGCCACTGTCCAAAGCCACTGTCCAAAGCCACTGTCCAAAGCCACTCTATGTCCAAAGCCACTGTCCAAAGCCACTCTCGAATGCCACTGCCCAAAGCCACTCTATCTACAAAGCCACTGTCCAAAGACACTGTCTAAAGTCACTGTCCAAAGCCACTCTATGTCCAAAGCAACTGTTCAAAGCCACTGTCCAAAGCCACTGTCCAAAGCCACTCTATGCCCAAAGCCACTGTCCAAAGCCACTCTTCAAAGCCACTGTCCAAAGCCACTCTATGTCCAGAGCCACTGTCCAAAGCCACTCTCCAAAGCCACTGTCCAAAGCCACTCTATTGCAAAGCCACTGTCCAAAGCCACTGTCCAAAGCCACTGACCAAAGCCACTCTATGTCCAATGCACTTGTCCAAAGCCACTGTCCAAAGCCACTGTCCAAAGCCACTCTATGTCCAAAGCCATTGTCCAAAGCCACTCTCCAAAGCCACTCTCCAAAGCCACTCTATGTCCAAAAGCACTGTCCAAAGCCACTGTCCAAAGCCACTCTCCAAAGCCACTCTATGTCCAAAGCCACTGTCCAAAGCCACTCTCCAAAGCCGCTCTCCAAAGCCACTCTCCAAAGCCACTCTATGTCCAAAGCCACTGTCCAAAGCCACTCTCCAAAGCCACTCTCCAAAGCCACTCTATGTCCAAAGCCACTGTCCAAAGCCACTGTCCAAAGCGACTCTCCAAAGCCACTCTATTCCAAAGCCACTGTCCAAAGCCACTCTCCAAAGCCACTCTCCAAAGCCACTCTATGTCCAAAGCCACTGTCCATAGCCACTGTCCAAAGCCACTCTCCAAAGCCACTCTCCAAAGCCACTCTCCAAAGCCACTCTATGTCCAAAGCCACTGTCCAAAGCCACTCTCCAAAGCCACTCTCCAAAGCCACTCTATGTCCAAAGCCACTGTCCAAAGCCACTGTCCAAAGCGACTCTCCAAAGCCACTCTATTCCAAAGCCACTGTCCAAAGCCACTCTCCAAAGCCACTCTCCAAAGCCACTCTATGTCCAAAGCCACTGTCCATAGCCACTGTCCAAAGCCACTGTCCAAAGCCACTCTATGTCCAAAGCCACTGTACAAAGCCACTGTCCAAAGCCACTGTCCAAAGCAATACTATGTCCAAAGCCACTGTCCAAAGGCCCTGTCCAAAGCCACTCTATGTCCAAAGCCACTGTCCAAAGCCACTGTCCAAAGCCACTTTCAAAAGCCACTCTATGTCCAAAGCCACTGTCCAAAGCCACTCTATGTCCAAAGCCACTGTCCAAAGTCACTCTCCAAAGCCACTGTCCTAAACCACTCTATGTCCAAAGCCACTGTCCAAAGCCACTCTCCAAAGCCACTGTCCAAAGCCACTCTATGTCCAAAGCCACTGTCCAAAGCCACTCTCCAAAGCCACTGTCCAAAGCCACTATATGTCCAAAGCCACTGTATGTCCAAAGCCACTGTCCAAAGCCACTGTATGTCCAAAGCCACTGTCCAAAGCCACTGTATGTCCAAAGCCACTGTATGTCCAAAGCCACTATACAAAGCCACTGTATTTCCAAAGCCACTGTATGTCCAAAAGCACTGTCCAAAGCCACTGTATATCCAAAGCCACTGTATGTCCAAAGCCACTGTCTAAAGCCACTGTATGTCCAAAGCCACTGTCCAAAGCCACTGTATGTCCAAAGCCACTGAATGTCCAAAGCCACTGTATGTCCAAAGCCACTGTCCAAAGCCACTGTATGTCCAAAGCCACTGTATGTCCAAAGCCACTGTATGTCCAAAGCCACTGTATGTCCAAAGCCACTGTACAAAGCCACTGTCCAAATCTACTGTCCAAAGCCACTCTATGTCCAAATCCACTGTACAAAGCCACTGTACAAAGCCACTGTCCAAAGCAATACTATGTCCAAAGCCACTGTCGAAAGCCACTGTCCAAAGCCACTGTCCAAAGCCACTCTATGTCCAAAGCCACTATCCGAAGCTACTGTCCAAAGCCACTGTCCAAAGACACTCTATGTCCAAAGCCACTGTCCGAAGCCACTGTCCAAAGCCACTGTCCAAAGCCACTCTATGTCCAAAGCCACTGTCCAAAGCCACTCTCCAAAGCCACTCTCCAAAGCAACTCTTTGTCCAAAGCCACTGTCCAAAGCCACTCTCCAAAGCCACTCTCCAAAGCCACTCTATGTCCAAAGCCACTGTCCAAAGCCACTTTCCAAAGCCACTCTCCAAAGCCACTCTATGTCCAAAGCCACTGTCCAAAGACATTCTCCAAAGCCACTCTCCAAAGCCACTCTATGTCCAAAGCCTCTGTCCAAAGCCACTCTATGTCCAAAGCCACTGTCCAAAGCCATTGTCCAAAGCCACTGTCCAAAGCCACTCTATGTCCAAAGCCACTGTCCAAAGCCACTGTCCAAAGCCACTGTCCAAAGCCACTCTATGTCCAAAGCCACTGTCCAAAGCCACTCTCCAATGCCACTGCCCAAAGCCACTCTATCTACAAAGCCACTGTCCAAAGACACTGTCTAAAGTCACTGTCCAAAGCCACTCTATGTCCAAAGCAACTGTTCAAAGCCACTGTCCAAAGCCACTGTCCAAAGCCACTCTATGCCCAAAGCCACTGTCCAAAGCCACTCTTCAAAGCCACTGTCCAAAGCCACTCTATGTCCAGAGCCACTGTCCAAAGCCACTCTCCAAAGCCACTGTCCAAAGCCACTCTATGTCTAAAGCCACTGTCCAAAGCCACTGTCCAAAGCCACTGACCAAAGCCACTCTATGTCCAATGCCACTGTCCAAAGCCACTGTCCAAAGCCACTGTCCAAAGCCACTCTATGTCCAAAGCCATTGTCCAAAGCCACTCTCCAAAGACACTCTCCAAAGCCACTCTATGTCCAAAAGCACTGTCCAAAGCCACTGTCCAAAGCCACTCTCCAAAGCCACTCTATGTCCAAAGCCACTGTCCAAAGCCACTCTCCAAAGCCACTCTCCAAAGCCACTCTCCAAAGCCACTCTATGTCCAAAGCCACTGTCCAAA
Source organism: Cladorhizidae sp. MBARI D1340-BT2 (assembly GCA_028752905.1). Taxonomy (NCBI): domain Eukaryota; kingdom Metazoa; phylum Porifera; class Demospongiae; order Poecilosclerida; family Cladorhizidae; species Cladorhizidae sp. MBARI D1340-BT2. The sequence continues at coordinate 26,172,080 of JAQNBH010000017.1, read as the reverse complement.
GCCACTCTCCAAAGCTACTCTCCAAAGCCACTCTATGTCCAAAGCCACTGTCCAAAGCCACTGTCCAAAGCGACTCTCCAAAGCCACTCTATCTCCAAAGCCACTGTCCAAAGCCACTCTCCAAAGCCACTCTCCAAAGCCACTCTATGTCCAAAGCCACTGTCCATAGCCACTCTCCAAAGCCACTGTCCAAAGCCACTCTATGTCCAAAGCCACTGTACAAAGCCACTGTCCAAAGCCACTGTCCAAAGCAATACTATGTCCAAAGCCACTGTCCAAAGGCCCTGTCCAAAGCCACTCTATGTCCAAAGCCACTGTCCAAAGCCACTGTCCAAAGCCACTGTCAAAAGCCACTCTATGTCCAAAGCCACTGTCCAAAGCCACTCTCCAAAGCCACTGTCCTAAACCACTCTATGTCCAAAGCCACTGTCCAAAGCCACTCTCCAAAGCCACTATCCAAAGCCACTCTATGTCCAAAGCCACTGTCCAAAGCCACTCTCCAAAGCCACTGTCCAAAGCCACTGTATGTCCAAAGCCACTGTCCAAAGCCACTGTATGTCCAAAGCCACTGTATGTCCAAAGCCACTATCCAAAGCCACTGTATTTCCAAAGCTACTGTATGTCCAAAGGCACTGTCCAAAGCCACTGTATGTCCAAAGCCACTGTATGTCCAAAGCCACTGTCTAAAGCCAATGTATGTCCAAAGCCACTGTCCAAAGCCACTCTATGTCCAAAGCCACTGTCCAAAGCCACTCTCCAAAGCCACTGTCCAAAGCCACTATATGTCCAAAGCCACTGTATGTCCAAAGCCACTGTCCAAAGCCACTGTATGTCCAAAGCCACTGTCCAAAGCCACTGTATGTCCAAAGCCACTGTATGTCCAAAGCCACTATACAAAGCCACTGTATTTCCAAAGCCACTGTATGTCCAAAAGCACTGTCCAAAGCCACTGTATATCCAAAGCCACTGTATGTCCAAAGCCACTGTCTAAAGCCACTGTATGTCCAAAGCCACTGTCCAAAGCCACTGTATGTCCAAAGCCACTGAATGTCCAAAGCCACTGTATGTCCAAAGCCACTGTCCAAAGCCACTGTATGTCCAAAGCCACTGTATGTCCAAAGCCACTGTATGTCCAAAGCCACTGTATGTCCAAAGCCACTGTACAAAGCCACTGTCCAAATCTACTGTCCAAAGCCACTCTATGTCCAAATCCACTGTACAAAGCCACTGTACAAAGCCACTGTCCAAAGCAATACTATGTCCAAAGCCACTGTCGAAAGCCACTGTCCAAAGCCACTGTCCAAAGCCACTCTATGTCCAAAGCCACTATCCGAAGCTACTGTCCAAAGCCACTGTCCAAAGACACTCTATGTCCAAAGCCACTGTCCGAAGCCACTGTCCAAAGCCACTGTCCAAAGCCACTCTATGTCCAAAGCCACTGTCCAAAGCCACTCTCCAAAGCCACTCTCCAAAGCAACTCTTTGTCCAAAGCCACTGTCCAAAGCCACTCTCCAAAGCCACTCTCCAAAGCCACTCTATGTCCAAAGCCACTGTCCAAAGCCACTTTCCAAAGCCACTCTCCAAAGCCACTCTATGTCCAAAGCCACTGTCCAAAGACATTCTCCAAAGCCACTCTCCAAAGCCACTCTATGTCCAAAGCCTCTGTCCAAAGCCACTCTATGTCCAAAGCCACTGTCCAAAGCCATTGTCCAAAGCCACTGTCCAAAGCCACTCTATGTCCAAAGCCACTGTCCAAAGCCACTGTCCAAAGCCACTGTCCAAAGCCACTCTATGTCCAAAGCCACTGTCCAAAGCCACTCTCCAATGCCACTGCCCAAAGCCACTCTATCTACAAAGCCACTGTCCAAAGACACTGTCTAAAGTCACTGTCCAAAGCCACTCTATGTCCAAAGCAACTGTTCAAAGCCACTGTCCAAAGCCACTGTCCAAAGCCACTCTATGCCCAAAGCCACTGTCCAAAGCCACTCTTCAAAGCCACTGTCCAAAGCCACTCTATGTCCAGAGCCACTGTCCAAAGCCACTCTCCAAAGCCACTGTCCAAAGCCACTCTATGTCTAAAGCCACTGTCCAAAGCCACTGTCCAAAGCCACTGACCAAAGCCACTCTATGTCCAATGCCACTGTCCAAAGCCACTGTCCAAAGCCACTGTCCAAAGCCACTCTATGTCCAAAGCCATTGTCCAAAGCCACTCTCCAAAGACACTCTCCAAAGCCACTCTATGTCCAAAAGCACTGTCCAAAGCCACTGTCCAAAGCCACTCTCCAAAGCCACTCTATGTCCAAAGCCACTGTCCAAAGCCACTCTCCAAAGCCACTCTCCAAAGCCACTCTCCAAAGCCACTCTATGTCCAAAGCCACTGTCCAAAGCCACTCTCCAAAGCTACTCTCCAAAGCCACTCTATGTCCAAAGCCACTGTCCAAAGCCACTGTCCAAAGCGACTCTCCAAAGCCACTCTATCTCCAAAGCCACTGTCCAAAGCCACTCTCCAAAGCCACTCTCCAAAGCCACTCTATGTCCAAAGCCACTGTCCATAGCCACTCTCCAAAGCCACTGTCCAAAGCCACTCTATGTCCAAAGCCACTGTACAAAGCCACTGTCCAAAGCCACTGTCCAAAGCAATACTATGTCCAAAGCCACTGTCCAAAGGCCCTGTCCAAAGCCACTCTATGTCCAAAGCCACTGTCCAAAGCCACTGTCCAAAGCCACTGTCAAAAGCCACTCTATGTCCAAAGCCACTGTCCAAAGCCACTCTCCAAAGCCACTGTCCTAAACCACTCTATGTCCAAAGCCACTGTCCAAAGCCACTCTCCAAAGCCACTATCCAAAGCCACTCTATGTCCAAAGCCACTGTCCAAAGCCACTCTCCAAAGCCACTGTCCAAAGCCACTGTATGTCCAAAGCCACTGTCCAAAGCCACTGTATGTCCAAAGCCACTGTATGTCCAAAGCCACTATCCAAAGCCACTGTATTTCCAAAGCTACTGTATGTCCAAAGGCACTGTCCAAAGCCACTGTATGTCCAAAGCCACTGTATGTCCAAAGCCACTGTCTAAAGCCAATGTATGTCCAAAGCCACTGTCCAAAGCCACTGTATGTCCAAAGCCACTGTACAAAGCCACTGTCCAAATCTACTGTCCAAAGCCACTCTATGTCCAAATCCACTGTACAAAGCCACTGTCCAAAGCCACTGTCCAAAGCAATACTATGTCCAAAGCCACTGTTCAAAGCCACTGTCCAAAGTCACTGTCCAAAGCCACTCTATGTCCAAAGCCACTATCCGAAGCTACTGTCCAAAGCCACTGTCCAAAGCCACTCTATGTCCAAAGCCACTGTCCGAAGCCACTGTCCAAAGCCACTGTCCAAAGCCACTCTATGTCCAAAGCCACTGTCCAAAGCCACTCTCCAAAGCCACTCTCCAAAGCAACTCTTTGTCCAAAGCCACTGTCCAAAGCCACTCTCCAAAGCCACTCTCCAAAGCCACTCTATGTCCAAAGCCACTGTCCAAAGCCACTTTCCAAAGCCACTCTCCAAAGCCACTCTATGTCCAAAGCCACTCTCCAAAGACATTCTCCAAAGCCACTCTCCAAAGCCACTCTATGTCCAAAGCCTCTGTCCAAAGCCACTTTATGTCCAAAGCCACTGTCCAAAGCCATTGTCCAAAGCCACTGTCCAAAGCCACTCTATGTCCAAAGCCACTTTCCAAAGCCACTGTCCAAAGCCACTGTCCAAAGCCACTCTATGTCCAAAGCCACTGTCGAAAGCCACTCTCCAATGCCACTGCCCAAAGCCACTCTATCTACAAAGCCACTGTCCAAAGACACTGTCTAAAGTCACTGTCCAAAGCCACTCTATGTCCAAAGCAACTGTTCAAAGCCACTGTCCAAAGCCACTGTCCAAAGCCACTCTATGCCCAAAGCCACTGTCCAAAGCCACTCTTCAAAGCCACTGTCCAAAGCCACTCTATGTCCAGAGCCACTGTCCAAAGCCACTCTCCAAAGCCACTGTCCAAAGCCACTCTATGTCCAAAGCCACTGTCCAAAGCCACTGTCCAAAGCCACTGACCAAAGCCACTCTATGTCCAATGCCACTGTCCAAAGCCACTGTCCAAAGCCACTGTCCAAAGCCACTCTATGTCCAAAGCCATTGTCCAAAGCCACTCTCCAAAGCCACTCTCCAAATCCACTCTATGTCCAAAAGCACTGTCCAAAGCCACTGTCCAAAGCCACTCTCCAAAGCCACTCTATGTCCAAAGCCACTGTCCAAAGCCACTCTCCAAAGCCTCTCTCCAAAGCCACTCTCCAAAGCCACTCTATGTCCAAAGCCACTGTCCAAAGCCACTCTCCAAAGCTACTCTCCAAAGCCACTCTATGTCCAAAGCCACTGTCCAAAGCCACTGTCCAAAGCGACTCTCCAAAGCCACTCTATCTCCAAAGCCACTGTCCAAAGCCACTCTCCAAAGCCACTCTCCAAAGCCACTCTATGTCCAAAGCCACTGTCCATAGCCACTGTCCAAAGCCACTGTCCAAAGCCACTCTATGTCCAAAGCCACTGTACAAAGCCACTGTCCAAAGCCACTGTCCAAAGCAATACTATGTCCAAAGCCACTGTCCAAAGGCCCTGTCCAAAGCCACTCTATGTCCAAAGCCACTGTCCAAAGCCACTGTCCAAAGCCACTGTCCAAAGCCACTCTATGTCCAAAGCCACTGTCCAAAGCCACTCTCCAAAGTTACTGTCCTAAACCACTCTATGTCCAAAGCCACTGTCCAAAGCCACTCTCCAAAGCCACTGTCCAAAGCCACTCTATGTCCAAAGCCACGGTCCAAAGCCACTCTCCAAAGCCACTGTCCAAAGCCACTATATGTCCAAAGCCACTGTATGTCCAAAGCCACTGTCCAAAGCCACTGTATGTCCAAAGCCACTGTCCAAAGCCACTGTATGTCCAAAGCCACTGTATGTCCAAAGCCACTATCCAAAGCCACTGTATTTCCAAAGCCACTGTATGTCCAAAGGCACTGTCCAAAGCCACTGTATATCCAAAGCCACTGTATGTCCAAAGCCACTGTCTAAAGCCAATGTATGTCCAAAGCCACTGTCCAAAGCCACTGTATGTCCAAAGCCACTGTTTGTCCAAAGCCACTGTCCAAAGCCACTGTATGTCCAAAGCCACTGTATGTCCAAAGCCACTGTCCAAAGCCACTGTATGTCCAAAGCCACTGTATGTCCAAAGCCACTGTCCAAAGCCACTGTATGTCCAAAGCCACTGTATGTCCAAAGCCACTGTCCAAAGCCACTGTATGTCCAAAGCCACTGTCCAAAGCGACTCTCCAAAGCTACTCTCCAAAGCCACTCTATGTCCAAAGCCACTGTCCAAAGCCACTGTCCAAAGCCACTCTCCAAAGCCACTCTATCTCCAAAGCCGCTGTCCAAAGCCACTCTCCAAAGCCACTCTATGTCCAAAGCCAATCTCCATAGCCACTGTCCAAAGCCACTGTCCAAAGCCACTCTATGTCCAAAGCCACTGTCCAAAGCCACTCTATGTCCAAAGCCACTGTCCAAAGCCAATCTCCAAAGCCACTGTCCAAAGCCACTGTATGTCCAAAGCCACTCTATGTCCAAAGCCACTGTCCAAAGCCACTGTATGTCCAAAGCCACTGTATGTCCAAAGCCACTATTCAAAGCCAATGTATGTCCAAAGCCACTGTATCTCCAAAGCCACTGTCCAAAGCCACTGTATGTCCAAAGCCACTGTATGTCCAAATCCACTGTCTAAAGCCACTGTATGTCCAAAGCCACTGTTCAAAGCCACTGTATGTTCAAAGCCACTGTATGTCCAAAGCCACTGTCCAAAGCCACTCTCCAAAGCCACTCTCCAAAGCCACTCTCCAAAGCCACTCTATGTCCAAAGCCACTGTCCAACGCCACTCTCCAAAGCCACTGTCCTAAACCACTCTATGTCCAAAGCCACTTTCTAAAGCCACTCTCCAAAGCCACTGTCCAAAGCCACTCTATGTCCAAAGCCACTGTCCAAAGCCACTCTCCAAAGCCACTGTCCAAAGCCACTGGATGTCCAAAGCCACTGTATGTCTAAATCCACTGTCCAAAGCCACTCTATGTCCAAAGCCACTGTATGTCCAAAGCCACTGTCCAATGCCACTCTATGTCCAAAGCCACTGTATGTCCAAAGCCACTGTCCAAAGCAACCGTATGTCCAAAGCCACTGTATGTCCAAAGCCACTGTCCAAAGCCACCGTATGTCCAAAGCCACTGTATGTCCAAAGCCACTGTCCAAAGCCACTGTATGTCCAAAGCCACTGTATGTCCAAAGCCACTGACCAAAGCCACTCTATGTCCAATGCCACTGTCCAAAGCCACTGTCCAAAGCCACTGTCCAAAATCACTCTATGTCCAAAGCCATTGTCCAAAGCCACTCTCCAAAGCCACTCTCCAAAGCCACTCTATGTCCAAAAGCACTGTCCAAAGCCACTGTCCAAAGCCACTCTCCAAAGCCACTCTATGTCCAAAGCCACTGTCCAAAGCCACTCTCCAAAGCCACTCTCCAAAGCCACTATCCAAAGCCACTCTATGTCCAAAGCCACTGTCCAAAGCCACTGTCCAAAGCGACTCTCCAAAGCCACTCTATCTCCAAAGCTACTGTCCAAAGCCACTCTCCAAAGCCACTCTCCAAAGTCACTCTATGTCCAAAGCCACTGTCCATAGCCACTGTCCAAAGCCACTGTCCAAAGCCACTCTATGTCCAAAGCCACTGTACAAAGCCACTGTCCAAAGCCACTGTCCAAAGCCACTCTATGTCCAAAGCCACTGTACAAAGCCACTGTCCAAAGCCACTGTCCAAAGCAATACTATGTCCAAAGCCACTGTCCAAAGGCCCTGTCCAAAGCCACTCTATGTCCAAAGCCACTGTCCAAAGCCACTGTCCAAAGCCACTGTCCAAAGCCACTCTATGTCCAAATCCACTGTCCAAAGCCACTCTCCAAAGCCACTGTCCTAAACCACTCTATGTCCAAAGCCACTGTCCAAAGCCACTCTCCAAAGCCACTCTCCAAAGCCACTCTATGTCCAAAGCCACTGTCCAAAGCCACTATATGTCCAAAGCCACTGTATCTCCAAAGCCACTGTCCAAAGCCACTGTATGTCCAAAGCCACTGTCCAAAGCCACTGTATGTCCAAAGCCACTGTATGTCCAAAGCCACTATCCAAAGCCACTGTATTTCCAAAGTCACTGTATGTCCAAAGGCACTGTACAAAGCCACTGTATGTCCAAAGCCACTGTATGTCCAAAGCCACTGTCTAAAGCCAATGTATTTCCAAAGCCACTGTCCAAAGCCACTGTATGTCCAAAGCCACTGTTTGTCCAAAGCCACTGTCCAAAGCCACTGTATGTCCAAAGCCACTGTATGTCCAAAGCCACTGTCCAAAGCCACTGTATGTCCAAAGCCACTGTCCAAAGCCACTGTATGTCCAAAGCCACTGTATGTCCAAAGCCACTGTCCAAAGCCACTGTATGTCCAAAGCCACTGTCCAAAGCCACTCTCCAAAGCTACTCTCCAAAGCCACTCTATGTCCAAAGCCACTGTCCAAAGCCACTGTCCAAAGCCACTCTCCAAAGCCACTCTATCTCCAAAGCCGCTGTCCAAAGCCACTCTCCAAAGCCACTCTATGTCCAAAGCTACTGTCCATAGCCACTGTCCAAAGCCACTGTCCAAAGCCACTCTATGTCCAAAGCCACTGTCCAAAGCCACTCTATGTCCAAAGCCACTGTCCAAAGCCAATCTCCAAAGCCACTGTCCAAAGCCACTGTATGTCCAAAGCCACTGTATGTCCAAAGCCACTGTCCAAAGCTACTGTATGTCCAAAGCCACTGTATGTCCAAAGCCACTATTCAAAGCCAATGTATGTCCAAAGCCACTGTATATCCAAAGCCACTGTCCAAAGCCACTGTATGTCCAAAGCCACTGTATGTCCAAATCCACTGTCTAAAGCCACTGTATGTCCAAAGCCACTGTTCAAAGCCACTGTATGTTCAAAGCCACTGTATGTCCAAAGCCACTGTCCAAAGCCACTCTCCAAAGCCACTCTCCAAAGCCACTCTCCAAAGCCACTCTATGTCCAAAGCCACTGTCGAAAGCCACTCTCCAAAGCCACTGTCCTAAACCACTCTATGTCCAAAGCCACTGTCCAAAGCCACTCTCCAAAGCCACTGTCCAAAGCCACTCTATGTCCAAAGCCACTGTCCAAAGCCACTCTCCAAAGCCACTGTCCAAAGCCACTGTATGTCCAAAGCCACTGTATGTCCAAAGCCACTGTCCAAAGCCACTCTATGTCCAAAGCCACTGTATGTCCAAAGCCAATGTCCAAAGCCACCGTATGTCCAAAGCCACTGTATGTCCAAAGCCACTGTCCAAAGCCACCGTATGTCCAAAGCCACTGTATGTCCAAAGCCACTGTCCAAAGCCACTGTATGTCCAAAGCCACTGTATGTCCAAAGCCACTGTCTAAAGCCACTGTATGTCCAAAGCCACTGTCCAAAGCCACTGTATGTTCAAAGCCACTGTATGTCCAAAGCCACTGTCCAAAGCCACTGTATGTCCAAAGCCACTGTATGTCCAAAGCCAATGTCCAAAGCCACTGTATGTCCAAAGCCACTGTCCAAAGCCACTCTATGTCCAAAGCCACTCTATGTCCAAAGCCACTGTATGTCCAAAGCCACTGTTCAGAGCCACTGTATGTCCAAAGCCACTGTACGTCCAAAGCCACTGTCCAATGCCACCGTATGTCCAAAGCCACAGTATGTCCAAAGCCACTGTCCAAAGCCACCATATGTCCAAAGCCACTGTATGTCCAAAGCCACTGTCCAAAGCCACCGTATGTCCAAAGCCACTGTATGTCCAAAGCCACTGTCCAAAGCCACTGTATGTCCAAAGCCACTGTATGTCCAAAGCCACTGTCCAAAGCCACTGTATGTCCAATGCCACTGTATGTCCAAAGCCACTGTTCAAAGCCACTGTATGTCCAAAGTCACTGTATGTCCAAAGCCACTGTCCAAAGCCACTGTATGTCCAAAGCCACTGTATGTCCAAAGCCACTGTCCAAAGCCACTCTCCAAAGCCACTCTATGTCCTAAGCCACTGTCCAAAGCTACTCTCCAAAGCCACTGTCCAAAGCCACTCAATGTCCAAAGCCACTGTCCAAAGCCACTCTATGTCCAAAGCCACTGTCCAAAGCCACTCTCCAAAGCCACTCTCCAAAGCCACTCTATGTCCCAAGCCACTGTATGTCCAAAGCCACTGTCCAAAGCTACTGTATGTCCAAAGCTACTGTATGTCCAAAGCCACTGTCCAAAGCCACTGTATGTCCAAAGCCACTGTATGTCCAAAGCCACTGTCCAAAGCCACTGTATGTCCAAAGCAACTGTATGTCCAAAGCCACTGTATGTCCAAAGCCACTGTCCAAAGCCACCGTATGTCCAAAGCCACGGTATGTCCAAAGCCACTGTCAAAAGCCACCGTATGTCCAAAGCCACTGTATGTCCAAAGCCACTGTATGTCCAAAGCCACTGTCCAAAGCCAACGTATGTCGAAAGCCACTGTATGTCCAAAGCCACTATCCAAAGCCACTGTATGTCCAAAGCCACTGTATGTCCAAAGCCACTGTCCAAAGCCACTGTATGTCTAAAGCCACTGTATGTCCAAAACCACTGTCCAAAGCCACTGTATGTCCAAAGCCACTGTATGTCCAAAGCCACTGTCCAAAGCCACTGTATGTCCAAAGCCACTGTATGTCCAAAGCCACTGTCCAAAGCAACCGTATGTCCAAAGCCACTGTATGTCCAAAGCCACTGTCCAAAGCCACTCTATGTCCAAAGCCACTGTCCAAAGCCACTGTCCAAAGCCACTGTCCAAAGCCACTCTATGTCCAAAGCCACTATCCAAAGCCACTCTCCAAAGCCACTCTCCAAAGCCACTCTATGTCCAAAGCCACTGTCCAAAGCCACTCTCCAAACCACTATCCAAAGCCACTCTATGTACAAAGTCACTGTCCAAAGCCAATCTCCAAAGCCACTCTCCAAAGCCACTCTATAACCAAAGCCAGTTCAAAGCCACTGTCGAAAGCCACTCTCCAAAGCCACTGTCCTAAACCACTCTATGTCCAAAGCCACTGTCCAAAGCCACTCTCCAAAGCCACTGTCCAAAGCCAATCTATGTCCAAAGCCACTGTCCAAAGCCACTCTCCAAAGCCACTGTCCAAAGCCACTGTATGTCCAAAGCCACTGTATGTCCAAAGACACTGTCCAAAGCCACTCTATGTCCAAAGCCACTGTATGTCCAAAGCCAATGTCCAAAGCAACCGTATGTCCAAAGCCACTGTATGTCCAAAGCCACTGTCCAAAGCCACCGTATGTCCAAAGCCACTGTATGTCCAAAGCCACTGTCCAAAGCCACTGTATGTCCAAAGCCACTGTATGTCCAAAGCCACTGTCTAAAGCCACTGTATGTCCAAAGCCACTGTCCAAAGCCACTGTATGTTCAAAGCCACTGTATGTCCAAAGCCACTGTCCAAAGCCACTGTATGTCCAAAGCCACTGTATGTCCAAAGCCAATGTCCAAAGCCACTGTATGTCCAAAGCCACTGTCCAAAGCCACTCTATGTCCAAAGCCACTCTATGTCCAAAGCCACTGTATGTCCAAAGCCACTGTTCAGAGCCACTGTATGTCCAAAGCCACTGTATGTCCAAAGCCACTGTCCAATGCCACCGTATGTCCAAAGCCACAGTATGTCCAAAGCCACTGTCCAAAGCCACCATATGTCCAAAGCCACTGTATGTCCAAAGCCACTGTCCAAAGCCACTGTATGTCCAAAGCCACTGTATGTCCAAAGCCACTGTCCAAAGCCACTGTATGTCCAAAGCCACTGTATGTCCAAAGCCACTGTCCAAAGCCACTGTATGTCCAATGCCACTGTATGTCCAAAGCCACTGTTCAAAGCCACTGTATGTCCAAAGTCACTGTATGTCCAAAGCCACTGTATGTCCAAAGCCACTGTATGTCCAAAGCCACTGTATGTCCAAAGCCACTGTCCAAAGCCACTCTCCAAAGCCACTCTATGTCCTAAGCCACTGTCCAAAGCTACTCTCCAAAGCCACTGTCCAAAGCCACTCAATGTCCAAAGCCACTGTCCAAAGCCACTCTATGTCCAAAGCCACTGTCCAAAGCCACTCTCCAAAGCCACTCTCCAAAGCCACTCTATGTCCAAAGCCACTGTATGTCCAAAGCCACTGTCCAAAGCTACTGTATGTCCAAAGCTACTGTATGTCCAAAGCCACTGTCCAAAGCCACTGTATGTCCAAAGCCACTGTATGTCCAAAGCCACTGTCCAAAGCCACTGTATGTCCAAAGCAACTGTATGTCCAAAGCCACTGTATGTCCAAAGCCACTGTCCAAAGCCACCGTATGTCCAAAGCCACGGTATGTCCAAAGCCACTGTCAAAAGCCACCGTATGTCCAAAGCCACTGTATGTCCAAAGCCACTGTATGTCCAAAGCCACTGTCCAAAGCCAACGTATGTCGAAAGCCACTGTATGTCCAAAGCCACTATCCAAAGCCACTGTATGTCCAAAGCCACTGTATGTCCAAAGCCACTGTCCAAAGCCACTGTATGTCTAAAGCCACTGTATGTCCAAAACCACTGTCCAAAGCCAATGTATGTCCAAAGCCACTGTATGTCCAAAGCCACTGTCCAAAGCCACTGTATGTCCAAAGCCACTGTATGTCCAAAGCCACTGTCCAAAGCAACCGTATGTCCAAAGCCACTGTATGTCCAAAGCCACTGTCCAAAGCCACTCTATGTCCAAAGCCACTGTCCAAAGCCACTGTCCAAAGCCACTGTCCAAAGCCACTCTATGTCCAAAGCCACTATCCAAAGCCACTCTCCAAAACCACTCTCCAAAGCCACTCTATGTCCAAAGCCACTGTCCAAAGCCACTCTCCAAACCACTATCCAAAGCCACTCTATGTACAAAGTCACTGTCCAAAGCCAATCTCCAAAGCCACTCTCCAAAGCCACTCTATAACCAAAGCCAGTTCAAAGCCACTCTCCAAAGCCACTCTATGTCCAAAGCCAGTCCAAAGCCACCATCCAAAGCCACTCTCCAAAGCCACTCTATGTCCAAAGCCACTGTCCAAAGCCATTCTCCAAAGCCACTCTCCAAAGCCACTCTATGTCCAAAGCCACTGCCCAAAGCCACTCTATGTCCAAAGCCACTGTCCAAAGCCACTGTCCAAAGCCACGGTCCAAAGCCACTCTATGTCCAAAGCCACTGTCCAAAGCCACTGTCCAAAGCCACTGTCCAAAGCCACTCTATGTCCAAAGCCACTGTCCAAAGCCACTCTCCAATGCCACTGTCCAAAGCCACTCTATCTACTAAGCCACTGTCCAAAGCCACTGTCTAAAGTCAATGTCCAAAGCCACTCTCTGTCCAAAGCAACTGTCCAAAGCCACTGTCCAAAGCCACTCTATGTCCAGAGCCACTGTCCAAAGCCACTCACCAAAGCCACTGACCAAAGCCACTCTATGTCCAAAGCCACTGAACAAAGCCACTGTCCAAAGCCACTGAACAAAGCCACTGTCCAAAGCCACTGACCAAAGCCACTCTATGTCCAATGCCATTGTCCAAAGCCACTGTCCAAAGCCACTGTCCAAAGCCACTCTATGTCCAAAGCAATTGTCTAAACCACTCTCCAAAGCCATTCTCCAAAGCCACTCTATGTCCAAAAGCACTGTCCAAAGCCACTGTCCAAAGCCACTCTCCAAAGCCACTATATGTCCAAATACACTGTCCAAAGCCACTCTCCAAAGCCACTCTCCAAAGCCACTGTATGTCCAAAGCCTCTGTCCAAAGCCACTGTCCAAAGCCACTCTCCAAAGCCACTCTATGTCCAAAGCCACAGTCCAAAGTCACTGTGCAAAGCCACTCTCCAAAGCCACTCTATGTCCAAAGCCACTGTCCAAAGCTACTCTCCAAAGCCACTCTCCAAACCACTCTATGTACAAAGCCACTGTCCAAAGCCACTGTCCAAAGCCACTCTCCAAAGCCACTCTATCTCCAAAGTCACTGTCCAAAGGCACTCTCCAAAGCCACTCTCCAAAGCCACTCTATGTCCAAAGCCACTGTCCATAGCCACTGTCCAAAGTCACTGTCCAAAGCCACTCTATGTCCAAGCCACTGTCCAAAGCCACTGTCCAAAGCCACTGTCCAAAGCAATACTATGTCCAAAGCCACTGTCCAAAGGCACTGTCCAAAGACACTCTATGTCCAAAGCCACTGTCCTAAGCCACTGTCCAAAGCCACTGTCCAAAGCCACTCTATGTCCAAAGCCACTGTCCAAAGCCACTCTATGTCCAAAGCCACTGTCCAAATCCACTCTCCAAAGCCACTTTCCTAAACCACTCTATGTCCAAAGCCACTGTCCAAAGCCACTCTCCAAAGCCACTGTCCAAAGCCACTCTATGTCCAAAGCCACTGTCCAAAGCCACTCTCCAAAGCCACTGTCCAAAGCCACTGTATGTCCAAAGCCACTGTCCAAAGCGACTGTATGTCCAAAGCCACTGTCCAAAGCCACTGTATGTCCAATGCCACTGTATGTCCAAAGCCACTATCCAAAGCCACTGTATGTCCAAAGCCACTGTCCAAAGCCACTGTATGTCCAAAGCTACTGTATGTCCAAAGCCACCCTCCATAGCCACTGTATGTCCAAAGCCACTGTATGTCCAAAGCCACTGTCCAAAGCCACTGTATGTCCAAAGCCACTGTATGTCCAAAGCCACTGTCCAAAGCCACTGTATGTCCAAAGCCACTATCCAAAGCCACTGTCCAAAGCCACTGTCCAAAGCCACTCTATGTCCAGAGCCACTGTCCAAAGCCACTCTCCAAAGCCACTGACCAAAGCCACTCTATGTCCAAAGCCACTATCCAAAGCCACTGTCCAAAGCCACTGTCCAAAACCACTCTATTTCCAAAGCCACTGTCCAAAGCCACTATCCAAAACCACTGTCCAAAGCCACTCTATGTCCAAAGCCACTGTCCAAAGCCACTCTCCAAAGCCACTGTCCAAAGCCACTGTATGTCCAAAGCCACTGTATGTCCAAAGCCACTGTCCAAAGCGACTGTATGTCCAAAGCCACTGTCCAAAGCCACTGTATGTCCAAAGCCACTGTATGTCCAAAGCCACTATCCAAAGCCACTGTATGTCCAAAGCCACTGTATATCCAAAGGCACTGTCAAACACCACTGTATGTCCAAAGCCACTTGATGTCCAAAGCCACTGTCTAAAGCCACTGTATGTCCAAAACCACGGTCCAAAGCCACTGTATGTCCAAAGCCACTGTATGTCCAAAGCCACTGTCCAAAGCCAATGTATGTCCAAAGCCACTGTATGTCCAAAGCCACTGTCCAAAGCCACTGTATGTCCAAAGCCACTGTATGTCCAAACCCACTGTCCAAAGTCACTGTATGTCCAAAGCCACTGTACAAAGCCACTGTCCAAATCCACTGTCCAAAGCCACTCTATGTCCTAATCCACTGTACAAAGCCACTGTCCAAAGCCACTGTCCAAAGCAATACTATGTCCAAAGCCACTATCCAAAGCCACTGTCCAAAGCCACTGTCCAAAGCCACTCTATGTCCAAAGCCACTGTCCGAAGCCACTGTCCAAAGCCACTGTTCAAATCCACTCTATGTCCAAAGCCACTGTCCAAAGCCACCTCTCCAAAACCACTGTCCAAAGCCACTGTATGTCCAAAGCCACTGTATGTCCAAAGCCACTGTCCAAAGCCACTGTATGTCCAAAGCCACTGTATGTCCAAAGCCACTATCCAAAGCCACTGTATGTCCAAAGCCACTGTATATCCAAAGCCACTGTCCAAATCCACTGTATGTCCAAAGCCACTGTATGTCCAAAGCCACTGTCTAAAGCCACTGTATGTCCAAAGCCACTGTCCAAAGCCACTGTATGTCCAAAGCCACTGTATGTCCAAAGCCACTGTCCATAGCCACTGTATGTCCAAAGCAACTGTATGTCCAAAGCCACTGTCCAAAGCCACTGTATGTCCAAAGCCACTGTATGTCCAAAGCCACTGTCCAAAGCCACTCTATGTCCAAAGCCACTCTATGTCCAAAGCCACTGTATGTCCAAAGCCACTGTTCAAAGCCACTGTATGTCCAAAGCCACTGTATGTCCAAAGCCACTGTCCAAAGCCACCATATGTCCAAAGCCACGGTATGTCCAAAGCCACTGTCCAAAGCCACCGTATGTCCAAAGCCACTGTATGTCCAAAGCCACAGTCTAAAGCCACTCTCCAAACCACTATCCAAATCCACTCTATGTCCAAAGTCACTGTCCAAAGCCAATCTCCAAAGCCACTCTCCAAAGCCACTCTATGTCCAAAGCCAGTCCAAAGCCACTCTCCAAAGCCACTCTATGTCCAAAGCAAGTCCAAAGCCACTCTCCAAAGCCACTCTCCAAAGCCACTCTATGTCCAAAGCCACTGTCCAAAGCCATTCTCCAAAGCCACTCTCCAAAGCCACTCTATGTCCAAAGCCACTGTCCAAAGCCACTCTATGTCCAAAGCCACTGTCCAAAGCCACTGTCCAAAGCCACTGTCCAAAGCCACGGTCCAAATTCACTCTTTTCCAAAGCCACTGTCCAAAGCCACTGTCCAAAGCCACTGTCCAAAGCCACTCTATGTCCAAAGCCACTGTCCAAAGCCACTCTCCAATGCCACTGTCCAAAGCCACTCTATCTACAAAGCAACTGTCCAAAGCCACTGTCCAAAGCCACTGTCCAAAGCCACTCTATGTCCAAAGCCACTGTCCAAAGCCACTCTCCAAAGCCACTGTCCAAAGCCACTCTATGTCCATGCCACTGTCCAAAGCCACTCTCCAAAGCCACTGACCAAAGCCACTCTATGTCCAAAGCCACTATCCAAAGCCACTGTCCAAAGCCACTGTCCTAAACCACTCTATTTCCAAAGCCACTGTCCAAAGCCACTATCCAAAACCACTGTCCAAAGCCACTCTATGTCCAAAGCCACTGTCCAAAGCCACTCTCCAAAGCCACTGTCCAAAGCCACTGTATGTCCAAAGCCACTGTATGTCCAAAGCCACTGTCCAAAGCGACTGTATGTCCAAAGCCACTGTCCAAAGCCACTGTATGTCCAAAGCCACTGTATGTCCAAAGCCACTATCCAAAGCCACTGTATGTCCAAAGCCACTGTATATCCAAAGGCACTGTCCAACGCCACTGTATGTCCAAAGCCACTTGATGTCCAAAGCCACTGTCTAAAGCCACTGTATGTCCAAAACCACTGTCCAAAGCCACTGTATGTCCAAAGCCACTGTATGTCCAAAGCCACTGTCCAAAGCCAATGTATGTCCAAAGCCACTGTATGTCCAAAGCCACTGTCCAAAGCCACTGTATGTCCAAAGCCACTGTATGTCCAAAGCCACTGTCCAAAGCCACTGTATGTCCAAAGCCACTGTATGTCCAAAGCCACTGTCCAAAGCCACTGTATGTCCAAAGCCACTGTACAAACCACTGTACAAATCCACTGTCCAAAGCCACTCTATGTCCAAATCCACTGTACAAAGCCACTGTCCAAATCCACTGTCCAAACAATACTATGTCCAAACCCACTGTCCAAAGCCACTGTCCAAAGCCACTGTCCAAAGCCACTCTATGTCCAAAGCCACTGTCCGAAGCCACTGTCCAAAGCCACTGTCCAAAGCCACTCTATGTCCAAAGCCACTGTCCAAAGCCACTCTCCAAAGCCACTGTCCAAAGCCACTGTATGTCCAAAGCCCCTGTATGTCCAAAGCCACTGTCCAAAGCCACTGTATGTCCAAAGCCACTGTATGTCCAAAGCCACTATCCAAAGCCACTGTATGTCCAAAGCCACTGTATATCCAAAGCCACTGTCCAAAGCCACTGTATGTCCAAAGCCACTGTATGTCCAAAGCCACTGTCTAAAGCCACTGTATGTCCAAAGCCACTGTCCAAAGCCACTGTATGTCCAAAGCCACTGTATGTCCAGAGCCACTGTCCATAGCCACTGTATGTCCAAAGCCACTCTATGTCCAAAGCCACTGTCCAAAGCCACTATATGTCCAAAGCCACTGTATGTCCAAAGCCACTGTCCAAAGCCACTCTATGTCCAAAGCCACTCTATGTCCAAAGCCACTGTATGTCCAAAGCCACTTTTCAAAGCCACTGTATGTCCAAAGCCACTGTATGTCCAAAGCCACTCTCCAAAGCCACTCTCCAAAGCCACTCTATGTCCAAAGCCACTGTCCAAAGCCACTCTCCAAAGCCACTGTCCAAAGCCACTCTATGTCCAAAGCCACTGTCCAAAGCCACTCTCCAAAGCCACTGTCCAAAGCCACTATATGTCCAAAGCCACTGTCCAAAGCCACTTTCCAAAGCCACTCTCCAAAGCCACTGTATGTCTAAAGCCACTGTATGTCCAAAGCCACTGTCCAAAGCCACTGTATGTCCAAAGCCACTGTCCAAAGCCACTGTATGTCCGAAGCTACTGTATGTCCAAAGCCACTATCCAAAGCCACTGTATGTCCAAAGCCACTGTATGTCCATAGCCACTGTATGTCCAAAGCCACTGTCGAAAGCCACTGTATGTCCAAAGCCACTGTCCAAAGCCACTGTCCAAAGTCACTGTCCAAAGCCTTTCTATGTCCAAAGCCACTGTCCAAAGCCACAGTCCAAAGCCACTTTCCAAAGCCACTGTCCAAAGCCACTCTGTCCAAAGCCACTGTCCAAAGCCACTGTCCAAAGCCACTGTCCATAGCCACTCTATGTCCAAAGCCACTATCCAAAGCCACTCTCCAAAGCCACTCTCCAAAGCCACTCTATGTCCAAAGCCACTCTCTAAAGCCACTCTCCAAACCACTATCCAAATCCACTCTATGTCCAAAGTCACTGTCCAAAGCCAATCTCCAAAGCCACTCTCCAAAGCCACTCTATGTCCAAAGCCAGTCCAAAGCCACTCTCCAAATCCACTCTATGTCCAAAGCAAGTCCAAAGCCACTCTCCAAAGCCACTCTCCAAAGCCACTCTATGTCCAAAGCCACTGTCCAAAGCCATTCTCCAAAGCCACACTCCAAAGCCACTCTATGTCCAAAGCCACTGTCCAAAGCCACTCTATGTCCAAAGCCACTGTCCAAAGCCACTGTCCAAAGCCACGGTCCAAATCCACTCTATGTCCAAAGCCACTGTCCAAAGCCACTGTCCAAAGCCACTGTCCAAAGCCACTCTATGTCCAAAGCCACTGTCCAAAGCCACTTTCCAATGCCACTGTCCAAAGCCACTCTATCTACAAAGCAACTGTCCAAAGCCACTGTCCAAAGCCACTGTCCAAAGCCACTCTATGTCCAAAGCCACTGTCCAAAGCCACTCTCCAAAGCCACTGTCCAAAGCCACTCTATGTCCAGAGCCACTGTCCAAAGCCACTCTCCAAAGCCACTGACCAAAGCCACTCTATGTCCAAAGCCACTGAACAAAGCCACTGTCCAAAGCCACTGACCAAAGCTACTCTATGTCCAATGTCATTGTCCAAAGCCACTGTCCAAAGCCACTGTCCAAAGCCACTCTATGTCCAAAGCCATTGTCTAAAGCCACTCTCCAAAGCCACTCTCCAAAGCCACTCTATGTCCAAAAGCACTGTTCAAAGCCACTGTCCAAAGCCACTATCCAAAGCCACTCTATGTCCAAAGCCACTGTCCAAAGCCACTGTATGTCCAAAGCCACTGTACAAACCACTGTCCAAATCCACTGTCCAAAGCCACTCTATGTCCAAATCCACTGTACAAAGCCACTGTCCAAATCCACTGTCCAAAGCAATACTATGTCCAAAGCCACTGTCCAAAGCCACTGTCCAAAGCCACTTTCCAAAGCCACTCTATGTCCAAAGCCACTGTCCGAAGCCACTGTCCAAAGCCACTGTCCAAAGCCACTCTATGTCCAAAGCCACTGTCCAAAGCCACTCTCCAAAGCCACTGTCCAAAGCCACTGTATGTCCAAAGCCCCTGTATGTCCAAAGCCACTGTCCAAAGCCACTGTATGTCCAAAGCCACTGTATGTCCAAAGCCACTATCCAAAGCCACTGTATGTCCAAAGCCACTGTATATCCAAAGCCACTGTCCAAAGCCACTGTATGTCCAAAGCCACTGTATGTCCAAAGCCACTGTATGTCCAAAGCCACTGTCTAAAGCCACTGTATGTCCAAAGCCACTGTCCAAAGCCACTGTATGTCCAAAGCCACTGTATGTCCAGAGCCACTGTCCATAGCCACTGTATGTCCAAAGCCACTCTATGTCCAAAGCCACTGTCCAAAGCCACTATATGTCCAAAGCCACTGTATGTCCAAAGCCACTGTCCAAAGCCACTCTATGTCCAAAGCCACTCTATGTCCAAAGCCACTGTATGTCCAAAGCCACTATTCAAAGCCACTGTATGTCCAAAGCCACTGTATGTCCAAAGCCACTCTCCAAAGCCACTCTCCAAAGCCACTCTATGTCCAAAGCCACTGTCCAAAGCCACTCTCCAAAGCCACTGTCCAAAGCCACTCTCCAAAGCCACTGTCCAAAGCCACTCTATGTCCAAAGCCACTGTCCAAAGCCACTCTCCAAAGCCACTGTCCAAAGCCACTATATGTCCAAAGCCACTGTCCAAAGCCACTTTCCAAAGCCACTCTCCAAAGCCACTGTATGTCTAAAGCCACTGTATGTCCAAAGCCACTGTCCAAAGCCACTGTATGTCCAAAGCCACTGTCGAAAGCCACTGTATGTCCAAAGCCACTGTCCAAAGCAACTGTCCAAAGTCACTGTCCAAAGCCTTTCTATGTCCAAAGCCACTGTCCAAAGCCACAGTCCAAAGCCACTTTCCAAAGCCACTGTCCAAAGCCACTCTGTCCAAAGCCACTGTCCAAAGCCACTGTCCAAAGCCACTGTCCATAGCCACTCTATGTCCAAAGCCACTATCCAAAGCCACTCTCCAAAGCCACTCTCCAAAGCCACTCTATGTCCAAAGCCACTCTCTAAAGCCACTCTCCAAACCACTATCCAAATCCACTCTATGTCCAAAGTCACTGTCCAAAGCCAATCTCCAAAGCCACTCTCCAAAGCCACTCTATGTCCAAAGCCAGTCCAAAGCCACTCTCCAAATCCACTCTATGTCCAAAGCAAGTCCAAAGCCACTCTCCAAAGCCACTCTCCAAAGCCACTCTATGTCCAAAGCCACTGTCCAAAGCCATTCTCCAAAGCCACACTCCAAAGCCACTCTATGTCCAAAGCCACTGTCCAAAGCCACTCTATGTCCAAAGCCACTGTCCAAAGCCACTGTCCAAAGCCACGGTCCAAATCCACTCTATGTCCAAAGCCACTGTCCAAAGCCACTGTCCAAAGCCACTGTCCAAAGCCACTCTATGTCCAAAGCCACTGTCCAAAGCCACTTTCCAATGCCACTGTCCAAAGCCACTCTATCTACAAAGCAACTGTCCAAAGCCACTGTCCAAAGCCACTGTCCAAAGCCACTCTATGTCCAAAGCCACTGTCCAAAGCCACTCTCCAAAGCCACTGTCCAAAGCCACTCTATGTCCAGAGCCACTGTCCAAAGCCACTCTCCAAAGCCACTGACCAAAGCCACTCTATGTCCAAAGCCACTGAACAAAGCCACTGTCCAAAGCCACTGACCAAAGCTACTCTATGTCCAATGCCATTGTCCAAAGCCACTGTCCAAAGCCACTGTCCAAAGCCACTCTATGTCCAAAGCCATTGTCTAAAGCCACTCTCCAAAGCCACTCTCCAAAGCCACTCTATGTCCAAAAGCACTGTTCAAAGCCACTGTCCAAAGCCACTATCCAAAGCCACTCTATGTCCAAAGCCACTGTCCAAAGCCACTGTATGTCCAAAGCCACTGTACAAACCACTGTCCAAATCCACTGTCCAAAGCCACTCTATGTCCAAATCCACTGTACAAAGCCACTGTCCAAATCCACTGTCCAAAGCAATACTATGTCCAAAGCTACTGTCCAAAGCCACTGTCCAAAGCCACTTTCCAAAGCCACTCTATGTCCAAAGCCACTGTCCGAAGCCACTGTCCAAAGCCACTGTCCAAAGCCACTCTATGTCCAAAGCCACTGTCCAAAGCCACTCTCCAAAGCCACTGTCCAAAGCCACTGTATGTCCAAAGCCCCTGTATGTCCAAAGCCACTGTCCAAAGCCACTGTATGTCCAAAGCCACTGTATGTCCAAAGCCACTATCCAAAGCCACTGTATGTCCAAAGCCACTGTATATCCAAAGCCACTGTCCAAAGCCACTGTATGTCCAAAGCCACTGTATGTCCAAAGCCACTGTCTAAAGCCACTGTATGTCCAAAGCCACTGTCCAAAGCCACTGTATGTCCAAAGCCACTGTATGTCCAGAGCCACTGTCCATAGCCACTGTATGTCCAAAGCCACTCTATGTCCAAAGCCACTGTCCAAAGCCACTATATGTCCAAAGCCACTGTATGTCCAAAGCCACTGTCCAAAGCCACTCTATGTCCAAAGCCACTCTATGTCCAAAGCCACTGTATGTCCAAAGCCACTATTCAAAGCCACTGTATGTCCAAAGCCACTGTATGTCCAAAGCCACTCTCCAAAGCCACTCTCCAAAGCCACTCTATGTCCAAAGCCACTGTCCAAAGCCACTCTCCAAAGCCACTGTCCAAAGCCACTCTCCAAAGCCACTGTCCAAAGCCACTCTATGTCCAAAGCCACTGTCCAAAGCCACTCTCCAAAGCCACTGTCCAAAGCCACTATATGTCCAAAGCCACTGTCCAAAGCCACTTTCCAAAGCCACTCTCCAAAGCCACTGTATGTCTAAAGCCACTGTATATCCAAAGCCACTGTCCAAAGCCACTGTATGTCCAAAGCCACTGTCCAAAGCCACTGTATGTCCGAAGCTACTGTATGTCCAAAGCCACTATCCAAAGCCACTGTATGTCCAAAGCCACTGTATGTCCATAGCCACTGTATGTCCAAATCCACTGTCGAAAGCCACTGTATGTCCAAAGCCACTGTCCAAAGCCACTGTCCAAAGTCACTGTCCAAAGCCTTTCTATGTCCAAAGCCACTGTCCAAAGCCACAGTCCAAAGCCACTTTCCAAAGCCACTGTCCAAAGCCACTCTGTCCAAAGCCACTGTCCAAAGCCACTGTCCAAAGCCACTGTCCAAAGCCACTCTATGTCCAAAGCCACTATCCAAAGCCACTCTCCAAAGCCACTCTCCAAAGCCACTCTATGTCCAAAGCCACTC
The DNA here is from genome assembly GCA_028752905.1 of Cladorhizidae sp. MBARI D1340-BT2. NCBI lineage: Eukaryota > Metazoa > Porifera > Demospongiae > Poecilosclerida > Cladorhizidae > Cladorhizidae sp. MBARI D1340-BT2. Next base: position 26,149,679 of record JAQNBH010000017.1, on the reverse strand, counting down.
TCTAAAGCCACTCTCCAAACCACTATCCAAATCCACTCTATGTCCAAAGTCACTGTCCAAAGCCAATCTCCAAAGCCACTCTCCAAAGCCACTCTATGTCCAAAGCCAGTCCAAAGCCACTCTCCAAATCCACTCTATGTCCAAAGCAAGTCCAAAGCCACTCTCCAAAGCCACTCTCCAAAGCCACTCTATGTCCAAAGCCACTGTCCAAAGCCATTCTCCAAAGCCACACTCCAAAGCCACTCTATGTCCAAAGCCACTGTCCAAAGCCACTCTATGTCCAAAGCCACTGTCCAAAGCCACTGTCCAAAGCCACGGTCCAAATCCACTCTATGTCCAAAGCCACTGTCCAAAGCCACTGTCCAAAGCCACTGTCCAAAGCCACTCTATGTCCAAAGCCACTGTCCAAAGCCACTTTCCAATGCCACTGTCCAAAGCCACTCTATCTACAAAGCAACTGTCCAAAGCCACTGTCCAAAGCCACTGTCCAAAGCCACTCTATGTCCAAAGCCACTGTCCAAAGCCACTCTCCAAAGCCACTGTCCAAAGCCACTCTATGTCCAGAGCCACTGTCCAAAGCCACTCTCCAAAGCCACTCACCAAAGCCACTCTATGTCCAAAGCCACTGAACAAAGCCACTGTCCAAAGCCACTGACCAAAGCTACTCTATGTCCAATGCCATTGTCCAAAGCCACTGTCCAAAGCCACTGTCCAAAGCAATACTATGTCCAAAGCCACTGTCCAAAGCCACTGTCCAAAGCCACTTTCCAAAGCCACTCTATGTCCAAAGCCACTGTCCGAAGCCACTGTCCAAAGCCACTGTCCAAAGCCACTCTATGTCCAAAGCCACTGTCCAAAGCCACTCTCCAAAGCCACTGTCCAAAGCCACTGTATGTCCAAAGCCACTGTCCAAAGCCACTGTATGTCCAAAGCCACTGTATGTCCAAAGCCACTATCCAAAGCCACTGTATGTCCAAAGCCACTGTATATCCAAAGCCACTGTCCAAAGCCACTGTATGTCCAAAGCCACTGTATGTCCAAAGCCACTGTCTAAAGCCACTGTATGTCCAAAGCCACTGTCCAAAGCTACTGTATGTCCAAAGCCACTGTATGTCCAGAGCCACTGTCCATAGCCACTGTATGTCCAAAGCCACTCTATGTCCAAAGCCACTGTCCAAAGCCACTATATGTCCAAAGCCACTGTATGTCCAAAGCCACTGTCCAAAGCCACTCTATGTCCAAAGCCACTCTATGTCCAAAGCCACTGTATGTCCAAAGCCACTATTCAAAGCCACTGTATGTCCAAAGCCACTGTATGTCCAAAGCCACTCTCCAAAGCCACTCTCCAAAGCCACTCTATGTCCAAAGCCACTGTCCAAAGCCACTCTCCAAAGCCACTGTCCAAAGCCACTCTCCAAAGCCACTGTCCAAAGCCACTCTATGTCCAAAGCCACTGTCCAAAGCCACTCTCCAAAGCCACTGTCCAAAGCCACTATATGTCCAAAGCCACTGTCCAAAGCCACTTTCCAAAGCCACTCTCCAAAGCCACTGTATGTCTAAAGCCACTGTATGTCCAAAGCCACTGTCCAAAGCCACTGTATGTCCAAAGCCACTGTCCAAAGCCACTGTATGTCCGAAGCTACTGTATGTCCAAAGCCACTATCCAAAGCCACTGTATGTCCAAAGCCACTGTATGTCCATAGCCACTGTATGTCCAAATCCACTGTGGAAAGCCACTGTATGTCCAAAGCCACTGTCCAAAGCCACTGTCCAAAGTCACTGTCCAAAGCCTTTCTATGTCCAAAGCCACTGTCCAAAGCCACAGTCCAAAGCCACTTTCCAAAGCCACTGTCCAAAGCCACTCTGTCCAAAGCCACTGTCCAAAGCCACTGTCCAAAGCCACTGTCCAAAGCCACTCTATGTCCAAAGCCACTATCCAAAGCCACTCTCCAAAGCCACTCTCCAAAGCCACTCTATGTCCAAAGCCACTCTCTAAAGCCACTCTCCAAACCACTATCCAAATCCACTCTATGTCCAAAGTCACTGTCCAAAGCCAATCTCCAAAGCCACTCTCCAAAGCCACTCTATGTCCAAAGCCAGTCCAAAGCCACTCTCCAAATCCACTCTATGTCCAAAGCAAGTCCAAAGCCACTCTCCAAAGCCACTCTCCAAAGCCACTCTATGTCCAAAGCCACTATCCAAAGCCATTCTCCAAAGCCACACTCCAAAGCCACTCTATGTCCAAAGCCACTGTCCAAAGCCACTCTATGTCCAAAGCCACTGTCCAAAGCCACTGTCCAAAGCCACGGTCCAAATCCACTCTATGTCCAAAGCCACTGTCCAAAGCCACTGTCCAAAGCCACTGTCCAAAGCCACTCTATGTCCAAAGCCACTGTCCAAAGCCACTTTCCAATGCCACTGTCCAAAGCCACTCTATCTACAAAGCAACTGTCCAAAGCCACTGTCCAAAGCCACTGTCCAAAGCCACTCTATGTCCAGCCACTGTCCAAAGCCACTCTCCAAAGCCACTGTCCAAAGCCACTCTATGTCCAGAGCCACTGTCCAAAGCCACTCTCCAAAGCCACTCACCAAAGCCACTCTATGTCCAAAGCCACTGAAAAAAGCCACTGTCCAAAGCCACTGACCAAAGCTACTCTATGTCCAATGCCATTGTCCAAAGCCACTGTCCAAAGCCACTGTCCAAAGCCACTCTATGTCCAAAGCCATTGTCTAAAGCCACTCTCCAAAGCCACTGTCCAAAGCCACTCTATGTCCAAAAGCACTGTTCAAAGCCACTGTCCAAAGCCACTATCCAAAGCCACTCTATGTCCAAAGCCACTGTCCAAAGCCACTCTCCAAAGCCACTCTCCAAAGCCACTGTATGTCCAAAGCCACTGTCCAAAGCCACTGTCCAAAGCCACTCTCCAAAGCCACTCTATGTCCAAAGCCACTGTCCAAAGTCACTGTCCTAAGCCACTCTCCAAAGCCACTCTATGTCCAAAGCCACTGTCCAAAGCCACTCTCCAAAGCCACTCTCCAAAGCCACTCTTCAAAGCCACTCTATGTCCAAAGCCACTGTCCATAGCCACTGTCCAAAGCCACTCTCCAAAGCCACTCTATCTCCAAAGCCACTGTCCAAAGCCACTCTCCAAAGCCACTCTCCAAAGCCACTCTATGTCCAAAGCCACTGTCCATAGCCACTGTCCAAAGTCACTGTCCAAATACACTCTATGTCCAAAGCCACTGTACAAAGCCACCGTCCAAAGCCACTGTCCAAAGCAATACTATGTCCAAAGCCACTGTCCAAAGGCACTGTCCAAAGACACTGTCCAAAGCCACTCTATGTCCAAAGCCACTGTCCAAAGCCACTCTATGTCCAAAGCCACTATCCAAAGTCACTGTCCAAAGCCACTGTCCTAAACCACTCTATTTCCAAAGCCACTGTCCAAAGCCACTATCCAAAACCACTGTCCAAAGCCACTCTATGTCCAAAGCCACTGTCCAAAGCCACTCTCCAAAGCCACTGTCCAAAGCCACTGTATGTCCAAAGCCACTGAATATCCAAAGCCACTGTCCAAAGCGACTGTATGTCCAAAGCCACTGTCCAAAGCCACTGTATGTCCAAAGCCACTGTATGTCCAAAGCCACTGTCCAAAGCCACTGTATGTCCAAAGCCACTGTATGTCCAAAGCCACTGTCCAAAGCCACTGTATGTCCAAAGCCACTGTATGTCCAAAGCCACTGTCCAAAGCCACTGTATGTCCAAAGCCACTGTATGTCCAAAGCCACTGTCCAAAGCCACTGTATGTCCAAAGCCACTCTACAAACCACTGTCCAAATCCACTGTCCAAAGCCACTCTATGTCCAAATCCACTGTACAAAGCCACTGTCCAAAGCCACTGTCCAAAGCAATACTATGTCCAAAGCCACTGTCCAAAGCCACTGTCCAAAGCCACTGTCCAAAGCCACTCTATGTCCAAAGCCACTGTCCGAAGCCACTGTCCAAAGCCACTCTCCAAAGCCACTCTATGTCCAAAGCCACTGTCCAAAGCCACTCTCCAAAGCCACTGTCCAAAGCCACTCTCCAAAGCCACTGTCCAAAGCCACTCTATGTCCAAAGCCACTGTCCAAAGCCACTCTCCAAAGCCACTGTCCAAAGCCACTATATGTCCAAAGCCACTGTCCAAAGCCACTTTCCAAAGCCACTCTCCAAAGCCACTGTATGTCTAAAGCCACTGTATGTCCAAAGCCACTGTCCAAAGCCACTGTATGTCCAAAGCCACTGTCCAAAGCCACTGTATGTCCGAAGCTACTGTATGTCCAAAGCCACTATCCAAAGCCACTGTATGTCCAAAGCCACTGTATGTCCATAGCCACTGTATGTCCAAATCCACTGTCGAAAGCCACTGTATGTCCAAAGCCACTGTCCAAAGCCACTGTCCAAAGTCACTGTCCAAAGCCTTTCTATGTCCAAAGCCACTGTCCAAAGCCACAGTCCAAAGCCACTTTCCAAAGCCACTGTCCAAAGCCACTCTGTCCAAAGCCACTGTCCAAAGCCACTGTCCAAAGCCACTGTCCAAAGCCACTCTATGTCCAAAGCCACTATCCAAAGCCACTCTCCAAAGCCACTCTCCAAAGCCACTCTATGTCCAAAGCCACTCTCTAAAGCCACTCTCCAAACCACTATCCAAATCCACTCTATGTCCAAAGTCACTGTCCAAAGCCAATCTCCAAAGCCACTCTCCAAAGCCACTCTATGTCCAAAGCCAGTCCAAAGCCACTCTCCAAATCCACTCTATGTCCAAAGCAAGTCCAAAGCCACTCTCCAAAGCCACTCTCCAAAGCCACTCTATGTCCAAAGCCACTGTCCAAAGCCATTCTCCAAAGCCACACTCCAAAGCCACTCTATGTCCAAAGCCACTGTCCAAAGCCACTCTATGTCCAAAGCCACTGTCCAAAGCCACTGTCCAAAGCCACGGTCCAAATCCACTCTATGTCCAAAGCCACTGTCCAAAGCCACTGTCCAAAGCCACTGTCCAAAGCCACTCTATGTCCAAAGCCACTGTCCAAAGCCACTTTCCAATGCCACTGTCCAAAGCCACTCTATCTACAAAGCAACTGTCCAAAGCCACTGTCCAAAGCCACTGTCCAAAGCCACTCTATGTCCAAAGCCACTGTCCAAAGCCACTCTCCAAAGCCACTGTCCAAAGCCACTCTATGTCCAGAGCCACTGTCCAAAGCCACTCTCCAAAGCCACTCACCAAAGCCACTCTATGTCCAAAGCCACTGAACAAAGCCACTGTCCAAAGCCACTGACCAAAGCTACTCTATGTCCAATGCCATTGTCCAAAGCCACTGTCCAAAGCCACTGTCCAAAGCCACTCTATGTCCAAAGCCATTGTCTAAAGCCACTCTCCAAAGCCACTGTCCAAAGCCACTCTATGTCCAAAAGCACTGTTCAAAGCCACTGTCCAAAGCCACTATCCAAAGCCACTCTATGTCCAAAGCCACTGTCCAAAGCCACTCTCCAAAGCCACTCTCCAAAGCCACTGTATGTCCAAAGCCACTGTCCAAAGCCACTGTCCAAAGCCACTCTCCAAAGCCACTCTATGTCCAAAGCCACTGTCCAAAGTCACTGTCCTAAGCCACTCTCCAAAGCCACTCTATGTCCAAAGCCACTGTCCAAAGCCACTCTCCAAAGCCACTCTCCAAAGCCACTCTTCAAAGCCACTCTATGTCCAAAGCCACTGTCCATAGCCACTGTCCAAAGCCACTCTCCAAAGCCACTCTATCTCCAAAGCCACTGTCCAAAGCCACTCTCCAAAGCCACTCTCCAAAGCCACTCTATGTCCAAAGCCACTGTCCATAGCCACTGTCCAAAGTCACTGTCCAAATACACTCTATGTCCAAAGCCACTGTACAAAGCCACCGTCCAAAGCCACTGTCCAAAGCAATACTATGTCCAAAGCCACTGTCCAAAGGCACTGTCCAAAGACACTGTCCAAAGCCACTCTATGTCCAAAGCCACTGTCCAAAGCCACTCTATGTCCAAAGCCACTATCCAAAGCCACTGTCCAAAGCCACTGTCCTAAACCACTCTATTTCCAAAGCCACTGTCCAAAGCCACTATCCAAAACCACTGTCCAAAGCCACTCTATGTCCAAAGCCACTGTCCAAAGCCACTCTCCAAAGCCACTGTCCAAAGCCACTGTATGTCCAAAGCCACTGAATATCCAAAGCCACTGTCCAAAGCGACTGTATGTCCAAAGCCACTGTCCAAAGCCACTGTATGTCCAAAGCCACTGTATGTCCAAAGCCACTGTCCAAAGCCACTGTATGTCCAAAGCCACTGTATGTCCAAAGCCACTGTCCAAAGCCACTGTATGTCCAAAGCCACTGTATGTCCAAAGCCACTGTCCAAAGCCACTGTATGTCCAAAGCCACTGTATGTCCAAAGCCACTGTCCAAAGCCACTGTATGTCCAAAGCCACTCTACAAACCACTGTCCAAATCCACTGTCCAAAGCCACTCTATGTCCAAATCCACTGTACAAAGCCACTGTCCAAAGCCACTGTCCAAAGCAATACTATGTCCAAAGCCACTGTCCAAAGCCACTGTCCAAAGCCACTGTCCAAAGCCACTCTATGTCCAAAGCCACTGTCCGAAGCCACTGTCCAAAGCCACTGTCCAAAGCCACTCTATGTCCAAAGCCACTGTCCAAAGCCACTCTCCAAAGCCACTGTCCAAAGCCACTGTATGTCCAAAGCCCCTGTATGTCCAAAGCCACTGTCCAAAGCCACTGTATGTCCTAAGCCACTGTATGTCCAAAGCCACTATCCAAAGCCACTGTATGTCCAAAGCCACTGTATATCCAAAGCCACTGTCCAAAGCCACTGTATGTCCAAAGCCACTGTATGTCCAAAGCCACTGTCTAAAGCCACTGTATGTCCAAAGCCACTGTCCAAAGCCACTGTATGTCCAAAGCCACTGTATGTCCAAAGCCAATGTCCATAGCCACTGTATGTCCAAAGCCACTCTATGTCCAAAGCAATTGTCCAAAGCCACTATATGTCCAAAGCCACTGTATGTCCAAAGCCACTGTCCAAAGCCACTCTATGTCCAAAGCCACTCTATGTCCAAAGCCACTGTATGTCCAAAGCCACTGTTCAAAGCCACTGTATGTCCAAAGCCACTGTATGTCCAAAGCCACTGTCCAAAGCCACCGTATGTCCAAAGCCACGGTATGTCCAAAGCCACTGTCAAAAGCCACCATATGTCCAAAGCCACTGTATGTCCAAAGCCACTGTCCAAAGCCACCGTATGTCGAAAGCCACTGTATGTCCAAAGCCACTATCCAAAGCCACTGTATGTCCAAAGCCACTGTATGTCCAAAGCCACTGTCCAAAGCCACTGTATGTCCAAAGCCACTGTATGTCCAAAACCACTGTCCAAAGCCACTGTATGTCCAAAGCCACTGTATGTCCAAAGCCACTGTCCAAAGCCACTGTATGTCCAAAGCCATTGTATGTCCAAAGCCACTGTCCAAAGCAACCGTATGTCCAAAGCCACTGTATGTCCAAAGCCACTGTCCAAAGCCACCATATGTCCAAAGCCACTGTATGTCCAAAGCCACTCTCCAAAGCCACTCTCCAAAGCCACTCTATGTCCAAAGCCACTGTCCAAAGCCACTGTCCAAAGCCACTGTCCAAAGCCACTCTATGTCCAAAGCCACTATCCAAAGCCACTCTCCAAAGCCACTCTCCAAAGCCACTCTATGTCCAAAGCCACTGTCCAAAGCCACTCTCCAAACCACTATCCAAAGCCACTCTATGTACAAAGTCACTGTCCAAAGCCAATCTCCAAAGCCACTCTCCAAAGCCACTCTATGTCCAAAGCCAGTCCAAAGCCACTCTCCAAAGCCACTATATGTCCAAATCCTGTCCAAAGCCACTCTCCAAAGCCACTCTCCAAAGCCACTCTATGTCCAAAGCCACTGTCCAAAGCCATTCTCCAAAGCCACTCTCCAAAGCCACTCTATGTCCAAAGCCACTGTCCAAATCCACTCTATGTCCAAAGCCACTGTCCAAAGCCACTGTCCAAAGCCACGGTCCAAAGCCACTCTATGTCCAAAGCCACTGTCCACAGCCACTGTCCAAAGCCACTGTCCAAAGCCACTCTATGTCCAAAGCCACTGTCCAAAGCCACTCTCCAATGCCACTGTCCAAAGCCACTCTATCTACAAAGCCACTGTCCAAAGCCACTGTCTAAAGTCACTGTCCAAAGCCACTCTATGTCCAAAGCAACTGTCCAAAGCCACTGTCCAAAGCCACTGTCCAAAGCCACTCTATGTCCAAAGCCACTGTCCAAAGCCACTCTATGTCCAGAGCCACTGTCCAAAGCCACTCACCAAAGCCACTGACCAAAGCCACTCTATGTCCAAAGCCACTGTCCGAAGCCACTGTCCAAAGCCACTGTTCAAAGCCACTCTATGTCCAAAGCCACTGTCCAAAGCCACTCTCCAAAGCCACTGTCTAAAGCCACTGTATGTCCAAAGCCATTGTATGTCCAAAGCCACTGTCCAAAGCCACTGTATGTACAAAGCCACTGTATGTCCAAAGCCACTGTATATCCAAAGCCACTGTCCAAAGCCACTGTATGTCCAAAGCCACTGTATGTCCAAAGCCACTGTCTAAAGCCATTGTGTGTCCAAAGCCACTGTCCAAAGCCACTGTATGTCCAAAGCCACTGTATGTCCAAAGCCACTGTCCATAGCCACTGTATGTCCAAAGCCACTGTATGTCAAAAGCCACTGTCCAAAGCCACTGTATGTCCAAAGCCACTGTATGTCCAAAGCAACTGTCCAAAGCCACTCTATGTCCAAAGCCACTCTATGTCCAAAGCCACTGTATGTCCAAAGCCACTGTTCAAAGCCACTGTATGTCCAAAGCCACTGTATGTCCAAATCCACTGTCCAAAGCCACCATATGTCCAAAGCCACGGTATGTCAAAAGCCACTGTCCAAAGCCACCGTATGTCCAAAGCTACTGTATGTCCAAAGCCACTCTACAAAGCCACTGTATGTCCAAAGCCACTGTATGTCCAAAGCCACTGTCCAAAGCCACTGTATATCCAAAGCCACTGTATGTCCAAAGCCACTGTCCAAAGCCACTGTATGTCCAAAGCCACTGTATGTCCAAAGCCACTGTCCAAAGCAACCGTATGTCCAAAGCTACTGTATGTCCAATGCCACTGTCCAAACCAACCATATGTCCAAAGCCACTGTATGTCCAAAGCCACTCTCCAATACCACTCTCCAAAGCCACTCTATGTCCAAAGCCACTGACCAAAGCCACTCTCCAAAGCCACTGTCCAAAGCCACTCTATGTCCAAAGCCACTGTCCAAAGCTACTCTCCAAAGCCACTGTCCAAAGCCACTCTATGTCCAAAGCCACTGTCCAAAGCCACTCTCCAAAGCAACTCTCCAAAGCCACTCTATGTCCAAAGCCACTGTATGTCCAAAGCCACTGTATGTCCAAATCCACTGTATGTCCAAAGCCATTGTCCAAAGCCACTGTATGTCCAAAGCTACTGTATGTCCAAAGCTACTATCCAAAGCCACTGTATGTCCAAAGCCACTGTATGTCCAAAGCCACTGTATGTCCAAAGCCACTGTCCAAAGCCACTGTATATCCAAAGCCACTGTCCAAAGCCACTGTCCACTGTCACTGTCCAAAGCCTTTCTATGTCCAAAGCCACTGTCCAAAGCCACAGTCCAAAGCCACTTTCCAAAGCCACTGTCCAAAGCCACTCTATGTGCAAAGCCACAGTCCAAAGCCACTGTCCAAAGCCACTGTCCAAAGCCACTGTCCAAAGCCACTCTATGTCCAAAGCCACTATCCAAAGCCACTCTCCAAAGCCACTCTCCAAAGCCACTCTATGTCCAAAGCCACTGTCCAAAGCCACTCTCCAAACCACTATCCAAAGCCACTCTATGTCCAAAGTCACTGTCCAAAGCCAATCTCCAAAGCCACTATCCAAAGCCACTCTATGTCCAAAGCCAGTCCAAAGCCACTCTCTAAAGCCACTCTATGTCCAAAGCCAGTCCATAGCCACTCTCCAAAGCCACTCTCCAAAGCCACTCTATGTCCAAAGCCACTGTCCAAAGCCATTCTCCAAAGCCACTCTCCAAAGCCACTCTATGTCCAAAGCCACTGTCCAAAGCCACTCTATGTCCAAAGCCACTGTCCAAAGCCACTGTCCAAAGCCACGGTCCAAAGCTACTCTATGTACAAAGCCACTGTCCAAAGCCACTGTCCAAAGCCACTGTCCAAAGCCACTGTCCAAAGCCACTCTATGTCCAAAGCCACTGTCCAAAGCCACTCTCCAATGCCACTGTCCAAAGCCACTCTATCTACAAAGCCACTGTCCAAAGCCACTGTCTAAAGTCACTGTCCAAAGCCACTCTTTGTCCAAAGCAACTGTCCAAAGCCACTGTCCAAAGCCACTGTCCAAAGCCACTCTATGTTCAAAGCCACTGTCCAAAGCCACTCTCCAAAGCCACTGACCAAAGCCACTCTATGTCCAATGCCATTGTCCAAAGCCTCTGTCCAAAGCCACTGTCCAAAGCCACTCTATGTCCAAAGCCATTGTCTAAAGCCACTCTCCAAAGCCACTCTCCAAAGCCACTCTATGTCCAAAAGCACTGTTCAAAGCCACTGTCCAAAGCCACTCTCCAAAGCCACTCTATGTCCAAAGCCACTGTCCAAAGCCACTCTCCAAAGCCACTCTCCAAACCACTGTATGTCCAAAGCCACTGTCCAAAGCCAATGTCCAAAGCCACTCTCCAAAGCCACTCTATGTCCAAAGCCACTGTCCAAAGTCACTGTCCAAAGACACTCTCCAAAGCCACTCTATGTCCAAAGCCACTGTCCAAAGCCACTCTCCAAAGCCACTCTCCAAATCCACTCTATGTCCAAAGCCACTGTCCATAGCCACTGTCCAAAGCCACTCTCCAAAACCACTCTATCTCCAAAGCCACTATCCAAAGCCACTCTCCAAAGCCACTCTCCAAAGCCACTCTATGTCCAAAGCCACTGTCCATAGCCACTGTCCAAAGTCACTGTCCAAAGCCACTCTATGTTCAAAGCCACTGTACAATGCCACTGTCCAAAGCCACTGTCCAAAGCAATACTATGTCCAAAACCACTGTCCAAAGGCACTGTCCAAAGACACTCTATGTCCAAAGCCACTGTCCAAAGCCACTGTCCAAAGCCACTGTCCAAAGCCACTGTCCAAAGCCAATCTATGTCCAAAGCCACTGTCCAAAGCCACTCTATGTCCAAAGCCACTGTCCAAAGCCACTCTCCAAAGCCACTGTCCTAAACCACTCTATGTCCAAAGCCGCTGTCCAAAGCCACTCTCCAAAGCCACTCTCCAAAGCCACTCTATGTCCAAAGCCTCTTTCCAAAGCTACTCTCCAAAGCCACTGTCCAAAGCCACTGTATGTCCAAAGTCACTGTATGTCCAAAGCCACTGTATGTCCAAAGCCACTGTCCAAAGCCACTGTATTTCCAAAGCCACTGTCCAAAGCCACTGTATGTCCAAAGCCACTGTATGTCCAAAGGCACTATCCAAAGCCACTGTATGTCCAAAGCCACTGTATGTCCAAAGGCACTGTCCAAAGCCACTGTATGTCCAAAGCCACTGTATGTCCAAAGCCACTGTCTAAAGCCACTGTATGTCCAAAGCCACTGTCCAAAGCCACTGTATGTCTAAAGCCACTGTATGTCCAAAGCCACTGTCCAAAGCCACTGTATGTCCAAAGCCACTGTATGTCCAAAGCCACTGTCCAAAGCCACTGAATGTCCAAAGCCACTCTATGTCCAAAGCCACTGTCCAAAGCCACTGTATGTCCAAAGCCACTGTATGTCCAAAGCCACTGTCCAAAGCCACTGTATGTCCAAAGCCACTGTACAAAGCCACTGTCCAAATCCACTGTCCAAAGCCACTCTATGTCCAAATCCACTGTACAAAGCCACTGTCCAAAGCCACTGTCCAAAGCAATACTATGTCCAAAGCGACTGTCCAAAGCCACTGTCCAAAGCCACTGTCCAAAGCCACTCTATTTCCAAAGCCACTGTCCGAAGCCACTGTCCAAAGCCACTGTCCAAAGCCACTCTATGTCCAAAGCCACTGTCCAAAGCCACTCTCCAAAGCCACTGTCCAAAGCCACTGTATGTCCAATGCCACTGTATGTCCAAAGCCACTGTCCAAAGCCACTGTATGTCCAAAGCCACTGTATGTCCAAAGTCACTATCCAAAGCCACTGAATGTCCAAAGCCACTGTATATCCAAAGCCACTGTCCAAAGCCACTGTATGTCCAAAGCCACTGTATGTCCAAAGCCACTGTCTAAAGCCACTGTATGTCCAAAGCCACTGTCCAAAGCCTCTGTATGTCCAAAGCCACTGTATGTCCAAAGCCACTGTCCATAGCCACTGTATGTCCAAAGCCACTGTATGTCCAAAGCCACTGTCCAAAGCCACTGTATGTCCAAAGCCACTGTCCAAAGCCACTCTATGTCCAAAGCCACTCTATGTCCAAAGCCTCTGTATGTCCAAAGCCACTGTTCAAAGCCACTGTATGTCCAAAGCCACTGTATGTCCAAAGCCACTGTCCAAATCCACCGTATGTCCAAAGCCACTGTATGTCCAAAGCCACTGTATGTCCAAAGCCACTGTCCAAAGCCACTGTATGTCCAAAGCCACTGTATGTCCAAAGCCACTGTCCAAAGCCACTGTATGTCCAAAGCCACTGTATGTCCAAAGCCACTGTCCAAAGCCACTGTATGTCCAAAGCCACTGTATGTCCAAAGCTACTGTCCAAAGCAACCGTATCTCCAAAGCCACTGTATGTCCAAAGCCACTGTCCAAAGCCACCGTATGTCCAAAGCCACTGTATGTCCAAAGCCACTCTCCAAAGCCACTCTCCAAAGCCACTCTATGTCCAAAGCCACTATCCAAAGCCACTCTCCAAAGCCACTCTCCAAAGCCACTCTATGTCCAAAGCCACTGTCCAAAGTCACTCTCCAAACCACTATCCAAAGCCACTCTATGTACAAAGTCACTGTCCAAAGCCAATCTCCAAAGCCACTTTCCAAAGCCACTCTATGTCCAAAGTCAGTCCAAAGCCACTCTCCAATGTCAATCTATGTCCAAAGCCAGTCCAAAGCCACTCTCCAAAGCCACTCTCCAAAGCAACTCTATGTCCAAAGCCACTGTCCAAAGCCATTCTCCAAAGCCACTCTCCAAAGCCACTCTATGTCCAAAGCCACTGTCCAAAGCCACTCTATGTCCAAAGCCACTGTCCAAAGCCACTGTCCAAAGCCACGGTCCAAACCCACTCTATGTCCAAAGCCACTTTCCAAAGCCACTTTCCAAAGCCACTGTCCAAAGCCACTCTATGTTCAAAGCCACTGTCCAAAGCCACTCTCCAATGCCACTGTCCAAAGCCACTCTATCTACAAAGCCACTGTCCAAAGCCACTGTCTAAAGTCACTGTCCAAAGCAACTCTATGTCCAAAGCAACTGTCCAAAGCCACTGTCCAAAGCCACTGTCCAAAGCCACTCTATGTCCAAAGCCACTGTCCAAAGCCACTCTCCAAAGCCACTGTCCAAAGCCACTCTATGTCCAGAGCCACTGTCCAAAGCCATTCTCCAAAGCCACTGACCAAAGCCACTCTATGTCCAAAGCCACTGAACAAAGCCACTGTCCAAAGCCACTGATCAAAGCCACTCTATGTCCAATGCCATTGTCCAAAGCCACTGTCCAAAGCCACTCTCCAAAGCCACTCTATGTCCAAAGCCACTGTCCAAAGCCACTCTCCAAATCCACTCTCCAAAGCCACTGTATGTCCAAAGCCACTGTCCAAAGCCACTGTCCAAAGCCACTCTCCAAAGCCACTCTATGTCCAAAGCCACTGTCCAAAGTCACTGTCCAAAGCCACTCTCCAAAGCCACTCTATGTCCAAAGCCACTGTCCAAAGCCACTCTCCAAAGCCACTCTATGTCCAAAGCCACTGTCCAAAGCCACTCTCCACAGCCACTCTCCAAAGCCACTCTATGTCCAAAGCCACTGTCCAAAGCCACTGTCCAAAGCCACTCTCCAAAGCCACTCTATCTCCAAAGCCACTGTCCAAAGCCACTCTCCAAAGCCACTCTCCAAAGCCACTCTATGTCCAAAGCCACTGTCCATAGCCATTGTCCAAAGTCACTGTCCAAAGCCACTCTATGTCCAAAGCCACTGTACAAAGCCACTGTCCAAAGCCACTGTCCAAAGCAATACTATGGCCAAAGCCACTGTCCAAAGGCACTGTCCAAAAACACTCTATGTCCAAAGCCACTGTCCAAAGCCACTGTCCAAAGCCACTGACCAAAGCCACTCTATGTCCAAAGCCACTGTCCAAAGCCACTCTATGTCCAAAGCCACTGTCCAAAGCCACTCTCCAAAGCCACTGTCCAAAGCCACTCTATGTCCAAAGCCACTGTCCAAAGCCACTCTCCAAAGCCACTGTCCAAAGCCACTGTATGTCCAAAGCCACTGTATGTCCAAAGCCACTGTCCAAAGCCACTGTATGTCCAAAGCTACTGTCCAAAGCCACTGTATGTCCAAAGCCACTGTATGTCCAAAGCTACTATCCAAAGCCACTGTATGTCCAAAGCCACTGTATGTCCAAAGGCACTGTCCAAAGCCACTGTATGTCCTAAGCCACTGTATGTCCAAAGCCACTGTCTAAAGCCACTGTATGTCCAAAGCCACTGTCCAAAGCCACTGTATGTCCAAAGCCACTGTATGTCCAAAGCCACTGTCCAAAGCCACTGTATGTCCAAAGCCACTGTATGTCCAAAGCCACTGTCCAAAGCCACTGTATGTCCAAAGCCACTGTATGTCCAAAGCCACTGTCCAAAGCCACTGTATGTCCAAAGCCACTGTATGTCCAAAGCCACTGTCTAAAGCCACTGTATGTCCAAAGCCACTGTCCAAAGCCACTGTATGTCTAAAGCCACTGTATGTCCAAAGCCACTGTCCAAAGCCACTGTATGTCCAAAGCCACTGTATGTCCAAAGCCACTGTCCAAAGCCACTGAATGTCCAAAGCCACTCTATGTCCAAAGCCTATGTCCAATGCCACTGTATGTCCAAAGCCACTGTATGTCCAAAGCCACTGTCCAAAGCCACTGTATGTCCAAAGCCACTGTACAAAGCCACTGTCCAAATCCACTGTCCAAAGCCACTCTATGTCCAAATCCACTGTACAAAGCCACTGTCCAAAGCCACTGTCCAAAGCAATACTATGTCCAAAGCCACTGTCCAAAGCCACTGTCCAAAGCCACTGTCCAAAGCCACTCTATTTCCAAAGCCACTGTCCGAAGCCACTGTCCAAAGCCACTTTCCAAAGCCACTCTATGTCCAAAGCCACTGTCCAAAGCCACTCTCCAAAGCCACTGTCCAAAGCCACTGTATGTCCAATGCCACTGTATGTCCAAAGCCACTGTCCAAAGCCACTGTATGTCCAAAGCCACTGTATGTCCAAAGCCACTATCCAAAGCCACTGTATGTCCAAAGCCACTGTATATCCAAAGCCACTGTCCAAAGCCACTGTATGTCCAAAGCCACTGTATGTCCAAAGCCACTGTCTAAAGCCACTGTATGTCCAAAGCCACTGTCCAAAGCCTCTGTATGTCCAAAGCCACTGTATGTCCAAAGTCACTGTCCATAGCCACTGTATGTCCAAAGCCACTGTATGTCCAAAGCCACTGTCCAAAGCCACTGTATGTCCAAAGCCACTGTATGTCCAAAGCCACTGTCCAAAGCCACTCTATGTCCAAAGCCACTCTATGTCCAAAGCCACTGTATGTCCAAAGCCACTGTTCAAAGCCACTGTATGTCCAAAGCCACTGTATGTCCAAAGCCACTGTCCAAATCCACCGTATGTCCAAAGCCACTGTATGTCCAAAGCCACTGTATGTCCAAAGCCACTGTCCAAAGCCACTGTATGTTCAAAGCCACTGTATGTCCAAAGCCACTGTCCAAAGCCACTGTATGTCCAAAGCCACTGTATGTCCAAAGCCACTGTCCAAAGCCACTGTATGTCCAAAGCCACTGTATGTCCAAAGCTACTGTCCAAAGCAACCGTATCTCCAAAGCCACTGTATGTCCAAAGCCACTGTCCAAAGCCACCGTATGTCCAAAGCCACTGTATGTCCAAAGCCACTCTCCAAAGCCACTCTCCAAAGCCACTCTATGTCCAAAGCCACTATCCAAAGCAACTCTCCAAAGCCACTCTCCAAAGCCACTCTATGTCCAAAGCCACTGTCCAAAGTCACTCTCCAAACCACTATCCAAAGCCACTCTATGTACAAAGTCACTGTCCAAAGCCAATCTCCAAAGCCACTTTCCAAAGCCACTCTATGTCCAAAGTCAGTCCAAAGCCACTCTCCAATGTCAATCTATGTCCAAAGCCAGTCCAAAGCCACTCTCCAAAGCCACTCTCCAAAGCAACTCTATGTCCAAAGCCACTGTCCAAAGCCATTCTCCAAAGCCACTCTCCAAAGCCACTCTATGTCCAAAGCCACTGTCCAAAGCCACTCTATGTCCAAAGCCACTGTCCAAAGCCACTGTCCAAAGCCACGGTCCAAACCCACTCTATGTCCAAAGCCACTTTCCAAAGCCACTTTCCAAAGCCACTGTCCAAAGCCACTCTATGTTCAAAGCCACTGTCCAAAGCCACTCTCCAATGCCACTGTCCAAAGCCACTCTATCTACAAAGCCACTGTCCAAAGCCACTGTCTAAAGTCACTGTCCAAAGCAACTCTATGTCCAAAGCAACTGTCCAAAGCCACTGTCCAAAGCCACTGTCCAAAGCCACTCTATGTCCAAAGCCACTGTCCAAAGCCACTCTCCAAAGCCACTGTCCAAAGCCACTCTATGTTCAGAGCCACTGTCCAAAGCCATTCTCCAAAGCCACTGACCAAAGCCACTCTATGTCCAAAGCCACTGAACAAAGCCACTGTCCAAAGCCACTGATCAAAGCCACTCTATGTCCAATGCCATTGTCCAAAGCCACTGTCCAAAGCCACTCTCCAAAGCCACTCTATGTCCAAAGCCACTGTCCAAAGCCACTCTCCAAATCCACTCTCCAAAGCCACTGTATGTCCAAAGCCACTGTCCAAAGCCACTTTCCAAAGCCACTCTCCAAAGCCACTCTATGTCCAAAGCCACTGTCCAAAGTCACTGTCCAAAGCCACTCTCCAAAGCCACTCTATGTCCAAAGCCACTGTCCAAAGCCACTCTCCAAAGCCACTCTATGTCCAAAGCCACTGTCCAAAGCCACTCTCCACAGCCACTCTCCAAAGCCACTCTATGTCCAAAGCCACTGTCCAAAGCCACTGTCCAAAGCCACTCTCCAAAGCCACTCTATCTCCAAAGCCACTGTCCAAAGCCACTCTCCAAAGCCACTCTCCAAAGCCACTCTATGTCCAAAGCCACTGTCCATAGCCATTGTCCAAAGTCACTGTCCAAAGCCACTCTATGTCCAAAGCCACTGTACAAAGCCACTGTCCAAAGCCACTGTCCAAAGCAATACTATGGCCAAAGCCACTGTCCAAAGGCACTGTCCAAAGACACTCTATGTCCAAAGCCACTGTCCAAAGCCACTGTCCAAATCCACTGACCAAAGCCACTCTATGTCCAAAGCCACTGTCCAAAGCCACTCTATGTCCAAAGCCACTGTCCAAAGCCACTCTATGTCCAAAGCAACTGTCCAAAGCCACTCTCCAAAGCCACTGTCCAAAGCCACTGTATGTCCAAAGCCACTGTATGTCCAAAGCCACTGTCCAAAGCCACTGTATGTCCAAAGCCACTGTCCAAAGCCACTGTATGTCCAAAGCCACTGTATGTCCAAAGCTACTATCCAAAGCCACTGTATGTCCAAAGCCACTGTATGTCCAAAGGCACTGTCCAAAGCCACTGTATGTCCTAAGCCACTGTATGTCCAAAGCCACTGTCTAAAGCCACTGTATGTCCAAAGCCACTGTCCAAAGCCACTGTATGTCCAAAGCCACTGTATGTCCAAAGCCACTGTCCAAAGCCACTGTATGTCCAAAGCCACTGTATGTCCAAAGCCACTGTCCAAAGCCACTGTATGTCCAAAGCCACTGTATGTCCAAAGCCACTGTCCAAAGCCACTCTATGTCCAAAGCCACTCTATGTCCAAAGCCACTGTATGTCCAAAGCCACTGTTCAGAGCCACTGTATGTCCAAAGCCACTGTACGTCCAAAGCCACTGTCCAATGCCACCGTATGTCCAAAGCCACGGTATGTCCAAAGCCACTGTCCAAAGCCACCGTATGTCCAAAGCCACTGTATGTCCAAAGCCACTGTCCAAAGCCACCGTATGTCCAAAGCCACTGTATGTCCAAAGCCACTGTCCAAAGCCACTGTATGTCCAATGCCACTGTATGTCCAAAGCCACTGTCCAAAGCCACTGTATGTCCAAAGTCACTGTATGTCCAAAGCCACTGTCCAAAGCCACTGTATGTCCAAAGCCACTGTATGTCCAAAGCCACTGTCCAAAGCCACTCTCCAAAGCCACTCTATGTCCAAAGCCACTCTCCAAAGCCACTGTCCAAAGCCACTCTATGTCCAAAGCCACTGTCCAAAGCTACTCTCCAAAACCACTGTCCAAAGCCACTCTATGTCCAAAGCCACTGTCCAAAGCCACTCTCCAAAGCAACTCTCCAAAGCCACTCTATGTCCAAAGCCACTGTATGTCCAAAGCCACTGTATGTCCAAAGCCACTGTATGTCCAAAGCCATTGTCCAAAGCCACTGTATGTCCAAAGCTACTGTATGTCCAAAGCTACTATCCAAAGCCACTGTATGTCCAAAGCCACTGTATGTCCAAAGCCACTGTATGTCCAAAGCCACTGTCCAAAGCCACTGTATATCCAAAGCCACTGTCCAAAGCCACTGTCCACTGTCACTGTCCAAAGCCTTTCTATGTCCAAAGCCACTGTCCAAAGCCACAGTCCAAAGCCACTTTCCAAAGCCACTGTCCAAAGCCACTCTATGTGCAAAGCCACAGTCCAAAGCCACTGTCCAAAGCCACTGTCCAAAGCCACTGTCCAAAGCCACTCTATGTCCAAAGCCACTATCCAAAGCCACTCTCCAAAGCCACTCTCCAAAGCCACTCTATGTCCAAAGCCACTGTCCAAAGCCACTCTCCAAACCACTATCCAAAGCCACTCTATGTCCAAAGTCACTGTCCAAAGCCAATCTCCAAAGTCACTCTCCAAAGCCACTCTATGTCCAAAGCCAGTCCAAAGCCACTCTCCAAAGCCACTCTATGTCCAAAGCCAGTCCATAGCCACTCTCCAAAGCCACTCTCCAAAGCCACTCTATGTCCAAAGCCACTGTCCAAAGCCATTCTCCAAAGCCACTCTCCAAAGCCACTCTATGTCCAAAGCCACTGTCCAAAGCCACTCTATGTCCAAAGCCACTGTCCAAAGCCACTGTCCAAAGCCACGGTCCAAAGCCACTCTATGTACAAAGCCACTGTCCAAAGCCACTGTCCAAAGCCACTGTCCAAAGCCACTGTCCAAAGCCACTCTATGTCCAAAGCCACTGTCCAAAGCCACTCTCCAATGCCACTGTCCAAAGCCACTCTATCTACAAAGCCACTGTCCAAAGCCACTGTCTAAAGTCACTGTCCAAAGCCACTCTATGTTCAAAGCCACTGTCCAAAGCCACTCTATGTCCAAAGCCACTGTCCAAAGCCACTCTCCAAAGCCACTGTCCTAAACCACTCTATGTCCAAAGCCACTGTCCAAAGCCACTCTCCAAAGCCACTGTCCAAAGCCACTCTATGTCCAAAGCCACTGTCCAAAGCCACTGTCCAATGCCACTCTCCAAAGCCACTCTATGTCCAAAAGCACTGTTCAAAGCCACTTTCCAAAGCCACTCTCCAAAGCCACTCTATGTCCAAAGCCACTGTCCAAAGCCACTCTCCAAAGCCACTCTCCAAAGCCACTGTATGTCCAAAGCCACTGTCCAAAGCCAATGTCCAAAGCCACTCTCCAAAGCCACTCTATGTCCAAAGCCACTGTCCAAAGTCACTGTCCAAAGACACTCTCCAAAGCCACTCTATTTCCAAAGCCACTGTCCAAAGCCACTCTCCAAAGCCACTCTCCAAATCCACTCTATGTCCAAAGCCACTGTCCATAGCCACTGTCCAAAGCCACTCTCCAAAACCACTCTATCTCCAAAGCCACTATCCAAAGCCACTCTCCAAAGCCACTCTCCAAAGCCACTCTATGTCCAAAGCCACTGTCCATAGCCACTGTCCAAAGTCACTTTCCAAAGCCACTCTATGTTCAAAGCCACTGTACAATTCCACTGTCCAAAGCCACTGTCCAAAGCAATACTATGTCCAAAGCCACTGTCCAAAGGCACTGTCCAAAGACACTCTATGTCCAAAGCCACTGTCCAAAGCCACTGTCCAAAGCCACTGTCCAAAGCCACTGTCCAAAGCCACTCTATGTCCAAAGCCACTGTCCAAAGCCACTCTATGTCCAAAGCCACTGTCCAAAGCCACTCTCCAAAGCCACTGTCCTAAACCACTCTATGTCCAAAGCCGCTGTCCAAAGCCACTCTCCAAAGCCACTCTCCAAAGCCACTCTATGTCCAAAGCCTCTTTCCAAAGCCACTCTCCAAAGCCACTGTCCAAAGCCACTGTATGTCCAAAGTCACTGTATGTCCAAAGCCACTGTATGTCCAAAGCCACTGTCCAAAGCCACTGTATTTCCAAAGCCACTGTCCAAAGCCACTGTATGTCCAAAGCCACTGTATGTCCAAAGCCACTATCCAAAGCCACTGTATGTCCAAAGCCACTGTATGTCCAAAGGCACTGTCCAAAGCCACTGTATGTCCAAAGCCACTGTATGTCCAAAGCCATTGTCTAAAGCCACTGTATGTCCAAAGCCACTGTCCAAAGCCACTGTATGTCTAAAGCCACTGTATGTCCAAAGCCACTGTCCAAAGCCACTGTATGTCCAAAGCCACTGTATGTCCAAAGCCACTGTCCAAAGCCACTGAATGTCCAAAGCCACTCTATGTCCAAAGCCACTGTCCAAAGCCACTGTATGTCCAAAGCCACTGTATGTCCAAAGCCACTGTCCAAAGCCACTGTATGTCCAAAGCCACTGTACAAAGCCACTGTCCAAATCCACTGTCCAAAGCCACTCTATGTCCAAATCCACTGTACAAAGCCACTGTCCAAAGCCATTGTCCAAAGCAATACTATGTCCAAAGCCACTGTCCAAAGCCACTGTCCAAAGCCACTGTCCAAAGCCACTCTATTTCCAAAGCCACTGTCCGAAGCCACTGTCCAAAGCCACTGTCCAAAGCCACTCTATGTCCAAAGCCACTGTCCAAAGCCACTCTCCAAAGCCACTGTCCAAAGCCACTGTATGTCCAATGCCACTGTATGTCCAAAGCCACTGTCCAAAGCCACTGTATGTCCAAAGCCACTGTATGTCCAAAGCCACTATCCAAAGCCACTGTATGTCCAAAGCCACTGTATATCCAAAGCCACTGTCCAAATCCACTGTATGTCCAAAGCCACTGTATGTCCAAAGCCACTGTCTAAAGCCACTGTATGTCCAAAGCCACTGTCCAAAGCCTCTGTATGTCCAAAGCCACTGTATGTCCAAAGCTACTGTCCATAGCCACTGTATGTCCAAAGCCACTGTATGTCCAAAGCCACTGTCCAAAGCCACTGTATGTCCAAAGCCACTGTATGTCCAAAGCCACTGTCCAAAGCCACTCTATGTCCAAAGCCACTCTATGTCCAAAGCCACTGTATGTCCAAAGCCACTGTTCAAAGCCACTGTATGTCCAAAGCCACTGTATGTCCAAAGCCACTGTCCAAATCCACCGTATGTCCAAAGCCACTGTATGTCCAAAGCCACTGTATGTCCAAAGCCACTGTCCAAAGCCACTGTATGTCCAAAGCCACTGTATGTCCAAAGCCACTGTCCAAAGCCACTGTATGTCCACAGCCACTGTATGTCCAAAGCCACTGTCCAAAGCCACTGTATGTCCAAAGCCACTGTATGTCCAAAGCTACTGTCCAAAGCAACCGTATCTCCAAAGCCACTGTATGTCCAAAGCCACTGTCCAAAGCCACCGTATGTCCAAAGCCACTGTATGTCCAAAGCCACTCTCCAAAGCCACTCTCCAAAGCCACTCTATGTCCAAAGCCACTATCCAAAGCCACTCTCCAAAGCCACTCTCCAAAGCCACTCTATGTCCAAAGCCACTGTCCAAAGTCACTCTCCAAACCACTATCCAAAGCCACTCTATGTACAAAGTCACTGTCCAAAGCCAATCTCCAAAGCCACTTTCCAAAGCCACTCTATGTCCAAAGTCAGTCCAAAGCCACTCTCCAATGTCACTCTATGTCCAAAGCCAGTCCAAAGCCACTCTCCAAAGCCACTCTCCAAAGCAACTCTATGTCCAAAGCCACTGTCCAAAGCCATTCTCCAAAGCCACTCTCCAAAGCCACTCTATGTCCAAAGCCACTGTCCAAAGCCACTCTATGTCCAAAGCCACTGTCCAAAGCCACTGTCCAAAGCCACGGTCCAAACCCACTCTATGTCCAAAGCCACTTTCCAAAGCCACTTTCCAAAGCCACTGTCCAAAGCCACTCTATGTTCAAATCCACTGTCCAAAGCCACTCTCCAATGCCACTGTCCAAAGCCACTCTATCTACAAAGCCACTGTCCAAAGCCACTGTCTAAAGTCACTGTCCAAAGCAACTCTATGTCCAAAGCAACTGTCCAAAGCCACTGTCCAAAGCCACTGTCCAAAGCCACTCTATGTCCAAAGCCACTGTCCAAAGCCACTCTCCAAAGCCACTGTCCAAAGCCACTCTATGTCCAGAGCCACTGTCCAAAGCCATTCTCCAAAGCCACTGACCAAAGCCACTCTATGTCCAAAGCCACTGAACAAAGCCACAGTCCAAAGCCACTGATCAAAGCCACTCTATGTCCAATGCCATTGTCCAAAGCCACTGTCCAAAGCCACTCTCCAAAGCCACTCTATGTCCAAAGCCACTGTCCAAAGCCACTCTCCAAATCCACTCTCCAAAGCCACTGTATGTCCAAAGCCACTGTCCAAAGCCACTGTCCAAAGCCACTCTCCAAAGCCACTCTATGTCCAAAGCCACTGTCCAAAGTCACTGTCCAAAGCCACTCTCCAAAGCCACTCTATGTCCAAAGCCACTGTCCAAAGCCACTCTCCACAGCCACTCTCCAAAGCCACTCTATGTCCAAAGCCACTGTCCAAAGCCACTGTCCAAAGCCACTCTCCAAAGCCACTCTATCTCCAAAGCCACTGTCCAAAGCCACTCTCCAAAGCCACTCTCCAAAGCCACTCTATGTCCAAAGCCACTGTCCATAGCCATTGTCCAAAGTCACTGTCCAAAGCCACTCTATGTCCAAAGCCACTGTACAAAGCCACTGTCCAAAGCCACTGTCCAAAGCAATACTATGGCCAAAGCCACTGTCCAAAGGCACTGTCCAAAGACACTCTATGTCCAAAGCCACTGTCCAAAGCCACTGTCCAAAGCCACTGACCAAAGCCACTCTATGTCCAAAGCCACTGTCCAAAGCCACTCTATGTCCAAAGCCACTGTCCAAAGCCACTCTCCAAAGCCACTCTCAACAGCCACTCTATGTCCAAAGCCACTGTCCAAAGCCACTCTCCAAAGCCATTCTCCAAAGCCACTTTATGTCCAAAGCCACTGTCCAAAGCCACTCTCCAAAGACAATCTCCAAAGCCACTCTTTGTCCATAGCCACTGTCCAAAGCCACTCTCCAAAGCCACTCTCCAAAGCCACTCTATGTCCAAAGCCACTTTCCAAAGCCACTCTCCAAAGCCACTCTCCAAAGCCACTCTATGTCCAAAGCCACTGTCCAAAGCCATTCTCCAAAGCCACTCTCCAAAGCCACTCTATGTCCAAAGCCACTGTCCAAAGCCACTCTATGTCCAAACCCACTGTCCAAAGCCACTGTCCAAAGCCACTGTCCAAAGCCACTCTATGTCCAAAGCCACTGCCCAAAGCCACTGTCCAAAGCCACTGTCCAAAGCCACTCTATGTCCAAAGCCACTGTCCAAAGCCACTCTCCAATGCTACTGTCCAAAGCCACTCTATCTACAAAGCCACTGTCCAAAGCCACTGTCTAAAGTCACTGTCCAAAGCCACTCTACGTCCAAAGCAACTCTCCAAAGCCACTTTCCAAAGCCACTCTCCAAAGCGACTGTCCAAAGCCACTCTATGTCCAAAGCCACTGTCCAACGTCACTGTCCAAAGCAACTGACCAAAGCCACTCTATGTCCAATGCCACTGTCCAAAGCCACTGTCCAAAGCCACTGTCCAAAGCCACTCTATGTCCAAAGCCATTGTCCAAAGCCACTCTCCAAAGCCACTCTCCAAAGCCACTCTAGGTCCGAAAGCACTGTCCAAAGCCACTGTCCAAAGCCACTCTCCAAAGCCACTCTATGTCCAAAGCCACTGTCCAAAGCAACTCTCCAAAGCCACTCTCCAAAGCCACTGTATGTCCAAAGCCACTGTCCAAAGCCACTGTCCAAAGCCACTCTCCAAAGCCACTCTATGTCCAAAGCCACCGTCCAAGGTCACTGTCCAAAGCCACTCTCCAAAGCCACTCTATGTCCAAAGCCACTGTTCAAAGCCACTCTCCAAAGCTACTCTCCAAAGCCACTCTATGTCCAAAGCCACTGTCCAAAGCCACTGTCCAAAGCCACTCTCCAAGGCCACTCTATCTCCAAAGCCACTGTCCAAAGCTACTCTCCAAAGCCACTCTCCAAAGCCACTCTATGTCCAAAGCCACTGTCCATAGCCACTGTCCAAAGCCACTATCCAAAGCCACTGTATGTCCAAAGCCACTGTATGTCCAAAGCCACTGTCCAAAGCCACTGTATGTCCAAAGCCACTGTATGTCCAAAGCCACTGTCCAAAGCCACTGTATGTCCAAAGCCAGTGTATATCCAAAGCCACTGTCCAAAGCCACTATATGTCCAAAGCCACTGTATGTCCAAAGCCACTGTCCAAAGCCACTGTATGTCCAAAGCCACTGTACAAAGCCACTGTCCAAATCCACTGTCGACAGCCACTCTATGTCCAAATTCACTGTACAAAGCCACTGTCCAAAGCCACTGTCCAAAGCAATACTATGTCCAAAGCCATAGTCCAAAGCCACTGTCCAAAGCCACTGTCCAAAGCCACTCTATGTCCAAAGCCACTGTCCGAAACCACTGTCCAAAGCTACTGTCCAAAGCCACTCTATGTCCAAAGCCATTGTCCAAAGCTACTGTCCAAAGCCACTGTCCAAAGCCACTCTATTTCAAAAGCCACTATCCAAAGCCACTCACCAAAGCCACTGTCCTTAACCACTCTATGTCCAAAGCCACGGTCCAAAGCCACTCTCCAAAGCCACTGTCCAAATCCACTCTATGTCCAAAGCCACTATCCAAAGCCACTCTCCAAAGCCACTCTCCAAAGCCACTCTATGTCCAAAGCCACTGTCCAAAGTCACTCTCCAAACCACTATCCAAAGCCACTCTATGTACAAAGTCACTGTCCAAAGCCAATCTCCAAAGCCACTTTCCAAAGCCACTCTATGTCCAAAGTCAGTCCAAAGCCACTCTCCAATGTCACTCTATGTCCAAAGCCAGTCCAAAGCCACTCTCCAAAGCCACTCTCCAAAGCAACTCTATGTCCAAAGCCACTGTCCAAAGCCATTCTCCAAAGCCACTCTCCAAAGCCACTCTATGTCCAAAGCCACTGTCCAAAGCCACTCTATGTCCAAAGCCACTGTCCAAAGCCACTGTCCAAAGCCACGGTACAAACCCACTCTATGTCCAAAGCCACTTTCCAAAGCCACTTTCCAAAGCCACTGTCCAAAGCCACTCTATGTTCAAATCCACTGTCCAAAGCCACTCTCCAATGCCACTGTCCAAAGCCACTCTATCTACAAAGCCACTGTCCAAAGCCACTGTCTAAAGTCACTGTCCAAAGCAACTCTATGTCCAAAGCAACTGTCCAAAGCCACTGTCCAAAGCCACTGTCCAAAGCCACTCTATGTCCAAAGCCACTGTCCAAAGCCACTCTCCAAAGCCACTGTCCAAAGCCACTCTATGTCCAGAGCCACTGTCCAAAGCCATTCTCCAAAGCCACTGACCAAAGCCACTCTATGTCCAAAGCCACTGAACAAAGCCACTGTCCAAAGCCACTGATCAAAGCCACTCTATGTCCAATGCCATTGTCCAAAGCCACTGTCCAAAGCCACTCTCCAAAGCCACTCTATGTCCAAAGCCACTGTCCAAAGCCACTCTCCAAATCCACTCTCCAAAGCCACTGTATGTCCAAAGCCACTGTCCAAAGCCACTGTCCAAAGCCACTCTCCAAAGCCACTCTATGTCCAAAGCCACTGTCCAAAGTCACTGTCCAAAGCCACTCTCCAAAGCCACTCTATGTCCAAAGCCACTGTCCAAAGCCACTCTCCAAAGCCACTCTATGTCCAAAGCCACTGTCCAAAGCCACTCTCCACAGCCACTCTCCAAAGCCACTCTATGTCCAAAGCCACTGTCCAAAGCCACTGTCCAAAGCCACTCTCCAAAGCCACTCTATCTCCAAAGCCACTGTCCAAAGCCACTCTCCAAAGCCACTCTCCAAAGCCACTCTATGTCCAAAGCCACTGTCCATAGCCATTGTCCAAAGTCACTGTCCAAAGCCACTCTATGTCCAAAGCCACTGTACAAAGCCACTGTCCAAAGCCACTGTCCAAAGCAATACTATGGCCAAAGCCACTGTCCAAAGGCACTGTCCAAAGACACTCTATGTCCAAAGCCACTGTCCAAAGCCACTGTCCAAAGCCACTGACCAAAGCCACTCTATGTCCAAAGCCACTGTCCAAAGCCACTCTATGTCCAAAGCCACTGTCCAAAGCCACTCTCCAAAGCCACTCTCAACAGCCACTCTATGTCCAAAGCCACTGTCCAAAGCCACTCTCCAAAGCCATTCTCCAAAGCCACTTTATGTCCAAAGCCACTGTCCAAAGCCACTCTCCAAAGACAATCTCCAAAGCCACTCTTTGTCCAAAGCCACTGTCCAAAGCCACTCTCCAAAGCCACTCTCCAAAGCCACTCTATGTCCAAAGCCACTTTCCAAAGCCACTCTCCAAAGCCACTCTCCAAAGCCACTCTATGTCCAAAGCCACTGTCCAAAGCCATTCTCCAAAGCCACTCTCCAAAGCCACTCTATGTCCAAAGCCACTGTCCAAAGCCACTCTATGTCCAAACCCACTGTCCAAAGCCACTGTCCAAAGCCACTGTCCAAAGCCACTCTATGTCCAAAGCCACTGCCCAAAGCCACTGTCCAAAGCCACTGTCCAAAGCCACTCTATGTCCAAAGCCACTGTCCAAAGCCACTCTCCAATGCTACTGTCCAAAGCCACTCTATCTACAAAGCCACTGTCCAAAGCCACTGTCTAAAGTCACTGTCCAAAGCCACTCTATGTCCAAAGCAACTCTCCAAAGCCACTTTCCAAAGCCACTCTCCAAAGCGACTGTCCAAAGCCACTCTATGTCCAAAGCCACTGTCCAACGTCACTGTCCAAAGCAACTGACCAAAGCCACTCTATGTCCAATGCCACTGTCCAAAGCCACTGTCCAAAGCCACTGTCCAAAGCCACTCTATGTCCAAAGCCATTGTCCAAAGCCACTCTCCAAAGCCACTCTCCAAAGCCACTCTAGGTCCGAAAGCACTGTCCAAAGCCACTGTCCAAAGCCACTCTCCAAAGCCACTCTATGTCCAAAGCCACTGTCCAAAGCCACTCTCCAAAGCCACTCTCCAAAGCCACTGTATGTCCAAAGCCACTGTCCAAAGCCACTGTCCAAAGCCACTCTCCAAAGCCACTCTATGTCCAAAGCCACCGTCCAAGGTCACTGTCCAAAGCCACTCTCCAAAGCCACTCTATGTCCAAAGCCACTGTCCATAGCCACTGTCTAAAGCCACTGTCCAAAGCCACTCTATGTCCAAAGCCACTGTACAAAGCCACTGTCCAAAGCCACTGTCCAAAGCAATACTATGTCCAAAGCCACTGTCCAAAGGCACTGTCCAAAGCCACTCTATGTCCAAAGCCACTGTCCAAAGCCACTGTCCAAAGCCACTGTCCAAAGCCACTCTATGTCCAAAGCCACTGTCCAAAGCCACTCTATGTCCAAAGCCACTGTCCAAAGCCACTCTCCAAAGCCACTGTCCTAAACCACTCTATGTCCAAAGCCACTGTCCAAAGCCACTCTCCAAAGCCACTGTCCAAAGCCACTCTATGTCCAAAGCCACTGTCCAAAGCCACTCTCCAAAGCCACTGTCCAAAGCCACTGTATGTCCAAAGCCACTGTATGTCCAAAGCCACTGTCCAAAGCCACTGTATGTCCAAAGCCACTGTCCAAAGCCACTGTATGTCCAAAGCCACTGTATGTCCAAAGCCACTATCCAAAGCCACTGTATGTCCAAAGCCACTGTATGTCCAAAGCCACTGTCCAAAGCCACTGTATGTCCAAAGCCACTGTATGTCCAAAGCCACTGTCCAAAGCCACTGTATGTCCAAAGCCAGTGTATATCCAAAGCCACTGTCCAAAGCCACTATATGTCCAAAGCCACTGTATGTCCAAAGCCACTGTCCAAAGCCACTGTATGTCCAAAGCCACTGTACAAAGCCACTGTCCAAATCCACTGTCGACAGCCACTCTATGTCCAAATTCACTGTACAAAGCCACTGTCCAAAGCCACTGTCCAAAGCAATACTATGTCCAAAGCCACAGTCCAAAGCCACTGTCCAAAGCCACTGTCCAAAGCCACTCTATGTCCAAAGCCACTGTCCGAAACCACTGTCCAAAGCTACTGTCCAAAGCCACTCTATGTCCAAAGCCATTGTCCAAAGCCACTGTCCAAAGCCACTGTCCAAAGCCACTCTATTTCCAAAGCCACTATCCAAAGCCACTCACCAAAGCCACTGTCCTTAACCACTCTATGTCCAAAGCCACGGTCCAAAGCCACTCTCCAAAGCCACTGTCCAAATCCACTCTATGTCCAAAGCCACTATCCAAAGTCACTCTCCAAAGCCACTGTCCAAAGCCACTGTATGTCCAAAGCCACTGTATGTCCAAAGCCACTATCCAAAGCCACTGTATGTCCAAAGCCACTGTATATCCAAAGCCACTGTCCAAAGCCACTGTATGTCCAAAGCCACTGTATTTCCAAAGCGACTGTCTAAAGCCACTGTATGTCCAAAGCCAATGTCCATAGCCACAGTATGTCCAAAGCCACTGTATGTCCAAAGCCACTGTCCAAAGCCACTGTATGTCCAAAGCCACTGTATGTCCAATGCCACTGTCCAAAGCCACTCTATGTCCAAAGCCACTGTATGTCCAAAGCCACTGTCCAAAGCCACTGTATGTCCAAAGCCACTGTATGTCCAAAGCCACTGTCCAAAGCCACTGTATGTCCAAAGCCACGGTTAGTCCAAAGCCACTGTCCAAAGCCACCGTATGTCCAAAGCCACTGTATGTCCAAAGCCACTGTCCAAAGCCACCGTATGTCCAAAGCCACTGTATGTCCAAAGCCACTGTCCAAAGCCACTGTATGTCCAAAGCCACTGTATGTCCAAAGCCACTGTCCAAAGCCACTGTATGTCCAAAGCCACTGTATGTTCAAAGCCACTGTCCAAAGCCACTGTATGTCCAAAGCCACTGTATGTCCAAAGCCACTTTCCAAAGCCACCGTATGTCCAGAGCCACTGTATGTCCAAAGCCATTGTCCAAAGCAACCATATGTCCAAAGCCACTGTATGTCCAAAGCCACTGTCCAAAGACACTGTATGTCCAAGCCACTGTCCAAAGCCACCGTATGTCCAAAGCCACTGTATGTCCAAAGCCACTGTCCAAAGCAACCGTATGTCCAAAGCCACTGTATGTCCAAAGCCACTGTCCAAAGCCACCGTATGTCCAAAGCCACTGAAGTACCAAAGCTACTGTCCAAAGCCACTGTATGTCCAAAGCCACTGTACAAAGCCACTGTCCAAATCCACTGTCCAAATCCACTCTATGTCCAAATCCACTGTACAAAGCCACTGTCCAAAGCCATTGTCCAAAGCAATACTATGTCCAAAGCCACAGTCCAAAGCCACTGTCCAAAGCCACTCTATGTCCAAAGCCACTGTCCGAAGCCACTGTCCAAAGCCACTGTTCAAAGCCACTCTATGTCCAAAGCCACTGTCCAAAGCCACTGTCCAAAGCCACTGTCCAAAGCGGCTCTATGTCCAAAGCCACTGTCCAAAGCCACTCTCCAAAGCCACTGTCCTTAACCACTCTATGTCCAAAGCCACTGTCCAAAGCCACTCTCCAAAGCCACTGTCCAAAGCCACTCTATGTCCAAAGCCACTGTCCAAAGCCACTCTCCAAAGCCACTGTCCAAAGCCACTCTATGTCCAAAGCCACTGTATGTCCAAAGCCACTGTCCAAAGCCACTGTATGTCCAAAGCCAATGTATGTCCAAAGCCACTATCCAAAGCCACTGTATGTCCAAAGCCACTGTAAATCCATAGCCACTGTCCAAAGCCACTGTATGTCCAAAGCCACTGTATGTCCAAAGCCACTGTCTAAAGCCACTGTATGTCCAAAGCCACTGTCCAAAGCCACTGTATGTCCAAAGCCACTGTCCAAAGCCAATGTATGTCCAAAGCCACTGTATGTCCAAAGCCACTGTCCAAAGCCACTCTATGTCCAAAGCCACTGTATGTCCAAAGCCACTGTCCAAAGCCACTGTATGTCCAAAGCCTCTGTATGTCCAAAGCCACTGTCCAAAGCCACCGTATGTCCAAAGCCACGGTATGTCCAAAGCCACTGTCCAAAGCCACCATATGTCCAAAGCCACTGTATGTCCAAAGCCACTGTCCAAAGCCACCGTATGTCCAAAGCCAATGTATGTCCAAAGCCACTGTCCAAAGCCACTGTATGTCCAAAGCCACTGTTTGTCCAAAGCCACTGTCCAAAGCCACTGTATGTCCAAAGCCACTGTATGTCCAAAGCCACTGTCCAAAGCAACTGTATGTCCAAAGCCACTGTATGTCCAAAGCCACTGTCCAAAGCCACCGTATGTCCAAAGCCACTGTATGTCCAAAGCCACTGTCCAAAGCAACCGTATGTCCAAAGCCACTGTATGTCCAAAGCCACTGTCCAAATCCACCGTATGTCTTAAGCCACTGTATGTCCAAAGCCACTGGCCAAAGCCACTGTATGTCCAAAGCCACTGTATGTCCAAAGCCACTGTCCAAAGCCACTGTATGTCCAAAGCCACTGTATGTCCAAAGCCACTGTCTAAAGCCACTGTATGTCCAAAGCCACTGTCCAAAGCTACTGTATGTCCAAAGCCACTGTATGTCCAAAGCCACTGTCCAAAGCCACTGTATGTCCAAAGCCACTGTATGTCCAAAGCCACTCTATGTCCAAAGCCACTGTCCAAAGCCACTGTATGTCCAAAGCCACTGTATGACCAAAGCCACTGTCCAAAGCCACTGTATGTCCAAAGCCACTGTACAAAGCCGCTGTCCAAATCCACTATCCAAAGACACTCTATGTCCAAATCCACTGTACAAAGCCACTGTCCAAAGCCACTGTCCAAAGCAATACTATGTCCAAAGCCACAGTCCAAAGCCACTGTCCAAAGCCACTGTCCAAAGCCACTCTATGTCCAAAGCCACTGTCCGAAGCCACTGTCCAAAGCCACTGTCCAAAGCCACTGTCCAAAGCCACTGTATGTCCAAAGCCACTGTACAAAGCCACTGTCCAAATCCACTGTCCAAAGCCACTCTATGTCCAAATCCACTGTACAAAGCCACTGTCTAAAGCCACTGTATGTCCAAAGCCACTGTCCAAAGCTACTGTATGTCCAAAGCCACTGTATGTCCAAAGCCACTGTACAAAGCCACTGTATGTCCAAAGCAACTGTATGTCCAAAGCCACTGTCCAAAGCCACTGTATGTCCAAAGCCACTGTATGTCCAAAGCCACTGTCCAAAGCCACTGTATGTCCAAAGCCACTGTATGTCCTAAGCCACTGTCCAAAGCCACTGTATGTCCAAAGCCACTGTACAAAGCCACTGTCCAAATCCACTGTCCAAAGTCACTCTATGTCCAAAGCCACTGTACAAAGCCACTGTCCAAAGCCACTGTCCAAAGCAATACTATGTCCAAAGCCACTGTCCAAAGCCACTGTCCAACTCCACTGTCCAAAGCCACTCTATGTCCAAAGCCACTGTCCAAAGTCACTGTCCAAAGCCTTTCTATGTCCAAAGCCACTGTCCAAAGCCACAGTCCAAAGCCACTTTCCAAAGCCACTGTCCAAAGCCACTCTATGTCCAAAGCCACTGTCTAAAGCCACTGTCCAAAGCCACTGTCCAAAGCCACTCTATGTCCAAAGCCACTATCCAAAGCCACTCTCCAAAGCCACTCTCCAAAGCCACTCTATGTCCAAAGCCAATGTCCAAAGCCACTCTCCAAACCACTATCCAAAGCCACTCTATGTCCAAAGTCACTGTCCAAAGCCAATCTCCAAAGCCACTCTTCAAAGCCACTCTATGTCCAAAGCCATTCCAAAGCTACTCTCCAAAGCCACTCTCCAAAGCCACTCTATGTCCAAAGCCACTGTCCAAAGCCACTCTCCAAAGCCACTCTCCAAAGCCACTCTCCAAAGCAACTCTTTGTCCAAAGCCACTGTCCAAAGCCACTCTCCAAAGCCACTCTCCAAAGCCACTCTATGTCCAAAGCCACTGTCCAAAGCCACTTTCCAAAGCCACTCTCCAAAGCCACTCTATGTCCAAAGCCACTGTCCAAAGACATTCTCCAAAGCCACTCTCCAAAGCCACTCTCCAAAGCCACTCTATGTCCAAAGCCACTGTCCATAGCCACTGTCCAAAGTCACTGTCCAAAGCCACTCTATGTCCAAAGCCACTGTACAAAGCCACTGTCCAAAGCCACTGTCCAAAGCAATACTATGTCCAAAGCCACTGTCCAAAGGCACTGTCCAAAGACACTCTATGTCCAAAGCCACTGTCCAAAGCCACTGTCCAAAGCCGCTGTCCAAAGCCACTCTATGTCCAAAGCCACTGTCCAAAGCCACTCTATGTCCAAAGCCACTGTCCAAAGCCACTCTCCAAAGCCACTGTCCTAAACCACTCTATGTCCAAAGCCACTGTCCAAAGCCACTCTCCAAAGCCACTGTCCAAAGCCACTCTATGTCCAAAGCCACTGTCCAAAGCCACTCTCCAAAGCCACTGTCCAAAGCCACTGTATGTCCAAAGCCACTGTATGTCCAAAGCCACTGTCCAAAGCCACTGTATGTCCAAAGCCACTGTCCAAAGTCACTGTATGTCCAAAGCCACTGTATGTCCAAAGCCACTATCCAAAGCCACTGTACGTCCAAAGCCACTTTATGTCCAAAGCCACTGTCCAAAGCCACTCTATTTCCAAAGCCACTCTATGTCTAAAGCCACTGTATGTCCAAAGCCACTGTTCAAAGCCACTGTATGTCCAAAGCCACTGTTTGTCCAAAGCCACAGTCCAAAGCCACTGTATGTCCAAAGCCACTGTCCGAAGCCACTGTCCAAAGCCACTGTTCAAAGCCACTCTATGTCCAAAGCCACTGTCCAAAGCCACTCTCCAAAGCCACTGTCTAAAGCCACTGTATGTCCAAAGCCACTGTATGTCCAAAGCCACTGTCCAAAGCCACTCTATGTACAAAGCCACTGTATGTCCAAAGCCACTGTATATCCAAAGCCACTGTCCAAAGCCACTGTATGTCCAAAGCCACTGTATGTCCAAAGCTACTGTCTAAAGCCATTGTGTGTCCAAAGCCACTGTCCAAAGCCACTGTATGTCCAAAGCCACTGTATGTCCAAAGCCACTGTCCATAGCCACTGTATGTCCAAAGCCACTGTATGTCAAAAGCCACTGTCCAAAGCCACTGTATGTCCAAAGCCACTGTATGTCCAAAGCAACTGTCCAAAGCCACTCTATGTCCAAAGCCACTCTATGTCCAAAGCCACTGTATGTCCAAAGCCACTGTTCAAAGCCACTGTATGTCCAAAGCCACTGTATGTCCAAGCCACTGTCCAAAGCCACCATATGTCCAAAGCCACGGTATGTCAAAAGCCACTGTCCAAACCACCGTATGTCCAAAGCCACTGTATGTCCAAAGCCACTCTCCAAAGCCACTGTATGTCCAAAGCCACTGTATGTCCAAAGCCACTGTCCAAAGCCACTGTATGTCCAAAGCCACTGTATGTCCAAAGCCACTGTCCAATGCCACTGTATGTCCAAAGCCACTGTATGTCCAAAGCGACTGTCCAAAGCAACCGTATGTCCAAAGCTACTGTATGTCCAAAGCCACTGTCCAAACCAACCATATGTCCAAAGCCACTGTATGTCCAAAGCCACTCTCCAAAGCCACTCTCCAAAGCCACTCTATGTCCAAAGCCACTGACCAAAGCCACTCTCCAAAGCCACTGTCCAAAGCCACTCTATGTCCAAAGCCACTGTCCAAAGCTACTCTCCAAAGCCACTGTCCAAAGCCACTCTATGTCCAAAGCCACTGTCCAAAGCCACTCTCCAAAGCAACTCTCCAAAGCCACTCTATGTCCAAAGCCACTGTATGTCCAAAGCCACTGTATGTCCAAAGCCACTGTATGTCCAAAGCCATTGTCCAAAGCCACTGTATGTCCAAAGCTACTGTATGTCCAAAGCTACTATCCAAAGCCACTGTATGTCCAAAGCCACTGTATGTCCAAAGCCACTGTATGTCCAAAGCCACTGTCCAAAGCCACTGTATATCCAAAGCCACTGTCCAAAGCCACTGTCCACTGTCACTGTCCAAAGCCTTTCTATGTCCAAAGCCACTGTCCAAAGCCACAGTCCAAAGCCACTTTCCAAAGCCACTGTCCAAAGCCACTCTATGTGCAAAGCTACAGTCCAAAGCCACTGTCCAAAGCCACTGTCCAAAGCCACTGTCCAAAGCCACTCTATGTCCAAAGCCACTATCCAAAGCCACTCTCCAAAGCCACTCTCCAAAGCCACTCTATGTCCAAAGCCACTGTCCAAAGCCACTCTCCAAACCACTATCCAAAGCCACTCTATGTCCAAAGTCACTGTCCAAAGCCAATCTCCAAAGCCACTCTCCAAAGCCACTCTATGTCCAAAGCCAGTCCAAAGCCACTCTCCAAAGCCACTCTATGTCCAAAGCCAGTCCATAGCCACTCTCCAAAGCCACTCTCCAAAGCCACTCTATGTCCAAAGCCACTGTCCAAAGCCATTCTCCAAAGCCACTCTCCAAAGCCACTCTATGTCCAAAGCCACTGTCCAAAGCCACTCTATGTCCAAAGCCACTGTCCAAAGCCACTGTCCAAAGCCACGGTCCAAAGCCACTCTATGTACAAAGCCACTGTCCAAAGCCACTGTCCAAAGCCACTGTCCAAAGCCACTGTCCAAAGCCACTCTATGTCCAAAGCCACTGTCCAAAGCCACTCTCCAATGCCACTGTCCAAAGCCACTCTATCTACAAAGCCACTGTCCAAAGCCACTGTCTAAAGTCACTGTCCAAAGCCACTCTTTGTCCAAAGCAACTGTCCAAAGCCACTGTCCAAAGCCACTGTCCAAAGCCACTCTATGTTCAAAGCCACTGTCCAAAGCCACTCTCCAAAGCCACTGACCAAAGCCACTCTATGTCCAATGCCATTGTCCAAAGCCTCTGTCCAAAGCCACTGTCCAAAGCCACTCTATGTCCAAAGCCATTGTCTAAAGCCACTCTCCAAAGCCACTCTCCAAAGCCACTCTATGTCCAAAAGCACTGTTCAAAGCCACTGTCCAAAGCCACTCTCCAAAGCCACTCTATGTCCAAAGCCACTGTCCAAAGCCACTCTCCAAAGCCACTCTCCAAAGCCACTGTATGTCCAAAGCCACTGTCCAAAGCCAATGTCCAAAGCCACTCTCCAAAGCCACTCTATGTCCAAAGCCACTGTCCAAAGTCACTGTCCAAAGACACTCTCCAAAGCCACTCTATGTCCAAAGCCACTGTCCAAAGCCACTCTCCAAAGCCACTCTCCAAATCCACTCTATGTCCAAAGCCACTGTCCATAGCCACTGTCCAAAGCCACTCTCCAAAACCACTCTATCTCCAAAGCCACTATCCAAAGCCACTCTCCAAAGCCACTCTCCAAAGCCACTCTATGTCCAAAGCCACTGTCCATAGCCACTGTCCAAAGTCACTGTCCAAAGCCACTCTATGTTCAAAGCCACTGTACAATGCCACTGTCCAAAGCCACTGTCCAAAGCAATACTATGTCCAAAGCCACTGTCCAAAGGCACTGTCCAAAGACACTCTATGTCCAAAGCCACTGTCCAAAGCCACTGTCCAAAGCCACTGTCCAAAGCCACTGTCCAAAGACACTCTATGTCAAAGCCACTGTCCAAAGCCACTCTATGTCCAAAGCCACTGTCCAAAGCCACTCTCCAAAGCCACTGTCCTAAACCACTCTATGTCCAAAGCCGCTGTCCAAAGCCACTCTCCAAAGCCACTCTCCAAAGCCACTCTATGTCCAAAGCCTCTTTCCAAAGCCACTCTCCAAAGCCACTGTCCAAAGCCACTGTATGTCCAAAGTCACTGTATGTCCAAAGCCACTGTATGTCCAAAGCCACTGTCCAAAGCCACTGTATTTCCAAAGCCACTGTCCAAAGCCACTGTATGTCCAAAGCCACTGTATGTCCAAAGCCACTATCCAAAGCCACTGTATGTCCAAAGCCACTGTATGTCCAAAGGCACTGTCCAAAGCCACTGTATGTCCAAAGCCACTGTATGTCCAAAGCCACTGTCTAAAGCCACTGTATGTCCAAAGCCACTGTCCAAAGCCACTGTATGTCTAAAGCCACTGTATGTCCAAAGCCACTGTCCAAAGCCACTGTATGTCCAAAGCCACTGTATGTCCAAAGCCACTGTCCAAAGCCACTGAATGTCCAAAGCCACTGTATGTCCAAAGCCACTGTCCAAAGCCACTGTATGTCCAAAGCCACTGTATGTCCAAAGCCACTGTCCAAAGCCACTGTATGTCCAAAGCCACTGTACAAAGCCACTGTCCAAATCCACTGTCCAATGCCACTCTATGTCCAAATCCACTGTACAAAGCCACTGTCCAAAGCCACTGTCCAAAGCAATACTATGTCCAAAGCCACTGTCCAAAGCCACTGTCCAAAGCCACTGTCCAAAGCCACTCTATTTCCAAAGCCACTGTCCGAAGCCACTGTATGTCTAAAGCCACTGTATGTCCAAAGCCACTGTCCAAAGCCACTGTATGTCTAAAGCCACTGTATGTCCAAAGCCACTGTCCAAAGCCACTGTATGTCCAAAGCCACTGTATGTCCAAAGCCACTATCCAAAGCCACTGTATGTCCAAAGCCACTGTATATCCAAAGCCACTGTCCAAAGCCACTGTATGTCCAAAGCCACTGTATGTCCAAAGCCACTGTCTAAAGCCACTGTATGTCCAAAGCCACTGTCCAAAGCCTCTGTATGTCCAAAGCCACTGTATGTCCAAAGCCACTGTCCATAGCCACTGTATGTCCAAAGCCACTGTATGTCCAAAGCCACTGTCCAAAGCCACTGTATGTCCAAAGCCACTGTATGTCCAAAGCCACTGTCCAAAGCCACTCTATGTCCAAAGCCACTCTATGTCCAAAGCCACTGTATGTCCAAAGCCACTGTTCAAAGCCACTGTATGTCCAAAGCCACTGTATGTCCAAAGCCACTGTCCAAATCCACCGTATGTCCAAAGCCACTGTATGTCCAAAGCCACTGTATGTCCAAAGCCACTGTCCAAAACCACTGTATGTCCAAAGCCACTGTATGTCCAAAGCCACTGTCCAAAGCCACTGTATGTCCAAAGCCACTGTATGTCCAAAGCCACTGTCCAAAGCCACTGTATGTCCAAAGCCACTGTATGTCCAAAGCTACTGTCCAAAGCAACCGTATCTCCAAAGCCACTGTATGTCCAAAGCCACTGTCCAAAGCCACCGTATGTCCAAAGCCACTGTATGTCCAAAGCCACTCTCCAAAGCCACTCTCCAAAGCCACTCTATGTCCAAAGCCACTATCCAAAGCCACTCTCCAAAGCCACTCTCCAAAGCCACTCTATGTCCAAAGCCACTGTCCAAAGTCACTCTCCAAACCACTATCCAAAGCCACTCTATGTACAAAGTCACTGTCCAAAGCCAATCTCCAAAGCCACTTTCCAAAGCCACTCTATGTCCAAAGTCAGTCCAAAGCCACTCTCCAATGTCACTCTATGTCCAAAGCCAGTCCAAAGCCACTCTCCAAAGCCACTCTCCAAAGCAACTCTATGTCCAAAGCCACTGTCCAAAGCCATTCTCCAAAGCCACTCTCCAAAGCCACTCTATGTCCAAAGCCACTGTCCAAAGCCACTCTATGTCCAAAGCCACTGTCCAAAGCCACTGTCCAAAGCCACGGTCCAAACCCACTCTATGTCCAAAGCCACTTTCCAAAGCCACTTTCCAAAGCCACTGTCCAAAGCCACTCTATGTTCAAAGCCACTGTCCAAAGCCACTCTCCAATGCCACTGTCCAAAGCCACTCTATCTACAAAGCCACTGTCCAAAGCCACTGTCTAAAGTCACTGTCCAAAGCAACTCTATGTCCAAAGCAACTGTCCAAAGCCACTGTCCAAAGCCACTGTCCAAAGCCACTCTATGTCCAAAGCCACTGTCCAAAGCCACTCTCCAAAGCCACTGTCCAAAGCCACTCTATGGCCAGAGCCACTGTCCAAAGCCATTCTCCAAAGTCACTGACCAAAGCCACTCTATGTCCAAAGCCACTGAACAAAGCCACTGTCCAAAGCCACTGATCAAAGCCACTCTATGTCCAATGCCATTGTCCAAAGCCACTGTCCAAAGCCACTCTCCAAAGCCACTCTATGTCCAAAGCCACTGTCCAAAGCCACTCTCCAAAGCCACTCTATGTCCAAAGCCACTGTCCAAAGCCACTCTCCACAGCCACTCTCCAAAGCCACTCTATGTCCAAAGCCACTGTCCAAAGCCACTGTCCAAAGCCACTCTCCAAAGCCACTCTATCTCCAAAGCCACTGTCCAAAGCCACTCTCCAAAGCCACTCTCCAAAGCCACTCTATGTCCAAAGCCACTGTCCATAGCCATTGTCCAAAGTCACTGTCCAAAGCCACTCTATGTCCAAAGCCACTGTACAAAGCCACTGTCCAAAGCCACTGTCCAAAGCAATACTATGGCCAAAGCCACTGTCCAAAGGCACTGTCCAAAGACACTCTATGTCCAAAGCCACTGTCCAAAGCCACTGTCCAAAGCCACTGACCAAAGCCACTCTATGTCCAAAGCCACTGTCCAAAGCCACTCTATGTCCAAAGCCACTGTCCAAAGCCACTCTCCAAAGCCACTGTCCAAAGCCACTCTATGTCCAAAACCACTGTCCAAAGCCACTCTCCAAAGCCACTGTCCAAAGCCACTGTATGTCCAAAGCCACTGTATGTCCAAAGCCACTGTCCAAAGCCACTGTATGTCCAAAGCCACTGTCCAAAGCCACTGTATGTCCAAAGCCACTGTATGTCCAAAGCTACTATCCAAAGCCACTGTATGTCCAAAGCCACTGTATGTCCAAAGGCACTGTCCAAAGCCACTGTATGTCCAAAGCCACTGTATGTCCAAAGCCACTGTCTAAAGCCACTGTATGTCCAAAGCCACTGTCCAAAGCCACTGTATGTCCAAAGCCACTGTATGTCCAAAGCCACTGTCCAAAGCCACTGTATGTCCAAAGCCACTGTATGTCCAAAGCCACTGTCCAAAGCCACTGTATGTCCAAAGCCACTGTATGTCCAAAGCCACTGTCCAAAGCCACTCTATGTCCAAAGCCACTCTATGTCCAAAGCCACTGTATGTCCAAAGCCACTGTTCAGAGCCACTGTATGTCCAAAGCAACTGTACGTCCAAAGCCACTGTCCAATGCCACCGTATGTCCAAAGCCACGGTATGTCCAAAGCCACTGTCCAAAGCCACCGTATGTCCAAAGCCACTGTATGTCCAAAGCCACTGTCCAAAGCCACCGTATGTCCAAAGCCACTGTATGTCCAAAGCCACTGTCCAAAGCCACTGAATGTCCAAAGCCACTGTATGTCCAAAGCCACTGTCCAAAGCCACTGTATGTCCAATGCCACTGTATGTCCAAAGCCACTGTCCAAAGCCACTGTATGTCCAAAGTCACTGTATGTCCAAAGCCACTGTCCAAAGCCACTGTATGTCCAAAGCCACTGTATGTCCAAAGCCACTGTCCAAAGCCACTCTCCAAAGCCACTCTATGTCCAAAGCCACTGTCCAAAGCCACTCTCCAAAGCCACTGTCCAAAGCCACTCTATGTCCAAAGCCACTGTCCAAAGCCACTCTATGTCCAAAGCCACTGTCCAAAGCCACTCTCCAAAGCCACTCTCCAATGCCACTCTATGTCCAAAGCCACTGTATGTCCAAAGCCACTGTCCAAAGCCACTGTATGACCAAAGCCACTGTATGTCCAAAGCCACTGTCCAAAGCCACTGTATGTCCAAAGCTACTGTATGTCCAAAGCCACTATCCAAAGCCACTGTATGTCCAAAGCCACTGTATGTCCAAAGCCACTGTATGTACAAAGCCACTGTCCAAAGCCACTGTATGTCCAAAGCCACTGTCCAAAGCCACTGTCCAAAGTCACTGTCCAAAGCCTTTCTATGTCCAAAGCCACTGTCCAAAGCCACAGTCCAAAGCCACTTTCCAAAGCCACTGTCCAAAGCCACTCTATGTCCAAGCTACTGTCCAAAGCCATTGTCCAAAGCCACTGTCCAAAGCCACTCTATGTCCAAAGCCACTATCCAAAGCCACTCTCCAAAGCCACTCTCCAAAGCCACTCTATGTCCAAAGCCACTGTCCAAAGCCACTCTCCAAACCACTATCCAAAGCCACTCTATGTCCAAAGCCAGTCCAAAGCCTCTCTCCAAAGCCACTCTCCAAAGCCACTCTATGTCCAAAGCCACTGTCCAAAGCCACTCTCCAAAGCCACTCTCCAAAGCCACTCTATGTCCAAAGCCACTGTCCAAAGCCACTCTCCAAAGCCATTCTCCAAAGCCACTCTATGTCCAAAGCCACTGTCCAAAGCCACTCTCCAAAGACAATCTCCAAAGCCACTCTTTGTCCAAAGCCACTGTCCAAAGCCACTCTCCAAAGCCACTCTCCAAAGCCACTCTATGTCCAAAGCCACTTTCCAAAGCCACTCTCCAAAGCCACTCTCCAAAGCCACTCTATGTCCAAAGCCACTGTCCAAAGCCATTCTCCAAAGCCACTCTCCAAAGCCACTCTATGTCCAAAGCCACTGTCCAAAGCCACTCTATGTCCAAACCCACTGTCCAAAGCCACTGTCCAAAGCCACTGTCCAAAGCCACTCTATG
Source organism: Cladorhizidae sp. MBARI D1340-BT2 (assembly GCA_028752905.1). Lineage (NCBI taxonomy): Eukaryota > Metazoa > Porifera > Demospongiae > Poecilosclerida > Cladorhizidae > Cladorhizidae sp. MBARI D1340-BT2. The sequence continues at coordinate 26,107,988 of JAQNBH010000017.1, read as the reverse complement.
TCCAAAGCCACTGCCCAAAGCCACTGTCCAAAGCCACTGTCCAAAGCCACTCTATGTCCAAAGCCACTGTCCAAAGCCACTCTCCAATGCTACTGTCCAAAGCCACTCTATCTACAAAGCCACTGTCCAAAGCCACTGTCTAAAGTCACTGTCCAAAGCCACTCTATGTCCAAAGCAACTCTCCAAAGCCACTTTCCAAAGCCACTCTCCAAAGCGACTGTCCAAAGCCACTCTATGTCCAAAGCCACTGTCCAACGCCACTGTCCAAAGCAACTGACCAAAGCCACTCTATGTCCAATGCCACTGTCCAAAGCCACTGTCCAAAGCCACTGTCCAAAGCCACTCTATGTCCAAAGCCATTGTCCAAAGCCACTCTCCAAAGCCACTCTCCAAAGCCACTCTAGGTCCGAAAGCACTGTCCAAAGCCACTGTCCAAAGCCACTCTCCAAAGCCACTCTATGTCCAAAGCCACTGTCCAAAGCCACTCTCCAAAGCCAATCTCCAAAGCCACTGTATGTCCAAAGCCACTGTCCAAAGCCACTGTCCAAAGCCACTCTCCAAAGCCACTCTATGTCCAAAGCCACTGTCCAAGGTCACTGTCCAAAGCCACTCTCCAAAGCCACTCTATGTCCAAAGCCACTGTTCAAAGCCACTCTCCAAAGCTACTCTCCAAAGCCACTCTATGTCCAAAGCCACTGTCCAAAGCCACTGTCCAAAGCCACTCTCCAAGGCCACTCTATCTCCAAAGCCACTGTCCAAAGCTACTCTCCAAAGCCACTCTCCAAAGCCACTCTATGTCCAAAGCCACTGTCCATAGCCACTGTCTAAAGCCACTGTCCAAAGCCACTCTATGTCCAAAGCCACTGTACAAAGCCACTGTCCAAAGCCACTGTCCAAAGCAATACTATGTCCAAAGCCACTGTCCAAAGGCACTGTCCAAAGCCACTCTATGTCCAAAGCCACTGTCCAAAGCCACTGTCCAAAGCCACTGTCCAAAGCCACTCTATGTCCAAAGCCACTGTCCAAAGCCACTCTATGTCCAAAGCCACTGTCCAAAGCCACTCTCCAAAGCCACTGTCTTAAACCACTCTATGTCCAAAGCCACTGTCCAAAGCCACTCTCCAAAGCCACTGTCCAAAGCCACTCTATGTCCAAAGCCACTGTCCAAAGCCACTCTCCAAAGCCACTGTCCAAAGCCACTGTATGTCCAAAGCCACTGTATGTCCAAAGCCACTGTCCAAAGCCACTGTATGTCCAAAGCCACTGTCCAAAGCTACTGTATGTCCAAAGCCACTGTATGTCCAAAGCCACTATCCAAAGCCACTGTATGTCCAAAGCCACTGTATGTCCAAAGCCACTGTCCAAAGCCACTGTGTGTCCAAAGCCACTGTATGTCCAAAGCCACTGTCCAAAGCCACTGTATGTCCAAAGCCAGTGTATGTCCAAAGCCACTGTCCAAAGCCACTATATGTCCAAAGCCACTGTATGTCCAAAGCCACTGTCCAAAGCCACTGTATGTCCAAAGCCACTGTACAAAGCCACTGTCCAAATCCACTGTCGACAGCCACTCTATGTCCAAATTCACTGTACAAAGCCACTGTCCAAAGCCACTGTCCAAAGCAATACTATGTCCAAAGCCACAGTCCAAAGCCACTGTCCAAAGCCACTGTCCAAAGCCACTCTATGTCCAAAGCCACTGTCCGAAACCACTGTCCAAAGCTACTGTCCAAAGCCACTCTATGTCCAAAGCCATTGTCCAAAGCCACTGTCCAAAGCCACTGTCCAAAGCCACTCTATTTCCAAAGCCACTATCCAAAGCCACTCACCAAAGCCACTGTCCTTAACCACTCTATGTCCAAAGCCACGGTCCAAAGCCACTCTCCAAAGCCACTGTCCAAATCCACTCTATGTCCAAAGCCACTATCCAAAGTCACTCTCCAAAGCCACTGTCCAAAGCCACTGTATGTCCAAAGCCACTGTATGTCCAAAGCCACTGTCCAAAGCCACTGTATGTGCAAAGCCAATGTATGTCCAAAGCCACTATCCAAAGCCACTGTATGTCCAAAGCCACTGTATATCCAAAGCCACTGTCCAAAGCCACTCTATGTCCAAAGCCACTGTATGTCCAAAGCCACTGTCCAAAGCCACTGTATGTCCAAAGCCACTGTATGTCCAAAGCCACTGTCCAAAGCCACTGTATGTCCAAAGCCACGGTTAGTCCAAAGCCACTGTCCAAAGCCACCGTATGTCCAAAGCCACTGTATGTCCAAAGCCACTGTCCAAAGCCACCGTATGTCCAAAGCCACTGTATGTCCAAAGCCACTGTCCAAAGCCACTGTATGTCCAAAGCCACTGTATGTCCAAAGCCACTGTCCAAAGCCACTGTATGTCCAAAGCTTCTGTATGTTCAAAGCCACTGTCCAAAGCCACTGTATGTCCAAAGCCACTGTATGTCCAAAGCCACTTTCCAAAGCCACCGTATGTCCAGAGCCACTGTATGTCCAAACCCACTGTCCAAAGCAACCATATGTCCAAAGCCACTGTATGTCCAAAGCCACTGTCCAAAGACACTGTATGTCCAAAGCCACTGTCCAAAGCCACCGTATGTCCAAAGCCACTGTATGTCCAAAGCCACTGTCCAAAGCAACCGTATGTCCAAAGCCACTGTATGTCCAAAGCCACTGTCCAAAGCCACCGTATGTCCAAAGCCACTGAAGTACCAAAGCTACTGTCCAAAGCCACTGTATGTCCAAAGCCACTGTACAAAGCCACTGTCCAAATCCACTGTCCAAATCCACTCTATGTCCAAATCCACTGTACAAAGCCACTGTCCAAAGCCATTGTCCAAAGCAATACTATGTCCAAAGCCACAGTCCAAAGCCACTGTCCAAAGCCACTCTATGTCCAAAGCCACTGTCCGAAGCCACTGTCCAAAGCCACTGTTCAAAGCCACTCTATGTCCAAAGCCACTGTCCAAAGCCACTGTCCAAAGCCACTGTCCAAAGCGGCTCTATGTCCAAAGCCACTGTCCAAAGCCACTCTCCAAAGCCACTGTCCTTAACCACTCTATGTCCAAAGCCACTGTCCAAAGCCACTCTCCAAAGCCACTGTCCAAAGCCACTCTATGTCCAAAGCCACTGTCCAAAGCCACTCTCCAAAGCCACTGTCCAAAGCCATTGTATGTCCAAAGCCACTGTATGTCCAAAGCCACTGTCCAAAGCCACTGTATGTCCAAAGCCACTGTATGTCCAAAGCCACTATCCAAAGCCACTGTATGTCCAAAGCCACTGTATATCCAAAGCCACTGTCCAAAGCCACTGTATGTCCAAAGCCACTGTATGTCCAAAGCCACTGTCTAAAGCCACTGTATGTCCAAAGCCACTGTCCAAAGCCACTGTATGTCCAAAGCCACTGTCCAAAGCCACTGTATGTCCAAAGCCACTGTATGTCCAAAGCCACTTTCCAAAGCCACTCTATGTCCAAAGCCACTGTATGTCCAAAGCCACTGTCCAAAGCCACTGTATGTCCAAAGCCTCTGTATGTCCAAAGCCACTGTCCAAAGCCACCGTATGTCCAAAGCCACGGTATGTCCAAAGCCACTGTCCAAAGCCACCATATGTCCAAAGCCACTGTATGTCCAAAGCCACTGTCCAAAGCCACCGTATGTCCAAAGCCAATGTATGTCCAAAGCCACTGTCCAAAGCCACTGTATGTCCAAAGCCACTGTATGTCCAAAGCCACTGTCCAAAGCCACTGTATGTCCAAAGCCACTGTATGTCCAAAGCCACTGTCCAAAGCAACTGTATGTCCAAAGCCACTGTATGTCCAAAGCCACTGTCCAAAGCCACCGTATGTCCAAAGCCACTGTATGTCCAAAGCCACTGTCCAAAGCAACCGTATGTCCAAAGCCACTGTATGTCCAAAGCCACTGTCCAAATCCACCGTATGTCTTAAGCCACTGTATGTCCAAAGCCATTGGCCAAAGCCACTGTATGTCCAAAGCCACTGTATGTCCAAAGCCACTGTCCAAAGCCACTGTATGTCCAAAGCCACTGTATGTCCAAAGCCACTGTCTAAAGCCACTGTATGTCCAAAGCCACTGTCCAAAGCTACTGTATGTCCAAAGCCACTGTATGTCCAAAGCCACTGTCCAAAGCCACTGTATGTCCAAAGCCACTGTATGTCCAAAGCCACTCTATGTCCAAAGCCACTGTCCAAAGCCACTGTATGTCCAAAGCCACTGTATGTCCAAAGCCACTGTCCAAAGCCACTGTATGTCCAAAGCCACTGTACAAAGCCGCTGTCCAAATCCACTATCCAAAGACACTCTATGTCCAAATCCACTGTACAAAGCCACTGTCCAAAGCCACTGTCCAAAGCAATACTATGTCCAAAGCCACAGTCCAAAGCCACTGTCCAAAGCCACTGTCCAAAGCCACTCTATGTCCAAAGCCACTGTCCGAAGCCACTGTCCAAAGCCACTGTCCAAAGCCACTGTCCAAAGCCACTGTATGTCCAAAGCCACTGTACAAAGCCACTGTCCAAATCCACTGTCCAAAGCCACTCTATGTCCAAATCCACTGTACAAAGCCACTGTCTAAAGCCACTGTATGTCCAAAGCCACTGTCCAAAGCTACTGTATGTCCAAAGCCACTGTATATCCAAAGCCACTGTACAAAGCCACTGTATGTCCAAAGCCACTGTATGTCCAAAGCCACTGTCCAAAGCCACTGTATGTCCAAAGCCACTGTATGTCCAAAGCCACTGTCCAAAGCCACTGTATGTCCAAAGCCACTGTATGTCCTATGCCACTGTCCAAAGCCACTGTATGTCCAAAGCCACTGTACAAAGCCACTGTCCAAATCCACTGTCCAAAACCACTCTATGTCCAAAGCCACTGTACAAAGCCACTGTCCAAAGCCTCTGTCCAAAGCAATACTATGTCCAAAGCCACTGTCCAAAGCCACTGTCCAACTCCACTGTCCAAAGCCACTCTATGTCCAAAACCACTGTCCAAAGTCACTGTCTAAAGCCTTTCTATGTCCAAAGCCACTGTCCAAAGCCACAGTCCAAAGCCACTTTCCAAAGCCACTGTCCAAAGCCACTCTATGTCCAAAGCCACTGTCTAAAGCCACTGTCCAAAGCCACTGTCCAAAGCCACTCTATGTCCAAAGCCACTATCCAAAGCCACTCTCCAAAGCCACTCTCCAAAGCCACTCTATGTCCAAAGCCAATGTCCAAAGCCACTCTCCAAACCACTATCCAAAGCCACTCTATGTCCAAAGTCACTGTCCAAAGCCAATCTCCAAAGCCACTCTTCAAAGCCACTCTATGTCCAAAGCCATTCCAAAGCTACTCTCCAAAGCCACTCTCCAAAGCCACTCTATGTCCAAAGCCACTGTCCAAAGCCACTCTCCAAAGCCACTCTCCAAAGCCACTCTCTAAAGCAACTCTTTGTCCAAAGCCACTGTCCAAAGCCACTCTCCAAAGCCACTCTCCAAAGCCACTCTATGTCCAAAGCCACTGTCCAAAGCCACTTTCCAAAGCCACTCTCCAAAGCCACTCTATGTCCAAAGCCACTGTCCAAAGACATTCTCCAAAGCCACTCTCCAAAGCCACTCTATGTCCAAAGCCTCTGTCCAAAGCCACTCTATGTCCAAAGCCACTGTCCAAAGCCACTGTCCAAAGCCACTGTCCAAAGCCACTCTATGTCCAAAGCCACTGTCCAAAGCTACTGTCCAAAGCCACTGTCCAAAGCCACTCTATGTCCAAAGCCACTGTCCAAAGCCACTCTCCAATGCCACTGCCCAAAGCCACTCTATCTACAAAGCCACTGTCCAAAGACACTGTCTAAAGTCACTGTCCAAAGCCACTCTATGTCCAAAGCAACTGTTCAAAGCCACTGTCCAAAGCCACTGTCCAAAGCCACTCTATGCCCAAAGCCACTCTATGCCCAAAGCCATTGTCCAAAGCCACTCTTCAAAGCCACTGTCCAAAGCCACTCTATGTCCAGAGCCACTGTCCAAAGCCACTCTCCAAAGCCACTGTCCAAAGCCACTCTATGTCCAAAGTCACTGTCCAAAGCCACTGTCCAAAGCCACTGACCAAAGCCACTCGATGTCCAATGCCACTGTCCAAAGCCACTGTCCAAAGCCACTGTCCAAAGCCACTCTATGTCCAAAGCCATTGTCCAAAGCCACTCTCCAAAGCCACTCTCCAAAGCCACTCTATGTCCAAAAGCACTGTCCAAAGCCACTGTCCAAAGCCACTCTCCAAAGCCACTCTATGTCCAAAGCCACTGTCCAAAGCCACTCTCCAAAGCCACTCTCCAAAGCCACTCTCCAAAGCCACTCTATGTCCAAAGCCACTGTCCAAAGCCACTCTCCAAAGCTACTCTCCAAAGCCACTCTATGTCCAAAGCCACTGTCCAAAGCCACTGTCCAAAGCGACTCTCCAAAGCCACTCTATCTCCAAAGCCACTGTCCAAAGCCACTCTCCAAAGCCACTCTCCAAAGCCACTCTATGTCCAAAGCCACTGTCCATAGCCACTGTCCAAAGCCACTGTCCAAAGCCACTCTATGTCCAAAGCCACTGTACAAAGCCACTGTCCAAAGCCACTGTCTAAAGCAATACTATGTCCAAAGCCACTGTCCAAAGGCCCTGTCCAAAGCCACTCTATGTCCAAAGCCACTGTCCAAAGCCACTGTCCAAAGCCACTGTCCAAAGCCACTCTATGTCCAAAGCCACTGTCCAAAGCCACTCTATGTCCAAAGCCACTGTCCAAAGCCACTCTCCAAAGCCACTGTCCTAAACCACTCTATGTCCAAAGCCACTGTCCAAAGCCACTCTCCAAAGCCACTGTCCAAAGCCACTCTATGTCCAAAGCCACTGTCCAAAGCCACTCTCCAAAGCCACTGTCCAAAGCCACTATATGTCCAAAGCCACTGTATGTCCAAAGCCACTGTCCAAAGCCACTGTATGTCCAAAGCCACTGTCCAAAGCCACTGTATGTCCAAAGCCACTGTATGTCCAAAGCCACTATCCAAAGCCACTGTATTTCCAAAGCCACTGTATGTCCAAAGGCACTGTCCAAAGCCACTGTATATCCAAAGCCACTGTATGTCCAAAGCCACTGTCTAAAGCCACTGTATGTCCAAATCCACTGTCCAAAGCCACTCTATGTCCAAAGCCACTGTTTGTCCAAAGCCACTGTCCAAAGCCACTGTATGTCCAAAGCCACTGTATGTCCAAAGCCACTGTCCAAAGCCACCGTATGTCCAAAGCCACTGTATGTCCATTGCCACTGTCCAAAGCCACTGTATGTCCAAAGCTACTGTCCAAAGCCACTGTATGTCCAAAGCCACTGTATGTCCAAAGCAACTCTTTGTCCAAAGCCACTGTCCAAAGCCACTCTCCAAAGCCACTCTCCAAAGCCACTCTATGTCCAAAGCCACTGTCCAAAGCCACTTTCCAAAGCCACTCTCCAAAGCCACTCTATGTCCAAAGCCACTGTCCAAAGACATTCTCCAAAGCCACTCTCCAAAGCCACTCTATGTCCAAAGCCTCTGTCCAAAGCCACTCTATGTCCAAAGCCACTGTCCAAAGCCACTGTCCAAAGCCACTGTCCAAAGCCACTCTATGTCCAAAGCCACTGTCCAAAGCTACTGTCCAAAGCCACTGTCCAAAGCCACTCTATGTCCAAAGCCACTGTCCAAAGCCACTCTCCAATGCCACTGCCCAAAGCCACTCTATCTACAAAGCCACTGTCCAAAGACACTGTCTAAAGTCACTGTCCAAAGCCACTCTATGTCCAAAGCAACTGTTCAAAGCCACTGTCCAAAGCCACTGTCCAAAGCCACTCTATGCCCAAAGCCACTCTATGCCCAAAGCCATTGTCCAAAGCCACTCTTCAAAGCCACTGTCCAAAGCCACTCTATGTCCAGAGCCACTGTCCAAAGCCACTCTCCAAAGCCACTGTCCAAAGCCACTCTATGTCCAAAGTCACTGTCCAAAGCCACTGTCCAAAGCCACTGACCAAAGCCACTCGATGTCCAATGCCACTGTCCAAAGCCACTGTCCAAAGCCACTGTCCAAAGCCACTCTATGTCCAAAGCCATTGTCCAAAGCCACTCTCCAAAGCCACTCTCCAAAGCCACTCTATGTCCAAAAGCACTGTCCAAAGCCACTGTCCAAAGCCACTCTCCAAAGCCACTCTATGTCCAAAGCCACTGTCCAAAGCCACTCTCCAAAGCCACTCTCCAAAGCCACTCTCCAAAGCCACTCTATGTCCAAAGCCACTGTCCAAAGCCACTCTCCAAAGCTACTCTCCAAAGCCACTCTATGTCCAAAGCCACTGTCCAAAGCCACTGTCCAAAGCGACTCTCCAAAGCCACTCTATCTCCAAAGCCACTGTCCAAAGCCACTCTCCAAAGCCACTCTCCAAAGCCACTCTATGTCCAAAGCCACTGTCCATAGCCACTGTCCAAAGCCACTGTCCAAAGCCACTCTATGTCCAAAGCCACTGTACAAAGCCACTGTCCAAAGCCACTGTCTAAAGCAATACTATGTCCAAAGCCACTGTCCAAAGGCCCTGTCCAAAGCCACTCTATGTCCAAAGCCACTGTCCAAAGCCACTGTCCAAAGCCACTGTCCAAAGCCACTCTATGTCCAAAGCCACTGTCCAAAGCCACTCTATGTCCAAAGCCACTGTCCAAAGCCACTCTCCAAAGCCACTGTCCTAAACCACTCTATGTCCAAAGCCACTGTCCAAAGCCACTCTCCAAAGCCACTGTCCAAAGCCACTCTATGTCCAAAGCCACTGTCCAAAGCCACTCTCCAAAGCCACTGTCCAAAGCCACTATATGTCCAAAGCCACTGTATGTCCAAAGCCACTGTCCAAAGCCACTGTATGTCCAAAGCCACTGTCCAAAGCCACTGTATGTCCAAAGCCACTGTATGTCCAAAGCCACTATCCAAAGCCACTGTATTTCCAAAGCCACTGTATGTCCAAAGGCACTGTCCAAAGCCACTGTATATCCAAAGCCACTGTATGTCCAAAGCCACTGTCTAAAGCCACTGTATGTCCAAATCCACTGTCCAAAGCCACTCTATGTCCAAAGCCACTGTTTGTCCAAAGCCACTGTCCAAAGCCACTGTATGTCCAAAGCCACTGTATGTCCAAAGCCACTGTCCAAAGCCACCGTATGTCCAAAGCCACTGTATGTCCATTGCCACTGTCCAAAGCCACTGTATGTCCAAAGCTACTGTCCAAAGCCACTGTATGTCCAAAGCCACTGTATGTCCAAAGCCACTGTCCAAAGCCACGGTATGTCCAAAGCCACTGTATGTCCAAAGCCACTGTCCAAAGCAACCGTATGTCCAAAGCCACTGTATGTCCAAAGCCACTGTCCAAAGCCACCGTATGTCTAAAGCCACTGTATGTCCAAAGCCACTCTCCAAAGCCACTCTCCAAAGCCACTCTATATCCAAAGCCACTGTCCAAAGCCACTCTCCAAAGCCACTGTCCAAAGCCACTCTATGTCCAAAGCCACTATCCAAAGCCATTCTCCAAAGCCACTGTCCAAAGCCACTATATGTCCAAAGCCACTGTCCAAAGCCACTCTCCAAAGCCACTCTCCAAAGCCACTCTATGTCCAAAGCCACTGTATGGCCAAAGCCACTGTATGTCCAAAGCCACTGGCCAAAGCCACTGTATGTCCAAAGCTACTGTATGTCCAAAGCCACTGTCCAAAGCCACTGTATGTCCAAAGCCACTGTATGTCCAAAGCCACTGTCTAAAGCCATTGTATGTCCAAAGCCACTGTCCAAAGCTACTGTATGTCCAAAGCCACTGTATGTCCAAAGCCACTGTCCAAAGCCACTGTATGTCCAAAGCCACTGTATGTCCAAAGCCACTCTATGTCCAAAGCCACTGTCCAAAGCCACTGTATGTCCAAAGCCACTGTATGTCCAAAGCCACTGTCCAAAGCCACTGTATGTCCAAAGCCACTGTACAAAGCCGCTGTCCAAATCCACTATCCAAAGACACTCTATGTCCAAATCTACTGTACAAAGCCACTGTCCAAAGCCACTGTCCAAAGCAATACTATGTCCAAAGCCACAGTCCAAAGCCACTGTCCAAAGCCATTGTCCAAAGCCACTCTATGTCCAAAGCCACTGTCCGAAGCCACTTTCCAAAGCCACTGTCCAAAGCCACTGTATGTCCAAAGCCACTGTACAAAGCCACTGTCCAAATCCACTGTCCAAAGCCACTCTATGTCCAAATCCACTGTACAAAGCCACTGTCTAAAGCCACTGTATGTCCAAAGCCACTGTCCAAAGCTACTGTATGTCCAAAGCCACTGTATGTCCAAAGCCACTGTACAAAGCCACTGTATGTCCAAAGCCACTGTATGTCCAAAGCCACTGTCCAAAGCCACTGTATGTCCAAAGCCACTGTATGTCCAAAGCCACTGTCCAAAGCCACTGTATGTCCAAAGCCACTGTATGTCCTAAGCCACTGTCCAAAGCCACTGTATGTCCAAAGCCACTGTACAAAGCCACTGTCCAAATCCACTGTCCAAAGCCACTCTATGTCCAAAGCCACTGTACAAAGCCACTGTCCAAAGCCACTGTCCAAAGCAATATTATGTCCAAAGCCACTGTCCAAAGCCACTGTCCAACTCCACTGTCCAAAGCCACTCTATGTCCAAAGCCACTGTCCAAAGTCACTGTCCAAAGCCTTTCTATGTCCAAAGCCACTGTCCAAAGCCACAGTCCAAAGCCACTTTCCAAAGCCACTGTCCAAAGCCACTCTATGTCCAAAGCCACTGTCTAAAGCCACTGTCCAAAGCCACTGTCCAAAGCCACTCTATGTCCAAAGCCACTATCCAAAGCCACTCTCCAAAGCCACTCTCCAAAGCCACTCTATGTCCAAAGCTACTGTCCAAAGCCACTCTCCAAACCACTATCCAAAGCCACTCTATATCCAAAGTCACTGTCCAAAGCCAATCTCCAAAGCCACTCTTCAAAGCCACTCTATGTCCAAAGCCATTCCAAAGCTACTCTCCAAAGCCACTCTCCAAAGCCACTCTATGTCCAAAGCCACTGTCCAAAGCCACTCTCCAAAGCCACTCTCCAAAGCCACTCTCCAAAGCAACTCTTTGTCCAAAGCCACTGTCCAAAGCCACTCTCCAAAGCCACTCTCCAAAGCCACTATCTGTCCAAAGCCACTGTCCAAAGCCACTTTCCAAAGCCACTCTCCAAAGCCACTCTATGTCCAAAGCCACTGTCCAAAGACATTCTCCAAAGCCACTCTCCAAAGCCACTCTATGTCCAAAGCCTCTGTCCAAAGCCACTCTATGTCCAAAGCCACTGTCCAAAGCCACTGTCAAAGCCACTGTCCAAAGCCACTCTATGTCCAAAGCCACTGTCCAAAGCCACTGTCCAAAGCCACTGTCCAAAGCCACTCTATGTCCAAAGCCACTGTCCAAAGCCACTCTCCAATGCCACTGCCCAAAGCCACTCTATCTACAAAGCCACTGTCCAAAGACACTGTCTAAAGTCACTGTCCAAAGCCACTCTATGTCCAAAGCAACTGTTCAAAGCCACTGTCCAAAGCCACTGTCCAAAGCCACTCTATGCCCAAACCACTGTCCAAAGCCACTCTTCAAAGCCACTGTCCAAAGCCACTCTATGTCCAGAGCCACTGTCCAAAGCCACTCTCCAAAGCCACGGTCCAAAGCCACTCTATGTCCAAAGCCACTGTCCAAAGCCACTGTCCAAAGCCACTGACCAATGCCACTCTATGTCCAATGCCACTGTCCAAAGCCACTGTCCAAAGCCACTGTCCAAAGCCACTGTATGTCCAAAGCCACTGTACAAAGCCACTGTCCAAATCCACTGTCCAAAGCCACTCTATGTCCAAATCCACTGTACAAAGCCACTGTCTAAAGCCACTGTATGTCCAAAGCCACTGTCCAAAGCTACTGTATGTCCAAAGCCACTGTATGTCCAAAGCCACTGTACAAAGCCACTGTATGTCCAAAGCCACTGTATGTCCAAAGCCACTGTATGTCCAAAGCCACTGTCCAAAGCCACTGTATGTCCAAAGCCACTGTATGTCCAAAGCCACTGTCCAAAGCCACTGTATGTCCAAAGCCACTGTATGTCCTAAGCCACTGTCCAAAGCCACTGTATGTCCAAAGCCACTGTACAAAGCCACTGTCCAAATCCACTGTCCAAAGCCACTCTATGTCCAAAGCCACTGTACAAAGCCACTGTCCAAAGCCACTGTCCAAAGCAATATTATGTCCAAAGCCACTGTCCAAAGCCACTGTCCAACTCCACTGTCCAAAGCCACTCTATGTCCAAAGCCACTGTCCAAAGTCACTGTCCAAAGCCTTTCTATGTCCAAAGCCACTGTCCAAAGCCACAGTCCAATGCCACTTTCCAAAGCCACTGTCCAAAGCCACTCTATGTCCAAAGCCACTGTCTAAAGCCACTGTCCAAAGCCACTGTCCAAAGCCACTCTATGTCCAAAGCCACTATCCAAAGCCACTCTCCAAAGCCACTCTCCAAAGCCACTCTATGTCCAAAGCCACTGTCCAAAGCCACTCTCCAAACCACTATCCAAAGCCACTCTTTGTCCAAAGTCACTGTCCAAAGCCAATCTCCAAAGCCACTCTTCAAAGCCACTCTATGTCCAAAGCCATTCCAAAGCTACTCTCCAAAGCCACTCTCCAAAGCCACTCTATGTCGAAAGCCACTGTCCAAAGCCACTCTCCAAAGCCACTCTCCAAAGCCACTCTCCAAAGCAACTCTTTGTCCAAAGCCACTGTCCAAAGCCACTCTCCAAAGCCACTCTCCAAAGCCACTCTATGTCCAAAGCCACTGTCCAAAGCCACTTTCCAAAGCCACTCTCCAAAGCCACTCTATGTCCAAAGCCACTGTCCAAAGACATTCTCCAAAGCCACTCTCCAAAGCCACTCTATGTCCAAAGCCTCTGTCCAAAGCCACTCTATGTCCAAAGCCACTGTCCAAAGCCACTGTCCAAAGCCACTGTCCAAAGCCACTCTATGTCCAAAGCCACTGTCCAAAGTCACTGTCCAAAGCCACTGTCCAAAGCCACTCTATGTCCAAAGCCACTGCCCAAAGCCACTCTATCTACAAAGCCACTGTCCAAAGACACTGTCTAAAGTCACTGTCCAAAGCCACTCTATGTCCAAAGCAACTGTTCAAAGCCACTGTCCAAAGCCACTGTCCAAAGCCACTCTATGCCCAAAGCCACTGTCCAAAGCCACTCTTCAAAGCCACTGTCCAAAGCCACTCTATGTCCAGAGCCACTGTCCAAAGCCACTCTCCAAAGCCACTGTCCAAAGCCACTCTATGTCCAAAGCCACTGTCCAAAGCCACTGTCCAAAGCCACTGACCAAAGCCACTCTATGTCCAATGCCACTGTCCAAAGCCACTGTCCAAAGCCACTGTCCAAAGCCACTCTATGTCCAAAGCCATTGTCCAAAGCCACTCTCCAAAGCTACTCTCCAAAGCCACTCTATGTCCAAAAGCACTGTCCAAAGCCACTGTCCAAAGCCACTCTCCAAAGCCACTCTATGTCCAAAGCCACTGTCCAAAGCCACTCTCCAAAGCCACTCTCCAAAGCCACTCTCCAAAGCCACTCTATGTCCAAAGCCACAGTCCAAAGCCACTCTCCAAAGCTACTCTCCAAAGCCACTCTATGTCCAAAGCCACTGTCCAAAGCCACTGTCCAAAGCGACTCTCCAAAGCCACTCTATCTCCAAAGCCACTGTCCAAAGCCACTCTCCAAAGCCACTCTCCAAAGCCACTCTATGTCCAAAGTCACTGTCCATAGCCACTGTCCAAAGCCACTGTCCAAAGCCACTCTATGTCCAAAGCCACTGTACAAAGCCACTGTCCAAAGCCACTGTCCAAAGCAATACTATGTCCAAAGCCACTGTCCAAAGGCCCTGTCCAAAGCCACTCTATGTCCAAAGCCACTGTCCAAAGCCACTGTCCAAAGCCACTGTCCAAAGCCACTCTATGTCCAAAGCCACTGTCCAAAGCCACTCTCCAAAGCCACTGTCCTAAACCACTCTATGTCCAAAGCCACTGTCCAAAGCCACTCTCCAAAGCCACTGTCCAAAGCCACTCTATGTCCAAAGCCACTGTCCAAAGCCATTCTCCAAAGCCACTGTCCAAAGCCACTCTATGTCCAAAGCCACTGTCCAAAGCCACTCTCCAAAGCCACTCTCCAAAGCCACTCTCCAAAGCCACTCTATGTCCAAAGCCACTGTCCAAAGCCACTCTCCAAAGCTACTCTCCAAAGCCACTCTATGTCCAAAGCCACTGTCCAAAGCCACTGTCCAAAGCGACTCTCCAAAGCCACTCTATCTCCAAAGCCACTGTCCAAAGCCACTCTCCAAAGCCACTCTCCAAAGCCACTCTATGTCCTAAGCCACTGTCCATAGCCACTGTCCAAAGCCACTGTCCAAAGCCAATCTATGTCCAAAGCCACAGTCCAAAGCGACTGTATGTCCAAAGCCACTGTCCAAAGCCACTGTATGTCCAAAGCCACTGTATGTCCAAAGCCACTATCCAAAGCCACTGTATGTCCAAAGCCACTGTATATCCAAAGGCACTGTCCAAAGCCACTGTATGTCCAAAGCCACTTGATGTCCAAAGCCACTGTCTAAAGCCACTGTATGTCCAAAACCACTGTCCAAAGCCACTGTATGTCCAAAGCCACTGTATGTCCAAAGCCACTGTCCAAAGCCAATGTATGTCCAAAGCCACTGTATGTCCAAAGCCACTGTCCAAAGCCACTGTATGTCCAAAGCCACTGTATGTCCAAAGCCACTGTCCAAAGCCACTGTATGTCCAAAGCCACTGTATGTCCAAAGCCACTGTCCAAAGCCACTGTATGTCCAAAGCCACTCTACAAACCACTGTCCAAATCCACTGTCCAAAGCCACTCTATGTCCAAATCCACTGTACAAAGCCACTGTCCAAAGCCACTGTCCAAAGCAATACTATGTCCAAAGCCACTGTCCAAAGCCACTGTCCAAAGCCACTGTCCAAAGCCACTCTATGTCCAAAGCCACTGTCCGAAGCCACTGTCCAAAGCCACTGTCCAAAGCCACTCTATGTCCAAAGCCACTGTCCAAAGCCACTCTCCAAAGCCACTGTCCAAAGCCACTGTATGTCCAAAGCCCCTGTATGTCCAAAGCCACTGTCCAAAGCCACTGTATGTCCAAAGCCACTGTATGTCCAAAGCCACTATCCAAAGCCACTGTATGTCCAAAGCCACTGTATATCCAAAGCCACTGTCCAAAGCCACTGTATGTCCAAAGCCACTGTATGTCCAAAGCCACTGTCTAAAGCCACTGTATGTCCAAAGCCACTGTCCAAAGCCACTGTATGTCCAAAGCCACTGTATGTCCAAAGCCACTGTCCATAGCCACTGTATGTCCAAAGCCACTCTATGTCCAAAGCCACTGTCCAAAGCCACTATATGTCCAAAGCCACTGTATGTCCAAAGCCACTGTCCAAAGCCACTCTATGTCCAAAGCCACTCTATGTCCAAAGCAACTGTATGTCCAAAGCCACTATTCAAAGCCACTGTATGTCCAAAGCCACTGTATGTCCAAAGCCACTCTCCAAAGCCACTCTCCAAAGCCACTCTATGTCCAAAGCCACTGTCCAAAGCCACTCTCCAAAGCCACTGTCCAAAGCCACTCTATGTCCAAAGCCACTGTCCAAAGCCACTCTCCAAAGCCACTGTCCAAAGCCACTATATGTCCAAAGCCACTGTCCAAAGCCACTTTCCAAAGCCACTCTCCAAAGCCACTGTATGTCCAAAGCCACTGTATGTCCAAAGCCACTGTCCAAAGCCACTGTATGTCCAAAGCCACTGTCCAAAGCCACTGTATGTCCGAAGCTACTGTATGTCCAAAGCTACTATCCAAAGCCACTGTATGTCCAAAGCCACTGTATGTCCATAGCCACTGTATGTCCAAAGCCACTGTCCAAAGCCACTGTATGTCCAAAGCCACTGTCCAAAGCCACTGTCCAAAGTCACTGTCCAAAGCCTTTCTATGTCCAAAGCCACTGTCCAAAGCCACAGTCCAAAGCCACTTTCCAAAGCCACTGTCCAAAGCCACTCTATGTCCAAAGCCACTGTCCAAAGCCACTGTCCAAAGCCACTGTCCAAAGCCACTCTATGTCCAAAGCCACTATCCAAAGCCACTCTCCAAAGCCACTCTCCAAAGCCACTCTATGTCCAAAGCCACTCTCTAAAGCCACTCTCCAAACCACTATCCAAATCCACTCTATGTCCAAAGTCACTGTCCAAAGCCAATCTCCAAAGCCACTCTCCAAAGCCACTCTATGTCCAAAGCCAGTCCAAAGCCACTCTCCAAATCCACTCTATGTCCAAAGCAAGTCCAAAGCCACTCTCCAAAGCCACTCTCCAAAGCCACTCTATGTCCAAAGCCACTGTCCAAAGCCATTCTCCAAAGCCACTCTCCAAAGCCACTCTATGTCCAAAGCCACTGTCCAAAGCCACTCTATGTCCAAAGCCACTGTCCAAAGCCACTGGCCAAAGCCACGGTCCAAAGCCACTCTATGTCCAAAGCCACTGTCCAAAGCCACTGTCCAAAGCCACTGTCCAAAGCCACTCTATGTCCAAAGCCACTGTCCAAAGCCACTTTCCAATGCCACTGTCCAAAGCCACTCTATCTACAAAGCAACTGTCCAAAGCCACTGTCCAAAGCCACTGTCCAAAGCCACTCTATGTCCAAAGCCACTGTCCAAAGCCACTCTCCAAAGCCACTGTCCAAAGCCACTCTATGTCCAGAGCCACTGTCCAAAGCCACTCTCCAAAGCCACTGACCAAAGCCACTCTATGTCCAAAGCCACTGAACAAAGCCACTGTCCAAAGCCACTGACCAAAGCTACTCTATATCCAATGCCATTGTCCAAAGCCACTGTACAAAGCCACTGTCCAAAGCCACTCTATGTCCAAAGCCATTGTCTAAAGCCACTCTCCAAAGCCACTCTCCAAAGCCACTCTATGTCCAAAAGCACTGTTCAAAGCCACTGTCCAAAGCCACTATCCAAAGCCACTCTATGTCCAAAGCCACTGTCCAAAGCCACTCTCCAAAGCCACTCTCCAAAGCCACTGTATGTCCAAAGCCACTGTCCAAAGCCACTGTCCAAAGCCACTCTCCAAAGCCACTCTATGTCCAAAGCCACTGTCCAAAGTCACTGTCCTAAGCCACTCTCCAAAGCCACTCTATGTCCAAAGCCACTGTCCAAAGCCACTCTCCAAAGCCACTCTCCAAAGCCACTCTCCAAAGCCACTCTATGTCCAAAGCCACTGTCCATAGCCACTGTCCAAAGCCACTCTCCAAAGCCACTCTATCTCCAAAGCCACTGTCCAAAGCCACTCTCCAAAGCCACTCTCCAAAGCCACTCTATGTCCAAAGCCACTGTCCATAGCCACTGTCCAAAGTCACTGTCCAAATCCACTCTATGTCCAAAGCCTCTGTACAAAGCCACCGTCCAAAGCCACTGTCCAAAGCAATACTATGTCCAAAGCCACTGTCCAAAGGCACTGTCCAAAGACATTGTCCAAAGCCACTCTATGTCCAAAGCCACTTTCCAAAGCCACTCTATGTCCAAAGCCACTATCCAAAGCCACTGTCCAAAGCCACTGTCCTAAACCACTCTATTTCCAAAGCCACTGTCCAAAGCCACTATCCAAAACCACTGTCCAAAGCCACTCTATGTCCAAAGCCACTGTCCAAAGCCACTCTCCAAAGCCACTGTCCAAAGCCACTGTATGTCCAAAGCCACTGTATGTCCAAAGCCACTGTCCAAAGCGACTGTATGTCCAAAGCCACTGTCCAAAGCCACTGTATGTCCAAAGCCACTGTATGTCCAAAGCCACTATCCAAAGCCACTGTATGTCCAAAGCCACTGTATATCCAAAGGCACTGTCCAAAGCCACTGTATGTCCAAAGCCACTTGATGTCCAAAGCCACTGTCTAAAGCCACTGTATGTCCAAAACCACTGTCCAAAGCCACTGTATGTCCAAAGCCACTGTATGTCCAAAGCCACTGTCCAAAGCCACTGTATGTCCAAAGCCACTGTATGTCCAAAGCCACTGTCCAAAGCCACTGTATGTCCAAAGCCACTGTATGTCCAAAGCCACTGTCCAAAGCCACTGTATGTCCAAAGCCACTGTATGTCCAAAGCCACTGTCCAAAGCCACTGTATGTCCAAAGCCACTCTACAAACCACTGTCCAAATCCACTGTCCAAAGCCACTCTATGTCCAAATCCACTGTACAAAGCCACTGTCCAAAGCCACTGTCCAAAGCAATACTATGTCCAATGCCACTGTCCAAAGCCACTGTCCAAAGCCACTGTCCAAAGCCAGTCTATGTCCAAAGCCACTGTCCGAAGCCACTGTCCAAAGCCACTGTCCAAAGCCACTCTATGTCCAAAGCCACTGTCCAAAGCCACTCTCCAAAGCCACTGTCCAAAGCCACTGTATGTCCAAAGCCCCTGTATGTCCAAAGCCACTGTCCAAAGCCACTGTATGTCCAAAGCCACTGTATGTCCAAAGCCACTATCCAAAGCCACTGTATGTCCAAAGCCACTGTATATCCAAAGCCACTGTCCAAAGCCACTGTATGTCCAAAGACACTGTATTTCCAAAGCCACTGTCTAAAGCCACTGTATGTCCAAAGCCACTGTCCAAAGCCACTGTATGTCCAAAGCCACTGTATGTCCAAAGCCACTGTCCATAGCCACTGTATGTCCAAAGCCACTCTATGTCCAAAGCAATTGTCCAAAGCCACTATATGTCCAAAGCCACTGTATGTCCAAAGCCACTGTCCAAAGCCACTCTATGTCCAAAGCCACTCTATGTCCAAAGCCACTGTATGTCCAAAGCCACTGTTCAAAGCCACTGTATGTCCAAAGCCACTGTATGTCCAAAGCCACTGTCCAAAGCCACCGTATGTCCAAAGCCACGGTATGTCCAAAGCCACTGTCAAAAGCCACCATATGTCCAAAGCCACTGTATGTCCAAAGCCACTGTCCAAAGCCACCGTATGTCGAAAGCCACTGTATGTCCAAAGCCACTATCCAAAGCCACTGTATGTCCAAAGCCACTGTATGTCCAAAGCCACTGTCCAAAGCCACTGTATGTCCAAAGCCACTGTATGTCCAAAACCACTGTCCAAAGCCACTGTATGTCCAAAGCCACTGTATGTCCAAAGCCACTGTCCAAAGCCACTGTATGTCCAAAGCCATTGTATGTCCAAAGCCACTGTCCAAAGCAACCGTATGTCCAAAGCCACTGTATGTCCAAAGCCACTGTCCAAAGACACCGTATGTCCAAAGCCACTGTATGTCCAAAGCCACTCTCCAAAGCCACTCTTCAAAGCCACTCTATGTCCAAAGCCACTGTCCAAAGCCACTGTCCAAAGCCACTGTCCAAAGCCACTCTATGTCCAAAGCCACTATCCAAAGCCACTCTCCAAAGCCACTCTCCAAAGCCACTCTATGTCCAAAGCCACTGTCCAAAGCCACTCTCCAAACCACTATCCAAAGCCACTCTATGAACAAAGTCACTGTCCAAAGCCAATCTCCAAAGCCACTCTCCAAAGCCACTCTATGTCCAAAGCCAGTCCAAAGCCACTCTCCAAAGCCACTCTATGTCCAAAGCCACTGTCCAAAGCCATTCTCCAAAGCCACTCTCCAAAGCCACTCTATGTCCAAAGCCACTGTCCAAATCCACTCTATGTCCAAAGCCACTGTCCAAAGCCACTGTCCAAAGCCACGGTCCAAAGCCACTCTATGTCCAAAGCCACTGTACACAGCCACTGTCCAAAGCCACCGTCCAAAGCCACTCTATGTCCAAAGCCACTGTCCAAAGCCACTCTCCAATGCCACTGTCCAAAGCCACTCTATCTACAAAGCCACTGTCCAAAGCCACTGTCTAAAGTCACTGTCCAAAGCCACTCTATGTCCAAAGCAACTGTCCAAAGCCACTGTCCAAAGCCACTGTCCAAAGCCACTCTATGTCCAAAGCCACTGTCCAAAGCCACTCTATGTCCAGAGCCACTGTCCAAAGCCACTCACCAAAGCCACTGACCAAAGCCACTCTAAGTCCAAAGCCACTGAACAAAGCCACTGTCCAAAGCCACTGACCAAAGCCACTCTATGTCCAATGACATTGTCCAAAGCCACTGTCCAAAGCCACTGTCCAAAGCCACTCTCCAAAGCCACTCTATGTCCAAATCCACTGTCCAACGCCACTCTCCAAAGCCACTCTCCAAAGCCACTGTATGTCCAAAGCCTCTGTCCAAAGCCACTGTCCAAAGCCACTCTCAAAAGCCACTCTATGTCCAAAGCCACAGTCCAAAGTCACTGTGCAAAGCCACTCTCCAAAGCCACTCTATGTCCAAAGCCACTGTCCAAAGCTACTCTCCAAAGCCACTCTCCAAAGCCACTCTATGTCCAAAGCCACTGTCCAAAGCCACTGTCCAAAGCCACTCTCCAAAGCCACTCTATCTCCAAAGTCACTGTCCAAAGGCACTCTCCAAAGCCACTCTCCAAAGCCACTCTATGTCCAAAGCCACTGTCCATAGCCACTGTCCAAAGTCACTGTCCAAAGCCACTCTATGTCCAAAGCCACTGTACAAAGCCACTGTCCAAAGCCACTGTCCAAAGCAATACTATGTCCAAAGCCACTGTCCAAAGGCACTGTCCAAAGACACTCTATGTCCAAAGCCACTGTCCAAAGCCACTGTCCAAAGCCGCTGTCCAAAGCCACTCTATGTCCAAAGCCACTGTCCAAAGCCACTCTATGTCCAAAGCCACTGTCCAAAGCCACTCTCCAAAGCCACTGTCCTAAACAACTCTATGTCCAAAGCCACTGTCCAAAGCCACTCTCCAAAGCCACTGTCCAAAGCCACTCTATGTCCAAAGCCACTGTCCAAAGCCACTCTCCAAAGCCACTGTCCAAAGCCACTGTATGTCCAAAGCCACTGTATGTCCAAAGCCACTGTCCAAAGCCACTGTATGTCCAAAGCCACTGTCCAAAGTCACTGTATGTCCAAAGCCACTGTATGTCCAAAGCCACTATCCAAAGCCACTGTACGTCCAAAGCCACTTTATGTCCAAAGCCACTGTCCAAAGCCACTCTATTTCCAAAGCCACTCTATGTCCAAAGCCACTGTATGTCCAAAGCCACTGTTCAAAGCCACTGTATGTCCAAAGCCACTGTTTGTCCAAAGCCACAGTCCAAAGCCACTGTATGTCCAAAGCCACTGTCCGAAGCCACTGTCCAAAGCCACTGTTCAAAGCCACTCTATGTCCAAAGCCACTGTCCAAAGCCACTCTCCAAAGCCACTGTCTAAAGCCACTGTATGTCCAAAGCCACTGTATGTCCAAAGCCACTGTCCAAAGCCACTGTATGTACAAAGCCACTGTATGTCCAAAGCCAGTGTATATCCAAAGCCACTGTCCAAAGCCACTGTATGTCCAAAGCCACTGTATGTCCAAAGCCACTGTCTAAAGCCATTGTGTGTCCAAAGCCACTGTCCAAAGCCACTGTATGTCCAAAGCCACTGTATGTCCAAAGCCACTGTCCATAGCCACTGTATGTCCAAAGCCACTGTATGTCAAAAGCCACTGTCCAAAGCCACTGTATGTCCAAAGCCACTGTATGTCCAAAGCAACTGTCCAAAGCCACTCTATGTCCAAAGCCACTCTATGTCCAAAGCCACTGTATGTCCAAAGCCACTGTTCAAAGCCACTGTATGTCCAAAGCCACTGTATGTCCAAAGCCACTGTCCAAAGCCACCATATGTCCAAAGCCACGGTATGTCAAAAGCCACTGTCCAAAGCCACCGTATGTCCAAAGCCACTGTATGTCCAAAGCCACTCTCCAAAGCCACTGTATGTCCAAAGCCACTGTATGTCCAAAGCCACTGTCCAAAGCCACTGTATGTCCAAAGCCACTGTATGTCCAAAGCCACTGTCCAAAGCCACTGTATGTCCAAAGCCACTGTATGTCCAAAGCCACTGTCCAAAGCAACCGTATGTCCAAAGCTACTGTATGTCCAAAGCCACTGTCCAAACCAACCATATGTCCAAAGCCACTGTATGTCCAAAGCCACTCTCCAAAGCCACTCTCCAAAGCCACTCTATGTCCAAAGCCACTGACCAAACCCACTCTCCAAAGCCACTGTCCAAAGCCACTCTATGTCCAAAGCCACTGTCCAAAGCTACTCTCCAAAGCCACTGTCCAAAGCCACTCTATGTCCAAAGCCACTGTCCAAAGCCACTCTCCAAAGCAACTCTCCAAAGCCACTCTATGTCCAAAGCCACTGTATGTCCAAAGCCACTGTATGTCCAAAGCCATTGTATGTCCAAAGCCATTGTCCAAAGCCACTGTATGTCCAAAGCTACTGTATGTCCAAAGCTACTATCCAAAGCCACTGTATGTCCAAAGCCACTGTATGTCCAAAGCCACTGTATGTCCAAAGCCACTGTCCAAAGCCACTGTATATCCAAAGCCACTGTCCAAAGCCACTGTCCACTGTCACTGTCCAAAGCCTTTCTATGTCCAAAGCCACTGTCCAAAGCCACAGTCCAAAGCCACTTTCCAAAGCCACTGTCCAAAGCCACTCTATGTTCAAAGCCACAGTCCAAAGCCACTGTCCAAAGACACTGTCCAAAGCCACTGTCCAAAGCCACTCTATGTCCAAAGCCACTATCCAAAGCCACTCTCCAAAGCCACTCTCCAAAGCCACTCTATGTCCAAAGCCACTGTCCAAAGCCACTCTCCAAACCACTATCCAAAGCCACTCTATGTCCAAAGTCACTGTCCAAAGCCAATCTCCAAAGCCACTCTCCAAAGCCACTCTATGTCCAAAGCCAGTCCAAAGCCACTCTCCAAAGCCACTCTATGTCCAAAGCCAGTCCATAGCCACTCTCCAAAGCCACTCTCCAAAGCCACTCTATGTCCAAAGCCACTGTCCAAAGCCATTCTCCAAAGCCACTCTCCAAAGCCACTCTATGTCCAAAGCCACTGTCCAAAGCCACTCTATGTCCAAAGCCACTGTCCAAAGCCACTGTCCAAAGCCACGGTCCAAAGCCACTCTATGTACAAAGCCACTGTCCAAAGCCACTGTCCAAAGCCACTGTCCAAAGCCACTGTCCAAAGCCACTCTATGTCCAAAGCCACTGTCCAAAGCCACTCTCCAATGCCACTGTCCAAAGCCACTCTATCTACAAAGCCACTGTCCAAAGCCACTGTCTAAAGTCACTGTCCAAAGCCACTCTTTGTCCAAAGCAACTGTCCAAAGCCACTTTCCAAAGCCACTGTCCAAAGCCACTCTATGTTCAAAGCCACTGTCCAAAGCCACTCTCCAAAGCCACTGACCAAAGCCACTCTATGTCCAATGCCATTGTCCAAAGCTTCTGTCCAAAGCCACTGTCCAAAGCCACTCTATGTCCAAAGCCATTGTCTAAAGCCACTCTCCAAAGCCACTCTCCAAAGCCACTCTATGTCCAAAAGCACTGTTCAAAGCCACTCTCCAAAGCCACTCTCCAAAGCCACTCTATGTCCAAAGCCACTGTCCAAAGCCACTCTCCAAAGCCACTCTCCAAAGCCACTCTATGTCCAAAGCCACTGTCCAAAGCCACTGTCCAAAGCCACTCTCCAAAGCCACTCTATCTCCAAAGTCACTGTCCAAAGGCACTCTCCAAAGCCACTCTCCAAAGCCACTCTATGTCCAAAGCCACTGTCCATAGCCACTGTCCAAAGTCACTGTCCAAAGCCACTCTATGTCCAAAGCCACTGTACAAAGCCACTGTCCAAAGCCACTGTCCAAAGCAATACTATGTCCAAAGCCACTGTCCAAAGGCACTGTCCAAAGACACTCTATGTCCAAAGCCACTGTCCAAAGCCACTGTCCAAAGCCGCTGTCCAAAGCCACTCTATGTCCAAAGCCACTGTCCAAAGCCACTCTCCAAAGCCACTGTCCTAAACCACTCTATGTCCAAAGCCACTGTCCAAAGCCACTCTCCAAAGCCACTGTCCAAAACCACTCTATGTCCAAAGCCACTGTCCAAAGCCACTGTATGTCCAAAGCCACTGTATGTCCAAAGCCACTGTCCAAAGCCACTGTATGTCCAAAGCCACTGTCCAAAGTCACTTTATGTCCAAAGCCACTGTATGTCCAAAGCCACTATCCAAAGCCACTGTACGTCCAAAGCCACTTTATGTCCAAAGCCACTGTCCAAAGCCACTCTATTTCCAAAGCCACTCTATGTCCAAAGCCACTGTATGTCCAAAGCCACTGTTCAAAGCCACTGTATGTCCAAAGCCACTGTTTGTCCAAAGCCACAGTCCAAAGCCACTGTATGTCCAAAGCCACTGTCCGAAGCCACTGTCCAAAGCCACTGTTCAAAGCCACTCTATGTCCAAAGCCACTGTCCAAAGCCACTCTCCAAAGCCACTGTCTAAAGCCACTGTATGTCCAAAGCCACTGTATGTCCAAAGCCACTGTCCAAAGCCACTGTATGTACAAAGCCACTGTATGTCCAAAGCCACTGTATATCCAAAGCCACTGTCCAAAGCCACTGTATGTCCAAAGCCACTGTATGTCCAAAGCCACTGTCTAAAGCCATTGTGTGTCCAAAGCCACTGTCCAAAGCCACTGTATGTCCAAAGCCACTGTATGTCCAAAGCCACTGTCCATAGCCACTGTATGTCCAAAGCCACTGTATGTCAAAAGCCACTGTCCAAAGCCACTGTATGTCCAAAGCCACTGTATGTCCAAAGCAACTGTCCAAAGCCACTCTATGTCCAAAGCCACTCTATGTCCAAAGCCACTGTATGTCCAAAGCCACTGTTCAAAGCCACTGTATGTCCAAAGCCACTGTATGTCCAAAGCCACTGTCCAAAGCCACCATATGTCCAAAGCCACGGTATGTCAAAAGCCACTGTCCAAAGCCACCGTATGTCCAAAGCCACTGTATGTCCAAAGCCACTCTCCAAAGCCACTGTATGTCCAAAGCCACTGTATGTCCAAAGCCACTGTCCAAAGCCACTGTATGTCCAAAGCCACTGTATGTCCAAAGCCACTGTCCAAAGCCACTGTATGTCCAAAGCCACTGTATGTCCAAAGCCACTGTCCAAAGCAACCGTATGTCCAAAGCTACTGTATGTCCAAAGCCACTGTCCAAACCAACCATATGTCCAAAGCCACTGTATGTCCAAAGCCACTCTCACAAGCCACTCTCCAAAGCCACTCTATGTCCAAAGCCACTGACCAAACCCACTCTCCAAAGCCACTGTCCAAAGCCACTCTATGTCCAAAGCCACTGTCCAAAGCTACTCTCCAAAGCCACTGTCCAAAGCCACTCTATGTCCAAAGCCACTGTCCAAAGCCACTCTCCAAAGCAACTCTCCAAAGCCACTCTATGTCCAAAGCCACTGTATGTCCAAAGCCACTGTATGTCCAAAGCCATTGTATGTCCAAAGCCATTGTCCAAAGCCACTGTATGTCCAAAGCTACTGTATGTCCAAAGCTACTATCCAAAGCCACTGTATGTCCAAAGCCACTGTATGTCCAAAGCCACTGTATGTCCAAAGCCACTGTCCAAAGCCACTGTATATCCAAAGCCACTGTCCAAAGCCACTGTCCACTGTCACTGTCCAAAGCCTTTCTATGTCCAAAGCCACTGTCCAAAGCCACAGTCCAAAGCCACTTTCCAAAGCCACTGTCCAAAGCCACTCTATGTTCAAAGCCACAGTCCAAAGCCACTGTCCAAAGCCACTGTCCAAAGCCACTGTCCAAAGCCACTCTATGTCCAAAGCCACTATCCAAAGCCACTCTCCAAAGCCAGTCTCCAAAGCCACTCTATGTCCAAAGCCACTGTCCAAAGCCACTCTCCAAACCACTATCCAAAGCCACTCTATGTCCAAAGTCACTGTCCAAAGCCAATCTCCAAAGCCACTCTCCAAAGCCACTCTATGTCCAAAGCCAGTCCAAAGCCACTCTCCAAAGCCACTCTATGTCCAAAGCCAGTCCATAGCCACTCTCCAAAGCCACTCTCCAAAGCCACTCTATGTCCAAAGCCACTGTCCAAAGCCATTCTCCAAAGCCACTCTCCAAAGCCACTCTATGTCCAAAGCCACTGTCCAAAGCCACTCTATGTCCAAAGCCACTGTCCAAAGCCACTGTCCAAAGCCACGGTCCAAAGCCACTCTATGTACAAAGCCACTGTCCAAAGCCACTGTCCAAAGCCACTGTCCAAAGCCACTGTCCAAAGCCACTCTATGTCCAAAGCCACTGTCCAAAGCCACTCTCCAATGCCACTGTCCAAAGCCACTCTATCTACAAAGCCACTGTCCAAAGCCACTGTCTAAAGTCACTGTCCAAAGCCACTCTTTGTCCAAAGCAACTGTCCAAAGCCACTTTCCAAAGCCACTGTCCAAAGCCACTCTATGTTCAAAGCCACTGTCCAAAGCCACTCTCCAAAGCCACTGACCAAAGCCACTCTATGTCCAATGCCATTGTCCAAAGCTTCTGTCCAAAGCCACTGTCCAAAGCCACTCTATGTCCAAAGCCATTGTCTAAAGCCACTCTCCAAAGCCACTCTCCAAAGCCACTCTATGTCCAAAAGCACTGTTCAAAGCCACTGTCCAAAGCCACTCTCCAAAGCCACTCTATGTCCAAAGCCACTGTCCAAAGCCACTCTCCAAAGCCACTCTCCAAAGCCACTGTATGTCCAAAGCCACTGTCCAAAGCCAATGTCCAAAGCCACTCTCCAAAGCCACTCTATGTTCAAAGCCACTGTACAATGCCACTGTCCAAAGCCACTGTCCAAAGCAATACTATGTCCAAAGCCACTGTCCAAAGGCACTGTCCAAAGACACTCTATGTCCAAAGCCACTGTCCAAAGCCACTGTCCAAAGCCACTGTCCAAAGCCACTGTCCAAAGCCACTCTATGTCCAAAGCCACTGTCCAAAGCCACTCTATGTCCAAAGCCACTGTCCAAAGCCACTCTCCAAAGCCACTGTCCTAAACCACTCTATGTCCAAAGCCGCTGTCCAAAGCCACTCTCCAAAGCCACTCTCCAAAGCCACTCTATGTCCAAAGCCTCTTTCCAAAGCCACTCTCCAAAGCCACTGTCCAAAGCCACTGTATGTCCAAAGTCACTGTATGTCCAAAGCCACTGTATGTCCAAAGCCACTGTCCAAAGCCACTGTATTTCCAAAGCGACTGTCCAAAGCCACTGTATGTCCAAAGCCACTGTATGTCCAAAGCCACTATCCAAAGCCACTGTAAGTCCAAAGCCACTGTATGTCCAAAGGCACTGTCCAAAGCCACTGTATGTCCAAAGCCACTGTATGTCCAAAGCCACTGTCTAAAGCCACTGTATGTCCAAAGCCACTGTCCAAAGCCACTGTATGTCTAAAGCCACTGTATGTCCAAAGCCACTGTCCAAAGCCACTGTATGTCCAAAGCCACTGTATGTCCAAAGCCACTGTCCAAAGCCACTGAATGTCCAAAGCCACTGTATGTCCAAAGCCACTGTCCAAAGCCACTGTATGTCCAAAGCCACTGTATGTCCAAAGCCACTGTCCAAAGCCACTGTATGTCCAAAGCCACTGTACAAAGCCACTGTCCAAATCCACTGTCCAAAGCCACTCTATGTCCAAATCCACTGTACAAAGCCACTGTCCAAAGCCACTGTCCAAAGCAATACTATGTCCAAAGCCACTGTCCAAAGCCACTGTCCAAAGCCACTGTCCAAAGCCACTCTATTTCCATAGCTACTGTCCGAAGCCACTGTCCAAAGCCACTGTCCAAAGCCACTCTATGTCCAAAGCCACTGTCCAAAGCCACTCTCCAAAGCCACTGTCCAAAGCCACTGTATGTCCAATGCCACTGTATGTCCAAAGCCACTGTCCAAAGCCACTGTATGTCCAAAGCCACTGTATGTCCAAAGCCACTATCCAAAGCCACTGTATGTCCAAAGCCACTGTATATCCAAAGCCACTGTCCAAAGCCACTGTATGTCCAAAGACACTGTATGTCCAAAGCCACTGTCTAAAGTCACTGTATGTCCAAAGCCACTGTCCAAAGCCTCTGTATGTCCAAAGCCACTGTATGTCCAAAGCCACTGTCCATAGCCACTGTATGTCCAAAGCCACTGTATGTCCAAAGCCACTGTCCAAAGCCACTGTATGTCCAAAGCCACTGTATGTCCAAAGCCACTGTCCAAAGCCACTCTATGTCCAAAGCCACTCTATGTCCAAAGCCACTGTATGTCCAAAGCCTCTGTTCAAAGCCACTGTATGTCCAAAGCAACTGTATGTCCAAAGCCACTGTCCAAATCCACCGTATGTCCAAAGCCACTGTATGTCCAAAGCCACTGTATGTCCAAAGCCACTGTCCAAAGCCACTGTATGTCCAAAGCCACTGTATGTCCAAAGCCACTGTCCAAAGCCACTGTATGTCCAAAGCCACTGTATGTCCAAAGCCACTGTCCAAAGCCACTGTATGTCCAAAGCCACTGTATGTCCAAAGCTACTGTCCAAAGCAACCGTATCTCCAAAGCCACTGTATGTCCAAAGCCACTGTCCAAAGCCACCGTATGTCCAAAGCCACTGTATGTCCAAAGCCACTCTCCAAAGCCACTCTCCAAAGCCACTCTAGGTCCAAAGCCACTATCCAAAGCCACTCTCCAAAGCCACTCTCCAAAGCCACTCTATGTCCAAAGCCACTGTCCAAAGTCACTCTCCAAACCACTATCCAAAGCCACTCTATGTACAAAGTCACTGTCCAAAGCCAATCTCAAAGCCACTTTCCAAAGCCACTCTATGTCCAAAGTCAGTCCAAAGCCACTCTCCAATGTCACTCTATGTCCAAAGCCAGTCCAAAGCCACTCTCCAAAGCCACTCTCCAAAGCAACTCTATGTCCAAAGCCACTGTCCAAAGCCATTCTCCAAAGCCACTCTCCAAAGCCACTCTATGTCCAAAGCCACTGTCCAAAGCCACTCTATGTCCAAAGCCACTGTCCAAAGCCACTGTCCAAAGCCACGGTCCAAACCCACTCTATGTCCAAAGCCACTTTCCAAAGCCACTTTCCAAAGCCACTGTCCAAAGCCACTCTATGTTCAAAGCCACTGTCCAAAGCCACTCTCCAATGCCACTGTCCAAAGCCACTCTATCTACAAAGCCACTGTCCAAAGCCACTGTCTAAAGTCACTGTCCAAAGCAACTCTATGTCCAAAGCAACTGTCCAAAGCCACTGTCCAAAGCCACTGTCCAAAGCCACTCTATGTCCAAAGCCACTGTCCAAAGCCACTCTCCAAAGCCACTGTCCAAAGCCACTCTATGTCCAGAGCCACTGTCCAAAGCCATTCTCCAAAGCCACTGACCAAAGCCACTCTATGTCCAAAGCCACTGAACAAAGCCACTGTCCAAAGCCACTGATCAAAGCCACTTTATGTCCAATGCCATTGTCCAAAGCCACTGTCCAAAGCCACTCTCCAAAGCCACTCTATGTCCAAAGCCACTGTCCAAAGCCACTCTCCAAATCCACTCTCCAAAGCCACTGTATGTCCAAAGCCACTGTCCAAAGCCACTGTCCAAAGCCACTCTCCAAAGCCACTCTATGTCCAAAGCCACTGTCCAAAGTCACTGTCCAAAGCCACTCTCCAAAGCCACTCTATGTCCAAAGCCACTGTCCAAAGCCACTCTCCAAAGCCACTCTATGTCCAAAGCCACTGTCCAAAGCCACTCTCCACAGCCACTCTCCAAAGCCATCTATGTCCGAAGCCACTGTCCAAAGCCACTGTCCAAAGCCACTCTCCAAAGCCACTCTATCTCCAAAGCCACTGTCCAAAGCCACTCTCCAAAGCCACTCTCCAAAGCAACTCTATGTCCAAAGCCACTGTCCATAGCCATTGTCCAAAGTCACTGTCCAAAGCCACTCTATGTCCAAAGCCACTGTACAAAGCCACTGTCCAAAGCCACTGTCCAAAGCAATACTATGGCCAAAGCCACTGTCCAAAGGCACTGTCCAAAGACACTCTATGTCCAAAGCCACTGTCCAAAGCCACTGTCCAAAGCCACTGACCAAAGCCACTCTATGTCCAAAGCCACTGTCCAAAGCCACTCTATGTCCAAAGCCACTGTCCAAAGCCACTCTCCAAAGCCACTGTCCAAAGACACTCTATGTCCAAAGCCACTGTCCAAAGCCACTCTCCAAAGCCACTGTCCAAAGCCACTGTATGTCCAAAGCCACTGTATGTCCAAAGCCACTGTCCAAAGCCACTGTATGTCCAAAGCCACTGTCCAAAGCCACTGTATGTCCAAAGCCACTGTATGTCCAAAGCTACTATCCAAAGCCACTGTATGTCCAAAGCCACTGTATGTCCAAAGGCACTGTCCAAAGCCACTGTACGTCCAAAGCCACTGTATGTCCAAAGCCACTGTCTAAAGCCACTGTATGTCCAAAGCCACTGTCCAAAGCCACTGTATGTCCAAAGCCACTGTATGTCCAAAGCAACTGTCCAAAGCCACTGTATGTCCAAAGCCACTGTATGTCCAAAGCCACTGTCCAAAGCCACTGTATGTCCAAAGCCACTGTATGTCCAAAGCCACTGTCCAAAGCCACTCTATGTCCAAAGCCACTCTATGTCCAAAGCCACTGTATGTCCAAAGCCACTGTTCTGAGCCACTGTATGTCCAAAGCCACTGTACGTCCAAAGCCACTGTCCAATGCCACCGTATGTCCAAAGCCACGGTATGTCCAAAGCCACTGTCCAAAGCCACCGTATGTCCAAAACCACTGTATGTCCAAAGCCACTGTCCAAAGCCACCGTATGTCCAAAGCCACTGTATGTTCAAAGCCACTGTCCAAAGCCACTGAATGTACAAAGCCACTGTATGTCCAAAGCCACTGTCCAAAGCCACTGTATGTCCAATGCCACTGTATGTCCAAAGCCACTGTCCAAAGCCACTGTATGTCCAAAGTCACTGTATGTCCAAAGCCACTGTCCAAAGCCACTGTATGTCCAAAGCCACTGTATGTCCAAAGCCACTGTCCAAAGCCACTCTCCAAAGCCACTCTATGTCCAAAGCCACTGTTCAAAGCCACTCTCCAAAGCCACTGTCCAAAGCCACTCTATGTCCAAAGCCACTGTCCAAAGCCACTCTATGTCCAAAGCCACTGTCCAAAGCCACTCTCCAAAGCCACTCTCCAATGCCACTCTATGTCCAAAGCCACTGTATGTCCAAAGCCACTGTCCAAAGCCACTGTATGGCCAAAGCCACTGTATGTCCAAAGCCACTGTTCAAAGCCACTGTATGTCCAAAGCAACTGTATGTCCAAAGCCACTATCCAAAGCCACTGTATGTCCAAAGCCACTGTATGTCCAAAGCCACTGTATGTACAAAGCCACTGTCCAAAGCCACTGTATGTCCAAAGCCACTGTCCAAAGCCACTGTCCAAAGTCACTGTCCAAAGCCTTTCTATGTCCAAAGCCACTGTCCAAAGCCACAGTCCAAAGCCACTTTCCAAAGCCACTGTCCAAAGCCACTCTATGTCCAAGCTACTGTCCAAAGCCACTGTCCAAAGCCACTGTCCAAAGCCACTCTATGTCCAAAGCCACTATCCAAAGCCACTCTCCAAAGCCACTCTCCAAAGCCACTCTATGTCCAAAGCCACTGTCCAAAGCCACTCTCCAAACCACTATCCAAAGCCACTCTATGTCCAAAGCCAGTCCAAAGCCTCTCTCCAAAGCCACTCTCCAAAGCCACTCTATGTCCAAAGCCACTGTCCAAAGCCACTCTCCAAAGCCACTCTCCAAAGCCACTCTATGTCCAAAGCCACTGTCCAAAGCCACTCTCCAAAGCCATTCTCCAAAGCCACTCTATGTCCAAAGCCACTGTCCAAAGCCACTCTCCAAAGACAATCTCCAAAGCCACTCTTTGTCCAAAGCCACTGTCCAAAGCCACTCTCCAAAGCCACTCTCCAAAGCCACTCTATGTCCAAAGCCACTTTCCAAAGCCACTCTCCAAAGCCACTCTCCAAAGCCACTCTATGTCCAAAGCCACTGTCCAAAGCCATTCTCCAAAGCCACTCTCCAAAGCCACTCTATGTCCAAAGCCACTGTCCAAAGCCACTCTATGTCCAAACCCACTGTCCAAAGCCACTGTCCAAAGCCACTGTCCAAAGCCACTCTATGTCCAAAGCCACTGCCCAAAGCCACTGTCCAAAGCCACTGTATGTTCAAAGCCTCTGTCCAAAGCCACTGTATGTCCAAAGCCACTGTATGTCCAAAGCCACTTTCCAAAGCCACCGTATGTCCAGAGCCACTGTATGTCCAAAGCCACTGTCCAAAGCAACCATATGTCCAAAGCCACTGTATGTCCAAAGCCACTGTCCAAAGACACTGTATGTCCAAAGCCACTGTCCAAAGCCACCATATGTCCAAAGCCACTGTATGTCCAAAGCCACTGTCCAAAGCAACCGTATGTCCAAAGCCACTGTATGTCCAAAGCCACTGTCCAAAGCCACCGTATGTCCAAAGCCACTGAAGTACCAAAGCTACTGTCCAAAGCCACTGTATGTCCAAAGCCACTGTACAAAGCCACTGTCCAAATCCACTGTCCAAATCCACTCTATGTCCAAATCCACTGTACAAAGCCACTGTCCAAAGCCATTGTCCAAAGCAATACTATGTCCAAAGCCACAGTCCAAAGCCACTGTCCAAAGCCACTCTATGTCCAAAGCCACTGTCCGAAGCCACTGTCCAAAGCCACTGTTCAAAGCTACTCTATGTCCAAAGCCACTGTCCAAAGCCACTTTCCAAAGCCACTGTCCAAAGCGGCTCTATGTCCAAAGCCACTGTCCAAAGCCACTCTCCAAAGCCACTGTCCTTAACCACTCTATGTCCAAAGCCACTGTCCAAAGCCACTCTCCAAAGCCACTGTCCAAAGCCACTCTATGTCCAAAGCCACTGTCCAAAGCCACTCTCCAAAGCCACTGTCCAAAGCCACTGTATGTCCAAAGCCACTGTATGTCCAAAGCCACTGTCCAAAGCCACTGTATGTCCAAAGCCACTGTATGTCCAAAGCCACTATCCAAAGCCACTGTATGTCCAAAGCCACTGTATATCCAAAGCCACTGTCCAAAGCCACTGTATGTCCAAAGCCACTGTATGTCCAAAGCCACTGTCCAAAGCCACTGTATGTCCAAAGCCACTGTCCAAAGCCACTGTATGTCCAAAGCCACTGTATGTCCAAAGCCACTGTCCAAAGCCACTCTATGTCCAAAGCCACTGTATGTCCAAAGCCACTGTCCAAAGCCACTGTATGTCCAAAGCCTCTGTATGTCCAAAGCCACTGTCCAAAGCCACCGTATGTCCAAAGCCACGGTATGTCCAAAGCCACTGTCCAAAGCCACCATATGTCCAAAGCCACTGTATGTCCAAAGCCACTGTCCAAAGCCACCGTATGTCCAAAGCCAATGTATGTCCAAAGCCACTGTCCAAAGCCACTGTATGTCCAAAGCCACTGTATGTCCAAAGCCACTGTCCAAAGCCACTTTATGTCCAAAGCCACTGTATGTCCAAAGCCACTGTCCAAAGCAACTGTATGTCCAAAGCCACTGTATGTCCAAAGCCACTGTCCAAAGCCACCGTATGTCCAAAGCCACTGTATGTCCAAAGCCACTGTCCAAAGCAACCGTATGTCCAAAGCCACTGTATGTCCAAAGCCACTGTCCAAATCCACCGTATGTCTTAAGCCACTGTATGTCCAAAGCCACTGGCCTAAGCCACTGTATGTCCAAAGCCACTGTATGTCCAAAGCCACTGTCCAAAGCCACTGTATGTCCAAAGCCACTGTATGTCCAAAGCCACTGTCTAAAGCCA
Source organism: Cladorhizidae sp. MBARI D1340-BT2 (assembly GCA_028752905.1). NCBI lineage: Eukaryota > Metazoa > Porifera > Demospongiae > Poecilosclerida > Cladorhizidae > Cladorhizidae sp. MBARI D1340-BT2. The sequence goes on along the minus strand of JAQNBH010000017.1, from coordinate 26,073,987 downwards.
CTGTATGTCCAAAGCCACTGTCCAAAGCTACTGTATGTCCAAAGCCACTGTATGTCCAAAGCCACTGTCCAAAGCCACTGTATGTCCAAAGCCACTGTATGTCCAAAGCCACTCTATGTCCAAAGCCACTGTCCAAAGCTACTGTATGTCCAAAGCCACTGTATGTCCAAAGCCACTGTCCAAAGCCACTGTATGTCCAAAGCCACTGTACAAAGCCGCTGTCCAAATCCACTATCCAAAGCCACTCTATGTCCAAATCCACTGTACAAAGCCACTGTCTAAAGCCACTGTATGTCCAAAGCCACTGTCCAAAGCTACTGTATGTCCAAAGCCACTGTATGTCCAAAGCCACTGTACAAAGCCACTGTATGTCCAAAGCCACTGTATGTCCAAAGCCACTGTCCAAAGCCACTGTATGTCCAAAGCCACTGTATGTCCAAAGCCACTGTCCAAAGCCACTGTATGTCCAAAGCCACTGTATGTCCTAAGCCACTGTCCAAAGCCACTGCATGTCCAAAGCCACTGTACAAAGCCACTGTCCAAATCCACTGTCCAAAGCCACTCTATGTCCAAAGCCACTGTACAAAGCCACTGTCCAAAGCCACTGTCCAAAGCAATACTATGTCCAAAGCCACTGTCCAAAGCCACTGTCCAACTCCACTGTCCAAAGCCACTCTATGTCCAAAGCCACTGTCCAAAGTCACTGTCCAAAGCCTTTCTATGTCCAAAGCCACTGTCCAAAGCCACAGTCCAAAGCCACTTTCCAAAGCCACTGTCCAAAGCCACTCTATGTCCAAAGCCACTGTCTAAAGCCACTGTCCAAAGCCACTGTCCAAAGCCACTCTATGTCCAAAGCCACTATCCAAAGCCACTCTCCAAAGCCACTCTCCAAAGCCACTCTATGTCCAAAGCCAATGTCCAAAGCCACTCTCCAAACCACTATCCAAAGCCACTCTATGTCCAAAGTCACTGTCCAAAGACAATCTCCAAAGCCACTCTTCAAAGCCACTCTATGTCCAAAGCCATTCCAAAGCTACTCTCCAAAGCCACTCTCCAAAGCCACTCTATGTCCAAAGCCACTGTCCAAAGCCACTCTCCGAAGCCACTCTCCAAAGCCACTCTCCAAAGCAACTCTTTGTCCAAAGCCATCGTCCAAAGCCACTCTCCAAAGCCACTCTCCAAAGCCACTCTATGTCCAAAGCCACTGTCCAAAGCCACTTTCCAAAGCCACTCTCCAAAGCCACTCTATGTCCAAAGCCACTGTCCAAAGACATTCTCCAAAGCCACTCTCCAAAGCCACTCTATGTCCAAAGCCTCTGTCCAAAGCCACTCTATGTCCAAAGCCACTGTCCAAAGCCACTGTCCAAAGCCACTGTCCAAAGCCACTCTATGTCCAAAGCCACTGTCCAAAGCTACTGTCCAAAGCCACTGTCCAAAGCCACTCTATGTCCAAAGCCACTGTCCAAAGCCACTCTCCAATGCCACTGCCCAAAGCCACTCTATCTACAAAGCCACTGTCCAAAGACACTGTCTAAAGTCACTGTCCAAAGCCACTCTATGTCCAAAGCAACTGTTCAAAGCCACTGTCCAAAGCCACTGTCCAAAGCCACTCTATGCCCAAAGCCACTCTATGCCCAAAGCCATTGTCCAAAGCCACTCTTCAAAGCCACTGTCCAAAGCCACTCTATGTCCAGAGCCACTGTCCAAAGCCACTCTCCAAAGCCACTGTCCAAAGCCACTCTATGTCCAAAGCCACTGTCCAAAGCCACTGTCCAAAGCCACTGACCAAAGCCACTCGATGTCCAATGCCACTGTCCAAAGCCACTGTCCAAAGCCACTGTCCAAAGCCACTCTATGTCCAAAGCCATTGTCCAAAGCCACTCTCCAAAGCCACTCTCCAAAGCCACTCTATGTCCAAAAGCACTGTCCAAAGCCACTGTCCAAAGCCACTCTCCAAAGCCACTCTATGTCCAAAGCCACTGTCCAAAGCCACTCTCCAAAGCCACTCTCCAAAGCCACTGTATGTCCAAAGCCACTGTATGTCCAAAGCCACTGTCCAAAGCCACTCTATGTCCAAAGCCACTGTATGTCCAAAGCCACTGTCCAAAGCCACTGTATGTCCAAAGCCTCTGTATGTCCAAAGCCACTGTCCAAAGCCACCGTATGTCCAAAGCCACGGTATGTCCAAAGCCACTGTCCAAAGCCACCATATGTCCAAAGCCACTGTATGTCCAAAGCCACTGTCCAAAGCCACCGTATGTCCAAAGCCAATGTATGTCCAAAGCCACTGTCCAAAGCCACTGTATGTCCAAAGCCACTGTATGTCCAAAGCCACTGTCCAAAGCCACTTTATGTCCAAAGCCACTGTATGTCCAAAGCCACTGTCCAAAGCAACTGTATGTCCAAAGCCACTGTATGTCCAAAGCCACTGTCCAAAGCCACCGTATGTCCAAAGCCACTGTATGTCCAAAGCCACTGTCCAAAGCAACCGTATGTCCAAAGCCACTGTATGTCCAAAGCCACTGTCCAAATCCACCGTATGTCTTAAGCCACTGTATGTCCAAAGCCACTGGCCTAAGCCACTGTATGTCCAAAGCCACTGTATGTCCAAAGCCACTGTCCAAAGCCACTGTATGTCCAAAGCCACTGTATGTCCAAAGCCACTGTCTAAAGCCACTGTATGTCCAAAGCCACTGTCCAAAGCTACTGTATGTCCAAAGCCACTGTATGTCCAAAGCCACTGTCCAAAGCCACTGTATGTCCAAAGCCACTGTATGTCCAAAGCCACTCTATGTCCAAAGCCACTGTCCAAAGCTACTGTATGTCCAAAGCCACTGTATGTCCAAAGCCACTGTCCAAAGCCACTGTATGTCCAAAGCCACTGTACAAAGCCGCTGTCCAAATCCACTATCCAAAGCCACTCTATGTCCAAATCCACTGTACAAAGCCACTGTCTAAAGCCACTGTATGTCCAAAGCCACTGTCCAAAGCTACTGTATGTCCAAAGCCACTGTATGTCCAAAGCCACTGTACAAAGCCACTGTATGTCCAAAGCCACTGTATGTCCAAAGCCACTGTCCAAAGCCACTGTATGTCCAAAGCCACTGTATGTCCAAAGCCACTGTCCAAAGCCACTGTATGTCCAAAGCCACTGTATGTCCTAAGCCACTGTCCAAAGCCACTGCATGTCCAAAGCCACTGTACAAAGCCACTGTCCAAATCCACTGTCCAAAGCCACTCTATGTCCAAAGCCACTGTACAAAGCCACTGTCCAAAGCCACTGTCCAAAGCAATACTATGTCCAAAGCCACTGTCCAAAGCCACTGTCCAACTCCACTGTCCAAAGCCACTCTATGTCCAAAGCCACTGTCCAAAGTCACTGTCCAAAGCCTTTCTATGTCCAAAGCCACTGTCCAAAGCCACAGTCCAAAGCCACTTTCCAAAGCCACTGTCCAAAGCCACTCTATGTCCAAAGCCACTGTCTAAAGCCACTGTCCAAAGCCACTGTCCAAAGCCACTCTATGTCCAAAGCCACTATCCAAAGCCACTCTCCAAAGCCACTCTCCAAAGCCACTCTATGTCCAAAGCCAATGTCCAAAGCCACTCTCCAAATCACTATCCAAAGCCACTCTATGTCCAAAGTCACTGTCCAAAGCCAATCTCCAAAGCCACTCTTCAAAGCCACTCTATGTCCAAAGCCATTCCAAAGCTACTCTCCAAAGCCACTCTATGTCCAAAGCCACTGTCCAAAGCCACTCTCCGAAGCCACTCTCCAAAGCCACTCTCCAAAGCAACTCTTTGTCCAAAGCCATCGTCCAAAGCCACTCTCCAAAGCCACTCTCCAAAGCCACTCTATGTCCAAAGCCACTGTCCAAAGCCACTTTCCAAAGCCACTCTCCAAAGCCACTCTATGTCCAAAGCCACTGTCCAAAGACATTCTCCAAAGCCACTCTCCAAAGCCACTCTATGTCCAAAGCCTCTGTCCAAAGCCACTCTATGTCCAAAGCCACTGTCCAAAGCCACTGTCCAAAGCCACTGTCCAAAGCCACTCTATGTCCAAAGCCACTGTCCAAAGCTACTGTCCAAAGCCACTGTCCAAAGCCACTCTATGTCCAAAGCCACTGTCCAAAGCCACTCTCCAATGCCACTGCCCAAAGCCACTCTATCTACAAAGCCACTGTCCAAAGACACTGTCTAAAGTCACTGTCCAAAGCCACTCTATGTCCAAAGCAACTGTTCAAAGCCACTGTCCAAAGCCACTGTCCAAAGCCACTCTATGCCCAAAGCCACTCTATGCCCAAAGCCATTGTCCAAAGCCACTCTTCAAAGCCACTGTCCAAAGCCACTCTATGTCCAAAAGCACTGTCCAAAGCCACTGTCCAAAGCCACTCTCCAAAGCCACTCTATGTCCAAAGCCACTGTCCAAAGCCACTCTCCAAAGCCACTCTCCAAAGCCACTCTCCAAAGCCACTCTATGTCCAAAGCCACTGTCCAAAGCCACTCTCCAAAGCTACTCTCCAAAGCCACTCTATGTCCAAAGCCACTGTCCAAAGCCACTGTCCAAAGCGACTCTCCAAAGCCACTCTATCTCCAAAGCCACTGTCCAAAGCCACTCTCCAAAGCCACTCTCCAAAGCCACTCTATGTCCAAAGCCACTGTCCATAGCCACTGTCCAAAGCCACTGTCCAAAGCCACTCTATGTCCAAAGCCACTGTACAAAGCCACTGTCCAAAGCCACTGTCCAAAGCAATACTATGTCCAAAGCCACTGTCCAAAGGCCCTGTCCAAAGCCACTCTATGTCCAAAGCCACTGTCCAAAGCCACTGTCCAAAGCCACTGTCCAAAGCCACTCTATGTCCAAAGCCACTGTCCAAAGCCACTCTATGTCCAAAGCCACTGTCCAAAGCCACTCTCCAAAGCCACTGTCCTAAACCACTCTATGTCCAAAGCCACTGTCCAAAGCCACTCTCCAAAGCCACTGTCCAAAGCCACTCTATGTCCAAAGCCACTGTCCAAAGCCACTCTCCAAAGCCACTGTCCAAAGCCACTATATGTCCAAAGCCACTGTATGTCCAAAGCCACTGTCCAAAGCCACTGTATGTCCAAAGCCACTGTCCAAAGCCACTGTATGTCCAAAGCCACTGTATGTCCAAAGCCACTATCCAAAGCCACTGTATTTCCAAAGCCACTGTATGTCCAAAGGCACTGTCCAAAGCCACTGTATATCCAAAGCCACTGTATGTCCAAAGCCACTGTCTAAAGCCACTGTATGTCCAAAGCCACTGTCCAAAGCCACTGTATGTCCAAAGCCACTGTTTGTCCAAAGCCACTGTCCAAAGCCACTGTATGTCCAAAGCCACTGTATGTCCAAACCCACTGTCCAAAGCCACCGTATGTCCAAAGCCACTGTATGTCCATTGCCACTGTCCAAAGCCACTGTATGTCCAAAGCCACTGTCCAAAGCCACTGTATGTCCAAAGCCACTGTATGTCCAAAGCCACTGTCCAAAGCCACGGTATGTCCAAAGCCACTGTATGTCCAAAGCCACTGTCCAAAGCAACCGTATGTCCAAAGCCACTGTATGTCCAAAGCCACTGTCCAAAGCCGCCGTATGTCTAAAGCCACTGTATGTCCAAAGCCACTCTCCAAAGCCACTCTCCAAAGCCACTCTATGTCCAAAGCCACTGTCCAAAGCCACTCTCCAAAGCCACTGTCCAAAGCCACTCTATGTCCAAAGCCACTATCCAAAGCCATTCTCCAAAGCCACTGTCCAAAGCCACTATATGTCCAAAGCCACTGTCCAAAGCCACTCTCCAAAGCCACTCTCCAAAGCCACTCTATGTCCAAAGCCACTGTATGTCCATAGCCACTGTCCAAAGCCACTGTATGGCCAAAGCCACTGTATGTCCAAAGCCACTGGCCAAAGCCACTGTATGTCCAAAGCCACTGTATGTCCAAAGCCACTGTCCAAAGCCACTGTATGTCCAAAGCCACTGTATGTCCAAAGCCACTGTCTAAAGCCATTGTATGTCCAAAGCCACTGTCCAAAGCTACTGTATGTCCAAAGCCACTGTATGTCCAAAGCCACTGTCCAAAGCCACTGTATGTCCAAAGCCACTGTATGTCCAAAGCCACTCTATGTCCAAAGCTACTGTCCAAAGCCACTGTATGTCCAAAGCCACTGTATGTCCAAAGCCACTGTCCAAAGCCACTGTATGTCCAAAGCCACTGTACAAAGCCGCTGTCCAAATCCACTATCCAAAGACACTCTATGTCCAAATCCACTGTACAAAGCCACTGTCCAAAGCCACTGTCCAAAGCAATACTATGTCCAAAGCCACAGTCCAAAGCCACTGTCCAAAGCCACTGTCCAAAGCCACTCTATGTCCAAAGCCACTGTCCGAAGCCACTTTCCAAAGCCACTGTCCAAAGCCACTGTATGTCCAAAGCCACTGTACAAAGCCACTGTCCAAATCCACTGTCCAAAGCCACTCTATGTCCAAATCCACTGTACAAAGCCACTGTCTAAAGCCACTGTATGTCCAAAGCCACTGTCCAAAGCTACTGTATGTCCAAAGCCACTGTATGTCCAAAGCCACTGTACAAAGCCACTGTATGTCCAAAGCCACTGTGTGTCCAAAGCCACTGTCCAAAGCCACTGTATGTCCAAAGCCACTGTATGTCCAAAGCCACTGTCCAAAGCCACTGTATGTCCAAAGCCACTGTATGTCCTAAGCCACTGTCCAAAGCCACTGTATGTACAAAGCCACTGTACAAAGCCACTGTCCAAATCCACTGTCCAAAGCCACTCTATGTCCAAAGCCACTGTACAAAGCAATATTATGTCCAAAGCCACTGTCCAAAGCCACTGTCCAACTCCACTGTCCAAAGCCACTCTATGTCCAAAGCCACTGTCCAAAGTCACTGTCCAAAGCCTTTCTATGTCCAAAGCCACTGTCCAAAGCCACAGTCCAAAGCCACTTTCCAAAGCCACTGTCCAAATCCACTCTATGTCCAAAGCCACTGTCTAAAGCCACTGTCCAAAGCCACTTTCCAAAGCCACTCTATGTCCAAAGCCACTATCCAAAGCCACTCTCCAAAGCCACTCTCCAAAGCCACTCTATGTCCAAAGCCACTGTCCAAAGCCACTCTCCAAACCACTATCCAAAGCCACTCTATATCCAAAGTCACTGTCCAAAGCCAATCTCCAAAGCCACTCTTCAAAGCCACTCTATGTCCAAAGCCATTCCAAAGCTACTCTCCAAAGCCACTCTCGAAAGCCACTCTATGTCCAAAGCCACTGTCCAAAGCCACTCTCCAAAGCCACTCTCCAAAGCCACTCTCCAAAGCAACTCTTTGTCCAAAGCCACTGTCCAAAGCCACTCTCCAAAGCCACTCTCCAAAGCCACTCTATGTCCAAAGCCACTGTCCAAAGCCACTTTCCAAAGCCACTCTCCAAAGCCACTCTATGTCCAAAGCCTCTGTCCAAAGCCACTCTATGTCCAAAGCCACTGTCCAAAGCCACTGTCCAAAGCCACTGTCCAAAGCCACTCTATGTCCAAAGCCACTGTCCAAAGCCACTGTCCAAAGCCACTGTCCAAAGCCACTCTATGTCCAAAGCCACTGTCCAAAGCCACTCTCCAATGCCACTGCCCAAAGCCACTCTATCTACAAAGCCACTGTCCAAAGACACTGTCTAAAGTCACTGTCCAAAGCCACTCTATGTCCAAAGCAACTGTTCAAAGCCACTGTCCAAAGCCACTGTCCAAAGCCACTCTATGCCCAAACCACTGTCCAAAGCCACTCTTCAAAGCCACTGTCCAAAGCCACTCTATGTCCAGAGCCACTGTCCAAAGCCACTCTCCAAAGCCACTGTCCAAAGCCACTCTATGTCCAAAGCCACTGTCCAAAGCCACTGTCCAAAGCCACTGACCAAAGCCACTCTATGTCCAATGCCACTGTCCAAAGCCACTGTCCAAAGCCACTGTCCAAAGCCACTGTATGTCCAAAGCCACTGTACAAAGCCACTGTCCAAATCCACTGTCCAAAGCCACTCTATGTCCAAATCCACTGTACAAAGCCACTGTCTAAAGCCACTGTATGTCCAAAGCCACTGTCCAAAGCTACTGTATGTCCAAAGCCACTGTATGTCCAAAGCCACTGTACAAAGCCACTGTATGTCCAAAGCCACTGTATGTCCAAAGCCACTGTCCAAAGCCACTGTATGTCCAAAGCCACTGTATGTCCAAAGCCACTGTCCAAAGCCACTGTATGTCCAAAGCCACTGTATGTCCTAAGCCACTGTCCAAAGCCACTGTATGTCCAAAGCCACTGTACAAAGCCACTGTCCAAATCCACTGTCCAAAGCCACTCTATGTCCAAAGCCACTGTACAAAGCCACTGTCCAAAGCCACTGTCCAAAGCAATATTATGTCCAAAGCCACTGTCCAAAGCCACTGTCCAACTCCACTGTCCAAAGCCACTCTATGTCCTAAGCCACTGTCCAAAGTCACTGTCCAAAGCCTTTCTATGTCCAAAGCCACTGTCCAAAGCCACAGTCCAAAGCCACTTTCCAAAGCCACTGTCCAAAGCCACTCTATGTCCAAAGCCACTGTCTAAAGCCACTGTCCAAAGCCACTGTCCAAAGCCACTCTATGTCCAAAGCCACTATCCAAAGCCAGTCTCCAAAGCCACTCTCCAAAGCCACTCTATGTCCAAAGCCACTGTCCAAAGCCACTCTCCAAACCACTATCCAAAGCCACTCTATGTCCAAAGTCACTGTCCAAAGCCAATCTCCAAAGCCACTCTTCAAAGCCACTCTATGTCCAAAGCCATTCCAAAGCTACTCTCCAAAGCCACTCTCCAAAGCCACTCTATGTCCAAAGCCACTGTCCAAAGCCACTCTCCAAAGCCACTCTCCAAAGCCACTCTCCAAAGCAACTCTTTGTCCAAAGCCACTGTCCAAAGCCACTCTCCAAAGCCACTCTCCAAAGCCACTCTATGTCCAAAGCCACTGTCCAAAGCCACTTTCCAAAGCCACTCTCCAAAGCCACTCTATGTCCAAAGCCACTGTCCAAAGACATTCTCCAAAGCCACTCTCCAAAGCCACTCTATGTCCAAAGCCTCTGTCCAAAGCCACTCTATGTCCAAAGCCACTGTCCAAAGCCACTGTCCAAAGCCACTGTCCAAAGCCACTCTATGTCCAAAGCCACTGTCCAAAGTCACTGTCCAAAGCCACTGTCCAAAGCCACTCTATGTCCAAAGCCACTGCCCAAAGCCACTCTATCTACAAAGCCACTGTCCAAAGACACTGTCTAAAGTCACTGTCCAAAGCCACTCTATGTCCAAAGCAACTGTTCAAAGCCACTGTCCAAAGCCACTGTCCAAAGCCACTCTATGCCCAAAGCCACTGTCCAAAGCCACTCTTCAAAGCCACTGTCCAAAGCCACTCTATGTCCAGAGCCACTGTCCAAAGCCACTCTCCAAAGCCACTGTCCAAAGCCACTCTATGTCCAAAGCCACTGTCCAAAGCCACTGTCCAAAGCCACTGACCAAAGCCACTCTATGTCCAATGCCACTGTCCAAAGCCACTGTCCAAAGCCACTGTCCAAAGCCACTCTATGTCCAAAGCCATTATCCAAAGCCACTCTCCAAAGCCACTCTCCAAAGCCACTCTATGTCCAAAAGCACTGTCCAAAGCCACTGTCCAAAGCCACTCTCCAAAGCCACTCTATGTCCAAAGCCACTGTCCAAAGCCACTCTCCAAAGCCACTCTCCAAAGCCACTCTCCAAAGCCACTCTATGTCCAAAGCCACTGTCCAAAGCCACTCTCCAAAGCTACTCTCCAAAGCCACGCTATGTCCAAAGCCACTGTCTAAAGCCACTGTCCAAAGCGACTCTCCAAAGCCACTCTATCTCCAAAGCCACTGTCCAAAGCCACTCTCCAAAGCCACTCTCCAAAGCCACTCTATGTCCAAAGTCACTGTCCATAGCCACTGTCCAAAGCCACTGTCCAAAGCCACTCTATGTCCAAAGCCACTGTACAAAGCCACTGTCCAAAGCCACTGTCCAAAGCAATACTATGTCAAAAGCCACTGTCCAAAGGCCCTGTCCAAAGCCACTCTATATCCAAAGCCACTGTCCAAAGCCACTGTCCAAAGCCACTGTCCAAAGCCACTCTATGTCCAAAGCCACTGTCCAAAGCCACTCTCCAAAGCCACTGTCCTAAACCACTCTATGTCCAAAGCCACTGTCCAAAGCCACTCTCCAAAGCCACTGTCCAAAGCCACTCTATGTCCAAAGCCACTGTCCAAAGCCACTCTCCAAAGCCACTGTCCAAAGCCACTATATGTCCAAAGCCACTGTATATCCAAAGCCACTGTCCAAAGCCACTGTATGTCCAAAGCCAATGTCCAAAGCCACTGTATGTCCAAAGCCACTGTATGTCCAAAGCCACTATCCAAAGCCACTGTATTTCCAAAGCCACTGTATGTCCAAAGGCACTATCCAAAGCCACTGTATATCCAAAGCCACTGTATGTCCAAAGCCAATGTCTAAAGCCACTGTATGTCCAAAGCCACTGTCCAAAGCCACTGTATGTCCAAAGCCACTGTTTGTCCAAAGCCACTGTCCAAAGCCACTGTATGTCCAATGCCACTGTATGTCCAAAGCCACTGTCCAAAGCCACCGTATGTCCAAAGCCACTGTATGTCCATTGCCACTGTCCAAAGCCACTGTATGTCCAAAGCTACTGTCCAAAGCCACTGTATGTCCAAAGCCACTGTATGTCCAAAGCCACTGTCCAAAGCCACGGTATGTCCAAAGCCACTGTATGTCCAAAGCCACTGTCCAAAGCAACCGTATGTCCAAAGCCACTGTATGTCCAAAGCCACTGTCCAAAGCCACCGTATGTCTAAAGCCACTGTATGTCCAAAGCCACTCTCCAAAGCCACTCTCCAAAGCCACTCTATGTCCAAAGCCACTGTCCAAAGCCACTCTCCAAAGCCACTGTCCAAAGCCACTCTATGTCCAAAGCCACTGTCCAAAGCCATTCTCCAAAGCCACTGTCCAAAGCCACTATATGTCCAAAGCCACTGTCCAAAGCCACTCTCCAAAGCCACTCTCCAAAGCCACTCTATGTCCAAAGCCACTGTATGTCCAAAGCCACTGTCCAAAGCCACTGTATGGCCAAAGCCACTGTATGTCCAAAGCCACTGTCCAAAGCCACTGTATGTCCGAAGCTACTGTATGTCCAAAGCCACTATCCAAAGCCACTGTATGTCCAAAGCCACTGTATGTCCATAGCCACTGTATGTCCAAAGCCACTGTCCAAAGCCACTGTATGTCCAAAGCCACTGTCCAAAGCCACTGTCCAAAGTCACTGTCCAAAGCCTTTCTATGTCCAAAGCCACTGTCCAAAGCCACAGTCCAAAGCCACTTTCCAAAGCCAATGTCCAAAGCCACTCTATATCCAAAGACACTGTCCAAAGCCACTGTCCAAAGCCACTGCCCAAAGCCACTCTATCTACAAAGCCACTGTCCAAAGACACTGTCTAAAGTCACTGTCCAAAGCCACTCTATGTCCAAAGCAACTGTTCAAAGCCACTGTCCAAAGCCACTGTCCAAAGCCACTCTATGCCCAAAGCCACTGTCCAAAGCCACTCTTCAAAGCCACTGTCCAAAGCCACTCTATGTCCAGAGCCACTGTCCAAAGCCACTCTCCAAAGCCACTGTCCAAAGCCACTCTATGTCCAAAGCCACTGTCCAAAGCCACTGTCCAAAGCCACTGACCAAAGCCACTCTATGTCCAATGCCACTGTCCAAAGCCACTGTCCAAAGCCACTGTCCAAAGCCACTCTATGTCCAAAGCCATTATCCAAAGCCACTCTCCAAAGCCACTCTCCAAAGCCACTCTATGTCCAAAAGCACTGTCCAAAGCCACTGTCCAAAGCCACTCTCCAAAGCCACTCTATGTCCAAAGCCACTGTCCAAAGCCACTCTCCAAAGCCACTCTCCAAAGCCACTCTCCAAAGCCACTCTATGTCCAAAGCCACTGTCCAAAGCCACTCTCCAAAGCTACTCTCCAAAGCCACGCTATGTCCAAAGCCACTGTCCAAAGCCACTGTCCAAAGCGACTCTCCAAAGCCACTCTATCTCCAAAGCCACTGTCCAAAGCCACTCTCCAAAGCCACTCTCCAAAGCCACTCTATGTCCAAAGTCACTGTCCATAGCCACTGTCCAAAGCCACTGTCCAAAGCCACTCTATGTCCAAAGCCACTGTACAAAGCCACTGTCCAAAGCCACTGTCCAAAGCAATACTATGTCAAAAGCCACTGTCCAAAGGCCCTGTCCAAAGCCACTCTATGTCCAAAGCCACTGTCCAAAGCCACTGTCCAAAGCCACTGTCCAAAGCCACTCTATGTCCAAAGCCACTGTCCAAAGCCACTCTCCAAAGCCACTGTCCTAAACCACTCTATGTCCAAAGCCACTGTCCAAAGCCACTCTCCAAAGCCACTGTCCAAAGCCACTCTATGTCCAAAGCCACTGTCCAAAGCCACTCTCCAAAGCCACTGTCCAAAGCCACTATATGTCCAAAGCCACTGTATATCCAAAGCCACTGTCCAAAGCCACTGTATGTCCAAAGCCAATGTCCAAAGCCACTGTATGTCCAAAGCCACTGTATGTCCAAAGCCACTATCCAAAGCCACTGTATTTCCAAAGCCACTGTATGTCCAAAGGCACTGTCCAAAGCCACTGTATATCCAAAGCCACTGTATGTCCAAAGCCAATGTCTAAAGCCACTGTATGTCCAAAGCCACTGTCCAAAGCCACTGTATGTCCAAAGCCACTGTTTGTCCAAAGCCACTGTCCAAAGCCACTGTATGTCCAATGCCACTGTATGTCCAAAGCCACTGTCCAAAGCCACCGTATGTCCAAAGCCACTGTATGTCCATTGCCACTGTCCAAAGCCACTGTATGTCCAAAGCTACTGTCCAAAGCCACTGTATGTCCAAAGCCACTGTATGTCCAAAGCCACTGTCCAAAGCCACGGTATGTCCAAAGCCACTGTATGTCCAAAGCCACTGTCCAAAGCAACCGTATGTCCAAAGCCACTGTATGTCCAAAGCCACTGTCCAAAGCCACCGTATGTCTAAAGCCACTGTATGTCCAAAGCCACTCTCCAAAGCCACTCTCCAAAGCCACTCTATGTCCAAAGCCACTGTCCAAAGCCACTCTCCAAAGCCACTGTCCAAAGCCACTCTATGTCCAAAGCCACTGTCCAAAGCCATTCTCCAAAGCCACTGTCCAAAGCCACTATATGTCCAAAGCCACTGTCCAAAGCCACTCTCCAAAGCCACTCTCCAAAGCCACTCTATGTCCAAAGCCACTCTATGTCCAAAGCCACTGTCCAAAGCCACTGTATGGCCAAAGCCACTGTATGTCGAAAGCCACTGTCCAAAGCCACTGTATGTCCGAAGCTACTGTATGTCCAAAGCCACTATCCAAAGCCACTGTATGTCCAAAGCCACTGTATGTCCATAGCCACTGTATGTCCAAAGCCACTGTCCAAAGCCACTGTATGTCCAAAGCCACTGTCCAAAGCCACTGTCCAAAGCCACTGACCAAAGCCACTCTATGTCCAATGCCACTGTCCAAAGCCACTGTCCAAAGCCACTGTCCAAAGCCACTGTATGTCCAAAGCCACTGTACAAAGCCACTGTCCAAAGCCACTGTCCAAAGCAATTCTATGTCCAATGCCACTGTCCAAAGCCACTCTCCAAAGCCACTGTCCAAAGCCACTATATGTCCAAAGCCACTGTATATCCAAAGCCACTGTCCAAAGCCACTGTATGTCCAAAGCCAATGTCCAAAGCCACTGTATGTCCAAAGCCACTGTATGTCCAAAGCCACTATCCAAAGCCACTGTATTTCCAAAGCCACTGTATGTCCAAAGGCACTGTCCAAAGCCACTGTATATCCAAAGCCACTGTATGTCCAAAGCCAATGTCTAAAGCCACTGTATGTCCAAAGCCACTGTCCAAAGCCACTGTATGTCCAAAGCCACTGTTTGTCCAAAGCCACTGTCCAAAGCCACTGTATGTCCAATGCCACTGTATGTCCAAAGCCACTGTCCAAAGCCACCGTATGTCCAAAGCCACTGTATGTCCATTGCCACTGTCCAAAGCCACTGTATGTCCAAAGCTACTGTCCAAAGCCACTGTATGTCCAAAGCCACTGTATGTCCAAAGCCACTGTCCAAAGCCACGGTATGTCCAAAGCCACTGTATGTCCAAAGCCACTGTCCAAAGCAACCGTATGTCCAAAGCCACTGTATGTCCAAAGCCACTGTCCAAAGCCACCGTATGTCTAAAGCCACTGTATGTCCAAAGCCACTCTCCAAAGCCACTCTCCAAAGCCACTCTATGTCCAAAGCCACTGTCCAAAGCCACTCTCCAAAGCCACTGTCCAAAGCCACTCTATGTCCAAAGCCACTGTCCAAAGCCATTCTCCAAAGCCACTGTCCAAAGCCACTATATGTCCAAAGCCACTGTCCAAAGCCACTCTCCAAAGCCACTCTCCAAAGCCACTCTATGTCCAAAGCCACTGTATGTCCAAAGCCACTGTCCAAAGCCACTGTATGGCCAAAGCCACTGTATGTCCAAAGCCACTGTCCAAAGCCACTGTATGTCCGAAGCTACTGTATGTCCAAAGCCACTATCCAAAGCCACTGTATGTCCAAAGCCACTGTATGTCCATAGCCACTGTATGTCCAAAGCCACTGTCCAAAGCCACTGTATGTCCAAAGCCACTGTCCAAAGCCACTGTCCAAAGTCACTGTCCAAAGCCTTTCTATGTCCAAAGCCACTGTCCAAAGCCACAGTCCAAAGCCACTTTCCAAAGCCAATGTCCAAAGCCACTCTATGTCCAAAGACACTGTCCAAAGCCACTGTCCAAAGCCACTGCCCAAAGCCACTCTATCTACAAAGCCACTGTCCAAAGACACTGTCTAAAGTCACTGTCCAAAGCCACTCTATGTCCAAAGCAACTGTTCAAAGCCACTGTCCAAAGCCACTGTCCAAAGCCACTCTATGCCCAAAGCCACTGTCCAAAGCCACTCTTCAAAGCCACTGTCCAAAGCCACTCTATGTCCAGAGCCACTGTCCAAAGCCACTCTCCAAAGCCACTGTCCAAAGCCACTCTATGTCCAAAGCCACTGTCCAAAGCCACTGTCCAAAGCCACTGACCAAAGCCACTCTATGTCCAATGCCACTGTCCAAAGCCACTGTCCAAAGCCACTGTCCAAAGCCACTCTATGTCCAAAGCCATTATCCAAAGCCACTCTCCAAAGCCACTCTCCAAAGCCACTCTATGTCCAAAAGCACTGTCCAAAGCCACTGTCCAAAGCCACTCTCCAAAGCCACTCTATGTCCAAAGCCACTGTCCAAAGCCACTCTCCAAAGCCACTCTCCAAAGCCACTCTCCAAAGCCACTCTATGTCCAAAGCCACTGTCCAAAGCCACTCTCCAAAGCTACTCTCCAAAGCCACGCTATGTCCAAAGCCACTGTCCAAAGCCACTGTCCAAAGCGACTCTCCAAAGCCACTCTATCTCCAAAGCCACTGTCCAAAGCCACTCTCCAAAGCCACTCTCCAAAGCCACTCTATGTCCAAAGTCACTGTCCATAGCCACTGTCCAAAGCCACTGTCCAAAGCCACTCTATGTCCAAAGCCACTGTACAAAGCCACTGTCCAAAGCCACTGTCCAAAGCAATACTATGTCAAAAGCCACTGTCCAAAGGCCCTGTCCAAAGCCACTCTATGTCCAAAGCCACTGTCCAAAGCCACTGTCCAAAGCCACTGTCCAAAGCCACTCTATGTCCAAAGCCACTGTCCAAAGCCACTCTCCAAAGCCACTGTCCTAAACCACTCTATGTCCAAAGCCACTGTCCAAAGCCACTCTCCAAAGCCACTGTCCAAAGCCACTCTATGTCCAAAGCCACTGTCCAAAGCCACTCTCCAAAGCCACTGTCCAAAGCCACTATATGTCCAAAGCCACTGTATATCCAAAGCCACTGTCCAAAGCCACTGTATGTCCAAAGCCAATGTCCAAAGCCACTGTATGTCCAAAGCCACTGTATGTCCAAAGCCACTATCCAAAGCCACTGTATTTCCAAAGCCACTGTATGTCCAAAGGCACTGTCCAAAGCCACTGTATATCCAAAGCCACTGTATGTCCAAAGCCAATGTCTAAAGCCACTGTATGTCCAAAGCCACTGTCCAAAGCCACTGTATGTCCAAAGCCACTGTTTGTCCAAAGCCACTGTCCAAAGCCACTGTATGTCCAATGCCACTGTATGTCCAAAGCCACTGTCCAAAGCCACCGTATGTCCAAAGCCACTGTATGTCCATTGCCACTGTCCAAAGCCACTGTATGTCCAAAGCTACTGTCCAAAGCCACTGTATGTCCAAAGCCACTGTATGTCCAAAGCCACTGTCCAAAGCCACGGTATGTCCAAAGCCACTGTATGTCCAAAGCCACTGTCCAAAGCAACCGTATGTCCAAAGCCACTGTATGTCCAAAGCCACTGTCCAAAGCCACCGTATGTCTAAAGCCACTGTATGTCCAAAGCCACTCTCCAAAGCCACTCTCCAAAGCCACTCTATGTCCAAAGCCACTGTCCAAAGCCACTCTCCAAAGCCACTGTCCAAAGCCACTCTATGTCCAAAGCCACTGTCCAAAGCCATTCTCCAAAGCCACTGTCCAAAGCCACTATATGTCCAAAGCCACTGTCCAAAGCCACTCTCCAAAGCCACTCTCCAAAGCCACTCTATGTCCAAAGCCACTCTATGTCCAAAGCCACTGTCCAAAGCCACTGTATGGCCAAAGCCACTGTATGTCGAAAGCCACTGTCCAAAGCCACTGTATGTCCGAAGCTACTGTATGTCCAAAGCCACTATCCAAAGCCACTGTATGTCCAAAGCCACTGTATGTCCATAGCCACTGTATGTCCAAAGCCACTGTCCAAAGCCACTGTATGTCCAAAGCCACTGTCCAAAGCCACTGTCCAAAGTCACTGTCCAAAGCCTTTCTATGTCCAAAGCCACTGTCCAAAGCCACAGTCCAAAGCCACTTTCCAAAGCCAATGTCCAAAGCCACTCTATGTCCAAAGACACTGTCCAAAGCC
Source organism: Cladorhizidae sp. MBARI D1340-BT2 (assembly GCA_028752905.1). Lineage (NCBI taxonomy): Eukaryota > Metazoa > Porifera > Demospongiae > Poecilosclerida > Cladorhizidae > Cladorhizidae sp. MBARI D1340-BT2. The sequence goes on along the minus strand of JAQNBH010000017.1, from coordinate 26,056,803 downwards.
ACTGTCCAAAGCCACTGTCCAAAGCCACTCTATGTCCAAAGCCACTATCCAAAGCCACTCTCCAAAGCCACTCTCCAAAGCCACTCTATGTCCAAAGCCACTGTCCAAAGCCACTCTCCAAACCACTATCCAAATCCACTCTATGTCCAAAGTCACTGTCCAAAGCCAATCTCCAAAGCCACTCTCCAAAGCCACTCTATGTCCATAGCCAGTCCAAAGCCACTCTCCAAAGCCACTCTATGTCCAAAGCAAGTCCAAAGCCACTCTCTAAAGCCACTCTCCAAAGCCACTCTATGTCCAAAGCCACTGTCCAAAGCCATTCTCCAAAGCCACTCTCCAAAGCCACTCTATGTCCAAAGCCACTGTCCAAAGCCACTCTATGTCCAAAGCCACTGTCCAAAGCCACTGTCCAAAGCCACGGTCCAAATCCACTCTATGTCCAAAGCCACTGTCCAAAGCCACTGTCCAAAGCCACTGTCCAAAGCCACTCTATGTCCAAAGCCACTCTATCTACAAAGCAACTGTCCAAAGCCACTGTCCAAAGCCACTGTCCAAAGCCACTCTATGTCCAAAGCCACTGTCCAAAGCCACTCTCCAAAGCCACTGTCCAAAGCCACTCTATGTCCAGAACCACTGTCCAAAGCCACTCTCCAAAGCCACTGACCAAAGCCACTCTATGTCCAAAGCCACTGAACAAAGCCACTGTCCAAAGCCACTGTCCAAAGCCACTGTCTAAAGCCACTCTATGTCCAAAGCCATTGTCTAAAGCCAATCTCCAAAGCCACTCTCCAAAGCCACTCTATGTCCAAAAGCACTGTTCAAAGCCACTGTCCAAAGCCACTCTCCAAAGCCACTCTATGTCCAAATCCACTGTCCAAAGCCACTCTCCAAAGCCACTCTCCAAAGCCACTGTATGTCCAAAGCCACTGTCCAAAGCCACTGTCCAAAGCCACTCTCCAAAGCCACTCTATGTCCAAAGCCACTGTCCAAAGTCACTGTCCTAAGCCACTCTCCAAAGCCACTCTATGTCCAAAGCCACTGTCCAAAGCCACTCTCCAAAGCCACTCTCCAAAGCCACTCTCCAAAGCCACTCTATGTCCAAAGCCACTGTCCATAGCCACTGTCCAAAGCCACTCTCCAAAGCCACTCTATCTCCAAAGCCACTCTCCAAAGCCACTCTCCAAAGCCACTCTCCAAAGCCACTCTATGTCCAAAGCCACTGTCCATAGCCACTGTCCAAAGTCACTGTCCAAATCCACTCTATGTCCAAAGCCACTGTACAAAGCCACCGTCCAAAGCCACTGTCCAAAGCAATACTATGTCCAAAGCCACTGTCCAAAGGCACTGTCCAAAGACACTGTCCAAAGCCACTCTATGTCCAAAGCCACTGTCCAAAGCCACTCTATGTCCAAAGCCACTATCCAAAGCCACTGTCCAAAGCCACTGTCCTAAACCACTCTATTTCCAAAGCCACTGTCCAAAGCCACTATTCAAAACCACTGTCCAAAGCCACTCTATGTCCAAAGCCACTGTCCAAAGCCACTCTCCAAAGCCACTGTCCAAAGCCACTGTATATCCAAAGCCACTGTATGTCCAAAGCCACTGTCCAAAGCGACTGTATGTCCAAAGCCACTGTCCAAAGCCACTGTATGTCCAAAGCCACTGTATGTCCAAAGCCACTATCCAAAGCCACTGTATGTCCAAAGCCACTGTATATCCAAAGGCACTGTCCAAAGCCACTGTATGTCCAAAGCCACTTGATGTCCAAAGCCACTGTCTAAAGCCATTGTATGTCCAAAACCACTGTCCAAAGCCACTGTATGTCCAAAGCCACTGTATGTCCAAAGCCACTGTCCAAAGCCACTGTATGTCCAAAGCCACTATATGTCCAAAGCCACTGTCCAAAGCCACTGTATGTCCAAAGCCACTGTATGTCCAAAGCCACTGTCCAAAGCCACTGTATGTCCAAAGCCACCGTATGTCCAAAGCCACTGTCCAAAGCCACTGTATGTCCAAAGCCACTGTACAAACCACTGACCAAATCCACTGTCCAAAGCCACTCTATGTCCAAATCCACTGTACAAAGCCACTGTCCAAAGCCACTGTCCAAAGCAATACTATGTCCAAAGCCACTGTCCAAAGCCACTGTCCAAAGACACTGTCCAAAGCCACTCTATGTCCAAAGCCACTGTCCGAAGCCACTGTCCAAAGCCACTGTCCAAAGCCACTCTATGTCCAAAGCCACTGTCCAAAGCCACCCTCCAAAGCCACTGTCCAAAGCCACTGTATGTCCAAAGCCCCTGTATGTCCAAAGCCACTGTCCAAAGCCACTGTATGTCCAAAGCCACTGTATGTCCAAAGCCACTATCCAAAGCCACTGTATGTCCAAAGCCACTGTATATCCAAAGCCACTGTCCAAAGCCACTGTATGTCCAAAGCCACTGTATGTCCAAAGCCACTGTCTAAAGCCACTGTATGTCCAAAGCCACTGTCCAAAGCCACTGTATGTCCAAAGCCACTGTATGTCCAAAGCCACTGTCCATAACCACTGTATGTCCAAAGCCACTCTATGTCCAAAGCCACTGTCCAAAGCCACTGTATGTCCAAAGCCACTGTATGTCCAAAGCCACTGTATGTCCAAAGCCACTGTCCATAGCCACTGTATGTCCAAAGCCACTCTATGTCCAAAGCCACTGTCCAAAGCCACTATATGTCCAAAGCCACTGTATGTCCAAAGCCACTGTCCAAAGCCACTCTATGTCCAAAGCCACACTATGTCCAAAGCCACTGTATGTCCAAAGCCACTGTTCAAAGCCACTGTATGTCCAAAGCCACTGTATGTCCAAAGCCACTGTCCAAAGCCACCATATGTCCAAAGCCACGGTATGTCCAAAGCCACTGTCAAAAGCCACCGTATGTCCAAAGCCACTGTATGTCCAAAGCCACTGTCCAAAGCCACCATATGTCGAAAGCCACTGTATGTCCAAAGCCACTATCCAAAGCCACTGTATGTCCAAAGCCACTGTATGTCCAAAGCCACTGTCCAAAGCCACTGTATGTCCAAAGCCACTGTATGTCCAAAACCACTGTCCAAAGCCACTGTATGTCCAAAGCCACTGTATGTCCAAAGCCACTGTCCAAAGTCACTGTATGTCCAAAGCCACTGTATGTCCAAAGCCACTGTCCAAAGCAACCGTATGTCCAAAGCCACTGTATGTCCAAAGCCACTGTCCAAAGCCACCGTATGTCCAAAGCCACTGTATGTCCAAAGCCACTCTCCAAAGCCACTCTCCAAAGCCACTCTATGTCCAAAGCCACTGTCCAAAGCCACTGTCCAAAGCCACTGACCAAAGCCACTCTATGTCCAATGCCACTGTCCAAAGCCACTGTCCAAAGCCACTGTCCAAAGCCACTCTATGTCCAAAGCCATTGTCCAAAGCCACTCTCCAAAGCCACTCTCCAAAGCCACTCTATGTCCAAAAGCACTGTCCAAAGCCACTGTCCAAAGCCACTCTCCAAAGCCACTCTATGTCCAAAGCCACTGTCCAAAGCCACTCTCCAAAGCCACTCTCCAAAGCCACTCTCCAAAGCCACTCTATGTCCAAAGCCACTGTCCAAAGCCACTCTCCAAAGCTACTCTCCAAAGCCACTCTATGTCCAAAGCCACTGTCCAAAGCCACTGTCCAAAGCGACTCTCCAAAGCCACTCTATCTCCAAAGCCACTGTCCAAAGCCACTCTCCAAAGCCACTCTCCAAAGCCACTCTATGTCCAAAGTCACTATCCATAGCCACTGTCCAAAGCCACTCTCCAAAGCCACTCTATGTCCAAAGCCACTGTACAAAGCCACTGTCCAAAGCCACTGTCCAAAGCAATACTATGTCAAAAGCCACTGTCCAAAGGCCCTGTCCAAAGCCACTCTATGTCCAAAGCCACTGTCCAAAGCCACTGTCCAAAGCCACTGTCCAAAGCCACTCTATGTCCAAAGCCACTGTCCAAAGCCACTCTCCAAAGTCACTGTCCTAAACCACTCTATGTCCAAAGCCACTGTCCAAAGCCACTCTCCAAAGCCACTGTCCAAAGCCACTCTATGTCCAAAGCCACTGTCCAAAGCCACTCTCCAAAGCCACTGTCCAAAGCCACTATATGTCCAAAGCCACTGTATATCCAAAGCCACTGTCCAAAGCCACTGTATGTCCAAAGCCAATGTCCAAAGCCACTGTATGTCCAAAGCCACTGTATGTCCAAAGCCACTATCCAAAGCCACTGTATTTCCAAAGCCACTGTATGTCCAAAGGCACTGTCCAAAGCCACTGTATATCCAAAGCCACTGTATGTCCAAAGCCAATGTCTAAAGCCACTGTATGTCCAAAGCCACTGTCCAAAGCCACTGTATGTCCAAAGCCACTGTTTGTCCAAAGCCACTGTCCAAAGCCACTGTATGTCCAAAGCCACTGTATGTCCAAAGCCACTGTCCAAAGCCACCGTATGTCCAAAGCCACTGTATGTCCATTGCCACTGTCCAAAGCCACTGTATGTCCAAAGCTACTGTCCAAAGCCACTGTATGTCCAAAGCCACTGTATGTCCAAAGCCACTGTCCAAAGCCACGGTATGTCCAAAGCCACTGTATGTCCAAAGCCACTGTCCAAAGCAACCGTATGTCCAAAGCCACTGTATGTCCAAAGCCACTGTCCAAAGCCACCGTATGTCTAAAGCCACTGTATGTCCAAAGCCACTCTCCAAAGCCACTCTCCAAAGCCACTCTATGTCCAAAGCCACTGTCCAAAGCCACTCTCCAAAGCCACTGTCCAAAGCCACTCTATGTCCAAAGCCACTGTCCAAAGCCATTCTCCAAAGCCACTGTCCAAAGCCACTATATGTCCAAAGCCACTGTTCAAAGCCACTCTCCAAAGCCACTCTCCAAAGCCACTCTATGTCCAAAGCCACTGTATGTCCAAAGCCACTGTCCAAAGCCACTGTATGGCCAAAGCCACTGTATGTCCAAAGCCACTGTCCAAAGCCACTGTATGTCCGAAGCTACTGTATGTCCAAAGCCACTATCCAAAGCCACTGTATGTCCAAAGCCACTGTATGTCCATAGCCACTGTATGTCCAAAGCCACTGTCCAAAGCCACTGTATGTCCAAAGCCACTGTCCAAAGCCACTGTCCAAAGTCACTGTCCAAAGCCTTTCTATGTCCAAAGCCACTGTCCAAAGCCACAGTCCAAAGCCACTTTCCAAAGCCACTGTCCAAAGCCACTCTATGTCCAAAGACACTGTCCAAAGCCACTGTCCAAAGCCACTGTCCAAAGCCACTCTATGTCCAAAGCCACTATCCAAAGCCACTCTCCAAAGCCACTCTCCAAAGCCACTCTATGTCCAAAGCCACTGTCCAAAGCCACTCTCCAAACCACTATCCAAATCCACTCTATGTCCAAAGTCACTGTCCAAAGCCAATCTCCAAAGCCACTCTCCAAAGCCACTCTATGTCCATAGCCAGTCCAAAGCCACTCTCCAAAGCCACTCTATGTCCAAAGCAAGTCCAAAGCCACTCTCCAAAGCCACTCTCCAAAGCCACTCTATGTCCAAAGCCACTGTCCAAAGCCATTCTCCAAAGCCACTCTCCAAAGCCACTCTATGTCCAAAGCCACTGTCCAAAGCCTCTCTATGTCCAAAGCCACTGTCCAAAGCCACTGTCCAAAGCCATGGTCCAAATCCACTCTATGTCCAAAGCCACTGTCCAAAGCCACTGTCCAAAGCCACTGTCCAAAGCCACTGTCCAAAGCCACTCTATGTCCAAAGCCACTCTCCAATGCCACTGTCTAAAGCCACTCTATCTACAAAGCAACTGTCCAAAGCCACTGTCCAAAGCCACTGTCCAAAGCCACTCTATGTCCAAAGCCACTGTCCAAAGCCACTCTCCAAAGCCACTGTCCAAAGCCACTCTATGTCCAGAGCCACTGTCCAAAGCCACTCTCCAAAGCCACTGACCAAAGCCACTCTATGTCCAAAGCCACTGAACAAAGCCACTGTCCAAAGCCACTGTCCAAAGCCACTGTCCAAAGCCACTCTATGTCCAAAGCCATTGTCTAAAGCCAATCTCCAAAGCCACTCTCCAAAGCCACTCTATGTCCAAAAGCACTGTTCAAAGCCACTGTCCAAAGCCACTCTCCAAAGCCACTCTATGTCCAAAGCCACTGTCCAAATCCACTCTCCAAAGCCACTCTCCAAAGCCGCTGTATGTCCAAAGCCACTGTCCAAAGCCACTGTCCAAAGCCACTCTCCAAAGCCACTCTATGTCCAAAGCCACTGTCCAAAGTCACTGTCCTAAGCCACTCTCCAAAGCCACTCTATGTCCAAAGCCACTGTCCAAAGCCACTCTCCAAAGCCACTCTCCAAAGCCACCCTCCAAAGCCACTCTATGTCCAAAGCCACTGTCCATAGCCACTGTCCAAAGCCACTCTCCAAAGCCACTCTATCTCCAAAGCCACTCTCCAAAGCCACTCTCCAAAGCCACTCTCCAAAGCCACTCTATGTCCAAAGCCACTGTCCATAGCCACTGTCCTAAGTCACTGTCCAAATCCACTCTATGTCCAAAGCCACTGTACAAAGCCACCGTCCAAAGCCACTGTCCAAAGCAATACTATGTCCAAAGCCACTGTCCAAAGGCACTGTCCAAAGACACTGTCCAAAGCCACTCTATGTCCAAAGCCACTGTCCAAAGCCACTCTATGTCCAAAGCCACTATCCAAAGCCACTGTCCAAAGCCACTGTCCTAAACCACTCTATTTCCAAACCACTGTCCAAAGCCACTATTCAAAACCACTGTCCAAAGCCACTCTATATCCAAAGCCACTGTCCAAAGCCACTCTCCAAAGCCACTGTCCAAAGCCACTGTATATCCAAAGCCACTGTATGTCCAAAGCCACTGTCCAAAGCGACTGTATGTCCAAAGCCACTGTCCAAAGCCACTGTATGTCCAAAGCCACTGTATGTCCAAAGCCACTATCCAAAGCCACTGTATGTCCAAAGCCACTGTATATCCAAAGGCACTGTCCAAAGCCACTGTATGTCCAAAGCCACTTGATGTCCAAAGCCACTGTCTAAAGCCATTGTATGTCCAAAACCACTGTCCAAAGCCACTGTATGTCCAAAGCCACTGTATGTCCAAAGCCACTGTCCAAAGCCACTGTATGTCCAAAGCCACTATATGTCCAAAGCCACTGTCCAAAGCCACTGTATGTCCAAAGCCACTGTATGTCCAAAGCCACTGTCCAAAGCCACTGTATGTCCAAAGCCACCGTATGTCCAAAGCCACTGTCCAAAGCCACTGTATGTCCAAAGCCACTGTACAAACCACTGTCCAAATCCACTGTCCAAAGCTACTCTATGTCCAAATCCACTGTACAAAGCCACTGTCCAAAGCCACTGTCCAAAGCAATACTATGTCCAAAGCCACTGTCCAAAGCCACTGTCCAAAGCCACTGTCCAAAGCCACTCTATGTCCAAAGCCACTGTCCGAAGCCACTGTCCAAAGCCACTGTCCAAAGCCACTCTATGTCCAAAGCCACTGTCCAAAGCCACCCTCCAAAGCCACTGTCCAAAGCCACTGTATGTCCAAAGCCCCTGTATGTCCAAAGCCACTGTCCAAAGCCACTGTATGTCCAAAGCCACTGTATGTCCAAAGCCACTATCCAAAGCCACTGTATGTCCAAAGCCACTGTATATCCAAAGCCACTGTCCAAAGCCACTGTATGTCCAAAGCCACTGTATGTCCAAAGCCACTGTCTAAAGCCACTGTATGTCCAAAGCCACTGTCCAAAGCCACTGTATGTCCAAAGCCACTGTATGTCCAAAGCCACTGTATGTCCAAAGCCACTGTCCATAGCCACTGTATGTCCAAAGCCACTCTATGTCCAAAGCCACTGTCCAAAGCCACTATATGTCCAAAGCCACTGTATGTCCAAAGCCACTGTCCAAAGCCACTCTATGTCCAAAGCCACTCTATGTCCAAAGCCACTCTATGTCCAAAGCCACTGTTCAAAGCCACTGTATGTCCAAAGCCACTGTATGTCCAAAGCCACTGTCCAAAGCCACCGTATGTCCAAAGCCACGGTATGTCCAAAGCCACTGTCAAAAGCCACCGTATGTCCAAAGCCACTGTATGTCCAAAGCCACTGTCCAAAGCCACCATATGTCGAAAGCCACTGTATGTCCAAAGCCACTATCCAAAGCCACTGTATGTCCAAAGCCACTGTATGTCCAAAGCCACTGTCCAAAGCCACTGTATGTCCAAAGCCACTGTATGTCCAAAACCACTGTCCAAAGCCACTGTATGTCCAAAGCCACTGTATGTCCAAAGCCACTGTCCAAAGCCACTGTATGTCCAAAGCCACTGTATGTCCAAAGCCACTGTCCAAAGCAACCGTATGTCCAAAGCCACTGTATGTCCAAAGCCACTGTCCAAAGCCACCGTATGTCCAAAGCCACTGTATGTCCAAAGCCACTCTCCAAAGCCACTCTCCAAAGCCACTCTATGTCCAAAGCCACTGTCCAAAGCCACTGTCCAAAGCCACTCTATGTCCAAAGCCACTCTATGTCCAAAGCCACTGTCCAAAGCCACTCTCCAAACCACTATCCAAAGCCACTCTATGTACAAAGTCACTGTCCAAAGCCAATCTCCAAAGCCACTCTCCAAAGCCACTCTATGTCCAAAGCCAGTCCAAAGCCACTCTCCAAAACCACTCTATGTCCAAAGCCAGTCCAAAGCCACTCTCCAAAGCCACTCTCCAAAGCCACTCTATGTCCAAAGCCACTGTCCAAAGCCATTCTCCAAAGCCACTCTCCAAAGCCACTCTATGTCCAAAGCCACTGTCCAAAGCCACTCTATGTCCAAAGCCACTGTCCAAAGCCACTGTCCAAAGCCACGGTCCAAAGCCACTCTATGTCCAAAGCCACTGTCCAAAGCCACTGTCCAAAGCCACTGTCCAAAGCCACTCTATGTCCAAAGCCACTGTCCAAAGCCACTCTCCAATGCCACTGTCCAAAGCCACTCTATCTACAAAGCCACTGTCCAAAGCCACTGTCTAAAGTCACTGTCCAAAGCCACTCTATGTCCAAAGCAACTGTCCAAAGCCACTGTCCAAAGCCACTGTCCAAAGCCACTCTATGTCCAAAGCCACTGTCCAAAGCCACTCTATGTCCAGAGCCACTGTCCAAAGCCACTCACCAAAGCCACTGACCAAAGCCACTCTATGTCCAAAGCCACTGAACAAAGCCACTGTCCAAAGCCACTGACCAAAGCCACTCTATGTCCAATGCCATTGTCCAAAGCCACTGTCCAAAGCCACTGTCCATAGCCACTCTATGTCCAAAGCAATTGTCTAAACCACTCTCCAAAGCCATTCTCCAAAGCCACTCTATGTCCAAAAGCACTGTCCAAAGCCACTGTCCAAAGCCACTCTCCAAAGCCACTCTATGTCCAAATCCACTGTCCAAAGCCACTCTCCAAAGCCACTCTCCAAAGCCACTGTATGTCCAAAGCCTCTGTCCTAAGCCACTATCCAAAGCCACTGTATGCCCAAAGCCACTGTATATCCAAAGGCACTGTCTAAAGCCACTGTATGTCCAAAACCACTGTCCAAAGCCACTGTATGTCCAAAGCCACTGTATGTCCAAAGCCACTGTCCAAAGCCACTGTATGTCCAAAGCCACTGTATGTCCAAAGCCACTGTCCAAAGCCACTGTATGTCCAAAGCCACTGTATGTCCAAAGCCACTGTCCAAAGCCACTGTATGTCCAAAGCCACTGTATGTCCAAAGCCACTGTCCAAAGCCACTGTATGTCCAAAGCCACTGTACAAACCACTGTCCAAAGCCACTGTCCAAAGCCACTCTATGTCCAAAGCCACTGTCCAAAGCCACTCTCCAAAGCCACTGTCCAAAGCCACTGTATGTCCAAAGCCCCTGTATGTCCAAAGCCACTGTCCAAAGCCACTGTATGTCCAAAGCCATTGTATGTCCAAAGCCACTATCCAAAGCCACTCTATGTCTAAAGCCACTGTATATCCAAAGCCACTGTCCAAAGACACTGTATGTCCAAAGCCACTGTATGTCCAAAGCCACTGTCTAAAGCCACTGTATGTCCAAAGCCACTGTCCAAAGCCACTGTATGTCCAAAGCCACTGTATGTCCAAAGCCACTGTCCATAGCCACTGTATGTCCAAAGCCACTGTATGTCTAAAGCCACTGTCCAAAGCCACTCTATGTCCAAAGCCACTCTATGTCCAAAGCCACTGTATGTCCAAAGCCACTGTTCAAAGCCACTGTAGGTCCAAAGTCACTGTATGTCCAAAGCCACTGTCCAAAGCCACCGTATGTCCAAAGCCACGGTATGTCCAAAGCCACTGTCAAAAGCCACCGTATGTCCAAAGCCACTGTATGTCCAAAGCCACTGTCCAAAGCCACCGTATGTCGAAAGCCACTGTATGTCCAAAGCCACTATCCAAAGCCACTGTATGTCCAAAGCCACTGTATGTCCAAAGCCACTGTATGTCCAAAGCCACTGTCCAAAGCCACTGTATGTCCAAAGCCACTGTATGTCCAAAACAACTGTCCAAAGCCAATGTATGTCCAAAGCCACTGTATGTCCAAAGCCACTGTCCAAAGCCACTATATGTCCAAAGCCACTGTATGTCCAAAGCCACTGTCCAAAGCAACCGTATGTCCAAAGCCACTGTATGTCCAAAGCCACTGTCCAAAGCCACCGTATGTCCAAAGCCACTGTATGTCCAAAGCCACTCTCCAAAGCCACTCTCCAAAGCCACTCTATGTCCAAAGCCACTGTCCAAAGCCACTGTCCAAAGCCACTGTCCAAAGCCACTCTATGTCCAAAGCCACTATCCAAAGCCACTCTCCAAAGCCACTCTCCAAAGCCACTCTATGTCCAAAGCCACTGTCCAAAGCCACTCTCCAAACCACTATCCAAAGCCACTCTATGTACAAAGTCACTGTCCAAAGCCAATCCCCAAAGCCACTCTCCAAAGCCACTCTATGTCCAAAAGTCCAAAGCCACTCTCCAAAGCCACTCTATGTCCAAAGCCAGTCCAAAGCCACTCTCCAAAGCCACTCTCCAAAGCCACTCTATGTCCAAAGCCACTGTCCAAAGCCATTCTCCAAAGCCACTCTCCAAAGCCACTCTATGTCCAAAGCCACTGTCCAAAGCCACTCTATGTCCAAAGCCACTGTCCAAAGTCACTGTCCAAAGCCACTGTCCAAAGCCACTCTATGTCCAAAGCCACTGTCCAAAGCCACTGTCCAAAGCCACTGTCCAAAGCCACTCTATGTCCAAAGCCACTGTCCAAAGCCACTCTCCAATGCCACTGTCCAAAGCCACTCTATCTACAAAGTCACTGTCCAAAGCCACTGTCTAAAGTCACTGTCCAAAGCCACTCTATGTCCAAAGCAACTGTCCAAAGCCACTGTCCAAAGCCACTGTCCAAAGCCACTCTATGTCCAAAGCCACTGTCCAAAGCCACTCTATGTCCAGAGCCACTGTCCAAAGCCACTCACCAAAGCCACTGACCAAAGCCACTCTATGTCCAAAACCACTGAACAAAGCCACTGTCCAAAGCCACTGACCAAAGCCACTCTATGTCCAATGCCATTGTCCAAAGCCACTGTCCAAAGCCACTGTCCAAAGCCACTCTATGTCCAAAGCAATTGTCTAAACCACTCTCCAAAGCCATTCTCCAAAGCCACTCTATGTCCAAAAGTACTGTCCAAAGCCACTGTCCAAAGCCACTCTCCAAAGCCACTCTATGTCCAAATCCACTGTCCAAAGCCACTCTCCAAAGCCACTCTCCAAAGCCACTGTATGTCCAAAGCCACTGTCCAAAGCCACTGTCCAAAGCCACTCTCCAAAGCCACTCTATGTCCAAAGCCACAGTCCAAAGTCACTGTGCAAAGCCACTCTCCAAAGCCACTCTATGTCCAAAGCCACTGTCCAAAGCTACTCTCCAAAGCCACTCTCCAAAGCCACTCTATGTCCAAAGCCACTGTCCAAAGCCACTGTCCAAAGCCACTCTCCAAAGCCACTCTATCTCCAAAGTCACTGTCCAAAGGTACTCTCCAAAGCCACTCTCCAAAGCCACTCTATGTCCAAAGCCACTGTCCATAGCCACTTTCCAAAGTCACTGTCCAAAGCCACTCTATGTCCAAAGCCACTGTACAAAGCCACTGTCCAAAGCCACTGTCCAAAGCAATACTATGTCCAAAGCCACTGTCCAAAGGCACTGTCCAAAGACACTCTATGTCCAAAGCCACTGTCCAAAGCCACTGTCCAAAGCCGCTGTCCAAAGCCACTCTATGTCCAAAGCCACTGTCCAAAGCCACTCTATGTCCAAAGCCACTGTCCAAAGCCACTCTCCAAATCCTCTGTCCTAAACCACTCTATGTCCAAAGCCACTTTCCAAAGCCACTCTCCAAAGCCACTGTCCAAAGCCACTCTATGTCCAAAGCCACTGTCCAAAGCCACTCTCCAAAGCCACTGTCCAAAGCCACTGTATGTCCAAAGCCACTGTATGTCCAAAGCCACTGTCCATAGCCACTGTATGTCCAAAGCCACTGTCCAAAGCCACTGTATGTCCAAAGCCACTGTATGTCCAAAGCCACTGTACGTCCAAAGCCACTTTATGTCCAAAGCCACTGTCCAAAGCCACTCTATTTCCAAAGCCACTCTATGTCCAAAGCCACTGTATGTCCAAAGCCACTGTTCAAAGCCACTGTATGTCCAAAGCCACTGTATGTCCAAAGCCACTGTCCAAAGCCACTGTATGTCCAAAGCCACTGTCCGAAGCCACTGTCCAAAGCCACTGTTCAAAGCCACTCTATGTCCAAAGCCACTGTCCAAAGCCACTCTCCAAAGCCACTGTCTAAAGCCACTGTATGTCCAAAGCCACTGTATGTCCAAAGCCACTGTCCAAAGCCACTGTATGTACAAAGCCACTGTATGTCCAAAGCCACTGTATATCCAAAGCCACTGTCCAAAGCCACTGTATGTCCAAAGCCACTGTTCAAAGCCACTCTCCAAACCACTATCCAAATCCACTCTATGTCCAAAGTCACTGTCCAAAGCCAATCACCAAAGCCACTCTCCAAAGCCACTCTATGTCCAAAGCCAGTCCAAAGCCACTCTCCAAAGCCACTCTATGTCCAAAGCAAGTCCAAAGCCACTCTCCAAAGCCACTCTCCAAAGCCACTCTATGTCCAAAGCCACTGTCCAAAGCCATTCTCCAAAGCCACTCTCCAAAGCCACTCTATGTCCAAAGCCACTGTCCAAAGCCACTGTCCAAAGCCACGGTCCAAATCCACTCTATGTCCAAAGCCACTGTCCAAAGCCACTGTCCAAAGCCACTGTATGTCCAAAGCAACTGTCCAAAGCCACTCTCCAAAGCCACTGTCCAAAGCCACTCTATGTCCTAAGCCACTGTCCAAAGCCACTCTCCAAAGCCACTGTCCAAAGCCACTCTATGTCCAGAGCCACTGTCCAAAGCCACTCTCCAAAGCCACTGACCAAAGCCACTCTATGTCCAAAGCCACTGAACAAAGCCACTGTCCAAAGCCACTGACCAAAGCCACTCTATATCCAATGCCATTGTCTAAAGCCACTGTCCAAAGCCACTGTCCAAAGCCACTCTATGTCCAAAGCCATTGTCTAAAGCCACTCTCCAAAGCCACTCTCCAAAGCCACTCTATGTCCAAAAGCACTGTTCAAAGCCACTGTCCAAAGCCACTCTCCAAAGCCACTCTATGTCCAAAGCCACTGTCCAAAGCCACTCTCCAAAGCCACTCTCCAAAGCCACTGTATGTCCAAAGCCACTGCCCAAAGCCACTGTCCAAAGCCACTCTCCAAAGCCACTCTATGTCCAAAGCCACTGTCCAAAGTCACTGTCCTAAGCCACTCTCCAAAGCCACTCTATGTCCAAAGCCACTGTCCAAAGTCACTCCCCAAAGCCACTTTCCAAAGCCACTCTCCAAAGCCACTCTATGTCCAAAGCCACTGTCCATAGCCACTGTCCAAAGCCACTCTCCAAAGCCACTCTATCTCCAAAGCCACTGTCCAAAGCCACTCTCCAAGGCCACTCTCCAAAGCCACTCTATGTCCAAAGCCACTGTCCATAGCCACTGTCCAAAGTCACTGTCCAAATCCACTCTATGTCCAAAGCCACTGTACAAAGCCACCGTCCAAAGCCACTGTCCAAAGCAATACTATGTCCAAAGCCACTGTCCAAAGGCACTGTCCAAAGACACTGTCCAAAGCCACTCTATGTCCAAAGCCACTGTCCAAAGCCACTCTATGTCCTAAGCCACTATCCAAAGCCACTGTCCAAAGCCACTGTCCTAAACCACTCTATTTCCAAAGCCATTGTCCAAAGCCACTATCCAAAACCACTGTCCAAAGCCACTCTATGTCCAAAGCCACTGTCCAAAGCCACTCTCCAAAGCCACTGTCCAAAGCCACTGTATGTCCAAAGCCACTGTATGTCCAAAGCCACTGTCCAAAGCGACTGTATATCAAAAGGCACTGTCCAAAGCCACTGTATGTCCAAAGCCACTTGATGTCCAAAGCCACTGTCTAAAGCCACTGTATGTCCAAAACCACTGTCCAAAGCCACTGTATGTCCAAAGCCACTGTATGTCCAAAGCCACTGTCCAAAGCCACTGTATGTCCAAAGCCACTGTATGTCCAAAGCCACTGTCCAAAGCCACTGTATGTCCAAAGACACTGTATGTCCAAAGCCACTGTCCAAAGCCACTGTATGTCCAAAGCCACTGTATGTCCAAAGCCACTGTCCAAAGCCACTGTATGTCCAAAGCCACTGTACAAACCACTGTCCAAATCCACTGTCCAAAGCCACTCTATGTCCAAATCCACTGTACAAAGCCACTGTCCAAAGCCACTGTCCGAAGCAATACTATGTCCAAAGCCACTGTCCAAAGCCACTGTCCAAAGCCACTCTATGTCCAAAGCTACTGTCCGAAGCCACTGTCCAAAGCCACTGTCCAAAGCCACTCTATGTCTAAAGCCACTGTCCAAAGCCACTCTCCAAAGCCACTGTCCAAAGCCACTGTATGTCCAAAGCCCCTGTATGTCCAAAGCCACTGTCCAAAGCCACTGTATGTCCAAAGCCACTGTATGTCCAAAGCCACTATCCAAAGCCACTGTATGTCCAAAGCCACTGTATATCCAAAGCCACTGTCCAAAGCCACTGTATGTCCAAAGCCACTGTATGTCCAAAGCCACTGTCTAAAGCCACTGTATGTCCAAAGCCACTGTCCAAAGCCACTGTATGTCCAAAGCCACTGTATGTCCAAAGCCACTGTCCATAGCCACTGTATGTCCAAAGCCACTCTATGTCCAAAGCCACTGTCCAAAGCCACTATATGTCCAAAGCCACTGTATGTCCAAAGCCACTGTCCAAAGCCACTCTATGTCCAAAGCCACTCTATGTCTAAAGCCACTGTATGTCCAAAGCCACTGTTCAAAGCCACTGTATGTCCAAAGCCACTGTATGTCCAAAGCCACTGTCCAAAGCCACCGTATGTCCAAAGCCACGGTATGTCCAAAGCCACTGTCAAAAGCCACCGTATGTCCAAAGCCACTGTCAAAAGCCACCGTATGTCCAAAGCCACTGTATGTCCAAAGCCACTGTCCAAAGCCACCGTATGTCGAAAGCCACTGTATGTCCAAAGCCACTATCCAAAGCCACTCTATGTCCAAAGCCACTGTATCTCCAAAGCCACTGTCCAAAGCCACGGTATGTCCAAAGCCACTGTATGTCCAAAACCACTGTCCAAAGCCACTGTATGTTCAAAGCCACTGTATGTCCAAAGCCACTGTCCAAAGCCACTGTATGTCCAAAGCCACTGTATGTCCAAAGCCACTGTCCAAAGCCACTGTATGTACAAAGCCACTGTATGTCCAAAGCCACTGTATATCCAAAGCCACTGTCCAAAGCCACTGTATGTCCAAAGCCACTGTTCAAAGCCACTCTCCAAACCACTATCCAAATCCACTCTATGTCCAAAGTCACTGTCCAAAGCCAATCGCCAAAGCCACTCTCCAAAGCCACTCTATGTCCAAAGCCAGTCCAAAGCCACTCTCCAAAGCCACTCTATGTCCAAAGCAAGTCCAAAGCCACTCTCCAAAGCCACTCTCCAAAGCCACTCTATGTCCAAAGCCACTGTCCAAAGCCATTCTCCAAAGCCACTCTCCAAAGCCACTCTATGTCCAAAGCCACTGTCCAAAGCCACTCTATGTCCAAAGCCACTGTCCAAAGCCACTGTCCAAAGCCACGGTCCAAATCCACTCTATGTCCAAAGCCACTGTCCAAAGCCACTGTCCAAAGCCACTGTCCAAAGCCACTCTATGTCCAAAGCCACTGTCCAAAGCTACTCTCCAATGCCACTGTCCAAAGCCACTCTATCTACAAAGCAACTGTCCAAAGCCACTGTCCAAAGCCACTGTCCAAAGCCACTCTATGTCCAAAGCCACTGTCCAAAGCCACTCTCCAAAGCCACTGTCCAAAGCCACTCTATGTCCAGAGCCACTGTCCAAAGCCACTCTCCAAAGCCACTGACCAAAGCCACTCTATGTCCAAAGCCACTGAACAAAGCCACTGTCCAAAGCCACTGACCAAAGCCACTCTATGTCCAATGCCATTGTCCAAAGCCACTGTCCAAAGCCACTGTCCAAAGCCACTCTATGTCCAAAGCCATTGTCTAAAGCCACTCTCCAAAGCCACTCTCCAAAGCCACTCTATGTCCAAAAGCACTGTTCAAAGCCACTGTCCAAAGCCACTCTCCAAAGTCACTCTATGTCCAAAGCCACTGTCCAAAGCCACTCTCCAAAGCCACTCTCCAAAGCCACTGTATGTCCAAAGCCACTGTCCAAAGCCACTGTCCAAAGCCACTCTCCAAAGCCACTCTATGTCCAAAGCCACTGTCCAAAGTCACTGTCCTAAGCCACTCTCCAAAGCCACTCTATGTCCAAAGCCACTGTCCAAAGCCACTCCCCAAAGCCACTCTCCAAAGCCACTCTCCAAAGCCACTCTATGTCCAAAGACACTGTCCATAGCCACTGTCCAAAGCCAATCTCCAAAGCCACTCTATCTTCAAAGCCACTGTCCAAAGCCACTCTCCAAGGCCACTCTCCAAAGCCACTCTATGTTCAAAGCCACTGTCCATAGCCACTGTCCAAAGTCACTGTCCAAATACACTCTATGTCCAAAGCCACTGTACAAAGCCACCGTCCAAAGCCACTGTCCAAAGCAATACTATGTCCAAAGCCACTGTCCAAAGGCACTGTCCAAAGACACTGTCCAAAGCCACTCTATGTCCAAAGCCACTGTCCAAAGCCACTCTATGTCCTAAGCCATATCCAAAGCCACTGTCCAAAGCCACTGTCCTAAACCACTCTATTTCCAAAGCCATTGTCCAAAGCCACTATCCAAAACCACTGTCCAAAGCCACTCTATGTCCAAAGCCACTGTCCAAAGCCACTCTCCAAAGCCACTGTCCAAAGCCACTGTATGTCCAAAGCCACTGTATGTCCAAAGCCACTGTCCAAAGCGACTGTATGTCCAAAGCCACTGTCCAAAGCCACTGTATGTCCAAAGCCACTGTATGTCCAAAGCCACTATCCAAAGCCACTGTATGTCCAAAGCCACTGTATATCCAAAGGCACTGTCCAAAGCCACTGTTTGTCCAAAGCCACTTGATGTCCAAAGCCACTGTCTAAAGCCACTGTATGTCGAAAACCACTGTCCAAAGCCACTGTATGTCCAAAGCCACTGTATGTCCAAAGCCACTGTCCAAAGCCACTGTATGTCCAAAGCCACTGTATGTCCAAAGCCACTGTCCAAAGCCACTGTATGTCCAAAGCCACTGTATGTCCAAAGCCACTGTCCAAAGCCACTGTATGTCCAAAGCCACTGTACAAAGCCACTGTCCAAATCCACTGTCCAAAGCCACTGTATGTCCAAAGCCACTGTCCAAAGTCACTGTATGTCCAAAGCCACTGTACAAACCACTGTCCAAATCCACTGTCCAAAGCCACTCTATGTCCAAATCCACTGTACAAAGCCACTGTCCAAAGCCACTATCCGAAGCAATACTATGTCCAAAGCCACTGTCCAAAGCCACTGTCCAAAGCCACTGTCCAAAGCCACTCTATGTCCAAAGCCACTGTCCGAAGCCACTGTCCAAAGCCACTGTCCAAAGCCACTCTATGTCCAAAGCCACTGTCCAAAGCCACTCTCCAAAGCCACTGTCCAAAGCCACTGTATGTCCAAAGCCCCTGTATGTCCAAAGCCACTGTCCAAAGCCACTGTATGTCCAAAGCCACTGTATGTCCAAAGCCACTATCCAAAGCCACTGTATGTCCAAAGCCACTGTATATCCAAAGCCACTGTCCAAAGCCACTGTATGTCCAAAGCCACTGTATGTCCAAAGCCACTGTCTAAAGCCACTGTATGTCCAAAGCCACTGTCCAAAGCCACTGTATGTCCAAAGCCACTGTATGTCCAAAGCCACTGTCCATAGCCACTGTATGTCCAAAGCCACTCTATGTCCAAAGCCACTGTCCAAAGCCACTATATGTCCAAAGCCACTGTATGTCCAAAGCCACTGTCCAAAGCCACTCTATGTCCAAAGCCACTCTATGTCTAAAGCCACTTTATGTCCAAAGCCACTGTTCAAAGCCACTGTATGTCCAAAGCCACTGTATGTCCAAAGCCACTGTCCAAAGCCACCGTATGTCCAAAGCCACGGTATGTCCAAAGCCACTGTCAAAAGCCACCGTATGTCCAAAGCCACTGTCAAAAGCCACCGTATGTCCAAAGCCACTGTATGTCCAAAGCCACTGTCCAAAGCCACCGTATGTCGAAAGCCACTGTATGTCCAAAGCCACTATCCAAAGCCACTGTATGTCCAAAGCCACTGTATGTCCAAAGCCACTGTCCAAAGCCACTGTATGTCCAAAGCCACTGTATGTCCAAAACCACTGTCCAAACCCACTGTATGTCCAAAGCCACTGTCCAAAGCCACTGTATGTACAAAGCCACTGTATGTCCAAAGCCACTGTATATCCAAAGCCACTGTCCAAAGCCACTGTATGTCCAAAGCCACTGTTCAAAGCCACTCTCCAAACCACTATCCAAATCCACTCTATGTCCAATGTCACTGTCCAAAGCCAATCGCCAAAGCCACTCTCCAAAGCCACTCTATGTCCAAAGCCAGTCCAAAGCCACTCTCCAAAGCCACTCTATGTCCAAAGCAAGTCCAAAGCCACTCTCCAAAGCCACTCTCCAAAGCCACTCTATGTCCAAAGCCACTGTCCAAAGCCATTCTCCAAAGCCACTCTCCAAAGCCACTCTATGTCCAAAGCCACTGTCCAAAGCCACTCTATGTCCAAAGCCACTGTCCAAAGCCACTGTCCAAAGCCACGGTCCAAATCTACTCTATGTCCAAAGCCACTGTCCAAAGCCACTGTCCAAAGCCACTGTCCAAAGCCACTCTATGTCCAAAGCCACTGTCCAAAGCCACTCTCCAATGCCACTGTCCAAAGCCACTCTATCTACAAAGCAACTGTCCAAAGCCACTGTCCAAAGCCACTGTCCAAAGCCACTCTATGTCCAAAGCCACTGTCCAAAGCCACTCTCCAAAGCCACTGTCCAAAGCCACTCTATGTCCAGAGCCACTGTCCAAAGCCACTCTCCAAAGCCACTGACCAAAGCCACTCTATGTCCAAAGCCACTGAACAAAGCCACTGTCCAAAGCCACTGACCAAAGCCACTCTATGTCCAATGCCATTGTCCAAAGCCACTGTCCAAAGCCACTGTCCAAAGCCACTCTATGTCCAAAGCCATTGTCTAAAGCCACTCTCCAAAGCCACTCTCCAAAGCCACTCTATGTCCAAAAGCACTGTTCAAAGCCACTGTCCAAAGCCACTCTCCAAAGCCTCTCTATGTCCAAAGCCACTGTCCAAAGCCACTCTCCAAAGCCACTCTCCAAAGCCACTGTATGTCCAAAGCCACTGTCCAATGCCACTGTCCAAAGCCACTCTCCAAAGCCACTCTATGTCCAAAGCCACTGTCCAAAGTCACTGTCCTAAGCCACTCTCCAAAGCCACTCTATGTCCAAAGCCACTGTCCAAAGCCACTCCCCAAAGCCACTCTCCAAAGCCACTCTCCAAAGCCACTCTATGTCCAAAGCCACTGTCCATAGCCACTCTCCAAAGCCACTCTCCAAAGCCACTCTATGTCCAAAGCCACTGTCCATAGCCACTGTCCAAAGTCACTGTCCAAATCCACTCTATGTCCAAAGCCACTGTACAAAGCCACCGTCCAAAGCCACTGTCCAAAGCAATACTATGTCCAAAGCCACTGTCCAAAGGCACTGTCCAAAGACACTGTCCAAAGCCACTCTATGTCCAAAGCCACTGTCCAAAGCCACTCTATGTCCTAAGCCACTATCTAAAGCCACTGTCCAAAGCCACTGTCCTAAACCACTCTATTTCCAAAGCCATTGTCCAAAGCCACTATCCAAAACCACTGTCCAAAGCCACTCTATGTCCAAAGCCACTGTCCAAAGCCACTCTCCAAAGCCACTGTCCAAAGCCACTGTATGTCCAAAGCCACTGTATGTCCAAAGCCACTGTCCAAAGCGACTGTATGTCCAAAGCCACTGTCCAAAGCCACTGTATGTCCAAAGCCACTGTATGTCCAAAGCCACTATCCAAAGCCACTGTTTGTCCAAAGCCACTGTATATCCAAAGGCACTGTCCAAAGCCACTGTATGTCCAAAGCCACTTGATGTCCAAAGCCACTGTCTAAAGCCACTGTATGTCCAAAACCACTGTCCAAAGCCACTGTATGTCCAAAGCCACTGTATGTCCAAAGCCACTGTCCAAAGACACTGTATGTCCAAAGCCACTGTATGTCCAAAGCCACTGTATGTCCAAAGCCACTGTCCAAAGCCACTGTATGTCCAAAGCCACTGTATGTCCAAAGCCACTGTCCAAAGCCACTGTATGTCCAAAGCCACTGTACAAACCACTGTCCAAATCCACTGTCCAAAGCCACTCTATGTCCAAATCCACTGTACAAAGCCACTGTATGTCCAAAGCCACTGTATGTCCAAAGCCACTGTCTAAAGCCACTGTATGTCCAAAGCCACTGTCCAAAGCCACTGTATGTCCAAAGCCACTGTATGTCCAAAGCCACTGTCCATAGCCACTGTATGTCCAAAGCCACTCTATGTCCAAAGCCACTGTCCAAAGCCACTATATGTCCAAAGCCACTGTATGTCCAAAGCCACTGTCCAAAGCCACTCTATGTCCAAAGCCACTCTATGTCTAAAGCCACTGTATGTCCAAAGCCACTGTTCAAAGCCACTGTATGTCCAAAGCCACTGTATGTCCAAAGCCACTGTCCAAAGCCACCATATGTCCAAAGCCACGGTATGTCCTAAGCCACTGTCAAAAGCCACCGTATGTCCAAAGCCACTGTCAAAAGCCACCGTATGTCCAAAGCCACTGTATGTCCAAAGCCACTGTCCAAAGCCACCGTATGTCGAAAGCCACTGTATGTCCAAAGCCACTATCCAAAGCCACTCTATGTCCAAAGCCACTGTATCTCCAAAGCCACTGTCCAAAGCCACGGTATGTCCAAAGCCACTGTATGTCCAAAACCACTGTCCAAAGCCACTGTATGTTCAAAGCCACTGTATGTCCAAAGCCACTGTCCAAAGCCACTGTATGTCCAAAGCCACTGTATGTCCAAAGCCACTGTCCAAAGCCACTGTATGTACAAAGCCACTGTATGTCCAAAGCCACTGTATATCCAAAGCCACTGTCCAAAGCCACTGTATGTCCAAAGCCACTGTTCAAAGCCACTCTCCAAACCACTATCCAAATCCACTCTATGTCCAAAGTCACTGTCCAAAGCCAATCGCCAAAGCCACTCTCCAAAGCCACTCTATGTCCAAAGCCAGTCCAAAGCCACTCTCCAAAGCCACTCTATGTCCAAAGCAAGTCCAAAGCCACTCTCCAAAGCCACTGTCCAAAGCCACTGTATGTCCAAAGCCACTGTATGTCCAAAGCCACTGTCCAAAGCCACTGTATGTACAAAGCCACTGTATGTCCAAAGCCACTGTATATCCAAAGCCACTGTCCAAAGCCACTGTATGTCCAAAGCCACTGTTCAAAGCCACTCTCCAAACCACTATCCAAATCCACTCTATGTCCAAAGTCACTGTCCAAAGCCAATCGCCAAAGCCACTCTCCAAAGCCACTCTATGTCCAAAGCCAGTCCAAAGCCACTCTCCAAAGCCACTCTATGTCCAAAGCAAGTCCAAAGCCACTCTCCAAAGCCACTCTCCAAAGCCACTCTATGTCCAAAGCCACTGTCCAAAGCCATTCTCCAAAGCCACTCTCCAAAGCCACTCTATGTCCAAAGCCACTGTCCAAAGCCACTCTATGTCCAAAGCCACTGTCCAAAGCCACTGTCCAAAGCCACGGTCCAAATCCACTCTATGTCCAAAGCCACTGTCCAAAGCCACTGTCCAAAGCCACTGTCCAAAGCCACTCTATGTCCAAAGCCACTGTCCAAAGCTACTCTCCAATGCCACTGTCCAAAGCCACTCTATCTACAAAGCAACTGTCCAAAGCCACTGTCCAAAGCCACTGTCCAAAGCCACTCTATGTCCAAAGCCACTGTCCAAAGCCACTCTCCAAAGCCACTGTCCAAAGCCACTCTATGTCCAGAGCCACTGTCCAAAGCCACTCTCCAAAGCCACTGACCAAAGCCACTCTATGTCCAAAGCCACTGAACAAAGCCACTGTCCAAAGCCACTGACCAAAGCCACTCTATGTCCAATGCCATTGTCCAAAGCCACTGTCCAAAGCCACTGTCCAAAGCCACTCTATGTCCAAAGCCATTGTCTAAAGCCACTCTCCAAAGCCACTCTCCAAAGCCACTCTATGTCCAAAAGCACTGTTCAAAGCCACTGTCCAAAGCCACTCTCCAAAGTCACTCTATGTCCAAAGCCACTGTCCAAAGCCACTCTCCAAAGCCACTCTCCAAAGCCACTGTATGTCCAAAGCCACTGTCCAAAGCCACTGTCCAAAGCCACTCTCCAAAGCCACTCTATGTCCAAAGCCACTGTCCAAAGTCACTGTCCTAAGCCACTCTCCAAAGCCACTCTATGTCCAAAGCCACTGTCCAAAGCCACTCCCCAAAGCCACTCTCCAAAGCCACTCTCCAAAGCCACTCTATGTCCAAAGACACTGTCCATAGCCACTGTCCAAAGCCAATCTCCAAAGCCACTCTATCTTCAAAGCCACTGTCCAAAGCCACTCTCCAAGGCCACTCTCCAAAGCCACTCTATGTTCAAAGCCACTGTCCATAGCCACTGTCCAAAGTCACTGTCCAAATACACTCTATGTCCAAAGCCACTGTACAAAGCCACCGTCCAAAGCCACTGTCCAAAGCAATACTATGTCCAAAGCCACTGTCCAAAGGCACTGTCCAAAGACACTGTCCAAAGCCACTCTATGTCCAAAGCCACTGTCCAAAGCCACTCTATGTCCTAAGCCATATCCAAAGCCACTGTCCAAAGCCACTGTCCTAAACCACTCTATTTCCAAAGCCATTGTCCAAAGCCACTATCCAAAACCACTGTCCAAAGCCACTCTATGTCCAAAGCCACTGTCCAAAGCCACTCTCCAAAGCCACTGTCCAAAGCCACTGTATGTCCAAAGCCACTGTATGTCCAAAGCCACTGTCCAAAGCGACTGTATGTCCAAAGCCACTGTCCAAAGCCACTGTATGTCCAAAGCCACTGTATGTCCAAAGCCACTATCCAAAGCCACTGTATGTCCAAAGCCACTGTATATCCAAAGGCACTGTCCAAAGCCACTGTTTGTCCAAAGCCACTTGATGTCCAAAGCCACTGTCTAAAGCCACTGTATGTCGAAAACCACTGTCCAAAGCCACTGTATGTCCAAAGCCACTGTATGTCCAAAGCCACTGTCCAAAGCCACTGTATGTCCAAAGCCACTGTATGTCCAAAGCCACTGTCCAAAGCCACTGTATGTCCAAAGCCACTGTATGTCCAAAGCCACTGTCCAAAGCCAATGTATGTCCAAAGCCACTGTATGTCCAAAGCCACTGTCCAAAGTCACTGTATGTCCAAAGCCACTGTACAAACCACTGTCCAAATCCACTGTCCAAAGCCACTCTATGTCCAAATCCACTGTACAAAGCCACTGTCCAAAGCCACTATCCGAAGCAATACTATGTCCAAAGCCACTGTCCAAAGCCACTGTCCAAAGCCACTGTCCAAAGCCACTCTATGTCCAAAGCCACTGTCCGAAGCCACTGTCCAAAGCCACTGTCCAAAGCCACTCTATGTCCAAAGCCACTGTCCAAAGCCACTCTCCAAAGCCACTGTCCAAAGCCACTGTATGTCCAAAGCCCCTGTATGTCCAAAGCCACTGTCCAAAGCCACTGTATGTCCAAAGCCACTGTATGTCCAAAGCCACTATCCAAAGCCACTGTATGTCCAAAGCCACTGTATATCCAAAGCCACTGTCCAAAGCCACTGTATGTCCAAAGCCACTGTATGTCCAAAGCCACTGTCTAAAGCCACTGTATGTCCAAAGCCACTGTCCAAAGCCACTGTATGTCCAAAGCCACTGTATGTCCAAAGCCACTGTCCATAGCCACTGTATGTCCAAAGCCACTCTATGTCCAAAGCCACTGTCCAAAGCCACTATATGTCCAAAGCCACTGTATGTCCAAAGCCACTGTCCAAAGCCACTCTATGTCCAAAGCCACTCTATGTCTAAAGCCACTTTATGTCCAAAGCCACTGTTCAAAGCCACTGTATGTCCAAAGCCACTGTATGTCCAAAGCCACTGTCCAAAGCCACCGTATGTCCAAAGCCACGGTATGTCCAAAGCCACTGTCAAAAGCCACCGTATGTCCAAAGCCACTGTCAAAAGCCACCGTATGTCCAAAGCCACTGTATGTCCAAAGCCACTGTCCAAAGCCACCGTATGTCGAAAGCCACTGTATGTCCAAAGCCACTATCCAAAGCCACTGTATGTCCAAAGCCACTGTATGTCCAAAGCCACTGTCCAAAGCCACTGTATGTCCAAAGCCACTGTATGTCCAAAACCACTGTCCAAACCCACTGTATGTCCAAAGCCACTGTCCAAAGCCACTGTATGTACAAAGCCACTGTATGTCCAAAGCCACTGTATATCCAAAGCCACTGTCCAAAGCCACTGTATGTCCAAAGCCACTGTTCAAAGCCACTCTCCAAACCACTATCCAAATCCACTCTATGTCCAATGTCACTGTCCAAAGCCAATCGCCAAAGCCACTCTCCAAAGCCACTCTATGTCCAAAGCCAGTCCAAAGCCACTCTCCAAAGCCACTCTATGTCCAAAGCAAGTCCAAAGCCACTCTCCAAAGCCACTCTCCAAAGCCACTCTATGTCCAAAGCCACTGTCCAAAGCCATTCTCCAAAGCCACTCTCCAAAGCCACTCTATGTCCAAAGCCACTGTCCAAAGCCACTCTATGTCCAAAGCCACTGTCCAAAGCCACTGTCCAAAGCCACGGTCCAAATCTACTCTATGTCCAAAGCCACTGACCAAAGCCACTGTCCAAAGCCACTGTCCAAAGCCACTCTATGTCCAAAGCCACTGTCCAAAGCCACTCTCCAATGCCACTGTCCAAAGCCACTCTATCTACAAAGCAACTGTCCAAAGCCACTGTCCAAAGCCACTGTCCAAAGCCACTCTATGTCCAAAGCCACTGTCCAAAGCCACTCTATGTCCAGAGCCACTGTCCAAAGCCACTCTCCAAAGCCACTGACCAAAGCCACTCTATGTCCAAAGCCACTGAACAAAGCCACTGTCCAAAGCCACTGACCAAAGCCACTCTATGTCCAATGCCATTGTCCAAAGCCACTGTCCAAAGCCACTGTCCAAAGCCACTCTATGTCCAAAGCCATTGTCTAAAGCCACTCTCCAAAGCCACTCTCCAAAGCCACTCTATGTCCAAAAGCACTGTTCAAAGCCACTGTCCAAAGCCACTCTCCAAAGCCTCTCTATGTCCAAAGACACTGTCCAAAGCCACTCTCCAAAGCCACTCTCCAAAGCCACTGTATGTCCAAAGCCACTGTCCAATGCCACTGTCCAAAGCCACTCTCCAAAGCCACTCTATGTCCAAAGCCACTGTCCAAAGTCACTGTCCTAAGCCACTCTCCAAAGCCACTCTATGTCCAAAGCCACTGTCCAAAGCCACTCCCCAAAGCCACTCTCCAAAGCCACTCTCCAAAGCCACTCTATGTCCAAAGCCACTGTCCATAGCCACTCTCCAAAGCCACTCTCCAAAGCTACTCTATGTCCAAAGCCACTGTCCATAGCCACTGTCCAAAGTCACTGTCCAAATCCACTCTATGTCCAAAGCCACTGTACAAAGCCACCGTCCAAAGCCACTGTCCAAAGCAATACTATGTCCAAAGCCACTGTCCAAAGGCACTGTCCAAAGACACTGTCCAAAGCCACTCTATGTCCAAAGCCACTGTCCAAAGCCACTCTATGTCCTAAGCCACTATCTAAAGCCACTGTCCAAAGCCACTGTCCTAAACCACTCTATTTCCAAAGCCATTGTCCAAAGCCACTATCCAAAACCACTGTCCAAAGCCACTCTATGTCCAAAGCCACTGTCCAAAGCCACTCTCCAAAGCCACTGTCCAAAGCCACTGTATGTCCAAAGCCACTGTATGTCCAAAGCCACTGTCCAAAGCGACTGTATGTCCAAAGCCACTGTCCAAAGCCACTGTATTTCCAAAGCCACTGTATGTCCAAAGCCACTATCCAAAGCCACTGTTTGTCCAAAGCCACTGTATATCCAAAGGCACTGTCCAAAGCCACTGTATGTCCAAAGCCACTTGATGTCCAAAGCCACTGTCTAAAGCCACTGTATGTCCAAAACCACTGTCCAAAGCCACTGTATGTCCAAAGCCACTGTATGTCCAAAGCCACTGTCCAAAGACACTGTATGTCCAAAGCCACTGTATGTCCAAAGCCACTGTCCAAAGCCACTGTATGTCCAAAGCCACTGTATGTCCAAAGCCACTGTCCAAAGCCACTGAATGTCCAAAGCCACTGTATGTCCAAAGCCACTGTCCAAAGCCACTGTATGTCCAAAGCCACTGTACAAACCACTGTCCAAATCCACTGTCCAAAGCCACTCTATGTCCAAATCCACTGTACAAAGCCACTGTCCAAAGCCACTGTCCGAAGCAATACTATGTCCAAAGCCACTGTCCAAAGCCACTGTCCAAAGCCACTGTCCAAAGCCACTCTATGTCCAAAGCCACTGTCCGAAGCCACTGTCCAAAGCCACTGTCCAAAGCCACTCTATATCCAAAGCCACTGTCCAAAGCCACTCTCCAAAGCCACTGTCCAAAGCCACTGTATGTCCAAAGCCCCTGTATGTCCAAAGCCACTGTCCAAAGCCACTGTATGTCCAAAGCCACTGTATGTCCAAAGCCACTATACAAAGCCACTGTATGTCCAAAGCCACTGTATATCCAAAGCCACTGTCCAAAGCCACTGTATGTCCAAAGCCACTGTATGTCCAAAGCCACTGTCTAAAGCCACTGTATGTCCAAAGCCACTGTCCAAAGCCACTGTATGTCCAAAGCCACTGTATGTCCAAAGCCACTGTCCATAGCCACTGTATGTCCAAAGCCACTCTATGTCCAAAGCCACTGTCCAAAGCCACTATATGTCCAAAGCCACTGTATGTCCAAAGCCACTGTCCAAAGCCACTCTATGTCCATAGCCACTCTATGTCTAAAGCCACTGTATGTCCAAAGCCACTGTTCAAAGCCACTGTATGTCCAAAGCCACTGTATGTCCAAAGCCACTGTCCAAAGCCACCGTATGTCCAAAGCCACGGTATGTCCAAAGCCACTGTCAAAAGCCACCGTATGTCCAAAGCCACTGTCAAAAGCCACCGTATGTCCAAAGCCACTGTCCAAAGCCACCGTATGTCGAAAGCCACTGTATGTCCAAAGCCACTATCCAAAGCCACTGTATGTCCAAAGCCACTGTATGTCCAAAGCCACTGTCCAAAGCCACTGTATGGCCAAAGCCACTGTATGTCCAAAACCACTGTCCAAAGCCACTGTATGTCCAAAGCCACTGTATGTCCAAAGCCACTGTCCAAAGCCACCGTATGTCCAAAGCCACTGTATGTCCAAAGCCACTGTCCAAAGCAACCGTATGTCCAAAGCCACTGTATGTCCAAAGCCACTGTCCAAAGCCACCGTATGTCCAAAGTCACTGTATGTCCAAAGCCACTCTCCAAAGCCACTGTATGTCCAAAGCCACTGTATGTCCAAAGCCACTGTCCAAAGCCACTGTATGTCCAAAGCCACTGTATGTCCAAAACCACGGTCCAAAGCCACTGTATGTCCAAAGCCACTGTATGTCCAAAGCCACTGTCCAAAGCCACCGTATGTCCAAAGCCACTGTATGTCCAAAGCCACTGTCCAAAGCAACCGTATGTCCAAAGCCACTGTATGTCCAAAACCACTGTCCATAGCCACTGTATGTCCAAAGCCACTGTATGTCTAAAGCCACTGTCCAAAGCCACTCTATGTCCAAAGCCACTCTATGTCCAAAGCCACTGTATGTCCAAAGCCACTGTTCAAAGCCACTGTATGTCCAAAGCCACTGTATGTCCAAAGCCACTGTCCAAAGCCACCATATGTCCAAAGCCACGGTATGTCCAAAGCCACTGTCAAAAGCCACCGTATGTCCAAAGCCACTGTATGTCCAAAGCCACTGTCCAAAGCCACCGTATGTCGAAAGCCACTGTATGTCCAAAGCCACTATCCAAAGCCACTGTATGTCCAAAGCCACTGTATGTCCAAAGCCACTGTATGTCCAAAGCCACTGTCCAAAGCCACTGTATGTCCAAAGCCACTGTATGTCCAAAACAACTGTCCAAAGCCAATGTATGTCCAAAGCCACTGTATGTCCAAAGCCACTGTCCAAAGCCACTATATGTCCAAAGCCACTGTATGTCCAAAGCCACTGTACAAAGCAACCGTATGTCCAAAGCCACTGTATGTCCAAAGCCACTGTCCAAAGCCACCGTATGTCCAAAGCCACTGTATGTCCAAAGCCACTCTCCAAAGCCACTTTCCAAAGCCACTCTATGTCCAAAGCCACTGTCCAAAGCCACTGTCCAAAGCCACTGTCCAAAGCCACTCTATGTCCAAAGCCACTATCCAAAGCCACTCTCCAAAGCCACTCTCCAAAGCCACTCTATGTCCAAAGCCACTGTCCAAAGCCACTCTCCAAACTACTATCCAAAGCCACTCTATGTACAAAGTTACTGTCCAAAGCCAATCCCCAAAGCCACTCTCCAAAGCCACTCTATGTCCAAAAGTCCAAAGCCACTCTCCAAAGCCACTCTATGTCCAAAGCCAGTCCAAAGCCACTCTCCAAAGCCACTCTCCAAAGCCACTCTATGTCCAAAGCCACTGTCCAAAGCCATTCTCCAAAGCCACTCTCCAAAGCCACTCTATGTCCAAAGCCACTGTCCAAAGCCACTCTATGTCCAAAGCCACTGTCCAAAGCCACTGTCCAAAGCCACGGTCCAAAGCCACTCTATGTCCAAAGCCACTGTCCAAAGCCACTGTCCAAAGCCACTGTCCAAAGCCACTCTATGTCCAAAGCCACTGTCCAAAGCCACTCTCCAATGCCACTGTCCAAAGCCACTCTATCTACAAAGTCACTGTCCAAAGCCACTGTCTAAAGTCACTGTCCAAAGCCACTCTATGTCCAAAGCAACTGTCCAAAGCCACTGTCCAAAGCCACTGTCCAAAGCCACTTTATGTCCAAAGCCACTGTCCAAAGCCACTCTATGTCCAGAGCCACTGTCCAAAGCCACTCACCAAAGCCACTGACCAAAGCCACTCTATGTCCAAAACCACTGAACAAAGCCACTGTCCAAAGCCACTGACCAAAGCCACTCTATGTCCAATGCCATTGTCCAAAGCCACTGTCCAAAGCCACTGTCCAAAGCCACTCTATGTCCAAAGCAATTGTCTAAACCACTCTCCAAAGCCATTCTCCAAAGCCACTCTATGTCCAAAAGCACTGTCCAAAGCCACTGTCCAAAGCCACTCTCCAAAGCCACTCTATGTCCAAATCCACTGTCCAAAGCCACTCTCCAAAGCCACTCTCCAAAGCCACTGTATGTCCAAAGCCTCTGTCCAAAGCCACTGTCCAAAGCTACTCTCCAAAGCCACTCTATGTCCAAAGCCACAGTCCAAAGTCACTGTGCAAAGCCACTCTCCAAAGCCACTCTATGTCCAAAGCCACTGTCCAAAGCTACTCTCCAAAGCCACTCTCCAAAGCCACTCTATGTCCAAAGCCACTGTCCAAAGCCACTGTCCAAAGCCACTCTCCAAAGCCACTCTATCTCCAAAGTCACTGTCCAAAGGCACTCTCCAAAGCCACTCTCCAAAGCCACTCTATGTCCAAAGCCACTGTCCATAGCCACTGTCCAATGTCACTGTCCAAAGCCACTCTATGTCCAAAGCCACTGTACAAAGCCACTGTCCAAAGCCACTGTCCAAAGCAATACTATGTCCAAAGCCACTGTCCAAAGGCACTGTCCAAAGACACTCTATGTCCAAAGCCACTGTCCAAAGCCACTGTCCAAAGCCGCTGTCCAAAGCCACTCTATGTCTAAAGCCACTGTCCAAAGCCACTCTATGTCCAAAGCCACTGTCCAAAGCCACTCTCCAAAGCCACTGTCCTAAACCACTCTATGTCCAAAGCCACTGTCCAAAGCCACTCTCCAAAGCCACTGTCCAAAGCCACTCTATGTCCAAAGCCACTGTCCAAAGCCACTCTCCAAAGCCACTGTCCAAAGCCACTGTATGTCCAAAGCCACTGTATGTCCAAAGCCACTGTCCAAAGCCACTGTATGTCCAAAGCCACTGTCCAAAGCCACTGTATGTCCAAAGCCACTGTATGTCCAAAACCACGGTCCAAAGCCACTGTATGTCCAAAGCCACTGTATGTCCAAAGCCACTGTCCAAAGCCACCGTATGTCCAAAGCCACTGTATGTCCAAAGCCACTGTCCAAAGCAACCGTATGTCCAAAGCCACTGTATGTCCAAAACCACTGTCCATAGCCACTGTATGTCCAAAGCCACTGTATGTCTAAAGCCACTGTCCAAAGCCACTCTATGTCCAAAGCCACTCTATGTCCAAAGCCACTGTATGTCCAAAGCCACTGTTCAAAGCCACTGTATGTCCAAAGCCACTGTATGTCCAAAGCCACTGTCCAAAGCCACCATATGTCCAAAGCCACGGTATGTCCAAAGCCACTGTCAAAAGCCACCGTATGTCCAAAGCCACTGTATGTCCAAAGCCACTGTCCAAAGCCACCGTATGTCGAAAGCCACTGTATGTCCAAAGCCACTATCCAAAGCCACTGTATGTCCAAAGCCACTGTATGTCCAAAGCCACTGTATGTCCAAAGCCACTGTCCAAAGCCACTGTATGTCCAAAGCCACTGTATGTCCAAAACAACTGTCCAAAGCCAATGTATGTCCAAAGCCACTGTATGTCCAAAGCCACTGTCCAAAGCCACTATATGTCCAAAGCCACTGTATGTCCAAAGCCACTGTACAAAGCAACCGTATGTCCAAAGCCACTGTATGTCCAAAGCCACTGTCCAAAGCCACCGTATGTCCAAAGCCACTGTATGTCCAAAGCCACTCTCCAAAGCCACTTTCCAAAGCCACTCTATGTCCAAAGCCACTGTCCAAAGCCACTGTCCAAAGCCACTGTCCAAAGCCACTCTATGTCCAAAGCCACTATCCAAAGCCACTCTCCAAAGCCACTCTCCAAAGCCACTCTATGTCCAAAGCCACTGTCCAAAGCCACTCTCCAAACTACTATCCAAAGCCACTCTATGTACAAAGTTACTGTCCAAAGCCAATCCCCAAAGCCACTCTCCAAAGCCACTCTATGTCCAAAAGTCCAAAGCCACTCTCCAAAGCCACTCTATGTCCAAAGCCAGTCCAAAGCCACTCTCCAAAGCCACTCTCCAAAGCCACTCTATGTCCAAAGCCACTGTCCAAAGCCATTCTCCAAAGCCACTCTCCAAAGCCACTCTATGTCCAAAGCCACTGTCCAAAGCCACTCTATGTCCAAAGCCACTGTCCAAAGCCACTGTCCAAAGCCACGGTCCAAAGCCACTCTATGTCCAAAGCCACTGTCCAAAGCCACTGTCCAAAGCCACTGTCCAAAGCCACTCTATGTCCAAAGCCACTGTCCAAAGCCACTCTCCAATGCCACTGTCCAAAGCCACTCTATCTACAAAGTCACTGTCCAAAGCCACTGTCTAAAGTCACTGTCCAAAGCCACTCTATGTCCAAAGCAACTGTCCAAAGCCACTGTCCAAAGCCACTGTCCAAAGCCACTTTATGTCCAAAGCCACTGTCCAAAGCCACTCTATGTCCAGAGCCACTGTCCAAAGCCACTCACCAAAGCCACTGACCAAAGCCACTCTATGTCCAAAACCACTGAACAAAGCCACTGTCCAAAGCCACTGACCAAAGCCACTCTATGTCCAATGCCATTGTCCAAAGCCACTGTCCAAAGCCACTGTCCAAAGCCACTCTATGTCCAAAGCAATTGTCTAAACCACTCTCCAAAGCCATTCTCCAAAGCCACTCTATGTCCAAAAGCACTGTCCAAAGCCACTGTCCAAAGCCACTCTCCAAAGCCACTCTATGTCCAAATCCACTGTCCAAAGCCACTCTCCAAAGCCACTCTCCAAAGCCACTGTATGTCCAAAGCCTCTGTCCAAAGCCACTGTCCAAAGCTACTCTCCAAAGCCACTCTATGTCCAAAGCCACAGTCCAAAGTCACTGTGCAAAGCCACTCTCCAAAGCCACTCTATGTCCAAAGCCACTGTCCAAAGCTACTCTCCAAAGCCACTCTCCAAAGCCACTCTATGTCCAAAGCCACTGTCCAAAGCCACTGTCCAAAGCCACTCTCCAAAGCCACTCTATCTCCAAAGTCACTGTCCAAAGGCACTCTCCAAAGCCACTCTCCAAAGCCACTCTATGTCCAAAGCCACTGTCCATAGCCACTGTCCAATGTCACTGTCCAAAGCCACTCTATGTCCAAAGCCACTGTACAAAGCCACTGTCCAAAGCCACTGTCCAAAGCAATACTATGTCCAAAGCCACTGTCCAAAGGCACTGTCCAAAGACACTCTATGTCCAAAGCCACTGTCCAAAGCCACTGTCCAAAGCCGCTGTCCAAAGCCACTCTATGTCTAAAGCCACTGTCCAAAGCCACTCTATGTCCAAAGCCACTGTCCAAAGCCACTCTCCAAAGCCACTGTCCTAAACCACTCTATGTCCAAAGCCACTGTCCAAAGCCACTCTCCAAAGCCACTGTCCAAAGCCACTCTATGTCCAAAGCCACTGTCCAAAGCCACTCTCCAAAGCCACTGTCCAAAGCCACTGTATGTCCAAAGCCACTGTATGTCCAAAGCCACTGTCCAAAGCCACTGTATGTCCAAAGCCACTGTCCAAAGCCACTGTATGTCCAAAGCCACTGTATGTCCAAAGCCACTATCCAAAGCCACTGTACGTCCAAAGCCACTTTATGTCCAAAGCCACTGTCCAAAGCCACTCTATTTCCAAAGCCACTCTATGTCCAAAGCCACTGTATGTCCAAAGCCACTGTTCAAAGCCACTGTATGTCCAAAGCCACTGTATGTCCAAAGCCACTGTCCAAAGCCACTGTATGTCCAAAGCCACTGTCCGAAGCCACAGTCCAAAGCCACTGTTCAAAGCCACTGTATGTCCAAAGCCACTGTTCAAAGCCACTCTCCAAACCACTATCCAAATCCACTCTATGTCCAAAGTCACTGTCCAAAGCCAATCACCAAAGCCACTCTCCAAAGCCACTCTATGTCCAAAGCCAGTCCAAAGCCACTCTCTAAAGCCACTCTATGTCCAAAGCAAGTCCAAAGCCACTCTCCAAAGCCACTCTCCAAAGCAACTCTATGTCCAAAGCCACTGTCCAAAGCCATTCTCCAAAGCCACTCTCCAAAGCCACTCTATGTCCAAAGCCACTGTCCAAAGTCACTCTATGTCCAAAGCCACTGTCCAAAGCCACGGTCCAAATCCACTCTATGTCCAAAGCCACTGTCCAAAGCCACTGTCCAAAGCCACTGTATGTCCAAAGCAACTGTCCAAAGCCACTGTCCAAAGCCACTGTCCAAAGCCACTCTATGTCCTAAGCCACTGTCCAAAGCCACTCTCCAAAGCCACTGTCCAAAGCCACTCTATGTCCAGAGCCACTGTCCAAAGCCACTCTCCAAAGCCACTGACCAAAGCCACTCTATGTCCAAAGCCACTGAACAAAGCCACTGTCCAAAGCCACTGACCAAAGCCACTCTATGTCCAATGCCATTGTCTAAAGCCACTGTTCAAAGCCACTGTCCAAAGCCACTCTATGTCCAAAGCCATTGTCTAAAGCCACTCTCCAAAGCCACTCTCCAAAGCCACTCTATGTCCAAAAGCACTGTTCAAAGCCACTGTCCAAAGCCACTCTCCAAAGCCACTCTATGTCCAAAGCCACTGTCCAAAGCCACTCTCCAAAGCCACTCTCCAAAGCCACTGTATGTCCAAAGCCACTGTCCAAAGCCACTGTCCAAAGCCACTCTCCAAAGCCACTCTATGTCCAAAGCCACTGTCCAAAGTCACTGTCCTAAGCCACTCTCCAAAGCCACTCTATGTCCAAAGCCACTGTCCAAAGTCACTCCCCAAAGCCACTTTCCAAAGCCACTCTCCAAAGCCACTCTATGTCCAAAGCCACTGTCCATAGCCACTGTCCAAAGCCACTCTCCAAAGCCACTCTATCTCCAAAGCCACTGTCCAAAGCCACTCTCCAAGGCCACTCTCCAAAGCCACTCTATGTCCAAAGCCACTGTCCATAGCCACTGTCCAAAGTCACTGTCCAAATCCACTCTATGTCCAAAGCCACTGAACAAAGCCACCGTCCAAAGCCACTGTCCAAAGCAATACTATGTCCAAAGCCACTGTCCAAAGGCACTGTCCAAAGACACTGTCCAAAGCCACTCTATGTCCAAAGCCACTGTCCAAAGCCACTCTATGTCCTAAGCCACTATCCAAAGCCACTGTCCAAAGCCGCTGTCCTAAACCACTCTATTTCCAAAGCCATTGTCCAAAGCCACTATCCAAAACCACTGTCCAAAGCCACTCTATGTCCAAAGCCACTGTCCAAAGCCACTCTCCAAAGCCACTGTCCAAAGCCACTGTATGTCCAAAGCCACTGTATGTCCAAAGCCACTGTCCAAAGCGACTGTATATCAAAAGGCACTGTCCAAAGCCACTGTATGTCCAAAGCCACTTGATGTCCAAAGCCACTGTCTAAAGCCACTGTATGTCCAAAACCACTGTCCAAAGCCACTGTATGTCCAAAGCCACTGTATGTCCAAAGCCACTGTCCAAAGCCACTGTATGTCCAAAGCCACTGTATGTCCAAAGCCACTGTCCAAAGCCACTGTATGTCCAAAGCCACTGTATGTCCAAAGCCACTGTCCAAAGCCACTGTATGTCCAAAGCCACTGTATGTCCAAAGCCACTGTCCAAAGCCACTGTATGTCCAAAGCCACTGTACAAACCACTGTCCAAATCCACTGTCCAAAGCCACTCTATGTCCAAATCCACTGTACAAAGCCACTGTCCAAAGCCACTGTCCAAAGCCACTGTCCAAAGCCACTCTATGTCCAAAGCCACTGTCCGAAGCCACTGTCCAAAGCCACTGTCCAAAGCCACTCTATGTCCAAAGCCACTGTCCCAAGCCACTCTCCAAAGCCACTGTCCAAAGCCACTGTATGTCCAAAGCCCCTGTATGTCCAAAGCCACTGTCCAAAGCCACTGTATGTCCAAAGCCACTGTATGTCCAAAGCCACTATCCAAAGCCACTGTATGTCCAAAGCCACTGTATATCCAAAGCCACTGTCCAAAGCCACTGTATGTCCAAAGCCACTGTATGTCCAAAGCCACTGTCTAAAGCCACTGTATGTCCAAAGCCACTGTCCAAAGCCACTGTATGTCCAAAGCCACTGTATGTCCAAAGCCACTGTCCATAGCCACTGTATGTCCAAAGCCACTCTATGTCCAAAGCCACTGTCCAAAGCCACTATATGTCCAAAGCCACTGTATGTCCAAAGCCACTGTCCAAAGCCACTCTATGTCCAAAGCCACTCTATGTCTAAAGCCACTGTATGTCCAAAGCCACTGTTCAAAGCCACTGTATGTCCAAAGCCACTGTATGTCCAAAGCCACTGTCCAAAGCCACCGTATGTCCAAAGCCACGGTATGTCCAAAGCCACTGTCAAAAACCACCGTATGTCCAAAGCCACTGTCAAAAGCCACCGTATGTCCAAAGCCACTGTATGTCCAAAGCCACTGTCCAAAGCCACCGTATGTCGAAAGCCACTGTATGTCCAAAGCCACTATCCAAAGCCACTGTATGTCCAAAGCCACTGTATCTCCAAAGCCACTGTCCAAAGCCACTGTATGTCCAAAGCCACTGTATGTCCAAAACCACTGTCCAAAGCCACTGTATGTTCAAAGCCACTGTATGTCCAAAGCCACTGTCCAAAGCCACTGTATGTCCAAAGCCACTGTATGTCCAAAGCCACTGTCCAAAGCCACTGTATGTACAAAGCCACTGTATGTCCAAAGCCACTGTATATCCAAAGCCACTGTCCAAAGCCACTGTATGTCCAAAGCCACTGTTCAAAGCCACTCTCCAAACCACTATCCAAATCCACTCTATGTCCAAAGTCACTGTCCAAAGCCAATCGCCAAAGCCACTCTCCAAAGCCACTCTATGTCCAAAGACAGTCCAAAGCCACTCTCCAAAGCCACTCTATGTCCAAAGCAAGTCCAAAGCCACTCTCCAAAGCCACTCTCCAAAGCCACTCTATGTCCAAAGCAACTGTCCAAAGCCATTCTCCAAAGCCACTCTCCAAAGCCACTCTATGTCCAAAGCCACTGTCCAAAGCCACTCTATGTCCAAAGCCACTGTCCAAAGCCACTGTCCAAAGCCACGGTCCAAATCCACTCTATGTCCAAAGCCACTGTCCAAAGTCACTGTCCAAAGCCACTGTCCAAAGCCACTGTATGTCCAAAGCCACTGTCCAAAGCCACTGTATGTCCAAAGCCACTGTACAAACCACTGTCCAAATCCACTGTCCAAAGCCACTCTATGTCCAAATCCACTGTACAAAGCCACTGTCCAAAGCCACTGTCCGAAGCAATACTATGTCCAAAGCCACTGTCCAAAGCCACTGTCCAAAGCCACTGTCCAAAGCCACTCTATGTCCAAAGCCACTGTCCGAAGCCACTGTCCAAAGCCACTGTCCAAAGCCACTCTATGTCCAAAGCCACTGTCCAAAGCCACTCTCCAAAGCCACTGTCCAAAGCCACTGTATGTCCAAAGCCCCTGTATGTCCAAAGCCACTGTCCAAAGCCACTGTATGTCCAAAGCCACTGTATGTCCAAAGCCACTATCCAAAGCCACTGTATGTCCAAAGCCACTGTATATCCAAAGCCACTGTCCAAAGCCACTGTATGTCCAAAGCCACTGTATGTCCAAAGCCACTGTCTAAAGCCACTGTATGTCCAAAGCCACTGTCCAAAGCCACTGTATGTCCAAAGCCACTGTATGTCCAAAGCCACTGTCCATAGCCACTGTATGTCCAAAGCCACTCTATGTCCAAAGCCACTGTCCAAAGCCACTATATGTCCAAAGCCACTGTATGTCCAAAGCCACTGTCCAAAGCCACTCTATGTCCAAAGCCACTCTATGTCTAAAGCCACTGTATGTCCAAAGCCACTGTTCAAAGCCACTGTATGTCCAAAGCCACTGTATGTCCAAAGCCACTGTCCAAAGCCACCGTATGTCCAAAGCCACGGTATGTCCAAAGCCACTGTCAAAAACCACCGTATGTCCAAAGCCACTGTCAAAAGCCACCGTATGTCCAAAGCCACTGTATGTCCAAAGCCACTGTCCAAAGCCACCGTATGTCGAAAGCCACTGTATGTCCAAAGCCACTATCCAAAGCCACTGTATGTCCAAAGCCACTGTATCTCCAAAGCCACTGTCCAAAGCCACTGTATGTCCAAAGCCACTGTATGTCCAAAACCACTGTCCAAAGCCACTGTATGTTCAAAGCCACTGTATGTCCAAAGCCACTGTCCAAAGCCACTGTATGTCCAAAGCCACTGTATGTCCAAAGCCACTGTCCAAAGCCACTGTATGTACAAAGCCACTGTATGTCCAAAGCCACTGTATATCCAAAGCCACTGTCCAAAGCCACTGTATGTCCAAAGCCACTGTTCAAAGCCACTCTCCAAACCACTATCCAAATCCACTCTATGTCCAAAGTCACTGTCCAAAGCCAATCGCCAAAGCCACTCTCCAAAGCCACTCTATGTCCAAAGTCAGTCCAAAGCCACTCTCCAAAGCCACTCTATGTCCAAAGCAAGTCCAAAGCCACTCTCCAAAGCCACTCTCCAAAGCCACTCTATGTCCAAAGCAACTGTCCAAAGCCATTCTCCAAAGCCACTCTCCAAAGCCACTCTATGTCCAAAGCCACTGTCCAAAGCCACTCTATGTCCAAAGCCACTGTCCAAAGCCACTGTCCAAAGCCACGGTCCAAATCCACTCTATGTCCAAAGCCACTGTCCAAAGTCACTGTCCAAAGCCACTGTCCAAAGCCACTCTATGTCCAAAGCCACTCTATGTCTAAAGCCACTGTATGTCCAAAGCCACTGTTCAAAGCCACTGTATGTCCAAAGCCACTGTATGTCCAAAGCCACTGTCCAAAGCCACCGTATGTCCAAAGCCACGGTATGTCCAAAGCCACTGTCAAAAACCACCGTATGTCCAAAGCCACTGTCAAAAGCCACCGTATGTCCAAAGCCACTGTATGTCCAAAGCCACTGTCCAAAGCCACCGTATGTCGAAAGCCACTGTATGTCCAAAGCCACTATCCAAAGCCACTGTATGTCCAAAGCCACTGTATCTCCAAAGCCACTGTCCAAAGCCACTGTATGTCCAAAGCCACTGTATGTCCAAAACCACTGTCCAAAGCCACTGTATGTTCAAAGCCACTGTATGTCCAAAGCCACTGTCCAAAGCCACTGTATGTCCAAAGCAACTGTATGTCCAAAGCCACTGTCCAAAGCCACTGTATGTACAAAGCCACTGTATGTCCAAAGCCACTGTATATCCAAAGCCACTGTCCAAAGCCACTGTATGTCCAAAGCCACTGTTCAAAGCCACTCTCCAAACCACTATCCAAATCCACTCTATGTCCAAAGTCACTGTCCAAAGCCAATCGCCAAAGCCACTCTCCAAAGCCACTCTATGTCCAAAGTCAGTCCAAAGCCACTCTCCAAAGCCACTCTATGTCCAAAGCAAGTCCAAAGCCACTCTCCAAAGCCACTCTCCAAAGCCACTCTATGTCCAAAGCAACTGTCCAAAGCCATTCTCCAAAGCCACTCTCCAAAGCCACTCTATGTCCAAAGCCACTGTCCAAAGCCACTCTATGTCCAAAGCCACTGTCCAAAGCCACTGTCCAAAGCCACGGTCCAAATCCACTCTATGTCCAAAGCCACTGTCCAAAGTCACTGTCCAAAGCCACTGTCCAAAGCCACTCTATGTCCAAAGCCACTGTCCAAAGCTACTCTCCAATGCCACTGTCCAAAGCCACTCTATCTACAAAGCAACTGTCCAAAGCCACTGTCCAAAGCCACTGTCCAAAGCCACTCTATGTCCAAAGCCACTGTCCAAAGCCACTCTCCAAAGCCACTGTCCAAAGCCACTCTATGTCCAGAGCCACTGTCCAAAGCCACTCTCCAAAGCCACTGACCAAAGCCACTCTATGTCCAAAGCCACTGAACAAAGCCACTGTCCAAAGCCACTGACCAAAGCCACTCTATGTCCAATGCCATTGTCCAAAGCCACTGTCCAAAGCCACTGTCCAAAGCCACTCTATGTCCAAAGCCATTGTCTAAAGCCACTCTCCAAAGCCACTCTCCAAAGCCACTCTATGTCCAAAAGCACTGTTCAAAGCCACTGTCCAAAGCCACTCTCCAAAGTCACTCTATGTCCAAAGCCACTGTCCAAAGCCACTCTCCAAAGCCACTCTCCAAAGCCACTGTATGTCCAAAGCCACTGTCCAAAGCCACTGTCCAAAGCCACTCTCCAAAGCCACTCTATGTCCAAAGCCACTGTCCAAAGTCACTGTCCTAAGCCACTCTCCAAAGCCACTCTATGTCCAAAGCCACTGTCCAAAGCCACTCCCCAAAGCCACTCTCCAAAGCCACTCTCCAAAGCCACTCTATGTCCAAAGACACTGTCCATAGCCACTGTCCAAAGCCAATCTCCAAAGCCACTCTATCTTCAAAGCCACTGTCCAAAGCCACTCTCCAAGGCCACTCTCCAAAGCCACTCTATGTTCAAAGCCACTGTCCATAGCCACTGTCCAAAGTCACTGTCCAAATACACTCTATGTCCAAAGCCACTGTACAAAGCCACCATCGAAAGCCACTGTCCAAAGCAATACTATGTCCAAAGCCACTGTCCAAAGGCACTGTCCAAAGATACTGTCCAAAGCCACTCTATTTCCAAAGCCACTGTCCAAAGCCACTCTATGTCCTAAGCCATATCCAAAGCCACTGTCCAAAGCCACTGTCCTAAACCACTCTATTTCCAAAGCCATTGTCCAAAGCCACTATCCAAAACCACTGTCCAAAGCCACTCTATGTCCAAAGCCACTGTCCAAAGCCACTCTCCAAAGCCACTGTCCAAAGCCACTGTATGTCCAAAGCCACTGTATGTCCAAAGCCACTGTCCAAAGCGACTGTATGTCCAAAGCCACTGTCCAAAGCCACTGTATGTACAAAGCCACTGTATGTCCAAAGCCACTATCCAAAGCCACTGTATGTCCAAAGCCACTGTATATCCAAAGGCACTGTCCAAAGCCACTGTTTGTCCAAAGCCACTTGATGTCCAAAGCCACTGTCTAAAGCCACTGTATGTCCAAAACCACTGTCCAAAGCCACTGTATGTCCAAAGCCACTGTATGTCCAAAGCCACTGTCCAAAGCCACTGTATGTCCAAAGCCACTGTATGTCCAAAGCCACTGTCCAAAGCCACTGTATGTCCAAAGCCACTGTATGTCCAAAGCCACTGTCCAAAGCCACTGTATGTCCAAAGCCACTGTATGTCCAAAGCCACTGTCCAAAGCCACTGTATGTCCAAAGCCACTGTACAAACCACTGTCCAAATCCACTGTCCAAACCCACTCTATGTCCAAATCCACTGTACAAAGCCACTGTCCAAAGCCACTATCCGAAGCAATACTATGTCCAAAGCCACTGTCCAAAGCCACTGTCCAAAGCCACTGTCCAAAGCCACTCTATGTCCAAAGCCACTGTCCGAAGCCACTGTCCAAAGCCACTGTCCAAAGCCACTCTATGTCCAAAGCCACTGTCCAAAGCCACTCTCCAAAGCCACTGTCCAAAGCCACTGTATGTCCAAAGCCCCTGTATGTCCAAAGCCACTGTCCAAAGCCACTGTATGTCCAAAGCCACTGTATGTCCAAAGCCACTATCCAAAGCCACTGTATGTCCAAAGCCACTGTATATCCAAAGCCACTGTCCAAAGCCACTCTATGTCCAAAGCCACTGTATGTCCAAAGCCACTGTCTAAAGCCACTGTATGTCCAAAGCCACTGTCCAAAGCCACTGTATGTCCAAAGCCACTGTATGTCCAAAGCCACTGTCCATAGCCACTGTATGTCCAAAGCCACTCTATGTCCAAAGCCACTGTCCAAAGCCACTATATGTCCAAAGCCACTGTATGTCCAAAGCCACTGTCCAAAGCCACTCTATGTCCAAAGCCACTCTATGTCTAAAGCCACTTTATGTCCAAAGCCACTGTTCAAAGCCACTGTATGTCCAAAGCCACTGTATGTCCAAAGCCACTGTCCAAAGCCACCGTATGTCCAAAGCCACGGTATGTCCAAAGCCACTGTCAAAAGCCACCGTATGTCCAAAGCCACTGTCAAAAGACACCGTATGTCCAAAGCCACTGTATGTCCAAAGCCACTGTCCAAAGCTACCGTATGTCGAAAGCCACTGTATGTCCAAAGCCACTATCCAAAGCCACTGTATGTCCAAAGCCACTGTATGTCCAAAGCCACTGTCCAAAGCCACTGTATGTCCAAAGCCACTGTATGTCCAAAACTACTGTCCAAACCCACTGTATGTCCAAAGCCACTGTCCAAAGCCACTGTATGTACAAAGCCACTGTATGTCCAAAGCCACTGTATATCCAAAGCCACTGTCCAAAGCCACTGTATGTCCAAAGCCACTGTTCAAAGCCACTCTCCAAACCACTATCCAAATCCACTCTATGTCCAAAGTCACTGTCCAAAGCCAATCGCCAAAGCCACTCTCCAAAGCCACTCTATGTCCAAAGCCAGTCCAAAGCCACTCTCCAAAGCCACTCTATGTCCAAAGCAAGTCCAAAGCCACTCTCCAAAGCCACTCTCCAAAGCCACTCTATGTCCAAAGCCACTGTCCAAAGCCATTCTCCAAAGCCACTCTCCAAAGCCACTCTATGTCCAAAGCCACTGTCCAAAGCCACTCTATGTCCAAAGCCACTGTCCAAAGCCACTGTCCAAAGCCACGGTCCAAATCCACTCTATGTCCAAAGCCACTGTCCAAAGCCACTGTCCAAAGCCACTGTCCAAAGCCACTCTATGTCCAAAGCCACTGTCCAAAGCCACTCTCCAATGCCACTGTCCAAAGCCACTCTATCTACAAAGCAACTGTCCAAAGCCACTGTCCAAAGCCACTGTCCAAAGCCACTCTATGTCCAAAGCCACTGTCCAAAGCCACTCTCCAAAGCCACTGTCCAAAGCAACTCTATGTCCAGAGCCACTGTCCAAAGCCACTCTCCAAAGCCACTGACCAAAGCCACTCTATGTCCAAAGCCACTGAACAAAGCCACTGTCCAAAGCCACTGACCAAAGCCACTCTATGTCCAATGCCATTGTCCAAAGCCACTGTCCAAAGCCACTGTCCAAAGCCACTCTATGTCAAAGCCATTGTCTAAAGCCACTCTCCAAAGCCACTCTCCAAAGCCACTCTATGTCCAAAAGCACTGTTCAAAGCCACTGTCCAAAGCCACTCTCCAAAGCCTCTCTATGTCCAAAGCCTCTGTCCAAAGCCACTCTCCAAAGCCACTCTCCAAAGCCACTGTATGTCCAAAGCCACTGTCCAAAGCCACTGTCCAAAGCCACTCTCCAAAGCCACTCTATGTCCAAAGCCACTGTCCAAAGTCACTGTCCTAAGCCACTCTCCAAAGCCACTCTATGTCCAAAGCCACTGTGCAAAGCCACTCCCCAAAGCCACTCTCCAAAGCCACTCTCCAAAGCCACTCTATGTCCAAAGCCACTGTCCATAGCCACTCTCCAAAGCCACTCTCCAAAGCCACTCTATGTCCAAAGCCACTGTCCATAGCCACTGTCCAAAGTCACTGTCCAAATCCACTCTATGTCCAAAGCCACTGTACAAAGCCACCGTCCAAAGCCACTGTCCAAAGCAATACTATGTCCAAAGCCACTGTCCAAAGGCACTGTCCAAAGACACTGTCCAAAGCCACTCTATGTCCAAAGCCACTGTCCAAAGCCACTCTATGTCCTAAGCCACTATCTAAAGCCACTGTCCAAAGCCACTGTCCTAAACCACTCTATTTCCAAAGCCATTGTCCAAAGCCACTATCCAAAACCACTGTCCAAAGCCACTCTATGTCCAAAGCCACTGTCCAAAGCCACTCTCCAAAGCCACTGTCCAAAGCCACTGTATGTCCAAAGCCACTGTATGTCCAAAGCCACTGTCCAAAG
This sequence comes from Cladorhizidae sp. MBARI D1340-BT2, assembly GCA_028752905.1. Taxonomy (NCBI): domain Eukaryota; kingdom Metazoa; phylum Porifera; class Demospongiae; order Poecilosclerida; family Cladorhizidae; species Cladorhizidae sp. MBARI D1340-BT2. Next base: position 26,012,654 of record JAQNBH010000017.1, on the reverse strand, counting down.
CGACTGTATGTCCAAAGCCACTGTCCAAAGCCACTGTATGTCCAAAGCCACTGTATGTCCAAAGCCACTATCCAAAGCCACTGTATGTCCAAAGCCACTGTATATCCAAAGGCACTGTCCAAAGCCACTGTATGTCCAAAGCCACTTGATGTCCAAAGCCACTATCTAAAGCCACTGTATGTCCAAAACCACTGTCCAAAGCCACTGTATGTCCAAAGCCACTGTATGTCCAAAGCCACTGTCCAAAGACACTGTATGTCCAAAGCCACTGTATGTCCAAAGACACTGTCCAAAGCCACTGTATGTCCAAAGCCACTGTATGTCCAAAGCCACTGTCCAAAGCCACTGTATGTCCAAAGCCACTGTATGTCCAAAGCCACTGTATGTCCAAAGCCACTGTACAAACCACTGTCCAAATCCACTGTCCAAAGCCACTCTATGTCCAAATCCACTGTACAAAGCCACTGTCCAAAGCCACTGTCCGAAGCAATACTATGTCCAAAGCCACTGTCCAAAGCCACTGTCCAAAGCCACTGTCCAAAGCCACTCTATGTCCAAAGCCACTGTCCGAAGCCACTGTCCAAAGCCACTGTCCAAAGCCACTCTATGTCCAAAGCCACTATCCAAAGCCACTCTCCAAAGCCACTGTCCAAAGCCACTGTATGTCCAAAGCCCCTGTATGTCCAAAGCCACTGTCCAAAGCCACTGTATGTCCAAAGCCACTGTATGTCCAAAGCCACTATACAAAGCCACTGTATGTCCAAAGCCACTGTATATCCAGAGCCACTGTCCAAAGCCACTGTATGTCCAAAGCCACTGTATGTCCAAAGCCACTGTCTAAAGCCACTGTATGTCCAAAGCCACTGTCCAAAGCCACTGTATGTCCAAAGCCACTGTATGTCCAAAGCCACTGTCCATAGCCACTGTATGTCCAAAGCCACTCTATGTCCAAAGCCACTGTCCAAAGCCACTATATGTCCAAAGCCACTGTATGTCCAAAGCCACTGTCCAAAGCCACTCTATGTCCATAGCCACTCTATGTCTAAAGCCACTGTATGTCCAAAGCCACTGATCAAAGCCACTGTATGTCCAAAGCCACTGTATGTCCAAAGCCACTGTCCAAAGCCACCGTATGTCCAAAGCCACGGTATGTCCAAAGCCACTGTCAAAAGCCACCGTATGTCCAAAGCCACTGTCAAAAGCCACCGTATGTCCAAAGCCACTGTATGTCCAAAGCTACTGTCCAAAGCCACCGTATGTCGAAAGCCACTGTATGTCCAAAGCCACTATCCAAAGCCACTGTATGTCCAAAGCCACTGTATGTCCAAAGCCACTGTCCAAAGCCACTGTATGTCCAAAGCCACTGTATGTCCAAAACCACTGTCCAAAGCCACTGTATGTCCAAAGCCACTGTATGTCCAAAGCCACTGTCCAAAGCCACCGTATGTCCAAAGCCACTGTATGTCCAAAGCCACTGTCCAAAGCAACCGTATGTCCAAAGCCACTGTATGTCCAAAGCCACTGTCCAAAGCCACCGTATGTCCAAAGCCACTGTATGTCCAAAGCCACTGTATGTCCAAAACCACTGTCCAAAGCCACTGTATGTCCAAAGCCACTGTATGTCCAAAGCCACTGTCCAAAGCCACCGTATGTCCAAAGCCACTGTATGTCCAAAGCCACTGTCCAAAGCAACCGTATGTCCAAAGCCACTGTATGTCCAAAGCCACTGTCCAAAGCCACCGTATGTCCAAAGCCACTGTATGTCCAAAGCCACTCTCCAAAGCCACTCTCCAAAGCCACTCTATGTCCAAAGCCACTGTCCAAAGCCACTGTCCAAAGCCACTGTCCAAAGCCACTCTATGTCCAAAGCCACTATCCAAAGCCACTCTCCAAAGCCACTCTCCAAAGCCACTCTATGTCCAAAGCCACTGTCCAAAGCCACTCTCCAAACCACTATCCAAAGCCACTCTATGTACAAAGTCACTGTCCAAAGCCAATCTTCAAAGCCACTCTCCAAAGCCACTCTATGTCCAAAGCCAGTCCAAAGCCACTCTCCAAAGCCACTCTATGTCCAAAGCCAGTCCAAAGCCACTCTCCAAAGCCACTCTCCAAAGCCACTCTATGTCCAAAGCCACTGTCCAAAGCCATTCTCCAAAGCCACTCTCCAAAGCCACTCTATGTCCAAAGCCACTGTCCAAAGCCACTGTCCAAAGCCACGGTCCAAAGCCACTCTATGTCCAAAGCCACTGTCCAAAGCCACTGTCCAAAGCCACTGTCCAAAGTCACTGTCCAAAGCCACTCTATGTTCAAAGCCACTGTCCAAAGCCACTCTCCAATGCCACTGTCCAAAGCCACTCTATCTACAAAGCCACTGTCCAAAGCCACTGTCTAAAGTCACTGTGCAAAGCCACTCTATGTCCAAAGCAACTGTCCAAAGCCACTGTCCAAAGCCACTGTCCAAAGCCACTCTATGTCCAAAGCCACTGTCCAAAGCCACTCTATGTCCAGAGCCACTGTCCAAAGCCACTCACCAAAGCCACTGAACAAAGCCACTCTATGTCCAAAGCCATTGAACAAAGCCACTGGCCAAAGCCACTGACCAAAGCCACTCTATGTCCAATGCCATTGTCCAAAGCCACTGTCCAAAGCCACTGTCCAAAGCCACTCTATGTCCAAAGCAATTGTCTAAACCACTCTCCAAAGCCATTCTCCAAAGCCACTCTATGTCCAAAAGCACTGTCCAAAGCCACTGTCCAAAGCCACTCTCCAAAGCCACTCTATGTCCAAATCCACTGTCCAAAGCCACTCTCCAAAGCCACTCTCCAAAGCCACTGTATGTCCAAAGCCACTGTATAAACCACTGTCCAAATCCACTGTCCAAAGCCACTCTATGTCCAAATCCACTGTACAAAGCCACTGTCCAAAGCCACTGTCCAAAGCAATACTATGTCCAAAGCCACTGTCCAAAGCCACTGTCCAAAGCCACTGTCCAAAGCCACTCTATGTCCAAAGCCACTGTCCGAAGCCACTGTCCAAAGCCACTGTCCAAAGCCACTCTATGTCCAAAGCCACTGTCCAAAGCCACTCTCCAAAGCCACTGTCCAAAGCCACTGTATGTCCAAAGCCCCTGTATGTCCAAAGCCACTGTCCAAAGCCACTGTATGTCCAAAGCCACTGTATATCCAAAGCCACTGTCCAAAGCCACTGTATGTCCAAAGCCACTGTATGTCCAAAGCCACTGTATGTCCAAAGCCACTGTCCAAAGCCACTGTATGTCCAAAGCCACTGTATGTCCAAAGCCACTGTCCATAGCCACTGTATGTCCAAAGCCACTCTATGTCCAAAGCCACTGTCCAAAGCCACTATATGTCCAAAGCCACTGTATGTCCAAAGCCACTGTCCAAAGCCACTCTATGTCCAAAGCCACTCTATGTCTAAAGCCACTGTATGTCCAAAGCCACTGTTCAAAGCCACTGTATGTCCAAAGCCACTGTATGTCCAAAGCCACTGTCCAAAGCCACCGTATGTCCAAAGCCACGGTATGTCCAAAGCCACTGTCAAAAGCCACCGTATGTCCAAAGCCACTGTCAAAAGACACCGTATGTCCAAAGCCACTGTATGTCCAAAGCCACTGTCCAAAGCCACCGTATGTCGAAAGCCACTGTATGTCCAAAGCCACTATCCAAAGCCACTGTATGTCCAAAGCCACTGTATGTCCAAAGCCACTGTCCAAAGCCACTCTCCAAAGCCACTCTATGTCCAAAGCCACTGTCCAAAGTCACTGTCCTAAGCCACTCTCCAAAGCCACTCAATGTCCAAAGCCACTGTCCAAAGCCACTCCCCAAAGCCACTCTCCAAAGCCACTCTCCAAAGCCACTCTATGTCCAAAGACACTGTCCATAGCCACTGTCCAAAGCCAATCTCCAAAGCCACTCTATCTTCAAAGCCACTGTCCAAAGCCTCTCTCCAAGGCCACTCTCCAAAGCCACTCTATGTTCAAAGCCACTGTCCATAGCCACTGTCCAAAGTCACTGTCCAAATACACTCTATGTCCAAAGCCACTGTACAAAGCCACCATCGAAAGCCACTGTCCAAAGCAATACTATGTCCAAAGCCACTGTCCAAAGGCACTGTCCAAAGATACTGTCCAAAGCCACTCTATGTCCAAAGCCACTGTCCAAAGCCACTCTATGTCCTAAGCCATATCCAAAGCCACTGTCCAAAGCCACTGTCCTAAACCACTCTATTTCCAAAGCCATTGTCCAAAGCCACTATCCAAAACCACTGTCCAAAGCCACTCTATGTCCAAAGCCACTGTCCAAAGCCACTCTCCAAAGCCACTGTCCAAAGCCACTGTATGTCCAAAGCCACTGTATGTCCAAAGCCACTGTCCAAAGCGACTGTATGTCCAAAGCCACTGTCCAAAGCCACTGTATGTCCAAAGCCACTGTATGTCCAAAGCCACTATCCAAAGCCACTGTATGTCCAAAGCCACTGTATATCCAAAGGCACTGTCCAAAGCCACTGTTTGTCCAAAGCCACTTGATGTCCAAAGCCACTGTCTAAAGCCACTGTATGTCCAAAACCACTGTCCAAAGCCACTGTATGTCCAAAGCCACTGTATGTCCAAAGCCACTGTCCAAAGCCACTGTATGTCCAAAGCCACTGTATGTCCAAAGCCACTGTCCAAAGCTACTGTATGTCCAAAGCCACTGTATGTCCAAAGCCACTGTCCAAAGCCACTGTATGTCCAAAGCCACTGTATGTCCAAAGCCACTGTCCAAAGCCACTGTATGTCCAAAGCCACTGTACAAACCACTGTCCAAATCCACTGTCCAAAGCCACTCTATGTCCAAATCTACTGTACAAAGCCACTGTCCAAAGCCACTATCCGAAGCAATACTATGTCCAAAGCCACTGTCCAAAGCCACTGTCTAAAGCCACTGTCCAAAGCCACTCTATGTCCAAAGCCACTGTCCGAAGCCACTGTCCAAAGCCACTGTCCAAAGCCACTCTATGTCCAAAGCCACTGTCCAAAGCCACTCTCCAAAGCCACTGTCCAAAGCCACTGTATGTCCAAAGCCCCTGTATGTCCAAAGCCAGTGTCCAAAGCCACTGTATGTCCAAAGCCACTGTATGTCCAAAGCCACTATCCAAAGCCACTGTATGTCCAAAGCCACTGTATATCTAAAGCCACTGTCCAAAGCCACTGTATGTCCAAAGCCACTGTATGTCCAAAGCCACTGTCTAAAGCCACTGTATGTCCAAAGCCACTGTCCAAAGCCACTGTATGTCCAAAGCCACTGTATGTCCAAAGCCACTGTCCATAGCCACTGTATGTCCAAAGCCACTCTATGTCCAAAGCCACTGTCCAAAGCCACTATATGTCCAAAGCCACTGTATGTCCAAAGCCACTGTCCAAAGCCACTCTATGTCCAAAGCCACTCTATGTCTAAAGCCACTTTATGTCCAAAGCCACTGTTCAAAGCCACTGTATGTCCAAAGCCACTGTATGTCCAAAGCCACTGTCCAAAGCCACCGTATGTCCAAAGCCACGGTATGTCCAAAGCCACTGTCAAAAGCCACCGTATGTCCAAAGCCACTGTCAAAAGCCACCGTATGTCCAAAGCCACTGTATGTCCAAAGCCACTGTCCAAAGCCACCGTATGTCGAAAGCCACTGTATGTCCAAAGCCACTATCCAAAGCCACTGTATGTCCAAAGCCACTGTATGTCCAAAGCCACTGTCCAAAGCCACTGTATGTCCAAAGCCACTGTATGTCCAAAACCACTGTCCAAACCCACTGTATGTCCAAAGCCACTGTCCAAAGCCACTGTATGTACAAAGCCACTGTATGTCCAAAGCCACTGTATATCCAAAGCCACTGTCCAAAGCCACTGTATGTCCAAAGCCACTGTTCAAAGCCACTCTCCAAACCACTATCCAAATCCACTCTATGTCCAAAGTCACTGTCCAAAGCCAATCGCCAAAGCCACTCTCCAAAGCCACTCTATGTCCAAAGCCAGTCCAAAGCCACTCTCCAAAGCCACTCTATGTCCAAAGCAAGTCCAAAGCCACTCTCCAAAGCCACTCTCCAAAGCCACTCTATGTCCAAAGCCACTGTCCAAACCCATTCTCCAAAGCCACTCTCCAAAGCCACTCTATGTCCAAAGCCACTGTCCAAAGCCACTCTATGTCCAAAGCCACTGTCCAAAGCCACTGTCCAAAGCCACGGTCCAAATCCACTCTATGTCCAAAGCCACTGTCCAAAGCCACTGTCCAAAGCCACTGTCCAAAGCCACTCTATGTCCAAAGCCACTGTCCAAAGCCACTCTCCAATGCCACTGTCCAAAGCCACTCTATCTACAAAGCAACTGTCCAAAGCCACTGTCCAAAGCCACTGTCCAAAGCCACTCTATGTCCAAAGCCACTGTCCAAAGCCACTCTCCAAAGCCACTGTCCAAAGCCACTCTATGTCCAGAGCCACTGTCCAAAGCCACTCTCCAAAGCCACTGACCAAAGCCACTCTATGTCCAAAGCCACTGAACAAAGCCACTGTCCAAAGCCACTGACCAAAGCCACTCTATGTCCAATGCCATTGTCCAAAGCCACTGTCCAAAGCCACTGTCCAAAGCCACTCTATGTCCAAAGCCATTGTCTAAAGCCACTCTCCAAAGCCACTCTCCAAAGCCACTCTATGTCCAAAAGCACTGTTCAAAGCCACTGTCCAAAGCCACTCTCCAAAGCCTCTCTATGTCCAAAGCCACTGTCCAAAGCCACTCTCCAAAGCCACTCTCCAAAGCCACTGTATGTCCAAAGCCACTGTCCAAAGCCACTGTCCAAAGCCACTCTCCAAAGCCACTCTATGTCCAAAGCCACTGTCCAAAGTCACTGTCCTAAGCCACTCTCCAAAGCCACTCTATGTCCAAAGCCACTGTGCAAAGCCACTCCCCAAAGCCACTCTCCAAAGCCACTCTCCAAAGCCACTCTATGTCCAAAGCCACTGTCCATAGCCACTCTCCAAAGCCACTCTCCAAAGCCACTCTATGTCCAAAGCCACTGTCCATAGCCACTGTCCAAAGTCACTGTCCAAATCCACTCAATGTCCAAAGCCACTGTACAAAGCCACCGTCCAAAGCCACTGTCCAAAGCAATACTATGTCCAAAGCCACTGTCCAAAGGCACTGTCCAAAGACACTGTCCAAAGCCACTCTATGTCCAAAGCCACTGTCCAAAGCCACTCTATGTCCTAAGCCACTATCTAAAGCCACTGTCCAAAGCCACTGTCCTAAACCACTCTATTTCCAAAGCCATTGTCCAAAGCCACTATCCAAAACCACTGTCCAAAGCCACTCTATGTCCAAAGCCACTGTCCAAAGCCACTCTCCAAAGCCACTGTCCAAAGCCACTGTATGTCCAAAGCCACTGTATGTCCAAAGCCACTGTCCAAAGCGACTGTATGTCCAAAGCCACTGTCCAAAGCCACTGTATGTCCAAAGCCACTGTATGTCCAAAGCCACTATCCAAAGCCACTGTATGTCCAAAGCCACTGTATATCCAAAGGCACTGTCCAAAGCCACTGTATGTCCAAAGCCACTTGATGTCCAAAGCCACTGTCTAAAGCCACTGTATGTCCAAAACCACTGTCCAAAGCCACTGTATGTCCAAAGCCACTGTATGTCCAAAGCCACTGTCCAAAGACACTGTATGTCCAAAGCCACTGTATGTCCAAAGACACTGTCCAAAGCCACTGTATGTCCAAAGCCACTGTATGTCCAAAGCCACTGTCCAAAGCCACTGTATGTCCAAAGCCACTGTATGTCCAAAGCCACTGTATGTCCAAAGCCACTGTACAAACCACTGTCCAAATCCACTGTCCAAAGCCACTCTATGTCCAAATCCACTGTACAAAGCCACTGTCCAAAGCCACTGTCCGAAGCAATACTATGTCCAAAGCCACTGTCCAAAGCCACTGTCCAAAGTCACTGTCCAAAGCCACTCTATGTCCAAAGCCACTGTCCGAAGCCACTGTCCAAAGCCACTGTCCAAAGCCACTCTATGTCCAAAGCCACTATCCAAAGCCACTCTCCAAAGCCACTGTCCAAAGCCACTGTATGTCCAAAGCCCCTGTATGTCCAAAGCCACTGTCCAAAGCCACTGTATGTCCAAAGCCACTGTATGTCCAAAGCCACTATACAAAGCCACTGTATGTCCAAAGCCACTGTATATCCAAAGCCACTGTCCAAAGCCACTGTATGTCCAAAGCCACTGTATGTCCAAAGCCACTGTCTAAAGCCACTGTATGTCCAAAGCCACTGTCCAAAGCCACTGTATGTCCAAAGCCACTGTATGTCCAAAGCCACTGTCCATAGCCACTGTATGTCCAAAGCCACTCTATGTCCAAAGCCACTGTCCAAAGCCACTATATGTCCAAAGCCACTGTATGTCCAAAGCCACTGTCCAAAGCCACTCTATGTCCATAGCCACTCTATGTCTAAAGCCACTGTATGTCCAAAGCCACTGATCAAAGCCACTGTATGTCCAAAGCCACTGTATGTCCAAAGCCACTGTCCAAAGCCACCGTATGTCCAAAGCCACGGTATGTCCAAAGCCACTGTCAAAAGCCACCGTATGTCCAAAGCCACTGTCAAAAGCCACCGTATGTCCAAAGCCACTGTATGTCCAAAGCTACTGTCCAAAGCCACCGTATGTCGAAAGCCACTGTATGTCCAAAGCCACTATCCAAAGCCACTGTATGTCCAAAGCCACTGTATGTCCAAAGCCACTGTCCAAAGCCACTGTATGTCCAAAGCCACTGTATGTCCAAAACCACTGTCCAAAGCCACTGTATGTCCAAAGCCACTGTATGTCCAAAGCCACTGTCCAAAGCCACCGTATGTCCAAAGCCACTGTATGTCCAAAGCCACTGTCCAAAACAACCGTATGTCCAAAGCCACTGTATGTCCAAAGCCACTGTCCAAAGCCACCGTATGTCCAAAGCCACTGTATGTCCAAAGCCACTGTATGTCCAAAACCACTGTCCAAAGCCACCGTATGTCCAAAGCCACTGTATGTCCAAAGCCACTGTCCAAAGCAACCGTATGTCCAAAGCCACTGTATGTCCAAAGCCACTGTCCAAAGCCACCGTATGTCCAAAGCCACTGTATGTCCAAAGCCACTCTCCAAAGCCACTCTCCAAAGCCACTCTATGTCCAAAGCCACTGTCCAAAGCCACTGTCCAAAGCCACTGTCCAAAGCCACTCTATGTCCAAAGCCACTATCCAAAGCCACTCTCCAAAGCCACTCTCCAAAGCCACTCTATGTCCAAAGCCACTGTCCAAAGCCACTCTCCAAACCACTATCCAAAGCCACTCTATGTACAAAGTCACTGTCCAAAGCCAATCTTCAAAGCCACTCTCCAAAGCCACTCTATGTCCAAAGCCAGTCCAATGCCACTCTCCAAAGCCACTCTATGTCCAAAGCCAGTCCAAAGCCACTCTCCAAAGCCACTCTCCAAAGCCACTCTATGTCCAAAGCCACTGTCCAAAGCCATTCTCCAAAGCCACTCTCCAAAGCCACTCTATGTCCAAAGCCACTGTCCAAAGCCACTGTCCAAAGCCACGGTCCAAAGCCACTCTATGTCCAAAGCCACTGTCCAAAGCCACTGTCCAAAGCCACTGTCCAAAGTCACTGTCCAAAGCCACTCTATGTTCAAAGCCACTGTCCAAAGCCACTCTCCAATGCCACTGTCCAAAGCCACTCTATCTACAAAGCCACTGTCCAAAGCCACTGTCTAAAGTCACTGTGCAAAGCCACTCTATGTCCAAAGCAACTGTCCAAAGCCACTGTCCAAAGCCACTGTCCAAAGCCACTCTATGTCCAAAGCCACTGTCCAAAGCCACTCTATGTCCAGAGCCACTGTCCAAAGCCACTCACCAAAGCCACTGAACAAAGCCACTCTATGTCCAAAGCCATTGAACAAAGCCACTGGCCAAAGCCACTGACCAAAGCCACTCTATGTCCAATGCCATTGTCCAAAGCCACTGTCCAAAGCCACTGTCCAAAGCCACTCTATGTCCAAAGCAATTGTCTAAACCACTCTCCAAAGCCATTCTCCAAAGCCACTCTATGTCCAAAAGCACTGTCCAAAGCCACTGTCCAAAGCCACTCTCCAAAGCCACTCTATGTCCAAATCCATTGTCTAAAGCCACTCTCCAAAGCCACTCTCCAAAGCCACTGTATGTCCAAAGCCACTGTATAAACCACTGTCCAAATCCACTGTCCAAAGCCACTCTATGTCCAAATCCACTGTACAAAGCCACTGTCCAAAGCCACTGTCCAAAGCAATACTATGTCCAAAGCCACTGTCCAAAGCCACTGTCCAAAGCCACTGTCCAAAGCCACTCTATGTCCAAAGCCACTGTCCGAAGCCACTGTCCAAAGCCACTGTCCAAAGCCACTCTATGTCCAAAGCCACTGTCCAAAGCCACTCTCCAAAGCCACTGTCCAAAGCCACTGTATGTCCAAAGCCCCTGTATGTCCAAAGCCACTGTCCAAAGCCACTGTATGTCCAAAGCCACTGTATGTCCAAAGCCACTATCCAAAGCCACTGTATGTCCAAAGCCACTGTATATCCAAAGCCACTGTCCAAAGCCACTGTATGTCCAAAGCCACTGTATGTCCAAAGCCAGTGTCTAAAGCCACTGTATGTCCAAAGCCACTGTCCAAAGCCACTGTATGTCCAAAGCCACTGTATGTCCAAAGCCACTGTCCATAGCCACTGTATGTCCAAAGCCACTCTATGTCCAAAGCCACTGTCCAAAGCCACTATATGTCCAAAGCCACTGTATGTCCAAAGCCACTGTCCAAAGCCACTCTATGCCCAAAGCCACTCTATGTCTAAAGCCACTGTATGTCCAAAGCCACTGTTCAAAGCCACTGTATGTCCAAAGCCACTGTATGTCCAAAGCCACTGTCCAAAGCCACCGTATGTCCAAAGCCACGGTATGTCCAAAGCCACTGTCAAAAGCCACCGTATGTCCAAAGCCACTGTCAAAAGCCACCGTATGTCCAAAGCCACTGTATGTCCAAAGCCACTGTCCAAAGCCACCGTATGTCGAAAGCCACTGTATGTCCAAAGCCACTATCCAAAGCCACTGTATGTGCAAAGCCACTGTATGTCCAAAGCCACTGTCCAAAGCCACTGTATGTCCAAAGCCACTGTATGTCCAAAACCACTGTCCAAAGCCACTGTATGTCCAAAGCCACTGTATGTCCAAAGCCACTGTCCAAAGCCACTGTATGTCCAAAGCCACTGTATGTCCAAAGCCACTGTCCAAAGCAACCGTATGTCCAAAGCCACTGTATGTCCAAAGCCACTGTCCAAAGCCACCGTATGTCCAAAGCCACTGTATGTCCAAAGCCACTCTCCAAAGCCACTCTCCAAAGCCACTCTATCTCCAAAGCCACTGTCCAAAGCCACTGTCCAAAGCCACTGTCCAAAGCCACTCTATGTCCAAAGCCACTATCCAAAGCCACTCTCCAAAGCCACTCTCCAAAGCCACTCTATGTCCAAAGCCACTGTCCAAAGCCACTCTCCAAACCACTATCCAAAGCCACTCTATGTACAAAGTCACTGTCCAAAGCCAATCTCCAAAGCCACTCTCCAAAGCCACTCTATGTCCAAATCCAGTCCAAAGCCACTCTCCAAAGCCACTCTATGTCCAAAGCCAGTCCAAAGCCACTCTCCAAAGCCACTCTCCAAAGCCACTCTATGTCCAAAGCCACTGTCCAAAGCCATTCTCCAAAGCCACTCTCCAAAGCCACTCTATGTCCAAAGCCACTGTCCAAAGCCACTCTATGTCCAAAGCCACTGTCCAAAGCCACTGTCCAAAGCCACGGTCCAAAGCCACTCTATGTACAAAGCCACTGTCCAAAGCCACTGTCCAAAGCCACTGTCCAAAGCCACTGTCCAAAGCCACTCTATGTCCAAAGCCACTGTCCAAAGCCATTCTCCAATGCCACTGTCCAAAGCCACTCTATCTACAAAGCCACTGTCCAAAGCCACTGTCTAAAGTCACTGTCCAAAGCCACTCTATGTCCAAAGCAACTGTCCAAAGCCACTGTCCAAAGCCACTGTCCAAAGCCACTCTATGTCCAAAGCCACTGTCCAAAGCCACTCTATGTCCAGAGCCACTGTCCAAAGCCACTCACCAAAGCCACTGACCAAAGCCACTCTATGTCCAAAGCCACTGAACAAAGCCACTGTCCAAAGCCACTGACCAAAGCCACTCTATGTCCAATGCCATTGTCCAAAGCCACTGTCCAAAGCCACTGTCCAAAGCCACTCTATGTCCAAAGCAATTGTCTAAACCACTCTCCAAAGCCATTCTCCAAAGCCACTCTATGTCCAAAAGCACTGTCCAAAGCCACTGTCCAAAGCCACTCTCCAAAGCCACTCTATGTCCAAATCCACTGTCCAAAGCCACTCTCCAAAGCCACTCTCCAAAGCCACTGTATGTCCAAAGCCTCTGTCCAAAGCCACTGTCCAAAGCCACTCTCCAAAGCCACTCTATGTCCAAAGCCACAGTCCAAAGTCACTGTGCAAAGCCACTCTCCAAAGCCACTCTATGTCCAAAGACACTGTCCAAAGCTACTCTCCAAAGCCACTCTGCAAAGCCACTCTATGTCCAAAGCCACTGTCCAAAGCCACTGTCCAAAGCCACTCTCCAAAGCCACTCTATCTCCAAAGTCACTGTCCAAAGGCACTCTCCAAAGCCACTCTCCAAAGCCACTCTATGTCCAAAGCCACTGTCCATAGCCACTGTCCAAAGTCACTGTCCAAAGCCACTCTATGTCCAAAGCCACTGTACAAAGCCACTGTCCAAAGCCACTGTCCAAAGCAATTCTATGTCCAAAGCCACTGTCCAAAGGCACTGTCCAAAGACACTCTATGTCCAAAGCCACTGTCCAAAGCCACTGTCCAAAGCCGCTGTCCAAAGCCACTCTATGTCCAAAGCCACTGTCCAAAGCCACTCTATGTCCAAAGCCACTGTCCAAAGCCACTCTCCAAAGCCACTGTCCTAAACCACTCTATGTCCAAAGCCACTGTCCAAAGCCACTCTCCAAAGCCACTGTCCAAAGCCACTCTATGTCCAAAGCCACTGTCCAAAGCCACTCTCCAAAGCAACTGTCCAAAGCCACTGTATGTCCAAAGCCACTGTATGTCCAAAGCCACTGTCCAAAGCCACTGTATGTCCAAAGCCACTGTCCAAAGCCACTGTATGTCCAAAGCCACTGTATGTCCAAAGCCACTATCCAAAGCCACTGTACGTCCAAAGCCACTTTATGTCCAAAGCCACTGTCCAAAGCCACTCTATTTCCAAAGCCACTCTATGTCCAAAGCCATTGTATGTCCAAAGCCACTGTTCAAAGCCACTGTATGTCCAAAGCCACTGTATGTCCAAAGCCACTGTCCAAAGCCACTGTATGTCCAAAGCCACTGTCCGAAGCCACTGTCCAAAGCCACTGTTCAAAGCCACTCTATGTCCAAAGCCACTGTCCAAAGCCACTCTCCAAAGCCACTGTCTAAAGCCACTGTATGTCCAAAGCCAATGTATGTCCAAAGCCACTGTCCAAAGCCACTGTATGTACAAAGCCACTGTATGTCCAAAGCCACTGTATATCCAAAGCCACTGTCCAAAGCCACTGTATGTCCAAAGCCACTGTTCAAAGCCACTCTCCAAACCACTATCCAAATCCACTCAAGTCCAAAGTCACTGTCCAAAGCCAATCTTCAAAGCCACTCTCCAAAGCCACTCTATTTCCAAAGCCAGTTCAAAGCCACTCTCCAAAGCCACTCTATGTCCAAAGCAAGTCCAAAGCCACTCTCCAAAGCCACTCTCCAAAGCCACTCTATGTCCAAAGCCACTGTCCAAAGCCATTCTCCAAAGCCACTCTCCAAAGCCACTCTATGTCCAAAGCCACTGTCCAAAGCCACTCTATGTCCAAAGCCACTGTCCAAAGCGACTGTCCAAAGCCACGGTCCAAATCCACTCTATGTCCAAAGCCACTGTCCAAAGCCACTGTCCAAAGCCACTGTCCAAAGCCACTCTATGTCCAAAGACACTGTCCAAAGCCACTCTCCAATGCCACTGTCCAAAGCCACTCTATCTACAAAGCAACTCTCCAAAGCCACTGTCCAAAGCCACTGTCCAAAGCCACTGTATGTCCAAAGCCACTGTCCAAAGCCACTGTATGTCCAAAGCCACTGTATGTCCAAAGCCACTATCCAAAGCCACTGTACGTCCAAAGCCACTTTATGTCCAAAGCCACTGTCCAAAGCCACTCTATTTCCAAAGCCACTCTATGTCCAAAGCCACTGTATGTCCAAAGCCACTGTTCAAAGCCACTGTATGTCCAAAGCCACTGTATGTCCAAAGCCACTGTCCAAAGCCACTGTATGTCCAAAGCCACTGTCCGAAGCCACTGTCCAAAGCCACTGTTCAAAGCCACTCTATGTCCAAAGCCACTGTCCAAAGCCACTCTCCAAAGCCACTGTCTAAAGCCACTGTATGTCCAAAGCCACTGTATGTCCAAAGCCACTGTCCAAAGCCACTGTATGTACAAAGCCACTGTATGTCCAAAGCCACTGTATATCCAAAGCTACTGTCCAAAGCCACTGTATGTCCAAAGCCACTGTTCAAAGCCACTCTCCAAACCACTATCCAAATCCACTCTATGTCCAAAGTCACTGTCCAAAGCCAATCACCAAAGCCACTCTCCAAAGCCACTCTATGTCCAAAGCCAGTCCAAAGCCACTCTCCAAAGCCACTCTATGTCCAAAGCAAGTCCAAAGCCACTCTCCAAAGCCACTCTCCAAAGCAACTCTATGTCCAAAGCCACTGTCCAAAGCCATTCTCCAAAGCCACTCTCCAAAGCCACTCTATGTCCAAAGCCACTGTCCAAAGTCACTCTATGTCCAAAGCCACTGTCCAAAGCCACTGTCCAAAGCCACGGTCCAAATCCACTCTATGTCCAAAGCCACTGTCCAAAGCCACTGTCCAAAGCCACTGTATGTCCAAAGCAACTGTCCAAAGCCACTGTCCAAAGCCACTGTCCAAAGCCACTCTATGTCCTAAGCCACTGTCCAAAGCCACTCTCCAAAGCCACTGTCCAAAGCCACTCTATGTCCAGAGCCACTGTCCAAAGCCACTCTCCAAAGCCACTGACCAAAGCCACTCTATGTCCAAAGCCACTGAACAAAGCCACTGTCCAAAGCCACTGACCAAAGCCACTCTATGTCCAATGCCATTGTCTAAAGCCACTGTCCAAAGCCACTGTCCAAAGCCACTCTATGTCCAAAGCCATTGTCTAAAGCCACTCTCCAAAGCCACTCTCCAAAGCCACTCTATGTCCAAAAGCACTGTTCAAAGCCACTGTCCAAAGCCACTCTCCAAAGACACTCTATGTCCAAAGCCACTGTCCAAAGCCACTCTCCAAAGCCACTCTCCAAAGCCACTATATGTCCAAAGCCACTGTCCAAAGCCACTGTCCAAAGCCACTCTCCAAAGCCACTCTATGTCCAAAGCCACTGTCCAAAGTCACTGTCCTAAGCCACTCTCCAAAGCCACTCTATGTCCAAAGCCACTGTCCAAAGTCACTCCCCAAAGCCACTTTCCAAAGCCACTCTCCAAAGCCACTCTATGTCCAAAGCCACTGTCCATAGCCACTGTCCAAAGCCACTCTCCAAAGCCACTCTATCTCCAAAGCCACTGTCCAAAGCCACTCTCCAAGGCCACTCTCCAAAGCCACTCTATGTCCAAAGCCACTGTCCATAGCCACTGTCCAAAGTCACTGTCCAAATCCACTCTATGTCCAAAGCCACTGAACAAAGCCACCGTCCAAAGCCACTGTCCAAAGCAATACTATGTCCAAAGCCACTGTCCAAAGGCACTGTCCAAAGACACTGTCCAAAGCCACTCTATGTCCAAAGCCACTGTCCAAAGCCACTCTATGTCCTAAGCCACTATCCAAAGCCACTGTCCAAAGCCGCTGTCCTAAACCACTCTATTTCCAAAGCCATTGTCCAAAGCCACTATCCAAAACCACTGTCCAAAGCCACTCTATGTCCAAAGCCACTGTCCAAAGCCACTCTCCAAAGCCACTGTCCAAAGCCACTGTATGTCCAAAGCCACTGTATGTCCAAAGCCACTGTCCAAAGCGACTGTATATCAAAAGGCACTGTCCAAAGCCACTGTATGTCCAAAGCCACTTGATGTCCAAAGCCACTGTCTAAAGCCACTGTATGTCCAAAACCACTGTCCAAAGCCACTGTATGTCCAAAGCCACTGTATGTCCAAAGCCACTGTCCAAAGCCACTGTATGTCCAAAGCCACTGTATGTCCAAAGCCACTGTCCAAAGCCACTGTATGTCCAAAGCCACTGTATGTCCAAAGCCACTGTCCAAAGCCACTGTATGTCCAAAGCCACTGTATGTCCAAAGCCACTGTCCAAAGCCACTCTATGTCCAAATCCACTGTACAAAGCCACTGTCCAAAGCCACTGTCCGAAGCAATACTATGTCCAAAGCCACTGTCCAAAGCCACTGTCCAAAGCCACTGTCCAAAGCCACTCTATGTCCAAAGCCACTGTCCGAAGCCACTGTCCAAAGCCACTGTCCAAAGCCACTCTATGTCCAAAGCCACTGTCCCAAGCCACTCTCCAAAGCCACTGTCCAAAGCCACTGTATGTCCAAAGCCCCTGTATGTCCAAAGCCACTGTCCAAAGCCACTGTATGTCCAAAGCCACTGTATGTCCAAAGCCACTATCCAAAGCCACTGTATGTCCAAAGCCACTGTATATCCAAAGCCACTGTCCAAAGCCACTGTATGTCCAAAGCCACTGTATATCCAAAGCCACTGTCTAAAGCCACTGTATGTCCAAAGCCACTGTCCAAAGCCACTGTATGTCCAAAGCCACTGTATGTCCAAAGCCACTGTCCATAGCCACTGTATGTCCAAAGCCACTCTATGTCCAAAGCCACTGTCCAAAGCCACTATATGTCCAAAGCCACTGTATGTCCAAAGCCACTGTCCAAAGCCACTCTATGTCCAAAGCCACTCTATGTCTAAAGCCACTGTATGTCCAAAGCCACTGTTCAAAGCCACTGTATGTCCAAAGCCACTGTATGTCCAAAGCCACTGTCCAAAGCCACCGTATGTCCAAAGCCACGGTATGTCCAAAGCCACTGTCAAAAGCCACCGTATGTCCAAAGCCACTGTCAAAAGCCACCGTATGTCCAAAGCCACTGTATGTCCAAAGCCACTGTCCAAAGCCACCGTATGTCGAAAGCCACTGTATGTCCAAAGCCACTATCCAAAGCCACTGTATGTCCAAAGCCACTGTATCTCCAAAGCCACTGTCCAAAGCCACTGTATGTCCAAAGCCACTGTATGTCCAAAACCACTGTCCAAAGCCACTGTATGTTCAAAGCCACTGTATGTCCAAAGCCACTGTCCAAAGCCACTGTATGTCCAAAGCCACTGTATGTCCAAAGCCACTGTCCAAAGCCACTGTATGTACAAAGCCACTGTATGTCCAAAGCCACTGTATATCCAAAGCCACTGTCCAAAGCCACTGTATGTCCAAAGCCACTGTTCAAAGCCACTCTCCAAACCACTATCCAAATCCACTCTATGTCCAAAGTCACTGTCCAAAGCCAATCGCCAAAGCCACTCTCCAAAGCCACTCTATGTCCAAAGTCAGTCCAAAGCCACTCTCCAAAGCCATTCTATGTCCAAAGCAAGTCCAAAGCCACTCTCCAAAGCCACTCTCCAAAGCCACTCTATGTCCAAAGCAACTGTCCAAAGCCATTCTCCAAAGCCACTCTCCAAAGCCACTCTATGTCCAAAGCCACTGTCCAAAGCCACTCTATGTCCAAAGCCACTGTCCAAAGCCACTGTCCAAAGCCACGGTCCAAATCCACTCTATGTCCAAAGCCACTGTCCAAAGCCACTGTCCAAAGCCACTGTCCAAAGCCACTCTATGTCCAAAGCCACTGTCCAAAGCTACTCTCCAATGCCACTGTCCAAAGCCACTCTATCTACAAAGCAACTGTCCAAAGCCACTGTCCAAAGCCACTGTCCAAAGCCACTCTATGTCCAAAGCCACTGTCCAAAGCCACTCCCCAAAGCCACTGTCCAAAGCCACTCTATCTCCAGAGCCACTGTCCAAAGCCACTCTCCAAAGCCACTGAACAAAGCCACTGTCCAAAGCCACTGACCAAAGCCACTCTATGTCCAAAGCCATTGTCTAAAGCCACTCTCCAAAGCCACTCTCCAAAGCCACTCTATGTCCAAAAGCACTGTTCAAAGCCACTGTCCAAAGCCACTCTCCAAAGTGACTCTATGTCCAAAGCCACTGTCCAAAGCCACTCTCCAAAGCCACTCTCCAAAGCCACTGTATGTCCAAAGCCACTGTCCAAAGCCACTGTCCAAAGCCACTCTCCAAAGCCACTCTATGTCCAAAGCCACTGTCCAAAGTCACTGTCCTAAGCCACTCTCCAAAGCCACTCTATGTCCAAAGCCACTGTCCAAAGCCACTCCCCAAAGCCACTCTCCAAAGCCACTCTCCAAAGCCACTCTATGTCCAAAGACACTGTCCATAGCCACTGTCCAAAGCCAATCTCCAAAGCCACTCTATCTTCAAAGCCACTGTCCAAAGCCACTCTCCAAGGCCACTCTCCAAAGCCACTCTATGTTCAAAGCCACTGTCCATAGCCACTGTCCAAAGTCACTGTCCAAATACACTCTATGTCCAAAGCCACTGTACAAAGCCACCATCGAAAGCCACTGTCCAAAGCAATACTATGTCCAAAGCCACTGTCCAAAGGCACTGTCCAAAGATACTGTCCAAAGCCACTCTATGTCCAAAGCCACTGTCCAAAGCCACTCTATGTCCTAAGCCATATCCAAAGCCACTGTCCAAAGCCACTGTCCTAAACCACTCTATTTCCAAAGCCATTGTCCAAAGCCACTATCCAAAACCACTGTCCAAAGCCACTCTATGTCCAAAGCCACTGTCCAAAGCCACTCTCCAAAGCCACTGTCCAAAGCCACTGTATGTCCAAAGCCACTGTATGTCCAAAGCCACTGTCCAAAGCGACTGTATGTCCAAAGCCACTGTCCAAAGCCACTGTATGTCCAAAGCCACTGTATGTCCAAAGCCACTATCCAAAGCCACTGTATGTCCAAAGCCACTGTATATCCAAAGGCACTGTCCAAAGCCACTGTTTGTCCAAAGCCACTTGATGTCCAAAGCCACTGTCTAAAGCCACTGTATGTCCAAAACCACTGTCCAAAGCCACTGTATGTCCAAAGCCACTGTATGTCCAAAGCCACTGTCCAAAGCCACTGTATGTCCAAAGCCACTGTATGTCCAAAGCCACTGTCCAAAGCCACTGTATGTCCAAAGCCACTGTATGTCCAAAGCCACTGTCCAAAGCCACTGTATGTCCAAAGCCACTGTATGTCCAAAGCCACTGTCCAAAGCCACTGTATGTCCAAAGCTACTGTACAAACCACTGTCCAAATCCACTGTCCAAAGCCACTCTATGTCCAAATCCACTGTACAAAGCCACTGTCCAAAGCCACTATCCGAAGCAATACTATGTCCAAAGCCACTGTCCAAAGCCACTGTCCAAAGCCACTGTCCAAAGCCACTCTATGTCCAAAGCCACTGTCCGAAGCCACTGTCCAAAGCCACTGTCCAAAGCCACTCTATGTCCAAAGCCACTGTCCAAAGCCACTCTCCAAAGCCACTGTCCAAAGCCACTGTATGTCCAAAGCCCCTGTATGTCCAAAGCCACTATCCAAAGCCACTGTATGTCCAAAGCCACTGTATGTCCAAAGCCACTATCCAAAGCCACTGTATGTCCAAAGCCACTGTATATCCAAAGCCACTGTCCAAAGCCACTGTATGTCCAAAGCCACTGTATGTCCAAAGCCACTGTCTAAAGCCACTGTATGTCCAAAGCCACTGTCCAAAGCCACTGTATGTCCAAAGCCACTGTATGTCCAAAGCCACTGTCCATAGCCACTGTATGTCCAAAGCCACTCTATGTCCAAAGCCACTGTCCAAAGCCACTATATGTCCAAAGCCACTGTATGTCCAAAGCCACTGTCCAAAGCCACTCTATGTCCAAAGCCACTCTATGTCTAAAGCCACTTTATGTCCAAAGCCACTGTTCAAAGCCACTGTATGTCCAAAGCCACTGTATGTCCAAAGCCACTGTCCAAAGCCACCGTATGTCCAAAGCCACGGTATGTCCAAAGCCACTGTCAAAAGCCACCGTATGTCCAAAGCCACTGTCAAAAGACACCGTATGTCCAAAGCCACTGTATGTCCAAAGCCACTGTCCAAAGCCACCGTATGTCGAAAGCCACTGTATGTCCAAAGCCACTATCCAAAGCCACTGTATGTCCAAAGCCACTGTATGTCCAAAGCCACTGTCCAAAGCCACTGTATGTCCAAAGCCACTGTATGTCCAAAACCACTGTCCAAACCCACTGTATGTCCAAAGCCACTGTCCAAAGCCACTGTATGTACAAAGCCACTGTATGTCCAAAGCCACTGTATATCCAAAGCCACTGTCCAAAGCCACTGTATGTCCAAAGCCACTGTTCAAAGCCACTCTCCAAACCACTATCCAAATCCACTCTATGTCCAAAGTCACTGTCCAAAGCCAATCGCCAAAGCCACTCTCCAAAGCCACTCTATGTCCAAAGCCAGTCCAAAGCCACTCTCCAAAGCCACTCTATGTCCAAAGCAAGTCCAAAGCCACTCTCCAAAGCCACTCTCCAAAGCCACTCTATGTCCAAAGCCACTGTCCAAAGCCATTCTCCAAAGCCACTCTCCAAAGCCACTCTATGTCCAAAGCCACTGTCCAAAGCCACTCTATGTCCAAAGCCACTGTCCAAAGCCACTGTCCAAAGCCACGATCCAAATCCACTCTATGTCCAAAGCCACTGTCCAAAGCCACTGTCCAAAGCCACTGTCCAAAGCCACTCTATGTCCAAAGCCACTGTCCAAAGCCACTCTCCAATGCCACTGTCCAAAGCCACTCTATCTACAAAGCAACTGTCCAAAGCCACTGTCCAAAGCCACTGTCCAAAGCCACTCTATGTCCAAAGCCACTGTCCAAAGCCACTCTCCAAAGCCACTGTCCAAAGCCACTCTATGTCCAGAGCCACTGTCCAAAGCCACTCTCCAAAGCCACTGACCAAAGCCACTCTATGTCCAAAGCCACTGAACAAAGCCACTGTCCAAAGCCACTGACCAAAGCCACTCTATGTCCAATGCCATTGTCCAAAGCCACTGTCCAAAGCCACTCTCCAAAGCCACTGACCAAAGCCACTCTATGTCCAAAGCCACTGAACAAAGCCACTGTCCAAAGCCACTGACCAAAGCCACTCTATGTCCAATGCCATTGTCCAAAGCCACTGTCCAAAGCAACTGTCCAAAGCCACTCTATGTCCAAAGCCATTGTCTAAAGCCACTCTCCAAAGCCACTCTCCAAAGCCACTCTATGTCCAAAAGCACTGTTCAAAGCCACTGTCCAAAGCCACTCTCCAAAGCCTCTCTATGTCCAAAGCCACTGTCCAAAGCCACTCTCCAAAGCCACTCTCCAAAGCCACTGTATGTCCAAAGCCACTGTCCAAAGCCACTGTCCAAAGCCACTCTCCAAAGCCACTCTATGTCCAAAGCCACTGTCCAAAGTCACTGTCCCAAGCCACTCTCCAAAGCCACTCTATGTCCAAAGCCACTGTGCAAAGCCACTCCCCAAAGCCACTCTCCAAAGCCACTCTCCAAAGCCACTCTATGTCCAAAGCCACTGTCCATAGCCACTCTCCAAAGCCACTCTCCAAAGCCACTCTATGTCCAAAGCCACTGTCCATAGCCACTGTCCAAAGTCACTGTCCAAATCCACTCTATGTCCAAAGCCACTGTACAAAGCCACCGTCCAAAGCCACTGTCCAAAGCAATACTATGTCCAAAGCCACTGTCCAAAGGCACTGTCCAAAGACACTGTCCAAAGCCACTCTATGTCCAAAGCCACTGTCCAAAGCCACTCTATGTCCTAAGCCACTATCTAAAGCCACTGTCCAAAGCCACTGTCCAAAGCCACTCTATGTCCAAAGCAATTGTCTAAACCACTCTCCAAAGCCATTCTCCAAAGCCACTCTATGTCCAAAAGCACTGTCCAAAGCCACTGTCCAAAGCCACTCTCCAAAGCCACTCTATGTCCAAATCCACTGTCCAAAGCCACTCTCCAAAGCCACTCTCCAAAGCCACTGTATGTCCAAAGCCTCTGTCCAAAGCCACTGTCCAAAGCCACTCTCCAAAGCCACTCTATGTCCAAAGCCACAGTCCAAAGTCACTGTGCAAAGCCACTCTCCAAAGCCACTCTATGTCCAAAGACACTGTCCAAAGCTACTCTCCAAAGCCACTCTGCAAAGCCACTCTATGTCCAAAGCCACTGTCCAAAGCCACTGTCCAAAGCCACTCTCCAAAGCCACTCTATCTCCAAAGTCACTGTCCAAAGGCACTCTCCAAAGCCACTCTCCAAAGCCACTCTATGTCCAAAGCCACTGTCCATAGCCACTGTCCAAAGTCACTGTCCAAAGCCACTCTATGTCCAAAGCCACTGTACAAAGCCACTGTCCAAAGCCACTGTCCAAAGCAATTCTATGTCCAAAGCCACTGTCCAAAGGCACTGTCCAAAGACACTCTATGTCCAAAGCCACTGTCCAAAGCCACTGTCCAAAGCCGCTGTCCAAAGCCACTCTATGTCCAAAGCCACTGTCCAAAGCCACTCTATGTCCAAAGCCACTGTCCAAAGCCACTCTCCAAAGCCACTGTCCTAAACCACTCTATGTCCAAAGCCACTGTCCAAAGCCACTCTCCAAAGCCACTGTCCAAAGCCACTCTATGTCCAAAGCCACTGTCCAAAGCCACTCTCCAAAGCAACTGTCCAAAGCCACTGTATGTCCAAAGCCACTGTATGTCCAAAGCCACTGTCCAAAGCCACTGTATGTCCAAAGCCACTGTCCAAAGCCACTGTATGTCCAAAGCCACTGTATGTCCAAAGCCACTATCCAAAGCCACTGTACGTCCAAAGCCACTTTATGTCCAAAGCCACTGTCCAAAGCCACTCTATTTCCAAAGCCACTCTATGTCCAAAGCCATTGTATGTCCAAAGCCACTGTTCAAAGCCACTTTATGTCCAAAGCCACTGTATGTCCAAAGCCACTGTCCAAAGCCACTGTATGTCCAAAGCCACTGTCCGAAGCCACTGTCCAAAGCCACTGTTCAAAGCCACTCTATGTCCAAAGCCACTGTCCAAAGCCACTCTCCAAAGCCACTGTCTAAAGCCACTGTATGTCCAAAGCCAATGTATGTCCAAAGCCACTGTCCAAAGCCACTGTATGTACAAAGCCACTGTATGTCCAAAGCCACTGTATATCCAAAGCCACTGTCCAAAGCCACTGTATGTCCAAAGCCACTGTTCAAAGCCACTCTCCAAACCACTATCCAAATCCACTCAAGTCCAAAGTCACTGTCCAAAGCCAATCTTCAAAGCCACTCTCCAAAGCCACTCTATTTCCAAAGCCAGTTCAAAGCCACTCTCCAAAGCCACTCTATGTCCAAAGCAAGTCCAAAGCCACTCTCCAAAGCCACTCTCCAAAGCCACTCTATGTCCAAAGCCACTGTCCAAAGCCATTCTCCAAAGCCACTCTCCAAAGCCACTCTATGTCCAAAGCCACTGTCCAAAGCCACTCTATGTCCAAAGCCACTGTCCAAAGCGACTGTCCAAAGCCACGGTCCAAATCCACTCTATGTCCAAAGCCACTGTCCAAAGCCACTGTCCAAAGCCACTGTCCAAAGCCACTCTATGTCCAAAGACACTGTCCAAAGCCACTCTCCAATGCCACTGTCCAAAGCCACTCTATCTACAAAGCAACTCTCCAAAGCCACTGTCCAAAGCCACTGTCCAAAGCCACTGTATGTCCAAAGCCACTGTCCAAAGCCACTGTATGTCCAAAGCCACTGTATGTCCAAAGCCACTATCCAAAGCCACTGTACGTCCAAAGCCACTTTATGTCCAAAGCCACTGTCCAAAGCCACTCTATTTCCAAAGCCACTCTATGTCCAAAGCCACTGTATGTCCAAAGCCACTGTTCAAAGCCACTGTATGTCCAAAGCCACTGTATGTCCAAAGCCACTGTCCAAAGCCACTGTATGTCCAAAGCCACTGTCCGAAGCCACTGTCCAAAGCCACTGTTCAAAGCCACTCTATGTCCAAAGCCACTGTCCAAAGCCACTCTCCAAAGCCACTGTCTAAAGCCACTGTATGTCCAAAGCCACTGTATGTCCAAAGCCACTGTCCAAAGCCACTGTATGTACAAAGCCACTGTATGTCCAAAGCCACTGTATATCCAAAGCTACTGTCCAAAGCCACTGTATGTCCAAAGCCACTGTTCAAAGCCACTCTCCAAACCACTATCCAAATCCACTCTATGTCCAAAGTCACTGTCCAAAGCCAATCACCAAAGCCACTCTCCAAAGCCACTCTATGTCCAAAGCCAGTCCAAAGCCACTCTCCAAAGCCACTCTATGTCCAAAGCAAGTCCAAAGCCACTCTCCAAAGCCACTCTCCAAAGCAACTCTATGTCCAAAGCCACTGTCCAAAGCCATTCTCCAAAGCCACTCTCCAAAGCCACTCTATGTCCAAAGCCACTGTCCAAAGTCACTCTATGTCCAAAGCCACTGTCCAAAGCCACTGTCCAAAGCCACGGTCCAAATCCACTCTATGTCCAAAGCCACTGTCCAAAGCCACTGTCCAAAGCCACTGTATGTCCAAAGCAACTGTCCAAAGCCACTGTCCAAAGCCACTGTCCAAAGCCACTCTATGTCCTAAGCCACTGTCCAAAGCCACTCTCCAAAGCCACTGTCCTAAGCCACTCTATGTCCAGAGCCACTGTCCAAAGCCACTCTCCAAAGCCACTGACCAAAGCCACTCTATGTCCAAAGCCACTGAACAAAGCCACTGTCCAAAGCCACTGACCAAAGCCACTCTATGTCCAATGCCATTGTCTAAAGCCACTGTCCAAAGCCACTGTCCAAAGCCACTCTATGTCCAAAGCCATTGTCTAAAGCCACTCTCCAAAGCCACTCTCCAAAGCCACTCTATGTCCAAAAGCACTGTTCAAAGCCACTGTCCAAAGCCACTCTCCAAAGACACTCTATGTCCAAAGCCACTGTCCAAAGCCACTCTCCAAAGCCACTCTCCAAAGCCACTGTATGTCCAAACCCACTGTCCAAAGCAACTGTCCAAAGCCACTCTCCAAAGCCACTCTATGTCCAAAGCCACTGTCCAAAGTCACTGTCCTAAGCCACTCTCCAAAGCCACTCTATGTCCAAAGCCACTGTCCAAAGTCACTCCCCAAAGCCACTTTCCAAAGCCACTCTCCAAAGCCACTCTATGTCCAAAGCCACTGTCCATAGCCACTGTCCAAAGCCACTCTCCAAAGCCACTCTATCTCCAAAGCCACTGTCCAAAGCCACTCTCCAAGGCCACTCTCCAAAGCCACTCTATGTCCAAAGCCACTGTCCATAGCCACTGTCCAAAGTCACTGTCCAAATCCACTCTATGTCCAAAGCCACTGAACAAAGCCACCGTCCAAAGCCACTGTCCAAAGCAATACTATGTCCAAAGCCACTGTCCAAAGGCACTGTCCAAAGACACTGTCCAAAGCCACTCTATGTCCAAAGCCACTGTCCAAAGCCACTCTATGTCCTAAGCCACTATCCAAAGCCACTGTCCAAAGCCGCTGTCCTAAACCACTCTATTTCCAAAGCCATTGTCCAAAGCCACTATCCAAAACCACTGTCCAAAGCCACTCTATGTCCAAAGCCACTGTCCAAAGCCACTCTCCAAAGCCACTGTCCAAAGCCACTGTATGTCCAAAGCCACTGTATGTCCAAAGCCACTGTCCAAAGCGACTGTATATCAAAAGGCACTGTCCAAAGCCACTGTATGTCCAAAGCCACTTGATGTCCAAAGCCACTGTCTAAAGCCACTGTATGTCCAAAACCACTGTCCAAAGCCACTGTATGTCCAAAGCCACTGTATGTCCAAAGCCACTGTCCAAAGCCACTGTATGTCCAAAGCCACTGTATGTCCAAAGCCACTGTCCAAAGCCACTGTATGTCCAAAGCCACTGTATGTCCAAAGCCACTGTCCAAAGCCACTGTATGTCCAAAGCCACTGTATGTCCAAAGCCACTGTCCAAAGCCACTGTATGTCCAAAGCCACTGTACAAACCACTGTCCAAATCCACTGTCCAAAGCCACTCTATGTCCAAATCCACTGTACAAAGCCACTGTCCAAAGCCACTGTCCGAAGCAATACTATGTCCAAAGCCACTGTCCAAAGCCACTGTCCAAAGCCACTGTCCAAAGCCACTCTATGTCCAAAGCCACTGTCCGAAGCCACTGTCCAAAGCCACTGTCCAAAGCCACTCTATGTCCAAAGCCACTGTCCCAAGCCACTCTCCAAAGCCACTGTCCAAAGCCACTGTATGTCCAAAGCCCCTGTATGTCCAAAGCCACTGTCCAAAGCCACTGTATGTCCAAAGCCACTGTATGTCCAAAGCCACTATCCAAAGCCACTGTATGTCCAAAGCCACTGTATATCCAAAGCCACTGTCCAAAGCCACTGTATGTCCAAAGCCACTGTATATCCAAAGCCACTGTCTAAAGCCACTGTATGTCCAAAGCCACTGTCCAAAGCCACTGTATGTCCAAAGCCACTGTATGTCCAAAGCCACTGTCCATAGCCACTGTATGTCCAAAGCCACTCTATGTCCAAAGCCACTGTCCAAAGCCACTATATGTCCAAAGCCACTGTATGTCCAAAGCCACTGTCCAAAGCCACTCTATGTCCAAAGCCACTCTATGTCTAAAGCCACTGTATGTCCAAAGCCACTGTTCAAAGCCACTGTATGTCCAAAGCCACTGTATGTCCAAAGCCACTGTCCAAAGCCACCGTATGTCCAAAGCCACGGTATGTCCAAAGCCACTGTCAAAAGCCACCGTATGTCCAAAGCCACTGTCAAAAGCCACCGTATGTCCAAAGCCACTGTATGTCCAAAGCCACTGTCCAAAGCCACCGTATGTCGAAAGCCACTGTATGTCCAAAGCCACTATCCAAAGCCACTGTATGTCCAAAGCCACTGTATCTCCAAAGCCACTGTCCAAAGCCACTGTATGTCCAAAGCCACTGTATGTCCAAAACCACTGTCCAAAGCCACTGTATGTTCAAAGCCACTGTATGTCCAAAGCCACTGTCCAAAGCCACTGTATGTCCAAAGCCACTGTATGTCCAAAGCCACTGTCCAAAGCCACTGTATGTACAAAGCCACTGTATGTCCAAAGCCACTGTATATCCAAAGCCACTGTCCAAAGCCACTGTATGTCCAAAGCCACTGTTCAAAGCCACTCTCCAAACCACTATCCAAATCCACTCTATGTCCAAAGTCACTGTCCAAAGCCAATCGCCAAAGCCACTCTCCAAAGCCACTCTATGTCCAAAGTCAGTCCAAAGCCACTCTCCAAAGCCACTCTATGTCCAAAGCAAGTCCAAAGCCACTCTCCAAAGCCACTCTCCAAAGCCACTCTATGTCCAAAGCAACTGTCCAAAGCCATTCTCCAAAGCCACTCTCCAAAGCCACTCTATGTCCAAAGCCACTGTCCAAAGCCACTCTATGTCCAAAGCCACTGTCCAAAGCCACTGTCCAAAGCCACGGTCCAAATCCACTCTATGTCCAAAGCCACTGTCCAAAGCCACTGTCCAAAGCCACTGTCCAAAGCCACTCTATGTCCAAAGCCACTGTCCAAAGCTACTCTCCAATGCCACTGTCCAAAGCCACTCTATCTACAAAGCAACTGTCCAAAGCCACTGTCCAAAGCCACTGTCCAAAGCCACTCTATGTCCAAAGCCACTGTCCAAAGCCACTCTCCAAAGCCACTGTCCAAAGCCACTCTATGTCCAGAGCCACTGTCCAAAGCCACTCTCCAAAGCCACTGACCAAAGCCACTCTATGTCCAAAGCCACTGAACAAAGCCACTGTCCAAAGCCACTGACCAAAGCCACTCTATGTCCAAAGCCATTGTCTAAAGCCACTCTCCAAAGCCACTCTCCAAAGCCACTCTATGTCCAAAAGCACTGTTCAAAGCCACTGTCCAAAGCCACTCTCCAAAGTCACTCTATGTCCAAAGCCACTGTCCAAAGCCACTCTCCAAAGCCACTCTCCAAAGCCACTGTATGTCCAAAGCCACTGTCCAAAGCCACTGTCCAAAGCCACTCTCCAAAGCCACTCTATGTCCAAAGCCACTGTCCAAAGTCACTGTCCTAAGCCACTCTCCAAAGCCACTCTATGTCCAAAGCCACTGTCCAAAGCCACTCCCCAAAGCCACTCTCCAAAGCCACTCTCCAAAGCCACTCTATGTCCAAAGACACTGTCCATAGCCACTGTCCAAAGCCAATCTCCAAAGCCACTCTATCTTCAAAGCCACTGTCCAAAGCCACTCTCCAAGGCCACTCTCCAAAGCCACTCTATGTTCAAAGCCACTGTCCATAGCCACTGTCCAAAGTCACTGTCCAAATACACTCTATGTCCAAAGCCACTGTACAAAGCCACCATCGAAAGCCACTGTCCAAAGCAATACTATGTCCAAAGCCACTGTCCAAAGGCACTGTCCAAAGATACTGTCCAAAGCCACTCTATGTCCAAAGCCACTGTCCAAAGCCACTCTATGTCCTAAGCCATATCCAAAGCCACTGTCCAAAGCCACTGTCCTAAACCACTCTATTTCCAAAGCCATTGTCCAAAGCCACTATCCAAAACCACTGTCCAAAGCCACTCTATGTCCAAAGCCACTGTCCAAAGCCACTCTCCAAAGCCACTGTCCAAAGCCACTGTATGTCCAAAGCCACTGTATGTCCAAAGCCACTGTCCAAAGCGACTGTATGTCCAAAGCCACTGTCCAAAGCCACTGTATGTCCAAAGCCACTGTATGTCCAAAGCCACTATCCAAAGCCACTGTATGTCCAAAGCCACTGTATATCCAAAGGCACTGTCCAAAGCCACTGTTTGTCCAAAGCCACTTGATGTCCAAAGCCACTGTCTAAAGCCACTGTATGTCCAAAACCACTGTCCAAAGCCACTGTATGTCCAAAGCCACTGTATGTCCAAAGCCACTGTCCAAAGCCACTGTATGTCCAAAGCCACTGTATGTCCAAAGCCACTGTCCAAAGCCACTGTATGTCCAAAGCCACTGTATGTCCAAAGCCACTGTCCAAAGCCACTGTATGTCCAAAGCCACTGTATGTCCAAAGCCACTGTCCAAAGCCACTGTATGTCCAAAGCTACTGTACAAACCACTGTCCAAATCCACTGTCCAAAGCCACTCTATGTCCAAATCCACTGTACAAAGCCACTGTCCAAAGCCACTATCCGAAGCAATACTATGTCCAAAGCCACTGTCCAAAGCCACTGTCCAAAGCCACTGTCCAAAGCCACTCTATGTCCAAAGCCACTGTCCGAAGCCACTGTCCAAAGCCACTGTCCAAAGCCACTCTATGTCCAAAGCCACTGTCCAAAGCCACTCTCCAAAGCCACTGTCCAAAGCCACTGTATGTCCAAAGCCCCTGTATGTCCAAAGCCACTGTCCAAAGCCACTGTATGTCCAAAGCCACTGTATGTCCAAAGCCACTATCCAAAGCCACTGTATGTCCAAAGCCACTGTATATCCAAAGCCACTGTCCAAAGCCACTGTATGTCCAAAGCCACTGTATGTCCAAAGCCACTGTCTAAAGCCACTGTATGTCCAAAGCCACTGTCCAAAGCCACTGTATGTCCAAAGCCACTGTATGTCCAAAGCCACTGTCCATAGCCACTGTATGTCCAAAGCCACTCTATGTCCAAAGCCACTGTCCAAAGCCACTATATGTCCAAAGCCACTGTATGTCCAAAGCCACTGTCCAAAGCCACTCTATGTCCAAAGCCACTCTATGTCTAAAGCCACTTTATGTCCAAAGCCACTGTTCAAAGCCACTGTATGTCCAAAGCCACTGTATGTCCAAAGCCACTGTCCAAAGCCACCGTATGTCCAAAGCCACGGTATGTCCAAAGCCACTGTCAAAAGCCACCGTATGTCCAAAGCCACTGTCAAAAGACACCGTATGTCCAAAGCCACTGTATGTCCAAAGCCACTGTCCAAAGCCACCGTATGTCGAAAGCCACTGTATGTCCAAAGCCACTATCCAAAGCCACTGTATGTCCAAAGCCACTGTATGTCCAAAGCCACTGTCCAAAGCCACTGTATGTCCAAAGCCACTGTATGTCCAAAACCACTGTCCAAACCCACTGTATGTCCAAAGCCACTGTCCAAAGCCACTGTATGTACAAAGCCACTGTATGTCCAAAGCCACTGTATATCCAAAGCCACTGTCCAAAGCCACTGTATGTCCAAAGCCACTGTTCAAAGCCACTCTCCAAACCACTATCCAAATCCACTCTATGTCCAAAGTCACTGTCCAAAGCCAATCGCCAAAGCCACTCTCCAAAGCCACTCTATGTCCAAAGCCAGTCCAAAGCCACTCTCCAAAGCCACTCTATGTCCAAAGCAAGTCCAAAGCCACTCTCCAAAGCCACTCTCCAAAGCCACTCTATGTCCAAAGCCACTGTCCAAAGCCATTCTCCAAAGCCACTCTCCAAAGCCACTCTATGTCCAAAGCCACTGTCCAAAGCCACTCTATGTCCAAAGCCACTGTCCAAAGCCACTGTCCAAAGCCACGATCCAAATCCACTCTATGTCCAAAGCCACTGTCCAAAGCCACTGTCCAAAGCCACTGTCCAAAGCCACTCTATGTCCAAAGCCACTGTCCAAAGCCACTCTCCAATGCCACTGTCCAAAGCCACTCTATCTACAAAGCAACTGTCCAAAGCCACTGTCCAAAGCCACTGTCCAAAGCCACTCTATGTCCAAAGCCACTGTCCAAAGCCACTCTCCAAAGCCACTGTCCAAAGCCACTCTATGTCCAGAGCCACTGTCCAAAGCCACTCTCCAAAGCCACTGACCAAAGCCACTCTATGTCCAAAGCCACTGAACAAAGCCACTGTCCAAAGCCACTGACCAAAGCCACTCTATGTCCAATGCCATTGTCCAAAGCCACTGTCCAAAGCCACTCTCCAAAGCCACTGACCAAAGCCACTCTATGTCCAAAGCCACTGAACAAAGCCACTGTCCAAAGCCACTGACCAAAGCCACTCTATGTCCAATGCCATTGTCCAAAGCCACTGTCCAAAGCAACTGTCCAAAGCCACTCTATGTCCAAAGCCATTGTCTAAAGCCACTCTCCAAAGCCACTCTCCAAAGCCACTCTATGTCCAAAAGCACTGTTCAAAGCCACTGTCCAAAGCCACTCTCCAAAGCCTCTCTATGTCCAAAGCCACTGTCCAAAGCCACTCTCCAAAGCCACTCTCCAAAGCCACTGTATGTCCAAAGCCACTGTCCAAAGCCACTGTCCAAAGCCACTCTCCAAAGCCACTCTATGTCCAAAGCCACTGTCCAAAGTCACTGTCCCAAGCCACTCTCCAAAGCCACTCTATGTCCAAAGCCACTGTGCAAAGCCACTCCCCAAAGCCACTCTCCAAAGCCACTCTCCAAAGCCACTCTATGTCCAAAGCCACTGTCCATAGCCACTCTCCAAAGCCACTCTCCAAAGCCACTCTATGTCCAAAGCCACTGTCCATAGCCACTGTCCAAAGTCACTGTCCAAATCCACTCTATGTCCAAAGCCACTGTACAAAGCCACCGTCCAAAGCCACTGTCCAAAGCAATACTATGTCCAAAGCCACTGTCCAAAGGCACTGTCCAAAGACACTGTCCAAAGCCACTCTATGTCCAAAGCCACTGTCCAAAGCCACTCTATGTCCTAAGCCACTATCTAAAGCCACTGTCCAAAGCCACTGTCCTAAACCACTCTATTTCCAAAGCCATTGTCCAAAGCCACTATCCAAAACCACTGTCCAAAGCCACTCTATGTCCAAAGCCACTGTCCAAAGCCACTCTCCAAAGCCACTGTCCAAAGCCACTGTATGTCCAAAGCCACTGTATGTCCAAAGCCACTGTCCAAAGCGACTGTATGTCCAAAGCCACTGTCCAAAGCCACTGTATGTCCAAAGCCACTGTATGTCCAAAGCCACTATCCAAAGCCACTGTATGTCCAAAGCCACTGTATATCCAAAGGCACTGTCCAAAGCCACTGTATGTCCAAAGCCACTTGATGTCCAAAGCCACTGTCTAAAGCCACTGTATGTCCAAAACCACTGTCCAAAGCCACTGTATGTCCAAAGCCACTGTATGTCCAAATCCACTGTCCAAAGACACTGTATGTCCAAAGCCACTGTATGTCCAAAGACACTGTCCAAAGCCACTGTATGTCCAAAGCCACTGTATGTCCAAAGCCACTGTCCAAAGCCACTGTATGTCCAAAGCCACTGTATGTCCAAAGCCACTGTATGTCCAAAGCCACTGTACAAACCACTGTCCAAATCCACTGTCCAAAGCCACTCTATGTCCAAATCCACTGTACAAAGCCACTGTCCAAAGCCACTGTCCGAAGCAATACTATGTCCAAAGCCACTGTCCAAAGCCACTGTCCAAAGCCACTGTCCAAAGCCACTCTATGTCCAAAGCCACTGTCCGAAGCCACTGTCCAAAGCCACTGTCCAAAGCCACTCTATGTCCAAAGCCACTATCCAAAGCCACTCTCCAAAGCCACTGTCCAAAGCCACTGTATGTCCAAAGCCCCTGTATGTCCAAAGCCACTGTCCAAAGCCACTGTATGTCCAAAGCCACTGTATGTCCAAAGCCACTATACAAAGCCACTGTATGTCCAAAGCCACTGTATATCCAAAGCCACTGTCCAAAGCCACTGTATGTCCAAAGCCACTGTATGTCCAAAGCCACTGTCTAAAGCCACTGTATGTCCAAAGCCACTGTCCAAAGCCACTGTATGTCCAAAGCCACTGTATGTCCAAAGCCACTGTCCATAGCCACTGTATGTCCAAAGCCACTCTATGTCCAAAGCCACTGTCCAAAGCCACTATATGTCCAAAGCCACTGTATGTCCAAAGCCACTGTCCAAAGCCACTCTATGTCCATAGCCACTCTATGTCTAAAGCCACTGTATGTCCAAAGCCACTGATCAAAGCCACTGTATGTCCAAAGCCACTGTATGTCCAAAGCCACTGTCCAAAGCCACCGTATGTCCAAAGCCACGGTATGTCCAAAGCCACTGTCAAAAGCCACCGTATGTCCAAAGCCACTGTCAAAAGCCACCGTATGTCCAAAGCCACTGTATGTCCAAAGCTACTGTCCAAAGCCACCGTATGTCGAAAGCCACTGTATGTCCAAAGCCACTATCCAAAGCCACTGTATGTCAAAAGCCACTGTATGTCCAAAGCCACTGTCCAAAGCCACTGTATGTCCAAAGCCACTGTATGTCCAAAACCACTGTCCAAAGACACTGTATGTCCAAAGCCACTGTATGTCCAAAGCCACTGTCCAAAGCCACCGTATGTCCAAAGCCACTGTATGTCCAAAGCCACTGTCCAAAGCAACCGTATGTCCAAAGCCACTGTATGTCCAAAGCCACTGTCCAAAGCCACCGTATGTCCAAAGCCACTGTATGTCCAAAGCCACTCTCCAAAGCCACTCTCCAAAGCCACTCTATGTCCAAAGCCACTGTCCAAAGCCACTGTCCAAAGCCACTGTCCAAAGCCACTCTATGTCCAAAGCCACTATCCAAAGCCACTCTCCAAA
Source organism: Cladorhizidae sp. MBARI D1340-BT2 (assembly GCA_028752905.1). Taxonomy (NCBI): domain Eukaryota; kingdom Metazoa; phylum Porifera; class Demospongiae; order Poecilosclerida; family Cladorhizidae; species Cladorhizidae sp. MBARI D1340-BT2. The sequence goes on along the minus strand of JAQNBH010000017.1, from coordinate 25,978,700 downwards.
GCCACTCTCCAAAGCCACTCTATGTCCAAAGCCACTGTCCAAAGCCACTCTCCAAACCACTATCCAAAGCCACTCTATGTACAAAGTCACTGTCCAAAGCCAATCTTCAAAGCCACTCTCCAAAGCCACTCTATGTCCAAAGCCAGTCCAAAGCCACTCTCCAAAGCCACTCTATGTCCAAAGCCAGTCCAAAGCCACTCTCCAAAGCCACTCTCCAAAGCCACTCTATGTCCAAAGCCACTGTCCAAAGCCATTCTCCAAAGCCACTCTCCAAAGCCACTCTATGTCCAAAGCCACTGTCCAAAGCCACTGTCCAAAGCCACGGTCCAAAGCCACTCTATGTCCAAAGCCACTGTCCAAAGCCACTGTCCAAAGCCACTGTCCAAAGTCACTGTCCAAAGCCACTCTATGTTCAAAGCCACTGTCCAAAGCCACTCTCCAATGCCACTGTCCAAAGCCACTCTATCTACAAAGCCACTGTCCAAAGCCACTGTCTAAAGTCACTGTGCAAAGCCACTCTATGTCCAAAGCAACTGTCCAAAGCCACTGTCCAAAGCCACTGTCCAAAGCCACTCTATGTCCAAAGCCACTGTCCAAAGCCACTCTATGTCCAGAGCCACTGTCCAAAGCCACTCACCAAAGCCACTGAACAAAGCCACTCTATGTCCAAAGCCATTGAACAAAGCCACTGGCCAAAGCCACTGACCAAAGCCACTCTATGTCCAATGCCATTGTCCAAAGCCACTGTCCAAAGCCACTGTCCAAAGCCACTCTATGTCCAAAGCAATTGTCTAAACCACTCTCCAAAGCCATTCTCCAAAGCCACTCTATGTCCAAAAGCACTGTCCAAAGCCACTGTCCAAAGCCACTCTCCAAAGCCACTCTATGTCCAAATCCACTGTCCAAAGCCACTCTCCAAAGCCACTCTCCAAAGCCACTGTATGTCCAAAGCCACTGTATAAACCACTGTCCAAATCCACTGTCCAAAGCCACTCTATGTCCAAATCCACTGTACAAAGCCACTGTCCAAAGCCACTGTCCAAAGCAATACTATGTCCAAAGCCACTGTCCAAAGCCACTGTCCAAAGCCACTGTCCAAAGCCACTCTATGTCCAAAGCCACTGTCCGAAGCCACTGTCCAAAGCCACTGTCCAAAGCCACTCTATGTCCAAAGCCACTGTCCAAAGCCACTCTCCAAAGCCACTGTCCAAAGCCACTGTATGTCCAAAGCCCCTGTATGTCCAAAGCCACTGTCCAAAGCCAATGTATGTCCAAAGCCACTATATGTCCAAAGCCACTATCCAAAGCCACTGTATGTCCAAAGCCACTGTATATCCAAAGCCACTGTCCAAAGCCACTGTATGTCCAAAGCCACTGTATGTCCAAAGCCAGTGTCTAAAGCCACTGTATGTCCAAAGCCACTGTCCAAAGCCACTGTATGTCCAAAGCCACTGTATGTCCAAAGCCACTGTCCATAGCCACTGTATGTCCAAAGCCACTCTATGTCCAAAGCCACTGTCCAAAGCCACTATATGTCCAAAGCCACTGTATGTCCAAAGCCACTGTCCAAAGCCACTCTATGTCCAAAGCCACTCTATGTCTAAAGCCACTGTATGTCCAAAGCCACTGTTCAAAGCCACTGTATGTCCAAAGCCACTGTATGTCCAAAGCCACTGTCCAAAGCCACCGTATGTCCAAAGCCACGGTATGTCCAAAGCCACTGTCAAAAGCCACCGTATGTCCAAAGCCACTGTCAAAAGACACCGTATGTCCAAAGCCACTGTATGTCCAAAGCCACTGTCCAAAGCCACCGTATATCGAAAGCCACTGTATGTCCAAAGCCACTATCCAAAGCCACTGTATGTCCAAAGCCACTGTATGTCCAAAGCCACTGTCCAAAGCCACTCTCCAAAGCCACTCTATGTCCAAAGCCACTGTCCAAAGTCACTGTCCTAAGCCACTCTCCAAAGCCACTCTATGTCCAAAGCCACTGTCCAAAGCCACTCCCCAAAGCCACTCTCCAAAGCCACTCTCCAAAGCCACTCTATGTCCAAAGACACTGTCCATAGCCACTGTCCAAAGCCAATCTCCAAAGCCACTCTATCTTCAAAGCCACTGTCCAAAGCCACTCTCCAAGGCCACTCTCCAAAGCCACTCTATGTTCAAAGCCACTGTCCATAGCCACTGTCCAAAGTCACTGTCCAAATACACTCTATGTCCAAAGCCACTGTACAAAGCCACCATCGAAAGCCACTGTCCAAAGCAATACTATGTCCAAAGCCACTGTCCAAAGGCACTGTCCAAAGATACTGTCCAAAGCCACTCTATGTCCAAAGCCACTGTCCAAAGCCACTCTATGTCCTAAGCCATATCCAAAGCCACTGTCCAAAGCCACTGTCCTAAACCACTCTATTTCCAAAGCCATTGTCCAAAGCCACTATCCAAAACCACTGTCCAAAGCCACTCTATGTCCAAAGCCACTGTCCAAAGCCACTCTCCAAAGCCACTGTCCAAAGCCACTGTATGTCCAAAGCCACTGTATGTCCAAAGCCACTGTCCAAAGCGACTGTATGTCCAAAGCCACTGTCCAAAGCCACTGTATGTCCAAAGCCACTGTATGTCCAAAGCCACTATCCAAAGCCACTGTATGTCCAAAGCCACTGTATATCCAAAGGCACTGTCCAAAGCCACTGTTTGTCCAAAGCCACTTGATGTCCAAAGCCACTGTCTAAAGCCACTGTATGTCCAAAACCACTGTCCAAAGCCACTGTATGTCCAAAGCCACTGTATGTCCAAAGCCACTGTCCAAAGCCACTGTATGTCCAAAGCCACTGTATGTCCAAAGCCACTGTCCAAAGCCACTGTATGTCCAAAGCCACTGTATGTCCAAAGCCACTGTCCAAAGCCACTGTATGTCCAAAGCCACTGTATGTCCAAAGCCACTGTCCAAAGCCACTGTATGTCCAAAGCCACTGTACAAACCACTGTCCAAATCCACTGTCCAAAGCCACTCTATGTCCAAATCCACTGTACAAAGCCACTGTCCAAAGCCACTATCCGAAGCAATACTATGTCCAAAGCCACTGTCCAAAGCCACTGTCCAAAGCCACTGTCCAAAGCCACTCTATGTCCAAAGCCACTGTCCGAAGCCACTGTCCAAAGCCACTGTCCAAAGCCACTCTATGTCCAAAGCCACTGTCCAAAGCCACTCTCCAAAGCCACTGTCCAAAGCCACTGTATGTCCAAAGCCCCTGTATGTCCAAAGCCACTGTCCAAAGCCACTGTATGTCCAAAGCTACTGTATGTCCAAAGCCACTATCCAAAGCCACTGTATGTCCAAAGCCACTGTATATCCAAAGCCACTGTCCAAAGCCACTGTATGTCCAAAGCCACTGTATGTCCAAAGCCACTGTCTAAAGCCACTGTATGTCCAAAGCCACTGTCCAAAGCCACTGTATGTCCAAAGCCACTGTATGTCCAAAGCCACTGTCCATAGCCACTGTATGTCCAAAGCCACTCTATGTCCAAAGCCACTGTCCAAAGCCACTATATGTCCAAAGCCACTGTATGTCCAAAGCCACTGTCCAAAGCCACTCTATGTCCAAAGCCACTCTATGTCTAAAGCCACTTTATGTCCAAAGCCACTGTTCAAAGCCACTGTATGTCCAAAGCCACTGTATGTCCAAAGCCACTGTCCAAAGCCACCATATGTCCAAAGCCACGGTATGTCCAAAGCCACTGTCAAAAGCCACCGTATGTCCAAAGCCACTGTCAAAAGACACCGTATGTCCAAAGCCACTGTATGTCCAAAGCCACTGTCCAAAGCCACCGTATGTCGAAAGCCACTGTATGTCCAAAGCCACTATCCAAAGCCACTGTATGTCCAAAGCCACTGTATGTCCAAAGCCACTGTCCAAAGCCACTGTATGTCCAAAGCCACTGTATGTCCAAACCCACTGTCCAAACCCACTGTATGTCCAAAGCCACTGTCCAAAGCCACTGTATGTACAAAGCCACTGTATGTCCAAAGCCACTGTATATCCAAAGCCACTGTCCAAAGCCACTGTATGTCCAAAGCCACTGTTCAAAGCCACTCTCCAAACCACTATCCAAATCCACTCTATGTCCAAAGTCACTGTCCAAAGCCAATCGCCAAAGCCACTCTCCAAAGCCACTCTATGTCCAAAGCCAGTCCAAAGCCACTCTCCAAAGCCACTCTATGTCCAAAGCAAGTCCAAAGCCACTCTCCAAAGCCACTCTCCAAAGCCACTCTATGTCCAAAGCCACTGTCCAAAGCCATTCTCCAAAGCCACTCTCCAAAGCCACTCTATGTCCAAAGCCACTGTCCAAAGCCACTCTATGTCCAAAGCCACTGTCCAAAGCCACTGTCCAAAGCCACGGTCCAAATCCACTCTATGTCCAAAGCCACTGTCCAAAGCCACTGTCCAAAGCCACTGTCCAAAGCCACTCTATGTCCAAAGCCACTGTCCAAAGCCACTCTCCAATGCCACTGTCCAAAGCCACTCTATCTACAAAGCAACTGTCCAAAGCCACTGTCCAAAGCCACTGTCCAAAGCCACTCTATGTCCAAAGCCACTGTCCAAAGCCACTCTCCAAAGCCACTGTCCAAAGCCACTCTATGTCCAGAGCCACTGTCCAAAGCCACTCTCCAAAGCCACTGACCAAAGCCACTCTATGTCCAAAGCCACTGAACAAAGCCACTGTCCAAAGCCACTGACCAAAGCCACTCTATGTCCAATGCCATTGTCCAAAGCCACTGTCCAAAGCCACTGTCCAAAGCCACTCTATGTCCAAAGCCATTGTCTAAAGCCACTCTCCAAAGCCACTCTCCAAAGCCACTCTATGTCCAAAAGCACTGTTCAAAGCCACTGTCCAAAGCCACTCTCCAAAGCCTCTCTATGTCCAAAGCCACTGTCCAAAGCCACTCTCCAAAGCCACTCTCCAAAGCCACTGTATGTCCAAAGCCACTGTCCAAAGCCACTGTCCAAAGCCACTCTCCAAAGCCACTCTATGTCCAAAGCCACTGTCCAAAGTCACTGTCCTAAGCCACTCTCCAAAGCCACTCTATGTCCAAATCCACTGTGCAAAGCCACTCCCCAAAGCCACTCTCCAAAGCCACTCTCCAAAGCCACTCTATGTCCAAAGCCACTGTCCATAGCCACTCTCCAAAGCCACTCTCCAAAGCCACTCTATGTCCAAAGCCACTGTCCATAGCCACTGTCCAAAGTCACTGTCCAAATCCACTCTATGTCCAAAGCCACTGTACAAAGCCACCGTCCAAAGCCACTGTCCAAAGCAATACTATGTCCAAAGCCACTGTCCAAAGGCACTGTCCAAAGACACTGTCCAAAGCCACTCTATGTCCAAAGCCACTGTCCAAAGCCACTCTATGTCCTAAGCCACTATCTAAAGCCACTGTCCAAAGCCACTGTCCTAAACCACTCTATTTCTAAAGCCATTGTCCAAAGCCACTATCCAAAACCACTGTCCAAAGCCACTCTATGTCCAAAGCCACTGTCCAAAGCCACTCTCCAAAGCCACTGTCCAAAGCCACTGTATGTCCAAAGCCACTGTATGTCCAAAGCCACTGTCCAAAGTGACTGTATGTCCAAAGCCACTGTCCAAAGCCACTGTATGTCCAAAGCCACTGTATGTCCAAAGCCACTATCCAAAGCCACTGTATGTCCAAAGCCACTGTATATCCAAAGGCACTGTCCAAAGCCACTGTATGTCCAAAGCCACTTGATGTCCAAAGCCACTGTCTAAAGCCACTGTATGTCCAAAACCACTGTCCAAAGCCACTGTATGTCCAAAGCCACTGTATGTCCAAAGCCACTGTCCAAAGACACTGTATGTCCAAAGCCACTGTATGTCCAAAGACACTGTCCAAAGCCACTGTATGTCCAAAGCCACTGTATGTCCAAAGCCACTGTCCAAAGCCACTGTATGTCCAAAGCCACTGTATGTCCAAAGCCACTGTATGTCCAAAGCCACTGTACAAACAACTGTCCAAATCCACTGTCCAAAGCCACTCTATGTCCAAATCCACTGTACAAAGCCACTGTCCAAAGCCACTGTCCGAAGCAATACTATGTCCAAAGCCACTGTCCAAAGCCACTGTCCAAAGCCACTGTCCAAAGCCACTCTATGTCCAAAGCCACTGTCCGAAGCCACTGTCCAAAGCCACTGTCCAAAGCCACTCTATGTCCAAAGCCACTATCCAAAGCCACTCTCCAAAGCCACTGTCCAAAGCCACTGTATGTCCAAAGCCCCTGTATGTCCAAAGCCACTGTCCAAAGCCACTGTATGTCCAAAGCCACTGTATGTCCAAAGCCACTATACAAAGCCACTGTATGTCCAAAGCCACTGTATATCCAAAGCCACTGTCCAAAGCCACTGTATGTCCAAAGCCACTGTATGTCCAAAGCCACTGTCTAAAGCCACTGTATGTCCAAAGCCACTGTCCAAAGCCACTGTATGTCCAAAGCCACTGTATGTCCAAAGCCACTGTCCATAGCCACTGTATGTCCAAAGCCACTCTATGTCCAAAGCCACTGTCCAAAGCCACTATATGTCCAAAGCCACTGTTTGTCCAAAGCCACTGTCCAAAGCCACTCTATGTCCATAGCCACTCTATGTCTAAAGCCACTGTATGTCCAAAGCCACTGATCAAAGCCACTGTATGTCCAAAGCCACTGTATGTCCAAAGCCACTGTCCAAAGCCACCGTATGTCCAAAGCCACGGTATGTCCAAAGCCACTGTCAAAAGCCACCGTATGTCCAAAGCCACTGTCAAAAGCCACCGTATGTCCAAAGCCACTGTATGTCAAAAGCTACTGTCCAAAGCCACCGTATGTCGAAAGCCACTGTATGTCCAAAGCCACTATCCAAAGCCACTGTATGTCCAAAGCCACTGTATGTCCAAAGCCACTGTCCAAAGCCACTGTATGTCCAAAGCCACTGTATGTCCAAAACCACTGTCCAAAGCCACTGTATGTCCAAAGCCACTGTATGTCCAAAGCCACTGTCCAAAGCCACCGTATGTCCAAAGCCACTGTATGTCCAAAGCCACTGTCCAAAGCAACCGTATGTCCAAAGCCACTGTATGTCCAAAGCCACTGTCCAAAGCCACCGTATGTCCAAAGCCACTGTATGTCCAAAGCCACTGTATGTCCAAAACCACTGTCCAAAGCTACTGTATGTCCAAAGCCACTGTATGTCCAAAGCCACTGTCCAAAGCCACCGTATGTCCAAAGCCACTGTATGTCCAAAGCCACTGTCCAAAGCAACCGTATGTCCAAAGCCACTGTATGTCCAAAGCCACTGTCCAAAGCCACCGTATGTCCAAAGCCACTGTATGTCCAAAGCCACTCTCCAAAGCCACTCTCCAAAGCCACTCTATGTCCAAAGCCACTGTCCAAAGCCACTGTCCAAAGCCACTGTCCAAAGCCACTCTATGTCCAAAGCCACTATCCAAAGCCACTCTCCAAAGCCACTCTCCAAAGCCACTCTATGTCCAAAGCCACTGTCCAAAGCCACTCTCCAAACCACTATCCAAAGCCACTCTATGTACAAAGTCACTGTCCAAAGCCAATCTTCAAAGCCACTCTCCAAAGCCACTCTATGTCCAAAGCCAGTCCAAAGCCACTCTCCAAAGCCACTCTATGTCCAAAGCCAGTCCAAAGCCACTCTCCAAAGCCACTCTCCAAAGCCACTCTATGTCCAAAGCCACTGTCCAAAGCCATTCTCCAAAGCCACTCTCCAAAGCCACTCTATGTCCAAAGCCACTGTCCAAAGCCACTGTCCAAAGCCACGGTCCAAAGCCACTCTATGTCCAAAGCCACTGTCCAAAGCCACTGTCCAAAGCCACTGTCCAAAGTCACTGTCCAAAGCCACTCTATGTTCAAAGCCACTGTCCAAAGCCACTCTCCAATGCCACTGTCCAAAGCCACTCTATCTACAAAGCCACTGTCCAAAGCCACTGTCTAAAGTCACTGTGCAAAGCCACTCTATGTCCAAAGCAACTGTCCAAAGCCACTGTCCAAAGCCACTGTCCAAAGCCACTCTATGTCCAAAGCCACTGTCCAAAGCCACTCTATGTCCAGAGCCACTGTCCAAAGCCACTCACCAAAGCCACTGAACAAAGCTACTCTATGTCCAAAGCCATTGAACAAAGCCACTGGCCAAAGCCACTGACCAAAGCCACTCTATGTCCAATGCCATTGTCCAAAGCCACTGTCCAAAGCCACTGTCCAAAGCCACTCTATGTCCAAAGCAATTGTCTAAACCACTCTCCAAAGCCATTCTCCAAAGCCACTCTATGTCCAAAAGCACTGTCCAAAGCCACTGTCCAAAGCCACTCTCCAAAGCCACTCTATGTCCAAATCCACTGTCCAAAGCCACTCTCCAAAGCCACTCTCCAAAGCCACTGTATGTCCAAAGCCACTGTATAAACCACTGTCCAAATCCACTGTCCAAAGCCACTCTATGTCCAAATCCACTGTACAAAGCCACTGTCCAAAGCCACTGTCCAAAGCAATACTATGTCCAAAGCCACTGTCCAAAGCCACTGTCCAAAGCCACTGTCCAAAGCCACTCTATGTCCAAAGCCACTGTCCGAAGCCACTGTCCAAAGCCACTGTCCAAAGCCACTCTATGTCCAAAGCCACTGTCCAAAGCCACTCTCCAAAGCCACTGTCCAAAGCCACTGTATGTCCAAAGCTCCTGTATGTCCAAAGCCACTGTCCAAAGCCACTGTATGTCCAAAGCCACTGTATGTCCAAAGCCACTATCCAAAGCCACTGTATGTCCAAAGCCACTGTATATCCAAAGCCACTGTCCAAAGCCACTGTATGTCCAAAGCCACTGTATGTCCAAAGCCAGTGTCTAAAGCCACTGTATGTCCAAAGCCACTGTCCAAAGCCACTGTATGTCCAAAGCCACTGTATGTCCGAAGCCACTGTCCATAGCCACTGTATGTCCAAAGCCACTCTATGTCCAAAGCCACTGTCCAAAGCCACTATATGTCCAAAGCCACTGTATGTCCAAAGCCACTGTCCAAAGCCACTCTATGTCCAAAGCCACTCTATGTCTAAAGCCACTGTATGTCCAAAGCCACTGTTCAAAGCCACTGTATGTCCAAAGCCACTGTTTGTCCAAAGCCACTGTCCAAAGCCACCGTATGTCCAAAGCCACGGTATGTCCAAAGCCACTGTCAAAAGCCACCGTATGTCCAAAGCCACTGTCAAAAGCCACCGTATGTCCAAAGCCACTGTATGTCCAAAGCCACTGTCCAAAGCCACCGTATGTCGAAAGCCACTGTATGTCCAAAGCCACTATCCAAAGCCACTGTATGTGCAAAGCCACTGTATGTCCAAAGCCACTGTCCAAAGCCACTGTATGTCCAAAGCCACTGTATGTCCAAAACCACTGTCCAAAGCCACTGTATGTCCAAAGATACTGTATGTCCAAAGCCACTGTCCAAAGCCACTGTATGTCCAAAGCCACTGTATGTCCAAAGCCACTGTCCAAAGCAACCGTATGTCCAAAGCCACTGTATGTCCAAAGCCACTGTCCAAAGCCACCGTATGTCTAAAGCCACTGTATGTCCAAAGCCACTCTCCAAAGCCACTCTCCAAAGCCACTCTATCTCCAAAGCCACTGTCCAAAGCCACTGTCCAAAGCCACTGTCCAAAGCCACTCTATGTCCAAAGCCACTATCCAAAGCCACTCTCCAAAGCCACTCTCCAAAGCCACTCTATGTCCAAAGCCACTGTCCAAAGCCACTCTCCAAACCACTATCCAAAGCCACTCTATGTACAAAGTCACTGTCCAAAGCCAATCTCCAAAGCCACTCTCCAAAGCCACTCTATGTCCAAATCCAGTCCAAAGCCACTCTCCAAAGCCACTCTATGTCCAAAGCCAGTCCAAAGCCACTCTCCAAAGCCACTCTCCAAAGCCACTCTATGTCCAAAGCCACTGTCCAAAGCCATTCTCCAAAGCCACTCTCCAAAGCCACTCTATGTCCAAAGCCACTGTCCAAAGCCACTCTATGTCCAAAGCCACTGTCCAAAGCCACTGTCCAAAGCCACGGTCCAAAGCCACTCTATGTACAAAGCCACTGTCCAAAGCCACTGTCCAAAGCCACTGTCCAAAGCCACTGTCCAAAGCCACTCTATGTCCAAAGCCACTGTCCAAAGCCATTCTCCAATGCCACTGTCCAAAGCCACTCTATCTACAAAGCCACTGTCCAAAGCCACTGTCTAAAGTCACTGTCCAAAGCCACTCTATGTCCAAAGCAACTGTCCAAAGCCACTGTCCAAAGCCACTGTCCAAAGCCACTCTATGTCCAAAGCCACTGTCCAAAGCCACTCTATGTCCAGAGCCACTGTCCAAAGCCACTCACCAAAGCCACTGACCAAAGCCACTCTATGTCCAAAGCCACTGAACAAAGCCACTGTCCAAAGCCACTGACCAAAGCCACTCTATGTCCAATGCCATTGTCCAAAGCCACTGTCCAAAGCCACTGTCCAAAGCCACTCTATGTCCAAAGCAATTGTCTAAACCACTCTCCAAAGCCATTCTCCAAAGCCACTCTATGTCCAAAAGCACTGTCCAAAGCCACTGTCCAAAGCCACTCTCCAAAGCTACTCTATGTCCAAATCCACTGTCCAAAGCCACTCTCCAAAGCCACTCTCCAAAGCCACTGTATGTCCAAAGCCTCTGTCCAAAGCCACTGTCCAAAGCCACTCTCCAAAGCCACTCTATGTCCAAAGCCACAGTCCAAAGTCACTGTGCAAAGCCACTCTCCAAAGCCACTCTATGTCCAAAGACACTGTCCAAAGCTACTCTCCAAAGCCACTCTCCAAAGCCACTCTATGTCCAAAGCCACTGTCCAAAGCCACTGTCCAAAGCCACTCTCCAAAGCCACTCTATCTCCAAAGTCACTGTCCAAAGGCACTCTCCAAAGCCACTCTCCAAAGCCACTCTATGTCCAAAGCCACTGTCCATAGCCACTGTCCAAAGTCACTGTCCAAAGCCACTCTATGTCCAAAGCCACTGTACAAAGCCACTGTCCAAAGCCACTGTCCAAAGCAATTCTATGTCCAAAGCCACTGTCCAAAGGCACTGTCCAAAGACACTCTATGTCCAAAGCCACTGTCCAAAGCCACTGTCCAAAGCCGCTGTCCAAAGCCACTCTATGTCCAAAGCCACTGTCCAAAGCCACTCTATGTCCAAAGCCACTGTCCAAAGCCACTCTCCAAAGCCACTGTCCTAAACCACTCTATGTCCAAAGCCACTGTCCAAAGCCACTCTCCAAAGCCACTGTCCAAAGCCACTCTATGTCCAAAGCCACTGTCCAAAGCCACTCTCCAAAGCAACTGTCCAAAGCCACTGTATGTCCAAAGCCACTGTATGTCCAAAGCCACTGTCCAAAGCCACTGTATGTCCAAAGCCACTGTCCAAAGCCACTGTATGTCCAAAGCCACTGTATGTCCAAAGCCACTATCCAAAGCCACTGTACGTCCAAAGCCACTTTATGTCCAAAGCCACTGTCCAAAGCCACTCTATTTCCAAAGCCACTCTATGTCCAAAGCCACTGTATGTCCAAAGCCACTGTTCAAAGCCACTGTATGTCCAAAGCCACTGTATGTCCAAAGCCACTGTCCAAAGCCACTGTATGTCCAAAGCCACTGTCCGAAGCCACTGTCCAAAGCCACTGTTCAAAGCCACTCTATGTCCAAAGCCACTGTCCAAAGCCACTCTCCAAAGCCACTGTCTAAAGCCACTGTATGTCCAAAGCCAATGTATGTCCAAAGCCACTGTCCAAAGCCACTGTATGTACAAAGCCACTGTATGTCCAAAGCCACTGTATATCCAAAGCCACTGTCCAAAGCCACTGATGTCCAAAGCCACTGTTCAAAGCCACTCTCCAAACCACTATCCAAATCCACTCAAGTCCAAAGTCACTGTCCAAAGCCAATCTTCAAAGCCACTCTCCAAAGCCACTCTATTTCCAATGCCAGTTCAAAGCCACTCTCCAAAGCCACTCTATGTCCAAAGCAAGTCCAAAGCCACTCTCCAAAGCCACTCTCCAAAGCCACTCTATGTCCAAAGCCACTGTCCAAAGCCATTCTCCAAAGCCACTCTCCAAAGCCACTCTATGTCCAAAGCCACTGTCCAAAGCCACTCTATGTCCAAAGCCACTGTCCAAAGCGACTGTCCAAAGCCACGGTCCAAATCCACTCTATGTCCAAAGCCACTGTCCAAAGCCACTGTCCAAAGCCACTGTCCAAAGCCACTCTATGTCCAAAGACACTGTCCAAAGCCACTCTCCAATGCCACTGTCCAAAGCCACTCTATCTACAAAGCAACTCTCCAAAGCCACTGTCCAAAGCCACTGTCCAAAGCCACTCTATGTCCAAAGCCACTGTCCAAAGCCACTCTCCAAAGCCACTGTCCAAAGCCACTCTATGTCCAGAGCCACTGTCCAAAGCCACTCTCCAAAGCCACTGACCAAAGCCACTCTATGTCCAAAGCCACTGAACAAAGCCACTGTCCAAAGCCACTGACCAAAGCCACTCTATGTCCAATGCCATTGTCCAAAGCCACGCTCCAAAGCCACTGTCCAAAGCCACTCTATGTCCAAAGCCATTGTCTAAAGCCACTCTCCAAAGCCACTCTCCAAAGCCATTCTATGTCCAAAAGCACTGTTCAAAGCCACTGTCCAAAGCCACTCTCCAAAGCCACTCTATGTCCAAAGCCACTGTCCAAAGCCACTCTCCAAAGCCACTCTCCAAAGCCACTGTATGTCCAAAGCCACTGTCCAAAGCCACTGTCCAAAGCCACTCTCCAAAGCCACTCTATGTCCAAAGCCACTGTCCAAAGTCACTGTCCTAAGCCACTCTCCAAAGCCACTCTATGTCCAAAGCCACTGTCCAAAGCCACTCTCCAAAGCCACTCTCCAAAGCCACTCTCCAAAGCCACTCTATGTCCAAAGCCACTGTCCATAGCCACTGTCCAAAGCCACTCTCCAAAGCCACTCTATCTCCAAAGCCACTGTCCAAAGCCACTCTCCAAAGCCACTCTCCAAAGCCACTCTATGTCCAAAGCCACTGTCCATAGCCACTGTCCAAAGTCACTGTCCAAATCCACTCTATGTCCAAAGCCACTGTCCAAAGCAATACTATGTCCAAAGCCACTGTCCAAAGGCACTGTCCAAAGCCACTGTCCAAAGCCACTCTATGTCCAAAGCCACTGTCCAAAGCCACTCAATGTCCAAAGCCACTGTCCAAAGCCACTCTCCAAATCCACTGTCTAAAGCCACTGTATGTCCAAAGCCAATGTATGTCCAAAGCCACTGTCCAAAGCCACTGTATGTACAAAGCCACTGTATGTCCAAAGCCACTGTATATCCAAAGCCACTGTCCAAAGCCACTGTATGTCCAAAGCCACTTTTCAAAGCCACTCTCCAAACCACTATCCAAATCCACTCTATGTCCAAAGTCACTGTCCAAAGCCAATCTTCAAAGCCACTCTCCAAAGCCACTCTATTTCCAAAGCCAGTTCAAAGCCACTCTCCAAAGCCACTCTATGTCCAAAGCAAGTCCAAAGCCACTCTCCAAAGCCACTCTCCAAAGCCACTCTGTGTCCAAAGCCACTGTCCAAAGCCATTCTCCAAAGCCACTCTCCAAAGCCACTCTATGTCCAAAGCCACTGTCCAAAGCCACTCTATGTCCAAAGCCACTGTCCAAAGCCACTGTCCAAAGCCACAGTCCAAATCCACTCTATGTCCAAAGCCACTGTCCAAAGCCACTGTCCAAAGCCACTGTCCAAAGCCACTCTATGTCCAAAGACACTGTCCAAAGCCACTCTCCAATGCCACTGTCCAAAGCCACTCTATCTACAAAGCAACTGTCCAAAGCCACTGTCCAAAGCCACTGTCCAAAGCCACTCTATGTCCAAAGCCACTGTCCAAAGCCACTCTCCAAAGCCACTGTCCAAAGCCACTCTATGTCCAGAGCCACTGTCCAAAGCCACTCTCCAAAGCCACTGACCAAAGCCACTCTATGTCCAAAGCCACTGAACAAAGCCACTGTCCAAAGCCACTGACCAAAGCCACTCTATGTCCAATGCCATTGTCCAAAGCCACTGTCCAAAGCCACTGTCCAAAGCCACTCTATGTCCAAAGCCATTGTCTAAAGCCACTCTCCAAAGCCACTCTCCAAAGCCACTCTATGTCCAAAAGCACTGTTCAAAGCCACTGTCCAAAGCCACTCTCCAAAGCCACTCTATGTCCAAAGCCACTGTCCAAAGCCACTCTCCAAAGCCACTCTCCAAAGCCACTGTATGTCCAAAGCCACTGTCCAAAGCCACTGTCCAAAGCCACTCTCCAAAGCCACTCTATGTCCAAAGCCACTGTCCAAAGTTACTGTCCTAAGCCACTCTCCAAAGCCACTCTATGTCCAAAGCCACTGTCCAAAGCCACTCTCCAAAGCCACTCTCCAAAGCCACTCTCCAAAGCCTCTCTATGTCCAAAGCCACTGTCCATAGCCACTGTCCAAAGCCACTCTCCAAAGCCACTCTATCTCCAAAGCCACTGTCCAAAGCCACTCTCCAAAGCCACTCTCCAAAGCCACTCTATGTCCAAAGCCACTGTCCATAGCCACTGTCCAAAGTCACTGTCCAAATCCACTCTATGTCCAAAGCCACTGTCCAAAGCAATACTATGTCCAAAGCCACTGTCCAAAGGCACTGTCCAAAGACACTGTCCAAAGCCACTCTATGTCCAAAGCCACTGTCTAAAGCCACTCTATGTCCTAAGCCACTATCCAAAGCCACTGTCCAAAGCCACTGTCCTAAACCACTCTATTTCCAAAGCCACTGTCCAAAGCCACTATCCAAAACCACTGTCCAAAGCCACTCTATGTCCAAAGCCACTGTCCAAAGCCACTCTCCAAAGCCACTGTCCAAAGCCACTGTATGTCCAAAGCCACTGTATGTCCAAAGCCACGGTCCAAATCCACTCTATGTCCAAAGCCACTGTCCAAAGCCACTGTCCAAAGCCACTGTCCAAAGCCACTCTATGTCCAAAGACACTGTCCAAAGCCACTCTCCAATGCCACTTTCCAAAGCCACTCTATCTACAAAGCAACTGTCCAAAGCCACTGTCCAAAGCCACTGTCCAAAGCCACTCTATGTCCAAAGCCACTGTCCAAAGCCACTCTCCAAAGCCACTGTCCAAAGCCACTCTATGTCCAGAGCCACTGTCCAAAGCCACTCTCCAAAGCCACTGACCAAAGCCACTCTATTTCCAAAGCCACTGAACAAAGCCACTGTCCAAAGCCACTGACCAAAGCCACTCTATGTCCAATGCCATTGTCCAAAGCCACTGTCCAAAGCCACTGTCCAAAGCCACTCTATGTCCAAAGCCATTGTCTAAAGCCACTCTCCAAAGCCACTCTCCAAAGCCACTCTATGTCCAAAAGCACTGTTCAAAGCCACTGTCCAAAGCCACTCTCCAAAGCCACTCTATGTCCAAAGCCACTGTCCAAAGCCACTCTCCAAAGCCACTCTCCAAAGCCACTGTATGTCCAAAGCCACTGTCCAAAGCCACTGTCCAAAGCCACTCTCCAAAGCCACTCTATGTCCAAAGCCACTGTCCAAAGTCACTGTCCTAAGCCACTCTCCAAAGCCACTCTATGTCCAAAGCCACTGTCCAAAGCCACTCTCCAAAGCCACTCTCCAAAGCCACTCTCCAAAGCCACTCTATGTCCAAAGCCACTGTCCATAGCCACTGTCCAAAGCCACTCTCCAAAGCCACTCTATCTCCAAAGCCACTGTCCAAAGCCACTCTCCAAAGCCACTCTCCAAAGCCACTCTATGTCCAAAGCCACTGTCCATAGCCACTGCCCAAAGTCACTGTCCAAATCCACTCTATGTCCAAAGCCACTGTCCAAAGCAATACTATGTCCAAAGCCACTGTCCAAAGGCACTGTCCAAATACACTGTCCAAAGCCACTCTATGTCCAAAGCCACTGTCCAAAGCCACTCTATGTCCTAAGCCACTATCCAAAGCCACTGTCCAAGCCACTGTCCTAAACCACTCTATTTCCAAAGCCACTGTCCAAAGCCACTATCCAAAACCACTGTCCAAAGCCACTCTATGTCCAAAGCCACTGTCCAAAGCCACTCTCCAAAGCCACTGTCCAAAGCCACTGTATGTCCAAAGCCACTGTATGTCCAAAGCCACTGTCCTAAACCACTCTATTTCCAAAGCCACTGTCCAAAGCCACTATCCAAAACCACTGTCCAAAGCCACTCTATGTCCAAAGCCACTGTCCAAAGCCACTCTCCAAAGCCACTGTCCAAAGCCACTGTATGTCCAAAGCCACTGTATGTCCAAAGCCACTGTCCAAAGCCACTCTATGTCCAAAGCCACTCTATGTCTAAAGCCACTGTATGTACAAAGCCACTGTTCAAAGCCACTGTATGTCCAAAGCCACTGTATGTCCAAAGCCACTGTCCAAAGCCACCGTATGTCCAAAGCCACGGTATGTCCAAAGCCACTGTCAAAAGCCACCGTATGTCCAAAGCCACTGTCAAAAGCCACCGTATGTCCAAAGCCACTGTATGTCCAAAGCCACTGTCCAAAGCCACCGTATGTCGAAAGCCACTGTATGTCCAAAGCCACTATCCAAAGCCACTGTATGTCCAAAGCCACTGTATGTCCAAAGCCACTGTATGTCCAAAGCCACTGTCCAAAGCCACTGTATGTCCAAAGCCACTGTATGTCCAAAACCACTGTCCAAAGCCACTGTATGTCCAAAGCCACTGTATGTCCAAAGCCACTGTCCAAAGCCACTGTATGTCCAAAGCCACTGTATGTCCAAAGCCACTGTCCAAAGCAACCGTATGTCCAAAGCCACTGTATGTCCAAAGCCACTGTCCAAAGCCACCGTATTTCCAAAGCCACTGTATGTCCAAAGCCACTCTCCAAAGCCACTCTCCAAAGCCACTCTATGTCCAAAGCCACTGTCCAAAGCCACTGTCCAAAGCCACTGTCCAAAGCCACTCTATGTCCAAAGCCACTATCCAAAGCCACTCTCCAAAGCCACTCTCCAAAGCCACTCTATGTCCAAAGCCACTGTCCAAAGCCACTCTCCAAACCACTATCCAAAGCCACTCTATGTACAAAGTCACTGTCCAAAGCCAATCTCCAAAGCCACTCTCCAAAGCCACTCTATGTCCAAATCCAGTCCAAAGCCACTCTCCAAAGCCACTCTATGTCCAAAGCCAGTCCAAAGCCACTCTCCAAAGCCACTCTCCAAAGCCACTCTATGTCCAAAGCCACTGTCCAAAGCCATTCTCCAAAGCCACTCTCCAAAGCCACTCTATGTCCAAAGCCACTGTCCAAAGCCACTCTATGTCCAAAGCCACTGTCCAAAGCCACTGTCCAAAGCCACGGTCCAAAGCCACTCTATGTCCAAAGCCACTGTCCAAAGCCACTGTCCAAAGCCACTGTCCAAAGCCACTGTCCAAAGCCACTCTATGTCCAAAGCCACTGTCCAAAGCCACTCTCCAATGCCACTGTCCAAAGCCACTCTATCTACAAAGCCACTATCCAAAGCCACTGTCTAAAGTCACTGTCCAAAGCCACTCTATGTCCAAAGCAACTGTCCAAAGCCACTGTCCAAAGCCACTGTCCAAAGCCACTCTATGTCCAAAGCCACTGTCCAAAGCCACTCTATGTCCAGAGCCACTGTCCAAAGCCACTCACCAAAGCCACTGACCAAAGCCACTCTATGTCCAAAGCCACTGAACAAAGCCACTGTCCAAAGCCACTGACCAAAACCACTCTATGTTCAATGCCATTGTCCAAAGCCACTGTTCAAAGCCACTGTCCAAAGCCACTCTATGTCCAAAGCAATTGTCTAAACCACTCTCCAAAGCCATTCTCCAAAGCCACTCTATGTCCAAAAGCACTGTCCAAAGCCACTGTCCAAAGCCACTCTCCAAAGCCACTCTATGTCCAAATCCACTGTCCAAAGCCACTCTCCAAAGCCACTCTCCAAAGCCACTGTATGTCCAAAGCCTCTGTCCAAAGCCACTGTCCAAAGCCACTCTCCTAAGCCACTCTATGTCCAAAGCCACAGTCCAAAGTCACTGTGCAAAGCCACTCTCCAAAGCCACTCTATGTCCAAAGCCACTGTCCAAAGCTACTCTCCAAAGCCACTCTCCAAAGCCACTCTATGTCCAAAGCCAGTGTCCAAAGCCACTGTCCAAAGCCACTCTCCAAAGCCACTCTATCTCCAAAGTCACTGTCCAAAGGCACTCTCCAAAGCCACTCTCCAAAGCCACTCTATGTCCAAAGCCACTGTCCATAGCCACTGTCCAAAGTCACTGTCCAAAGCCACTCTATGTCCAAAGCCAATGTACAAAGCCACTGTCCAAAGCCACTGTCCAAAGCAATACTATGTCCAAAGCCACTGTCCAAAGGCACTGTCCAAAGACACTCTATGTCCAAAGCCACTGTCCAAAGCCACTGTCCAAAGCCGCTGTCCAAAGCCACTCTATGTCCAAAGCCACTGTCCAAAGCCACTCTATGTCCAAAGCCACTGTCCAAAGCCACTCTCCAAAGACACTGTCCTAAACCACTCTATGTCCAAAGCCACTGTCCAAAGCCACTCTCCAAAGCCACTGTCCAAAGCCACTCTATGTCCAAAGCCACTGTCCAAAGCCACTCTCCAAAGCCACTGTCCAAAGCCACTGTATGTCCAAAGCCACTGTATGTCCAAAGCCACTGTCCAAAGCCACTGTATGTCCAAAGCCACTGTCCAAAGCCACTGTATGTCCAAAGCCACTGTATGTCCAAAGCCACTATCCAAAGCCACTGTACGTCCAAAGCCACTTTATGTCCAAAGCCACTGTCCAAAGCCACTCTATTTCCAAAGCCACTCTATGTCCAAAGCCACTGTATGTCCAAAGCCACTGTTCAAAGCCACTGTATGTCCAAAGCCACTGTATGTCCAAAGCCACTGTCCAAAGCCACTGTATGTCCAAAGCCACTGTCCGAAGCCACTGTCCAAAGCCACTGTTCAAAGCCACTCTATGTCCAAAGCCACTGTCCAAAGCCACTCTCCAAAGCCACTGTCTAAAGCCACTGTATGTCCAAAGCCACTGTATGTCCAAAGCCACTGTCCAAAGCCACTGTATGTATAAAGCGACTGTATGTCCAAAGCCACTGTATATCCAAAGCCACTGTCCAAAGCCACTGTATGTCCAAAGCCACTGTTCAAAGCCACTCTCCAAACCACTATCCAAATCCACTCTATGTCCAAAGTCACTGTCCAAAGCCAATCTTCAAAGCCACTCTCCAAAGCCACTCTATGTCCAAAGCCAGTTCAAAGCCACTCTCCAAAGCCACTCTATGTCTAAAGCAAGTCCAAAGCCACTCTCCAAAGCCACTCTCCAAAGCCACTCTATATCCAAAGCCACTGTCCAAAGCCATTCTCCAAAGCCACTCTCCAAAGCCACTCTATGTCCAAAGCCACTGTCCAAAGCCACTCTATGTCCAAAGCCACTGTCCAAAGCCACTGTCCAAAGCCACGGTCCAAATCCACTCTATGTCCAAAGCCACTGTCCAAAGCCACTGTCCAAAGCCACTGTCCAAAGCCACTCTATGTCCAAAGATACTGTCCAAAGCCACTCTCCAATGCCACTGTCCAAAGCCACTCTATCTACAAAGCAACTGTCCAAAGCCACTGTCCAAAGCCACTGTCCAAAGCCACTCTATGTGCAAAGCCACTGTCCAAAGCCACTCTCCAAAGCCACTGTCCAAAGCCACTCTATGTCCAGAGCCACTGTCCAAAGCCACTCTCCAAAGCCACTGACCAAAGCCACTCTATGTCCAAAGCCACTGAACAAAGCCACTGTCCAAAGCCACTGACCAAAGCCACTCTATGTCCAATGCCATTGTCCAAAGCCACTGTCCAAAGCCACTGTCCAAAGCCACTCTATGTCCAAAGCCATTGTCTAAAGCCACTCTCCAAAGCCACTCTCCAAAGCCACTCTATGTCCAAAAGCACTGTTCAAAGCCACTGTCCAAAGCCACTCTCCAAAGCCACTCTATGTCCAAAGCCACTGTCCAAAGCCACTCTCCAAAGCCAATCTCCAAAGCCACTGTATGTCCAAAGCCACTGTCCAAAGCCACTGTCCAAAGCCACTCTCCAAAGCCACTCTATGTCCAAAGCCACTGTCCAAAGTCACTGTCCTAAGCCACTCTCCAAAGCCACTCTATGTCCAAAGCCACTGTCCAAAGTCACCCTCCAAAGCCACTCTCCAAAGCCACTCTCCAAAGCCACTCTATGTCCAAAGCCACTGTCCATAGCCACTGTCCAAAGCCACTCTCCAAAGCCACTCTATCTCCAAAGCCACTGTCCAAAGCCACTCTCCAAAGCCACTCTCCAAAGCCACTCTATGTCCAAAGCCACTGTCCATAGCCACTGTCCAAAGTCACTGTCCAAATCCACTCTATGTCCAAAGCCACTGTCCAAAGCAATACTATGTCCAAAGCCACTGTCCAAAGGCACTGTCCAAAGACACTGTCCAAAGCCACTTTATGTCCAAAGCCACTGTCCAAAGCCACTCTATGTCCTAAGCCACTATCCAAAGCCACTGTCCAAAGCCACTGTCCTAAACCACTCTATTTCCAAAGCCACTGTCCAAAGCCACTATCCAAAACCACTGTCCAAAGCCACTCTATGTCCAAAGCCACTGTCCAAAGCCACTCTCCAAAGCCACTGTCCAAAGCCACTGTATGTCCAAAGCCACTGTATGTCCAAAGCCACTGTCCAAAGCGACTGTATGTCCAAAGCCACTGTCCAAAGCCACTGTATGTCCAAAGCCACTGTATGTCCAAAGCCACTATCCAAAGCCACTCTATGTACAAAGTCACTGTCCAAAGCCAATCTCCAAAGCCACTCTCCAAAGCCACTCTATGTCCAAATCCAGTCCAAAGTCACTCTCCAAAGCCACTCTATGTCCAAAGCCAGTCCAAAGCCACTCTCCAAAGCCACTCTCCAAAGCCACTCTATGTCCAAAGCCACTGTCCAAAGCCATTCTCCAAAGCCACTCTCCAAAGCCACTCTATGTCCAAAGCCACTGTCCAAAGCCACTCTATGTCCAAAGCCACTGTCCAAAGCCACTGTCCAAAGCCACGGTCCAAAGCCACTCTATGTCCAAAGCCACTGTCCAAAGCCACTGTCCAAAGCCACTGTCCAAAGCCACTGTCCAAAGCCACTCTATGTCCAAAGCCACTGTCCAAAGCCACTCTCCAATGCCACTGTCCAAAGCCACTCTATCTACAAAGCCACTGTCCAAAGCCACTGTCTAAAGTCACTGTCCAAAGCCACTCTATGTCCAAAGCAACTGTCCAAAGCCACTGTCCAAAGCCACTGTCCAAAGCCACTCTATGTCCAAAGCCACTGTCCAAAGCCACTCTATGTCCAGAGCCACTGTCCAAAGCCACTCACCAAAGCCACTGACCAAAGCCACTCTATGTCCAAAGCCACTGAACAAAGCCACTGTCCAAAGCCACTGACCAAAGCCACTCTATGTCCAATGCCATTGTCCAAAGCCACTTTCCAAAGCCACTGTCCAAAGCCACTCTGTGTCCAAAGCAATTGTCTAAACCACTCTCCAAAGCCATTCTCCAAAGCCACTCTATGTCCAAAAGCACTGTCCAAAGCCACTGTCCAAAGCCACTCTCCAAAGCCACTCTATGTCCAAATCCACTGTCCAAAGCCACTCTCCAAAGCCACTCTCCAAAGCCACTGTATGTCCAAAGCCTCTGTCCAAAGCCACTGTCCAAAGCCACTCTCCAAAGCCACTCTATGTCCAAAGCCACAGTCCAAAGTCACTGTGCAAAGCCACTCTCCAAAGCCACTCTATGTCCAAAGCCACTGTCCAAAGCTACTCTCCAAAGCCACTCTCCAAAGCCACTCTATGTCCAAAGCCACTGTCCAAAGCCACTGTCCAAAGCCACTCTCCAAAGCCACTCTATCTCCAAGTCACTGTCCAAAGGCACTCTCCAAAGCCACTCTCCAAAGCCACTCTATGTCCAAAGCCACTGTCCATAGCCACTGTCCAAAGTCACTGTCCAAATCCACTCTATGTCCAAAGCCACTGTACAAAGCCACTGTCCAAAGCCACTGTCCAAAGCAATACTATGTCCAAAGCCACTGTCCAAAGGCACTGTCCAAAGACACTCTATGTCCAAAGCCACTGTCCAAAGCCACTGTCCAAAGCCGCTGTCCAAAGCCACTCTATGTCCAAAGCCACTGTCCAAAGCCACTCTCCAAAGCCACTGTCCTAAACCACTCTATGTCCAAAGCCACTGTCCAAAGCCACTCTCCAAAGCCACTGTCCAAAGCCACTCTATGTCCAAAGCCACTGTCCAAAGCCACTCTCCAAAGCCACTGTCCAAAGCCACTGTATGTCCAAAGCCACTGTATGTCCAAAGCCACTGTCCAAAGCCACTGTATGTCCAAAGCTACTGTCCAAAGCCACTGTATGTCCAAAGCCACTGTATGTCCAAAGCCACTATCCAAAGCCACTGTACGTCCAAAGCCACTTTATGTCCAAAGCCACTGTCCAAAGCCACTCTATTTCCAAAGCCACTCTATGTCCAAAGCCACTGTATGTCCAAAGCCACTGTTCAAAGCCACTGTATTTCCAAAGCCACTGTATGTCCAAAGCCACTGTCCAAAGCCACTGTATGACCAAAGCCACTGTCCGAAGCCACTGTCCAAAGCCACTGTTCAAAGCCACTCTATGTCCAAAGCCACTGTCCAAAGCCACTCTCCAAAGCCACTGTCTAAAGCCACTGTATGTCCAAAGCCACTGTATGTCCAAAGCCACTGTCCAAAGCCACTGTATGTACAAAGCCACTGTATGTCCAAAGCCACTGTATATCCAAAGCCACTGTCCAAAGCCACTGTATGTCCAAAGCCACTGTTCAAAGCCACTCTCCAAACCACTATCCAAATCCACTCTATGTCCAAAGTCACTGTCCAAAGCCAATCTTCAAAGCCACTCTCCAAAGCCACTCTATGTCCAAAGCCAGTTCAAAGCCACTCTCCAAAGCCACTCTATGTCCAAAGCAAGTCCAAAGCCACTCTCCAAAGCCACTCTCCAAAGCCACTCTATGTCCAAAGCCACTGTCCAAAGCCATTCTCCAAAGCCACTCTCCAAAGCCACTCTATGTCCAAAGCCACTGTCCAAAGCCACTCTATGTCCAAAGCCACTGTCCAAAGCCACTGTCGAAAGCCACGGTCCAAATCCACTCTATGTCCAAAGCCACTGTCCAAAGCCACTGTCCAAAGCCACTGTCCAAAGCCACTCTATGTCCAAAGCCACTGTCCAAAGCCACTCTCCAATGCCACTGTCCAAAGCCACTCTATCTACAAAGCAACTGTCCAAAGCCACTGTCCAAAGCCACTGTCCAAAGCCACTCTATGTCCAAAGCCACTGTCCAAAGCCACTCTCCAAAGCCACTGTCCAAAGCCACTCTATGTCCAGAGCCACTGTCCAAAGCCACTCTCCAAAGCCACTGACCAAAGCCACACTATGTCCAAAGCCACTCAACAAAGCCACTGTCCAAAGCTACTGACCAAAGCCACTCTATGTCCAATGCCATTGTCCAAAGCCACTGTCCAAAGCCACTGTCCAAAGCCACTCTATGTCCAAAGCCATTGTCTAAAGCCACTCTCCAAAGCCACTCTCCAAAGCCACTCTATGTCCAAAAGCACTGTTCAAAGCCACTGTCCAAAGCCACTCTCCAAAGCCACTCTATGTCCAAAGCCACTGTCCAAAGCCACTCTCCAAAGCCACTCTCCAAAGCCACTGTATGTCCAAAGCCACTGTCCAAAACCACTGTCCAAAGCCACTCTCCAAAGCCACTCTATGTCCAAAGCCTCTGTCCAAAGTCACTGTTCTAACCCACTCTCCAAAGCCACTCTATGTCCAAAGCCACTGTCCAAAGCCACTCTCCAAAGCCACTCTCCAAAGCCACTCTCCAAAGCCACTCTATGTCCAAAGCCACTGTCCATAGCCACTGACCAAAGCCACTCTCCAAAGCCACTCTATCTCCAAAGCCACTGTCCAAAGCCACTCTCCAAAGCCACTCTCCAAAGCCACTCTATGTCCAAAGCCACTGTCCATAGCCACTGTCCAAAGTCACTGTCCAAATCCACTCTATGTCCAAAGCCACTGTACAAAGCCACCGTCCAAAGCCACTGTCCAAAGCAATACTATGTCCAAAGCCACTGTCCAAAGGCACTGTCCAAAGACACTGTCCAAAGCCACTCTATGTCCAAAGCCACTGTCCAAAGCCACTCTATGTCCAAAGCCACTATCCAAAGCCACTGTCCAAAGCCACTTTCCTAAACCACTCTATTTCCAAAGCCACTGTCCAAAGCCACTATCCAAAACCACTGTCCAAAGCCACTCTATGTCCAAAGCCACTGTCCAAAGCCACTCTCCAAAGCCACTGTCCAAAGCCACTGTATGTCCAAAGCCACTGTATGTCCAAAGCCACTGTCCAAAGCGACTGTATGTCCAAAGCCACTGTCCAAAGCCACTGTATGTCCAAAGCCACTATATGTCCAAAGCCACTATCCAAAGCCACTGTATGTCCAAAGCCACTGTATATCCAAAGGCACTGTCCAAAGCCACTGTATGTCCAAAGCCACTTGATGTCCAAAGCCACTGTCTAAAGCCACTGTATGTCCAAAACCACTGTCCAAAGCCACTGTATGTCCAAAGCCACTGTATGTCCAAAGCCACTGTCCAAAGCCACTGTATGTCCAAAGCCACTGTATGTCCAAAGCCACTGTATGTCCAAAGCTACTGTCCAAATCCACTGTATGTCCAAAGCCACTGTATGTCCAAAGCCACTGTCCAAAGCCACTGTATGTCCAAAGCCACTGTCCAAAGCCACTGTATGTCCAAAGCCACTGTATGTCCAAAGCCACTGTCCAAAGCCACTGTATGTCCAAAGCTACTGTACAAACCACTGTCCAAATCCACTGTCCAAAGCCACTCTATGTCCAAATCCACTGTACAAAGCCACTGTCCAAAGCCACTGTCCAAAGCAATACTATGTCCAAAGCCACTGTCCAAAGCCACTGTCCAAAGCCACTGTCCAAAGCCACTCTATGTCCAAAGCCACTGTCCGAAGCCACTGTCCAAAGCCACTGTCCAAAGCCACTCTATGTCCAAAGCCACTGTCCAAAGCCACTCTCCAAAGCCACTGTCCAAAGCCACTGTATGTCCAAAGCCCCTGTATGTCCAAAGCCACTGTCCAAAGCCACTGTATGTCCAAAGCCACTGTATGTCCAAAGCCACTATCCAAAGCCACTGTATGTCCAAAGCCACTGTATATCCAAAGCCACTGTCCAAAGCCACTGTATGTCCAAAGCCACTGTATGTCCAAAGCCACTGTCTAAAGCCACTGTATGTCCAAAGCCACTGTCCAAAGCCACTGTATGTCCAAAGCCACTGTATGTCCAAAGCCACTGTCCATAGCCACTGTATGTCCAAAGCCACTCTATGTCCCAAGCCACTGTCCAAAGCCACTATATGTCCAAAGCCACTGTATGTCCAAAGCCACAGTCCAAAGCCACTCTATGTCCAAAGCCACTCTATGTCCAAAGCCATTGTATGTCCAAAGCCACTCTTCAAAGCCACTGTATGTCCAAAGCCACTGTATGTCCAAAGCCACTGTCTAAAGCCACCGTATGTCCAAAGCCACGGTATGTCCAAAGCCACTGTCAAAAGCCACCGTATGTCCAAAGCCACTGTATGTCCAAAGCCACTTTCCAAAGCCACCGTATGTCGAAAGCCACTGTATGTCCAAAGCCACTATCCAAAGCTACTGTATGTCCAAAGCCACTGTATGTCCAAAGCCACGGTCCAAAGCCACTGTATGTCCAAAGCCACTGTATGTCCAAAACTACTGTCCAAAGCCACTGTATGTCCAAAGCCACTGTATGTCCAAAGCCACTGTCCAAAGCCACTGTATGTCCAAAGCCACTGTATGTCCAAAGCCACTGTCCAAAGCAACCGTATGTCCAAAGCCACTGTATGTCCAAAGCCACTGTCCAAAGCCACCGTATGACCAAAGCCACTGTATGTCCAAAGCCACTCTCCAAAGCCACTCTCCAAAGCCACTCTATGTCCAAAGCCACTGTCCAAAGCCACTGTCCAAAGCCACTGTCCAAAGCCACTCTATGTCCAAAGCCACTATCCAAAGCCACTCTCCAAAGCCACTCTCCAAAGCCACTCTATGTCCAAAGCCACTGTCCAAAGCCACTCTCCAAACCACTATCCAAAGCCACTCTATGTACAAAGTCACTGTCCAAAGCCAATCTCCAAAGCCACTCTCCAAAGCCACTCTATGTCCAAAGCCAGTCCAAAGCCACTCTCCAAAGCCACTCTATGTCCAAAGCCAGTCCAAAGCCACTCTCCAAAGCCACTCTCCAAAGCCACTCTATGTCCAAAGCCACTGTCCAAAGCCATTCTCCAAAGCCACTCTCCAAAGCCACTCTATGTCCAAAGCCACTGTCCAAAGCCACTCTATGTCCAAAGCCACTGTCCAAAGCCACTGTCCAAAGCCACGGTCCAAAGCCACTCTATGTCCAAAGCCACTGTCCAAAGCCACTGTCCAAAGCCACTGTCCAAAGCCACTGTCCAAAGCCACTCTATGTCCAAAGCCACTGTCCAAAGCCACTCTCCAATGCCACTGTCCAAAGCCACTCTATCTACAAAGCCACTGTCTAAAGTCACTGTCCAAAGCCACTCTATGTCCAAAGCAACTGTCCAAAGCCACTGTCCAAAGCCACTGTCCAAAGCCACTCTATGTCCAAAGCCACTGTCCAAAGCCACTCTATGTCCAGAGCCACTGTCCAAAGCCACTCACCAAAGCCACTGACCAAAGCCACTCTATGTCCAAAGCCACTGAACAAAGCCACTGTCCAAAGCCACTGACCAAAGCCACTCTATGTCCAATGCCATTGTCCAAAGCCACTGTCCAAAGCCACTGTCCAAAGCCACTCTATGTCCAAAGCAATTGTCTAAACCACTCTCCAAAGCCATTCTCCAAAGCCACTCTATGTCCAAAAGCACTGTCCAAAGCCACTGTCCAAAGCCACTCTCCAAAGCCACTCTATGTCCAAATCCACTGTTCAAAGCCACTCTCCAAAGCCACTCTCCAAAGCCACTGTATGTCCAAAGCCTCTGTCCAAAGCCACTATCCAAAGCCACTGTATGTCCAAAGCCACTGTATATCCAAAGGCACTGTCCAAAGCCACTGTATGTCCAAAGCCACTTGATGTCCAAAGCCACTGTCTAAAGCCACTGTATGTCCAAAACTACTGTCCAAAGCCACTGTATGTCCAAAGCCACTGTATGTCCAAAGCCACTGTCCAAAGCCACTGTATGTCCAAAGCCACTCTATGTCCAAAGCCACTGTCCGAAGCCACTGTCCAAAGCCACTGTCCAAAGCCACTCTATGTCCAAAGCCACTGTCCAAAGCCACTCTCCAAAGCCACTGTCCAAAGCCACTGTATGTCCAAAGCCCCTGTATGTCCAAAGCCACTGTCCAAAGCCACTGTATGTCCAAAGCCACTGTATGTCCAAAGCCACTATCCAAAGCCACTGTATGTCCAAAGCCACTGTATATCCAAAGCCACTGTCCAAAGCCACTGTATGTCCAAAGCCACTGTATGTCCAAAGCCACTGTCTAAAGCCACTGTATGTCCAAAGCCACTGTCCAAAGCCACTGTATGTCCAAAGCCACTGTATGTCCAAAGCCACTGTCCATAGCCACTGTATGTCCAAAGCCACTCTATGTCCCAAGCCACTGTCCAAAGCCACTATATGTCCAAAGCCACTGTATGTCCAAAGCCACAGTCCAAAGCCACTCTATGTCCAAAGCCACTCTATGTCCAAAGCCATTGTATGTCCAAAGCCACTCTTCAAAGCCACTGTATGTCCAAAGCCACTGTATGTCCAAAGCCACTGTCTAAAGCCACCGTATGTCCAAAGCCACGGTATGTCCAAAGCCACTGTCAAAAGCCACCGTATGTCCAAAGCCACTGTATGTCCAAAGCCACTTTCCAAAGCCACCGTATGTCGAAAGCCACTGTATGTCCAAAGCCACTATCCAAAGCTACTGTATGTCCAAAGCCACTGTATGTCCAAAGCCACGGTCCAAAGCCACTGTATGTCCAAAGCCACTGTATGTCCAAAACTACTGTCCAAAGCCACTGTATGTCCAAAGCCACTGTATGTCCAAAGCCACTGTCCAAAGCCACTGTATGTCCAAAGCCACTGTATGTCCAAAGCCACTGTCCAAAGCAACCGTATGTCCAAAGCCACTGTATGTCCAAAGCCACTGTCCAAAGCCACCGTATGACCAAAGCCACTGTATGTCCAAAGCCACTCTCCAAAGCCACTCTCCAAAGCCACTCTATGTCCAAAGCCACTGTCCAAAGCCACTGTCCAAAGCCACTGTCCAAAGCCACTCTATGTCCAAAGCCACTATCCAAAGCCACTCTCCAAAGCCACTCTCCAAAGCCACTCTATGTCCAAAGCCACTGTCCAAAGCCACTCTCCAAACCACTATCCAAAGCCACTCTATGTACAAAGTCACTGTCCAAAGCCAATCTCCAAAGCCACTCTCCAAAGCCACTCTATGTCCAAAGCCAGTCCAAAGCCACTCTCCAAAGCCACTCTATGTCCAAAGCCAGTCCAAAGCCACTCTCCAAAGCCACTCTCCAAAGCCACTCTATGTCCAAAGCCACTGTCCAAAGCCATTCTCCAAAGCCACTCTCCAAAGCCACTCTATGTCCAAAGCCACTGTCCAAAGCCACTCTATGTCCAAAGCCACTGTCCAAAGCCACTGTCCAAAGCCACGGTCCAAAGCCACTCTATGTCCAAAGCCACTGTCCAAAGCCACTGTCCAAAGCCACTGTCCAAAGCCACTGTCCAAAGCCACTCTATGTCCAAAGCCACTGTCCAAAGCCACTCTCCAATGCCACTGTCCAAAGCCACTCTATCTACAAAGCCACTGTCTAAAGTCACTGTCCAAAGCCACTCTATGTCCAAAGCAACTGTCCAAAGCCACTGTCCAAAGCCACTGTCCAAAGCCACTCTATGTCCAAAGCCACTGTCCAAAGCCACTCTATGTCCAGAGCCACTGTCCAAAGCCACTCACCAAAGCCACTGACCAAAGCCACTCTATGTCCAAAGCCACTGAACAAAGCCACTGTCCAAAGCCACTGACCAAAGCCACTCTATGTCCAATGCCATTGTCCAAAGCCACTGTCCAAAGCCACTGTCCAAAGCCACTCTATGTCCAAAGCAATTGTCTAAACCACTCTCCAAAGCCATTCTCCAAAGCCACTCTATGTCCAAAAGCACTGTCCAAAGCCACTGTCCAAAGCCACTCTCCAAAGCCACTCTATGTCCAAATCCACTGTTCAAAGCCACTCTCCAAAGCCACTCTCCAAAGCCACTGTATGTCCAAAGCCTCTGTCCAAAGCCACTATCCAAAGCCACTGTATGTCCAAAGCCACTGTATATCCAAAGGCACTGTCCAAAGCCACTGTATGTCCAAAGCCACTTGATGTCCAAAGCCACTGTCTAAAGCCACTGTATGTCCAAAACTACTGTCCAAAGCCACTGTATGTCCAAAGCCACTGTATGTCCAAAGCCACTGTCCAAAGCCACTGTATGTCCAAAGCCACTGTATGTCCAAAGCCACTGTCCAAAGCCACTGTATGTCCAAAGCCACTGTATGTCCAAAGCCACTGTCCAAAGCCACTGTATGTCCAAAGCCACTGTATGTCCAAAGCCACTGTCCAAAGCCACTGTATGTCCAAAGCCACTGTACAAACCACTGTCCAAATCTACTGTCCAAAGCCACTCTATGTCCAAATCCACTGTACAAATCCACTGTCCAAAGCCACTGTCCAAAGCAATACTATGTCCAAAGCCACTGTCCAAAGCCACTGTTCAAAGCCACTGTCCAAAGCCACTCTATGTCCAAAGCCACTGTCCGAAGCCACTGTCCAAAGCCACTGTCCAAAGCCACTCTATGTCCAAAGCCACTGTCCAAAGCCACTCTCCAAAGCCACTGTCCAAAGCCATTGTATGTCCAAAGCCCCTGTATGTCCAAAGCCACTGTCCAAAGCCACTGTATGTCCAAAGCCACTGTATGTCCAAAGCCACTATCCAAAGCCACTCTATGTCCAAAGCCACTGTATATCCAAAGCCACTGTCCAAAGCCACTGTATGTCCAAAGCCACTGTATGTCCAAAGCCACTGTTTAAAGCCACTGTATGTCCAAAGCCACTGTCCAAAGCCACAGTATGTCCAAAGCCACTGTATGTCCAAAGCCACTGTCCATAGCCACTGTATGTCCAAAGCCACTCTATGTCCAAAGCCACTGTCCAAAGCCACTATATGTCCAAAGCCACTGTATGTCCAAAGCCACTGTCCAAAGCCACTCTATGTCCAAAGCCACTCTATGTCCAAAGCCACTGTATGTCCAAAGCCACTGTTCAAAGCCACTGTATGTCCAAAGCCACTGTATGTCCAAAGCCACTGTCCAAAGCTACCGTATGTCCAAAGCCACGGTATGTCCAAAGCCACTGTCAAAAGCCACCGTATGTCCAAAGCCACTGTATGTCCAAAGCCACTGTCCAAAGCCACCGTATGTCGAAAGCCACTGTATGTCCAAAGCCCCTATCCAAAGCCACTGTATGTCCAAAGCCACTGTATGTCCAAAGCCACTGTCCAAAGCCACTGTATGTCCAAAGCCACTGTATGTCCAAAACCACTGTCCAAAGCCAATGTATGTCCAAAGCCACTGTATGTCCAAAGCCACTGTCCAAAGCCACTGTATGTCCAAAGCCACTGTATGTCCAAAGCCACTGTCCAAAGCAACCATATGTCCAAAGCCACTGTATGTCCAAAGCCACTGTCCAAAGCCACCGTATGTCCAAAGCCACTGTATGTCCAAAGCCACTCTCCAAAGCCACTCTCCAAAGCCACTCTATGTCCAAAGCCACTGTCCAAAGCCACTGTCAAAAGCCACTGTCCAAAGCCACTCTATGTCCAAAGCCACTATCCAAAGCCACTCTCCAAAGCCACTCTCCAAAGCCACTCTATGTCCAAAGCCACTGTCCAAAGCCACTGTCCAAAGCCACTGTCCAAAGCCACTCTATGTCCAAAGCCACTATCCAAAGCCACTCTCCAAAGCCACTATCCAAAGCCACTCTATGTCCAAAGCCACTGTCCAAAGCCACTCTCCAAACCACTATCCAAAGCCACTCTATGTACAAAGTCACTGTCCAAAGCCAATCTCCAAAGCCACTCTCCAAAGCCACTCTATGTACAAAGCCAGTCCAAAGCCACTCTCCAAAGCCACTCTATGTCCAAAGCCAGTCCAAAGCCACTCTCCAAAGCCACTCTCCAAAGCCACTCTATGTCCAAAGCCACTGTCCAAAGCCATTCTCCAAAGCCACTCTCCAAAGACACTCTATGTCCAAAGCCACTGTCCAAAGCCACTCTATGTCCAAAGCCACTGTCCAAAGCCACTGTCCAAAGCCACGGTCCAAAGCCACTCTATGTCCAAAGCCACTGTCCAAAGCCACTGTCAAAAGCCACTGTCCAAAGCCACTCTATGTCCAAAGCCACTGTCCAAAGCCACTCTCCAATGCCACTGTCCAAAGCCACTCTATCTACAAAGCCACTGTCCAAATCCACTGTCTAAAGTCACTGTCCAAAGCCACTCTATGTCCAAAGCAACTGTCCAAAGCCACTGTCCAAAGCCACTGTCCAAAGCCACTCTATGTCCAAAGCCACTGTCCAAAGCCACTCTATGTCCAGAGCCACTGTCCAAAGCCACTCACCAAAGCCACTGACCAAAGCCACTCTATGTCCAAAGCCACTGAACAAAGCCACTGTCCAAAGCCACTGACCAAAGCCACTCTATGTCCAATGCCATTGTCCAAAGCCACTGTCCAAAGCCACTGTCCAAAGCCACTCTATGTCCAAAGCAATTGTCTAAACCACTCTCCAAAGCCATTCTCCAAAGCCACTCTATGTCCAAAAGCACTGTCCAAAGCTACTGTCCAAAGCCACTCTCCAAAGCCACTCTATGTCCAAATCCACTGTCCAAAGCCACTCTCCAAAGCCACTCTCCAAAGCCACTGTATGTCCAAAGCCTCTGTCCAAAGCCACTATCCAAAGCCACTGTATGTCCAAAGCCACTGTATATCCAAAGGCACTGTCCAAAGCCACTGTATGTCCAAAGCCACTTGATGTCCAAAGCCACTGTCTAAAGCCACTGTATGTCCAAAACTACTGTCCAAAGCCACTGTATGTCCAAAGCCACTGTATGTCCAAAGCCACTGTCCAAAGCCACTGTATGTCCAAAGCCACTATATGTCCAAAGCCACTGTCCAAAGCCACTGTATGTCCAAAGCCACTGTATGTCCAAAGCCACTGTCCAAAGCCACTGTATGTCCAAAGCCACTGTATGTCCAAAGCCACTGTCCAAAGCCACTGTATGTCCAAAGCCACTGTACAAACCACTGTCCAAATCTACTGTCCAAAGCCACTCTATGTCCAAATCCACTGTACAAAGCCACTGTCCAAAGCCACTGTCCAAAGCAATACTATGTCCAAAGCCACTGTCCAAAGCCACTGTTCAAAGCCACTGTCCAAACCACTCTATGTCCAAAGCCACTGTCCGAAGCCACTGTCCAAAGCCACTGTCCAAAGCCACTCTATGTCCAAAGCCACTGTCCAAAGCCACTCTCCAAAGCCACTGTCCAAAGCCATTGTATATCCAAAGCCCCTGTATGTCCAAAGCCACTGTCCAAAGCCACTGTATGTCCAAAGCCACTGTATGTCCAAAGCCACTATCCAAAGCCACTCTATGTCCAAAGCCACTGTATATCCAAAGCCACTGTCCAAAGCCACTGTATGTCCAAAGCCACTGTATGTCCAAAGCCACTGTTTAAAGCCACTGTATGTCCAAAGCCACTGTCCAAAGCCACAGTATGTCCAAAGCCACTGTATGTCCAAAGCCACTGTCCATAGCCACTGTATGTCCAAAGCCACTGTATGTCCAAAGCCACTGTCCAAAGCCACTATATGTCCAAAGCCACTGTATGTCCAAAGCCACTGTCCAAAGCCACTCTATGTCCAAAGCCACTCTATGTCCAAAGCCACTGTATGTCCAAAGCCACTGTTCAAAGCCAATGTATGTCCAAAGCCACTGTATGTCCAAAGCCACTGTCCAAAGCCACCGTATGTCCAAATACACGGTATGTCCAAAGCCACTGTCAAAAGCCACCGTATGTCCAAAGCCACTGTATGTCCAAAGCCACTGTCCAAAGCCACCATATGTCGAAAGCCACTGTATGTCCAAAGCCACTATCCAAAGCCACTGTATGTCCAAAGCCACTGTATGTCCAAAGCCACTGTCCAAAGCCACTGTATGTCCAAAGCCACTGTATGTCCAAAACCACTGTCCAAAGCCAATGTATGTCCAAAGCCACTGTATGTCCAAAGCCACTGTCCAAAGCCACTGTATGTCCAAAGCCACTGTATGTCCAAAGCCACTGTCCAAAGCAACCGTATGTCCAAAGCCACTGTATGTCCAAAGCCACTGTCCAAAGCCACCGTATGTCCAAAGCCACTGTATGTCCAAAGCCACTCTCCAAAGCCACTCTCCAAAGCCACTCTATGTCCAAAGCCACTGTCCAAAGCCACTGTCCAAAGCCACTGTCCAAAGCCACTCTATGTCCAAAGCCACTATCCAAAGCCACTCTCCAAAGCC
Organism: Cladorhizidae sp. MBARI D1340-BT2; assembly: GCA_028752905.1. NCBI lineage: Eukaryota > Metazoa > Porifera > Demospongiae > Poecilosclerida > Cladorhizidae > Cladorhizidae sp. MBARI D1340-BT2. Next base: position 25,944,763 of record JAQNBH010000017.1, on the reverse strand, counting down.
ACTCTCCAAAGCCACTCTATGTCCAAAGCCACTGTCCAAAGGTACTCTCCAAACCACTATCCAAAGCCACTCTATGTCCAAAGCCACTGTATGTCCAAATCCACTGTTCAAAACCACTGTATGTCCAAAGCCACTGTATGTCCAAAGCCACTGTCCAAAGCCACCGTATGTCCAAAGCCACGGTATGTCCAAAGCCACTGTCAAAAGCCACCGTATGTCCAAAGCCACTGTATGTCCAAAGCCACTGTCCAAAGCCACCGTATGTCGAAAGCCACTGTATGTCCAAAGCCACTATCCAAAGCCACTGTATGTCCAAAGCCACTGTATGTCCAAAGCCACTGTCCAAAGCCACTGTATGTCCAAAGCCACTGTATGTCCAAAGCCACTGTCCAAAGCCACTGTATGTCCAAAGCCACTGTATGTCCAAAACCACTGTCCAAAGCCAATGTATGTCCAAAGCCACTGTATGTCCAAAGCCACTGTCCAAAGCCACTGTATGTCCAAAGCCACTGTATGTCCAAAGCCACTGTCCAAAGCAACCGTATGTCCAAAGCCACTGTATGTCCAAAGCCACTGTCCAAAGCCACTGTATGTCCAAAGCCACTGTATGTCCAAAGCCACTCTCCAAAGCCACTCTCCAAAGCCACTCTATGTCCAAAGCCACTGTCCAAAGCCACTGTCCAAAGCCACTGTCCAAAGCCACTCTATGTCCAAAGCCACTATCCAAAGCCACTCTCCAAAGCCACTCTCCAAAGCCACTCTATGTCCAAAGCCACTGTCCAAAGCCACTGTCCAAAGCCACTGTCCAAAGCCACTCTATGTCCAAAGCCACTATCCAAAGCCACTCTCCAAAGCCACTATCCAAAGCCACTCTATGTCCAAAGCCACTGTCCAAAGCCACTCTCCAAACCACTATCCAAAGCCACTCTATGTACAAAGTCACTGTCCAAAGCCAATCTCCAAAGCCACTCTCCAAAGCTACTCTATGTCCAAAGCCAGTCCAAAGCCACTCTCCAAAGCCACTCTATGTCCAAAGCCAGTCCAAAGCCACTCTCCAAAGCCACTCTCCAAAGCCACTCTATGTCCAAAGCCACTGTCCAAAGCCATTCTCCAAAGCCACTCTCCAAAGCCACTCTATGTCCAAAGCCACTGTCCAAAGCCACTCTATGTCCAAAGCCACTGTCCAAAGCCACTGTCCAAAGCCATGGTCCAAAGCCACTCTATGTCCAAAGCCACTGTCCAAAGCCACTGTCCAAAGCCACTGTCCAAAGCCACTCTATGTCCAAAGCCACTGTCCAAAGCCACTCTCCAATGCCACTGTCCAAAGCCACTCTATCTACAAAGCCACTGTCCAAAGCCACTGTCTAAAGTCACTGTCCAAAGCCACTCTATGTCCAAAGCAACTGTCCAAAGCCACTGTCCAAAGCCACTGTCCAAAGCCACTCTATGTCCAAAGCCACTGTCCAAAGCCACTCTATGTCCAGAGCCACTGTCCAAAGCCACTCACCAAAGCCACTGACCAAAGCCACTCTATGTCCAAAGCCACTGAACAAAGCCACTGTCCAAAGCCACTGACCAAAGCCACTCTATGTCCAATGCCATTGTCCAAAGCCACTGTCCAAAGCCACTGTCCAAAGCCACTCTATGTCCAAAGCAATTGTCTAAACCACTCTCCAAAGCCATTCTCCAAAGCCACTCTATGTCCAAAAGCACTGTCCAAAGCTACTGTCCAAAGCCACTCTCCAAAGCCACTCTATGTCCAAATCCACTGTCCAAAGCCACTCTCCAAAGCCACTCTCCAAAGCCACTGTATGTCCAAAGCCTCTGTCCAAAGCCACTATCCAAAGCCACTGTATGTCCAAAGCCACTGTATATCCAAAGGCACTGTCCAAAGCCACTGTATGTCCAAAGCCACTTGATGTCCAAAGCCACTGTCTAAAGCCACTGTATGTCCAAAACCACTGTCCAAAGCCACTGTATGTCCAAAGCCACTGTATGTCCAAAGCCACTGTCCAAAGCCACTGTATGTCCAAAGCCACTGTATGTCCAAAGCCACTGTCCAAAGCCACTGTATGTCCAAAGCCACTGTATGTCCAAAGCCACTGTCCAAAGCCACTGTATGTCCAAAGCCACTGTATGTCCAAAGCCACTGTCCAAAGCCACTGTATATCCAAAGCCACTGTACAAACCACTGTCCAAATCTACTGTCCAAAGCCACTCTATGTCCAAATCCACTGTACAAAGCCACTGTCCAAAGCCACTGTCCAAAGCAATACTATGTCCAAAGCCACTGTCCAAAGCCACTGTTCAAAGCCACTGTCCAAAGCCACTCTATGTCCAAAGCCACTGTCCGAAGCCACTGTCCAAAGCCACTGTCCAAAGCCACTCTATGTCCAAAGCCACTGTCCAAAGCCACTCTCCAAAGCCACTGTATGTCCAAAGCCTCTGTCCAAAGCCACTATCCAAAGCCACTGTATGTCCAAAGCCACTGTATATCCAAAGGCACTGTCCAAAGCCACTGTATGTCCAAAGCCACTTGATGTCCAAAGCCACTGTCTAAAGCCACTGTATGTCCAAAACTACTGTCCAAAGCCACTGTATGTCCAAAGCCACTGTATGTCCAAAGCCACTGTCCAAAGCCACTGTATGTCCAAAGCCACTATATGTCCAAAGCCACTGTCCAAAGCCACTGTATGTCCAAAGCCACTGTATGTCCAAAGCCACTGTCCAAAGCCACTGTATGTCCAAAGCCACTGTATGTCCAAAGCCACTGTCCAAAGCCACTGTATGTCCAAAGCCACTGTACAAACCACTGTCCAAATCTACTGTCCAAAGCCACTCTATGTCCAAATCCACTGTACAAAGCCACTGTCCAAAGCCACTGTCCAAAGCAATACTATGTCCAAAGCCACTGTCCAAAGCCACTGTTCAAAGCCACTGTCCAAACCACTCTATGTCCAAAGCCACTGTCCGAAGCCACTGTCCAAAGCCACTGTCCAAAGCCACTCTATGTCCAAAGCCACTGTCCAAAGCCACTCTCCAAAGCCACTGTCCAAAGCCATTGTATATCCAAAGCCCCTGTATGTCCAAAGCCACTGTCCAAAGCCACTGTATGTCCAAAGCCACTGTATGTCCAAAGCCACTATCCAAAGCCACTCTATGTCCAAAGCCACTGTATATCCAAAGCCACTGTCCAAAGCCACTGTATGTCCAAAGCCACTGTATGTCCAAAGCCACTGTTTAAAGCCACTGTATGTCCAAAGCCACTGTCCAAAGCCACAGTATGTCCAAAGCCACTGTATGTCCAAAGCCACTGTCCATAGCCACTGTATGTCCAAAGCCACTGTATGTCCAAAGCCACTGTCCAAAGCCACTATATGTCCAAAGCCACTGTATGTCCAAAGCCACTGTCCAAAGCCACTCTATGTCCAAAGCCACTCTATGTCCAAAGCCACTGTATGTCCAAAGCCACTGTTCAAAGCCAATGTATGTCCAAAGCCACTGTATGTCCAAAGCCACTGTCCAAAGCCACCGTATGTCCAAATACACGGTATGTCCAAAGCCACTGTCAAAAGCCACCGTATGTCCAAAGCCACTGTATGTCCAAAGCCACTGTCCAAAGCCACCATATGTCGAAAGCCACTGTATGTCCAAAGCCACTATCCAAAGCCACTGTATGTCCAAAGCCACTGTATGTCCAAAGCCACTGTCCAAAGCCACTGTATGTCCAAAGCCACTGTATGTCCAAAACCACTGTCCAAAGCCAATGTATGTCCAAAGCCACTGTATGTCCAAAGCCACTGTCCAAAGCCACTGTATGTCCAAAGCCACTGTATGTCCAAAGCCACTGTCCAAAGCAACCGTATGTCCAAAGCCACTGTATGTCCAAAGCCACTGTCCAAAGCCACCGTATGTCCAAAGCCACTGTATGTCCAAAGCCACTCTCCAAAGCCACTCTCCAAAGCCACTCTATGTCCAAAGCCACTGTCCAAAGCCACTGTCCAAAGCCACTGTCCAAAGCCACTCTATGTCCAAAGCCACTATCCAAAGCCACTCTCCAAAGCCACTCTCCAAAGCCACTCTATGTCCAAAGCCACTGTCCAAAGGTACTCTCCAAACCACTATCCAAAGCCACTCTATGTCCAAAGCCACTGTATGTCCAAATCCACTGTTCAAAACCACTGTATGTCCAAAGCCACTGTATGTCCAAAGCCACTGTCCAAAGCCACCGTATGTCCAAAGCCACGGTATGTCCAAAGCCACTGTCAAAAGCCACCGTATGTCCAAAGCCACTGTATGTCCAAAGCCACTGTCCAAAGCCACCGTATGTCGAAAGCCACTGTATGTCCAAAGCCACTATCCAAAGCCACTGTATGTCCAAAGCCACTGTATGTCCAAAGCCACTGTCCAAAGCCACTGTATGTCCAAAGCCACTGTATGTCCAAAGCCACTGTCCAAAGCCACTGTATGTCCAAAGCCACTGTATGTCCAAAACCACTGTCCAAAGCCAATGTATGTCCAAAGCCACTGTATGTCCAAAGCCACTGTCCAAAGCCACTGTATGTCCAAAGCCACTGTATGTCCAAAGCCACTGTCCAAAGCAACCGTATGTCCAAAGCCACTGTATGTCCAAAGCCACTGTCCAAAGCCACCGTATGTCCAAAGCCACTGTATGTCCAAAGCCACTCTCCAAAGCCACTCTCCAAAGCCACTCTATGTCCAAAGCCACTGTCCAAAGCCACTGTCCAAAGCCACTGTCCAAAGCCACTCTATGTCCAAAGCCACTATCCAAAGCCACTCTCCAAAGCCACTCTCCAAAGCCACTCTATGTCCAAAGCCACTGTCCAAAGCCACTGTCCAAAGCCACTGTCCAAAGCCACTCTATGTCCAAAGCCACTATCCAAAGCCACTCTCCAAAGCCACTATCCAAAGCCACTCTATGTCCAAAGCCACTGTCCAAAGCCACTCTCCAAACCACTATCCAAAGCCACTCTATGTACAAAGTCACTGTCCAAAGCCAATCTCCAAAGCCACTCTCCAAAGCTACTCTATGTCCAAAGCCAGTCCAAAGCCACTCTCCAAAGCCACTCTATGTCCAAAGCCAGTCCAAAGCCACTCTCCAAAGCCACTCTCCAAAGCCACTCTATGTCCAAAGCCACTGTCCAAAGCCATTCTCCAAAGCCACTCTCCAAAGCCACTCTATGTCCAAAGCCACTGTCCAAAGCCACTCTATGTCCAAAGCCACTGTCCAAAGCCACTGTCCAAAGCCATGGTCCAAAGCCACTCTATGTCCAAAGCCACTGTCCAAAGCCACTGTCCAAAGCCACTGTCCAAAGCCACTCTATGTCCAAAGCCACTGTCCAAAGCCACTCTCCAATGCCACTGTCCAAAGCCACTCTATCTACAAAGCCACTGTCCAAAGCCACTGTCTAAAGTCACTGTCCAAAGCCACTCTATGTCCAAAGCAACTGTCCAAAGCCACTGTCCAAAGCCACTGTCCAAAGCCACTCTATGTCCAAAGCCACTGTCCAAAGCCACTCTATGTCCAGAGCCACTGTCCAAAGCCACTCACCAAAGCCACTGACCAAAGCCACTCTATGTCCAAAGCCACTGAACAAAGCCAATTTCCAAAGCCACTGACCAAAGCCACTCTATGTCCAATGCCATTGTCCAAAGCCACTGTCCAAAGCCACTGTCCAAAGCCACTCTATGTCCAAAGCAATTGTCTAAACCACTCTCCAAAGCCATTCTCCAAAGCCACTCTATGTCCAAAAGCACTGTCCAAAGCTACTGTCCAAAGCCACTCTCCAAAGCCACTCTATGTCCAAATCCACTGTCCAAAGCCACTCTCCAAAGCCACTCTCCAAAGCCACTGTATGTCCAAAGCCTCTGTCCAAAGCCACTATCCAAAGCCACTGTATGTCCAAAGCCACTGTATATCCAAAGGCACTGTCCAAAGCCACTGTATGTCCAAAGCCACTTGATGTCCAAAGCCACTGTCTAAAGCCACTGTATGTCCAAAACCACTGTCCAAAGCCACTGTATGTCCAAAGCCACTGTATGTCCAAAGCCACTGTCCAAAGCCACTGTATGTCCAAAGCCACTGTATGTCCAAAGCCACTGTCCAAAGCCACTGTATGTCCAAAGCCACTGTATGTCCAAAGCCACTGTCCAAAGCCACTGTATGTCCAAAGCCACTGTATGTCCAAAGCCACTGTCCAAAGCCACTGTATATCCAAAGCCACTGTACAAACCACTGTCCAAATCTACTGTCCAAAGCCACTCTATGTCCAAATCCACTGTACAAAGCCACTGTCCAAAGCCACTGTCCAAAGCAATACTATGTCCAAAGCCACTGTCCAAAGCCACTGTTCAAAGCCACTGTCCAAAGCCACTCTATGTCCAAAGCCACTGTCCGAAGCCACTGTCCAAAGCCACTGTCCAAAGCCACTCTATGTCCAAAGCCACTGTCCAAAGCCACTCTCCAAAGCCACTGTCCAAAGCCATTGTATGTCCAAAGCCCCTGTATGTCCAAAGCCACTGTCCAAAGCCACTGTATGTCCAAAGCCACTGTATGTCCAAAGCCACTATCCAAAGCCACTCTATGTCCAAAGCCACTGTATATCCAAAGCCACTGTCCAAAGCCACTGTATGTCCAAAGCCATTGTATGTCCAAAGCCACTGTTTAAAGCCACTGTATGTCCAAAGCCACTGTCCAAAGCCACAGTATGTCCAAAGCCACTGTATGTCCAAAGCCACTGTCCATAGCCACTGTATGTCCAAAGCCACTGTATGTCCAAAGCCACTGTCCAAAGCCACTATATGTCCAAAGCCACTGTATGTCCAAAGCCACTGTCCAAAGCCACTCTATGTCCAAAGCCACTCTATGTCCAAAGCCACTGTATGTCCAAAGCCACTGTTCAAAGCCACTGTATGTCCAAAGCCACTGTATGTCCAAAGCCACTGTCCAAAGCCACCGTATGTCCAAATACACGGTATGTCCAAAGCCACTGTCAAAAGCCACCGTATGTCCAAAGCCACTGTATGTCCAAAGCCACTGTCCAAAGCCACCGTATGTCGAAAGCCACTGTATGTCCAAAGCCACTATCCAAAGCCACTGTATGTCCAAAGCCACTGTATGTCCAAAGCCACTGTCCAAAGCCACTGTATGTCCAAAGCCACTGTATGTCCAAAACCACTGTCCAAAGCCAATGTATGTCCAAAGCCACTGTAAGTCCAAAGCCACTGTCCAAAGCCACTGTATGTCCAAAGCCACTGTATGTCCAAAGCCACTGTCCAAAGCAACCGTATGTCCAAAGCCACTGTATGTCCAAAGCCACTGTCCAAAGCCACCGTATGTCCAAAGCCACTGTATGTCCAAAGCCACTCTCCAAAGCCACTCTCCAAAGCCACTCTATGTCCAAAGCCACTGTCCAAAGCCACTGTCCAAAGCCACTGTCCAAAGCCACTCTATGTCCAAAGCCACTATCCAAAGCCACTCTCCAAAGCCACTCTCCAAAGCCACTCTATGTCCAAAGCCACTGTCCAAAGCCACTCTCCAAACCACTATCAAAAGCCACTCTATGTACAAAGTCACTGTCCAAAGCCAATCTCCTAAGCCACTCTCCAAAGCCACTCAATGTCCAAAGCCAGTCCAAAGCCACTCTCCAAAGTCACTCTATCTCCAAAGCCAGTCCAAAGCCACTCTCTAAAGCCACTCTCCAAAGCCACTCTATGTCCAAAGCCACTGTCCAAAGCCATTCTCCAAAGCCACTCTCCAAAGACACTCTATGTCCAAAGCCACTGTCCAAAGCCACTCTATGTCCAAAGCCACTGTCCAAAGCCACTGTCCAAAGCCACGGTCCAAAGCCACTCTATGTCCAAAGCCACTGTCCAAAGCCACTGTCCAAAGCCACTGTCCAAAGCCACTCTATGTCCAAAGCCACTGTCCAAAGCCACTCTCCAATGCCACTGTCCAAAGCCACTCTATCTACAAAGCCACTGTCCAAAGCCACTGTCTAAAGTCACTGTCCAAAGCCACTCTATGTCCAAAGCAACTGTCCAAAGCCACTGTCCAAAGCCACTGTCCAAAGCCACTCTATGTCCAAAGCCACTGTCCAAAGCCATTCTATGTCCAGAGCCACTGTCCAAAGCCACTCACCAAAGCGACTGACCAAAGCCACTCTATGTCCAAAGCCACTGAACAAAGCCACTGTCCAAAGCCACTGACCAAAGCCACTCTATGTCCAATGCCATTGTCCAAAGCCACTGTCCAAAGCCACTGTCCAAAGCCACTCTATGTACAAAGCAATTGTCTAAACCACTCTCCAAAGCCATTCTCCAAAGCCACTCTATGTCCAAAAGCACTGTCCAAAGCCACTGTCCAAAGCCACTCTCCAAAGCCACTCTATGTCCAAATCCACTGTCCAAAGCCACTCTCCAAAGCCACTCTCCAAAGCCACTGTATGTCCAAAGCCTCTGTCCAAAGCCACTGTCCAAAGCCACTCTCCAAAGCCACTCTATGTCCAAAGCCACAGTCCAAAGTCACTGTGCAAAGCCACTCTCCAAAGCCACTCTATGTCCAAAGCCACTGTCCAAAGCTACTCTCCAAAGCCACTCTCCAAAGCCACTCTATGTCCAAAGCCACTGTCCAAAGCCACTGTCCAAAGCCACTCTCCAAAGCCACTCTATCTCCAAAGTCACTGTCCAAAGGCACTCTCCAAAGCCACTCTCCAAAGCCACTCTATGTCCAAAGCCACTGTCCATAGCCACTGTCCAAAGTCACTGTCCAAAGCCACTCTATGTCCAAAGTGACTGTACAAAGCCACTGTCCAAAGCCACTGTCCAAAGCAATACTATGTCCAAAGCCACTGTCCAAAGGCACTGTCCAAAGACACTCTATGTCCAAAGCCACTGTCCAAAGTCACTGTCCAAAGCCACTCTCCAAAGCCACTCTATGTCCAAAGCCACTGTCCAAAGCCACTCTATGTCCAAAGCCACTGTCCAAAGCCACTCTCCAAAGCCACTGTCCTAAACCACTCTATGTCCAAAGCCACTGTCCAAAGCCACTCTCCAAAGCCACTGTCCAAAGCCACTCTATGTCCAAAGCCACTGTCCAAAGCCACTCTCCAAAGCCACTGTCCAAAGCCACTGTATGTCTAAAGCCACTGTATGTCCAAAGCCACTGTCCAAAGCCACTGTATTTCCAAAGCCACTGTCCAAAGCCACTGTATGTCCAAAGCCACTGTATGTCCAAAGCCACTATCCAAAGCCACTGTACGTCCAAAGCCACTTTATGTCCAAACCCACTGTCCAATGCCACTCTATTTCCAAAGCCACTCTATGTCCAAAGCCACTGTATGTCCAAAGCCACTGTTCAAAGCCACTGTATGTCCAAAGCCACTGTATGTCCAAAGCCACTGTCCAAAGCCACTGTATGTCCAAAGCCACTGTCCGAAGCCACTCTCCAAAGCCACTGTTCAAAGCCACTGTCCAAAGCCACTCTCCAAAGCCACTCTATGTCCAAATCCACTGTCCAAAGCCACTCTCCACAGCCACTCTCCAAAGCCACTGTATGTCCAAAGCCTCTGTCCAAAGCTACTATCCAAAGCCACTGTATGTCCAAAGCCACTGTATATCCAAAGGCACTGTCCAAAGCCACTGTATGTCCAAAGCCACTTGATGTCCAAAGCCACTGTCTAAAGCCACTGTATGTCCAAAACTACTGTCCAAAGCCACTGTATGTCCAAAGCCACTGTATGTCCAAAGCCACTGTCCAAAGCCACTGTATGTCCAAAGCCACTGTATGTCCAAAGCCACTGTCCAAAGCCACTGTATGTCCAAAGCCACTGTATGTCCAAAGCCACTGTCCAAAGCCACTGTATGTCCAAAGCCACTGTATGTCCAAAGCCACTGTCCAAAGCCACTGTATGTCCAAAGCCACTGTACAAACCACTGTCCAAATCTACTGTCCAAAGCCACTCTATGTCCAAATCCACTGTACAAAGCCACTGTCCAAAGCCACTGTCCAAAGCAATACTATGTCCAAAGCCACTGTCCAAAGCCACTGTCCAAAGCCACTGTCCAAAGCCACTCTATGTCCAAAGCCACTGTCCGAAGCCACTGTCCAAAGCCACTGTCCAAAGCCACTCTATGTCCAAAGCCACTGTCCAAAGCCACTCTCCAAAGCCACTGTCCAAAGCCATTGTATGTCCAAAGCCCCTGTATGTCCAAAGCCACTGTCCAAAGCCACTGTATGTCCAAAGCCACTGTATGTCCAAAGCCACTATCCAAAGCCACTCTATGTCCAAAGCCACTGTATATCCAAAGCCACTGTCCAAAGCCACTGTATGTCCAAAGCCACTGTATGTCCAAAGCCACTGTTTAAAGCCACTGTATGTCCAAAGCCACTGTCCAAAGCCATTGTATGTCCAAAGCCACTGTATGTCCAAAGACACTGTCCATAGCCACTGTATGTCCAAAGACACTCTATGTCCAAAGCCACTGTCCAAAGCCACTATATGTCCAAAGCCACTGTATGTCCAAAGCCACTGTCCAAAGCCACTCTATGTCCAAAGCCACTCTATGTCCAAAGCCACTGTATGTCCAAAGCCACTGTTCAAAGCCACTGTATGTCCAAAGCCACTGTATGTCCAAAGCCACTGTCCAAAGCCACCGTATGTCCAAAGCCACGGTATGTCCAAAGCCACTGTCAAAAGCCACCGTATGTCCAAAGCCACTGTATGTCCAAAGCCACTGTCCAAAGCCACCGTATGTCGAAAGCCACTGTATGTCCAAAGCCACTATCCAAAGCCACTGTATGTCCAAAGCCACTGTATGTCCAAAGCCACTGTCCAAAGCCACTGTATGTCCAAAGCCACTGTATGTCCAAAACCACTGTCCAAAGCCAATGTATGTCCAAAGCCACTGTATGTCCAAAGCCACTGTCCAAAGCCACTGTATGTCCAAAGCCACTGTATGTCCAAAGCCACTGTCCAAAGCAACCGTATGTCCAAAGCCACTGTATGTCCAAAGCCACTGTCCAAAGCCACCGTATGTCCAAAGCCACTGTATGTCCAAAGCCACTCTCCAAAGCCACTCTCCAAAGCCACTCTATGTCCAAAGCCACTGTCCAAAGCCACTGTCCAAAGCCACTGTCCAAAGCCACTCTATGTCCAAAGCCACTATCCAAAGCCACTATCCAAAGCCACTCTCCAAAGCCAATCTCCAAAGCCACTGTCCAAAGCCACTCTCCAAACCACTATCAAAAGCCACTCTATGTACAAAGTCACTGTCCAAAGCCAATCTCCAAAGCCACTGTCCAAAGCCACTGTATGTCCAAAGCCACTGTCCAAAGCCACCGTATGTCCAAAGCCACGGTATGTCAAAAGCCACTGTCCAAAGCCACCGTATGTCCAAAGCCACTGTATGTCCAAAGCCACTGTCCAAAGCCACTGTATGTCCAAAGCCACTGTATGTCCAAAGCCACTGTCCAAAGCCACTGTATGTCCAAAGCCACTGTATGTCCAAAGCCACTGTCCAAAGCCACTGTATGTCCAAAGCCACTGTATGTCCAAAGCCACTGTCCAAAGCAACCGTATGTCCAAAGCTACTGTATGTCCAAAGCCACTGTCCAAACCAACCATATGTCCAAAGCCACTGTATGTCCAAAGCCACTCTCCAAAGCCACTCTCCAAAGCCACTCTATGTCCAAAGCCACTGACCAAAGCCACTCTCCAAAGCCACTGTCCAAAGCCACTCTATGTCCAAAGCCAATGTCCAAAGCTACTCTCCAAAGCCACTATCCAAAGCCACTCTATGTCCAAAGCCACTGTTCAAAGCCACTCTCCAAAGCAACTCTCCAAAGCCACTCTATGTCCAAAGCCACTGTATGTCCAAAGCCACTGTATGTCCAAAGCCATTGTCCAAAGCCACTGTATGTCCAAAGCTACTGTATGTCCAAAGCCACTATCCAAAGCCACTGTATGTCCAAAGCCACTGTATGTCCAAAGCCACTGTATGTCCAAAGCCACTCTCCAAAGCCACTGTATGTCCAAAGCCACTGTCCAAAGCCACTGTCCACTGTCACTGTCCAAAGCATTTCTATGTCCAAAGCCACTGTCCAAAGCCACAGTCCAAAGCCACTTTCCAAAGCCACTGTCCAAAGCCACTCTATGTGCAAAGCCACAGTCCAAAGCCACTGTCCAAAGCCACTGTCCAAAGCCACTGTCCAAAGCCACTCTATGTCCAAAGCCACTATCCAAAGCCACACTCCAAAGCCACTCTCCAAAGCCACTCTATGTCCAAAGCCACTGTCCAAAGCCACTCTCCAAACCACTATCCAAAGCCACTCTATGTCCAAAGTCACTGTCCAAAGCCAATCTCCAAAGCCACTCTCCAAAGCCACTCTATGTCCAAAGCCAGTCCAAAGCCACTCTCCAAAGCCACTCTCCAAAGCCACTCTATGTCCAAAGCCACTGTCCAAAGCCATTCTCCAAAGCCACTCTCCAAAGCCACTCTATGTCCAAAGCCACTGTCCAAAGCCACTCTATGTCCAAAGCCACTGTCCAAAGCCACTGTCCAAAGCCACGGTCCAAAGCCACTCTATGTCCAAAGCCACTGTCCAAAGCCACTGTCCAAAGCCACTGTCCAAAGCCACTGTCCAAAGCCACTCTATGTCCAAAGCCACTGTCCAAAGCCACTCTCCAATGCCACTGTCCAAAGCCACTCTATCTACTAAGCCACTGTCCAAAGCCACTGTCTAAAGTCACTGTCCAAAGCCACTCTTTGTCCAAAGCAACTGTCCAAAGCCACTGTCCAAAGCCACTGTCCAAAGCCACTCTATGTTCAAAGCCACTGTCCAAAGCCACTCTCCAAAGCCACTGACCAAAGCCACTCTATGTCCAATGCCATTGTCCAAAGCCTCTGTCCAAAGCCACTGTCCAAAGCCACTCTATGTCCAAAGCCATTGTCTAAAGCCACTCTCCAAAGCCACTCTCCAAAGCCACTGTTCAAAGCCACTGTCCAAAGCCACTCTCCAAAGCCACTCTCCAAAGCCACTGTATGTCCAAAGCCACTGTCCAAAGCCAATGTCCAAAGCCACTCTCCAAAGCCACTCTATGTCCAAAGCCACTGTCCAAAGTCACTGTCCAAAGACACTCTCCAAAGCCACTCTATGTCCAAAGCCACTGTCCAAAGCCACTCTCCAAAGCCACTCTCCAAATCCACTCTATGTCCAAAGCTACTGTCCATAGCCACTGTCCAAAGCCACTCTCCAAAGCCACTCTATCTCCAAAGCCACTGTCCAAAGCCACTCTCCAAAGCCACTCTCCAAAGCCACTCTATGTCCAAAGCCACTGTCCATAGCCACTGTCCAAAGTCACTGTCCAAAGCCACTCTATGTTCAAAGCCACTGTACAATGCCACTGTCCAAAGCCACTGTCCAAAGCAATATTATGTACATAGCCACTGTCCAAAGGCACTGTCCAAAGACACTCTATGTCCAAAGCCACTGTCCAAAGCCACTGTCCAAAGCCACTGTCCAAAGCCACTGTCCAAAGCCACTCTATGTCCAAAGCCACTGTCCAAAGCCACTCTATGTCCAAAGCCACTGTCCAAAGCCACTCTCCAAAGCCACTGTCCTAAACCACTCTATGTCCAAAGCCGCTGTCCAAAGCCACTCTCCAAAGCCACTCTCCAAAGCCACTCTATGTCCAAAGCCACTGTCCAAAGCCACTCTCCAAAGCCACTGTCCAAAGCCACTGTATGTCCAAAGTCACTGTATGTCCAAAGCCACTGTATGTCCAAAGTCACTGTCCAAAGCCACTGTATATCCAAAGCCACTGTCCAAAGCCACTGTATGTCCAAAGCCACTGTATGTCCAAAGCCACTATCCAAAGCCACTGTATGTCCAAAGCCACTGTATGTCCAAAGGCACTGTCCAAAGCCACTGTATCTCCAAAGCCACTGTATGTCCAAAGCCACTGTCTAAAGCCACTGTATGTCCAAAGTCACTGTCCAAAGCCACTGTATGTCTAAAGCCACTGTATGTCCAAAGCCACTGTCCAAAGCCACTGTATGTCCAAAGCCACTGTATGTCTAAAGCCACTGTCCAAAGCCACTGAATGTCCAAAGCCACTGTATGTCCAAAGCCACTGTCCAAAGCCACTGTATGTCCAAAGCCACTGTATGTCCAAAGCCACTGTCCAAAGCCACTGTATGTCCAAAGCCACTGTACAAAGCCACTGTCCAAATCCACTGTCCAAAGCCGCTCTATGTCCAAATACACTGTACAAAGCCACTGTCCAAAGCCACTGTCCAAAGCAATACTATGTCCAAAGCCACTGTCCAAAGCCACTGTCCAAAGCTACTGTCCAAAGCCACTCTATTTCCAAAGCCACTGTCCGAAGCCACTGTCCAAAGCCACTGTCCAAAGCCACTCTATGTCCAAAGCCACTGTCCAAAGCCACTCTCCAAAGCCACTGTCCAAAGCCACTGTATGTCCAATGCCACTGTATGTCCAAAGCCACTGTCCAAAGCCACTGTATGTCCAAAGCCACTGTATGTCCAAAGCCACTATCCAAAGCCACTGTATGTCCAAAGCCACTATATATCCAAAGCCACTGTCCAAAGCTACTGTATGTCCAAAGCCACTGTATGTCCAAAGCCACTGTCTAAAGCCACTGTATGTCCAAAGCCACTGTCCAAAGCCTCTGTATGTCCAAAGCAACTGTATGTCCAAAGCCACTGTCCATAGCCACTGTATGTCCAAAGCCACTGTATGTCCAAAGCCACTGTCCAAAGCCACTGTATGTCCAAAGCCACTGTATGTCCAAAGCCACTGTCCAAAGCCACTCTATGTCCAAAGCCACTCTATGTCCAAAGCCACTGTATGTCCAAAGCCACTGTTCAAAGCCACTGTATGTCCAAAGCCACTGTATGTCCAAAGCCACTGTCCAAATCCACCGTATGTCCAAAGCCACGGTATGTCCAAAGCCACTGTCCAAAGCCACCGTATGTCCAAAGCCACTGTATGTCCAAAGCCACTGTCCAAAGCCACTGTATGTCGAAAGCCACTGTATGTCCAAAGCCACTGTCCAAAGCCACTGTATGTCCAAAGCCACTGTATGTCCAAAGCCACGGTCCAAAGCCACTGTATGTCCAAAGCCACTGTATGTCCAAATCCACTGTCCAAAGCCACTGTATGTCCAAAGCCACTGTATGTCCAAAGCCACTGTCCAAAGCCACTGTATGTCCAAAGCCACTGTATGTCCAAAGCTACTGTCCAAAGCAACCGTATCTCCAAAGCCACTGTATGTCCAAAGCCACTGTCCAAAGCCACCGTATGTCCAAAGCCACTGTATGTCCAAAGCCACTCTCCAAAGCCACTCTCCAAAGCCACTCTATGTCCAAAGCCACTATCCAAAGCCACTCTCCAAAGCCACTCTCCAAAGCCACTCTATGTCCAAAGCCACTGTCCAAAGCCACTCTCCAAACCACTATCCAAAGCCACTCTATGTACAAAGTCACTGTCCAAAGCCAATCTCCAAATCCACTCTCCAAAGCCACTCTATGTCCAAAGTCAGTCCAAAGCCACTCTCCAATGTCACTCTATGTCCAAAGCCAGTCCAAAGCCACTCTCCAAAGCCACTCTCCAAAGCAACTCTATGTCCAAAGCCACTTTCCAAAGCCATTCTCCAAAGCCACTCTCCAAAGCGACTCTATGTCCAAAGCCACTGTCCAAAGCCACTCTATGTCCAAAGCCACTGTCCAAAGCCACTGTCCAAAGCCACGGTCCAAACCCACTCTATGTCCAAAGCCACTTTCCAAAGCCACTTTCCAAAGCCACTGTCCAAAGCCACTCTATGTTCAAAGCCACTGTCCAAAGCCACTCTCCAATGCCACTGTCCAAAGCCACTCTATCTACAAAGCCACTGTCCAAAGCCACTGTCTAAGGTCACTGTCCAAAGCAACTCTATGTCCAAAGCAACTGTCCAAAGCCACTGTCCAAAGCCACTGTCCAAAGCCACTCTATGTCCAAAGCCACTGTCCAAAGCCACTCTCCAAAGCCACTGTCCAAAGCCACTCTATGTCCAGAGCCACTGTCCAAAGCCACTCTCCAAAGCCACTGACCAAAGCCACTCTATGTCCAAAGCCACTGAACAAAGCCACTGTCCAAAGCCACTGATCAAAGCCACTCTATGTCCAATGACATTGTCCAAAGCCACTGTCCAAAGCCACTCTCCAAAGCCACTCTATGTCCAAAGCCACTGTCCAAAGCCACTCTCCAAATCCACTCTCCAAAGCCACTGTATGTCCAAAGCCACTGTCCAAATCCACTGTCCAAAGCCACTCTCCAAAGCCACTCTATGTCCAAAGCCACTGTCCAAAAGTCACTGTCCAAAGCCACTCTCCAAAGCCACTCTATGTCCAAAGCCACTGTCCAAAGCCACTCTCCAAAGCCACTCTATGTCCAAAGCCACTGTCCAAAGCCACTCTCCACAGCCACTCTCCAAAGCCACTCTATGTCCAAAGCCACTGTCCAAAGCCACTGTCCAAAGCCACTCTCCAAAGCCACTCTATCTCCAAAGCCACTGTCCAAAGCCACTCTCCAAAGCCACTCTCCAAAGCCACTCTATGTCCAAAGCCACTGTCCATAGCCACTGTCTAAAGTCAGTGTCCAAAGCCACTCTATGTCCAAAGCCACTGTACAAAGCCACTGTCCAAAGCCACTGTCCAAAGCAATACTATGGCCAAAGCCACTGTCCAAAGGCACTGTCCAAAGACACTCTATGTCCAAAGCCACTGTCCAAAGCCACTGTCCAAAGCCACTGACCAAAGCCACTCTATGTCCAAAGCCACTGTCCAAAGCCACTCTATGTCCAAAGCCACTGTCCAAAGTCACTCTCCAAAGCCACTGTCCTAAACCACTCTATGTCCAAAGCCACTGTCCAAAGCCACTCTCCAAAGCCACTGTCCAAAGCCACTCTATGTCCAAAGCCACTGTCCAAAGCCACTCTCCAAAGCCACTGTCCAAAGCCACTGTATGTACAAAGCCACTGTATGTCCAAAGCCACTGTCCAAAGCCACTGTATGTCCAAAGCCACTGTCCAAAGCCACTGTATGTCCAAAGCCACTGTATGTCCAAAGCTACTATCCAAAGCCACTGTATGTCCAAAGCCACTGTATGTCCAAAGCCACTGTATGTCCAAAGCCACTGTCTAAAGCCACTGTATGTCCAAAGCCACTGTCCAAAGCCACTGTATGTCCAAAGCCACTGTATGTCCAAAGCCACTGTCCAAAGCCACTGTATGTCCAAAACCACTGTATGTCCAAAGCCACTGTCCAAAGCCACTGTATGTCCAAAGCCACTGTATGTCCAAAGCCACTGTCCAAAGCCACTGTATGTCCAAAGCCACTGTACAAAGCCACTGTCCAAATCCACTGTCCAAAGCCACTCTATGTCCAAATTCACTGTACAAAGCCACTGTCCAAAGCCACTGTCCAAAGCAATACTATGTCCAAAGCCACTGTCCAAAGCCACTGTCCAAAGCCACTGTCCAAAGCCACTCTATGTCAAAAGCCACTGTCCGAAGCCACTGTCCAAAGCCACTGTCTAAAGCCACTCTATGTCCAAAGCCACTGTCCAAAGCCACTCTCCAAAGCCACTGTCCAAAGCCACTGTATGTCCAAAGCCACTGTATGTCCAAAGCTACTGTCCAAAGCCACTGTATGTCCAAAGCCACTGTATGTCCAAAGCCACTATTCAAAGCCAATGTATGTCCAAAGCCACTGTATATCCAAAGCCACTGTCCAAAGCCACTGTATGTCCAAAGCCAATGTATGTCCAAATCTACTGTCTAAAGCCACTGTATGTCCAAAGCCACTGTTCAAAGCCACTGTATGTCCAAAGCCACTGTATGTCCAAAGCCACTGTCCATAGCCACTGTATGTCCAAAGCCACTGTATGTCCAAAGCCACTGTCCAAAGCCACTGTATGTCCAAAGCCACTGTATGTCCAAAGCCACTGTCCAAAGCCACTCTATGTCCAAAGCCATTCTATGTCCAAAGCCACTGTATGTCCAAAGCCACTGTTCAGAGCCACTGTATGTCCAAAGCCACTGTACGTCCAAAGCCATTGTCCAATGCCACCGTATGTCCAAAGCCACGGTATGTCCAAAGCCACTGTCCAAAGCCACCGTATGTCCAAAGCCACTGTATGTCCAAAGCCACTGTCCAAAGCCACCGTATGTCCAAAGCCACTGTATGTCCAAAGACACTGTCCAAAGCTACTGTATGTCCAAAGCCACTGTATGTCCAAAGCCACTGTCCAAACCACTGTATGTCCAATGCCACTGTATGTCCAAAGCCACTGTCCAAAGCCACTGTATGTCCAAAGTCACTGTATGTCCAAAGCCACAGTCCAAAGCCACTGTATGTCCAAAGCCACTGTATGTCCAAAGCCACTGTCCAAAGCCACTCTCCAAAGCCACTCTATGTCCAAAGCCACTGTCCAAAGCCACTCTCCAAAGCCACTCTCCAAAGCCACTCTATGTCCAAAGCCACTGTCCAAAGCCACTCTATGTCCAAAGCCACTGTCCAAAGCCACTCTCCAAAGCCACTCTCCAAAGCCACTCTATGTCCAAAGCCACTGTATGTCCAAAGCCACTGTCCAAAGCCACTGTATGGCCAAAGCCACTGTATGTCCAAAGCCACTGTCCAAAGCCACTGTATGTCCAAAGCTACTGTATGTCCAAAGCCACTATCCAAAGCCACTGTATGTCCAAAGCCACTGTATGTCCAAAGCCACTGTATGTCCAAAGCCACTGTCCAAAGCCACTGTATGTCCAAAGCTACTGTCCAAAGCCACTGTCCAAAGTCACTGTCCAAAGCCTTTCTATGTCCAAAGCCACTGTCCAAAGCCACAGTCCAAAGCCACTTTCCAAAGCCGCTGTCCAAAGGCACTCTATGTCCAAAGCTACTGTCCAAAGCCACTGTCCAAAGCCACTGTCCAAAGCCACTCTATGTCCAAAGCCACTATCCAAAGCCACTCTCCAAAGCCACTCTCCAAAGCCACTCTATGTCCAAAGCCACTGTCCAAAGCCATTCTCCAAACCACTATCCAAAGCCACTCTATGTCCAAAGCCAGTCCAAAGCCTCTCTCCAAAGCCACTCTCCAAAGCCACTCTATGTCCAAAGCCACTGTCCAAAGCCACTCTCCAAAGCCACTCTCCAAAGCCACTCTATGTCCAAAGCCACTGTCCAAAGCCACTCTCCAAAGCCATTCTCCAAAGCCACTCTATGTCCAAAGCCACTGTCCAAAGCCACTCTCCAAAGACAATCTCCAAAGCCACTCTTTGTCCAAAGCCACTGTCCAAAGCCACTCTCCAAAGTCACTCTCCAAAGCCACTCTATGTCCAAAGCCACTTTCCAAAGCCACTCTCCAAAGCCACTCTCCAAAGCCACTCTATGTCCAAAGCCACTGTCCAAAGCCATTCTCCAAAGCCACTCTCCAAAGCCACTCTATGTCCAAAGCCACTGTCCAAAGCCACTCTATGTCCAAAGCCACTGTCCAAAGCCACTCTATGTCCAAAGCCACTGTCCAAAGCCACTCTCCAATGCTACTGTCCAAAGCCACTCTATCTACAAAGCCACTGTCCAAAGCCACTGTTTAAAGTCACTGTCCAAAGCCACTCTATGTCCAAAGCAACTCTCCAAAGCCACTGTCCAAAGCCACTGTCCAAAGCCACTCTATGTCCAAAGCCACTGTCCAAAGCCACTCTCCAAAGCGACTGTCCAAAGCCACTCTATGTCCAAAGCCACTGTCCAACGCCACTGTCCAAAGCCACTGTATGTCCAAAGCCACTGTCCAAAGCCACTGTATGTCCAAAGCCACTGTATGTCCAAAGCTACTATCCAAAGCCACTGTATGTCCAAAGCCACTGTATGTCCAAAGGCACTGTCCAAAGCCACTGTATGTCCAAAGCCACTGTATGTCCAAAGCCACTGTCTAAAGCCACTGTATGTCCAAAGCCACTGTCCAAAGCCACTGTATGTCCAAAGCCACTGTATGTCCAAAGCCACTGTCCAAAGCCACTGTATGTCCAAAGCCACTGTATGTCCAAAGCCACTGTCCAAAGCCACTGTATGTCCAAAGCCACTGTATGTCCAAAGCCACTGTCCAAAGCCACTGTATGTCCAAAGCCACTGTACAAAGCCACTGTCCAAATCCACTGTCCAAAGCCACTCTATGTCCAAATCCACTGTACAAAGCCACTGTCCAAAGCCACTGTCCAAAGCAATACTATGTCCAAAGCCACTGTCCAAAGCCACTGTCCAAAGCCACTGTCCAAAGCCACTCTATGTCCAAAGCCACTGTCCGAAGCTACTGTCCAAAGCCACTGTCTAAAGCCACTCTATGTCCAAAGCCACTGTCCAAAGCCACTCTCCAAAGCCACTGTCCAAAGCCACTGTATGTCCAAAGCCACTGTATGTCCAAAGCCACTGTCCAAAGCCACTGTATGTCCAAAGCCACTGTATGTCCAAAGCCACTATTCAAAGTCAATGTATGTCCAAAGCCACTGTATATCCAAAGCCACTGTCCAAAGCCACTGTATGTCCAAAGCCAATGTATGTCCAAATCTACTGTCTAAAGCCACTGTATGTCCAAAGCCACTGTTCAAAGCCACTGTATGTCCAAAGCCACTGTATGTCCAAAGCCACTGTCCATAGCCACTGTATGTCCAAAGCCACTGTATGTCCAAAGCCACTGTCCAAAGCCACTGTATGTCCAAAGCCACTGTATGTCCAAAGCCACTGTCCAAAGCCACTCTATGTCGAAAGCCACTCTATGTCCAAAGCCACTGTATGTCCAAAGCCACTGTTCAGAGCCACTGTATGTCCAAAGCCACTGTACGTCCAAAGCCACTGTCCAATGCCACCGTATGTCCAAAGCCACGGTATGTCCAAAGCCACTGTCCAAAGCCACCGTATGTCCAAAGCCACTGTATGTCCAAAGCCACTGTCCAAAGCCACCGTATGTCCAAAGCCACTGTATGTCCAAAGCAACTGTCCAAAGCCACTGTATGTCCAAAGCCACTGTATGTCCAAAGCCACTGTCCAAAGCCACTGTATGTCCAATGCAACTGTATGTCCAAAGCCACTGTCCAAAGCCACTGTATGTCCAAAGTCACTGTATGTCCAAAGCCACTGTCCAAAGCCACTGTATGTCCAAAGCCACTGTATGTCCAAAGCCACTCTCCAAAGCCACTCTATGTCCAAAGCCACTGTCCAAAGCCACTCTCCAAAGCCACTGTCCAAAGCCACTCTATGTCCAAAGCCACTGTCCAAAGCCACTCTATGTCCAAAGCCACTGTCCAAAGCCACTCTCCAAAGCCACTCTCCAAAGCCACTCTATGTCCAAAGCCACTGTATGTCCAAAGCCACTGTCCAAAGCCACTGTATGGCCAAAGCCACTGTATGTCCAAAGCCACTGTCCAAAGCCACTGTATGTCCAAAGCTACTGTATGTCCAAAGCCACTATCCAAAGCCACTGTATGTCCAAAGCCATTGTATGTCCAAAGCCACTGTATGTCCAAAGCCACTGTCCAAAGCCACTGTATGTCCAAAGCCACTGTCCAAAGCCACTGTCCAAAGTCACTGTCCAAAGCCTTTCTATGTCCAAAGCCACTGTCCAAAGCCACAGTCCAAAGCCACTTTCCAAAGCCACTGTCCAAAGCCACTCTATGTCCAAAGCTACTGTCCAATGCAACTGTCCAAAGCCACTGTCCAAAGCCACTCTATGTCCAAAGCCACTATCCAAAGCCACTCTCCAAAGCCACTCTCCAAAGCCACTCTATGTCCAAAGCCACTGTCCAAAGCCATTCTCCAAACCACTATCCAAAGCCACTCTATGTCCAAAGCCAGTCCAAAGCCTCTCTCCAAAGCCACTCTCCAAAGCCACTCTATGTCCAAAGCCACTGTCCAAAGCCACTCTCCAAAGCCACTCTCCAAAGCCACTCTATGTCCAAAGCCACTGTCCAAAGCCACTCTCCAAAGCCATTCTCCAAAGCCACTCTATGTCCAAAGCCACTGTCCAAAGCCACTCTCCAAAGACAATCTCCAAAGCCACTCTTTGTCCAAAGCCACTGTCCAAAGCCACTCTCCAAAGCCACTCTCCAAAGCCACTCTATGTCCAAAGCCACTTTCCAAAGCCACTCTCCAAAGCCACTCTCCAAAGCCACTCTATGTCCAAAGCCACTGTCCAAAGCCATTCTCCAAAGCCACTCTCCAAAGCCACTCTATGTCCAAAGCCACTGTCCAAAGCCACTCTATGTCCAAACCCACTGTCCAAAGCCACTGTTCAAAGCCACTGTCCAAAGCCACTCTATGTCCAAAGCCACTGTCCAAAGCCACTGTCCAAAGCTACTGTCCAAAGCCACTCTATGTCCAAAGCCACTGTCCAAAGCCACTCTCCAATGCTACTGTCCAAAGCCACTCTATCTACAAAGCCACTGTCCAAAGCTACTGTCTAAAGTCACTGTCCAAAGCCACTCTATGTCCAAAGCAACTCTCCAAAGCCACTGTCCAAAGCCACTGTCCAAAGCCACTCTATGCCCAAAGCCACTGTCCAAAGCCACTCTCCAAAGCGACTGTCCAAAGCCACTCTATGTCCAAAGCCACTGTCCAACGCCACTGTCCAAAGCAACTGACCAAAGCCACTCTATGTCCAATGCCACTGTCCAAAGCCACTGTCCAAAGCCACTGTCCAAAGCCACTCTATGTCCAAAGCCATTGTCCAAAGCCACTCTCCAAAGCCACTCTCCAAAGCCACTCTATGTCCAAAAGCACTGTCCAAAGCCACTGTCCAAAGCCACTCTCCAAAGCCACTCTATGTCCAAAGCCACTGTCCAAATCCACTCTCCAAAGCCACTCTCCAAAGCCACTGTATGTCCAAAGCCACTGTCCAAAGCCACTGTCCAAAGTCACTCTCCAAAGCCACTCTATGTCCAAAGCCACTGTCCAAGGTCACTGTCCAAAGCCACTCTCCAAAGCCACTCTATGTCCAAAGCCACTGTTCAAAGCCACTCTCCAAAGCTACTCTCCAAAGCCACTCTATGTCCAAAGCCACTGTCCAAGGCCACTGTCCAAAGACACTCTCCAAGGCCACTCTATCTCCAAAGCCACTGTCCAAAGCCACTCTCCAAAGCCACTCTCCAAAGCCACTCTATGTCCAAAGCCACTGTCCATAGCCACTGTCTAAAGCCACTGTCCAAAGCCACTCTATGTCCAAAGCCACTGTACAAAGCCACTGTCCAAAGCCACTGTCCAAAGCAATACTATGTCCAAAGCCACTGTCCAAAGGCACTGTCCAAAGCCACTCTATGTCCAAAGCCACTGTCCAAAGCCACTGTCCAAAGCCACTGTCCAAAGCCACTCTATGTCCAAAGCCACTGTCCAAAGCCACTCTATGTCCAAAGCCACTGTCCAAAGCCACTCTCCAAAGCCACTGTCCTAAACCACTCTATGTCCAAAGCCACTGTCCAAAGCCACTCTCCAAAGCCACTGTCCAAAGCCACTCTATGTCCAAAGCCACTGTCCAAAGCCACTCTCCAAAGCCACTTTCCAAAGCCACTGTATGTCCAAAGCCACTGTATGTCCAAAGCCACTGTCCAAAGCCACTGTATGTCCAAAGCCACTGTTCAAAGCCACTGTATGTCCAAAGCCACTGTAGGTCCAAAGCCACTATCCAAAGCCACTGTATGTCCAAAGCCACTGTATGTCCAAAGGCACTGTCCAAAGCCACTGTATGTCCAAAGCCACTGTATGTCCAAAGCCACTGTCTAAAGCCACTGTATGTCAAAAGCCACTTTCCAAAGCCACTGTATGTCCAAAGCCACTGTATGTCCAAAGCCACTGTCCAAAGCCACTGTATGTCCAAAGCCACTGTATGTCCAAAGCCACTGTCCAAAGCCACTGTATGTCCAAAGCCAGTGTATGTCCAAAGCCACTGTCCAAAGCCACTATATATCCAAAGCCACTGTATGTCCAAAGCCACTGTCCAAAGCCACTGTATGTCCAAAGCCACTGTACAAAGCCACTGTCCAAATCCACTGTCGACAGCCACTCTATGTCCAAATTCACTGTACAAAGCCACTGTCCAAAGCCACTGTCCAAAGCAATACTATGTCCAAAGCTACAGTCCAAAGCCACTGTCCAAAGCCACTGTCCAAAGCCACTCTATGTCCAAAGCCACTGTCCGAAACCACTGTCCAAATCCACTGTCCAAAGCCACTCTATGTCCAAAGCCACTGTCCAAAGCCACTGTCCAAAGCCACTGTCCAAAGCCACTCTATGTCCAAAGCCACTGTCCAAAGCCACTCACCAAAGCCACTGTCCTTAACCACTCTATGTCCAAAGCCACTGTCCAAAGCCACTCTCCAAAGCCACTGTCCAAATCCACTCTATGTCCAAAGCCACTGTCCAAAGTCACTCTCCAAAGCCACTGTCCAAAGCCACTGTATGTCCAAAGCCACTGTATGTCCAAAGCCACTGTCCAAAGCCACTGTATGTGCAAAGCCACTGTATGTCCAAAGCCACTATCCAAAGCCACTGTATGTCCAAAGCCACTGTATATCCAAAGCCACTGTCCAAAGCCACTGTATGTCCAAAGCCACTGTATTTCCAAAGCGACTGTCTAAAGCCACTGTATGTCCAAAGCCACTGTCCAAAGCCACTGTATGTCCAAAGCCACTGTATGTCCAAAGCCACTGTCCATAGCCACTGTATGTCCAAAGCCACTGTATGTCCAAAGCCACTGTCCAAAGCCACTGTATGTCCAAAGCCACTGTATGTCCAAAGCCACTGTCCAAAGCCACTCTATGTCCAAAGCCACTGTATGTCCCAAGCCACTGTCCAAAGCCACTGTATGTCCAAAGCCACTGTATGTCCAAAGCCACTGTCCAAAGCCACTGTATGTCCAAAGCCACGGTATGTCCAAAGCCACTGTCCAAAGCCACCGTATGTCCAAAGCCACTGTATGTCCAAAGCCACTGTATGTCCAAAGCCACTGACCAAAGCCACTGTATGTCCAAAGCCACTGTATGTCCAAAGCCACTGTCCAAAGCCACTGTATGTCCAAAGCCACTGTATGTTCAAAGCCACTGTCCAAAGCCACTGTATGTCCAAAGCCACTGTATGTCCAAAGCCACTTTCCAAAGCCACCGTATGTCCAGAGCCACTGTATGTCCAAAGCCACTGTCCAAAGCAACCATATGTCCAAAGCCACTGTATGCCCAAAGCCACTGTCCAAAGCCACTGTATGTCCAAAGCCACTGTCCAAAGCCACCGTATGTCCAAAGCCACTGTATGTCCAAAGCCACTGTCCAAAGCAACCGTATGTCCAAAGCCACTGTATGTCCAAAGCCACTGTCCAAAGCCACCGTATGTCCAAAGCCACTGAAGTACCAAAGCCACTGTCCAAAGCCACTGTATGTCCAAAGCCACTGTACAAAGCCACTGTCCAAATCCACTGTCCAAAGCCACCGTATGTCCAAAGCCACTGTATGTCCAAAGCCACTGTCCAAAGCAACCGTATGTCCAAAGCCACTGTATGTCCAAAGCCACTGTCCAAAGCCACCGTATGTCCAAAGCCACTGAAGTACCAAAGCCACTGTCCAAAGCCACTGTATGTCCAAAGCCACTGTACAAAGCCACTGTCCAAATCCACTGTCCAAATCCACTCTATGTCCAAATCCACTGTACAAAGCCACTGTCCAAAGCCATTGTCCAAAGCAATACTATGTCAAAAGCCACAGTCCAAAGCCACTGTCCAAAGCCACTCTATGTCCAAAGCCACTGTCCGAAGCCACTGTCCAAAGCCACTGTATGTCCAAAGCCACTGTCCATAGCCACTGTATGTCCAAAGCCACTGTATGTCCAAAGCCACTGTCCAAAGCCACTGTATGTCCAAAGCCACTGTATGTCCAAAGCCACTGTCCAAAGCCACTCTATGTCCAAAGCCACTGTATGTCCCAAGCCACTGTCCAAAGCCACTGTATGTCCAAAGCCACTGTATGTCCAAAGCCACTGTCCAAAGCCACTGTATGTCCAAAGCCACGGTATGTCCAAAGCCACTGTCCAAAGCCACCGTATGTCCAAAGCCACTGTATGTCCAAAGCCACTGTATGTCCAAAGCCACTGACCAAAGCCACTGTATGTCCAAAGCCACTGTATGTCCAAAGCCACTGTCCAAAGCCACTGTATGTCCAAAGCCACTGTATGTTCAAAGCCACTGTCCAAAGCCACTGTATGTCCAAAGCCACTGTATGTCCAAAGCCACTTTCCAAAGCCACCGTATGTCCAGAGCCACTGTATGTCCAAAGCCACTGTCCAAAGCAACCATATGTCCAAAGCCACTGTATGCCCAAAGCCACTGTCCAAAGCCACTGTATGTCCAAAGCCACTGTCCAAAGCCACCGTATGTCCAAAGCCACTGTATGTCCAAAGCCACTGTCCAAAGCAACCGTATGTCCAAAGCCACTGTATGTCCAAAGCCACTGTCCAAAGCCACCGTATGTCCAAAGCCACTGAAGTACCAAAGCCACTGTCCAAAGCCACTGTATGTCCAAAGCCACTGTACAAAGCCACTGTCCAAATCCACTGTCCAAAGCCACCGTATGTCCAAAGCCACTGTATGTCCAAAGCCACTGTCCAAAGCAACCGTATGTCCAAAGCCACTGTATGTCCAAAGCCACTGTCCAAAGCCACCGTATGTCCAAAGCCACTGAAGTACCAAAGCCACTGTCCAAAGCCACTGTATGTACAAAGCCACTGTACAAAGCCACTGTCCAAATCCACTGTCCAAATCCACTCTATGTCCAAATCCACTGTACAAAGCCACTGTCCAAAGCCATTGTCCAAAGCAATACTATGTCAAAAGCCACAGTCCAAAGCCACTGTCCAAAGCCACTCTATGTCCAAAGCCACTGTCCGAAGCCACTGTCCAAAGCCACTGTTCAAAGTCACTCTATGTCCAAAGCCACTGTCCAAAGCCACTGTCCAAAGCCACTGTCCAAAGCCGCTCTATGTCCAAAGCCACGGTCCAAATCCACTCTCCAAAGCCACTGTCCTTAACCACTCTATGTCCAAAGCCACTGTCCAAAGCCACTCTCCAAAGCTACTGTCCAAAGCCACTGTATGTCCAAAGCCACTGTATGTCCAAAGCCACTGTCCAAAGCCACTGTATGTCCAAAGCCACTGTATGTCCAAAGCCACTATCCAAAGCCACTGTATGTCCAAAGCCACTGTATATCCAAAGCCACTGTCCAAAGCCACTGTATGTCCAAAGCCACTGTATGTCCAAAGCCACTGTCTAAAGCCACTGTATGTCCAAAGCCACTGTCCAAAGCCACTGTATGTCCAAAGCCACTGTCCAAAGCCACTGTATGTCCAAAGCCACTGTATGTCCAAAGCCACTGTCCAAAGCCACTCTATGTCCAAAGCCACTGTATGTCCAAAGCCACTGTCCAAAGCCACTGTATGTCCAAAGCCTCTGTATGTCCAAAGCCACTGTCCAAAGCCACCGTATGTCCAAAGCCACGGTATGTCCAAAGCCACTGTCCAAAGCCACCATATGTCCAAAGCCAATGTATGTCCAAAGCCACTGTCCAAAGCCACTGTATGTCCAAAGCCACTGTATGTCCAAAGCCACTGTCCAAAGCCACTGTATGTCCAAAGCCACTGTATGTCCAAAGCCACTGTCCAAAGCAACTGTATGTCCAAAGCCACTGTATGTCCAAAGCCACTGTCCAAAGCCACCGTATGTCCAAAGCCACTGTATGTCCAAAGCCACTGTCCAAAGCAAACGTATGTCCAAAGCCACTGTATGTCCAAAGCCACTGTCCAAATCCACCGTATCTTAAGCCACTGTATGTCCAAAGCCACTGGCCAAAGCCACTGTATGTCCAAAGCCACTGTATGTCCAAAGCCACTGTCCAAAGCCACTGTATGTCCAAAGCCACTGTATGTCCAAAGCCACTGTCTAAAGCCACTGTATGTCCAAAGCAACTGTCCAAAGCTACTGTATGTCCAAAGCCACTGTATGTCCAAAGCCACTGTCCAAAGCCACTGTATGTCCAAAGCCACTGTATGTCCAAAGCCACTCTATGTCCAAAGCCACTGTCCAAAGCCACTATATGTCCAAAGCCACTGTATGTCCAAAGCCACTGTCCAAAGCCACTGTATGTCCAAAGCCACTGTACAAAGCCGCTGTCCAAATCCACTATCCAAAGACACTCTATGTCCAAATCCACTGTACAAAGCCACTGTCCAAAGCCACTGTCCAAAGCAATACTATGTCCAAAGCCACAGTCCAAAGCCACTGTCCAATGCCACTGTCCAAAGCCACTCTATGT
The DNA here is from genome assembly GCA_028752905.1 of Cladorhizidae sp. MBARI D1340-BT2. Classification (NCBI taxonomy): domain Eukaryota; kingdom Metazoa; phylum Porifera; class Demospongiae; order Poecilosclerida; family Cladorhizidae; species Cladorhizidae sp. MBARI D1340-BT2. The sequence continues at coordinate 25,916,351 of JAQNBH010000017.1, read as the reverse complement.
CCAAAGCCACTGTCCGAAGCCACTGTCCAAAGCCACTGACCAAAGCCACTGTATGTCCAAAGCCACTGTACAAAGCCACTGTCCAAATCCACTATCCAAAGCCACTCTATGTCCAAATCCACTGTACAAAGCCACTGTCTAAAGCCACTGTATGTCCAAAGCCACTGTCCAAAGCTACTGTATGTCCAAAGCCACTGTATGTCCAAAGCCACTGTCCAAAGCCACTGTATGTCCAAAGTCACTGTATGTCCAAAGCCACTGTCCAAAGCCACTGTATGTCCAAAGCCACTGTATGTCCAAAGCCACTGTCCAAAGCCACTGTATGTCCAAAGCCACTGTATGTCCTAAGCCACTGTCCAAAGCCACTGTATGTACAAAGCCACTGTACAAAGCCACTCTCCAAATCCACTGTCCAAAGCCACTCTATGTCCAAAGCCACTGTACAAAGCCACTGTCCAAAGCCAATGTCCAAAGCAATACTATGTCCAAAGCCACTGTCCAAAGCCACTGTCCAACTCCACTGTCCAAAGCCACTCTATGTCCAAAGCCACTGTCCAAAGTCACTGTCCAAAGCCTGTCTATGTCCAAAGCCACTGTCCAAAGCCACAGTCCAAAGCCACTTTCCAAAGCCACTGTCCAAAGCCACTCTATGTCCAAAGCCACTGTCTAAAGCCACTGTCCAAAGCCACTGTCCAAAGCCACTCTATGTCCAAAGCCACTATCCAAAGCCACTCTCCAAAGCCACTCTCCAAAGCCACTCTATGTCCAAAGCCACTGTCCAAAGCCACTCTCCAAACCACTATCCAAAGCCACTCTATGTCCAAAGTCACTGTCCAAAGCCAATCTCCAAAGCCACTCTTCAAAGCCACTCTATTTCCAAAGCCATTCCAAAGCTACTCTCCAAAGCCACTCTCCAAAGCCACTCTATGTCCAAAGCCACTGTCCAAAGCCACTCTCCAAAGCCACTCTCCAAAGCCACTCTCCAAAGCAACTCTTTGTCCAAAGCCACTGTCCAAAGCCACTCTCCAAAGCCACTCTCCAAAGCCACTCTATGTCCAAAGCCACTGTCCAAAGCCACTTTCCAAAGCCACTCTCCAAAGCCACTCTATGTCCAAAGCCACTGTCCAAAGACATTCTCCAAAGCCACTCTCCAAAGCCACTCTATGTCCAAAGCCTCTGTCCAAAGCCACTCTATGTCCAAAGCCACTGTCCAAAGCCACTGTCCAAAGCCACTGTCAAAGCCACTCTATGTCCTAAGCCACTGTCCAAAGCCACTGTCCAAAGCCACTGTCCAAAGCCACTCTATTTCCAAAGCCACTGTCCAAAGCCACTCTCCAATGCCACTGCCCAAAGCCACTCTATCTACAAAGCCACTGTCCAAAGACACTGTCTAAAGTCACTGTCCAAAGCCACTCTATGTCCAAAGCAACTGTTCAAAGCCACTGTCCAAAGCCACTGTCCAAAGCCACTCTATACCCAAAGCCACTGTCCAAAGCCACTCTTCAAAGCCACTGTCCAAAGCCACTCTATGTCCAGAGCCACTGTCCAAAGCCACTCTCCAAAGCCACTGTCCAAAGCCACTCTATGTCCAAAGACACTGTCCAAAGCCACTGTCCAAAGCCACTGACCAAAGCCACTCTATGTCCAATGCCACTGTCCAAAGCCACTGTCCAAAGCCACTGTCCAAAGCCACTCTATGTCCAAAGCCATTGTCCAAAGCCACTCTCCAAAGCCACTCTCCAAAGCCACTCTATGTCCAAAAGCACTGTCCAAAGCCACTGTCCAAAGCCACTCTCCAAAGCCACTCTAAGTCCAAAGCCACTGTCCAAAGCCACTCTCCAAAGCCACTCTCCAAAGCCACTCTCCAAAGCCACTCTATATCCAAAGCCACTGTACAAAGCCACTCTCCAAAGCTACTCTCCAAAGCCACTCTATGTCCAAAGCCACTGTCCAAAGCCACTGTCCAAAGCGACTCTCCAAAGCCACTCTATCTCCAAAGCGACTGTCCAAAGCCACTCTCCAAAGCCACTCTCCAAAGCCACTCTATGTCCAAAGTCACTGTCCATAGCCACTGTCCAAAGCCACTGTCCAAAGCCACTCTATGTCCAAAGCCACTGTACAAAGCCACTGTCCAAAGCCACTGTCCAAAGCAATACTATGTCCAAAGCCACTGTCCAAAGGCCCTGTCCAAAGCCACTCTATGTCCAAAGCCACTGTCCAAAGCCACTGTCCAAAGCCACTGTCCAAAGCCACTCTATGTCCAAAGCCACTGTCCAAAGCCACTCTATGTCCAAAGCCACTGTCCAAAGCCACTCTCCAAAGCCAATGTCCTAAACCACTCTATGTCCAAAGCCACTATCCAAAGCCACTCTCCAAAGCCACTGTCCAAAGCCACTCTATGTCCAAAGCCACTGTCCAAAGCCACTCTCCAAAGCCACTGTCCAAAGCCACTATATGTCCAAAGCCACTGTATGTCCAAAGCCACTGTCCAAAGCCACTGTATGTCCAAAGCCACTGTCCAAAGCCACTGTATGTCCAAAGCCACTGTATGTCCAAAGCCTCTATCCAAAGCCACTGTATTTCCAAAGCCACTGTATGTCCAAAGGCACTGTCCAAAGCCACTGTATATCCAAAGCCACTGTATGTCCAAAGCCACTGTCTAAAGCCACTGTATGTCCAAAGCCACTGTGCAAAGCCACTGTATGTCCAAAGCCACTGTTTGTCCAAAGCCACTGTCCAAAGCCACTGTATGTCCAAAGCCACTGTATGTCCAAAGCCACTGTCCAAAGCCACTGTATGTCCAAAGCCACTGTATGTCCATTGCCACTGTCCAAAGCCACTGTATGTCCAAAGCCACTGTATGTCCAAAGCCACTGTCCAAAGCCACTGTATGTCCAAAGCCACTGTACAAAGCCACTGTCCAAATCTACTGTCCAAAGCCACTCTATGTCCAAATCCACTGTACAAAGCCACTGTCCAAAGCCACTGTCCAAAGCAATACTATGTCCAAAGCCACTGTCCAAAGCCACTGTCCAAAGCCACTGTCCAAAGCCACTCTATGTCCAAAGCCACTATCCGAAGCTACTGTCCAAAGCCACTGTCCAAAGCCACTCTATGTCCAAAGCCACTGTCCGAAGCCACTGTCCAAAGCCACTGTCCAAAGCCACTCTATGTCCAAAGCCACTGTCCAAAGCCACTCTCCAAAGCCACTCTCCAAAGCAACTCTTTGTCCAAAGCCACTGTCCAAAGCCACTCTCCAAAGCCACTCTCCAAAGCCACTCTATGTCCAAAGCCACTGTCCAAAGCCACTTTCCAAAGCCACTCTCCAAAGCCACTCTATGTCCAAAGCCACTGTCCAAAGACATTCTCCAAAGCCACTCTCCAAAGCCACTCTATGTCCAAAGCCTCTGTCCAAAGCCACTCTATGTCCAAAGCCACTGTCCAAAGCCATTATCCAAAGCCACTGTCCAAAGCCACTCTATGTCCAAAGCCACTGTCCAAAGCCAAAGCCACTGTCCAAAGCCACTCTATGTCCAAAGCCACTGTCCAAAGCCACTCTCCAATGCCACTGCCCAAAGCCACTCTATCTACAAAGCCACTGTCCAAAGACACTGTCTAAAGTCACTGTCCAAAGCCACTCTATGTCCAAAGCAACTGTTCAAAGCCACTGTCCAAAGCCACTGTCCAAAGCCACTCTATGCCCAAAGCCACTGTCCAAAGCCACTCTTCAAAGCCACTGTCCAAAGCCACTCTCTGTCCAGAGCCACTGTCCAAAGCCACTCTCCAAAGCCACTGTCCAAAGCCACTCTATGCCAAAGCCACTGTCCAAAGCCACTGTCCAAAGCCACTGACCAAAGCCACTCTATGTCCAATGCCACTGTCCAAAGCCACTGTCCAAAGCCACTGTCCAAAGCCACTCTATGTCCAAAGCCATTGTCCAAAGCCACTCTGCAAAGCCACTCTCCAAAGCCACTCTATGTCCAAAAGCACTGTCCAAAGCCACTCTCCAAAGCCACTCTCCAAAGCCACTCTATGTCCAAAGCCACTGTCCAAAGCCACTCTCCAAAGCCACTCTCCAAAGCCACTCTCCAAAGCCACTCTATGTCCAAAGCCACTGTCCAAAGCCACTCTCCAAAGCTACTCTCCAAAGCCACTCTATGTCCAAAGCCACTGTCCAAAGCCACTGTCCAAAGCGACTCTCCAAAGCCACTCTATCTCCAAAGCCACTGTCCAAAGCCACTTTCCAAAGCCACTCTCCAAAGCTACTCTATGTCCAAAGCCACTGTCCATAGCCACTGACCAAAGCCACTGTCCAAAGCCATTCTATGTCCAAAGCCACTATACAAAGCCACTGTCCAAAGCCACTGTCCAAAGCAATACTATGTCCAAAGCCACTACCCAAAGGCCCTGTCCAAAGCCACTCTATGTCCAAAGCCACTGTCCAAAGCCACTGTCCAAAGCCACTGTCCAAAGCCACTCTAAGTCCAAAGCCACTGTCCAAAGCCACTCTATGTCCAAAGACACTGTCCAAAGCCACTCTCCAAAGCCACTGTCCTAAACCACTCTATGTCCAAAGCCACTGTCCAAAGCCACTCTCCAAAGCCACTGTATTTCCAAAGCCACTGTATGTCCAAAGGTACTGTCCAAAGCCACTGTATGTCCAAAGCCACTGTATGTCCAAAGCCACTGTCTATAGCCACTGTATGTCCAAAGCCACTGTCCAAAGCCACTGTATGTCCAAAGCCACTGTTTGTCCAAAGCCACTGTCCAAAGCCACTGTATGTCCAAAGCCACTGTATGTCCAAAGCCACTGTCCAAAGCCACTGTATGTCCAAAGCCACTGTATGTCCAAAGCCACTGTCCAAAGCCACTGTATGTCCAAAGCCACTGTATGTCCAAAGCCACTGTCCAAAGCCACTGTATGTCCAAAGCCACTGTACAAAGCCACTGTCCAAATCTACTGTCCAAAGCCACTCTATGTCCAAATCCACTGTACAAAGCCACTGTCCAAAGCCACTGTCCAAAGCAATACTATGTCCAAAGCCACTGTCCAAAGCCACTGTCCAAAGCCACTGTCCAAAGCCACTCTATGTCCAAAGCCACTATCCGAAGCTACTGTCCTAAACCACTCTATGTCCAAAGCCACTGTCCAAAGCCACTCTCCAAAGCCACTGTCCAAAGCCACTCTATGTCCAAAGCCACTGTCCAAAGCCCCTCTATGTCCAAAGCCACTCTCCAAATCCACTCTATGTCCAAAGCTACTGTCCATAGCCACTGTCCAAAGCCACTCTCCAAAGCCACTCTATCTCCAAAGCCACTGTCCAAAGCCACTCTCCAAAGCCACTCTCCAAAGCCACTCTATGTCCAAAGCCACTGTCCATAGCCACTGTCCAAAGTCACTGTCCAAAGCCACTCTATGTTCAAAGCCACTGTACAATGCCACTGTCCAAAGCCACTGTCCAAAGCAATACTATGTCCAAAGCCACTGTCCAAAGGCACTGTCCAAAGACACTCTATGTCCAAAGCCACTGTCCAAAGCCACTGTCCAAAGCCACTGTCCAAAGCCACTGTCCAAAGCCACTCTATGTCCAAAGCCACTGTCCAAAGCCACTCTATGTCCAAAGCCACTGTCCAAAGCCACTCTCCAAAGCCACTGTCCTAAACCACTCTATGTCCAAAGCCGCTGTCCAAAGCCACTCTCCAAAGCCACTCTCCAAAGCCACTCTATGTCCAAAGCCACTGTCCAAAGCCACTCTCCAAAGCCACTGTCAAAAGCCACTCTATGTCCAAAGCCACTGTCCAAAGCCACTCTCCAAAGCCATTCTCCAAAGCCACTCTATGTCCAAAGCTACTGTCCAAACCCACTCTCCAAAGACAATCTCCAAAGCCACTCTTTGTCCAAAGCCACTGTCCAAAGCCACTCTCCAAAGCCACTCTCCAAAGCCACTCTATGTCCAAAGCCACTGTCCAAAGCCACTGTCCAAAGCCACTGTCCAAAGCAATACTATGTCCAAAGCCACAGTCCAAAGCCACTGTCCAATGCCACTGTCCAAAGCCACTCTATGTCCAAAGCCACTGTCCGAAGCCACTGTCCAAAGCCACTGACCAAAGCCACTGTATGTCCAAAGCCACTGTACAAAGCCACTGTCCAAATCCACTATCCAAAGCCACTCTATGTCCAAATCCACTGTACAAAGCCACTGTCTAAAGCCACTGTATGTCCAAAGCCACTGTCCAAAGCTACTGTATGTCCAAAGCCACTGTATGTCCAAAGCCACTGTCCAAAGCCACTGTCCAAAGCCACTCTCCAAAGCTACTGTCCAAAGCCACTGTATGTCCAAAGCCACTGTATGTCCAAAGCCACTGTCCAAAGCCACTGTATGTCCAAAGCCACTGTATGTCCAAAGCCACTATCCAAAGCCACTGTATGTCCAAAGCCACTGTATATCCAAAGCCACTGTCCAAAGCCACTGTATGTCCAAAGCCACTGTATGTCCAAAGCCACTGTCTAAAGCCACTGTATGTCCAAAGCCACTGTCCAAAGCCACTGTATGTCCAAAGCCACTGTCCAAAGCCACTGTATGTCCAAAGCCACTGTATGTCCAAAGCCACTGTCCAAAGCCACTCTATGTCCAAAGCCACTGTATGTCCAAAGCCACTGTCCAAAGCCACTGTATGTCCAAAGCCTCTGTATGTCCAAAGCCACTGTCCAAAGCCACCGTATGTCCAAAGCCACGGTATGTCCAAAGCCACTGTCCAAAGCCACCATATGTCCAAAGCCAATGTATGTCCAAAGCCACTGTCCAAAGCCACTGTATGTCCAAAGCCACTGTATGTCCAAAGCCACTGTCCAAAGCCGCTGTATGTCCAAAGCCACTGTATGTCCAAAGCCACTGTCCAAAGCAACTGTATGTCCAAAGCCACTGTATGTCCAAAGCCACTGTCCAAAGCCACCGTATGTCCAAAGCCACTGTATGTCCAAAGCCACTGTCCAAAGCAACCGTATGTCCAAAGCCACTGTATGTCCAAAGCCACTGTCCAAATCCACCGTATGTCTTAAGCCACTGTATGTCCAAAGCCACTGGCCAAAGCCACTGTATGTCCAAAGCCACTGTATGTCCAAAGCCACTGTCCAAAGCCACTGTATGTCCAAAGCCACTGTATGTCCAAAGCCACTGTCTAAAGCCACTGTATGTCCAAAGCCACTGTCCAAAGCTACTGTATGTCCAAAGCCACTGTATGTCCAAAGCCACTGTCCAAAGCCACTGTATGTCCAAAGCCACTGTATGTCCAAAGCCACTCTATGTCCAAAGCCACTGTCCAAAGCCACTATATGTCCAAAGCCACTGTATGTCCAAAGCCACTGTCCAAAGCCACTGTATGTCCAAAGCCACTGTACAAAGCCGCTGTCCAAATCCACTATCCAAAGACACTCTATGTCCAAATCCACTGTACAAAGCCACTGTCCAAAGCCACTGTCCAAAGCAATACTATGTCCAAAGCCACAGTCCAAAGCCACTGTCCAATGCCACTGTCCAAAGCCACTCTATGTCCAAAGCCACTGTCCGAAGCCACTGTCCAAAGCCACTGACCAAAGCCACTGTATGTCCAAAGCCACTGTACAAAGCCACTGTCCAAATCCACTATCCAAAGCCACTCTATGTCCAAATCCACTGTACAAAGCCACTGTCTAAAGCCACTGTATGTCCAAAGCCACTGTAAAAAGCTACTGTATGTCCAAAGCCACTGTATGTCCAAAGCCACTGTCCAAAGCCACTGTATGTCCAAAGCCACTGTATGTCCAAAGCCACTGTCCAAAGCCACTGTATGTCCAAAGCCACTGTATGTCCAAAGCCACTGTCCAAAGCCACTGTATGTCCAAAGCCACTGTATGTCCTAAGCCACTGTCCAAAGCCACTGTATGTACAAAGCCACTGTACAAAGCCACTCTCCAAATCCACTGTCCAAAGCCACTCTATGTCCAAAGCCACTGTACAAAGCCACTGTCCAAAGCCACTGTCCAAAGCAATACTATGTCCAAAGCCACTGTCCAAAGCCACTGTCCAACTCCACTGTCCAAAGCCACTCTATGTCCAAAGCCACTGTCCAAAGTCACTGTCCAAAGCCTGTCTATGTCCAAAGCCACTGTCCAAAGCCACAGTCCAAAGCCACTTTCCAAAGCCACTGTCCAAAGCCACTCTATGTCCAAAGCCACTGTCTAAAGCCACTGTCCAAAGCCACTGTCCAAAGCCACTCTATGTCCAAAGCCACTATCCAAAGCCACTCTCCAAAGCCACTCTCCAAAGCCACTCTATGTCCAAAGCCACTGTCCAAAGCCACTCTCCAAACCACTATCCAAAGCCACTCTATGTCCAAAGTCACTGTCCAAAGCCAATCTCCAAAGCCACTCTTCAAAGCCACTCTATTTCCAAAGCCATTCCAAAGCTACTCTCCAAAGCCACTCTCCAAAGCCACTCTATGTCCAAAGCCACTGTCCAAAGCCACTCTCCAAAGCCACTCTCCAAAGCCACTCTCCAAAGCAACTCTTTGTCCAAAGCCACTGTCCAAAGCCACTCTCCAAAGCCACTCTCCAAAGCCACTCTATGTCCAAAGCCACTGTCCAAAGCCACTTTCCAAAGCCACTCTCCAAAGCCACTCTATGTCCAAAGCCACTGTCCAAAGACATTCTCCAAAGCCACTCTCCAAAGCCACTCTATGTCCAAAGCCTCTGTCCAAAGCCACTCTATGTCCAAAGCCACTGTCCAAAGCCACTGTCCAAAGCCACTGTCAAAGCCACTCTATGTCCTAAGCCACTGTCCAAAGCCACTGTCCAAAGCCACTGTCCAAAGCCACTCTATGTCCAAAGCCACTGTCCAAAGCCACTCTCCAATGCCACTGCCCAAAGCCACTCTATCTACAAAGCCACTGTCCAAAGACACTGTCTAAAGTCACTGTCCAAAGCCACTCTATGTCCAAAGCAACTGTTCAAAGCCACTGTCCAAAGCCACTGTCCAAAGCCACTCTATGCCCAAAGCCACTGTCCAAAGCCACTCTTCAAAGCCACTGTCCAAAGCCACTCTATGTCCAGAGCCACTGTCCAAAGCCACTCTCCAAAGCCACTGTCCAAAGCCACTCTATGTCCAAAGACACTGTCCAAAGCCACTGTCCAAAGCCACTGACCAAAGCCACTCTATGTCCAATGCCACTGTCCAAAGCCACTGTCCAAAGCCACTGTCCAAAGCCACTCTATGTCCAAAGCCATTGTCCAAAGCCACTCTCCAAAGCCACTCTCCAAAGCCACTCTATGTACAAAAGCACTGTCCAAAGCCACTGTCCAAAGCCACTCTCCAAAGCCACTCTATGTCCAAAGCCACTGTCCAAAGCCGCTCTCCAAAGCCACTCTCCAAAGCCACTCTCCAAAGCCACTCTATGTCCAAAGCCACTGTCCAAAGCCACTCTCCAAAGCTACTCTCCAAAGCCACTCTATGTCCAAAGCCACTGTCCAAAGCCACTCTCCAAAGCCACTCTCCAAAGCCACTCTATGTCCAAAGCCACTGTCCAAAGCCACTGTCGAAAGCCACTCTCCAAAGCCACTCTATGTCCAAAGCCACTGTCCAAAGCCACTCTCCAAAGCCACTGTCCAAAGCCACTCTATGTCCAAAGCCACTGTCCAAAGCCACTCTACAAAGCCACTGTCGAAAGTCACTCTATGTCCAAAGCCACTGTCCAAAGCCACTGTCCAAAGCCACTCTCCAAAGCCACTCTCCAAAGCTACTCTATGTCCAAAGCCACTGTCCATAGCCACTGTCCAAAGCCACTGTCCAAATCCATTCTATGTCCAAAGCCACTGTACAAAGCCACTGTCCAAAGCCACTGTCCAAAGCAATACTATGTCCAAAGCCACTACCCAAAGGCCCTGTCCAAAGCCACTCTATGTCCAAAGCCACTGTCCAAAGCCACTGTCCAAAGCCACTGTCCAAAGCCACTCTATGTCCAAAGCCACTGTCCAAAGCCACTCTATGTCCAAAGCCACTGTCCAAAGCCACTCTCCAAAGCCACTGTCCTAAACCACTCTATGTCCAAAGCCACTGTCCAAAGCCACTCTCCAAAGCCACTGTCCAAAGCCACTCTATGTCCAAAGCCACTGTCCAAAGCCACTCTCCAAAGCCACTGTCCAAAGCCACTATATGTCCAAAGCCACTGTATGTCCAAAGCCACTGTCCAAAGCCACTGTATGTCCAAAGCCACTGTCCAAAGCCACTGTATGTCCAAAGCCACTGTATGTCCAAAGCCACTATCCAAAGCCACTGTATTTCCAAAGCCAGTGTATGTCCAAAGGTACTGTCCAAAGCCACTGTATGTCTAAAGCCACTGTATGTCCAAAGCCACTGTCTATAGCCACTGTATGTCCAAAGCCACTGTCCAAAGCCACTGTATGTCCAAAGCCACTGTTTGTCCAAAGCCACTGTCCAAAGCCACTGTATGTCCAAAGCCACTGTATGTCCAAAGCCACTGTCCAAAGCCACTGTATGTCCAAAGCCACTGTACGTCCAAAGCCACTGTCCAAAGCCACTGTATGTCCAAAGCCACTGTATGTCCAAAGCCACTGTCCAAAGCCACTGTATGTCCAAAGCCACAGTACAAAGCCACTGTCCAAATCTACTGTCCAAAGCCACTCTATGTCCAAATCCACTGTACAAAGCCACTGTCCAAAGCCACTGTCCAAAGCAATACTATGTCCAAAGCCACTGTCCAAAGCCACTGTCCAAAGCCACTGTCCAAAGCCACTCTATGTCCAAAGCCACTATCCGAAGCTACTGTCCTAAACCACTCTATGTCCAAAGCCACTGTCCAAAGCCACTCTCCAAAGCCACTGTCCAAAGCCACTCTATGTCCAAAGCCACTGTCCAAAGCCACTCTCCAAAGCCACTGTCCAAAGCCACTGTATGTCCAAAGCCACTGTATGTCCAAAGCCACTATCCAAAGCCACTGTATGTCCAAAGCCACTGTCCAAAGCGACTGTATGTCCAAAGCCACTGTATGTCCAAAGCTACTATCCAAAGCCACTGTATGTCCAAAGCCACTGTATGTCCAAAGGCACTGTCCAATGCCACTGTATGTCCAAAGCCACTGTATGTCCAAAGCCACTGTCTAAAGCCACTGTATGTCCAAAGCCACTGTCCAAAGCCATTGTATGTCCAAAGCCACTGTATGTCCAAAGCCACTGTCCAAAGCCACTGTATGTCCAAAGCCACTGTATGTCCAAAGCCACTGTCCAAAGCCACTGTATGTCCAAAGCCACTGTATGTCCAAAGCCACTGTCCAAAGCCACTGTATGTCCAAAGCCACTGTACAAAGCCACTGTCCAAATCCACTGTCCAAAGCCACTCTATGTCCAAATCCACTGTACAAAGCCACTGGCCAAAGCCACTGTCCAAAGCAATACTATGTCCAAAGCCACTGCCCAAAGCCACTGTCCAAAGCCACTGTCCAAAGCCACTCTATGTCCAAAGCCACTGTCCGAAGCCACTGTCCAAAGCCACTGTCTAAAGCCACTCTATGTCCAAAGCCACTGTCCAAAGCCACTCTCCAAAGCCACTGTCCAAAGCCACTGTATGTCCAAAGCCACTGTATGTCCAAAGCCACTGTCCAAAGCCACTGTATGTCCAAAGCCACTGTATGTCCAAAGCCACTATTCAAAGCCAATGTATGTCCAAAGCCACTGTATATCCAAAGCCACTGTCCAAAGCCACTGTATGTCCAAAGCCACTGTATGTCCAAATCCACTGTCTAAAGCCACTGTATGTCCAAAGCCACTGTTCAAAGCCACTGTATGTCCAAAGCCACTGTATGTCCAAAGCCACTGTCCATAGCCACTGTATGTCCAAAGCCACTGTATGTCCAAAGCCACTGTCCAAAGCCACTGTATGTCCAAAGCCACTGTATGTCCAAAGCCACTGTCCAAAGCCACTCTATGTCCAAAGCCACTCTATGTCCAAAGCCACTGTATGTCCAAAGCCACTGTTCAGAGCCACTGTATGTCCAAAGTGACTGTACGTCCAAAGCCACTGTCCAATGCCACCGTATGTCCAAAGCCACGGTATGTCCAAAGCCACTGTCCAAAGCCACCGTATATCCAAAGCCACTGTATGTCCAAAGCCACTGTCCAAAGCCACCGTATGTCCACAGCCACTGTATGTCCAAAGCCACTGTCCAAAGCCACTGTATGTCCAAAGCCACTGTATGTTCAAAGCCACTGTCCAAAGCCACTGTATGTCCAATGCCACTGTATGTCCAAAGCCACTGTCCAAAGCCACTGTATGTCCAAAGTCACTGTATGTCCAAAGCCACTGTCCAAAGCCACTGTATGTCCAAAGCCACTGTATGTCCAAAGCCACTGTCCAAAGCCACTCTCCAAAGCTACTCTATGTCCAAAGCCACTGTCCAAAGCCACTCTCCAAAGCCACTGTCCAAAGCCACTCTATGTCCAAAGCCACTGTCCAAAGCCACTCTATGTCCAAAGCTACTGTCCAAAGCCACTCTCCAAAGCCACTCTATAAAGCCACTCTATGTCCAAAGCCACTGTATGTCCAAAGCCACTGTCCAAAGCCACTGTATGGCCAAAGCCACTGTATGTCCAAAGCCACTGTCCAAAGCCACTGTATGTCCAAAGCTACTGTCCAAAGCCACTGTATGTCCAAAGCCACTGTCCAAAGCCACTGTCCAAAGTCACTGTCCAAAGCCTTTCTATGTCCAAAGCCACTGTCCAAAGCCACAGTCCAAAGCCACTTTCCAAAGCCACTGTCCAAAGCCACTCTACGTCCAAAGCTACTGTCCAAAGCCACTGTCCAAAGCCACTGTCCAAAGCCACTCTATGTCCAAAGCCACTATCCAAAGCCACTCTCCAAAGCTACTCTCCAAAGCCACTCTATGTCCAAAGCCACTGTCCAAAGCCACTCTCCAAACCACTATCCAAAGCCACTCTATGTCCAAAGCCAGTCCAAAGCCTCTCTCCAAAGCCACTCTCCAAAGCCACTCTATGTCCAAAGCCACTGTCCAAAGCCACTCTCCAAAGCCACTCTCCAAAGCCACCCTATATCCAAAGCCACTGTCCAAAGCCACTCTCCAAAGCCATTCTCCAAAGCCACTCTATGTCCAAAGCCACTGTCCAAAGCCACTCTCCAAAGCCACTCTCCAAAGCCACTCTATGTCCAAAGCCACTTTCCAAAGCCACTCTCCAATGCCACTCTCCAAAGCCACTCTATGTCCAAAGCCACTGTCCAAAGCCATTCTCCAAAGCCACTCTCCAAAGCCACTCTATGTCCAAAGCCACTGTCCAAAGCCACTCTATGTCCAAACCCACTGTCCAAAGCCACTGTCCAAAGCCACTGTCCAAAGCCACTCTATGTCCAAAGCCACTGTCCAAAGCCACTGTCCAAAGCCACTGTCCAAAGCCACTCTATGTCCAAAGCCACTGTCCAAAGCCACTCTCCAATGCTACTGTCCAAAGCCACTCTATCTACAAAGCCACTGTCCAAAGCCACTGTCTAAAGTCACTGTCCAAAGCCACTCTATGTCCAAAGCAACTCTCCAAAGCCACTGTCCAAAGCCACTGTCCAAAGCCACTCTATGCCCAAAGCCACTGTCCAAAGCCACTCTCCAAAGCGACTGTCCAAAGCCACTCTATGTCCAAAGCCACTGTCTAACGCCACTGTCCAAAGCAACTGACCAAAGCCACTCTATGTCCAATGCCACTGTCCAAAGCCACTGTCCAAAGCCACTGTCCAAAGCCACTCTATGTCCAAAGCCATTGTCCAAAGCCACTCTCCAAAGCCACTCTCCAAAGCCACTCTATGTCCAAAAGTACTGTCCAAAGCCACTGTCCAAAGCCACTCTCCAAAGCCACTCTATGTCCAAAGCCACTGTACAAAGCCACTCTCCAAAGCCACTCTCCAAAGCCACTGTATGTCCAAAGCCACTGTCCAAAGCCACTGTCCAAAGCCACTCTCCAAAGCCACTCTATGTCCAAAGCCACTGTCCAAGGTCACTGTCCAAAGCCACTCTCCAAAGCCACTCTATGTCCAAAGCCACTGTTCAAAGCCACTCTCCAAAGCTACTCTCCAAAGCCACTCTATGTCCAGATCCACTGTCCAAAGCCACTGTCCAAAGCCACTCTCCAAGGCCACTCTATCTCCAAAGCCACTGTCCAAAGCCACTCTCCAAAGCCACTTTCCAAAGCCACTCTATGTCCAAAGCCACTGTCCATAGCCACTGTCTAAAGCCACTGTCCAAAGCCACTGTCCAAAGCCACTCTATGTCCAAAGCCACTGTACAAAGCCACTGTCCAAAGCCACTGTCCAAAGCAATACTATGTCCAAAGCCACTGTCCAAAGGCACTGTCCAAAGCCACTCTATGTCCAAAGACACTGTCCAAAGACACTGTCCAAAGCCACTGTCCAAAGCCACTGTCCAAAGCCACTCTATGTCCAAAGCCACTGTCCAAAGCCACTCTATGTCCAAAGCCACTGTCCAAAGCCACTCTCCAAAGCCACTGTCCTAAACCACTCTATGTCCAAAGCCACTGTCCAAAGCCACTCTCCAAAGCCACTGTCCAAAGCCACTCTATCTCCAAAGCCACTGTCCAAAGCCACTCTCCAAAGCCACTGTCCAAAGCCACTGTATGTCCAAAGCCACTGTATGTCCAAAGCCACTGTCCAAAGCCACTGTATGTCCAAAGCCACTGTCCAAAGCCACTATATGTCCAAAGCCACTGTATGTCCAAAGCCACTATCCAAAGCCACTGTATGTCCAAAGCCACTGTATGTCCAAAGGCACTGTCCAAAGCCACTGTATGTCCAAAGCCACTGTATGTCCAAAGCCACTGTCTAAAGCCACTGTATGTCCAAAGCCACTGTCCAAAGCCACTGTATGTCCAAAGCCACTGTATGTCCAAAGCCACTGTCCAAAGCCACTGTATGTCCAAAGCCACTGTATGTCCAAAGCCACTGTCCAAAGCCACTGTATGTCCAAAGCCAGTGTATGTCCAAAGCCACTGTCCAAAGCCACTATATGTCCAAAGCCACTGTATGTCCAAAGCCACTGTCCAAAGCCACTGTATGTCCAAAGTCACTGTACAAAGCCACTGTCCAAATCCACTGTCGACAGCCACTCTATGTCCAAATTCACTGTACAAAGCCACTGTCCAAAGCCACTGTCCAAAGCAATACTATGTCCAAAGCCACAGTCCAAAGCCACTGTCCAAAGCCACTGTCCAAAGCCACTCTATGTCCAAAGCCACTGTACGAAACCACTGTCCAAAGCCACTTTCCAAAGCCACTCTATGTCCAAAGCCACTGTCCAAAGCCACTGTCCAAAGCCACTGTCCAAAGCCACTCTATGTCCAAAGCCACTGTCCAAAGCCACTCACCAAAGCCACTGTACTTAACCACTCTATGTCCAAAGCCACTGTCCAAAGCTACTCTCCAAAGCCACTGTCCAAATCCACTCTATGTCCAAAGCCACTGTCCAAAGTCACTCTCCAAAGCCACTGTCCAAAGCCACTGTATGTCCAAAGCCACTGTATGTCCAAAGCCACTGTCCAAAGCCACTGTATGTGCAAAGCCACTGTATGTCCAAAGCCACTATCCAAAGCCACTGTATGTCCAAAGCCACTGTATATCCAAAGCCACTGTCCAAAGCCACTGTATGTCCAAAGCCACTGTATTTCCAAAGCGACTGTCTAAAGCCACTGTATGTCCAAAGCCACTGTCCAAAGCCACTGTATGTCCAAAGCCACTGTATGTCCAAAGCCACTGTCCATAGCCACTGTATGTCCAAAGCCACTGAATTTCCAAAGCCACTATCCAAAGCCACTGTATGTCCAAAGCCACTGTATGTCCAAAGCCACTGTCCAAAGCCACTCTATGTCCTAAGCCACTGTATGTCCAAAGACACTGTCCAAAGCCACTGTATGTCCAAAGCCACTCTATGTCCAAAGCCACTGTCCAAAGCCACTGTATGTCCAAAGCTACGGTATGTCCAAAGCCACTGTCCAAAGCCACCGTATGTCCAAAGCCACTGTATGTCCAAAGCCACTGTCCAAAGCCACCGTATGTCCAAAGCCACTGTATGTCCAAAGCCACTGTCCAAAGCCACTGTATGTCCAAAGCTACTGTATGTCCAAAGCCACTGTCCAAAGCCACTGTATGTCCAAAGCCACTGTATGTTCAAAGCCACTGTCCAAAGCCACTGTATGTCCAAAGCCACTGTATGTCCAAAGCCAATGTCCAAAGCCACCGTATGTCCAGAGCCACTGTATGTCCAAAGCCACTGTCCAAAGCAACCATATGTCCAAAGCCACTGTATGTCCAAAGCCACTGTCCAAAGCCACTGTATGTCCAAAGCCACTGTTCAAAGCCACCGTATGTCCAAAGCCACTGTATGTCCAAAGCCACTGTCCAAAGCAACCGTATGTCCAAAGCCACTGTATGTCCAAAGCCACTGTCCAAAGCCACCGTATGTCCAAAGCCACTGAAGTACCAAAGCCACTGTCCAAAGCCACTGTATGTCCAAAGCCACTGTACAAAGCCACTGTCCAAATCCACTGTCCAAATCCACTCTATGTCCAAATCCACTGTACAAAGCCACTGTCCAAAGCCACTGTCCAAAGCCACTGTATGTCCAAAGCCACTGTACAAAGCCACTGTCCAAATCCACTGTCCAAATCCACTCTATGTCCAAATCCACTGTACAAAGCCACTGTCCAAAGCCATTGTCCAAAGCAATACTATGTCCAAAGCCACAGTCCAAAGCCACTGTCCAAAGCCACTCTATGTCCAAAGCCACTGTCCGAAGCCACTGTCCAAAGCCACTGTTCAAAGCCACTCTATGTCCAAAGCCACTGTCCAAAGCCACTGTCCAAAGCCACTGTCCAAAGCCGCTCTATGTCCAAAGCCACTGTCCAAAGCCACTCTCCAAAGCCACTGTCCTTAACCACTCTATGTCCAAAGCCACTGTCCAAAGCCACTCTCCAAAGCCACTGTCCAAAGCCACTCTATGTCCAAAGCCACTGTCCAAAGCCACTCTCCAAAGCCACTGTCCAAAGCCACTGTATGTCCAAAGCCACTGTATGTCCAAAGCCACTGTCCAAAGCCACTGTATGTCCAAAGCCACTGTATGTCCAAAGCCACTATCCAAAGCCACTGTATGTCCAAAGCCACTGTATATCCAAAGCCACTGTCCAAAGCCACTGTATGTCCAAAGCCACTGTATGTCCAAAGCCACTGTCTAAAGCCACTGTATGTCCAAAGCCACTGTCCAAAGCCACTGTATGTCCAAAGCCTCTGTCCAAAGCCACTGTATGTCCAAAGCCACTGTATGTCCAAAGCCACTGTCCAAAGCCACTCTATGTCCAAAGCCACTGTATGTCCAAAGCCACTGTCCAAAGCCACTGTATGTCCAAAGCCTCTGTATGTCCAAAGCCACTGTCCAAAGCCACCGTATGTCCAAAGCCACGGTATGTCCAAAGCCACTGTCCAAAGCCACCATATGTCCAAAGCCACTCTATGTCCAAAGCCACTGTCCAAAGCCACCGTATGTCCAAAGCCAATGTATGTCCAATGCCACTGTCCAAAGCCACTGTATGTCCAAAGCCACTGTATGTCAAAAGCCACTGTCCAAAGACACTGTATGTCCAAAGCCACTGTATGTCCAAAGCCACTGTCCAAAGCAACTGTATGTCCAAAGCCACTGTATGTCCAAAGCCACTGTCCAAAGCCACCGTATGTCCAAAGCCACTGTATGTCCAAAGGCACTATCCAAAGCAACCGTATGTCCAAAGCCACTGTATGTCCAAAGCCACTGTCCAAATCCACCGTATGTCTTAAGCCACAGTCCAAAGCCACTCTATGTCCAAAGCCACTGTCCAAAGCCACTCTCCAAAGCCACTCTCCAAAGCCACTCTATGTCCAAAGCCACTGTCCAAAGCCACTGTCCAAAGCCACTCTCCAAAGCCACTCTATGTCCAAAGCCACTCTCCAAAGACTCTCCAAAGCCACTTTCCAAAGCCACTCTATGTCCAAAGCCACTGTCCAAAGCCACTGTCCAAAGCCACTCTCCAAAGTCACTCTATGTCCAAAGCCACTGTCCAAAGCCAATCTCCAAAGCCACTCTATGTCCAAAGCCACTGTCCAAAGCCACTCTCCAAAGCCACTCTCCAAAGCCACTCTATGTCCAAAGCCACTGTCCAAAGCCACTCTCCAAAGCCACTCTCCAAAGCCACTCTATGTCCAAAGCCACTGTCCAAAGACACTCTCCAAAGCCACTCTCCAAAGCCACTCTATGTCCAAAGCTACTGTCCAAAGCCACTGTCCAAAGCCACTGTCCAAAGCCATTCTCCAAAGCCACTCTATGTCCAAAGCCACTGTCCAAAGCCACTGTTCAAAGCCACTCTCCAAAGCCACTCTATGTTCAAAGCCACTGTCCAAAGCCACTGTCCAAAGCCACTGTCCAAAGCCACTGTCCAAAGCCACTCCCCAAAGCCACTCTATGTCCAAAGCAACTGTCCAATGACACTCTCCAAAGCCACTCTCCAAGCCACTCTATGTCCAAAGCCACTGTCCAAAGCCACTGTATATCCAAAGCCACTGTATGTCCAAAGCCACTGTCCAAAGCCACTGTATGTCCAAAGCCACTGTATGTCCAAAGCCACTGTCCAAAGCCACTGTATGTCCAAAGCCACTCTATGTCCGAAGCCACTGTCCAAAGCCACTGTCCAAAGCCACTGTCCAAAGCCACTGTCCAAAGCCACTCTCCAAAGCCAATCTCCAAAGCCACTCTCCAAAGCCACTCTATGTCCAAAGTCACTGTCCAAAGCCAATCTCCAAAGCCACTCTCCAAAGCCACTCTATGTCCAAAGCCAGTCCAAAGCCACTCTCCAAAGCCACTCTCCAAAGCCACTCTATGTCCAAAGACACTGTCCAAAGCCAATCTATGTCCAAAGCCACTGTCCAAAGCCACTCTATGTCCAAAGCCATTATCCAAAGCCACTCTCCAAAGCCACTGTATGTCCAAAGCCACTGTCCAAAGTCACTGTCCAAAGCCACTCTCCAAAGCCACTCTATGTCTAAAGCCACTGTCCAAAGCCACTGTCCAAAGCCACTGTCCAAAGCCCCTCTATGTCTAAAGCAACTGTCCAAAGCCACTGTCGAAAGCTACTCTCCAAAGCCACTCTATCTCCAAAGCCACTGTACAAAGCCACTCTCCAAAGCCATTCTCCAAAGCCACTCTATGTCCAAAGCCACTCTCCAAAGCCACTCTCCAAAGCCACTCTCCAAAGCCACTCTATGTCCAAAGCCACTGTCCAAAGCCACTGTCCAAAGCCACTCTTCAAAGCCACTTTATGTCCAAAGATTCTGTCCAAAGCCACTGTCCAAAGCCACTCTCCAAAGCCATTCTATGTCCAAAGCCACTGTCCAAAGCCACTGTCCAAAGACACTCTCTAAAGCCACTCTATGTCCAAAGCCAATGTCCAAAGCCACTGTCCAAAGCCACTCTCCAAAGCCACTCTATGTCTAAAGCGACTGTCCAAAGCCACTTTCCAAAGCCACTGTCTAAAGCCCCTCTATGTCCAAAGCCACTGTCCATAGCCACTGTCCAAAGCCACTGTCCAAAGCCACTATATGTTCAAAGCCACTGTACAAAGCCACTGTCCAAAGCCACTGTCCAAAGCAATTCTATGTCCAAAGCCACTGTCCAAAGCCACTGTCCAAAGCCACTGTCCAAAGCCACTCTATGTCCAAAGCCACTGTCCAAAGCCACTCTATGTCCAAAGCCACTGTCCAAAGCCACTGTCCAAAGCCACTATCCAAAGCCACTCTATGTCCAAAGCCACTGTCCAAAGCCACTCTCCAAAGCCACTGTCCTAAACCACTCTATGTCCAAAGCCACTGTCCAAAGCCACTCTCCAAAGCCACTGTCCTAAACCACCCTATGTCCAAAGCCACTGTCCAAAGCCACTCTCCAAAGCCACTGTCCAAAGCCACTGTATGTCCAAAGCCACTGCCCAATGCCACTGTATGTCCAAAGCCACTGTATGTCCAAAGCCACTGTCCAAAGCCACTGTATGTCCAAAGCCACTGTATGTCCAAAGCCACTGTATGTCCAAAGCCACTGTCCAAAGCCACTGTATGTCCAAAGCCACTGTATGTCCAAAGCCACTGTCTAAAGCTACTGTATGTCCAAAGACACTGTCCAAAGCCACTGTATGTACAAAGCCACTGTATGTCCAAAGCTACTGTCCAAAGTCACTGTATGTCCAAAGACACTGTATGTCCAAAGCCACTGTCCAAAGCCACTGTATGTCCAAAGCCACTGTATGTCCAATGCCACTGGATGTCCAAAGCCACTGTCCAAAGCCACTGTATGTCCAAAGCCACTCTATGTCCAAAGCCACTGTCCAAAGCCACTGTCCAAAGCCACTGTCCAAAGCCACTGTCCAAAGCCACTGTCCAAAGCCATCTATGTCCAAATCCACTGTCCAAAGCCACTGTCCAAAGCCACTCTCCACAGCCTCTCTATGTCCAAAGTCACTGTCCAAAGACACTTTCCAAAGCAACAGTCCAAAGCCACTCTATGTCCAAAGCCACTGTCCAAAGCCACTGTCCAAAGCCACTGTCCAAATCCACTGTCCAAAGCCACTGTCGAAAGCCACTGTCCTCAGCCACTGTCCAAAGCCACTGTCCAAAGCTACTCTATGTCCAAAGCCACTGTCCTAAGCCACTCTCCAAAGCCACTCTATGTCCAAAGCCACTCTATGTCCAAGCCACTCTCCAAAGCCACTCTATGTCCAAAGTCACTGTCCAAAGCCAATCTCCAAAGCCACTCTCCAAAGCCACTCTATTTCCAAAGCCAGTCCAAAGCCACTCTCCAAAGCCACTCTCCAAAGCCACTCTATGTCCAAAGACACTGTCCAAAGCCAATCTATGTCCAAAGCCACTGTCCAAAGCCACTGTCTAAAGCCACTGTCCAAAGCCACTCTATGTCCAAAGCCACTATCCAAAGCCACTCTCCAAAGCCACTGTATGTCCAAAGCCACTGTCCAAAGTCACTGTCCAAAGCCACTCTCCAAAGCCACTCTATGTCTAAAGCCACTGTCCAAAGCCACTCTCCAAAGCCATTCTCCAAAGCCACTCTATGTCCAAAGCCACTCTCCAAAGCCACTCTCCAAAGCCACTCTCCAAAGCCACTCTATGTCCAAAGCCACTGTCCAAAGCCACTGTCCAAAGCCACTCTTCAAAGCCACTCTATGTCCAAAGATTCTGTCCAAAGCCACTGTCCAAAGCCACTCTCCAAAGCCATTCTATGTCCAAAGCCACTGTCCAAAGCCACTGTCCAAAGACACTTTCTAAAGCCACTCTATGTCCAAAGCCAATGTCCAAAGCCACTGTCCAAAGCCACTCTCCAAAGCCACTCTATGTCTAAAGCCACTGTCCAAAGCCACTTTCCAAAGCCACTGTCTAAAGCCCCTCTATGTCCAAAGCCACTGTCCATAGCCACTGTCCAAAGCCACTGTCCAAAGCCACTATATGTTCAAAGCCACTGTACAAAGCCACTGTCCAAAGCCACTGTCCAAAGCAATTCTATGTCCAAAGCCACTGTCCAAAGCCACTGTCCAAAGCCACTGTCCAAAGCCACTCTATGTCCAAAGCCACTGTCCAAATGTCTAAAGCTACTGTATGTCCAAAGACACTGTCCAAAGCCACTGTATGTACAAAGCCACTGTATGTCCAAAGCTACTGTCCAAAGTCACTGTATGTCCAAAGACACTGTATGTCCAAAGCCACTGTCCAAAGCCACTGTATGTCCAAAGCCACTGTATGTCCAATGCCACTGGATGTCCAAAGCCACTGTCCAAAGCCACTGTATGTCCAAAGCATCTGTCCAAAGCCACTGTCCAAAGCCACTCTTCAAAGCCACTCTATGTCCAAAGATTCTGTCCAAAGCCACTGTCCAAAGCCACTCTCCAAAGCCATTCTATGTCCAAAGCCACTGTCCAAAGCCACTGTCCAAAGCCACTCTCCAAAGCCACTCTATGTCCAAAGCCACTTTCCAAAGCTACTCTCCAAAGCCACTCTCCAAAGCCACTCTATGTCCAAAGCCACTGTCCAAAGCCAATGTCCAAAGCCACTCTCCAAAGCCACTCTCCAAAGCCACTCTATGTCCAAAGCCACTGTCCAAAGCCACTGTCCAAAGCCACTGTCCAAACCACTCTCCAAAGCCACTATGTCCAAAGCCACTGTCCAAAGCCACTCTCCTAAAGCCACAGTCCAAAGCCACTCTATGTCCAAAGCCACTTTCCAAAGCCACTCTCCAAAGCCACTCTCCAAAGCCACTCTATGTCCAAAGCCACTGTCCAAAGCCACTGTCCAAAGCCACTCTCCAAAGCCACTCTATGTCCAAAGCCACTCTCCAAAGACACTCTCCAAAGCCATTTTCCAAAGCCACTCTATGTCCAAAGCCACTGTCCAAAGCCACTGTCCAAAGCCACTCTCCAAAGCCACTCTATGTCCAAAGCCACTGTCCAAAGCCACTGTCCAAAGCCACTCTCCAAAGCCACTCTATGTCCAAAGCCACTGTCCAAAGCCACTCTCCAAAGCCACTCTATGTCCAAAGCCACTGTCCAAAGCCACTCTCCAAAGCCACTCTCCAAAGCCATTCTATGTCCAAAGCCACAGTCCAAAGCCACTCTCCAAAGCCACTCTCCAAAGCCACTCTATGTCCAAAGCCACTGTCCAAAGACACTCTCCAAAGCCACTCTCCAAAGCCACTCTATGTCCAAAGCTACTGTCCAAAGCCACTGTCCAAAGCCACTGTCCAAAGCCATTCTCCAAAGCCACTCTATGTCCAAAGCCACTGTCCAAAGCCACTGTCCAAAGCCACTCTCCAAAGCCACTCTATGTTCAAAGCCACTGTCCAAAGCCACTGTCCAAAGCCACTGTCCAAAGACACTGTCCAAAGCCACTCTCCAAAGCCACTCTATGTCCAAAGCAACTGTTCAATGATACTCTCCAAAGCCACTCTCCAAGCCACTCTATGTCCAAAGCCACTGTCCAAAGCCATTGTATATCCAAAGCCACTGTATGTCCAAAGCCACTGTCTAAAGCCACTGTATGTCCAAAGCCACTGTATGTCCAAAGCCACTGTCCAAAGCCACTGTATGTCCAAAGCCACTCTATGTCCAAATCTACTGTCCAAAGCCACTATCCAAAGCCACTGTCCACAGCTTCTCTATGTCCAAAGTCACTGTCCAAAGCCACTGTCCAAAGCCACAGCCCAAAGCCACTCTATGTCCAAATCCACTGTCCAAAGCCACTGTCCAAAGCCACTGTCCAAAGCCACTGTTCAAAGCCACTCTATGTCCAAATCCACTGTCCAAAGCCACTGTCCAAAGCCACTGTCCAAAGCCACTCTATGTCCAAAGCCACTGTCCAAAGCCACTGTCCAAAGCCACTGTCCAAAGCCACTCTCCAAAGCCAATCTCCAAAGCCACTCTCCAAAGCCACTCTATGTCCAAAGTCACTGTCCAAAGCCAATCTCCAAAGCCACTCTCCAAAGCCACTCTATGTCCAAAGCCAGTCCAAAGCCACTCTCCAAAGCCACTCTCCAAAGACACTCTATGTCCAAAGCCACTGTCCAAAGCCAATCTATGTCCAAAGCCACTGTCCAAAGCCACTGTCTAAAGCCACTGTCCAAAGCCACTCTATGTCCAAAGCCACTGTCCAAAGCCACTCTCCAAAGCCACGGTCCAAAGCCACTCTATGTCCAAAGCCACTGTCCAAAGCCACTCTCCAAAGCCACTGTCCAAAGCCACTCTATGTCCAAAGCCACTGTCCAAAGCCACTATCCAAAGCCACTGTCCAAAGCCACTCTATGTCCAAAGCCACTGTCCAAAGCCACTCTACAAATCCACTGTCAAAAGTCACTCTATGTCCAAAGCCACTGTCCAAAGCCACTCTCCAAAGCCACTCTCCAAAGCCACTCTATGTCCAAAGCCACTGTCCAAAGCCACTGTCCAAAGCCACTCTCCAAAGCCACTCTATGTCCAAAGCCACTGTCCAAAGCCACTCTCCTAAAGCCACTGTCCAAAGCCACTCTATGTCCAATGCCACTGTCCAAAGCCACTCGCCAAAGTCACTCTCCAAAGCCACTCTATGTCCAAAGCCACTGTCCAAAGCCAATATCCAAAGCCACTCTCCAAAGCCACTCTCCAAAGCCACTCTATGTCCAAAGCCACTGTCCAAAGCCACTGTCCAAAGCCACTGTCCAAAGCCACTCTCCAAAGCCACTCTATGTCCAAAGCCACTATCCAAAGCCACTCTCCTAAAGCCACCTGTATGTCCAAAGCCACTGGCCAAAGCCACTGTATGTACAAAGCCACTGTATGTCCAAAGCCACTGTCCAAAGCCACTGTATGTCCAAAGCCACTGTATGTCCAAAGCCACTGTCTAAAGCCACTGTATGTCCAAAGCCACTGTCCAAAGCTACTGTATGTCCAAAGCCACTGTATGTCCAAAGCCACTGTCCAAAGCCACTGTATGTCCAAAGCCACTGTTTGTCCAAAGCCACTCTATGTCCAAAGCCACTGTCCAAAGCCACTGTATGTCCAAAGCCACTGTATGTCCAAAGCCACTGTCCAAAGCCACTGTATGTCCAAAGCCACTGTACAAAGCCGCTGTCCAAATCCACTATCCAAAGACACTCTATGTCCAAATCCACTATACAAAGCCACTGTCCAAAGCCACTGTCCAAAGCAATACTATGTCCAAACCACAGTCCAAAGCCACTGTCCAAATCCACTGTCCAAAGCCACTCTATGTCCAAAGCCACTGTCCGAAGCCACTGTCCAAAGCCACTGTCCAAAGCCACTGTATGTCCAAAGCCACTGTACAAAGCCACTGTCCAAATCCACTGTCCAAAGCCACTCTATGTCCAAATCCACTGTACAAAGCCACTGTCTAAAGCCACTGTATGTCCAAAGGCACTGTCCAAAGCTACTGTATGTCCAAAGCCACTGTATGTCCAAAGCCACTGTCCAAAGCCACTCTATGTCCAAAGCCACTGTATGTCCAAAGCCACTGTCCAAAGCCACTGTATGTCCAAAGCCACTGTATGTCCAAAGCCACTGTCCAAAGCCACTGTATGTCCAAAGCCACTGTATGTCCTATGCCACTGTCCAAAGCCACTGTATGTCCAAAGCCACTGTACAAAGCCACTGTCCAAATCCACTGTCCAAAGCCACTCTATGTCCAAAGCCACTGTACAAAGCCACTGTCCAAAGCCACTGTCCAAAGCAATACTATGTCCAAAGCCACTGTCCAAAGCCACTGTCCAACTCCACTGTCCAAAGCCACTCTATGTCCAAAGCCACTGTCCAAAGTCACTGTCCAAAGCCTTTCTATGTCCAAAGCCACTGTCCAAAGCCACAGTCCAAAGCCACTTTCCAAAGCCACTGTCCAAAGCCACTCTATGTCCAAAGCCACTGTCTAAAGCCACTGTCCAAAGCCAATGTCCAAAGCCACTCTATGTCCAAAGCCATTATCCAAAGCCACTCTCCAAAGCCACTCTCCAAAGCCACTCTATGTCCAAAGCCACTGTCCAAAGCCACTCTCCAAACCACTATCCAAAGCCACTCTATGTCCAAAGTCACTGTCCAAAGCCAATCTCCAAAGCCACTCTTCAAAGCCACTCTATGTCCAAAGCCATTCCAAAGCTACTCTCCAAAGCCACTCTCCAAAGCCACTCTATGTCCAAAGCCACTGTCCAAAGCCACTCTCCAAAGCCACTCTCCTAAGCCACTCTATGTCCAAAGCCACTGTCCAAAGCCACTCTCCAAAGCCACTCTCCAAAGCAACTCTTTGTCCAAAGCCACTGTCCAAAGCCACTCTCCAATGCCACTCTCCAAAGCCACTCTATGTCCAAAGCCACTGTCCAAAGCCACTTTCCAAAGCCACTCTCCAAAGCCACTCTATGTCCAAAGCCACTGTCCAAAGACATTCTCCAAAGCCACTCTCCAAAGCCACTCTATGTGCAAAGCCTCTGTCCAAAGCCACTCTATGTCCAAAGCCACTGTCCAAAGCCACTGTCCAAAGCCACTGTCCAAAGCCACTCTATGTCCAAAGCCACTGTCCAAAGCCACTGTCCAAAGCCACTGTCCAAAGCCACTCTATGTCCAAAGCCACTGTCCAAAGCCACTCTCCAATGCCACTGCCCAAAGCCACTCTATCTACAAAGCCACTGTCCAAAGACACTGTCTAAAGTCACTGTCCAAAGCCACTCTATGTCCAAAGCAACTGATCAAAGCCACTGTCCAAAGCCACTGTCCAAAGCCACTCTATGCCCAAAGCCACTGTCCAAAGCCACTCTTCAAAGCCACTGTCCAAAGCCACTCTATGTCCAGAGCCACTGTCCAAAGCCACTCTCCAAAGCCACTGTCCAAAGCCACTCTATGTCCAAAGCCACTGTCCAAAGCCACTGTCCAAAGCCACTGACCAAAGCCACTCTATGTCCAATGCCACTGTCCAAAGCCACTGTCCAAAGCCACTGTCCAAAGCCACTCTATGTCCAAAGCCATTGTCCAAAGCCACTCTCCAAAGCCACTCTCCAAAGCCACTCTATGTCCAAAAGCACTGTCCAAAGCCACTGTCCAAAGCCACTCTCCAAAGCCACTCTATGTCCAAAGCCACTGTCCAAAGCCACTCTCCAAAGCCACTCTCCAAAGCCACTCTCCAAAGCCACTCTATGTCCAAAGCCACTGTCCAAAGCCACTCTCCAAAGCTACTCTCCAAAGCCACTCTATGTCCAAAGCCACTGTCCAAAGCCACTGTCCAAAGCGACTCTCCAAAGCCACTCTATCTCCAAAGCCACTGTCCAAAGCCACTCTCCAAAGCCACTCTCCAAAGCCACTCTATGTCCAAAGCCACTGTCCATAGCCACTGTCCAAAGCCACTGTCCAAAGCCACTCTATGTCCAAAGCCACTGTACAAAGCCACTGTCCAAAGCCACTGTCCAAAGCAATACTATGTCCAAAGCCACTGTCCAAAGGCCCTGTCCAAAGCCACTCTATGTCCAAAGCCACTGTCCAAAGCCACTGTCCAAAGCCACTGTCCAAAGCCACTCTATGTCCAAAGCCACTGTCCAAAGCCACTCTATGTCCAAAGCCACTGTCCAAAGCCACTCTCCAAAGCCACTGTCCTAAACCACTCTATGTCCAAAGCCACTGTCCAAAGCCACTCTCCAAAGCCACTGTCCAAAGCCACTCTATGTCCAAAGCCACTGTCCAAAGCCACTCTCTAAAGCCACTGTCCAAAGCCACTATATGTCCAAAGCCACTGTATGTCCAAAGCCACTGTCCAAAGCCACTGTATGTCCAAAGCCACTGTCCAAAGCCACTGTATGTCCAAAGCCACTGTATGTCCAAAGCCACTATCCAAAGCCACTGTATTTCCAAAGCCACTGTATGTCCAAAGGCACTGTCCAAAGCCACTGTATATCCAAAGCCACTGTATGTCCAAAGCCACTGTCTAAAGCCACTGTATGTCCAAAGCCACTGTCCAAAGCCACTGTATGTCCAAAGCCACTGTATGTCCAAAGCCACTGTATGTCCAAAGCCACTGTCCAAAGCCACTGTATGTCCAAAGCCACTGTATGTCCAAAGCCACTGTCCAAAGCCACTGTATGTCCAAAGCCACTGTACAAAGCCACTGTCCAAATCTACTGTCCAAAGCCACTCTATGTCCAAATCCACTGTACAAAGCCACTGTCCAAAGCCACTGTCCAAAGCAATACTATGTCCAAAGCCACTGTCCAAATCCACTGTCCAAAGCCACTGTCCAAAGCCACTCTATGTCCAAAGCCACTATCCGAAGCTACTGTCCAAAGCCACTGTCCAAAGCCACTCTATGTCCAAAGCCACTGTCCGAAGCCACTGTCCAAAGCCACTGTCCAAAGCCACTCTATGTCCAAAGCCACTGTCCAAAGCCACTCTCCAAAGCCACTCTCCAAAGCAACTCTTTGTCCAAAGCCACTGTCCAAAGCCACTCTCCAAAGCCACTCTCCAAAGCCACTCTATGTCCAAAGCCACTGTCCAAAGCCACTTTCCAAAGCCACTCTCCAAAGCCACTCTATGTCCAAAGCCACTGTCCAAAGACATTCTCCAAAGCCACTCTCCAAAGCCACTCTATGTCCAAAGCCTCTGTCCAAAGCCACTCTATGTCCAAAGCCATTGTCCAAAGCCACTGTCCAAAGCCACTCTATGTCCAAAGCCACTGTCCAAAGCCACTGTCCAAAGCCACTGTCCAAAGCCACTCTATGTCCAAAGCCACTGTCCAAAGCCACTCTCCAATGCCACTGCCCAAAGCCACTCTATCTACAAAGCCACTGTCCAAGGACACTGTCTAAAGTCACTGTCCAAAGCCACTCTATGTCCAAAGCAACTGTTCAAAGCCACTGTCCAAAGCCACTGTCCAAAGCCACTCTATGCCCAAAGCCACTGTCCAAAGCCAATCTTCAAAGCCACTGTCCAAAGCCACTCTATGTCCAGAGCCACTATCCAAAGCCACTCTCCAAAGCCACTGTCCAAAGCCACTCTATGTCCAAAGCCACTGTCCAAAGCCACTGTCCAAAGCCACTGACCAAAGCCACTCTATGTCCAATGCCACTGTCCAAAGCCACTGTCCAAAGCCACTGTCCAAAGCCACTCTATGTCCAAAGCCATTGTCCAAAGCCACTCTCCAAAGCCACTCTCCAAAGCCACTCTATGTACAAAAGCACTGTCCAAAGCCACTGTCCAAAGCCACTCTCCAAAGCCACTCTATGTCCTAAGCCACTGTCCAAAGCCGCTCTCCAAAGCCACTCTCCAAAGCCACTCTCCAAAGCCACTCTATGTCCAAAGCCACTGTCCAAAGCCACTCTCCAAAGCTACTCTCCAAAGCCACTCTATGTCCAAAGCCACTGTCCAAAGCCACTCTCCAAAGCCACTCTCCAAAGCCACTCTATGTCCAAAGCCACTGTCCAAAGCCACTGTCGAAAGCCACTCTCCAAAGCCACTCTATGTCCAAAGCCACTGTCCAAAGCCACTCTCCTAAAGCCACTGTCCAAAGCCACTCTATGTCCAATGCCACTGTCCAAAGCCACTCGCCAAAGCCACTCTCCAAAGCCACTCTATGTCCAAAGCCACTGTCCAAAGCCAATATCCAAAGCCACTCTCCAAAGCCACTCTCCAAAGCCACTCTATGTCCAAAGCCACTGTCCAAAGCCACTGTCCAAAGCCACTGTCCAAAGCCACTCTCCAAAGCCACTCTATGTCCAAAGCCACTATCCAAAGCCACTCTCCTAAAGCCACAGTCCAAAGCCACTCTATGTCCAAAGCCACTGTCCAAAGCCACTCTCCAAAGGCACTCTCCAAAGCCACTCTATGTCCAAAGCCACTGTCCAAAGCCACTGTCCAAAGCCACTCTCCAAAGCCACTCTATGTCCAAAGCCACTCTCCAAAGACACTCTCCAAAGCCACTTTCCAAAGCCACTCTATGTCCAAAGCCACTGTCCAAAGCCACTGTCGAAAGCCACTCTCCAAAGCCACTCTATGTCCAAATCCACTGTCCAAAGCCAATCTCCAAAGCCACTCTATGTCCAAAGCCACTGTCCAAAGCCACTCTCCAAAGCCACTCTCCAAAGCCACTCTATGTCCAAAGCCACTGTCCAAAGCCACTCTCCAAAGCCACTCTCCAAAGCCACTCTATGTCCAAAGCCACTGTCCAAAGACACTCTCCAAAGCCACTCTCCAAAGCCACTCTATGTCCAAAGCTACTGTCCAAAGCCACTGTCCAAAGCCACTATCCAAAGCCACTCTCCAAAGCCACTCTATGTCCAAAGCCACTGTCCAAAGCCACTCTCCAAAGCCACTCTCCAAAGCCACTCTCCAAAGCCACTCTATGTCCAAAGCCACTGTCCAAAGCCACTCTCCAAAGCTACTCTCCAAAGCCACTCTATGTCCAAAGCCACTGTCCAAAGCCACTGTCCAAAGCGACTCTCCAAAGCCACTCTATCTCCAAAGCCACTGTCCAAAGCCACTCTCCAAAGCCACTCTCCAAAGCCACTCTATGTCCAAAGCCACTGTCCATAGCCTCTGTCCAAAGCCACTGTCCAAAGCCACTCTATGTCCAAAGCCACTGTACAAAGCCACTGTCCAAAGCCACTGTCCAAAGCAATACTATGTCCAAAGCCACTGTCCAAAGGCCCTGTCCAAAGCCACTCTTTGTCCAAAGCCACTGTTTGGAGATTGGCTTTGGAGAGTGGCTTTGGACAGTGGCTTTGGACAGTGGCTTTGGACAGTGGCTTTGGACAGTGGCTTTGGACATAGAGTGGCTTTGGACATACAGTGGCTTTGGACAGTGGCTTTGGACATACAGTGGCTTTGGACATACAGTGGCTTTGGACAGTGGCTTTGGACATACAGTGGCTTTGGATATACAGTGGCTTTGGACAGTGGCTTTGGACATAGAGTGGCTTGGAGAGTGGCTTTGGACAGTGTCATTGGACAGTTGCTTTGGACATAGAGTGGCTTTGGGGAGTGGCTTTGGACAGTGGCTTTGGACAGTGGCTTTGGACAGTGGCTTTGGACAGTGGCTTTGAACATAGAGTGGCTTTGGAGAGTGGCTTTGAACAGTGGCTTTGGACAGTGGCTTTGGACATAGAGTGGCTTTGGAGAATGGCTTTGGACAGTGGCTTTGGACAGTGGCTTTGGACAGTAGCTTTGGACATAGAGTGGCTTTGGAGAGTGGCTTTGGAGAGTTTCTTTGGACAGTGGCTTTGGACATAGAGTGGCTTTGGAGAGTGGCTTTGGACATAGAGTGGCTTTGGAGAGTGGCTTTGGAGAGTGGCTTTGGACAGTGGCTTTGGACATAGAGTGGCTTTGGAGATTGGCTTTGGACAGTGGATTTGGACATAGAGTGGCTTTGGAGAGTGGCTTTCGACAGTGGCTTTGGACAGTGGCTTTGGACATAGAGTGGCTTTGGAAAGTGGCTTTGGAGAGTGTCTTTGGAGAGTGGCTTTGGACATAGAGTGGCTTTGGAGAGTGGCTTTGGACAGTGGCTTTGGACAGTGGCTTTGGACATAGAGTGGCTTTGGAGAGTGGCTTTGGAGAGTGGCTTTGGACAGTGGCTTTGGACATAGAGTGGCTTTGGACTGTGGCTTTAGGAGAGTGGCTTTGGATAGTGGCTTTGGACATAGAGTGGCTTTGGAGAGTGGCTTTGGACAGTGGCTTTGGACAGTGGCTTTGGACAGTGGCTTTGGACATAGACATAGAGTGGCTTTGGAGAGTGGCTTTGGAGAGTGGCTTTGGATATTGGCTTTGGACAGTGGCTTTGGACATAGAGTGGCTTTGGAGAGTGGCTTTGGCGAGTGGCTTTGGACAGTGGCATTGGACATAGAGTGGCTTTGGACAGTGGCTTTAGGAGAGTGGCTTTGGACAGTGGCTTTGGACATAGAGTGGTTTTGGAGAGTGGCTTTCGACAGTGGCTTTGGACAGTGGCTTTGGACATAGAGTGGCTTTGGAGAGTGGCTTTGGAGAGTGGCTTTGGACAGTGGCTTTGGACATAGAGTGACTTTTGACAGTGGATTTGTAGAGTGGCTTTGGACAGTGGCTTTGGACATAGAGTGGCTTTGGACAGTGGCTTTGGAGAGTGGCTTTGGACAGTGGCTTTGGACATAGAGTGGCTTTGGAAAGTGGCTTTGGAGAGTGGCTTTGGACAGTGGCTTTGGACATAGAGTGGCTTTGGTCCGTGGCTTTGGAGAGTGGCTTTGGACAGTGGCTTTGGACATAGAGTGGCTTTGGACAGTGGCTTTAGACAGTGACTTTGGACAGTGGCTTTGGACATAGATTGGCTTTGGACAGTGGCTTTGGACATAGAGTGTCTTTGGAGAGTGGCTTTGGAGAGTGGCTTTGGACTGGCTTTGGACATAGAGTGGCTTTGGAGAGTGGCTTTGGAGATTGGCTTTGGACAGTGACTTTGGACATAGAGTGGCTTTGGAGAGTGGCTTTGGAGATTGGCTTTGGAGAGTGGCTTTGGACAGTGGCTTTGGACAGTGGCTTTGGACAGTGGCTTTGGACATAGAGTGGCTTTGGACAGTGGCTTTGGACAGTGGCTTTGGACAGTGGATTTGGAAATAGAGTGGCTTTGGACAGTGGCTTTGGACAGTGGCTTTGGACAGTGGCTTTGGACAGTGGATTTGGACATAGAGTGGCTTTGGACTGTGGCTTTGGACAGTGGCTTTGGACAGTGACTTTGGACATAGAGAGGCTGTGGACAGTGGCTTTGGACAGTGGCTTTGGACAGTAGATTTGGACATAGAGTGGCTTTGGACAGTGGCTTTGGACAGTGGCTTTGGACAGTGGCTTTGGACAGTGGCTTTGGACAGTGGCTTTGGACAGTGGCTTTAGACATAGAGTGGCTTTGGACATACAGTGGCTTTGGACAGTGGCTTTGGACATACAGTGGCTTTGGACATACAGTGGCTTTGGACAGTGGCTTTGGACATACAGTGGCTTTGGATATACAGTGGCTTTGGACAGTGGCTTTGGACATAGAGTGGCTTGGAGAGTGGCTTTGGAGAGTATCATTGGACAGTTGCTTTGGACATAGAGTGGCTTTGGAGAGTGGCTGCTTTGGACAGTGGCTTTGGACAGTGGCTTTGGACAGTGGCTTTGGACAGTGGGTTTGAACATAGAGTGGCTTTGGAGAGTGGCTTTGGACACTGGCTTTGGACAGTGGCTTTGGACATAGAGTGGCTTTGGAGAATGGCTTTGGACAGTGGCTTTGGACAGTGGCTTTGGAGAGTAGCTTTGGACATAGAGTGGCTTTGGAGAGTGGCTTTGGAGAGTGTCTTTGGACAGTGGCCTTGGACATAGAGTGGCTTTGGAGAGTGGCTTTGGAGAGTGGCTTTGAACTGTTGCTTTGGACATAGAGTGGCTTTGGAGAGTGGCTTTGGAGAGTGGCTTTGGACAGTGGCTTTGGACATAGAGTGGCTTTGGAGAGTGGCTTTGGACAGTGGTTTCTGACATAGAGTGGCTTTGGAGAGTGGCTTTGGACAGTGGCTTTGGACAGTAGCTTTGGACATAGAGTGGCTTTGGAGAGTGGCTTTGGACAGTGGCTTTGGACAGTGGCTTTGGACATAGAGTGGCTTTGGAAAATGGCTTTGGAGAGTGTCTTTGGAGAGTGGCTTTGGACATAGAGTGGCTTTGGAGAGTGGCTTTGGACAGTGGCTTTGGACAGTGGCTTTGGACATAGAGTGGCTTTGGAGAGTGGCTTTAGAGAGTGGCTTTGGACAGTGGCTTTGGACATAGAGTGGCTTTGGACTGTGGCTTTAGGAGAGTGGCTTTGGACAGTGGCTTTGGACATAGAGTGGCTTTGGAGAGTGGTTTGGACAATGGCTTTGGACAGTGGCTTTGGACAGTGGCTTTGGACATAGAGTGGCTTTGGAGAGTGGCTTTGGAGAGTGGCTTTGGACATTGGCTTTGGACAGTGGCTTTGGACATAGAGTTGCTTTGGAGAGTGGCTTTGGCGAGTGGCTTTGGACAGTGGCTTTGGACATAGAGTGGCTTTGGACAGTGGCTTTAGGAGAGTGGCTTTGGAGATTGGCATTGGAGAGTGGCTTTGGACAGTGGCTTTGGACAGTGGCTTTGGACAGTGGCTTTGGACATAGAGTGGCTTTGGAGAGTGGCTTTGGACAGTGGCTTTGGACAGTGGATTTGGACATAGAGTGGCTTTGGACAGTGGCTTTGGACAGTGGCTTTGGACAGTGGCTTTGGACAGTGGCTTTGACCATAGAGTGGCTTTGGACTGTGGCTTTGGACAGTGGCTTTGGACAGTGACTTTGGACATAGAGAGGCTGTGGACAGTGGCTTTGGACAGTAGCTTTGGACAGTAGATTTGGACATAGAGTGGCTTTGGACAGTGGCTTTGGACAGTGGCTTTGGACAGTGGGTTTGAACATAGAGTGGCTTTGGAGAGTGGCTTTGGACACTGGCTTTGGACAGTGGCTTTGGACATAGAGTGGCTTTGGAGAATGGCTTTGGACAGTGGCTTTGGACAGTGGCTTTGGAGAGTAGCTTTGGACATAGAGTGGCTTTGGAGAGTGGCTTTGGAGAGTGTCTTTGGACAGTGGCCTTGGACATAGAGTGGCTTTGGAGAGTGGCTTTGGAGAGTGGCTTTGAACTGTGGCTTTGGACATAGAGTGGCTTTGGAGAGTGGCTTTGGAGAGTGGCTTTGGACAGTGGCTTTGGACATAGAGTGGCTTTGGAGAGTGGCTTTGGACAGTGGTTTTGGACATAGAGTGGCTTTGGAGAGTGGCTTTGGACAGTGGCTTTGGACAGTAGTTTGGACATAGAGTGGCTTTGGAGAGTGGCTTTGGACAGTGGCTTTGGACAGTGGCTTTGGACATAGAGTGGCTTTGGAAAATGGCTTTGGAGAGTGTCTTTGGAGAGTGGCTTTGGACATAGAGTGGCTTTGGAGAGTGGCTTTGGACAGTGGCTTTGGACAGTGGCTTTGGACATAGAGTGGCTTTGGAGAGTGGCTTTAGAGAGTGGCTTTGGACAGTGGCTTTGGACATAGAGTGGCTTTGGACTGTGGCTTTAGGAGAGTGGCTTTGGACAGTGGCTTTGGACATAGAGTGGCTTTGGAGAGTGGTTTGGACAATGGCTTTGGACAGTGGCTTTGGACAGTGGCTTTGGACATAGAGTGGCTTTGGAGAGTGGCTTTGGAGAGTGGCTTTGGACATTGGCTTTGGACAGTGGCTTTGGACATAGAGTTGCTTTGGAGAGTGGCTTTGGCGAGTGGCTTTGGACAGTGGCTTTGGACATAGAGTGGCTTTGGACAGTGGCTTTAGGAGAGTGGCTTTGGAGATTGGCATTGGAGAGTGGCTTTGGACAGTGGCTTTGGACAGTGGCTTTGGACAGTGGCTTTGGACATAGAGTGGCTTTGGAGAGTGGCTTTGGACAGTGGCTTTGGACAGTGGATTTGGACATAGAGTGGCTTTGGACAGTGGCTTTGGACAGTGGCTTTGGACAGTGGCTTTGGACAGTGGCTTTGACCATAGAGTGGCTTTGGACTGTGGCTTTGGACAGTGGCTTTGGACAGTGACTTTGGACATAGAGAGGCTGTGGACAGTGGCTTTGGACAGTAGCTTTGGACAGTAGATTTGGACATAGAGTGGCTTTGGACAGTGGCTTTGGACAGTGGCTTTGGACAGTGGCTTTGGACAGTGGCTTTGGACAGTGGCTTTGGACAGTGGCTTTGGACATAGAGTGGCTTTGGACATACAGTGGCTTTGGACAGTGGCTTTGGACATACAGTGGCTTTGGACATACAGTGGCTTTGGACAGTGGCTTTGGACATACAGTGGCTTTGGATATACAGTGGCTTTGGACAGTGGCTTTGGACATAGAGTGGCTTGGAGAGTGGCTTTGGAGAGTGTCATTGGACAGTTGCTTTGGACATAGAGTGGCTTTGGGGAGTGGCTTTGGACAGTGGCTTTGGACAGTGGCTTTGGACAGTGGCTTTGGACAGTGGCTTTGAACATAGAGTGGCTTTGGAGAGTGGCTTTGAACAGTGGCTTTGGACAGTGGCTTTGGATATAGAGTGGCTTTGGAGAATGGCTTTGGACAGTGGCTTTGGACAGTGGCTTTGGACAGTAGCTTTGGACATAGAGTGGCTTTGGAGAGTGGCTTTGGAGAGTGTCTTTGGACAGTGGCTTTGGACATAGAGTGGCTTTGGAGAGTGGCTTTGGAGAGTGGCTTTGGACAGTGGCTTTGGACATAGAGTGGCTTTGGAGAGTGGCTTTGGAGAGTGGCTTTGGACAGTGGCTTTGGACATAGAGTGGCTTTGGAGATTGGCTTTGGACAGTGGCTTTGGACATAGAGTGGCTTTGGAGAGTGGCTTTGGACAGTGGATTTGGACAGTGGCTTTGGACATAGAGTGACTTTGGAGAGTGGCTTTGGACAGTGGCTTTGGACAGTGGCTTTGGACATAGAGTGGCTTTGGAAAATGGCTTTGGAGAGTGTCTTTGGAGAGTGGCTTTGGACATAGAGTGGCTTTGGAGAGTGGCTTTGGACAGTGGCTTTGGACAGTGGCTTTGGACATAGAGTGGCTTTGGAGAGTGGCTTTGGAGAGTGGCTTTGGACAGTGGCTTTGGACATAGAGTGGCTTTGGACTGTGGCTTTAGGAGAGTGGCTTTGGATAGTGGCTTTGGACATAGAGTGGCTTTGGAGAGTGGCTTTGGACAGTGGCTTTGGACAGTGGCTTTGGACAGTGGCTTTGGACATAGAGTGGCTTTGGAGAGTGGCTTTGGAGAGTGGCTTTGGACATTGGCTTTGGACAGTGGCTTTGGACATAGAGTGGCTTTGGAGAGTGGCTTTGGCGAGTGGCTTTGGACAGTGGCTTTGGACATAGAGTGGCTTTGGAGAGTGGCTTTAGGAGAGTGGCTTTGGACAGTGGCTTTGGACATAGAGTGGCTTTGGAGAGTGGCTTTGGACAGTGGCTTTGGACAGTGGCTTTGGACATAGAGTGGCTTTGGAGAGTGGCTTTGGAGAGTGGCTTTGGACAGTGGCTTTGGACATAGAGTGACTTTTGACAGTGGATTTGTAGAGTGGCTTTGGACAGTGGCTTTGGACATAGAGTGGCTTTGGACAGTGGCTTTGGAGAGTGGCTTTGGACAGTGGCTTTGGACATAGAGTGGCTTTGGACAGTGGCTTTGGAGAGTGGCTTTGGACAGTGGCTTTGGACATAGAGTGGCTTTGGTCCGTGGCTTTGGAGAGTGGCTTTGGACAGTGGCTTTGGACATAGAGTGGCTTTGGACAGTGGCTTTAGACAGTGGCTTTGGACAGTGGCTTTGGACATAGATTGGCTTTGGACAGTGGCTTTGGACATAGAGTGTCTTTGGAGAGTGGCTTTGGAGAGTGGCTTTGGACTGGCTTTGGACATAGAGTGGCTTTGGAGAGTGGCTTTGGAGATTGGCTTTGGACAGTGACTTTGGACATAGAGTGGCTTTGGAGAGTGGCTTTGGAGATTGGCTTTGGAGAGTGGCTTTGGACAGTGGCTTTGGACAGTGGCTTTGGACAGTGGCTTTGGACATAGAGTGGCTTTGGACAGTGGCTTTGGACAGTGGCTTTGGACAGTGGATTTGGACATAGAGTGGCTTTGGACAGTGGCTTTGGACAGTGGCTTTGGACAGTGGCTTTGGACAGTGGATTTGGACATAGAGTGGCTTTGGACTGTGGCTTTGGACAGTGGCTTTGGACAGTGACTTTGGACATAGAGAGGCTGTGGACAGTGGCTTTGGACAGTGGCTTTGGAAAGTAGATTTGGACATAGATTGGCTTTGGACAGTGGCTTTGGACAGTGGTTTGGACAGTGGCTTTGGACAGTGGCTTTGGACAGTGGCTTTGGACAGTGGCTTTAGACATAGAGTGGCTTTGGACATACAGTGGCTTTGGACAGTGGCTTTGGACATACAGTGGCTTTGGACATACAGTGGCTTTGGACAGTGGCTTTGGACATACAGTGGCTTTGGATATACAGTGGCTTTGGACAGTGGTTTTGGACATAGAGTGGCTTGGAGAGTGGCTTTGGAGAGTATCATTGGACAGTTGCTTTGGACATAGAGTGGCTTTGGAGAGTGGCTTTGGACAGTGGCTTTGGACAGTGGCTTTGGACAGTGGCTTTGGACAGTGGCTTTGAACATAGAGTGGCTTTGGAGAGTGGCTTTGGACAGTGGCTTTGGACAGTGGCTTTGGACATAGAGTGGCTTTGGAGAATGGCTTTGGACAGTGGCTTTGGACAGTGGCTTTGGACAGTAGCTTTGGACATAGAGTGGCTTTGGAGAGTGGCTTTGGAGAGTGTCTTTGGACAGTGGCTTTGGACATAGAGTGGCTTTGGAGAGTGGCTTTGGAGAGTGGCTTTGGACTGTGGCTTTGGACATAGAGTGGCTTTGTAGAGTGGCTTTGGAGAGTGGCTTTGGACAGTGGCTTTGGACATAGAGTGGCTTTGGAGAGTGGCTTTGGACAGTGGCTTTGGACATAGAGTGGCTTTGGAGAGTGGCTTTGGACAGTGGCTTTGGACAGTGGCTTTGGACATAGAGTGGCTTTAGAGAGTGGCTTTGGACAGTGGCTTTGGACAGTGGCTTTGGACATAGAGTGGCTTTGGAGAGTGGCTTTGGCGAGTGGCTTTGGACAGTGGCTTTGGACATAGAGTGGCTTTGGAGAGTGGCTTTAGGAGAGTGGCTTTGGACAGTGGCTTTGGACATAGAGTGGCTTTGGAGAGTGGCTTTGGACAGTGGCTTTGGACAGTGGCTTTGGACATAGAGTGGCTTTGGAGAGTGGCTTTGGAGAGTGGCTTTGGACAGTGGCTTTGGACATAGAGTGACTTTTGACAGTGGATTTGTAGAGTGGCTTTGGACAGTGGCTTTGGACATAGAGTGGCTTTGGACAGTGGCTTTGGAGAGTGGCTTTGGACAGTGGCTTTGGACATAGAGTGGCTTTGGACAGTGGCTTTGGAGAGTGGCTTTGGACAGTGGCTTTGGACATAGAGTGGCTTTGGACCGTGGCTTTGGAGAGTGGCTTTGGACAGTGGCTTTGGACATAGAGTGGCTTTGGACAGTGGCTTTAGACAGTGGCTTTGGACAGTGGCTTTGGACATAGATTGGCTTTGGACAGTGGCTTTGGACATAGAGTGGCTTTGGAGAGTGGCTTTGGAGAGTGGCTTTGGACTGGCTTTGGACATAGAGTGGCTTTGGAGAGTGGCTTTGGAGATTGGCTTTGGACAGTGACTTTGGACATAGAGTGGCTTTGGAGAGTGGCTTTGGAGATTGGCTTTGGAGAGTGGCTTTGGAGAGTGGCTTTGGACAGTGGCTTTGGACAGTGGCTTTGGACATAGAGTGGCTTTGGACAGTGGCTTTGGACAGTGGCTTTGGACAGTGGATTTGGACATAGAGTGGCTTTGGACAGTGGCTTTGGACAGTGGCTTTGGACAGTGGCTTTGGACAGTGGATTTGGACATAGAGTGGCTTTGGACTGTGGCTTTGGACAGTGGCTTTGGACAGTGACTTTGGACATAGAGAGGCTGTGGACAGTGGCTTTGGACAGTGGCTTTGGACAGTAGATTTGGACATAGAGTGGCTTTGGACAGTGGCTTTGGACAGTGGTTTGGACAGTGGCTTTGGACAGTGGCTTTGGACAGTGGCTTTGGACAGTGGCTTTAGACATAGAGTGGCTTTGGACATACAGTGGCTTTGGACAGTGGCTTTGGACATACAGTGGCTTTGGACATACAGTGGCTTTGGACAGTGGCTTTGGACATACAGTGGCTTTGGATATACAGTGGCTTTGGACAGTGGCTTTGGACATAGAGTGGCTTGGAGGGTGGCTTTGGAGAGTATCATTGGACAGTTGCTTTGGACATAGAGTGGCTTTGGAGAGTGGCTTTGGACAGTGGCTTTGGACAGTGGCTTTGGACAGTGGCTTTGGACAGTGGCTTTGAACATAGAGTGGCTTTGGAGAGTGGCTTTGGACAGTGGCTTTGGACAGTGGCTTTGGACATAGAGTGGCTTTGGAGAATGGCTTTGGACAGTGGCTTTGGACAGTGGCTTTGGACAGTAGCTTTGGACATAGAGTGGCTTTGGAGAGTGGCTTTGGAGAGTGTCTTTGGACAGTGGCTTTGGACATAGAGTGGCTTTGGAGAGTGGCTTTGGAGAGTGGCTTTGGACTGTGGCTTTGGACATAGAGTGGCTTTGGAGAGTGGCTTTGGAGAGTGGCTTTGGACAGTGGCTTTGGACATAGAGTGGCTTTGGAGAGTGGCTTTGGACAGTGGCTTTGGACATAGAGTGGCTTTGGAGAGTGGCTTTGGACAGTGGCTTTGGACAGTGGCTTTGGACATAGAGTGGCTTTAGAGAGTGGCTTTGGACAGTGGCTTTGGACAGTGGCTTTGGACATAGAGTGGCTTTGGAAAATGGCTTTGGAGAGTGTCTTTGGAGAGTGGCTTTGGACATAGAGTGGCTTTGGAGAATGGCTTTGGACAGTGGCTTTGGACAGTGGCTTTGGACAGCAGCTTTGGACATAGAGTGGCTTTGGAGAGTGGCTTTGGACAGTGGCTTTGGACAGTGGCTTTGGACTGTGGCTTTGGACAGTGGCTTTGGACAGTGACTTTGGACATAGAGAGGCTGTGGACAGTGGCTTTGGTCAGTGGCTTTGGACAGTAGATTTGGACATAGAGTGGCTTTGGACAGTGGCTTTGGACAGTGGCTTTGGACAGTGGCTTTGGACAGTGGCTTTGGACAGTGGCTTTGGACAGTGGCTTTGGACATAGAGTGGCTTTGGACATACAGTGGCTTTGGACAGTGGCTTTGGACATACCGTGGCTTTGGGCATACAGTGGCTTTGGACAGTTGCTTTGGACATACAGTGGCTTTGGATATACAGTGGCTTTGGACAGTGGCTTTGGACATAGAGTGGCTTGGAGAGTGGCTTTGGAGAGTGTCATTGGACAGTTGCTTTGGACATAGAGTGGCTTTGGGGAGTGGCTTTGGACAGTGGCTTTGGACAGTGGCTTTGGACAGTGGCTTTGGACAGTGGCTTTGAACATAGAGTGGCTTTGGAGAGTGGCTTTGAACAGTGGCTTTGGACAGTGGCTTTGGACATAGAGTGGCTTTGGAGAATGGCTTTGGACAGTGGCTTTGGACAGTGGCTTTGGACAGTAGCTTTGGACATAGAGTGGCTTTGGAGAGTGGCTTTGGAGAGTGTCTTTGGACAGTGGCTTTGGACATAGAGTGGCTTTGTAGAGTGGCTTTGGAGAGTGGCTTTGGACAGTGGCTTTGGACATAGAGTGGCTTTGGAGAGTGGCTTTGGAGAGTGGCTTTGGACAGTGGCTTTGGACATAGAGTGGCTTTGGAGATTGGCTTTGGACAGTGGCTTTGGACATAGAGTGGCTTTGGAGAGTGGCTTTGGACAGTGGCTTTGGACAGTGGCTTTGGACATAGAGTGGCTTTGGAGAGTGGCTTTGGACAGTGGCTTTGGACAGTGGCTTTGGACTTAGAGTGGCTTTGGAAAATGGCTTTGTAGAGTGTCTTTGGAGAGTGGCTTTGGACATAGAGTGGCTTTGGAGAGTGGCTTTGGACAGTGGCTTTGGACAGTGGCTTTGGACATAGAGTGGCTTTGGAGAGTGGCTTTGGAGAGTGGCTTTGGACAGTGGCTTTGGACATAGAGTGGCTTTGGACTGTGGCTTTAGGAGAGTGGCTTTGGATAGTGGCTTTGGACATAGAGTGGCTTTGGAGAGTGGCTTTGGACAGTGGCTTTGGACAGTGGCTTTGGACAGTGGCTTTGGACATAGAGTGGCTTTGGAGAGTGGCTTTGGAGAGTGGTTTTGGACATTGGCTTTGGACAGTGGCTTTGGACATAGAGTGGCTTTGGAGAGTGGCTTTGGCGAGTGGCTTTGGACAGTGGCTTTGGACATAGAGTGGCTTTGGACAGTGGCTTTAGGAGAGTGGCTTTGGACAGTGGCTTTGGACATAGAGTGGCTTTGGAGAGTGGCTTTGGACAGTGGCTTTGGACAGTGGCTTTGGACATAGAGTGGCTTTGGAGAGTGGCTTTGGAGAGTGGCTTTGGACAGTGGCTTTGGACATAGAGTGACTTTTGACAGTAGATTTGTAGAGTGGCTTTGGACAGTGGCTTTGGACATAGAGTGGCTTTGGACAGTAGCTTTGGAGAGTGGCTTTGGACAGTGGCTTTGGACATAGAGTGGCTTTGGACAGTGGCTTTGGAGAGTGGCTTTGGACAGTGGCTTTGGACATAGAGTGGCTTTGGACCGTGGCTTTGGAGAGTGGCTTTGGACAGTGGCTTTGGACATAGAGTGGCTTTGGACAGTGGCTTTAGACAATGGCTTTGGACAGTGGCTTTGGACATAGATTGGCTTTGGACAGTGGCTTTGGACATAGAGTGTCTTTGGAGAGTGGCTTTGGAGAGTGGCTTTGGACTGGCTTTGGACATAGAGTGGCTTTGGAGAGTGGCTTTGGAGATTGGCTTTGGACAGTGACTTTGGACATAGAGTGGCTTTGGAGAGTGTCTTTGGAGATTGGCTTTGGAGAGTGGCTTTGGACAGTGGCTTTGGACAGTGGCTTTGGACAGTGGCTTTGGACATAGAGTGGCTTTGGACAGTGGCTTTGGACAGTGGCTTTGGACAGTGGATTTGGACATAGAGTGGCTTTGGACAGTGGCTTTGGACAGTGGCTTTGGACAGTGGCTTTGGACAGTGGATTTGGACATAGAGAATAGCTTTGGACTGTGGCTTTGGACAGTGGCTTTGGACAGTGACTTTGGACATAGAGAGGCTGTGGACAGTGGCTTTGGACAGTGGCTTTGGACAGTAGATTTGGACATAGAGTGGCTTTGGACAGTGGCTTTGGACAGTGGCTTTGGACAGTGGCTTTGGACAGTGGCTTTGGACAGTGGCTTTGGACAGTGGCTTTAGACATAGCGTGGCTTTGGACAAACAGTGGCTTTGGACAGTGGCTTTGGACATACAGTGGCTTTGGACATACAGTGGCTTTGGACAGTGGCTTTGGACAAACAGTGACTTTGGATATACATTGGCTTTGGACAGTGGCTTTGGACATAGAGTGGCTTGGAGAGTGGCCTTGGAGAGTATCATTGGACAGTTGCTTTGGACATAGAGTGGCTTTGGAGAGTGGCTTTGGACAGTGGCTTTGGACAGTGGCTTTGGACAGTGGCTTTGGACAGTGGCTTTGAACATAGAGTGGCTTTGGAGTGTGGCTTTGGACAGTGGCTTTGGACAGTGGCTTTGGACATAGAGTGGCTTTGGAGAATGGCTTTGGACAGTGGCTTTGGATAGTGGCTTTGGACAGTAGCTTTGGACATAGAGTGGCTTTGGAGAGTGGCTTTGGAGAGTGTCTTTGGACAGTGGCTTTGGACATAGAGTGGCTTTGGAGAGTGGCTTTGGAGAGTGGCTTTGGACTGTGGCTTTGGACATAGAGTGGCTTTGGAGAGTGGCTTTGGAGAGTGGCTTTGGACTGTGGCTTTGGACATAGAGTGGCTTTGGAGAGTGGCTTTGGACAGTAGCCTTGGACATAGAGTGGCTTTGGAGAGTGGCTTTGGACAGTGGCTTTGGACAGTGGCTTTGGACATAGAGTGGCTTTGGAGAGTGGCTTTGGACAGTGGCTTTGGACAGTGGCTTTGGACATAGAGTGGCTTTGGAAAATGGCTTTGGAGAGTGTCTTTGGAGAGTGGCTTTGGACATAGAGTGGCTTTGGAGAGTGGCTTTGGACAGTGGCTTTGGACAGTGGCTTTGGACATAGAGTGGCTTTGGAGAGTGGCTTTGGAGAGTGGCTTTGGACAGTGGCTTTGGACATAGAGTGGCTTTGGACTGTGGCTTTAGGAGAGTGGCTTTGGACAGTGGCTTTGGACATAGAGTGGCTCTGGAGAGTGGCTTTGGACAGTGGCTTTGGACAGTAGCTTTGGACATAGAGTTGCTTTGGAAAGTGGC
The DNA here is from genome assembly GCA_028752905.1 of Cladorhizidae sp. MBARI D1340-BT2. Classification (NCBI taxonomy): domain Eukaryota; kingdom Metazoa; phylum Porifera; class Demospongiae; order Poecilosclerida; family Cladorhizidae; species Cladorhizidae sp. MBARI D1340-BT2. The sequence continues at coordinate 25,872,753 of JAQNBH010000017.1, read as the reverse complement.
TTTGGCGAGTGGCTTTGGACAGTGGCTTTGGACATAGAGTGGCTTTGGACAGTGGCTTTAGGAGAGTGGCTTTGGACAGTGGCTTTGGACATAGAGTGGCTTTGGAGAGTGGCTTTGGACAGTGGCTTTGGACAGTGGCTTTGGACATAAAGTGGCTTTGGAGAGTGGCTTTGGAGAGTGGCTTTGGACAGTGGCTTTGGACATAGAGTGACTTTTGACAGTGGATTTGTAGAGTGGCTTTGGACAGTGGCTTTGGACATAGAGTGGCTTTGGACAGTGGCTTTGGAGAGTGGCTTTGGACAGTGGCTTTGGACATAGAGTGGCTTTGGACAGTGGCTTTGGAGAGTGGCTTTGGACAGTGGCTTTGGGCATAGAGTGGATTTGGACAGAGGTTTTGGACAGTGGCTTTGGACATAGAGTGGCTTTGGACAGTGGCTTTGGAGAGTGGCTATGGACAGTGGCTTTGGATTTAGAGTGGCTATGGAAAGTGGCTTTGGAGAGTGGCTTTGGACAGTGGCTTTGGACATAGAGGGGCTTTGGACAGTGGGTTTGTAGAGTGGCTTTGGACAGTGGCTTTGGACATAGAGTGGCTTTGGACAGTGGCTTTGGACAGTGGCTTAGGACATAAAGTGGTTTGGACAGTGGCTTTGGACAGTGGCTTTGGACAGTGGCTTTGTTGGACATAGAATTGCTTTGGACAGTGGCTTTGGACAGTGGCTTTGTACAGTGGCTTTGAACATATAGTGGCTTTGGACAGTGGCTTTGGACAGTGGCTATGGACAGTGGCTTTGGACATAGAGGGGCTTTAGACAGTGGCATTGGAAAGTGGCTTTGGACAGTGGCTTTAGACATAGAGTGGCTTTGGAGAGTGGCTTTCGACAGTGGCTTTGGACATTGGCTTTGGACATAGAGTGGCTTTAGAGAGTGTCTTTGGACAGTGGCTTTGGACAGTGGCTTTGGACATAGAATGGCTTTGGAGAGTGGCTTTGGACAGTGGCTTTGGACAGTGGCTTTGGACATAGAGTGGCGTTGAAGAGTGGCTTTGGAGAGTGGCTTTGGACAGTGGCTTTGGACATAGAGTGGCTTTGGAGAGTGGCTTTGGAGAGTGGTTTTGGAGAGTGGCTTTGGACATAGAGTGGCTTTGGAGAGTGGCTTTGGAGAGTGGCTTTGTACAGTGACTTTGGAGATAGAGTGGCTTTGGAGAGTGGCTTTCGACAGTGGCTTTGGACAGTTACTTTAGACATAGAGTGGCTTTGGACAGTGGCTTTGGACAGTGGCTTTGGACAGTGGCTTTAGACATAGAGTGGCTTTGGAGATTGGCTTTGGACAGTGACTTTGGACAGTGGCTTTGGACATACAGTGGCTTTGGAGAGTGGCTTTGGACAGTGGCTTTGGACATAGAGTGGCTTTGGACAGTGGCTTTAGACAGTGGCTTTGGACAGTGGCTTTGGACATAGATTGGCTTTGGACAGTGGCTTTGGACATAGAGTGGCTTTGGAGAGTGGCTCTGGAGAGTGGCTTTGGACTGGCTTTGGACATAGAGTGGCTTTGGAGAGTGGCTTTGGAGATTGGCTTTGGACAGTACCTTTGGACATAGAGTGGCTTTGGAGAGTGGCTTTGGAGATTGGCTTTGGAGAGTGGCTTTGGACAGTGGCTTTGGACAGTGGCTTTGGACAGTGGCTTTGGACATAGAGTGGCTTTGGACAGTGGCTTTGGACAGTGGCTTTGGACAGTGGATTTGGACATAGAGTGGCTTTGGACAGTGGCTTTGGACAGTGGCTTTGGACAGTGGCTTTGGACATAGAGTGGCTTTGGACTGTGGTTTTGGACAGTGGCTTTGGACAGTGACTTTGGACATAGAGAGGCTGTAGACAGTGGCTTTGGACAGTGGCTTTGGACAGTAAATTTGGACATAGAGTGGCTTTGGACAGTGGCTTTGGACAGTGGCTTTGGACAGTGGCTTTGGACAGTGGCTTTGGACAGTGGCTTTGGATAGTGGCTTTGGACATAGAGTGGCTTTGGACATACAGTGGCTTTGGACAGTGGCTTTGGACATACAGTGGCTTTGGACATACAGTGGCTTTGGACAGTGGCTTTGGACATACAGTAGCTTTGGACATACAGTGGATTTGGACAGTGGCTTTGGACATAGAGTGGCTTGGAGAGTGGCTTTGGATAGTGTCATTGGACAGTTGCTTTGGACATAGAGTGGCTTTGGAGAGTGGCTTTGGACAGTGGCTTTGGACAGTGGCTTTGGACAGTGGCTTTGGACAGTGGCTTTGAACATAGAGTGGCTTTGGAGAGTGGCTTTGTACAGTGGCTTTGGACAGTGGCTTTGGACATAGAGTGGCTTTGGAGAATGGCTTTGGACAGTGGCTTTGGACAGTGGCTTTGGACAGCAGCTTTGGACATAAAGTGGCTTTGGAGAGTGGCTTTGGAGAGTGTCTTTGGACAGTGGCTTTGGACATAGAGTGGCTTTGGAGAGTGGCTTTGGAGAGTGGCTTTGGACTGTGGCTATGGACATAGAGTGGCTTTGGAGAGTGGCTTTGGAGAGTGGCTTTGGACAGTGGCTTTGGACATAGAGTGGCTTTGGAGAGTGGCTTTGGACAGTGGCTTTGGACATAGAGTGGCTTTGGAGAGTGGCTTTGGACAGTGTCTTTGGACAGTGGCTTTGGACATAGAGTGGCTTTGGAGAGTGGCTTTGGACAGTGGCTTTGGACAGTGGCTTTGGACATAGAGTGGCTTTGGAGAGTGGCTTTGGAGAGTGTCTTTGGAGAGTGGCTTTGGACATAGAGTGGCTTTGGAGAGTGGCTTTGGACAGTGGCTTTGGACAGTGGCTTTGGACATAGAGTGGCTTTGGAGAGTGGCTTTGGAGAGTGGCTTTGGACAGTGGCTTTGGACATAGAGTGGCTTTGGACTGTGGCTTTAGGAGAGTGGCTTTGGACAGTGGCTTTGTACATAGAGTGGCTTTGGAGAGTGGCTTTGGACAGTGGCTTTGGACAGTGGCTTTGGACAGTGGCTTTGGACATAGAGTGGCTTTGGAGAGTGGCTTCGGAGAGTGGCTTTGGACATTGGCTTTGGACAGTGGCTTTGGACATAGAGTGGCTTTGGAGAGTGGCTTTGGAGAGTGGCTTTGGACAGTGGCTTTGGACATAGAGTGGCTTTGGACAGTTGCTTTAGGAGAGTGGCTTTGGACAGTGGCTTTGGACATAGAGTGGCTTTGGAGAGTGGCTTTGGACAGTGGCTTTGGACAGTGGCTTTGGACATAGAGCGGCTTTGGAGAGTGGCTTTGGAGAGTGGCTTTGGACAGTGGCTTTGGACATAGAGTGACTTTCGACAGTGGATTTGTAGAGTGGCTTTGGACAGTGGCTTTGGACATAGAGTGGCTTTGGACAGTGGCTTTGGAGAGTGGCTTTGGACAGTGGCTTTGGACATAGAGTGGCTTTGGACAGTGGCTTTGGAGAGTGGCTTTGGACAGTGGCTTTGGACATAGAGTGGCTTTAGACAGTGGCTTTGGACAGTGGCTTTGGACATAGAGTGGCTTTGGACAGTGGCTTTGGAGAGTGGCTATGGACAGTGGCTTTGGACTTAGAGTGGCTTTGGACAGTGGCTTTGTAGAGTGGCTTTGGACAGTAGCTTTGGACATAGAGGGGCTTTGGACAGTGGCTTTGGAGAGTGGCTTTGGACAGTGGCTTTGGACATAGAGTGGCTTTGGACAGTGGCTTTGGACAGTGGCTTTGGAGAGTGGCTTTGGACATTGGCTTTGGACATAGAGTGGCTTTGGACAGTGGCTTTGGACAGTGGCTTTGGACAGTGGCTTTGGACATAGAGTGGCTTTGGAATGTGACTTTGGAGAGTGGCATTGGACAGTGGCTTTGGACATAGAGTGGCTTTGGACAGTGGCTTTGGACAGTGTCTTTGGACAGTGCCTTTGGACATAGAGTGACTTTGGACAGTGGCTTTGGACAGTGGCTTTGGACAGTGGCTTTGGACATAGAGTGGCTTTGGACAGTGGCTTTGGACAGTGGCTTTGGACAGTGGCTTTGGATATAGAGTGGCTTTGGACAGTGGCTTTGGACAGTAGTTTTGGACAGTGGCTTTGGACATAGAGTGGATTCGAACTGTGGCTTTGGACATTGGCTTTGGACAGCGGCTTTGGACATAGAGTGGCTTTGGACAGTGGCTTTGGACAGTGTCTTTGGACAGTGGCTTTGGACATAGAGTGGCTTTGGACAGTGGCTTTGGACATAGAGTGGCTTTGGACAGTGGCTTTGGACAGTGGCTTTGGACAGTGGCTTTGGACAGTGGCTTTGGACATAGAGTGGCTTTGGACTGTGGCTTTGGACAGTCGCTTTGGACAGTGACTTTGGACATAGAGAGGCTGTGGACAGTGGCTTTGGACAGTGGCTTTGGACAGTAGATTTGGACATAGAGTGGCTTTGGACAGTGGCTTTGGACAGTTGCTTTGGACAGTGGCTTTGGACAGTGGCTTTGGACAGTGGCTTTGGACAGTGGATTTGGACATAGAGTGGCTTTGGACATACAGTGGCTTTGGACATACAGTGGCTTTGGACATACAGTGGCTTTGGACAGTGGCTTTGGACATACAGTGGCTTTGGACATACAGTGGCTTTGGACAGTGGCTTTGGACATAGAGTGGCTTGGAGAGTGGCTTTGGAGAGTGTCATTGGACAGTTGCTTTGGACATAGAGTGGCTTTGGAGAGTGGCTTTGGACAGTGGCTTTGGACAGTAGCTTTGGACAGTGGCTTTGGACAGTGGCTTTGAACATAGAGTGGCTTTGGAGAGTGGCTTTGGACAGTGGCTTTGGACAGTGGCTTTGGACATAGAGTGGCTTTGGAGAATGGCTTTGGACAGTGGCTTTGGACAGTGGCTTTGGACAGTAGCTTTGGACATAGAGTGGCTTTGGAGAGTGGCTTTGGAGAGTGTCTTTGGACAGTGTCTTTGGACATAGAGTGGCTTTGGAGAGTGGCTTTGTAGAGTGGCTTTGGACAGTGGCTTTGGACATAGAGTGGCTTTGGAGAGTGGCTTTGGAGAGTGGCTTTGGACAGTGGCTTTGGACATAGAGTGGCTTTGGAGAGTGGCTTTGGACAGTGACTTTGGACATAGAGTGGCTTTGGAGAGTGGCTTTGGACAGTGGCTTTGGACAGTGGCTTTGGACATAGAGTGGCTTTGGAGAGTGGCTTTGGACAGTGGCTTTGGACAGTGGCTTTGGACAGTGGCTTTGGACATAGAGTGGCTTTGGAGAGTGGCTTGGGAGAGTGTCTTTGGAGAGTGGCTTTGGACATAGAATGGCTTTGGAGAGTGGTTTTGGACAGTGGCTTTGGACAGTGGCATTGGACATAGAGTGGCTTTGGAGAGTGGCTTTGGAGAGTGGCTTTGGACAGTGGCTTTGGACATAGAGTGGCTTTGGACTGTGGCTTTACGAGAGTGGCTTTGGACAGTGGTTTTGGACATAGAGTGGCTTTGGAGAGTGGCTTTGGACAGTGGCTTTGGACATAGAGTGGCTTTGGAGAGTGGCTTTGGAGAGTGGCTTTGGACATTAGCTTTGGACAGTGGCTTTGGACATAGAGTGGCTTTGGAGAGTGGCTTTGGAGAGTGGCTTTGGACAGTGGCTTTGGACATAGAGTGGCTTTGGACAGTGGCTTTAGGAGCGTGGCTTTGGACAGTGGCTTTGGACATAGAGTGGCTTTGGAGAGTGGCTTTGGACAGTGGCTTTGGACAGTTGCTTTGGACATAGAGTGGCTTTGGAGAGTGGCTTTGGAGAGTGACTTTGGACAGTGGCTTTAGACATAGAGTGTCTTTCGACAGTGGCTTTGTAGAGTGGCTTTGGACAGTGGCGTTGGTCATAGAGTGGCTTTGGAGAGTGGCTTTGGAGAGTGGCTTTGGACAGTGGCTTTGGACATAGAGTAGCTTTGGAAAGTGGCTTTGGAGAGTGGCTTTGGACAGTGGCTTTGGACATAGAGTGGCTTTGGACAGTGGCTTTGGACAGTGGCTTTGGACATAGAGTGGCTTTGGACAGTGGCTTTGGAGAGTGGCTTTGGACAGTGGCTTTGGACTTAGAGTGGCTTTGGACAGTGGCTTTGGAGAGTGGCTTTGGACAGTGGCTTTGGACATAGAGTGGCTTTGGACCGTGGCTTTGGAGAGTGGCTTTGGACAGTGGCTTTGGACATAGAGTGGCTTTGGACAGTGGCTTTGGACAGTGGCTTTGGACAGTGGCTTTGGACAGTGGCTTTGGACATAGAGTGGCTTTGGAATGTGACTTTGGAGAGTGGCTTTGGACAGTGGCTTTGGACATAGAGTGGCTTTGGACAGTGGCTTTGGACAGTGTCTTTGGACAGTGTCTTTGGACAGTGGCTTTGGACATAGAGTGGCTTTGGACTGTGGCATTGGACAGTCGCTTTGGACAGTGGCTTTGGACATAGAGTGGCTTTGGACAGTGGCTTTGGACAGTAGCTTTGGACAGTGGCTTTGGACATAGAGTGGCTTTGGACAGTGGCTTTGGACAGTAGTTTTGGACAGTGGCTTTGGACATAGAGTGGATTTGGACAGCGGCTTTGGACATTGGCTTTGGACAGTGGCTTTGGACATAGAGTGGCTTTGGACAGTGGCTTTGGTCAGTGGCTTTGGACAGTGGCTTTGGACATAGAGTGGCTTTGGACAGTGGCTTTGGTCAGTGGCTTTGGACAGTGGCTTTGGACAGTGGCTTTGGACATAGAGTGACTTTGGACATAGAGTGGGTTTGGAGAGTGGCTTTGGGCAGTGGCTTTGGACAGTGGCTTTGGACAGGTGCTTTGAACATAGAGTGGCTTTGGACAGTGGCTTTGGACAGTGGCTTTGGACAGTGGCTTTGGACAGTGGCTTTGGACATAGAGTGGCTTTGGACTGTTGCTTTGGACAGTGGCTTTGGACAGTGACTTTGGACATAGAGAGGCTGTGGACAGTGGCTTTGGACAGTGGCTTTGGACAGTGGATTTGGACATAGAGTGGCTTTGGACAGTGGCTTTGGATAGTGGCTTTGGACAGTGGCTTTGGACAGTGGCTTTGGACAGTGGCTTTGGACAGTGGCTTTGGACATAGAGTGGCTTTGGAAATACAGTGGCTTTGGACGGTAGCTTTGGACATACAGTGGCTTTGGACATACAGTGGCCTTGGACAGTGGCTTTGGACATACAGTGGCTTTGGATATACAGTGGCTTTGGACAGTGGCTTTGGACATACAGTGGCTTTGGACATATAGTAGCTTTGGACAGTGGCTTTGGACATATAGTGGCTTTAGACAGTGGCTTTGGACATACGGTGGCTTTGGACATACAGTGGCTTTGGACAGTGGCTTTGGACATACAGTGGCTTTGGACATACAGTGGCTTTGGAGAGTGGCTTTGGACATAAAGTGGCTTTGGACATACAGTGGCTTTGGACAGAGAATGGCTTTGGAGAGTGGCTTTGGACAGTGGCTTTGGGCAGTGACTTTGGACATAGAGTGGCTTTGAAGAGTGGCTTTGGAGAGTGGCTTTGGACAGTGCCTTTGGACAGTGGCTTTGGACAGTGGCTTTGAACATAGAGTGGCTTTGGAGAGTGGCTTTGGATAGTGGCTTTGGACAGTGGCTTTGTACATAGAGTGGCTTGGAAAATGGCTTTGGACAGTGGCTTTGGACAGTGGCTTTGGACAGTAGCTTTGGACATAGAGTAGCTTTGGAGAGTGGCTTTGTAGAGTGTCTTTGGACAGTGGCTTTGGACATAGAGTGGCTTTGGAGAGTGGCTTTGGAGAGTGGCTTTGGACAGTGGCTTTGTTCATATAGTGGCTTTGGAGAGTGGCTTTGGACAGTGGCTTTGGACATATAGTGGCTTTGGAGAGTGGCTTTGGACAGTGGCTTTGGACAGTGGCTTTGGACATAGAGTGGCTTTGGACTGTGGCTTTAGGAGAGTGGCTTTGGACAGTGGCTTTGTACATAGAGTGGCTTTGGAGAGTGGCTTTGGACAGTGGCTTTGGACAGTGGCTTTGGACAGTGGCTTTGGACATAGAGTGGCTTTGGAGAGTGGCTTTGGAGAGTGGCTTTGGACATTGGCTTTGGACAGTGGCTTTGGACATAGAGTGGCTTTGGAGAGTGGCTTTGGAGAGTGGCTTTGGACAGTGGCTTTGGACATAGAGTGGCTTTGGACAGTTGCTTTAGGAGAGTGGCTTTGGACAGTGGCTTTGGACATAGAGTGGCTTTGGAGAGTGGCTTTGGACAATGGCTTTGGACAGTGGCTTTGGACATAGAGCGGCTTTGGAGAGTGGCTTTGGAGAGTGGCTTTGGACAGTGGCTTTGGACATAGAGTGACTTTCGACAGTGGATTTGTAGAGTGGCTTTGGACAGTGGCTTTGGACATAGAGTGGCTTTGGACAGTGGCTTTGGAGAGTGGCTTTGGACAGTGGCTTTGGACATAGAGTGGCTTTGGACAGTGGCTTTGGAGAGTGGCTTTGGACAGTGGCTTTGGACATAGAGTGGCTTTGGACAGTGGCTTTGGACAGTGGCTTTGGACATAGAGTGGCTTTGGACAGTGGCTTTGGAGAGTGGCTATGGACAGTGGCTTTGGACTTAGAGTGGCTTTGGACAGTGGCTTTGTAGAGTGGCTTTGGACAGTGGCTTTGGACATAGAGGGGCTTTGGACAGTGGCTTTGGAGAGTGGCTTTGGACAGTGGCTTTGGACATAGAGTGGCTTTGGACAGTGGCTTTGGACAGTGGCTTTGGAGAGTGGCTTTGGACAGTGGCTTTGGACATAGAGTGGCTTTGGACAGTGGCTTTGGACAGTGGCTTTGGACAGTGGCTTTGGACATAGAGTGGCTTTGGAATGTGACTTTGGAGAGTGGCATTGGACAGTGGCTTTGGACATAGAGTGGCTTTGGACAGTGGCTTTGGACAGTGTCTTTGGACAGTGGCTTTGGACATAGAGTGACTTTGGACAGTGGCTTTGGACAGTGGCTTTGGACAGTGGCTTTGGACATAGAGTGGCTTTGGACAGTGGCTTTGGACAGTGGCTTTGGACAGTGGCTTTGGATATAGAGTGGCTTTGGACAGTGGCTTTGGACAGTAGTTTTGGACAGTGGCTTTGGACATAGAGTGGATTTGAACAGTGGCTTTGGACATTGGCTTTGGACAGTGGCTTTGGACATAGAGTGGCTTTGGACAGTGGCTTTGGACAGTGTCTTTGGACAGTGGCTTTGGACATAGAGTGGCTTTGGACAGTGGCTTTGGACATAGAGTGGCTTTGGACAGTGGCTTTGGACAGTGGCTTTGGACAGTGGCTTTGGACAGTGGCTTTGGACATAGAGTGGCTTTGGACTGTGGCTTTGGACAGTCGCTTTGGACAGTGACTTTGGACATAGAGAGGCTGTGGACAGTGGCTTTGGACAGTGGCTTTGGACAGTAGATTTGGACATAGAGTGGCTTTGGACAGTGGCTTTGGACAGTTGCTTTGGACAGTGGCTTTGGACAGTGGCTTTGGACAGTGGCTTTGGACAGTGGATTTGGACATAGAGTGGCTTTGGACATACAGTGGCTTTGGACATACAGTGGCTTTGGACATACAGTGGCTTTGGACAGTGGCTTTGGACATACAGTGGCTTTGGACATACAGTGGCTTTGGACAGTGGCTTTGGACATAGAGTGGCTTGGAGAGTGGCTTTGGAGAGTGACATTGGACAGTTGCTTTGGACATAGAGTGGCTTTGGAGAGTGGCTTTGGACAGTGGCTTTGGACAGTAGCTTTGGACAGTGGCTTTGGACAGTGGCTTTGAACATAGAGTGGCTTTGGAGAGTGGCTTTGGACAGTGGCTTTGGACAGTGGCTTTGGACATAGAGTGGCTTTGGAGAATGGCTTTGGACAGTGGCTTTGGACAGTGGCTTTGGACAGTAGCTTTGGACATAGAGTGGCTTTGGAGAGTGGCTTTGGAGAGTGTCTTTGGACAGTGTCTTTGGACATAGAGTGGCTTTGGAGAGTGGCTTTGTAGAGTGACTTTGGACAGTGGCTTTGGACATAGAGTGGCTTTGGAGAGTGGCTTTGGAGAGTGGCTTTGGACAGTGGCTTTGGACATAGAGTGGCTTTGGAGAGTGGCTTTGGACAGTGACTTTGGACATAGAGTGGCTTTGGAGAGTGGCTTTGGACAGTGGCTTTGGACAGTGGCTTTGGACATAGAGTGGCTTTGGAGAGTGGCTTTGGACAGTGGCTTTGGACAGTGGCTTTGGACAGTGGCTTTGGACATAGAGTGGCTTTGGAGAGTGGCTTGGGAGAGTGTCTTTGGAGAGTGGCTTTGGACATAGAATGGCTTTGGAGAGTGGCTTTGGACAGTGGCTTTGGACAGTGGCATTGGACATAGAGTGGCTTTGGAGAGTGGCTTTGGAGAGTGGCTTTGGACAGTGGCTTTGGACATAGAGTGGCTTTGGACTGTGGCTTTACGAGAGTGGCTTTGGACAGTGGTTTTGGACATAGAGTGGCTTTGGAGAGTGGCTTTGGACAGTGGCTTTGGACATAGAGTGGCTTTGGAGAGTGGCTTTGGAGAGTGGCTTTGGACATTAGCTTTGGACAGTGGCTTTGGACATAGAGTGGCTTTGGAGAGTGGCTTTGGAGAGTGGCTTTGGACAGTGGCTTTGGACATAGAGTGGCTTTGGACAGTGGCTTTAGGAGCGTGGCTTTGGACAGTGGCTTTGGACATAGAGTGGCTTTGGAGAGTGGCTTTGGACAGTGGCTTTGGACAGTTGCTTTGGACATAGAGTGGCTTTGGAGAGTGGCTTTGGAGAGTGACTTTGGACAGTGGCTTTGGACATAGAGTGTCTTTCGACAGTGGCTTTGTAGAGTGGCTTTGGACAGTGGCGTTGGTCATAGAGTGGCTTTGGAGAGTGGCTTTGGAGAGTGGCTTTGGACAGTGGCTTTGGACATAGAGTAGCTTTGGACAGTGGCTTTGGAGAGTGGCTTTGGACAGTGGCTTTGGACATAGAGTGGCTTTGGACAGTGGCTTTGGACAGTGGCTTTGGACATAGAGTGGCTTTGGACAGTGGCTTTGGAGAGTGGCTTTGGACAGTGGCTTTGGACTTAGAGTGGCTTTGGACAGTGGCTTTGGAGAGTGGCTTTGGACAGTGGCTTTGGACATAGAGTGGCTTTGGACAGTGGCTTTGGAGAGTGGCTTTGGACAGTGGCTTTGGACATAGAGTGGCTTTGGACAGTGGCTTTGGACAGTGGCTTTGGACAGTGGCTTTGGACAGTGGCTTTGGACATAGAGTGGCTTTGGAATGTGACTTTGGAGAGTGGCTTTGGACAGTGGCTTTGGACATAGAGTGGCTTTGGACAGTGGCTTTGGACAGTGTCTTTGGACAGTGTCTTTGGACAGTGGCTTTGGACATAGAGTGGCTTTGGACTGTGGCATTGGACAGTCGCTTTGGACAGTGGCTTTGGACATAGAGTGGCTTTGGACAGTGGCTTTGGACAGTAGCTTTGGACAGTGGCTTTGGACATAGAGTGGCTTTGGACAGTGGCTTTGGACAGTGGTTTTGGACAGTGGCTTTGGACATAGAGTGGATTTGGACAGCGGCTTTGGACATTGGCTTTGGACAGTGGCTTTGGACATAGAGTGGCTTTGGACAGTGGCTTTGGACAGTGGCTTTGGACAGTGGCTTTGGACATAGAGTGGCTTTGGTCAGTGGCTTTGGACAGTGGCTTTGGACAGTGGCTTTGGACATAGAGTGACTTTGGACATAGAGTGGGTTTGGAGAGTGGCTTTGGGCAGTGGCTTTGGACAGTGGCTTTGGACAGGTGCTTTGAACATAGAGTGGCTTTGGACAGTGGCTTTGGACAGTGGCTTTGGACAGTGGCTTTGGACAGTGGCTTTGGACATAGAGTGGCTTTGGACTGTTGCTTTGGACAGTGGCTTTGGACAGTGACTTTGGACATAGAGAGGCTGTGGACAGTGGCTTTGGACAGTGGCTTTGGACAGTGGATTTGGACATAGAGTGGCTTTGGACAGTGGCTTTGGATAGTGGCTTTGGACAGTGGCTTTGGACAGTGGCTTTGGACAGTGGCTTTGGACAGTGGCTTTGGACATAGAGTGGCTTTGGAAATACAGTGGCTTTGGACAGTGGCTTTGGACATACAGTGGCTTTGGACATACAGTGGCTTTGGACAGTGGCTTTGGACATACAGTGGCTTTGGATATACAGTGGCTTTGGACAGTGGCTTTGGACATACAGTGGCTTTGGACATATAGTGGCTTTGGACAGTGGCTTTGGACATATAGTGGCTTTAGACAGTGGCTTTGGACATACAGTGGCTTTGGACATACAGTGGCTTTGGACAGTGGCTTTGGACATACAGTGGCTTTGGACATACAGTGGCTTTGGAGAGTGGCTTTGGACATAAAGTGGCTTTGGACATACAGTGGCTTTGGACAGAGAATGGCTTTGGAGAGTGGCTTTGGACAGTGGCTTTGGGCAGTGACTTTGGACATAGAGTGGCTTTGAAGAGTGGCTTTGGAGAGTGGCTTTGGACAGTGCCTTTGGACAGTGGCTTTGGACAGTGGCTTTGAACATAGAGTGGCTTTGGAGAGTGGCTTTGGATAGTGGCTTTGGACAGTGGCTTTGGACATAGAGTGGCTTGGAAAATGGCTTTGGACAGTGGCTTTGGACAGTGGCTTTGGACAGTAGCTTTGGACATAGAGTAGCTTTGGAGAGTGGCTTTGGAGAGTGTCTTTGGACAGTGGCTTTGGACATAGAGTGGCTTTGGAGAGTGGCTTTGGAGAGTGGCTTTGGACAGTGGCTTTGTTCATATAGTGGCTTTGGAGAGTGGCTTTGGACAGTGGCTTTGGACATAGAGTGGCTTTGGAGAGTGGCTTTGGACAGTGGCTTTGGACAGTGGCTTTGGACATAGAGTGGCTTTGGAGAGTGGCTTTGGACAGTGGCTTTGGACAGTGGCTTTGGACATAGAGTGGCTTTGGATAGTGGCTTTGGAGAGTGTCTTTGGAGAGTGGCTTTGGACATAGAGTAGCTTTGGAGAGTGGCTTTGGACAGTGGCTTTGGACAGTGGTTTTGGACATAGAGTGGCTTTGGAGAGTGGCTTTGGAGAGTGGCTTTGGACAGTGGCTTTGGACATAGAGTGGCTTTGGACTGTGGCTTTAGGAGAGTGGCTTTGGACAGTGGCTTTGGACATAGAGTGGCTTTGGAGAGTGGCTTTGGACATAGGCTTTGGACAGTGGCTTTGGACAGTGGCTTTGGACATAGAGTGGCTTTGGAGAGTGGCTTTGGAGAGTGGCTTTGGACATTGGCTTTGGACAGTGGCTTTGGACATAGAGTGGCTTTGGAGAGTGGCTTTGGAGAGTGGCTTTGGACAGTGGCTTTGGACATAGAGTGGCTTTGGACAGTGGCTTTAGGAGAGTGGCTTTGGACAGTGGCTTTGGACATAGAGTGGCTTTGGAGAGTGGCTTTGGAGAGTGGCTTTGGACAGTGGCTTTGGACATAGAGTGGCTTTGGAGAGTGGATTTGGAGAGTGGCTTTGGACAGTGGCTTTGGAAATAGAGTGAATTTCGACAGTGGCTTTGTAGAGTGGCTTTGGACAGTGGCTTTGGACATAGAGTGGCTTTGGACAGTGGCTTTGGAGAGTGGCTTTGGACAGTGGCTTTGGACATAGAGTGGCTTTGGACAGTGGCTTTGGAGAGTGGCTTTGGACAGTGGCTTTGGACAGTAGCTTTGGACATAAAGTGGCTTTGGACAGTGGCTTTGGACAGTGGCTTTGGACAGTGGCTTTGGACATAGAGTGGCTTTGGACATAGAGTGGCTTTGGAGAGTGGCTTAGGACAGTGGCTTTGGACATAGAGTAGCTTAGGACATTGGCTTTGGAAAGTGGCTGAGGACAGTGGCTTTCGACAGTGGCTTTGGACAGTGGCTTTGGACATAGAGTGGCTTTGGACTGTTGCTTTGGAAAGTGGCTTTGGACAGTGACTTTGGACATAGAGAGGCTGTGGAGAGTGGCTTTGGACAGTGGCTTTGGACAGTGGATTTGGACATAGATGGCTTTGGACAGTGGCTTTGGACAGTGGCTTTGGACAGTGGCTTTGGACAGTGGCTTTGGACAGTGGCTTTGGACATAGAGTGGCTTTGGACATACAGTGGCTTTGGACAGTGGCTTTGGACATCCAGTGGCATTGGACATACAGTGGCTTTGGACATACAGTGGCTTTGGACAGTGGCTTTGGACATACAGTGTCTTTGGACATACAGTGACTTTGGACAGTAGCTTTGGACATACAGTGGCTTTGTACATACAGTGGCTTTGGACAGTGTCTTTGGACATACAGTAGCTTTAGACAGTGGCTTTGGACATACAGTGGCTTTGGATATACAGTGGCTTTGGACAGTGGCTTTGGACATACAGTGGCTTTGGACATACAGTGGCTTTGGACAGTGGCTTTGGACATACAGTGGCTTTGGACATACAGTGGCATTGGGCAGTGGCTTTGGACATACAGTGGCTTTGGACAGTGGCTTTGGAGAGTGGCTTTGGACAGTGGCTTTGGACATAGGGTGGTTTAGGACAGTGGCTTTGGAGAGTGGCTTTGGACAGTGGCTTTGGACATAGAGTGGTTTAGGACAGTGGCTTTGGAGAGTGGCTTTGGACAGTGGCTTTGGACATAGAGTGGCTTTGGACAGTGGCTTTGGACAGTGGCTTTGGACAGTGGCTTTGGACATAGAGTGGCTTTGGACAATGGCTTTGGACAGTGGCTTTGGACAGTGGCTTTGGACATGAGTGGCTTTGGACAGTGGCTTTGGACAGTGGCTTTGGACAGTGGCTTTGGACATAGATTTACTTTGGACAGTGGCTTTGGACAGTGGCTTTGTACAGTGGCTTTGAACATATAGTGGCTTTGGACAGTGGCTTTGGACAGTGGCTATGAACAGTGGCTTTGGACATAGAGGGGCTTTAGACAGTGGCTTTGGAAAGTGGCTTTGGACAGTGGCTTTAGACATAGAGTGGCTTTGGAGAGTGGCTTTGGACAGTGGCTTTGGACATTGGCTTTGGACATAAAGTGGCTTTAGAGAGTGTCTTTGGACAGTGGCTTTGGACAGTGGCTTTGGACATAGAATAGCTTTGGAGAGTGGCTTTGGACAGTGGCTTTGGACAGAATCTTTGGACATAGAGTGGCTTTGAAGAGTGGCTTTGGAGAGTGGCTTTGGACAGTGGCTTTGGACATAGAGTGGCTTTGGAGAGTGGCTTTGGAGAGTGGCTTTGGATAGTGGCTTTGGACATAGAGTGGCTTTGGAGAATGGCTTTGGAGAGTGGCTTTGTACAGTGGCTTTGGAGATAGAGTGGCTTTGGAGAGTAGCTTTCGACAGTGGCTTTGGACAGTTGCTTTAGACATAGAGGGGCTTTGGACAGTGGCTTTGGACAGTGGCTTTGGACAGTGGCTTTAGACATAGAGTGGCTTTGGAGAGTGGCTTTGGACAGTGACTTTGGACAGTGGCTTTGGACATACAGTGGCTTTGGAGAGTGGCTTTGGATAGTGGCTTTGGACATAGAGTGGCTTTGGACAGTGGCTTTAGACAGTGGCTTTGGACAGTGGCTTTGGACATAGATTAGCTTTGGACAGTGTCTTTGGACATAGAGTGGCTTTGGAGAGTGGCTTTGGAGAGTGGCTTTGGACTGGCTTTGGACATAGAGTGGCTTTGGAGAGTGGCTTTGGAGATTGGCTTTGGACAGTGACTTTGGACATAGAGTGGCTTTGGAGAGTGGCTTTGGAGATTGGCTTTGGAGAGTGGCTTTGGACAGTGGCTTTGGACAGTGGCTTTGGACAGTGGCTTTGGACATAGAGTGGCTTTGGACAGTGGCTTTGGACAGTGGCTTTGGACAGTGGCTTTGGACATAGAGTGGCTTTGGACAGTGGCTTTGGACAGTGGCTTTGGACAGTGGCTTTGGACATAGAATTGCTTTGGACAGTGGCTTTGGACAGTGGCTTTGTACAGTGGCTTTGAACATATAGTGGCTTTGGACAGTGGCTTTGGACAGTGGCTATGGACAGTGGCTTTGGACATAGAGTGGCTTTAGACAGTGGCTTTGGAAAGTGGCTTTGGACAGTGGCTTTAGACATAGCGTGGCTTTGGAGAGTGGCTTTGGACAGTGGCTTTGGACATTGGCTTTGGACATAGAGTGGCTTTAGAGAGTGTCTTTGGACAGTGGCTTTGGAAAGTGGCTTTGGACATAGAATGGCTTTGGAGAGTGGCTTTGGACAGTGGCTTTGGACAGTGGCTTTGGACATAGAGTGGCATTGAAGAGTGGCTTTGGAGAGTGGCTTTGGACAGTGGCTTTGGACATACAGTGGCTTTGGAGAGTGGCTTTGGAGAGTGGCTTTGGAGAGTGGCTTTGGACAGTGGCTCTGGACATAGAGTGGCTTTGGACAGTGGCTTTGGAGAGTGGCTTTGGACAGTGGCTTTGGACATAGAGTGGCTTTGGACAGTGGCTTTGGACAGTGGCTTTGGACAGTAGCTTTGGACATAAAGTGGCTTTGGACAGTGGCTTTGGACAGTGGCTTTGGACAGTGGCTTTGGACATAGAGTGGCTTTGGATATAGAGTGGCTTTGGAGAGTGGCTTTGGACAGTGGCTTTGGACATAGAGTAGCTTTGGACAGTGGCTTTGGACAGTGGCTTTGGACAGTGGCTTTCGACAGTAGCTTTAGACAGTGGATTTGGACAGTGGCTTTGGACAGTGGCTTTGGACAGTGGCTTTGGACATAGAGTGGCTTTGGACTGTTGCTTTGGAAAGTGGCTTTGGACAGTGACTTTGGACATAGAGAGGCTGTGGACAGTGGCTTTGGACAGTGGTTTTGGACAGTGGATTTGGACATAGATGGCTTTGGACAGTGGCTTTGGACAGTGGCTTTGGACAGTGGCTTTGGACAGTGGCTTTGGACAGTGGCTTTGGAAATAGAGTGTCTTTGGACAGTGGCTTTGGACAGTGGCTTTGGACATAGAGTGGCTTTGGAGAGTGGCTTTGGAGAGTGGCTTTGGACATTGGCTTTGGACAGTGGCTTTGGACATAGAGTGGCTTTGGAGAGTGGCTTTGGAGAGTGGCTTTGGACAGTGGCTTTGGACATAGAGTGGCTTTGGACAGTGGCTTTAGGAGAGTGGCTTTGGACAGTGGTTTTGGACATAGAGTGGCTTTGGACAGTGGCTTTGGAGAGTGGCTTTGGACAGTGGGTTTGGACATAGAGTGGCTTTGGAGAGTGGCTTTGGAGAGTGGCTTTGGACAGTGGCTTTGGAAATAGAGTGACTTTCGACAGTGGCTTTGTAGAGTGGCTTTGGACAGTGGCTTTGGACATAGATTGGCTTTGGACAGTGGCTTTGGAGAGTGGCTTTGGACAGTGGCTTTGGACATAGAGTGGCTTTGGGCAGTGGCTTTGGAGAGTGGCTTTGGACAGTGGCTTTGGACAGTAGCTTTGGACATAAAGTGGCTTTGGACAGTGGCTTTGGACAGTGGCTTTGGACAGTGGCTTTGGACATAGAGTGGCTTTGGACATAGAGTGGCTTTAGAGAGTGGCTTAGGACAGTGGCTTTGGACATAGAGTAGCTTTGGACAGTGGCTTTGGACAGTGGCTTTGGACAGTGGCTTTCGACAGTGGCTTTGGACAGTGGATTTGGACAGTGGCTTTGGACAGTGGCTTTGGACATAGATTTGCTTTGGACAGTGGCTTTGGACAGTGGCTTTGTACAGTGGCTTTGAACATATAGTGGCTTTGGACAGTGGCTTTCGACAGTGGCTATGGACAGTGGCTTTGGACATAGAGGGGCTTTAGACAGTGGCTTTGGAAAGTGGCTTTGGACAGTGGCTTTAGACATAGAGTGGCTTTGGAGAGTGGCTTTGGACAGTGGCTTTGGACATTGGCTTTGGACATAGAGTGGCTTTAGAGAGTGTCTTTGGACAGTGGCTTTGGACAGTGGCTTTGGACATAGAATGGCTTTGGAGAGTGGCTTTGGACAGTGGCTTTGGACAGAATCTTTGGACATAGAGTGGCTTTGAAGAGTGGCTTTGGAGAGTGGCTTTGGACAGTGGCTTTGGACATAGAGTGGCTTTGGAGAGTGGCTTTGGAGAGTGGCTTTGGATAGTGGCTTTGGACATAGAGTGGCTTTGGAGAATGGCTTTGGAGAGTGGCTTTGTACAGTGGCTTTGGAGATAGAGTGGCTTTGGAGAGTAACTTTCGACAGTGGCTTTGGACTGTTGCTTTAGACATAGAGGGGCTTTGGACAGTGGCTTTGGACAGTGGCTTTGGACAGTGGCTTTAGACATAGAGTGGCTTTGGAGAGTGGCTTTGGACAGTGACTTTGGACAGTGGCTTTGGACATACAGTGGCTTTGGAGAGTGGCTTTGGATAGTGGCTTTGGACATAGAGTGGCTTTGGACAGTGGCTTTAGACAGTGGCTTTGGACACTGGCTTTGGACATAGATTGGCTTTGGACAGTGTCTTTGGACATAGAGTGGCTTTGGAGAGTGGCTTTGGAGAGTGGCTTTGGACTGGCTTTGGACATAGAGTGGCTTTGGAGAGTGGCTTTGGAGATTGGCTTTGGACAGTGACTTTGGACATAGAGTGGCTTTGGAGAGTGGCTTTGGAGATTGGCTTTGGAGAGTGGCTTTGGACAGTGGCTTTGGACAGTGGCTTTGGACAGTGGCTTTGGACATAGAGTGGCTTTGGACAGTGGCTTTGGACAGTGGCTTTGGACAGTGGCTTTGGACATAGAGTGGCTTTGGACAGTGGCTTTGGACAGTGGCTTTGGACAGTGGCTTTGGACATAGAATTGCTTTGGACAGTGGCTTTGGACAGTGGCTTTGTACAGTGGCTTTGAACATATAGTGGCTTTGGACAGTGGCTTTGGACAGTGGCTATGGACAGTGGCTTTGGACATAGAGTGGCTTTAGACAGTGGCTTTTCAAAGTGGCTTTGGACAGTGGCTTTAGACATAGCGTGGCTTTGGAGAGTGGCTTTGGACAGTGGCTTTGGACATTGGCTTTGGACATAGAGTGGCTTTAGAGAGTGTCTTTGGACAGTAGCTTTGGACAGTGGCTTTGGACATAGAATGGCTTTGGAGAGTGGCTTTGGACAGTGGCTTTGGACAGTGGCTTTGGACATAGAGTGGCATTGAAGAGTGGCTTTGGAGAGTGGCTTTGGACAGTGGCTTTGGACATACAGTGGCTTTGGAGAGTGGCTTTGGAGAGTGGCTTTGGAGAGTGGCTTTGGACAGTGGCTCTGGACATAGAGTGGCTTTGGACAGTGGCTTTGGAGAGTGGCTTTGGACAGTGGCTTTGGACATAGAGTGGCTTTGGACAGTGGCTTTGGACAGTGGCTTTGGACAGTAGCTTTGGACATAAAGTGGCTTTGGACAGTGGCTTTGGACAGTGGCTTTGGACAGTGGCTTTGGACATAGAGTCGCTTTGGATATAGAGTGGCTTTGGAGAGTGGCTTTGGACAGTGGCTTTGGACATAGAGTAGCTTTGGACAGTGGCTTTGGACAGTGGCTTTGGACAGTGGCTTTCGACAGTAGCTTTAGACAGTGGATTTGGACAGTGGCTTTGGACAGTGGCTTTGGACAGTGGCTTTGGACATAGAGTGGCTTTGGACTGTTGCTTTGGAAAGTGGCTTTGGACAGTGACTTTGGACATAGAGAGGCTGTGGACAGTGGCTTTGGACAGTGGTTTTGGACAGTGGATTTGGACATAGATGGCTTTGGACAGTGGCTTTGGACAGTGGCTTTGGACAGTGGCTTTGGACAGTGGCTTTGGACAGTGGCTTTGGACATAGAGTGTCTTTGGACAGTGGCTTTGGACAGTGGCTTTGGACATAGAGTGGCTTTGGAGAGTGGCTTTGGAGAGTGGCTTTAGACATTGGCTTTGGACAGTGGCTTTGGACATAGAGTGGCTTTGGAGAGTGGCTTTGGAGAGTGGCTTTGGACAGTGGCTTTGGACATAGAGTGGCTTTGGACAGTGGCTTTAGGAGAGTGGCTTTGGACAGTGGTTTTGGACATAGAGTGGCTTTGGACAGTGGCTTTGGAGAGTGGCTTTGGACAGTGGGTTTGGACATAGAGTGGCTTTGGAGAGTGGCTTTGGAGAGTGGCTTTGGACAGTGGCTTTGGAAATAGAGTGACTTTCGACAGTGGCTTTGTAGAGTGGCTTTGGACAGTGGCTTTGGACATAGATTGGCTTTGGACAGTGGCTTTGGAGAGTGGCTTTGGACAGTGGCTTTGGACATAGAGTGGCTTTGGGCAGTGGCTTTGGAGAGTGGCTTTGGACAGTGGCTTTGGACAGTAGCTTTGGACATAAAGTGGCTTTGGACAGTGGCTTTGGACAGTGGCTTTGGACAGTGGCTTTGGACATAGAGTGGCTTTGGACATAGAGTGGCTTTAGAGAGTGGCTTAGGACAGTGGCTTTGGACATAGAGTAGCTTTGGACAGTGGCTTTGGACAGTGGCTTTGGACAGTGGCTTTCGACAGTGGCTTTGGACAGTGGATTTGGACAGTGGCTTTGGACAGTGGCTTTGGACAGTGGCTTTGGACATAGAGTGGCTTTGGACTGTTGCTTTGGAAAGTGGCTTTGGACAGTGACTTTGGACATAGAGAGGCTGTGGAGAGTGGCTTTGGACAGTGGCTTTGGACAGTGGATTTGGACATAGAAGGCTTTGGACAGTGGCTTTGGACAGTGGCTTTGGACAGTGGCTTTGGACAGTGGCTTTGGACATAGAGTGGCTTTGGACATACAATGGCTTTGGACAGTGGCTTTGGACATCCAGTGGCATTGGACATACAGTGACTTTGGACATACAGTGGCTTTGGACAGTGGCTTTGGACATACAGTGTCTTTGGACATACAGTGACTTTGGACAGTAGCTTTGGACATACAGTGGCTTTGTACATACAGTGGCTTTGGACAGTGGCTTTAGACATACAGTAGCTTTAGACAGTGGCTTTGGACATCCAGTGGCTTTGGACATACAGTGGCTTTGGACAGTGGCTTTGGACATACAGTGGCTTTGGACATACAGTGGCTTTGGACAGTGGCTTTGGACATACAGTGGCTTTGGACATACAGTGGCATTGGGCAGTGGCTTTGGACATACAGTGGCTTTGGACAGTGGCTTTGGAGAGTGGCTTTGGACAGTGGCTTTGGACATAGGGTGGTTTAGGACAGTGGCTTTGGAGAGTGGCTTTGGACAGTGGCTTTGGACATAGAGTGGTTTAGGACAGTGGCTTTGGAGAGTGGCTTTGGACAGTGGCTTTGGACATAGAGTGGCTTTGGACAGTGGCTTTGGACAGTGGCTTTGGACAGTGGCTTTGGACATAGAGTGGCTTTGGACAGTGGCTTTGGACAGTGGCTTTGGACAGTGGCTTTGGACATAGAGTGGCTTTGGACAGTGGCTTTGGACAGTGGCTTTGGACAGTGGCTTTGGACATAGAATTGCTTTGGACAGTGGCTTTGGACAGTGGCTTTGTACAGTGGCTTTGAACATATAGTGGCTTTGGACAGTGGCTTTGGACAGTGGCTATGGACAGTGGCTTTGGACATAGAGGGACTTTAGACAGTGGCTTTGGAAAGTGGCTTTGGACAGTGGCTTTAGACATAGAGTGGCTTTGGAGAGTGGCTTTGGACAGTGGCTTTGGACATTGGCTTTGGACATAGAGTGGCTTTAGAGAGTGTCTTTGGACAGTGGCTTTGGACAGTGGCTTTGGACATAGAATGGCTTTGGAGAGTGGCTTTGGACAGTGGCTTTGGACAGAATCTTTGGACATAGAGTGGCTTTGAAGAGTGGCTTTGGAGAGTGGCTTTGGACAGTGGCTTTGGACATAGAGTGGCTTTGGACATAGAGTGGCTTTGGAGAGTGGCTTTGGAGAGTGGCTTTGGACATAGAGTGGCTTTGGAGAATGGCTTTGGAGAGTGGCTTTGTACAGTGGCTTTGGAGATAGAGTGGCTTTGGAGAGTAGCTTTCGACAGTGGCTTTGGACAGTTGCTTTAGACATAGAGGGGCTTTGGACAGTGGCTTTGGACAGTGGCTTTGGACAGTGGATTTAGACATAGAGTGGCTTTGGAGAGTGGCTTTGGACAGTGACTTTGGACAGTGGCTTTGGACATACAGTGGCTTTGGAGAGTGGCTTTGGATAGTGGCTTTGGACATAGAGTGGCTTTGGACAGTGGCTTTAGACAGTGGCTTTGGACAGTGGCTTTGGACATAGATTGGCTTTGGACAGTGTCTTTGGACATAGAGTGGCTTTGGAGAGTGGCTTTGGAGAGTGGCTTTGGACAGTGGCTTTGGAGATTGGCTTTGGAGAGTGGCTTTGGACAGTGGCTTTGGACAGTGGCTTTTGACAGTGGCTTTGGACATAGAGTGGCTTTGGACAGTGGCTTTGGACAGTGGCTTTGGACAGTGGCTTTGGACATAGAGTGGCTTTGGACAGTGGCTTTGGACAGTGGCTTTGGACAGTGGCTTTGGACATAGAATTGTTTGGACAGTGGCTTTGGACAGTGGCTTTGTACAGTGGCTTTGAACATATAGTGGCTTTGGACAGTGGCTTTGGACAGTGGCTATGGACAGTGGCTTTGGACATAGAGTGGCTTTAGACAGTGGCTTTGGAAAGTGGCTTTGGACAGTGGCTTTAGACATAGCGTGGCTTTGGAGAGTGGCTTTGGACAGTGGCTTTGGACATTGGCTTTGGACATAGAGTGGCTTTAGAGAGTGTCTTTGGACAGTGGCTTTGGACAGTGGCTTTGGACATAGAATGGCTTTGGAGAGTGGCTTTGGACAGTGGCTTTGGACGGTGGCTTTGGACATAGAGTGGCATTGAAGAGTGGCTTTGGAGAGTGGCTTTGGACAGTGGCTTTGGACATACAGTGGCTTTGGAGAGTGGCTTTGGAGAGTGGCTTTGGAGAGTGGCTTTGGACAGTGGCTTTGGACATAGAGTGGCTTTGGACAGTGGCTTTGGAGAGTGGCTTTGGACAGTGGCTTTGGACATAGAGTGGCTTTGGACAGTGGCTTTGGACAGTGGCTTTGGACAGTAGCTTTGGACATAAAGTGGCTTTGGACAGTGGCTTTGGACAGTGGCTTTGGACAGTGGCTTTGGACATAGAGTGGCTTTGGATATAGAGTGGCTTTGGAGAGTGGCTTTGGACAGTGGCTTTGGACATAGAGTAGCTTTGGACAGTGGCTTTGGACAGTGGCTTTGGACAGTGGCTTTCGACAGTGGCTTTGGACAGTGGATTTGGACAGTGGCTTTGGACAGTGGCTTTGGACAGTGGCTTTGGACATAGAGTGGCTTTGGACTGTTGCTTTGGAAAGTGGCTTTGGACAGTGACTTTGGACATAGAGAGGTTGTGGACAGTGGCTTTGGACAGTGGTTTTGGACAGTGGATTTGGATATAGATGGCTTTGGACAGTGGCTTTGGACAGTGGCTTTGGAAAGTGGCTTTGGACAGTGGCTTTGGACAGTGGCTTTGGACATAGAGTGTCTTTGGACATACAGTGGCTTTGGACAGTGGATTTGGACATACAGTGGCTTTGGACAGTAGCTTTGGACATACAGTGGCTTTGTACATACAGTGGCTTTGGACAGTTGCTTTGGACATACAGTAGCTTTAGACAGTGGCTTTGGACATACAGTGGCTTTGGACATACAGTGGCTTTGGACAGTGGCTTTGGACATACAGTGGCTTTGGACATACAGTGGCTTTGGATAGTAGCTTTGGACATACAGTGGCTTTGGACATACAGTGGCTTTGGGCAGTGGCTTTGGCCATACAGTGGCTTTGGACAGTGGCTTTGGAGAGTGGCTTTGGACAGTGGCTTTGGACATAGAGTGGTTTAGGACAGTGGCTTTGGAGAGTGGCTTTGGACAGTGGCTTTGGACATAGAGTGGTTTAGGACAGTGGCTTTGGAGAGTGGCTTTGGACAGTGGATTTGGACATAGAGTGGTTTAGGACAGTGGCTTTGGAGAGTGGCTTTGGACAGTGGCTTTGGACATAGAGTGGCTTTGGACAGTGGCTTTGGAGAGTGGCTTTGGGCAGTGGCTTTGGACATAGAGTGGCTTTGGACAGTGGCTTTGGACAGTGGCTTTGTACAGTGGCTTTGAACATATAGTGGCTTTGGACAGTGGCTTTCGACAGTGGCTATGGACAGTGGCTTTGGACATAGAGTGGCTTTAGACAGTGGCTTTGGAAAGTGGCTTTGGACAGTGGCTTTAGACATAGAGTGGCTTTGGAGAGTGGCTTTGGACAGTGGCTTTGGACATTGGCTTTGGACATAGAGTGGCTTTAGAGAGTGTCTTTGGACAGTGGCTTTGGACAGTGGCTTTGGACATAGAATGGCTTTGGAGAGTGGCTTTGGACAGTGGCTTTGGACAGAATCTTTGGACATAGAGTGGCTTTGAAGAGTG
Source organism: Cladorhizidae sp. MBARI D1340-BT2 (assembly GCA_028752905.1). Lineage (NCBI taxonomy): Eukaryota > Metazoa > Porifera > Demospongiae > Poecilosclerida > Cladorhizidae > Cladorhizidae sp. MBARI D1340-BT2. Next base: position 25,848,309 of record JAQNBH010000017.1, on the reverse strand, counting down.
GCTTTGGAGAGTGGCTTTGGACAGTGGCTTTGGACATAGAGTGGCTTTGGAGAGTGGCTTTGGAGAGTGGCTTTGGATAGTGGCTTTGGACATAGAGTGGCTTTGGAGAATGGCTTTGGAGAGTGGCTTTGTACAGTGGCTTTGGAGATAGAGTGGCTTTGGAGAGTAACTTTCGACAGTGGCTTTGGACTGTTGCTTTAGACATAGAGGGGCTTTGGACAGTGGCTTTGGACAGTGGCTTTGGACAGTGGCTTTAGACATAGAGTGGCTTTGGAGAGTGGCTTTGGACAGTGACTTTGGACAGTGGCTTTGGACATACAGTGGCTTTGGAGAGTGGCTTTGGATAGTGGCTTTGGACATAGAGTGGCTTTGGACAGTGGCTTTAGACAGTGGCTTTGGACACTGGCTTTGGACATAGATTGGCTTTGGACAGTGTCTTTGGACATAGAGTGGCTTTGGAGAGTGGCTTTGGAGAGTGGCTTTGGACTGGCTTTGGACATAGAGTGGCTTTGGAGAGTGGCTTTGGAGATTGGCTTTGGACAGTGACTTTGGACATAGAGTGGCTTTGGAGAGTGGCTTTGGAGATTGGCTTTGGAGAGTGGCTTTGGACAGTGGCTTTGGACAGTGGCTTTGGACAGTGGCTTTGGACATAGAGTGGCTTTGGACAGTGGCTTTGGACAGTGGCTTTGGACAGTGGCTTTGGACATAGAGTGGCTTTGGACAGTGGCTTTGGACAGTGGCTTTGGACAGTGGCTTTGGACATAGAATTGCTTTGGACAGTGGCTTTGGACAGTGGCTTTGTACAGTGGCTTTGAACATATAGTGGCTTTGGACAGTGGCTTTGGACAGTGGCTATGGACAGTGGCTTTGGACATAGAGTGGCTTTAGACAGTGGCTTTGGAAAGTGGCTTTGGACAGTGGCTTTAGACATAGCGTGGCTTTGGAGAGTGGCTTTGGACAGTGGCTTTGGACATTGGCTTTGGACATAGAGTGGCTTTAGAGAGTGTCTTTGGACAGTGGCTTTGGACAGTGGTTTTGGACATAGAATGGCTTTGGAGAGTGGCTTTGGACAGTGGCTTTGGACAGTGGCTTTGGACATAGAGTGGCATTGAAGAGTGGCTTTGGAGAGTGGCTTTGGACAGTGGCTTTGGACATACAGTGGCTTTGGAGAGTGGCTTTGGAGAGTGGCTTTGGAGAGTGGCTTTGGACAGTGGCTCTGGACATAGAGTGGCTTTGGACAGTGGCTTTGGAGAGTGGCTTTGGACAGTGGCTTTGGACATAGAGTGGCTTTGGACAGTGGCTTTGGACAGTGGCTTTGGACAGTGGCTTTGGACATAGAATTGCTTTGGACAGTGGCTTTGGACAGTGGCTTTGTACAGTGGCTTTGAACATATAGTGGCTTTGGACAGTGGCTTTGGACAGTGGCTATGGACAGTGGCTTTGGACATAGAGGGGCTTTAGACAGTGGCTTTGGAAAGTGGCATTGGACAGTGGCTTTGGACAGTGGCTTTGGACATAGATTGGCTTTGGACAGTGGCTTTGGACATAGAGTGGCTTTGGAGAGTGGCTTTGGAGAGTGGCTTTGGACATTGGCTTTGGACAGTGGCTTTGGACATAGAGTGGCTTTGGAGAGTGGCTTTGGAGAGTGGCTTTGGACAGTGGCTTTGGACATAGAGTGGCTTTGGACAGTGGCTTTAGGAGAGTGGCTTTGGACAGTGGTTTTGGACATAGAGTGGCTTTGGACAGTGGCTTTGGAGAGTGGCTTTGGACAGTGGGTTTGGACATAGAGTGGCTTTGGAGAGTGGCTTTGGAGAGTGGCTTTGGACAGTGGCTTTGGAAATAGAGTGACTTTCGACAGTGGCTTTGTAGAGTGGCTTTGGACAGTGGCTTTGGACATAGATTGGCTTTGGACAGTGGCTTTGGAGAGTGGCTTTGGACAGTGGCTTTGGACATAGAGTGGCTTTGGGCAGTGGCTTTGGAGAGTGGCTTTGGACAGTGGCTTTGGACAGTAGCTTTGGACATAAAGTGGCTTTGGACAGTGGCTTTGGACAGTGGCTTTGGACAGTGGCTTTGGACATAGAGTGGCTTTGGACATAGAGTGGCTTTAGAGAGTGGCTTAGGACAGTGGCTTTGGACATAGAGTAGCTTTGGACAGTGTCTTTGGACAGTGGCTTTGGACAGTGGCTTTCGACAGTGGCTTTGGACAGTGGATTTGGACAGTGGCTTTGGACAGTGGCTTTGGACATAGATTTGCTTTGGACAGTGGCTTTGGACAGTGGCTTTGTACAGTGGCTTTGAACATATAGTGGCTTTGGACAGTGGCTTTGGACAGTGGCTATGGACAGTGGCTTTGGACATAGAGGGGCTTTAGACAGTGGCTTTGGAAAGTGGCTTTGGACAGTGGCTTTAGACATAGAGTGGCTTTGGAGAGTGGCTTTGGACAGTGGCTTTGGACATTGGCTTTGGACATAGAGTGGCTTTAGAGAGTGTCTTTGGACAGTGGCTTTGGACAGTGGCTTTGGACATAGAATGGCTTTGGAGAGTGGCTTTGGACAGTGGCTTTGGACAGAATCTTTGGACATAGAGTGGCTTTGAAGAGTGGCTTTGGAGAGTGGCTTTGGACAGTGGCTTTGGACATAGAGTGGCGTTGGAGAGTGGCTTTGGAGAGTGGCTTTGGATAGTGGCTTTGGACATAGAGTGGCTTTGGAGAATGGCTTTGGAGAGTGGCTTTGTACAGTGGCTTTGGAGATAGAGTGGCTTTGGAGAGTAGCTTTGGAATGGCTTTGGACATAGAGTGGCTTTGAAGAGTGGCTTTGGAGATTGGCTTTGGACAGTGACTTTGGACATAGAGTGGCTTTGGATAGTGGTTTGGAGAGTGGCTTTGGACAGTGGCTTTGGACATAGAATGGCTTTGGAGAGTGGCTTTGGACAGTGGCTTTGGACAGTGGCTTTGGACATAGAGTGGCATTGAAGAGTGGCTTTGGAGAGTGGCTTTGGACAGTGGCTTTGGACATACAGTGGCTTTGGAGAGTGGCTTTGGAGAGTGGCTTTGGAGAGTGGCTTTGGACAGTGGCTCTGGACATAGAGTGGCTTTGGACAGTGGCTTTGGAGAGTGGCTTTGGACAGTGGCTTTGGACATAGAGTGGCTTTGGACAGTGGCTTTGGACAGTGGCTTTGGACAGTAGCTTTGGACATAAAGTGGCTTTGGACAGTGGCTTTGGACAGTGGCTTTGGACAGTGGCTTTGGACATAGAGTGGCTTTGGATATAGAGTGGCTTTGGAGAGTGGCTTTGGACAGTGGCTTTGGACATAGAGTAGCTTTGGACAGTGGCTTTGGACAGTGGCTTTGGACAGTGGCTTTCGACAGTAGCTTTAGACAGTGGATTTGGACAGTGGCTTTGGACAGTGGCTTTGGACAGTGGCTTTGGACATAGAGTGGCTTTGGACTGTTGCTTTGGAAAGTGGCTTTGGACAGTGACTTTGGACATAGAGAGGCTGTGGACAGTGGCTTTGGACAGTGGTTTTGGACAGTGGATTTGGACATAGATGGCTTTGGACAGTGGCTTTGGACAGTGGCTTTGGACAGTGGCTTTGGACAGTGGCTTTGGACAGTGGCTTTGGACATAGAGTGTCTTTGGACAGTGGCTTTGGACAGTGGCTTTGGACATAGAGTGGCTTTGGAGAGTGGCTTTGGAGAGTGGCTTTGGACATTGGCTTTGGACAGTGGCTTTGGACATAGAGTGGCTTTGGAGAGTGGCTTTGGAGAGTGGCTTTGGACAGTGGCTTTGGACATAGAGTGGCTTTGGACAGTGGCTTTAGAAGAGTGGCTTTGGACAGTGGTTTTGGACATAGAGTGGCTTTGGACAGTGGCTTTGGACATAGATTGGCTTTGGACAGTGGCTTTGGAGAGTGGCTTTGGACAGTGGCTTTGGACATAGAGTGGCTTTGGGCAGTGGCTTTGGAGAGTGGCTTTGGACAGTGGCTTTGGACAGTAGCTTTGGACATAAAGTGGCTTTGGACAGTGGCTTTGGACAGTGGCTTTGGACAGTGGCTTTGGACATAGAGTGGCTTTGGACATAGAGTGGCTTTAGAGAGTGGCTTAGGACAGTGGCTTTGGACATAGAGTAGCTTTGGACAGTGGCTTTGGACAGTGGCTTTGGACAGTGGCTTTCGACAGTGGCTTTGGACAGTGGATTTGGACAGTGGCTTTGGACAGTGGCTTTGGACATAGATTTGCTTTGGACAGTGGCTTTGGACAGTGGCTTTGTACAGTGGCTTTGAACATATAGTGTCTTTGGACAGTGGCTTTGGACAGTGGCTTTGGACAGTGGCTTTGGACATAGAGGGGCTTTAGACAGTGGCTTTGGAAAGTGGCTTTGGACAGTGGCTTTAGACATAGAGTGGCTTTGGAAAGTGGCTTTGGACAGTGGCTTTGGACATTGGCTTTGGACATAGAGTGGCTTTAGAGAGTGTCTTTGGACAGTGGCTTTGGACAGTGGCTTTGGACATAGAATGGCTTAGGAGAGTGGCTTTGGACAGTGGCTTTGGACAGAATCTTTGGACATAGAGTGGCTTTGAAGAGTGGCTTTGGAGAGTGGCTTTGGACAGTGGCTTTGGACATAGAGTGGCTTTGGAGGGTGGCTTTGGAGAGTGGCTTTGGATAGTGGCTTTGGACATAGAGTGGCTTTGGAGAATGGCTTTGGAGAGTGGCTTTGTACAGTGGCTTTGGAGATAGAGTGGCTTTGGAGAGTAGCTTTCGACAGTGGCTTTGGACAGTTGCTTTAGACATAGAGGGGCTTTGGACAGTGGCTTTGGACAGTGGCTTTGGACAGTGGCTTTAGACATAGAGTGGCTTTGGAGAGTGGCTTTGGACAGTGACTTTGGACAGTGGCTTTGGACATACAGTGGCTTTGGAGAGTGGCTTTGGATAGTGGCTTTGGACATAGAGTGGCTTTGGACAGTGGCTTTAGACAGTGGCTTTGGACAGTGGCTTTGGACATAGATTGGCTTTGGACAGTGTCTTTGGACATAGAGTGGCTTTGGAGAGTGGCTTTGGAGAGTGGCTTTGGACTGGCTTTGGACATAGAGTGGCTTTGGAGTGTGGCTTTGGAGATTGGCTTTGGACAGTGACTTTGGACATAGAGTGGCTTTGGAGAGTGGCTTTGGAGATTGGCTTTGGAGAGTGGCTTTGGACAGTGGCTTTGGACAGTGGCTTTGGACAGTGGCTTTGGACATAGAGTGGCTTTGGACAGTGGCTTTGGACAGTTGCTTTGGACAGTGGCTTTGGACATAGAGTGGCTTTGGACAGTGGCTTTGGACAGTGGCTTTGGACAGTGGCTTTGGACATAGAATTGCTTTGGACAGTGGCTTTGGACAGTGGCTTTGTACAGTGGCTTTGAACATATAGTGGCTTTGGACAGTGGCTTTGGACAGTGGCTATGGAAAGTGGCTTTGGACATAGAGTGGCTTTAGACAGTGGCTTTGGAAAGTGGCTTTGGACAGTGGCTTTAGACATAGCGTGGCTTTGGAGAGTGGCTTTGGACAGTGGCTTTGGACATTGGCTTTGGACATAGAGTGGCTTTAGAGAGTGTCTTTGGACAGTGGCTTTGGACAGTGGCTTTGGACATAGAATGGCTTTGGAGAGTGGCTTTGGACAGTGGCTTTGGACAGTGGCTTTGGACATAGAGTGGCATTGAAGAGTGGCTTTGGAGAGTGGCTTTGGACAGTGGCTTTGGACATACAGTGGCTTTGGAGAGTGGCTTTGGAGAGTGGCTTTGGAGAGTGGCTTTGGACAGTGGCTCTGGACATAGAGTGGCTTTGGACAGTGGCTTTGGAGAGTGGCTTTGGACAGTGGCTTTGGACATAGAGTGGCTTTGGACAGTGGCTTTGGACAGTGGCTTTGGACAGTAGCTTTGGACATAAAGTGGCTTTGGACAGTGGCTTTGGACAGTGGCTTTGGACAGTGGCTTTGGACATAGAGTCGCTTTGGATATAGAGTGGCTTTGGAGAGTGGCTTTGGACAGTGGCTTTGGACATAGAGTAGCTTTGGACAGTGGCTTTGGACAGTGGCTTTGGACAGTGGCTTTCGACAGTAGCTTTAGACAGTGGATTTGGACAGTGGCTTTGGACAGTGGCTTTGGACAGTGGCTTTGGACATAGAGTGGCTTTGGACTGTTGCTTTGGAAAGTGGCTTTGGACAGTGACTTTGGACATAGAGAGGCTGTGGACAGTGGCTTTGGACAGTGGTTTTGGACAGTGGATTTGGACATAGATGGCTTTGGACAGTGGCTTTGGACAGAAGCTTTGGACAGTGGCTTTGGACAGTGGCTTTGGACAGTGGCTTTGGACATAGAGTGTCTTTGGACAGTGGCTTTGGACAGTGGCTTTGGACATAGAGTGGCTTTGGAGAGTGGCTTTGGAGAGTGGCTTTGGACATTGGCTTTGGACAGTGGCTTTGGACATAGAGTGGCTTTGGAGAGTGGCTTTGGAGAGTGGCTTTGGACAGTGGCTTTGGACATAGAGTGGCTTTGGACAGTGGCTTTAGGAGAGTGGCTTTGGACAGTGGTTTTGGACATAGAGTGGCTTTGGACAGTGGCTTTGGAGAGTGGCTTTGGACAGTGGGTTTGGACATAGAGTGGCTTTGGACAGTGGCTTTGGAAATAGAGTGACTTTCGACAGTGGCTTTGTAGAGTGGCTTTGGACAGTGGCTTTGGACATAGATTGGCTTTGGACAGTGGCTTTGGAGAGTGGCTTTGGACAGTGGCTTTGGACATAGAGTGGCTTTGGGCAGTGGCTTTGGAGAGTGGCTTTGGACAGTGGCTTTGGACAGTAGCTTTGGACATAAAGTGGCTTTGGACAGTGGCTTTGGACAGTGGCTTTGGACAGTGGCTTTGGACATAGAGTGGCTTTGGACATAGAGTGGCTTTAGAGAGTGGCTTAGGACAGTGGCTTTGGACATAGAGTAGCTTTGGACAGTGGCTTTGGACAGTGGCTTTGGACAGTGGCTTTCGACAGTGGCTTTGGACAGTGGATTTGGACAGTGGCTTTGGACAGTGGCTTTGGACAGTGGCTTTGGACATAGAGTGGCTTTGGACTGTTGCTTTGGAAAGTGGCTTTGGACAGTGACTTTGGACATAGAGAGGCTGTGGAGAGTGGCTTTGGACAGTGGCTTTGGACAGTGGATTTGGACATAGAAGGCTTTGGACAGTGTCTTTGGACAGTGGCTTTGGACAGTGGCTTTGGACATAGAATGGCTTTGGAGAGTGGCTTTGGACAGTGGCTTTGGACAGAATCTTTGGAAATAGAGTGGCTTTGAAGAGTGGCTTTGGAGAGTGGCTTTGGACAGTGGCTTAGGACATAGAGTGGCTTTGGACATAGAGTGGCTTTGGAGAGTGGCTTTGGAGAGTGGCTTTGGACATAGAGTGGCTTTGGAGAATGGCTTTGGAGAGTGGCTTTGTACAGTGGCTTTGGAGATAGAGTGGCTTTGGAGAGTAGCTTTCGACAGTGGCTTTGGACAGTTGCTTTAGACATAGAGGGGCTTTGGACAGTGGCTTTGGACAGTGGCTTTGGACAGTGGCTTTAGACATAGAGTGGCTTTGGAGAGTGGCTTTGGACAGTGACTTTGGACAGTGGCTTTGGACATACAGTGGCTTTGGAGAGTGGCTTTGGATAGTGGCTTTGGACATAGAGTGGCTTTGGACAGTGGCTTTAGACAGTGGCTTTGGACAGTGGCTTTGGACATAGATTGGCTTTGGACAGTGTCTTTGGACATAGAGTGGCTTTGGAGAGTGGCTTTGGAGAGTGGCTTTGGACTGGCTTTGGACATAGAGTGGCTTTGGAGAGTGGCTTTGGAGATTGGCTTTGGAGAGTGGCTTTGGACAGTGGCTTTGGACAGTGGCTTTTGACAGTGGCTTTGGACATAGAGTGGCTTTGGACAGTGGCTTTGGACAGTGGCTTTGGACAGTGGCTTTGGACATAGAGTGGCTTTGGACAGTGGCTTTGGACAGTGGCTTTGAACAGTGGCTTTGGACATAGAATTGTTTGGACAGTGGCTTTGGACAGTGGCTTTGTACAGTGGCTTTGAACATATAGTGGCTTTGGACAGTGGCTTTGGACAGTGGCTATGGACAGTGGCTTTGGACATAGAGTGGCTTTAGACAGTGGCTTTGGAAAGTGGCTTTGGACAGTGGCTTTAGACATAGCGTGGCTTTGGAGAGTGGCTTTGGACAGTGGCTTTGGACATTGGCTTTGGACATAGAGTGGCTTTAGAGAGTGTCTTTGGACAGTGGCTTTGGACAGTGGCTTTGGACATAGAATGGCTTTGGAGAGTGGCTTTGGACAGTGGCTTTGGACGGTGGCTTTGGACATAGAGTGGCATTGAAGAGTGGCTTTGGACAGTGGCTTTGGACATACAGTGGCTTTGGAGAGTGGCTTTGGAGAGTGGCTTTGGAGAGTGGCTTTGGACAGTGGCTTTGGACATAGAGTGGCTTTGGACAGTGGCTTTGGAGAGTGGCTTTGGACAGTGGCTTTGGACATAGAGTGGCTTTGGAGAGTGGCTTTGGACAGTGGCTTTGGACAGTAGCTTTGGACATAAAGTGGCTTTGGACAGTGGCTTTGGACAGTGGCTTTGGACAGTGGCTTTGGACATAGAGTGGCTTTGGATATAGAGTGGCTTTGGAGAGTGGCTTTGGACAGTGGCTTTGGACATAGAGTAGCTTTGGACAGTGGCTTTGGACAGTGGCTTTGGACAGTGGCTTTCGACAGTGGCTTTGGACAGTGGATTTGGACAGTGGCTTTGGACAGTGGCTTTGGACAGTGGCTTTGGACATAGAGTGGCTTTGGACTGTTGCTTTGGAAAGTGGCTTTGGACAGTGACTTTGGACATAGAGAGGCTGTGGACAGTGGCTTTGGACAGTAGTTTTGGACAGTGGATTTGGACATAGATGGCTTTGGACAGTGGCTTTGGACAGTGGCTTTGGACAGTGGCTTTGGACAGTGGCTTTGGACAGTGGCTTTGGACATAGAGTGTCTTTGGACATACAGTGGCTTTGGACAGTGGATTTGGACATACAGTGGCTTTGGACAGTAGCTTTGGACATACAGTGGCTTTGTATATACAGTGGCTTTGGACAGTTGCTTTGGACATACAGTAGCTTTAGACAGTGGCTTTGGACATACAGTGGCTTTGGACATACAGTGGCTTTGGACAGTGGCTTTGGACATACAGTGGCTTTGGACATACAGTGGCTTTGGATAGTGGCTTTGGACATACAGTGGCTTTGGACATACAGTGGCTTTGGGCAGTGGCTTTGGCCATACAGTGGCTTTGGACAGTGGCTTTGGAGAGTGGCTTTGGACAGTGGCTTTGGACATAGAGTGGTTTAGGATAGTGGCTTTGGAGAGTGGCTTTGGACAGTGGCTTTGGACAGTGGCTTTGGACATAGAGTGGCTTTGGACAGTGGCTTTGGACAGTGGCTTTGGACAGTGGCTTTGGACATAGAGTGGCTTTGGACAGTGGCTTTGGACAGTGGCTTTGGACAGTGGCTTTGGACATAGAATTGCTTTGGACAGTGGCTTTGGACAGTGGCTTTGTACAGTGGCTTTGAACATATAGTGGCTTTGGACAGTGGCTTTGGACAGTGGCTATGGACAGTGGCTTTGGACATAGAGGGGCTTTAGACAGTGGCTTTGGAAAGTGGCATTGGACAGTGGCTTTGGACAGTGGCTTTGGACATAGATTGGCTTTGGACAGTGGCTTTGGACATAGAGTGGCTTTGGAGAGTGGCTTTGGAGAGTGGCTTTGGACATTGGCTTTGGACAGTGGCTTTGGACATAGAGTGGCTTTGGAGAGTGGCTTTGGAGAGTGGCTTTGGACAGTGGCTTTGGACATAGAGTGGCTTTGGACAGTGGCTTTAGGAGAGTGGCTTTGGACAGTGGTTTTGGACATAGAGTGGCTTTGGACAGTGGCTTTGGAGAGTGGCTTTGGACAGTGGGTTTGGACATAGAGTGGCTTTGGAGAGTGGCTTTGGAGAGTGGCTTTGGACAGTGGCTTTGGAAATAGAGTGACTTTCGACAGTGGCTTTGTAGAGTGGCTTTGGACAGTGGCTTTGGACATAGATTGGCTTTGGACAGTGGCTTTGGAGAGTGGCTTTGGACAGTGGCTTTGGACATAGAGTGGCTTTGGGCAGTGGCTTTGGAGAGTGGCTTTGGACAGTGGCTTTGGACAGTAGCTTTGGACATAAAGTGGCTTTGGACAGTGGCTTTGGACAGTGGCTTTGGACAGTGGCTTTGGACATAGAGTGGCTTTGGACATAGAGTGGCTTTAGAGAGTGGCTTAGGACAGTGGCTTTGGACATAGAGTAGCTTTGGACAGTGGCTTTGGACAGTGGCTTTGGACAGTGGCTTTGGACAGTGGCTTTGGACAGTGGCTTTAGACATAGAGTGGCTTTGGAGAGTGGCTTTGGACAGTGACTTTGGACAGTGGCTTTGGACATACAGTGGCTTTGGAGAGTGGCTTTGGATAGTGGCTTTGGACATAGAGTGGCTTTGGACAGTGGCTTTAGACAGTGGCTTTGGACAGTGGCTTTGGACATAGATTGGCTTTGGACAGTGTCTTTGGACATAGAGTGGCTTTGGAGAGTGGCTTTGGAGAGTGGCTTTGGACTGGCTTTGGACATAGAGTGGCTTTGGAGAGTGGCTTTGGAGATTGGCTTTGGACAGTGACTTTGGACATAGAGTGGCTTTGGAGAGTGGCTTTGGAGATTGGCTTTGGAGAGTGGCTTTGGACAGTGGCTTTGGACAGTGGCTTTGGACAGTGGCTTTGGACATAGAGTGGCTTTGGACAGTGGCTTTGGACAGTGGCTTTGGACAGTGGCTTTGGACATAGAGTGGCTTTGGACAGTGGCTTTGGACAGTGGCTTTGGACAGTGGCTTTGGACATAGAATTGCTTTGGACAGTGGCTTTGGACAGTGGCTTTGTACAGTGGCTTTGAACATATAGTGGCTTTGGACAGTGGCTTTGGACAGTGGCTATGGACAGTGGCTTTGGACATAGAGTGGCTTTAGACAGTGGCTTTGGAAAGTGGCTTTGGACAGTGGCTTTAGACATAGCGTGGCTTTGGAGAGTGGCTTTGGACATTGGCTTTGGACATTGGCTTTGGACATAGAGTGGCTTTAGAGAGTGTCTTTGGACAGTGGCTTTGGACAGTGGCTTTGGACATAGAATGGCTTTGGAGAGTGGCTTTGGACAGTGGCTTTGGACAGTGGCTTTGGACATAGAGTGGCATTGAAGAGTGGCTTTGGAGAGTGGCTTTGGATAGTGGCTTTGGACATACAGTGGCTTTGGAGAGTGGCTTTGGAGAGTGGCTTTGGAGAGTGGCTTTGGACAGTGGCTCTGGACATAGAGTGGCTTTGGACAGTGGCTTTGGAGAGTGGCTTTGGACAGTGGCTTTGGACATAGAGTGGCTTTGGACAGTGGCTTTGGACAGTGGCTTTGGACAGTAGCTTTGGACATAAAGTGGCTTTGGACAGTGGCTTTGGACAGTGGCTTTGGACAGTGGCTTTGGACATAGAGTCGCTTTGGATATAGAGTGGCTTTGGAGAGTGGCTTTGGACAGTGGCTTTGGACATAGAGTAGCTTTGGACAGTGGCTTTGGACAGTGGCTTTGGACAGTGGCTTTCGACAGTAGCTTTAGACAGTGGATTTGGACAGTGGCTTTGGACAGTGGCTTTGGACAGTGGCTTTGGACATAGAGTGGCTTTGGACTGTTGCTTTGGAAAGTGGCTTTGGACAGTGACTTTGGACATAGAGAGGCTGTGGACAGTGGCTTTGGACAGTGGTTTTGGACAGTGGATTTGGACATAGATGGCTTTGGACAGTGGCTTTGGACAGAAGCTTTGGACAGTGGCTTTGGACAGTGGCTTTGGACAGTGGCTTTGGACATAGAGTGTCTTTGGACAGTGGCTTTGGACAGTGGCTTTGGACATAGAGTGGCTTTGGAGAGTGGCTTTGGAGAGTGGCTTTGGACATTGGCTTTGGACAGTGGCTTTGGACATAGAGTGGCTTTGGAGAGTGGCTTTGGAGAGTGGCTTTGGACAGTGGCTTTGGACATAGAGTGGCTTTGGACAGTGGCTTTAGGAGAGTGGCTTTGGACAGTGGTTTTGGACATAGAGTGGCTTTGGACAGTGGCTTTGGAGAGTGGCTTTGGACAGTGGGTTTGGACATAGAGTGGCTTTGGAGAGTGGCTTTGGAGAGTGGCTTTGGACAGTGGCTTTGGAAATAGAGTGACTTTCGACAGTGGCTTTGTAGAGTGGCTTTGGACAGTGGCTTTGGACATAGATTGGCTTTGGACAGTGGCTTTGGAGAGTGGCTTTCGACAGTGGCTTTGGACATAGAGTGGCTTTGGGCAGTGGCTTTGGAGAGTGGCTTTGGACAGTGGCTTTGGACAGTAGCTTTGGACATAAAGTGGCTTTGGACAGTGGCTTTGGACAGTGGCTTTGGACAGTGGCTTTGGACATAGAGTGGCTTTGGACATAGAGTGGCTTTAGAGAGTGGCTTAGGACAGTGGCTTTGGACATAGAGTAGCTTTGGACAGTGGCTTTGGACAGAGGCTTTGGACAGTGGCTTTCGACAGTGGCTTTGGACAGTGGATTTGGACAGTGGCTTTGGACAGTGGCTTTGGACAGTGGCTTTGGACATAGAGTGGCTTTGGACTGTTGCTTTGGAAAGTGGCTTTGGACAGTGACTTTGGACATAGAGAGGCTGTGGAGAGTGGCTTTGGACAGTGGCTTTGGACAGTGGATTTGGACATAGAAGGCTTTGGACAGTGTCTTTGGACAGTGGCTTTGGACAGTGGCTTTGGACATAGAATGGCTTTGGAGAGTGGCTTTGGACAGTGGCTTTGGACAGAATCTTTGGAAATAGAGTGGCTTTGAAGAGTGGCTTTGGAGAGTGGCTTTGGACAGTGGCTTTGGACATAGAGTGGCTTTGGACATAGAGTGGCTTTGGAGAGTGGCTTTGGAGAGTGGCTTTGGACATAGAGTGGCTTTGGAGAATGGCTTTGGAGAGTGGCTTTGTACAGTGGCTTTGGAGATAGAGTGGCTTTGGAGAGTAGCTTTCGACAGTGGCTTTGGACAGTTGCTTTAGACATAGAGGGGCTTTGGACAGTGGCTTTGGACAGTGGCTTTGGACAGTGGCTTTAGACATAGAGTGGCTTTGGAGAGTGGCTTTGGACAGTGACTTTGGACAGTGGCTTTGGACATACAGTGGCTTTGGAGAGTGGCTTTGGATAGTGGCTTTGGACATAGAGTGGCTTTGGACAGTGGCTTTAGACAGTGGCTTTGGACAGTGGCTTTGGACATAGATTGGCTTTGGACAGTGTCTTTGGACATAGAGTGGCTTTGGAGAGTGGCTTTGGAGAGTGGCTTTGGACTGGCTTTGGACATAGAGTGGCTTTGGAGAGTGGCTTTGGAGATTGGCTTTGGAGAGTGGCTTTGGACAGTGGCTTTGGACAGTGGCTTTTGACAGTGGCTTTGGACATAGAGTGGCTTTGGACAGTGGCTTTGGACAGTGGCTTTGGACAGTGGCTTTGGACATAGAGTGGCTTTGGACAGTGGCTTTGGACAGTGGCTTTGAACAGTGGCTTTGGACATAGAATTGTTTGGACAGTGGCTTTGGACAGTGGCTTTGTACAGTGGCTTTGAACATATAGTGGCTTTGGACAGTGGCTTTGGACAGTGGCTATGGACAGTGGCTTTGGACATAGAGTGGCTTTAGACAGTGGCTTTGGAAAGTGGCTTTGGACAGTGGCTTTAGACATAGCGTGGCTTTGGAGAGTGGCTTTGGACAGTGGCTTTGGACATTGGCTTTGGACATAGAGTGGCTTTAGAGAGTGTCTTTGGACAGTGGCTTTGGACAGTGGCTTTGGACATAGAATGGCTTTGGAGAGTGGCTTTGGACAGTGGCTTTGGACGGTGGCTTTGGACATAGAGTGGCATTGAAGAGTGGCTTTGGACAGTGGCTTTGGACATACAGTGGCTTTGGAGAGTGGCTTTGGAGAGTGGCTTTGGAGAGTGGCTTTGGACAGTGGCTTTGGACATAGAGTGGCTTTGGACAGTGGCTTTGGAGAGTGGCTTTGGACAGTGGCTTTGGACATAGAGTGGCTTTGGAGAGTGGCTTTGGACAGTGGCTTTGGACAGTAGCTTTGGACATAAAGTGGCTTTGGACAGTGGCTTTGGACAGTGGCTTTGGACAGTGGCTTTGGACATAGAGTGGCTTTGGATATAGAGTGGCTTTGGAGAGTGGCTTTGGACAGTGGCTTTGGACATAGAGTAGCTTTGGACAGTGGCTTTGGACAGTGGCTTTGGACAGTGGCTTTCGACAGTGGCTTTGGACAGTGGATTTGGACAGTGGCTTTGGACAGTGGCTTTGGACAGTGGCTTTGGACATAGAGTGGCTTTGGACTGTTGCTTTGGAAAGTGGCTTTGGACAGTGACTTTGGACATAGAGAGGCTGTGGACAGTGGCTTTGGACAGTAGTTTTGGACAGTGGATTTGGACATAGATGGCTTTGGACAGTGGCTTTGGACAGTGGCTTTGGACAGTGGCTTTGGACAGTGGCTTTGGACAGTGGCTTTGGACATAGAGTGTCTTTGGACATACAGTGGCTTTGGACAGTGGATTTGGACATACAGTGGCTTTGGACAGTAGCTTTGGACATACAGTGGCTTTGTATATACAGTGGCTTTGGACAGTTGCTTTGGACATACAGTAGCTTTAGACAGTGGCTTTGGACATACAGTGGCTTTGGACATACAGTGGCTTTGGACAGTGGCTTTGGACATACAGTGGCTTTGGACATACAGTGGCTTTGGATAGTGGCTTTGGACATACAGTGGCTTTGGACATACAGTGGCTTTGGGCAGTGGCTTTGGCCATACAGTGGCTTTGGACAGTGGCTTTGGAGAGTGGCTTTGGACAGTGGCTTTGGACATAGAGTGGTTTAGGACAGTGGCTTTGGAGAGTGGCTTTGGACAGTGGCTTTGGACAGTGGCTTTGGACATAGAGTGGCTTTGGACAGTGGCTTTGGACAGTGGCTTTGGACAGTGGCTTTGGACATAGAGTGGCTTTGGACAGTGGCTTTGGACAGTGGCTTTGGACAGTGGCTTTGGACATAGAATTGCTTTGGACAGTGGCTTTGGACAGTGGCTTTGTACAGTGGCTTTGAACATATAGTGGCTTTGGACAGTGGCTTTGGACAGTGGCTATGGACAGTGGCTTTGGACATAGAGGGGCTTTAGACAGTGGCTTTGGAAAGTGGCATTGGACAGTGGCTTTGGACAGTGGCTTTGGACATAGATTGGCTTTGGACAGTGGCTTTGGACATAGAGTGGCTTTGGAGAGTGGCTTTGGAGAGTGGCTTTGGACATTGGCTTTGGACAGTGGCTTTGGACATAGAGTGGCTTTGGAGAGTGGCTTTGGAGAGTGGCTTTGGACAGTGGCTTTGGACATAGAGTGGCTTTGGACAGTGGCTTTAGGAGAGTGGCTTTGGACAGTGGTTTTGGACATAGAGTGGCTTTGGACAGTGGCTTTGGAGAGTGGCTTTGGACAGTGGGTTTGGACATAGAGTGGCTTTGGAGAGTGGCTTTGGAGAGTGGCTTTGGACAGTGGCTTTGGAAATAGAGTGACTTTCGACAGTGGCTTTGTAGAGTGGCTTTGGACAGTGGCTTTGGACATAGATTGGCTTTGGACAGTGGCTTTGGAGAGTGGCTTTGGACAGTGGCTTTGGACATAGAGTGGCTTTGGGCAGTGGCTTTGGAGAGTGGCTTTGGACAGTGGCTTTGGACAGTAGCTTTGGACATAAAGTGGCTTTGGACAGTGGCTTTGGACAGTGGCTTTGGACAGTGGCTTTGGACATAGAGTGGCTTTGGACATAGAGTGGCTTTAGAGAGTGGCTTAGGACAGTGGCTTTGGACATAGAGTAGCTTTGGACAGTGGCTTTGGACAGTGGCTTTGGACAGTGGCTTTCGACAGTGGCTTTGGACAGTGGATTTGGACAGTGGCTTTGGACAGTGGCTTTGGACATAGATTTGCTTTGGACAGTGGCTTTGGACAGTGGCTTTGTACAGTGGCTTTGAACATATAGTGGCTTTGGACAGTGGCTTTGGACAGTGGCTATGGACAGTGGCTTTGGACATAGAGGGGCTTTAGACAGTGGCTTTGGAAAGTGGCTTTGGACAGTGGCTTTAGACATAGAGTGGCTTTGGAGAGTGGCTTTGGACAGTGGCTTTGGACAATGGCTTTGGACATAGAGTGGCTTTAGAGAGTGTCTTTGGACAGTGGCTTTGGACAGTGGCTTTGGACATAGAATGGCTTTGGAGAGTGGCTTTGGACAGTGGCTTTGGACAGAATCTTTGGACATAGAGTGGCTTTGAAGAGTGGCTTTGGAGAGTGGCTTAGGACAGTGGCTTTGGACATAGAGTGGCTTTGGAGAGTGGCTTTGGAGAGTGGCTTTGGATAGTGGCTTTGGACATAGAGTGGCTTTGGAGAATGGCTTTGGAGAGTGGCTTTGTACAGTGGCTTTGGAGATAGAGTGGCTTTGGAGAGTAGCTTTCGACAGTGGCTTTGGACAGTTGCTTTAGACATAGAGGGGCTTTGGACAGTGGCTTTGGACAGTGGCTTTGGACAGTGGCTTTAGACATAGAGTGGCTTTGGAGAGTGGCTTTGGACAGTGACTTTGGACAGTGGCTTTGGACATACAGTGGCTTTGGAGAGTGGCTTTGGATAGTGGCTTTGGACATAGAGTGGCTTTGGACAGTGGCTTTAGACAGTGGCTTTGGACAGTGGCTTTGGACATAGATTGGCTTTGGACAGTGTCTTTGGACATAGAGTGGCTTTGGAGAGTGGCTTTGGAGAGTGGCTTTGGACTGGCTTTGGACATAGAGTGGCTTTGGAGAGTGGCTTTGGAGATTGGCTTTGGACAGTGACTTTGGACATAGAGTGGCTTTGGAGAGTGGCTTTGGAGATTGGCTTTGGAGAGTGGCTTTGGACAGTGGCTTTGGACAGTGGCTTTGGACAGTGGCTTTGGACATAGAGTGGCTTTGGACATTGGCTTTGCACAGTGGCTTTGGACAGTGGCTTTGGACATAGAGTGGCTTTGGACAGTGGCTTTGGACAGTGGCTTTGGACAGTGGCTTTGGACATAGAATTGCTTTGGACAGTGGCTTTGGACAGTGGCTTTGTACAGTGGCTTTGAACATATAGTGGCTTTGGACAGTGGCTTTGGACAGTGGCTATGGACAGTGGCTTTGGACATAGAGTGGCTTTAGACAGTGGCTTTGGAAAGTGGCTTTGGACAGTGGCTTTAGACATAGCGTGGCTTTGGAGAGTGGCTTTGGACAGTGGCTTTGGACATTGGCTTTGGACATAGAGTGGCTTTAGAGAGTGTCTTTGGACAGTGGCTTTGGACAGTGGCTTTGGACATAGAATGGCTTTGGAGAGTGGCTTTGGACAGTGGCTTTGGACAGTGGCTTTGGACATAGAGTGGCATTGAAGAGTGGCTTTGGAGAGTGGCTTTGGACAGTGGCTTTGGACATACAGTGGCTTTGGAGAGTGGCTTTGGAGAGTGGCTTTGGAGAGTGGCTTTGGACAGTGGCTCTGGACATAGAGTGGCTTTGGACAGTGGCTTTGGAGAGTGGCTTTGGACAGTGGCTTTGGACATAGAGTGGCTTTGGACAGTGGCTTTGGACAGTGGCTTTGGACAGTAGCTTTGGACATAAAGTGGCTTTGGACAGTGGCTTTGGACAGTGGCTTTGGACAGTGGCTTTGGACATAGAGTGGCTTTGGATATAGAGTGGCTTTGGAGAGTGGCTTTGGACAGTGGCTTTGGACGTAGAGTAGCTTTGGACAGTGGCTTTGGACAGTGGCTTTGGACAGTGGCTTTCGACAGTAGCTTTAGACAGAGGATTTGGACAGTGGCTTTGGACAGTGGCTTTGGACAGTGGCTTTGGACATAGAGTGGCTTTGGACTGTTGCTTTGGAAAGTGGCTTTGGACAGTGACTTTGGACATAGAGAGGCTGTGGACAGTGGCTTTGGACAGTGGTTTTGGACAGTGGATTTGGACATAGATGGCTTTGGACAGTGGCTTTGGACAGTGGCTTTGGACAGTGGCTTTGGACAGTGGCTTTGGACAGTGGCTTTGGACATAGAGTGTCTTTGGACAGTGGCTTTGGACAGTGGCTTTGGACATAGAGTGGCTTTGGAGAGTGGCTTTGGAGAGTGGCTTTGGACATTGGCTTTGGACAGTGGCTTTGGACATAGAGTGGCTTTGGAGAGTGGCTTTGGAGAGTGGCTTTGGACAGTGGCTTTGGACATAGAGTGGCTTTGGACAGTGGCTTTAGGAGAGTGGCTTTGGACAGTGGTTTTGGACATAGAGTGGCTTTGGACAGTGGCTTTGGAGAGTGGCTTTGGACAGTGGGTTTGGACATAGAGTGGCTTTGGAGAGTGTCTTTGGAGAGTGGCTTTGGACAGTGGCTTTGGAAATAGAGTAACTTTCGACAGTGGCTTTGTAGAGTGGCTTTGGACAGTGGCTTTGGACATAGATTGGCTTTGGACAGTGGCTTTGGAGAGTGGCTTTGGACAGTGGCTTTGGACATAGAGTGGCTTTGGGCAGTGGCTTTGGAGAGTGGTTTTGGACAGTGGCTTTGGACAGTAGCTTTGGACATAAAGTGGCTTTGGACAGTGGCTTTGGACAGTGGCTTTGGACAGTGGCTTTGGACATAGAGTGGCTTTGGACTGTTTCTTTGGAAAGTGGCTTTGGACAGTGACTTTGGACATAGAGAGGTTGTGGAGAGTGGCTTTGGACAGTGGCTTTGGACAGTGGATTTGGGCATAGATGGCTTTGGACAGTGGCTTTGGACAGTGGCTTTGGACAGTGGCTTTGGACAGTGGCTTTGGACATAGAGTGGCTTTGTACATACAGTGGCTTTGGACAGTGGCTTTGGACATCCAGTGGCATTGGACATACAGTGGCTTTGGACATACAGTGGCTTTGGACAGTGGCTTTGGACATAGAGTGGCTTTGGATAGTGGCTTTGGACAGTGGCTTTGGACAGTGGCTTTGGACATAGAGTGGCTTTGGACAGTGGCTTTGGACAGTGGCTTTGGACAGTGGCTTTGGACATAGAATTGCTTTGGACAGTGGCTTTGGACAGTGGCTTTGTACAGTGGCTATGGACAGTGGCTTTGGACATAGAGGGGCTTTAGACAGTGGCTTTGGAAAGTGGCTTTGGACAGTGGCTTTAGACATAGAGTGGCTTTGGAGAGTGGCTTTGGACAGTGGCTTTGGACATTGGCTTTGGACATAGAGTGGCTTTAGAGAGTGTCTTTGGACAGTGGCTTTGGACAGTGGCTTTGGACATAGAATGGCTTTGGACAGTGGCTTTGGACAGTGGCTTTGGACAGAATCTTTGGACATAGAGTGGCTTTGAAGAGTGGCTTTGGAGAGTGGCTTTGGACAGTGGCTTTGGACATAGAGTGGCTTTGGACATAGAGTGGCTTTGGAGAGTGGCTTTGGAGAGTGGCTTTGGACATAGAGTGGCTTTGGAGAATGGCTTTGGAGAGTGGCTTTGTACAGTGGCTTTGGAGATAGAGTGGCTTTGGAGAGTAGCTTTCGACAGTGGCTTTGGACAGTTGCTTTAGACATAGAGGGGCTTTGGACAGTGGCTTTGGACAGTGGCTTTGGACAGTGGCTTTAGACATAGAGTGGCTTTGGAGAGTGGCTTTGGACAGTGACTTTGGACAGTGGCTTTGGACATACAGTGGCTTTGGAGAGTGGCTTTGGATAGTGGCTTTGGACATAGAGTGGCTTTGGACAGTGGCTTTAGACAGTGGCTTTGGACAGTGGCTTTGGACATAGATTGGCTTTGGACAGTGTCTTTGGACATAGAGTGGCTTTGGAGAGTGGCTTTGGAGAGTGGCTTTGGACTGGCTTTGGACATAGAGTGGCTTTGGAGATTGGCTTTGGAGATTGGCTTTGGACAGTGACTTTGGACATAGAGTGGCTTTGGAGAGTGGCTTTGGAGATTGGCTTTGGAGAGTGGCTTTGGACAGTGGCTTAGGACAGTGGCTTTTGACAGTGGCTTTGGACATAGAGTGGCTTTGGACAGTGGCTTTGGACAGTGGCTTTGGACAGTGGCTTTGGACATAGAGTGGCTTTGGACAGTGGCTTTGGACAGTGGCTTTGGACAGTGGCTTTGGACATAGAATTGCTTTGGACAGTGGCTTTGGACAGTGGCTTTGTACAGTGGCTTTGAACATATAGTGGCTTTGGACAGTGGCTTTGGACAGTGGCTATGGACAGTGGCTTTGGACATAGAGTGGCTTTAGACAGTGGCTTTGGAAAGTGGCTTTGGACAGTGGCTTTAGACATAGCGTGGCTTTGGAGAGTGGCTTTGGACAGTGGCTTTGGACATTGGCTTTGGACATAGAGTGGCTTTAGAGAGTGTCTTTAGACAGTGGCTTTGGACAGTGGCTTTGGACTTAGAATGGCTTTGGAGAGTGGCTTTGGACAGTGGCTTTGGACAGTGGCTTTGGAGAGTGGCTTTGGACAGTGGCTTTGGACATAGAGTGGCTTTGGACAGTGGCTTTGGACAGTGGCTTTGGACAGTGGCTTTGGACATAGAGTGGCTTTGGATAGTGGCTTTGGACAGTGGCTTTGGACAGTGGCTTTGGACACAGAGTGGCTTTGGACAGTGGCTTTGGACAGTGGCTTTGGACAGTGGCTTTGGACATAGAATTGCTTTGGACAGTGGCTTTGGACAGTGGCTTTGTACAGTGGCTTTGAACATATAGTGGCTTTGGACAGTGGCTTTGGACAGTGGCTATGGACAGTGGCTTTGGACATAGAGGGGCTTTAGACAGTGGCTTTGGAAAGTGGCTTTGGACAGTGGCTTTAGACATAGAGTGGCTTTGGAGAGTGGCTTTGGACAGTGGCTTTGGACATTGGCTTTGGACATAGAGTGGCTTTAGAGAGTGTCTTTGGACAGTGGCTTTGGACAGTGGCTTTGGACATAGAATGGCTTTGGAGAGTGGCTTTGGACAGTGGCTTTGGACATAGAGTGGCTTTGGACATAGAGTGGCTTTGGAGAGTGGCTTTGGAGAGTGGCTTTGGACATAGAGTGGCTTTGGAGAATGGCTTTGGAGAGTGGCTTTGTACAGTGGCTTTGGAGATAGAGTGGCTTTGGAGAGTAGCTTTCGACAGTGGCTTTGGACAGTTGCTTTAGACATAGAGGGGCTTTGGACAGTGGCTTTGGACAGTGGCTTTGGACAGTGGCTTTAGACATAGAGTGGCTTTGGAGAGTGGCTTTGGACAGTGACTTTGGACAGTGGCTTTGGACATACAGTGGCTTTGGAGAGTGGCTTTGGATAGTGGCTTTGGACATAGAGTGGCTTTGGACAGTGGCTTTAGACAGTGGCTTTGGACAGTGGCTTTGGACATAGATTGGCTTTGGACAGTGTCTTTGGAAATAGAGTGGCTTTGGAGAGTGGCTTTGTAGAGTGGCTTTGGACTGGCTTTGGACATAGAGTGGCTTTGGAGAGTGGCTTTGGAGATTGGCTTTGGACAGTGACTTTGGACATAGAGTGGCTTTGGAGAGTGGCTTTGGAGATTGGCTTTGGAGAGTGGCTTTGGACAGTGGCTTTGGACAGTGGCTTTTGACAGTGGCTTTGGACATAGAGTGGCTTTGGACAGTGGCTTTGGACAGTGGCTTTGGACAGTGGCTTTGGACATAGAGTGGCTTTCGACAGTGGCTTTGGACAGTGGCTTTGGACAGTGGCTTTGGACATAGAATTGTTTGGACAGTGGCTTTGGACAGTGGCTTTGTACAGTGGCTTTGAACATATAGTGGCTTTGGACAGTGGCTTTGGACAGTGGCTATGCACAGTGGCTTTGGACATAGAGTGGCTTTAGACAGTGGCTTTGGAAAGTGGCTTTGGACAGTGGCTTTAGACATAGCGTGGCTTTGGAGAGTGGCTTTGGACAGTGGCTTTGGACATTGGCTTTGGACATAGAGTGGCTTTAGAGAGTGTCTTTGGACAGTGGCTTTGGACAGTGGCTTTGGACATAGAATGGCTTTGGAGAGTGGCTTTGGACAGTGGCTTTGGACAGTGGCTTTGGACATAGAGTGGCATTGAAGAGTGGCTTTGGAGAGTGGCTTTGGACAGTGGCTTTGGACATACAGTGGCTTTGGAGAGTGGCTTTGGAGAGTGGCTTTGGAGAGTGGCTTTGGACAGTGGCTTTGGACATAGAGTGGCTTTGGACAGTGGCTTTGGAGAGTGGCTTTGGACAGTGGCTTTGGACATAGAGTGGCTTTGGACAGTGGCTTTGGACAGTGGCTTTGGACAGTAGCTTTGGACATAAAGTGGCTTTGGACAGTGGCTTTGGACAGTGGCTTTGGACAGTGGCTTTGGACATAGAGTGGCTTTGGATATAGAGTGGCTTTGGAGAGTGGCTTTGGACAGTGGCTTTGGACATAGAGTAGCTTTGGACAGTGGCTTTGGACATTGGCTTTGGACAGTGGCTTTCGACAGTGGCTTTGGACAGTGGATTTGGACAGTGGCTTTGGACAGTGGCTTTGGACAGTGGCTTTGGACATAGAGTGGCTTTGGACTGTTGCTTTGGAAAGTGGCTTTGGACAGTGACTTTGGACATAGAGGGGCTGTGGACAGTGGCTTTGGACAGTGGTTTTGGACAGTGGATTTGGACATAGATGGCTTTGGACAGTGGCTTTGGACAGTGGCTTTGGACAGTGGCTTTGGACAGTGGCTTTGGACAGTGGCTTTGGACATAGAGTGTCTTTGGACATACAGTGGCTTTGGACAGTGGATTTGGACATACAGTGGCTTTGGACAGTAGCTTTGGACATACAGTGGCTTTGGACAGTTGCTTTGGACATACAGTAGCTTTAGACAGTGGCTTTGGACATACAGTGGCTTTGGACATACAGTGGCTTTGGACAGTGGCTTTGGACATACAGTGGCTTTGGACATACAGTGGCTTTGGATAGTGGCTTTGGACATACAGTGGCTTTGGACATACAGTGGCTTTGGGCAGTGGCTTTGGCCATACAGTGGCTTTGGACAGTGGCTTTGGAGAGTGGCTTTGGACAGTGGCTTTGGACATAGAGTGGTTTAGGACAGTGGCTTTGGAGAGTGGCTTTGGACAGTGGCTTTGGACAGTGGCTTTGGACATAGAGTGGCTTTGGACAGTGGCTTTGGACAGTGGCTTTGGACAGTGGCTTTGGACATAGAGTGGCTTTGGAGAGTGGCTTTGGACAGTGGCTTTGGACAGTGGCTTTGGACATAGAATTGCTTTGGACAGTGGCTTTGGACAGTGGCTTTGTACAGTGCCTTTGAACATATAGTGGCTTTGGACAGTGGCTTTGGACAGTGGCTATGGACAGTGGCTTTGGACATAGAGGGGCTTTAGACAGTGGCTTTGGAAAGTGGCATTGGACAGTGGCTTTGGACAGTGGCTTTGGACATAGATTGGCTTTGGACAGTGGCTTTGGACATAGAGTGGCTTTGGAGAGTGACTTTGGAGAGTGGCTTTGGACTGGCTTTGGACATAGAGTGGCTTTGGAGAGTGGCTTTGGAGATTGGCTTTGGACAGTGACTTTGGACATAGAGTGGCTTTGGAGAGTGGCTTTGGAGATTGGCTTTGGAGAGTGGCTTTGGACAGTGGCTTTGGACAGTGGCTTTGGACAGTGGCTTTAGACATAGAGTGGCTTTGGAGAGTGGCTTTGGACAGTGACTTTGGACAGTAGCTTTGGACATACAGTGGCTTTGGAGAGTGGCTTTGGACAGTGGCTTTGGACATAGAGTGGCTTTGGACAGTGGCTTTAGACAGTGGCTTTGGACAGTGGCTTTGGACATAGATTGGCTTTGGACAGTGGCTTTGGACATAGAGTGGCTTTGGAGAGTGGCTTTGGAGAGTGGCTTTGGACTGGCTTTGGACATAGAGTGGCTATGGAGAGTGGCTTTGGAGATTGGCTTTGGACAGTGACTTTGGACATAGAGTGGCTTTGGAGAGTGGCTTTGGAGATTGGCTTTGGAGAGTGGCTTTGGAGATTGGCTTTGGACAGTGGCTTTGGACATAGAGTGGCTTTGGAGTGTGGCTTTGGAGAGTGGCTTTGGACAGTGGCTTTGGACATAGAGTGGCTTTGGACAGTGGCTTTGGACAGTGGCTTTGGACAGTGGCTTTGGACATAGAGTGGCTTTGGACAGTGGCTTTGGACAGTGGCTTTGGACAGTGGCTTTGGCCATAGAGTGGCTTTGGACAGTGGCTTTGGACAGTGGCTTTGGACATAGAGTGGCTTTGGACAGTGGCTTTAGACAGTGGCTTTGGACAGTGGCTTTGGACATAGAGTGGCTTTAGACAGTGGCTTTGGAGAGTTGCTTTGGACAGTGGCTTTGGACATAGAGTGGCTTTGGACAGTGGCTTTGGACATAGAGTGGCTTTGGACAGTGGCTTTGGACATAGAGTGGCTTTGGACAGTGGCTTTGGAGAGTGGCTTTGGACAGTGGCTTTGGACATAGAGTGGTATTGGACAGTGGCTTTGGAGAGGGGCTTTGGACAGTGGCTTTGGACATAGAGTGGCTTTGGACAGTAGCTTTGGACAGTGGCTTTGGACAGTGGCTTTGGACATAGAGTGGCTTTGGACAGTGGCTTTGGACAGTGGCTTTGGACAGTGGCTTTGGACATAGAGTGGCTTTGGACAGTGGCTTTGGAAATACAGTGGCTTTGGACAGTGGCTTTGGACAGTGGCTTTGGACAGTGGCTTTGGACATAGAGTGGCTTTGGACAGTGGCTTTAGACAGTGGCTTTGGACAGTGGCTTTGGACATAGATTGGCTTTGGACAGTGGCTTTGGATATAGAGTGGCTTTGGAGAGTGGCTTTGGAGAATGGCTTTGGACAGTGGCTTTGGACATAGAGTGGCTTTGGAGAGTGGCTTTGGAGAGTGGCTTTGGAAAGTGGCTTTGGACATAGAGTGGCTTTGGAGAGTGGCTTTGGAGAGTGGCTTTGGACAGTGGCTTTGGACATAGAGTGGCTTTGGAGAGTGGCTTTGGAGAGTGGCTTTGGACAGTGGCTTTGGACATAGAGTGGCTTTGGACAGTGGCTTTGGACAGTGGCTTTGGACAGTTGCTTTGGACATAGAGTGGCTTTGGACAGTGGCTTTGGACAGTGGCTTTGGACAGTGGCTTTGGCCATAGAGTGGCTTTGGACAGTGGCTTTGGACAGTGGCTTTGGACATAGAGTGGCTTTGGACAGTGGCTTTAGACAGTGGCTTTGGACAGTGGCTTTGGACATAGAGTGGCTTTGGACAGTGGCTTTGGAGAGTTGCTTTGGACAGTGGCTTTGGACATAGAGTGGCTTTGGACAGTGGCTTTGGACATAGAGTGGCTTTGGACAGTGGCTTTGGAGAGTGGCTTTGGACAGTGGCTTTGGACATAGAGTGGTATTGGACAGTGGCTTTGGAGAGTGGCTTTGGACAGTGGCTTTGGACATAGAGTGGCTTTGGACAGTAGCTTTGGACAGTGGCTTTGGACAGTGGCTTTGGACATAGAGTGGCTTTGGACAGTGGCTTTGGACAGTGGCTTTGGACAGTGGCTTTGGACATAGAGTGGCTTTGGACAGTGGCTTTGGACATAGAGTGGCTTTGGACAGTGGCTTTGGAAATACAGTGGCTTTGGACAGTGGCTTTGGACAGTGGCTTTGGACAGAAGCTTTGGACATAGAGTGGCTTTGGACAGTGGCTTTAGACAGTGGCTTTGGACAGTGGCTTTGGACATAGATTGGCTTTGGACAGTGGCTTTGGATATAGAGTGGCTTTGGAGAGTGGCTTTGGAGAATGGCTTTGGACAGTGGCTTTGGACATAGAGTGGCTATGGAGAGTGGCTTTGGAGAGTGGCTTTGGAAAGTGGCTTTGGACATAGAGTGGCTTTGGAGAGTGGCTTTGGAGAGTGGCTTTGGACAGTGGCTTTGGACATAGAGTGGCTTTGGAGAGTGGCTTTGGAGAGTGGCTTTGGACAGTGGCTTTGGACATAGAGTGGCTTTGGACAGTGGCTTTGGACAGTGGCTTTGGACATAGAGTGGCTTTGGGGCGTGTCTTTGGACAGTGGCTTTGGACAGTGGCTTTGGACATAGAGTGGCTTTGGAGAGTGGCTTTGGAGAGTGTCTTTGGAGAGTGGCTTTGGACATAGAGTGGTTTGGAGTTTGGCGTTGGACAGTGGCTTTGGACAGTGGCTTTGGACATAGAGTGGCTTTGGAGAGTGGCTTTGGAGAGTGGCTTTGGACAGTGGCTTTGGACATAGAGTGGCTTTGGACTGTGGCTTTAGGAGAGTGGCTTTGGACAGTGGCTTTGCACAATGAGTGGCTTTGGAGAGTGGCTTTGGACAGTGGCTTTGGACAGTGGCTTTGGACAGTGGCTTTGGACATAGACTGGCTTTGGAGAGTGGCTTTGGAGAGTGGCTTTGGACATTGGCTTTGGACAGTGGCTTTGGACATAGAGTGGCTTTGGAGAGTGGCTTTGGAGAGTGGCTTTGGAGAGTGGCTTTGGACATAGAGTGGCTTTGGGCAGTGGCTTTAGGAGAGTGGCTTTGGACAGTGGCTTTGGACATAGAGTGGCTTTGGAGAGTGGCTTTGGACAGTGGCTTTGGACATTGGCTTTGGACATAGAGTGGCTTTGCAGAGTGGCTTTGGAGAGTGGCTTTGGACAGTGGCTTTGGACATAGAGTGACTTTCGACAGTGGCTTTGTAGAGTGGCTTTGGAGAGTGGCTTTGGACATAGAGTGGCTTTGGACAGTGGCTTTGGACATAGAGTGGCTTTGGAGAGTGGCTTTGGAGAGTGGCTTTGGACAGTGGCTTTGGACATAGAGTGGCTTTGGGCAGTTGCTTTAGGAGAGTGGCTTTGGACAGTGGCTTTGGACATAGAGTGGCTTTGGAGAGTGGCTTTAGACAGTGGCATTGGACAGTGGCTTTGGACATGGAGTGGCTTTGGAGAGTGGCTTTGGAGAGTGGCTTTGGACAGTGGCTTTGGACATAGAGTGACTTTCGACAGTGGCTTTGTAGAGTGGCTTTGGACAGTGGCTTTGGACATAGAGTGGCTTTGGAGAGTGGCTTTGGAGAGTGGCTTTGGACAGTGGCTTTGGACATAGAGTGGCATTGGACAGTGGCTTTGGAGAGTGGCTTTGGACAGTGGCTTTGGACATAGAGTGGCTTTGGAAAGTGGCTTTGGACAGTGGCTTTGGACATAGAGTGGCTTTGGAGAGTGGCTTTGGAGAGTGGCTTTGGACAGTGGCTTTGGACTTAGAGTGGCTTTGGACAGTGGCTTTGGAGAGTGGCTTTGGACAGTGGCTTTGGACATAGAGTGGCTTTGGACAGTGGCTTTGGAGAGTGGCTTTGGACAGTGGCTTTGGACATAGAATGGCTTTGGACAGTGGCTTTGGACAGTGGCTTTGGACAGTGGCTTTGGACAGTGGCTTTGGACATAGAGTGGTATTGGACAGTGGCTTTGGAGAGTGGCTTTGGACAGTGGCTTTGGACATAGAGTGGCTTTGGACAGTAGCTTTGGACAGTGGCTTTGGACAGTGGCTTTGGACATAGAGTGTCTTTGGACAGTGGCTTTGGACAGTGGCTTTGGACAGTGGATTTGGACATAGAGTGGCTTTGGACAGTGGCTTTGGACATAGAGTGGCTTTGGACAGTGGCTTTGGAAATACAGTGGCTTTGGACAGTGGCTTTGGACAGTGGCTTTGGACAGTGGCTTTGGACATAGAGTGGCTTTGGACAGTGGCTTTAGACAGTGGCTTTGGACAGTGGCTTTGGACATAGATTGGCTTTGGACAGTGGCTTTGGATATAGAGTGGCTTTGGAGAGTGGCTTTGGAGAATGGCTTTGGACAGTGGCTTTGGACATAGAGTGGCTTTGGAGAGTGGCTTTGGAGAGTGGCTTTGGAAAGTGGCTTTGGACATAGAGTGGCTTTGGAGAGTGGCTTTGGAGAGTGGCTTTGGACAGTGGCTTTGGACATAGAGTGGCTTTGGAGAGTGGCTTTGGAGAGTGGCTTTGGACAGTGGCTTTGGACATAGAGTGGCTTTGGACAGTGGCTTTGGACATAGAGTGGCTTTGGAGAGTGGCTTTGGACAGTGGCTTTGGACAGTGGCTTTGGACATAGAGTGGCTTTGGAGCGTGTCTTTGGACAGTGGCTTTGGACAGTGGCTTTGGACATAGAGTGGCTTTGGAGAGTGGCTTTGGAGAGTGTCTTTGGAGAGTGGCTTTGGACATAGAGTGGTTTGGAGTGTGGCGTTGGACAGTGGCTTTGGACAGTGGCTTTGGACATAGAGTGGCTTTGGAGAGTGGCTTTGGAGAGTGGCTTTGGACAGTGGCTTTGGACATAGAGTGGCTTTGGACTGTGGCTTTAGGAGAGTGGCTTTGGACAGTGGCTTTGCACAAAGAGTGGCTTTGGAGAGTGGCTTTGGACAGTGGCTTTGGACAGTGGCTTTGGACAGTGGCTTTGGACATAGAGTGGCTTTGGAGAGTGGCTTTGGAGAGTGGCTTTGGACATTGGCTTTGGACAGTGGCTTTGGACATAGAGTGGCTTTGGAGAGTGGCTTTGGAGAGTGGCTTTGGAGAGTGGCTTTGGACATAGAGTGGCTTTGGGCAGTGGCTTTAGGAGAGTGGCTTTGGACAGTGGCTTTGGACATAGAGTGGCTTTGGAGAGTGGCTTTGGACAGTGGCTTTGGACAGTGGCTTTGGACATAGAGTGGCTTTGCAGAGTGGCTTTGGAGAGTGGCTTTGGACAGTGGCTTTGGACATAGAGTGACTTTCGACAGTGGCTTTGTAGAGTGGCTTTGGAGAGTGGCTTTGGACATAGAGTGGCTTTGGACAGTGGCTTTGGATATAGAGTGGCTTTGGAGAGTGGCTTTAGGAGAGTGGCTTTGGACAGTGGCTTTGGACATAGAGTGGCTTTGGAGAGTGGCTTTGGACAGTGGCATTGGACAGTGGCTTTGGACATGGAGTGGCTTTGGAGAGTGGCTTTGGAGAGTGGCTTTGGACAGTGGCTTTGGACATAGAGTGACTTTCGACAGTGGCTTTGTAGAGTGGCTTTGGACAGTGGCTTTGGACATAGAGTGGCTTTGGACAGTGGCTTTGGAGAGTGGCTTTGGACAGTGGCTTTGGACATAGAGTGGCTTTGGACAGTGGCTTTGGAGAGTGGCTTTGGACAGTGGCTTTGGACATAGAGTGGCTTTGGAAAGTGGCTTTGGACAGTGGCTTTGGACATAGAGTGGCTTTGGAGAGTGGCTTTGGAGAGTGGCTTTGGACAGTGGCTTTAGACTTAGAGTGGCTTGGGACAGTGGCTTTGGAGAGTGGCTTTGGACAGTGGCTTTGGACATAG
Source organism: Cladorhizidae sp. MBARI D1340-BT2 (assembly GCA_028752905.1). Classification (NCBI taxonomy): domain Eukaryota; kingdom Metazoa; phylum Porifera; class Demospongiae; order Poecilosclerida; family Cladorhizidae; species Cladorhizidae sp. MBARI D1340-BT2. The sequence continues at coordinate 25,818,860 of JAQNBH010000017.1, read as the reverse complement.
AGTGGCTTTGGACAGTGGCTTTGGAGAGTGGCTTTGGACAGTGGCTTTGGACATAGAGTGGCTTTGGACAGTGGCTTTGGACAGTGGCTTTGGACAGTGGCTTTGGACAGTGGCTTTGGACATAGAGTGGCTTTGGACAGTGGCTTTGGACAGTGGCTTTGGACAGTGGCTTTGGACATAGAGTGGCTTTGGAATGTGACTTTGGAGAGTGGCTTTGGACAGTCGCTTTGGACATAGAGTGGCTTTGGACAGTGGCTTTGGACAGTGTCTTTGGACAGTGGCTTTGGACATAGAGTGGCTTTGGACAGTGGCTTTGGACAGTGGCTTTCGACAGTGGCTTTGGACATAGAGTGGCTTTGGACAGTGGCTTTGGACAGTGGCTTTGGACAGTGGCTTTGGACATAGAGTGGCTTTGGACAGTGGCTTTGGACAGTGGTTTTGGACAGTGGCTTTGGACATAGAGTGGATTTGGACAGTGGCTTTGGACATTGGCTTTGGACAGTGGCTTTGGACATAGAGTGGCTTTGGACGGTGGCTTTGGACAGTGGCTTTGGACAGTGGCTTTGGACAGTGGCTTTGGGCATACAGTGGCTTTGGACAGTGGCTTTAGACAGTGGCTTTGGACAGTGGCTTTGGACATAGAGTGGCTTTGGACAGTGGCTTTGGAGAGTTGCTTTGGACAGTGGCTTTGGACATAGAGTGGCTTTGGACAGTGGCTTTGGACATAGAGTGGCTTTGGACAGTGGCTTTGGAGAGTGGCTTTGGACAGTGGCTTTGGACATAGAGTCGCTTTGGACAGTGGCTTTGGAGAGTGGCTTTGGACAGTGGCTTTGGACATAGAGTGGCTTTGGGCAGTGGCTTTAGGAGAGTGGCTTTGGACAGTGGCTTTGGACTTAGAGTGGCTTTGGACAGTGGCTTTGGAGAGTGGCTTTGGACAGTGGCTTTGGACATAGAGTGGCTTTGGACAGTGGCTTTGGAGAGTGGCTTTGGACAGTGGCTTTGGACATAGAGTGGCTTTGGACAGTGGCTTTGGACAGTGGCTTTGGACAGTGGCTTTGGACAGTGTCTTTGGACAGTGGCTTTGGACATAGAGTGGCTTTGGAATGTGACTTTGGAGAGTGGCTTTGGACAGTCGCTTTGGACATAGAGTGGCTTTGGACAGTGGCTTTGGACAGTGTCTTTGGACAGTGGCTTTGGACATAGAGTGGCTTTGGACAGTGGCTTTGGACAGTGGCTTTGGACAGTGGCTTTGGACATAGAGTGGCTTTGGACAGTGGCTTTGGACAGTGGCTTTGGACAGTGGCTTTGGACATAGAGTGGCTTTGGACAGTGGCTTTGGACAGTGGTTTTGGACAGTGGCTTTGGACATAGAGTGGATTTGGACAGTGGCTTTGGACATTGGCTTTGGACAGTGGCTTTGGACATAGAGTGGCTTTGGACGGTGGCTTTGGACAGTGGCTTTGGACAGTGGCTTTGGACAGTGGCTTTGGGCATAGAGTGGCTTTGGACAGTGGCTTTAGACAGTGGCTTTGGACAGTGGCTTTGGACATAGAGTGGCTTTGGAGAGTTGCTTTGGAAAGTGGCTTTGGACATAGAGTGGCTTTGGACAGTGGCTTTGGACATAGAGTGGCTTTGGACAGTGGCTTTGGATATAGAGTGGCTTTGGAGAGTGGCTTTGGAGAATGGCTTTGGACAGTGGCTTTGGACATAGAGTGGCTATGGAGAGTGGCTTTGGAGAGTGGCTTTGGAAAGTGGCTTTGGACATAGAGTGGCTTTGGAGAGTGGCTTTGGAGAGTGGCTTTGGACAGTGGCTTTGGACATAGAGTGGCTTTGGAGAGTGGCTTTGGAGAGTGGCTTTGGACAGTGGCTTTGGACATAGAGTGGCTTTGGACAGTGGCTTTGGACAGTGGCTTTGGACATAGAGTGGCTTTGGGGCGTGTCTTTGGACAGTGGCTTTGGACAGTGGCTTTGGACATAGAGTGGCTTTGGAGAGTGGCTTTGGAGAGTGTCTTTGGAGAGTGGCTTTGGACATAGAGTGGTTTGGAGTTTGGCGTTGGACAGTGGCTTTGGACAGTGGCTTTGGACATAGAGTGGCTTTGGAGAGTGGCTTTGGAGAGTGGCTTTGGACAGTGGCTTTGGACATAGAGTGGCTTTGGACTGTGGCTTTAGGAGAGTGGCTTTGGACAGTGGCTTTGCACATAGAGTGGCTTTGGAGAGTGGCTTTGGACAGTGGCTTTGGACAGTGGCTTTGGACAGTGGCTTTGGACATAGACTGGCTTTGGAGAGTGGCTTTGGAGAGTGGCTTTGGACATTGGCTTTGGACAGTGGCTTTGGACATAGAGTGGCTTTGGAGAGTGGCTTTGGAGAGTGGCTTTGGAGAGTGGCTTTGGACATAGAGTGGCTTTGGGCAGTGGCTTTAGGAGAGTGGCTTTGGACAATGGCTTTGGACATAGAGTGGCTTTGGAGAGTGGCTTTGGACAGTGGCTTTGGACAGTGGCTTTGGACATAGAGTGGCTTTGCAGAGTGGCTTTGGAGAGTGGCTTTGGACAGTGGCTTTGGACATAGAGTGACTTTCGACAGTGGCTTTGTAGAGTGGCTTTGGAGAGTGGCTTTGGACATAGAGTGGCTTTGGACAGTGGCTTTGGACATAGAGTGGCTTTGGAGAGTGGCTTTGGAGAGTGGCTTTGGACAGTGGCTTTGGACATAGAGTGGCTTTGGGCAGTTGCTTTAGGAGAGTGGCTTTGGACAGTGGCTTTGGACATAGAGTGGCTTTGGAGAGTGGCTTTAGACAGTGGCATTGGACAGTGGCTTTGGACATGGAGTGGCTTTGGAGAGTGGCTTTGGAGAGTGGCTTTGGACAGTGGCTTTGGACATAGAGTGACTTTCGACAGTGGCTTTGTAGAGTGGCTTTGGACAGTGGCTTTGGACATAGAGTGGCTTTGGACAGTGGCTTTGGAGAGTGGCTTTGGACAGTGGCTTTGGACATAGAGTGGCATTGGACAGTGGCTTTGGAGAGTGGCTTTGGACAGTGGCTTTGGACATAGAGTGGCTTTGGAAAGTGGCTTTGGACAGTGGCTTTGGACATAGAGTGGCTTTGGAGAGTGGCTTTGGAGAGTGGCTTTGGACAGTGGCTTTGGACTTAGAGTGGCTTTGGACAGTGGCTTTGGAGAGTGGCTTTGGACAGTGGCTTTGGACATAGAGTGGCTTTGGACAGTGGCTTTGGAGAGTGGCTTTGGACAGTGGCTTTGGACATAGAGTGGCTTTGGACAGTGGCTTTGGACAGTGGCTTTGGACAGTGGCTTTGGACAGTGGCTTTGGACATAGAGTGTTATTGGACAGTGGCTTTGGAGAGTGGCTTTGGACAGTGGCTTTGGACATAGAGTGGCTTTGGACAGTAGCTTTGGACAGTGGCTTTGGAAAGTGGCTTTGGACATAGAGTGGCTTTGGACAGTGGCTTTGGACAGTGGCTTTGGACAGTGGCTTTGGACATAGAGTGGCTTTGGACAGTGGCTTTGGACATAGAGTGGCTTTGGACAGTGGCTTTGGACAGTGGCTTTGGACAGTGGCTTTGGACATAGAGTGGCTTTGGACAGTGGCTTTAGACAGTGGCTTTGGACAGTGGCTTTGGACATAGATTGGCTTTGGACAGTGGCTTTGGATATAGAGTGGCTTTGGAGAGTGGCTTTGGAGAATGGCTTTGGACAGTGGCTTTGGACATAGAGTGGCTTTGGAGAGTGGCTTTGGAGAGTGGCTTTGGAAAGTGGCTTTGGACATAGAGTGGCTTTGGAGAGTGGCTTTGGAGAGTGGCTTTGGACAGTGGCTTTGGACATAGAGTGGCTTTGGAGAGTGGCTTTGGAGAGTGGCTTTGGACAGTGGCTTTGGACATAGAGTGGCTTTGGACAGTGGCTTTGGACATAGAGTGGCTTTGGAGAGTGGCTTTGGACAGTGGCTTTGGACAGTGGCTTTGGACATAGAGTGGCTTTGGAGCATGTCTTTGGACAGTGGCTTTGAACAGTGGCTTTGGACATAGAGTGGCTTTGGAGAGTGGCTTTGGAGAGTGTCTTTGGAGAGTGGCTTTGGACATAGAGTGGTTTGGAGTGTGGCGTTGGACAGTGGCTTTGGACAGTGTCTTTGGACATAGAGTGGCTTTGGAGAGTGGCTTTGGAGAGTGGCTTTGGACAGTGGCTTTGGACATAGAGTGGCTTTGGACTGTGGCTTTAGGAGAGTGGCTTTGGACAGTGGCTTTGCACAAAGAGTGGCTTTGGAGAGTGGCTTTGGACAGTGGCTTTGGACAGTGGCTTTGGACAGTGGCTTTGGACATAGAGTGGCTTTGGAGAGTGGCTTTGGAGAGTGGCTTTGGACATTGGCTTTGGACAGTGGCTTTGGACATAGAGTGGCTTTGGAGAGTGGCTTTGGAGAGTGGCTTTGGAGAGTGGCTTTGGACATAGAGTGGCTTTGGGCAGTGGCTTTAGGAGAGTGGCTTTGGACAGTGGCTTTGGACATAGAGTGGCTTTGGAGAGTGGCTTTGGACAGTGGCTTTGGACAGTGGCTTTGGACATAGAGTGGCTTTGCAGAGTGGCTTTGGAGAGTGGCTTTGGACAGTGGCTTTGGACATAGAGTGACTTTCGACAGTGGCTTTGTAGAGTGGCTTTGGAGAGTGGCTTTGGACATAGAGTGGCTTTGGACAGTGGCTTTGGACATAGAGTGGCTTTGGAGAGTGGCTTTGGAGAGTGGCTTTGGACAGTGGCTTTGGACATAGAGTAGCTTTGGGCAGTTGCTTTAGGAGAGTGGCTTTGGACAGTGGCTTTGGACATAGAGTGGCTTTGGAGAGTGGCTTTGTACAGTGGCATTGGACAGTGGCTTTGGACATGGAGTGGCTTTGGAGAGTGGCTTTGGAGAGTGGCTTTGGACAGTGGCTTTGGACATAGAGTGACTTTCGACAGTGGCTTTGTAGAGTGGCTTTGGACAGTGGCTTTGGACATAGAGTGGCTTTGGACAGTGGCTTTGGAGAGTGGCTTTGGACAGTGGCTTTGGACATAGAGTGGCTTTGGACAGTGGCTTTGGAGAGTGGCTTTGGACAGCGGCTTTGGACATAGAGTGGCTTTGGAAAGTGGCTTTGGACAGTGGCTTTGGACATAGAGTGGCTTTGGAGAGTGGCTTTGGAGAGTGGCTTTGGACAGTGGCTTTAGACTTAGAGTGGCTTGGGACAGTGGCTTTGGAGAGTGGCTTTGGACAGTGGCTTTGGACATAGAGTGGCTTTGGACAGTGGCTTTGGAGAGTGGCTTTGGACAGTGGCTTTGGACATAGAGTGGCTTTGGACAGTGGCTTTGGACAGTGGCTTTGGACAGTGGCTTTGGACAGTGGCTTTGGACATAGAGTGGCTTTGGACAGTGGCTTTGGACAGTGGCTTTGGACAGTGGCTTTGGACATAGAGTGGCTTTGGAATGTGACTTTGGAGAGTGGCTTTGGACAGTCGCTTTGGACATAGAGTGGCTTTGGACAGTGGCTTTGGACAGTGTCTTTGGACAGTGGCTTTGGACATAGAGTGGCTTTGGACAGTGGCTTTGGACAGTGGCTTTCGACAGTGGCTTTGGACATAGAGTGGCTTTGGACAGTGGCTTTGGACAGTGGCTTTGGACAGTGGCTTTGGACAGTGGCTTTGGACATAGAGTGGCTTTGGACAGTGGCTTTGGACAGTGGTTTTGGACAGTGGCTTTGGACATAGAGTGGATTTGGACAGTGGCTTTGGACATTGGCTTTGGACAGTGGCTTTGGACATAGAGTGGCTTTGGACGGTGGCTTTGGACAGTGGCTTTGGACAGTGGCTTTGGACAGTGGCTTTGGGCATAGAGTGGCTTTGGACAGTGGCTTTAGACAGTGGCTTTGGACAGTGGCTTTGGACATAGAGTGGCTTTGGACAGTGGCTTTGGAGAGTTGCTTTGGACAGTGGCTTTGGACATAGAGTGGCTTTGGACAGTGGCTTTGGACATAGAGTGGCTTTGGACAGTGGCTTTGGAGAGTGGCTTTGGACAGTGGCTTTGGACATAGAGTCGCTTTGGACAGTGGCTTTGGAGAGTGGCTTTGGACAGTGGCTTTGGACATAGAGTGGCTTTGGGCAGTGGCTTTAGGAGAGTGGCTTTGGACAGTGGCTTTGGACTTAGAGTGGCTTTGGACAGTGGCTTTGGAGAGTGGCTTTGGACAGTGGCTTTGGACATAGAGTGGCTTTGGACAGTGGCTTTGGAGAGTGGCTTTGGACAGTGGCTTTGGACATAGAGTGGCTTTGGACAGTGGCTTTGGACAGTGGCTTTGGACAGTGGCTTTGGACAGTCGCTTTGGACATGGAGTGGCTTTGGAGAGTGGCTTTGGAGAGTGGCTTTGGACAGTGGCTTTGGACATAGAGTGACTGTCGACAGTGGCTTTGTAGAGTGGCTTTGGACAGTGGCTTTGGACATAGAGTGGCTTTGGACAGTGGCTTTGGAGAGTGGCTTTGGAGAGTGGCTTTGGACATAGAGTGGCTTTGGACAGTGGCTTTGGACATAGAGTGGCTTTGGAGAGTGGCTTTGGAGAGTGGCTTTGGACAGTGGCTTTGGACATAGAGTGGCTTTGGGCAGTGGCTTTAGGAGAGTGGCTTTGGACAGTGGCTTTGGACATAGAGTGGCTTTGGACAGTGGCTTTGGAGAGTGGCTTTGGACAGTGGCTTTGGACATAGAGTGGCTTTGGACAGTGGCTTTGGACAGTGGCTTTGGACAGTGGCTTTGGACAGTGGCTTTGGACATAGAGTGGCTTTGGACAGTGGCTTTGGACAGTGGCTTTGGACAGTGGCTTTGGACATAGAGTGGCTTTGGAATGTGACTTTGGAGAGTGGCTTTGGACAGTCGCTTTGGACATAGAGTGGCTTTGGACAGTGGCTTTGGACAGTGTCTTTGGACAGTGGCTTTGGACATAGAGTGGCTTTGGACAGTGGCTTTGGATAGTGGCTTTGGACAGTGGCTTTGGACATAGAGTGGCTTTGGACAGTGGCTTTGGACAGTGGCTTTGGACAGTGGCTTTGGACAGTGGCTTTGGACATAGAGTGGATTTGGACAGTGGCTTTGGACATTGGCTTTGGACAGTGGCTTTGGACATAGAGTGGCTTTGGACGGTGGCTTTGGACAGTGGCTTTGGACAGTGGCTTTGGACAGTGGCTTTGGGCATAGAGTGGCTTTGGACAGTGGCTTTAGACAGTGGCTTTGGACAGTGGCTTTGGACATAGAGTGGCTTTGGACAGTGGCTTTGGAGAGTTGCTTTGGACAGTGGCTTTGGACATAGAGTGGCTTTGGACAGTGGCTTTGGACATAGAGTGGCTTTGGACAGTGGCTTTGGAGAGTGGCTTTGGACAGTGGCTTTGGACATAGAGTCGCTTTGGACAGTGGCTTTGGAGAGTGGCTTTGGACAGTGGCTTTGGACATAGAGTGGCTTTGGGCAGTGGCTTTAGGAGAGTGGCTTTGGACAGTGGCTTTGGACTTAGAGTGGCTTTGGACAGTGGCTTTGGAGAGTGGCTTTGGACAGTGGCTTTGGACATAGAGTGGCTTTGGACAGTGGCTTTGGAGAGTGGCTTTGGACAGTGGCTTTGGACATAGAGTGGCTTTGGACAGTGGCTTTGGACAGTGGCTTTGGACAGTGGCTTTGGACAGTCGCTTTGGACATGGAGTGGCTTTGGAGAGTGGCTTTGGAGAGTGGCTTTGGACAGTGGCTTTGGACATAGAGTGACTGTCGACAGTGGCTTTGTAGAGTGGCTTTGGACAGTGGCTTTGGACATAGAGTGGCTTTGGACAGTGGCTTTGGAGAGTGGCTTTGGAGAGTGGCTTTGGACATAGAGTGGCTTTGGACAGTGGCTTTGGACATAGAGTGGCTTTGGAGAGTGGCTTTGGAGAGTGGCTTTGGACAGTGGCTTTGGACATAGAGTGGCTTTGGGCAGTGGCTTTAGGAGAGTGGCTTTGGACAGTGGCTTTGGACATAGAGTGGCTTTGGACAGTGGCTTTGGAGAGTGGCTTTGGACAGTGGCTTTGGACATAGAGTGGCTTTGGACAGTGGCTTTGGACAGTGGCTTTGGACAGTGGCTTTGGACAGTGGCTTTGGACATAGAGTGGCTTTGGACAGTGGCTTTGGACAGTGGCTTTGGACAGTGGCTTTGGACATAGAGTGGCTTTGGAATGTGACTTTGGAGAGTGGCTTTGGACAGTCGCTTTGGACATAGAGTGGCTTTGGACAGTGGCTTTGGACAGTGTCTTTGGACAGTGGCTTTGGACATAGAGTGGCTTTGGACAGTGGCTTTGGATAGTGGCTTTGGACAGTGGCTTTGGACATAGAGTGGCTTTGGACAGTGGCTTTGGACAGTGGCTTTGGACAGTGGCTTTGGACAGTGGCTTTGGACATAGAGTGGCTTTGGACAGTGGCTTTGGACAGTGGTTTTGGACAGTGGCTTTGGACATAGAGTGGATTTGGACAGTGGCTTTGGACATTGGCTTTGGACAGTGGCTTTGGACATAGAGTGGCTTTGGACGGTGGCTTTGGACAGTGGCTTTGGACAGTGGCTTTGGACAGTGGCTTTGGGCATAGAGTGGCTTTGGACAGTGGCTTTAGACAGTGGCTTTGGACAGTGGCTTTGGACATAGAGTGGCTTTGGACAGTGGCTTTGGAGAGTTGCTTTGGACAATGGCTTTGGACATAGAGTGGCTTTGGACAGTGGCTTTGGACATAGAGTGGCTTTGGACAGTGGCTTTGGAGAGTGGCTTTGGACAGTGGCTTTGGACATAGAGTCGCTTTGGACAGTGGCTTTGGAGAGTGGCTTTGGATAGTGGCTTTGGACATAGAGAGGCTTTGGACAGTGGCTTTGGACAGTGGCTTTAGACAGTGGCTTTGGACATAGAGTGGCTTTGGACATTGGCTTTGGACAGTGGCTTTGGACAGTGGCTTTGGACATAGAGTGGCTTTGGACAGTGGCTTTGGACATAGAGTGGCTTTGGACAGTGGCTTTGGACAGTGGCTTTGGACAGTGGCTTTGGACATAGAGTGGCTTTGGAGAGTGTCTTTGGACAGTGGCTTTGGACAGTGGCTTTGGACATAGAGTCGCTTTGGAGAGTGGCTTTGGAGAGTGTCTTTGGAGAGTGGCTTTGGACATAGAGTGGTTTGGAGTGTGGCGTTGGACAGTGGCTTTGGAGAGTGGCTTTGGACATAGAGTGGCTTTGGAGAGTGGCTTTGGAGAGTGGCTTTGGACAGTGGCTTTGGACATAGAGTGGCTTTGGACTGTGGCTTTATGAGAGTGGCTTTGGACAGTGGCTTTGCACATAGAGTGGCTATGGAGAGTGGCTTTGGACAGTGGCTTTGGACAGTGGCTTTGGACAGTGGCTTTGGACATAGAGTGGCTTTGGAGAGTGGCTTTGGAGAGTGGCTTTGGACATTGGCTTTGGACAGTGGCTTTGGACATTGGCTTTGGACAGTGGCTTTGGACATAGAGTGGCTTTGGAGAGTGGCTTTGGAGAGTGGCTTTGGAGAGTGGCTTTGGACATAGAGTGGCTTTGGGCAGTGGATTTAGGAGAGTGGCTTTGGACAGTGGCTTTGGACATAGAGTGGCTTTGGAGAGTGGCTTTGGACAGTGGCTTTGGACAGTGGCTTTGGACATAGAGTGGCTTTGGAGAGTGGCTTTGGAGAGTGGCTTTGGACAGTGGCTTTGGACATAGAGTGACTTTCGACAGTGGCTTTGTAGAGTGGCTTTGGAGAGTGGCTTTGGACATAGAGTGGCTTTGGACAGTGGCTTTGGACATAGAGTGGCTTTGGAGAGTGGCTTTGGAGAGTGGCTTTGGACAGTGGCTTTGGATATAGAGTGGCTTTGGGCAGTGGCTTTAGGAGAGTGGCTTTGGACAGTGGCTTTGGACATAGAGTGGCTTTGGAGAGTGGCTTTGGACAGTGGCTTTGGACAGTGGCTTTGGACATGGAGTGGCTTTGGAGAGTGGCTTTGGAGAGTGGCTTTGGACAGTGGCTTTGGACATAGAGTGACTTTCGACAGTGGCTTTGTAGAGTGGCTTTGGACAGTGGCTTTGGACATAGAGTGGCTTTGGACAGTGGCTTTGGAGAGTGGCTTTGGACAGTGGCTTTGGACATATAGTGGCTTTGGACAGTGGCTTTGGAGAGTGGATTTGGACAGTGGCTTTGGACATAGAGTGGCTTTGGAAAGTGGCTTTGGACAGTGGCTTTGGACATAGAGTGGCTTTGGACAGTGGCTTTGGAGAGTGGCTTTGGACAGTGGCTTTGGACTTAGAGTGGCTTTGGACAGTGGCTTTGGAGAGTGGCTTTGGACAGTGGCTTTGGACATAGAGTGGCTTTGGACAGTGGCTTTGGAGAGTGGCTTTGGACAGTGGCTTTGGACATAGAGTGGCTTTGGACAGTGGCTTTGGACAGTGGCTTTGGACAGTGGCTTTGGACAGTGGCTTTGGACATAGAGTGGCTTTGGACAGTGGCTTTGGACAGTGGCTTTGGACAGTGGCTTTGGACATAGAGTGGCTTTGGAATGGGACTTTGGAGAGTGGCTTTGGACAGTCGCTTTGGACATAGAGTGGCTTTGGACAGTGGCTTTGGACAGTGTCTTTGGACAGTGGCTTTGGACATAGAGTGGCTTTGGACAGTGGCTTTGGACAGTGGCTTTGGACAGTGGCTTTGGACATAGAGTGGCTTTGGACAGTGGCTTTGGACAGTGGCTTTGGACAGTGGCTTTGGACATAGAGTGGCTTTGGACAGTGGCTTTGGACAGTGGTTTTGGAGAGTAGCTTTGGACATAGAGTGGATATGGACAGTGGCTTTGGACATTGGCTTTGGACAGTGGCTTTGGACATAGAGTGGCTTTGGACGGTGGCTTTGGACAGTGGCTTTGGACATTGGCTTTGGACATAGAGTGGCTTTGGACAGTGGCTTTGGACAGTGGCTTTGGACAGTGGCTTTGGACATAGAGTGGCTTTGGACAGTGGCTTTGGACAGTGGCTTTGGACAGTGGCTTTGGACATAGAGTGGCTTTGGACATAGAGTGGGTTTGGAGAGTGGCTTTGGGCAGTAGCTTTGGACAGTGGCTTTGGACAGTGGCTTTGGACATAGAGTAGCTTTGGACAGTGGCTTTGGACAGTGGCTTTGGACAGTGGCTTTGGACAGTGGCTTTGGACATAGAGTGGCTTTGGACTGTTGCTTTGGACAGTGGCTTTGGGAAGTGACTTTGGACATAGAGAAGCTGTGGACAGTGGCTTTGGACAGTGGCTTTGGACAGTGGATTTGGACATAGAGTGGCTTTGGACAGTGGCTTTGGACAGTGGCTTTGGACAGTGGCTTTGGACTGTGGCTTTGGACAGTGGCTTTGGACAGTGGCTTTGGACAGTGGCTTTGGACATAGAGTGGCTTTGGACATAGAGTGGCTTTGGACAGTGGCTTTGGACATACAGTGGCTTTGGACATTCAGTGGCTTTGAACAGTGGCTTTGGACATACAGTGGCTTTGGACATACAGTGGCTTTGGACAGTGGCTTTGGACATAGAGTGGCTTGGAGAGTGGCTTTGGAGACTGTCATTGGACAGTGGCTTTGGACATAGAGTGGCTTTGGAGAGTGGCTTTGGACATAGTGTGGCTTTGGACAGTGGCTTTGGAAATACAGTAGCTTTGGACAGTGGCTTTGGACAGTGGCTTTGGACAGTGGCTTTGGACATAGAGTGGCTTTGGACAGTGGCTTTAGACAGTGGCTTTGGACAGTGGCATTGGACATAGATTGGCTTTGGACAGTGGCTTTGGATATAGAGTGGCTTTGGAGAGTGGCTTTGGAGAATGGCTTTGGACAGTGGCTTTGGACATAGAGTGGCTTTGGAGAGTGGCTTTGGAGAGTGACTTTGGAAAGTGGCTTTGGACATAGAGTGGCTTTGGAGAGTGGCTTTGGAGAGTGGCTTTGGACAGTGGATTTGGACATAGAGTGGCTTTGGAGAGTGGCTTTGGAGAGTGGCTTTGGACAGTGGCTTTGGACATAGAGTGGCTTTGGACAGTGGCTTTGTACATAGAGTGGCTTTGGAGAGTGGCTTTGGACAGTGGCTTTGGACAGTGGCTTTGGACATAGAGTGGCTTTGGAGAGTGTCTTTGGACAGTGGCTTTGGACAGTGGCTTTGGACATAGAGTGGCTTTGGAGAGTGGCTTTGGAGAGTGTCTTTGGAGAGTGGCTTTGGACATAGAGTGGTTTGGAGTGTGGCATTGGACAGTGGCTTTGGACAGTGGCTTTGGACATAGAGTGGCTTTGGAGAGTGGCTTTGGAGAGTGGCTTTGGACAGTGGCTTTGGACATAGAGTGGCTTTGGACTGTGGCTTTAGGAGAGTGGCTTTGGACAGTGGCTTTGCACATAGAGTAGCTTTGGAGAGTGGCTTTGGACAGTGCCTTTGGACAGTGGCTTTGGACAGTGGCTTTGGACATAGAGTGGCTTTGGAGAGTGGCTTTGGAGAGTGGCTTTGGACATTGGCTTTGGACAGTGGCTTTGGACATAGAGTGGCTTTGGAGAGTGGCTTTGGAGAGTGGCTTTGGAGAGTGGCTTTGGACATAGAGTTGCTTCGGGCAGTGGCTTTAGGAGAGTGGCTTTGGACAGTGGCTTTGGACATAGAGTGGCTTTGGAGAGTGGCTTTGGACAGTGGCTTTGGACAGTGGCTTTGGACATAGAGTGGCTTTGGAGAGTGGCTTTGGAGAGTGGCTTTGGACAGTGGCTTTGGACATAGAGTGACTTTCGACAGTGGCTTTGTAGAGTGGTTTTGGAGAGTGGCTTTGGACATAGAGTGACTTTGGACAGTGGCTTTGGACATAGAGTGGCTTTGGAGAGTGGCTTTGGAGAGTGGCTTTGGACAGTGGCTTTGGACATAGAGTGGCTTTGGGCAGTGGCTTTAGGAGAGTGGCTTTGGACAGTGGCTTTGGACATAGAGTGGCTTTGGAGAGTGGCTTTGGACAGTGGCTTTGGACAGTGGCTTTGGACATGGAGTGGCTTTGGAGATTGGCTTTGGAGAGTGGCTTTGGACAGTGGCTTTGGACATAGAGTGACTTTCGACAGTGGCTTTGTAGAGTGGCTTTGGACAGTGGCTTTGGACATAGAGTGGCTTTGGACGGTGGCTTTGGACAGTGGCTTTGGACAGTGGCTTTGGACATAGAGTGGCTTTGGACAGTGGCTTTAGACAGTGGCTTTGGACAGTGGCTTTGGACATAGAGTGGCTTTGGACAGTGGCTTTGGAGAGTTGCTTTGGACAGTGGCTTTGGACATAGAGTGGCTTTGGACAGTGGCTTTGGAGAGTGGCTTTGGACAGTGGCTTTGGACATAGAGTGGCTTTGGACAGTGGCTTTGGAGAGTGGCTTTGGACAGTGGCTTTGGACATAGAGTGGCTTTGGAAAGTGGCTTTGGACAGTGGCTTTGGACATAGAGTGGCTTTGGAGAGTGGCTTTGGAGAGTGGCTTTGGACAGTGGCTTTGGACTTAGAGTGGCTTTGGACAGTGGCTTTGGAGAGTGGCTTTGGACAGTGGCTTTGGACATAGAGTGGCTTTGGACAGTGGCTTTGGAGAGTGGCTTTGGACAGTGGCTTTGGACATAGAGTGGCTTTGGACAGTGGCTTTGGACAGTGGCTTTGGACAGTGGCTTTAGACAGTGGCTTTGGACATAGAGTGGCTTTGGACAGTGGCTTTGGACAGTCGCTTTGGACATAGAGTGGCTTTGGACATTGGCTTTGGACAGTGTCTTTGGACAGTGGCTTTGGACATAGAGTGGCTTTGGACAGTGGCTTTGGACAGTGGCTTTGGACAGTGGCTTTGGACATAGAGTGGCTTTGGACAGTGGCTTTGGACAGTGGCTTTGGACAGTGGCTTTGGACATAGAGTGGCTTTGGACAGTGGCTTTGGACAGTAGTTTTGGACAGTGGCTTTGGACATAGAGTGGATTTGGACAGTGGCTTTGGACATTGGCTTTGGACAGTGGCTTTGAACATAGAGTGGCTTTGGACGGTGGCTTTGGACAGTGGCTTTGGACAGTGGCTTTGGACATAGAGTGGCTTTGGACAGTGGCTTTAGACAGTGGCTTTGGACAGTGGCTTTGGACATAGAGTGGCTTTGGACAGTGGCTTTGGAGAGTTGCTTTGGACAGTGGCTTTGGACATAGAGTGGCTTTGGACAGTGGCTTTGGACATAGAGTGGCTTTGGACAGTGGCTTTGGACATAGAGTGGCTTTGGACAGTGGCTTTGGACATAGAGTGGCTTTGGACAGTGGCTTTGGACAGTGGCTTTGGACAGTGGCTTTGGACATAGAGTGGCTTTGGACAGTGGCTTTGGACATAGAGTGGCTTTGGACAGTGGCTTTGGACATAGAGTGGCTTTGGACAGTGGCTTTGGACATAGAGTGGCTTTGGACAGTGGCTTTGGAAATACAGTGGCTTTGGACAGTGGCTTTGGACAGTGGCTTTGGACAGTGGCTTTGGACATAGATTGGCTTTGGACAGTGGCTTTGGATATAGAGTAGCTTTGGAGAGTGGCTTTGGAGAATGGCTTTGGACAGTGGCTTTAGACATAGAGTTGCTTTGGAGAGTGGCTTTGGAGAGTGGCTTTGGAAAGTGGCTTTGGACATAGAGTGGCTTTGGAGAGTGGCTTTGGAGAGTGGCTTTGGACTGTGGCTTTGGACATAGAGTGGCTTTGGAGAGTGGCTTTGGAGAGTGGCTTTGGACAGTGGCTTTGGACATAGAGTGGCTTTGGACAGTGGCTTTGGACATAGAGTGGCTTTGGAGAGTGGCTTTGGACAGTGGCTTTGGACAGTGGCTTTGGACATAGAGTGGCTTTGGAGAGTGTCTTTGGACAGTGGCTTTGGACAGTGGCTTTGGACATAGAGTCGCTTTGGAGAGTGGCTTTGGAGAGTGTCTTTGGAGAGTGGCTTTGGACATAGAGTGGCTTTGGAGTGTGGCGTTGGACAGTGGCTTTGGACAGTGGCTTTGGACATAGAGTGGCTTTGGAGAGTGGCTTTGGAGAGTGGCTTTGGACAGTGGCTTTGGACATAGAGTGGCTTTGGACTGTGGCTTTAGGAGAGTGGCTTTGGACAGTGGCTTTGCACATAGAGTGGCTTTGGAGAGTGGCTTTGGACAGTGGCTTTGGACAGTGGCTTTGGACAGTGGCTTTGGACATAGAGTGGCTTTGGAGAGTGGCTTTGGAGAGTGGCTTTGGACATTGGCTTTGGACAGTGGCTTTGGACAGTGGCTTTGGACATAGAGTGGCTTTGGAATGTGACTTTGGAGAGTGGCTTTGGACAGTCGCTTTGGACATAGAGTGGCTTTGGACAGTGGCTTTGGACAGTGTCTTTGGACAGTGGCTTTGGACATAGAGTGGCTTTGGACAGTGGCTTTGGATAGTGGCTTTGGACAGTGGCTTTGGACATAGAGTGGCTTTGGACAGTGGCTTTGGACAGTGGCTTTGGACAGTGGCTTTGGACAGTGGCTTTGGACATAGAGTGGCTTTGGACAGTGGCTTTGGACAGTGGTTTTGGACAGTGGCTTTGGACATAGAGTGGATTTGGACAGTGGCTTTGGACATTGGCTTTGGACAGTGGCTTTGGACATAGAGTGGCTTTGGACGGTGGCTTTGGACAGTGGCTTTGGACAGTGGCTTTGGACAGTGGCTTTGGGCATAGAGTGGCTTTGGACAGTGGCTTTAGACAGTGGCTTTGGACAGTGGCTTTGGACATAGAGTGGCTTTGGACAGTGGCTTTGGAGAGTTGCTTTGGACAATGGCTTTGGACATAGAGTGGCTTTGGACAGTGGCTTTGGACATAGAGTGGCTTTGGACAGTGGCTTTGGAGAGTGGCTTTGGACAGTGGCTTTGGACATAGAGTCGCTTTGGACAGTGGCTTTGGAGAGTGGCTTTGGACAGTGGCTTTGGACATAGAGAGGCTTTGGACAGTGGCTTTGGACAGTGGCTTTAGACAGTGGCTTTGGACATAGAGTGGCTTTGGACATTGGCTTTGGACAGTGGCTTTGGACAGTGGCTTTGGACATAGAGTGGCTTTGGACAGTGGCTTTGGACATAGAGTGGCTTTGGACAGTGGCTTTGGACAGTGGCTTTGGACAGTGGCTTTGGACATAGAGTGGCTTTGGAGAGTGTCTTTGGACAGTGGCTTTGGACAGTGGCTTTGGACATAGAGTCGCTTTGGAGAGTGGCTTTGGAGAGTGTCTTTGGAGAGTGGCTTTGGACATAGAGTGGTTTGGAGTGTGGCGTTGGACAGTGGCTTTGGAGAGTGGCTTTGGACATAGAGTGGCTTTGGAGAGTGGCTTTGGAGAGTGGCTTTGGACAGTGGCTTTGGACATAGAGTGGCTTTGGACTGTGGCTTTATGAGAGTGGCTTTGGACAGTGGCTTTGCACATAGAGTGGCTATGGAGAGTGGCTTTGGACAGTGGCTTTGGACAGTGGCTTTGGACAGTGGCTTTGGACATAGAGTGGCTTTGGAGAGTGGCTTTGGAGAGTGGCTTTGGACATTGGCTTTGGACAGTGGCTTTGGACATTGGCTTTGGACAGTGGCTTTGGACATAGAGTGGCTTTGGAGAGTGGCTTTGGAGAGTGGCTTTGGAGAGTGGCTTTGGACATAGAGTGGCTTTGGGCAGTGGATTTAGGAGAGTGGCTTTGGACAGTGGCTTTGGACATAGAGTGGCTTTGGAGAGTGGCTTTGGACAGTGGCTTTGGACAGTGGCTTTGGACATAGAGTGGCTTTGGAGAGTGGCTTTGGAGAGTGGCTTTGGACAGTGGCTTTGGACATAGAGTGACTTTCGACAGTGGCTTTGTAGAGTGGCTTTGGAGAGTGGCTTTGGACATAGAGTGGCTTTGGACAGTGGCTTTGGACATAGAGTGGCTTTGGGCAGTGGCTTTAGGAGAGTGGCTTTGGACAGTGGCTTTGGACATAGAGTGGCTTTGGAGAGTGGCTTTGGACAGTGGCTTTGGACAGTGGCTTTGGACATGGAGTGGCTTTGGAGAGTGGCTTTGGAGAGTGGCTTTGGACAGTGGCTTTGGACATAGAGTGACTTTCGACAGTGGCTTTGTAGAGTGGCTTTGGACAGTGGCTTTGGACATAGAGTGGCTTTGGACAGTGGCTTTGGAGAGTGGCTTTGGACAGTGGCTTTGGACATATAGTGGCTTTGGACAGTGGCTTTGGAGAGTGGATTTGGACAGTGGCTTTGGACATAGAGTGGCTTTGGAAAGTGGCTTTGGACAGTGGCTTTGGACATAGAGTGGCTTTGGACAGTGGCTTTGGAGAGTGGCTTTGGACAGTGGCTTTGGACTTAGAGTGGCTTTGGACAGTGGCTTTGGAGAGTGGCTTTGGACAGTGGCTTTGGACATAGAGTGGCTTTGGACAGTGGCTTTGGAGAGTGGCTTTGGACAGTGGCTTTGGACATAGAGTGGCTTTGGACAGTGGCTTTGGACAGTGGCTTTGGACAGTGGCTTTGGACAGTGGCTTTGGACAGTGGCTTTGGACATAGAGTGGCTTTGGACAGTGGCTTTGGACAGTGGCTTTGGACAGTGGCTTTGGACATAGAGTGGCTTTGGACAGTGGCTTTGGACAGTGGCTTTGGACAGTGGCTTTGGACATAGAGTGGCTTTGGACAGTGGCTTTGGACAGTGGTTTTGGAGAGTAGCTTTGGACATAGAGTGGATATGGACAGTGGCTTTGGACATTGGCTTTGGACAGTGGCTTTGGACATAGAGTGGCTTTGGACGGTGGCTTTGGACAGTGGCTTTGGACATTGGCTTTGGACATAGAGTGGCTTTGGACAGTGGCTTTGGACAGTGGCTTTGGACAGTGGCTTTGGACATAGAGTGGCTTTGGACAGTGGCTTTGGACAGTGGCTTTGGACAGTGGCTTTGGACATAGAGTGGCTTTGGACATAGAGTGGGTTTGGAGAGTGGCTTTGGGCAGTAGCTTTGGACAGTGGCTTTGGACAGTGGCTTTGGACATAGAGTAGCTTTGGACAGTGGCTTTGGACAGTGGCTTTGGACAGTGGCTTTGGACAGTGGCTTTGGACATAGAGTGGCTTTGGACTGTTGCTTTGGACAGTGGCTTTGGGAAGTGACTTTGGACATAGAGAAGCTGTGGACAGTGGCTTTGGACAGTGGCTTTGGACAGTGGATTTGGACATAGAGTGGCTTTGGACAGTGGCTTTGGACAGTGGCTTTGGACAGTGGCTTTGGACTGTGGCTTTGGACAGTGGCTTTGGACAGTGGCTTTGGACAGTGGCTTTGGACATAGAGTGGCTTTGGACATAGAGTGGCTTTGGACAGTGGCTTTGGACATACAGTGGCTTTGGACATTCAGTGGCTTTGAACAGTGGCTTTGGACATACAGTGGCTTTGGACATACAGTGGCTTTGGACAGTGGCTTTGGACATAGAGTGGCTTGGAGAGTGGCTTTGGAGACTGTCATTGGACAGTGGCTTTGGACATAGAGTGGCTTTGGAGAGTGGCTTTGGACATAGTGTGGCTTTGGACAGTGGCTTTGGAAATACAGTAGCTTTGGACAGTGGCTTTGGACAGTGGCTTTGGACAGTGGCTTTGGACATAGAGTGGCTTTGGACAGTGGCTTTAGACAGTGGCTTTGGACAGTGGCATTGGACATAGATTGGCTTTGGACAGTGGCTTTGGATATAGAGTGGCTTTGGAGAGTGGCTTTGGAGAATGGCTTTGGACAGTGGCTTTGGACATAGAGTGGCTTTGGAGAGTGGCTTTGGAGAGTGACTTTGGAAAGTGGCTTTGGACATAGAGTGGCTTTGGAGAGTGGCTTTGGAGAGTGGCTTTGGACAGTGGATTTGGACATAGAGTGGCTTTGGAGAGTGGCTTTGGAGAGTGGCTTTGGACAGTGGCTTTGGACATAGAGTGGCTTTGGACAGTGGCTTTGTACATAGAGTGGCTTTGGAGAGTGGCTTTGGACAGTGGCTTTGGACAGTGGCTTTGGACATAGAGTGGCTTTGGAGAGTGTCTTTGGACAGTGGCTTTGGACAGTGGCTTTGGACATAGAGTGGCTTTGGAGAGTGGCTTTGGAGAGTGTCTTTGGAGAGTGGCTTTGGACATAGAGTGGTTTGGAGTGTGGCATTGGACAGTGGCTTTGGACAGTGGCTTTGGACATAGAGTGGCTTTGGAGAGTGGCTTTGGAGAGTGGCTTTGGACAGTGGCTTTGGACATAGAGTGGCTTTGGACTGTGGCTTTAGGAGAGTGGCTTTGGACAGTGGCTTTGCACATAGAGTAGCTTTGGAGAGTGGCTTTGGACAGTGCCTTTGGACAGTGGCTTTGGACAGTGGCTTTGGACATAGAGTGGCTTTGGAGAGTGGCTTTGGAGAGTGGCTTTGGACATTGGCTTTGGACAGTGGCTTTGGACATAGAGTGGCTTTGGAGAGTGGCTTTGGAGAGTGGCTTTGGAGATTGGCTTTGGACATAGAGTTGCTTCGGGCAGTGGCTTTAGGAGAGTGGCTTTGGACAGTGGCTTTGGACATAGAGTGGCTTTGGAGAGTGGCTTTGGACAGTGGCTTTGGACAGTGGCTTTGGACATAGAGTGGCTTTGGAGAGTGGCTTTGGAGAGTGGCTTTGGACAGTGGCTTTGGACATAGAGTGACTTTCGACAGTGGCTTTGTAGAGTGGTTTTGGAGAGTGGCTTTGGACATAGAGTGACTTTGGACAGTGGCTTTGGACATAGAGTGGCTTTGGAGAGTGGCTTTGGAGAGTGGCTTTGAACAGTGGCTTTGGACATAGAGTGGCTTTGGGCAGTGGCTTTAGGAGAGTGGCTTTGGACAGTGGCTTTGGACATAGAGTGGCTTTGGAGAGTGGCTTTGGACAGTGGCTTTGGACAGTGGCTTTGGACATGGAGTGGCTTTGGAGATTGGCTTTGGAGAGTGGCTTTGGACAGTGGCTTTGGACATAGAGTGACTTTCGACAGTGGCTTTGTAGAGTGGCTTTGGACAGTGGCTTTGGACATAGAGTGGCTTTGGACGGTGGCTTTGGACAGTGGCTTTGGACAGTGGCTTTGGACATAGAGTGGCTTTGGACAGTGGCTTTAGACAGTGGCTTTGGACAGTGGCTTTGGACATAGAGTGGCTTTGGACAGTGGCTTTGGAGAGTTGCTTTGGACAGTGGCTTTGGACATAGAGTGGCTTTGGACAGTGGCTTTGGAGAGTGGCTTTGGACAGTGGCTTTGGACATAGAGTGGCTTTGGACAGTGGCTTTGGAGAGTGGCTTTGGACAGTGGCTTTGGACATAGAGTGGCTTTGGAAAGTGGCTTTGGACAGTGGCTTTGGACATAGAGTGGCTTTGGAGAGTGGCTTTGGAGAGTGGCTTTGGACAGTGGCTTTGGACTTAGAGTGGCTTTGGACAGTGGCTTTGGAGAGTGGCTTTGGACAGTGGCTTTGGACATAGAGTGGCTTTGGACAGTGGCTTTGGAGAGTGGCTTTGGACAGTGGCTTTGGACATAGAGTGGCTTTGGACAGTGGCTTTGGACAGTGGCTTTGGACAGTGGCTTTAGACAGTGGCTTTGGACATAGAGTGGCTTTGGACAGTGGCTTTGGACAGTCGCTTTGGACATAGAGTGGCTTTGGACATTGGCTTTGGACAGTGTCTTTGGACAGTGGCTTTGGACATAGAGTGGCTTTGGACAGTGGCTTTGGACAGTGGCTTTGGACAGTGGCTTTGGACATAGAGTGGCTTTGGACAGTGGCTTTGGACAGTGGCTTTGGACAGTGGCTTTGGACATAGAGTGGCTTTGGACAGTGGCTTTGGACAGTAGTTTTGGACAGTGGCTTTGGACATAGAGTGGATTTGGACAGTGGCTTTGGACATTGGCTTTGGACAGTGGCTTTGAACATAGAGTGGCTTTGGACGGTGGCTTTGGACAGTGGCTTTGGACAGTGGCTTTGGACATAGAGTGGCTTTGGACAGTGGCTTTAGACAGTGGCTTTGGACAGTGGCTTTGGACATAGAGTGGCTTTGGACAGTGGCTTTGGAGAGTTGCTTTGGACAGTGGCTTTGGACATAGAGTGGCTTTGGACAGTGGCTTTGGACATAGAGTGGCTTTGGACAGTGGCTTTGGACATAGAGTGGCTTTGGACAGTGGCTTTGGACATAGAGTGGCTTTGGACAGTGGCTTTGGACAGTGGCTTTGGACAGTGGCTTTGGACATAGAGTGGCTTTGGACAGTGGCTTTGGACATAGAGTGGCTTTGGACAGTGGCTTTGGACATAGAGTGGCTTTGGACAGTGGCTTTGGACATAGAGTGGCTTTGGACAGTGGCTTTGGAAATACAGTGGCTTTGGACAGTGGCTTTGGACAGTGGCTTTGGACAGTGGCTTTGGACATAGATTGGCTTTGGACAGTGGCTTTGGATATAGAGTAGCTTTGGAGAGTGGCTTTGGAGAATGGCTTTGGACAGTGGCTTTAGACATAGAGTTGCTTTGGAGAGTGGCTTTGGAGAGTGGCTTTGGAAAGTGGCTTTGGACATAGAGTGGCTTTGGAGAGTGGCTTTGGAGAGTGGCTTTGGACTGTGGCTTTGGACATAGAGTGGCTTTGGAGAGTGGCTTTGGAGAGTGGCTTTGGACAGTGGCTTTGGACATAGAGTGGCTTTGGACAGTGGCTTTGGACATAGAGTGGCTTTGGAGAGTGGCTTTGGACAGTGGCTTTGGACAGTGGCTTTGGACATAGAGTGGCTTTGGAGAGTGTCTTTGGACAGTGGCTTTGGACAGTGGCTTTGGACATAGAGTCGCTTTGGAGAGTGGCTTTGGAGAGTGTCTTTGGAGAGTGGCTTTGGACATAGAGTGGCTTTGGAGTGTGGCGTTGGACAGTGGCTTTGGACAGTGGCTTTGGACATAGAGTGGCTTTGGAGAGTGGCTTTGGAGAGTGGCTTTGGACAGTGGCTTTGGACATAGAGTGGCTTTGGACTGTGGCTTTAGGAGAGTGGCTTTGGACAGTGGCTTTGCACATAGAGTGGCTTTGGAGAGTGGCTTTGGACAGTGGCTTTGGACAGTGGCTTTGGACAGTGGCTTTGGACATAGAGTGGCTTTGGAGAGTGGCTTTGGAGAGTGGCTTTGGACATTGGCTTTGGACAGTGGCTTTGGACATAGAGTGGCTTTGGAGAGTGGCTTTGCAGAGTGGCTTTGGAGAGTGGCTTTGGACATAGAGTGGCTTTGGGCAGTGGCTTTAGGAGAGTGGCTTTGGACAGTGGCTTTGGACATAGAGTGGCTTTGGAGAGTGGCTTTGGACAGTGGCTTTGGACAGTGGCTTTGGACATAGAGTGCCTTTGGAGAGTGGCTTTGGAGAGTGGCTTTGGACAGTGGCTTTGGACATAGAGTGACTTTCGACAGTGGCTTTGTAGAGTGGCTTTGGAGAGCGGCTTTGGACATAGAGTGGCTTTGGACAGTGGCTTTGGACATAGAGTGGCTTTGGAGAGTGGCTTTGGAGAGTGGCTTTGGACAGTGGCTTTGGACATAGAGTGGCTTTGGGCAGTGGCTTTAGGAGAGTGGCTTTGGACAGTGGCTTTGGACATAGAGTGGCTTTGGAGAGTGGCTTTGGACAGTGGCTTTGGACATAGAGTGACTTTCGACAGTGGCTTTGTAGAGTGGCTTTGGACAGTGGCTTTGGACATAGAGTGGCTTTGGACAGTGGCTTTGTAGAGTGGCTTTGGACAGTGGCTTTGGACATATAGTGGCTTTGGACAGTGGCTTTGGAGAGTGGCTTTGGACAGTGGCTTTGGACATAGAGTGGCTTTGGAAAGTGGCTTTGGACAGTGGCTTTGGACATAGAGTGGCTTTGGACAGTGGCTTTGGAGAGTGGCTTTGGACAGTGGCTTTGGACTTAGAGTGGCTTTGGACAGTGGCTTTGGAGAGTGTCTTTGGACAGTGGCTTTGGACATAGAGTGGCTTTGGACAGTGGCTTTGGAGAGTGGCTTTGGACAGTGGCTTTGGACATAGAGTGGCTTTGGACAGTGGCTTTGGACAGTGGCTTTGGACAGTGGCTTTGGACAGTGGCTTTGGACATAGAGTGGCTTTGGACAGTGGCTTTGGACAGTGGCTTTGGACAGTGGCTTTGGACATAGAGTGGCTTTGGAATGTGACTTTGGAGAGTGGCTTTGGACAGTCGCTTTGGACATAGAGTGGCTTTGGACAGTGGCTTTGGACAGTGTCTTTGGACAGTGGCTTTGGACATAGAGTGGCTTTGGACAGTGGCTTTGGACAGTGGCTTTGGACAGTGGCTTTGGACATAGAGTGGCTTTGGACAGTGGCTTTGGACAGTGGCTTGGGACAGTGGCTTTGGACAGTGGCTTTGGACAGTGTCTTTGGACATAGAGTGGCTTTGGAGAGTGGCTTTGGAGAGTGGCTTTGAACAGTGGCTTTGGACATGGAGTGGCTTTGGAGACTGGCTTTGGACAGTGGCTTTGGACAGCGGCTATGGAAATAGAGTGGCTTTGGAGAGTGGCTTTGGAGAGTGGCTTTGGACAGTGGCTTTGGACTTAGAGTGGCTTTGGACAGTGGCTTTGGAGAGTGGCTTTGGACAGTGGCTTTGGACATAGAGTGGCTTTGGACAGTGGCTTTGGAGAGTGGCTTTGGACAGTGGCTTTGGACATAGAGTGGCTTTGGACAGTGGCTTTGGACAGTGGCTTTGGACAGTGGCTTTGGACAGTGGCTTTGGACATAGAGTGGCTTTGGACAGTGGCTTTGGACAGTGGCTTTGGACAGTGGCTTTGGACAGTGGCTTTGGACAGAGAGTGGCTTTGGAATGGGACTTTGGAGAGTGGCTTTGGACAGTCGCTTTGGACATAGAGTGGCTTTGGACAGTGGCTTTGGACAGTGTCTTTGGACAGTGGCTTTGGACATAGAGTGGCTTTGGAGAGTGGCTTTGGAGAGTGGCTTTGGACAGTGGCTTTGGACATAGAGTGGCTTTGGGCAGTGGCTTTAGGAGAGTGGCTTTGGACAGTGGCTTTGGACATAGAGTGGCTTTGGAGAGTGGCTTTGGACAGTGGCTTTGGACATAGAGTGACTTTCGACAGTGGCTTTGTAGAGTGGCTTTGGACAGTGGCTTTGGACATAGAGTGGCTTTGGACAGTGGCTTTGTAGAGTGGCTTTGGACAGTGGCTTTGGACATATAGTGGCTTTGGACAGTGGCTTTGGAGAGTGGCTTTGGACAGTGGCTTTGGACATAGAGTGGCTTTGGAAAGTGGCTTTGGACAGTGGCTTTGGACATAGAGTGGCTTTGGACAGTGGCTTTGGAGAGTGGCTTTGGACAGTGGCTTTGGACTTAGAGTGGCTTTGGACAGTGGCTTTGGAGAGTGTCTTTGGACAGTGGCTTTGGACATAGAGTGGCTTTGGACAGTGGCTTTGGAGAGTGGCTTTGGACAGTGGCTTTGGACATAGAGTGGCTTTGGACAGTGGCTTTGGACAGTGGCTTTGGACAGTGGCTTTGGACAGTGGCTTTGGACATAGAGTGGCTTTGGACAGTGGCTTTGGACAGTGGCTTTGGACAGTGGCTTTGGACATAGAGTGGCTTTGGAATGTGACTTTGGAGAGTGGCTTTGGACAGTCGCTTTGGACATAGAGTGGCTTTGGACAGTGGCTTTGGACAGTGTCTTTGGACAGTGGCTTTGGACATAGAGTGGCTTTGGACAGTGGCTTTGGACAGTGGCTTTGGACAGTGGCTTTGGACATAGAGTGGCTTTGGACAGTGGCTTTGGACAGTGGCTTGGGACAGTGGCTTTGGACAGTGGCTTTGGACAGTGTCTTTGGACATAGAGTGGCTTTGGAGAGTGGCTTTGGAGAGTGGCTTTGAACAGTGGCTTTGGACATGGAGTGGCTTTGGAGACTGGCTTTGGACAGTGGCTTTGGACAGCGGCTATGGAAATAGAGTGGCTTTGGAGAGTGGCTTTGGAGAGTGGCTTTGGACAGTGGCTTTGGACTTAGAGTGGCTTTGGACAGTGGCTTTGGAGAGTGGCTTTGGACAGTGGCTTTGGACATAGAGTGGCTTTGGACAGTGGCTTTGGAGAGTGGCTTTGGACAGTGGCTTTGGACATAGAGTGGCTTTGGACAGTGGCTTTGGACAGTGGCTTTGGACAGTGGCTTTGGACAGTGGCTTTGGACATAGAGTGGCTTTGGACAGTGGCTTTGGACAGTGGCTTTGGACAGTGGCTTTGGACAGTGGCTTTGGACAGAGAGTGGCTTTGGAATGGGACTTTGGAGAGTGGCTTTGGACAGTCGCTTTGGACATAGAGTGGCTTTGGACAGTGGCTTTGGACAGTGTCTTTGGACAGTGGCTTTGGACATAGAGTGGCTTTGGACAGTGGCTTTGGACAGTGGCTTTGGACAGTGGCTTTGGACATAGAGTGGCTTTGGACAGTGGCTTTGGACAGTGGCTTTGGACAGTGGCTTTGGACATAGAGTGGCTTTGGACAGTGGCTTTGGACAGTGGTTTTGGAGAGTAGCTTTGGACATAGAGTGGATATGGACAGTGGCTTTGGACATTGGCTTTGGACAGTGGCTTTGGACATAGAGTGGCTTTGGACGGTGGCTTTGGACAGTGGCTTTGGACATTGGCTTTGGACATAGAGTGGCTTTGGACAGTGGCTTTGGACAGTGGCTTTGGACAGTGGCTTTGGACATAGAGTGGCTTTGGACAGTGGCTTTGGACAGTGGCTTTGGACAGTGGCTTTGGACATAGAGTGGCTTTGGACATAGAGTGGGTTTGGAGAGTGGCTTTGGGCAGTAGCTTTGGACAGTGGCTTTGGACAGTGGCTTTGGACATAGAGTAGCTTTGGACAGTGGCTTTGGACAGTGGCTTTGGACAGTGGCTTTGGACAGTGGCTTTGGACATAGAGTGGCTTTGGACTGTTGCTTTGGACAGTGGCTTTGGGAAGTGACTTTGGACATAGAGAAGCTGTGGACAGTGGCTTTGGACAGTGGCTTTGGACAGTGGATTTGGACATAGAGTGGCTTTGGACAGTGGCTTTGGACAGTGGCTTTGGACAGTGGCTTTGGACTGTGGCTTTGGACAGTGGCTTTGGACAGTGGCTTTGGACAGTGGCTTTGGACATAGAGTGGCTTTGGACATAGAGTGGCTTTGGACAGTGGCTTTGGACATACAGTGGCTTTGGACATTCAGTGGCTTTGAACAGTGGCTTTGGACATACAGTGGCTTTGGACATACAGTGGCTTTGGACAGTGGCTTTGGACATAGAGTGGCTTGGAGAGTGGCTTTGGAGACTGTCATTGGACAGTGGCTTTGGACATAGAGTGGCTTTGGAGAGTGGCTTTGGACATAGTGTGGCTTTGGACAGTGGCTTTGGAAATACAGTAGCTTTGGACAGTGGCTTTGGACAGTGGCTTTGGACAGTGGCTTTGGACATAGAGTGGCTTTGGACAGTGGCTTTAGACAGTGGCTTTGGACAGTGGCATTGGACATAGATTGGCTTTGGACAGTGGCTTTGGATATAGAGTGGCTTTGGAGAGTGGCTTTGGAGAATGGCTTTGGACAGTGGCTTTGGACATAGAGTGGCTTTGGAGAGTGGCTTTGGAGAGTGACTTTGGAAAGTGGCTTTGGACATAGAGTGGCTTTGGAGAGTGGCTTTGGAGAGTGGCTTTGGACAGTGGATTTGGACATAGAGTGGCTTTGGAGAGTGGCTTTGGAGAGTGGCTTTGGACAGTGGCTTTGGACATAGAGTGGCTTTGGACAGTGGCTTTGTACATAGAGTGGCTTTGGAGAGTGGCTTTGGACAGTGGCTTTGGACAGTGGCTTTGGACATAGAGTGGCTTTGGAGAGTGTCTTTGGACAGTGGCTTTGGACAGTGTATTTGGACATAGAGTGGCTTTGGAGAGTGGCTTTGGAGAGTGTCTTTGGAGAGTGGCTTTGGACATAGAGTGGTTTGGAGTGTGGCATTGGACAGTGGCTTTGGACAGTGGCTTTGGACATAGAGTGGCTTTGGAGAGTGGCTTTGGAGAGTGGCTTTGGACAGTGGCTTTGGACATAGAGTGGCTTTGGACTGTGGCTTTAGGAGAGTGGCTTTGGACAGTGGCTTTGCACATAGAGTAGCTTTGGAGAGTGGCTTTGGACAGTGCCTTTGGACAGTGGCTTTGGACAGTGGCTTTGGACATAGAGTGGCTTTGGAGAGTGGCTTTGGAGAGTGGCTTTGGACATTGGCTTTGGACAGTGGCTTTGGACATAGAGTGGCTTTGGAGAGTGGCTTTGGAGAGTGGCTTTGGAGAGTGGCTTTGGACATAGAGTTGCTTCGGGCAGTGGCTTTAGGAGAGTGGCTTTGGACAGTGGCTTTGGACATAGAGTGGCTTTGGAGAGTGGCTTTGGACAGTGGCTTTGGACAGTGGCTTTGGACATAGAGTGGCTTTGGAGAGTGGCTTTGGAGAGTGGCTTTGGACAGTGGCTTTGGACATAGAGTGACTTTCGACAGTGGCTTTGTAGAGTGGTTTTGGAGAGTGGCTTTGGACATAGAGTGACTTTGGACAGTGGCTTTGGACATAGAGTGGCTTTGGAGAGTGGCTTTGGAGAGTGGCTTTGGACAGTGGCTTTGGACATAGAGTGGCTTTGGGCAGTGGCTTTAGGAGAGTGGCTTTGGACAGTGGCTTTGGACATAGAGTGGCTTTGGAGAGTGGCTTTGGACAGTGGCTTTGGACAGTGGCTTTGGACATGGAGTGGCTTTGGAGATTGGCTTTGGAGAGTGGCTTTGGACAGTGGCTTTGGACATAGAGTGACTTTCGACAGTGGCTTAGTAGAGTGGCTTTGGACAGTGGCTTTGGACATAGAGTGGCTTTGGACGGTGGCTTTGGACAGTGGCTTTGGACAGTGGCTTTGGACATAGAGTGGCTTTGGACAGTGGCTTTAGACAGTGGCTTTGGACAGTGATTTTGGACATAGAGTGGCTTTGGACAGTGGCTTTGGAGAGTTGCTTTGGACAGTGGCTTTGGACATAGAGTGGCTTTGGACAGTGGCTTTGGAGAGTGGCTTTGGACAGTGGCTTTGGACATAGAGTGGCTTTGGACAGTGGCTTTGGAGAGTGGCTTTGGACAGTGGCTTTGGACATAGAGTGGCTTTGGAAAGTGGCTTTGGACAGTGGCTTTGGACATAGAGTGGCTTTGGAGAGTGGCTTTGGAGAGTGGCTTTGGACAGTGGCTTTGGACTTAGAGTGGCTTTGGACAGTGGCTTTGGAGAGTGGCTTTGGACAGTGGCTTTGGACATAGAGTGGCTTTGGACAGTGGCTTTGGAGAGTGGCTTTGGACAGTGGCTTTGGACATAGAGTGGCTTTGGACAGTGGCTTTGGACAGTGGCTTTGGACAGTGGCTTTAGACAGTGGCTTTGGACATAGAGTGGCTTTGGACAGTGGCTTTGGACAGTCGCTTTGGACATAGAGTGGCTTTGGACATTGGCTTTGGACAGTGTCTTTGGACAGTGGCTTTGGACATAGAGTGGCTTTGGACAGTGGCTTTGGACAGTGGCTTTGGACAGTGGCTTTGGACATAGAGTGGCTTTGGACAGTGGCTTTGGACAGTGGCTTTGGACAGTGGCTTTGGACATAGAGTGGCTTTGGACAGTGGCTTTGGACAGTAGTTTTGGACAGTGGCTTTGGACATAGAGTGGATTTGGACAGTGGCTTTGGACATTGGCTTTGGACAGTGGCTTTGAACATAGAGTGGCTTTGGACGGTGGCTTTGGACAGTGGCTTTGGACAGTGGCTTTGGACATAGAGTGGCTTTGGACAGTGGCTTTAGACAGTGGCTTTGGACAGTGGCTTTGGACATAGAGTGGCTTTGGACAGTGGCTTTGGAGAGTTGCTTTGGACAGTGGCTTTGGACATAGAGTGGCTTTGGACAGTGGCTTTGGACATAGAGTGGCTTTGGACAGTGGCTTTGGACATAGAGTGGCTTTGGACAGTGGCTTTGGACATAGAGTGGCTTTGGACAGTGGCTTTGGACAGTGGCTTTGGACAGTGGCTTTGGACATAGAGTGGCTTTGGACAGTGGCATTGGACAGTGGCTTTGGACAGTGGCTTTGGACATAGAGTGGCTTTGGACAGTGGCTTTGGACATAGAGTGGCTTTGGACAGTGGCTTTGGAAATACAGTGGCTTTGGACAGTGGCTTTGGACAGTGGCTTTGGACAGTGGCTTTGGACATAGAGTGGCTTTAGACAGTGGCTTTAGACAGTGGCTTTGGACAGTGGCTTTGGACATAGATTGGCTTTGGACAGTGGCTTTGGATATAGAGTAGCTTTGGAGAGTGGCTTTGGAGAATGGCTTTGGACAGTGGCTTTAGACATAGAGTTGCTTTGGAGAGTGGCTTTGGAGAGTGGCTTTGGAAAGTGGCTTTGGACATAGAGTGGCTTTGGAGAGTGGCTTTGGAGAGTGGCTTTGGACTGTGGCTTTGGACATAGAGTGGCTTTGGAGAGTGGCTTTGGAGAGTGGCTTTGGACAGTGGCTTTGGACATAGAGTGGCTTTGGACAGTGGCTTTGGACATAGAGTGGCTTTGGAGAGTGGCTTTGGACAGTGGCTTTGGACAGTGGCTTTGGACATAGAGTGGCTTTGGAGAGTGTCTTTGGACAGTGGCTTTGGACAGTGGCTTTGGACATAGAGTCGCTTTGGAGAGTGGCTTTGGAGAGTGTCTTTGGAGAGTGGCTTTGGACATAGAGTGGCTTTGGAGTGTGGCGTTGGACAGTGGCTTTGGACAGTGGCTTTGGACATAGAGTGGCTTTGGAGAGTGGCTTTGGAGAGTGGCTTTGGACAGTGGCTTTGGACATAGAGTGGCTTTGGACTGTGGCTTTAGGAGAGTGGCTTTGGACAGTGGCTTTGCACATAGAGTGGCTTTGGAGAGTGGCTTTGGACAGTGGCTTTGGACAGTGGCTTTGGACAGTGGCTTTGGACATAGAGTGGCTTTGGAGAGTGGCTTTGGAGAGTGGCTTTGGACATTGGCTTTGGACAGTGGCTTTGGACATAGAGTGGCTTTGGAGAGTGGCTTTGCAGAGTGGCTTTGGAGAGTGGCTTTGGACATAGAGTGGCTTTGGGCAGTGGCTTTAGGAGAGTGGCTTTGGACAGTGGCTTTGGACATAGAGTGGCTTTGGAGAGTGGCTTTGGACAGTGGCTTTGGACAGTGGCTTTGGACATAGAGTGCCTTTGGAGAGTGGCTTTGGAGAGTGGCTTTGGACAGTGGCTTTGGACATAGAGTGACTTTCGACAGTGGCTTTGTAGAGTGGCTTTGGAGAGCGGCTTTGGACATAGAGTGGCTTTGGACAGTGGCTTTGGACATAGAGTGGCTTTGGAGAGTGGCTTTGGAGAGTGGCTTTGGACAGTGGCTTTGGACATAGAGTGGCTTTGGGCAGTGGCTTTAGGAGAGTGGCTTTGGACAGTGGCTTTGGACATAGAGTGGCTTTGGAGAGTGGCTTTGGACAGTGGCTTTGGACATAGAGTGACTTTCGACAGTGGCTTTGTAGAGTGGCTTTGGACAGTGGCTTTGGACATAGAGTGGCTTTGGACAGTGGCTTTGTAGAGTGGCTTTGGACAGTGGCTTTGGACATATAGTGGCTTTGGACAGTGGCTTTGGAGAGTGGCTTTGGACAGTGGCTTTGGACATAGAGTGGCTTTGGAAAGTGGCTTTGGACAGTGGCTTTGGACATAGAGTGGCTTTGGACAGTGGCTTTGGAGAGTGGCTTTGGACAGTGGCTTTGGACTTAGAGTGGCTTTGGACAGTGGCTTTGGAGAGTGTCTTTGGACAGTGGCTTTGGACATAGAGTGGCTTTGGACAGTGGCTTTGGAGAGTGGCTTTGGACAGTGGCTTTGGACATAGAGTGGCTTTGGACAGTGGCTTTGGACAGTGGCTTTGGACAGTGGCTTTGGACAGTGGCTTTGGACATAGAGTGGCTTTGGACAGTGGCTTTGGACAGTGGCTTTGGACAGTGGCTTTGGACATAGAGTGGCTTTGGAATGTGACTTTGGAGAGTGGCTTTGGACAGTCGCTTTGGACATAGAGTGGCTTTGGACAGTGGCTTTGGACAGTGTCTTTGGACAGTGGCTTTGGACATAGAGTGGCTTTGGACAGTGGCTTTGGACAGTGGCTTTGGACAGTGGCTTTGGACATAGAGTGGCTTTGGACAGTGGCTTTGGACAGTGGCTTGGGACAGTGGCTTTGGACAGTGGCTTTGGACAGTGTCTTTGGACATAGAGTGGCTTTGGAGAGTGGCTTTGGAGAGTGGCTTTGAACAGTGGCTTTGGACATGGAGTGGCTTTGGAGACTGGCTTTGGACAGTGGCTTTGGACAGCGGCTATGGAAATAGAGTGGCTTTGGAGAGTGGCTTTGGAGAGTGGCTTTGGACAGTGGCTTTGGACATAGAGTGGCTTTGGAGAGTGGCTTTGGACATAGAGTGGCTTTGGACAGTGGCTTTGGACATAGAGTGGCTTTGGACAGTGGCTTTGGACAGTGGCTTTGGACATAGAGTGGCTTTGGACAGTGGCTTTGGAAATAGAGTGGCTTTGGACAGTGGCTTTGGACAGTGGCTTTGGACAGTGGCTTTAGACATAGAGTGGCTTTGGACATAGAGTGGGTTTGGAGAGTGGCTTTGGGCAGTGGCTTTGGACAGTGGCTTTGGACAGTGGCTTTGGGCATAGAGTAGCTTTGGACAGTGGCTTTGGACAGTGGCTTTGGACAGTGGCTTTGGACAGTGGCTTTGGACATAGAGTGGCTTTGGACTGTTGCTTTGGACAGTGGCTTTGGGCAGTGACTTTGGACATAGAGAAGCTGTGGACAGTGGCTTTGAACAGTGGCTTTGGACAGTGGATTTGGACATAGAGTGGCTTTGGACAGTGGCTTTGGACAGTGGCTTTGGACAGTGGCTTTGGACTGTGGCTTTGGACAGTGGCTTTGGACAGTGGCTTTGGACAGTGGCTTTGGACATAGAGTGGCTTTGGACATAGAGTGGCTTAGGACAGTGGCTTTGGACATACAGTGGCTTTGGACATTCAGTGGCTTTGAACAGTGGCTTTGGACATACAGTGGCTTTGGACATACAGTGGCTTTGGACAGTGGCTTTGGACATAGAGTGGCTTTGGAGAGTGGCTTTGGACATAGTGTGGCTTTGGACAGTGGCTTTGGAAATACAGTAGCTTTGGACAGTGGCTTTGGACAGTGGCTTTGGACAGTGGGTTTGGACATAGAGTGGCTTTGGACAGTGGCTTTAGACAGTGGCTTTGGACAGTGGCATTGGACATAGATTGGCTTTGGACAGTGGCTTTGGATATAGAGTGGCTTTGGAGAGTGGCTTTGGAGAATGGCTTTGGACAGTAGCTTTGGACATAGAGTGGCTTTGGAGAGTGGCTTTGGAGAGTGACTTTGGAAAGTGGCTTTGGACATAGAGTGGCTTTGGATAGTGGCTTTGGAGAGTGGCTTTGGACAGTGGATTTGGACATAGAGTGGCTTTGGAGAGTGGCTTTGGAGAGTGGCTTTGGACAGTGGCTTTGGACATAGAGTGGCTTTGGACAGTGGCTTTGTACATAGAGTGGCTTTGGAGAGTGGCTTTGGACAGTGGCTTTGGACAGTGGCTTTGGACATAGAGTGGCTTTGGAGAGTGTCTTTGGACAGTGGCTTTGGACAGTGGCTTTGGACATAGAGTGGCTTTGGAGAGTGGCTTTGGAGAGTGTCTTTGGAGAGTGGCTTTGGACATAGAGTGGTTTGGAGTGTGGCATTGGACAGTGGCTTTGGACAGTGGCTTTGGACATAGAGTGGCTTTGGAGAGTGGCTTTGGAGAGTGGCTTTGGACAGTGGCTTTGGACATAGAGTGGCTTTGGACTGTGGCTTTAGGAGAGTGGCTTTGGACAGTGGCTTTGCACATAGAGTAGCTTTGGAGAGTGGCTTTGGACAGTGCCTTTGGACAGTGGCTTTGGACAGTGGCTTTGGACATAGAGTGGCTTTGGAGAGTGGCTTTGGAGAGTGGCTTTGGACATTGGCTTTGGACAGTGGCTTTGGACATAGAGTGGCTTTGGAGAGTGGCTTTGGAGAGTGGCTTTGGAGAGTGGCTTTGGACATAGAGTTGCTTCGGGCAGTGGCTTTAGGAGAGTGGCTTTGGACAGTGGCTTTGGACATAGAGTGGCTTTGGAGAGTGGCTTTGGACAGTGGCTTTGGACAGTAGATTTGGACATAGAGTGGCTTTGGAGAGTGGCTTTGGAGAGTGGCTTTGGACAGTGGCTTTGGACATAGAGTGACTTTCGACAGTGGCTTTGTAGAGTGGTTTTGGAGAGTGGCTTTGGACATAGAGTGACTTTGGACAGTGGCTTTGGACATAGAGTGGCTTTGGAGAGTGGCTTTGGAGAGTGGCTTTGGACAGTGGCTTTGGACATAGAGTGGCTTTGGGCAGTGGCTTTAGGAGAGTGGCTTTGGAAAGTGGCTTTGGACATAGAGTGGCTTTGGAGAGTGGCTTTGGACAGTGGCTTTGGACAGTGGCTTTGGACATGGAGTGGCTTTGGAGATTGGCTTTGGAGAGTGGCTTTGGACAGTGGCTTTGGACATAGAGTGACTTTCGACAGTAGCTTTGTAGAGTGGCTTTGGACAGTGGCTTTGGACATAGAGTGGCTTTGGACGGTGGCTTTGGACAGTGGCTTTGGACAGTGGCTTTGGACATAGAGTGGCTTTGGACAGTGGCTTTAGACAGTGGCTTTGGACAGTGGCTTTGGACATAGAGTGGCTTTGGACAGTGGCTTTGGAGAGTTGCTTTGGACAGTGGCTTTGGACATAGAGTGGCTTTGGACAGTGGCTTTGGAGAGTGGCTTTGGACAGTGGCTTTGGACATAGAGTGGCTTTGGACAGTGGCTTTGGAGAGTGGCTTTGGACAGTGGCTTTGGACAGTGGCTTTGGACATAGAGTGGCTTTGGAAAGTGGCTTTGGACAGTGGCTTTGGACATAGAGTGGCTTTGGAGAGTGGCTTTGGAGAGTGGCTTTGGACAGTGGCTTTGGACTTAGAGTGGCTTTGGACAGTGGCTTTGGAGAGTGGCTTTGGACAGTAGCTTTGGACATAGAGTGGCTTTGGACAGTGGCTTTGGAGAGTGGCTTTGGACAGTGGCTTTGGACATAGAGTGGCTTTGGACAGTGGCTTTGGACAGTGGCTTTGGACAGTGGCTTTAGACAGTGGCTTTGGACATAGAGTGGCTTTGGACAGTGGCTTTGGACAGTCGCTTTGGACATAGAGTGGCTTTGGACATTGGCTTTGGACAGTGTCTTTGGACAGTGGCTTTGGACATAGAGTGGCTTTGGACAGTGGCTTTGGACAGTGGCTTTGGACAGTGGCTTTGGACATAGAGTGGCTTTGGACAGTGGCTTTGGACAGTGGCTTTGGACAGTGGCTTTGGACATAGAGTGGCTTTGGACAGTGGCTTTGGACAGTAGTTTTGGACAGTGGCTTTGGACATAGAGTGGATTTGGACAGTGGCTTTGGACATTGGCTTTGGACAGTGGCTTTGAACATAGAGTGGCTTTGGACGGTGGCTTTGGACAGTGGCTTTGGACAGTGGCTTTGGACATAGAGTGGCTTTGGACAGTGGCTTTAGACAGTGGCTTTGGACAGTGGCTTTGGACATAGAGTGGCTTTGGACAGTGGCTTTGGAGAGTTGCTTTGGACAGTGGCTTTGGACATAGAGTGGCTTTGGACAGTGGCTTTGGACATAGAGTGGCTTTGGACAGTGGCTTTGGACATAGAGTGGCTTTGGACAGTGGCTTTGGACATAGAGTGGCTTTGGACAGTGGCTTTGGACAGTGGCTTTGGACAGTGGCTTTGGACATAGAGTGGCTTTGGACAGTGGCTTTGTACAGTGGCTTTGGACAGTGGCTTTGGACATAGAGTGGCTTTGGACAGTGGCTTTGGACATAGAGTGGCTTTGGACAGTGGCTTTGGAAATACAGTGGCTTTGGACAGTGGCTTTGGACAGTGGCTTTGGACAGTGGCTTTGGACATAGAGTGGCTTTAGACAGTGGCTTTAGACAGTGGCTTTGGACAGTGGCTTTGGACATAGATTGGCTTTGGACAGTGGCTTTGGACAGTGGCTTTAGACATAGAGTTGCTTTGGAGAGTGGCTTTGGAGAGTGGCTTTGGAAAGTGGCTTTGGACATAGAGTGGCTTTGGAGAGTGGCTTTGGAGAGTGGCTTTGGACTGTGGCTTTGGACATAGAGTGGCTTTGGAGAGTGGCTTTGGAGAGTGGCTTTGGACAGTGGCTTTGGACATAGAGTGGCTTTGGACAGTGGCTTTGGACATAGAGTGGCTTTGGAGAGTGGCTTTGGACAGTGGCTTTGGACAGTGGCTTTGGACATAGAGTGGCTTTGGAGAGTGTCTTTGGACAGTGGCTTTGGACAGTGGCTTTGGACATAGAGTCGCTTTGGAGAGTGGCTTTGGAGAGTGTCTTTGGAGAGTGGCTTTGGACATAGAGTGGTTTGGAGTGTGGCGTTGGACAGTGGCTTTGGACAGTGGCTTTGGACATAGAGTGGCTTTGGAGAGTGGCTTTGGAGAGTGGCTTTGGACAGTGGCTTTGGACATAGAGTGGCTTTGGACTGTGGCTTTAGGAGAGTGGCTTTGGACAGTGGCTTTGCACATAGAGTGGCTTTGGAGAGTGGCTTTGGACAGTGGCTTTGGACAGTGGCTTTGGACAGTGGCTTTGGACATAGAGTGGCTTTGGAGAGTGGCTTTGGAGAGTGGCTTTGGACATTGGCTTTGGACAGTGGCTTTGGACATAGAGTGGCTTTGGAAAGTGGCTTTGCAGAGTGGCTTTGGAGAGTGGCTTTGGACATAGAGTGGCTTTGGGCAGTGGCTTTAGGAGAGTGGCTTTGGACAGTGGCTTTGGACATAGAGTGGCTTTGGAGAGTGGCTTTGGACAGTGGCTTTGGACAGTGGCTTTGGACATAGAGTGCCTTTGGAGAGTGGCTTTGGAGAGTGGCTTTGGACAGTGGCTTTGGACATAGAGTGACTTTCGACAGTGGCTTTGTAGAGTGGCTTTGGAGTGCGGCTTTGGACATAGAGTGGCTTTGGACAGTGGCTTTGGACATAGAGTGGCTTTGGAGAGTGGCTTTGGAGAGTGGCTTTGGACAGTGGCTTTGGACATAGAGTGGCTTTGGGCAGTGGCTTTAGGAGAGTGGCTTTGGACAGTGGCTTTGGACATAGAGTGGCTTTGGAGAGTGGCTTTGGACAGTGGCTTTGGACATAGAGTGACTTTCGACAGTGGCTTTGTAGAGTGGCTTTGGACAGTGGCTTTGGACATAGAGTGGCTTTGGACAGTGGCTTTGGAGAGTGGCTTTGGACAGTGGCTTTGGACATATAGTGGCTTTGGACAGTGGCTTTGGAGAGTGGCTTTGGACAGTGGCTTTGGACATAGAGTGGCTTTGGAAAGTGGCTTTGGACAGTGGCTTTGGACATAGAGTGGCTTTGGACAGTGGCTTTGGAGAGTGGCTTTGGACAGTGGCTTTGGACTTAGAGTGGCTTTGGACAGTGGCTTTGGAGAGTGTCTTTGGACAGTGGCTTTGGACATAGAGTGGCTTTGGACAGTGGCTTTGGAGAGTGGCTTTGGACAGTGGCTTTGGACATAGAGTGGCTTTGGACAGTGGCTTTGGACAGTGGCTTTGGACAGTGGCTTTGGACAGTGGCTTTGGACATAGAGTGGCTTTGGACAGTGGCTTTGGACAGTGGCTTTGGACAGTGGCTTTGGACATAGAGTGGCTTTGGAATGTGACTTTGGAGAGTGGCTTTGGACAGTCGCTTTGGACATAGAGTGGCTTTGGACTGTGGCTTTAGGAGAGTGGCTTTGGACAGTGGCTTTGCACATAGAGTGGCTTTGGAGAGTGGCTTTGGACAGTGGCTTTGGACAGTGGCTTTGGACAGTGGCTTTGGACATAGAGTGGCTTTGGAGAGTGGCTTTGGAGAGTGGCTTTGGACATTGGCTTTGGACAGTGGCTTTGGACATAGAGTGGCTTTGGAGAGTGGCTTTGCAGAGTGGCTTTGGAGAGTGGCTTTGGACATAGAGTGGCTTTGGGCAGTGGCTTTAGGAGAGTGGCTTTGGACAGTGGCTTTGGACATAGAGTGGCTTTGGAGAGTGGCTTTGGACAGTGGCTTTGGACAGTGGCTTTGGACATAGAGTGCCTTTGGAGAGTGGCTTTGGAGAGTGGCTTTGGACAGTGGCTTTGGACATAGAGTGACTTTCGACAGTGGCTTTGTAGAGTGGCTTTGGAGAGCGGCTTTGGAAATAGAGTGGCTTTGGACAGTGGCTTTGGACATAGAGTGGCTTTGGAGAGTGGCTTTGGAGAGTGGCTTTGGACAGTGGCTTTGGACATAGAGTGGCTTTGGGCAGTGGCTTTAGGAGAGTGGCTTTGGACAGTGGCTTTGGACATAGAGTGTCTTTGGAGAGTGGCTTTGGACAGTGGCTTTGGACATAGAGTGACTTTCGACAGTGGCTTTGTAGAGTGGCTTTGGACAGTGGCTTTGGACATAGAGTGGCTTTGGACAGTGGCTTTGGAGAGTGGCTTTGGACAGTGGCTTTGGACATATAGTGGCTTTGGACAGTGGCTTTGGAGAGTGGCTTTGGACAGTGGCTTTGGACATAGAGTGGCTTTGGAAAGTGGCTTTGGACAGTGGCTTTGGACATAGAGTGGCTTTGGACAGTGGCTTTGGAGAGTGGCTTTGGACAGTGGCTTTGGACTTAGAGTGGCTTTGGACAGTGGCTTTGGAGAGTGTCTTTGGACAGTGGCTTTGGACATAGAGTGGGTTTGGACAGTGGCTTTGGAGAGTGGCTTTGGACAGTGGCTTTGGACATAGAGTGGCTTTGGACAGTGGCTTTGGACAGTGGCTTTGGACAGTGGCTTTGGACAGTGGCTTTGGACATAGAGTGGCTTTGGACAGTGGCTTTGGACAGTGGCTTTGGACAGTGTCTTTGGACATAGAGTGGCTTTGGAGAGTGGCTTTGGAGAGTGGCTTTGAACAGTGGCTTTGGACATGGAGTGGCTTTGGAGACTGGCTTTGGACAGTGGCTTTGGACAGCGGCTATGGAAATAGAGTGGCTTTGGAGAGTGGCTTTGGAGAGTGGCTTTGGACAGTGGCTTTGGACATAGAGTGGCTTTGGAGAGTGGCTTTGGAGAGTGGCTTTGGACAGTGGCTTTGGACATAGTGGGGCTTTGGAGAGTGGCATTGGACATTGGCTTTGGACAGTGGCTTTGGACATAGAGTGGCTTTGGAGAGTGGCTTTGGAGAGTGGCTTTGGACAGTAGCTTTGGACATAGAGTGGCTTTGGAGAGTGGCTATGGAGAGTGGCTTTGGAGAGTGGCTTTGGACAGTGGCTTTGGACAGTGGCTTTGGACATAGAGTGGCTTTGGATAGTGGCTTTGGAGAGTGGCTTTGGACAGTGGCTTTGGACATATAGTGGCTTTGGACAGTGGCTTTGGAGAGTGGCTTTGGACAGTGGCTTTGGACATAGAGTGGCTTTGGCAGTGGGTTTGGACAGTGGCTTTGGACATAGAGTGGCTTTGGACATAGAGTGGCTTTGGAGAGTGGCGTCGGACAGTGGCTTTGGACAGTGGCTTTGGATATAGAGTGGCTTTGGAGAGTGGCTTTGGAGAGTGGATTTGGACAGTGGCTTTGGACATAGAGTGGCTTTGGAGAGTGGTTTTGGAGAGTGGCTTTGGACAGTGGCTTTGGACATAGAGTGGCTTTGGAGAGTGGCTTTGGAGAGTGGCTTTGGACAGTGGCTTTGGACATAGAGTGGCTTTGGAGAGTGGCTTTGGAGAGTGGCTTTGGACAGTGGCTTTGGACATAGAGTGGCTTTGGACAGTGGCTTTGGAGAGTGGCTTTGGACAGTGGCTTTGGACATAGAGTGGCTTTGGACATAGAGTGGCTTTGGAGAGTGGCTTTGGACAGTGGCTTTGGACATAGAGTGGCTTTGGACAGTGGCTTTGGAGAGTGTCCTAGGAAAGTGGCTTTGGACATAGAGTGGCTTTGGACAGTGGCTTTGGACATAGAGTGGCTTTGGAGAGTGGCTTTGCAGAGTGGCTTTGGACAGTGGCTTTGACATAGAGTGGCTTTGGACAGTGGCTTTGACATAGAGTGGCTTTGGACAGTGGCTTTGGACAGTGGCTTTGGACATAGAGTGGCTTTGGAGAGTGGCTTTGGACAGTGGCTTTGGACAGTGGCTTTGGACATAGAGTTGCTTTGGACAGTGGCTTAGGACAGTCGCTTTGTACAGTGGCTTTGGACATAGAGTGGCTTTGGACAGTGGCTTTGGACAGTGGCTTTGGACAGTGCCTTTGGACATAGAGTGGCTTTAGATAGTGGCTTTGGAGAGTGGCTTTGGACAGTGGCTTTTGACATAGAGTGGCTTTGGTGCGTGGCTTTGGACAGTGGCTTTGGACAGTGGCTTTGGACAGTGGCTTTGGACATAGATTGGCTTTGGAGAGTGGCTATGGAGAGTGGCTTTGGACAGTGGCTTTGGACATAGAGTGGCTTTGGAGAGTGGCTTTGGACAGTGGCTTTGGACAGTGGCTTTGGACATAGAGTGGCTTTGGAGAGTGGCTTTGGAGAGTGTCTTTGGACAGTGGCTTTGGACATAGAGTGGCTTTTGAGAGTGGCTTTGGACAGTGGCTTTGGACATAGAGTGGCTTTGGAGAGTGGTTTTGGACAGTGGCTTTGGGCAGTGGCTTGGGACATAGAGTGGCTTTGGAGAGTGGCTTTGAAGAGTGGCTTTGGACAGTGGCTTTGGACATAGAGTGGCTTTGGAGAGTGGCTTTGGAGAGTGGCTTTGGACAGTTGCTTTGGACATAGATTGGTTTTGGACAGTGGCTTTGCAGAGTCGCTTTGGACAGTGGCTTTGGACATAGAGTGGCTTTGGACATAGAGTGGCTTTGGAGAGTGGCTTTGGACAGTGGCTTTGGACATAGAGTGGCTTTGGACAGTAGCTTTGGAGAGTGTCTTTGGAAAGTGGCTTTGGACATAGAGTGGCTTTGGACAGTGGCTTTGGACATAGAGTGGCTTTGGAGAGTGGCTTTGGAGAGTGGCTTTGGACAGTGGCTTTGACATAGAGTGGCTTTGGACAGTGGCTTTGACATAGAGTGGCTTTGGACAGTGGCTTTGGACAGTGTCTTTGGACAGTGGCTTTGGACATAGAGTGGCTTTGGAGAGTGGCTTTGGACAGTGGCTTTGGACAGTGGCTTTGGACATAGAGTTGCTTTGGACAGTGGCTTAGGACAGTGGCTTTGTACAGTGGCTTTGGACATAGAGTGGCTTTGGACAGTGGCTTTGGACAGTGGCTTTGGACAGTGGCTTTGGACATAGAGTGGCTTTAGATAGTGGCTTTGGAGAGTGGCTTTGGACAGTGGCTTTTGACATAGAGTGGCTTTGGAGCGTGGCTTTGGACAGTGGCTTTGGACAGTGGCTTTGGACATAGATTGGCTTTGGAGAGTGGCTATGGAGAGTGGCTTTGGACAGTGGCTTTGGACATAGAGTGGCTTTGGAGAGTGGCTTTGGACAGTGGCTTTGGAAAGTGGCTTTGGACATAGAGTGGCTTTGGAGAGTGGCTTTGGAGAGTGTCTTTGGACAGTGGCTTTGGACATAGAGTGGCTTGGAGAGTGGCTTTGGAGAGTGTCTTTGGACAGTGGCTTTGGACATAGAGTGGCTTTGGAGAGTGGCTTTGGACAGTGGCTTTGGACAGTGGCTTTGGACATAGAGTGGCTTTGGACAGTGGCTTTGGACAGTGTCTTTGGACATAGAGTGGCTTTGGAGAGTGGCTTTGGAGAGTGGCTTTGAACAGTGGCTTTGGACATGGAGTGGCTTTGGAGACTGGCTTTGGACAGTGGCTTTGGACAGCGGCTTTGGAAATAGAGTGGCTTTGGAGAGTGGCTTTGGAGAGTGGCTTTGGACAGTGGCTTTGGACATAGAGTGGCTTTGGAGAGTGGCTTTGGAGAGTGGCTTTGGACAGTGGCTTTGGACATAGTGGGGCTTTGGAGAGTGGCATTGGACATTGGCTTTGGACAGTGGCTTTGGACATAGAGTTGCTTTGGAGAGTGGCTTTGGAGAGTGGCTTTGGACAGTAGCTTTGGACATAGAGTGGTTTTGGAGAGTGGCTTTGGAGAGTGGCTTTGGAGAGTGGCTTTGGACAGTGGCTTTGGACAGTGGCTTTGGACATAGAGTGGCTTTGGAGAGTGGCTTTGGAGAGTGGCTTTGGAAAGTGGCTTTGGACATATAGTAGCTTTGGACAGTGGCTTTGGAGAGTGGCTTGGACAGTGGCTTTGGACATAGAGTGGCTTTGGACAGTGGGTTTGGACAGTGGCTTTGGACATAGAGTGGCTTTGGACATAGAGTGGCTTTGGAGAGTGGCGTCGGACAGTGGCTTTGGACAGTGGCTTTGGATATAGAGTGGCTTTGGAGAGTGGCTTTGGAGAGTGGCTTTGGACATAGAGTGGCTTTGGAGAGTGGCGTCGGACAGTGGCTTTGGACAGTGGCTTTGGATATAGAGTGGCTTTGGAGAGTGGCTTTGGAGAGTGGCTTTGGACAGTGGCTTTGGACATAGAGTGGCTTTGGAGAGTGGTTTTGGAGAGTGGCTTTGGACAGTGGCTTTGGACATAGAGTGGCTTTGGAGAGTGGCTTTGGAGAGTGGCTTTGGACAGTGGCTTTGGACATAGAGTGGCATTGGAGAGTGGCTTTGGAGAGTGGCTTTGGACAGTGGCTTTGGACATAGAGTGGCTTTGGACAGTGGCATTGACATAGAGTGGCTTTGGACAGTGGCTTTGACATAGAGTGGCTTTGGACAGTGGCTTTGGACAGTGGCTTTGGACAGTGGCTTTGGACATAGAGTGGCTTTGGAGAGTGGCTTTGGACAGTGGCTTTGGACAGTGGCTTTGGACATAGAGTTGCTTTGGACAGTGGCTTAGGACAGTCGCTTTGTACAGTGGCTTTAGACATAGAGTGGCTTTGGACAGTGGCTTTGGACAGTGGTTTGGACAGTGGCTTTGGACATAGAGTGGCTTTAGATAGTGGCTTTGGAGAGTGGCTTTGGACAGTGGCTTTTGACATAGAGTGGCTTGGAGCGTGGCTTTGGACAGTGGCTTTGGACAGTGGCTTTGGACATAGATTGGCTTTGGAGAGTGGCTATGGAGAGTGGCTTTGGACAGTGGCTTTGGACATAGAGTGGCTTTGGAGAGTGGCTTTGGACAGTGGCTTTGGACAGTGGCTTTGGACATAGAGTGGCTTTGGAGAGTGGCTTTGGAGAGTGTCTTTGGACAGTGGCTTTGGACATAGAGTGGCTTGGAGAGTGGCTTTGGAGAGTGTCTTTGGACAGTGGCTTTGGACATAGAGTGGCTTTTGAGAGTGGCTTTGGACAGTGGCTTTGGACATAGAGTGGCTTTGGAGAGTGGTTTTGGACAGTGGCTTTGGGCAGTGGCTTTGGACATAGAGTGGCTTTGGAGAGTGGCTTTGGAGAGTGGCTTTGGACAGTGGCTTTGGACATAGAGTGGCTTTGGAGAGTGGCTTTGGAGAGTGGCTTTGGACAGTTGCTTTGGACATAGATTGGCTTTGGACAGTGGCTTTGGAGAGTGGCTTTGGACAGTGGCTTTGGACATAGAGTGGCTTTGGACATAGAGTGGCTTTGGAGAGTGGCTTTGAACAGTGGCTTTGGACATAGAGTGGCTTTGGACAGTAGCTTTGGAGAGTGTCTTTGGAAAGTGGCTTTGGACATAGAGTGGCTTTGGACAGTGGCTTTGGACATAGAGTGGCTTTGGAGAGTGGCTTTGGAGAGTGGCTTTGGACAGTGGCTTTGACATAGAGTGGCTGTGGACAGTGGCTTTGACATAGAGTGGCTTTGGACAGTGGCTTTGGACAGTGGCTTTGGACAGTGGCTTTGGACATAGAGTGGCTTTGGAGAGTGGCTTTGGACAGTGGCTTTGGACAGTGGCTTTGGACATAGAGTTGCTTTGGACAGTGGCTTAGGACAGTGACTTTGTACAGTGGCTTTGGACATAGAGTGGCTTTGGACCGTTGCTTTGGACAGTGGCTTTGGACAGTGGCTTTGGACATAGAGTGGCTTTAGATAGTGGCTTTGGAGAGTGGCTTTGGACAGTGGCTTTGGACAGTGGCTTTGGACATAGATTGGCTTTGGAGAGTGGCTATGGAGAGTGGCTTTGGACAGTGGCTTTGGACATAGAGTGGCTTTGGAGAGTGGCTTTGGACAGTGGCTTTGGAATGTGGCTTTGGACATAGAGTGGCTTTGGAGAGTGGCTTTGGAGAGTGTCTTTGGACAGTGGCTTTGGACATAGAGTGGCTTGGAGAGTGGCTTTGGAGAGTGTCTTTGGACAGTGGCTTTGGACATAGAGTGGCTTTGGAGAGTGGCTTTGGACAGTGGCTTTGGACAGTGGCTTTGGACATAGAGTGGCTTTGGACAGTGGCTTTGGACAGTGTCTTTGGACATAGAGTGGCTTTGGAGAGTGGCTTTGGAGAGTAGCTTTGAACAGTGGCTTTGGACATGGAGTGGCTTTGGAGACTGGCTTTGGTCAGTGGCTTTGGACAGCGACTTTTGAAATAGAGTGGCTTTGGAGAGTGGCTTTGGAGAGTGGCTTTGGATAGTGGCTTTGGACATAGAGTGGCTTTGGAGAGTGGCTTTGGACAGTGGCTTTGGACATAGTGGGGCTTTGGAGAGTGGCATTGGACATTGGCTTTGGACAGTGGCTTTGGACATAGAGTGGCTTTGGAGAGTGGCTTTGGAGAGTGGCTTTGGACAGTAGCTTTGGACATAGAGTGGCTTTGGAGAGTGGCTTTGGAGAGTGGCTTTGGAGAGTGGCTTTGGACAGTGGCTTTGGACAGTGGCTTTGGACATAGAGTGGCTTTGGAGAGTGGCTTTGGAGAGTGGCTTTGGACATTTGCTTTGGACATATAGTGGCTTTGGACAGTGGCTTTGGAGAGTGGCTTTGGACAGTGGCTTTGGACATAGAGTGGCTTTGGACAGTGGGTTTGGACAGTGGCTTTGGACATAGAGTGGCTTTGGACATAGAGTGGCTTTGGAGAGTGGCGTCGGACAGTGGCTTTGGACAGTGGCTTTGGATATAGAGTGGTTTGGAGAGTGGCTTTGGAGAGTGGCTTTGGACAGTGGCTTTGGACATAGAGTGGCTTTGGAGAGTGGTTTTGGAGAGTGGCTTTGGAAAGTGGCTTTGGACATAGAGTGGCTTTGGAGAGTGGCTTTGGAGAGTGGCTTTGAACAGTGGCTTTGGACATAGAGTGGCTTTGGAGAGTGGCTTTGGAGAGTGGCTTTGGACAGTGGCTTTGGACATAGAGTGGCTTTGGACAGTGGCTTTGGAGAGTGGCTTTGGAGAGTGGCTTTGGACAGTGGCTTTGACATAGAGTGGCTTTGGACAGTGGCTTTGACATAGAGTGGCTTTGGACAGTGGCTTTGGACAGTGGCTTTGGACAGTGGCTTTGGACATAGAGTGGCTTTGGAGAGTGGCTTGGGACAGTGGCTTTGGACAGTGGCTTTGGACATAGAGTTGCTTTGGACAGTGGCTTAGGACAGTGGCTTTGTACAGTGGCTTTGGACATAGAGTGGCTTTGGACAGTGGCTTTGGACAGTGGCTTTGGACAGTGGCTTTGGACATAGAGTGGCTTTAGATAGTGGCTTTGGAGAGTGGCTTTGGACAGTGGCTTTTGACATAGAGTGGCTTTGGAGCGTGGCTTTGGACAGTGGCTTTGGACAGTGGCTTTGGACATAGATTGGCTTTGGAGAGTGGCTATGGAGAGTGGCTTTGGACAGTGGCTTTGGACA
This sequence comes from Cladorhizidae sp. MBARI D1340-BT2, assembly GCA_028752905.1. NCBI lineage: Eukaryota > Metazoa > Porifera > Demospongiae > Poecilosclerida > Cladorhizidae > Cladorhizidae sp. MBARI D1340-BT2. Next base: position 25,774,039 of record JAQNBH010000017.1, on the reverse strand, counting down.
TAGAATGGCTTTGGAGAGTGGCTTTGGACAGTGGCTTTGGACAGTGGCTTTGGACATAGAGTGGCTTTGGAGAGTGGCTTTGGAGAGTGTCTTTGGACAGTGGCTTTGGACATAGAGTGGCTTGGAGAGTGGCTTTGGAGAGTGTCTTTGGACAGTGGCTTTGGACATAGAGTGGCTTTGGAGAGTGGCTTTGGACAGTGGCTTTGGACATAGAGTGGCTTTGGAGAGTGGTTTTGGACAGTGGCTTTGGGCAGTGGCTTTGGACATAGAGTGGCTTTGGAGAGTGTCTTTGGAGAGTGGCTTTGGACAGTGGCTTTGGACATAGAGTGGCTTTGGAGAGTGGCTTTGGAGAGTGGCTTTGGACAGTGGCTTTGGACATAGATTGGCTTTGGACAGTGGCTTTGGACAGTGGCTTTGGACAGTAGCTTTGGACATAGAGTGGCTTTGGACATAGAGTGGCTTTGGAGAGTGGCTTTGGACAGTGGCTTTGGACATAGAGTTGCTTTGGACAGTAGCTTTGGAGAGTGTCTTTGGAAAGTGGCTTTGGACATAGAGTGGCTTTGGACAGTGGCTTTGGACATAGAGTGGCTTTGGAGAGTGGCTTTGGAGAGTGGCTTTGGACAGTGGCTTTGACATAGAGTGGCTTTGGACAGTGGCTTTGACATAGAGTGGCTTTGGACAGTGGCTTTGGACAGTGGCTTTGGACAGTGGCTTTGGACATAGAGTGGCTTTGGAGAGTGGCTTTGGACAGTGGCTTTGGACAGTGGCTTTGGACATAGAGTTGCTTTGGACAGTGGCTTAGGACAGTGGCTTTGTACAGTGGCTTTGGACATAGAGTGGCTTTGGACAGTGGCTTTGGACAGTGGCTTTGGACAGTGGCTTTGGACATAGAGTGGCTTTAGATAGTGGCTTTGGAGAGTGGCTTTGGACAGTGGCTTTTGACATAGAGTGGCTTTGGAGCGTGGCTTTGGACAGTGGCTTTGGACAGTGGCTTTGGACATAGATTGGCTTTGGAGAGTGGCTATGGAGAGTGGCTTTGGACAGTGGCTTTGGACATAGAGTGGCTTTGGAGAGTGGCTTTGGACAGTGGCTTTGGAAAGTGGCTTTGGACATAGAGTGGCTTTGGAGAGTGGCTTTGGAGAGTGTCTTTGGACAGTGGCTTTGGACATAGAGTGGCTTGGAGAGTGGCTTTGGAGAGTGTCTTTGGACAGTGGCTTTGGACATAGAGTGGCTTTGGAGAGTGGCTTTGGACAGTGGCTTTGGACAGTGGCTTTGGACAGTGGCTTTGGACAGTGGCTTTGAACATAGAGTGGCTTTGGAGAGTGGCTTTGGACAGTGGCTTTGGACAGTGGCTTTGGACATAGAGTGGCTTTGGAGAATAGATTTGGATAGTGGCTTTGGACAGTGGCTTTGGACAGTAGCTTTGGACATAGAGTGGCTTTGGAGAGTGGCTTTGGAGAGTGTCTTTGGATAGTGGCTTTGGACATAGAGTGGCTTTGGAGAGTGGCTTTGGAGAGTGGCTTTGGACAGTGGCATTGGATATAGAGTGGCTTTGGAGAGTGGATTTGGACAGTGGCTTTGGACATAGAGTGGCTTTGGAGAGTGGCTTCGGACAGTGGCTTTGGACAGTGGCTTTGGACATAGAGTGGCTTTGGACAGTGGCTTTGGAGAGTGGCTTTGGACAGTGGCTTTGGACATAGAGTGGCTTTGGACAGTGGCTTTGGACAGTGGCTTTGGACAGTGGCTTTGGACATAGAGTGGCTTTGGACAGTGGCTTTGGACAGTGGCTTTGGACAGTGGCTTTGGACATAGAGTGGCTTTGGACAGTGGCTTTGGACATAGAGTGGCTTTGGACAGTGGCTTTGGAAATACAGTGGCTTTGGACAGTGGCTTTGGACAGTGGCTTTGGACAGTGGCTTTGGACATAGAGTGGCTTTGGACAGTGGCTTTAGACAGTGGCTTTGGACAGTGGCTTTGGACATAGAGTGGCTTTGGACAGTGGCTTTGGATATAGAGTGGCTTTGGAGAGTGGCTTTGGACAGTGGCTTTGGACAGTGGCTTTGGACATAGAGTGGCTTTAGATAGTGGCTTTGGAGAGTGGCTTTGGACAGTGGCTTTTGACATAGAGTGGCTTTGGAGCGTGGCTTTGGACAGTGGCTTTGGACAGTGGCTTTGGACATAGATTGGCTTTGGAGAGTGGCTATGGAGAGTGGCTTTGGACAGTGGCTTTGGACATAGAATGGCTTTGGAGAGTGGCTTTGGACAGTGGCTTTGGACAGTGGCTTTGGACATAGAGTGGCTTTGGAGAGTGGCTTTGGAGAGTGTCTTTGGACAGTGGCTTTGGACATAGAGTGGCTTTGGACAGTGGCTTTGGACAGTGGCTTTGGACAGTGGCTTTGGACATAGAGTGGCTTTGGACAGTGGCATTGGACATAGAGTGGCTTTGGACAGTGGCTTTGGAAATACAGTGGCTTTGGACAGTGGCTTTGGACAGTGGCTTTGGACAGTGGCTTTGGACATAGAGTGGCTTTGGACAGTGGCTTTAGACAGTGGCTTTGGACAGTGGCTTTGGACATAGAGTGGCTTTGGACAGTGGCTTTGGATATAGAGTGGCTTTGGAGAGTGGCTTTGGACAGTGGCTTTGGAACTAGAGTGGCTTTGGACAGTGGCTTTAGACAGTGGCTTTGGACAGTGGCTTTTGACATAGATTGGCTTTGGACAGTGGCTTTGGACATAGAGTGGCTTTGGAGAGTGGCTTTGGAGAATGGCTTTGGACAGTGGCTTTGTACATAGAGTGGCTTTGGAGAGTGGCTTTGGAGAGTGGCTTTGGAAAGTGGCTTTGGACATAGAGTGGCTTTGGAGAGTGGCTTTGGAGAGTGGCTTTGGACAGTGGCTTTGGACATAGAGTGGCTTTGGAGAGTGGCTTTGGAGAGAGGCTTTGGACAGTGTGTTTGGACATAGAGTGGCTTTGGAGAGTGGCTTTGGAGAGTGACTTTGGACAGTGGCTTTGGACATAGAGTGGCTTTGGAGAGTGGCTTTGGAGAGTGGCTTTGGACTGGCTTTGGATATAGAGTGGCTTTGGAGAGTGGCTTTGGAGATTGGCTTTGGACAGTGACTTTGGACATAGAGTGGCTTTGGAGAGTGGCTTTGGAGATTGGCTTTGGACAGTGGCTTTGGACATAGAGTGGCTTTGCAGAGTGTCTTTGGAGAGTGGCTTTGGACAGTGGCTTTGGACATAGAGTGGCTTTGGAGAGTGGCTTTGTAGATTGGCTTTGGAGAGTGGCTTTGGACAGTGGCTTTGGACAGTGGCTTTGGACAGTGGCTTTGGACATAGAGTGGCTTTGGACAGTGGCTTTGGACAGTGGCTTTGGACAGTGGCTTTGGACATAGAGTGGCTTTGGACAGTGGCTTTGGACAGTGGCTTTGGACAGTGGCTTTGGACATAGAATTGCTTTGGACAGTGGCTTTGGACAGTGGTTTTGTACAGTGGCTTTGAACATATAGTGGCTTTGGACAGTGGCTTTGGAGAGTGGCTATGGACAGTGACTTTGGACATAGAGTGGCTTTAGACAGTGGCTTTGGAAAGTGGCTTTGGACAGTGGCTTTAGACATAGAGTGGCTTTGGAGAGTGGCTTTGGACAGTGGCTTTGGACAGTGGCTTTGGACATAGAATGGCTTTGGAGAGTGGCTTTGGACAGTGGCTTTGGACAGTGGCTTTGGACATAGAGTGGCTTTGAAGAGTGGCTTTGGAGAGTGGCTTTGGACAGTGGCTTTGGACATAGAGTGGCTTTGGAGAGTGGCTTTGGAGAGTGGCTTTGGAGAGTGGCTTTGGACATAGAGTGGCTTTGGAGAGTGGCTTTGGAGAGTGGCTTTGTACAGTGGCTTTGGAGATAGGGTGGCTTTGGAGAGTGGCTTTGGACAGTGGCTTTGGACAGTTGCATTGGACATAGAGTGGCTTTGGACAGTGGCTTTGGACAGTGGCTTTGGACAGTGGCTTTAGACATAGAGTGGCTTTGGAGAGTGGCTTTGGACAGTGACTTTCGACAGTGGCTTTGGACATACAGTGGCTTTGGAGAGTGGCTTTGGACAGTGGCTTTGGACATAGAGTGGCTTTGGACATTGGCTTTAGACAGTGGCTTTGGACAGTGGCTTTGGACATAGATTGGCTTTGGACAGTGGCTTTGGACATAGAGTGGCTTTGGAGAGTGGCTTTGGAGAGTGGCTTTGGGCTGGCTTTGGACATAGAGTGGCTTTGGAGAGTGGCTTTGGAGATTGGCTTTGGACAGTGACTTTGGACATAGAGTGGCTTTGGAGAGTGGCTTTGGAGATTGGCTTTGGAGAGTGGCTTTGGAGATTGGCTTTGGACAGTGGCTTTGGACATAGAGTGGCTTTGGAGTGTGGCTTTGGAGAGTGGCTTTTGACAGTGGCTTTGGACATAGAGTGGCTTTGGACAGTGGCTTTGGACATAGAGTGGCTTTGGACAGTGTCTTTGGAAAGTGTCTTTGGACAGAGGCTTTGGACAGTGGTTTTGGACATAGAGTGGCTTTGGATAGTGGCTTTGGACAGTGGCTTTGGACAGTGGCTTTGGCCATAGAGTGGCTTTGGACAGTGGCTTTGGACAGTGGCTTTGGACATAGAGTGGCTTTGGCCAGTGGCTTTAGACAGTGGCTTTGGACGGTGGCTTTGGACATAGAGTGGCTTTGGACAGTGGCTTTGGAGAGTTGCTTTGGACAGTGGCTTTGGACATAGAGTGGCTTTGGACAGTGGCTTTGGATATAGAGTGGCTTTGGACAGTGGCTTTGGAGAGTGGCTTTGGACAGTAGCTTTGGACATAGAGTGGCTTTGGACAGTGGCTTTGGAGAGTGGCTTTGGACAGTGGCTTTGGACATAGAGTGGACTTGGACAGTGGCTTTGGACAGTGGCTTTGGACAGTGGCTTTGGACATAGAGTGGCTTTGGACAGTGGCTTTGGACAGTGGCTTTGGACAGTGGCTTTGGACATAGAGTGGCTTTGGACAGTGGCTTTGGACATAGAGTGGCTTTGGACAGTGGCTTTGGAAATACAGTGGCTTTGGACAGTGGCTTTGGACAGTGGCTTTGGACAGTGGCTTTGGACATAGAGTGGCTTTGGACAGTGGCTTTAGACAGTGGCTTTGGACAGTGGCTTTGGACATAGAGTGGCTTTGGACAGTGGCTTTGGATATAGAGTGGCTTTGGAGAGTGGCTTTGGACAGTGGCTTTGGAACTAGAGTGGCTTTGGACAGTGGCTTTAGACAGTGGCTTTGGACAGTGGCTTTTGACATAGATTGGCTTTGGACAGTGGCTTTGGACATAGAGTGGCTTTGGAGAGTGGCTTTGGAGAATGGTTTTGGACTGTGGCTTTGTACATAGAGTGGCTTTGGAGAGTGGCTTTGGAGAGTGGCTTTGGACAGTCGCTTTTGACATAAAGTGGCTTTGGACAGAGGCTTTGGACAGTGGCTTTGGACATAGAGTGGCTTTGGACATAGAGTGGCTTTGGAGAGTGGCGTCGGACAGTGGCTTTGGACAGTAGCTTTGGATATAGAGTGGCTTTGGAGAGTGGCTTTGGAGAGTGGCTTTGGACAGTGGCTTTGGACATAGAGTGGCTTTGGAGAGTGGTTTTGAACAGTGGCTTTGGACAGTGGCTTTGGACATAGAGTGGCTTTGGAGAGTGGCTTTGGAGAGTGGCTTTGGACAGTGGCTTTGGACATAGAGTGGCTTTGGAGAGTGGCTTTGGATAGTGGCTTTGGACAGTGGCTTTGGACATAGAGTGGCTTTTTGGAGAGTGGCTTTGGACAGTGGCTTTGGACATAGAGTGGCTTTGGACATAGAGTGGATTTGGAGAGTGGCTTTGGACAGTGGCTTTGGACATAGAGTGGCTTTGGACAGTGGCTTTGGAGAGTGTCTTTGGAAAGTGGCTTTGGACATAGAGTGGCTTTGGACAGTGGCTTTGGACATAGAGTGGCTTTGGAGAGTGGCTTTGGAGAGTGGCTTTGGACAGTGGCTTTGACATAGAGTGGCTTTGGACAGTGGCTTTGATATAGAGTGGCTTTGGACAGTGGCTTTGGACAGTGGCTTTGGACAGTGGCTTTGGACATAGAGTGGCTTTGGAGAGTGGCTTTGGACAGTGGCTTTGGACAGTGGCTTTGGACATAGAGTTGCTTTGGACAGTGGCTTAGGACAGTGGCTTTGTACAGTGGCTTTGGACATAGAGTGGCTTTGGACAGTGGCTTTAGACAGTGGCTTTGGACAGTGGCTTTGGACATAGAGTGGCTTTAGATAGTGGCTTTGGAGAGTGGCTTTGGACAGTGGCTTTTGACATAGATTGGCTTTGGAGAGTGGCTATGGAGAGTGGCTTTGGACAGTGGCTTTGGACATAGAGTGGCTTTGGAGAGTGGCTTTGGACAGTGGCTTTGGACAGTGGCTTTGGACATAGAGTGGCTTTGGAGAGTGGCTTTGGAGAGTGTCTTTGGACAGTGGCTTTGGACATAGAGTGGCTTGGAGAGTGGCTTTGGAGAGTGTCTTTGGACAGTGGCTTTGGACATAGAGTGGCTTTGGAGAGTGGCTTTGGACATAGAGTGGCTTTGGAGAATGGCTTTGGACAGTGGCTTTGGACAGTGGCTTTGGACAGTAGCTTTGGACATAGAGTGGCTTTGGAGAGTGGCTTTGGAGAGTGTCTTTGGACAGTGGCTTTGGACATAGAGTGGCTTTGGAGAGTGGCTTTTGAGAGTGGCTTTGGCCAGTGGCTTTGGACATAGAGTGGCTTTGGAGAGTGGCTTTGGACAGTGGCTTTGGACATAGAGTGGCTTTGGAGAGTGGCTTTGAACAGTAGCTTTGGACAGTGGCTTTGGACATAGAGTGGCTTTGGAGAGTGGCTTTGGACAGTGGCTTTGGACAGTGGCTTTGGACATAGAGTGGCTTTGGAGAGTGGCTTTGGAGAGTATCTTTGGAGAGTGGCTTTGGACAGAGAGTGGCTTTGGAGAGTGGCTTTGGACAGTGTCGTTGGACAGTAGCTTTGGACATAGAGTGGCTTTGGAGAGTGGCTTTGAAGAGTGGCTTTGGACAGTGGCTTTGGACATAGAGTGGCTTTGGACTGTGGCTTTAGGAGAGTGGCTTTGGACAGTGGCTTTGGAAATAGAGTGGCTTTGGAGAGTGGCTTTGGACAGTGGCTTTGGAGAGTGGCTTTGGACATTGGCTTTGGACAGTGGCTTTGGACATAGAGTGGCTTTGGAGAATGGCTTTGGAGAGTGGCTTTGGACAGTAACTTTGGACATAGAGTGGCTTTGGGCAGTGGCTTTAGGAGAGTGGCTTTGGACAGTGGCTTTGGACTTAGAGTGGCTTTGGAGAGTGGCTTTGGACAGTGGCTTTGGACAGTGGCTTTGGACATAGAGTGGCTTTAGAGAGTGGCTTTGGGAGTGGCTTTGGACAGTGGCTTTGGACATAGAGTGATTTCGACAGTGGCTTTGTAGAGTGGCTTTGGAGAGTGGCTTTGGACATAGATTGGCTTTGGACAGTGGCTTTGGAGAATGGCTTTGGACAGTGGCTTTGGACATAGAGTGGCTTTGGATAGTGGCTTTGGAGAGTGGCTTTGGACAGTGGCTTTGGACATAGAGTGGCTTTGGACAGTGGCTTTGGACTTAGAGTGGCTTTGGACAGTGGCTTTGGAGAGTGGCTTTGGACAGTGGCTTTGGACATAGAGTGGCTTTGGACAGTGGCTTTGGAGAGTGGCTTTGGACAGTGGCTTTGGACATAGAGTGGCTTTGGACAGTAGCTTTGGACAGTGGCTTTCGACAGTGGCTTTGGACAGTGGCTTTGGACATAGAGTGGCTTTGGACAGTGGCTTTGGACAGAGGCTTTGGACAGTGGCTTTGGACATAGAGTGGCTTTGGAATGTGACTTTGGAGAGTGGCTTTGGACAGTGGCTTTGGACATAGAGTGGCTTTGGACAGTGGCTTTGGACAGTGTCTTTGGACAGTGGCTTTGGACATAGAGTGGCTTGGGACAGTGGCTTTGGACAGTGGCTTTGGACAGTGGCTTTGGACATAGAGTGGCTTTGGACAGTGGCTTTGGACAGTGGCTTTGGACAGTGGCTTTGGACATAGAGTGGCTTTGGACAGTGGCTTTGGACAGTGGTTTTGGACAGTGGCTTATGACATAGAGTGGATTTGGACAGTGGCTTTGGACATTGGCTTTGGACAGTGGCTTTGGACATAGAGTGGCTTTGGACAGTGGCTTTGGACAGTGGCTTTGGACAGTGGCTTTGGACATAGAGTGGCTTTGGACAGTGGCTTTGGACAGTGGCTTTGGACAGTGGCTTTGGACATAGAGTGGCTTTAGACAGTGGCTTTGGACAGTGGCTTTGGACAGTGGCTTTGGACATAGAGTGGCTTTGGACATAGAGTGGGTTTGGAGAGTGGCTTTTGGCAGTAGCTTTCGACAGTGTCTTTGGACAGTGGCTTTGGACATAGAGTGGCTTTGGACAGTGGCTTTGGAGAGTGGCTTTGGACAGTAGCTTTGGACATAGAGTGGCTTTGCAGAGTGGCTTTGGAGAGTGGCTTTGGAGAGTGGCTTTGGACAGTGGCTTTGGACAGTGGCTTTGGACATAGAGTGGCTTTGGACTTAGAGTGGCTTTGGAGAGTGGCTTTGGAGAGTGGCTTTGGAGAGTGGCTTTGGACAGTGGCTTTTGACATATAGTGGCTTTGGACAGTGGCTTTGGAGAGTGGCTTTGGACAGTCGCTTTGGACATAGAGTGGCTTTGGACAGTGGCTTTGGACAGTGGCTTTGGACATAGAGTGGCTTTGGACATAGAGTGGCTTTGGAGAGTGGCGTCGGACAGTGGCTTTGGACAGTGGCTTTGGATATAGAGTGGCTTTGGAGAGTGGCTTTGGAGAGTGGCTTTGGACAGTGGCTTTGGACATAGAGTGGCTTTGGAGAGTGGTTTTGGACAGTGGCTTTGGACAGTGGCTTTGGACATAGAGTGGCTTTGGAGAGTGGCTTTGGAGAGTGGCTTTGGACAGTGGCTTTGGACATAGAGTGGCTTTGGAGAGTGGCTTTGGAGAGTGGCTTTGGACAGTGGCTTTGGACATAGAGTGGCTTTGGACAGTGGCTTTGGAGAGTGGCTTTGGACAGTGGCTTTGGACATAGAGTGGCTTTGGACATAGAGTGGATTTGGAGAGTGGCTTTGGACAGTGGCTTTGGACATAGAGTGGCTTTGGACAGTGGCTTTGGAGAGTGTCTTTGGAAAGTGGCTTTGGACATAGAGTGGCTTTGGACAGTGGCTTTGGACATAGAGTGGCTTTGGAGAGTGGCTTTGGAGAGTGGCTTTGGACAGTGGCTTTGACATAGAGTGGCTTTGGACAGTGGCTTTGATATAGAGTGGCTTTGGACAGTGGCTTTGGACAGTGGCTTTGGACAGTGGCTTTGGACATAGAGTGGCTTTGGAGAGTGGCTTTGGACAGTGGCTTTGGACAGTGGCTTTGGACATAGAGTTGCTTTGGACAGTGGCTTAGGACAGTGGCTTTGTACAGTGGCTTTGGACATAGAGTGGCTTTGGACAGTGGCTTTGGACAGTGGCTTTGGACAGTGGCTTTGGACATAGAGTGGCTTTAGATAGTGGCTTTGGAGAGTGGTTTTGGAAAGTGGCTTTTGACATAGATTGGCTTTGGAGAGTGGCTATGGAGAGTGGCTTTGGACAGTGGCTTTGGACATAGAGTGGCTTTGGAGAGTGGCTTTGGACAGTGGCTTTGGACAGTGGCTTTGGACCTAGAGTGGCTTTGGAGAGTGGCTTTGGAGAGTGTCTTTGGACAGTGGCTTTGGACATAGAGTGGCTTGGAGAGTGGCTTTGGAGAGTGTCTTTGGACAGTGGCTTTGGACATAGAGTGGCTTTGGAGAGTGGCTTTGGACATAGAGTGGCTTTGGAGAATGGCTTTGGACAGTGGCTTTGGACAGTGGCTTTGGACAGTAGCTTTGGACATAGAGTGGCTTTGGAGAGTGGCTTTGGAGAGTGTCTTTGGACAGTGGCTTTGGACATAGAGTGGCTTTGGAGAGTGGCTTTTGAGAGTGGCTTTGGAGAGTGGCTTTTGAGAGTGGCTTTGGACAGTGGCTTTGGACATAGAGTGGCTTTGGAGAGTGGCTTTGGACAGTGGCTTTGGACATAGAGTGGCTTTGGAGAGTGGCTTTGAACAGTAGCTTTGGACAGTGGCTTTGGACATAGAGTGGCTTTGGAGAGTGGCTTTGGACAGTGGCTTTGTACAGTGGCTTTGGACATAGAGTGGCTTTGGAGAGTGGCTTTGGAGAGTATCTTTGGAGAGTGGCTTTGGACATAGAGTGGCTTTGGAGAGTGGCTTTGGACAGTGTCGTTGGACAGTGGCTTTGGACATAGAGTGGCTTTGGAGAGTGGCTTTGAAGAGTGACTTTGGACAGTGGCTTTGGACATAGAGTGGCTTTGGACTGTGGCTTTAGGAGAGTGGCTTTGGACAGTGGCTTTGGACATAGAGTTGCTTTGGAGAGTGGCTTTGGACAGTGGCTTTGGACAGTGGCTTTGGACAGTGGCTTTGAACATAGAGTGGCTTTGGAGAGTGGCTTTGGACATTGGCTTTGGACAGTGGCTTTGGACATAGAGTGGCTTTGGAGAATGGCTTTGGAGAGTGGCTTTGGACAGTGACTTTGGACATAGAGTGGCTTTGGGCAGTGGCTTTAGGAGAGTGGCTTTGGACAGTGGCTTTGGACATAGAGTGGCTTTGGGGAGTGGCTTTGGACAGTGGCTTTGGACAGTGGCTTTGGACATAGAGTGGCTTTAGAGAGTGGCTTTGGGAGTGGCTTTGGACAGTGGCTTTGGACATAGAGTGATTTCGACAGTGGCTTTGTAGAGTGGCTTTGGAGAGTGGCTTTGGACATAGATTGGCTTTGGACAGTGGCTTTGGAGAATGGCTTTGGACAGTGGCTTTGGACATAGAGTGGCTTTGGATAGTGGCTTTCGAGAGTGGCTTTGGACAGTGGCTTTGGACATAGAGTGGCTTTGGACAGTGGCTTTGGACTTAGAGTGGCTTTGGACAGTGGCTTTGGAGAGTGGCTTTGGACAGTGGCTTTGGACATAGAGTGGCTTTGGACAGTGGCTTTGGAGAGTGGCTTTGGACAGTGGCTTTGGACATAGAGTGGCTTTGGACAGTGGCTTTGGACAGTGGCTTTCGACAGTGGCTTTGGACAGTGGCTTTGGACATAGAGTGGCTTTGGACAGTGGCTTTGGACAGTGGCTTTGGACAGTGGCTTTGGACATAGAGTGGCTTTGGAATGTGACTTTGGAGAGTGGCTTTGGACAGTGGCTTTGGACATAGAGTGGCTTTGGACAGTGGCTTTGGACAGTGTCTTTGGACAGTGGCTTTGGACATAGAGTGGCTTTGGACAGTGGCTTTGGACAGTGGCTTTGGACAGTGGCTTTGGACATAGAGTGGCTTTGGACAGTGGCTTTGGACAGTGGCTTTGGACAGTGGCTTTGGACATAGAGTGGCTTTGGACAGTGGCTTTGGACAGTGGTTTTGGACAGTGGCTTATGACATAGAGTGGATTTGGACAGTGGCTTTGGACATTGGCTTTGGACAGTGGCTTTGGACATAGAGTGGCTTTGGACAGTGGCTTTGGACAGTGGCTTTGGACAGTGGCTTTGGACATAGAGTGGTTTGGACAGTGGCTTTGGACAGTGGCTTTGGACAGTGGCTTTGGACATAGAGTGGCTTTAGACAGTGGCTTTGGACAGTGGCTTTGGACAGTGGCTTTGGACATAGAGTGGCTTTGGACATAGAGTGGGTTTGGAGAGTGGCTTTTGGCAGTAGCTTTCGATAGTGTCTTTGGACAGTGGCTTTGGACATAGAGTGGCTTTGGACAGTGGCTTTGGACAGTGGCTTTGGACAGTGGCTTTGGACAGTGGCTTTGGACATAGAGTGGCTTTGGACTGTGGCTTTGGACAGTGGCTTTGGACAGTGACTTTGGACATAGAGAGGCTGTGGACAGTGGCTTTGGACAGTGGCTTTGGACAGTAGATTTGGACATAGAGTGGCTTTGGACAGTGGCTTTGGACAGTGGCTTTGGACAGTGGCTTTGGACAGTGGCTTTGGACAGTGGCTTTGGACAGTGGCTTTGGATATAGAGTGGCTTTGGACATACAGTGGCTTTGGACAGTGGCTTTGGACATACAGTGGCTTTGGAGATACAGTGGCTTTGGACAGTGGCTTTGGACATACAGTGGCTTTGGACATACAGTGGCTTTGGACAGTGGCTTTGGACATAGAGCGGCTTGGAGAGTGGCTTTGGAGAGTGTCATTGGACAGTTGCTTTGGACATAGAGTGGCTTTGGACAGTGGCTTTGAACATAGAGTGGCTTTGGAGAGTGGCTTTGGACAGTGGCTTTGGACAGTGGCTTTGGACATAGAGTGGCTTTGGAGAATTGCTTTGGACAGTGGCTTTGGACAGTGGCTTTGGACAGTAGCTTTGGACATAGAGAGGCTTTGGAGAGTGGCTTTGGAGAGTGTCTTTGGACAGTGGCTTTGGACATAGAGTGGCTTTGGAGGGTGGCTTTGGAGAGTGGCTTTGGACAGTGGCTTTGGACATAGAGTGGCTTTGGAGAGTGGCTTTGGAGAGTGGCTTTGGACAGTAGCTTTGGACATAGAGTGGCTTTGGAGAGTGGCTTTGGACAGTGGCTTTGGACATAGAGTGGCTTTGGAGAGTGGCTTTGGACAGTGGCTTTGGACAGTGGCTTTGGACATAGAGTGGCTTTGGAGAGTGGCTTTGGACAGTGGCTTTGGACAGTGGCTTTGGACATAGAGTGGCTTTGGAGAGTGGCTTTGGAGAGTGTCTTTGGAGAGTGGCTTTGGACATAGAGTGGCTTTGGAGAGTGGCTTTGGACAGTGGCTTTGGACAGTGGCTTTGGACATAGAGTGGCTTTGGAGAGTGGCTTTGGAGAGTGGCTTTGGACAGTGGCTTTGGAGATAGAGTGGCTTTGGACTGTGGCTTTAGGAGAGTGGCTTTGGACATAGAGTGGCTTTAGAGAGTGGCTTTGGATAGTGGCTTTGGACAGTGGCTTTGGACAGTGGCTTTGGACATAGAGTGGCTTTGGAGAGTGGCTTTGGAGAGTGGCTTTGGACATTGGCTTTGGACAGTGGCTTTGGACATAGAGTGGCTTTGGAGAGTGGCTTTGGAGAGTGGCTTTGGACAGTGGCTTTGGACATAGAGTGGCTTTGGACAGTGGCTTTAGGAGAGTGGCTTTGGACAGTGGCTTTGGACATAGAGTGGCTTTGGAGAGTGGCTTTGGACAGTGGCTTTGGACAGTGGCTTTGGACATAGAGTGGCTTTGGATAGTGGCTTTGGACAGTGTCATTGGACAGTGGCTTTGGACATAGAATGGCTTTGGAGAGTGGCTTTGAAGAGTGGCTTTGGACAGTGGCTTTGGACATAGAGTGGCTTTGGACTGTGGCTTTAGGAGAGTGGCTTTGGACAGTGGCTTTGGACATAGAGTGGCTTTGGAGAGTGGCTTTGGAAAGTGGCTTTGGACAGTGGCTTTGGATAGTGGCTTTGAACATAGAGTGGCTTTGGAGAGTGGCTTTGGAGAGTGGCTTTGGACATTGGCTTTGGAGAGTGGCTTTGGACATTGGCTTTGGAGAGTGGCTTTGGACATAGAGTGGCTTTGTGCAGTGGCTTTAGGAGAGTGGCTTTGGACAGTGGCTTTGGACATAGAGTGGCTTTGGAGAGTGGCTTTGGACAGTGGCTTTGGACAGTGGCTTTGGACATAGAGTGGCTTTAGAGAGTGGCTTTGGGAGTGGCTTTGGACAGTGGCTTTGGACATAGAGTGATTTCGACAGTGGCTTTGTAGAGTGGCTTTGGAGAGTGGCTTTGGACATAGATTGGCTTTGGACAGTGGCTTTGGAGAATGACTTTGGACAGTGGCTTTGGACATAGAGTGGCTTTGGATAGTGGCTTTGGAGAGTGGCTTTGGAGAGTGGCTTTGGACAGTGGCTTTGGACATAGAGTGGCTTTGGACAGTGGCTTTGGACTTAGAGTGGCTTTGGACAGTGGCTTTGGAGAGTGGCTTTGGACAGTGGCTTTGGAGAGTGGCTTTGGACAGTGGCTTTGGACATAGAGTGGCTTTGGACAGTGGCTTTGGACAGTGGCTTTCGACAGTGGCTTTGGACAGTGGCTTTGGACATAGAGTGGCTTTGGACAATGGCTTTGGACAGTGGCTTTGGACAGTGGCTTTGGACATAGAGTGGCTTTGGAATGTAACTTTGGAGAGTGGCTTTGGACAGTGGCTTTGGACATAGAGTGGCTTTGGACAGTGGCTTTGGACAGTGTCTTTGGACAGTGGCTTTGGACATAGAGTGGCTTTGGACAGTGGCTTTGGACAGTGGCTTTGGACAGTGGCTTTGGACATAGAGTGGCTTTGGACAGTGGCTTTGGACAGTGGCTTTGGACAGTGGCTTTGGACATAGAGTGGCTTTGGACAGTGGCTTTGGACAGTGGTTTTGGACAGTGGCTTATGACATAGAGTGGATTTGGACAGTGGCTTTGGACATTGGCATTGGACAGTGGCTTTGGACATAGAGTGGCTTTGGACAGTGGCTTTGGACAGTGGCTTTGGACAGTGGCTTTGGACATAGAGTGGCTTTGGACAGTGGCTTTGGACAGTGGCTTTGGACAGTGGCTTTGGACATAGAGTGGCTTTAGACAGTGGCTTTGGACAGTGGCTTTGGACAGTGGCTTTGGACATAGAGTGGCTTTGGACATAGAGTGGGTTTGGAGAGTGGCTTTTGGCAGTAGCTTTCGACAGTGTCTTTGGACAGTGGCTTTGGACATAGAGTGGCTTTGGACAGTGGCTTTGGACAGTGGCTTTGGACAGTGGCTTTGGACAGTGGCTTTGGACATAGAGTGGCTTTGGACTGTGGCTTTGGACAGTGGCTTTGGACAGTGACTTTGGACATAGAGAGGCTGTGGACAGTGGCTTTGGACAGTGGCTTTGGACAGTAGATTTGGACATAGAGTGGCTTTGGACAGTGGCTTTGGACAGTGGCTTTGGACAGTGGCTTTGGACAGTGGCTTTGGACAGTGGCTTTGGACAGTGGCTTTGGATATAGAGTGGCTTTGGACATACAGTGGCTTTGGACAGTGGCTTTGGACATACAGTGGCTTTGGAGATACAGTGGCTTTGGACAGTGGCTTTGGACATACAGTGGCTTTGGACATACAGTGGCTTTGGACAGTGGCTTTGGACATAGAGTGGCTTGGAGAGTGGCTTTGGAGAGTGTCATTGGACAGTTGCTTTGGATATAGAGTGGCTTTGGAGAGTGGCTTTGGACAGTGGCTTAGGACAGTGGCTTTGGACTGTGGCTTTGGACAGTGGCTTTGAACATAGAGTGGCTTTGGAGAGTGGCTTTGGACAGTGGCTTTGGACAGTGGCTTTGGACATAGAGTGGCTTTGGAGAATTGCTTTGGACAGTGGCTTTGGACAGTGGCTTTGGACAGTAGCTTTGGACATTGAGAGGCTTTGGAGAGTGGCTTTGGAGAGTGTCTTTGGACAGTGGCTTTGGACATAGAGTGGCTTTGGAGAGTGGCTTTGGAGAGTGGCTTTGGACAGTGGCTTTGGAAATAGAGTGGCTTTGGACAGTGGCTTTGGAGAGTGGCTTTGGACAGTGGCTTTGGACATAGAGTGGCTTTGGAGAGTGGCTTTGGACAGTGACTTTGGACATAGAGTGGCTTTGGAGAGTGGCTTTGGACAGTGGCTTTGGACAGTGGCTTTGGACATAGAGTGGCTTTGGAGAGTGGCTTTGGACAGTGGCTTTGGACAGTGGCTTTGGACATAGAGTGGCTTTGGAGAGTGGCTTTGGAGAGTGTCTTTGGAGAGTGGCTTTGGACATAGAGTGGCTTTGGAGAGTGGCTTTGGACAGTGGCTTTGGACAGTGGCTTTGGACATAGAGTGGCTTTGGAGAGTGTCTTTGGAGAGTGGCTTTGGACAGTGGCTTTGGACATAGAGTGGCTTTGGACTGTGGCTTTAGGAGAGTGGCTTTGGACAGTGGCTTTGGACATAGAGTGGCTTTGGAGAGTGGCTTTGGATAGTGGCTTTGGACAGTGGCTTTGGACAGTGGCTTTGGACATAGAGTGGCTTTGGAGAGTGGCTTTGGAGAGTGGCTTTGGACATTGGCTTTGGACAGTGGCTTTAGACGTAGAGTGGCTTTGGAGAGTGGCTTTGGAGAGTGGCTTTGGACAGTGGCTTTGGACATAGAGTGGCTTTGGACAGTGGCTTTAGGAGAGTGGCTTTGGACAGTGGCTTTGGACATAGAGTGGCTTTGGAGAGTGGCTTTGGACAGTGGCTTTTGACAGTGGCTTTGGACATAGAGTGGCTTTGGAGAGTGGCTTTGGACAGTGTCGTTGGACAGTGGCTTTGGACATAGAGTGGCTTTGGAGAGTGGCTTTGAAGAGTGGCTTTGGACAGTGGCTTTGGACATAGAGTGGCTTTGGACTGTGGCTTTAGGAGAGTGGCTTTGGACAGTGGCTTTGGACATAGAGTGGCTTTGGAGAGTGGCTTTGGAAAGTGGCTTTGGACAGTGGCTTTGGACAGTGGCTTTGAACATAGAGTGGCTTTGGAGAGTGGCTTTGGAGAGTGGCTTTGGACATTGGCTTTGGAGAGTGGCTTTGGACATTGGCTTTGGACAGTGGCTTTGGACATACAGTGGCTTTGTGCAGTGGCTTTAGGAGAGTGGCTTTGGACAGTGGCTTTGGACATAGAGTGGCTTTGGAGAGTGGCTTTGGACAGTGGCTTTGGACAGTGGCTTTGGACATAGAGTGGCTTTAGAGAGTGGCTTTGGGAGTGGCTTTGGACAGTGGCTTTGGACATAGAGTGATTTCGACAGTGGCTTTGTAGAGTGGCTTTGGAGAGTGGCTTTGGACATAGATTGGCTTTGGACAGTGGCTTTGGAGAATGGCTTTGGACAGTGGCTTTGGACATAGAGTGGCTTTGGAGAGTGGCTTTGGAGAGTGGCTTTGGACAGTGGCTTTGGACATAGAGTGGCTTTGGACAGTGGCTTTGGACTTAGAGTGGCTTTGGAGAGTGGCTTTGGAGAGTGGCTTTGGACAGTGGCTTTGGACATAGAGTGGCTTTGGACAGTGGCTTTGGAGAGTGGCTTTGGACAGTGGCTTTGGACATAGAGTGGCTTTGGACAGTGGCTTTGGACAGTGGCTTTCGACAGTGGCTTTGGACAGTGGCTTTGGACATAGAGTGGCTTTGGACAGTGGCTTTGGACAGTGGCTTTGGACAGTGGCTTTGGACATAGAGTGGCTTTGGAATGTGACTTTGGAGAGTGGCTTTGGACAGTGGCTTTGGACATAGAGTGGCTTTGGACAGTGGCTTTGGACAGTGTCTTTGGACAGTGGCTTTGGACATAGAGTGGCTTTGGACAGTGGCTTTGGACAGTGGCTTTGGACAGTGGCTTTGGACATAGAGTGGCTTTGGACAGTGGCTTTGGACAGTGGCTTTGGACAGTGGTTTTGGACAGTGGCTTATGACATAGAGTGGATTTGGACAGTGGCTTTGGACATTGGCTTTGGACAGTGGCTTTGGACATAGAGTGGCTTTGGACAGTGGCTTTGGACAGTGGCTTTGGACAGTGGCTTTGGACATAGAGTGGCTTTGGACAGTGGCTTTGGACAGTGGCTTTGGACAGTGGCTTTGGACATAGAGTGGCTTTAGACAGTGGCTTTGGACAGTGGCTTTGGACAGTGGCTTTGGACATAGAGTGGCTTTGGACATAGAGTGGGTTTGGAGAGTGGCTTTTGGCAGTAGCTTTCGACAGTGTCTTTGGACAGTGGCTTTGGACATAGAGTGGCTTTGGACAGTGGCTTTGGACAGTGGCTTTGGACAGTGGCTTTGGACAGTGGCTTTGGACATAGAGTAGCTTTGGACTGTGGCTTTGGACAGTGGCTTTGGACAGTGACTTTGGACATAGAGAGGCTGTGGACAGTGGCTTTGGACAGTGGCTTTGGACAGTAGATTTGGACATAGAGTGGCTTTGGACAGTGGCTTTGGACAGTGGCTTTGGACAGTGGCTTTGGACAGTGGCTTTGGACAGTGGCTTTGGACAGTGGCTTTGGATATAGAGTGGCTTTGGACATACAGTGGCTTTGGACAGTGACTTTGGACATACAGTGGCTTTGGAGATACAGTGGCTTTGGACAGTGGCTTTGGACATTCAGTGGCTTTGGACATACAGTGGCTTTGGACAGTGGCTTTGGACATAGAGTGGCTTGGAGAGTGGCTTTGGAGAGTGTCATTGGACAGTTGCTTTGGACATAGAGTGGCTTTGGAGAGTGGCTTTGGACAGGGATTAGGACAGTGGCTTTGGACAGTGGCTTTGGACAGTGGCTTTGAACATATAGTGGCTTTGGAGAGTGGCTTTGGACAGTGGCTTTGGACAGTGGCTTTGGACATAGAGTGGCTTTGGAGAATTGCTTTGGACAGTGGCTTTGGACCGTGGCTTTGGACAGTAGCTTTGGACATAGAGAGGCTTTGGAGAGTGGCTTTGGAGAGTGTCTTTGGACAGTGGCTTTGGACATAGAGTGGCTTTGGAGAGTGGCTTTGGACAGTGGCTTTGGACATAGAGTGGCTTTGGAGAGTGGCTTTGGAGAGTGGCTTTGGACAGTGGCTTTGGACATAGAGTGGCTTTGGAGAGTGGCTTTGGACAGTGGCTTTGGACATAGAGTGGCTTTGGAGAGTGGCTTTGGACAGTGGCTTTGGACAGTGGCTTTGGACATAGAGTGGCTTTGGAGAGTGGCTTTGGACAGTGGCTTTGGACAGTGGCTTTGGACATAGAGTGGCTTTGGAGAGTGGCTTTGGAGAGTGGCTTTGGACAGTGGCTTTGGACATAGAGTGGCTTTGGACTGTGGCTTTAGGAGAGTGGCTTTGGACAGTGGCTTTGGACATAGAGTGGCTTTGGAGAGTGGCTTTGGATAGTGGCTTTGGACAGTGGCTTTGGACAGTGGCTTTGGACATAGAGTGGCTTTGGAGAGTGGCTTTGGAGAGTGGCTTTGGACATTGGCTTTGGACAGTGGCTTTGGACATAGAGTGGCTTTGGAGAGTGGCTTTGGAGAGTGGCTTTGGACAGTGGCTTTGGACATAGAGTGGCTTTGGACAGTGGCTTTAGGAGAGTGGCTTTGGACAGTGGCTTTGGACATAGAGTGGCTTTGGAGAGTGGCTTTGGACAGTGGCTTTGGACAGTGGCTTTGGACATAGAGTGGCTTTGGAGAGTGGCTTTGGAGAGTGACTTTGGACAGTGGCTTTGGACATAGAGTGACTTTCGACAGTGGCTTTGTAGAGTGGCTTTGGACAGTGGCTTTGGACATAGAGTGGCTTTGGACAGTGGCTTTGGAGAGTGGCTTTGGACAGTGGCTTTGGACATAGAGTGGCTTTGGACAGTGGCTTTGGAGAGTGGCTTTGGACAGTGGCTTTGGACATAGAGTGGCTTTGGACAGTGGCTTTGGACAGTGGCTTTGGACATAGAGTGGCTTTGGACAGGGGCTTTGGACAGTGGCTTTGTACAGTCGCTTTGAACATAGAGTGGCTTTGGACAGTGGCTTTGGAAAGTGGCTTTGGACAGGGGCTTTGGACAGTGGGTTTGGACATAGAGTGGCTTTGGACAGTGGCTTTGGACAGTGGCTTTTGACAGTGACTTTGGACATAGAGTGGCTTTGGACAGTGGCTTTGGACAGTGGCTTTGTACAGTGGCTTTGGACATAGAAGGGCTTTGGACAGTGGCTTTGGACAGTGGCTTTGGACAGTGGCTTTGGACATAGAGTGGCTTTGGACAGTGGCTTTGGACAGTGTCTTTGGACATAGAGTGGCTTTGGAGAGTGGCTTTGGAGAGTGGCTTTGAACAGTGGCTTTGGACATGGAGTGGCTTTGGAGACTGGCTTTGGACAGTGGCTTTGGACAGCGGCTTTGGAAATAGAGTGGCTTTGGAGAGTGGCTTTGGAGAGTGGCTTTGGACAGTCGCTTTGGACATAGAGTGTCTTTGGAGAGTGTCTTTGGAGAGTGGCTTTGGACAGTGGCTTTGGACATAGTGGGGCTTTGGAGAGTGGCTTTGGACATTGGCTTTGGACAGTGGCTTTGGACATAGGGTGGCTTTGGAGAGTGGCTTTGGAGAGTGGCTTTGGACAGTAGCTTTGGACATAGAGTGGCTTTGGAGAGTGGCTTTGGAGAGTGGCTTTGGAGAGTGGCTTTGGACAGTGGCTTTGGACAGTGGCTTTGGACATAGAGTGGCTTTGGAGAGTGGCTTTGGAGAGTGGCTTTGGAGAGTGGCTTTGGACAGTGGCTTTTGACATATAGTGGCTTTGGACAGTGGCTTTGGAGAGTGGCTTTGGACAGTCGCTTTGGACATAGAGTGGCTTTGGACAGTGGCTTTGGACAGTGGCTTTGGACATAGAGTGGCTTTGGACATAGAGTGGCTTTGGAGAGTGGTGTCGGACAGTGGCTTTGGACAGTGGCTTTGGATATAGAGTGGCTTTGGAGAGTGGCTTTGGAGAGTGGCTTTGGACAGTGGCTTTGGACATAGAGTGGCTTTGGAGAGTGGTTTTGGACAGTGGCTTTGGACAGTGGCTTTGGACATAGAGTGGCTTTGGAGAGTGGCTTTGGAGAGTGGCTTTGGACAGTGGCTTTGGACATAGAGTGGCTTTCGAGAGTGGCTTTGGAGAGTGGCTTTGGACAGTGGCTTTGGACATAGAGTGGCTTTGGACAGTGGCTTTGGAGAGTGGCTTTGGACAGTGGCTTTGGACATAGAGTGGCTTTGGACATAGAGTGGATTTGGAGAGTGGCTTTGGACAGTGGCTTTGGACATAGAGTGGCTTTGGACAGTGGCTTTGGAGAGTGTCTTTGGAAAGTGGCTTTGGACATAGAGTGGCTTTGGACAGTGGCTTTGGACATAGAGTGGCTTTGGAGAGTGGCTTTGGAGAGTGGCTTTGGACAGTGGCTTTGACATAGAGTGGCTTTGGACAGTGGCTTTGATATAGAGTGGCTTTGGACAGTGGCTTTGGACAGTGGCTTTGGACAGTGGCTTTGGACATAGAGTGGCTTTGGAGAATGGCTTTGGACAGTGGCTTTCGACAGTGGCTTTGGACATAGAGTTGCTTTGGACAGTGGCTTAGGATAGTGGCTTTGTACAGTGGCTTTGGACATAGAGTGGCTTTGGACAGTGGCTTTGGACAGTGGCTTTGGACAGTGGCTTTGGACATAGAGTGGCTTTGGAGAGTGGCTATGGAGAGTGGCTTTGGACAGTGGCTTTGGACATAGAGTGGCTTTGGAGAGTGGCTTTGGACAGTGGCTTTGGACAGTAGCTTTGGCATAGAGTGGATTTGGAGAGTGGCTTTGGAGAGTGTCTTTGGACAGTGTCTTTGGACATAGAGTGGCTTTGGAGAGTGGCTTTGGACATAGAGTGGCTTTGGAGAATGGCTTTGGACAGTGGCTTTGGACAGTGGCTTTGGACAGTAGCTTTGGACATAGAGTGGCTTTGGAGAGTGGCTTTGGAGAGTGTCTTTGGACAGTGGCTTTGGACATAGAGTGGCTTTGGAGAGTAGCTTTTGAGAGTGGCTTTGTACAGTGGCTTTGGACATAGAGTGGCTTTGGAGAGTGGCATTGGACAGTGGCTTTGGACATAGAGTGGCTTTGGAGAGTGGCTTTGAACAGTAGCTTTGGACAGTGGCTTTGGACATAGAGTGGCTTTGGAGAGTGGCTTTGGACAGTGGCTTTGGACAGTGGCTTTGGACATAGAGTGGCTTTGGAGAGTGTCTTTGGAGAGTATCTTTGGAGAGTGGCTTTGGACATAGAGTGGCTTTGGAGAGTGGCTTTGGACAGTGTCGTTGGACAGTGGCTTTGGACATCGAGTGGCTTTGGAGAGTGGCTTTGAAGAGTGGCTTTGGACAGTGGCTTTGGACATAGAGTGGCTTTGGACTGTGGCTTTAGGAGAGTGGCTTTGGACAGTGGCTTTGGAAATAGAGTGGCTTTGGAGAGTGGCTTTGGACAGTGGCTTTGGAGAGTGGCTTTGGACATTGGCTTTGGACAGTGGCTTTGGACATAGAGTGGCTTTGGAGAATGGCTTTGGAGAGTGGCTTTGGACAGTGACTTTGGACATAGAGTGGCTTTGGGCAGTGGCTTTAGGAGAGTGGCTTTGGACAGTGGCTTTGGACATAGAGTGGCTTTGGAGAGTGGCTTTGGACAGTGGCTTTGGACAGTGGCTTTGGACATAGAGTGGCTTTAGAGAGTGGCTTTGGGAGTGGCTTTGGACAGTGGCTTTGGACATAGAGTGATTTCGACAGTGGCTTTGTAGAGTGGCTTTGTAGAGTGGCTTTGGACATAGATTGGCTTTGGACAGTGGCTTTGGAGAATGGCTTTGGACAGTGGCTTTGGACATAGAGTGGCTTTGGATAGTGGCTTTGGAGAGTGGCTTTGGACAGTGGCTTTGGACATAGAGTGGCTTTGGACAGTGGCTTTGGACTTAGAGTGGCTTTGGACAGTGGCTTTGGAGAGTGGTTTTGGACAGTGGCTTTGGACATAGAGTGGCTTTGGACAGTGGCTTTGGAGAGTGGCTTTGGACAGTGGCTTTGGACATAGAGTGGCTTTGGACAGTGGCTTTGGACAGTGGCTTTCGACAGTGGCTTTGGATAGTGGCTTTGGACATAGAGTGGCTTTGGAAAGTGGCTTTGGACAGTGGCTTTGGACAGTGGCTTTGGACATAGAGTGGCTTTGGAATGTGACTTTGGAGAGTGGCTTTGGACAGTGGCTTTGGACATAGAGTGGCTTTGGACAGTGGCTTTGGACAGTGTCTTTGGACAGTGGCTTTGGACATAGAGTGGCTTTGGACAGTGGCTTTGGACAGTGGCTTTGGACAGTGGCTTTGGACATAGAGTGGCTTTGGACAGTGGCTTTGGACAGTGGCTTTGGACAGTGGCTTTGGACATAGAGTGGCTTTGGACAGTGGCTTTGGACAGTGGTTTTGGACAGTGGCTTATGACATAGAGTGGATTTGGACAGTGGCTTTGGACATTGGCTTTGGACAGTGGCTTTGGACATAGAGTGGCTTTGGACAGTGGCTTTGGACAGTGGCTTTGGACAGTGGCTTTGGACATAGAGTGGCTTTGGACAGTGGCTTTGGACAGTGGCTTTGGACAGTGGCTTTGGACATAGAGTGGCTTTAGACAGTGGCTTTGGACAGTGGCTTTGGACAGTGGCTTTGGACATAGAGTGGCTTTGGACATAGAGTGGGTTTGGAGAGTGGCTTTTGGCAGTAGCTTTCGACAGTGTCTTTGGACAGTGGCTTTGGACATAGAGTGGCTTTGGACAGTGGCTTTGGAGAGTGGCTTTGGACAGTAGCTTTGGACATAGAGTGGCTTTGGAGAGTGGCTTTGGAGAGTGGCTTTGGAGAGTGGCTTTGGACAGTGGCTTTGGACAGTGGCTTTGGACATAGAGTGGCTTTGGAGAGTGGCTTTGGAGAGTGGCTTTGGAGAGTGGCTTTGGACAGTGGCTTTTGACATATAGTGGCTTTGGACAGTGGCTTTGGAGAGTGGCTTTGGACAGTCGCTTTGGACATAGAGTGGCTTTGGACAGTGGCTTTGGACAGTGGCTTTGGACATAGAGTAGCTTTGGACATAGAGTGGCTTTGGAGAGTGGCGTCGGACAGTGGCTTTGGACAGTGGCTTTGGATATAGAGTGGCTTTGGAGAGTGGCTTTGGAGAGTGGCTTTGGACAGTGGCTTTGGACATAGAGTGGCTTTGGAGAGTGGTTTTGGACAGTGGCTTTGGACAGTGGCTTTGGACATAGAGTGGCTTTGGAGAGTGGCTTTGGAGAGTGGCTTTGGACAGTTGCTTTGGACATAGAGTGGCTTTGGAGAGTGGCTTTGGAGAGTGGCTTTGGACAGTGGCTTTGGACATAGAGTGGCTTTGGACAGTGGCTTTGGAGAGTGGCTTTGGACAGTGGCTTTGGACATAGAGTGGCTTTGGACATAGAGTGGATTTGGAGAGTGGCTTTGGACAGTGGCTTTGGACATAGAGTGGCTTTGGACAGTGGCTTTGGAGAGTGTCTTTGGAAAGTGGCTTTGGACATAGAGTGGCTTTGGACAGTGGCTTTGGACATAGAGTGGCTTTGGAGAGTGGCTTTGGAGAGTGGCTTTGGACAGTGGCTTTGACATAGAGTGGCTTTGGACAGTGGCTTTGATATAGAGTGGCTTTGGACAGTGGCTTTGGACAGTGGCTTTGGACAGTGGCTTTGGACATAGAGTGGCTTTGGAGAGTGGCTTTGGACAGTGGCTTTGGACAGTGGCTTTGGACATAGAGTTGCTTTGGACAGTGGCTTAGGACAGTGGCTTTGTACAGTGGCTTTGGACATAGAGTGGCTTTGGACAGTGGCTTTGGACAGTGGCTTTGGACAGTGGCTTTGGACATAGAGTGGCTTTAGATAGTGGCTTTGGAGAGTGGCTTTGGACAGTGGCTTTTGACATAGATTGGCTTTGGAGAGTGGCTTTGGACAGTGGCTTTGGACAGTGGCTTTGGACATAGAGTGGCTTTGGAGAGTGGCTTTGGAGAGTGTCTTTGGACAGTGGCTTTGGACATAGAGTGGCTTGGAGAGTGGCTTTGGAGAGTGTCTTTGGTCAGTGGCTTTGGACATAGAGTGGCTTTGGAGAGTGGCTTTGGACATAGAGTGGCTTTGGAGAATGGCTTTGGACAGTGGCTTTGGACAGTGGCTTTGGACAGTAGCTTTGGACATAGAGTGGCTTTGGAGAGTGGCTTTGGAGAGTGTCTTTGGACAGTGGCTTTGGACATAGAGTGGCTTTGGAGAGTGGCTTTTGAGAGTGGCTTTGGACAGTGGCTTTGGACATAGAGTGGCTTTGGAGAGTGGCTTTGGACAGTGGCTTTGGACATAGAGTGGCTTTGGAGAGTGGCTTTGAACAGTAGCTTTGGACAGTGGCTTTGGACATAGAGTGGCTTTGGAGAGTGGCTTTGGACAGTGGCTTTGGACAGTGGCTTTGGACATAGAGTGGCTTTGGAGAGTGGCTTTGGAGAGTATCTTTGGAGAGTGGCTTTGGACATAGAGTGGCTTTGGAGAGTGGCTTTGGACAGTGTCGTTGGACAGTGGCTTTGGACATAGAGTGGCTTTGGAGAGTGGCTTTGCAGAGTGGCTTTGGACAGTGGCTTTGGACATAGAGTGGCTTTGGACTGTGGCTTTAGGAGAGTGGCTTTGGACAGTGGCTTTGGACATAGAGTGGCTTTGGAGAGTGGCTTTGGACATTGGCTTTGGACAGTGGCTTTGGACATAGAGTGGCTTTGGAGAATGGCTTTGGAGAGTGGCTTTGGACAGTGACTTTGGACATAGAGTGGCTTTGGGCAGTGGCTTTAGGAGAGTGGCTTTGGACAGTGGCTTTGGACATAGAGTGGCTTTGGAGAGTGGCTTTGGACAGTGGCTTTGGACAGTGGCTTTGGACATAGAGTGGCTTTAGAGAGTGGCTTTGGGAGTGGCTTTGGACAGTGGCTTTGGACATAGAGTGATTTCGACAGTGGCTTTGTAGAGTGGCTTTGGAGAGTGGCTTTGGACATAGATTGGCTTTGGACAGTGGCTTTGGAGAATGGCTTTGGACAGTGGCTTTGGACATAGAGTGGCTTTGGATAGTGGCTTTGGAGAGTGGCTTTGGACAGTGGCTTTGGACATAGAGTGGCTTTGGACAGTGGCTTTGGACTTAGAGTGGCTTTGGACAGTGGCTTTGGAGAGTGGCTTTGGACAGTGGCTTTGGACATAGAGTGGCTTTGGACAGTGGCTTTGGAGAGTGGCTTTGGACAGTGGCTTTGGACATAGAGTGGCTTTGGACAGTGGCTTTGGACAGTGGCTTTCGACAGTGGCTTTGGACAGTGGCTTTGGACATAGAGTGGCTTTGGACAGTGGCTTTGGACAGTGGCTTTGGACAGTGGCTTTGGACATAGAGTGGCTTTGGAATGTGACTTTGGAGAGTGGCTTTGGACAGTGGCTTTGGACATAGAGTGGCTTTGGACAGTGGCTTTGGACAGTGTCTTTGGACAGTGGCTTTGGACATAGAGTGGCTTTGGACAGTGGCTTTGGACAGTGGCTTTGGACAGTGGCTTTGGACATAGAGTGGCTTTGGACAGTGGCTTTGGACAGTGGCTTTGGACAGTGGCTTTGGACATAGAGTGGCTTTGGACAGTGGCTTTGGACAGTGGTTTTGGACAGTGGCTTATGACATAGAGTGGATTTGGACTGTGGCTTTGGACATTGGCTTTGGACAGTGGCTTTGGACATAGAGTGGCTTTGGACAGTGGCTTTGGACAGTGGCTTTGGACAGTGGCTTTGGACATAGAGTGGCTTTGGACAGTGCCTTTGGACAGTGGCTTTGGACAGTGGCTTTGGACATAGAGTGGCTTTAGACAGTGGCTTTGGACAGTGGCTTTGGACAGTGGCTTTGGACATAGAGTGGCTTTGGACATAGAGTGGGTTTGGAGAGTGGCTTTTGGCAGTAGCTTTCGACAGTGTCTTTGGACAGTGGCTTTGGACATAGAGTGGCTTTGGACAGTGGCTTTGGACAGTGGCTTTGGACAGTGGCTTTGGACAGTGGCTTTGGACATAGAGTGGCTTTGGACTGTGGCTTTGGACAGTGGCTTTGGACAGTGACTTTGGACATAGAGAGGCTGTGGACAGTGGCTTTAGACAGTGGCTTTGGACAGTAGATTTGGACATAGAGTGGCTTTGGACAGTGGCTTTGGACAGTGGCTTTGGACAGTGGCTTTGGACAGTGGCTTTGGACAGTGGCTTTGGACAGTGGCTTTGGATATAGAGTGGCTTTGGACATACAGTGGCTTTGGACAGTGGCTTTGGACATACAGTGGCTTTGGAGATACAGTGGCTTTGGACAGTGGCTTTGGACATACAGTGGCTTTGGACATACAGTGGCTTTGGACAGTGGCTTTGGACATAGAGCGGCTTGGAGAGTGGCTTTGGAGAGTGTCATTGGACAGTTGCTTTGGACATAGAGTGGCTTTGGAGAGTGGCTTTGGACAGTGGCTTAGGACAGTGGCTTTGGACAGTGGCTTTGGACAGTGGCTTTGAACATAGAGTGGCTTTGGAGAGTGGCTTTGGACAGTGGCTTTGGACAGTGGCTTTGGACATAGAGTGGCTTTGGAGAATTGCTTTGGACAGTGGCTTTGGACAGTGGCTTTGGACAGTCGCTTTGGACATAGAGAGGCTTTGGAGAGTGGCTTTGGAGAGTGTCTTTGGACAGTGGCTTTGGACATAGAGTGGCTTTGGAGAGTGGCTTTGGAGAGTGGCTTTGGACAGTGGCTTTGGACATAGAGTGGCTTTGGAGAGTGGCTTTGGAGAGTGGCTTTGGACAGTGGCTTTGGACATAGAGTGGCTTTGGAGAGTGGCTTTGGACAGTGGCTTTGGACATAGAGTGGCTTTGGAGAGTGGCTTTGGACAGTGGCTTTGGACAGTGGCTTTGGACATAGAGTGGCTTTGGAGAGTGGCTTTGGAAAGTGGCTTTGGACAGTGGCTTTGGACATAGAGTGGCTTTGGAGAGTGGCTTTGGAGAGTGTCTTTGGAGAGTGGCTTTGGACATAGAGTGGCTTTGGAGAGTGGCTTTGGACAGTGGCTTTGGACAGTGGCTTTGGACATAGAGTGGCTTTGGAGAGTGGCTTTGGAGAGTGGCTTTGGACAGTGGCTTTGGACATAGAGTGGCTTTGGACTGTGGCTTTAGGAGAGTGGCTTTGGACAGTGGCTTTGGACATAGAGTGGCTTTGGAGAGTGGCTTTGGATAGTGGCTTTGGACAGTGGCTTTGGACAGTGGCTTTGGACATAGAGTGGCTTTGGAGAGTGGCTTTGGAGAGTGGCTTTGGACATTGGCTTTGGACAGTGGCTTTGGACATAGAGTGGATTTGGACTGTGGCTTTAGGAGAGTGGCTTTGGACAGTGGCTTTGGACATAGAGTGGCTTTGGAGAGTGGCTTTGGATAGTGGCTTTGGACAGTGGCTTTGGACAGTGGCTTTGGACATAGAGTGGCTTTGGAGAGTGGCTTTGGAGAGTGGCTTTGGACATTGGCTTTGGACAGTGGCTTTGGACATAGAGTGGCTTTGGAGAGTAGCTTTGGAGAGTGGCTTTGGACAGTGGCTTTGGACATAGAGTGGCTTTGGACAGTGGCTTTAGGAGAGTGGCTTTGGACAGTGGCTTTGGACATAGAGTGGCTTTGGAGAGTGGCTTTGGACAGTGGCTTTGGACAGTGGCTTTGGACATAGAGTGGCTTTGGAGAGTGGCTTTGGACAGTGTCGTTGGACAGTGGCTTTGGACATAGAGTGGCTTTGGAGAGTGGCTTTGAAGAGTGGCTTTGGACAGTGGCTTTGGACATAGAGTGGCTTTGGACTGTGGCTTTAGGAGAGTGGCTTTGGACAGTGGCTTTGGACATAGAGTGGCTTTGGAGAGTGGCTTTGGAAAGTGGCTTTGGACAGTGGCTTTGGACAGTGGCTTTGAACATAGAGTGGCTTTGGAGAGTGGCTTTGGAGAGTGGCTTTGGACATTGGCTTTGGAGAGTGGCTTTGGACATTGGCTTTGGACAGTGGCTTTGGACATAGAGTGGCTTTGTGCAGTGGCTTTAGGAGAGTGGCTTTGGACAGTGGCTTTGGACATAGAGTGTCTTTGGAGAGTGGCTTTGGACAGTGGCTTTGGACAGTGGCTTTGTACATAGAGTGGCTTTAGAGAGTGGCTTTGGGAGTGGCTTTGGACAGTGGCTTTGGACATAGAGTGATTTCGACAGTGGCTTTGTAGAGTGGCTTTGGAGAGTGGCTTTGGACATAGATTGGCTTTGGACAGTGGCTTTGGAGAATGGCTTTGGACAGTGGCTTTGGACATAGAGTGGCTTTGGATAGTGGCTTTGGAGAGTGGCTTTGGACAGTGGCTTTGGACATAGAGTGGCTTTGGACAGTGGCTTTGGACTTAGAGTGGCTTTGGAAAGTGGCTTTGGAGAGTGGCTTTGGACAGTGGCTTTGGACATAGAGTGGCTTTGGACAGTGGCTTTGGAGAGTGGCTTTGGACAGTGGCTTTGGACATAGAGTGGCTTTGGACATTGGCTTTGGACAGTGGCTTTCGACAGTGGCTTTGGACAGTGGCTTTGGACATAGAGTGGCTTTGGACAGTGGCTTTGGACAGTGGCTTTGGACAGTGGCTTTGGACATAGAGTGGCTTTGGAATGTGACTTTGGAGAGTGGCTTTGGACAGTGGCTTTGGACATAGAGTGGCTTTGGACAGTGGCTTTGGACAGTGTCTTTGGACAGTGGCTTTGGACATAGAGTGGCTTTGGACAGTGGCTTTGGACAGTGGCTTTGGACAGTGGCTTTGGACATAGAGTGGCTTTGGACAGTGGCTTTGGACAGTGGCTTTGGACAGTGGCTTTGGACATAGAGTGGCTTTGGACAGTGGCTTTGGACAGTGGTTTTGGACAGTGGCTTATGACATAGAGTGGATTTGGACAGTGGCTTTGGACATTGGCTTTGGACAGTGGCTTTGGACATAGAGTGGCTTTGGACAGTGGCTTTGGACAGTGGCTTTGGACAGTGGCTTTGGACATAGAGTGGCTTTGGACAGTGGCTTTGGACAGTGGCTTTGGACAGTGGCTTTGGACATAGAGTGGCTTTAGACAGTGGCTTTGGACAGTGGCTTTGGACAGTGGCTTTGGACATAGAGTGGCTTTGGACATAGAGTGGATTTGGAGAGTGGTTTTTGGCAGTAGCTTTCGACAGTGTCTTTGGACAGTGGCTTTGGACATAGAGTGGCTTTGGACAGTGGCTTTGGACAGTGGCTTTGGACAGTGGCTTTGGACAGTGGCTTTGGACATAGAGTGGCTTTGGACTCTGGCTTTGGACAGTGGCTTTGGACATAGAGAGGCTTTGGACTGTGGCTTTGGACAGTGGCTTTGGACAGTGACTTTGGACATAGAGAGGCTGTGGACAGTGGCTTTGGACAGTGGCTTTGGACAGTAGACTTGGACATAGAGTGGCTTTGGACAGTGGCTTTGGACAGTGGCTTTGGACAGTGGCTTTGGACAGTGGCTTTGGACAGTGGCTTTGGACAGTGGCTTTGGATATAGAGTGGCTTTGGACATACAGTGGCTTTGGACAGTGGCTTTGGACATACAGTGGCTTTGGAGATACAGTGGCTTTGGACAGTGGCTTTGGACATACAGTGGCTTTGGACATACAGTGGCTTTGGACAGTGGCTTTGGACATAGAGTGGCTTGGAGAGTGGCTTTGGAGAGTGTCATTGGACAGTTCCTTTGGACATAGAGTGGCTTTGGAGAGTGGCTTTGGACAGTGGCTTAGGACAGTGGCTTTGGACAGTGGCTTTGGACAGTGGCTTTAAACATAGAGTGGCTTTGGAGAGTGGCTTTGGACAGTGGCTTTGGACAGTGGCTTTGGAGAGAGAGTGGCTTTGGAGAATTGCTTTGGACAGTGGCTTTGGACAGTGGCTTTGGACAGTAACTTTGGACATAGAGAGGCTTTGGAGAGTGGCTTTGGAGAGTGTCTTTGGACAGTGGCTTTGGACTTAGAGTGGCTTTGGAGAGTGGCTTTGGAGAGTGGCTTTGGACAGTGGCTTTGGACATAGAGTGGCTTTGGAGAGTGGCTTTGGACAGTGGCTTTGGACATAGAGTGGCTTTGGAGAGTGGCTTTGGACAGTGGCTTTGGACAGTGGCTTTGGACATAGAGTGGCTTTGGAGAGTGGCTTTGGACAGTGGCTTTGGACAGTGGCTTTGGACATAGAGTGGCTTTGGAGAGTGGCTTTGGAGAGTGTCTTTGGAGAGTGGCTTTGGACATAGAGTGGCTTTGGAGAGTGGCTTTGGACAGTGGCTTTGGACAGTGGCTTTGGACATAGAGTGGCTTTGGAGAGTGGCTTTGGAGAGTGGCTTTGGACAGTGGCTTTGGACATAGAGTGGCTTTGGACTGTGGCTTTAGGAGAGTGGCTTTGGACAATGGCTTTGGACATAGAGTGGCTTTGGAGAGTGGCTTTGGACATAGAGTGGGTTTGGAGAGTGGCTTTTGGCAGTAGCTTTCGACAGTGTCTTTGGACAGTGGCTTTGGACATAGAGTGGCTTTGGACAGTGGCTTTGGACAGTGGCTTTGGACAGTGGCTTTGGACAGTGGCTTTGGACATAGAGTGGCTTTGGACTCTGGCTTTGGACAGTGGCTTTGGACAGTGACTTTGGACATAGAGAGGCTGTGGACAGTGGCTTTGGACAGTGGCTTTGGACAGTAGATTTGGACATAGAGTGGCTTTGGACAGTGGCTTTGGACAGTGGCTTTGGACAGTGGCTTTGGACAGTGTCTTTGGACAGTGGCTTTGGACATAGAGTGGCTTTGGACAGTGGCTTTGGACAGTGGCTTTGGACAGTGGCTTTGGACATAGAGTGGCTTTGGACAGTGGCTTTGGACAGTGGCTTTGGACAGTGGCTTTGGACATAGAGTGGCTTTGGACAGTGGCTTTGGACAGTGGTTTTGGACAGTGGCTTATGACATAGAGTGGATTTGGACTGTGGCTTTGGACATTGGCTTTGGACAGTGGCTTTGGACATATAGTGGCTTTGGACAGTGGCTTTGGACAGTGGCTTTGGACAGTGGCTTTGGACATAGAGTGGCTTTGGACAGTGCCTTTGGACAGTGGCTTTGGACAGTGGCTTTGGACATAGAGTGGCTTTAGACAGTGGCTTTGGACAGTGGCTTTGGACAGTGGCTTTGGACATAGAGTGGCTTTGGACATAGAGTGGGTTTGGAGAGTGGCTTTTGGCAGTAGCTTTCGACAGTGTCTTTGGACAGTGGCTTTGGACATAGAGTGGCTTTGGACAGTGGCTTTGGACAGTGGCTTTGGACAGTGGCTTTGGACAGTGGCTTTGGACATAGAGTGGCTTTGGACTGTGGCTTTGGACATTGGCTTTGGACAGTGACTTTGGACATAGAGAGGCTGTGGACAGTGGCTTTAGACAGTGGCTTTGGACAGTAGATTTGGACATAGAGTGGCTTTGGACAGTGGCTTTGGACAGTGGCTTTGGACAGTGGCTTTGGACAGTGGCTTTGGACAGTGGCTTTGGACAGTGGCTTTGGATATAGAGTGGCTTTGGACATACAGTGGCTTTGGACAGTGGCTTTGGACATACAGTGGCTTTGTAGATACAGTGGCTTTGGACAGTGGCTTTGGACATACAGTGGCTTTGGACATACAGTGGCTTTGGACAGTGGCTTTGGACATAGAGCGGCTTGGAGAGTGGCTTTGGAGAGTGTCATTGGACAGTTGCTTTGGACATAGAGTGGCTTTGGAGAGTGGCTTTGGACAGTGGCTTAGGACAGTGGCTTTGGACAGTGGCTTTGGACAGTGGCTTTGAACATAGAGTGGCTTTGGAGAGTGGCTTTGGACAGTGGCTTTGGACAGTGGCTTTGGACATAGAGTGGCTTTGGAGAATTGCTTTGGACAGTGGCTTTGGACAGTGGCTTTGGACAGTCGCTTTGGACATAGAGAGGCTTTGGAGAGTGGCTTTGGAGAGTGTCTTTGGACAGTGGCTTTGGACATAGAGTGGCTTTGGAGAGTGGCTTTGGAGAGTGGCTTTGGACAGTGGCTTTGGACATAGAGTGGCTTTGGAGAGTGGCTTTGGAGAGTGGCTTTGGACAGTGGCTTTGGACATAGAGTGGCTTTGGAGAGTGGCTTTGGACAGTGGCTTTGGACATAGAGTGGCTTTGGAGAGAGGCTTTGGACAGTGGCTTTGGACAGTGGCTTTGGACATAGAGTGGCTTTGGAGAGTGGCTTTGGAAAGTGGCTTTTGACAGTGGCTTTGGACATAGAGTGGCTTTGGAGAGTGGCTTTGGAGAGTGTCTTTGGAGAGTGGCTTTGGACATAGAGTGGCTTTGGAGAGTGGCTTTGGACAGTGGCTTTGGACAGTGGCTTTGGACATAGAGTGGCTTTGGAGAGTGGCTTTGGAGAGTGGCTTTGGACAGTGGCTTTGGACATAGAGTGGCTTTGGACTGTGGCTTTAGGAGAGTGGCTTTGGACAGTGGCTTTGGACATAGAGTGGCTTTGGAGAGTGGCTTTGGATAGTGGCTTTGGACAGTGGCTTTGGACAGTGGCTTTGGACATAGAGTGGCTTTGGAGAGTGGCTTTGGAGAGTGGCTTTGGACATTGGCTTTGGACAGTGGCTTTGGACATAGAGTGGATTTGGACTGTGGCTTTAGGAGAGTGGCTTTGGACAGTGGCTTTGGACATAGAGTGGCTTTGGAGAGTGGCTTTGGATAGTGGCTTTGGACAGTGGCTTTGGACAGTGGCTTTGGACATAGAGTGGCTTTGGAGAGTGGCTTTGGAGAGTGGCTTTGGACATTGGCTTTGGACAGTGGCTTTGGACATAGAGTGGCTTTGGAGAGTAGCTTTGGAGAGTGGCTTTGGACAGTGGCTTTGGACATAGAGTGGCTTTGGACAGTGGCTTTAGGAGAGTGGCTTTGGACAGTGGCTTTGGACATAGAGTGGCTTTGGAGAGTGGCTTTGGACAGTGGCTTTGGACAGTGGCTTTGGACATAGAGTGGCTTTGGAGAGTGGCTTTGGACAGTGTCGTTGGACAGTGGCTTTGGACATAGAGTGGCTTTGGAGAGTGGCTTTGAAGAGTGGCTTTGGACAGTGGCTTTGGACATAGAGTGGCTTTGGACTGTGGCTTTAGGAGAGTGGCTTTGGACAGTGGCATAGGACATAGAGTGGCTTTGGAGAGTGGCTTTGGAAAGTGGCTTTGGACAGTGGCTTTGGACAGTGGCTTTGAACATAGAGTGGCTTTGGAGAGTGGCTTTGGAGAGTGGCTTTGGACATTGGCTTTGGAGAGTGGCTTTGGACATTGGCTTTGGACAGTGGCTTTGGACATAGAGTGGCTTTGTGCAGTGGCTTTAGGAGAGTGGCTTTGGACAGTGGCTTTGGACATAGAGTGTCTTTGGAGAGTGGCTTTGGACAGTGGCTTTGGACAGTGGCTTTGTACATAGAGTGGCTTTAGAGAGTGGCTTTGGGAGTGGCTTTGGACAGTGGCTTTGGACATAGAGTGATTTCGACAGTGGCTTTGTAGAGTGGCTTTGGAGAGTGGCTTTGGACATAGATTGGCTTTGGACAGTGGCTTTGGAGAATGGCTTTGGACAGTGGCTTTGGACATAGAGTGGCTTTGGATAGTGGCTTTGGAGAGTGGCTTTGGACAGTGGCTTTGGACATAGAGTGGCTTTGGACAGTGGCTTTGGACTTAGAGTGGCTTTGGAAAGTGGCTTTGGAGAGTGGCTTTGGACAGTGGCTTTGGACATAGAGTGGCTTTGGACAGTGGCTTTGGAGAGTGGCTTTGGACAGTGGCTTTGGACATAGAGTGGCTTTGGACATTGGCTTTGGACAGTGGCTTTCGACAGTGGCTTTGGACAGTGGCTTTGGACATAGAGTGGCTTTGGACAGTGGCTTTGGACAGTGGCTTTGGACAGTGGCTTTGGACATAGAGTGGCTTTGGAATGTGACTTTGGAGAGTGGCTTTGGACAGTGGCTTTGGACATAGAGTGGCTTTGGACAGTGGCTTTGGACAGTGTCTTTGGACAGTGGCTTTGGACATAGAGTGGCTTTGGACAGTGGCTTTGGACAGTGGCTTTGGACAGTGGCTTTGGACATAGAGTGGCTTTGGACAGTGGCTTTGGACAGTGGCTTTGGACAGTGGCTTTGGACATAGAGTGGCTTTGGACAGTGGCTTTGGACAGTGGTTTTGGACAGTGGCTTATGACATAGAGTGGATTTGGACAGTGGCTTTGGACATTGGCTTTGGACAGTGGCTTTGGACATAGAGTGGCTTTGGACAGTGGCTTTGGATAGTGGCTTTGGACAGTGGCTTTGGACATAGAGTGGCTTTGGACAGTGGCTTTGGACAGTGGCTTTGGACAGTGGCTTTGGACATAGAGTGGCTTTAGACAGTGGCTTTGGACAGTGGCTTTGGACAGTGGCTTTGGACATAGAGTGGCTTTGGACATAGAGTGGATTTGGAGAGTGGTTTTTGGCAGTAGCTTTCGACAGTGTCTTTGGACAGTGGCTTTGGACATAGAGTGGCTTTGGACAGTGGCTTTGGACAGTGGCTTTGGACAGTGGCTTTGGACAGTGGCTTTGGACATAGAGTGGCTTTGGACTCTGGCTTTGGACAGTGGCTTTGGACATAGAGAGGCTTTGGACTGTGGCTTTGGACAGTGGCTTTGGACAGTGACTTTGGACATAGAGAGGCTGTGGACAGTGGCTTTGGACAGTGGCTTTGGACAGTAGATTTGGACATAGAGTGGCTTTGGACAGTGGCTTTGGACAGTGGCTTTGGACAGTGGCTTTGGACAGTGGCTTTGGACAGTGGCTTTGGACAGTGGCTTTGGATATAGAGTGGCTTTGGACATACAGTGGCTTTGGACAGTGGCTTTGGACATACAGTGGCTTTGGAGATACAGTGGCTTTGGACAGTGGCTTTGGACATACAGTGGCTTTGGACATACAGTGGCTTTGGACAGTGGCTTTGGACATAGAGTGGCTTGGAGAGTGGCTTTGGAGAGTGTCATTGGACAGTTCCTTTGGACATAGAGTGGCTTTGGAGAGTGGCTTTGGACAGTGGCTTAGGACAGTGGCTTTGGACAGTGGCTTTGGACAGTGGCTTTAAACATAGAGTGGCTTTGGAGAGTGGCTTTGGACAGTGGCTTTGGACAGTGGCTTTGGAGAGAGAGTGGCTTTGGAGAATTGCTTTGGACAGTGGCTTTGGACAGTGGCTTTGGACAGTAACTTTGGACATAGAGAGGCTTTGGAGAGTGGCTTTGGAGAGTGTCTTTGGACAGTGGCTTTGGACATAGAGTGGCTTTGGAGAGTGGCTTTGGAGAGTGGCTT
Source organism: Cladorhizidae sp. MBARI D1340-BT2 (assembly GCA_028752905.1). Taxonomy (NCBI): domain Eukaryota; kingdom Metazoa; phylum Porifera; class Demospongiae; order Poecilosclerida; family Cladorhizidae; species Cladorhizidae sp. MBARI D1340-BT2. The sequence goes on along the minus strand of JAQNBH010000017.1, from coordinate 25,738,066 downwards.
TGGACAGTGGCTTTGGACATAGAGTGGCTTTGGAGAGTGGCTTTGGACAGTGGCTTTGGACATAGAGTGGCTTTGGAGAGTGGCTTTGGACAGTGGCTTTGGACAGTGGCTTTGGACATAGAGTGGCTTTGGAGAGTGGCTTTGGACAGTGGCTTTGGACAGTGGCTTTGGACATAGAGTGGCTTTGGAGAGTGGCTTTGGAGAGTGTCTTTGGAGAGTGGCTTTGGACATAGAGTGGCTTTGGAGAGTGGCTTTGGACAGTGGCTTTGGACAGTGGCTTTGGACATAGAGTGGCTTTGGAGAGTGGCTTTGGAGAGTGGCTTTGGACAGTGGCTTTGGACATAGAGTGGCTTTGGACTGTGGCTTTAGGAGAGTGGCTTTGGACAGTGGCTTTGGACATAGAGTGGCTTTGGAGAGTGGCTTTGGATAGTGGCTTTGGACAGTGGCTTTGGACAGTGGCTTTGGACATAGAGTGGCTTTGGAGAGTGGCTTTGGAGAGTGGCTTTGGACATTGGCTTTGGACAGTGGCTTTGGACATTGAGTGGCTTTGGAGAGTGGCTTTGGAGAGTGGCTTTGGACAGTGGCTTTGGACATAGAGTGGCTTTGGACAGTGGCTTTAGGAGAGTGGCTTTGGACAGTGGCTTTGGACATAGAGTGGCTTTGGAGAGTGGCTTTGGACAGTGGCTTTGGACAGTGGCTTTGGACATAGAGTGGCTTTGGAGAGTGGCTTTGGAGAGTGGCTTTGGACAGTGGCTTTTGACATAGAGTGACTTTTGACAGTGGCTTTGTAGAGTGGCTTTGGACTGTGGCTTTGGACATAGAGTGGCTTTGGACAGTGGCTTTGGAGAGTGGCTTTGGACAGTGGCTTTGGACATAGAGTGGCTTTGGACAGTGGCTTTGGAGAGTGGCTTTGGACAGTGGCTTTGGACATAGAGTGGCTTTGGACAGTGGCTTTGGACAGTGGCTTTGGACATAGAGTGGCTTTGGACAGTGGCTTTGGACAGTGGCTATGGACAGTGGCTTTGGACTTAGAGTGGCTTTGGACAGTGGCTTTGGAGAGTGGCTTTGGACACTGGCTTTGGACATAGAGTGGCTTTGGACAGTGGCTTTGGAGAGTGGCTTTGGACAGTGGCTTTGGACATAGAGTGGCTTTGGACAGTGGCTTTGGACAGTGTCTTTGGACAGTGGCTTTGGACAGTGGCTTTGGACATAGAGTGGCTTTGGAATGTGACTTTGGAGAGTGGCTTTGGACAGTGGCTTTGGACATAGAGTGGCTTTGGAAAGTGGCTTTGGACAGTGTCTTTGGACAGTGGCTTTGGACATAGAGTGGCTTTGGACAGTGGCTTTGGACAGTGGCTTTGGACAGTGGCTTTGGACATAGAGTGGCTTTGGACAGTGGCTTTGGACAGTGGTTTTCGACAGTGGCTTTGGACATAGAGTGGATTTGAACAGTGGATTTGGACATTGGCTTTGGACAGTGGCTTTGGACAGTGGCTTTGGACAGTGTCTTTGGACAGTGGCTTTGGACATAGAGTGGCTTTGGACAGTGGCTTTGGACAGTGGCTTTGGACAGTGGCTTTGGACATAGAGTGGCTTTGGACAGTGGCTTTGGACAGTGGCTTTGGACAGTAGCTTTGGACATAGAGTGGCTTTGGACAGTGGCTTTGGACAGTGGTTTTGGACAGTGGCTTTGGACATAGAGTGGATTTGGACAGTGGCTTTGGACATTGGCTTTGGACAGTGGCTTTGGACATAGAGTGGCTTTGGACAGTGGCTTTGGACAGTGGCTTTGGACAGTGGCTTTGGACATAGAGTGGCTTTGGACAGTGGCTTTGGACAGTGGCTTTGGACAGTGGCTTTGGACATAGAGTGGCTTTGGACAGTGGCTTTGGACAGTGGCTTTGGACAGTGGCTTTGGACATAGAGTGGCTTTGGACATAGAGTGGGTTTGGAGAGTGGCTTTGGGCAGTGGCTTTCGACAGTGGCTTTGGACAGTGGCTTTGGACATAGAGTGGCTTTGGACAGTGGCTTTAGGAGAGTGGCTTTGGACAGTGGCTTTGGACATAGAGTGGCTTTGGAGAGTGGCTTTGGACAGTGGCTTTGGACAGTGGCTTTGGACATAGAGTGGCTTTGGAGAGTGGCTTTGGAGAGTGGCTTTGGACAGTGGCTTTGGACATAGAGTGACTTTCGACAGTGGCTTTGTAGAGTGGCTTTGGACAGTGGCTTTGGACATAGAGTGACTTTGGACAGTGGCTTTGGAGAGTGGCTTTGGACAGTGGCTTTGGACATAGAGTGGCTTTGGACAGTGGCTTTGGAGAGTGGCTTTGGACAGTGGCTTTGGACATAGAGTGGCTTTGGACAGTGGCTTTGGACAGTGGCTTTGGACATAGAGTGGCTTTGGACAGTGGCTTTGGACAGTGGCTATGGACAGTGGCTTTGGACTTAGAGTGGCTTTGGACAGTGGCTTTGGAGAGTGGCTTTGGACACTGGCTTTGGACATAGAGTGGCTTTGGACAGTGGCTTTGGAGAGTAGCTTTGGACAGTGGCTTTGGACATAGAGTGGCTTTGGACAGTGGCTTTGGACAGTGGCTTTGGACAGTGGCTTTGGACAGTGGCTTTGGACATAGAGTGGCTTTGGAATGTGACTTTGGAGAGTGGCTTTGGACAGTGGCTTTGGACATAGAGTGGCTTTGGAAAGTGGCTTTGGACAGTGTCTTTGGACAGTGGCTTTGGACATAGAGTGGCTTTGGACAGTGGCTTTGGACAGTGGCTTTGGACAGTGGCTTTGGACATAGAGTGGCTTTGGACAGTGGCTTTGGACAGTGGCTTTGGACAGTGGCTTTGGACATAGAGTAGCTTTGGACAGTGGCTTTGGACAGTGGTTTTCGACAGTGGCTTTGGACATAGAGTGGATTTGAACAGTGGATTTGGACATTGGCTTTGGACAGTGGCTTTGGAAAGTGGCTTTGGACAGTGTCTTTGGACAGTGGCTTTGGACATAGAGTGGCTTTGGACAGTGGCTTTGGACAGTGGCTTTGGACAGTGGCTTTGGACATAGAGTGGCTTTGGACAGTGGCTTTGGACAGTGGCTTTGGACAGTAGCTTTGGACATAGAGTGGCTTTGGACAGTGGCTTTGGACAGTGGTTTTGGACAGTGGCTTTGGACATAGAGTGGATTTGGACAGTGGCTTTGGACATTGGCTTTGGAAAGTGGCTTTGGACATAGAGTGGCTTTGGACAGTGGCTTTGGACAGTGGCTTTGGACAGTGGCTTTGGACATAGAGTGGCTTTGGACAGTGGCTTTGGACAGTGGCTTTGGACAGTGGCTTTGGACATAGAGTGGCTTTGGACAGTGGCTTTGGACAGTGGCTTTGGACAGTGGCTTTGGACATAGAGTGGCTTTGGACATAGAGTGGGTTTGGAGAGTGGCTTTGGGCAGTGGCTTTCGACAGTGGCTTTGGACAGTGGCTTTGGACATAGAGTGGCTTTGGACAGTGGCTTTGGACAGTGGCTTTGGACAGTTGCTTTGGACAGTGGCTTTGGACATAGAGTGGCTTTGGACTGTGGCTTTGGACAGTGGCTTTGGACAGTGACTTTGGACATAGAGAGGCTGTGGACAGTGGCTTTGGACAGTGGCTTTGGACAGTAGATTTGGACATAGAGTGGCTTTGGACAGTGGCTTTGGATAGTAGCTTTGGACAGTGGCTTTGGACAGTGGCTTTGGGCAGTGGCTTTGGACAGTGGCTTTGGACATAGAGTGGCTTTGGACATACAGTGGCTTTGGACAGTGGCTTTGGACATACAGTGGCTTTGGACATACAGTGGCTTTGGACAGTGGCTTTGGACACACAGTGGCTTTGGACATACAGTGGCTTTGGACAGTGGCTTTGGACATAGAGTGGCTTGGAGAGTGGCTTTGGAGAGTGTCATTGGTCAGTTGCTTTGGACATAGAGTGGCTTTGGAGAGTGGCTTTGGACAGTGGCTTTGGACAGTGGCTTTGAACATAGAGTGGCTTTGGAGAGTGGCTTTGGACAGTGGCTTTGGACAGTGGCTTTGGACATAGAGTGGCTTTGGAGAATGGCTTTGGACAGTGGCTTTGGACTGTGTCTTTGGACAGTAGCTTTGGACATAGAGTGGCTTTGGAGAGTTGCTTTGGAGAGTGTCTTTGGACAGTGGCTTTGGACATAGAGTGGCTTTGGAGAGTGGCTTTGGAGAGTGGCTTTGGACAGTGGCTTTGGAAATAGAGTGGCTTTGGAGAGTGGCTTTGGAGAGTGGCTTTGGACAGTGGCTTTGGACATAGAGTTGCTTTGGAGAGTGGCTTTGGACAGTGGCTTTGGACATAGAGTGGCTTTGGAGAGTGGCTTTGGACAGTGGCTTTGGACAGTGGCTTTGGACATAGAGTGGCTTTGGAGAGTGGCTTTGGACAGTGGCTTTGGACAGTGGCTTTGGACATAGAGTGGCTTTGGAGAGTGGCTTTGGAGAGTGTCTTTGGAGAGTGGCTTTGGACATAGAGTGGCTTTGGAGAGTGTCTTTGGACAGTGGCTTTGGACAGTGGCTTTGGACATAGAGTGGCTTTGGAGAGTGGCTTTGGAGAGTGGCTTTGGACGGTGGCTTTGGACATAGAGTGGCTTTGGACTGTGGCTTTAGGAGAGTGGCTTTGGACAGTGGCTTTGGACATAGAGTGGCTTTGGAGAGTGGCTTTGGACAGTGGCTTTGGACAGTGGCTTAGGACAGTGGCTTTGGACATAGAGTGGCTTTGGAGAGTGGCTTTGGAGAGTGGCTTTGGACATTGGCTTTGGACAGTGGCTTTGGACATAGAGTGGCTTTGGAGAGTGGCTTTGGACAGTGGCTTTGGACAGTGGCTTTGGACATAGATTGGCTTTGGACAGTGGCTTTAGGAGAGTGGCTTTGGACAGTGGCTTTGGACATAGAGTGGCTTTGGAGAGTGGCTTTGGACAGTGGCTTTGGACAGTGGCTTTGGACATAGAGTGGCTTTGGAGAGTGGCTTTAGAGAGTGGCTTTGGACAGTGGCTTTGGACATAGAGTGACTTTCGACAGTAGCTTTGTAGAGTGGCTTTGGACAGTGGCTTTGGAGATAGAGTGGCTTTGGACAGTGGCTTTGGAGAGTGGCTTTGGACAGTGGCTTTGGACATAGAGTGGCTTTGGACAGTGGCTTTGGACAGTGGCTTTGGACAGTAGATTTGGACATAGAGTGGCTTTGGACAGTGGCTTTGGATAGTAGCTTTGGACAGTGGCTTTGGACAGTGGCTTTGGGCAGTGGCTTTGGACAGTGGCTTTAGACATAGAGTGGCTTTGGACATACAGTGGCTTTGGACAGTGGCTTTGGACATACAGTGGCTTTGGACATACAGTGGCTTTGGACAGTGGCTTTGGACAAACAGTGGCTTTGGACATACAGTGGCTTTGGACAGTGGCTTTGGACATAGAGTGGCTTGGAGAGTGGCTTTGGAGAGTGTCATTGGTCAGTTGCTTTGGACATAGAGTGGCTTTGGAGAGTGGCTTTGGACAGTGGCTTTGGACAGTGGCTTTGGACATAGAGTGGCTTTGGAGAATGGCTTTGGACAGTGGCTTTGGACAGTGTCTTTGGACAGTAGCTTTGGACATAGAGTGGCTTTGGAGAGTGGCTTTGGAGAGTGTCTTTGGACAGTGGCTTTGGACATAGAGTGGCTTTGGAGAGTGGCTTTGGAGAGTGGCTTTGGACAGTGGCTTTGGAAATAGAGTGGCTTTGGAGAGTGGCTTTGGAGAGTGGCTTTGGACAGTGGCTTTGGACATAGAGTGGCTTTGGAGAGTGGCTTTGGACAGTGGCTTTGGACATAGAGTGACTTTGGAGAGTGGCTTTGGACAGTGGCTTTGGACAGTGGCTTTGGACATAGAGTGGCTTTGGAGAATGGCTTTGGACAGTGGCTTTGGACAGTGGCTTTGGACATAGAGTAGCTTTGGAGAGTGGCTTTGGAGAGTGTCTTTGGAGAGTGGCTTTGGACATAGAGTGGCTTTGGAGAGTGTCTTTGGACAATGGCTTTGGACAGTGGCTTTGGACATAGAGTGGCTTTGGAGAGTGGCTTTGGAGAGTGGCTTTGGACAGTGGCTTTGGACATAGAGTGGCTTTGGACTGTGGCTTTAGGAGAGTGGCTTTGGACAGTGGCTTTGGACATAGAGTGGCTTTGGAGAGTGGCTTTGGACAGTGGCTTTGGACAGTGGCTTTGGACAGTGGCTTTGGACATAGAGTGGCTTTGGAGAGTGGCTTTGGACAGTGGCTTTGGACATAGAGTGGCTTTGGACAGTGGCTTTGGACAGTGGCTTTGGACAGTGGCTTTGGACATAGAGTGGCTTTGGACAGTGGCTTTGGACAGTGGCTTTGGACAGTGGCTTTGGACATAGAGTGGCTTTGGACATAGAGTGGGTTTGGAGAGTGGCTTTGGGCAGTGGCTTTCGACAGTGGCTTTGGACAGTGGCTTTGGACATAGAGTGGCTTTGGACAGTGGCTTTGGACAGTGGCTTTGGACAGTTGCTTTGGACAGTGGCTTTGGACATAGAGTGGCTTTGGACTGTGGCTTTGGACAGTGGCTTTGGACAGTGACTTTGGACATAGAGAGGCTGTGGACAGTGGCTTTGGACAGTGGCTTTGGACAGTAGATTTGGACATAGAGTGCCTTTGGACAGTGGCTTTGGATAGTAGCTTTGGACAGTGGCTTTGGACAGTGGCTTTGGGCAGTGGCTTTGGACAGTGGCTTTGGACATAGAGTGGCTTTGGACATACAGTGGCTTTGGACAGTGGCTTTGGACATACAGTGGCTTTGGACATACAGTGGCTTTGGACAGTGGCTTTGGACACACAGTGGCTTTGGACATACAGTGGCTTTGGACAGTGGCTTTGGACATAGAGTGGCTTGGAGAGTGGCTTTGGAGAGTGTCATTGGTCAGTTGCTTTGGACATAGAGTGGCTTTGGAGAGTGGCTTTGGACAGTGGCTTTGGACAGTGGCTTTGAACATAGAGTGGCTTTGGAGAGTGGCTTTGGACAGTGGCTTTGGACAGTGGCTTTGGACATAGAGTGGCTTTGGAGAATGGCTTTGGACAGTGGCTTTGGACAGTGTCTTTGGACAGTAGCTTTGGACATAGAGTGGCTTTGGAGAGTTGCTTTGGAGAGTGTCTTTGGACAGTGGCTTTGGACATAGAGTGGCTTTGGAGAGTGGCTTTGGAGAGTGGCTTTGGACAGTGGCTTTGGAAATAGAGTGGCTTTGGAGAGTGGCTTTGGAGAGTGGCTTTGGACAGTGGCTTTGGACATAGAGTGGCTTTGGAGAGTGGCTTTGGACAGTGGCTTTGGACATAGAGTGGCTTTGGAGAGTGGCTTTGGACAGTGGCTTTGGACAGTGGCTTTGGACATAGAGTGGCTTTGGAGAGTGGCTTTGGACAGTGGCTTTGGACAGTGGCTTTGGACATAGAGTGGCTTTGGAGAGTGGCTTTGGAGAGTGTCTTTGGAGAGTGGCTTTGGACATAGAGTGGCTTTGGAGAGTGTCTTTGGACAGTGGCTTTGGACAGTGGCTTTGGACATAGAGTGGCTTTGGAGAGTGGCTTTGGAGAGTGGCTTTGGACGGTGGCTTTGGACATAGAGTGGCTTTGGACTGTGGCTTTAGGAGAGTGGCTTTGGACAGTGGCTTTGGACATAGAGTGGCTTTGGAGAGTGGCTTTGGACAGTGGCTTTGGACAGTGGCTTAGGACAGTGGCTTTGGACATAGAGTGGCTTTGGAGAGTGGCTTTGGAGAGTGGCTTTGGACATTGGCTTTGGACAGTGGCTTTGGACATAGAGTGGCTTTGGAGAGTGGCTTTGGACAGTGGCTTTGGACAGTGGCTTTGGACATAGATTGGCTTTGGACAGTGGCTTTAGGAGAGTGGCTTTGGACAGTGGCTTTGGACATAGAGTGGCTTTGGAGAGTGGCTTTGGACAGTGGCTTTGGACAGTGGCTTTGGACATAGAGTGGCTTTGGAGAGTGGCTTTAGAGAGTGGCTTTGGACAGTGGCTTTGGACATAGAGTGACTTTCGACAGTAGCTTTGTAGAGTGGCTTTGGACAGTGGCTTTGGAGATAGAGTGGCTTTGGACAGTGGCTTTGGAGAGTGGCTTTGGACAGTGGCTTTGGACATAGAGTGGCTTTGGACAGTGGCTTTGGACAGTGGCTTTGGACAGTAGATTTGGACATAGAGTGGCTTTGGACAGTGGCTTTGGATAGTAGCTTTGGACAGTGGCTTTGGACAGTGGCTTTGGGCAGTGGCTTTGGACAGTGGCTTTGGACATAGAGTGGCTTTGGACATACAGTGGCTTTGGACAGTGGCTTTGGACATACAGTGGCTTTGGACATACAGTGGCTTTGGACAGTGGCTTTGGACAAACAGTGGCTTTGGACATACAGTGGCTTTGGACAGTGGCTTTGGACATAGAGTGGCTTGGAGAGTGGCTTTGGAGAGTGTCATTGGTCAGTTGCTTTGGACATAGAGTGGCTTTGGAGAGTGGCTTTGGACAGTGGCTTTGGACAGTGGCTTTGGACATAGAGTGGCTTTGGAGAATGGCTTTGGACAGTGGCTTTGGACAGTGTCTTTGGACAGTAGCTTTGGACATAGAGTGGCTTTGGAGAGTGGCTTTGGAGAGTGTCTTTGGACAGTGGCTTTGGACATAGAGTGGCTTTGGAGAGTGGCTTTGGAGAGTGGCTTTGGACAGTGGCTTTGGAAATAGAGTGGCTTTGGAGAGTGGCTTTGGAGAGTGGCTTTGGACAGTGGCTTTGGACATAGAGTGGCTTTGGAGAGTGGCTTTGGACAGTGGCTTTGGACATAGAGTGACTTTGGAGAGTGGCTTTGGACAGTGGCTTTGGACAGTGGCTTTGGACATAGAGTGGCTTTGGAGAATGGCTTTGGACAGTGGCTTTGGACAGTGGCTTTGGACATAGAGTAGCTTTGGAGAGTGGCTTTGGAGAGTGTCTTTGGAGAGTGGCTTTGGACATAGAGTGGCTTTGGAGAGTGTCTTTGGACAGTGGCTTTGGACAGTGGCTTTGGACATAGAGTGGCTTTGGAGAGTGGCTTTGGAGAGTGGCTTTGGACAGTGGCTTTGGACATAGAGTGGCTTTGGACTGTGGCTTTAGGAGAGTGGCTTTGGACAGTGGCTTTGGACATAGAGTGGCTTTGGAGAGTGGCTTTGGACAGTGGCTTTGGACAGTGGCTTTGGACAGTGGCTTTGGACATAGAGTGGCTTTGGAGAGTGGCTTTGGACAGTGGCTTTGGACATAGAGTGGCTTTGGAGAGTGGCTTTGGACAGTGGCTTTGGACAGTGGCTTTGGACATAGAGTGGCTTTGGAGAGTGGCTTTGGAGAGTGGCTTTGGACAGTGGCTTTGGACATAGAGTGACTTTCGACAGTGGCTTTGTAGAGTGGCTTTGGACAGTGGCTTTGGACATAGAGTGACTTTGGACAGTGGCTTTGGAGAGTGGCTTTGGACAGTGGCTTTGGACATAGAGTGGCTTTGGACAGTGGCTTTGGAGAGTGGCTTTGGACAGTGGCTTTGGACATAGAGTGGCTTTGGACAGTGGCTTTGGACAGTGGCTTTGGACATAGAGTGGCTTTGGACAGTGGCTTTGGACAGTGGCTATGGACAGTGGCTTTGGACTTAGAGTGGCTTTGGACAGTGGCTTTGGAGAGTGGCTTTGGACACTGGCTTTGGACATAGAGTGGCTTTGGACAGTGGCTTTGGAGAGTGGCTTTGGACAGTGGCTTTGGACATAGAGTGGCTTTGGACAGTGGCTTTGGACAGTAGCTTTGGACAGTGGCTTTGGACAGTGGCTTTGGACATAGAGTGGCTTTGGAATGTGACTTTGGAGAGTGGCTTTGGACAGTGGCTTTGGACATAGAGTGGCTTTGGAAAGTGGCTTTGGACAGTGTCTTTGGACAGTGGCTTTGTACATAGAGTGGCTTTGGACAGTGGCTTTGGACAGTGGCTTTGGACAGTGGCTTTGGACATAGAGTGGCTTTGGACAGTGGCTTTGGACAGTGGCTTTGGACAGTGGCTTTGGACATAGAGTAGCTTTGGACAGTGGCTTTGGACAGTGGTTTTCGACAGTGGCTTTGGACATAGAGTGGATTTGAACAGTGGATTTGGACATTGGCTTTGGACAGTGGCTTTGGACAGTGGCTTTGGACAGTGTCTTTGGACAGTGGCTTTGGACATAGAGTGGCTTTGGACAGTGGCTTTGGACAGTGGCTTTGGACAGTGGCTTTGGACATAGAGTGGCTTTGGACAGTGGCTTTGGACAGTGGCTTTGGACAGTAGCTTTGGACATAGAGTGGCTTTGGACAGTGGCTTTGGACAGTGGTTTTGGACAGTGGCTTTGGACATAGAGTGGATTTGGACAGTGGCTTTGGACATTGGCTTTGGACAGTGGCTTTGGACATAGAGTGGCTTTGGACAGTGGCTTTGGACAGTGGCTTTGGACAGTGGCTTTGGACATAGAGTGGCTTTGGACAGTGGCTTTGGACAGTGGCTTTGGACAGTGGCTTTGGACATAGAGTGGCTTTGGACAGTGGCTTTGGACAGTGGCTTTGGACAGTGGCTTTGGACATAGAGTGGCTTTGGACATAGAGTGGGTTTGGAGAGTGGCTTTGGGCAGTGGCTTTCGACAGTGGCTTTGGACAGTGGTTTTGGACATAGAGTGGCTTTGGACAGTGGCTTTGGACAGTGGCTTTGGACAGTGGCTTTGGACAGTGGCTTTGGACATAGAGTGGCTTTGGACTGTGGCTTTGGACAGTGGCTTTGGACAGTGACTTTGGACATAGAGAGGCTGTGGACAGTGGCTTTGGACAGTGGCTTTGGACAGTAGATTTGGACATAGAGTGGCTTTGGACAGTGGCTTTGGATAGTAGCTTTGGACAGTGGCTTTGGACAGTGGCTTTGGGCAGTGGCTTTGGACAGAGGCTTTGGACATAGAGTGGCTTTGGACATACAGTGGCTTTGGACAGTGGCTTTGGACATACAGTGGCTTTGGACATACAGTGGCTTTGGACATACAGTGGCTTTGGACACACAGTGGCTTTGGACATACAGTGGCTTTGGACAGTGGCTTTGGACATAGAGTGGCTTGGAGAGTGGCTTTGGAGAGTGTCATTGGTCAGTTGCTTTGGACATAGAGTGGCTTTGGAGAGTGGCTTTGGACAGTGGCTTTGGACAGTGGCTTTGAACATAGAGTGGCTTTGGAGAGTGGCTTTGGACAGTGGCTTTGGACAGTGGCTTTGGAAATAGAGTGGCTTTGGAGAATGGCTTTGGACAGTGGCTTTGGACAGTGTCTTTGGACAGTAGCTTTGGACATAGAGTGGCTTTGGAGAGTTGCTTTGGAGAGTGTCTTTGGATAGTGGCTTTGGACATAGAGTGGCTTTGGAGAGTGGCTTTGGAGAGTGGCTTTGGACAGTGGCTTTGGAAATAGAGTGGCTTTGGAGAGTGGCTTTGGAGAGTGGCTTTGGACAGTGGCTTTGGACATAGAGTGGCTTTGGAGAGTGGCTTTGGACAGTGGCTTTGGACATAGAGTGGCTTTGGAGAGTGGCTTTGGACAGTGGCTTTGGACAGTGGCTTTGGACATAGAGTGGCTTTGGAGAGTGGCTTTGGACAGTGGCTTTGGACAGTGGCTTTGGACATAGAGTGGCTTTGGAGAGTGGCTTTGGAGAGTGTCTTTGGAGAGTGGCTTTGGACAGAGAGTGGCTTTCGAGAGTGTCTTTGGACAGTGGCTTTGGACAGTGGCTTTGGACATAGAGTGGCTTTGGAGAGTGGCTTTGGAGAGTGGCTTTGGACGGTGGCTTTGGACAAAGAGTGGCTTTGGACTGTGGCTTTAGGAGAGTGGCTTTGGACAGTGGCTTTGGACATAGAGTGGCTTTGGAGAGTGGCTTTGGACAGTGGCTTTGGACAGTGGCTTAGGACAGTGGCTTTGGACATAGAGTGGCTTTGGAGAGTGGCTTTGGAGAGTGGCTTTGGACATTGGCTTTGGACAGTGGCTTTGGACATAGAGTGGCTTTGGAGAGTGGCTTTGGAGAGTGGCTTTGGACAGTGGCTTTGGACATAGATTGGCTTTGGACAGTGGCTTTAGGAGAGTGGCTTTGGACAGTGGCTTTGGACATAGAGTGGCTTTGGAGAGTGGCTTTGGACAGTGGCTTTGGACAGTGGCTTTGGACATAGAGTGGCTTTGGAGAGTGGCTTTGGACAGTGGCTTTGGACAGTGGCTTTGGACATAGAGTGGCTTGGAGAGTGGCTTTGGAGAGTGTCATTGGTCAGTTGCTTTGGACATAGAGTGGCTTTGGAGAGTGGCTTTGGACAGTGGCTTTGGACAGTGGCTTTGGACATAGAGTGGCTTTGGAGAATGGCTTTGGACAGTGGCTTTGGACAGTGTCTTTGGACAGTAGCTTTGGACATAGAGTGGCTTTGGAGAGTGGCTTTGGAGAGTGTCTTTGGACAGTGGCTTTGGACATAGAGTGGCTTTGGAGAGTGGCTTTGGAGAGTGGCTTTGGACAGTGGCTTTGGAAATAGAGTGGCTTTGGAGAGTGGCTTTGGAGAGTGGCTTTGGACAGTGGCTTTGGACATAGAGTGGCTTTGGAGAGTGGCTTTGGACAGTGGCTTTGGACATAGAGTGACTTTGGAGAGTGGCTTTGGACAGTGGCTTTGGACAGTGGCTTTGGACATAGAGTGGCTTTGGAGAATGGCTTTGGACAGTGGCTTTGGACAGTGGCTTTGGACATAGAGTAGCTTTGGAGAGTGGCTTTGGAGAGTGTCTTTGGAGAGTGGCTTTGGACATAGAGTGGCTTTGGAGAGTGTCTTTGGACAGTGGCTTTGGACAGTGGCTTTGGACATAGAGTGGCTTTGGAGAGTGGCTTTGGAGAGTGGCTTTGGACAGTGGCTTTGGACATAGAGTGGCTTTGGACTGTGGCTTTAGGAGAGTGGCTTTGGACAGTGGCTTTGGACATAGAGTGGCTTTGGAGAGTGGCTTTGGACAGTGGCTTTGGACAGTGGCTTTGGACAGTGGCTTTGGACATAGAGTGGCTTTGGAGAGTGGCTTTGGACAGTGGCTTTGGACATAGAGTGGCTTTGGAGAGTGGCTTTGGACAGTGGCTTTGGACAGTGGCTTTGGACATAGAGTGGCTTTGGAGAGTGGCTTTGGAGAGTGGCTTTGGACAGTGGCTTTGGACATAGAGTGACTTTCGACAGTGGCTTTGTAGAGTGGCTTTGGACAGTGGCTTTGGACATAGAGTGACTTTGGACAGTGGCTTTGGAGAGTGGCTTTGGACAGTGGCTTTGGACATAGAGTGGCTTTGGACAGTGGCTTTGGAGAGTGGCTTTGGACAGTGGCTTTGGACATAGAGTGGCTTTGGACAGTGGCTTTGGACAGTGGCTTTGGACATAGAGTGGCTTTGGACAGTGGCTTTGGACAGTGGCTATGGACAGTGGCTTTGGACTTAGAGTGGCTTTGGACAGTGGCTTTGGAGAGTGGCTTTGGACACTGGCTTTGGACATAGAGTGGCTTTGGACAGTGGCTTTGGAGAGTGGCTTTGGACAGTGGCTTTGGACATAGAGTGGCTTTGGACAGTGGCTTTGGACAGTGGCTTTGGACAGTGGCTTTGGACAGTGGCTTTGGACATAGAGTGGCTTTGGAATGTGACTTTGGAGAGTGGCTTTGGACAGTGGCTTTGGACATAGAGTGGCTTTGGAAAGTGGCTTTGGACAGTGTCTTTGGACAGTGGCTTTGTACATAGAGTGGCTTTGGACAGTGGCTTTGGACAGTGGCTTTGGACAGTGGCTTTGGACATAGAGTGGCTTTGGACAGTGGCTTTGGACAGTGGCTTTGGACAGTGGCTTTGGACATAGAGTAGCTTTGGACAGTGGCTTTGGACAGTGGTTTTCGACAGTGGCTTTGGACATAGAGTGGATTTGAACAGTGGATTTGGACATTGGCTTTGGACAGTGGCTTTGGACAGTGGCTTTGGACAGTGTCTTTGGACAGTGGCTTTGGACATAGAGTGGCTTTGGACAGTGGCTTTGGACAGTGGCTTTGGACAGTGGCTTTGGACATAGAGTGGCTTTGGACAGTGGCTTTGGACAGTGGCTTTGGACAGTAGCTTTGGACATAGAGTGGCTTTGGACAGTGGCTTTGGACAGTGGTTTTGGACAGTGGCTTTGGACATAGAGTGGATTTGGACAGTGGCTTTGGACATTGGCTTTGGACAGTGGCTTTGGACATAGAGTGGCTTTGGACAGTGGCTTTGGACAGTGGCTTTGGACAGTGGCTTTGGACATAGAGTGGCTTTGGACAGTGGCTTTGGACAGTGGCTTTGGACAGTGGCTTTGGACATAGAGTGGCTTTGGACAGTGGCTTTGGACAGTGGCTTTGGACAGTGGCTTTGGACATAGAGTGGCTTTGGACATAGAGTGGGTTTGGAGAGTGGCTTTGGGCAGTGGCTTTCGACAGTGGCTTTGGACAGTGGTTTTGGACATAGAGTGGCTTTGGACAGTGGCTTTGGACAGTGGCTTTGGACAGTGGCTTTGGACAGTGGCTTTGGACATAGAGTGGCTTTGGACTGTGGCTTTGGACAGTGGCTTTGGACAGTGACTTTGGACATAGAGAGGCTGTGGACAGTGGCTTTGGACAGTGGCTTTGGACAGTAGATTTGGACATAGAGTGGCTTTGGACAGTGGCTTTGGATAGTAGCTTTGGACAGTGGCTTTGGACAGTGGCTTTGGGCAGTGGCTTTGGACAGTGGCTTTGGACATAGAGTGGCTTTGGACATACAGTGGCTTTGGACAGTGGCTTTGGACATACAGTGGCTTTGGACATACAGTGGCTTTGGACAGTGGCTTTGGACACACAGTGGCTTTGGACATACAGTGGCTTTGGACAGTGGCTTTGGACATAGAGTGGCTTGGAGAGTGGCTTTGGAGAGTGTCATTGGTCAGTTGCTTTGGACATAGAGTGGCTTTGGAGAGTGGCTTTGGACAGTGGCTTTGGACAGTGGCTTTGAACATAGAGTGGCTTTGGAGAGTGGCTTTGGACAGTGGCTTTGGACAGTGGCTTTGGAAATAGAGTGGCTTTGGAGAATGGCTTTGGACAGTGGCTTTGGACAGTGTCTTTGGACAGTAGCTTTGGACATAGAGTGGCTTTGGAGAGTTGCTTTGGAGAGTGTCTTTGGACAGTGGCTTTGGACATAGAGTGGCTTTGGAGAGTGGCTTTGGAGAGTGGCTTTGGACAGTGGCTTTGGAAATAGAGTGGCTTTGGAGAGTGGCTTTGGAGAGTGGCTTTGGACAGTGGCTTTGGACATAGAGTGGCTTTGGAGAGTGGCTTTGGACAGTGGCTTTGGACATAGAGTGGCTTTGGAGAGTGGCTTTGGACAGTGGCTTTGGACAGTGGCTTTGGACATAGAGTGGCTTTGGAGAGTGGCTTTGGACAGTGGCTTTGGACAGTGGCTTTGGACATAGAGTGGCTTTGGAGAGTGGCTTTGGAGAGTGTCTTTGGAGAGTGGCTTTGGACAGAGAGTGGCTTTCGAGAGTGTCTTTGGACAGTGGCTTTGGACAGTGGCTTTGGACATAGAGTGGCTTTGGAGAGTGGCTTTGGAGAGTGGCTTTGGACGGTGGCTTTGGACAAAGAGTGGCTTTGGACTGTGGCTTTAGGAGAGTGGCTTTGGACAGTGGCTTTGGACATAGAGTGGCTTTGGAGAGTGGCTTTGGACAGTGGCTTTGGACAGTGGCTTAGGACAGTGGCTTTGGACATAGAGTGGCTTTGGAGAGTGGCTTTGGAGAGTGGCTTTGGACATTGGCTTTGGACAGTGGCTTTGGACATAGAGTGGCTTTGGAGAGTGGCTTTGGAGAGTGGCTTTGGACAGTGGCTTTGGACATAGATTGGCTTTGGACAGTGGCTTTAGGAGAGTGGCTTTGGACAGTGGCTTTGGACATAGAGTGGCTTTGGAGAGTGGCTTTGGACAGTGGCTTTGGACAGTGGCTTTGGACATAGAGTGGCTTTGGAGAGTGGCTTTAGAGAGTGGCTTTGGACAGTGGCTTTGGACATAGAGTGACTTTCGACAGTGGCTTTGTAGAGTGGCTTTGGACAGTGGCTTTGGAGATAGAGTGGCTTTGGACAGTGGCTTTGGAGAGTGGCTTTGGACAGTGGCTTTGGACATAGAGTGGCTTTGGACAGTGGCTTTGGACAGTGGCTTTGGACAGTAGATTTGGACATAGAGTGGCTTTGGACAGTGGCTTTGGATAGTAGCTTTGGACAGTGGCTTTGGACAGTGGCTTTGGGCAGTGGCTTTGGACAGTGGCTTTGGACATAGAGTGGCTTTGGACATACAGTGGCTTTGGACAGTGGCTTTGGACATACAGTGGCTTTGGACATACAGTGGCTTTGGACAGTGGCTTTGGACAAACAGTGGCTTTGGACATACAGTGGCTTTGGACAGTGGCTTTGGACATAGAGTGGCTTGGAGAGTGGCTTTGGAGAGTGTCATTGGTCAGTTGCTTTGGACATAGAGTGGCTTTGGAGAGTGGCTTTGGAGAGTGTCTTTGGAGAGTGGCTTTGGACATAGCGTGGCTTTGGATAGTGTCTTTGGACAGTGGCTTTGGACAGTGGCTTTGGACATAGAGTGGCTTTGGAGAGTGGCTTTGGAGAGTGGCTTTGGACGGTGGCTTTGGACATAGAGTGGCTTTGGACTGTGGCTTTAGGAGAGTGGCTTTGGACAGTGGCTTTGGACATAGAGTGGCTTTGGAGAGTGGCTTTGGACAGTGGCTTTGGACAGTGGCTTAGGACAGTGGCTTTGGACATAGAGTGGCTTTGGAGAGTGGCTTTGGAGAGTGGCTTTGGACATTGGCTTTGGACAGTGGCTTTGGACATAGAATGGCTTTGGAGAGTGGCTTTGGAGAGTGGCTTTGGACAGTGGCTTTGGACATAGATTGGCTTTGGACAGTGGCTTTAGGAGAGTGGCTTTGGACAGTGGCTTTGGACATAGAGTGGCTTTGGAGAGTGGCTTTGGACAGTGGCTTTGGACAGTGGCTTTGGACATAGAGTGGCTTTGGAGAGTGGCTTTAGAGAGTGGCTTTGGACAGTGGCTTTGGACATAGAGTGACTTTCGACAGTGGCTTTGTAGAGTGGCTTTGGACAGTGGCTTTGGAGATAGAGTGGCTTTGGACAGTGGCTTTGGAGAGTGGCTTTGGTCAGTGGCTTTGGACATAGAGTGGCTTTGGACAGTGGCTTTGGACAGTGGCTTTGGACAGTAGATTTGGACATAGAGTGGCTTTGGACAGTGGCTTTGGATAGTAGCTTTGGACAGTGGCTTTGGACAGTGGCTTTGGGCAGTGGCTTTGGACAGTGGCTTTGGACATAGAGTGGCTTTGGACATACAGTGGCTTTGGACAGTGGCTTTGGACATACAGTGGCTTTGGACATACAGTGGCTTTGGACAGTGGCTTTGGACAAACAGTGGCTTTGGACATACAGTGGCTTTGGACAGTGGCTTTGGACATAGAGTGGCTTGGAGAGTGGCTTTAGAGAGTGTCATTGGTCAGTTGCTTTGGACATAGAGTGGCTTTGGAGAGTGGCTTTGGACAGTGGCTTTGGACAGTGGCTTTGGACATAGAGTGGCTTTGGAGAATGGCTTTGGACAGTGGCTTTGGACAGTGTCTTTGGACAGTAGCTTTGGACATAGAGTGGCTTTGGAGAGTGGCTTTGGAGAGTGTCTTTGGACAGTGGCTTTGGACATAGAGTGGCTTTGGAGAGTGGCTTTGGAGAGTGGCTTTGGACAGTGGCTTTGGAAATAGAGTGGCTTTGGAGAGTGGCTTTGGAGAGTGGCTTTGGACAGTGGCTTTGGACATAGAGTGGCTTTGGAGAGTGGCTTTGGACAGTGGCTTTGGACATAGAGTGACTTTGGAGAGTGGCTTTGGACAGTGGCTTTGGACAGTGGCTTTGGACATAGAGTGGCTTTGGAGAGTGGCTTTGGACAGTGGCTTTGGACAGTGGCTTTGGACATAGAGTAGCTTTGGAGAGTGGCTTTGGAGAGTGTCTTTGGAGAGTGGCTTTGGACATAGAGTGGCTTTAGAGAGTGTCTTTGGACAGTGGCTTTGGACAGTGGCTTTGGACATAGAGTGGCTTTGGAGAGTGGCTTTGGAGAGTGGCTTTGGACAGTGGCTTTGGACATAGAGTGGCTTTGGACTGTGGCTTTAGGAGAGTGGCTTTGGACAGTGGCTTTGGACATAGAGTGGCTTTGGAGAGTGGCTTTGGACAGTGGCTTTGGACAGTGGCTTAGGACAGTGGCTTTGGACATAGAGTGGCTTTGGAGAGTGGCTTTGGAGAGTGGCTTTGGACATTGGCTTTGGACAGTGGCTTTGGACATAGAGTGGCTTTGGAGAGTGGTTTTGGAGAGTGGCTTTGGACAGTGGCTTTGGACATAGATTGGCTTTGGACAGTGGCTTTAGGAGAGTGGCTTTGGACAGTGGCTTTGGACATAGAGTGGCTTTGGAGAGTGGCTTTGGACAGTGGCTTTGGACAGTGGCTTTGGACATAGAGTGGCTTTGGAGAGTGGCTTTAGAGAGTGGCTTTGGACAGTGGCTTTGGACATAGAGTGGCTTTGGACAGTGGCTTTGGACATAGAGTGGCTTTGGACAGTGGCTTTGGACAGTGGCTTTGGACAGTGGCTTTAGACATAGAGTGGCTTTGGAATGTGACTTTTGAGATTGGCTTTGGACAGTGGCTTTGGACATAGAGTGGCTTTGGACAGTGGCTTTGGACAGTGTCTTTGGACAGTGGCTTTGGACATAGAGTGGCTTTGGACAGTAGCTTTGGACAGTGGCTTTGGACAGTGGCTTTGGACATAGAGTGGTTTTGGACAGTGGCTTTGGACAGTGGCTTTGGACAGTGGCTTTGGACATAGAGTGGCTTTGGACAGTGGCTTTGGACAGTGGTTTTGGACAGTGGCTTTAGACATAGAGTGGATTTGGACAGTGGCTTTGGACATTGGCTTTGGACAGTGGCTTTGGACATAGAGTGGCTTTGGACAGTGGCTTTGGACAGTGGCTTTGGACAGTGGCTTTGGACATAGAGTGGCTTTGGACAGTGGCTTTGGACAGTGGCTTTGGACAGTGGCTTTGGACATAGAGTGGCTTTGGACAGTGGCTTTGGACAGTGGCTTTTGACATTGGCTTTGGACATAGAGTGACTTTGGACATAGAGTGGGTTTGGAGAGTGGCTTTGGGCAGTGGCTTTGGACAGTGGCTTTGGACAGTGGCTTTGGACATAGAGTGGCTTTGGACAGTGGCTTTGGATAGTGGCTTTGGACAGTGGCTTTGGACAGTGGCTTTGGACATAGAGTGGTTTGGACTGTTGCTTTGGACAGCGGCTTTGGACAGTGACTTTGGACATAGAGTGGCTTTGGAGAGTGGCTTTGGACAGTGGCTTTGGACAGTGGCTTTGGACATAGAGTGGCTTTGGAGAGTGGCTTTAGAGAGTGGCTTTGGACAGTGGATTTGGACATAGAGTGACTTTCGACAGTGGCTTTGTAGAGTGGCTTTGGACGGTGGCTTTGGAGATAGAGTGGCTTTGGACAGTGGCTTTGGAGAGTGGCTTTGGACAGTGGCTTTGGACATAGAGTGGCTTTGGACAGTGGCTTTGGAGAGTGGCTTTGGACAGTGGCTTTGGAAATAGAGTGGCTTTGGACAGTGGCTTTGTACAGTGGCTTTGGACATAGAGTGGCTTTGGACAGTGGCTTTGGAGAGTGGCTTTGGACAGTGGCTTTGGACTTAGAGTGGCTTTGGACAGTGGCTTTGGAGAGTGGCTTTGGACAGTGGCTTTGGACATAGTGTGGCTTTGGACAGTGGCTTTGGAGAGTGGCTTTGGACAGTGGCTTTGGACTTAGAGTGGTTTTGGACAGTGGCTTTGGACAGTGACTTTGGACAGTGGCTTTGGACAGTGGCTTTGGACATAGAGTGGCTTTGGACAGTGGCTTTGGACAGTGGCTTTGGATAGTGGCTTTGGACAGTGGATTTAGACATAGAGTGGCTTTGGAATGTGACTTTTGAGATTGGCTTTGGACAGTGGCTTTGGACATAGAGTGGCTTTGGACAGTGGCTTTGGACAGTGTCTTTGGACAGTGGCATTGGACATAGAGTGGCTTTGGACAGTGGCTTCGGACAGTGGCTTTGGACAGTGGCTTTGGACATAGAGTGGTTTTGGACAGTGGCTTTGGACAGTGGCTTTGGACAGTGGCTTTGGACATAGAGTGGCTTTGGACAGTGGCTTTGGACAGTGGTTTTGGACAGTGGCTTTAGACATAGAGTGGATATGGACAGTGGCTTTGGACATTGGCTTTGGACAGTGGCTTTGGACATAGAGTGGCTTTGGACAGTGGCTTTGGACAGTGGCTTTGGACAGTGGCTTTGGACATAGAGTGGCTTTGGACAGTGGCTTTGGACAGTGGCTTTGGACAGTGGCTTTGGACATAGAGTGGCTTTGGACAGTGGCTTTGGACATAGAGTGACTTTGGACATAGAGTGGGTTTGGAGAGTGGCTTTGGGCAGTGGCTTTGGACAGTGGCTTTGGACAGTGGCTTTGGACA
The DNA here is from genome assembly GCA_028752905.1 of Cladorhizidae sp. MBARI D1340-BT2. Classification (NCBI taxonomy): domain Eukaryota; kingdom Metazoa; phylum Porifera; class Demospongiae; order Poecilosclerida; family Cladorhizidae; species Cladorhizidae sp. MBARI D1340-BT2. Next base: position 25,717,442 of record JAQNBH010000017.1, on the reverse strand, counting down.
TAGAGTGGCTTTGGACAGTGGCTTTGGATAGTGACTTTGGACAGTGGCTTTGGACAGTGGCTTTGGACATAGAGTGGCTTTGGACTGTTGCTTTGGACAGCGGCTTTGGACAGTGACTTTGGACATAGAGAGGCTGTGGACAGTGGCTTTGGACAGTGGCTTTGGACAGTGGATTTGGACATAGAGTGGCTTTAGACAGTGGCTTTGGACAGTGGCTTTGGACAGTGGCTTTGAACAGTGGCTTTGGACAGTGGCTTTGGACAGTGGCTTTGGACATAGAGTGGCTTTGGACATACAGTGGCTTTGGACAGTGGCTTTGGACATACAGTGGCTTTGGACATACAGTGGCTTTGGACAGTGGCTTTGGACATACAGTGGCTTTGGACATACAGTGGCTTTGGACAGTGGCTTTGGACATACAGTGGCTTTGGACATATAGTGGCTTTGGACAGTGGCTTTGGACATATAGTGGCTTTAGACAGTGGCTTTGGACATACAGTGGCTTTGGACATACAGTGGCTTTGGACATACAGTGACTTTGGACATACAGTGGCTTTGGACAGTGGCTTTGGACATAAAGTGGCTTTGGACATACCGTGGCTTTGGACAGAGGCTTTGGACATAGAGTGGCTTTGGACAGTGGCTTTGGAGAGTGGCTTTGGACAGTGGCTTTGGACATAGAGTGGTTTAGGACAGTGGCTTTGGAGAGTGGCTTTGGACAGTGGCTTTGGACATAGAGTGGCTTTGGACAGTGGCTTTGGACAGTGGCTTTGCACAGTGGCTTTGGACATAGAGTGGCTTTGGACAGTGGCTTTGGACAGTGGCTTTGGACAGTGGCTTTGGACATAGAATTGCTTTAGACAGTGGCTTTTGACAGTGGCTTAGTACAGTGGCTTTGGACATAGAGTGGCTTTGGACAGTGGCTTTGGACAGTGGCTATGGACAGTGGCTTTGGACATAGAGTGGCTTTAGACAGTGGCTTTGGACAGTGGCTTTGGACAGTTGCTTTAGATATAGAGTGGCATTGGAGAGTGGCTTTGGACAGTGGCTTTGGACATTGGCTTTGGACATAGAGTGGCTTTAGAGAGTGGCTTTGGACAGTGGCTTTAGACAGTGGCTTTGGACATAGAATGGCTTTGGAGAGTGGCTTTGGACGGTGGCTTTGGACATAGAGTGGCTTTGGACTGTGGCTTTAGGAGAGTGGCTTTGGACAGTGGCTTTGGACATAGAGTGGCTTTGGAGAGTGGCTTTGGACAGTGGCTTTGGACAGTGGCTTAGGACAGTGGCTTTGGACATAGAGTGGCTTTGGAGAGTGGCTTTGGAGAGTGGCTTTGGACATTGGCTTTGGACAGTGGCTTTGGACATAGAATGGCTTTGGAGAGTGGCTTTGGAGAGTGGCTTTGGACAGTGGCTTTGGACATAGATTGGCTTTGGACAGTGGCTTTAGGAGAGTGGCTTTGGACAGTGGCTTTGGACATAGAGTGGCTTTGGAGAGTGGCTTTGGACAGTGGCTTTGGACAGTGGCTTTGGACATAGAGTGGCTTTGGAGAGTGGCTTTAGAGAGTGGCTTTGGACAGTGGCTTTGGACATAGAGTGACTTTCGACAGTGGCTTTGTAGAGTGGCTTTGGACAGTGGCTTTGGAGATAGAGTGGCTTTGGACAGTGGCTTTGGAGAGTGGCTTTGGTCAGTGGCTTTGGACATAGAGTGGCTTTGGACAGTGGCTTTGGACAGTGGCTTTGGACAGTAGATTTGGACATAGAGTGGCTTTGGACAGTGGCTTTGGATAGTAGCTTTGGACAGTGGCTTTGGACAGTGGCTTTGGGCAGTGGCTTTGGACAGTGGCTTTGGACATAGAGTGGCTTTGGACATACAGTGGCTTTGGACAGTGGCTTTGGACATACAGTGGCTTTGGACATACAGTGGCTTTGGACAGTGGCTTTGGACAAACAGTGGCTTTGGACATACAGTGGCTTTGGACAGTGGCTTTGGACATAGAGTGGCTTGGAGAGTGGCTTTAGAGAGTGTCATTGGTCAGTTGCTTTGGACATAGAGTGGCTTTGGAGAGTGGCTTTGGACAGTGGCTTTGGACAGTGGCTTTGGACATAGAGTGGCTTTGGAGAATGGCTTTGGACAGTGGCTTTGGACAGTGTCTTTGGACAGTAGCTTTGGACATAGAGTGGCTTTGGAGAGTGGCTTTGGAGAGTGTCTTTGGACAGTGGCTTTGGACATAGAGTGGCTTTGGAGAGTGGCTTTGGAGAGTGGCTTTGGACAGTGGCTTTGGAAATAGAGTGGCTTTGGAGAGTGGCTTTGGAGAGTGGCTTTGGACAGTGGCTTTGGACATAGAGTGGCTTTGGAGAGTGGCTTTGGACAGTGGCTTTGGACATAGAGTGACTTTGGAGAGTGGCTTTGGACAGTGGCTTTGGACAGTGGCTTTGGACATAGAGTGGCTTTGGAGAGTGGCTTTGGACAGTGGCTTTGGACAGTGGCTTTGGACATAGAGTAGCTTTGGAGAGTGGCTTTGGAGAGTGTCTTTGGAGAGTGGCTTTGGACATAGAGTGGCTTTAGAGAGTGTCTTTGGACAGTGGCTTTGGACAGTGGCTTTGGACATAGAGTGGCTTTGGAGAGTGGCTTTGGAGAGTGGCTTTGGACAGTGGCTTTGGACATAGAGTGGCTTTGGACTGTGGCTTTAGGAGAGTGGCTTTGGACAGTGGCTTTGGACATAGAGTGGCTTTGGAGAGTGGCTTTGGACAGTGGCTTTGGACAGTGGCTTAGGACAGTGGCTTTGGACATAGAGTGGCTTTGGAGAGTGGCTTTGGAGAGTGGCTTTGGACATTGGCTTTGGACAGTGGCTTTGGACATAGAGTGGCTTTGGAGAGTGGTTTTGGAGAGTGGCTTTGGACAGTGGCTTTGGACATAGATTGGCTTTGGACAGTGGCTTTAGGAGAGTGGCTTTGGACAGTGGCTTTGGACATAGAGTGGCTTTGGAGAGTGGCTTTGGACAGTGGCTTTGGACAGTGGCTTTGGACATAGAGTGGCTTTGGAGAGTGGCTTTAGAGAGTGGCTTTGGACAGTGGCTTTGGACATAGAGTGGCTTTGGACAGTGGCTTTGGACATAGAGTGGCTTTGGACAGTGGCTTTGGACAGTGGCTTTGGACAGTGGCTTTAGACATAGAGTGGCTTTGGAATGTGACTTTTGAGATTGGCTTTGGACAGTGGCTTTGGACATAGAGTGGCTTTGGACAGTGGCTTTGGACAGTGTCTTTGGACAGTGGCTTTGGACATAGAGTGGCTTTGGACAGTAGCTTTGGACAGTGGCTTTGGACAGTGGCTTTGGACATAGAGTGGTTTTGGACAGTGGCTTTGGACAGTGGCTTTGGACAGTGGCTTTGGACATAGAGTGGCTTTGGACAGTGGCTTTGGACAGTGGTTTTGGACAGTGGCTTTAGACATAGAGTGGATTTGGACAGTGGCTTTGGACATTGGCTTTGGACAGTGGCTTTGGACATAGAGTGGCTTTGGACAGTGGCTTTGGACAGTGGCTTTGGACAGTGGCTTTGGACATAGAGTGGCTTTGGACAGTGGCTTTGGACAGTGGCTTTGGACAGTGGCTTTGGACATAGAGTGGCTTTGGACAGTGGCTTTGGACAGTGGCTTTTGACATTGGCTTTGGACATAGAGTGACTTTGGACATAGAGTGGGTTTGGAGAGTGGCTTTGGGCAGTGGCTTTGGACAGTGGCTTTGGACAGTGGCTTTGGACATAGAGTGGCTTTGGACAGTGGCTTTGGATAGTGGCTTTGGACAGTGGCTTTGGACAGTGGCTTTGGACATAGAGTGGTTTGGACTGTTGCTTTGGACAGCGGCTTTGGACAGTGACTTTGGACATAGAGTGGCTTTGGAGAGTGGCTTTGGACAGTGGCTTTGGACAGTGGCTTTGGACATAGAGTGGCTTTGGAGAGTGGCTTTAGAGAGTGGCTTTGGACAGTGGATTTGGACATAGAGTGACTTTCGACAGTGGCTTTGTAGAGTGGCTTTGGACGGTGGCTTTGGAGATAGAGTGGCTTTGGACAGTGGCTTTGGAGAGTGGCTTTGGACAGTGGCTTTGGACATAGAGTGGCTTTGGACAGTGGCTTTGGAGAGTGGCTTTGGACAGTGGCTTTGGAAATAGAGTGGCTTTGGACAGTGGCTTTGTACAGTGGCTTTGGACATAGAGTGGCTTTGGACAGTGGCTTTGGAGAGTGGCTTTGGACAGTGGCTTTGGACTTAGAGTGGCTTTGGACAGTGGCTTTGGAGAGTGGCTTTGGACAGTGGCTTTGGACATAGTGTGGCTTTGGACAGTGGCTTTGGAGAGTGGCTTTGGACAGTGGCTTTGGACTTAGAGTGGTTTTGGACAGTGGCTTTGGACAGTGACTTTGGACAGTGGCTTTGGACAGTGGCTTTGGACATAGAGTGGCTTTGGACAGTGGCTTTGGACAGTGGCTTTGGATAGTGGCTTTGGACAGTGGATTTAGACATAGAGTGGCTTTGGAATGTGACTTTTGAGATTGGCTTTGGACAGTGGCTTTGGACATAGAGTGGCTTTGGACAGTGGCTTTGGACAGTGTCTTTGGACAGTGGCATTGGACATAGAGTGGCTTTGGACAGTGGCTTCGGACAGTGGCTTTGGACAGTGGCTTTGGACATAGAGTGGTTTTGGACAGTGGCTTTGGACAGTGGCTTTGGACAGTGGCTTTGGACATAGAGTGGCTTTGGACAGTGGCTTTGGACAGTGGTTTTGGACAGTGGCTTTAGACATAGAGTGGATATGGACAGTGGCTTTGGACATTGGCTTTGGACAGTGGCTTTGGACATAGAGTGGCTTTGGACAGTGGCTTTGGACAGTGGCTTTGGACAGTGGCTTTGGACATAGAGTGGCTTTGGACAGTGGCTTTGGACAGTGGCTTTGGACAGTGGCTTTGGACATAGAGTGGCTTTGGACAGTGGCTTTGGACATAGAGTGACTTTGGACATAGAGTGGGTTTGGAGAGTGGCTTTGGGCAGTGGCTTTGGACAGTGGCTTTGGACAGTGGCTTTGGACATAGAGTGGCTTTGGACAGTGGCTTTGGATAGTGACTTTGGACAGTGGCTTTGGACAGTGGCTTTGGACATAGAGTGGCTTTGGACTGTTGCTTTGGACAGCGGCTTTGGACAGTGACTTTGGACATAGAGAGGCTGTGGACAGTGGCTTTGGACAGTGGCTTTGGACAGTGGATTTGGACATAGAGTGGCTTTAGACAGTGGCTTTGGACAGTGGCTTTGGACAGTGGCTTTGAACAGTGGCTTTGGACAGTGGCTTTGGACAGTGGCTTTGGACATAGAGTGGCTTTGGACATACAGTGGCTTTGGACAGTGGCTTTGGACATACAGTGGCTTTGGACATACAGTGGCTTTGGACAGTGGCTTTGGACATACAGTGGCTTTGGACATACAGTGGCTTTGGACAGTGGCTTTGGACATACAGTGGCTTTGGACATATAGTGGCTTTGGACAGTGGCTTTGGACATATAGTGGCTTTAGACAGTGGCTTTGGACATACAGTGGCTTTGGACATACAGTGGCTTTGGACATACAGTGACTTTGGACATACAGTGGCTTTGGACAGTGGCTTTGGACATAAAGTGGCTTTGGACATACCGTGGCTTTGGACAGAGGCTTTGGACATAGAGTGGCTTTGGACAGTGGCTTTGGAGAGTGGCTTTGGACAGTGGCTTTGGACATAGAGTGGTTTAGGACAGTGGCTTTGGAGAGTGGCTTTGGACAGTGGCTTTGGACATAGAGTGGCTTTGGACAGTGGCTTTGGACAGTGGCTTTGCACAGTGGCTTTGGACATAGAGTGGCTTTGGACAGTGGCTTTGGACAGTGGCTTTGGACAGTGGCTTTGGACATAGAATTGCTTTAGACAGTGGCTTTTGACAGTGGCTTAGTACAGTGGCTTTGGACATAGAGTGGCTTTGGACAGTGGCTTTGGACAGTGGCTATGGACAGTGGCTTTGGACATAGAGTGGCTTTAGACAGTGGCTTTGGACAGTGGCTTTGGACAGTTGCTTTAGATATAGAGTGGCATTGGAGAGTGGCTTTGGACAGTGGCTTTGGACATTGGCTTTGGACATAGAGTGGCTTTAGAGAGTGGCTTTGGACAGTGGCTTTAGACAGTGGCTTTGGACATAGAATGGCTTTGGAGAGTGGCTTTGGACAGTGGCTTTGGACAGTGGCTTTGGACATAGAGAGGCTTTAAAGAGTGGATTTGGAGAGTGGCTTTGGACAGTGGCTTTGGACAGTGGATTTGGACAGTGGCTTTGAACATAGAGTGGCTTTGGAGAGTGGCTTTGGATAGTGGCTTTGGACAGTGGCTTTGGACATAGAGTGGCTTTGGAGAATGGCTTTGGACAGTGGCTTTGGACAGTGGCTTTGGACAGTAGCTTTGGACATAGAGTGGCTTTGGAGAGTGGCTTTGGAGAGTGTCTTGGGAAAGTGGCTTTGGACATAGAGTGGCTTTGGAGAGTGGCTTTGGAGAGTGGCTTTGGACAGTGGCTTTGGACATAGAGTGGCTTTGGAGAGTGGCTTTGGACAGTGGCTTTGGACATAGAGTGGCTTTGGAGAGTGGCTTTGGACAGTGGCTTTGGACAGTGGCTTTGGACATAGAGTGGCTTAGGAGAGTGGCTTTGGACAGTGGCTTTGGACAGTGGCTTTGGACAGTGGCTTTGGACAGTGGCTTTGGACATAGAGTGGCTTTGGAGAGTGGCTTTGGAGAGTGTCTTTGGAGAGTGGCTTTGGACATAGAGTGGCTTTGGAGAGTGGCTTTGGACAGTGGCTTTGGACAGTGGTTTTGGACATAGAGTGGCTTTGGAGAGTGGCTTTGGAGAGTGGCTTTGGACAGTGGCTTGGACATAGAGTGGCTTTGGACTGTGGCTTTAGGAGAGTGGCTTTGGACAGTGGCTTTGGACATAGGGTGGCTTTGGAGAGTGGCTTTGGAGAGTGGCTTTGGACATTGGCTTTGGACAGTGGATTTGGACATAGAGTGGCTTTGGACAGTGGCTTTGGAGAGTGGCTTTGTACAGTGGCTTTGGACATAGAGTGGCTTTGGAGAGTGGCTTTGGAGAGTGGCTTTGGACAGTGGTTTTGGAAATAGAGTGACTTTCGACAGTGGCTTTGTAGAGTGGCTTTGGACAGTGGCTTTGGACATAGAGTGGCTTTGGACAGTGGCTTTGGAGAGTGGATTTGGACAGTGGCTTTGGACATAGAGTGGCTTTGGACAGTGGCTTTGGAGAGTGGCTTTGGACAGTGGCTTTGGACATAGAGTGGCTTTGGACAGTGGTTTTGGACAGTGGCTTTGGACAGTAGCTTTGGACATAAAGTGGCTTTGGACAGTGGCTTTGGACAGTGGCTTTGGACAGTGGCTTTGGACATAGAGTGGCTTTGGACATAGAGTGGCTTTGGAGAGTGGCTTTGGACAGTGGCTTTGGACAGTGGCTTTGGACAGTGGATTTGGACAGTGGCTTTGGACAGTGGCTTTGGACAGTGGCTTTGGACATAGAGTGGCTTTGGACTGTTGCTTTGGAAAGTGGCTTTGGACAGTGACTTTGGACATAGAGAGGCTGTGGACAGTGGCTTTGGACAGTGGCTTTGGACAGTGGATTTGGACATAGATGGCTTTGGACAGTGGCTTTGGACAGTGGCTTTGGACAGTGGCTTTGGACAATGGCTTTGGACAGTGGCTTTGGACATAGAGTGGCTTTGGACATACAGTGGCTTTGGACAGTGGCTTTGGACATACAGTGGCTTTGGACATACAGTGGCTTTGGACAGTGGCTTTTGACATACAGTGTCTTTGGACATACAGTGGCTTTGGACAGTAGCTTTGGACATACAGTGGCTTTGTACATACAGTGGCTTTGGACAGTGGCTTTGGACATACAGTGGTTTTAGACAGTGGCTTTGGACATACAGTGGCTTTGGACATAGAGTGGCTTTGGACAGTGGCTTTGGACATACAGTGGCTTTGGACATACAGTGGCTTTGGACTGTGGCTTTGGACATACAGTGGCTTTGGACATACAGTGGCTTTGGGCAGTGGCTTTGGACATACAGTGGCTTTGGACAGTGGCTTTGGAGAGTGGCTTTGGACAGTGGCTTTGGACATAGAGTGGTTTAGGACAGTGGCTTTGGAGAGTGGCTTTGGACAGTGGATTTGGACATAGAGTGGTTTAGGACAGTGGCTTTGGAGAGTGGCTTTGGACAGTGGCTTTGGACATAGAGTGGCTTTGGACAGTGGCTTTGGACAGTGGCTTTGGACAGTGGCTTTGGACATAGAGTGGCTTTGGACAGTGGCTTTGGCCAGTGGCTTTGGACAGTGGCTTTGGACATAGAGTGGCTTTGGACAGTGGCTTTGGATAGTGGCTTTGGACAGTGGCTTTGGACATAGAGTGGCTTTGGACAGTGGCTTTGGACAGTGGCTTTGGACAGTGGCTTTGGACATAGAATTGCTTTGGACAGTGCCTTTGGACAGTGGCTTTGTACAGTGGCTTTGAACATATAGTGGCTTTGGACAGTGGCTTTGGACAGTGGCTATGGACAGTGGCTTTGGACATAGAGGGGCTTTAGACAGTGGCTTTGGAAAGTGGCTTTGGACAGTGGCTTTAGACATAGAGTGGCTTTGGAGAGTGGCTTTGGACAGTGGCTTTGGACATTGGCTTTAGACATAGAGTGGCTTTAGAAAGTGTCTTTGGAAAGGTGGCTTTGGACAGTGGCTTTGGACATAGAATGGCTTTGGAGAGTGGCTTTGGAGAGTGGCTTTGGAGAGTTGCTTTGGACATAGAGTGGCTTTGGAGAGTGGCTTTGGAGAGTGGCTTTGTACAGTGGCTTTGGAGATAGAGTGGCTTTAGAGAGTGGCTTTCGACAGTGGCTTTGGACAGTTGCTTTAGACATAGAGTGGCTTTGGACAGTGGCTTTGGACAGTGGCTTTGTACAGTGGCTTTAGACATAGAGTGGCTTTGGAGAGTGGCTTTGGACAGTGACTTTGGACAGTGGCTTTGGACATACACTGGCTTTGGAGAGTGGCTTTGGACAGTGGCTTTGGACAGTGGCTTTGGACATAGAGTGGCATTGGACAGTGGCTTTAGACAGTGGCTTTGGACAGTGGCTTTGGACATAGAGTGGCTTTGGACAGTGGCTTTGGAGAGTTGCTTTGGACAGTGGCTTTGGACATAGAGTGGCTTTGGACAGTGGCTTTGGACATAGAGTGGCTTTGGACAGTGGCTTTGGAGAGTGGCTTTGGACAGTGGCTTTGGACATAGAGTGGCTTTGGACAGTGGCTTTGGAGAGTGGCTTTGGACAGTGGCTTTGGACATAGAGTGGCTTTGGACAGTGGCTTTGGAGAGTGGCTTTGGACAGTGGCTTTGGACATAGAGTGGCTTTGGACAGTGGCTTTGGACAGTGGCTTTGGACAGTGGCTTTGGACATAGAGTGGCTTTGGACAGTGGCTTTGGACAGTGGCTTTGTACAGTGGCTTTGGACATAGATTGGCTTTGGACAGTGGCTTTGGATATAGAGTGGCTTTGGAGAGTGGCTTTGGACAGTGGCTTTGGACATAGAGTGGCTTTGGACAGTGGCTTTAGACAGTGGCTTTGGACAGTGGCTTTGGACATAGATTGGCTTTGGACAGTGGCTTTGGACATAGAGTGGCTTTGGAGAGTGGCTTTGGAGAATGGCTTTGGACAGTGGCTTTGGACATAGAGTGGCTTTGGAGAGTGGCTTTGGAGAGTGGCTTTTGAAAGTGGCTTTGGACATAGAGTGGCTTTGGAGAGTGGCTTTGGAGAGTGGCTTTGGACAGTGGCTTTGGACATAGAGTGGCTTTGGAGAGTGGCTTTGGAGAGTGGCTTTGGACAGTGGCTTTGGACATAGAGTGGCTTTGGAGAGTGGCTTTGGAGAGTGACTTTGGACAGTGGCTTTGGACATAGAGTGGCTTTGGAGAGTGGCTTTGGAGAGTGGCTTTGGACTGGCTTTGGATATAGAATGGCTTTGGAGAGTGGCTTTGGAGATTGGCTTTGGACAGTGGCTTTGGACATAGAGTGGCTTTGCAGAGTGGCTTTGGAGAGTGGCTTTGGACAGTGGCTTTGGACATAGAGTGGCTTTGGACAGTGGCTTTGGATAGTGGCTTTGGACAGTGGCTTTGGACAGTGGCTTTGGACATAGAGTGGCTTTGGACTGTTGCTTTGGACAGCGGCTTTGGACAATGACTTTGGACATAGAGAGGCTGTGGACAGTGGCTTTGGACAGTGGCTTTGGACATAGAGTGGCTTTGGACATACAGTGGCTTTGGACAGTGGCTTTGGACATATAGTGGCTTTGGACATACAGTGGCTTTGGACAGTGGCTTTTGACATACAGTGTCTTTGGACATACAGTGGCTTTGGACAGTAGCTTTGGACATACAGTGGCTTTGTACATACAGTGGCTTTGGACAGTGGCTTTGGACATACAGTGGTTTTAGACAGTGGCTTTGGACATACAGTGGCTTTGGACATACAGTGGCTTTGGACAGTGGCTTTGGACATACAGTGGCTTTGGACATACAGTGGCTTTGGACTGTGACTTTGGACATACAGTGGCTTTGGACATACAGTGGCTTTGGGCAGTGGCTTTGGACATACAGTGGCTTTGGACAGTGGCTTTGGAGAGTGGCTTTGGACAGTGGCTTTGGACATAGAGTGGTTTAGGACAGTGGCTTTGGAGAGTGGCTTTGGACAGTGGCTTTGGACATAGAGTGGTTTAGGACATAGGCTTTGGAGAGTGGCTTTGGACAGTGGCTTTGGACATAGAGTGGCTTTGGACAGTGGCTGGACAGTGGCTTTGGACAGTGGCTTTGGACATAGAGTGGCTTTGGACAGTGGCTTTGGCCAGTGGCTTTGGACAGTGGCTTTGGACATAGAGTGGCTTTGGACAGTGGCTTTGGATAGTGGCTTTGGACAGTGGCTTTGGACATAGAGTGGCTTTGGACAGTGGCTTTGGACAGTGGCTTTGGACAGTGGCTTTGGACATAGAATTGCTTTGGACAGTGCCTTTGGACAGTGGCTTTGTACAGTGGCTTTGAACATATAGTGGCTTTGGACAGTGGCTTTGGACAGTGGCTATGGACAGTGGCTTTGGACATAGAGGGGCTTTAGACAGTGGCTTTGGAAAGTGGCTTTGGACAGTGGCTTTAGACATAGAGTGGCTTTGGAGAGTGGCTTTGGACAGTGGCTTTGGACATTGGCTTTAGACATAGAGTGGCTTTAGAAAGTGTATTTGGAAAGGTGGCTTTGGACAGTGGCTTTGGACATAGAATGGCTTTGGAGAGTGGCTTTGGAGAGTGGCTTTGGAGAGTGGCTTTGGACATAGAGTGGCTTTGGAGAGTGGCTTTGGAGAGTGGCTTTGAACAGTGGCTTTGGAGATAGAGTGGCTTTGGAGAGTGGCTTTCGACAGTGGCTTTGGACAGTTGCTTTAGACATAGAGTGGCTTTGGACAGTGTCTTTGGACAGTGGCTTTGTACAGTGGCTTTAGACATAGAGTGGCTTTGGAGAGTGGCTTTGGACAGTGACTTTGGACAGTGGCTTTGGACATACACTGGCTTTGGAGAGTGGCTTTGGACAGTGGCTTTGGACAGTGGCTTTGGACATAGAGTGGCATTGGACAGTGGCTTTAGACAGTGGCTTTGGACAGTGGCTTTGGACATAGAGTGGCTTTGGACAGTGGCTTTGGAGAGTTGCTTTGGACAGTGGCTTTGGACATAGAGTGGCTTTGGACAGTGGCTTTGGACATAGAGTGGCTTTGGACAGTGGCTTTGGAGAGTGGCTTTGGACAGTGGCTTTGGACATATAGTGGCTTTGGACAGTGGCTTTGGAGAGTGGCTTTGGACAGTGGCTTTGGACATAGAGTGGCTTTGGACAGTGGCTTTGGAGTGTGGCTTTGGACAGTGGCTTTGGACATAGAGTGGCTTTGGACAGTGGCTTTGGACAGTGGCTTTGGACAGTGGCTTTGGACATAGAGTGGCTTTGGACAGTGGCTTTGGACAGTGGCTTTGGACAGTGGCTTTGGACATAGATTGGCTTTGGACAGTGGCTTTGGATATAGAGTGGCTTTGGAGAGTGGCTTTGGACAGTGGCTTTGGACATAGAGTGGCTTTGGACAGTGGCTTTAGACAGTGGCTTTGGACAGTGGCTTTGTACATGGATTGGCTTTGGACAGTGGCTTTGGACATAGAGTGGCTTTGGAGAGTAGCTTTGGAGAATGGCTTTGGACAGTGGCTTTGGACATAGAGTGGCTTTGGAGAGTGGCTTTGGAGAGTGGCTTTTGATAGTGGCTTTGGACATAGAGTGGCTTTGGAGAGTGGCTTTGGAGAGTGGCTTTGGACAGTGGCTTTGGACATAGAGTGGCTTTGGAGAGTGGCTTTGGAGAGTGGCTTTGGACAGTGGCTTTGGTCATAGAGTGGCTTTGGAGAGTGGCTTTGGAGAGTGACTTTAGACAGTGGCTTTGGACATAGAGTGGCTTTGGAGAGTGGCTTTGGAGAGTGGCTTTGGACTGGCTTTGGATATAGAGTGGCTTTGGAGAGTGGCTTTGGAGATTGGCTTTGGACAGTGGCTTTGGACATAGAGTGGCTTTGCAGAGTGGCTTTGGAGAGTGGCTTTGGACAGTGGCTTTGGACATAGAGTGGCTTTGGACAGTGGCTTTGGATAGTGGCTTTGGACAGTGGCTTTGGACAGTGGCTTTGGACATAGAGTGGCTTTGGACTGTTGCTTTGGACAGCGGCTTTGGACAGTGACTTTGGACATAGAGAGGCTGTGGACAATGGCTTTGGACAGTGGCTTTGGACAGTGGATTTGGACATAGAGTGGCTTTGGACAGTGGCTTTGGACAGTGGCTTTGGACAGTGGCTTTGAAAAGTGGCTTTGGACAGTGGCTTTGGACAGTGGCCTTGGACATAGAGTGGCTTTGGACATACAGTGGCTTTGGACAGTGGCTTTGGACATACAGTGGCTTTGGACATACAGTGGCTTTGGACAGTGGCTTTGGACATACAGTGGCTTTGGACATACAGTGGCTTTGGACAGTGGCTTTGGACATACAGTGGCTTTGGACATTTAGTGGCTTTGGACAGTGGCTTTGGACATATAGTGGCTTTAGACAGTGGCTTTGGACATACAGTGGCTTTGGACATACAGTGGCTTTGGACAGTGGCTTTGGACATACAGTGGCTTTGGACATACAGTGGCTTTGGACAGTGGCTTTGGACATAAAGTGGCTTTGGACATACAGTGGCTTTGGACAGAGGCTTTGGACATACAGTGGCTTTGGACAGTGGCTTTGGAGAGTGGCTTTGGACAGTGGCTTTGGACATAGAGTGGTTTAGGAGAGTGGCTTTGGAGAGTGGCTTTGGACAGTGGCTTTGGACATAGAGTGGCTTTGGACAGTGTCTTTGGACAGTGGCTTTGGACAGTGGCTTTGGACATAGAGTGGCTTTGGACAGTGGCTTTGGACAGTGGCTTTGGACAGTGGCTTTGGACATAGAATTGCTTTAGACATTGGCTTTGGACAGTGGCTTAGTACAGTGGCTTTGGACATAGAGTGGCTTTGGACAGTGGCTTAGGACAGTGGCTATGGACAGTGGCTTTGGACATAGAGTGGCTTTAGACAGTGGCTTTGGACAGTGGCTTTGGACAGTTGCTTTAGATATAGAGTGGCATTGGAGAGTGGCTTTGGACAGTGGCTTTGGACATTGGCTTTGGTCATAGAGTGGCTTTAGAGAGTGGCTTTGGACAGTGGCTTTGGACAGTGGCTTTGGACATAGAATGGCTTTGGAGAGTGGCTTTGGACAGTGGCTTTGGACAGTGGCTTTGGACATAGAGTGGCTTTGAAGAGTGGCTTTGGAGAGTGGCTTTGGACAGTGGCTTTGGACAGTGGCTTTGGACAGTGGCTTTGAACATAGAGTGGCTTTGGAGAGTGGCTTTGGATAGTCGCTTTGGACAGTGGCTTTGGACATAGAGTGGCTTTGGAGAATGGCTTTGGACAGTGGCTTTGGACAGTGGCTTTGGACAGTAGCTTTGGACATAGAGTGGCTTTGGAGAGTGGCTTTGGAGAGTGTCTTTGGAAAGTGGCTTTGGACATAGAGTGGCTTTGGAGAGTGGCTTTGGAGAGTGGCTTTGGATAGTGGCTTTGGACATAGAGTGGCTTTGGAGAGTGGCTTTGGACAGTGGCTTTGGACATAGAGTGGCTTTGGAGAGTGGCTTTGGACAGTGGCTTTGGACAGTGGCTTTGGACATAGAGTGGCTTTGGAGAGTGGCTTTGGAGAGTGGCTTTGGAGAGTGTCTTTGGAGAGTGGCTTTGGACATAGAGTGGCTTTGGAGAGTGGCTTTGGACAGTGGCTTTGGACAGTGGTTTTGGACATAGAGTGGCTTTGGAGAGTGGCTTTGGAGAGTGGCTTTGGACAGTGGCTTTGGACATAGAGTGGCTTTGGACTGTGGCTTTAGGAGAGTGGCTTTGGACAGTGGCTTTGGACATAGAGTGGCTTTGGAGAGTGGCTTTGGAGAGTGGCTTTGGACATTGGCTTTGGACAGTGGCTTTGAACATAGAGTGGCTTTGGACAGTGGCTTTGGAGAGTGGCTTTGTACAGTGGCTTTGGACATAGAGTGGCTTTGGAGAGTGGCTTTGGAGAGTGGCTTTGGACAGTGGTTTTGGAAATAGAGTGACTTTCGACAGTGGCTTTGTAGAGTGGCTTTGGACAGTGGCTTTGGACATAGAGTGGCTTTGGACAGTGGCTTTGGAGAGTGGATTTGGACAGTGGCTTTGGACATAGAGTGGCTTTGGACAGTGGCTTTGGAGAGTGGCTTTGGACAGTGGCTTTGGACATAGAGTGGCTTTGGACAGTGGTTTTGGACAGTGGCTTTGGACAGTAGCTTTGGACATAAAGTGGCTTTGGACAGTGGCTTTGGACAGTGGCTTTGGACAGTGGCTTTGGACATAGAGTGGCTTTGGACATAGAGTGGCTTTGGAGAGTGGCTTTGGACAGTGGCTTTGGACATAGAGTAGCTTTGGACAGTGGCTTTGGACAGTGGCTTTGGACAGTGGATTTGGACAGTGGCTTTGGACAGTGGCTTTGGACAGTGGCTTTGGACATAGAGTGGCTTTGGACTGTTGCTTTGGAAAGTGGCTTTGGACAGTGACTTTGGACATAGAGAGGCTGTGGACAGTGGCTTTGGACAGTGGCTTTGGACAGTGGATTTGGACATAGATGGCTTTGGACAGTGGCTTTGGACAGTGGCTTTGGACAGTGGCTTTGGACAGTGGCTTTGGACAGTGGCTTTGGACATAGAGTGGCTTTGGACATACAGTGGCTTTGGACAGTGGCTTTGGACATACAGTGGCTTTGGACATACAGTGGCTTTGGACAGTGGCTTTTGACATACAGTGTCTTTGGACATACAGTGGCTTTGGACAGTAGCTTTGGACATACAGTGGCTTTGTACATACAGTGGCTTTGGACAGTGGCTTTGGACATACAGTGGCTTTAGACAGTGGCTTTGGACATACAGTGGCTTTGGACATACAGTGGCTTTGGACAGTGGCTTTGGACATACAGTGGCTTTGGACATACAGTGGCTTTGGACTGTGGCTTTGGACATACAGTGGCTTTGGACATACAGTGGCTTTGGGCAGTGGCTTTGGACATAAAGTGGCTTTGGACAGTGGCTTTGGAGAGTGGCTTTGGAAAGTGGCTTTGGACATAGAGTGGTTTAGGACAGTGGCTTTGGAGAGTGGCTTTGGACAGTGGCTTTGGACATAGAGTGGTTTAGGACAGTGGCTTTGGAGAGTGGCTTTCGACAGTGGCTTTGGACAGTTGCTTTAGACATAGAGTGGCTTTGGACAGTAGCTTTGGACAGTGGCTTTGTACAGTGGCTTTAGACATAGAGTGGCTTTGGAGAGTGGCTTTGGACAGTGACTTTGGACAGTGGCTTTGGACATACACTGGCTTTGGAGAGTGGCTTTGGACAGTGGCTTTGGACAGTGGCTTTGGACATAGAGTGGCATTGGACAGTGGCTTTAGACAGTGGCTTTGGACAGTGGCTTTGGACATAGAGTGGCTTTGGACAGTGGCTTTGGAGAGTTGCTTTGGACAGTGGCTTTGGACATAGAGTGGCTTTGGACAGTGGCTTTGGACATAGAGTGGCTTTGGACAGAGGCTTTGGAGAGTGGCTTTGGACAGTGGCTTTGGACATAGAGTGGCTTTGGACAGTGGCTTTGGAGAGTGGCTTTGGACAGTGGCTTTGGACATAGAGTGGCTTTGGACAGTGGCTTTGGAGAGTGGCTTTGGACAGTGGCTTTGGACATAGAGTGGCTTTGGACAGTGGCTTTGGACAGTGGCTTTTGACAGTGGCTTTGCACATAGAGTGGCTTTGGACAGTGGCTTTGGACAGTGGCTTTGGACAGTGGCTTTGGACATAGATTGGCTTTGGACAGTGGCTTTGGATATAGAGTGGCTTTGGAGAGTGGCTTTGGACAGTGGCTTTGGACATAGAGTGGCTTTGGACAGTGGCTTTAGACAGTGGCTTTGGACAGTGGCTTTGGACATAGATTGGCTTTGGACAGTGGCTTTGGACATAGAGTGGCTTTGGAGAGTGGCTTTGGAGAATGGCTTTGGACAGTGGCTTTGGACATAGAGTGGCTTTGGAGAGTGGCTTTGGAGAGTGGCTTTTGAAAGTGGCTTTGGACATAGAGTGGCTTTGGAGAGTGGCTTTGGAGAGTGGCTTTGGAGAGTGGCTTTGGACATAGAGTGGCTTTGGAGAGTGGCTTTGGAGAGTGGCTTTGGACAGTGGCTTTGGACATAGAGTGGCTTTGGAGAGTGGCTTTGGAGAGTGACTTTGGACAGTGGCTTTGGACATAGAGTGGCTTTGGAGAGTGGCTTTGGAGAGTGGCTTTGGACTGGCTTTGGATATAGAGTGGCTTTGGAGAGTGGCTTTGGAGATTGGCTTTGGACAGTGGCTTTGGACATAGAGTGGCTTTGCAGAGTGGCTTTGGAGAGTGGCTTTGGACAGTGGCTTTGGACATAGAGTGGCTTTGGACAGTGGCTTTGGATAGTGGCTTTGGACAGTGGCTTTGGACAGTGGCTTTGGACATAGAGTGGCTTTGGACTGTTGCTTTGGACAGCGGCTTTGGACAGTGACTTTGGACATAGAGAGGCTGTGGACAGTGGCTTTGGACAGTGGCTTTGGACAGTGGATTTGGACATAGAGTGGCTTTGGACAGTGGCTTTGGACAGTGGCTTTGGACAGTGGCTTTGAACAGTGGCTTTGGACAGTGGCTTTGGACAGTGGCTTTGGACATAGAGTGGCTTTGGACATACAGTGGCTTTGGACAGTGGCTTTGGACATACAGTGGCTTTGGACATACAGTGGCTTTGGACAGTGGCTTTGGACATACAGTGGCTTTGGACATACAGTGGCTTTGGACAGTGGCTTTGGACATACAGTGGCTTTGGACATATAGTGGCTTTGGACAGTGGCTTTGGACATATAGTGGCTTTAGACAGTGGCTTTGGACATACAGTGGCTTTGGACATACAGTGGCTTTGGACAGTGGCTTTGGACATACAGTGGCTTTGGACATACAGTGGCTTTGGACAGTGGCTTTGGACATAAAGTGGCTTTGGACATACAGTGGCTTTGGACAGAGGCTTTGGACATACAGTGGCTTTGGACAGTGGCTTTGGAGAGTGGCTTTGGACAGTGGCTTTGGACATAGAGTGGTTTAGGACAGTGGCTTTGGAGAGTGGCTTTGGACAGTGGCTTTGGACATAGAGTGGCTTTGGACAGTGTCTTTGGACAGTGGCTTTGGACAGTGGCTTTGGACATAGAGTGGCTTTGGACAGTGGCTTTGGACAGTGGCTTTGGACAGTGGCTTTGGACATAGAATTGCTTTAGACATTGGCTTTGGACAGTGGCTTAGTACAGTGGCTTTGGACATAGAGTGGCTTTGGACAGTGGCTTAGGACAGTGGCTATGGACAGTGGCTTTGGACATAGAGTGGCTTTAGACAGTGGCTTTGGACAGTGGCTTTGGACAGTTGCTTTAGATATAGAGTGGCATTGGAGAGTGGCTTTGGACAGTGGCTTTGGACATTGGCTTTGGTCATAGAGTGGCTTTAGAGAGTGGCTTTGGACAGTGGCTTTGGACAGTGGCTTTGGACATAGAATGGCTTTGGAGAGTGGCTTTGGACAGTGGCTTTGGACAGTGGCTTTGGACATAGAGTGGCTTTGAAGAGTGGCTTTGGAGAGTGGCTTTGGACAGTGGCTTTGGACAGTGGCTTTGGACAGTGGCTTTGAACATAGAGTGGCTTTGGAGAGTGGCTTTGGATAGTCGCTTTGGACAGTGGCTTTGGACATAGAGTGGCTTTGGAGAATGGCTTTGGACAGTGGCTTTGGACAGTGGCTTTGGACAGTAGCTTTGGACATAGAGTGGCTTTGGAGAGTGGCTTTGGAGAGTGTCTTTGGAAAGTGGCTTTGGACATAGAGTGGCTTTGGAGAGTGGCTTTGGAGAGTGGCTTTGGATAGTGGCTTTGGACATAGAGTGGCTTTGGAGAGTGGCTTTGGACAGTGGCTTTGGACATAGAGTGGCTTTGGAGAGTGGCTTTGGACAGTGGCTTTGGACAGTAGCTTTGGACATAGAGTGGCTTTGGAGAGTGGCTTTGGAGAGTGACTTTGGAGAGTGTCTTTGGAGAGTGGCTTTGGACATAGAGTGGCTTTGGAGAGTGGCTTTGGACAGTGGCTTTGGACAGTGGTTTTGGACATAGAGTGGCTTTGGAGAGTGGCTTTGGAGAGTGGCTTTGGACAGTGACTTTGGACATAGAGTGGCTTTGGACTGTGGCTTTAGGAGAGTGGCTTTGGACAGTTGCTTTGGACATAGAGTGGCTTTGGAGAGTGGCTTTGGAGAGTGGCTTTGGACATTGGCTTTGGACAGTGGCTTTGAACATAGAGTGGCTTTGGACAGTGGCTTTGTAGAGTGGCTTTGTACAGTGGCTTTGGACATAGAGTGGCTTTGGAGAGTGGCTTTGGAGAGTGGCTTTGGACAGTGGTTTTGGAAATAGAGTGACTTTCGACATTGGCTTTGTAGAGTGGCTTTGGACAGTGGCTTTGGACATAGAGTGGCTTTGGACAGTGGCTTTGGAGAGTGGATTTGGACAGTGGCTTTGGACATAGAGTGGCTTTGGACAGTGGCTTTGGAGAGTGGCTTTGGACAGTGGCTTTGGACATAGAGTGGCTTTGGACAGTGGTTTTGGACAGTGGCTTTGGACAGTAGCTTTGGACATAAAGTGGCTTTGGACAGTGGCTTTGGACAGTGGCTTTGGACAGTGGCTTTGGACATAGAGTGGCTTTGGACATAGATTGGCTTTGGAGAGTGGCTTTGGACAGTGGCTTTGGACATAGAGTAGCTTTGGATAGTGGCTTTGGACAGTGGCTTTGGACAGTGGATTTGGACAGTGGCTTTGGACAGTGGCTTTGGACAGTGGCTTTGGACATAGAGTGGCTTTGGACTGTTGCTTTGGAAAGTGGCTTTGGACAGTGACTTTGGACATAGAGAGGCTGTGGACAGTGGCTTTGGACAGTGGCTTTGGACAGTGGATTTGGACATAGATGGCTTTGGACAGTGGCTTTGGACAGTGGCTTTGGACAGTGGCTTTGGACAGTGGCTTTGGACAGTGGCTTTGGACATAGAGTGGCTTTGGACATACAGTGGCTTTGGACAGTGGCTTTGGACATACAGTGGCTTTGGACATACAGTGGCTTTGGACAGTGGCTTTTGACATACAGTGTCTTTGGACATACAGTGGCTTTGGACAGTAGCTTTGGACATACAGTGGCTTTGTACATACAGTGGCTTTGGACAGTGGCTTTGGACATACAGTGGCTTTAGACAGTGGCTTTGGACATACAGTGGCTTTGGACATACAGTGGCTTTGGACAGTGGCTTTGGACATACAGTGGCTTTGGACATACAGTGGCTTTGGACTGTGGCTTTGGACATACAGTGGCTTTGGACATACAGTGGCTTTGGGCAGTGGCTTTGGACATACAGTGGCTTTGGACAGTGGCTTTGGAGAGTGGCTTTGGAAAGTGGCTTTGGACATAGAGTGGTTTAGGACAGTGGCTTTGGAGAGTGGCTTTGGACAGTGGCTTTGGACATAGAGTGGTTTAGGACAGTGGCTTTGGAGAGTGGCTTTGGACAGTGGCTTTGGACATAGAGTGGCTTTGGACAGTGGCTTTGGACATAGAGTGGCTTTGGACAGTGGCTTTGGACAGTGGCTTTGGACAGTGGCTTTGGACATAGAGTGGCTTTGGACAGTGGCTTTGGACAGTGGCTTTGGACAGTGGCTTTGGACATAGAGTGGCTTTGGAAAGTGGCTTTGGACAGTGGCTTTGGACAGTGGCTTTGGACATAGAGTGGCTTTGGACAGTGGCTTTGGACTGTGGCTTTGGACAGTGGCTTTGGACATAGAATTGCTTTGGACAGTGGCTTTGGACAGTGGCTTTGTACAGTTGCTTTGAACATATAGTGGCTTTGGACAGTGGCTTTGGACAGTGGCTATGGACAGTGGCTTTGGACATAGAGGGGCTTTAGACAGTGGCTTTGGAAAGTGGCTTTGGACAGTGGCTTTAGACATAGAGTGGCTTTGGAGAGTGGCTTTGGACAGTGGCTTTGGACATTGGCTTTAGACATAGAGTGGCTTTAGAAAGTGTCTTTGGAAAGGTGGCTTTGGACAGTGGCTTTGGACATAGAATGGCTTTGGAGAGTGGCTTTGGAGAGTGGCTTTGGAGAGTGGCTTTGGACATAGAGTGGCTTTGGAGAGTGGCTTTGGAGAGTGGCTTTGTACAGTGGCTTTGTAGATAGAGTGGCTTTGGAGAGTGGCTTTCGACAGTGGCTTTGGACAGTTGCTTTAGACATAGAGTGGATTTGGACAGTGGCTTTGGACAGTGGCTTTGGACAGTGGCTTTAGACATAGAGTGGCTTTGGAGAGTGGCTTTTGACAGTGACTTTGGACAGTGGCTTTGGACATACACTGGCTTTGGAGAGTGGCTTTGGACAGTGGCTTTGGACAGTGGCTTTGGACATAGAGTGGCATTGGACAGTGGCTTTAGACAGTGGCTTTGGACAGTGGCTTTGGACATAGAGTGGCTTTGGACAGTGGCTTTGGAGAGTTGCTTTGGACAGTGGCTTTGGACATAGAGTGGCTTTGGACAGTGGCTTTGGACATAGAGTGGCTTTGGACAGTGGCTTTGGAGAGTGGCTTTGGACAGTGGCTTTGGACATAGAGTGGCTTTGGACAGTGGCTTTGGAGAGTGGCTTTGGACAGTGGCTTTGGACATAGAGTGGCTTTGGACAGTGGCTTTGGAGAGTGGCTTTGGACAGTGGCTTTGGACATAGAGTGGCTTTGGACAGTGGCTTTGGACAGTGGCTTTGGACAGTGGCTTTGGACATAGAGTGGCTTTGGACAGTGGCTTTGGACAGTGGCTTTGGACAGTGGCTTTGGACATAGATTGGCTTTGGACAGTGGCTTTGGATATAGAGTGGCTTTGGAGAGTGGCTTTGGACAGTGGCTTTGGACATAGAGTGGCTTTGAACAGTGGCTTTAGACAGTGGCTTTGGACAGTGGCTTTGGACATAGATTGGCTTTGGACAGTGGCTTTGGACATAGAGTGGCTTTGGAGAGTGGCTTTGGAGAATGGCTTTGGAGAGTGGCTTTGGACATAGAGTGGCTTTGGACATAGAGTGGCTTTGGAGAGTGGCTTTGGAGTGTGGCTTTTGAAAGTGGCTTTGGACATAGAGTGGCTTTGGAGAGTGGCTTTGGAGAGTGGCTTTGGACAGTGGCTTTGGACATAGAGTGGCTTTGGAGAGTGGCTTTGGAAAGTGGCTTTGGACAGTGGCTTTGGACATAGAGTGGCTTTGGAGAGTGGCTTTGGAGAGTGACTTTGGACAGTGGCTTTGGACATAGAGTGGCTTTGGAGAGTGGCTTTGGAGAGTGGCTTTGGACTGGCTTTGGATATAGAGTGGCTTTGGAGAGTGGCTTTGGAGATTGGCTTTGGACAGTGACTTTGGACATAGAGTGGCTTTGGAGAGTGGCTTTGGAGATTGGCTTTGGACAGTGGCTTTGGACATAGAGTGGCTTTGCAGAGTGGCTTTGGAGAGTGGCTTTGGACAGTGGCTTTGAACATAGAGTGGCTTTGGACAGTGGCTTTGGACAGTGGCTTTGGACAGTGGCTTTGGACAGTGGCTTTGGACATATAGTGGCTTTGGACAGGGGCTTTGGACAGTGGCTTTGTACAGTCGCTTTGAACATAGAGTGGCTTTGGACAGAGGCTTTGGAAAGTGGCTTTGGACAGGGGCTTTGGACAGTGGGTTTGGACATAGAGTGGCTTTGGACAGTGGCTTTGGACAGTGGCTTTGGACAGTGGCTTTGGACATAGAGTGGCTTTGGACAGTGGCTTTGGACAGTGGCTTTGTACAGTGGCTTTGGACATAGAAGGGCTTTGGACAGTGGCTTTGGACAGTGGCTTTGGACAGTGGTTTTGGACATAGAGTGGCTTTGGACAGTGGCTTTGGACAGTGTTTTTGGACATAGAGTGGCTTTGGAGAGTGGCTTTGGAGAGTGGCTTTGAACAGTGGCTTTGGACATGGAGTGGCTTTGGAGACTGGCTTTGGACAGTGGCTTTGGACAGCGGCTTTGGAAATAGAGTGGCTTTGGAGAGTGGCTTTGGAGAGTGGCTTTGGACAGTCGCTTTGGACATAGAGTGGCTTTGGAGAGTGGCTTTGGAGAGTGGCTTTGGACAGTGGCTTTGGACATAGTGGGGCTTTGGAGAGTGGCTTTGGACATTGGCTTTGGACAGTGGCTTTGGACATAGGGTGGCTTTGGAGAGTGGCTTTGGAGAGTGGCTTTGGACAGTAGCTTTGGACATAGAGTGGCTTTGGAGAGTGGCTTTGGAGAGTAGCTTTGGAGAGTGGCTTTGGACAGTGGCTTTGGACAGTGGCTTTGGACATAGAGTGGCTTTAGAGAGTGGCTTTGGAGGGTGGCTTTGGAGAGTGGCTTTGGACAGTGGCTTTGGACATATAGTGGCTTTGGACAGTGGCTTTGGAGAGTGGCTTTGGACAGTGGCTTTGGACATAGAGTGGCTTTGGACAGTGGCTTTGGACAGTGGCTTTGGACATAGAGTGGCTTTGGACATAGAGTGGCATCGGAGAGTGGCGTCGGACAGTGGCTTTGGACAGTGGCTTTGGATATAGAGTGGCTTTGGAGAGTGGCTTTGGAGAGTGGCTTTGGACAGTGGCTTTGGACATAGAGTGGCTTTGGAGAGTGGTTTTGGACAGTGGCTTTGGACAGTGGCTTTGGACATAGAGTGGCTTTGGAGAGTGGCTTTGGAGAGTGGAATTGGACAGTGGCTTTGGACATAGAGTGGCTTTGGAGAGTGGCTTTGGAGAGTGGCTTTGGACAGTGGCTTTGGACATAGAGTGGCTTTGGACAGTGGCTTTGGAGAGTGGCTTTGGACAGTGGCTTTGGACATAGAGTGGCTTTGGACATAGAGTGGATTTGGAGAGTGGCTTTGGACAGTGGCTTTGGACATAGAGTGGCTTTGGACAGTGGCTTTGGAGAGTGTCTTTGGAAAGTGGCTTTGGACATAGAGTGGCTTTGGACAGTGGCTTTGGACATAGAGTGGCTTTGGAGAGTGGCTTTGGAGAGTGGCTTTGGACAGTGGCTTTGACATAGAGTGGCTTTGGACAGTGGCTTTGATATAGAGTGGCTTTGGACAGTGGCTTTGGACAGTGGCTTTGGACAGTGGCTTTGGACATAGAGTGGCTTTGGAGAGTGGCTTTGGACAGTGGCTTTGGACAGTGGCTTTGGACATAGAGTTGCTTTGGACAGTGGCTTAGGACAGTGGCTTTGTACAGTGGCTTTGGACATAGAGTGGCTTTGGACAGTGGCTTTGGACAGTGGCTTTGGACAGTGGCTTTGGACATAGAGTGGCTTTAGATAGTGGCTTTGGAGAGTGGCTTTGGACAGTCGCTTTTGACATAGAGTGGCTTTGGAGCGTGGCTTTGGACAGTGGCTTTGGACAGTGGCTTTGGACATAGATTGGCTTTGGAGAGTGGCTATGCAGAGTGGCTTTGGACAGTGGCTTTGGACATAGAGTGGCTTTGGAGAGTGGCTTTGGACAGTGGCTTTGGACAGTGGCTTTGGACATAGAGTGACTTTGGAGAGTGGCTTTGGAGAGTGTCTTTGGACAGTGGCTTTGGACATAGAGTGGCTTGGAGAGTGGCTTTGGAGAGTGTCTTTGGACAGTGGCTTTGGACATAGAGTGGCTTTGGAGAGTGGCTTTGGACATAGAGTGGCTTTGGAGAATGGCTTTGGACAGTGGCTTTGGACAGTGGCTTTGGACAGTAGCTTTGGACATAGAGTGGCTTTGGAGAGTGGCTTTGGAGAGTGTCTTTGGACAGTGGCTTTGGACATAGAGTGGCTTTGGAGAGTGGCTATTGAGAGTGGCTTTGGACAGTGGCTTTGGACATAGAGTGGCTTTGGAGAGTGGCTTTGGACAGTGGCTTTGGACATAGAGTGGCTTTGGAGAGTGGCTTTGAACAGTAGCTTTGGACAGTGGCTTTGGACATAGAGTGGCTTTGGAGAGTTGCTTTGGACAGTGGCTTTGGACAGTGGCTTTGGACATAGAGTGGCTTTGGAGAGTGGCTTTGGAGAGTATCTTTGGAGAGTGGCTTTGGACATAGAGTGGCTTTGGAGAGTGGCTTTGGACAGTGTCGTTGGACAGTGGCTTTGGACATAGAGTGGCTTTGGAGAGTGGCTTTGAAGAGTGGCTTTGGACAGTGGCTTTGGACATAGAGTGGCTTTGGACTGTGGCTTTAGGAGAGTGGCTTTGGACAGTGGCTTTGGACAGTGGCTTTGGACAGTGGCTTTGAACATAGAGTGGCTTTGGAGAGAGGCTTTGGAGAGTGGCTTTGGACATTGGCTTTGGAGAGTGGCTTTGGACATTGGCTTTGGATAGTGGCTTTGGACATAGAGTGGCTTTGGAGATTGGCTTTGGAGAGTGGCTTTGGACAGTGACTTTGGACATAGACTGGCTTTGGGCAGTGGCTTTAGGAGAGTGGCTTTGGACAGTGGCTTTGGACATAGAGTGGCTTTGGAGAGTGGCTTTGGACAGTGGCTTTGGACAGTGGCTTTGGACATAGAGTGGCTTTAGAGAGTGGCTTTGGGAGTGGCTTTGGACAGTGGCTTTGGACATAGAGTGATTTCGACAGTGGCTTTGTAGAGTGGCTTTGGAGAGTGGCTTTGGACATAGATTGGCTTTGGACAGTGGCTTTGGAGAATGGCTTTGGACAGTGGCTTTGGACATAGAGTGGCTTTGGATAGTGGCTTTGGTGAGTGGCTTTGGACAGTGGCTTTGGACATAGAGTGGCTTTGGACAGTGGCTTTGGACTTAGAGTGGCTTTGGACAGTGGCTTTGGAGAGTGCCTTTGGACAGTGGCTTTGGACATAGAGTGGCTTTGGACAGTGGCTTTGGAGAGTGGCTTTGGACAGTGGCTTTGGACATAGAGTGGCTTTGGACAGTGGCTTTGGACAGTGGCTTTCGATAGTGGCTTTGGACAGTGGCTTTCGATAGTGGCTTTGGACAGTGGCTTTGGACATAGAGTGGCTTTGGACAGTGGCTTTGGACAGTGTCTTTGGACAGTGGCTTTGGAAATAGAGTGGCTTTGGACAGTGGCTTTGGACAGTGGCTTTGGACAGTGGCTTTGGACATAGAGTGGCTTTGGACAGTGGCTTTGGACAGTGGCTTTGGACAGTGGCTTTGGACATAGAGTGGCTTTGGACAGTGGCTTTGGACAGTGGTTTTGGACAGTGGCTTATGACATAGAGTGTATTTGGACAGTGGCTTTGGACATTGGCTTTGGACAGTGGCTTTGGACATAGAGTGGCTTTGGACAGTGGCTTTGGACAGTGGCTTTGGACAGTGGCTTTGGACATAGAGTGGCTTTGGACAGTGGCTTTGGACAGTGGCTTTGGACAGTGGCTTTGGACATAGAGTGGCTTTGGAGAGTGGCTTTGGAGAGTATCTTTGGAGAGTGGCTTTGGACATAGAGTGGCTTTGGAGAGTGGCTTTGGACAGTGTCGTTGGACAGTGGCTTTGGACATAGAGTGGCTTTGGAGAGTGGCTTTGAAGAGTGGCTTTGGACAGTGGCTTTGGACATAGAGTGGCTTTGGACTGTGGCTTTAGGAGAGTGGCTTTGGACAGTGGCTTTGGAAAGTGGCTTTGGACAGTGGCTTTGAACATAGAGTGGCTTTGGAGAGTGGCTTTGGAGAGTGGCTTTGGACATTGGCTTTGGAGAGTGGCTTTGGACATTGGCTTTGGACAGTGGCTTTGGACATAGAGTGGCTTTGGAGATTGGCTTTGGAGAGTGGCTTTGGACAGTGACTTTGGACATAGAGTGGCTTTGGGCAGTGGCTTTAGGAGAGTGGCTTTGGACAGTGGCTTTGGACATAGAGTGGCTTTGGAGAGTGGCTTTGGACAGTGGCTTTGGACAGTGGCTTTGGACATAGAGTGGCTTTAGAGAGTGGCTTTGGGAGTGGCTTTGGACAGTGGCTTTGGACATAGAGTGATTTCGACAGTGGCTTTGTAGAGTGGCTTTGGAGAGTGGCTTTGGACATAGATTGGCTTTGGACAGTGGCTTTGGAGAATGGCTTTGGACAGTGGCTTTGGACATAGAGTGGCTTTGGATAGTGGCTTTGGAGAGTGGCTTTGGACAGTGGCTTTGGACATAGAGTGGCTTTGGACAGTGGCTTTGGACTTAGAGTGGCTTTGGACAGTGGCTTTGGAGAGTGGCTTTGGACAGTGGCTTTGGACATAGAGTGGCTTTGGACAGTGGCTTTGGAGAGTGGCTTTGGACAGTGGCTTTGGACATAGAGTGGCTTTGGACAGTGGCTTTGGACAGTGGCTTTCGACAGTGGCTTTGGACAGTGGCTTTGGACATAGAGTGGCTATGGACAGTGGCTTTGGACAGTGGCTTTGGACAGTGGCTTTGGACATAGAGTGGCTTTGGAATGTGACTTTGGAGAGTGGCTTTAGACAGTGGCTTTGGACATAGAGTGGCTTTGGACAGTGGCTTTGGACAGTGTCTTTGGACAGTGGCTTTGGAAATAGAGTGGCTTTGGACAGTGGCTTTGGACAGTGGCTTTGGACAGTGGCTTTGGACATAGAGTGGCTTTGGACAGTGGCTTTGGACAGTGGCTTTGGACAGTGGCTTTGGACATAGAGTGGCTTTGGACAGTGGTTTTGGACAGTGGTTTTGGACAGTGGCTTATGACATAGAGTGGATTTGGACAGTGGCTTTGGACATTGGCTTTGGACAGTGGCTTTGGACATAGAGTGGCTTTGGACAGTGGCTTTGGACAGTGGCTTTGGTCAGTGGCTTTGGACATAGAGTGGCTTTGGACAGTGGCTTTGGACAGTGGCTTTGTTCAGTGGCTTTGGACATAGAGTGGCTTTAGACAGTGGCTTTGGACAGTGGCTTTGGACAGTGGCTTTGGACATAGAGTGGCTTTGGACATAGAGTGGGTTTGGAGAGTGGCTTTTGTCAGTGGCTTTCGACAGTGTCTTTGGACAGTGGCTTTGGACATAGAGTGGCTTTGGACAGTGGCTTTGAACAGTGGCTTTGGACAGTGGCTTTGGACAGTGGCTTTGGACATAGAGTGGCTTTGGACTGTGGCTTTGGACAGTGGCTTTGGACAGTGACTTTGGACATAGAGAGGCTGTGGACAGTGGCTTTGGACAGTGGCTTTGGACAGTAGATTTGGACATAGAGTGGCTTTGGACAGTGGCTTTGGACAGTGGCTTTGGACAGTGGCTTTGGACAGTGGCTTTGGACAGTGGCTTTGGACAGTGGCTTTGGATATAGAGTGGCTTTGGACATACAGTGGCTTTGGACAGAGGCTTTGGACATACAGTGGCTTTGGAGATACAGAAGCTTTGGACAGTGGCTTTGGACATACAGTGGCTTTGGACATACAGTGGCTTTGGACAGTGGCTTTGGACATAGAGTGGCTTGGAGAGTGGCTTTGGAGAGTGTCATTGGACAGTTGCTTTGGACATAGAGTGGCTTTGGAGAGTGGCTTTGGACAGTGGCTTTGGACAGTGGCTTTGGACAGTGGCTTTGGACAGTGGCTTTGAACATAGAGTGGCTTTGGAGAGTGGCTTTAGACAGTGGCTTTGTACAGTGGCTTTGGACATAGAGTGGCTTTGGAGAATTGCTTTGGACAGTGGCTTTGGACAGTGGCTTTGGACAGTAGCTTTGGACATAGAGAGGCTTTGGAGAGTGGCTTTGGAGAGTGTCTTTGGACAGTGGCTTTGGACATAGAGTGGCTTTGGAAAGTGGCTTTGGAGAGTGGCTTTGGACAGTGGCTTTGGACATAGAGTGGCTTTGGAGAGTGGCTTTGGAGAGTGGCTTTGGACAGTGGCTTTGGACATAGAGTGGCTTTGGAGAGTGGCTTTGGACAGTGGCTTTGGACATAGAGTGGCTTTGGAGAGTGGCTTTGGACAGTGGCTTTGGACAGTGGCTTTGGACATAGAGTGGCTTTGGAGAGTGGCTTTGGACAGTGGCTTTGGACAGTGGCTTTGGACATAGAGTGGCTTTGGAGAGTGGCTTTGGAGAGTGTCTTTGGAGAGTGGCTTTGGACATAGAGTGGCTTTGGAGAGTGGCTTTGGACAGTGGCTTTGGACAGTGGCTTTGGACATAGAGTGGCTTTGGACAGTGGCTTTGGACAGTGGCTTTGGACAGTGGCTTTGGACATAGAGTGGCTTTGGACAGTGGCTTTGGACAGTGGCTTTGGACAGTGGCTTTGGACATAGAGTGGCTTTGGAGAGTGGCTTTGGAGAGTATCTTTGGAGAGTGGCTTTGGACATAGAGTGGCTTTGGAGAGTGGCTTTGGACAGTGTCGTTGGACAGTGGCTTTGGACATAGAGTGGCTTTGGAGAGTGGCTTTGAAGAGTGGCTTTGGACAGTGGCTTTGGACATAGAGTGGCTTTGGACTGTGGCTTTAGGAGAGTGGCTTTGGACAGTGGCTTTGGAAAGTGGCTTTGGACAGTGGCTTTGAACATAGAGTGGCTTTGGAGAGTGGCTTTGGAGAGTGGCTTTGGACATTGGCTTTGGAGAGTGGCTTTGGACATTGGCTTTGGACAGTGGCTTTGGACATAGAGTGGCTTTGGAGATTGGCTTTGGAGAGTGGCTTTGGACAGTGACTTTGGACATAGAGTGGCTTTGGGCAGTGGCTTTAGGAGAGTGGCTTTGGACAGTGGCTTTGGACATAGAGTGGCTTTGGAGAGTGGCTTTGGACAGTGGCTTTGGACAGTGGCTTTGGACATAGAGTGGCTTTAGAGAGTGGCTTTGGGAGTGGCTTTGGACAGTGGCTTTGGACATAGAGTGATTTCGACAGTGGCTTTGTAGAGTGGCTTTGGAGAGTGGCTTTGGACATAGATTGGCTTTGGACAGTGGCTTTGGAGAATGGCTTTGGACAGTGGCTTTGGACATAGAGTGGCTTTGGATAGTGGCTTTGGAGAGTGGCTTTGGACAGTGGCTTTGGACATAGAGTGGCTTTGGACAGTGGCTTTGGACTTAGAGTGGCTTTGGACAGTGGCTTTGGAGAGTGGCTTTGGACAGTGGCTTTGGACATAGAGTGGCTTTGGACAGTGGCTTTGGAGAGTGGCTTTGGACAGTGGCTTTGGACATAGAGTGGCTTTGGACAGTGGCTTTGGACAGTGGCTTTCGACAGTGGCTTTGGACAGTGGCTTTGGACATAGAGTGGCTATGGACAGTGGCTTTGGACAGTGGCTTTGGACAGTGGCTTTGGACATAGAGTGGCTTTGGAATGTGACTTTGGAGAGTGGCTTTGGACAGTGGCTTTGGACATAGAGTGGCTTTGGACAGTGGCTTTGGACAGTGTCTTTGGACAGTGGCTTTGGAAATAGAGTGGCTTTGGACAGTGGCTTTGGACAGTGGCTTTGGACAGTGGCTTTGGACATAGAGTGGCTTTGGACAGTGGCTTTGGACAGTGGCTTTGGACAGTGGCTTTGGACATAGAGTGGCTTTGGACAGTGGCTTTGGACAGTGGTTTTGGACAGTGGCTTATGACATAGAGTGGATTTGGACAGTGGCTTTGGACATTGGCTTTGGACAGTGGCTTTGGACATAGAGTGGCTTTGGACAGTGGCTTTGGAGAGTGGCTTTGGACAGTGGCTTTGGACATAGAGTGGCTTTGGACAGTGGCTTTGGACAGTGGCTTTGTTCAGTGGCTTTGGACATAGAGTGGCTTTAGACAGTGGCTTTGGACAGTGGCTTTGGACAGTGGCTTTGGACATAGAGTGGCTTTGGACATAGAGTGGGTTTGGAGAGTGGCTTTTGTCAGTGGCTTTCGACAGTGTCTTTGGACAGTGGCTTTGGACATAGAGTGGCTTTGGACAGTGGCTTTGAACAGTGGCTTTGGACAGTGGCTTTGGACAGTGGCTTTGGACATAGAGTGGCTTTGGACTGTGGCTTTGGACAGTGGCTTTGGACAGTGACTTTGGACATAGAGAGGCTGTGGACAGTGGCTTTGGACAGTGGCTTTGGACAGTAGATTTGGACATAGAGTGGCTTTGGACAGTGGCTTTGGACAGTGGCTTTGGACAGTGGCTTTGGACAGTGGCTTTGGACAGTGGCTTTGGACAGTGGCTTTGGATATAGAGTGGCTTTGGACATACAGTGGCTTTGGACAGAGGCTTTGGACATACAGTGGCTTTGGAGATACAGAAGCTTTGGACAGTGGCTTTGGACATACAGTGGCTTTGGACATACAGTGGCTTTGGACAGTGGCTTTGGACATAGAGTGGCTTGGAGAGTGGCTTTGGAGAGTGTCATTGGACAGTTGCTTTGGACATAGAGTGGCTTTGGAGAGTGGCTTTGGACAGTGGCTTTGGACAGTGGCTTTGGACAGTGGCTTTGGACAGTGGCTTTGAACATAGAGTGGCTTTGGAGAGTGGCTTTAGACAGTGGCTTTGGACAGTGGCTTTGGACATAGAGTGGCTTTGGAGAATTGCTTTGGACAGTGGCTTTGGACAGTGGCTTTGGACAGTAGCTTTGGACATAGAGAGGCTTTGGAGAGTGGCTTTGGAGAGTGTCTTTGGACAGTGGCTTTGGACATAGAGTGGCTTTGGAAAGTGGCTTTGGAGAGTGGCTTTGGACAGTGGCTTTGGACATAGAGTGGCTTTGGAGAGTGGCTTTGGAGAGTGGCTTTGGACAGTGGCTTTGGACATAGAGTGGCTTTGGAGAGTGGCTTTGGACAGTGGCTTTGGACATAGAGTGGCTTTGGAGAGTGGCTTTGGACAGTGGCTTTGGACAGTGGCTTTGGACATAGAGTGGCTTTGGAGAGTGGCTTTGGACAGTGGCTTTGGACAGTGGCTTTGGACATAGAGTGGCTTTGGAGAGTGGCTTTGGAGAGTGTCTTTGGAGAGTGGCTTTGGACATAGAGTGGCTTTGGAGAGTGGCTTTGGACAGTGGCTTTGGACAGTGGCTTTGGACATAGAGTGGCTTTGGAGAGTGGCTTTGGAGAGTGGCTTTGGACAGTGGCTTTGGACATAGAGTGGCTTTGGACTGTGGCTTTAGGAGAGTGGCTTTGGACAGTGGCTTTGGACATAGAGTGGCTTTGGAGAGTGGCTTTGGATAGTGGCTTTGGACAGTGGCTTTGGACAGTGGCTTTGGATATAGAGTGGCTTTGGAGAGTGGCTTTGGAGAGTGGCTTTGGACATTGGCTTTGGACAGTGGCTTTGGACATAGAGTGGCTTTGGAGAGTGGCTTTGGAGAGTGGCTTTGGACAGTGGCTTTGGACATAGAGTGGCTTTGGACAGTGGCTTTAGGAGAGTGGCTTTGGACAGTGGCTTTGGACATAGAGTGGCTTTGGAGAGTGGCTTTGGACAGTGGCTTTGGACAGTGGCTTTGGACATAGAGTGGCTTTGGAGAGTGGCTTTGGAGAGTGGCTTTGGACAGTGGCTTTGGACATAGAGTGACTTTGACAGTGGCTTTGTAGAGTGGCTTTGGACAGTGGCTTTGGACATAGAGTGGCTTTGGACAGTGGCTTTGGAGAGTGGCTTTGGACAGTGGCTTTGGACATAGAGTGGCTTTGGACAGTGGCTTTGGACAGTGGCTTTGGACATAGAGTGGCTTTGGACAGTGGCTTTGGAGAGTGGCTATGGACAGTGGCTTTGGACTTAGAGTGGCTTTGGAGAGTGGCTTTGGACACTGGCTTTGGACATAGAGTGGCTTTGGACAGTGGCTTTGGAGAGTGGCTTTGGACAGTGGCTTTGGTCATAGAGTGGCTTTGGACAGTGGCTTTGGACAGTGGCTTTGGACAGTGGCTTTGGACATAGAGTGGCATTGGACAGTGGCTTTAGACAGTGGCTTTGGACAGTGGCTTTGGACATAGAGTGGCTTTGGACAGTGGCTTTGGAGAGTTGCTTTGGACAGTGGCTTTGGACATAGAGTGGCTTTGGACAGTGGCTTTGGACATAGAGTGGCTTTGGACAGTGGCTTTGGAGAGTGGCTTTGGACAGTGGCTTTGGACATAGAGTGGCTTTGGACAGTGGCTTTGGAGAGTGGCTTTGGGCAGTGGCTTTGGACATAGAGTGGCTTTGGACAGTGGCTTTGGAGAGTGGCTTTGGACAGTGGCTTTGGACATAGAGTGGCTTTGGACAGTGGCTTTGGACAGTGGCTTTGGACAGTGGCTTTGGACATAGAGTGGCTTTGGACAGTGGCTTTGGACAGTGGCTTTGGACAGTGGCTTTGGACATAGATTGGCTTTGGACAGTGGCTTTGGATATAGAGTGGCTTTGGAGAGTGGCTTTGGACAGTGGCTTTGGACATAGAGTGGCTTTGGACAGTGGCTTTAGACAGTGGCTTTGGACAGTGGCTTTGGACATAGATTGGCTTTGGACAGTGGCTTTGGACATAGAGTGGCTTTGGAGAGTGGCTTTGGAGAATGGCTTTGGACAGTGGCTTTGGACATAGAGTGGCTTTGGAGAGTGGCTTTGGAGAGTGGCTTTTGAAAGTGGCTTTGGACATAGAGTGGCTTTGGAGAGTGGCTTTGGAGAGTGGCTTTGGACAGTGGCTTTGGACATAGAGTGGCTTTGGAGAGTGGCTTTGGAGAGTGGCTTTGGACAGTGGCTTTGGACATAGAGTGGCTTTTGAGAGTGGCTTTGGAGAGTGACTTTGGACAGTGGCTTTGGACATAGAGTGGCTTTGGAGAGTGGCTTTGGAGAGTGGCTTTGGACTGGCTTTGGATATAGAGTGGCTTTGGAGAGTGGCTTTGGAGATTGGCTTTGGACAGTGACTTTGGACATAGAGTGGCTTTGGAGAGTGGCTTTGGAGATTGGCTTTGGACAGTGGCTTTGGACATAGAGTGGCTTTGCAGAGTGGCTTTGGAGAGTGGCTTTGGACAGTGGCTTTGGACATAGAGTGGCTTTGGACAGTGGCTTTGGACAGTGGCTTTGGACAGTGGCTTTGGACAGTGGCTTTGGACATATAGTGGCTTTGGACAGGGGCTTTGGACAGTGGCTTTGTACAGTCGCTTTGAACATAGAGTGGCTTTGGACAGTGGCTTTGGAAAGTGGCTTTGGACAGGGGCTTTGGACAGTGGGTTTGGACATAGAGTGGCTTTGGACAGTGGCTTTGGACAGTGGCTTTGGACAGTGGCTTTGGACATAGAGTGGCTTTGGACAGTGGCTTTGGACAGTGGCTTTGTACAGTAGCTTTGGACATAGAAGGGCTTTGGACAGTGGCTTTGGACAGTGGCTTTGGACAGTGGCTTTGGACATAGAGTGGCTTTGGACAGTGGCTTTGGACAGTGTCTTTGGACATAGAGTGGCTTTGGAGAGTGGCTTTGGAGAGTGGCTTTGTACAGTGGCTTTGGACATGGAGTGGCTTTGGAGACTGGCTTTGGACAGTGGCTTTGGACAGCGGCTTTGGAAATAGAGTGGCTTTGGAGAGTGGCTTTGGAGAGTGGCTTTGGACAGTCGCTTTGGACATAGAGTGGCTTTGGAGAGTGGCTTTGGAGAGTGGCTTTGGACAGTGGCTTTGGTCATAGTGGGGCTTTGGAGAGTGGCTTTGGACATTGGCTTTGGACAGTGGCTTTGGACATAGGGTGGCTTTGGAGAGTGGCTTTGGAGAGTGGCTTTGGACAGTAGCTTTGGACATAGAGTGGCTTTGGAGAGTGGCTTTGGAGAGTAGCTTTGGAGAGTGGCTTTGGACAATGGCTTTGGACAGTGCCTTTGGACATAGAGTGGCTTTGGAGAGTGGCTTTGGAGAGTGGCTTTGGAGAGTGGCTTTGGACAGTAGCTTTGGACATAGAGTGGCTTTGGACAGTGGCTTTGGAGAGTGGCTTTGGACAGTGGCTTTGGACATAGAGTGGCTTTGGACAGTGGCTTTGGACAGTGGCTTTGGACATAGAGTGGCTTTGGACATAGAGTGGCTTTGGAGAGTGGCGTCGGACAGTGGCTTTGGACAGTGGCTTTGGATATAGAGTGGCTTTGGAGAGTGGCTTTGGAGAGTGGCTTTGGACAGTGGCTTTGGACATAGAGTGGCTTTGGAGAGTGGTTTTGGACAGTGGCTTTGGACAGTGGCTTTGGACATAGAGTGGCTTTGGAGAGTGGCTTTGGAGAGTGGCTTTGGACAGTGGCTTTGAACAAAGAGTGGCTTTGGAGAGTGGCTTTGGAGAGTGGCTTTGGACAGTGGCTTTGGACATAGAGTGGCTTTGGACAGTGGCTTTGGAGAGTGGCTTTGGACAGTGGCTTTGGACATAGAGTGGCTTTGGACATAGAGTGGATTTAGAGAGTGGCTTTGGACAGTGGCTTTGGACATAGAGTGGCTTTGGACAGTGGCTTTGGAGAGTGTCTTTGGAAAGTGGCTTTGGACATAGAGTGGCTTTGGACAGTGGCTTTGGACATAGAGTGGCTTTGGAGAGTGGCTTTGGAGAGTGGCTTTGGACAGTGACTTTGACATAGAGTGGCTTTGGACAGTGGCTTTGATATAGAGTGGCTTTGGACAGTGGCTTTGGACAGTGGCTTTGGACAGTGGCTTTGGACATAGAGTGGCTTTGGAGAGTGGCTTTGGACAGTGGCTTTGGACAGTGGCTTTGGACATAGAGTTGCTTTGGACAGTGGCTTAGGACAGTGGCTTTGTACAGTGGCTTTGGACATAGAGTGGCTTTGGACAGTGGCTTTGGACAGTGGCTTTGGACAGTGGCTTTGGACATAGAGTGGCTTTAGATAGTGGCTTTGGAGAGTGGCTTTGGACAGTGGCTTTTGACATAGAGTGGCTTTGGAGCGTGGCTTTGGACAGTGGCTAAGGACAGTGGCTTTGGACATAGATTGGCTTTGGAGAGTGGCTATGGAGAGTGGCTTTGGACAGTGACTTTGGACATAGAGTGGCTTTGGAGAGTGGCTTTGGACAGTGGCTTTGGACAGTGGCTTTGGACATAGAGTGGCTTTGGAGAGTGGCTTTGGAGAGTGTCTTTGGACAGTGGCTTTGGACATAGAGTGGCTTGGAGAGTGGCTTTGGAGAGTGTCTTTGGACAGTGGCTTTGGACATAGAGTGGCTTTGGAGAGTGGCTTTGGACATAGAGTGGCTTTGGAGAATGGCTTTGGACAGTGGCTTTGGACAGTGGCTTTGGAGAGTAGCTTTGGACATAGATTGGCTTTGGAGAGTGGCTTTGGAGAATGTCTTTGGACAGTGGCTTTGGTCATAGTGGGGCTTTGGAGAGTGGCTTTGGACATTGGCTTTGGACAGTGGCTTTGGACATAGGGTGGCTTTGGAGAGTGGCTTTGGAGAGTGGCTTTGGACAGTAGCTTTGGACATAGAGTGGCTTTGGAGAGTGGCTTTGGAGAGTAGCTTTGGAGAGTGGCTTTGGACAGTGGCTTTGGACAGTGGCTTTGGACATAGAGTGGCTTTGGAGAGTGGCTTTGGAGAGTGGCTTTGGAGAGTGGCTTTGGACAGTGGCTTTGGACATATAGTGGCTTTGGACAGTGGCTTTGGAGAGTGGCTTTGGACAGTGGCTTTGGACATAGAGTGGCTTTGGACAGTGGCTTTGGACAGTGGCTTTGGACATAGAGTGGCTTTGGACATAGAGTGGCTTTGGAGAGTGGCGTCGGACAGTGGCTTTGGACAGTGGCTTTGGATATAGAGTGGCTTTGGAGAGTGGCTTTGGAGAGTGGCTTTGGACAGTGGCTTTGGACATAGAGTGGCTTTGGAGAGTGGTTTTGGACAGTGGCTTTGGACAGTGGCTTTGGACATAGAGTGGCTTTGGAGAGTGGC
The DNA here is from genome assembly GCA_028752905.1 of Cladorhizidae sp. MBARI D1340-BT2. Classification (NCBI taxonomy): domain Eukaryota; kingdom Metazoa; phylum Porifera; class Demospongiae; order Poecilosclerida; family Cladorhizidae; species Cladorhizidae sp. MBARI D1340-BT2. Next base: position 25,680,997 of record JAQNBH010000017.1, on the reverse strand, counting down.
TTTGGAGAGTGGCTTTGGACAGTGGCTTTGAACAAAGAGTGGCTTTGGAGAGTGGCTTTGGAGAGTGGCTTTGGACAGTGGCTTTGGACATAGAGTGGCTTTGGACAGTGGCTTTGGAGAGTGGCTTTGGACAGTGGCTTTGGACATAGAGTGGCTTTGGACATAGAGTGGATTTGGAGAGTGGCTTTGGACAGTGGCTTTGGACATAGAGTGGCTTTGGACAGTGGCTTTGGAGAGTGTCTTTGAAAAGTGGCTTTGGACATAGAGTGGCTTTGGACAGTGGCTTTGGACATAGAGTGGCTTTGGAGAGTGGCTTTGGAGAGTGGCTTTGGACAGTGACTTTGACATAGAGTGGCTTTGGACAGTGGCTTTGATATAGAGTGGCTTTGGACAGTGGCTTTGGACAGTGGCTTTGGACAGTGGCTTTGGACATAGAGTGGCTTTGGAGAGTGGCTTTGGACAGTGGCTTTGGACAGTGGCTTTGGACATAGAGTTGCTTTGGACAGTGGCTTAGGACAGTGGCTTTGTACAGTGGCTTTGGACATAGAGTGGCTTTGGACAGTGGCTTTGGACAGTGGCTTTGGACAGTGGCTTTGGACATAGAGTGGCTTTAGATAGTGGCTTTGGAGAGTGGCTTTGGACAGTGGCTTTTGACATAGAGTGGCTTTGGAGCGTGGCTTTGGACAGTGGCTTTGGACAGTGGCTTTGGACATAGATTGGCTTTGGAGAGTGGCTATGGAGAGTGGCTTTGGACAGTGACTTTGGACATAGAGTGGCTTTGGAGAGTGGCTTTGGACAGTGGCTTTGGACAGTGGCTTTGGACATAGAGTAGCTTTGGAGAGTGGCTTTGGAGAGTGTCTTTGGACAGTGGCTTTGGACATAGAGTGTCTTGGAGAGTGGCTTTGGAGAGTGTCTTTGGACAGTGGCTTTGGACATAGAGTGGCTTTGGAGAGTGGCTTTGGACATAGAGTGGCTTTGGAGAATGGCTTTGGACAGTGGCTTTGGACAGTGGCTTTGGACAGTAGCTTTGGACATAGAGTGGCTTTGGAGAGTGGCTTTGGAGAATGTCTTTGGACAGTGGCTTTGGACATAGAGTGGCTTTGGAGAGTGGCTTTTGAGAGTGGCTTTGGACAGTGGCTTTGGACATAGAGTGGCTTTGGAGAGTGGCTTTGGACAGTGGCTTTGGACATAGAGTGGCTTTGGAGAGTGGCTTTGAACAGTAGCTTTGGACAGTGGCTTTGGACATAGAGTGGCTTTGGAGAGTGGCTTTGGACAGTGGCTTTGGACAGTGGCTTTGGACATAGAGTGGCTTTGGAGAGTGGCTTTGGAGAGTATCTTTGGAGAGTGGCTTTGGACATAGAGTGGCTTTGGAGAGTGGCTTTGGACAGTGTCGTTGGACAGTGCCTTTGGACATAGAGTGGCTTTGGAGAGTGGCTTTGAAGAGTGGCTTTGGACAGTGGCTTTGGACATAGAGTGGCTTTGGACTGTGGCTTTAGGAGAGTGGCTTTGGACAGTGGCTTTGGACAGTGGCTTTAGACAGCGGCTTTGAACATAGAGTGGCTTTGGAGAGTGGCTTTGGATAGTGGCTTTGGACATTGGCTTTGGAGAGTGGCTTTGGAGATTGGCTTTGGACAGTGGCTTTGGACATAGAGTGGCTTTGGACAGTGGCTTTGGACATAGAGTGGCTTTGGAGAGTGGCTTTGGAGAGTGGCTTTGGACAGTGACTTTGACATAGAGTGGCTTTGGACAGTGGCTTTGATATAGAGTGGCTTTGGACAGTGGCTTTGGACAGTGGCTTTGGACAGTGGCTTTGGACATAGAGTGGCTTTGGAGAGTGGCTTTGGACAGTGGCTTTGGACAGTGGCTTTGGACATAGAGTTGCTTTGGACAGTGGCTTAGGACAGTGGCTTTGTACAGTGGCTTTGGACATAGAGTGGCTTTGGACAGTGGCTTTGGACAGTGGCTTTGGACAGTGGCTTTGGACATAGAGTGGCTTTAGATAGTGGCTTTGGAGAGTGGCTTTGGACAGTGGCTTTTGACATAGAGTGGCTTTGGAGCGTGGCTTTGGACAGTGGCTTTGGACAGTGGCTTTGGACATAGATTGGCTTTGGAGAGTGGCTATGGAGAGTGGCTTTGGACAGTGACTTTGGACATAGAGTGGCTTTGGAGAGTGGCTTTGGACAGTGGCTTTGGACAGTGGCTTTGGACATAGAGAAGCTTTGGAGAGTGGCTTTGGAGAGTGTCTTTGGACAGTGGCTTTGGACATAGAGTGTCTTGGAGAGTGGCTTTGGAGAGTGTCTTTGGACAGTGGCTTTGGACATAGAGTGGCTTTGGAGAGTGGCTTTGGACATAGAGTGGCTTTGGAGAATGGCTTTGGACAGTGGCTTTGGACAGTGGCTTTGGACAGTAGCTTTGGACATAGAGTGGCTTTGGAGAGTGGCTTTGGAGAATGTCTTTGGACAGTGGCTTTGGACATAGAGTGGCTTTGGAGAGTGGCTTTTGAGAGTGGCTTTGGACAGTGGCTTTGGACATAGAGTGGCTTTGGAGAGTGGCTTTGGACAGTGGCTTTGGACATAGAGTGGCTTTGGAGAGTGGCTTTGAACAGTAGCTTTGGACAGTGGCTTTGGACATAGAGTGGCTTTGGAGAGTGGCTTTGGACAGTGGCTTTGGACAGTGGCTTTGGACATAGAGTGGCTTTGGAGAGTGGCTTTGGAGAGTATCTTTGGAGAGTGGCTTTGGACATAGAGTGGCTTTGGAGAGTGGCTTTGGACAGTGTCGTTGGACAGTGCCTTTGGACATAGAGTGGCTTTGGAGAGTGGCTTTGAAGAGTGGCTTTGGACAGTGGCTTTGGACATAGAGTGGCTTTGGACTGTGGCTTTAGGAGAGTGGCTTTGGACAGTGGCTTTGGACAGTGGCTTTAGACAGCGGCTTTGAACATAGAGTGGCTTTGGAGAGTGGCTTTGGATAGTGGCTTTGGACATTGGCTTTGGAGAGTGGCTTTGGAGATTGGCTTTGGACAGTGGCTTTGGACATAGAGTGGCTTTGGAGAGTGGCTTTGGAGAGTGGCTTTGGACAGTGACTTTGGACATAGAGTGGCTTTGGGCAGTGGCTTTAGGATAGTGGCTTTGGACAGTGGCTTTGGACATAGAGTGGCTTTGGAGAGTGGCTTTGGACAGTGGCTTTGGACAGTGGCTTTGGACATAGAGTGGCTTTAGAGAGTGGCTTTGGGAGTGGCTTTGGACAGTGGCTTTGGACATAGAGTGATTTCGACAGTGGCTTTGTAGAGTGGCTTTGGAGAGTGGCTTTGGACATAGATTGGCTTTGGACAGTGGCTTTGGAGAATGGCTTTGGACAGTGGCTTTGGACATAGAGTGGCTTTGGATAGTGGCTTTGGAGAGTGGCTTTGGACAGTGGCTTTGGACATAGAGTGGCTTTGGACAGTGGCTTTGGACTTAGAGTGGCTTTGGACAGTGGCTTTGGAGAGTGGCTTTGGACAGTGGCTTTGGACAGTGGCTTTCGACAGTGGCTTTGGACAGTGGCTTTGGACATAGAGTGGTTTGGACAGTGGCTTTGGACAGTGGCTTTGGACAGTGGCTTTGGATATAGAGTGGCTTTGGAATGTGACTTTGGAGAGTGGCTTTGGACAGTGGCTTTGGACATAGAGTGGCTTTGGACAGTGGCTTTGGACAGTGTCTTTGGACAGTGGCTTTGGAAATAGAGTGGCTTTGGACAGTGGCTTTGGACAGTGGCTTTGGATAGTGGCTTTGGACATACAGTGGCTTTGGACAGTGGCTTTGGACAGTGGCTTTGGACAGTGGCTTTGGACATAGAGTGGCTTTGGACAGTGGCTTTGGACAGTGGTTTTGGACAGTGGCTTATGACATAGAGTGGATTTGGACAGTGGCTTTGGACATTGGCTTTGGACAGTGGCTTTGGACATAGAGTGGCTTTGGACAGTGGCTTTGGACAGTGGCTTTGGACAGTGGCTTTGGACATAGAGTGGCTTTGGACAGTGGCTTTGGACAGTGGCTTTGGACAGTGGCTTTGGACAGTGGCTTTGGACAGTGGCTTTGGACATAGAGTGGCTTTAGACAGTGGCTTAGGACAGTGGCTTTGGACAGTGGCTTTGGACTTAGAGTGGCTTTGGACATAGAGTGGGTTTGGAGAGTGGCTTTTGTCAGTGGCTTTCGACAGTGTCTTTGGACAGTGGCTTTGGACATAGAGTGGCTTTGGACAGTGGCTTTGGACAGTGGCTTTGGACATTGGCTTTGGACAGTGGCTTTGGACATAGAGTGGCTTTGGACTGTGGCTTTGGACAGTGGCTTTGGACAGTGGCTTTGGACATAGAGTGGCTTTGGAGAGTGGTTTGGAGAGTGGCTTTGGACAGTGGCTTTGGACATAGAGTGGCTTTGGACTGTGGCTTTAGGAGAGTGGCTTTGGACAGTGGCTTTGGACATAGAGTGGCTTTGGAGAGTGGCTTTGGATAGTGGCTTTGGACAGTGGCTTTGGACAGTGGCTTTGGACATAGAGTGGCTTTGGAGAGTGGCTTTGGAGAGTGGCTTTGGACATTGGCTTTGGACAGTGGCTTTGGACATAGAGTGGCTTTGGAGAGTGGCTTTGGAGAGTGGCTTTGGACAGTGGCTTTGGACATAGAGTGGCTTTGGACAGTGGCTTTAGGAGAGTGGCTTTGGACAGTGGCTTTGGACATAGAGTGGCTTTGGAGAGTGGCTTTGGACAGTGGCTTTGGACAGTGGCTTTGGACATAGAGTGGCTTTGGAGAGTGGCTTTGGAGAGTGGCTTTGGACAGTGGCTTTGGACATAGAGTGACTTTCGACAGTGGCTTTGTAGAGTGGCTTTGGACAGTGGCTTTGGACATAGAGTGGCTTTAGACAGTGGCTTTGGAGAGTGGCTTTGGACAGTGGCTTTGGACATAGAGTGGCTTTGGACAGTGGCTTTGGAGAGTGGCTTTGGACAGTGGCTTTGGACATAGAGTGGCTTTGGACAGTGGCTTTGGACAGTGGCTTTGGACATAGAGTGGCTTTGGACAGTGGCTTTGGAGAGTGGCTATGGACAGTGGCTTTGGACTTAGAGTGGCTTTGGAGAGTAGCTTTGGACACTGGCTTTGGACATAGAGTGGCTTTGGACAGTGGCTTTGGAGAGTAGCTTTGGACAGTGGCTTTGGACATAGAGTGGCTTTGGACAGTGGCTTTGGACAGTGGCTTTGGACAGTGGCTTTGGACATAGAGTGGCATTGGACAGTGGCTTTAGACAGTGGCTTTGGACAGTGGCTTTGGACATAGAGTGGCTTTAGACAGTGGCTTTGGAGAGTTGCTTTGGACAGTGGCTTTGGACATAGAGTGGCTTTGGACAGTGGCTTTGGACATAGAGTGGCATCGGACAGTGGCTTTGGAGAGTGGCTTTGGACAGTGGCTTTTGACATAGAGTGGCTTTGGACAGTGGCTTTGGAGAGTGGCTTTGGACAGTGGCTTTGGACATAGAGTGGCTTTGGACAGTGGCTTTGGAGAGTGGCTTTGGACAGTGGCTTTGGACATAGAGTGGCTTAGGACAGTGGCTTTGGACAGTGGCTTTGGACAGTGGCTTTGGACATAGAGTGGCTTTGGACAGTGGCTTTGGACAGTGGCTTTGGACAGTGGCTTTGGACATAGATTGGCTTTGGACAGTGGCTTTGGATATAGAGTGGCTTTGGAGAGTGGCTTTGGACAGTGGCTTTGGACATAGAGTGGCTTTGGACAGTGGCTTTAGACAGTGGCTTTGGACAGTGGCTTTGGACATAGATTGGCTTTGGACAGTGGCTTTGGACATAGAGTGGCTTTGGAGAGTGGCTTTGGAGAATGGCTTTGGACAGTGGCTTTGGACATAGAGTGGCTTTGGAGAGTGGCTTTGGAGAGTGGCTTTTGAAAGTGGCTTTGGACATAGAGTGGCTTTGGAGAGTGGCTTTGGAGAGTGGATTTGGACAGTGGCTTTGGACATAGAGTGGCTTTGGAGAGTGGCTTTGGAGAGTGGCTTTGGACAGTGGCTTTGGACATAGAGTGGCTTTGGAGAGTGGCTTTGGAGAGTGACTTTGGACAGTGGCTTTGGACATAGAGTGGCTTTGGAGAGTGGCTTTGGAGAGTGGCTTTGGACTGGCTTTGGATATAGAGTGGCTTTGGAGAGTGGCTTTGGAGATTGGCTTTGGACAGTGACTTTGGACATAGAGTGGCTTTGGAGAGTGGCTTTGGAGATTGGCTTTGGACAGTGGCTTTGGAAATAGAGTGGCTTTGCAGAGTGGCTTTGGAGAGTGGCTTTAGACAGTGGCTTTGGACATAGAGTAGCTTTGGACAGTGGCTTTGGACAGTGGCTTTGGACAGTGGCTTTGGACAGTGGCTTTGGACATATAGTGGCTTTGGACAGGGGCTTTGGACAGTGGCTTTGTACAGTCGCTTTGAACATAGAGTGGCTTTGGACAGTGGCTTTGGAAAGTGGCTTTGGACAGGGGCTTTGGACAGTGGGTTTGGACATAGAGTGGCTTTGGACAGTGGCTTTGGACAGTGGCTTTGGACAGTGGCTTTGGACATAGAGTGGCTTTGGACAGTGGCTTTGGACAGTGGCTTTGTACAGTGGCTTTGGACATAGAAGGGCTTTGGACAATGGCTTTGGACAGTGGCTTTGGACAGTGGCTTTGGACATAGAGTGGCTTTGGACAGTGGCTTTGGACAGTGTCTTTGGACATAGAGTGGCTTTGGAGAGTGGCTTTGGAGAGTGGCTTTGAACAGTGGCTTTGGACATGGAGTGGCTTTGGAGACTGGCTTTGGACAGTGGCTTTGGACAGCGGCTTTGGAAATAGAGTGGCTTTGGAGAGTGGCTTTGGAGAGTGGCTTTGGACAGTCGCTTTGGACATAGAGTGGCTTTGGAGAGTGGCTTTGGAGAGTGGCTTTGGACAGTGGCTTTGGACATAGTGGGGCTTTCGAGAGTGGTTTGGACATTGGCTTTGGACAGTGGCTTTGGACATAGGGTGGCTTTGGAGAGTGGCTTTGGAGAGTGGCTTTGGACAGTAGCTTTGGACATAGAGTGGCTTTGGAGAGTGGCTTTGGAGAGTAGCTTTGGAGAGTGGCTTTGGACAGTGGCTTTGGACAGTGGCTTTGGACATAGAGTGGCTTTGGAGAGTGGCTTTGGAGAGTGGCTTTGGAGAGTGGCTTTGGACAGTGGCTTTGGACATATAGTGGCTTTGGACAGTGGCTTTGGAGAGTGGCTTTGGACAGTGGCTTTGGACATAGAGTGGCTTTGGACAGTGGCTTTGGACAGTGGCTTTGGACATAGAGTGGCTTTGGACATAGAGTGGCTTTGGAGAGTGGCGTCGGACAGTGGCTTTAGACAGTGGCTTTGGATATAGAGTGGCTTTGGAGAGTGGCTTTGGAGAGTGGCTTTGGACAGTGGCTTTGGACATAGAGTGGCTTTGGAGAGTGGTTTTGGACAGTGGCTTTGGACAGTGGCTTTGGACATAGAGTGGCTTTGGAGAGTGGCTTTGGAGAGTGGCTTTGGACAGTGGCTTTGGACAAAGAGTGGCTTTGGAGAGTGGCTTTGGAGAGTGGCTTTGGACAGTGGCTTTGGACATAGAGTGGCTTTGGACAGTGGCTTTGGAGAGTGGCTTTGGACAGTGGCTTTGGACATAGAGTGGCTTTGGACATAGAGTGGATTTGGAGAGTGGCTTTGGACAGTGGCTTTGGACATAGAGTGGCTTTGGACAGTGGCTTTGGAGAGTGTCTTTGGAAAGTGGCTTTGGACATAGAGTGGCTTTGGACAGTGGCTTTGGACATAGAGTGGCTTTGGAGAGTGGCTTTGGAGAGTGGCTTTGGACAGTGGCTTTGACATAGAGTGGCTTTGGACAGTGGCTTTGATATAGAGTGGCTTTGGAGAGTGGCTTTGGACAGTGGCTTTGGCCAGTGGCTTTGGACATAGAGTTGCTTTGGACAGTGGCTTAGGACAGTGGCTTTGTACAGTGGTTTTGGACATAGAGTGGCTTTGGACAGTGGCTTTGGACAGTGGCTTTGGACAGTGGCTTTGGACATAGAGTGGCTTTAGATAGTGGCTTTGGAGAGTGGCTTTGGACAGTGGCTTTTGACATAGAGTGGCTTTGGAGCGTGGCTTTGGACAGTGGCTTTGGACAGTGGCTTTGGACATAGATTGGCTTTGGAGAGTGGCTATGGAGAGTGGCTTTGGACAGTGGCTTTGGACATAGAGTGGCTTTGGAGAGTGGCTTTGGACAGTGGCTTTGGACAGTGGCTTTGGACATAGAGTGGCTTTGGAGAGTGGCTTTGGAGAGTGTCTTTGGACAGTGGCTTTGGACATAGAGTGGCTTGGAGAGTGGCTTTGGAGAGTGTCTTTGGACAGTCGCTTTGGACATAGAGTGGCTTTGGAGAGTGGCTTTGGACATAGAGTGGCTTTGGAGAATGGCTTTGGACAGTGGCTTTGGACAGTGGCTTTGGACAGTAGCTTTGGACATAGAGTGGCTTTGGAGAGTGGCTTTGGAGAGTGTCTTTGGACAGTGGCTTTGGACATAGAGTGGCTTTGGAGAGTGGCTTTTGAGAGTGGCTTTGGACAGTGGCTTTGGACATAGAGTGGCTTTGGAGAGTGGCTTTGGACAGTGGCTTTGGACATAGAGTGGCTTTGGAGAGTGGCTTTGAACAGTAGCTTTGGACAGTGGCTTTGGACATAGAGTGGCTTTGGAGAGTGGCTTTGGACAGTGGCTTTGGACAGTGGCTTTGGACATAGAGTGGCTTTGGAGAGTGGCTTTGGAGAGTATCTTTGGAGAGTGGCTTTGGACATAGAGTGGCTTTGGAGAGTGGCTTTGGACAGTGTCGTTGGACAGTGCCTTTGGACATAGAGTGGCTTTGGAGAGTGGCTTTGAAGAGTGGCTTTGGACAGTGGCTTTGGACATAGAGTGGCTTTGGACTGTGGCTTTAGGAGAGTGGCTTTGGACAGTGGCTTTGGACAGTGGCTTTGGACAGCGGCTTTGAACATAGAGTGGCTTTGGAGAGTGGCTTTGGATAGTGGCTTTGGACATTGGCTTTGGAGAGTGGCTTTGGACAGTGGCTTTGGACAGTGGCTTTGGACATAGAGTGGCTTTGGAGAGTGGCTTTGGAGAGTATCTTTGGAGAGTGGCTTTGGACATAGAGTGGCTTTGGAGAGTGGCTTTGCACAGTGTCGTTGGACAGTGCCTTTGGACATAGAGTGGCTTTGGAGAGTGGCTTTGAAGAGTGGCTTTGGACAGTGGCTTTGGACATAGAGTGGCTTTGGACTGTGGCTTTAGGAGAGTGGCTTTGGACAGTGGCTTTGGACAGTGGTTTTGGACAGCGGCTTTGAACATAGAGTGGCTTTGGAGAGTGGCTTTGGATAGTGGCTTTGGACATTGGCTTTGGAGAGTGGCTTTGGACATTGGCTTTGGACAGTGGCTTTGGACATAGAGTGGCTTTGGAGAATGGCTTTGGAGAGTGGCTTTGGACAGTGACTTTGGACATAGAGTGGCTTTGGGCAGTGGCTTTAGGAGAGTGGCTTTGGACAGTGGCTTTGGACATAGAGTGGTTTTGGAGAGTGGCTTTGGACAGTGGCTTTGGACAGTGGCTTTGGACATAGAGTGGCTTTAGAGAGTGGCTTTGGGAGTGGCTTTGGACAGTGGCTTTGGACATAGAGTGATTTCGACAGTGGCTTTGTAGAGTGGCTTTGGAGAGTGGCTTTGGACATAGATTGGCTTTGGACAGTGGCTTTGGAGAATGGCTTTGGACAGTGGCTTTGGACATAGAGTGGCTTTGGATAGTGGCTTTGGAGATTGGCTTTGGACAGTGGCTTTGGACATAGAGTGGCTTTGGACAGTGGCTTTGGTCTTAGAGTGGCCTTGGACAGTGGCTTTGGAGAGTGGCTTTGGACAGTGGCTTTGGACAGTGGCTTTCGACAGTGGCTTTGGACAGTGGCTTTGGACATAGAGTGGCTTTGGACAGTGGCTTTGGACAGTGGCTTTGGACACTGGCTTTGGATATAGAGTGGCTTTGGAATGTGACTTTGGAGAGTGGCTTTGGACAGTGGCTTTGGACATAGAATGGCTTTGGACAGTGGCTTTGGACAGTGGCTTTGGACAGTGTCTTTGGACAGTGGCTTTGGAAATAGAGTGGCTTTGGACAGTGGCTTTGGACAGTGGCTTTGGACAGTGGCTTTGGACATAGAGTGGCTTTGGACAGTGGCTTTGGACAGTGGCTTTGGACAGTGGCTTTGGACATAGAGTGGCTTTGGACAGTGGCTTTGGACAGTGGTTTTGGACAGTGGCTTATGACATAGAGTGGCTTTGGACAGTGGCTTTGGACAATGGCTTTGGACAGTGGCTTTGGACATAGAGTGGCTTTGGACAGTGGCTTTGGACAGTGGCTTTGGACAGTGGCTTTGGACATAGAGTGGCTTTGGACAGTGGCATTGGACAGTGGCTTTGGACAGTGGCTTTGGACATAGAGTGGCTTTAGACAGTGGCTTTGGACAGTGGCTTTGGACAGTGGCTTTGGACTTAGAGTGGCTTTGGACATAGAGTGGGTTTGGAGAGTGGCTTTTGTCAGTGGCTTTCGACAGTGTCTTTGGACAGTGGCTTTGGACATAGAGTGGCTTTGGACAGTGGCTTTGGACATTGGCTTTGGACAGTGGCTTTGGACATAGAGTGGCTTTGGACTGTGGCTTTGGACTGTGGCTTTGGACAGTGGCTTTGGACAGTGACTTTGGACATAGAGAGGCTGTGGACAGTGGCTTTGGACAGTGGCTTTGGACAGTAGATTTGGACATAGAGTGGCTTTGGACAGTGGCTTTGGACAGTGGCTTTGGACAGTGGCTTTGGACAGTGGCTTTGGACAGTGGCTTTGGACAGTGGCTTTGGACAGTGGATTTGGACATAGAGTGGCTTTGGACATACAGTGGCTTTGGACATACAGTGGCTTTGGACATACAGTGGCTTTGGACAGTGGCTTTGGATATAGAGTGGCTTTGGACATACAGTGGCTTTGGACAGTGGCTTTGGACATACAGTGGCTTTGGAGATACAGTGGCTTTGGACAGTAGCTTTGGACATACAGTGGCTTTGGACATACAGTGGCTTTGGACAGTGGCTTTGGACATAGAGTGGCTTGGAGAGTGGCTTTGGAGAGTGTCATTGGACAGTTGCTTTGGACATAGAGTGGCTTTGGAGAGTGGCTTTGGACAGTGGCTTTGGACAGTGGCTTTGGACAGTGGCTTTGACAGTGGCTTTGAACATAGAGTGGCTTTGGAGAGTGGCTTTGGACAGTGGCTTTGGACATAGAGTGGCTTTGGAGAATTGCTTTGGACAGTGGCTTTGGACAGTGGCTTTGGACAGTAGCTTTGGACATAGAGAGGCTTTGGAGAGTGGCTTTGGAGAGTGTCTTTGTACTGTGGCTTTGGACATAGAGTGGCTTTGGAGAGTGGCTTTGGACAGTGGCTTTGGACAGTGGATTTGGACATAGAGTGGCTTTGGAGAGTGGCTTTGGAGAGTATCTTTGGAGAGTGGCTTTGGACATAGAGTGGCTTTGGAGAGTGGCTTTGGACAGTGTCGTTGGACAGTGCCTTTGGACATAGAGTGGCTTTGGAGAGTGGCTTTGAAGAGTGGCTTTGGACAGTGGCTTTGGACATAGAGTGGCTTTGGACTGTGGCTTTAGGAGAGTGGCTTTGGACAGTGGCTTTGGACAGGGGCTTTGGACAGCGGCTTTGAACATAGAGTGGCTTTGGAGAGTGGCTTTGGATAGTGGCTTTGGACATTGGCTTTGGAGAGTGGCTTTGGACATTGGCTTTGGACAGTGGCTTTGGACATAGAATGGCTTTGGAGAATGGCTTTGGAGAGTGGCTTTGGACAGTGACTTTGGACATAGAGTGGCTTTGGGCAGTGGCTTTAGGAGAGTGGCTTTGGACAGTGGCTTTGGACATAGAGTGGCTTTGGAGAGTGGCTTTGGACAGTGGCTTTGGACAGTGGCTTTGGACATAGAGTGGCTTTAGAGAGTGGCTTTGGGAGTGGCTTTGGACAGTGGCTTTGGACATAGAGTGATTTCGACAGTGGCTTTGTAGAGTGGCTTTGGAGAGTGGCTTTGGACATAGATTGGCTTTGGACAGTGGCTTTGGAGAATGGCTTTGGACAGTGGCTTTGGACATAGAGTGGCTTTGGATAGTGGCTTTGGACAGTGGCTTTGGTCTTAGAGTGGCCTTGGACAGTGGCTTTGGAGAGTGGCTTTGGACAGTGGCTTTGGACAGTGGCTTTCGACAGTGGCTTTGGACAGTGGCTTTGGACATAGAGTGGCTTTGGACAGTGGCTTTGGACAGTGGCTTTGGACAGTGGCTTTGGATATAGAGTGGCTTTGGAATGTGACTTTGGAGAGTGGCTTTGGACAGTGGCTTTGGACATAGAGTGGCTTTGGACAGTGGCTTTGGACAGTGGCTTTGGACAGTGTCTTTGGACAGTGGCTTTGGAAATAGAGTGGCTTTGGACAGTGGCTTTGGACAGTGGCTTTGGACAGTGGCTTTGGACATAGAGTGGCTTTGGACAGTGGCTTTGGACAGTGGCTTTGGACAGTGGCTTTGGACATAGAGTGGCTTTGGACAATGGCTTTGGACAGTGGTTTTGGACAGTGGCTTATGACATAGAGTGGATTTGGACAGTGGCTTTGGACATTGGCTTTGGACAGTGGCTTTGGACATAGAGTGGCTTTGGACAGTGGCTTTGGACAGTGGCTTTGGACAGTGGCTTTGGACATAGAGTGGCTTTGGACAGTGGCTTTGGACAGTGGCTTTGGACAGTGGCTTTGGACATAGAGTGGCTTTAGACAGTGGCTTTGGACAGTGGCTTTGGACAGTGGCTTTGGACTTAGAGTGGCTTTGGACATAGAGTGGGTTTGGAGAGTGGCTTTTGTCAGTGGCTTTCGACAGTGTCTTTGGACAGTGGCTTTGGACATAGAGTGGCTTTGGACAGTGGCTTTGGACAGTGGCTTTGGACATTGGCTTTGGACAGTGGCTTTGGACATTGGCTTTGGACAGTGGCTTTGGACATAGAGTGGCTTTGGACTGTGGCTTTGGACAGTGGCTTTGGACAGTGACTTTGGACATAGAGAGGCTGTGGACAGTGGCTTTGGACAGTGGCTTTGGACAGTAGATTTGGACATAGAGTGGCTTTGGACAGTGGCTTTGGACAGTGGCTTTGGACAGTGGCTTTGGACAGTGGCTTTGGACAGTGGCTTTGGACAGTGGCTTTGGATATAGAGTGGCTTTGGACATACAGTGGCTTTGGACAGTGGCTTTGGACATACAGTGGCTTTGGAGATACAGTGGCTTTGGACAGTGGCTTTGGACATACAGTGGCTTTTGACATACAGTGGCTTTGGACAGTGGCTTTGGAAATAGAGTGGCTTGGACAGTGGCTTTGGAGAGTGTCATTGGACAGTTGCTTTGGACATAGAGTGGCTTTGGAGAGTGGCTTTGGACAGTGGCTTTGGACAGTGGCTTTGGACAGTGGCTTTGGACAGTGGCTTTGGACATAGAGAGGCTTTGGAGAGTGGCTTTGGAGAGTGTCTTTGTACAGTGGCTTTGGACATAGAGTGGCTTTGGAGAGTGGCTTTGGAGAGTGGCTTTGGACAGTGGCTTTGGACATAGAGTGGCTTTGGACAGTGGCTTTGGACAGTGGCTTTGGACATAGAGTGGCTTTGGAGAGTGGCTTTGGACAGTGGCTTTGGAAAGTGGCTTTGGACATAGAGTGGCTTTGGAGAGTAGCTTTGGAGAGTGTCTTTGGAGAGTGGCTTTGGACATAGAGTGGCTTTGGAGAGTGGCTTTGGACAGTGGCTTTGGAAAGTGGCTTTGGACATAGAGTGGCTTTGGAGAGTGGCTTTGGAGAGTGGCTTTGGACAGTGGCTTTGGACATAGAGTGGCTTTGGACTGTGGCTTTAGGAGAGTGGCTTTGGACAGTGGCTTTGGACATAGAATGGCTTTGGAGAGTGGCTTTGGATAGTGGCTTTGGACAGTGGCTTTGGACAGTGGCTTTGGACATAGAGTGGCTTTGGAGAGTGGCTTTGGACAGTGGCTTTGGACATAGAGTGGCTTTGGACAGTGGCTTTAGGAGAGTGGCTTTGGACAGTGGCTTTGGACATAGAGTGGCTTTGGAGAGTGGCTTTGGACAGTGGCTTTGGACAGTGGCTTTGGACATAGAGTGGCTTTGGAGAGTGGCTTTGGAGAGTGGCTTTGGACAGTGGCTTTGGACATAGAGTGACTTTCGACAGTTGCTTTGTAGAGTGGCTTTGGACAGTGGCTTTGGACATAGAGTGGCTTTGGACAGTGGCTTTGGAGAGTGGCTTTGGACAGTGGCTTTGGACATAGAGTGGCTTTGGACAGTGGCTTTGGAGAGTGGCTTTGGACAGTGGCTTTGGACATAGAGTGGCTTTGGACAGTGGCTTTGGACAGTGGCTTTGGACATAGAGTGGCTTTGGACAGTGGCTTTGGAGAGTGGCTATGGACAGTGGCTTTGGACAGTGGCTTTGGACAGTGACTTTGGACATAGAGAGGCTGTGGACAGTGGCTTTGGACAGTGGCTTTGGACAGTAGATTTGGACATAGAGTGGCTTTGGACAGTGGCTTTGGACAGTGGCTTTGGACAGTGGCTTTGGACAGTGGCTTTGGACAGTGGCTTTGGACAGTGGCTTTGGATATAGAGTGGCTTTGGACATACAGTGGCTTTGGACAGTGTCTTTGGACATACAGTGGCTTTGGAGATACAGTGGCTTTGGACAGTGGCTTTGGACATACAATGGCTTTGGACATACAGTGGCTTTGGACAGTGGCTTTGGACATAGAGTGGCTTGGAGAGTGGCTTTGGAGAGTGTCATTGGACAGTTGCTTTGGACATAGAGTGGCTTTGGAGAGTGGCTTTGGACAGTGGCTTTGGAAAGTGGCTTTGGACAGTGGCTTTGGACAGTGGCTTTGAACATAGAGTGGCTTTGGAGAGTGGCTTTGGACAGTGGCTTTGGACATAGAGTGGCTTTGGAGAATTGCTTTGGACAGTGGCTTTGGACAGTGGCTTTGGACAGTAGCTTTGGACATAGAGAGGCTTTGGAGAGTGGCTTTGGAGAGTGTCTTTGTACAGTGGCTTTGGACATAGAGTGGCTTTGGAGAGTGGCTTTGGACAGTGGCTTTGGACAGTGGCTTTGGACATAGAGTGGCTTTGGAGAGTGGCTTTGGAGAGTATCTTTGGAGAGTGGCTTTGGACATAGAGTGGCTTTGGAGAGTGGCTTTGGACAGTGTCGTTGGACAGTGCCTTTGGACATAGAGTGGCTTTGGAGAGTGGCTTTGAAGAGTGGCTTTGGACAGTGGCTTTGGACATAGAGTGGCTTTGGACTGTGGCTTTAGGAGAGTGGCTTTGGACAATGGCTTTGGACAGTGGCTTTGGACAGCGGCTTTGAACATAGAGTGGCTTTGGAGAGTGGCTTTGGATAGTGGCTTTGGACATTGGCTTTGGACATAGAGTGGCTTTGGAGAATTGCTTTGGACAGTGGCTTTGGACAGTGGCTTTGGACAGTAGCTTTGGACATAGAGAGGCTTTGGAGAGTGGCTTTGGAGAGTGTCTTTGTACAGTGGCTTTGGACATAGAGTGGCTTTGGAGAGTGGCTTTGGAGAGTGGCTTTGGACAGTGGCTTTGGACATAGAGTGGCTTTGGAGAGTGGCTTTGGAGGGTGGCTTTGGACAGTGGCTTTGGACATAGAGTGGCTTTGGAGAGTGGCTTTGGACAGTGGCTTTGGACAGTGGCTTTGGACATAGAGTGGCTTTGGAGAGTGGCTTTGGACAGTGGCTTTGGACAGTGGCTTTGGACATAGAGTGGCTTTGGAGAGTAGCTTTGGAGAGTGTCTTTGGAGAGTGGCTTTGGACATTGGGTTTGGACATAGAGTGGCTTTGGAGAATTGCTTTGGACAGTGGCTTTGGACAGTGGCTTTGGACAGTAGCTTTGGACATAGAGAGGCTTTGGAGAGTGGCTTTGGAGAGTGTCTTTGTACAGTGGCTTTGGACATAGAGTGGCTTTGGAGAGTGGCTTTGGAGAGTGGCTTTGGACAGTGGCTTTGGACATAGAGTGGCTTTGGAGAGTGGCTTTGGAGAGTGGCTTTGGACAGTGGCTTTGGACATAGAGTGGCTTTGGAGAGTGGCTTTGGACAGTGGCTTTGGACAGTGGCTTTGGACATAGAGTGGCTTTGGAGAGTGGCTTTGGACAGTGGCTTTGGACAGTGGCTTTGGACATAGAGTGGCTTTGGAGAGTAGCTTTGGAGAGTGTCTTTGGAGAGTGGCTTTGGACATAGAGTGGCTTTGGAGAGTGCCTTTGGACAGTGTCTTTGGACAGTGGCTTTGGACATAGAGTGGCTTTGGACAGTGGCTTTGGACAGTGGCTTTGGACAGTGGCTTTGGACATAGAGTGGCTTTGGACAGTGGCTTTGGACAGTGGCTTTGGACAGTGGCTTTGGACATAGAGTGGCTTTAGACAGTGGCTTTGGACAGTGGCTTTGGACAGTGGCTTTGGACTTAGAGTGGCTTTGGACATAGAGTGGGTTTGGAGAGTGGCTTTTGTCAGTGGCTTTCGACAGTGTCTTTGGACAGTGGCTTTGGACATAGAGTGGCTTTGGACAGTGGCTTTGGACAGTGGCTTTGGACATTGGCTTTGGACAGTGGCTTTGGACATTGGCTTTGGACAGTGGCTTTGGACATAGAGTGGCTTTGGACTGTGGCTTTGGACAGTGGCTTTGGACAGTGACTTTGGACATAGAGAGGCTGTGGACAGTGGCTTTGGACAGTGGCTTTGGACAGTAGATTTGGACATAGAGTGGCTTTGGACAGTGGCTTTGGACAGTGGCTTTGGACAGTGGCTTTGGACAGTGGCTTTGGACAGTGGCTTTGGACAGTGGCTTTGGATATAGAGTGGCTTTGGACATACAGTGGCTTTGGACAGTGGCTTTGGACATACAGTGGCTTTGGAGATACAGTGGCTTTGGACAGTGGCTTTGGACATACAGTGGCTTTTGACATACAGTGGCTTTGGACAGTGGCTTTGGACATAGAGTGGCTTGGACAGTGGCTTTGGAGAGTGTCATTGGACAGTTGCTTTGGACATAGAGTGGCTTTGGAGAGTGGCTTTGGACAGTGGCTTTGGACAGTGGCTTTGGACAGTGGCTTTGGACAGTGGCTTTGGACATAGAGAGGCTTTGGAGAGTGGCTTTGGAGAGTGTCTTTGTACAGTGGCTTTGGACATAGAGTGGCTTTGGAGAGTGGCTTTGGAGAGTGGCTTTGGACAGTGGCTTTGGACATAGAGTGGCTTTGGAGAGTGGCTTTGGACAGTGGCTTTGGACAGTGGCTTTGGACATAGAGTGGCTTTGGAGAGTGGCTTTGGACAGTGGCTTTGGAAAGTGGCTTTGGACATAGAGTGGCTTTGGAGAGTAGCTTTGGAGAGTGTCTTTGGAGAGTGGCTTTGGACATAGAGTGGCTTTGGAGAGTGGCTTTGGACAGTGGCTTTGGAAAGTGGCTTTGGACATAGAGTGGCTTTGGAGAGTGGCTTTGGAGAGTGGCTTTGGACAGTGGCTTTGGACATAGAGTGGCTTTGGACTGTGGCTTTAGGAGAGTGGCTTTGGACAGTGGCTTTGGACATAGAATGGCTTTGGAGAGTGGCTTTGGATAGTGGCTTTGGACAGTGGCTTTGGACAGTGGCTTTGGACATAGAGTGGCTTTGGAGAGTGGCTTTGGACAGTGGCTTTGGACATAGAGTGGCTTTGGACAGTGGCTTTAGGAGAGTGGCTTTGGACAGTGGCTTTGGACATAGAGTGGCTTTGGAGAGTGGCTTTGGACAGTGGCTTTGGACAGTGGCTTTGGACATAGAGTGGCTTTGGAGAGTGGCTTTGGAGAGTGGCTTTGGACAGTGGCTTTGGACATAGAGTGACTTTCGACAGTTGCTTTGTAGAGTGGCTTTGGACAGTGGCTTTGGACATAGAGTGGCTTTGGACAGTGGCTTTGGAGAGTGGCTTTGGACAGTGGCTTTGGACATAGAGTGGCTTTGGACAGTGGCTTTGGAGAGTGGCTTTGGACAGTGGCTTTGGACATAGAGTGGCTTTGGACAGTGGCTTTGGACAGTGGCTTTGGACATAGAGTGGCTTTGGACAGTGGCTTTGGAGAGTGGCTATGGACAGTGGCTTTGGACAGTGGCTTTGGACAGTGACTTTGGACATAGAGAGGCTGTGGACAGTGGCTTTGGACAGTGGCTTTGGACAGTAGATTTGGACATAGAGTGGCTTTGGACAGTGGCTTTGGACAGTGGCTTTGGACAGTGGCTTTGGACAGTGGCTTTGGACAGTGGCTTTGGACAGTGGCTTTGGATATAGAGTGGCTTTGGACATACAGTGGCTTTGGACAGTGTCTTTGGACATACAGTGGCTTTGGAGATACAGTGGCTTTGGACAGTGGCTTTGGACATACAATGGCTTTGGACATACAGTGGCTTTGGACAGTGGCTTTGGACATAGAGTGGCTTGGAGAGTGGCTTTGGAGAGTGTCATTGGACAGTTGCTTTGGACATAGAGTGGCTTTGGAGAGTGGCTTTGGACAGTGGCTTTGGACAGTGGCTTTGGACAGTGGCTTTGGACAGTGGCTTTGAACATAGAGTGGCTTTGGAGAGTGGCTTTGGACAGTGGCTTTGGACATAGAGTGGCTTTGGAGAATTGCTTTGGACAGTGGCTTTGGACAGTGGCTTTGGACAGTAGCTTTGGACATAGAGAGGCTTTGGAGAGTGGCTTTGGAGAGTGTCTTTGTACAGTGGCTTTGGACATAGAGTGGCTTTGGAGAGTGGCTTTGGACAGTGGCTTTGGACAGTGGCTTTGGACATAGAGTGGCTTTGGAGAGTGGCTTTGGAGAGTATCTTTGGAGAGTGGCTTTGGACATAGAGTGGCTTTGGAGAGTGGCTTTGGACAGTGTCATTGGACAGTGCCTTTGGACATAGAGTGGCTTTGGAGAGTGGCTTTGAAGAGTGGCTTTGGACAGTGGCTTTGGACATAGAGTGGCTTTGGACTGTGGCTTTAGGAGAGTGGCTTTGGACAGTGGCTTTGGACAGTGGCTTTGGACAGCGGCTTTGAACATAGAGTGGCTTTGGAGAGTGGCTTTGGATAGTGGCTTTGGACATTGGCTTTGGACATAGAGTGGCTTTGGAGAATTGCTTTGGACAGTGGCTTTGGACAGTGGCTTTGGACAGTAGCTTTGGACATAGAGAGGCTTTGGAGAGTGGCTTTGGAGAGTGTCTTTGTACAGTGGCTTTGGACATAGAGTGGCTTTGGAGAGTGGCTTTGGAGAGTGGCTTTGGACAGTGGCTTTGGACATAGAGTGGCTTTGGAGAGTGGCTTTGGAGGGTGGCTTTGGACAGTGGCTTTGGACATAGAGTGGCTTTGGAGAGTGGCTTTGGACAGTGGCTTTGGACAGTGGCTTTGGACATAGAGTGGCTTTGGAGAGTGGCTTTGGACAGTGGCTTTGGACAGTGGCTTTGGACATAGAGTGGCTTTGGAGAGTAGCTTTGGAGAGTGTCTTTGGAGAGTGGCTTTGGACATTGGGTTTGGACATAGAGTGGCTTTGGAGAATTGCTTTGGACAGTGGCTTTGGACAGTGGCTTTGGACAGTAGCTTTGGACATAGAGAGGCTTTGGAGAGTGGCTTTGGAGAGTGTCTTTGTACAGTGGCTTTGGACATAGAGTGGCTTTGGAGAGTGGCTTTGGAGAGTGGCTTTGGACAGTGGCTTTGGACATAGAGTGGCTTTGGAGAGTGGCTTTGGAGAGTGGCTTTGGACAGTGGCTTTGGACATAGAGTGGCTTTGGAGAGTGGCTTTGGACAGTGGCTTTGGACAGTGGCTTTGGACATAGAGTGGCTTTGGAGAGTGGCTTTGGACAGTGGCTTTGGACAGTGGCTTTGGACATAGAGTGGCTTTGGAGAGTAGCTTTGGAGAGTGTCTTTGGAGAGTGGCTTTGGACATAGAGTGGCTTTGGAGAGTGGCTTTGGAGAGTGGCTTTGGACAGTGGCTTTGGACATAGAGTGGCTTTGGACTGTGGCTTTAGGAGAGTGGCTTTGGACAGTGGCTTTGGACATAGAATGGCTTTGGAGAGTGGCTTTGGATAGTGGCTTTGGACAGTGGCTTTGGACAGTGGCTTTGGACATAGAGTGGCTTTGGAGAGTGGCTTTGGAGAGTGGCTTTGGACATTGGCTTTGGACAGTGGCTTTGGACATAGAGTGGCTTTGGAGAGTGGCTTTGGAGAGTGGCTTTGGACAGTGGCTTTGGACATAGAGTGGCTTTGGACAGTGGCTTTAGGAGAGTGGCTTTGGACAGTGGCTTTGGACATAGAGTGGCTTTGGAGAGTGGCTTTGGACAGTGGCTTTGGACAGTGGCTTTGGACATAGAGTGGCTTTGGAGAGTGGCTTTGGAGAGTGGCTTTGGACAGTGGCTTTGGACATAGAGTGACTTTCGACAGTGGCTTTGTAGAGTGGCTTTGGACAGTGGCTTTGGACATAGAGTGGCTTTGGACAGTGGCTTTGGAGAGTGGCTTTGGACAGTGGCTTTGGACATAGAGTGGCTTTGGACAGTGGCTTTGGAGAGTGGCTTTGGACAGTGGCTTTGGACATAGAGTGGCTTTGGACAGTGGCTTTGGACAGTGGCTTTGGACATAGAGTGGCTTTGGACAGTGGCTTTGGAGAGTGGCTATGGACAGTGGCTTTGGACAGTGGCTTTGGACAGTGACTTTGGACATAGAGAGGCTGTGGACAGTGGCTTTGGACAGTGGCTTTGGACAGTAGATTTGGACATAGAGTGGCTTTGGACAGTGGCTTTGGACAGTGGCTTTGGACAGTGGCTTTGGACAGTGGCTTTGGACAGTGGCTTTGGACAGTGGCTTTGGATATAGAGTGGCTTTGGACATACAGTGGCTTTGGACAGTGGCTTTGGACATACAGTGGCTTTGGAGATACAGTGGCTTTGGACAGTGGCTTTGGACATACAGTGGCTTTGGACATACAGTGGCTTTGGACAGTGGCTTTGGACATAGAGTGGCTTGGAGAGTGGCTTTGGAGAGTGTCATTGGACAGTTGCTTTGGACATAGAGTGGCTTTGGAGAGTGGCTTTGGACAGTGGCTTTGGACAGTGGCTTTGGACAGTGGCTTTGGACAGTGGCTTTGAACATAGAGTGGCTTTGGAGAGTGGCTTTGGACAGTGGCTTTGGACATAGAGTGGCTTTGGAGAATTGCTTTGGACAGTGGCTTTGGACAGTGGCTTTGGACAGTAGCTTTGGACATAGAGAGGCTTTGGAGAGTGGCTTTGGAGAGTGTCTTTGTACAGTGGCTTTGGACATAGAGTGGCTTTGGAGAGTGGCTTTGGACAGTGGCTTTGGACAGTGGCTTTGGACATAGAGTGGCTTTGGAGAGTGGCTTTGGAGAGTATCTTTGGAGAGTGGCTTTGGACATAGAGTGGCTTTGGAGAGTGGCTTTGGACAGTGTCGTTGGACAGTGCCTTTTTGACATAGAGTGGCTTTGGAGAGTGGCTTTGAAGAGTGGCTTTGGACAGTGGCTTTGAACATAGAGTGGCTTTGGACTGTGGCTTTAGGAGAGTGGCTTTGGACAGTGGCTTTGAACATAGAGTGGCTTTGGAGAGTGGCTTTGGATAGTGGCTTTGGACATTGGCTTTGGAGAGTGGCTTTGGACATTGGCTTTGGACAGTGGCTTTGGACATAGAGTGGCTTTGGAGAATGGCTTTGGAGAGTGGCTTTGGACAGTGACTTTGGACATAGAGTGGCTTTGGGCAGTGGCTTTAGGAGAGTGGCTTTGGACAGTGGCTTTGGACATAGAGTGGCTTTGGAGAGTGGCTTTGGACAGTGGCTTTGGACAGTGGCTTTGGACATAGAGTGGCTTTAGAGAGTGGCTTTGGGAGTGGCTTTGGACAGTGGCTTTGGACATAAAGTGATTTCGACAGTGGCTTTGTAGAGTGGCTTTGGAGAGTGGCTTTGGACATAGATTGGCTTTGGACAGTGGCTTTGGAGAATGGCTTTGGACAGTGGCTTTGGACATAGAGTGGCTTTGGATAGTGGCTTTGGAGATTGGCTTTGGACAGTGGCTTTGGACATAGAGTGGCTTTGGACAGTGGCTTTGGTCTTAGAGTGGCCTTGGACAGTGGCTTTGGAGAGTGGCTTTGGAGAGTGGCTTTGGACAGTGGCTTTGGACAGTGGCTTTCGACAGTGGCTTTGGACAGTGGCTTTGGACATAGAGTGGCTTTGGACAGTGGCTTTGGACAGTGGCTTTGGACAGTGGCTTTGGATATAGAGTGGCTTTGGAATGTGACTTTGGAGAGTGGCTTTGGACAGTGGCTTTGGACATAGAGTGGCTTTGGACAGTGGCTTTGGACAGTGGCTTTGGACAGTGTCTTTGGACAGTGGCTTTGGAAATAGAGTGGCTTTGGACAGTGGCTTTGGACAGTGGCTTTGGACAGTGGCTTTGGACATAGAGTGGCTTTGGACAGTGGCTTTGGACAGTGGCTTTGGACAGTGGCTTTGGACATAGAGTGGCTTTGGACAGTGGCTTTGGACAGTGGTTTTGGACAGTGGCTTATGACATAGAGTGGATTATTTGGACAGTGGCTTTGGACATTGGCTTTGGACAGTGGCTTTGGACATAGAGTGGCTTTGGACAGTGGCTTTGGACAGTGGCTTTGGACAGTGGCTTTGGACATAGAGTGGCTTTGGACAGTGGCTTTGGACAGTGGCTTTGGACAGTGGCTTTGGACATAGAGTGGCTTTAGACAGTGGCTTTGGACAGTGGCTTTGGACAGTGGCTTTGGACTTAGAGTGGCTTTGGACATAGAGTGGGTTTGGAGAGTGGCTTTTGTCAGTGGCTTTCGACAGTGTCTTTGGACAGTAGCTTTGGACATAGAGTGGCTTTGGACAGTGGCTTTGGACAGTGGCTTTGGACATTGGCTTTGGACAGTGGCTTTGGACATAGAGTGGCTTTGGACTGTGGCTTTGGACAGTGGCTTTGGACAGTGACTTTGGACATAGAGAGGCTGTGGACAGTGGCTTTGGACAGTGGCTTTGGACAGTAGATTTGGACATAGAGTGGCTTTGGACAGTGGCTTTGGACAGTGGCTTTGGACAGTAGCTTTGGACAGTGGATTTGGACAGTGGCTTTGGACAGTGGCTTTGGATATAGAGTGGCTTTGGACATACAGTGGCTTTGGACAGTGGCTTTGGACATACAGTGGCTTTGGAGATACAGTGGCTTTGGACAGTGGCTTTGGACATACAGTGGCTTTGGACATACAGTGGCTTTGGACAGTGGATTTGGACATAGAGTGGCTTGGAGAGTGGCTTTGGAGAGTGTCATTGGACAGTTGCTTTGGACATAGAGTGGCTTTGGAGAGTGGCTTTGGACAGTGGCTTTGGACAGTGGCTTTGTACAGTGGCTTTGGACAGTGGCTTTGAACATAGAGTGGCTTTGGAGAGTGGCTTTGGACAGTGGCTTTGGACATAGAGTGGCTTTGGAGAATTGCTTTGGACAGTGGCTTTGGACAGTGGCTTTGGACAGTAGCTTTGGACATAGAGAGGCTTTGGAGAGTGGCTTTGGAGAGTGTCTTTGTACAGTGGCTTTGGACATAGAGTGGCTTTGGAGAGTGGCTTTGGAGAGTGGCTTTGGACAGTGGCTTTGGACATAGAGTGGCTTTGGAGAGTGGCTTTGGAGAGTGGCTTTGGACAGTGGCTTTGGACATAGAGTGGCTTTGGAGAGTGGCTTTGGACAGTGGCTTTGGACAGTGGCTTTGGACATAGAGTGGCTTTGGAGAGTGGCTTTGGACAGTGGCTTTGGACAGTGGCTTTGTACATAGAGTGGCTTTGGAGAGTAGCTTTGGAGAGTGTCTTTGGAGAGTGGCTTTGGACATAGAGTGGCTTTGGAGTGTGGCTTTGGACAGTGGCTTTGGACAGTGGCTTTGGACATAGAGTGGCTTTGGAGAGTGGCTTTGGAGAGTGGCTTTGGACAGTGGCTTTGGACATAGAGTGGCTTTGGACTGTGGCTTTAGGAGAGTGGCTTTGGACAGTGGCTTTGGACATAGAATGGCTTTGGAGAGTGGCTTTGGATAGTGGCTTTGGACAGTGGCTTTGGACAGTGGCTTTGGACATAGAGTGGCTTTGGAGAGTGGCTTTGGAGAGTGGCTTTGGACATTGGCTTTGGACAGTGGCTTTGGACATAGAGTGGCTTTGGAGAGTGGCTTTGGAGAGTGGCTTTGGACAGTGGCTTTGGACATAGAGTAGTTTTGGACAGTGGCTTTAGGAGAGTGGCTTTGGACAGTGGCTTTGGACATAGAGTGGCTTTGGAGAGTGGCTTTGGACAGTGGCTTTGGACAGTGGCTTTGGACATAGAGTGGCTTTGGAGAGTGGCTTTGGAGAGTGGCTTTGGACAGTGGCTTTGGACATAGAGTGACTTTCGACAGTGGCTTTGTAGAGTGGCTTTGGACAGTGGCTTTGGACATAGAGTGGCTTTGGACAGTGGCTTTGGAGAGTGGCTTTGGAGAGTGGCTTTGGACATAGAGTGGCTTTGGACAGTGGCTTTGGAGAGTGGCTTTGGACAGTGGCTTTGGACATAGAGTGGCTTTGGACAGTGGCTTTGGACAGTGGCTTTGGACATAGAGTGGCTTTGGACAGTGGCTTTGGAGAGTGGCTATGGACAGTGGCTTTGGACAGTGGCTTTGGAAAGTAGCTTTGGACATAGAGAGGCTTTGGAGAGTGGCTTTGGAGAGTGTCTTTGTACAGTGGCTTTGGACATAGAGTGGCTTTGGAGAGTGGCTTTGGAGAGTGGCTTTGGACAGTGGCTTTGGATATAGAGTGGCTTTGGACATACAGTGGCTTTGGACAGTGGCTTTGGACATACAGTGGCTTTGGAGATACAGTGGCTTTGGACAGTGGCTTTGGACATACAGTGGCTTTGGACATAC
This sequence comes from Cladorhizidae sp. MBARI D1340-BT2, assembly GCA_028752905.1. Classification (NCBI taxonomy): domain Eukaryota; kingdom Metazoa; phylum Porifera; class Demospongiae; order Poecilosclerida; family Cladorhizidae; species Cladorhizidae sp. MBARI D1340-BT2. The sequence continues at coordinate 25,655,959 of JAQNBH010000017.1, read as the reverse complement.
AGTGGCTTTGGACAGTGGCTTTGGACATAGAGTGGCTTGGAGAGTGGCTTTGGAGAGTGTCATTGGACAGTTGCTTTGGACATAGAGTGGCTTTGGAGAGTGGCTTTGGACAGTGGCTTTGTACAGTGGCTTTGAACATAGAGTGGCTTTGGAGAGTGGCTTTGGACAGTGGCTTAGGACATAGAGTGGCTTTGGAGAATTGCTTTGGACAGTGGCTTTGGACAGTGGCTTTGGACAGTAGCTTTGGACATAGAGAGGCTTTGGAGAGTGGCTTTGGAGAGTGTCTTTGTACAGTGGCTTTGGACATAGAGTGGCTTTGGAGAGTGGCTTTGGAGAGTGGCTTTGGACAGTGGCTTTGGACATAGAGTGGCTTTGGAGAGTGGCTTTGGAGAGTGGCTTTGGACAGTGGCTTTGGACATAGAGTGGCTTTGGAGAGTGGCTTTGGACAGTGGCTTTGGACAGTGGCTTTGGACATAGAGTGGCTTTGGAGAGTGGCTTTGGACAGTGGCTTTGGACAGTGGCTTTGGACATAGAGTGGCTTTGGAGAGTAGCTTTGGAGAGTGTCTTTGGAGAGTGGCTTTGGACATAGAGTGGCTTTGGAGAGTGGCTTTGGACGGTAGCTTTGGACAGTGGCTTTGGACATAGAGTGGCTTTGGAGAGTGGCTTTGGAGAGTGGCTTTGGACAGTGGCTTTGGACATAGAGTGGCTTTGGACTGTGGCTTTAGGAGAGTGGCTTTGGACAGTGGCTTTGGACATAGAATGGCTTTGGAGAGTGGCTTTGGATAGTGGCTTTGGACAGTAGCTTTGGACAGTGGCTTTGGACATAGAGTGGCTTTGGAGAGTGGCTTTGGAGAGTGGCTTTGGACATTGGCTTTGGACAGTGGCTTTGGACATAGAGTGGCTTTGGAGAGTGGCTTTGGAGAGTGGCTTTGGACAGTGGCTTTGGACATAGAGTGGCTTTGGACAGTGGCTTTAGGAGAGTGGCTTAGGACAGTGGCTTTGGACATAGAGTGGCTTTGGAGAGTGGCTTTGGACAGTGGCTTTAGACAGTGGCTTTGGACATAGAGTGGCTTTGGAGAGTGGCTTTGGAGAGTGGCTTTGGACAGTGGCTTTGGACATAGAGTGACTTACGACAGTGGCTTTGTAGAGTGGCTTTGGACAGTGGCTTTGGACATAGAGTGGCTTTGGACAGTGGCTTTGGAGAGTGGCTTTGGACAGTGGCTTTGGACATAGAGTGGCTTTGGACAGTGGCTTTGGAGAGTGGCTTTGGACAGTGGCTTTGGAAATAGAGTGGCTTTGGACAGTGGCTTTGGACAGTGGCTTTGGACATAGAGTGGCTTTGGACAGTGGCTTTGGAGAGTGGCTATGGACAGTGGCTTTGGACAGTGGCTTTGGACAGTAGCTTTGGACATAGAGAGGCTTTAGAGAGTGGCTTTGGAGAGTGTCTTTGTACAGTGGCTTTGGACATAGAGTGGCTTTGGAGAGTGGCTTTGGAGAGTGGCTTTGGACAGTGGCTTTGGATATAGAGTGGCTTTGGACATACAGTGGCTTTGGACAGTGGCTTTGGACATACAGTGGCTTTGGAGATACAGTGGCTTTGGACAGTGGCTTTGGACATACAGTGGCTTTGGACATACAGTGGCTTTGGACAGTTGCTTTGGACATAGAGTGGCTTGGAGAGTGGCTTTGGAGAGTGTCATTGGACAGTTGCTTTGGACATAGAGTGGCTTTGGAGAGTGGCTTTGGACAGTGGCTTTGGACAGTGGCTTTGGACAGTGGCTTTGGACAGTGGCTTTGGACAGTGGCTTTGGACAGTGGCTTTGAACATAGAGTGGCTTTGGAGAGTGGCTTTGGACAGTGGCTTTGGACATAGAGTGGCTTTGGAGAATTGCTTTGGACAGTGGCTTTGGACAGTGGCTTTGGACAGTAGCTTTGGACATAGAGAGGCTTTGGAGAGTGGCTTTGGAGAGTGTCTTTGTACAGTGGCTTTGGACATAGAGTGGCTTTGGAGAGTGGCTTTGGAGAGTGGCTTTGGACAGTGGCTTTGGACATAGAGTGGCTTTGGAGAGTGGCTTTGGAGAGTGGCTTTGGACAGTGGCTTTGGACATAGAGTGGCTTTGGAGAGTGGCTTTGGACAGTGGCTTTGGACAGTGGCTTTGGACATAGAGTGGCTTTGGAGAGTGGCTTTGGACAGTGGCTTTGGACAGTGGCTTTGGACATAGAGTGGCTTTGGAGAGTAGCTTTGGAGAGTGTCTTTGGAGAGTGGCTTTGGACATAGAGTGGCTTTGGAGAGTGGCTTTGGACAGTGGCTTTGGACAGTGGCTTTGGACATAGAGTGGCTTTGGAGAGTGGCTTTGGAGAGTGGCTTTGGACAGTGGCTTTGGACATAGAGTGGCTTTGGACTGTGGCTTTAGGAGAGTGGCTTTGGACAGTGGCTTTGGACATAGAATGGCTTTGGAGAGTGGCTTTGGATAGTGGCTTTGGACAGTGGCTTTGGACAGTGGCTTTGGACATAGAGTGGCTTTGGAGAGTGGCTTTGGAGAGTGGCTTTGGACATTGGCTTTGGACAGTGGCTTTGGACATAGAGTGGCTTTGGGGAGTGGCTTTGGAGAGTGGCTTTGGACAGTGGCTTTGGACATAGAGTGGCTTTGGACAGTGGCTTTAGGAGAGTGGCTTTGGACAGTAGCTTTGGACATAGAGTGGCTTTGGAGAGTGGCTTTGGACAGTGGCTTTGGACAGTGCCTTTGGACATAGAGTGGCTTTGGACAGTGGCTTTGGACATAGAGTGGCTTTGGACAGTGGCTTTAGGAGAGTGGCTTTGGACAGTAGCTTTGGACATAGAGTGGCTTTGGAGAGTGGCTTTGGACAGTGGCTTTGGACAGTGCCTTTGGACATAGAGTGGCTTTGGAGAGTGGCTTTGGAGAGTGGCTTTGGACAGTGGCTTTGGACATAGAGTGACTTTCGATAGTGGCTTTGTAGAGTGGCTTTGGACAGTGGCTTTGGACATAGAGTGGCTTTGGACAGTGGCTTTGGAGAGTGGCTTTAGACAGTGGCTTTGGACATAGAGTGGCTTTGGACAGTGGCTTTGGAGAGTGGCTTTGGACAGTGGCTTTGGACATAGAGTGGCTTTGGACAGTGGCTTTGGACAGTGGCTTTGGACATAGAGTGGCTTTGGACATAGAGTGGCTTTGGAGAGTGGCTATGGACAGTGGCTTTGGACAGTGGCTTTGGACAGTAGCTTTGGACATAGAGAGGCTTTGGAGAGTGGCTTTGGAGAGTGTCTTTGTACAGTGGCTTTGGACATAGAGTGGCTTTGGAGAGTGGCTTTGGAGAGTGGCTTTGGACAGTGGCTTTGGATATAGAGTGGCTTTGGACATACAGTGGCTTTGGACAGTGGCTTTGTACATACAGTGGCTTTGGAGATACAGTGGCTTTGGACAGTGGCTTTGGACATACAGTGGCTTTGGACATACATTGGCTTTGGACAGTGGCTTTGGACATAGAGTGGCTTGGAGAGTGGCTTTGGAGAGTGTCATTGGACAGTTGCTTTGGACATAGAGTGGCTTTGGAGAGTGGCTTTGGACAGTGGCTTTGGACAGTGGCTTTGGACAGTGGCTTTGGACAGTGGCTTTGAACATAGAGTGGCTTTGGAGAGTGGCTTTGGACAGTGGCTTTGGACATAGAGTGGCTTTGGAGAATTGCTTTGGACAGTGGCTTTGGACAGTGGCTTTGGACAGTAGCTTTGGACATAGAGAGGCTTTGGAGAGTGGCTTTGGAGAGTGTCTTTGTACAGTGGCTTTGGACATAGAGTGGCTTTGGAGAGTGGCTTTGGAGAGTGGCTTTGGACAGTGGCTTTGGACATAGAGTGGCTTTGGAGAGTGGCTTTGGAGAGTGGCTTTGGACAGTGTCTTTGGACATAGAGTGGCTTTGGAGAGTGGCTTTGGACAGTGGCTTTGGACATAGAGTGGCTTTGGAGAGTGGCTTTGGACAGTGGCTTTGGACAGTGGCTTTGGACATAGAGTGGCTTTGGAGAGTGGCTTTGGACAGTGGCTTTGGACAGTGGCTTTGGACATAGAGTGGCTTTGGAGAGTGGCTTTGGAGAGTGTCTTTGGAGAGTGGCTTTGGACATAGAGTGGCTTTGGAGAGTGGCTTTGGACAGTGGCTTTGGACAGTGGCTTTGGACATAGAGTGGCTTTGGAGAGTGGCTTTGGAGAGTGGCTTTGAACAGTGGCTTTGGACATAGAGTGGCTTTGGACTGTGGCTTTAGGAGAGTGGCTTTGGACAGTGGCTTTGGACATAGAGTGGCTTTGGAGAGTGGCTTTGGATAGTGGCTTTGGACAGTGGCTTTGGACAGTGGCTTTGGACATAGAGTGGCTTTGGAGAGTGGCTTTGGAGAGTGGCTTTGGACATTGGCTTTGGACAGTGGCTTTGGACATAGAGTGGCTTTGGAGAGTGGCTTTGGAGAGTGGCTTTGGACAGTGGCTTTGGACATAGAGTGGCTTTGGACAGTGGCTTTAGGAGAGTGGCTTTGGACAGTGGCTTTGGACATAGAGTGGCTTTGGAGAGTGGCTTTGGACAGTGGCTTTGGACAGTGGCTTTGGACATAGAGTGGCTTTGGAGAGTGGCTTTGGAGAGTGGCTTTGGACAGTGGCTTTGGACATAGAGTGACTTTCGACAGTGGCTTTGTAGAGTGGCTTTGGACAGTGGCTTTGGACATAGAGTGGCTTTGGACAGTGGCTTTGGAGAGTGGCTTTGGACAGTGGCTTTGGACATAGAGTGGCTTTGGACAGTGGCTTTGGAGAGTGGCTTTGGACAGTGGCTTTGGACATAGAGTGGCTTTGGACAGTGGTTTTGGACAGTGGCTTTGGACATAGAGTGACTTTGGACAGTGGCTTTGGAGAGTGGCTATGGACAGTGGCTTTGGACAGTGGCTTTGGACAGTAGCTTTGGACATAGAGAGGCTTTGGAGAGTGGCTTTGGAGAGTGTCTTTGTACAGTGGCTTTGGACATAGAGTGGCTTTGGAGAGTGGCTTTGGAGAGTGGCTTTGGACAGTGGCTTAGGACATAGAGTGGCTTTGGAGAGTGGCTTTGGAGAGTGGCTTTGGACAGTGGCTTTGGAAATAGAGTGGCTTTGGAGAGTGGCTTTGGACAGTGGCTTTGGACATAGAGTGGCTTTGGAGAGTGGCTTTGGACAGTGGCTTTGGACAGTGGCTTTGGACATGGAGTGGCTTTGAAGAGTGGCTTTGGACAGTGGTTTTAGATAGTGGCTTTGGACATAGAGTGGCTTTGGAGAGTGGCTTTGGAGAGTGTCTTTGGAGAGTGGCTTTGGACATAGAGTGGCTTTGGAGAGTGGCTTTGGACAGTGGCTTTGGACAGTGGCTTTGGACATAGAGTGGCTTTGGAGAGTGGCTTTGGAGAGTGGCTTTGGACAGTGGCTTTGGACATAGAGTGGCTTTGGACTGTGGCTTTAGGAGAGTGGCTTTGGACAGTGGCTTTGGACATAGAGTGGCTTTGGAGAGTGGCTTTGGATAGTGGCTTTGGACAGTGGCTTTGGACAGTGGCTTTGGACATAGAGTGGCTTTGGAGAGTGGCTTTGGAGAGTGGCTTTAGACAGTGGCTTTGGACATAGAGTGGCTTTGGACAGTGGCTTTGGAGAGTGGCTTTGGACAGTGGCTTTGGACATAGAGTGGCTTTGGACAGTGGCTTTGGACAGTGGCTTTGGACATAGAGTGGCTTTGGACAGTGGCTTTGGAGAGTGGCTATGGACAGTGGCTTTGGACAGTGGCTTTGGACAGTAGCTTTGGACATAGAGAGGCTTTGGAGAGTGGCTTTGGAGAGTGTCTTTGTACAGTGGCTTTGGACATAGAGTGGCTTTGGAGAGTGGCTTTGGAGAGTGGCTTTGGACAGTGGCTTTGGATATAGAGTGGCTTTGGACATACAGTGGCTTTGGACAGTGGCTTTGTACATACAGTGGCTTTGGAGATACAGTGGCTTTGGACAGTGGCTTTGGACATACAGTGGCTTTGGACATACATTGGCTTTGGACAGTGGCTTTGGACATAGAGTGGCTTGGAGAGTGGCTTTGGAGAGTGTCATTGGACAGTTGCTTTGGACATAGAGTGGCTTTGGAGAGTGGCTTTGGACAGTGGCTTTGGACAGTGGCTTTGGACAGTGGCTTTGGACAGTGGCTTTGAACATAGAGTGGCTTTGGAGAGTGGCTTTGGACAGTGGCTTTGGACATAGAGTGGCTTTGGAGAATTGCTTTGGACAGTGGCTTTGGACAGTGGCTTTGGACAGTAGCTTTGGACATAGAGAGGCTTTGGAGAGTGGCTTTGGAGAGTGTCTTTGTACAGTGGCTTTGGACATAGAGTGGCTTTGGAGAGTGGCTTTGGAGAGTGGCTTTGGACAGTGGCTTTGGACATAGAGTGGCTTTGGAGAGTGGCTTTGGAGAGTGGCTTTGGACAGTGTCTTTGGACATAGAGTGGCTTTGGAGAGTGGCTTTGGACAGTGGCTTTGGACATAGAGTGGCTTTGGAGAGTGGCTTTGGACAGTGGCTTTGGACAGTGGCTTTGGACATAGAGTGGCTTTGGAGAGTGGCTTTGGACAGTGGCTTTGGACAGTGGCTTTGGACATAGAGTGGCTTTGGAGAGTGGCTTTGGAGAGTGTCTTTGGAGAGTGGCTTTGGACATAGAGTGGCTTTGGAGAGTGGCTTTGGACAGTGGCTTTGGACAGTGGCTTTGGACATAGAGTGGCTTTGGAGAGTGGCTTTGGAGAGTGGCTTTGAACAGTGGCTTTGGACATAGAGTGGCTTTGGACTGTGGCTTTAGGAGAGTGGCTTTGGACAGTGGCTTTGGACATAGAGTGGCTTTGGAGAGTGGCTTTGGATAGTGGCTTTGGACAGTGGCTTTGGACAGTGGCTTTGGACATAGAGTGGCTTTGGAGAGTGGCTTTGGAGAGTGGCTTTGGACATTGGCTTTGGACAGTGGCTTTGGACATAGAGTGGCTTTGGAGAGTGGCTTTGGAGAGTGGCTTTGGACAGTGGCTTTGGACATAGAGTGGCTTTGGACAGTGGCTTTAGGAGAGTGGCTTTGGACAGTGGCTTTGGACATAGAGTGGCTTTGGAGAGTGGCTTTGGACAGTGGCTTTGGACAGTGGCTTTGGACATAGAGTGGCTTTGGAGAGTGGCTTTGGAGAGTGGCTTTGGACAGTGGCTTTGGACATAGAGTGACTTTCGACAGTGGCTTTGTAGAGTGGCTTTGGACAGTGGCTTTGGACATAGAGTGGCTTTGGACAGTGGCTTTGGAGAGTGGCTTTGGACAGTGGCTTTGGACATAGAGTGGCTTTGGACAGTGGCTTTGGAGAGTGGCTTTGGACAGTGGCTTTGGACATAGAGTGGCTTTGGACAGTGGTTTTGGACAGTGGCTTTGGACATAGAGTGACTTTGGACAGTGGCTTTGGAGAGTGGCTATGGACAGTGGCTTTGGACAGTGGCTTTGGACAGTAGCTTTGGACATAGAGAGGCTTTGGAGAGTGGCTTTGGAGAGTGTCTTTGTACAGTGGCTTTGGACATAGAGTGGCTTTGGAGAGTGGCTTTGGAGAGTGGCTTTGGACAGTGGCTTAGGACATAGAGTGGCTTTGGAGAGTGGCTTTGGAGAGTGGCTTTGGACAGTGGCTTTGGAAATAGAGTGGCTTTGGAGAGTGGCTTTGGACAGTGGCTTTGGACATAGAGTGGCTTTGGAGAGTGGCTTTGGACAGTGGCTTTGGACAGTGGCTTTGGACATGGAGTGGCTTTGAAGAGTGGCTTTGGACAGTGGTTTTAGATAGTGGCTTTGGACATAGAGTGGCTTTGGAGAGTGGCTTTGGAGAGTGTCTTTGGAGAGTGGCTTTGGACATAGAGTGGCTTTGGAGAGTGGCTTTGGACAGTGGCTTTGGACAGTGGCTTTGGACATAGAGTGGCTTTGGAGAGTGGCTTTGGAGAGTGGCTTTGGACAGTGGCTTTGGACATAGAGTGGCTTTGGACTGTGGCTTTAGGAGAGTGGCTTTGGACAGTGGCTTTGGACATAGAGTGGCTTTGGAGAGTGGCTTTGGATAGTGGCTTTGGACAGTGGCTTTGGACAGTGGCTTTGGACATAGAGTGGCTTTGGAGAGTGGCTTTGGAGAGTGGCTTTGGACATTGGCTTTGGACAGTGGCTTTGGACATAGAGTGGCTTTGGAGAGTGGCTTTGGAGAGTGGCTTTGGACAGTGGCTTTGGACATAGAGTGGCTTTGGACAGTGGCTTTAGGAGAGTGGCTTTGGACAGTGGCTTTGGACATAGAGTGGCTTTGGAGAGTGGCTTTGGACAGTGGCTTTGGACAGTGGCTTTGGACATAGAGTGGCTTTGGAGAGTGGCTTTGGAGAGTGGCTTTGGACAGTGGCTTTGGACATAGAGTGACTTTCGACAGTGGCTTTGTAGAGTGGCTTTGGACAGTGGCTTTGGACATAGAGTGACTTTGGACAGTGGCTTTGGAGAGTGGCTTTGGACAGTGGCTTTGGACATAGAGTGGCTTTGGACAGTGGCTTTGGAGAGTGGCTTTGGACAGTGGCTTTGGACATAGAGTGGCTTTGGACAGTGGCTTTGGACAGTGGCTTTGGACATAGAGTGGCTTTGGACAGTGGCTTTGGAGAGTGGCTATGGACAGTGGCTTTGGACTTAGAGTGGCTTTGGACAGTGGCTTTGGAGAGTGGCTTTGGACACTGGCTTTGGACATAGAGTGGCTTTGGACAGTGGCTTTGGAGAGTGGCTTTGGACAGTGGCATTGGACATAGAGTGGCTTTGGACAGTGGCTTTGGACAGTGGCTTTGGACAGTGGCTTTGGACAGTGGCTTTGGACATAGAGTGGCTTTGGAATGTGACTTTGGAGAGTGGCTTTGGACAGTGGCTTTGGACATAGAGTGGCTTTGGAAAGTGGCTTTGGACAGTGTCTTTGGACAGTGGCTTTGGACATAGAGTAGCTTTGGACAGTGGCTTTGGACAGTGGCTTTGGACAGTGGCTTTGGACATAGAGTGGCTTTGGACAGTGGCTTTGGTCAGTGGCTTTGGACAGTGGCTTTGGACATAGAGTAGCTTTGGACAGTGGCTTTGGACAGTGGTTTTCGACAGTGGCTTTGGACATAGAGTGGATTTGAACAGTGGCTTTGGACATTGGTTTGGACAGTGGCTTTGGACAGTGGCTTTGGACAGTGTCTTTGGACAGTGGCTTTGGACATAGAGTGGCTTTGGACAGTGGCTTTAGACAGTGGCTTTGGACAGTGGCTTTGGACATAGAGTGGCTTTGGACAGTGGCTTTGGACAGTGGCTTTGGACAGTAGCTTTGGACATAGAGTGGCTTTGGACAGTGGCTTTGGACAGTGGTTTTGGACAGTGGCTTTGGACATAGAGTGGATTTGGACAGTGGCTTTGGACATTGGCTTTGGACAGTGGCTTTGGACATAGAGTGGCTTTGGACAGTGGCTTTGGACAGTGGCTTTGGACAGTGGCTTTGGACATGGAGTGGCTTTGGAGAGTGGCTTTGGACAGTGGCTTTGGACATAGAGTGGCTTTGGACAGTGGCTTTGGACAGTGGCTTTGGACAGTGGCTTTGGACATAGAGTGGCTTTGGACATAGAGTGGGTTTGGAGAGTGGTTTGGGCAGTGGCTTTCGACAGTGGCTTTGGACAGTGGCTTTGGACATAGAGTGGCTTTGGACAGTGGCTTTGGACAGTGGCTTTGGACAGTGGCTTTGGACAGTGGCTTTGGACATAGAGTGGCTTTGGACTGTGGCTTTGGACAGTGGCTTTGGACAGTGACTTTGGACATAGAGGGGCTGTGGACAGTGGCTTTGGACAGTGGCTTTGGACAGTAGATTTGGACATAGAGTGGCTTTGGACAGTGGCTTTGGATAGTAGCTTTGGACAGTGGCTTTGGACAGTGGCTTTGGGCAGTGGCTTTGGACAGTGGCTTTGGACATAGAGTGGCTTTGGCCATACAGTGGCTTTGGACAGTGGCTTTGGACATACAGTGGCTTTGGACATACAGTGGCTTTGGACAGTGGCTTTGGACACACAGTGGCTTTGGACATACAGTGGCTTTGGACAGTGGCTTTGGACATAGAGTGGCTTGGAGAGTGGCTTTGGAGAGTGTCATTGGTCAGCTGCTTTGGACATAGAGTGGCTTTGGAGAGTGGCTTTGGACAGTGGCTTTGGACAGTGGCTTTGGACAGTGGCTTTGGACAGTGGCTTTGAACATAGAGTGGCTTTGGAGAGTGGCTTTGGACAGTGGCTTTGGACAGTGGCTTTGGACATAGAGTGGCTTTGGAGAATGGCTTTGGACAGTGGCTTTGGACAGTGTCTTTGGACAGTAGCTTTGGACATAGAGTGGCTTTGGAGAGTGGCTTTGGAGAGTGTCTTTGGACAGTGGCTTTGGACATAGAGTGGCTTTGGAGAGTGGCTTTGGAGAGTGGCTTTGAACAGTGGCTTTGGAAATAGAGTGGCTTTGGAGAGTGGCTTTGGAGAGTGGCTTTGGACAGTGGCTTTGGACATAGAGTGGCTTTGGAGAGTGGCTTTGGACAGTGGCTTTGGACATAGAGTGGCTTTGGAGAGTGGCTTTGGACAGTGGCTTTGGACAGTGGCTTTGGACATAGAGTGGCTTTGGAGAGTGGCTTTGGACAGTGGCTTTGGACAGTGGCTTTGGACATAGAGTGGCTTTGGAGAGTGGCTTTGGAGAGTGTCTTTGGAGAGTGGCTTTAGACATAGAGTGGCTTTGGAGAGTGTCTTTGGACAGTGGCTTTGGACAGTGGCTTTGGACATAGAGTGGCTTTGGAGAGTGGCTTTGGAGAGTGGCTTTGGACAGTGGCTTTGGACATAGAGTGGCTTTGGACTGTGGCTTTAGGAGAGTGGCTTTGGACAGTGGCTTTGGACATAGAGTGGCTTTGGAGAGTGGCTTTGGACAGTGGCTTTGGACAGTGGCTTTGGACAGTGGCTTTGGACATAGAGTGGCTTTGGAGAGTGGCTTTGGAGAGTGGCTTTGGACATTGGCTTTGGACAGTGGCTTTGGACATAGAGTGGCTTTGGAGAGTGGCTTTGGAGAGTGGCTTTGGACAGTAGCTTTGGACATAGATTGGCTTTGGACAGTGGCTTTAGGAGAGTGGCTTTGGACAGTGGCTTTGGACAGTGGCTTTGGACATAGAGTGGCTTTGGAGAGTGGCTTTAGAGAGTGGCTTTGGACAGTGGCTTTGGACATAGAGTGACTTTCGACAGTGGCTTTGTAGAGTGGCTTTGGACAGTGGCTTTGGAGATAGAGTGGCTTTGGACAGTGGCTTTGGAGAGTGGCTTTGGACAGTGTCTTTGGACATAGAGTGGCTTTGGACAGTGGCTTTGGAGAGTGGCTTTGGACAGTGGCTTTGGAAATAGAGTGGCTTTGGGCAGTGGCTTTGTACAGTGGCTTTGGACATAGAGTGGCTTTGGACAGTGGCTTTGGAGAGTGGCTTTGGACAGTGGCTTTGAACTTAGAGTGGCTTTGGACAGTGGCTTTGGAGAGTGGCTTTGGACAGTGGCTTTGGACATAGTGTGGCTTTGGACAGTGGCTTTGGAGAGTGGCTTTGGACAGTGGCTTTGGACTTAGAGTGGTTTTGGACAGTGGCTTTGGACAGTGACTTTGGAAAGTGGCTTTGGACAGTGGCTTTGGACATAGAGTGGCTTTGGACAGTGGCTTTGGACAGTGGCTTTGGACAGTGGCTTTAGACATAGAGTGGCTTTGTAATGTGACTTTTGAGATTGGCTTTGGACAGTGGCTTTAGACATAGAGTGGCTTTGGACATTGGCTTTGGATAGTGTCTTTGGACAGTGGCTTTGGACATAGAGTGGCTTTGGAGAGTGGCTTTGGACAGTGGCTTTGGACAGTGGCTTTGGACATAGAGTGGCTTTGGAGAGTGGCTTTGGACAGTGGCTTTGGACAGTGGCTTTGGACATAGAGTGGCTTTGGAGAGTGGCTTTGGAGAGTGTCTTTGGAGAGTGGCTTTAGACATAGAGTGGCTTTGGAGAGTGTCTTTGGACAGTGGCTTTGGACAGTGGCTTTGGACATAGAGTGGCTTTGGAGAGTGGCTTTGGAGAGTGGCTTTGGACAGTGGCTTTGGACATAGAGTGGCTTTGGACTGTGGCTTTAGGAGAGTGGCTTTGGACAGTGGCTTTGGACATAGAGTGGCTTTGGAGAGTGGCTTTGGACAGTGGCTTTGGACAGTGGCTTTGGACAGTGGCTTTGGACATAGAGTGGCTTTGGAGAGTGGCTTTGGAGAGTGGCTTTAGACATTGGCTTTGGACAGTGGCTTTGGACATAGAGTGGCTTTGGAGAGTGGCTTTGGAGAGTGGCTTTGGACAGTAGCTTTGGACATAGATTGGCTTTGGACAGTGGCTTTAGGAGAGTGGCTTTGGACAGTGGCTTTGGACAGTGGCTTTGGACATAGAGTGGCTTTGGAGAGTGGCTTTAGAGAGTGGCTTTGGACAGTGGCTTTGGACATAGAGTGACTTTCGACAGTGGCTTTGTAGAGTGGCTTTGGACAGTGGCTTTGGAGATAGAGTGGCTTTGGACAGTGGCTTTGGAGAGTGGCTTTGGACAGTGTCTTTGGACATAGAGTGGCTTTGGACAGTGGCTTTGGAGAGTGGCTTTGGACAGTGGCTTTGGAAATAGAGTGGCTTTGGACAGTGGCTTTGTACAGTGGCTTTGGACATAGAGTGGCTTTGGACAGTGGCTTTGGAGAGTGGCTTTGGACAGTGGCTTTGAACTTAGAGTGGCTTTGGACAGTGGCTTTGGAGAGTGGCTTTGGACAGTGGCTTTGGACATAGTGTGGCTTTGGACAGTGGCTTTGGAGAGTGGCTTTGGACAGTGGCTTTGGACTTAGAGTGGTTTTGGACAGTGGCTTTGGAGAGTGACTTTGGAAAGTGGCTTTGGACAGTGGCTTTGGACATAGAGTGGCTTTGGACAGTGGCTTTGGACAGTGGCTTTGGACAGTGGCTTTAGACATAGAGTGGCTTTGTAATGTGACTTTTGAGATTGGCTTTGGACAGTGGCTTTGGACATAGAGTGGCTTTGGACATTGGCTTTGGATAGTGTCTTTGGACAGTGGCTTTGGACATAGAGTGGCTTTGGACAGTGGCTTTGGACAGTGGCTTTGGACAGTGGCTTTGGACATAGAGTGGTTTTGGACAGTGGCTTTGGACAGTGGCTTTGGACAGTGGCTTTGGACATAGAGTGGCTTTGGACAGTGGCTTTGGACAGTGGTTTTGGACAGTGGCTTTAGACATAGAGTGGATTTGGACAGTGGCTTTGGACATTGGCTTTGGACAGTGGCTTTGGACATAGAGTGGCTTTGGACAGTGGCTTTGGACAGTGGCTTTGGACAGTGGCTTTGGACATAGAGTGGCTTTGGACAGTGGCTTTGGACAGTGGCTTTGGACAGTGGCTTTGGACATAGAGTGGCTTTGGACAGTGGCTTTGGACAGTGGCTTTGGACAGTGGCTTTGGACATAGAGTGACTTTGGACATAGAGTGGGTTTGGAGAGTGGCTTTGGGCAGTGGCTTTGGACAGTGGCTTTGGACAGTGGCTTTGGACATAGAGTGGCTTTGGACAGTGGCTTTGGACAGTGGCTTTGGACAGTGGCTTTGGACAGTGGCTTTGGACATAGAGTGGCTTTGGACTGTTGCTTTGGACAGCGGCTTTGGACAGTGACTTTGGACATAGAGAGGCTGTGGACAGTGGCTTTGGACAGTGGCTTTGGACAGTGGATTTGGACATAGAGTGGCTTTGGACAGTGGCTTTGGACAGTGGCTTTGGACAGTGGCTTTGAATAGTGGCTTTGGACAGTGGCTTTGGACAGTGGCTTTGGACATAGAGTGGCTTTGGACATACAGTGGCTTTGGACAGTGGCTTTGGACATACAGTGGCTTTGGACATACAGTGGCTTTGGACAGTGGCTTTGGACATACAGTGGCTTTGGACATATAGTGGCTTTGGACAGTGGCTTTGGACATATAGTGGCTTTAGACAGTGGCTTTGGACATACAGTGGCTTTGGACATACAGTGGCTTAGGACAGTGGCTTTGGACATACAGTGGCTTTGGACATACAGTGGCTTTGGACAGTGGCTTTGGACATAAAGTGGCTTTGGACATACAGTGGCTTTGGATAGAGGCTTTGGACATACAGTGGCTTTGGACAGTGGCTTTGGAGTGTGGCTTTGGACAGTGGCTTTGGACATAGAGTGGTTTAGGACAGTGGCTTTGGAGAGTGGCTTTGGACAGTGGCTTTAGACATAGAGTGGCTTTGGACAGTGGCTTTGGACAGTGGCTTTGGACAGTGGCTTTGGACATAGAGTGGCTTTGGACAGTGGCTTTGGACAGTGGCTTTGGACAGTGGCTTTGGACATAGAATTGCTTTAGACAGTGGCTTTTGACAGTGGCTTAGTACAGTGGCTTTGGACATAGAGTGGCTTTGGACAGTGGCATTAGACAGTGGCTATGGACAGTAGCTTTGGAGATAGAGTGGCTTTAGACAGTGGCTTTGGACAGTGGCTTTGGACAGTTGCTTTACATATAGAGTGGCTTTGGAGAGTGGCTTTGGACAGTGGCTTTGGACATTGGCTTTGGACATAGAGTGGCTTTGGACAGTGGCTTTGGACATAGAGTGGCTTGGAGAGTGGCTTTGGAGAGTGTCATTGGACAGTTGCTTTGGACATAGAGTGGCTTTGGAGAGTGGCTTTGGACAGTGGCTTTGGACAGTGGCTTTGGACAGTGGCTTTGGACAGTGGCTTTGAACATAGAGTGGCTTTGGAGAGTGGCTTTGGACAGTGGCTTTGGATATAGAGTGGCTTTGGAGAATTGCTTTGGACAGTGGCTTTGGACAGTGGCTTTGGACAGTAGCTTTGGACATAGAGAGGCTTTGGAGAGTGGCTTTGGAGAGTGTCTTTGTACAGTGGCTTTGGACATAGAGTGGCTTTGGAGAGTGGCTTTGGAGAGTGGCTTTGGACAGTGGCTTTGGACATAGAGTGGCTTTGGAGAGTGGCTTTGGAGAGTGGCTTTGGACAGTGGCTTTGGACATAGAGTGGCTTTGGAGAGTGGCTTTGGACAGTGGCTTTGGACAGTGGCTTTGGACATAGAGTGGCTTTGGAGAGTGGCTTTGGACAGTGGCTTTGGACAGTGGCTTTGGACATAGAGTGGCTTTGGAGAGTAGCTTTGGAGAGTGTCTTTGTAGAGTGGCTTTGGACATAGAGTGGCTTTGGAGAGTGGCTTTGGACAGTGGCTTTGGACAGTGGCTTTGGACATAGAGTGGCTTTGGAGAGTGGCTTTGGAGAGTGGCTTTGGACAGTGGCTTTGGACATATAGTGGCTTTGGACTGTGGCTTTAGGAGAGTGGCTTTGGACAGTGGCTTTGGACATAGAATGGCTTTGGAGAGTGGCTTTGGATAGTGGCTTTGGACAGTGGCTTTGGACAGTGGCTTTGGACATAGAGTGGCTTTGGAGAGTGGCTTTGGAGAGTGGCTTTGGACATTGGCTTTGGACAGTGGCTTTGGACATAGAGTGGCTTTGGAGAGTGGCTTTGGAGAGTGGCTTTGGACAGTGGCTTTGGACATAGAGTGGCTTTGGACAGTGGCTTTAGGAGAGTGGCTTTGGACAGTGGCTTTGGACATAGAGTGGCTTTGGAGAGTGGCTTTGGACAGTGGCTTTGGACAGTGGCTTTGGACATAGAGTGGCTTTGGAGAGTGGCTTTGGAGAGTGGCTTTGGACAGTAGCTTTGGACATAGAGTGACTTTCGACAGTGGCTTTGTAGAGTGGCTTTGGACAGTGGCTTTGGACATAGAGTGGCTTTGGACAGTGGCTTTGGAGAGTGGCTTTGGACAGTGGCTTTGGACATAGAGTGGCTTTGGACAGTGGCTTTGGAGAGTGGCTTTGGACAGTGGCTTTGGACATAGAGTGGCTTTGGACAGTGGCTTTGGACAGTGGCTTTGGACATAGAGTGGCTTTGGACAGTGGCTTTGGAGAGTGGCTATGGACAGTGGCTTTGGACAGTGGCTTTGGACAGTAGCTTTGGACATAGAGAGGCTTTGGAGAGTGGCTTTGGAGAGTGTCTTTGTACAGTGGCTTTGTACATAGAGTGGCTTTGGAGAGTGGCTTTGGAGAGTGGCTTTGGACAGTGGCTTTGGATATAGAGTGGCTTTGGACATACAGTGGCTTTGGACAGTGGCTTTGGACATACAGTGGCTTTGGAGATACAGTGGCTTTGGACAGTGGCTTTGGACATACAGTGGCTTTGGACATACATTGGCTTTGGACAGTGGCTTTGGACATAGAGTGGCTTGGAGAGTGGCTTTGGAGAGTGTCATTGGACAGTTGCTTTGGACATAGAGTGGCTTTGGAGAGTGGCTTTGGACAGTGGCTTTGGACAGTGGCTTTGGACAGTGGCTTTGGACAGTGGCTTTGAACATAGAGTGGCTTTGGAGAGTGGCTTTGGACAGTGGCTTTGGACATAGAGTGGCTTTGGAGAATTGCTTTGGACAGTGGCTTTGGACAGTGGCTTTGGACAGTAGCTTTGGACATAGAGAGGCTTTGGAGAGTGGCTTTGGAGAGTGTCTTTGTACAGTGGCTTTGGACATAGAGTGGCTTTGGAGAGTGGCTTTGGAGAGTGGCTTTGGACAGTGGCTTTGGACATAGAGTGGCTTTGGAGAGTGGCTTTGGAGAGTGGCTTTGGACAGTGGCTTTGGACATAGAGTGGCTTTGGAGAGTGGCTTTGGACAGTGGCTTTGGACATAGAGTGGCTTTGGAGAGTGGCTTTGGACAGTGGCTTTGGACAGTGGCTTTGGACATAGAGTGGCTTTGGAGAGTGGCTTTGGACAGTGGCTTTGGACAGTGGCTTTGGACATAGAGTGGCTTTGGAGAGTGGCTTTGGAGAGTGTCTTTGGAGAGTGGCTTTGGACATAGAGTGGCTTTGGAGAGTGGCTTTGGACAGTGGCTTTGGACAGTGGCTTTGGACATAGAGTGGCTTTGGAGAGTGGCTTTGGAGAGTGGCTTTGGACAGTGGCTTTGGACATAGAGTGGCTTTGGACTGTGGCTTTAGGAGAGTGGTTTTGGACAGTGGCTTTGGACATAGAGTGGCTTTGGAGAGTGGCTTTGGATAGTGGCTTTGGACAGTGGCTTTGGACAGTGGCTTTGGACATAGAGTGGCTTTGGAGAGTGGCTTTGGAGAGTGGCTTTGGACATTGGCTTTGGACAGTGGCTTTGGACATAGAGTGGCTTTGGAGAGTGGCTTTGGAGAGTGGCTTTGGACAGTGGCTTTGGACATAGAGTGGCTTTGGACAGTGGATTTAGGAGAGTGGCTTTGGACAGTGGCTTTGGACATAGAGTGGCTTTGGAGAGTGGCTTTGGAGAGTGGCTTTGGACAGTGGCTTTGGACATAGAGTGGCTTTGGAGAGTGGCTTTGGAGAGTGGCTTTGGACAGTGGCTTTGGACATAGAGTGACTTTCGACAGTGGCTTTGTAGAGTGGCTTTGGACAGTGGCTTTGGACATAGAGTGGCTTTGGACAGTGGCTTTGGAGAGTGGCTTTGGACAGTGGCTTTGGACATAGAGTGGCTTTGGACAGTGGCTTTGGAGAGTGGCTTTGGACAGTGGCTTTGTACATAGAGTGGCTTTGGACAGTGGCTTTGGACAGTGGCTTTGGACATAGAGTGACTTTGGACAGTGGCTTTGGAGAGTGGCTATGGACAGTGGCTTTGGACAGTGGCTTTGGACAGTAGCTTTGGACATAGAGAGGCTTTGGAGAGTGGCTTTGGAGAGTGTCTTTGTACAGTGGCTTTGGACATAGAGTGGCTTTGGAGAGTGGCTTTGGAGAGTGGCTTTGGACAGTGGCTTAGGACATAGAGTGGCTTTGGAGAGTGGCTTTGGAGAGTGGCTTTGGACAGTGGCATTGGACATAGAGTGGCTTTGGAGAGTGGCTTTGGACAGTGGCTTTGGACATAGAGTGGCTTTGGAGAGTGGCTTTGGACAGTGGCTTTGGACAGTGGCTTTGGAAATAGAGTGGCTTTGAAGAGTGGCTTTGGACAGTGGCTTTGGACAGTGGCTTTGGACATAGAGTGGCTTTGGAGAGTGGCTTTGGAGAGTGTCTTTGGAGAGTGGCTTTGGACATAGAGTGGCTTTGGAGAGTGGCTTTGGACAGTGGCTTTGGACAGTGGCTTTGGACATAGAGTGGCTTTGGAGAGTGGCTTTGGAGAGTGGCTTTGGACAGTGGCTTTGGACATAGAGTGGCTTTGGACTGTGGCTTTAGGAGAGTGGCTTTGGACAGTGGCTTTGGACAGTGGCTTTGGACATAGAGTGGCTTTGGAGAGTGGCTTTGGAGAGTGGCTTTGGACAGTGGCTTTGGACATAGAGTGGCTTTGGACTGTGGCTTTAGGAGAGTGGCTTTGGACAGTGGCTTTGGACATAGAGTGGCTTTGGAGAGTGGCTTTGGACAGTGGCTTTGGACAGTGGCTTTGGACATAGAGTGGCTTTGGAGAGTGGCTTTGGAGAGTGGCTTTGGACAGTGGCTTTGGACATAGAGTGACTTTCGACAGTGGCTTTGTAGAGTGGCTTTGGACAGTGGCTTTGGACATAGAGTGGCTTTGGAGAGTGGCTTTGGATAGTGGCTTTGGACAGTGGCTTTGGACAGTGGCTTTGGACATAGAGTGGCTTTGGAGAGTGGCTTTGGAGAGTGGCTTTGGACATTGGCTTTGGACAGTGGCTTTGGACATAGAGTGGCTTTGGAGAGTGGCTTTGGAGAGTGGCTTTGGACAGTGGCTTTGGACATAGAGTGGCTTTGGACAGTGGCTTTAGGAGAGTGGCTTTGGACAGTGGCTTTGGACATAGAGTGGCTTTGGAGAGTGGCTTTGGACAGTGGCTTTGGACAGTGGCTTTGGACATAGAGTGGCTTTGGAGAGTGGCTTTGGAGAGTGGCTTTGGACAGTGGCTTTGGACATAGAGTGACTTTCGACAGTGGCTTTGTAGAGTGGCTTTGGACAGTGGCTTTGGACATAGAGTGACTTTGGACAGTGGCTTTGGAGAGTGGCTTTGGACAGTGGCTTTGGACATAGAGTGGCTTTGGACAGTGGCTTTGGAGAGTGGCTTTGGACAGTGGCTTTGGACATAGAGTGGCTTTGGACAGTGGCTTTGGACAGTGTCTTTGGACATAGAGTGGCTTTGGACAGTGGCTTTGGAGAGTGGCTATGGACAGTGGCTTTGGACTTAGAGTGGCTTTGGACAGTGGCTTTGGAGAGTGGCTTTGGACACTGGCTTTGGACATAGAGTGGCTTTGGACAGTGGCTTTGGAGAGTGGCTTTGGACAGTGGCATTGGACATAGAGTGGCTTTGGACAGTGGCTTTGGACAGTGGCTTTGGACAGTGGCTTTGGACAGTAGCTTTGGACATAGAGTGGCTTTGGAATGTGACTTTGGAGAGTGACTTTGGACAGTGGCTTTGGACATAGAGTGGTTTTGGAAAGTGGCTTTGGACAGTGTCTTTGGACAGTGGCTTTGGACATAGAGTGGCTTTGGACAGTGGCTTTGGACAGTGGCTTTGGACAGTGGCTTTGGACATAGAGTGGCTTTGGAGAGTGGCTTTGGAGAGTGGCTTTGGACAGTGGCTTTGGACATAGAGTGGCTTTGGAGAGTGGCTTTGGACAGTGGCTTTGGACATAGAGTGGCTTTGGAGAGTGGCTTTGGACAGTGGCTTTGGACAGTGGCTTTGGACATAGAGTGGCTTTGGAGAGTGGCTTTGGACAGTGGCTTTGGACAGTGGCTTTGGACATAGAGTGGCTTTGGAGAGTGGCTTTGGAGAGTGTCTTTGGAGAGTGGCTTTGGACATAGAGTGGCTTTGGAGAGTGGCTTTGGACAGTGGCTTTGGACAGTGGCTTTGGACATAGAGTGGCTTTGGAGAGTGGCTTTGGAGAGTGGCTTTGGACAGTGGCTTTGGACATAGAGTGGCTTTGGACTGTGGCTTTAGGAGAGTGGTTTTGGACAGTGGCTTTGGACATAGAGTGGCTTTGGAGAGTGGCTTTGGATAGTGGCTTTGGACAGTGGCTTTGGACAGTGGCTTTGGACATAGAGTGGCTTTGGAGAGTGGCTTTGGAGAGTGGCTTTGGACATTGGCTTTGGACAGTGGCTTTGGACATAGAGTGGCTTTGGAGAGTGGCTTTGGAGAGTGGCTTTGGACAGTGGCTTTGGACATAGAGTGGCTTTGGACAGTGGATTTAGGAGAGTGGCTTTGGACAGTGGCTTTGGACATAGAGTGGCTTTGGAGAGTGGCTTTGGAGAGTGGCTTTGGACAGTGGCTTTGGACATAGAGTGGCTTTGGAGAGTGGCTTTGGAGAGTGGCTTTGGACAGTGGCTTTGGACATAGAGTGACTTTCGACAGTGGCTTTGTAGAGTGGCTTTGGACAGTGGCTTTGGACATAGAGTGGCTTTGGACAGTGGCTTTGGAGAGTGGCTTTGGACAGTGGCTTTGGACATAGAGTGGCTTTGGACAGTGGCTTTGGAGAGTGGCTTTGGACAGTGGCTTTGGACATAGAGTGGCTTTGGACAGTGGCTTTGGACAGTGGCTTTGGACATAGAGTGACTTTGGACAGTGGCTTTGGAGAGTGGCTATGGACAGTGGCTTTGGACAGTGGCTTTGGACAGTAGCTTTGGACATAGAGAGGCTTTGGAGAGTGGCTTTGGAGAGTGTCTTTGTACAGTGGCTTTGGACATAGAGTGGCTTTGGAGAGTGGCTTTGGAGAGTGGCTTTGGACAGTGGCTTAGGACATAGAGTGGCTTTGGAGAGTGGCTTTGGAGAGTGGCTTTGGACAGTGGCATTGGACATAGAGTGGCTTTGGAGAGTGGCTTTGGACAGTGGCTTTGGACATAGAGTGGCTTTGGAGGGTGGCTTTGGACAGTGGCTTTGGACAGTGGCTTTGGACATAGAGTGGCTTTGAAGAGTGGCTTTGGACAGTGGCTTTGGACAGTGGCTTTGGACATAGAGTGGCTTTGGAGAGTGGCTTTGGAGAGTGTCTTTGGAGAGTGGCTTTGGACATAGAGTGGCTTTGGAGAGTGGCTTTGGACAGTGGCTTTGGACAGTGGCTTTGGACATAGAGTGGCTTTGGAGAGTGGCTTTGGAGAGTGGCTTTGGACAGTGGCTTTGGACATAGAGTGGCTTTGGACTGTGGCTTTAGGAGAGTGGCTTTGGACAGTGGCTTTGGACAGTGGCTTTGGACATAGAGTGGCTTTGGAGAGTGGCTTTGGAGAGTGGCTTTGGACAGTGGCTTTGGACATAGAGTGGCTTTGGACTGTGGCTTTAGGAGAGTGGCTTTGGACAGTGGCTTTGGACATAGAGTGGCTTTGGAGAGTGGCTTTGGACAGTGGCTTTGGACAGTGGCTTTGGACATAGAGTGGCTTTGGAGAGTGGCTTTGGAGAGTGGCTTTGGACAGTGGCTTTGGACATAGAGTGACTTTCGACAGTGGCTTTGTAGAGTGGCTTTGGACAGTGGCTTTGGACATAGAGTGGCTTTGGAGAGTGGCTTTGGATAGTGGCTTTGGACAGTGGCTTTGGACAGTGGCTTTGGACATAGAGTGGCTTTGGAGAGTGGCTTTGGAGAGTGGCTTTGGACATTGGCTTTGGACAGTGGCTTTGGACATAGAGTGGCTTTGGAGAGTGGCTTTGGAGAGTGGCTTTGGACAGTGGCTTTGGACATAGAGTGGCTTTGGACAGTGGCTTTAGGAGAGTGGCTTTGGACAGTGGCTTTGGACATAGAGTGGCTTTGGAGAGTGGCTTTGGACAGTGGCTTTGGACAGTGGCTTTGGACATAGAGTGGCTTTGGAGAGTGGCTTTGGAGAGTGGCTTTGGACAGTGGCTTTGGACATAGAGTGACTTTCGACAGTGGCTTTGTAGAGTGGCTTTGGACAGTGGCTTTGGACATAGAGTGACTTTGGACAGTGGCTTTGGAGAGTGGCTTTGGACAGTGGCTTTGGACATAGAGTGGCTTTGGACAGTGGCTTTGGAGAGTGGCTTTGGACAGTGGCTTTGGACATAGAGTGGCTTTGGACAGTGGCTTTGGACAGTGGCTTTGGACATAGAGTGGCTTTGGACAGTGGCTTTGGAGAGTGGCTATGGACAGTGGCTTTGGACTTAGAGTGGCTTTGGACAGTGGCTTTGGAGAGTGGCTTTGGACACTGGCTTTGGACATAGAGTGGCTTTGGACAGTGGCTTTGGAGAGTGGCTTTGGACAGTGGCATTGGACATAGAGTGGCTTTGGACAGTGGCTTTGGACAGTGGCTTTGGACAGTGGCTTTGGACAGTAGCTTTGGACATAGAGTGGCTTTGGAATGTGACTTTGGAGAGTGGCTTTGGACAGTGGCTTTGGACATAGAGTGGTTTTGGAAAGTGGCTTTGGACAGTGTCTTTGGACAGTGGCTTTGGACATAGAGTGGCTTTGGACAGTGGCTTTGGACAGTGGCTTTGGACAGTGGCTTTGGACATAGAGTGGCTTTGGACAGTGGCTTTGGTCAGTGGCTTTGGACAGTGGCTTTGGACATAGAGTAGCTTTGGACAGTGGCTTTGGACAGTGGTTTTCGACAGTGGCTTTGGACATAGAGTGGATTTGAACAGTGGCTTTGGACATTGGCTTTGGACAGTGGCTTTGGACAGTGGCTTTGGACAGTATCTTTGGACAGTGGCTTTGGACATAGAGTGGCTTTGGACAGTGGCTTTGGACAGTGGCTTTGGACAGTGGCTTTGGACATAGAGTGGCTTTGGACAGTGGCTTTGGACAGTGGCTTTGGACAGTAGCTTTGGACATAGAGTGGCTTTGGACAGTGGCTTTGGACAGTGGTTTTGGACAGTGGCTTTGGACATAGAGTGGATTTGGACAGTGGCTTTGGACATTGGCTTTGGACAGTGGCTTTGGACATAGAGTGGCTTTGGACAGTGGCTTTGGACAGTGGCTTTGGACAGTGGCTTTGGACATGGAGTGGCTTTGGAGAGTGGCTTTGGACAGTGGCTTTGGACATAGAGTGGCTTTGGACAGTGGCTTTGGACAGTGGCTTTGGACAGTGGCTTTGGACATAGAGTGGCTTTGGACATAGAGTGGGTTTGGAGAGTGGCTTTGGGCAGTGGCTTTCGACAGTGGCTTTGGACAGTGGCTTTGGACATAGAGTGGCTTTGGACAGTGGCTTTGGACAGTGGCTTTGGACAGTGGCTTTGGACAGTGGCTTTGGACATAGAGTGGCTTTGGACTGTGGCTTTGGACAGTGGCTTTGGACAGTGACTTTAGACATAGAGAGGCTGTGGACAGTGGCTTTGGACAGTGGCTTTAGAGAGTAGATTTGGACATAGAGTGGCTTTGGACAGTGGCTTTGGATAGTAGCTTTGGACAGTGGCTTTGGACAGTGGCTTTGGGCAGTGGCTTTGGACAGTGGCTTTGGACATAGAGTGGCTTTGGCCATACAGTGGCTTTGGACAGTGGCTTTGGACATACAGTGGCTTTGGACATACAGTGGCTTTGGACAGTGGCTTTGGACACACAGTGGCTTTGGACATACAGTGGCTTTGGACAGTGGCTTTGGACATAGAGTGGCTTGGAGAGTGGCTTTGGAGAGTGTCATTGGTCAGCTGCTTTGGACATAGAGTGGCTTTGGAGAGTCGCTTTGGACAGTGGCTTTGGACAGTGGCTTTGGACAGTGGCTTTGGACAGTGGCTTTGAACATAGAGTGGCTTTGGAGAGTGGCTTTGGACAGTGGCTTTGGACAGTGGCTTTGGACATAGAGTGGCTTTGGAGAATGGCTTTGGACGGTGGCTTTGGACAGTGTCTTTGGACAGTAGCTTTGGACATAGAGTGGCTTTGGAGAGTGGCTTTGGAGAGTGTCTTTGGACAGTGGCTTTGGACATAGAGTGGCTTTGGAGAGTGGCTTTGGAGAGTGGCTTTGAACAGTGGCTTTGGAAATAGAGTGGCTTTGGAGAGTGGCTTTGGAGAGTGGCTTTGGACAGTGGCTTTGGACATAGAGTGGCTTTGGAGAGTGGCTTTGGACAGTGGCTTTGGACATAGAGTGGCTTTGGAGAGTGGCTTTGGACAGTGGCTTTGGACAGTGGCTTTGGACATAGAGTGGCTTTGGAGAGTGGCTTTGGACAGTGGCTTTGGACAGTGGCTTTGGACATAGAGTGGCTTTGGAGAGTGGCTTTGGAGAGTATCTTTGGAGAGTGGCTTTGGACATAGAGTGGCTTTGGAGAGTGTCTTTGGACAGTGGCTTTGGACAGTGGCTTTGGACATAGAGTGGCTTTGGAGAGTGGCTTTGGAGAGTGGCTTTGGACAGTGGCTTTGGACATGGAGTGGCTTTGGAGAGTGGCTTTGGACAGTGGCTTTGGACATAGAGTGGCTTTGGACAGTGGCTTTGGACAGTGGCTTTGGACAGTGGCTTTGGACATAGAGTGGCTTTGGACATAGAGTGGGTTTGGAGAGTGGCTTTGGGCAGTGGCTTTCGACAGTGGCTTTGGACAGTGGCTTTGGACATAGAGTGGCTTTGGACAGTGGCTTTGGACAGTGGCTTTGGACAGTGGCTTTGGACAGTGGCTTTGGACATAGAGTGGCTTTGGACTGTGGCTTTGGACAGTGGCTTTGGACAGTGACTTTGGACATAGAGAGGCTGTGGACAGTGGCTTTGGACAGTGGCTTTGGAGAGTAGATTTGGACATAGAGTGGCTTTGGATAGTGGCTTTGGATAGTAGCTTTGGACAGTGGCTTTGGACAGTGGCTTTGGGCAGTGGCTTTGGACAGTGGCTTTGGACATAGAGTGGCTTTGGCCATACAGTGGCTTTGGACAGTGGCTTTGGACATACAGTGGCTTTGGACATACAGTGGCTTTGGACAGTGGCTTTGGACACACAGTGGCTTTGGACATACAGTGGCTTTGGACAGTGGCTTTGGACATAGAGTGGCTTGGAGAGTGGCTTTGGAGAGTGTCATTGGTCAGCTGCTTTGGACATAGAGTGGCTTTGGAGAGTGGCTTTGGACAGTGGCTTTGGACAGTGGCTTTGGACAGTGGCTTTGGACAGTGGCTTTGAACATAGAGTGGCTTTGGAGAGTGGCTTTGGACAGTGGCTTTGGACAGTGGCTTTGGACATAGAGTGGCTTTGGAGAATGGCTTTGGACGGTGGCTTTGGACAGTGTCTTTGGACAGTAGCTTTGGACATAGAGTGGCTTTGGAGAGTGGCTTTGGAGAGTGTCTTTGGACAGTGGCTTTGGACATAGAGTGGCTTTGGAGAGTGGCTTTGGAGAGTGGCTTTGAACAGTGGCTTTGGAAATAGAGTGGCTTTGGAGAGTGGCTTTGGAGAGTGGCTTTGGACAGTGGCTTTGGACATAGAGTGGCTTTGGAGAGTGGCTTTGGACAGTGGCTTTGGACATAGAGTGGCTTTGGAGAGTGGCTTTGGACAGTGGCTTTGGACAGTGGCTTTGGACATAGAGTGGCTTTGGAGAGTGGCTTTGGACAGTGGCTTTGGACAGTGGCTTTGGACATAGAGTGGCTTTGGAGAGTGGCTTTGGAGAGTATCTTTGGAGAGTGGCTTTGGACATAGAGTGGCTTTGGAGAGTGTCTTTGGACAGTGGCTTTGGACAGTGGCTTTGGACATAGAGTGGCTTTGGAGAGTGGCTTTGGAGAGTGGCTTTGGACAGTGGCTTTGGACATAGAGTGGCTTTGGACTGTGGCTTTAGGAGAGTGGCTTTGGACAGTGGCTTTGGACATAGAGTGGCTTTGGAGAGTGGCTTTGGACAGTGGCTTTGGACAGTGGCTTTGGACAGTGGCTTTGGACATAGAGTGGCTTTGGAGAGTGGTTTGGAGAGTGGCTTTGGACATTGGCTTTGGACAGTGGCTTTGGACATAGAGTGGCTTTGGAGAGTGGCTTTGGAGAGTGGCTTTGGACAGTAGCTTTGGACATAGATTGGCTTTGGACAGTGGCTTTAGGAGAGTGGCTTTGGACAGTGGCTTTGGACATAGAGTGGCTTTGGAGAGTGGCTTTGGACAGTGGCTTTGGACAGTGGCTTTGGACATAGAGTGGCTTTGGAGAGTGGCTTTAGAGAGTGGCTTTGGACAGTGGCTTTGGACATAGAGTGACTTTCGACAGTGGCTTTGTAGAGTGGCTTTGGACAGTGGCTTTGGAGATAGAGTGGCTTTGGACAGTGGCTTTGGAGAGTGGCTTTGGACAGTGTCTTTGGACATAGAGTGGCTTTGGACAGTGGCTTTGGAGAGTGGCTTTGGACGGTGGCTTTGGAAATAGAGTGGCTTTGGACAGTGGCTTTGTACAGTGGCTTTGGACATAGAGTGGCTTTGGACAGTGGCTTTGGAGAGTGGCTTTGGACAGTGGCTTTGAACTTAGAGTGGCTTTGGACAGTGGCTTTGGAGAGTGGCTTTGGACAGTGGCTTTGGACATAGTGTGGCTTTGGACAGTGGCTTTGGAGAGTGGCTTTGGACAGTGGCTTTGGACTTAGAGTGGTTTTGGACAGTGGCTTTGGACAGTGACTTTGGACAGTGGCTTTGGACAGTGGCTTTGGACATAGAGTGGCTTTGGACAGTGGCTTTGGACAGTGGCTTTGGACAGTGGCTTTAGACATAGAGTGGCTTTGGAATGTGACTTTTGAGATTGGCTTTGGACAGTGGCTTTGGACATAGAGTGGCTTTGGACATTGGCTTTGGACAGTGTCTTTGGACAGTGGCTTTGGACATAGAGTGGCTTTGGACAGTGGCTTTGGACAGTGGCTTTGGACAGTGGCTTTGGACATAGAGTGGTTTTGGACAGTGGCTTTGGACAGTGGCTTTGGACAGTGGCTTTGGACATAGAGTGGCTTTGGACAGTGGCTTTGGACAGTGGTTTTGGACAGTGGCTTTAGACATAGAGTGGATTTGGACAGTGGCTTTGGACATTGGCTTTGGACAGTGGCTTTGGACATAGAGTGGCTTTGGACAGTGGCTTTGGACAGTGGCTTTGGACAGTGGCTTTGGACATAGAGTGGCTTTGGACAGTGGCTTTGGACAGTGGCTTTGGACAGTGGCTTTGGACATAGAGTGGCTTTGGACAGTGGCTTTGGACAGTGGCTTTGGACAGTGGCTTTGGACATAGAGTGACTTTGGACATAGAGTGGCTTTGGAGAGTGGCTTTGGGCAGTGGCTTTGGACAGTGGCTTTGGACAGTGGCTTTGGACATAGAGTGGCTTTGGACAGTGGCTTTGGACAGTGGCTTTGGACAGTGGCTTTGGACAGTGGCTTTGGACATAGAGTGGCTTTGGACTGTTGCTTTGGACAGCGGCTTTGGACAGTGACTTTGGACATAGAGAGGCTGTGGACAGTGGCTTTGGACAGTGGCTTTGGACAGTGGATTTGGACATAGAGTGGCTTTGGACAGTGGCTTTGGACAGTGGCTTTGGACAGTGGCTTTGAACAGTGGCTTTGGACAGTGGCTTTGGACAGTGGCTTTGGACATAGAGTGGCTTTGGACATACAGTGGCTTTGGACAGTGGCTTTGGACATACAGTGGCTATGGACATACAGTGGCTTTGGACAGTGGCTTTGGACATACAGTGGCTTTGGACATATAGTGGCTTTGGACAGTGGCTTTGGACATATAGTGGCTTTAGACAGTGGCTTTGGACATACAGTGGCTTTGGACATACAGTGGCTTAGGACAGTGGCTTTGGACATACAGTGGCTTAGGACATACAGTGGCTTTGGACAGTGGCTTTGGACATAAAGTGGCTTTGGACATACAGTGGCTTTGGACAGAGGCTTTGGACATACAGTGGCTTTGGACAGTGGCTTTGGAGTGTGGCTTTGGACAGTGGCTTTGGACATAGAGTGGTTTAGGACAGTGGCTTTGGAGAGTGGCTTTGGACAGTGGCTTTGGACATAGAGTGGCTTTGGACAGTGGCTTTGGACAGTGGCTTTGGACAGTGGCTTTGGACATAGAGTGGCTTTGGACAGTGGCTTTGGACAGTGGCTTTGGACAGTGGCTTTGGACATAGAATTGCTTTAGATAGTGGCTTTGGACAGTGGCTTAGTACAGTGGCTTTGGACATAGAGTGGCTTTGGACAGTGGCATTAGACAGTGGCTATGGACAGTGGCTTTGGACATAGAGTGGCTTTAGACAGTGGCTTTGGACAGTGGCTTTGGACAGTTGCTTTACATATAGAGTGGCTTTGGAGAGTGGCTTTGGACAGTGGCTTTGGACATTGGCTTTGGACATAGAGTGGCTTTAGAGAGTGGCTTTGGACAGTGGCTTTGGACAGTGCCTTTGGACATAGAATGGCTTTGGAGAGTGGCTTTGGACAGTGGCTTTGGACAGTGGCTTTGGACATAGAGTGGCTTTGAAGAGTGGCTTTGGAGAGTGGCTTTGGACAGTGGCTTTGGACAGTGGCTTTGGACAGTGGCTTTGAACATAGAGTGGCTTTGGAGAGTGGCTTTGGATAGTGGCTTTGGACAGTGGCTTTGGACATAGAGTGGCTTTGGAGAATGGCTTTGGACAGTGGCTTTGGACAGTGGCTTTGGACAGTAGCTTTGGACATAGAGTGGCTTTGGAGAGTGGCTTTGGAGAGTGTCTTTGGAAAGTGGCTTTGGACATAGAGTGGCTTTGGAGAGTGGCTTTGGAGAGTGGCTTTGGACAGTGGCTTTGGACATAGAGTGGCTTTGGAGAGTGGCTTTGGACAGTGGCTTTGGACATAGAGTGGCTTTAGAGAGTGGCTTTGGACAGTGGCTTTGGACAGTGGCTTTGGACATAGAGTGGCTTTGGCCATACAGTGGCTTTGGACTGTGGCTTTGGACAGTGGCTTTGGACAGTGACTTTGGACATAGAGAGGCTGTGGACAGTGGCTTTGGACAGTGGCTTTGGAGAGTAGATTTGGACATAGAGTGGCTTTGGACAGTGGCTTTGGATAGTAGCTTTGGACAGTGGCTTTGGACAGTGGCTTTGGGCAGTGGCTATGGACAGTGGCTTTGGACATAGAGTGGCTTTGGCCATACAGTGGCTTTGGACAGTGGCTTTGGACATACAGTGGCTTTGGACATACAGTGGCTTTGGACAGTGGCTTTGGACATACAGTGGCTTTGGACAGTGGCTTTGGACATAGAGTGGCTTGGAGAGTGGCTTTGGAGAGTGTCATTGGTCAGCTGCTTTGGACATAGAGTGGCTTTGGAGAGTGGCTTTGGACAGTGGCTTTGGACAGTGGCTTTGGACAGTGGCTTTGGACAGTGGCTTTGAACATAGAGTGGCTTTGGAGAGTGGCTTTGGACAGTGGCTTTGGACAGTGGCTTTGGACATAGAGTGGCTTTGGAGAATGGCTTTGGACAGTGGCTTTGGACAGTGTCTTTGGACAGTAGCTTTGGACATAGAGTGGCTTTGGAGAGTGGCTTTGGAGAGTGTCTTTGGACAGTGGCTTTGGACATAGAGTGGCTTTGGAGAGTGGCTTTGGAGAGTGGCTTTGAACAGTGGCTTTGGAAATAGAGTGGCTTTGGAGAGTGGCTTTGGAGAGTGGCTTTGGACAGTGGCTTTGGACATAGAGTGGCTTTGGAGAGTGGCTTTGGACAGTGGCTTTGGACATAGAGTGGCTTTGGAGAGTGGCTTTGGACAGTGGCTTTGGACAGTGGCTTTGGACATAGAGTGGCTTTGGAGAGTGGCTTTGGACAGTGGCTTTGGACAGTGGCTTTGGACATAGAGTGGCTTTGGAGAGTGGCTTTGGAGAGTATCTTTGGAGAGTGGCTTTGGACATAGAGTGGCTTTGGAGAGTGTCTTTGGACAGTGGCTTTGGACAGTGGCTTTGGACATAGAGTGGCTTTGGACTGTGGCTTTAGGAGAGTGGCTTTGGACAGTGGCTTTAGACATAGAGTGGCTTTGGAGAGTGGCTTTGGACAGTGGCTTTGGACAGTGGCTTTGGACAGTGGCTTTGGACATAGAGTGGCTTTGGAGAGTGGTTTGGAGAGTGGCTTTGGAGAGTGGCTTTGGACAGTGGCTTTGGACATAGAGTGGCTTTGGACTGTGGCTTTAGGAGAGTGGCTTTGGACAGTGGCTTTAGACATAGAGTGGCTTTGGAGAGTGGCTTTGGACAGTGGCTTTGGACAGTGGCTTTGGACAGTGGCTTTGGACATAGAGTGGCTTTGGAGAGTGGTTTGGAGAGTGGCTTTGGACATTGGCTTTGGACAGTGGCTTTGGACATAGAGTGGCTTTGGAGAGTGGCTTTGGAGAGTGGCTTTGGACAGTAGCTTTGGACATAGATTGGCTTTGGACAGTGGCTTTAGGAGAGTGGCTTTGGACAGTGGCTTTGGACATAGAGTGGCTTTGGAGAGTGGCTTTGGACAGTGGCTTTGGACAGTGGCTTTGGACATAGAGTGGCTTTGGAGAGTGGCTTTAGAGAGTGGCTTTGGACAGTGGCTTTGGATATAGAGTGACTTTCGACAGTGGCTTTGTAGAGTGGCTTTGGACAGTGGCTTTGGAGATAGAGTGGCTTTGGACAGTGGCTTTGGAGAGTGGCTTTGGACAGTGTCTTTGGACATAGAGTGGCTTTGGACAGTGGCTTTGGAGAGTGGCTTTGGACAGTGGCTTTGGAAATAGAGTGGCTTTGGACAGTGGCTTTGTACAGTGGCTTTGGACATAGAGTGGCTTTGGACAGTGGCTTTGGAGAGTGGCTTTGGACAGTGGCTTTGAACTTAGAGTGGCTTTGGACAGTGGCTTTGGAGAGTGGCTTTGGACAGTGGCTTTGGACATAGTGTGGCTTTGGACAGTGGCTTTGGAGAGTGGCTTTGGACAGTGGCTTTGGACTTAGAGTGGTTTTGGACAGTGGCTTTGGACAGTGACTTTGGACAGTGGCTTTGGACAGTGGCTTTGGACATAGAGTGGCTTTGGACAGTGGCTTTGGACAGTGGCTTTGGACAGTGGCTTTAGACATAGAGTGGCTTTGGAATGTGACTTTTGAGATTGGCTTTGGACAGTGGCTTTGGACATAGAGTGGCTTTGGACATTGGCTTTGGACAGTGTCTTTGGACAGTGGCTTTGGACATAGAGTGGCTTTGGACAGTGGCTTTGGACAGTGGCTTTGGACAGTGGCTTTGGACATAGAGTGGTTTTGGACAGTGGCTTTGGACAGTGGCTTTGGACAGTGGCTTTGGACATAGAGTGGCTTTGGACAGTGGCTTTGGACAGTGGTTTTGGACAGTGGCTTTAGACATAGAGTGGATTTGGACAGTGGCTTTGGACATTGGCTTTGGACAGTGGCTTTGGACATAGAGTGGCTTTGGACAGTGGCTTTGGACAGTGGCTTTGGACAGTGGCTTTGGACATAGAGTGGCTTTGGACAGTGGCTTTGGACAGTGGCTTTGGACAGTGGCTTTGGACATAGAGTGGCTTTGGACAGTGGCTTTGGACAGTGGCTTTGGACAGTGGCTTTGGACATAGAGTGACTTTGGACATAGAGTGGGTTTGGAGAGTGGCTTTGGGCAGTGGCTTTGGACAGTGGCTTTGGACAGTGGCTTTGGACATAGAGTGGCTTTGGACAGTGGCTTTGGACAGTGGCTTTGGACAGTGGCTTTGGACAGTGGCTTTGGACATAGAGTGGCTTTGGACTGTTGCTTTGGACAGCGGCTTTGGACAGTGACTTTGGACATAGAGAGGCTGTGGATAGTGGCTTTGGACAGTGGCTTTGGACAGTGGATTTGGACATAGAGTGGCTTTGGACAGTGGCTTTGGACAGTGGCTTTGGACAGTGGCTTTGAACAGTGGCTTTGGACAGTGGCTTTGGACAGTGGCTTTGGACATAGAGTGGCTTTGGACATACAGTGGCTTTGGACAGTGGCTTTGGACATACAGTGGCTTTGGACATACAGTGGCTTTGGACAGTGGCTTTGGACATACAGTGGCTTTGGACATATAGTGGCTTTGGACAGTGGCTTTGGACATATAGTGGCTTTAGACAGTGGCTTTGGACATACAGTGGCTTTGGACATACAGTGGCTTAGGACAGTGACTTTGGACATACAGTGGCTTAGGACATACAGTGGCTTTGGACAGTGGCTTTGGACATAAAGTGGCTTTGGACATACAGTGGCTTTGGACAGAGGCTTTGTACATACAGTGGCTTTGGACAGTGGCTTTGGAGTGTGGCTTTGGACAGTGGCTTTGGACATAGAGTGGTTTAGGACAGTGGCTTTGGAGAGTGGCTTTGGACAGTGGCTTTGGACATAGAGTGGCTTTGGACAGTGGCTTTGGACAGTGGCTTTGGACAGTGGCTTTGGACATAGAGTGGCTTTGGACAGTGGCTTTGGACAGTGGCTTTGGACAGTGGCTTTGGACATAGAATTGCTTTAGATAGTGGCTTTGGACAGTGGCTTAGTACAGTGGCTTTGGACATAGAGTGGCTTTGGACAGTGGCATTAGACAGTGGCTATGGACAGTGGCTTTGGACATAGAGTGGCTTTAGACAGTGGCTTTGGACAGTGGCTTTGGACAGTTGCTTTACATATAGAGTGGCTTTGGAGAGTGGCTTTGGACAGTGGCTTTGGACATTGGCTTTGGACATAGAGTGGCTTTAGAGAGTGGCTTTGGACAGTGGCTTTGGACAGTGCCTTTGGACATAGAATGGCTTTGGAGAGTGGCTTTGGACAGTGGCTTTGGACAGTGGCTTTGGACATAGAGTGGCTTTGAAGAGTGGCTTTGGAGAGTGGCTTTGGACAGTGGCTTTGGACAGTGGCTTTGGACAGTGGCTTTGAACATAGAGTGGCTTTGGAGAGTGGCTTTGGATAGTGGCTTTGGACAGTGGCTTTGGACATAGAGTGGCTTTGGAGAATGGCTTTGGACAGTGGCTTTGGACAGTGGCTTTGGACAGTAGCTTTGGACATAGAGTGGCTTTGGAGAGTGGCTTTGGAGAGTGTCTTTGGAAAGTGGCTTTGGACATAGAGTGGCTTTGGAGAGTGGCTTTGGAGAGTGGCTTTGGACAGTGGCTTTGGACATAGAGTGGCTTTGGAGAGTGGCTTTGGACAGTGGCTTTGGACATAGAGTGGCTTTAGAGAGTGGCTTTGGACAGTGGCTTTGGACAGTGGCTTTGGACATAGAGTGGCTTTGGAGAGTGGCTTTGGACAGTTGCTTTGGACAATGGCTTTGGACAGTGGCTTTGGACATAGAGTGGCTTTGGAGAGTGGCTTTGGAGAGTGTCTTTGGAGAGTGGCTTTGGACATAGAGTGGCTTTGGAGAGTGGCTTTGGACAGTGGCTTTGGACAGTGGTTTTGGACATAGAGTGGCTTTGGACAGTGGCTTTGGACATAGAGTGGCTTTGGACTGTGGCTTTAGGAGAGTGGCTTTGGACAGTGGCTTTGGACATAGAGTGGCTTTGGAGAGTGGCTTTGGAGAGTGGCTTTGGACATTGGCTTTGGACAGTGGCTTTGGACATAGAGTGGCTTTGGACAGTGGCTTTGGAGAGTGGCTTTGTACAAAGGCTTTGGACATAGAGTGGCTTTGGAGAGTGGCTTTGGAGAGTGGCTTTGGACAGTGGTTTTGGAAATAGAGTGACTTTCGACAGTGGCTTTGTAGAGTGGCTTTGGACAGTGGCTTTGGACATAGAGTGGCTTTGGACAGTGGCTTTGGAGAGTGGCTTTGGACAGTGGCTTTGGACATAGAGTGGCTTTGGACAGTGGCTTTGGAGAGTGGCTTTGGACAGTGGCTTTGGACATAGAGTGGCTTTGGACAGTGGTTTTGGACAGTGGCTTTGGACAGTAGCTTTGGACATAAAGTGGCTTTGGACAGTGGCTTTGGACAGTGGCTTTGGACAGTGGCTTTGGACATAGAGTGGCTTTGGACATAGAGTGGCTTTGGAGAGTGGCTTTGGACAGTGGCTTTGGACATAGAGTAGCTTTGGACAGTGGCTTTGGACAGTGGCTTTGGACAGTGGATTTGGACAGTGGCTTTGGACATAGAGTGGCTTTGGACAGTGGCTTTGGAGTGTGGCTTTGGACAGTGGCTTTGGACTTAGAGTGGTTTTGGACAGTGGCTTTGGACAGTGACTTTGGACAGTGGCTTTGGACAGTGGCTTTGGACATAGAGTGGCTTTGGACAGTGGCTTTGGACAGTGGCTTTGGACAGTGGCTTTAGACATAGAGTGGCTTTGGAATGTGACTTTTGAGATTGGCTTTGGACAGTGGCTTTGGACATAGAGTGGCTTTGGACAGTGTCTTTGGACAGTGTCTTTGGACAGTGGCTTTGGACATAGAGTGGCTTTGGACAGTGGCTTTGGACAGTGGCTTTGGACAGTGGCTTTGGACATAGAGTGGTTTTGGACAGTGGCTTTGGACAGTGGCTTTGGACAGTGGCTTTGGACATAGAGTGGCTTTGGACAGTGGCTTTGGACAGAGGTTTTGGACAGTGGCTTTAGACATAGAGTGGATTTGGACAGTGGCTTTGGACATTGGCTTTGGACAGTGGCTTTGGACATAGAGTGGCTTTGGACAGTGGCTTTGGACAGTGGCTTTGGACAGTGGCTTTGGACATAGAGTGGCTTTGGATAGTGGCTTTGGACAGTGGCTTTGGACAGTGGCTTTGGACATAGAGTGGCTTTGGACAGTGGCTTTGGACAGTGGCTTTGGACAGTGGCTTTGGACATAGAGTGACTTTGGACATAGAGTGGGTTTGGAGAGTGGCTTTGGGCAGTGGCTTTGGACAGTGGCTTTGGACAGTGGCTTTGGACATAGAGTGGCTTTGGACAGTGGCTTTGGACAGTGGCTTTGGACAGTGGCTTTGGACAGTGGCTTTGGACATAGAGTGGCTTTGGACTGTTGCTTTGGACAGCGGCTTTGGACAGTGACTTTGGACATAGAGAGGCTGTGGACAGTGGCTTTGGACAGTGGCTTTGGACAGTAGATTTGGACATAGAGTGGCTTTGGACAGTGGCTTTGGACAGTGGCTTTGGACAGTGGCTTTGAACAGTGGCTTTGGACAGTGGCTTTGGACAGTGGCTTTGGACATAGAGTGGCTTTGGACATACAGTGGCTTTGGACAGTGGCTTTGGACATACAGTGGCTTTGGACATACAGTGGCTTTGGACAGTGGCTTTGGACATACAGTGGCTTTGGACATACAGTGGCTTTGGACAGTGGCTTTGGACATACAGTGGCTTTGGACATATAGTGGCTTTGGACAGTGGCTTTGGACATATAGTGGCTTTAGACAGTGGCTTTGGACATACAGTGGCTTTGGACATACAGTGGCTTTGGACAGTGGCTTTGGACATACAGTGGCTTTGGACATACAGTGGCTTTGGACAGTGGCTTTGGACATAAAGTGGCTTTGGACATACAGTGGCTTTGGACAGAGGCTTTGGACATACAGTGGCTTTGGACAGTGGCTTTGGAGTGTGGCTTTGGACAGTGGCTTTGGACATAGAGTGGTTTAGGACAGTGGCTTTGGAGAGTGGCTTTGGACAGTGGCTTTGGACATAGAGTGGCTTTGGACAGTGGCTTTGGACAGTGGCTTTGGACAGTGGCTTTGGACATAGAGTGGCTTTGGACAGTGGCTTTGGACAGTGGCTTTGGACAGTGGCTTTGGACATAGAATTGCTTTAGACAGTGGCTTTGGACAGTGGCTTAGTACAGTGGCTTTGGACATAGAGTGGCTTTGGACAGTGGCTTTGGACAGTGGCTATGGACAGTGGCTTTGGACATAGAGTGGCTTTAGACAGTGGCTTTGGACAGTGGCTTTGGACAGTTGCTTTAGATATAGAGTGGCTTTGGAGAGTGGCTTTGGACAGTGGCTTTGGACATTGGCTTTGGACATAGAGTGGCTTTAGAGAGTGGCTTTGGACAGTGGCTTTGGACAGTGGCTTTGGACATAGAATGGCTTTGGAAAGTGGCTTTGGACAGTGGCTTTGGACAGTGGCTTTGGACATAGAGTGGCTTTGAAGAGTAGCTTTGGAGAGTAGCTTTGGACAGTGGCTTTGGACAGTGGCTTTGGACAGTGGCTTTGAACATAGAGTGGCTTTGGAGAGTGGCTTTGGATAGTGGCTTTGGACAGCGGCTTTGGACATAGAGTGGCTTTGGAGAATGGCTTTGGACAGTGGCTTTGGACAGTAGCTTTGGACAGTAGCTTTGGACATAGAGTGGCTTTGGAGAGTGGCTTTGGAGAGTGTCTTTGGAAAGTGGCTTTGGACATAGAGTGGCTTTGGAGAGTGGCTTTGGAGAGTGGCTTTGGACAGTGGCTTTGGACATAAAGTGGCTTTGGAGAGTGGCTTTGGACAGTGGCTTTGGACATAGAGTGGCTTTGGAGAGTGGCTTTGGACAGTGGCTTTGGACAGTGGCTTTGGACATAGAGTGGCTTTGGAGAGTGGCTTTGGACAGTTGCTTTGGACAATGGCTTTGGACAGTGGCTTTGGACATAGAGTGGCTTTGGAGAGTGGCTTTGGAGAGTGTCTTTGGAGAGTGGCTTTGGACATAGAGTGGCTTTGGAGAGTGGCTTTGGACAGTAGCTTTGGACAGTGGTTTTGGACATAGAGTGGCTTTGGAGAGTGGCTTTGGAGAGTGGCTTTGGACAGTGGCTTTGGACATAGAGTGGCTTTGGACTGTGGCTTTAGGAGAGTGGCTTTGGACAGTGGCTTTGGACATAGAGTGGCTTTGGAGAGTGGCTTTGGAGAGTGGCTTTGGACATTGGCTTTGGACAGTGGCTTTGGACATAGAGTGGCTTTGGACAGTGGCTTTGGAGAGTGGCTTTGTACAGTGGCTTTGGACATAGAGTGGCTTTGGAGAGTGGCTTTGGAGAGTGGCTTTAGACAGTGGTTTTGGAAATAGAGTGACTTTCGACAGTGGCTTTGTAGAGTGGCTTTGGACAGTGGCTTTGGACATAGAGTGGCTTTGGACATAGAGTGGCTTTGGAGAGTGGCTTTGGACAGTGGCTTTGGACATAGAGTGGCTTTGGACAGTGGCTTTGGAGAGTGGCTTTGGACAGTGGCTTTGGACATAGAGTGGCTTTGGACAGTGGTTTTGGACAGTGGCTTTGGACAGTAGCTTTGGACATAAAGTGGCTTTGGACAGTGGCTTTGGAGAGTGGCTTTGGACAGTGGCTTTGGACATAGAGTGGCTTTGGACATAGAGTGGCTTTGGAGAGTGGCTTTGGACAGTGGCTTTGGACATAGAGTAGCTTTGGACAGTGGCTTTGGACAGTGGCTTTGGACAGTGGATTTGGACAGTGGCTTTGGACAGT
This sequence comes from Cladorhizidae sp. MBARI D1340-BT2, assembly GCA_028752905.1. Lineage (NCBI taxonomy): Eukaryota > Metazoa > Porifera > Demospongiae > Poecilosclerida > Cladorhizidae > Cladorhizidae sp. MBARI D1340-BT2. The sequence continues at coordinate 25,618,693 of JAQNBH010000017.1, read as the reverse complement.
GGCTTTGGACAGTGGCTTTGAACATAGAGTGGCTTTGGACTGTTGCTTTGGAAAGTGGCTTTGGACAGTGACTTTGGACATAGAGAGGCTGTGGACCGTGGCTTTGGACAGTGGCTTTGGACAGTGGATTTGGACATAGATGGCTTTGGACAGTGGCTTTGGACAGTGGCTTTGGACAGTGGCTTTGGACAGTGGCTTTGGACAGTGGCTTTGGACATAGAGTGGCTTTGGACATACAGTGGCTTTGGACAGTGGCTTTGGACATACAGTGGCTTTGGACATACAGTGGCTTTGGACAGTGGCTTTTGACATACTGTGTCTTTGGATATACAGTGGCTTTGGACAGTAGCTTTGGACATACAGTGGCTTTGTACATACAGTGGCTTTGGACAGTGGCTTTGGACATACAGTGGCTTTAGACAGTGGCTTTGGACATACAGTGGCTTTGGACATACAGTGGCTTTGGACAGTGGCTTTGGACATACAGTGGCTTTGGACATACAGTGGCTTTGAACTGTGGCTTTGGACATACAATGGCTTTGGACATACAGTGGCTTTGGGCAGTGGCTTTGGACATACAGTGGCTTTGGACAGTGGCTTTGGAGAGTGGCTTTGGACAGTGGCTTTGGACATAGAGTGGTTTAGGACAGTGGCTTTGGAGAGTGGCTTTGGACAGTGGCTTTGGACATAGAGTGGTTTAGGACAGTGGCTTTGGAGAGTGGCTTTGGACAGTGGCTTTGGACATAGAGTGGCTTTGGACAGTGGCTTTGGACAGTGGCTTTGGACAGTGGCTTTGGACATAGAGTGGCTTTGGACAGTGGCTTTGGACAGTGGCTTTGGACAGTGGCTTTGGACATAGAATTGCTTTGGACAGTGGCTTTGGACAGTGGCTTTGTACAGTGGCTTTGAACATATAGTGGCTTTGGACAGTGGCTTTGGACAGTGGCTATGGACAGTGGCTTTGGACATAGAGGGGCTTTAGACAGTGGCTTTGGAAAGTGGCTTTGGACAGTGGCTTTAGACATAGAGTGGCTTTGGATAGTGGCTTTGGACATACAGTGGCTTTGGACATACAGTGGCTTTGGACAGTGGCTTTGGACATACAGTCGCTTTGGACAGTGGCTTTGGACATACAGTGGCTTTGGACATACAGTGGCTTTGGAGAGTGGCTTTGGAGAGTGGCTTTGGAGAGTGGCTTTGGACAAAGAGTGGCTTTGGAGAGTGGCTTTGGAGAGTGGCTTTGTACAGTGGCTTTGTAGATAGAGTGGCTTTGGAGAGTGGCTTTGGACAGTGGCTTTGGACAGTGGCTTTGGACATAGAGTGGCTTTAGAGAGTGTCTTTGGACAGTGGCTTTGGACAGTGGCTTTGGACATAGAATGGCTTTGGAGAGTGGCTTTGGACAGTGGCTTTGGACAGTGGCTTTGGACATAGAGTGGCTTTGAAGAGTGGCTTTGGAGAGTGGCTTTGGACAGTGGCTTTGGACAGTGGCTTTGGATAGTGGCTTTGAACATAGAGTGGCTTTGGAGAGTGGCTTTGGATAGTGGCTTTGGACAGTGGCTTTGGACATAGAGTGGCTTTGGAGAATGGCTTTGGACAGTGGCTTTGGACAGTGGCTTTGGACAGTAGCTTTGGACATAGAGTGGCTTTGGAGAGTGGCTTTGGAGAGTGTCTTTGGAAAGTGGCTTTGGACATAGAGTGGCTTTGGAGAGTGGCTTTGGAGAGTGGCTTTGGACAGTGGCTTTGGACATAGAGTGGCTTTGGAGAGTGGCTTTGGACAGTGGCTTTGGACAGTGGCTTTGGACATAGAGTGGCTTTGGAGAGTGGCTTTGGACAGTGGCTTTGGACAATGGCTTTGGACAGTGGCTTTGGACATAGAGTGGCTTTGGAGAGTGGCTTTGGAGAGTGTCTTTGGAGAGTGGCTTTGGACATAGAGTGGCTTTGGAGAGTGGCTTTGGACAGTGGCTTTGGACAGTGGTTTTGGACATAGAGTGGCTTTGGAGAGTGGCTTTGGAGAGTGGCTTTGGACAGTGGCTTTGGACATAGAGTGGCTTTGGACTGTGGCTTTAGGAGAGTGGCTTTGGACAGTGGCTTTGGACATAGAGTGGCTTTGGAGAGTGGCTTTGGAGAGTGGCTTTGGACATTCGCTTTGGACAGTGGCTTTGGACATAGAGTGGCTTTGGACAGTGGCTTTGGAGAGTGGCTTTGTACAGTGGCTTTGGACATAGAGTGGCTTTGGAGAGTGGCTTTGGAGATTGGCTTTGGACAGTGGTTTTGGAAATAGAGTGACTTTCGTCAGTGGCTTTGTAGAGTGGCTTTGGACAGTGGCTTTGGACATAGAGTGGCTTTGGACAGTGGCTTTGGAGAGTGGCTTTGGACAGTGGCTTTGGACATAGAGTGGCTTTGGATAGTGGCTTTGGAGAGTGGCTTTGGACAGTGGCTTTGGACATAGAGTGGCTTTGGACAGTGGCTTTGGACAGTGGCTTTGGACAGTGGCTTTGGACAGTGGCTTTGGACATAGAGTGGCTTTGGACATACAGTGGCTTTGGACAGTGGCTTTGGACATACAGTGGCTTTGGACATACAGTGGCTTTGGACAGTGGCTTTTGACATACAGTGTCTTTGGATATACAGTGGCTTTGGACAGTAGCTTTGGACATACAGTGGCTTTGTACATACAGTGGCTTTGGACAGTGGCTTTGGACATACAGTGGCTTTAGACAGTGGCTTTGGACATACAGTGGCTTTGGACATACAGTGGCTTTGAACTGTGGCTTTGGACATACAGTGGCTTTGGACATACAGTGGCTTTGGGCAGTGGCTTTGGACATACAGTGGCTTTGGACAGTGGCTTTGGAGAGTGGCTTTGGACAGTGGCTTTGGACATAGAGTGGTTTAGGACAGTGGCTTTGGAGAGTGGCTTTGGACAGTTGCTTTGGACATAGAGTGGTTTAGGACAGTGGCTTTGGAGAGTGGCTTTGGACAGTGGCTTTGGACATAGAGTGGCTTTGGACAGTGGCTTTGGACAGTGGCTTTGGACAGTGGCTTTGGACATAGAGTGGCTTTGGACAGTGGCTTTGGACAGTGGCTTTGGACAGTGGCTTTGGATATAGAGTGGCTTTGGACAGTGGCTTTGGACAGTGGCTTTGGACAGTGGCTTTGGACATAGAGTGGCTTTGGACAGTGGCTTTGGTCAGTGGCTTTGGACAGTGGCTTTGGACATAGAATTGCTTTGGACAGTGGCTTTGGACAGTGGCTTTGTACAGTGGCTTTGAACATATAGTGGCTTTGGACAGTGGCTTTGGACAGTGGCTATGGACAGTGGCTTTGGACATAGAGGGGCTTTAGACAGTGGCTTTGGAAAGTGGCTTTGGACAGTGGCTTTAGACATAGAGTGGCTTTGGAGAGTGGCTTTGGACAGTGGCTTTGGACATTGGCTTTGGACATAGAGTGGTTTTAGAAAGTGTCTTTGGAAAGGTGGCTTTGGACAGTGGCTTTGGACATAGAATGGCTTTGGAGAGTGGCTTTGGAGAGTGGCTTTGGAGAGTGGCTTTGGACATAGAGTGGCTTTGGAGAGTGGCTTTGGAGAGTGTCTTTGTACAGTGGCTTTGGAGATAGAGTGGCTTTGGAGAGTGGCTTTCGACAGTGGCTTTGGACAGTTGCTTTAGACATTGAGTGGCTTTGGACAGTGGCTTTGGACAGTGGCTTTGGACAGTGGCTTTAGACATAGAGTGGCTTTGGAGAGTGGCTTTGGACAGTGACTTTGGACAGTGGCTTTGGACATACACTGGCTTTGGAGAGTGGCTTTGGACAGTGGCTTTGGACATAGAGTGGCTTTGGACAGTGGCTTTAGACAGTGGCTTTGGACAGTGGCTTTAGAGAGTGGCTTTGGACAGTGGCTTTGGACATAGAGTGGCTTTGGACAGTGGCTTTGGAGAGTGGCTTTGGACAGTGGCTTTGGACATAGAGTGGCTTTGGACAGTGGTTTTGGACAGTGGCTTTGGACAGTAGCTTTGGACATAAAGTGGCTTTGGACAGTGGCTTTGGAGAGTGGCTTTGGACAGTGGCTTTGGACATAGAGTGGCTTTGGACATAGAGTGGCTTTGGAGAGTGGCTTTGGACAGTGGCTTTGGACATAGAGTAGCTTTGGACAGTGGCTTTGGACAGTGGCTTTGGACAGTGGATTTGGACAGTGGCTTTGGACAGTGGCTTTGGACAGTGGCTTTGAACATAGAGTGGCTTTGGACTGTTGCTTTGGAAAGTGGCTTTGGACAGTGACTTTGGACATAGAGAGGCTGTGGACCGTGGCTTTGGACAGTGGCTTTGGACAGTGGATTTGGACATAGATGGCTTTGGACAGTGGCTTTGGACAGTGGCTTTGGACAGTGGCTTTGGACAGTGGCTTTGGACAGTGGCTTTGGACATAGAGTGGCTTTGGACATACAGTGGCTTTGGACAGTGGTTTGGACATACAGTGGCTTTGGACATACAGTGTCTTTGGACAGTGGCTTTTGACATACTGTGTCTTTGGATATACAGTGGCTTTGGACAGTAGCTTTGGACATACAGTGGCTTTGTACATACAGTGGCTTTGGACAGTGGCTTTGGACATACAGTGGCTTTAGACAGTGGCTTTGGACATACAGTGGCTTTGGACATACAGTGGCTTTGGACAGTGGCTTTGGACATACAGTGGCTTTGGACATACAGTGGCTTTGAACTGTGGCTTTGGACATACAATGGCTTTGGACATACAGTGGCTTTGGGCAGTGGCTTTGGACATACAGTGGCTTTGGACAGTGGCTTTGGAGAGTGGCTTTGGACAGTGGCTTTGGACATAGAGTGGTTTAGGACAGTGGCTTTGGAGAGTGGCTTTGGACAGTGGCTTTGGACATAGAGTGGTTTAGGACAGTGGCTTTGGAGAGTGGCTTTGGACAGTGGCTTTGGACATAGAGTGGCTTTGGACAGTGGCTTTGGACAGTGGCTTTGGACAGTGGTTTTGGACATAGAGTGGCTTTGGACAGTGGCTTTGGACAGTGGCTTTGGACAGTGGCTTTGGACATAGAATTGCTTTGGACAGTGGCTTTGGACAGTGGCTTTGTACAGTGGCTTTGAACATATAGTGGCTTTGGACAGTGGCTTTGGACAGTGGCTATGGACAGTGGCTTTGGACATAGAGGGGCTTTAGACAGTGGCTTTGGAAAGTGGCTTTGGACAGTGGCTTTAGACATAGAGTGGCTTTGGAGAGTGGCTTTGGACAGTGGCTTTGGACATTGGCTTTGGACATAGAGTGGCTTTAGAAAGTGTCTTTGGAAAGGTGGCTTTGGACAGTGGCTTTGGACATAGAATGGCTTTGGAGAGTGGCTTTGGAGAGTGGCTTTGGAGAGTGGCTTTGGACAAAGAGTGGCTTTGGAGAGTGGCTTTGGAGAGTGGCTTTGTACAGTGGCTTTGGAGATAGAGTGGCTTTGGAGAGTGGCTTTGGACAGTGGCTTTGGACAGTGGCTTTGGACATAGAGTGGCTTTAGAGAGTGTCTTTGGACAGTGGCTTTGGACAGTGGCTTTGGACATAGAATGGCTTTGGAGAGTGGCTTTGGACAGTGGCTTTGGACAGTGGCTTTGGACATAGAGTGGCTTTGAAGAGTGGCTTTGGAGAGTGGCTTTGGACAGTGGCTTTGGACAGTGGCTTTGGACAGTGGCTTTGAACATAGAGTGGCTTTGGAGAGTGGCTTTGGATAGTGGCTTTGGACAGTGGCTTTGGACATAGAGTGGCTTTGGAGAATGGCTTTGGACAGTGGCTTTGGACAGTGGCTTTGGACAGTAGCTTTGGACATAGAGTGGCTTTGGAGAGTGGCTTTGGAGAGTGTCTTTGGAAAGTGGCTTTGGACATAGAGTGGCTTTGGAGAGTGGCTTTGGAGAGTGGCTTTGGACAGTGGCTTTGGACATAGAGTGGCTTTGGAGAGTGGCTTTGGACAGTGGCTTTGGACATAGAGTGGCTTTGGAGAGTGGCTTTGGACAGTGGCTTTAGACAGTGGCTTTGGACATAGAGTGGCTTTGGAGAGTAGCTTTGGACAGTGGCTTTGGACAATGGCTTTGGACAGTGGCTTTGGACATAGAGTGGCTTTGGAGAGTGGCTTTGGAGAGTGTCTTTGGAGAGTGGCTTTGGACATAGAGTGGCTTTGGAGAGTGGCTTTGGACAGTGGCTTTGGACAGTGGTTTTGGACATAGAGTGGCTTTGGAGAGTGGCTTTGGAGAGTGGCTTTGGACAGTGGCTTTGGACATAGAGTGGCTTTGGACTGTGGCTTTAGGAGAGTGGCTTTGGACAGTGGCTTTGGACATAGAGTGGCTTTGGAGAGTGGCTTTGGAGAGTGGCTTTGGACATTCGCTTTGGACAGTGGCTTTGGACATAGAGTGGCTTTGGACAGTGGCTTTGGAGAGTGGCTTTGTACAGTGGCTTTGGACATAGAGTGGCTTTGGAGAGTGGCTTTGGAGATTGGCTTTGGACAGTGGTTTTGGAAATAGAGTGACTTTCGACAGTGGCTTTGTAGAGTAGCTTTGGACAGTGGCTTTGGACATAGAGTGGCTTTGGACAGTGGCTTTGGAGAGTGGCTTTGGACAGTGGCTTTGGACATAGAGTGGCTTTGGATAGTGGCTTTGGAGAGTGGCTTTGGACAGTGGCTTTGGACATAGAGTGGCTTTGGACAGTGGCTTTGGACAGTGGCTTTGGACAGTGGCTTTGGACAGTGGCTTTGGACATAGAGTGGCTTTGGACATACAGTGGCTTTGGACAGTGGCTTTGGACATACAGTGGCTTTGGACATACAGTGGCTTTGGACAGTGGCTTTTGACATACAGTGTCTTTGGATATACAGTGGCTTTGGACAGTAGCTTTGGACATACAGTGGCTTTGTACATACAGTGGCTTTGGACAGTGGCTTTGGACATACAGTGGCTTTAGACAGTGGCTTTGGACATACAGTGGCTTTGGACATACAGTGGCTTTGAACTGTGGCTTTGGACATACAGTGGCTTTGGACATACAGTGGCTTTGGACATACAGTGGCTTTGGGCAGTGGCTTTGGACATACAGTGGCTTTGGACAGTGGCTTTGGAGAGTGGCTTTGGACAGTGGCTTTGGACATAGAGTGGTTTAGGACAGTGGCTTTGGAGAGTGGCTTTGGACAGTGGCTTTGGACATAGAGTGGTTTAGGACAGTGGCTTTGGAGAGTGGCTTTGGACAGTGGCTTTGGACATAGAGTGGCTTTGGACAGTGGCTTTGGACAGTGGCTTTGGACAGTGGCTTTGGACATAGAGTGGCTTTGGACAGTGGCTTTGGACAGTGGCTTTGGACAGTGGCTTTGGATATAGAGTGGCTTTGGACAGTGGCTTTGGACAGTGGCTTTGGACAGTGGCTTTGGACATAGAGTGGCTTTGGACAGTGGCTTTGGACAGTGGCTTTGGACAGTGGGTTTGGACATAGAATTGCTTTGGACAGTGGCTTTGGACAGTGGCTTTGTACAGTGGCTTTGAACATATAGTGGCTTTGGACAGTGGCTTTGGACAGTGGCTATGGACAGTGGCTTTGGACATAGAGGGGCTTTAGACAGTGGCTTTGGAAAGTGGCTTTGGACAGTGGCTTTAGACATAGAGTGGCTTTGGAGAGTGGCTTTGGACAGTGGCTTTGGACATTGGCTTTGGACATAGAGTGGTTTTAGAAAGTGTCTTTGGAAAGGTGGCTTTGGACAGTGGCTTTGGACATAGAATGGCTTTGGAGAGTGGCTTTGGAGAGTGGCTTTGGAGAGTGGCTTTGGACATAGAGTGGCTTTGGAGAGTGGCTTTGGAGAGTGGCTTTGTACAGTGGCTTTGGAGATAGAGTGGCTTTGGAGAGTGGCTTTCGACAGTGGCTTTGGACAGTTGCTTTAGACATTGAGTGGCTTTGGACAGTGGCTTTGGACAGTGGCTTTGGACAGTGGCTTTAGACATAGAGTGGCTTTGGAGAGTGGCTTTGGACAGTGACTTTGGACAGTGGCTTTGGACATACACTGGCTTTGGAGAGTGGCTTTGGACAGTGGCTTTGGACATAGAGTGGCTTTGGACAGTGGCTTTAGACAGTGGCTTTGGACAGTGGCTTTAGAGAGTGGCTTTGGACAGTGGCTTTGGACATAGAGTGGCTTTGGACAGTGGCTTTGGAGAGTGGCTTTGGACAGTGGCTTTGGACATAGAGTGGCTTTGGACAGTGGTTTTGGACAGTGGCTTTGGACAGTAGCTTTGGACATAAAGTGGCTTTGGACAGTGGCTTTGGAGAGTGGCTTTGGACAGTGGCTTTGGACATAGAGTGTCTTTGGACATAGAGTGGCTTTGGAGAGTGGCTTTGGACAGTGGCTTTGGACATAGAGTAGCTTTGGACAGTGGCTTTGGACAGTGGCTTTGGACAGTGGATTTGGACAGTGGCTTTGGACAGTGGCTTTGGACAGTGGCTTTGAACATAGAGTGGCTTTGGACTGTTGCTTTGGAAAGTGGCTTTGGACAGTGACTTTGGACATAGAGAGGCTGTGGACCGTGGCTTTGGACAGTGGCTTTGGACAGTGGATTTGGACATAGATGGCTTTGGACAGTGGCTTTGGACAGTGGCTTTGGACAGTGGCTTTGGACAGTGGCTTTGGACAGTGGCTTTGGACATAGAGTGGCTTTGGACATACAGTGGCTTTGGACAGTGGCTTTGGACATACAGTGGCTTTGGACATACAGTGGCTTTGGACAGTGGCTTTTGACATACTGTGTCTTTGGATATACAGTGGCTTTGGACAGTAGCTTTGGACATACAGTGGCTTTGTACATACAGTGGCTTTGGACAGTGGCTTTGGACATACAGTGGCTTTAGACAGTGGCTTTGGACATACAGTGGCTTTGGACATACAGTGGCTTTGGACAGTGGCTTTGGACATACAGTGGCTTTGGACATACAGTGGCTTTGAACTGTGGCTTTGGACATACAATGGCTTTGGACATACAGTGGCTTTGGGCAGTGGCTTTGGACATACAGTGGCTTTGGACAGTGGCTTTGGAGAGTGGCTTTGGACAGTGGCTTTGGACATAGAGTGGTTTAGGACAGTGGCTTTGGAGAGTGGCTTTGGACAGTGGCTTTGGACATAGAGTGGTTTAGGACAGTGGCTTTGGAGAGTGGCTTTGGACAGTGGCTTTGGACATAGAGTGGCTTTGGACAGTGGCTTTGGACAGTGGCTTTGGACAGTGGCTTTGGACATAGAGTGGCTTTGGACAGTGGCTTTGGACAGTGGCTTTGGACAGTGGCTTTGGACATAGAATTGCTTTGGACAGTGGCTTTGGACAGTGGCTTTGTACAGTGGCTTTGAACATATAGTGGCTTTGGACAGTGGCTTTGGACAGTGGCTATGGACAGTGGCTTTGGACATAGAGGGGCTTTAGACAGTGGCTTTGGAAAGTGGCTTTGGACAGTGGCTTTAGACATAGAGTGGCTTTGGAGAGTGGCTTTGGACAGTGGCTTTGGACATTGGCTTTGGACATAGAGTGGCTTTAGAAAGTGTCTTTGGAAAGGTGGCTTTGGACAGTGGCTTTGGACATAGAATGGCTTTGGAGAGTGGCTTTGGAGAGTGGCTTTGGAGAGTGGCTTTGGACAAAGAGTGGCTTTGGAGAGTGGCTTTGGAGAGTGGCTTTGTACAGTGGCTTTGGAGATAGAGTGGCTTTGGAGAGTGGCTTTGGACAGTGGCTTTGGACAGTGGCTTTGGACATAGAGTGGCTTTAGAGAGTGTCTTTGGACAGTGGCTTTGGACAGTGGCTTTGGACATAGAATGGCTTTGGAGAGTGGCTTTGGACAGTGGCTTTGGACAGTGGCTTTGGACATAGAGTGGCTTTGAAGAGTGGCTTTGGAGAGTGGCTTTGGACAGTGGCTTTGGACAGTGGCTTTGGACAGTGGCTTTGAACATAGAGTGGCTTTGGAGAGTGGCTTTGGATAGTGGCTTTGGACAGTGGCTTTGGACATAGAGTGGCTTTGGAGAATGGCTTTGGACAGTGGCTTTGGACAGTGGCTTTGGACAGTAGCTTTGGACATAGAGTGGCTTTGGAGAGTGGCTTTGGAGAGTGTCTTTGGAAAGTGGCTTTGGACATAGAGTGGCTTTGGAGAGTGGCTTTGGAGAGTGGCTTTGGACAGTGGCTTTGGACATAGAGTGGCTTTGGAGAGTGGCTTTGGACAGTGGCTTTGGACATAGAGTGGCTTTGGAGAGTGGCTTTGGACAGTGGCTTTGGACAGTGGCTTTGGACATAGAGTGGCTTTGGAGAGTGGCTTTGGACAGTGGCTTTGGACAATGGCTTTGGACAGTGGCTTTGGACATAGAGTGGCTTTGGAGAGTGGCTTTGGAGAGTGTCTTTGGAGAGTGGCTTTGGACATAGAGTGGCTTTGGAGAGTGGCTTTGGACAGTGGCTTTGGACAGTGGTTTTGGACATAGAGTGGCTTTGGAGAGTGGCTTTGGAGAGTGGCTTTGGACAGTGGCTTTGGACATAGAGTGGCTTTGGACTGTGGCTTTAGGAGAGTGGCTTTGGACAGTGGCTTTGGACATAGAGTGGCTTTGGAGAGTGGCTTTGGAGAGTGGCTTTGGACATTCGCTTTGGACAGTGGCTTTGGACATAGAGTGGCTTTGGACAGTGGCTTTGGAGAGTGGCTTTGTACAGTGGCTTTGGACATAGAGTGGCTTTGGAGAGTGGCTTTGGAGATTGGCTTTGGACAGTGGTTTTGGAAATAGAGTGACTTTCGACAGTGGCTTTGTAGAGTGGCTTTGGACAGTGGCTTTGGACATAGAGTGGCTTTGGACAGTGGCTTTGGAGAGTGGCTTTGGACAGTGGCTTTGGACATAGAGTGGCTTTGGATAGTGGCTTTGGAGAGTGGCTTTGGACAGTGGCTTTGGACATAGAGTGGCTTTGGACAGTGGCTTTGGACAGTGGCTTTGGACAGTGGCTTTGGACAGTGGCTTTGGACATAGAGTGGCTTTGGACATACAGTGGCTTTGGACAGTGGCTTTGGACATACAGTGGCTTTGGACATACAGTGGCTTTGGACAGTGGCTTTTGACATAAAGTGTCTTTGGATATACAGTGGCTTTGGACAGTAGCTTTGGACATACAGTGGCTTTGTACATACAGTGGCTTTGGACAGTGGCTTTGGACATACAGTGGCTTTAGACAGTGGCTTTGGACATACAGTGGCTTTGGATATACAGTGGCTTTGAACTGTGGCTTTGGACATACAGTGGCTTTGGACATACAGTGGCTTTGGGCAGTGGCTTTGGACATACAGTGGCTTTGGACAGTGGCTTTGGAGAGTGGCTTTGGACAGTGGCTTTGGACATAGAGTGGTTTAGGACAGTGGCTTTGGAGAGTGGCTTTGGACAGTGGCTTTGGACATAGAGTGGTTTAGGACAGTGGCTTTGGAGAGTGGCTTTGGATAGTGGCTTTGGACATAGAGTGGCTTTGGACAGTGGCTTTGGACAGTGGCTTTGGACAGTGGCTTTGGACATAGAGTGGCTTTGGACAGTGGCTTTGGACAGTGGCTTTGGACAGTGGCTTTGGATATAGAGTGGCTTTGGACAGTGGCTTTGGACAGTGGCTTTGGACAGTGGCTTTGGACATAGAGTGGCTTTGGACAGTGGCTTTGGACAGTGGCTTTGGACAGTGGCTTTGGACAGTGGCTTTGGACATAGAATTGCTTTGGACAGTGGCTTTGGACAGTGGCTTTGTACAGTGGCTTTGAACATATAGTGGCTTTGGACAGTGGCTTTGGACAGTGGCTATGGACAGTGGCTTTGGACATAGAGGGGCTTTAGACAGTGGCTTTGGAAAGTGGCTTTGGACAGTGGCTTTAGACATAGAGTGGCTTTGGAGAGTGGCTTTGGACAGTGGCTTTGGACAGTGGCTTTGGACATAGAGTGGCTTTGGAGAGTGGCTTTGGAGAGTGGCTTTGGAGAGTGGCTTTGGACAGTGGCTTTGGACATATAGTGGCTTTGGACAGTGGCTTTGGAGAGTGGCTTTGGACAGTGGCTTTGGACATAGAGTGGCTTTGGACAGTGGCTTTGGACAGTGGCTTTGGACATAGAGTGGCTTTGGACATAGAGTGGCTTTGGAGAGTGGCGTCGGACAGTGGCTTTAGACAGTGGCTTTGGATATAGAGTGGCTTTGGAGAGTGGCTTTGGAGAGTGGCTTTGGACATAGAGTGGCTTTGGAGAGTGGCTTTGGAGAGTGGCTTTGTACAGTGGCTTTGGAGATAGAGTGGCTTTGGAGAGTGGCTTTCGACAGTGGCTTTGGACAGTTGCTTTAGACATTGAGTGGCTTTGGACAGTGGCTTTGGACAGTGGCTTTGGACAGTGGCTTTAGACATAGAGTGGCTTTGGAGAGTGGCTTTGGACAGTGACTTTGGACAGTGGCTTTGGACATACACTGGCTTTGGAGAGTGGCTTTGGACAGTGGCTTTGGACATAGAGTGGCTTTGGACAGTGGCTTTAGACAGTGGCTTTGGACAGTGGCTTTGGACATAGATTGGCTTTGGACAGTGGCTTTGGACATAGAGTGGCTTTGGAGAGTGGCTTTGGAGAGTGGCTTTGGTCTGGCTTTGGACATAGAGTGGCTTTGGAGAGTGGCTTTGGAGATTGGCTTTGGACAGTGACTTTGGACATAGAGTGGCTTTGGAGAGTGGCTTTGGAGATTGGCTTTGGAGAGTGGCTTTGGACAGTGGCTTTGGACAGTGTCTTTGGACAGTTGCTTTGGACATAGAGTGGCTTTGGACATTGGATTTGGACAGTGGCTTTGGACAGTGGCTTTGGACATAGAGTGGCTTTGGACAGTGGCTTTGGACAGTGGCTTTGGACATAGAATTGCTTTGGACAGTGGCTTTGGACAGTGGCTTTGTACAGTGGCTTTGAACATATAGTGGCTTTGGACAGTGGCTTTGGACAGTGGCTATGGACAGTGGCTTTGGACATAGAGTGGCTTTAGACAGTGGCTTTGGAAAGTGGCTTTGGACAGTGGCTTTAGACATAGCGTGGATTTGGAGAGTAGCTTTGGACAGTGGCTTTGGACATTGGCTTTGGACATAGAGTGGCTTTAGAGAGTGTCTTTGGACAGTTGCTTTGGACAGTTGCTTTGGACAGTGGCTTTGGACATAGAATGGCTTTGAAGAGTGGCTTTGGACAGTGGCTTTTGACAGTGGCTTTGGACATAGAGTGGCTTTGAAGAGTGGCTTTGGAGAGTGGCTTTGGACAGTGGCTTTGGACATAGAGTGGCTTTGGACAGTGGCTTTGGACAGTGGCTTTGGACAGTGGCTTTGGACATAGAGTGGCTTGGACAGTGGCTTTGGACAGTGGCTTTGGACAGTGGCTTTGGACATAGAGTGACTTTGGACATGAGTGGCTTTGGAGAGTGGCTTTGAAGAGTGGCTTTGAACAGTGGCTTTGGACATGGAGTGGCTTTGGAGACTGGCTTTGGACAGTGGCTTTGGACAGCGGCTTTGGAAATAGAGTGGCTTTGGAGAGTGGTTTGGAGAGTGTCTTTGGACAGTCGCTTTGGACATAGAGTGGCTTTGGAGAGTGGCTTTGGAGAGTGGCTTTGGACAGTGGCTTTGGACATAGTGGGGCTTTCGAGAGTGGTTTGGACATTGGCTTTGGACAGTGGCTTTGGACATAGGGTGGCTTTGGAGAGTGGCTTTGGAGAGTGGCTTTGGACAGTAGCTTTGGACATAGAGTGGCTTTGGAGAGTGGCTTTGGCGAGTAGCTTTGGAGAGTGGCTTTGGACAGTGGCTTTGGACAGTGGCTTTGGACATAGAGTGGCTTTGGAGAGTGGCTTTGGAGAGTGGCTTTGGAGAGTGGCTTTGGACAGTGGCTTTGGACATATAGTGGCTTTGGACAGTGGCTTTGGAGAGTGGCTTTGGACAGTGGCTTTGGACATAGAGTGGCTTTGGACAGTGGCTTTGGACAGTGGCTTTGGACATAGAGTGGCTTTGGACATAGAGTGGCTTTGGAGAGTGGCGTCGGACAGTGGCTTTGGACAGTGGCTTTGGATATAGAGTGGCTTTGGAGAGTGGCTTTGGACAGTGGCTTTGGACATTGGCTTTGGACATAGAGTGGTTTTAGAAAGTGTCTTTGGAAAGGTGGCTTTGGACAGTGGCTTTGGACATAGAATGGCTTTGGAGAGTGGCTTTGGAGAGTGGCTTTGGAGAGTGGCTTTGGACATAGAGTGGCTTTGGAGAGTGGCTTTGGAGAGTGGCTTTGTACAGTGGCTTTGGAGATAGAGTGGCTTTGGAGAGTGGCTTTCGACAGTGGCTTTGGACAGTTGCTTTAGACATTGAGTGGCTTTGGACAGTGGCTTTGGACAGTGGCTTTGGACAGTGGCTTTAGACATAGAGTGGCTTTGGAGAGTGGCTTTGGACAGTGACTTTGGACAGTGGCTTTGGACATACACTGGCTTTGGAGAGTGGCTTTGGACAGTGGCTTTGGACATAGAGTGGCTTTGGACAGTGGCTTTAGACAGTGGCTTTGGACAGTGGCTTTGGACATAGATTGGCTTTGGACAGTGGCTTTGGACATAGAGTGGCTTTGGAGAGTGGCTTTGGAGAGTGGCTTTGGACTGGCTTTGGACATAGAGTGGCTTTGGAGAGTGGCTTTGGAGATTGGCTTTGGACAGTGACTTTGGACATAGAGTGGCTTTGGAGAGTGGCTTTGGAGATTGGCTTTGGAGAGTGGCTTTGGACAGTGGCTTTGGACAGTGTCTTTGGACAGTTGCTTTGGACATAGAGTGGCTTTGGACAGTGGATTTGGACAGTGGCTTTGGACAGTGGCTTTGGACATAGAGTGGCTTTGGACAGTGGCTTTGGACAGTGGCTTTGGACATAGAATTGCTTTGGACAGTGGCTTTGGACAGTGGCTTTGTACAGTGGCTTTGAACATATAGTGGCTTAGGACAGTGGCTTTGGACAGTGGCTATGGACAGTGGCTTTGGACATAGAGTGGCTTTAGACAGTGGCTTTGGAAAGTGGCTTTGGACAGTGGCTTTAGACATAGCGTGGATTTGGAGAGTAGCTTTGGACAGTGGCTTTGGACATTGGCTTTGGACATAGAGTGGCTTTAGAGAGTGTCTTTGGACAGTTGCTTTGGACAGTGGCTTTGGACATAGAATGGCTTTGAAGAGTGGCTTTGGACAGTGGCTTTTGACAGTGGCTTTGGACATAGAGTGGCTTTGAAGAGTGGCTTTGGAGAGTGGCTTTGGACAGTGGCTTTGGACATAGAGTGGCTTTGGACAGTGGCTTTGGACAGTGGCTTTGGACAGTGGCTTTAGACATAGAGTGGCTTGGACAGTGGCTTTGGACAGTGGCTTTGGACAGTGGCTTTGGACATAGAGTGACTTTGGATATAGAGTGGCTTTGGAGAGTGGCTTTGAAGAGTGGCTTTGAACAGTGGCTTTGGACATGGAGTGGCTTTGGAGACTGGCTTTGGACAGTGGCTTTGGACAGCGGCTTTGGAAATAGAGTGGCTTTGGAGAGTGGCTTTGGAGAGTGGCTTTGGACAGTCGCTTTGGACATAGAGTGGCTTTGGAGAGTGACTTTGGAGAGTGGCTTTGGACAGTGGCTTTGGACATAGTGGGGCTTTCGAGAGTGGTTTGGACATTGGCTTTGGACAGTGGCTTTGGACATAGGGTGGCTTTGGAGAGTGGCTTTGGAGAGTGGCTTTGGACAGTAGCTTTGGACATAGAGTGGCTTTGGAGAGTGGCTTTGGCGAGTAGCTTTGGAGAGTGGCTTTGGACAGTGGCTTTGGACAGTGGCTTTGGACATAGAGTGGCTTTGGAGAGTGGCTTTGGAGAGTGGCTTTGGAGAGTGGCTTTGGACAGTGGCTTTGGACATATAGTGGCTTTGGACAGTGGCTTTGGAGAGTGGCTTTGGACAGTGGCTTTGGACATAGAGTGGCTTTGGACAGTGGCTTTGGACAGTGGCTTTGGACATAGAGTGGCTTTGGACATAGAGTGGCTTTGGAGAGTGGCGTCGGACAGTGGCTTTGGACAGTGGCTTTGGATATAGAGTGGCTTTGGAGAGTGGCTTTGGAGAGTGGCTTTGGACAGTGGCTTTGGACATAGAGTGGCTTTGGAGAGTGGTTTTGGACAGTGGCTTTGGACAGTGGCTTTGGACAAAGAGTGGCTTTGGAGAGTGGCTTTGGAGAGTGGCTTTGGACAGTGGCTTTGGACAAAGAGTGGCTTTGGAGAGTGGCTTTGGAGAGTGGCTTTGGACAGTGGCTTTGGACATAGAGTGGCTTTGGACAGTGGCTTTGGAGAGTGGCTTTGGACAGTGGCTTTGGACATAGAGTGGCTTTGGACATAGAGTGGATTTGGAGAGCGGCTTTGGACAGTGGCTTTGGACATAGAGTGGCTTTGGACAGTGGCTTTGGAGAGTGTCTTTGGAAAGTGGCTTTGGACATAGAGTGGCTTTGGACAGTGGCTTTGGACATAGAGTGGCTTTGGAGAGTGGCTTTGGAGAGTGGCTTTGGACAGTGGCTTTGACATAGAGTGGCTTTGGACAGTGGCTTTGATATAGAGTGGCTTTGGACAGTGGCTTTGGACAGTGGCTTTGGACAGTGGCTTTGGACATAGAGTGGCTTTGGAGAGTGGCTTTGGACAGTGGCTTTGGCCAGTGGCTTTGGACAGCGGCTTTGATCATAGAGTGGCTTTGGAGAGTGGCTTTGGATAGTGGCTTTGGACATTGGCTTTGGAGAGTGGCTTTGGACAGTGGCTTTGGACAGTGGCTTTGGACATAGAGTGGCTTTGGAGAGTGGCTTTGGAGAGTATCTTTGGAGAGTGGCTTTGGACATAGAGTGGCTTTGGAGAGTGGCTTTGGACAGTGTCGTTGGACAGTGCCTTTGGACATAGAGTGGCTTTGGAGAGTGGCTTTGAAGAGTGGCTTTGGACAGTGGCTTTGGACATAGAGTGGCTTTGGACTGTGGCTTTAGGAGAGTGGCTTTGGACAGTGGCTTTGGACAGTGGCTTTGGACAGCGGCTTTGAACATAGAGTGGCTTTGGAGAGTGGCTTTGGATAGTGGCTTTGGACATTGGCTTTGGAGAGTGGCTTTGGACATTGGCTTTGGACAGTGGCTTTGGACATAGAGTGGCTTTGGAGAATGGCTTTGGAGAGTGGCTTTGGACAGTGACTTTGGACATAGAGTGGCTTTGGGCAGTGGCTTTAGGAGAGTGGCTTTGGACAGTGGCTTTGGACATAGAGTGGTTTTGGAGAGTGGCTTTGGACAGTGGCTTTGGACAGTGGCTTTGGACATAGAGTGGCTTTAGAGAGTGGCTTTGGGAGTGGCTTTGGACAGTGGCTTTGGACATAGAGTGATTTCGACAGTGGCTTTGTAGAGTGGCTTTGGAGAGTGACTTTGGACATAGATTGGCTTTGGACAGTGGCTTTGGAGAATGGCTTTGGACAGTGGCTTTGGACATAGAGTGGCTTTGGATAGTGGCTTTGGAGATTGGCTTTGGACAGTGGCTTTGGACATAGAGTGGCTTTGGACAGTGGCTTTGGTCTTAGAGTGGCCTTGGACAGTGGCTTTGGAGAGTGGCTTTGGACAGTGGCTTTGGACAGTGGCTTTCGACAGTGGCTTTGGACAGTGGCTTTGGACATAGAGTGGCTTTGGACAGTGGCTTTGGACAGTGGCTTTGGAAAGTGGCTTTGGATATAGAGTGGCTTTGGAATGTGACTTTGGAGAGTGGCTTTGGACAGTGGCTTTGGACATAGAGTGGCTTTGGACAGTGGCTTTGGACAGTGGCTTTGGACAGTGTCTTTGGACAGTGGCTTTAGAAATAGAGTGGCTTTGGACAGTGGCTTTGGACAGTGGCTTTGGACAGTGGCTTTGGACATAGAGTGGCTTTGGACAGTGGTTTTGGACAGTGGCTTTGGACAGTGGCTTTGGACATAGAGTGGCTTTGGACAGTGGCTTTGGACAGTGGTTTTGGACAGTGGCTTATGACATAGAGTGGATTTGGACAGTGGCTTTGGACATTGGCTTTGGACAGTGGCTTTGGACATAGAGTGGCTTTGGACAGTGGCTTTGGACAGTGGCTTTGGACAGTGGCTTTGGACATAGAGTGGCTTTGGACAGTGGCTTTGGACAGTGGCTTTGGACAGTGGCTTTGGACATAGAGTGGCTTTAGACAGTGGCTTTGGACAGTGGCTTTGGACAGTGGCTTTGGACTTAGAGTGGCTTTGGACATAGAGTGGGTTTGGAGAGTGGCTTTTGTCAGTGGCTTTCGACAGTGTCTTTGGACAGTGGCTTTGGACATAGAGTGGCTTTGGACAGTGGCTTTAGACAGTGGCTTTGGACATTGGCTTTGGACAGTGGCTTTGGACATAGAGTGGCTTTGGACTGTGACTTTGGACAGTGGCTTTGGACAGTGACTTTGGACATAGAGAGGCTGTGGACAGTGGCTTTGGACAGTGGCTTTGGACAGTAGATTTGGACATAGAGTGGCTTTGGACAGTGGCTTTGGACAGTGGCTTTGGACAGTGGCTTTGGACAGTGGCTTTGGACAGTGGCTTTGGACAGTGGCTTTGGATATAGAGTGGCTTTGGACATACAGTGGCTTTGGACAGTGGCTTTGGACATACAGTGGCTTTGGAGATACAGTGGCTTTGGACAGTGGCTTTGGACATACAGTGGCTTTGGACATACAGTGGCTTTGGACAGTGGCTTTGGACATAGAGTGGCTTGGAGAGTGGCTTTGGAGAGTGTCATTGGACAGTTGCTTTGGACATAGAGTGGCTTTGGAGAGTGGCTTTGGACAGTGGCTTTGGACAGTGGCTTTGGACAGTGGCTTTGGACAGTGGCTTTGAACATAGAGTGGCTTTGGAGAGTGGCTTTGGACAGTGGCTTTGGACATAGAGTGGCTTTGGAGAATTGCTTTGGACAGTGGCTTTGGACAGTGGCTTTGGACAGTAGCTTTGGACATAGAGAGGCTTTGGAGAGTGGCTTTGGAGAGTGTCTTTGTACAGTGGCTTTGGACATAGAGTGGCTTTGGAGAGTGGCTTTGGACAGTGGCTTTGGACAGTGGCTTTGGACATAGAGTGGCTTTGGAGAGTGGCTTTGGAGAGTATCTTTGGAGAGTGGCTTTGGACATAGAGTGGCTTTGGAGAGTAGCTTTGGACAGTGTCGTTGGACAGTGCCTTTGGACATAGAGTGGTTTTGGAGAGTGGCTTTGAAGAGTGGCTTTGGACAGTGGCTTTGGACATATGGTGGCTTGGGACTGTGGCTTTAGGAGAGTGGCTTTGGACAGTGGCTTTGGACAGTGGCTTTGGACAGCGGCTTTGAACATAGAGTGGCTTTGGAGAGTGGCTTTGGATAGTGGCTTTGGACATTGGCTTTGGAGAGTGGCTTTGGACATTGGCTTTGGACAGTGGCTTTGGACATAGAGTGGCTTTGGAGAATGGCTTTGGAGAGTGGCTTTGGACAGTGACTTTGGACATAGAGTGGCTTTGGGCAGTGGCTTTAGGAGAGTGGCTTTGGACAGTGGCTTTGGACATAGAGTGGCTTTGGAGAGTGGCTTTGGACAGTGGCTTTGGACAGTGGCTTTGGACATAGAGTGGCTTTAGAGAGTGGCTTTGGGAGTGGCTTTGGACAGTGGCTTTGGACATAGAGTGATTTCGACAGTGGCTTTGTAGAGTGGCTTTGGAGAGTGGCTTTGGACATAGATTGGCTTTGGACAGTGGCTTTGGAGAATGGCTTTGGACAGTGGCTTTGGACATAGAGTGGCTTTGGATAGTGGCTTTGGAGATTGGCTTTGGACAGTGGCTTTGGACATAGAGTGGCTTTGGACAGTGGCTTTGGTTCTAGAGTGGCCTTGGACAGTGGCTTTGGAGAGTGGCTTTGGACAGTGGCTTTGGACAGTGGCTTTGGACAGTGGCTTTGGACAAAGAGTGGCTTTGGAGAGTGGCTTTGGAGAGTGGCTTTGGACAGTGGCTTTGGACAAAGAGTGGCTTTGGAGAGTGGCTTTGGAGAGTGGCTTTGGACAGTGGCTTTGGACATAGAGTGGCTTTGGACAGTGGCTTTGGAGAGTGGCTTTGGACAGTGGCTTTGGACATAGAGTGGCTTTGGACATAGAGTGGATTTGGAGAGCGGCTTTGGACAGTGGCTTTGGACATAGAGTGGCTTTGGACAGTGGCTTTGGAGAGTGTCTTTGGAAAGTGGCTTTGGACATAGAGTGGCTTTGGACAGTGGCTTTGGACATAGAGTGGCTTTGGAGAGTGGCTTTGGAGAGTGGCTTTGGACAGTGGCTTTGACATAGAGTGGCTTTGGACAGTGGCTTTGATATAGAGTGGCTTTGGACAGTGGCTTTGGACAGTGGCTTTGGACAGTGGCTTTGGACATAGAGTGGCTTTGGAGAGTGGCTTTGGAAAGTGGCTTTGGCCAGTGGCTTTGGACAGCGGCTTTGATCATAGAGTGGCTTTGGAGAGTGGCTTTGGATAGTGGCTTTGGACATTGGCTTTGGAGAGTGGCTTTGGACAGTGGCTTTGGACAGTGGCTTTGGACATAGAGTGGCTTTGGAGAGTGACTTTGGAGAGTATCTTTGGAGAGTGGCTTTGGACATAGAGTGGCTTTGGAGAGTGGCTTTGGACAGTGTCGTTGGACAGTGCCTTTGGACATAGAGTGGCTTTGGAGAGTGGCTTTGAAGAGTGGCTTTGGACAGTGGCTTTGGACATAGAGTGGCTTTGGACTGTGGCTTTAGGAGAGTGGCTTTGGACAGTGGCTTTGGACAGTGGCTTTGGACAGCGGCTTTGAACATAGAGTGGCTTTGGAGAGTGGCTTTGGATAGTGGCTTTGGACATTGGCTTTGGAGAGTGGCTTTGGACATTGGCTTTGGACAGTGGCTTTGGACATAGAGTGGCTTTGGAGAATGGCTTTGGAGAGTGGCTTTGGACAGTGACTTTGGACATAGAGTGGCTTTGGGCAGTGGCTTTAGGAGAGTGGCTTTGGACAGTGGCTTTGGACATAGAGTGGTTTTGGAGAGTGGCTTTGGACAGTGGCTTTGGACAGTGGCTTTGGACATAGAGTGGCTTTAGAGAGTGGCTTTGGGAGTGGCTTTGGACAGTGGCTTTGGACATAGAGTGATTTCGACAGTGGCTTTGTAGAGTGGCTTTGGAGAGTGGCTTTGGACATAGATTGGCTTTGGACAGTGGCTTTGGAGAATGGCTTTGGACAGTGGCTTTGGACATAGAGTGGCTTTGGATAGTGGCTTTGGAGATTGGCTTTGGACAGTGGCTTTGGACATAGAGTGGCTTTGGACAGTGGCTTTGGTCTTAGAGTGGCCTTGGACAGTGGCTTTGGAGAGTGGCTTTGGACAGTGGCTTTGGACAGTGGCTTTCGACAGTGGCTTTGGACAGTGGCTTTGGACATAGAGTGGCTTTGGACAGTGGCTTTGGACAGTGGCTTTGGAAAGTGGCTTTGGATATAGAGTGGCTTTGGAATGTGACTTTGGAGAGTGGCTTTGGACAGTGGCTTTGGACATAGAGTGGCTTTGGACAGTGGCTTTGGACAGTGGCTTTGGACAGTGTCTTTGGACAGTGGCTTTAGAAATAGAGTGGCTTTGGACAGTGGCTTTGGACAGTGGCTTTGGACAGTGGCTTTGGACATAGAGTGGCTTTGGACAGTGGTTTTGGACAGTGGCTTTGGACAGTGGCTTTGGACATAGAGTGGCTTTGGACAGTGGCTTTGGACAGTGGTTTTGGACAGTGGCTTATGACATAGAGTGGATTTGGACAGTGGCTTTGGACATTGGCTTTGGACAGTGGCTTTGGACATAGAGTGGCTTTGGACAGTGGCTTTGGACAGTGGCTTTGGACAGTGGCTTTGGACATAGAGTGGCTTTGGACAGTGGCTTTGGACAGTGGCTTTGGACAGTGGCTTTGGACATAGAGTGGCTTTAGACAGTGGCTTTGGACAGTGGCTTTGGACAGTGGCTTTGGACTTAGAGTGGCTTTGGACATAGAGTGGGTTTGGAGAGTGGCTTTTGTCAGTGGCTTTCGACAGTGTCTTTGGACAGTGGCTTTGGACATAAAGTGGCTTTGGACAGTGGCTTTAGACAGTGGCTTTGGACATTGGCTTTGGACAGTGGCTTTGGACATAGAGTGGCTTTGGACTGTGACTTTGGACAGTGGCTTTGGACAGTGACTTTGGACATAGAGAGGCTGTGGACAGTGGCTTTGGACAGTGGCTTTGGACAGTAGATTTGGACATAGAGTGGCTTTGGACAGTGGCTTTGGACAGTGGCTTTGGACAGTGGCTTTGGACAGTGGCTTTGGACAGTGGCTTTGGACAGTGGCTTTGGATATAGAGTGGCTTTGGACATACAGTGGCTTTGGACAGTGGCTTTGGACATACAGTGGCTTTGGAGATACAGTGGCTTTGGACAGTGGCTTTGGACATACAGTGGCTTTGGACATACAGTGGCTTTGGACAGTGGCTTTGGACATAGAGTGGCTTGGAGAGTGGCTTTGGAGAGTGTCATTGGACAGTTGCTTTGGACATAGAGTGGCTTTGGAGAGTGGCTTTGGACAGTGGCTTTGGACAGTGGCTTTGGACAGTGGCTTTGGACAGTGGCTTTGAACATAGAGTGGCTTTGGAGAGTGGCTTTGGACAGTGGCTTTGGACATAGAGTGGCTTTGGAGAATTGCTTTGGACAGTGGCTTTGGACAGTGGCTTTGGACAGTAGCTTTGGACATAGAGAGGCTTTGGAGAGTGGCTTTGGAGAGTGTCTTTGTACAGTGGCTTTGGACATAGAGTGGCTTTGGAGAGTGGCTTTGGACAGTGGCTTTGGACAGTGGCTTTGGACATAGAGTGGCTTTGGAGAGTGGCTTTGGAGAGTATCTTTGGAGAGTGGCTTTGGACATAGAGTGGCTTTGGAGAGTAGCTTTGGACAGTGTCGTTGGACAGTGCCTTTGGACATAGAGTGGTTTTGGAGAGTGGCTTTGAAGAGTGGCTTTGGACAGTGGCTTTGGACATATGGTGGCTTGGGACTGTGGCTTTAGGAGAGTGGCTTTGGACAGTGGCTTTGGACAGTGGCTTTGGACAGCGGCTTTGAACATAGAGTGGCTTTGGAGAGTGGCTTTGGATAGTGGCTTTGGACATTGGCTTTGGAGAGTGGCTTTGGACATTGGCTTTGGACAGTGGCTTTGGACATAGAGTGGCTTTGGAGAATGGCTTTGGAGAGTGGCTTTGGACAGTGACTTTGGACATAGAGTGGCTTTGGGCAGTGGCTTTAGGAGAGTGGCTTTGGACAGTGGCTTTGGACATAGAGTGGCTTTGGAGAGTGGCTTTGGACAGTGGCTTTGGACAGTGGCTTTGGACATAGAGTGGCTTTAGAGAGTGGCTTTGGGAGTGGCTTTGGACAGTGGCTTTGGACATAGAGTGATTTCGACAGTGGCTTTGTAGAGTGGCTTTGGAGAGTGGCTTTGGACATAGATTGGCTTTGGACAGTGGCTTTGGAGAATGGCTTTGGACAGTGGCTTTGGACATAGAGTGGCTTTGGATAGTGGCTTTGGAGATTGGCTTTGGACAGTGGCTTTGGACATAGAGTGGCTTTGGACAGTGGCTTTGGTTCTAGAGTGGCCTTGGACAGTGGCTTTGGAGAGTGGCTTTGGACAGTGGCTTTGGACAGTGGCTTTCGACAGTGGCTTTGGACAGTAGCTTTGGACATAGAGTGGCTTTGGACAGTGGCTTTGGACAGTGGCTTTGGACAGTGGCTTTGGATATAGAGTGGCTTTGGAATGTGACTTTGGAGAGTGGCTTTGGACAGTGGCTTTGGACATAGAGTGGCTTTGGACAGTGGCTTTGGACAGTGGCTTTGGACAGTGTCTTCGGACAGTGGCTTTGGAAATAGAGTGGCTTTGGACAGTGGCTTTGGACAGTGGCTTTGGACAGTGGCTTTGGACATAGAGTGGTTTTAGACAGTGGCTTTGGACAGTGGCTTTGGACAGTGGCTTTGGACATAGAGTGGCTTTGGACAGTGGCTTTGGACAGTGGTTTTGGACAGTGGCTTATGACATAGAGTGGATTTGGACAGTGGCTTTGGACATTGGCTTTGGACAGTGGCTTTGGACATAGAGTGGCTTTGGACAGTGGCTTTGGACAGTGGCTTTGGACAGTGGCTTTGGACATAGAGTGGCTTTGGACAGTGGCTTTGGACAGTGGCTTTGGACAGTGGCTTTGGACATAGAGTGGCTTTAGACAGTGGCTTTGGACAGTGGCTTTGGACAGTGGCTTTGGACTTAGAGTGGCTTTGGACATAGAGTGGGTTTGGAGAGTGGCTTTTGTCAGTGGCTTTCGACAGTGTCTTTGGACAGTGGCTTTGGACATAGAGTGGCTTTGGACAGTGGCTTTGGACAGTGGCTTTGGACATTGGCTTTGGACAGTGGCTTTGGACATAGAGTGGCTTTGGACTGTGGCTTTGGACAGTGGCTTTGGACAGTGACTTTGGACATAGAGAGGCTGTGGACAGTGGCTTTGGACAGTGGCTTTGGACAGTAGATTTGGACATAGAGTGGCTTTGGACAGTGGCTTTGGACAGTGGCTTTGGACAGTGGCTTTGGACAGTGGCTTTGGACAGTGGCTTTGGACAGTGGCTTTGGATATAGAGTGGCTTTGGACATACAGTGGCTTTGGACAGTGGCTTTGGACATACAGTGGCTTTGGAGATACAGTGGCTTTGGACAGTGGCTTTGGACATACAGTGGCTTTGGACATACAGTGGCTTTGGACAGTGGCTTTGGACATAGAGTGGCTTGGAGAGTGGCTTTGGAGAGTGTCATTGGACAGTTGCTTTGGACATAGAGTGGCTTTGGAGAGTGGCTTTGGACAGTGGCTTTGGACAGTGGCTTTGGACAGTGGCTTTGGACAGTGGCTTTGAACATAGAGTGGCTTTGGAGAGTGGCTTTGGGCAGTGGCTTTGGACATAGAGTGGCTTTGGAGAATTGCTTTGGACAGTGGCTTTGGACAGTGGCTTTGGACAGTAGCTTTGGACATAGAGAGGCTTTGGAGAGTGGCTTTGGAGAGTGTCTTTGTACAGTGGCTTTGGACATAGAGTGGCTTTGGAGAGTGGCTTTGGAGAGTGGCTTTGGACAGTGGCTTTGGACATAGAGTGGCTTTGGAGAGTGGCTTTGGAGAGTGGCTTTGGACAGTGGCTTTGGACATAGAGTGGCTTTGGAGAGTGGCTTTGGACAGTGGCTTTGGACAGTGGCTTTGGATATAGAGTGGCTTTGGACATACAGTGGCTTTGGACAGTGGCTTTGGACATACAGTGGCTTTGGAGATACAGTGGCTTTGGACAGTGGCTTTGGACATACAGTGGCTTTGGAGAGTGGCTTTGGACAGTGGCTTTGGACAGTGGCTTTGGACATAGAGTGGCTTTGGAGAGTAGCTTTGGAGAGTGTCTTTGGAGAGTGGCTTTGGACATAGAGTGGCTTTGGAGAGTGGCTTTGGACAGTGGCTTTGGACAGTGGCTTTGGACATAGAGTGGCTTTGGAGAGTGGCTTTGGAGAGTGGCTTTGGACAGTGGCTTTGGACATAGAGTGGCTTTGGACTGTGGCTTTAGGAGAGTGGCTTTGGACAGTGGCTTTGGACATAGAATGGCTTTGGAGAGTGGCTTTGGATAGTGGCTTTGGACAGTGGCTTTGGACAGTGGCTTTGGACATAGAGTGGCTTTGGAGAGTGGCTTTGGAGAGTGGCTTTGGACATTGGCTTTGGACAGTGGCTTTGGACATAGAGTTGCTTTGGAGAGTGGCTTTGGAGAGTGGCTTTGGACAGTGGCTTTGGACATAGAGTGGCTTTGGACAGTGGCTTTAGGAGAGTGGCTTTGGACAGTGGCTTTGGACATAGAGTGGCTTTGGAGAGTGGCTTTGGACATAGAGTGGCTTTGGAGAGTGTCTTTGGAGAGTGGCTTTGGACAGTGGCTTTGGACATAGAGTGACTTTCGACATTGGCTTTGTAGAGTGGCTTTGGACAGTGGCTTTGGACATAGAGTGGCTTTGGACAGTGGCTTTGGAGAGTGGCTTTGGACAGTGGCTTTGGACATAGAGTGGCTTTGGACAGTGGCTTTGGAGAGTGGCTTTGGACAGTGGCTTTGGACATAGAGTGGCTTTGGACAGTGGCTTTGGACAGTGGCTTTGGACATAGAGTGGCTTTGGACAGTGGCTTTGGAGAGTGGCTATGGACAGTGGCTTTGGACAGTGGCTTTGGACAGTGACTTTGGACATAGAGAGGCTGTGGACAGTGGCTTTGGACAGTGGCTTTGGACAGTAGATTTGGACATAGAGTGGCTTTGGACAGTGGCTTTGGACAGTGGCTTTGGACAGTGGCTTTGGACAGTGGCTTTGGACAGTGGCTTTGGACAGTGGCTTTGGACAGTGGCTTTGGATATAGAGTGGCTTTGGACATACAGTGGCTTTGGACAGTGGCTTTGGACATACAGTGGCTTTGGAGATACAGTGGCTTTGGACAGTGGCTTTGGACATACAGTGGCTTTGGACATACAGTGGCTTTGGACAGTGGCTTTGGACATAGAGTGGCTTGGAGAGTGGCTTTGGAGAGTGTCATTGGACAGTTGCTTTGGACATAGAGTGGCTTTGGAGAGTGGCTTTGGACAGTGGCTTTGGACAGTGGCTTTGGACAGTGGCTTTGGACAGTGGCTTTGAACATAGAGTGGCTTTGGAGAGTGGCTTTGGACAGTGGCTTTGGACATAGAGTGGCTTTGGAGAATTGCTTTGGACAGTGGCTTTGGACAGTGGCTTTGGACAGTAGCTTTGGACATAGAGAGGCTTTGGAGAGTGGCTTTGGAGAGTGTCTTTGTACAGTGGCTTTGGACATAGAGTGGCTTTGGAGAGTGGCTTTGGACAGTGGCTTTGGACAGTGGCTTTGGACATAGAGTGGCTTTGGAGAGTGGCTTTGGAGAGTATCTTTGGAGAGTGGCTTTGGACATAGAGTGGCTTTGGAGAGTGGCTTTGGACAGTGTCGTTGGACAGTGCCTTTGGACATAGAGTGGCTTTGGAGAGTGGCTTTGAAGAGTGTCTTTGGACAGTGGCTTTGGACATAGAGTGGCTTTGGACTGTGGCTTTAGGAGAGTGGCTTTGGACAGCGGCTTTGAACATAGAGTGGCTTTGGAGAGTGGCTTTGGATAGTGGCTTTGGACATTGGCTTTGGAGAGTGGCTTTGGACATTGGCTTTGGACAGTGGCTTTGGACATAGAGTGGCTTTGGAGAATGGCTTTGGAGAGTGGCTTTGGACAGTGACTTTGGACATAGAGTGGCTTTGGGCAGTGGCTTTAGGAGAGTGGCTTTGGACAGTGGCTTTGGACATAGAGTGGCTTTGGAGAGTGGCTTTGGACAGTGGCTTTGGACAGTGGCTTTGGACATAGAGTGGCTTTAGAGAGTGGCTTTGGGAGTGGCTTTGGACAGTGGCTTTGGAGATAGAGTGATTTCGACAGTGGCTTTGTAGAGTGGTTTGGAGAGTGGCTTTGGACATAGATTGGCTTTGGACAGTGGCTTTGGAGAATGGCTTTGGACAGTGGCTTTGGACATAGAGTGGCTTTGGATAGTGGCTTTGGAGATTGACTTTGGACAGTGGCTTTGGACATAGAGTGGCTTTGGACAGTGGCTTTGGTCTTAGAGTGGCCTTGGACAGTGGCTTTGGAGAGTGGCTTTGGACAGTGGCTTTGGACAGTGGCTTTCGACAGTGGCTTTGGACAGTGGCTTTGGACATAGAGTGGCTTTGGACAGTGGCTTTGGACAGTGGCTTTGGACAGTGGCTTTGGATATAGAATGGCTTTGGAATGTGACTTTGGAGAGTGGCTTTGGACAGTGGCTTTGGACATAGAGTGGCTTTGGACAGTGGCTTTGGACAGTGGCTTTGGACAGTGTCTTTGGACAGTGGCTTTGGAAATAGAGTGGCTTTGGACAGTGGCTTTGGACAGTGGCTTTGGACAGTGGCTTTGGACATAGAGTGGCTTTGGACAGTGGCTTTGGACAGTGGCTTTGGACAGTGGCTTTGGACATAGAGTGGCTTTGGACAGTGGCTTTGGACAGTGGTTTTGGACAGTGGCTTATGACATAGAGTGGATTTGGACAGTGGCTTTGGACATTGGCTTTGGACAGTGGCTTTGGACATAGAGTGGCTTTGGACAGTGGCTTTGGACAGTGGCTTTGGACAGTGGCTTTGGACATAGAGTGGCTTTGGACAGTGGCTTTGGACAGTGGCTTTAGACAATGGCTTTGGACATAGAGTGGCTTTAGACAGTGGCTTTGGACAGTGGCTTTGGACAGTGGCTTTGGACTTAGAGTGGCTTTGGACATAGAGTGGGTTTGGAGAGTGGCTTTTGTCAGTGGCTTTCGACAGTGTCTTTGGACAGTGGCTTTGGACATAGAGTGGCTTTGGACAGTGGCTTTGGACAGTGGCTTTGGACATTGGCTTTGGACAGTGGCTTTGGACATAGAGTGGCTTTGGACTGTGGCTTTGGACAGTGGCTTTGGACAGTGACTTTGGACATAGAGAGGCTGTGGACAGTGGCTTTGGACAGTGGCTTTGGACAGTAGATTTGGACATAGAGTGGCTTTGGACAGTGGCTTTGGACAGTGGCTTTGGACAGTGGCTTTGGACAGTGGCTTTGGACAGTGGCTTTGGACAGTGGCTTTGGATATAGAGTGGCTTTGGACATACAGTGGCTTTGGACAGTGGCTTTGGACATACAGTGGCTTTGGAGATACAGTGGCTTTGGACAGTGGCTTTGGACATACAGTGGCTTTGGACATACAGTGGCTTTGGACAGTGGCTTTGGACATAGAGTGGCTTGGAGAGTGGCTTTGGAGAGTGTCATTGGACAGTTGCTTTGGACATAGAGTGGCTTTGGAGAGTGGCTTTGGACAGTGGCTTTGGACATAGAGTGGCTTTGGAGAATTGCTTTGGACAGTGGCTTTGGACAGTGGCTTTGGACAGTAGCTTTGGACATAGAGAGGCTTTGGAGAGTGGCTTTGGAGAGTGTCTTTGTACAGTGGCTTTGGACATAGGGTGGCTTTGGAGAGTGGCTTTGGAGAGTGGCTTTGGACAGTGGCTTTGGACATAGAGTGGCTTTGGAGAGTGGCTTTGGAGAGTGGCTTTGGACAGTGGCTTTGGTCATAGAGTGGCTTTGGAGAGTGGCTTTGGACAGTGGCTTTGGACAGTGGCTTTGGACATAGAGTGGCTTTGGAGAGTGGCTTTGGACAGTGGCTTTGGACAGTGGCTTTGGACATAGAGTGGCTTTGGAGAGTAGCTTTGGAGAGTGTCTTTGGAGAGTGGCTTTGGACATAGAGTGGCTTTGGAGAGTGGCTTTGGACAGTGGCTTTGGACAGTGGCTTTGGACATAGAGTGGCTTTGGAGAGTGGCTTTGGAGAGTGGCTTTGGACAGTGGCTTTGGACATAGAGTGGCTTTGGACTGTGACTTTAGGAGAGTGGCTTTGGACAGTGGCTTTGGACATAGAATGGCTTTGGAGAGTGGCTTTGGATAGTGGCTTTGGACAGTGGCTTTGGACAGTGGCTTTGGACATAGAGTGGCTTTGGAGAGTGGCTTTGGAGAGTGGCTTTGGACATTGGCTTTGGACAGTGGCTTTGGACATAGAGTGGCTTTGGAGAGTGGCTTTGGAGAGTGGCTTTGGACTGTGGCTTTGGACATAGAGTGGCTTTGGACAGTGGCTTTAGGAGAGTGGCTTTGGACAGTGGCTTTGGACATAGAGTGGCTTTGGAGAGTGGCTTTGGACAGTGGCTTTGGACAGTGGCTTTGGACATAGAGTGGCTTTGGAGAGTGGCTTTGGAGAGTGGCTTTGGACAGTGGCTTTGGACATAGAGTGACTTTCGACAGTGGCTTTGTAGAGTGGCTTTGGACAGTGGCTTTGGACATAGAGTGGCTTTGGACAGTGGCTTTGGAGAGTGGCTTTGGACAGTGGATTTGGACATAGAGTGGCTTTGGACAGTGGCTTTGGAGAGTGGCTTTGGACAGTGGCTTTGGACATAGAGTGGCTTTGGAGAGTGGCTTTGGACAGTGGCTTTGGACATAGAGTGGCTTTGGACAGTGGCTTTGGAGAGTGGCTATGGACAGAGGCTTTGGACAGTGGCTTTGGACAGTAGCTTTGGACATAGAGAGGCTTTGGAGAGTGGCTTTGGAGAGTGTCTTTGTACAGTGGCTTTGGATATAGAGTGGCTTTGGAGAGTGGCTTTGGAGAGTGGCTTTGGACAGTGGCTTTGGATATAGAGTGGCTTTGGACATACAGTGGCTTTGGACAGTGGCTTTGGACATACAGTGGCTTTGGAGATACAGTGGCTTTGGACAGTGGCTTTGGACATACAGTGGCTTTGGACATACAGTGGCTTTGGACAGTGGCTTTGGACATAGAGTGGCTTGGAGAGTGGCTTTGGAGAGTGTCATTGGACAGTTGCTTTGGACATAGAGTGGCTTTGGAGAGTGGCTTTGGACAGTGGCTTTGGACAGTGGCTTTGGACAGTGGCTTTGGACAGTGGCTTTGAACATAGAGTGGCTTTGGAGAGTGGCTTTGGACAGTGGCTTTGGACATAGAGTGGCTTTGGAGAATTGCTTTGGACAGTGGCTTTGGACAGTGGCTTTGGACAGTAGCTTTGGACATAGAGAGGCTTTGGAGAGTGGCTTTGGAGAGTGTCTTTGTACAGTGGCTTTGGACATAGAGTGGCTTTGGAGAGTGGGTTTGGAGAGTGGCTTTCGACAGTGGCTTTGGACATAGAGTGGCTTTGGAGAGTGGCTTTGGAGGGTGGCTTTGGACAGTGGCTTTGGACATAGAGTGGCTTTGGAGAGTGGCTTTGGACAGTGGCTTTGGACATAGAGTGGCTTTGGAGAGTGGCTTTGGACAGTGGCTTTGGACAGTGGCTTTGGACATAGAGTGGCTTTGGAGAGTGGCTTTGGACAGTGGCTTTGGACAGTGGCTTTGGACATAGAGTGGCTTTGGAGAGTGGCTTTGGAGAGTGTCTTTGGAGAGTGGCTTTGGACATAGAGTGGCTTTGAAGAGTGGCTTTGGACAGTGGCTTTGGACAGTGGCTTTGGACATAGAGTGGCTTTGGAGAGTGGCTTTTGAGAGTGGCTTTGGACAGTGGCTTTGGACATAGAGTGGCTTTGGACTGTGGCTTTAGGAGAGTGGCTTTGGACAGTGGCTTTGGACATAGAGTGGCTTTGGAGAGTGGCTTTGGATAGTGGCTTTGGACAGTGGCTTTGGACAGTGGCTTTGGACATAGAGTGGCTTTGGAGAGTGGCTTTGGAGAGTGGCTTTGGACATTGGCTTTGGACAGTGGCTTTGGACATAGAGTGGATTTGGAGAGTGGCTTTGGAGAGTGGCTTTGGACAGTGGCTTTGGACATAGAGTGGCTTTGGACAGTGGCTTTAGGAGAGTGGCTTTGGACAGTGGCTTTGGACATAGAGTGGCTTTGGAGAGTGGCTTTGGACAGTGGCTTTGGACAGTGGCTTTGGACATAGAGTGGCTTTGGAGAGTGTCTTTGGAGAGTGGCTTTGGACAGTGGCTTTGGACATAGAGTGACTTTCGACAGTGGCTTTGTAGAGTGTCTTTGGACAGTGGCTTTGGACATAGAGTGGCTTTGGACAGTGGCTTTGGAGAGTGGCTTTGGAGAGTGGCTTTGGACATAGAGTGGCTTTGGACAGTGGCTTTGGAGAGTGGCTTTGGACAGTGGCTTTGGACATAGAGTGGCTTTGGACAGTGGCTTTGGACAGTGGCTTTGGACATAGAGTGACTTTGGACAGTGGCTTTGGAGAGTGGCTATGGACAGTGGCTTTGGACAGTGGCTTTGGACAGTAGCTTTGGACATAGAGAGGCTTTGGAGAGTGGCTTTGGAGAGTGTCTTTGTACAGTGGCTTTGGACATAGAGTGGCTTTGGAGAGTGGCTTTGGAGAGTGGCTTTGGACAGTGGCTTAGGACATAGAGTGGCTTTGGAGAGTGGCTTTGGGGAGTGGCTTTGGACAGTGGCTTTGGACATAGAGTGGCTTTGGAGAGTGGCTTTGGACAGTGGCTTTGGACATAGAGTGGCTTTGGAGAGTGGCTTTGGACAGTGGCTTTGGACAGTGGCTTTGGACATAGAGTGGCTTTGAAGAGTGGCTTTGGACAGTGGCTTTGGACAGTGGCTTTGGACATAGAGTGGCTTTGGAGAGTGGCTTTGGAGAGTGTCTTTGGAGAGTGGCTTTGGACATAGAGTGGCTTTGGAGAGTGGCTTTGGACAGTGGCTTTGGACAGTGGCTTTGGACATAGAGTGGCTTTGGAGAGTGGCTTTGGAGAGTGGCTTTGGACAGTGGCTTTGGACATAGAGTGGCTTTGGACTGTGGCTTTAGGAGAGTGGCTTTGGACAGTGGCTTTGGACATAGAGTGGCTTTGGAGAGTGGCTTTGGATAGTGGCTTTGGACAGTGGCTTTGGACAGTGGCTTTGGACATAGAGTGGCTTTGGAGAGTGGCTTTGGAGAGTGGCTTTGGACATTGGCTTTGGACAGTGGCTTTGGACATAGAGTGGCTTTGGAGAGTGGCTTTGGAGAGTGGCTTTGGACAGTGGCTTTGGACATAGAGTGGCTTTGGACAGTGGCTTTAGGAGAGTGGCTTTGGACAGTGGCTTTGGACATAGAGTGGCTTTGGAGAGTGGCTTTGGACAGTGGCTTTGGACAGTGGCTTTGGACATAGAGTGGCTTTGGAGAGTGGCTTTGGAGAGTGGCTTTGGACAGTGGCTTTGGACATAGAGTGACTTTCGACAGTGGCTTTGTAGAGTGGCTTTGGACAGTGGCTTTGGACATAGAGTGACTTTGGACAGTGGCTTTGGAGAGTGGCTTTGGACAGTGGCTTTGGACATAGAGTGGCTTTGGACAGTGGCTTTGGAGAGTGGCTTTGGACAGTGGCTTTGGACATAGAGTGGCTTTGGACAGTGGCTTTGGACAGTGGCTTTGGACATAGAGTGGCTTTGGACAGTGGCTTTGGAGAGTGGCTATGGACAGTGGCTTTGGACTTAGAGTGGCTTTGGACAGTGGCTTTGGAGAGTGGCTTTGGACACTGGCTTTGGACATAGAGTGGATTTGGACAGTGGCTTTGGAGAGTGGCTTTGGACAGTGGCATTGGACATAGAGTGGCTTTGGACAGTGGCTTTGGACAGTGGCTTTGGACAGTGGCTTTGGACAGTGGCTTTGGACATAGAGTGGCTTTGGAATGTGACTTTGGAGAGTGGCTTTGGACAGTGGCTTTGGACATAGAGTGGCTTTGGAAAGTGGCTTTGGACAGTGTCTTTGGACAGTGGCTTTGGACATAGAGTGGCTTTGGACAGTGGCTTTGGACAGTGGCTTTGGACAGTGGCTTTGGACATAGAGTGGAATTGGACAGTGGCTTTGGTCAGTGGCTTTGGACAGTGGCTTTGGACATAGAGTAGCTTTGGACAGTGGCTTTGGACAGTGGTTTTCGACAGTGGCTTTGGACATAGAGTGGATTTGAACAGTGGCTTTGGACATTGGCTTTGGACAGTGGCTTTGGACAGTGGCTTTGGACAGTGTCTTTGGACAGTGGCTTTGGACATAGAGTGGCTTTGGACAGTGGCTTTGGACAGTGGCTTTGGACAGTGGCTTTGGACATAGAGTGGCTTTGGACAGTGGCTTTGGACAGTGGCTTTGGACAGTAGCTTTGGACATAGAGTGGCTTTGGACAGTGGCTTTGGACAGTGGTTTTGGACAGTGGCTTTGGACATAGAGTGGATTTGGACAGTGGCTTTGGACATTAGCTTTGGACAGTGGCTTTGGACATAGAGTGGCTTTGGACAGTGGCTTTGGACAGTGGCTTTGGACAGTGGCTTTGGACATGGAGTGGCTTTGGAGAGTGGCTTTGGACAGTGGCTTTGGACATAGAGTGGCTTTGGACAGTGGCTTTGGACAGTGGCTTTGGACAGTGGCTTTGGACATAGAGTGGTTTTGGACATAGAGTGGGTTTGGAGAGTGGCTTTGGGCAGTGGCTTTCGACAGTGGCTTTGGACAGTGGCTTTGGACATAGAGTGGCTTTGCACAGTGGCTTTGGACAGTGGCTTTGGACAGTGGCTTTGGACAGTGGCTTTGGACATAGAGTGGCTTTGGACTGTGGCTTTGGACAGTTGCTTTGGACAGTGACTTTGGACATAGAGAGGCTGTGGACAGTGGCTTTGGACAGTGGTTTGGACAGTAGATTTGGACATAGAGTGGCTTTGGACAGTGGCTTTGGACAGTAGCTTTGGACAGTGGCTTTGGACAGTGGCTTTGGGCAGTGGCTTTGGACAGTGGCTTTGGACATAGAGTGGCTTTGGCCATACAGTGGCTTTGGACAGTGGCTTTGGACATACAGTGGCTTTGGACATACAGTGGCTTTGGACAGTGGCTTTGGACACACAGTGGCTTTGGACATACAGTGGCTTTGGACAGTGGCTTTGGACATAGAGTGGCTTGGAGAGTGGCTTTGGAGAGTGTCATTGGTCAGCTGCTTTGGACATAGAGTGGCTTTGGAGAGTGGCTTTGGACAGTGGCTTTGGACAGTGGCTTTGGACAGTGGCTTTGGACAGTGGCTTTGAACATAGAGTGGCTTTGGAGAGTGGCTTTGGACAGTGGCTTTGGACAGTGGCTTTGGACATAGAGTGGCTTTGGAGAATGGCTTTGGACAGTGGCTTTGGACAGTGTCTTTGGACAGTAGCTTTGGACATAGAGTGGCTTTGGAGAGTGGCTTTGGAGAGTGTCTTTGGACAGTGGCTTTGGACATAGAGTGGCTTTGGAGAGTGGCTTTGGAGAGTGGCTTTGAACAGTGGCTTTGGAAATAGAGTGGCTTTGGAGAGTGGCTTTGGAGAGTGGCTTTGGACAGTGGCTTTGGACATAGAGTGGCTTTGGAGAGTGGCTTTGGACAGTGGCTTTGGACATAGAGTGGCTTTGGAGAGTGGCTTTGGACAGTGGCTTTGGACAGTGGCTTTGGACATAGAGTGGCTTTGGAGAGTGGCTTTGGACAGTGGCTTTGGACAGTGGCTTTGGACATAGAGTGGCTTTGGAGAGTGGCTTTGGAGAGTGTCTTTGGAGAGTGGCTTTGGACATAGAGTGGCTTTGGAGAGTGTCTTTGGACAGTGGCTCTGGACAGTGGCTTTGGACATAGAGTGGCTTTGGAGAGTGGCTTTGGAGAGTGGCTTTGGACAGTGGCTTTGGACATAGAGTGGCTTTGGACTGTGGCTTTAGGAGAGTGGCTTTGGACAGTGGCTTTGGACATAGAGTGGCTTTGGAGAGTGGCTTTGGACAGTGGCTTTGGACAGTGGCTTTGGACAGTGGCTTTGGACATAGAGTGGCTTTTGAGAGTGGCTTTGGAGAGTGGCTTTGGACATTGGCTTTGGACAGTGGCTTTGGACATAGAGTGGCTTTGGAGAGTGGCTTTGGAGAGTGGCTTTGGACAGTAGCTTTGGACATAGATTGGCTTTGGACAGTGGCTTTAGGAGAGTGGCTTTGGACAGTGGCTTTGGACATAGAGTGGCTTTGGAGAGTGGCTTTGGACAGTGGCTTTGGACAGTGGCTTTGGACATAGAGTGGCTTTGGAGAGTGGCTTTAGAGAGTGGCTTTGGACAGTGGCTTTGGACATAGAGTGACTTTCGACAGTGGCTTTGTAGAGTGGCTTTGGACAGTGGCTTTGGAGATAGAGTGGCTTTGGACAGTGGCTTTGGAGAGTGGCTTTGGACAATGGCTTTGGACATAGAGTGGCTTTGGACAGTGGCTTTGGAGAGTGGCTTTGGACAGTGGCTTTGGAAATAGAGTGGCTTTGGACAGTGGCTTTGTACAGTGGCTTTGGACATAGAGTGGCTTTGGACAGTGGCTTTGGAGAGTGGCTTTGGACAGTGGCTTTGAACTTAGAGTGGCTTTGGAGAGTGGCTTTGGAGAGTGGCTTTGGACAGTGGCTTTGGACATAGTGTGGCTTTGGACAGTGGCTTTGGAGAGTGGCTTTGGACAGTGGCTTTGGACTTAGAGTGGTTTTGGACAGTGGCTTTGGACAGTGACTTTGGACAGTGGCTTTGGACAGTGGCTTTGGACATAGAGTGGCTTTGGACAGTGGCTTTGGACAGTGGCTTTGGACAGTGGCTTTAGACATAGAGTGGCTTTGGAATGTGACTTTTGAGATTGGCTTTGGACAGTGGCTTTGGACATAGAGTGGCTTTGGACAGTGGCTTTGGACAGTGTCTTTGGACAGTGGCTTTGGACATAGAGTGGCTTTGGACAGTGGCTTTGGACAGTGGCTTTGGACAGTGGCTTTGGAAATAGAGTGGTTTTGGACAGTGGCTTTGGACAGTGGCTTTGGACAGTGGCTTTGGACATAGAGTGGCTTTGGACAGTGGCTTTGGACAGTGGTTTTGGACAGTGGCTTTAGACATAGAGTGGATTTGGACAGTGGCTTTGGACATTGGCTTTGGACAGTGGCTTTGGACATAGAGTGGCTTTGGACAGTGGCTTTGGACAGTGGCTTTGGACAGTGGCTTTG
This sequence comes from Cladorhizidae sp. MBARI D1340-BT2, assembly GCA_028752905.1. Classification (NCBI taxonomy): domain Eukaryota; kingdom Metazoa; phylum Porifera; class Demospongiae; order Poecilosclerida; family Cladorhizidae; species Cladorhizidae sp. MBARI D1340-BT2. The sequence goes on along the minus strand of JAQNBH010000017.1, from coordinate 25,582,113 downwards.
GACATAGAGTGGCTTTGGACAGTGGCTTTGGACAGTGGCTTTGGACAGTGGCTTTGGACATAGAGTGGCTTTGGACAGTGGCTTTGGACAGTGGCTTTGGACAGTGGCTTTGGACATAGAGTGACTTTGGACATAGAGTGGGTTTGGAGAGTGGCTTTGGGCAGTGGCTTTGGACAGTGGCTTTGGACAGTGACTTTGGACATAGAGTGGCTTTGGACAGTGGCTTTGGACAGTGGCTTTGGACAGTGGCTTTGGACAGTGGCTTTGGACATAGAGTGGCTTTGGACTGTTGCTTTGGACAGCGGCTTTGGACAGTGACTTTGGACATAGAGAGGCTGTGGACAGTGGATTTGGACAGTGGCTTTGGACAGTGGATTTGGACATAGAGTGGCTTTGGACAGTGGCTTTGGACAGTGGCTTTGGACAGTGGCTTTGAACAGTAGTTTTGGACAGTGGCCTTGGACAGTGGCTTTGGACATAGAGTGGCTTTGGACATACAGTGGCTTTGGACAGTGGCTTTGGACATACAGTGGCTTTGGACATACAGTGGCTTTGGACAGTGGCTTTGGACATACAGTGGCTTTGGACATATAGTGGCTTTGGACAGTGGCTTTGGACATATAGTGGCTTTAGACAGTGGCTTTGGACATACAGTGGCTTTGGACATACAGTGGCTTAGGACAGTGGCTTTGGACATACAGTGGCTTTGGACATACAGTGGCTTTGGACAGTGGCTTTGGACATAAAGTGGCTTTGGACATACAGTGGCTTTGGACAGAGGCTTTGGACATACAGTGGCTTTGGACAGTGGCTTTGGAGTGTGGCTTTGGACAGTGGCTTTGGACATAGAGTGGTTTAGGACAGTGGCTTTGGAGAGTGGCTTTGGACAGTAACTTTGGACATAGAGTGGCTTTGGACAGTGGCTTTGGACAGTGGCTTTGGACAGTGGCTTTGGACATAGAGTGGCTTTGGACAGTGGCTTTGGACAGTGGCTTTGGACAGTGGCTTTGGACATAGAATTGCTTTAGACAGTGGCTTTGGACAGTGGCTTAGTACAGTGGCTTTGGACATAGAGTGGCTTTGGACAGTGGCATTAGACAGTGGCTATGGACAGTGGCTTTGGACATAGAGTGGCTTTAGACAGTGGCTTTGGACAGTGGCTTTGGACAGTTGCTTTACATATAGAGTGGCTTTGGAGAGTGGCTTTGGACAGTGGCTTTGGACATTGGCTTTGGACATAGAGTGGCTTTAGAGAGTGGCTTTGGACAGTGGCTTTGGACAGTGGCTTTGGACATAGAATGGCTTTGGAGAGTGGCTTTGGACAGTGGCTTTGGACAGTGGCTTTGGACATAGAGTGGCTTTGAAGAGTGGCTTTGGAGAGTGGCTTTGGACAGTGGCTTTGGACAGTGGCTTTGGACAGTGGCTTTGAACATAGAGTGGCTTTGGAGAGTGGCTTTGGACTTTGGATAGTGGCTTTGGACAGTGGCTTTGGACATAGAGTGGCTTTGGAGAATGGCTTTGGACAGTGGCTTTGGACAGTGGCTTTGGACAGTAGCTTTGGACATAGAGTGGCTTTGGAGAGTGGCTTTGGAGAGTGTCTTTGGAAAGTGGCTTTGGACATAGAGTGGCTTTGGAGAGTGGCTTTGGAGAGTGGCTTTGGACAGTGGCTTTGGACATATAGTGGCTTTGGAGAGTGGCTTTGGACAGTGGCTTTGGACATAGAGTGGCTTTAGAGAGTGGCTTTGGACAGTGGCTTTGGACAGTGGCTTTGGACATAGAGTGGCTTTGGAGAGTGGCTTTGGACAGTTGCTTTGGACAATGGCTTTGGACAGTGGCTTTGGACATAGAGTGGCTTTGGAGAGTGGCTTTGGAGAGTGTCTTTGGAGAGTGGCTTTGGACATAGAGTGGCTTTGGAGAGTGGCTTTGGACAGTGGCTTTGGACAGTGGTTTTGGACATAGAGTGGCTTTGGAGAGTGGCTTTGGAGAGTGGCTTTGGACAGTGGCTTTGGACATAGAGTGGCTTTGGACTGTGGCTTTAGGAGAGTGGCTTTGGACAGTGGCTTTGGACATAGAGTGGCTTTGGAGAGTGGCTTTGGAGAGTGGCTTTGGACATTGGCTTTGGACAGTGGCTTTGGACATAGAGTGGCTTTGGACAGTGGCTTTGGAGAGTGGCTTTGTACAGTGGCTTTGGACATAGAGTGGCTTTGGAGAGTAGCTTTGGAGAGTGGCTTTGGACAGTGGTTTTGGAAATAGAGTGACTTTCGACAGTGGCTTTGTAGAGTGGCTTTGGACAGTGGCTTTGGACATAGAGTGGCTTTGGACAGTGACTTTGGAGAGTGGCTTTGGACAGTGGCTTTGGACATAGAGTGGCTTTGGACAGTGGCTTTGGAGAGTGGCTTTGGACAGTGGCTTTGGACATAGAGTGGCTTTGGACAGTGGTTTTGGACAGTGGCTTTGGACAGTAGCTTTGGACATAAAGTGGCTTTGGACAGTGGCTTTGGACAGTGGCTTTGGACAGTGGCTTTGGACATAGAGTGGCTTTGGACATAGAGTGGCTTTGGAGAGTGGCTTTGGACAGTGGCTTTGGACATAGAGTAGCTTTGGACAGTGGCTTTGGACAGTGGCTTTGGACAGTGGATTTGGACAGTGGCTTTGGACATAGAGTGGCTTTGGACAGTGGCTTTGGAGTGTGGCTTTGGACAGTGGCTTTGGACTTAGAGTGGTTTTGGACAGTGGCTTTGGAGAGTGGCTTTGGAGAGTGGCTTTGGACATTGGCTTTGGACAGTGGCTTTGGACATAGAGTGGCTTTGGAGAGTGGCTTTGGAGAGTGGCTTTGGACAGTGGCTTTGGACATAGAGTGGCTTTGGACAGTGGCTTTAGGAGAGTGGCTTTGGACAGTGGCTTTGGACATAGAGTGGCTTTGGAGAGTGGCTTTGGACAGTGGCTTTGGACAGTGGCTTTGGACATAGAGTGGCTTTGGAGAGTGGCTTTGGAGAGTGGCTTTGGACAGTGGCTTTGGACATAGAGTGACTTTCGACAGTGGCTTTGTAGAGTGGCTTTGGACAGTGGCTTTGGACATAGAGTGACTTTGGACAGTGGCTTTGGAGAGTGGCTTTGGACAGTGGCTTTGGACATAGAGTGGCTTTGGACAGTGGCTTTGGAGAGTGGCTTTGGACAGTGGCTTTGGACATAGAGTGGCTTTGGACAGTGGCTTTGGACAGTGGCTTTGGACATAGAGTGGCTTTGGACAGTGGCTTTGGAGAGTGGCTATGGACAGTGGCTTTGGACTTAGAGTGGCTTTGGACAGTGGCTTTGGAGAGTGGCTTTGGACACTGGCTTTGGACATAGAGTGGATTTGGACAGTGGCTTTGGAGAGTGGCTTTGGACAGTGGCATTGGACATAGAGTGGCTTTGGACAGTGGCTTTGGACAGTGGCTTTGGACAGTGGCTTTGGACAGTGGCTTTGGACATAGAGTGGCTTTGGAATGTGACTTTGGAGAGTGGCTTTGGACAGTGGCTTTGGACATAGAGTGGCTTTGGAAAGTGGCTTTGGACAGTGTCTTTGGACAGTGGCTTTGGACATAGAGTGGCTTTGGACAGTGGCTTTGGACAGTGGCTTTGGACAGTGGCTTTGGACATAGAGTGGAATTGGACAGTGGCTTTGGTCAGTGGCTTTGGACAGTGGCTTTGGACATAGAGTAGCTTTGGACAGTGGCTTTGGACAGTGGTTTTCGACAGTGGCTTTGGACATAGAGTGGATTTGAACAGTGGCTTTGGACATTGGCTTTGGACAGTGGCTTTGGACAGTGGCTTTGGACAGTGTCTTTGGACAGTGGCTTTGGACATAGAGTGGCTTTGGACAGTGGCTTTGGACAGTGGCTTTGGACAGTGGCTTTGGACATAGAGTGGCTTTGGACAGTGGCTTTGGACAGTGGCTTTGGACAGTAGCTTTGGACATAGAGTGGCTTTGGACAGTGGCTTTGGACAGTGGTTTTGGACAGTGGCTTTGGATATAGAGTGGATTTGGACAGTGGCTTTGGACATTAGCTTTGGACAGTGGCTTTGGACATAGAGTGGCTTTGGACAGTGGCTTTGGACAGTGGCTTTGGACAGTGGCTTTGGACATGGAGTGGCTTTGGAGAGTGGCTTTGGACAGTGGCTTTGGACATAGAGTGGCTTTGGACAGTGGCTTTGGACAGTGGCTTTGGACAGTGGCTTTGGACATAGAGTGGTTTTGGACATAGAGTGGGTTTGGAGAGTGGCTTTGGGCAGTGGCTTTCGACAGTGGCTTTGGACAGTGGCTTTGGACATAGAGTGGCTTTGCACAGTGGCTTTGGACAGTGGCTTTGGACAGTGGCTTTGGACAGTGGCTTTGGACATAGAGTGGCTTTGGACTGTGGCTTTGGACAGTTGCTTTGGACAGTGACTTTGGACATAGAGAGGCTGTGGACAGTGGCTTTGGACAGTGGTTTGGACAGTAGATTTGGACATAGAGTGGCTTTGGACAGTGGCTTTGGACAGTAGCTTTGGACAGTGGCTTTGGACAGTGGCTTTGGGCAGTGGCTTTGGACAGTGGCTTTGGACATAGAGTGGCTTTGGCCATACAGTGGCTTTGGACAGTGGCTTTGGACATACAGTGGCTTTGGACATACAGTGGCTTTGGACAGTGGCTTTGGACACACAGTGGCTTTGGACATACAGTGGCTTTGGACAGTGGCTTTGGACATAGAGTGGCTTGGAGAGTGGCTTTGGAGAGTGTCATTGGTCAGCTGCTTTGGACATAGAGTGGCTTTGGAGAGTGGCTTTGGACAGTGGCTTTGGACAGTGGCTTTGGACAGTGGCTTTGGACAGTGGCTTTGAACATAGAGTGGCTTTGGAGAGTGGCTTTGGACAGTGGCTTTGGACAGTGGCTTTGGACATAGAGTGGCTTTGGAGAATGGCTTTGGACAGTGGCTTTGGACAGTGTCTTTGGACAGTAGCTTTGGACATAGAGTGGCTTTGGAGAGTGGCTTTGGAGAGTGTCTTTGGACAGTGGCTTTGGACATAGAGTGGCTTTGGAGAGTGGCTTTGGAGAGTGGCTTTGAACAGTGGCTTTGGAAATAGAGTGGCTTTGGAGAGTGGCTTTGGAGAGTGGCTTTGGACAGTGGCTTTGGACATAGAGTGGCTTTGGAGAGTGGCTTTGGACAGTGGCTTTGGACATAGAGTGGCTTTGGAGAGTGGCTTTGGACAGTGGCTTTGGACAGTGGCTTTGGACATAGAGTGGCTTTGGAGAGTGGCTTTGGACAGTGGCTTTGGACAGTGGCTTTGGACATAGAGTGGCTTTGGAGAGTGGCTTTGGAGAGTGTCTTTGGAGAGTGGCTTTGGACATAGAGTGGCTTTGGAGAGTGTCTTTGGACAGTGGCTCTGGACAGTGGCTTTGGACATAGAGTGGCTTTGGAGAGTGGCTTTGGAGAGTGGCTTTGGACAGTGGCTTTGGACATAGAGTGGCTTTGGACTGTGGCTTTAGGAGAGTGGCTTTGGACAGTGGCTTTGGACATAGAGTGGCTTTGGAGAGTGGCTTTGGACAGTGGCTTTGGACAGTGGCTTTGGACAGTGGCTTTGGACATAGAGTGGCTTTTGAGAGTGGCTTTGGAGAGTGGCTTTGGACATTGGCTTTGGACAGTGGCTTTGGACATAGAGTGGCTTTGGAGAGTGGCTTTGGAGAGTGGCTTTGGACAGTAGCTTTGGACATAGATTGGCTTTGGACAGTGGCTTTAGGAGAGTGGCTTTGGACAGTGGCTTTGGACATAGAGTGGCTTTGGAGAGTGGCTTTGGACAGTGGCTTTGGACAGTGGCTTTGGACATAGAGTGGCTTTGGAGAGTGGCTTTAGAGAGTGGCTTTGGACAGTGGCTTTGGACATAGAGTGACTTTCGACAGTGGCTTTGTAGAGTGGCTTTGGACAGTGGCTTTGGAGATAGAGTGGCTTTGGACAGTGGCTTTGGAGAGTGGCTTTGGACAATGGCTTTGGACATAGAGTGGCTTTGGACAGTGGCTTTGGAGAGTGGCTTTGGACAGTGGCTTTGGAAATAGAGTGGCTTTGGACAGTGGCTTTGTACAGTGGCTTTGGACATAGAGTGGCTTTGGACAGTGGCTTTGGAGAGTGGCTTTGGACAGTGGCTTTGAACTTAGAGTGGCTTTGGAGAGTGGCTTTGGAGAGTGGCTTTGGACAGTGGCTTTGGACATAGTGTGGCTTTGGACAGTGGCTTTGGAGAGTGGCTTTGGACAGTGGCTTTGGACTTAGAGTGGTTTTGGACAGTGGCTTTGGACAGTGACTTTGGACAGTGGCTTTGGACAGTGGCTTTGGACATAGAGTGGCTTTGGACAGTGGCTTTGGACAGTGGCTTTGGACAGTGGCTTTAGACATAGAGTGGCTTTGGAATGTGACTTTTGAGATTGGCTTTGGACAGTGGCTTTGGACATAGAGTGGCTTTGGACAGTGGCTTTGGACAGTGTCTTTGGACAGTGGCTTTGGACATAGAGTGGCTTTGGACAGTGGCTTTGGACAGTGGCTTTGGACAGTGGCTTTGGAAATAGAGTGGTTTTGGACAGTGGCTTTGGACAGTGGCTTTGGACAGTGGCTTTGGACATAGAGTGGCTTTGGACAGTGGCTTTGGACAGTGGTTTTGGACAGTGGCTTTAGACATAGAGTGGATTTGGACAGTGGCTTTGGACATTGGCTTTGGACAGTGGCTTTGGACATAGAGTGGCTTTGGACAGTGGCTTTGGACAGTGGCTTTGGACAGTGGCTTTGGACATAGAGTGGCTTTGGACAGTGGCTTTGGACAGTGGCTTTGGACAGTGGCTTTGGACATAGAGTGGCTTTGGACAGTGGCTTTGGACAGTGGCTTTGGACAGTGGCTTTGGACATAGAGTGACTTTGGACATAGAGTGGGTTTGGAGAGTGGCTTTGGGCAGTGGCTTTGGACAGTGGCTTTGGACAGTGACTTTGGACATAGAGTGGCTTTGGACAGTGGCTTTGGACAGTGGCTTTGGACAGTGGCTTTGGACAGTGGCTTTGGACATAGAGTGGCTTTGGACTGTTGCTTTGGACAGCGGCTTTGGACAGTGACTTTGGACATAGAGAGGCTGTGGACAGTGGATTTGGACAGTGGCTTTGGACAGTGGATTTGGACATAGAGTGGCTTTGGACAGTGGCTTTGGACAGTGGCTTTGGACAGTGGCTTTGAACAGTAGTTTTGGACAGTGGCTTTGGACAGTGGCTTTGGACATAGAGTGGCTTTGGACATACAGTGGCTTTGGACAGTGGCTTTGGACATACAGTGGCTTTGGACATACAGTGGCTTTGGACAGTGGCTTTGGACATACAGTGGCTTTGGACATATAGTGGCTTTGGACAGTGGCTTTGGACATATAGTGGCTTTAGACAGTGGCTTTGGACATACAGTGGCTTTGGACATACAGTGGCTTAGGACAGTGGCTTTGGACATACAGTGGCTTTGGACATACAGTGGCTTTGGACAGTGGCTTTGGACATAAAGTGGCTTTGGACATACAGTGGCTTTGGACAGAGGCTTTGGACATACAGTGGCTTTGGACAGTGGCTTTGGAGTGTGGCTTTGGACAGTGGCTTTGGACATAGAGTGGTTTAGGACAGTGGCTTTGGAGAGTGGCTTTGGACAGTAACTTTGGACATAGAGTGGCTTTGGACAGTGGCTTTGGACAGTGGCTTTGGACAGTGGCTTTGGACATAGAGTGGCTTTGGACAGTGGCTTTGGACAGTGGCTTTGGACAGTGGCTTTGGACATAGAATTGCTTTAGACAGTGGCTTTGGACAGTGGCTTAGTACAGTGGCTTTGGACATAGAGTGGCTTTGGACAGTGGCATTAGACAGTGGCTATGGACAGTGGCTTTGGACATAGAGTGGCTTTAGACAGTGGCTTTGGACAGTGGCTTTGGACAGTTGCTTTACATATAGAGTGGCTTTGGAGAGTGGCTTTGGACAGTGGCTTTGGACATTGGCTTTGGACATAGAGTGGCTTTAGAGAGTGGCTTTGGACAGTGGCTTTGGACAGTGGCTTTGGACATAGAATGGCTTTGGAGAGTGGCTTTGGACAGTGGCTTTGGACAGTGGCTTTGGACATAGAGTGGCTTTGAAGAGTGGCTTTGGAGAGTGGCTTTGGACAGTGGCTTTGGACAGTGGCTTTGGACAGTGGCTTTGAACATAGAGTGGCTTTGGAGAGTGGCTTTGGACTTTGGATAGTGGCTTTGGACAGTGGCTTTGGACATAGAGTGGCTTTGGAGAATGGCTTTGGACAGTGGCTTTGGACAGTGGCTTTGGACAGTAGCTTTGGACATAGAGTGGCTTTGGAGAGTGGCTTTGGAGAGTGTCTTTGGAAAGTGGCTTTGGACATAGAGTGGCTTTGGAGAGTGGCTTTGGAGAGTGGCTTTGGACAGTGGCTTTGGACATATAGTGGCTTTGGAGAGTGGCTTTGGACAGTGGCTTTGGACATAGAGTGGCTTTAGAGAGTGGCTTTGGACAGTGGCTTTGGACAGTGGCTTTGGACATAGAGTGGCTTTGGAGAGTGGCTTTGGACAGTTGCTTTGGACAATGGCTTTGGACAGTGGCTTTGGACATAGAGTGGCTTTGGAGAGTGGCTTTGGAGAGTGTCTTTGGAGAGTGGCTTTGGACATAGAGTGGCTTTGGAGAGTGGCTTTGGACAGTGGCTTTGGACAGTGGTTTTGGACATAGAGTGGCTTTGGAGAGTGGCTTTGGAGAGTGGCTTTGGACAGTGGCTTTGGACATAGAGTGGCTTTGGACTGTGGCTTTAGGAGAGTGGCTTTGGACAGTGGCTTTGGACATAGAGTGGCTTTGGAGAGTGGCTTTGGAGAGTGGCTTTGGACATTGGCTTTGGACAGTGGCTTTGGACATAGAGTGGCTTTGGACAGTGGCTTTGGAGAGTGGCTTTGTACAGTGGCTTTGGACATAGAGTGGCTTTGGAGAGTAGCTTTGGAGAGTGGCTTTGGACAGTGGTTTTGGAAATAGAGTGACTTTCGACAGTGGCTTTGTAGAGTGGCTTTGGACAGTGGCTTTGGACATAGAGTGGCTTTGGACAGTGGCTTTGGAGAGTGGCTTTGGACAGTGGCTTTGGACATAGAGTGGCTTTGGACAGTGGCTTTGGAGAGTGGCTTTGGACAGTGGCTTTGGACATAGAGTGGCTTTGGACAGTGGTTTTGGACAGTGGCTTTGGACAGTAGCTTTGGACATAAAGTGGCTTTGGACAGTGGCTTTGGACAGTGGCTTTGGACAGTGGCTTTGGACATAGAGTGGCTTTGGACATAGAGTGGCTTTGGAGAGTGGCTTTGGACAGTGGCTTTGGACATAGAGTAGCTTTGGACAGTGGCTTTGGACAGTGGCTTTGGACAGTGGATTTGGACAGTGGCTTTGGACATAGAGTGGCTTTGGACAGTGGCTTTGGAGTGTGGCTTTGGACAGTGGCTTTGGACTTAGAGTGGTTTTGGACAGTGGCTTTGGACAGTGACTTTGGACAGTGGCTTTGGACAGTGGCTTTGGACATAGAGTGGCTTTGGACAGTGGCTTTGGACAGTGGCTTTGGACAGTGGCTTTAGACATAGAGTGGCTTTGGAATGTGACTTTTGAGATTGGCTTTGGACAGTGGCTTTGGACATAGAGTGGCTTTGGACAGTGGCTTTGGACAGTGTCTTTGGACAGTGTCTTTGGACATAGAGTGGCTTTGGACAGTGGCTTTGGACAGTGGCTTTGGACAGTGGCTTTGGACATAGAGTGGTTTTGGACAGTAGCTTTGGACAGTGGCTTTGGACAGTGGCTTTGGACATAGAGTGGCTTTGGACAGTGGCTTTGGACAGTGGTTTTGGACAGTGGCTTTAGACATAGAGTGGATTTGGACAGTGGCTTTGGACATTGGCTTTGGACAGTGGCTTTGGACATAGAGTGGCTTTGGACAGTGGCTTTGGACAGTGGCTTTGGACAGTGGCTTTGGACATAGAGTGGCTTTGGACAGTGGCTTTGGACAGTGGCTTTGGACAGTGGCTTTGGACATAGAGTGGCTTTGGACAGTGGCTTTGGACAGTGGCTTTGGACAGTGGCTTTGGACATAGAGTGACTTTGGACATAGAGTGGGTTTGGAGAGTGGCTTTGGGCAGTGGCTTTGGAGAGTGGCTTTGGACAGTGGCTTTGGACATAGAGTGGCTTTGGACAGTGGCTTTGGACAGTGGCTTTGGACAGTGGCTTTGGACAGTGGCTTTGGACATAGAGTGGCTTTGGACTGTTGCTTTGGACAGCGGCTTTGGACAGTGACTTTGGACATAGAGAGCCTGTGGACAGTGGCTTTGGACAGTGGCTTTGGACAGTAGATTTGGACATAGAGTGGCTTTGGACAGTGGCTTTGGACAGTGGCTTTGGACAGTGGCTTTGAACAGTGGCTTTGGACAGTGGCTTTGGACAGTGGCTTTGGACATAGAGTGGCTTTGGACATACAGTGGCTTTGGACAGTGGCTTTGGACATACAGTGGCTTTGGACATACAGTGGCTTTGGACAGTGGCTTTGGACATACAGTGGCTTTGGACATACAGTGGCTTTGGACAGTGGCTTTGGACATACAGTGGCTTTGGACATATAGTGGCTTTGGACAGTGGCTTTGGACATATAGTGGCTTTAGACAGTGGCTTTGGACATACAGTGGCTTTGTACATACAGTGGCTTTGGACAGTGGCTTTGGACATACAGTGGCTTTGGACATACAGTGGCTTTGGACAGTGGCTTTGGACATAAAGTGGCTTTGGACATACAGTGGCTTTGGACAGAGGCTTTGGACATACAGTGGCTTTGGACAGTGGCTTTGGAGTGTGGCTTTGGACAGTGGCTTTGGACATAGAGTGATTTAGGACAGTGGCTTTGGAGAGTGGCTTTGGACAGTGGCTTTGGACATAGAGTGGCTTTGGACAGTGGCTTTGGACAGTGGCTTTGGACAGTGGCTTTGGACATAGAGTGGCTTTGGACAGTGGCTTTGGACAGTGGCTTTGGACAGTGGCTTTGGACATAGAATTGCTTTAGACAGTGGCTTTGGACAGTGGCTTAGTACAGTGGCTTTGGACATAGAGTGGCTTTGGACAGTGGCTTTGGACAGTGGCTATGGACAGTGGCTTTGGACATAGAGTGGCTTTAGACAGTGGCTTTGGACAGTGGCTTTGGACAGTTGCTTTAGATATAGAGTGGCTTTGGAGAGTGGCTTTGGACAGTGGCTTTGGACATTGGCTTTGGACATAGAGTGGCTTTAGAGAGTGGCTTTGGACAGTGGCTTTGGACAGTGGCTTTGGATATAGAATGGCTTTGGAGAGTGGCTTTGGACAGTGGCTTTGGACAGTGGCTTTGGACATAGAGTGGCTTTGAAGAGTGGCTTTGGAGAGTGGCTTTGGACAGTGGCTTTGGACAGTGGCTTTGGACAGTGGCTTTGAACATAGAGTGGCTTTGGAGAGTGGCTTTGGATAGTGGCTTTGGACAGTGGCTTTGGACATAGAGTGGCTTTGGAGAATGGCTTTGGACAGTGGCTTTGGACAGTGGCTTTGGACAGTAGCTTTGGACATAGAGTGGCTTTCGAGAGTGGCTTTGGAGAGTGTCTTTGGAAAGTGGCTTTGGACATAGAGTGGCTTTGGAGAGTGGCTTTGGAGAGTGGCTTTGGACAGTGGCTTTGGACATAGAGTGGCTTTGGAGAATGGCTTTGGACAGTGGCTTTGGACATAGAGTGGCTTTGGAGAGTGGCTTTGGACAGTGGCTTTGGACAGTGGCTTTGGACATAGAGTGGCTTTGGAGAGTGGCTTTGGACAGTTGCTTTGGACAATGGCTTTGGACAGTGGCTTTGGACATAGAGTGGCTTTTGGAGAGTGGCTTTGGAGAGTGTCTTTGGAGAGTGGCTTTGGACATAGAGTGGCTTTGGAGAGTGGCTTTGGACAGTAGCTTTGGACAGTGGTTTTGGACATAGTGTGGCTTTGGAGAGTGGCTTTGGAGAGTGGCTTTGGACAGTGGCTTTGGACATTGAGTGGCTTTGGACTGTGGCTTTAGGAGAGTGGCTTTGGACAGTGGCTTTGGACATAGAGTGGCTTTGGAGAGTGGCTTTGGAGAGTGGCTTTGGACATTGGCTTTGGACAGTGGCTTTGGACATAGAGTGGCTTTGGACAGTGGCTTTGGAGAGTGGCTTTGTACAGTGGCTTTGGACATAGAGTGGCTTTGGAGAGTGGCTTTGGAGAGTGGCTTTGGACAGTGGTTTTGGAAATAGAGTGACTTTCGACAGTGGCTTTGTAGAGTGGCTTTGGACAGTGGCTTTGGACATAGAGTGGCTTTTGACAGTGGCTTTAGAGAGTGGCTTTGGACAGTGGCTTTGGACATAGAGTGGCTTTGGACAGTGGCTTTGGAGAGTGGCTTTGGACAGTGGCTTTGGACATAGAGTGGCTTTGGACAGTGGTTTTGGACAGTGGCTTTGGACAGTAGCTTTGGACATAAAGTGGCTTTGGACAGTGGCTTTGGACAGTGGCTTTGGACAGTGGCTTTGGACATAGAGTGGCTTTGGACATAGAGTGGCCTTGGAGAGTGGCTTTGGACAGTGGCTTTGGACATAGAGTAGCTTTGGACAGTGGCTTTGGACAGTGGTGTGGACAGTGGATTTGGACAGTGGCTTTGGACAGTGGCTTTGGACAGTGGCTTTGGACATAGAGTGGCTTTGGACTGATGCTTTGGAAAGTGGCTTTGGACAGTGACTTTGGACATAGAGAGGCTGTGGACAGTGGCTTTGGACAGTGGCTTTGGACAGTGGATTTGGACATAGATGGCTTTGGACAGTGGCTTTGGACAGTGGCTTTGGACAGTGGCTTTGGACATAGAGTGGCTTTGGACATATAGTGGCTTTGGACAGTGGCTTTGGACATACAGTGGCTTTGGACAGTGGCTTTTGACATACTGTGTCTTTGGATATACAGTGGCTTTGGACAGTAGCTTTGGACATACAGTGGCTTTGTACATACAGTGGCTTTGGACAGTGGCTTTGGACATACAGTGGCTTTAGACAGTGGCTTTGGACATACAGTGGCTTTGGACATACAGTGGCTTTGGACAGTGGCTTTGGACATACAGTGGCTTTGGACATACAGTGGCTTTGAACTGTGGCTTTGGACATACAATGGCTTTGGACATACAGTGGCTTTGGGCAGTGGCTTTGGACATACAGTGGCTTTGGACAGTGGCTTTGGAGAGTGGCTTTGGACAGTGGCTTTGGACATAGAGTGGTTTAGGACAGTGGCTTTGGAGAGTGACTTTGGACAGTGGCTTTGGACATAGAGTGGTTTAGGACAGTGGCTTTGGAGAGTGGCTTTGGACAGTGGCTTTGGACATAGAGTGGCTTTGGACAGTGGCTTTGGACAGTGGCTTTGGACAGTGGCTTTGGACATAGAGTGGCTTTGGACAGTGGCTTTGGACAGTGGCTTTGGACAGTGGCTTTGGACATAGAGTGGCTTTGGACAGTGGCTTTGGACAGTGGCTTTGGACAGTGGCTTTGGACATAGAGTGGCTTTGGACAGTGGCTTTGGACAGTGGCTTTGGACAGTGGCTTTGGACATAGAATTGCTTTGGACAGTGGCTTTGGACAGTGGCTTTGTACAGTGGCTTTGAACATATAGTGGCTTTGGACAGTGGCTTTGGACAGTGGCTATGGACAGTGGCTTTGGACATAGAGGGGCTTTAGACAGTGGCTTTGGAAAGTGGCTTTGGACAGTGGCTTTAGACATAGAGTGGCTTTGGAGAGTGGCTTTGGACAGTGGCTTTGGACATTGTCTTTGGACATAGAGTGGCTTTAGAAATTGTCTTTGGAAAGGTGGCTTTGGACAGTAGCTTTGGACATAGAATGGCTTTGGAGAGTGGCTTTGGAGAGTGGCTTTGGAGAGTGGCTTTGGTCAAAGAGTGGCTTTGGAGAGTGGCTTTGGAGAGTGGCTTTGTACAGTGGCTTTGGAGATAGAGTGGCTTTGGAGAGTGGCTTTGGACAGTGGCTTTGGACAGTGGCTTTGGACATAGAGTGGCTTTAGAGAGTGTCTTTGGACAGTGGCTTTGGACAGTGGCTTTGGACATAGAATGGCTTTGGAGAGTGGCTTTGGACAGTGGCTTTGGACAGTGGCTTTGGACATAGAGTGGCTTTGAAGAGTGGCTTTGGAGAGTGGCTTTGGACAGTGGCTTTGGACAGTGGCTTTGGACAGTGGCTTTGAACATAGAGTGGCTTTGGAGAGTGGCTTTGGATAGTGGCTTTGGACAGTGGCTTTGGACATAGAGTGGCTTTGGAGAATGGCTTTGGACAGTGGCTTTGGACAGTGGCTTTGGACAGTAGCTTTGGACATAGAGTGGCTTTGGAGAGTGGCTTTGGAGAGTGTCTTTGGAAAGTGGCTTTGGACATAGAGTGGCTTTGGAGAGTGGCTTTGGAGAGTGGCTTTGGACAGTGGCTTTGGACATAGAGTGGCTTTGGAGAGTGGCTTTGGACAGTGGCTTTGGACATAGAGTGGGTTTGGAGAGTGGCTTTGGACAGTGGCTTTGGACAGTGGCTTTGGACATAGTGTGGCTTTGGAGAGTGGCTTTGGACAGTGGCTTTGGACAAAGGCTTTGGACAGTGGCTTTGGACATAGAGTGGCTTTGGAGAGTGACTTTGGAGAGTGTCTTTGGAGAGTGGCTTTGGACATAGAGTGGCTTTGGAGAGTGGCTTTGGACAGTGGCTTTGGACAGTAGTTTTGGACATAGAGTGGCTTTGGAGAGTGGCTTTGGAGAGTGGCTTTGGACAGTGGCTTTGGACATAGAGTGGCTTTGGACTGTGGCGTTAGGAGAGTGGTTTTGGACAGTGGCTTTGGACAAAGAGTGGCTTTGGAGAGTGGCTTTGGAGAGTGGCTTTGGACATTGGCTTTGGACAGTGGCTTTGGACATAAAGTGGCTTTGGACAGTGGCTTTGGAGAGTGGCTTTGTACAGTGGCTTTGGACATAGAGTGGCTTTGGAGAGTGGCTTTGGAGAGTGGCTTTGGACAGTGGTTTTGGAAATAGAGTGACTTTCGACAGTAGCTTTGTAGAGTGGCTTTGGACATTGGCTTTAGACATAGAGTGGCTTTGGACAGTGGCTTTGGAGAGTGGCTTTGGACAGTGGCTTTGGACATAGAGTGGCTTTGGATAGTGGCTTTGGAGAGTGGCTTTGGACAGTGGCTTTGGACATAGAGTGGCTTTGGACAGTGGCTTTGGACAGTGGCTTTGGACAGTGGCTTTGGACAGTGGCTTTGGACATAGAGTGGCTTTGGACATACAGTGGCTTTGGACAGTGGCTTTGGACATACAGTGGCTTTGGACATACAGTGGCTTTGGACAGTGGCTTTTGACATACAGTGTCTTTGGATATACAGTGGCTTTGGACAGTAGCTTTGGACATACAGTGGCTTTGTACATACAGTGGCTTTGGACAGTGGCTTTGGACATACAGTGGCTTTAGACAGTGGCTTTGGACATACAGTGGCTTTGGACATACAGTGGCTTTGAACTGTGGCTTTGGACATACAGTGGCTTTGGACATACAGTGGCTTTGGACAGTGGCTTTGGACATACAGTGGCTTTGGACATACAGTGGCTTTGGACAGTGGCTTTGGACATACAGTGGCTTTAGACACACAGTGGCTTTGGGCAGTGGCTTTGGACATACAGTGGCTTTGGACAGTGGCTTTGGAGAGTGGCTTTGGACAGTGGCTTTGGACATAGAGTGGTTTAGGAAAGTGGCTTTGGAGAGTGGCTTTGGACAGTGGCTTTGGACATAGAGTGGTTTAGGACAGTGGCTTTGGAGAGTGGCTTTGGACAGTGGCTTTGGACATAGAGTGGCTTTGGAAAGTGGCTTTGGACAGTGGCTTTGGACAGTGGCTTTGGACATAGAGTGGCTTTGGACAGTGGCTTTGGACAGTGGCTTTGGACAGTAGCTTTGGACATAGAGTGGCTTTGGACAGTGGCTTTGGACAGTGGCTTTGGACAGTGGCTTTGGACATAGAGTGGCTTTGGACAGTGGCTTTGGACAGTAGATTTGGACAGTGGCTTTGGACATAGAATTGCTTTGGACAGTGGCTTTGGACAGTGGCTATGTACAGTGGCTTTGAACATATAGTGGCTTTGGACAGTGGCTTTGGCCAGTGGCTATGGACAGTGGCTTTGGATATAGAGGGGTTTAGACAGTGGCTTTGGAAAGTGGCTTTGGACAGTGGCTTTAGACATAGAGTGGCTTTGGAGAGTGGCTTTGGACAGTGACTTTGGACATTGGCTTTGGACATAGAGTGGCTTTAGAGAGTGTCTTTGGAAAGGTGGCTTTGGACAGTGGCTTTGGACATAGAATGGCTTTGGAGAGTGGCTTTGGAGAGTGGCTTTGGAGAGTGGCTTTGGACATAGAGTGGCTTTGGAGAGTGGCTTTGGAGAGTGGCTTTGTACAGTGGCTTTGGAGATAGAGTGGCTTTGGAGAGTGGCTTTCGACAGTGGCTTTGGACAGTGGCTTTGGACAGTAGCTTTGGACATAGAGTGGCTTTGGAGAGTGGCTTTGGAGAGTGTCTTTGGAAAGTGGCTTTGGACATAGAGTGGCTTTGGAGAGTGGCTTTCGAGTGGCTTTGGACAGTGGCTTTGGACATAGAGTGGCTTTGGAGAGTGGCTTTGGACAGTGGCTTTGGACATAGAGTGGCTTTGGATAGTGGCTTTGGACAGTGGCTTTGGACAGTGGCTTTGGACATAGAGTGGCTTTGGAGAGTGGCTTTGGAAAGTGGCTTTGGACAGTGGCTTTGGACAGTGGCTTTGGACATAGAGTGGCTTTGGAGAGTGGCTTTGGAGAGTGTCTTTGGATAGTGGCTTTGGACATAGAGTGGCTTTGGAGAGTGGCTTTGGACAGTGGCTTTGGACAGTAGTTTTGGACATAGAGTGGCTTTGGAGAGTGGCTTTGGAGAGTGGCTTTGGACAGTGGCTTTGGACATAGAGTGGCTTTGGACTGTGGCTTTAGGAGAGTGGCTTTGGACAGTGACTTTGGACATAGAGTGGCTTTGGTGAGTGGCTTTGGACAGTGGCTTTGGACAGTGGCTTTGGACAGTGGCTTTGGACATAGAGTAGCTTTGGAGAGTGGCTTTGGAGAGTGGCTTTGGACATTGGCTTTGGACAGTGGCTTTGGACATAGAGTGGCTTTGTAGAGTGGCTTTGGAGAGTGGCTTTGGACAGTGGCTTTGGACATAGAGTGGCTTTGGACAGTGGCTTTAGGAGAGTGGCTTTGGACAGTGGCTTTGGACATAGAGTGGCTTTGGACAGTGGCTTTGGAGAGTGGCTTTGGACAGTGGCTTTGGACATAGAGTGGCTTTGGAGAGTGGCTTTGGAGAGTGGCTTTGGACAGTGGTTTTGGAAATAGAGTGACTTTCGACAGTGTCTTTGTAGAGTGGCTTTGGACAGTGGCATTGGACATAGAGTGGCTTTGGACAGTGGCTTTGGAGAGTGGCTTTCGACAGTGGCTTTGGACATAGAGTGGCTTTGGACAGTGGCTTTGGACAGTGGCTTTGGACAGTGGCTTTGGACATAGAGTGGCTTTGGACATAGAGTGGCTTTGGAGAGTGGCTTTGGACAGTGGCTTTGGACATAGAGTAGCTTTGGACAGTGGCTTTGGACAGTAGCTTTGGACAGTGGATTTGGACAGTGGCTTTGGACAGTGGCTTGGGACAGTGGCTTTGGACATAGAGTGGCTTTGGACTGTTGCTTTGGAAAGTGGCTTTGGACAGTGACTTTGGACATAGAGAGGCTGTGGAAAGTGGCTTTGGACAATGGCTTTGGACAGTGGATTTGGACATAGATGGCTTTGGACAGTGGCTTTGGACAGTGGCTTTGGACAGTGGCTTTGGACAGTGGCTTTGGACAGTGGCTTTGGACATAGAGTGGCTTTGGACATACAGTGGCTTTGGACAGTGGCTTTGGACATACAGTGGCTTTGGACATACAGTAGCTTTGGACAGTGGCTTTTGACAAACAGTGTCTTTGGACATACAGTGGCTTTGGACAGTAGCTTTGGACATACAGTGGATTTGTACATACAGTGGCTTTGGACAGTGGCTTTGGACATACAGTGGCTTTAGACAGTGGCTTTGGACATACAGTGGCTTTGGACATACAGTGGCTTTGGACAGTGGCTTTGGACATACAGTGGCTTTGGACATACAGTGGCTTTGGACAGTGGCTTTGGACATACAGTGGCTTTAGACATACAGTGGCTTTGGGCAGTGGCTTTGGACATACAGTGGCTTTGGACAGTGGCTTTGGAGAGTGGCTTTGGACAGTGGCTTTGGACATAGAGTGGTTTAGGATAGTGGCTTTGGAGAGTGGCTTTGGACAGTGGCTTTGGACATAGAGTGGTTTAGGACAGTGGCTTTGGAGAGTGGTTTGGACAGTGGCTTTGGACATAGAGTGGCTTTGGACAGTGGCTTTGGACAGTGGCTTTGGACAGTGGCTTTGGACATAGAGTGGCTTTGGACAGTGGCTTTGGACAGTGGCTTTGGACAGTGGCTTTGGACATAGAGTGGCTTTGGACAGTGGCTTTGGACAGTGGCTTTGGACAGTGGCTTTGGACATAGAGTGGCTTGGGACAGTGGCTTTGGACAGTGGCTTTGGACAGTGGCTTTGGACATAGAATTGCTTTGGACAGTGGCTTTGTACAGTGGCTATGTACAGTGGCTTTGAACATATAGTGGCTTTGGACAGTGGCTTTGGACAGTGGCTATGGACAGTGGCTTTGGATATAGAGGGGCTTTAGACAGTGGCTTTGGAAAGTGGCTTTGGACAGTGGCTTTAGACATAGAGTGGCTTTGGAGAGTGGCTTTGGACAGTGGCTTTGGACATTGGCTTTGGACATAGAGTGGCTTTAGAGAGTGTCTTTGGAAAGGTGGCTTTGGACAGTGGCTTTGGACATAGAATGGCTTTGGAGAATGGCTTTGGAGAGTGACTTTGGAGAGTGGCTTTGGACATAGAGTGGCTTTGGAGAGTGGCTTTGGAGAGTGGTTTTGTACAGTGGCTTTGGAGAGTGGCTTTCGACAGTGGCTTTGGACAGTTGCTTTAGACATAGAGTGGCTTTGGAGAGTGGCTTTGGAGAGTGGCTTTGGACTGGCTTTGGACATAGAGTGGCTTTGGACAGTGGCTTTGGAGATTGGCTTTGGACAGTGAATTTGGACATAGAGTGGCTTTGGAGAGTGGCTTTGGAGATTGGCTTTGTAGAGTGGCTTTGGACAGTGGCTTTGGACAGTGGCTTTGGACAGTGGCTTTGGACATAGAGTGGCTTTGGACAGTGGCTTTGGACAGTGGCTTTGGACAGTGGCTTTGGACATAGATTGGCTTTGGACAGTGGCTTTGGACAGTGGCTTTGGACAGTGGCTTTGGACATAGAATTGCTTTGGACAGTGGCTTTGGACAGTGGCTTTGTACAGTGGCTTTGAACATATAGTGGCTTTGGACAGTGGCTTTGGACAGTGGCTATGGACAGTGGCTTTTGACATAGAGTGGCTTTAGACAGTGGCTTTGGAAAGTGGCTTTGGACAGTGGCTTTAGACATAGCGTGGCTTTGGAGAGTGGCTTTGGACAGTGGCTTTGGACATTGGCTTTGGACATAGAGTGGCTTTAGAGAGTGTCTTTGGACAGTGGCTTTGGACAGTGGCTTTGGACATAGAATGGCTTTGGAGAGTGGCTTTGGACAGTGGCTTTGGACAGTGGCTTTGGACATAGAGTGGCTTTGAAGATTGGCTTTGGAGAGTGGCTTTGGACAGTGGCTTTGGACATAGAGTGGCTTTTGAGAGTGGCTTTGGAGAGTGGCTTTAGAGAGTGGCTTTGGACAGTGGCTTTGGACATAGAGTGGCTTTGGACAGTGGCTTTGGAGAGTGGCTTTGGACAGTGGCTTTGGACATAGAGTGGCTTTGGACAGAGGCTTTGGACAGTGGCTTTGGACAGTAGCTTTGGACATAAAGTGGCTTTGGACATAAACTGGCTTTGGACAGTGGCTTTGGACAGTGGCTTTGGACAGTGGCTTTGGACATAGAGTGGCTTTGGACATAGAGTGGCTTTGGAGAGTGGATTTGGACATTGGCTTTGGACATACAGTAGCTTTGGACAGTGGCTTTGGACAGTGGCTTTGGACAGTGGCTTTCGACAGTGGCTTTGGACAGTGGATTTGGACAGTGGCTTTGGACAGTGGCTTTGGACATAGAGTGGCTTTGGACTGTTGCTTTGGAAAGTGGCTTTGGACAGTGACTTTGGACATAGAGAGGCTGTGGACAGTGGCTTTGGACAGTGGCTTTGTACAGTGGATTTGGATATAGATGGCTTTGGACAGTGGCTTTGGACAGTGGCTTTGGACAGTGGCTTTGGACAGTGGCTTTGGACAGTGGCTTTGGACATAGAGTGGCTTTGGACATACAGTGGCTTTGGACAGTCGCTTTGGACATACAGTGGCTTTGGACATACAGTGGCTTTGGACAGTGGCTTTGGACATACAGTGTCTTTGGACATACAGTGGCTTTGGACAGAATCTTTGGACATAGAGTGGCTTTGAAGAGTGGCTTTGGAGAGTGGCTTTGGACAGTGGCTTTGGACATAGAGTGGCTTTGGAGAGTGGCTTTGGAGAGTGGCTTTGGAGAGTGACTTTGGACATAGAGTGGCTTTGGAGAGTGGCTTTGGAGAGTGGCTTTGTACAGTGGCTTTGGAGATAGAGTGGCTTTGGAGAGTGGCTTTCGACAGTGGCTTTGGACAGTTGCTTTAGACATAGAGTGGCTTTGGACAGTGGCTTTGGACAGTGGCTTTGGATAATGGCTTTAGACATAGAGTGGCTTTGGAGAGTGGCTTTGGACAGTGACTTTGGACAGTGGCTTTGGACATACAGTGGCTTTGGAGAGTGGTTTTGGACAGTGGCTTTGGACATAGAGTGGCTTTGGACAGTGGCTTTAGACAGTGGCTTTGGACAGTGGCTTTGGACATAGATTGGCTTTGGACAGTGGCTTTGGACATAGAGTGGCTTTGGAGAGTGGCTTTGGAGAGTGGCTTTGGACTGGCTTTGGACATAGAGTGGCTTTGGAGAGTGGCTTTGGAGATTGGCTTTGGACAGTGACTTTGGACATAGAGTGGCTTTGGAGAGTAGCTTTGGAGATTGGCTTTGGAGAGTGGCTTTGGACAGTGGCTTTGGACAGTGGCTTTGGACAGTGGCTTTGGACATAGAGTGGCTTTGGAGAGTGGCTTTGGACAGTGGTTTTGGAAATAGAGTGACTTTCGACAGTGGCTTTGTAGAGTGGCTTTGGACAGTGGCTTTGGACATAGAGTGGCTTTGGACAGTGATTTTGGAGAGTGGCTTTGGACAGTGGCTTTGGACATAGAGTGGCTTTGGACTGTGGCTTTAGGAGAGTGGCTTTGGACAGTGGCTTTGGACATAGAGTGGCTTTGGAGAGTGGCTTTGGACAGTGGCTTTGGACAGTGGCTTTGGACAGTGGCTTTGGACATAGAGTAGCTTTGGAGAGTGGCTTTGGAGAGTGGCTTTGGACATTGGCTTTGGACAGTGGCTTTGGTCATAGAGTGGCTTTGGAGAGTGGCTTTGGAGAGTGGCTTTGGACAGTGGCTTTGGACATAGAGTGGCTTTGGACAGTGGCTTTAGGAGAGTGGCTTTGGACAGTGGCTTTGGACAGTGGCTTTGGAGAGTGGCTTTGGACAGTGGCTTTGGACATAGAGTGGCTTTGGAGAGTGGCTTTGGAGAGTGGCTTTGGACAGTGGTTTTGGAAATAGAGTGACTTTCGACAGTGGCTTTGTAGAGTGGCTTTGGACAGTGGCTTTGGACATAGAGTGGCTTTGGACAGTGGCTTTGGAGAGTGGCTTTGGACAGTGGCTTTGGACATAGAGTGGCTTTGGACAGTGGCTTTGGACAGTGGCTTTGGACAGTGGCTTTGGACATAGAGTGGCTTTGGACATAGAGTGGCTTTGGAGAGTGGCTTTGGACAGTGGCTTTGGACATAGAGTAGCTTTGGACAGTGGCTTTGGACAGTGGCTTTGGACAGTGGATTTGGACAGTGGCTTTGGACAGTGGCTTGGGACAGTGGCTTTGGACATAGAGTGGCTTTGGACTGTTGCTTTGGAAAGTGGCTTTGGACAGTGACTTTGGACATAGAGAGGCTGTGGACAGTGGCTTTGGACAGTGGCTTTGGACAGTGGATTTGGACATAGATGGCTTTGGACAGTGGCTTTGGACAGTGGCTTTGGACAGTGGCTTTGGACAGTGGCTTTGGACAGTGGCTTTGGACATAGAGTGGCTTTGGACATACAGTGGCTTTGGACAGTGGCTTTGGACATACAGTGGCTTTGGACATACAGTGGCTTTGGACAGTGGCTTTTGACAAACAGTGTCTTTGGACATACAGTGGCTTTGGACAGTAGCTTTGGACATACAGTGGAATTGTACATACAGTGGATTTGGACAGTGGCTTTGGACATACAGTGGCTTTAGACAGTGGCTTTGGACATACAGTGGCTTTGGACATACAGTGGCTTTGGACAGTGGCTTTGGACATACAGAGGCTTTGGACATACAGTGGCTTTGGACAGTGGCTTTGGACATACAGTGGCTTTAGACATACAGTGGCTTTGGGCAGTGGCTTTGGACATACAGTGGCTTTGGACAGTGGCTTTGGAGAGTGGCTTTGGGCAGTGGCTTTGGACATAGAGTGGTTTAGGACAGTGGTTTTGGAGAGTGGCTTTGGACAGTGGCTTTGGACATAGAGTGGTTTAGGACAGTGGCTTTGGAGAGTGGCTTTGGACAGTGGCTTTGGACATAGAGTGGCTTTGGACAGTGGCTTTGGATAGTGGCTTTGGACAGTGGCTTTGGACATAGAGTGGCTTTGGACAGTGGCTTTGGACAGTGGCTTTGGACAGTGGCTTTGGACATAGAGTGGCTTTGGACAGTGGCTTTGGACAGTGGCTTTGGACAGTGGCTTTGGACATAGAGTGGCTTTGGACAGTGGCTTTGGACAGTGGCTTTGGACAGTGGCTTTGGACATAGAATTGCTTTGGACAGTGGCTTTGGACAGTGGCTATGTACAGTGGCTTTGAACATATAGTGGATTTGGACAGTGGCTTTGGACAGTGGCTATGGACAGTGGCTTTGGATATAGAGGGGCTTTAGACAGTGGCTTTGGAAAGTGGCTTTGGACAGTGGCTTTAGACATAGAGTGGCTTTGGAGAGTGGCTTTGGACAGTGGCTTTGGACATTGGCTTTGGACATAGAGTGGCTTTAGAGAGTGTCTTTGGAAAGGTGGCTTTGGACAGTGGCTTTGGACATAGAATGGCTTTGGAGAGTGGCTTTGGAGAGTGGCTTTGGAGAGTGGCTTTGGACATAGAGTGGCTTTGGAGAGTGGCTTTGGAGAGTGGCTTTGTACAGTGGCTTTGGAGATAGAGTGGCTTTGGAGAGTGGCTTTCGACAGTGGCTTTGGACAGTTGCTTTAGACATAGAGTGGCTTTGGACAGTGGCTTTGGACAGTGGCTTTGGACAGTGGCTTTAGACATAGAGTGGCTTTGGAGAGTGGCTTTGGACAGTGACTTTGGACAGTGGCTTTGGACATACAGTGGCTTTGGAGAGTGGCTATGGACAGTGGCTTTGGACATAGAGTGGCTTTGGACAGTGGCTTTAGACAGTGGCTTTGGACAGTGGCTTTGGACATAGATTGGCTTTGGACAGTGGCTTTAGAAATAGAGTGGCTTTGGAGAGTGGCTTTGGAGAGTGGCTTTGGACTGGCTTTCGACATAGAGTGGCTTTGGACAGTGGCTTTGGAGATTGGCTTTGGACAGTGACTTTGGACATAGAGTGGCTTTGGAGAGTGGCTTTGGAGATTGGCTTTGTAGAGTGGCTTTAGACAGTGGCTTTGGACAGTGGCTTTGGACAGTGGCTTTGGACATAGAGTGGCTTTGGACAGTGGCTTTGGACAGTGGCTTTGGACAGTGGCTTTGGACATAGAGTGGCTTTGGACAGTGGCTTTGGACAGTGGCTTTGGACAGTGGCTTTGGACATAGAATTGCTTTGGACAGTGGCTTTGGACAGTGGCTTTGTACAGTGGCTTTGAACATATAGTGGCTTTGGACAGTGGCTTTGGACAGTGGCTATGGACAGTGGCTTTGGACATAGAGTGGCTTTAGACAGTGGCTTTGGAAAGTGGCTTTGGACAGTGGCTTTAGACATAGCGTGGCTTTGGAGAGTGGCTTTGGACAGTGGCTTTGGACATTGGCTTTGGACATAGAGTGGCTTAGAGAGTGTCTTTGGACAGTGGCTTTGGACAGTGGCTTTGGACATAGAATGGCTTTGGAGAGTGGCTTTGGACAGTGGCTTTGGACAGTGGCTTTGGACATAGAGTGGCTTTGAAGAGTGGCTTTGGAGAGTGGCTTTGGACAGTGGCTTTGGACATAGAGTGGCTTTTGAGAGTGGCTTTGGAGAGTGGCTTTGGAGAGTGGCTTTGGACAGTGGCTTTGGACATAGAGTGGCTTTGGACAGTGGCTTTGGAGAGTGGCTTTGGACAGTGGCTTTGGACATAGAGTGGCTTTGGACAGAGGCTTTGGACAGTGGCTTTGGACAGTAGCTTTGGACATAAAGTGGCTTTGGACATAAACTGGCTTTGGACAGTGGCTTTGGACAGTGGCTTTGGACAGTGGCTTTGGACATAGAGTGGCTTTGGACATAGAGTGGCTTTGGAGGGTGGCTTTGGACAGTGGCTTTGGACATAGAGTAGCTTTGGACATTGGCTTTGGACAGTGGCTTTCGACAGTGGCTTTGGACAGTGGATTTGGACAGTGGCTTTGGACAGTGGCTTTGGACATAGAGTGGCTTTGGACTGTTGCTTTGGAAAGTGGCTTTGGACAGTGACTTTGGACATAGAGAGGCTGTGGTCAGTGGCTTTGGACAGTGGCTTTGGACAGTGGATTTGGACATAGATGGCTTTGGACAGTGGCTTTGGACAGTGGCTTTGGACAGTGGCATTGCACAGTGGCTTTGGACAGTGGCTTTGGACATAGAGTGGCTTTGGACATACAGTGGCTTTGGACAGTGGCTTTGGACATACAGTGGCTTTGGACATACAGTGGCTTTGGACAGTGGCTTTGGACATACAGTGTCTTTGGACATACAGTGGCTTTGGACAGAATCTTTGGACATAGAGTGGCTTTGAAGAGTGGCTTTGGAGAGTGGCTTTGGACAGTGGCTTTGGACATAGAGTGGCTTTGGAGAGTGGCTTTGGAGAGTGGCTTTGGAGAGTGGGTTTGGACTTAGAGTGGCTTTGGAGAGTGGCTTTGGAGAGTGGCTTTGTACAGTGGCTTTGGAGATAGAGTGGCTTTGGAGAGTGGCTTTCGACAGTGGCTTTGGACAGTTGCTTTAGACATAGAGTGGCTTTGAACAGTGGCTTTGGACAGTGGCTTTGGATAGTGGCTTTAGACATAGAGTGGCTTTGGAGAGTGGCTTTGGACAGTGACTTTCGACAGTGGCTTTGGACATACAGTGGCTTTTGAGAGTGGTTTTGGACAGTGGCTTTGGACATAGAGTGGCTTTGGACAGTGGCTTTAGACAGTTGCTTTGGACAGTGGCTTTGGACATAGATTGGCTTTGGACAGTGGCTTTGGACATAGAGTGGCTTTGGAGAGTGGCTTTGGAGAGTGGCTTTGGACTGGCTTTGGACATAGAGTGGCTTTGGAGAGTGGCTTTGGAGATTGGCTTTGGACAGTGACTTTGGACATAGAGTGGCTTTGTAGAATGGCTTTGGAGATTGGCTTTGGAGAGTGGCTTTGGACAGTGGCTTTGGACAGTGGCTTTGGACAGTGGCTTTGGACATAGAGTGGCTTTGGACAGTGGCTTTGGACAGTGGCTTTAGACAGAGGCTTTGGACATAGAGTGGCTTTGGACAGTGGCTTTGGACAGTGGCTTTGGACAGTGGCTTTGGACATAGAATTGTTTGGACAGTGGCTTTGGACAGTGGCTTTGTACAGTGTCTTTGAACATATAGTGGCTTTGGACAGTGGCTTTGGACAGTGGCTATGGACAGTGGCTTTGGACATAGAGTGTCTTTAGACAGTGGCTTTGGAAAGTGGCTTTGGACAGTGGCTTTAGACATAGCGTGGCTTTGGAGAGTGGCTTTGGACAGTGGCTTTGGACATTGGCTTTGGACATAGAGTGGCTTTAGAGAGTGTCTTTGGACAGTGGCTTTGGACAGTGGCTTTGGACATAGAATGGCTTTGGAGAGTGGCTTTGGACAGTGGCTTTGGACAGTGGCTTTGGACATAGAGTGGCTTTGAAGATTGGCTTTGGAGAGTGGCTTTGGACTGTGGCTTTGGACATAGAGTGGCTTTGGAGAGTGGCGTTGGAGAGTGGCTTTGGAGAGTGGCTTTGGACAGTGGCTTTGGACATAGAGTGGCTTTGGACAGTGGCTTTGGAGAGTGGCTTTGGACAGTGGCTTTGGACATAGAGTGGCTTTGGACAGTGGCTTTGGACAGTGGCTTTGGACAGTAGCTTTGGATATAAAGTGGCTTTGGACAGTGGCTTTGGACAGTGGCTTTGGACAGTGGCTTTGGACAGTGGCTTTGGACATAGAGTGGCTTTGGACATAGAGTGGCTTTGGAGAGTGGCTTTGGACAGTGGCTTTGGACAGTAGCTTTGGACATAAAGTGGCTTTGGACAGTGGCTTTGGACAGTGGCTATGGACAGTGGCTTTGGATATAGAGGGGCTTTAGACAGTGGCTTTGGAAAGTGGCTTTGGACAGTGGCTTTAGACATAGAGTGGCTTTGGAGAGTGGCTTTGGACAGTGGCTTTGGACATTGGCTTTGGACATAGAGTGGCTTTAGAGAGTGTCTTTGGAAAGGTGGCTTTGGACAGTGGCTTTGGACATAGAATGGCTTTGGAGAGTGGCTTTGGAGAGTGGCTTTGGAGAGTGGCTTTGGACATAGAGTGGCTTTGGATAGTGGCTTTGGAGAGTGGCTTTGTACAGTGGCTTTGGAGATAGAGTGGCTTTGGAGAGTGGCTTTCGACAGTGGCTTTGGACAGTTGCTTTAGACATAGAGTGGCTTTGGACAGTGGCTTTGGACAGTGGCTTTGGACAGTGGCTTTAGACATAGAGTGGCTTTGGAGAGTGGCTTTGGACAGTGACTTTGGACAGTGGCTTTGGACATACAGTGGCTTTGGAGAGTGGCTTTGGACAGTGGCTTTGGACATAGAGTGGCTTTGGACAGTGGCTTTAGACAGTGGCTTTGGACAGTGGCTTTGGACATAGATTGGCTTTGGACAGTGGCTTTGGACATAGAGTGGCTTTGGAGAGTGGCTTTGGAGAGTGGCTTTGGACTGGCTTTGGACATAGAGTGGCTTTGGACAGTGGCTTTGGAGATTGGCTTTGGACAGTGACTTTGGACATAGAGTGGCTTTGGAGAGTGGCTTTGGAGATTGGCTTTGTAGAGTGGCTTTGGACAGTGGCTTTGGACAGTGGCTTTGGACAGTGTCTTTGGACATAGAGTGACTTTGGACAGTGGCTTTGGACAGTGGCTTTGGACAGTGGCTTTGGACATAGAGTGGCTTTGGACAGTGGCTTTGGACAGTGGCTTTGGACAGTAGCTTTGGACATAGAATTGCTTTGGACAGTGGCTTTGGACAGTGGCTTTGTACAGTGGCTTTGAACATATAGTGGCTTTGGACAGTGGCTTTGGACAGTGGCTATGGACAGTGGCTTTGGACATAGAGTGGCTTTAGACAGTGGCTTTGGAAAGTGGCTTTGGACAGTGGCTTTAGACATAGCGTGGTTTGGAGAGTGGCTTTGGACAGTGGCTTTGGACATTGGCTTTGGACATAGAGTGGCTTTAGAGAGTGTCTTTGGAAAGTGGCTTTGGACAGTGGCTTTGGACATAGAATGGCTTTGTAGAGTGGCTTTGGACAGTGGCTTTGGACAGTGGCTTTGGACATAGAGTGGCTTTGAAGAGTGGCTTTGGAGAGTGGCTTTGGACAGTGGCTTTGGACATAGAGTGGCTTTTGAGAGTGGCTTTGGAGAGTGGCTTTGGAGAGTGGCTTTGGACAGTGGCTTTGGACATAGAGTGGCTTTGGACAGTGGCTTTGGAGAGTGGCTTTGGACAGTGGCTTTGGACATAGAGTGGCTTTGGACAGTGGCTTTGGAGAGTGGCTTTGGACAGTGGCTTTGGACATAGAGTGGCTTTGGACAGAGGCTTTGGACAGTGGCTTTGGACAGTAGCTTTGAACATAAAGTGGCTTTGGACATAAACTGGCTTTGGACAGTGGCTTTGGACAGTGGCTTTGGACAGTGGCTTTGGACATAGAGTGGCTTTTGACATAGAGTGGCTTTGGAGAGTGGCTTTGGACAGTGGCTTTGGACATAGAGTAGCTTTGGACAGTGGCTTTGGACAGTGGCTTTGGACAGCGGCTTTCGACAGTGGCTTTGGACAGTGGATTTGGACAGTGGCTTTGGACAGTGGCTTTCGACATAGAGTGGCTTTGGACTGTTGCTTTGGAAAGTGGCTTTGGACAGTGACTTTGGACATAGAGAGGCTGTGGACAGTGGCTTTGGACAGTGGCTTTGGACAGTGGATTTGGACATAGATGGCTTTGAACAGTGGCTTTAGACAGTGGCTTTGGACAGTGGCTTTGGACAGTGGCTTTGGACAGTGGCTTTGGACATAGAGTGGCTTTGGACATACAGTGGCTTTGGACAGTGGCTTTGGACATACAGTGGCTTTGGACATACAGTGGCTTTGGACAGTGGCTTTGGACATACAGTGTCTTTGGACATACAGTGGCTTTGGACAGAATCTTTGGACATAGAGTGGCTTTGAAGAGTGGCTTTGGTGAGTGGCTTTGGACAGTGGCTTTGGACATAGAGTGGCTTTGGAGAGTGGCTTTGAAGAGTGGCTTTGGAGAGTGGCTTTGGACATAGAGTGGCTTTGGAGAGTGGCTTTGGAGAGTGGCTTTGTACAGTGGCTTTGGAGATAGAGTGGCTTTGGAGAGTGGCTTTCGACAGTGGCTTTGGACAGTTGCTTTAGACATAGAGTGGCTTTGGACAGTGGCTTTGGGCAGTGGCTTTGGATATTGGCTTTAGACATAGAGTGGCTTTGGAGAGTGGCTTTGGACAGTGACTTTGGACAGTGGCTTTGGACATACAGTGGCTTTGGAGAGTGGTTTTGGACAGTGGCTTTGGACATAGAGTGGCTTTGGACAGTGGCTTTAGACAGTGGCTTTGGACAGTGGCTTTGGACATAGATTGGCTTTGGACAGTGGCTTTGGACATAGAGTGGCTTTGGAGAGTGGCTTTGGAGAGTGGCTTTGGACTGGCTTTGGACATAGAGTGGCTTTGGAGAGTGGCTTTGGAGATTGGCTTTGGACAGTGACTTTGGACATAGAGTGGCTTTGGAGAGTGGCTTTGGAGATTGGCTTTGGAGAGTGGCTTTGGACAGTGGCTTTGGACAGTGGCTTTGGACAGTGGATTTGGACATAGAGTGGCTTTGGACAGTGGCTTTGGACAGTGGCTTTGGACAGTGGCTTTGGACATAGAGTGGCTTTGGACAGTGGCTTTGGACAGTGGCTTTGGACAGTGGCTTTGGACATAGAATTGTTTGGACAGTGGCTTTGGACAGTGGCTTTGTACAGTGGCTTTGAACATATAGTGGCTTTGGACAGTGGATTTGGACAGTGGCTATGGACAGTGGCTTTGGACATAGAGTGGCTTTAGACAGTGGCTTTGGAAAGTGGCTTTGGACAGTGGCTTTAGACATAGCGTGGCTTTGGAGAGTGGCTTTGGACAGTGGCTTTGGACATTGGCTTTGGACATAGAGTGGCTTTAGAGAGTGTCTTTGGACAGTGGCTTTGGACAGTGGCTTTGGACATAGAATGGCTTTGGAGAGTGGCTTTGGACAGTGGCTTTGGACAGTGGCTTTGGACATAGAGTGGCTTTGAAGATTGGCTTTGGAGAGTGGCTTTGGACAGTGGCTTTGGACATAGAGTGGTTTTGGAGAGTGGCTTTGGAGAGTGGCTTTGGAGAGTGGCTTTGGACAGTGGCTTTGGACATAGAGTGGCTTTGGACAGTGGCTTTGGAGAGTGGCTTTGGACAGTGGCTTTGGACATAGAGTGGCTTTGGACAGTGGCTTTGGACAGTGGCTTTGGACAGTAGCTTTGGACATAAAGTGGCTTTGGACAGTTGCTTTGGACAGTGGCTTTGGACAGTGGCTTTGGACATAGAGTGGCTTTGGACATAGAGTGGCTTTGGAGAGTGGCTTTGGACAGTGGCTTTGGACATAGAGTAGCTTTGGATAGTGGCTTTGGACAGTGGCTTTGGACAGTGGCTTTCGACAGTGGCTTTGGACAGTGGATTTGGACAGTGGCTTTGGACAGTGGCTTTGGACAGTGGCTTTGGACATAGAGTGGCTTTGGACTGTTGCTTTGGAAAGTGGCTTTGGACAGTGACTTTGGACATAGAGAGGCTGTGGACAGTGGCTTTGGACAGTGGATTTGGACATAGATGGCTTTGGACAGTGGCTTTGGACAGTGGCTTTGGACAGTGGCTTTGGACAGTGGCTTTGGACAGTGGCTTTGGTCATAGAGTGGCTTTGGACATACAGTGGCTTTGGACAGTGGCTTTGGACATACAGTGGCTTTGGACATACAGTGGCTTTGGACAGTGGCTTTGGACATACAGTGTCTTTGGACATACAGTGGCTTTGGACAGTAGCTTAGGACATACAGTGGCTTTGTACATACAGTGGCTTTGGACAGTGGCTTTGGACATCCAGTGGCTTTAGACAGTGGCTTTGGACATACAGTGGCTTTGGACATACAGTGGCTTTGGACAGTGGCTTTGGACATACAGTGGCTTTGGACATACAGTGGCTTTGGACATACAGTGGCTTTGGACAGTGGCTTTGGACATACAGTGGCTTAGGACATACAGTGACTTTGGGCAGTGGCTTTGGACATACACTGGCTTTGGACAGTGGCTTTGAGAGTGGCTTTGGACAGTGGCTTTGGACATAGAGTGGTTTAGGACAGTGGCTTTGGAGAGTGGCTTTGGACAGTGGCTTTGGACATAGAGTGGTTTAGGACAGTGACTTTGGAGAGTGGCTTTGGATAGTGGCTATGGACATAGAGTAGCTTTGGACAGTGGCTTTGGAAAGTGGCTTTGGACAGTGGCTTTGGACAGTGGCTTTGGACATAGAGTGGCTTTGGACAGTGGCTTTGGACAGTGGCTTTGGACAGTGGCTTTGGACATAGAATTGCTTTGGACAGTGGTTTTGGACAGTGGCTTTGTACAGTGGCTTTGAACATATAGTGGCTTTGGATAGTGGCTTTGGAAAGTGGCTATGGACAGTGGCTTTGGACATAGAGTGGCTTTAGACAGTGGCTTTGGAAAGTGGCTTTGGACAGTGGCTTTAGACATAGCGTGGCTTTGGAGAGTGGCTTTGGACATTGGCTTTGGACATAGAGTGGCTTTAGAGAGTATCTATGGACAGTGGCTTTGGACAGTGGCTTTGGACATAGAATGGCTTTGGAGAGTGGCTTTGGACAGTGGCTTTGGACAGTGGCTTTGGACATAGAGTGGCTTTGAAGAGTGGCTTTGGAGAGTGGCTATGGACAGTGTCTTTGGACATAGAGTGGCTTTGGAGAGTGGCTTTGGAGAGTGGCTTTGGAGAGTGGCTTTGGACAGTGGCTTTGGACATAGAGTGGCTTTGGACAGTGGCTTTGGAGAGTGGCTTTGGACAGTGGCTTTGAACATAGAGTGGCTTTGGACAGTGGCTTTGGACAGTGGCTTTGGACAGTAGCTTTGGACATAAAGTGGCTTTGGACAGTGGCTTTGGACAGTGGCTTTGGACAGTGGCTTTGGACATAGAGTGGCTTTGGACATAGAGTGGCTTTGGAGAGTGGCTTTGGACAGTGGCTTTGGACATAGAGTAGCTTTGGACAGTGGCTTTGGACAGTGGCTTTGGACAGTGGCTTTCGACAGTGGCTTTGGACAGTGGATTGGGACAGTGGCTTTGGACAGTGGCTTTGGACAGTGGCTTTGGACATAGAGTGGCTTTGGACTGTTGCTTTGGAAAGTGGCTTTGGACAGTGACTTTGGACATAGAGAGGCTGTGGACAGTGGCTTTGGACAGTGGCTTTGGACAGTGGATTTGGACATAGATGGCTTTGGACAGTGGCTTTGGACAGTGGCTTTGGACAGTGGCTTTGGACAGTGGCTTTGGACAGTGGCTTTGGACATAGAGTGGCTTTGGACATACAGTGGCTTTGGACAGTGGCTTTGGACATACAGTGGCTTTGGACATATAGTGGCTTTGGACAGTGGCTTTGGACATACAGTGTCTTTGGACATACAGTGGCTTTGGACAGTAGCTTTGGACATACAGTGGCTTTGTACATACTGTGGCTTTGGACAGTGGCTTTGGACATACAGTGGCTTTAGACAGTGGCTTTGGACATACAGTGGCTTTGGACATACAGTGGCTTTGGACAGTGGCTTTGGACATACAGTGGCTTTGGACATACAGTGGCTTTGGACAGTGGCTTTGGACGTACAGTGGCTTTGGACATACAGTGGCTTTGGGCAGTGGCTTTGGACATACAGTGGCTTTGGACAGTGGCTTTGGAGAGTGGCTTTGGACAGTGGCTTTGGACATAGAGTGGTTTAGGACAGTGGCTTTGGAGAGTGGCTTTGGACAGTGACTTTGGACATAGAGTGGTTTAGGACAGTGACTTTGGAGAGTGGCTTTGGACAGTGGCTTTGGACATAGAGTGGCTTTGGACAGTTGCTTTGGACAGTGGCTTTGGACAGTGGCTTTGGACAGTGGATTTGGACATAGAGTGGCTTTGGACAGTGGCTTTGGACAGTGGCTTTGGACAGTGGCTTTGGACATAGAATTGCTTTGGACAGTGGCTTTGGACAGTGGCTTTGTACTGTGGCTTTGAACATATAGTGGCTTTGGACAGTGGCATTGGACAGTGGCTATGGACAGTGGCTTTGGACATAGAGGGGCTTTAGACAGTGGCTTTGGAAAGTGGCTTTGGACAGTGGCTTTAGACATAGAGTGGCTTTGGAGAGTGGCTTTGGACAGTGGTTTTGGAAATAGAGTGACTTTCGACAGTGGCTTTGTAGAGTGGCTTTGGACAGTGGCTTTGGACATAGAGTGGCTTTGGACAGTGGCTTTGGAGAGTGGCTTTGGACAGTGGCTTTGGACATAGAGTGGCTTTGGACAGTGGCTTTGGACAGTGGCTTTGGACAGTGGCTTTGGACATAGAGTGGCTTTGGACATAGAGTGGCTTTGGAGAGTGGCTTTGGACAGTGGCTTTGGACATAGAGTAGCTTTGGACAGTGGCTTTGGACAGTGGCTTTGGACAGTGGATTTGGACAGTGGCTTTGGACAGTGGTTTGGGACAGTGGCTTTGGACATAGAGTGGCTTTGGACTGTTGCTTTGGAAAGTGGCTTTGGACAGTGACTTTGGACATAGAGAGGCTGTGGACAGTGGCTTTGGACAGTGGCTTTGGACAGTGGATTTGGACATAGATGGCTTTGGACAGTGGCTTTGGACAGTGGCTTTGGACAGTGGCTTTGGACAGTGGCTTTGGACAGTGGCTTTGGACATAGAGTGGCTTTGGACATACAGTGGCTTTGGACAGTGTCTTTGGACATACAGTGGCTTTGGACATACAGTGGCTTTGGACAGTGGCTTTTGATAAACAGTGTCTTTGGACATACAGTGGCTTTGGACAGTAGCTTTGGACATACAGTGGATTTGTACATACAGTGGCTTTGGACAGTGGCTTTGGACATACAGTGGCTTTAGACAGTGGCTTTGGACATACAGTGGCTTTGGACATACAGTGGCTTTGGACAGTGGCTTTGGACATACAGTGGCTTTGGACATACAGTGGCTTTGGACAGTGGCTTTGGACGTACAGTGGCTTTGGACATACAGTGGCTTTGGGCAGTGGCTTTGGACATACAGTGGCTTTGGACAGTGGCTTTGGAGAGTGGCTTTGGACAGTGGCTTTGGACATAGAGTGGTTTAGGACAGTGGCTTTGGAGAGTGGCTTTGGACAGTGACTTTGGACATAGAGTGGTTTAGGACAGTGACTTTGGAGAGTGGCTTTGGACAGTGGCTTTGGACATAGAGTGGCTTTGGACAGTTGCTTTGGACAGTGGCTTTGGACAGTGGCTTTGGACAGTGGATTTGGACATAGAGTGGCTTTGGACAGTGGCTTTGGACAGTGGCTTTGGACAGTGGCTTTGGACATAGAATTGCTTTGGACAGTGGCTTTGGACAGTGGCTTTGTACTGTGTCTTTGAACATATAGTGGCTTTGGACAGTGGCATTGGACAGTGGCTATGGACAGTGGCTTTGGACATAGAGGGGCTTTAGACAGTGGCTTTGGAAAGTGGCTTTGGACAGTGGCTTTAGACATAGAGTGGCTTTGGAGAGTGGCTTTGGACAGTGGTTTTGGAAATAGAGTGACTTTCGACAGTGGCTTTGTAGAGTGGCTTTGGACAGTGGCTTTGGACATAGAGTGGCTTTGGACAGTGGCTTTGGAGAGTGGCTTTGGACAGTGGCTTTGGACATAGAGTGGCTTTGGACAGTGGCTTTGGACAGTGGCTTTGGACAGTGGCTTTGGACATAGAGTGGCTTTGGACATAGAGTGGCTTTGGAGAGTGGCTTTGGACAGTGGCTTTGGACATAGAGTAGCTTTGGACAGTGGCTTTGGACAGTGGCTTTGGACAGTGGATTTGGACAGTGGCTTTGGACAGTGGTTTGGGACAGTGGCTTTGGACATAGAGTGGCTTTGGACTGTTGCTTTGGAAAGTGGCTTTGGACAGTGACTTTGGACATAGAGAGGCTGTGGACAGTGGCTTTGGACAGTGGCTTTGGACAGTGGATTTGGACATAGATGGCTTTGGACACGGGCTTTGGACAGTGGCTTTGGACAGTGGCTTTGGACAGTGGCTTTGGACAGTGGCTTTGGACATAGAGTGGCTTTGGACATACAGTGGCTTTGGACAGTGTCTTTGGACATACAGTGGCTTTGGACATACAGTGGCTTTGGACAGTGGCTTTTGATAAACAGTGTCTTTGGACATACAGTGGCTTTGGACAGTAGCTTTGGACATACAGTGGATTTGTACATACAGTGGCTTTGGACAGTGGCTTTGGACATACAGTGGCTTTAGACAGTGGCTTTGGACATACAGTGGCTTTGGACATACAGCGGCTTTAGACATACAGTAGCTTTGGGCAGTGGCTTTGGACATACAGTGGCTTTGGACAGTGGCTTTGGAGAGTGGCTTTGGACAGTGGCTTTGGACATAGAGTGGTTTAGGACAGTGGCTTTAGAGAGTGGCTTTGGACAGTGGCTTTGGACATAGAGTGGTTTAGGACAGTGGCTTTGGAGAGTGGCTTTGGACAGTGGCTTTGGACATAGAGTGGCTTTGGACAGTGGCTTTGGACAGTGGCTTTGGACAGTGGCTTTGGACATAGAGTGGCTTTGGACAGTGGCTTTGGACAGTGGCTTTGGACAGTAGCTTTGGACATAGAGTGGCTTTGGACAGTGGCTTTGGACAGTGGCTTTGGACAGTGGCTTTGGATATAGAGTGGCTTTGGACAGTGGCTTTGGACAGTGGCTTTGGACAGTGGCTTTGGACATAGAATTGCTTTGGACAGTGGCTTTGGACAGTGGCTATGTACAGTGGCTTTGAACATATAGTGGCTTTGGACAGTGGCTTTGGACAGTGGCTATGGACAGTGGCTTTGGATATAGAGGGGCTTTAGACAGTGGCTTTGGAAAGTGGCTTTGGACAGTGGCTTTAGACATAGAGTGGCTTTGGAGAGTGGCTTTGGACAGTGACTTTGGACATTGGCTTTGGACATAGAGTGGCTTTAGAGAGTGTCTTTGGAAAGGTGGCTTTGGACAGTGGCTTTGGACATAGAATGGCTTTGGAGAGTGGCTTTGGAGAGTGGCTTTGGAGAGTGGCTTTGGACATAGAGTGGCTTTGGAGAGTGGCTTTGGAGAGTGGCTTTGTACAGTGGCTTTGGAGATAGAGTGGCTTTGGAGAGTGGCTTTCGACAGTGGCTTTGGACAGTGGCTTTGGACAGTAGCTTTGGACATAGAGTGGCTTTGGAGAGTGGCTTTGGAGAGTGTCTTTGGAAAGTGGCTTTGGACATAGAGTGGCTTTGGAGAGTGGCTTTCGAGAGTGGCTTTGGACAGTGGCTTTGGACATAGAGTGGATTTGGAGAGTGGCTTTGGACAGTGGCTTTGGACATAGAGTGGCTTTGGAGAGTGGCTTTGGACAGTGGCTTTGGACAGTGGCTTTGGACATAGAGTGGCTTTGGAGAGTGGCTTTGGACAGTGGCTTTGGACAGTGGCTTTGGACAGTGGCTTTGGACAGTGGCTTTGGACATAGAGTGGCTTTGGAGAGTGGCTTTGGAGAGTGTCTTTGGAGAGTGTCTTTGGACATAGAGTGGCTTTGGAGAGTGGCTTTGGACAGTGGCTTTGGACAGTGGTTTTGGACATAGAGTGGCTTTGGAGAGTGGCTTTGGAGAGTGGCTTTGGACAGTGGCTTTGGACATAGAGTGGCTTTGGACTGTGACTTTAGGAGAGTGGCTTTGGACAGTGGCTTTGGACATAGAGTGGCTTTGGAGAGTGGCTTTGGACAGTGGCTTTGGACAGTGGCTTTGGACAGTGGCTTTGGACATAGAGTAGCTTTGGAGAGTGGCTTTGGAGAGTGGCTTTGGACATTGGCTTTGGACAGTGGCTTTGGACATAGAGTGGCTTTGGAGAGTGGCTTTGGAGAGTGGCTTTGGACAGTGGCTTTGGACATAGAGTGGCTTTGGACAGTGGCTTTAGGAGAGTGGCTTTGGACAGTGGCTTTGGACAGTGGCTTTGGAGAGTGGCTTTGGACAGTGGCTTTGGACATAGAGTGGCTTTGGAGAGTGGCTTTGGAGAGTGGCTTTGGACAGTGGTTTTGGAAATAGAGTGACTTTCGACAGTGGCTTTGTAGAGTGGCTTTGGACAGTGGCTTTGGACATAGAGTGGCTTTGGACAGTGGCTTTGGAGAGTGGCTTTGGACAGTGGCTTTGGACATAGAGTGGCTTTGGACAGTGGCTTTGGACAGTGGCTTTGGACAGTGGCTTTGGACATAGAGTGGCTTTGGACATAGAGTGGCTTTGGAGAGTGGCTTTGGACAGTGGCTTTGGACATAGAGTAGCTTTGGACAGTGGCTTTGGACAGTGGCTTTGGACAGTGGATTTGGACAGTGGCTTTGGACAGTGGCTTTGGACATAGAGTGGCTTTGGAGAGTGGCTTTGGAGAGTGGCTTTGGACAGTGGCTTTGGACATAGAGTGGCTTTGGACAGTGGCTTTAGGAGAGTGGCTTTGGACAGTGGCTTTGGACAGTGGCTTTGGAGAGTGGCTTTGGACAGTGGCTTTGGACATAGAGTGGCTTTGGAGAGTGGCTTTGGAGAGTGGCTTTGGACAGTGGTTTTGGAAATAGAGTGACATTCGACAGTGGCTTTGTAGAGTGGCTTTGGACAGTGGCTTTGGACATAGAGTGGCTTTGGACAGTGGCTTTGGAGAGTGGCTTTGGACAGTGGCTTTGGACATAGAGTGGCTTTGGACAGTGGCTTTGGACAGTGGCTTTGGACAGTGGCTTTGGACATAGAGTGGCTTTGGACATAGAGTGGCTTTGGAGAGTGGCTTTGGACAGTGGCTTTGGACATAGAGTAGCTTTGGACAGTGGCTTTGGACAGTGGCTTTGGACAGTGGATTTGGACAGTGGCTTTGGACAGTGGCTTGGGACAGTGGCTTTGGCAATAGAGTGGCTTTGGACTGTTGCTTTGGAAAGTGGCTTTGGACAGTGACTTTGGACATAGAGAGGCTGTGGACAGTGGCTTTGGACAGTGGCTTTGGACAGTGGATTTGGACATAGATGGCTTTGGACAGTGGCTTTGGACAGTGGCTTTGGACAGTGGCTTTGGACAGTGGCTTTGGACAGTGGCTTTGGACATAGAGTGGCTTTGGACATACAGTGGCTTTGGACAGTGGCTTTGGACATACAGTGGCTTTGGACATACAGTGGCTTTGGACAGTGGCTTTTGACAAACAGTGTCTTTGGACATACATTGGCTTTGGACAGTAGCTTTGGACATACAGTGGAATTGTACATACAGTGGCTTTGGACAGTGGCTTTGGACATACAGTGGCTTTAGACAGTGGCTTTGGACATACAGTGGCTTTGGACATACAGTGGCTTTGGACAGTGGCTTTGGACATACAGTGGCTTTGGACATACAGTGGCTTTGGACAGTGGCTTTGGACATACAGTGGCTTTAGACATACAGTGGCTTTGGGCAGTGGCTTTGGACATACAGTGGCTTTGGACAGTGGCTTTGGAGAGTGGCTTTGGGCAGTGGCTTTGGACATAGAGTGGTTTAGGACAGTGGCTTTGGAGAGTGGCTTTGGACAGTGGCTTTGGACATAGAGTGATTTAGGACAGTGGCTTTGGAGAGTGGCTTTGGACAGTGGCTTTGGACATAGAGTGGCTTTGGACAGTGGCTTTGGATAGTGGCTTTGGACAGTGGCTTTGGACATAGAGTGGCTTTGGACAGTGGCTTTGGACAGTGGCTTTGGACAGTGGCTTTGGACATAGAGTGGCTTTGGACAGTGGCTTTGGACAGTGGCTTTGGACATTGGCTTTGGACATAGAGTGGCTTTGGACAGTGGCTTTGGACAGTGGCTTTGGACAGTGGCTTTGGACATAGAATTGCTTTGGACAGTAGCTTTGGACAGTGGCTATGTACAGTGGCTTTGAACATATAGTGGATTTGGACAGTGGCTTTGGACAGTGGCTATGGACAGTGGCTTTGGATATAGAGGGGCTTTAGACAGTGGCTTTGGAAAGTGGCTTTGGACAGTGGCTTTAGACATAGAGTGGCTTTGGAGAGTGGCTTTGGACAGTGGCTTTGGACATTGGCTTTGGACATAGAGTGGCTTTAGAGAGTGTCTTTGGAAAGGTGGCTTTGGACAGTGGCTTTGGACATAGAATGGCTTTGGAGAGTGGCTTTGGAGAGTGGCTTTGGAGAGTGGCTTTGGACATAGAGTGGCTTTGGAGAGTGGCTTTGGAGAGTGGCTTTGTACAGTGGCTTTGGAGATAGAGTGGCTTTGGAGAGTGGCTTTCGACAGTGGCTTTGGACAGTTGCTTTAGACATAGATTGGCTTTGGACAGTGGCTTTGGACAGTGGCTTTGGACAGTGGCTTTAGACATAGAGTGGCTTTGGAGAGTGGCTTTGGACAGTGACTTTGGACAGTGGCTTTGGACATACAGTGGCTTTGGAGAGTGGCTATGGACAGTGGCTTTGGACATAGAGTGGCTTTGGACAGTGGCTTTAGACAGTGGCTTTGGACAGTGGCTTTGGACATAGATTGGCTTTGGACAGTGGCTTTGGAAATAGAGTGGCTTTGGAGAGTGGCTTTGGAGAGTGGCTTTGGACTGGCTTTGGACATAGAGTGGCTTTGGACAGTGGCTTTGGAGATTGGCTTTGGACAGTGACTTTGGACATAGAGTGGCTTTGGAGAGTGGCTTTGGAGATTGGCTTTGTAGAGTGGCTTTGGACAGTGGCTTTGGACAGTGGCTTTGGACAGTGGCTTTGGACATAGAGTGGCTTTGGACAGTGGCTTTGGACAGTGGCTTTGGACAGTGGCTTTGGACATAGAGTGGCTTTGGACAGTGGCTTTGGACAGTGGCTTTGGACAGTGGCTTTGGACATAGAATTGCTTTGGACAGTGGCTTTGGACAGTGGCTTTGTACAGTGGCTTTGAACATATAGTGGCTTTGGACAGTGGCTTTGGACAGTGGCTAAGGACAGTGGCTTTGGACATAGAGTGGCTTTAGACAGTGGCTTTGGAAAGTGGCTTTGGACAGTGGCTTTAGACATAGCGTGGCTTTGGAGAGTGGCTTTGGACAGTGGCTTTGGACATTGGCTTTGGACATAGAGTGGCTTAGAGAGTGTCTTTGGACAGTGGCTTTGGACAGTGGCTTTGAACATAGAATGGCTTTGGAGAGTGGCCTTGGACAGTGGCTTTGGACAGTGGCTTTGGACATAGAGTGGCTTTGAAGAGTGGCTTTGGAGAGTGGCTTTGGACAGTGGCTTTGGACATAGAGTGGCTTTTGAGAGTGGCTTTGGACAGTGGCTTTGGACATAGAGTGGCTTTGGACAGTGGCTTTGGAGAGTGGCTTTGGACAGTGGCTTTGGACATAGTGTGGCTTTGGACAGAGGCTTTGGACAGTGGCTTTGGACAGTAGCTTTGGACATAAAGTGGCTTTGGACATAAACTGGCTTTGGACAGTGGCTTTGGACAGTGGCTTTGGACAGTGGCTTTGGACATAGAGTGGCTTTGGACATAGAGTGGCTTTGGAGGGTGGCTTTGGACAGTGGCTTTGGACATAGAGTAGCTTTGGACATTGGCTTTGGACATAGAGTGGCTTTAGAGAGTGTCTTTGGAAAGGTGGCTTTGGACAGTGGCTTTGGACATAGAATGGCTTTGGAGAGTGGCTTTGGAGAGTGGCTTTGGAGAGTGGCTTTGGCCATAGAGTGGCTTTGGAGAGTGGCTTTGGAGAGTGGCTTTGTACAGTGGCTTTGGAGATAGAGTGGCTTTGGAGAGTGGCTTTCGACAGTGGCTTTGGACAGTTGCTTTAGACATAGAGTGGCTTTGGACAGTGGCTTTGGACAGTGGCTTTGGACAGTGGCTTTAGACATAGAGTGGCTTTGGAGAGTGGCTTTGGACAGTGACTTTGGACAGTGGCTTTGGACATACAGTGGCTTTGGAGAGTGGCAATGGACAGTGGCTTTGGACATAGAGTGGCTTTGGACAGTGGCTTTAGACAGTGGCTTTGGACAGTGGCTTTGGACATAGATTGGCTTTGGACAGTGGCTTTGGAAATAGAGTGGCTTTGGAGAGTGGCTTTGGAGAGTGGCTTTGGACTGGCTTTGGACATAGAGTGGCTTTGGACAGTGGCTTTGGAGATTGGCTTTGGACAGTGACTTTGGACATAGAGTGGCTTTGGAGAGAGGCTTTGGAGATTGGCTTTGTAGAGTGGCTTTGGACAGTGGCTTTGGACAGTGGCTTTGGACAGTGGCTTTGGACATAGAGTGGCTTTGGACAGTGGCTTTGGACAGTGGCTTTGGACAGTGGCTTTGGACATAGAGTGGCTTTGGACAGTGGCTTTGGACAGTGGCTTTGGACAGTGGCTTTGGACATAGAATTGCTTTGGACAGTGGCTTTGGACAGTGGCTTTGGACAGTGGCTTTGAACATATAGTGGCTTTGGACAGTGGCTTTGGACAGTGGCTATGGACAGTGGCTTTGGACATAGAGTGGCTTTAGACAGTGGCTTTGGAAAGTGGCTTTGGACAGTGGCTTTAGACATAGCGTGGCTTTGGAGAGTGGCTTTGGACAGTGGCTTTGGACATTGGCTTTGGACATAGAGTGGCTTAGAGAGTGTCTTTGGATAGTGGCTTTGGACAGTGGCTTTGAACATAGAATGGCTTTGGAGAGTGGCCTTGGACAGTGGCTTTGGACAGTGGCTTTGGACATAGAGTGGCTTTGAAGAGTGGCTTTGGAGAGTGGCTTTGGACAGTGGCTTTGGACATAGAGTGGCTTTGGAGAGTGGCTTTGGAGAGTGGCTTTGGAGAGTGGCTTTGGACAGTGGCTTTGGACATAGAGTGGCTTTGGAGAGTGGCTTTGGAGAGTGGCTTTGGACAGTGGCTTTGGACATAGTGTGGCTTTGGACAGAGGCTTTGGACAGTGGCTTTGGACAGTAGCTTTGGACATAAAGTGGCTTTGGACATAAACTGGCTTTGGACAGTGGCTTTGGACAGTGGCTTTGGACAGTGGCTTTGGACATAGAGTGGCTTTGGACATAGAGTGGCTTTGGAGGGTGGCTTTGGACAGTGGCTTTGGACATAGAGTAGCTTTGGACATTGGCTTTGGACAGTGGCTTTCGACAGTGGCTTTGGACAGTGGATTTGGAAAGTGGCTTTGGACAGTGGCTTTGGACATAGTGTGGCTTTGGACTGTTGCTTTGGAAAGTGGCTTTGGACAGTGACTTTGGACATAGAGAGGCTGTGGACAGTGGCTTTGGACAGTGGCTTTGGACAGTGGATTTGGACATAGATGGCTTTGGACAGTGGCTTTGGACAGTGGCTTTGGACAGTGGCATTGGACAGTGGCTTTGGACAGTGGCTTTGGACATAGAGTGGCTTTGGACATACAGTGGCTTTGGACAGTGGCTTTGGACATACAGTGGCTTTGGACATACAGTGGCTTTGGACAGTGGCTTTGGACATACAGTGTCTTTGGACATACAGTGGCTTTGGACAGAATCTTTGGACATAGAGTGGCTTTGAAGAGTGGCTTTGGAGAGTGGCTTTGGACAGTGGCTTTGGACATAGAGTGGCTTTGGAGAGTGGCTTTGGAGAGTGGCTTTGGAGAGTGGCTTTGGACATAGAGTGGCTTTGGAGAGTGGCTTTGGAGAGTGGCTTTGTACAGTGGCTTTGGAGATAGAGTGGCTTTGGAGAGTGGCTTTCGACAGTGGCTTTGGACAGTTGCTTTAGACATAGAGTGGCTTTGGACAGTGGCTTTGGACAGTGGCTTTGGATAGTGGCTTTAGACATAGAGTGGCTTTGGAGAGTGGCTTTGGACAGTGACTTTGGACAGTGGCTTTGGACATACAGTGGCTTTTGAGAGTGGTTTTGGACAGTGGCTTTGGACATAGAGTGGCTTTGGACATTGGCTTTAGACAGTGGCTTTGGACAGTGGCTTTGGACATAGATTGGCTTTGGACAGTGGCTTTGGACATAGAGTGGCTTTGGAGAGTGGCTTTGGAGAGTGGTTTTGGACTGGCTTTGGACATAGAGTGGCTTTGGAGAGTGGCTTTGGAGA
The DNA here is from genome assembly GCA_028752905.1 of Cladorhizidae sp. MBARI D1340-BT2. Taxonomy (NCBI): domain Eukaryota; kingdom Metazoa; phylum Porifera; class Demospongiae; order Poecilosclerida; family Cladorhizidae; species Cladorhizidae sp. MBARI D1340-BT2. Next base: position 25,539,049 of record JAQNBH010000017.1, on the reverse strand, counting down.
TTGGCTTTGGACAGTGACTTTGGACATAGAGTGGCTTTGGAGAATGGCTTTGGAGATTGGCTTTGGAGAGTGGCTTTGGACAGTGGCTTTGGACAGTGGCTTTGGACAGTGGCTTTGGACAGTGGCTTTGGACAGTGGCTTTGGACATAGAGTGGCTTTGGACAGTGGCTTTGGACAGTGGCTTTAGACAGAGGCTTTGGACATAGAGTGGCTTTGGACAGTGGCTTTGGACAGTGGCTTTGGACAGTGGCTTTGGACATAGAATTGTTTGGACAGTGGCTTTGGACAGTGGCTTTGTACAGTGGCTTTGAACATATAGTGGCTTTGGACAGTGGCTTTGGACAGTGGCTATGGACAGTGGCTTTGGACATAGAGTGGCTTTAGACAGTGGCTTTGGAAAGTGGCTTTGGACAGTGGCTTTAGACATAGCGTGGCTTTGGAGAGTGGCTTTGGACAGTGGCTTTGGACATTGGCTTTGGACATAGAGTGGCTTTAGAGAGTGTCTTTGGACAGTGGCTTTGGACAGTGGCTTTGGACATAGAATGGCTTTGGAGAGTGGCTTTGGACAGTGGCTTTGGACAGTGGCTTTGGACATAGAGTGGCTTTGAAGATTGGCTTTGGAGAGTGGCTTTGGACAGTGGCTTTGGACATAGAGTGGCTTTGGAGAGTGGCTTTGGAGAGTGGCTTTGGAGAGTGGCTTTGGACAGTGGCTTTGGACATAGAGTGGCTTTGGACAGTGGCTTTGGAGAGTGGCTTTGGACAGTGGCTTTGGACATAGAGTGGCTTTGGACAGTGGCTTTGGACAGTGGCTTTGGACAGTAGCTTTGGATATAAAGTGGCTTTGGACAGTGGCTTTGGACAGTGGCTTTGGACAGTGGCTTTGGACATAGAGTGGCTTTGGACATAGAGTGGCTTTGGAGAGTGGCTTTGGACAGTGGCTTTGGACAGTAGCTTTGGACATAAAGTGGCTTTGGACAGTGGCTTTGGACAGTGGCTATGGACAGTGGCTTTGGATATAGAGGGGCTTTAGACAGTGGCTTTGGAAAGTGGCTTTGGACAGTGGCTTTAGACATAGAGTGGCTTTGGAGAGTGGCTTTGGACAGTGGCTTTGGACATTGGCTTTGGACATAGAGTGGCTTTAGAGAGTGTCTTTGGAAAGGTGGCTTTGGACAGTGGCTTTGGACATAGAATGGCTTTGGAGAGTGGCTTTGGAGAGTGGCTTTGGAGAGTGGCTTTGGACATAGAGTGGCTTTGGAGAGTGGCTTTGGAGAGTGGCTTTGTACAGTGGCTTTGGAGATAGAGTGGCTTTGGAGAGTGGCTTTCGACAGTGGCTTTGGACAGTTGCTTTAGACATAGAGTGGCTTTGGACAGTGGCTTTGGACAGTGGCTTTGGACAGTGGCTTTAGACATAGAGTGGCTTTGGAGAGTGGCTTTGGACAGTGACTTTGGACAGTGGCTTTGGACATACAGTGGCTTTGGAGAGTGGCTTTGGACAGTGGCTTTGGACATAGAGAGGCTTTGGACAGTGGCTTTAGACAGTGGCTTTGGACAGTGGCTTTGGACATAGATTGGCTTTGGACAGTGGCTTTGGACATAGAGTGGCTTTGGAGAGTGGCTTTGGAGAGTGGCTTTGGACTGGCTTTGGACATAGAGTGGCTTTGGACAGTGGCTTTGGAGATTGGCTTTGGACAGTGACTTTGGACATAGAGTGGCTTTGGAGAGTGGCTTTGGAGATTGGCTTTGTAGAGTGGCTTTGGACAGTGGCTTTGGACAGTGGCTTTGGACAGTGGCTTTGGACATAGAGTGGCTTTGGACAGTGGCTTTGGACAGTGGCTTTGGACAGTGGCTTTGGACATAGAGTGGCTTTGGACAGTGGCTTTGGACAGTGGCTTTGGACAGTAGCTTTGGACATAGAATTGCTTTGGACAGTGGCTTTGGACAGTGGCTTTGTACAGTGGCTTTGAACATATAGTGGCTTGGACAGCGGCTTTGGACAGTGGCTATGGACAGTGGCTTTGGACATAGAGTGGCTTTAGACAGTGGCTTTGGAAAGTGGCTTTGGACAGTGGCTTTAGACATAGCGTGGTTTGGAGAGTGGCTTTGGACAGTGGCTTTGGACATTGGCTTTGGACATAGAGTGGCTTTAGAGAGTGTCTTTGGAAAGTGGCTTTGGACAGTGGCTTTGGACATAGAATGGCTTTGTAGAGTGGCTTTGGACAGTGGCTTTGGACAGTGGCTTTGGACATAGAGTGGCTTTGAAGAGTGGCTTTGGAGAGTGGCTTTGGACAGTGGCTTTGGACATACAGTGGCTTTTGAGAGTGGCTTTGGAGAGTGGCTTTGGAGAGTGGCTTTGGACAGTGGCTTTGGACATAGAGTGGCTTTGGACAGTGGCTTTGGAGAGTGGCTTTGGACAGTGGCTTTGGACATAGAGTGGCTTTGGACAGAGGCTTTGGACAGTGGCTTTGGACAGTAGCTTTGGAAATAAAGTGGCTTTGGACATAAACTGGCTTTGGACAGTGGCTTTGGACAGTGGCTTTGGACAAAGCCACTCTATGTCCAAAGCCACTGTCCAAAGCTACTGTCCAAAGCCAATGTCCAAAGCCACTCTATGTCCAAAGCCACTGTCCAAAGCCACTGTCCAAAGGCACTGTCCAAAGCCACTCTATGTCCAAAGCCACTATCCAAAGCCACTCTCCAAAGCCACTGTCCAAAGCCACTCTCCAAAGCCACTGTCCAAAGCCACTCTATGTCCAAAGCCACTGTCCAAAGCCACTCTCCAAAGCCACTCTATGTCCAAAGCCACTGTCCGAAGCCACTCTCCAAAGCCACTGTCCAAAGCCACTCTATGTCCAAAGCCACTGTCCCAAGCCACTCTACAAAGCCACTCTCGAAAGTCACACTATGTCCAAAGCCACTGTCCAAAGCCACTCTCCAAAGCCACTCTATGTCCAAAGCCACTGTCCAAAGCCACTCTCCAAAGCCACTCTCCAAAGCCACTCAATATCCAAAGCCACTGTACAATGCCACTGTCCAAAGCCACTCTCCAAAGCCACTCTATGTCCAAAGCCACTGTCCAAAGCCACTGTCCAAAGCCATTCTCCAAAGCCACTCTATGTCCAAAGCCACTGTCCAAAGCCACTCTCCAAAGCCACTGTCCAAAGCCACTGTATGTCCAAAGTCACTGTATGTCCAAAGCCACTGTATGTCCAAATCCACTGTCCAAAGCCACTGTATTTCCAAAGCCACTGTCCAAAGCCACTGTATGTCCAAAGCCACTGTATGTCCAAAGCCACTATACAAAGCCACTGTATGTCCAAAGCCACTGTATGTCCAAAGGCACTGTCCAAAGCCACTGTATGTCCAAAGCCACTGTATGTCCAAAGCCACTGTCTAAAGCCACTGTATGTCCAAAGCCACTGTCCAAAGCCACTGTATGTCTAAAGCCACTGTATGTCCAAAGCCACTGTCCAAAGCCACTGTATGTCCAAAGCCACTGTATGTCCAAAGCCACTGTCCAAAGCCACTGTATGTCCAAAGCCACTGTATGTCCAAAGCCACTGTCCAAAGCCACTGTATGTCCAAAGCCACTGTACAAAGCCACTGTCCAAATCCACTGTCCAAAGCCACTCTATGTCCAAATCCACTGTACAAAGCCACTGTCCAAAGCCACTGTCCAAAGCAATACTATGTCCAAAGCCACTGTCCAAAGCCACTGTCCAAAGCCACTGTCCAAAGCCACTCTATTTCCAAAGCCACTGCCCGAAGCCACTGTCCAAAGCCACTGTCCAAAGCCACTCTATGTCCAAAGCCACTGTCCAAAGCCACTCTCCAAAGCCACTGTCCAAAGCCACTGTATGTCCAATGCCACTGTATGTCCAAAGCTACTGTCCAAAGCCACTGTATGTCCAAAGCCACTGTATGTCCAAAGCCACTATCCAAAGCCACTGTATGTCCAAAGCCACTGTATGTCCAAAGCCACTGTCCAAAGCCACTGTATGTCCAAAGCCACTGTATGTCCAAAGCCACTGTCCAAAGCCACTGTATGTCCAAAGCCACTGTATGTCCAAAGCCACTGTCCAAAGCCACTGTATGTCCAAAGCCACTGTATGTCCAAAGCCACTGTCCAAAGCCACTGTATGTCCAAAGCCACTGTATGTCCAAAGCCACTGTCCAAAGCCACTGTATGTCCAAAGCCACTGTATGTCCAAAGCTACTGTCCAAAGCAACCGTATCTTCAAAGCCACTGTATGTCCAAAGCCACTGTCCAAAGCCACCGTATGTCCAAAGCCACTGTATGTCCAAAGCCACTCTCCAAAGCCACTCTCCAAAGCCACTCTATGTCCAAAGCCACTATCCAAAGCCACTCGCCAAAGCCACTCTCCAAAGCCACTCTTTGTCCAAAGCCACTGTCCAAAGCCACTCTCCAAAGCCACTGTATCTCCAAAGCCACTGTCCAAAGCCACTGTATGTCCAAAGCCTCTGTATGTCCAAAGCCACTGTCCAAAGCCACTGTATGTCCAAAGCCACTGTATGTCCAAAGCCACTGTATGTCCAAAGCCACTGTCCAAAGCCACTGTATGTCCAAAGCCACTGTATGTCCAAAGCCACTGTATGTCCAAAGCCACGGTATGTCCAAAGCCACTGTCCAAAGCCACCGTATGTCCAAATTTAGTGGCTTTGTTTGTTGGCCATGTTTATTGGTTTGTTTGGTGGCTTTGTTTAGTGGCCTTGTTTGGTGGCCATGTTTAGTGGCTTTGTTTAGTGGCCAAGTTTAGTGTCTTTGTTTAGTGGCCTTGTTTAGTGGCCTTGTTAATTGGCCTTGTTTAGTGTCTTTGTTTAGTGGCCTAGTTATTGGCTTTGTTTGGTGGCCTCGTTTAGTGGCCTTGTTTAGTGGCCTTGTTTAGTTGCTTTGTTTAGTGTCCTTGTATATGGCTTTGTTTGGTGGCCTTGTTTAGTGGCTTAGTGGCTTTGTTTAGTGGCTTTGTTCAGTGGCCTTGTTAATGGCTTTGTTTATTTGCTTTGTTCAGTTTCTTTGTTCAGTGGCTTTTTTTAGTGGCTTTGTTTAGTGTCCTTGTTAATGGCTTTGTTTGGTGACCTTGTTTAGTGGCTTAGTGGCTTTGTTTATTGGCTTTGTTTAGTGGCTTTGTTCAGTGGCTTTGTTTAGTGTAGTGGCTTTGTTTAGTGGCTATGTATAGTGGCTCTCACTGGGATCTTTTGCCGGTCATATACTATGAGACGTTCAGCCAGTCTCATATACTCCGAGTCCCAGTCACATTGTGATCTTATTCAGCCAGTCATATACTATGAGACCTTCTTCAGCCAGTTCTTATTCCGCCAGTCATATACTCAGGGTCTCATTCATATACTCTCGCTGGGATCTTCTTCAGCCAGTCATATACTCTACTAATTAAGAGCAAAATATAGCTTCTTTCACAAAGGGGAGAAAGAGTTCTCTAATATTGAAAAGGAAGCGAATGTGCCCATTATTTCCAGATTGAACGATTTCAGAGTTTTTCCTCAAAACGCTCAAAAACGTCCCGGATTGGAGCATAATAGGGTTAAAAAGGAGAGAATTCAGACAAAAAGCCGTTTACTGTTATTTAAAGAGTAGAAAAGGTTCCATAATTTTGAAAAGTAAACTAATTTGTCAATTTTAACAAGAATGACCGAGCGATTTAGGCTTCTTTGGTTAAAAAGGGTAAATTTCCCACCAAAAGCCTTTTTCTGTCATTTAAATAAAGTAAAGAAGCAGTTTCATGTTTAAAAGAAAACTAATGTGCCCATTTTGATGAGAATGAGCAATTGCACACTTTTTCCTCAAAACGCTCAAAAACGTCCTAATTGGAACAAAATATTCATAAAGTGGAGAAATAATGTTCAAAACGAAGCTAATGTGCTATTTTGGTAAGAATGAGCGATTTCATTCTGTTTTTCATAAAAAGCTCAAAAACGATCCAATAAAAAAGGGAGATTTCTCATTTAAAGTGTAGAAATGGCTTCATAATGTTGTAATGCAACATGTTTTGTTAAGAATGAGCGATTTCATACGGTTTTTCCTCAAAATTCTCAAAAATGTCTCATTTGGAGCAAAATAGTTAAAAAGGGTAGATTTCTCATCAATAGCAGTTTTCTGTCATTTAAAGAGTACAAACAGTTCCATGTTGAAAAGAAAACTAATCTTCAAAAAAATTAGCGGTCACACCGTTTTTTCTCAAAACGCCCCAAAAAAATCCACTCGAGCTTAATGATCAAAAACTTCTCAAAAGATCGGTTAAAAAAAGGGAGATTTCTGACCAAAAGCCATTTTTGGCATTTAAAGAGTAGAAACAGTTCCATAATGTTGAAAAGGAAACTAATATGTCCATTTTGATAGGAATGAGCGATTTCAGACCTTTTTTCACAAAATGCTGTTAAAAAGGGGAGATTTCTTCAAGACAAGAATGACCTCAAAACGCTCAAAAAATCTCCCAATTGGAGCAAAATAGTGGGTCTTTGGGCACCAAAAGTGGTTTTCTGTAATTTAAAGTATAGACAAGTTCAATAATGTTGATACGGAAACTAATGTGCCCATTTTGACAAAATGAGGGATTTCAGATAGTTTCTCTTCAAAATGCTCAAAACGTCCCAATTGGAGCAAAATAGAGCTTCTTACGGTTAATTGGGAAATTTCTGACCAAAAGCCGTTTTCTGTCATTTAAAAAGTAGCCATAATGTTGTAAAGGAAACTAATGGGCATGTTTTCAGCGGTTTTTCCACAAAATGCTCAAAATCATATCAATTTGACCAAAATAGATTAAAAAAAGGGGAGATTTCTTAGCAAAAGTCATTTAAAGAGTAGAAACATTTCCATAATGTTGAAAAGGAAGCTAAAGTGCCCATTTTGCCAAGAATGAGCGATTTCAGACTGTTTTCCCTCAAAACGCTCAAATAAGTCTCAATTGGAGCTAAAAAGGGTAGATATCACACCAAAAGCCTTTTTCTGTCATTTAAAGAATGGAAACAGTTCCATAATATTGAACCGGAAACTAATGTGACCATTTTAACAAGAATGAGCGATTTCGACAAATATTTCCCAATAGAGCAAAATGGAGCTTTTTTGGTTAAAAAGGGGAGATTTCTCTTTAAGTGTAGAAAAGTTCAATAATGTTGAAAATGAAACTAATTGCCCATTTTGACAGGAATGAGTGATTTCCGAATTTTTCAGCAAAATAGAGCTTTCGTTTAAAAGGGGAGATTTCTGACTAAAATCCCTGTTTCTGTCATTTAAAGAGTACAAATAGCTCCATAATGTTGTAAAGGAAACTAATGCACCTATTTTGTTAAGAATGAGCGTTTTTTAACCGTTTTTCCTCTATTCGAGCAAATTAGAGTTTTTTTCAGTTAAAAAGGTTAGAAAAAGTCATTTAATGAGTAGAAACAGTTCCATAATGTTGAAAAGGAACTAATGTGACCATTTTGACAAGAATGAGCTTAAATACGCTCAAAACTTTCCAATTGGAGCAAACTATAGCTTCGTTTGGTTACAAAGGGGAGAAACAGTTCCATAATATTGAATAAGAAGCCATTTTGACATGAATGAGCGATTTCAGAGTTTTTCCTCAAAACGCTCAAAAACGTCCCGATAGGAGCAAATTAGGGTTAAAAAGTGAAGAATTCAGACCAAAATCCGTTTTCTATTATTTAAAGAGTAGAAACAGCTCCACAATGTTGAAAAGTAAACTAATGTGCCCACTTTGACAAGAATGAGCGATTTCAGACTGTTTATCCTAAAAACATTCAAAAACTATGCAACTTGGTAGAAATGACAGAAAAAGGGATTTTAGTCAGAAATCTCCCCTTTTAAACGAAAGCTCTATTTTGCTAAAAAATTCGGAAATCACTCATTCCTGTCAAAATGGGCAATTAGTTTCATTTTCAACATTATTGAACTTTTCTACACTTAAAGAGAAATCTCCCCTTTTTAACCAAAAAAGCTCCATTTTGCTCTATTGGGAAATATTTGTCGAAATCGCTCATTCTTGTTAAAATGGTCACATTAGTTTCCGGTTCAATATTATGGAACTGTTTCTATTCTTTAATATATATATATATAAACAGAATTACAAACAAACATTAACAAACAACAACAAACAAACATTAAAACAAAAAATCTTAATACACTACTTATAAAAAATAAAAAATAATCGTCATTACAACTAAAGCTGGTGCCCAGCACAGCTGCAGTGTTACCTCGCTGCACGGCTACTGCAATCCGCTGGGAAAGGAAAAAGGAGGAGCGGGGATCATCCGTTTCCTGTTTGAGACCGTTGCCTTAAATGACAGAAAAAGGCTTTTGGTGTGATATCTACTCTTTTTAGCTCCAATTGAGACTTATTTGAGCGTTTTGTGGGAAAACAGTCTGAAATCGCTCATTCTTGGCAAATTGGGCACTTTAGCTTCCTTTTCAACATTATGGAAATGTTTCTACTCCTTAAATAACTTTTGCTAAGAAATCTCCCCTTTTTTAATCTATTTTGGTCAAATTGATATGTTTTTGAGCATTTTGTGGAAAAACCGCTGAAAACATGCCCATTAGTTTCCTTTACAACATTATGGCTACTTTTTAAATGACAGAAAACGGCTTTTGGTCAGAAATTTCCCTATTAACTGTAAGAAGCTCTATTTTGCTCCAATTCGGACGTTTTTAGCATTTTGAAGAGAAACTATCTGAAATCCCTCATTTTGTCAAAATGGGCACATTAGTTTCCGTATCAACATTATTGAACTTGTCTATACTTTAAATTACAGAAAACCACTTTTGGTGACCCAAAGACCCACTATTTTGCTTCAATTGGGAGATTTTTGAGCGTTTTGAGGTCATTCTTGTCTTGAAGAAATCTCCCCTTTTTAACAGCATTTTGTGAAAAAAGGTCTCAAATCGCTCATTCCTATCAAAATGGACATATTAGCTTCCTTTTCAACATTATGGAACTGTTTCTAATCTTTAAATGCCAAAAATGGCTTTTGGTCAGAAATCTCCCTTTTTTTAACCGATCTTTTGAGAAGTTTTTGATCATTAAGCTCGAGTGGATTTTTTTGGTGCGTTTTGAGAAAAAAACGGTGTGACCGCTAATTTTTTGGAAGATTAGTTTTCTTTTCAACATGGAACTGTTTGTACTCTTTAAATGACAGAAAACTGCTATTGATGAGAAATCTACCCTTTTTAACTATTTTGCTCCAAATGAGACATTTTTGAGAATTTTGAGGAAAAACCGTATGAAATCGCTCATTCTTAACAAAACATGTTGCATTACAACATTATGAAGCCATTTCTACACTTTAAATGAGAAATCTCCCTTTTTTATTGGATCGTTTTTGAGCTTTTTATGAAAAACAGAATGAAATCGCTCATTCTTATTAAAATAGCACATTAGCTTCTTTTTGAACATTATTTCTCCACTTTATGAATATTTTGTTCCAATTGGGACGTTTTTGAGCGTTTTGAGGAAAAAGTGTGAAATTGCTCATTCTCATCAAAATGGGCACATTAGTTTTCTTTTAAACATGAAACTGCTTCTTTACTTTATTTAAATGACAGAAAAAGGCTTTTGGTGGGAAATTTACCCTTTTTAACCAAAGAAGCTAAAATCGCTCAGTCATTCTTGTTAAAATTGACAAATTAGTTTACTTTTCAACATTATGGAACTGTTTGTACTCTTTAAATGACAGAAAACTGCTATTGATGAGAAATCTACCCTTTTTAACTATTTTGCTCCAAATGAGACATTTTTGAGAATTTTGAGGAAAACCCGTATGAAATCGCTCATTCTTAACAAAACATGTTGCATTACAACATTATGAAGCCATTTCTACTCTTTAAATGAGAAATCTCCCTTTTTTATTGGATCGTTTTTGAGCTTTTTATGAAAAACAGAATGAAATCGCTCATTCTTATCAAAATAGCACATTAGCTTCTTTTTGAACATTATTTCTCCACTTTATGAATATTTTGTTCCAATTGGGACGTTTTTGAGCGTTTTGAGGAAAAAGTGTGAAATTGCTCATTCTCATCAAAATGGGCACATTAGTTTTCTTTTAAACATGAAACTGTTTCTTTACTTTATTTAAATGACAGAAAAAGGCTTTTGGTGAAAAAATTTACCCTTTTTAACCAAAGAAGCTAAAATCGCTCAGTCATTCTTGTTAAAATTGACATGTTTACTTTTCAACATTATGGAACTGTTTCTACTATTTAAATAACAGAAAACGGCTTTTGGTCAGAATTCTCTTCTATTTAACCCTATTTTGCTCCAATCCGGGACGTTTTTGAGCGTTTTGAGGAAAAACTCTGAAATCGTTCAATCTGGTAATAATGGACACATTCGCTTCCTTTTCAATATTAGAGAACTCTTTCTCCCCTTTGTAACCGAAAGAAGCTATATTTTGCTCTTAATTAGTAGAGTATATGACTGGCTGAATTAGATCACAATGTGACTGGGACTCGGAGTATATGAGACTGGCTGAACGTCTCATAGTATATGACCGGCAAAAGATCCCAGTGAGAGCCAACTATACATAGCCACTAAACAAAGCCACTACACTAAATAAAGCCACTGAACAAAGCCACTAAGCCACTAAACAAGGCCACCTAACAAAGCCATTAACAAAGACACTAAACAAAGCCACTAAACAAAGCCACTGAACAAAGAAACTGAACAAAGCAAATAAACAAAGCCATTAACAAGGCCACTAAACAAAGCCACTAAGCCACTAAACAAGGCCACCTAACAAAGCCATTAACAAGAACACTAAACAAAGCCACTAAACAAGGCCACTAAACAAGGCCACTAAACGAGGCCACCAAACAAAGCCATTAACTAGGCCACTAAACAAAGACACTAAACAAGGCCACTAATCAAGGCCACTAAACAAGGCCACTAACCAAGGCCACTAAACAAAGCCACTAAACTTGGCCACTAAACAAAGCCACTAAACATGGCCACCAAACATGGCCACTAAACAAAGCCACCAAACAAACCAATAAAAATGGCCAACAAACAAAGCCACTAAACATGGCCACCTAACAAATCCAAGAAACAAAAGCCACAAATCAAAAGCCACGAAACAAATTCCACCAAACAATAGCCACTAAACAAAAGCCACCACACAAAAGCCACCAAACAAAAGCCACAAAACAAAACCCACCAAACTAAAGCCACCAAACAAAAGCCACCAAAGAAAAACCACCAAAGTAAAGCCACCAAACAAAAGCCACCAAACAAAAGCCACGAAACAAAAGCCACGAAAGAAAAACAAAATAAAAGCCACCAAACAAAAGCCACGAAATAAAAGCCACGAAACAAAAGCCATAAACAAAAGTAACGAAACAAAAGCCACGAAACAAAAGCCATGAAACAAAAGCCACGAAAAAAGCCACCAAACAAAAACCACCAAACAAAAGCCACCAAACAAAAACACCAAACAAAAGCCACCAAACAAAAGCCACCAAACAAAAGCCACCAAACAAAAGCCAACAAACAAAAGCCACCAAACAAAAACACCAAACAAAAGCCACCAAACAAAAGCCACCAAACAAAAGCCACCAAACAAAAGCCACCATATAAAAGCCAACAAACAAAAGCCACCAAACAAAAGCCACCAAACAAAAGCCACCACAAAAAAGCCACCAAACAAAAGCCACAAAACAAAACCCACCAAACTAAAGCCACCAAACAAAAGCCACCAAAGAAAAACCACCAAAGTAAAGCCACCAAACAAAAGCCACCAAACAAAAGCCACGAAACAAAAGCCACGAAAGAAAAACAAAATAAAAGCCACCAAACAAAAGCCACGAAATAAAAGCCACGAAACAAAAGCCATAAACAAAAGTAACGAAACAAAAGCCACGAAACAAAAGCCATGAAACAAAAGCCACGAAAAAAGCCACCAAACAAAAACCACCAAACAAAAGCCACCAAACAAAAACACCAAACAAAAGCCACCAAACAAAAGCCACCAAACAAAAGCCACCAAACAAAAGCCAACAAACAAAAGCCACCAAACAAAATCACCAAACAAAAGCCACCAAACAAAAGCCACCAAACAAAAGCCACCAAACAAAAGCCACCATATAAAAGCCAACAAACAAAAGCCACCAAACAAAAGCCACCAAACAAAAGCCACCACAAAAAAGCCACCAAACAAAAGCCACAAAACAAAACCCACCAAACTAAAGCCACCAAACAAAAGCCACCAAAGAAAAACCACCAAAGTAAAGCCACCAAACAAAAGCCACCAAACAAAAGCCACGAAACAAAAGCCACGAAAGAAAAACAAAATAAAAGCCACCAAACAAAAGCCACGAAATAAAAGCCACGAAACAAAAGCCATAAACAAAAGTAACGAAACAAAAGCCACGAAACAAAAGCCATGAAACAAAAGCCACGAAAAAAGCCTCCAAACAAAAACCACCAAACAAAAGCCACCAAACAAAAACACCAAACAAAAGCCACCAAACAAAAGCCACCAAACAAAAGCCACCAAACAAAAGCCAACAAACAAAAGCCACCAAACAAAAACACCAAACAAAAGCCACCAAACAAAAGCCACCAAACAAAAGCCACCAAACAAAAGCCACCATATAAAAGCCAACAAACAAAAGCCACCAAACAAAAGCCACCAAACAAAAGCCAGCAAACAAAAGCCACCAAACAAAAGCCACCAAACAAAAGCCACCAAACAAAAGCCACGAAACAAAACCCACTAAACAAAAGACACGAAACAAAAGCCACAAAGAAAAGCCATGAAACAAAATCGACAAAACAAAAGCCACGAAATAAAATCCACGAAACAAAAGCCACGAAACAAAAGTCACCAAACAAAAACCACCAAACAAAAGCCACGAAACAAAAGCCACGAAAGAAAAGCCACGAAACAAAAGGCACTTTCCAAAGCCACTCTATATCCAAAGCCACTCTATGTCCAAAGCCACTGTCCAAAGCCACTGTCCAAAGCCACTGTCCAAAGCCACTCTATGTCCAAAGCCACTGTCCAAAGCCACTGTCCAAAGCCAATGTCCAAAGCCACTCTATGTCCAAAGCCACTGTCCAAAGCCACTGTCCAAAGGCACTGTCCAAAGCCACTCTATGTCCAAAGCCACTGTCCAAAGCCACTCTCCAAAGCCACTGTCCAAAGCCACTGTCCAAAGCCACTGTCCAAAGCCACTGTCCAAAGCCACTCTATGTCCAAAGCCACTGTCCAAAGCCACTGTCCAAAGCCAATGTCCAAAGCCACTCTATGTCCAAAGCCCTGTCCAAAGCCACTGTCCAAAGGCACTGTCCAAAGCCACTCTATGTCCAAAGCCACTGTCCAAAGCCACTCTCCAAAGCCACTGTCCAAAGCCACTCTCCAAAGCCACTGTCCAAAGCCACTCTATGTCCAAAACCACTGTCCAAAGCCACTCTCCAAAGCCACTGTCCAAAGCCACTCTATGTCCAAAGCCACTGTCCAAAGCCACTCTCCAAAGCCACTGTCCAAAGCCACTCTATGTCCTAAGCCACTGTCCGAAGCCACTCTCCAAAGCCACTGTCCAAAGCCACTCTATGTCCAAAGCCACTCTATGTCCAAAGCCACTGTCCAAAGCCACTCTACAAAGCCACTGTCGAAAGTCACACTATGTCCAAAGCCACTGTCCAAAGCCACTCTCCAAAGCCACTCTCCAAAGCCACTCTATGTCCAAAGCCACTGTCCAAAGCCACTGTCCAAAGCCACTCTCTAAAGCTACTCTATGTCCAAAGCCACTGTCCAAAGCCACTCTCCTAAAGCCACTGTCCAAAGCCACTCTATGTCCAAAGCCACTGTCCAAAGCCACTCTCCAAAGCCACTCTCCAAAGGCACTCTATGTCCAAAGCCACTGTCCAAAGCCACTGTCCAAAGCCACTATCCAAAGCCACTCTATGTCCAAACCACTGTCCAAAGACTCTCCAAAGCCACTCTCCAAAGCCACTCTATGTCCAAAGCCACTGTCCAAAGCCACTGTCCAAAGCTATTCTCCAAAGCCACTCTATGTCCAAAGCCACTGTCCAAAGCCACTGTCCAAAGCCACTCTCCAAAGCCACTCTATGTCCAAAGCCACTGTCCAAAGCCACTGTCCAAAGCCACTGTCCAAAGCCACTCTATGTCCAAAGCCACTGTCCAAAGCCACTGTCCAAAGGCACTGTCCAAAGCCACTCTATGTCCAAAGCCACTGTCCAAAGCCACTCTCCAAAGCCACTGTCCAAAGCCACTCTATGTCCAAAACCACTGTCCAAAGCCACTCTCCAAAGCCACTGTCCAAAGCCACTCTATGTCCAAAGCCACTGTCCAAAGCCACTCTTCAAAGCCACTCTATGTCCAAAGCCACTGTCCGAAGCCACTCTCCAAAGCCACTGTCCAAAGCCACTCTATGTCCAAAGCCACTGTCCCAAGCCACTCTACAAAGCCACTCTCGAAAGTCACACTATGTCACAAAGCCACTGTCCAAAGCCACTCTATGTCCAAAGCCACTGTCCAAAGCTACTGTCCAAAGCCACTCTCCAAAGCCACTCTATGTCCAAAGCCACTGTCCAAAGCCACTCTCCAAAGCCACTCTCCAAAGCCACTCTATGTCCAAAGCCACTGTCCAAAGCCACTCTTCAAAGCCACTCTCCAAAGCCACTCTCTGTCCCAAGCCACTGTCCAAAGCCACTGTCCAAAGCCACTCTACAAAGCCACTCTATCTCCAAAGCCACTCTTCAAAGACACTCTCCAAAGCCACTCTCCAAAGCCACTCTATGTCAAAAGCTACTGTCCAAAGCTACTGTCGAAAGCCACTGTCTAAAGCCACTGTATGTCCAAAGCCACTGTCCAAAGCCACTGTCGAAAGCCACTGTCCAAAGCCACTCTATGTCCAAAGCCACTGTATAAAGCCACTGTCCAAAGCCACTGTCCAAAGCAACTCTATGTCCAAAGCCACTGTCCAAAGCCACTGTCCAAAGCCACTGTCCAAAGCCACTCTATGTCCAAAGCCACTGTCCAAAGCCACTGTCCAAAGCCACTGTCCAAAGCCACTCTATGTCAAAGCCACTGTCCCAAGCCACTCTCCAAAGCCACTGTCCAAAGCCACTCAATGTCCAAAGCCACTGTCCAAAGCCACTCTATGTCCAAAGTCACTGTGCAAAGCCACTCTCCAAAGCCACTGTCCAAAGCCACTCTATGTCCAAAGCCACTGTCCAAAGCCACTGTCCAAAGCCACTCTCCAAAGCTACTCTATGTCCAAAGCCACCGTCCAAAGCCACTCTCTAAAGCCACTCTCCAAAGCCACTCTATGTCCAAAGCCACTGTCCAAACACACTGTCCAAAGCCACTCTCCAAAGCCACTCTATGTCCAAAGCCACTGTCCAAAGCCACTCTCCAAAGCCACTCTCCAAAGCCACTCAATATCCAAAGCCACTGTCCAAAGCCATTCTCCAAAGCCACTCTATGTCCAAAGCCACTGTCCAAAGCCACTCTCCAAAGCCACTGTCCAAAGCCACTGTATGTCCAAAGTCACTGTATGTCCAAAGCCACTGTATGTCCAAATCCACTGTCCAAAGCCACTGTATTTCCAAAGCCACTGTCCAAAGCCACTGTATGTCCAAAGCCACTGTATGTCCAAAGCCACTATACAAAGCCACTGTATGTCCAAAGCCACTGTATGTCCAAAGGCACTGTCCAAAGCCACTGTATGTCCAAAGCCACTGTATGTCCAAAGCCACTGTCTAAAGCCACTGTATGTCCAAAGCCACTGTCCAAAGCCACTGTATGTCTAAAGCCACTGTATGTCCAAAGCCACTGTCCAAAGCCAATGTATGTCCAAAGCCACTGTATGTCCAAAGCCACTGTCCAAAGCCACTGAATGTCCAAAGCCACTGTATGTCCAAAGCCACTGTCCAAAGCCACTGTATGTCCAAAGCCACTGTATGTCCAAAGCCACTGTCCAAAGCCACTGTATGTCCAAAGCCACTGTACAAAGCCACTGTCCAAATCCACTGTCCAAAGCCACTCTATGTCCAAATCCACTGTACAAAGCCACTGTCCAAAGCCACTGTCCAAAGCAATACTATGTCCAAAGCCACTGTCCAAAGCCACTGTCCAAAGCCACTGTCCAAAGCCACTCTATTTCCAAAGCCACTGTCTGAAGCCACTGTCCAAAGCCACTGTCCAAAGCCACTCTATGTCCAAAGCCACTGTCCAAAGCCACTCTCCAAAGCCACTGTCCAAAGCCACTGTATGTCCAATGCCACTGTATGTCCAAAGCTACTGTCCAAAGCCACTGTATGTCCAAAGCCACTGTATGTCCAAAGCCACTATCCAAAGCCACTGTATGTCCAAAGCCACTGTATATCCAAAGCCACTGTCCAAAGCCACTGTATGTCCAAAGCCACTGTATGTCCAAAGCCACTGTCTAAAGCCACTGTATGTCCAAAGCCACTGTCCAAAGCCTCTGTATGTCCAAAGCCACTGTATGTCCAAAGCCACTGTCCATAGCCACTGTATGTCCAAAGCCACTGTATGTCCAAAGCCACTGTCCAAAGCCACTGTATGTCCAAAGCCACTGTATGTCCAAAGCCACTGTCCAAAGCCACTCTATGTCCAAAGCCACTCTATGTCCAAAGCTACTGTATGTCCAAAGCCACTGTTCAAAGCCACTGTATGTCCAAAGCCACTGTATGTCCAAAGCCACTGTCCAAATCCACCGTATGTCCAAATCCACGGTATGTCCAAAGCCACTGTCCAAAGCCACCGTATGTCCAAAGCCACTGTATGTCCAAAGCCACTGTCCAAAGCCACTGTATGTCGAAAGCCACTGTATGTCCAAAGCCACTGTCCAAAGCCACTGTATGTCCAAAGCCACTGTATGTCCAAAGCCACTGTCCAAAGCCACTGTATGTCCAAAGCCACTGTATGTCCAAAGCCACTGTCCAAAGCCACTGTATGTCCAAAGCCACTGTATGTCCAAAGCCACTGTCCAAAGCCACTGTATGTCCAAAGCCACTGTATGTCCAAAGCTACTGTCCAAAGCAACCGTATCTCCAAAGCCACTGTATGTCCAAAGCCACTTTCCAAAGCCACTGTATGTCCAAAGCCACTCTATGTCCAAAGCCCTGTCCAAAGCCACTGTCCAAAGGCACTGTCCAAAGCCACTCTATGTCCAAAGCCACTGTCCAAAGCCACTCTCCAAAGCCACTGTCCAAAGCCACTCTCCAAAGCCACTGTCCAAAGCCACTCTATGTCCAAAACCACTGTCCAAAGCCACTCTCCAAAGCCACTGTCCAAAGCCACTCTATGTCCAAAGCCACTGTCCAAAGCCACTCTCCAAAGCCACTGTCCAAAGCCACTCTATGTCCTAAGCCACTGTCCGAAGCCACTCTCCAAAGCCACTGTCCAAAGCCACTCTATGTCCAAAGCCACTCTATGTCCAAAGCCACTGTCCAAAGCCACTCTACAAAGCCACTGTCGAAAGTCACACTATGTCCAAAGCCACTGTCCAAAGCCACTCTCCAAAGCCACTCTCCAAAGCCACTCTATGTCCAAAGCCACTGTCCAAAGCCACTGTCCAAAGCCACTCTCTAAAGCTACTCTATGTCCAAAGCCACTGTCCAAAGCCACTCTCCTAAAGCCACTGTCCAAAGCCACTCTATGTCCAAAGCCACTGTCCAAAGCCACTCTCCAAAGCCACTCTCCAAAGGCACTCTATGTCCAAAGCCACTGTCCAAAGCCACTGTCCAAAGCCACTATCCAAAGCCACTCTATGTCCAAACCACTGTCCAAAGACTCTCCAAAGCCACTCTCCAAAGCCACTCTATGTCCAAAGCCACTGTCCAAAGCCACTGTCCAAAGCTATTCTCCAAAGCCACTCTATGTCCAAAGCCACTGTCCAAAGCCACTGTCCAAAGCCACTCTCCAAAGCCACTCTATGTCCAAAGCCACTGTCCAAAGCCACTGTCCAAAGCCACTGTCCAAAGCCACTCTATGTCCAAAGCCACTGTCCAAAGCCACTGTCCAAAGGCACTGTCCAAAGCCACTCTATGTCCAAAGCCACTGTCCAAAGCCACTCTCCAAAGCCACTGTCCAAAGCCACTCTATGTCCAAAACCACTGTCCAAAGCCACTCTCCAAAGCCACTGTCCAAAGCCACTCTATGTCCAAAGCCACTGTCCAAAGCCACTCTTCAAAGCCACTCTATGTCCAAAGCCACTGTCCGAAGCCACTCTCCAAAGCCACTGTCCAAAGCCACTCTATGTCCAAAGCCACTGTCCCAAGCCACTCTACAAAGCCACTCTCGAAAGTCACACTATGTCACAAAGCCACTGTCCAAAGCCACTCTATGTCCAAAGCCACTGTCCAAAGCTACTGTCCAAAGCCACTCTCCAAAGCCACTCTATGTCCAAAGCCACTGTCCAAAGCCACTCTCCAAAGCCACTCTCCAAAGCCACTCTATGTCCAAAGCCACTGTCCAAAGCCACTCTTCAAAGCCACTCTCCAAAGCCACTCTCTGTCCCAAGCCACTGTCCAAAGCCACTGTCCAAAGCCACTCTACAAAGCCACTCTATCTCCAAAGCCACTCTTCAAAGACACTCTCCAAAGCCACTCTCCAAAGCCACTCTATGTCAAAAGCTACTGTCCAAAGCTACTGTCGAAAGCCACTGTCTAAAGCCACTGTATGTCCAAAGCCACTGTCCAAAGCCACTGTCGAAAGCCACTGTCCAAAGCCACTCTATGTCCAAAGCCACTGTATAAAGCCACTGTCCAAAGCCACTGTCCAAAGCAACTCTATGTCCAAAGCCACTGTCCAAAGCCACTGTCCAAAGCCACTGTCCAAAGCCACTCTATGTCCAAAGCCACTGTCCAAAGCCACTGTCCAAAGCCACTGTCCAAAGCCACTCTATGTCAAAGCCACTGTCCCAAGCCACTCTCCAAAGCCACTGTCCAAAGCCACTCAATGTCCAAAGCCACTGTCCAAAGCCACTCTATGTCCAAAGTCACTGTGCAAAGCCACTCTCCAAAGCCACTGTCCAAAGCCACTCTATGTCCAAAGCCACTGTCCAAAGCCACTGTCCAAAGCCACTCTCCAAAGCTACTCTATGTCCAAAGCCACCGTCCAAAGCCACTCTCTAAAGCCACTCTCCAAAGCCACTCTATGTCCAAAGCCACTGTCCAAACACACTGTCCAAAGCCACTCTCCAAAGCCACTCTATGTCCAAAGCCACTGTCCAAAGCCACTCTCCAAAGCCACTCTCCAAAGCCACTCAATATCCAAAGCCACTGTCCAAAGCCATTCTCCAAAGCCACTCTATGTCCAAAGCCACTGTCCAAAGCCACTCTCCAAAGCCACTGTCCAAAGCCACTGTATGTCCAAAGTCACTGTATGTCCAAAGCCACTGTATGTCCAAATCCACTGTCCAAAGCCACTGTATTTCCAAAGCCACTGTCCAAAGCCACTGTATGTCCAAAGCCACTGTATGTCCAAAGCCACTATACAAAGCCACTGTATGTCCAAAGCCACTGTATGTCCAAAGGCACTGTCCAAAGCCACTGTATGTCCAAAGCCACTGTATGTCCAAAGCCACTGTCTAAAGCCACTGTATGTCCAAAGCCACTGTCCAAAGCCACTGTATGTCTAAAGCCACTGTATGTCCAAAGCCACTGTCCAAAGCCAATGTATGTCCAAAGCCACTGTATGTCCAAAGCCACTGTCCAAAGCCACTGAATGTCCAAAGCCACTGTATGTCCAAAGCCACTGTCCAAAGCCACTGTATGTCCAAAGCCACTGTATGTCCAAAGCCACTGTCCAAAGCCACTGTATGTCCAAAGCCACTGTACAAAGCCACTGTCCAAATCCACTGTCCAAAGCCACTCTATGTCCAAATCCACTGTACAAAGCCACTGTCCAAAGCCACTGTCCAAAGCAATACTATGTCCAAAGCCACTGTCCAAAGCCACTGTCCAAAGCCACTGTCCAAAGCCACTCTATTTCCAAAGCCACTGTCTGAAGCCACTGTCCAAAGCCACTGTCCAAAGCCACTCTATGTCCAAAGCCACTGTCCAAAGCCACTCTCCAAAGCCACTGTCCAAAGCCACTGTATGTCCAATGCCACTGTATGTCCAAAGCTACTGTCCAAAGCCACTGTATGTCCAAAGCCACTGTATGTCCAAAGCCACTATCCAAAGCCACTGTATGTCCAAAGCCACTGTATATCCAAAGCCACTGTCCAAAGCCACTGTATGTCCAAAGCCACTGTATGTCCAAAGCCACTGTCTAAAGCCACTGTATGTCCAAAGCCACTGTCCAAAGCCTCTGTATGTCCAAAGCCACTGTATGTCCAAAGCCACTGTCCATAGCCACTGTATGTCCAAAGCCACTGTATGTCCAAAGCCACTGTCCAAAGCCACTGTATGTCCAAAGCCACTGTATGTCCAAAGCCACTGTCCAAAGCCACTCTATGTCCAAAGCCACTCTATGTCCAAAGCTACTGTATGTCCAAAGCCACTGTTCAAAGCCACTGTATGTCCAAAGCCACTGTATGTCCAAAGCCACTGTCCAAATCCACCGTATGTCCAAATCCACGGTATGTCCAAAGCCACTGTCCAAAGCCACCGTATGTCCAAAGCCACTGTATGTCCAAAGCCACTGTCCAAAGCCACTGTATGTCGAAAGCCACTGTATGTCCAAAGCCACTGTCCAAAGCCACTGTATGTCCAAAGCCACTGTATGTCCAAAGCCACTGTCCAAAGCCACTGTATGTCCAAAGCCACTGTATGTCCAAAGCCACTGTCCAAAGCCACTGTATGTCCAAAGCCACTGTATGTCCAAAGCCACTGTCCAAAGCCACTGTATGTCCAAAGCCACTGTATGTCCAAAGCTACTGTCCAAAGCAACCGTATCTCCAAAGCCACTGTATGTCCAAAGCCACTTTCCAAAGCCACTGTATGTCCAAAGCCACTCTATGTCCAAAGCCCTGTCCAAAGCCACTGTCCAAAGGCACTGTCCAAAGCCACTCTATGTCCAAAGCCACTGTCCAAAGCCACTCTCCAAAGCCACTGTCCAAAGCCACTCTCCAAAGCCACTGTCCAAAGCCACTCTATGTCCAAAACCACTGTCCAAAGCCACTCTCCAAAGCCACTGTCCAAAGCCACTCTATGTCCAAAGCCACTGTCCAAAGCCACTCTCCAAAGCCACTGTCCAAAGCCATTCTATGTCCTAAGCCACTGTCCGAAGCCACTCTCCAAAGCCACTGTCCAAAGCCACTCTATGTCCAAAGCCACTCTATGTCCAAAGCCACTGTCCAAAGCCACTCTACAAAGCCACTGTCGAAAGTCACACTATGTCCAAAGCCACTGTCCAAAGCCACTCTCCAAAGCCACTCTCCAAAGCCACTCTATGTCCAAAGCCACTGTCCAAAGCCACTGTCCAAAGCCACTCTCTAAAGCTACTCTATGTCCAAAGCCACTGTCCAAAGCCACTCTCCTAAAGCCACTGTCCAAAGCCACTCTATGTCCAAAGCCACTGTCCAAAGCCACTCTCCAAAGCCACTCTCCAAAGCCACTCTATGTCCAAAGCCACTGTACAAAGCCACTCTCCAAAGCCACTCTATGTCCAAAGCCACTGTCCAAAGCCACTCTATGTCCAAAGCCACTGTCCAAAGCCACTGTCTAAAGCCACTGTCCAAAGCCACTCTATGTCCAAAGCCACTATCCAAAGCCACTCTCCAAAGCCACTGTCCAAAGCCACTCTATGTCCAAAGCCACTGTCCAAAGCCACTCTCCAAAGCCACTGTCCAAAGCCACTCTATGTCCAAAGCCACTGTCCGAAGCCACTCTCCAAAGCCACTGTCCAAAGCCACTCTATGTCCAAAGCCACTGTCCAAAGCCACTCTACAAAGAAACTGTAGAAAGTCACACTATGTCCAAAGCCACTGTCCAAAGCCACTCTCCAAAGACACTCTCCAAAGCCACTCTATGTCCAAAGCCACTGTCCAAAGCCACTGTCCAAAGCCGATCTCCAAAGCCACTCTATGTCCAAAGCCACTGTCCAAAGCAACTCTCCTAAAGCCACTGTCCAAAGCCACTCTATGTCCAAAGCCACTGTCCAAAGCAACTCTATGTCCAAAGCCACTGTCCAAAGCCACTGTCCAAAGCCACTGTCCTAAGCCACTCTATGTCCAAAGCCACTGTCCAAAGCCACTGTCCAAAGCCACTGTCCAAAGCCACTCTATGTCAAAGCCACTGTCCCAAGCCACTCTCCAAAGCCACTGTCTAAAGCCACTCAATGTCCAAAGCCACTGTCCAAAGCCACTCTATGTCCAAAGTCACTGTGCAAAGCCACTCTCCAAAGCCACTGTCCAAAGCCACTCTATGTCCAAAGCCACTGTCCAAAGCCACTGTCCAAAGCCACTCTCCAAAGCTACTCTATGTCCAAAGCCACTGTCCAAACCCACTCTCTAAAGCCACTCTCCAAAGCCACTCTATGTCCAAAGCCACTGTCCAAACACACTGTCCAAAGCCACTCTCCAAAGCCACTCTATGTCCAAAGCCACTGTCCAAAGCCACTCTCCAAAGCCACTCTCCAAAGCCACTCAATATCCAAAGCCACTGTACAATGCCACTGTCCAAAGCCACTCTCCAAAGCCACTCTATGTCCAAAGCCACTGTCCAAAGCCACTGTCCAAAGCCATTCTCCAAAGCCACTCTATGTCCAAAGCCACTGTCCAAAGCCACTCTCCAAAGCCACTGTCCAAAGCCACTGTATGTCCAAAGTCACTGTATGTCCAAAGCCACTGTATGTCCAAATCCACTGTCCAAAGCCACTGTATTTCCAAAGCCACTGTCCAAAGCCACTGTATGTCCAAAGCCACTGTATGTCCAAAGCCACTGTATGTCCAAAGCCACTGTCCAAAGCCACTGTATGTCCAAAGCCACTGTATGTCCAAAGCCACTGTCCAAAGCCACTCTATGTCCAAAGCCACTCTATGTCCAAAGCTACTGTATGTCCAAAGCCACTGTTCAAAGCCACTGTATGTCCAAAGCCACTGTATGTCCAAAGCCACTGTCCAAATCCACCGTATGTCCAAATCCACGGTATGTCCAAAGCCACTGTCCAAAGCCACCGTATGTCCAAAGCCACTGTATGTCCAAAGCCACTGTCCAAAGCCACTGTATGTCCAAAGCCACTGTATGTCCAAAGCCACTGTCCAAAGCCACTGTATGTCCAAAGCCACTGTATGTCCAAAGCCACTGTCCAAAGCCACTGTATGTCCAAAGCCACTGTATGTCCAAAGCCACTGTCCAAAGCCACTGTATGTCCAAAGCCACTGTATGTCCAAAGCCACTGTCCAAAGCCACTGTATGTCCAAAGCCACTGTATGTCCAAAGCTACTGTGTCCAAAGCAACCATATCTTCAAAGCCACTGTATGTCCAAAGCCACTGTCCAAAGCCACCGTATGTCCAAAGCCACTGTATGTCCAAAGCCACTCTCCAAAGCCACTCTCCAAAGCCACTCTATGTCCAAAGCCACTATCCAAAGCCAATCTCCAAAGCCACTCTCCAAAGCCACTCTTTGTCCAAAGCCACTGTCCAAAGCCACTCTCCAAAGCCACTGTATCTCCAAAGCCACTGTCCAAAGCCACTGTATGTCCAAAGCCTCTGTATGTCCAAAGCCACTGTCCAAAGCCACTGTATGTCCAAAGCCACTGTATGTCCAAAGCCACTGTATGTCCAAAGCCACTGTCCAAAGCCACTGTATGTCCAAAGCCACTGTATGTCCAAATCCACTGTCCAAAGCCACTGTATTTCCAAAGCCACTGTCCAAAGCCACTGTATGTCCAAAGCCACTGTATGTCCAAAGCCACTATACAAAGCCACTGTATGTCCAAAGCCACTGTATGTCCAAAGGCACTGTCCAAAGCCACTGTATGTCCAAAGCCACTGTATGTCCAAAGCCACTGTCTAAAGCCACTGTATGTCCAAAGCCACTGTCCAAAGCCACTGTATGTCTAAAGCCACTGTATGTCCAAAGCCACTGTCCAAAGCCACTGTATGTCCAAAGCCACTGTATGTCCAAAGCCACTGTCCAAAGCCACTGTATGTCCAAAGCCACTGTATGTCCAAAGCCACTGTCCAAAGCAACCGTATCTTCAAAGCCACTGTATGTCCAAAGCCACTGTCCAAAGCCACCGTATGTCCAAAGCCACTGTATGTCCAAAGCCACTCTCCAAAGCCACTCTCCAAAGCCACTCTATGTCCAAAGCCACTATCCAAAGCCACTCTCCAAAGCCACTCTCCAAAGCCACTCTTTGTCCAAAGCCACTGTCCAAAGCCACTCTCCAAAGCCACTGTATCTCCAAAGCCACTGTCCAAAGCCACTCTATGTCCAAAGCCTCTGTATGTCCAAAGCCACTGTCCAAAGCCACTGTATGTCCAAAGCCACTGTATGTCCAAAGCCACTGTATGTCCAAAGCCACTGTCCAAAGCCACTGTATGTCCAAAGCCACTGTATGTCCAAAGCCACTGTATGTCCAAAGCCACGGTATGTCCAAAGCCACTGTCCAAAGCCACCGTATGTCCAAATTTAGTGGCTTTGTTTGTTGGCCATGTTTATTGGTTTGTTTGGTGGCTTTGTTTAGTGGCCTTGTTTGGTGGCCATGTTTAGTGGCTTTGTTTAGTGGCCAAGTTTAGTGTCTTTGTTTAGTGGCCTTGTTTAGTGGCCTTGTTTAGTGGCCTTGTTTAGTGTCTTTGTTTAGTGGCCTAGTTATTGGCTTTGTTTGGTGGCCTCGTTTAGTGGCCTTGTTTAGTGGCCTTGTTTAGTTGCTTTGTTTAGTGTCCTTGTATATGGCTTTGTTTGGTGGCCTTGTTTAGTGGCTTAGTGGCTTTGTTTAGTGGCTTTGTTCAGTGGCCTTGTTAATGGCTTTGTTTATTTGCTTTGTTCAGTTTCTTTGTTCAGTGGCTTTTTTTAGTGGCTTTGTTTAGTGTCCTTGTTAATGGCTTTGTTTGGTGACCTTGTTTAGTGGCTTAGTGGCTTTGTTTATTGGCTTTGTTTAGTGGCTTTGTTCAGTGGCTTTGTTTAGTGTAGTGGCTTTGTTTAGTGGCTATGTATAGTGGCTCTCACTGGGATCTTTTGCCGGTCATATACTATGAGACGTTCAGCCAGTCTCATATACTCCGAGTCCCAGTCACATTGTGATCTTATTCAGCCAGTCATATACTATGAGACCTTCTTCAGCCAGTTCTTATTCCGCCAGTCATATACTCTGGGTCTCATTCATATACTCTCGCTGGGATCTTCTTCAGCCAGTCATATACTCTACTAATTAAGAGCAAAATATAGCTTCTTTCACAAAGGGGAGAAAGAGTTCTCTAATATTGAAAAGGAAGCGAATGTGCCCATTATTTCCAGATTGAACGATTTCAGAGTTTTTCCTCAAAACGCTCAAAAACGTCCCGGATTGGAGCATAATAGGGTTAAAAAGGAGAGAATTCAGACAAAAAGCCGTTTACTGTTATTTAAAGAGTAGAAAAGGTTCCATAATTTTGAAAAGTAAACTAATTTGTCAATTTTAACAAGAATGACCGAGCGATTTTAGCTTCTTTGGTTAAAAAGGGTAAATGTCCCACCAAAAGCCTTTTTCTGTCATTTAAATAAAGTAAAGAAGCAGTTTCATGTTTAAAAGAAAACTAATGTGCCCATTTTGATGAGAATGAGCAATTTCACACTTTTTCCTCAAAACACTCAAAAACGTCCTAATTCGAACAAAATATTCATAAAGTGGAGAAATAATGTTCAAAACGAAGCTAATGTGCTATTTTGATAAGAATGAGCGATTTCATTCTGTTTTTCATAAAAAGCTCAAAAACGATCCAATAAAAAAGGCAGATTTCTCATTTAAAGTGTAGAAATGGCTTCATAATGTTGTAATGCAACATGTTTTGTTAAGAATGAGCGATTTCATACGGTTTTTCCTCAAAATTCTCAAAAATGTCTCATTTGGAGCAAAATAGTTAAAAAGGGTAGATTTCTCATCAATAGCAGTTTTCTGTCATTTAAAGAGTACAAACAGTTCCATGTTGAAAAGAAAACTAATCTTCCAAAAAATTAGCTGTCACACCGTTTTTTCTCAAAACGCCCCAAAAAAATCCACTCGAGCTTAATGATCAAAAACTTCTCAAAAGATCGGTTAAAAAAAGGGAGATTTCTGACCAAAAGCCATTTTTGGCATTTAAAGAGTAGAAACAGTTCCATAATGTTGAAAAGGAAACTAATATGTCCATTTTGATAGGAATGAGCGATTTCAGACCTTTTTTCACAAAATGCTGTTAAAAAGGGGAGATTTCTTCAAGACAAGAATGACCTCAAAACGCTCAAAAAATCTCCCAATTGGAGCAAAATAGTGGGTCTTTGGGCACCAAAAGTGGTTTTCTGTAATTTAAAGTATAGACAAGTTCAATAATGTTGATACGGAAACTAATGTGCCCATTTTGACAAAATGAGGGATTTCAGATAGTTTCTCTTCAAAATGCTAAAAACGTCCCAATTGGAGCAAAATAGAGCTTCTTACGGTTAATTGGGAAATTTCTGACCAAAAGCCGTTTTCTGTCATTTAAAAAGTAGCCATAATGTTGTAAAGGAAACTAATGGGCATGTTTTCAGCGGTTTTTCCACAAAATGCTCAAAAACATATCAATTTGACCAAAATAGATTAAAAAAAGGGGAGATTTCTTAGCAAAAGTCATTTAAAGAGTAGAAACATTTCCATAATGTTGAAAAGGAAGCTAAAGTGCCCATTTTGCCAAGAATGAGCGATTTCAGACTGTTTTCCCTCAAAACGCTCAAATAAGTCTCAATTGGAGCTAAAAAGGGTAGATATAACACCAAAAGCCTTTTTCTGTCATTTAAAGAATGGAAACAGTTCCATAATATTGAACCGGAAACTAATGTGACCATTTTAACAAGAATGAGCGATTTCGACAAATATTTCCCAATAGAGCAAAATGGAGCTTTTTTGGTTAAAAAGGGGAGATTTCTCTTTAAGTGTAGAAAAGTTCAATAATGTTGAAAATGAAACTAATTGCCCATTTTGACAGGAATGAGTGATTTCCGAATTTTTCAGCAAAATAGAGCTTTCGTTTAAAAGGGGAGATTTCTGACTAAAATCCCTGTTTCTGTCATTTAAAGAGTAGAAATAGCTCCATAATGTTGTAAAGGAAACTAATGCACCTATTTTGTTAAGAATGAGCGTTTTTTAACAGTTTTTCCTCTATTCGAGCAAATTAGAGTTTTTTTCAGTTAAAAAGGTTAGAAAAAGTCATTTAATGAGTAGAAACAGTTCCATAATGTTGAAAAGGAACTAATGTGACCATTTTGACAAGAATGAGCTTAAATACGCTCAAAACTTTCCAATTGGAGCAAACTATAGCTTCGTTTGGTTACAAAGGGGAGAAACAGTTCCATAATATTGAATAAGAAGCCATTTTGACATGAATGAGCGATTTCAGAGTTTTTCCTCAAAACGCTCAAAAACGTCCCGATAGGAGCAAATTAGGGTTAAAACGTGAAGAATTCAGACCAAAATCCGTTTTCTATTATTTAAAGAGTAGAAACAGCTCCACAATGTTGAAAAGTAAACTAATGTGCCCACTTTGACAAGAATGAGCGATTTCAGACTGTTTATCCTAAAAACATTCAAAAACTATGCAACCTGGTAGAAATGACAGAAAAAGGGATTTTAGTCAGAAATCTCCCCTTTTAAACGAAAGCTCTATTTTGCTAAAAAATTCGGAAATCACTCATTCCTGTCAAAATGGGCAATTAGTTTCATTTTCAACATTATTGAACTTTTCTACACTTAAAGAGAAATCTCCCCTTTTTAACCAAAAAAGCTCCATTTTGCTCTATTGGGAAATATTTGTCGAAATCGCTCATTCTTGTTAAAATGGTCACATTAGTTTCCGGTTCAATATTATGGAACTGTTTCTATTCTTTAATATATATATATATAAACAGAATAACAAACAAACATTAACAAACAACAACAAACAAACATTAAAACAAAAAATCTTAATACACTACTTATAAAAAATAAAAAATAATCGTCATTACAACTAAAGCTGGTGCCCAGCACAGCTGCAGTGTTACCTCGCTGCACGGCTACTGCAATCCGCTGGGAAAGGAAAAAGGAGGAGCGGGGATCATCCGTTTCCTGTTTGAGACGGTTGCCTTAAATGACAGAAAAAGGCTTTTGGTGTGATATCTACTCTTTTTAGCTCCAATTGAGACTTATTTGAGCGTTTTGTGGGAAAACAGTCTGAAATCGCTCATTCTTGGCAAAATGGGCACTTTAGCTTCCTTTTCAACATTATGGAAATGTTTCTACTCCTTAAATAACTTTTGCTAAGAAATCTCCCCTTTTTTTAATCTATTTTGGTCAAATTGATATGTTTTTGAGCATTTTGTGGAAAAACCGCTCCTTTACAACATTATGGCTACTTTTTAAATGACAGAAAATGGCTTTTGGTCAGAAATTTCCCTATTAACCATAAGAAGCTCTATTTTGCTCCAATTCGGACGTTTTTAGCATTTTGAAGAGAAACTATCTGAAATCCCTCATTTTGTCAAAATGGGCACATTAGTTTCCGTATCAACATTATTGAACTTGGTCTATACTTTAAATTACAGAAAACCACTTTTGGTGACCCAAAGACCCACTATTTTGCTCCAATTGGGAGATTTTTGAGCGTTTTGAGGTCATTCTTGTCTTGAAGAAATCTCACCTTTTTAACAGCATTTTGTGAAAAAAGGTCTGAAATCGCTCATTCCTATCAAAATGGACATATTAGCTTCCTTTTCAACATTATGGAACTGTTTCTAATCTTTAAATGCCAAAAATGGCTTTTGGTCAGAAATCTCCCTTTTTTTAACCGATCTTTTGAGAAGTTTTTGATCATTAAGCTCGAGTGGATTTTTTGGGGGCGTTTTGAGAAAAAACGGTGTGACCGCTAATTTTTTGGAAGATTAGTTTTCTTTTCAACATGGAACTGTTTGTACTCTTTAAATGACAGAAAACTGCTATTGATGAGAAATCTACCCTTTTTAACTATTTTGCTCCAAATGAGACATTTTTGAGAATTTTGAGGAAAAACCGTATGAAATCGCTCATTCTTAACAAAACATGTTGCATTACAACATTATGAAGCCATTTCTACACTTTAAATG
Organism: Cladorhizidae sp. MBARI D1340-BT2; assembly: GCA_028752905.1. Lineage (NCBI taxonomy): Eukaryota > Metazoa > Porifera > Demospongiae > Poecilosclerida > Cladorhizidae > Cladorhizidae sp. MBARI D1340-BT2. Next base: position 25,509,807 of record JAQNBH010000017.1, on the reverse strand, counting down.
AGAAATCTCCCTTTTTTATTGGATCGTTTTTGAGCTTTTTATGAAAAACAGAATGAAATCGCTCATTCTTATTAAAATAGCACATTAGCTTCTTTTTGAACATTATTTCTCCACTTTATGAATATTTTGTTCCAATTGGGACGTTTTTGAGCGTTTTGAGGAAAAAGTGTGAAATTGCTCATTCTCATCAAAATGGGCACATTAGTTTTCTTTTAAACATGAAACTGCTTCTTTACTTTATTTAAATGACAGAAAAAGGCTTTTGGTGGGAAATTTACCCTTTTTAACCAAAGAAGCTAAAATCGCTGTCATTCTTGTTAAAATTGACAAATTAGTTTACTTTTCAACATTATGGAACTGTTTCTACTATTTAAATAACAGAAAACGGCTTTTGGTCAGAATTCTCTTCTATTTAACCCTATTTTGCTCCAATCCGGGACGTTTTTGAGCGTTTTGAGGAAAAACTCTGAAATCGTTCAATCTGGTAATAATGGGCACATTCGCTTCCTTTTCAATATTAGAGAACTCTTTCTCCCCTTTGTAACCGAAAGAAGCTATATTTTGCTCTTAATTAGTAGAGTATATGACTGGCTGAAGAAGATCCCAGCGAGACTCTATGAATGAGACCCAGAGTATATGACTGGCGGAAGATCTGGCTGAAGAAGGTCTCATAGTATATGACTGGCTGAATTAGATCACAATGTGACTGGGACTCGGAGTATATGAGACTGGCTGAACGTCTCATAGTATATGACCGGCAAAAGATCCCAGTGAGAGCCAACTATACATAGCCACTAAACAAAGCCACTACACTAAATAAAGCCACTGAACAAAGCCACTAAGCCACTAAACAAGGCCACCTAACAAAGCCATTAACAAAGACACTAAACAAAGCCACTAAACAAAGCCACTGAACAAAGAAACTGAACAAAGCAAATAAACAAAGCCATTAACAAGGCCACTAAACAAAGCCACTAAGCCACTAAACAAGGCCACCTAACAAAGCCATTAACAAGAACACTAAACAAAGCCACTAAACAAGGCCACTAAACAAGGCCACTAAACGAGGCCACCTAACAAATCCAAGAAACAAAAGCCACAAATCAAAAGCCACGAAACAAATTCCACCAAACAATAGCCACTAAACAAAAGCCACCACACAAAAGCCACCAAACAAAAGCCACAAAACAAAACCCACCAAACTAAAGCCACCAAACAAAAGCCACCAAAGAAAAACCACCAAAGTAAAGCCACCAAACAAAAGCCACCAAACAAAAGCCACGAAACAAAAGCCACGAAAGAAAAACAAAATAAAAGCCACCAAACAAAAGCCACGAAATAAAAGCCACGAAACAAAAGCCATAAACAAAAGTAACGAAACAAAAGCCACGAAACAAAAGCCATGAAACAAAAGCCACGAAAAAAGCCACCAAACAAAAACCACCAAACAAAAGCCACCAAACAAAAACACCAAACAAAAGCCACCAAACAAAAGCCACCAAACAAAAGCCACCAAACAAAAGCCAACAAACAAAAGCCACCAAACAAAAACACCAAACAAAAGCCACCAAACAAAAGCCACCAAACAAAAGCCACCAAACAAAAGCCACCATATAAAAGCCAACAAACAAAAGCCACCAAACAAAAGCCACCAAACAAAAGCCAGCAAACAAAAGCCACCAAACAAAAGCCACCAAACAAAAGCCACCAAACAAAAGCCACGAAACAAAACCCACCAAACAAAAGACACGAAACAAAAGCCACAAAGAAAAGCCATGAAACAAAATCGACAAAACAAAAGCCACGAAATAAAATCCACGAAACAAAAGCCACGAAACAAAAGTCACCAAACAAAAACCACCAAACAAAAGCCACGAAACAAAAGCCACGAAAGAAAAGCCACGAAACAAAAGGCACTGTCCAAAGCCACTCTATATCCAAAGCCACTCTATGTCCAAAGCCACTGTCCAAAGCCACTGTCCAAAGCCACTGTCCAAAGCCACTCTATGTCCAAAGCCACTGTCCAAAGCCACTGTCCAAAGCCAATGTCCAAAGCCACTCTATGTCCAAAGCCACTGTCCAAAGCCACTGTCCAAAGGCACTGTCCAAAGCCACTCTATGTCCAAAGCCACTGTCCAAAGCCACTCTCCAAAGCCACTGTCCAAAGCCACTGTCCAAAGCCACTGTCCAAAGCCACTGTCCAAAGCCACTCTATGTCCAAAGCCACTGTCCAAAGCCACTGTCCAAAGCCAATGTCCAAAGCCACTCTATGTCCAAAGCCCTGTCCAAAGCCACTGTCCAAAGGCACTGTCCAAAGCCACTCTATGTCCAAAGCCACTGTCCAAAGCCACTCTCCAAAGCCACTGTCCAAAGCCACTCTCCAAAGCCACTGTCCAAAGCCACTCTATGTCCAAAACCACTGTCCAAAGCCACTCTCCAAAGCCACTGTCCAAAGCCACTCTATGTCCAAAGCCACTGTCCAAAGCCACTCTCCAAAGCCACTGTCCAAAGCCACTCTATGTCCTAAGCCACTGTCCGAAGCCACTCTCCAAAGCCACTGTCCAAAGCCACTCTATGTCCAAAGCCACTCTATGTCCAAAGCCACTGTCCAAAGCCACTCTACAAAGCCACTGTCGAAAGTCACACTATGTCCAAAGCCACTGTCCAAAGCCACTCTCCAAAGCCACTCTCCAAAGCCACTCTATGTCCAAAGCCACTGTCCAAAGCCACTGTCCAAAGCCACTCTCTAAAGCTACTCTATGTCCAAAGCCACTGTCCAAAGCCACTCTCCTAAAGCCACTGTCCAAAGCCACTCTATGTCCAAAGCCACTGTCCAAAGCCACTCTCCAAAGCCACTCTCCAAAGGCACTCTATGTCCAAAGCCACTGTCCAAAGCCACTGTCCAAAGCCACTATCCAAAGCCACTCTATGTCCAAACCACTGTCCAAAGACTCTCCAAAGCCACTCTCCAAAGCCACTCTATGTCCAAAGCCACTGTCCAAAGCCACTGTCCAAAGCTATTCTCCAAAGCCACTCTATGTCCAAAGCCACTGTCCAAAGCCACTGTCCAAAGCCACTCTCCAAAGCCACTCTATGTCCAAAGCCACTGTCCAAAGCCACTGTCCAAAGCCACTGTCCAAAGCCACTCTATGTCCAAAGCCACTGTCCAAAGCCACTGTCCAAAGGCACTGTCCAAAGCCACTCTATGTCCAAAGCCACTGTCCAAAGCCACTCTCCAAAGCCACTGTCCAAAGCCACTCTATGTCCAAAACCACTGTCCAAAGCCACTCTCCAAAGCCACTGTCCAAAGCCACTCTATGTCCAAAGCCACTGTCCAAAGCCACTCTTCAAAGCCACTCTATGTCCAAAGCCACTGTCCGAAGCCACTCTCCAAAGCCACTGTCCAAAGCCACTCTATGTCCAAAGCCACTGTCCCAAGCCACTCTACAAAGCCACTCTCGAAAGTCACACTATGTCACAAAGCCACTGTCCAAAGCCACTCTATGTCCAAAGCCACTGTCCAAAGCTACTGTCCAAAGCCACTCTCCAAAGCCACTCTATGTCCAAAGCCACTGTCCAAAGCCACTCTCCAAAGCCACTCTCCAAAGCCACTCTATGTCCAAAGCCACTGTCCAAAGCCACTCTTCAAAGCCACTCTCCAAAGCCACTCTCTGTCCCAAGCCACTGTCCAAAGCCACTGTCCAAAGCCACTCTACAAAGCCACTCTATCTCCAAAGCCACTCTTCAAAGACACTCTCCAAAGCCACTCTCCAAAGCCACTCTATGTCAAAAGCTACTGTCCAAAGCTACTGTCGAAAGCCACTGTCTAAAGCCACTGTATGTCCAAAGCCACTGTCCAAAGCCACTGTCGAAAGCCACTGTCCAAAGCCACTCTATGTCCAAAGCCACTGTATAAAGCCACTGTCCAAAGCCACTGTCCAAAGCAACTCTATGTCCAAAGCCACTGTCCAAAGCCACTGTCCAAAGCCACTGTCCAAAGCCACTCTATGTCCAAAGCCACTGTCCAAAGCCACTGTCCAAAGCCACTGTCCAAAGCCACTCTATGTCAAAGCCACTGTCCCAAGCCACTCTCCAAAGCCACTGTCCAAAGCCACTCAATGTCCAAAGCCACTGTCCAAAGCCACTCTATGTCCAAAGTCACTGTGCAAAGCCACTCTCCAAAGCCACTGTCCAAAGCCACTCTATGTCCAAAGCCACTGTCCAAAGCCACTGTCCAAAGCCACTCTCCAAAGCTACTCTATGTCCAAAGCCACTGTCCAAAGCCACTCTCTAAAGCCACTCTCCAAAGCCACTCTATGTCCAAAGCCACTGTCCAAACACACTGTCCAAAGCCACTCTCCAAAGCCACTCTATGTCCAAAGCCACTGTCCAAAGCCACTCTCCAAAGCCACTCTCCAAAGCCACTCAATATCCAAAGCCACTGTCCAAAGCCATTCTCCAAAGCCACTCTATGTCCAAAGCCACTGTCCAAAGCCACTCTCCAAAGCCACTGTCCAAAGCCACTGTATGTCCAAAGTCACTGTATGTCCAAAGCCACTGTATGTCCAAATCCACTGTCCAAAGCCACTGTATTTCCAAAGCCACTGTCCAAAGCCACTGTATGTCCAAAGCCACTGTATGTCCAAAGCCACTATACAAAGCCACTGTATGTCCAAAGCCACTGTATGTCCAAAGGCACTGTCCAAAGCCACTGTATGTCCAAAGCCACTGTATGTCCAAAGCCACTGTCTAAAGCCACTGTATGTCCAAAGCCACTGTCCAAAGCCACTGTATGTCTAAAGCCACTGTATGTCCAAAGCTACTGTCCAAAGCCAATGTATGTCCAAAGCCACTGTATGTCCAAAGCCACTGTCCAAAGCCACTGAATGTCCAAAGCCACTGTATGTCCAAAGCCACTGTCCAAAGCCACTGTATGTCCAAAGCCACTGTATGTCCAAAGCCACTGTCCAAAGCCACTGTATGTCCAAAGCCACTGTACAAAGCCACTGTCCAAATCCACTGTCCAAAGCCACTCTATGTCCAAATCCACTGTACAAAGCCACTGTCCAAAGCCACTGTCCAAAGCAATACTATGTCCAAAGCCACTGTCCAAAGCCACTGTCCAAAGCCACTGTCCAAAGCCACTGTCCAAAGCCACTCTATTTCCAAAGCCACTGTCTGAAGCCACTGTCCAAAGCCACTGTCCAAAGCCACTCTATGTCCAAAGCCACTGTCCAAAGCCACTCTCCAAAGCCACTGTCCAAAGCCACTGTATGTCCAATGCCACTGTATGTCCAAAGCTACTGTCCAAAGCCACTGTATGTCCAAAGCCACTGTATGTCCAAAGCCACTATCCAAAGCCACTGTATGTCCAAAGCCACTGTATATCCAAAGCCACTGTCCAAAGCCACTGTATGTCCAAAGCCACTGTATGTCCAAAGCCACTGTCTAAAGCCACTGTATGTCCAAAGCCACTGTCCAAAGCCTCTGTATGTCCAAAGCCACTGTATGTCCAAAGCCACTGTCCATAGCCACTGTATGTCCAAAGCCACTGTATGTCCAAAGCCACTGTCCAAAGCCACTGTATGTCCAAAGCCACTGTATGTCCAAAGCCACTGTCCAAAGCCACTCTATGTCCAAAGCCACTCTATGTCCAAAGCTACTGTATGTCCAAAGCCACTGTTCAAAGCCACTGTATGTCCAAAGCCACTGTATGTCCAAAGCCACTGTCCAAATCCACCGTATGTCCAAATCCACGGTATGTCCAAAGCCACTGTCCAAAGCCACCGTATGTCCAAAGCCACTGTATGTCCAAAGCCACTGTCCAAAGCCACTGTATGTCGAAAGCCACTGTATGTCCAAAGCCACTGTCCAAAGCCACTGTATGTCCAAAGCCACTGTATGTCCAAAGCCACTGTCCAAAGCCACTGTATGTCCAAAGCCACTGTATGTCCAAAGCCACTGTCCAAAGCCACTGTATATCCAAAGCCACTGTATGTCCAAAGCCACTGTCCAAAGCCACTGTATGTCCAAAGCCACTGTATGTCCAAAGCTACTGTCCAAAGCAACCGTATCTCCAAAGCCACTGTATGTCCAAAGCCACTTTCCAAAGCCACTGTATGTCCAAAGCCACTCTATGTCCAAAGCCCTGTCCAAAGCCACTGTCCAAAGGCACTGTCCAAAGCCACTCTATGTCCAAAGCCACTGTCCAAAGCCACTCTCCAAAGCCACTGTCCAAAGCCACTCTCCAAAGCCACTGTCCAAAGCCACTCTATGTCCAAAACCACTGTCCAAAGCCACTCTCCAAAGCCACTGTCCAAAGCCACTCTATGTCCAAAGCCACTGTCCAAAGCCACTCTCCAAAGCCACTGTCCAAAGCCATTCTATGTCCTAAGCCACTGTCCGAAGCCACTCTCCAAAGCCACTGTCCAAAGCCACTCTATGTCCAAAGCCACTCTATGTCCAAAGCCACTGTCCAAAGCCACTCTACAAAGCCACTGTCGAAAGTCACACTATGTCCAAAGCCACTGTCCAAAGCCACTCTCCAAAGCCACTCTCCAAAGCCACTCTATGTCCAAAGCCACTGTCCAAAGCCACTGTCCAAAGCCACTCTCTAAAGCTACTCTATGTCCAAAGCCACTGTCCAAAGCCACTCTCCTAAAGCCACTGTCCAAAGCCACTCTATGTCCAAAGCCACTGTCCAAAGCCACTCTCCAAAGCCACTCTCCAAAGCCACTCTATGTCCAAAGCCACTGTACAAAGCCACTCTCCAAAGCCACTCTATGTCCAAAGCCACTGTCCAAAGCCACTCTATGTCCAAAGCCACTGTCCAAAGCCACTGTCTAAAGCCACTGTCCAAAGCCACTCTATGTCCAAAGCCACTATCCAAAGCCACTCTCCAAAGCCACTGTCCAAAGCCACTCTATGTCCAAAGCCACTGTCCAAAGCCACTCTCCAAAGCCACTGTCCAAAGCCACTCTATGTCCAAAGCCACTGTCCGAAGCCACTCTCCAAAGCCACTGTCCAAAGCCACTCTATGTCCAAAGCCACTGTCCAAAGCCACTCTACAAAGAAACTGTAGAAAGTCACACTATGTCCAAAGCCACTGTCCAAAGCCACTCTCCAAAGACACTCTCCAAAGCCACTCTATGTCCAAAGCCACTGTCCAAAGCCACTGTCCAAAGCCGATCTCCAAAGCCACTCTATGTCCAAAGCCACTGTCCAAAGCAACTCTCCTAAAGCCACTGTCCAAAGCCACTCTATGTCCAAAGCCACTGTCCAAAGCAACTCTATGTCCAAAGCCACTGTCCAAAGCCACTGTCCAAAGCCACTGTCCTAAGCCACTCTATGTCCAAAGCCACTGTCCAAAGCCACTGTCCAAAGCCACTGTCCAAAGCCACTCTATGTCAAAGCCACTGTCCCAAGCCACTCTCCAAAGCCACTGTCTAAAGCCACTCAATGTCCAAAGCCACTGTCCAAAGCCACTCTATGTCCAAAGTCACTGTGCAAAGCCACTCTCCAAAGCCACTGTCCAAAGCCACTCTATGTCCAAAGCCACTGTCCAAAGCCACTGTCCAAAGCCACTCTCCAAAGCTACTCTATGTCCAAAGCCACTGTCCAAAGCCACTCTCTAAAGCCACTCTCCAAAGCCACTCTATGTCCAAAGCCACTGTCCAAACACACTGTCCAAAGCCACTCTCCAAAGCCACTCTATGTCCAAAGCCACTGTCCAAAGCCACTCTCCAAAGCCACTCTCCAAAGCCACTCAATATCCAAAGCCACTGTACAATGCCACTGTCCAAAGCCACTCTCCAAAGCCACTCTATGTCCAAAGCCACTGTCCAAAGCCACTGTCCAAAGCCATTCTCCAAAGCCACTCTATGTCCAAAGCCACTGTCCAAAGCCACTCTCCAAAGCCACTGTCCAAAGCCACTGTATGTCCAAAGTCACTGTATGTCCAAAGCCACTGTATGTCCAAATCCACTGTCCAAAGCCACTGTATTTCCAAAGCCACTGTCCAAAGCCACTGTATGTCCAAAGCCACTGTATGTCCAAAGCCACTGTATGTCCAAAGCCACTGTCCAAAGCCACTGTATGTCCAAAGCCACTGTATGTCCAAAGCCACTGTCCAAAGCCACTCTATGTCCAAAGCCACTCTATGTCCAAAGCTACTGTATGTCCAAAGCCACTGTTCAAAGCCACTGTATGTCCAAAGCCACTGTATGTCCAAAGCCACTGTCCAAATCCACCGTATGTCCAAATCCACGGTATGTCCAAAGCCACTGTCCAAAGCCACCGTATGTCCAAAGCCACTGTATGTCCAAAGCCACTGTCCAAAGCCACTGTATGTCCAAAGCCACTGTATGTCCAAAGCCACTGTCCAAAGCCACTGTATGTCCAAAGCCACTGTATGTCCAAAGCCACTGTCCAAAGCCACTGTATGTCCAAAGCCACTGTATGTCCAAAGCCACTGTCCAAAGCCACTGTATGTCCAAAGCCACTGTATGTCCAAAGCCACTGTCCAAAGCCACTGTATGTCCAAAGCCACTGTATGTCCAAAGCTACTGTGTCCAAAGCAACCGTATCTTCAAAGCCACTGTATGTCCAAAGCCACTGTCTAAAGCCACCGTATGTCCAAAGCCACTGTATGTCCAAAGCCACTCTCCAAAGCCACTCTCCAAAGCCACTCTATGTCCAAAGCCACTATCCAAAGCCACTCTCCAAAGCCACTCTCCAAAGCCACTCTTTGTCCAAAGCCACTGTCCAAAGCCACTCTCCAAAGCCACTGTATCTCCAAAGCCACTGTCCAAAGCCACTGTATGTCCAAAGCCTCTGTATGTCCAAAGCCACTGTCCAAAGCCACTGTATGTCCAAAGCCACTGTATGTCCAAAGCCACTGTATGTCCAAAGCCACTGTCCAAAGCCACTGTATGTCCAAAGCCACTGTATGTCCAAAGCCACTGTATGTCCAAAGCCACGGTATGTCCAAAGCCACTGTCCAAATCCACCGTATGTCCAAATCCACGGTATGTCCAAAGCCACTGTCCAAAGCCACCGTATGTCCAAAGCCACTGTATGTCCAAAGCCACTGTCCAAAGCCACTGTATGTCCAAAGCCACTGTATGTCCAAAGCCACTGTCCAAAGCCACTGTATGTCCAAAGCCACTGTATGTCCAAAGCCACTGTCCAAAGCCACTGTATGTCCAAAGCCACTGTATGTCCAAAGCCACTGTCCAAAGCCACTGTATGTCCAAAGCCACTGTATGTCCAAAGCCACTGTCCAAAGCCACTGTATGTCCAAAGCCACTGTATGTCCAAAGCTACTGTGTCCAAAGCAACCGTATCTTCAAAGCCACTGTATGTCCAAAGCCACTGTCCAAAGCCACCGTATGTCCAAAGCCACTGTATGTCCAAAGCCACTCTCCAAAGCCACTCTCCAAAGCCACTCTATGTCCAAAGCCACTATCCAAAGCCACTCTCCAAAGCCACTCTCCAAAGCCACTCTTTGTCCAAAGCCACTGTCCAAAGCCACTCTCCAAAGCCACTGTATCTCCAAAGCCACTGTCCAAAGCCACTGTATGTCCAAAGCCTCTGTATGTCCAAAGCCACTGTCCAAAGCCACTGTATGTCCAAAGCCACTGTATGTCCAAAGCCACTGTATGTCCAAAGCCACTGTCCAAAGCCACTGTATGTCCAAAGCCACTGTATGTCCAAAGCCACTGTATGTCCAAAGCCACGGTATGTCCAAAGCCACTGTCCAAAGCCACCGTATGTCCAAATTTAGTGGCTTTGTTTGTTGGCCATGTTTATTGGTTTGTTTGGTGGCTTTGTTTAGTGGCCTTGTTTGGTGGCCATGTTTAGTGGCTTTGTTTAGTGGCCAAGTTTAGTGTCTTTGTTTAGTGGCCTTGTTTAGTGGCCTTGTTTAGTGGCCTTGTTTAGTGTCTTTGTTTAGTGGCCTAGTTATTGGCTTTGTTTGGTGGCCTCGTTTAGTGGCCTTGTTTAGTGGCCTTGTTTAGTTGCTTTGTTTAGTGTCCTTGTATATGGCTTTGTTTGGTGGCCTTGTTTAGTGGCTTAGTGGCTTTGTTTAGTGGCTTTGTTCAGTGGCCTTGTTAATGGCTTTGTTTATTTGCTTTGTTCAGTTTCTTTGTTCAGTGGCTTTTTTTAGTGGCTTTGTTTAGTGTCCTTGTTAATGGCTTTGTTTGGTGACCTTGTTTAGTGGCTTAGTGGCTTTGTTTATTGGCTTTGTTTAGTGGCTTTGTTCAGTGGCTTTGTTTAGTGTAGTGGCTTTGTTTAGTGGCTATGTATAGTGGCTCTCACTGGGATCTTTTGCCGGTCATATACTATGAGACGTTCAGCCAGTCTCATATACTCCGAGTCCCAGTCACATTGTGATCTTATTCAGCCAGTCATATACTATGAGACCTTCTTCAGCCAGTTCTTATTCCGCCAGTCATATACTCTGGGTCTCATTCATATACTCTCGCTGGGATCTTCTTCAGCCAGTCATATACTCTACTAATTAAGAGCAAAATATAGCTTCTTTCACAAAGGGGAGAAAGAGTTCTCTAATATTGAAAAGGAAGCGAATGTGCCCATTATTTCCAGATTGAACGATTTCAGAGTTTTTCCTCAAAACGCTCAAAAACGTCCCGCATTGGAGCATAATAGGGTTAAAAAGGAGAGAATTCAGACAAAAAGCCGTTTACTGTTATTTAAAGAGTAGAAAAGGTTCCATAATTTTGAAAAGTAAACTAATTTGTCAATTTTAACAAGAATGACCGAGCGATTTTAGCTTCTTTGGTTAAAAAGGGTAAATTTCCCACCAAAAGCCTTTTTCTGTCATTTAAATAAAGTAAAGAAGCAGTTTCATGTTTAAAAGAAAACTAATGTGCCCATTTTGATGAGAATGAGCAATTTCACACTTTTTCCTCAAAACACTCAAAAACGTCCTAATTCGAACAAAATATTCATAAAGTGGAGAAATAATGTTCAAAACGAAGCTAATGTGCTATTTTGATAAGAATGAGCGATTTCATTCTGTTTTTCATAAAAAGCTCAAAAACGATCCAATAAAAAAGGCAGATTTCTCATTTAAAGTGTAGAAATGGCTTCATAATGTTGTAATGCAACATGTTTTGTTAAGAATGAGCGATTTCATACGGTTTTTCCTCAAAATTCTCAAAAATGTCTCATTTGGAGCAAAATAGTTAAAAAGGGTAGATTTCTCATCAATAGCAGTTTTCTGTCATTTAAAGAGTACAAACAGTTCCATGTTGAAAAGAAAACTAATCTTCCAAAAAATTAGCGGTCACACCGTTTTTTCTCAAAACGCCCCAAAAAAATCCACTCGAGCTTAATGATCAAAAACTTCTCAAAAGATCGGTTAAAAAAAGGGAGATTTCTGACCAAAAGCCATTTTTGGCATTTAAAGAGTAGAAACAGTTCCATAATGTTGAAAAGGAAACTAATATGTCCATTTTGATAGGAATGAGCGATTTCAGACCTTTTTTCACAAAATGCTGTTAAAAAGGGGAGATTTCTTCAAGACAAGAATGACCTCAAAACGCTCAAAAAATCTCCCAATTGGAGCAAAATAGTGGGTCTTTGGGCACCAAAAGTGGTTTTCTGTAATTTAAAGTATAGACAAGTTCAATAATGTTGATACGGAAACTAATGTGCCCATTTTGACAAAATGAGGGATTTCAGATAGTTTCTCTTCAAAATGCTAAAAACGTCCCAATTGGAGCAAAATAGAGCTTCTTACGGTTAATTGGGAAATTTCTGACCAAAAGCCGTTTTCTGTCATTTAAAAAGTAGCCATAATGTTGTAAAGGAAACTAATGGGCATGTTTTCAGCGGTTTTTCCACAAAATGCTCAAAAACATATCAATTTGACCAAAATAGATTAAAAAAAGGTGAGATTTCTTAGCAAAAGTCATTTAAAGAGTAGAAACATTTCCATAATGTTGAAAAGGAAGCTAAAGTGCCCATTTTGCCAAGAATGAGCGATTTCAGACTGTTTTCCCTCAAAACGCTCAAATAAGTCTCAATTGGAGCTAAAAAGGGTAGATATCACACCAAAAGCCTTTTTCTGTCATTTAAAGAATGGAAACAGTTCCATAATATTGAACCGGAAACTAATGTGACCATTTTAACAAGAATGAGCGATTTCGACAAATATTTCCCAATAGAGCAAAATGGAGCTTTTTTGGTTAAAAAGGGGAGATTTCTCTTTAAGTGTAGAAAAGTTCAATAATGTTGAAAATGAAACTAATTGCCCATTTTGACAGGAATGAGTGATTTCCGAATTTTTCAGCAAAATAGAGCTTTCGTTTAAAAGGGGAGATTTCTGACTAAAATCCCTGTTTCTGTCATTTAAAGAGTAGAAATAGCTCCATAATGTTGTAAAGGAAACTAATGCACCTATTTTGTTAAGAATGAGCGTTTTTTTACCGTTTTTCCTCTATTCGAGCAAATTAGAGTTTTTTTCAGTTAAAAAGGTTAGAAAAAGTCATTTAATGAGTAGAAACAGTTCCATAATGTTGAAAAGGAACTAATGTGACCATTTTGACAAGAATGAGCTTAAATACGCTCAAAACTTTCCAATTGGAGCAAACTATAGCTTCGTTTGGTTACAAAGGGGAGAAACAGTTCCATAATATTGAATAAGAAGCCATTTTGACATGAATGAGCGATTTCAGAGTTTTTCCTCAAAACGCTCAAAAACGTCCCGATAGGAGCAAATTAGGGTTAAAACGTGAAGAATTCAGACCAAAATCCGTTTTCTATTATTTAAAGAGTAGAAACAGCTCCACAATGTTGAAAAGTAAACTAATGTGCCCACTTTGACAAGAATGAGCGATTTCAGACTGTTTATCCTAAAAACATTCAAAAACTATGCAACCTGGTAGAAATGACAGAAAAAGGGATTTTAGTCAGAAATCTCCCCTTTTAAACGAAAGCTCTATTTTGCTAAAAAATTCGGAAATCACTCATTCCTGTCAAAATGGGCAATTAGTTTCATTTTCAACATTATTGAACTTTTCTACACTTAAAGAGAAATCTCCCCTTTTTAACCAAAAAAGCTCCATTTTGCTCTATTGGGAAATATTTGTCGAAATCGCTCATTCTTGTTAAAATGGTCACATTAGTTTCCGGTTCAATATTATGGAACTGTTTCTATTCTTTAATATATATATATATAAACAGAATAACAAACAAACATTAACAAACAACAACAAACAAACATTAAAACAAAAAATCTTAATACACTACTTATAAAAAATAAAAAATAATCGTCATTACAACTAAAGCTGGTGCCCAGCACAGCTGCAGTGTTACCTCGCTGCACGGCTACTGCAATCCGCTGGGAAAGGAAAAAGGAGGAGCGGGGATCATCCGTTTCCTGTTTGAGACGGTTGCCTTAAATGACAGAAAAAGGCTTTTGGTGTGATATCTACTCTTTTTAGCTCCAATTGAGACTTATTTGAGCGTTTTGTGGGAAAACAGTCTGAAATCGCTCATTCTTGGCAAAATGGGCACTTTAGCTTCCTTTTCAACATTATGGAAATGTTTCTACTCCTTAAATAACTTTTGCTAAGAAATCTCCCCTTTTTTTAATCTATTTTGGTCAAATTGATATGTTTTTGAGCATTTTGTGGAAAAACCGCTCCTTTACAACATTATGGCTACTTTTTAAATGACAGAAAATGGCTTTTGGTCAGAAATTTCCCTATTAACCATAAGAAGCTCTATTTTGCTCCAATTCGGACGTTTTTAGCATTTTGAAGAGAAACTATCTGAAATCCCTCATTTTGTCAAAATGGGCACATTAGTTTCCGTATCAACATTATTGAACTTGGTCTATACTTTAAATTACAGAAAACCACTTTTGGTGACCCAAAGACCCACTATTTTGCTCCAATTGGGAGATTTTTGAGCGTTTTGAGGTCATTCTTGTCTTGAAGAAATCTCCCCTTTTTAACAGCATTTTGTGAAAAAAGGTCTGAAATCGCTCATTCCTATCAAAATGGACATATTAGCTTCCTTTTCAACATTATGGAACTGTTTCTAATCTTTAAATGCCAAAAATGGCTTTTGGTCAGAAATCTCCCTTTTTTTAACCGATCTTTTGAGAAGTTTTTGATCATTAAGCTCGAGTGGATTTTTTGGGGGCGTTTTGAGAAAAAACGGTGTGACCGCTAATTTTTTGGAAGATTAGTTTTCTTTTCAACATGGAACTGTTTGTACTCTTTAAATGACAGAAAACTGCTATTGATGAGAAATCTACCCTTTTTAACTATTTTGCTCCAAATGAGACATTTTTGAGAATTTTGAGGAAAAACCGTATGAAATCGCTCATTCTTAACAAAACATGTTGCATTACAACATTATGAAGCCATTTCTACACTTTAAATGAGAAATCTCCCTTTTTTATTGGATCGTTTTTGAGCTTTTTATGAAAAACAGAATGAAATCGCTCATTCTTATTAAAATAGCACATTAGCTTCTTTTTGAACATTATTTCTCCACTTTATGAATATTTTGTTCCAATTGGGACGTTTTTGAGCGTTTTGAGGAAAAAGTGTGAAATTGCTCATTCTCATCAAAATGGGCACATTAGTTTTCTTTTAAACATGAAACTGCTTCTTTACTTTATTTAAATGACAGAAAAAGGCTTTTGGTGGGAAATTTACCCTTTTTAACCAAAGAAGCTAAAATCGCTGTCATTCTTGTTAAAATTGACAAATTAGTTTACTTTTCAACATTATGGAACTGTTTCTACTATTTAAATAACAGAAAACGGCTTTTGGTCAGAATTCTCTTCTATTTAACCCTATTTTGCTCCAATCCGGGACGTTTTTGAGCGTTTTGAGGAAAAACTCTGAAATCGTTCAATCTGGTAATAATGGGCACATTCGCTTCCTTTTCAATATTAGAGAACTCTTTCTCCCCTTTGTAACCGAAAGAAGCTATATTTTGCTCTTAATTAGTAGAGTATATGACTGGCTGAAGAAGATCCCAGCGAGACTCTATGAATGAGACCCAGAGTATATGACTGGCGGAAGATCTGGCTGAAGAAGGTCTCATAGTATATGACTGGCTGAATTAGATCACAATGTGACTGGGACTCGGAGTATATGAGACTGGCTGAACGTCTCATAGTATATGACCGGCAAAAGATCCCAGTGAGAGCCAACTATACATAGCCACTAAACAAAGCCACTACACTAAATAAAGCCACTGAACAAAGCCACTAAGCCACTAAACAAGGCCACCTAACAAAGCCATTAACAAAGACACTAAACAAAGCCACTAAACAAAGCCACTGAACAAAGAAACTGAACAAAGCAAATAAACAAAGCCATTAACAAGGCCACTAAACAAAGCCACTAAGCCACTAAACAAGGCCACCTAACAAAGCCATTAACAAGAACACTAAACAAAGCCACTAAACAAGGCCACTAAACAAGGCCACTAAACGAGGCCACCAAACAAAGCCATTAACTAGGCCACTAAACAAAGACACTAAACAAGGCCACTAATCAAGGCCACTAAACAAGGCCACTAACCAAGGCCACTAAACAAAGCCACTAAACTTGGCCACTAAACAAAGCCACTAAACATGGCCACCAAACATGGCCACTAAACAAAGCCACCAAACAAACCAATAAAAATGGCCAACAAACAAAGCCACTAAACATGGCCACCTAACAAATCCAAGAAACAAAAGCCACAAATCAAAAGCCACGAAACAAATTCCACCAAACAATAGCCACTAAACAATAGCCACCACACAAAAGCCACCAAACAAAAGCCACAAAACAAAACCCACCAAACTAAAGCCACCAAACAAAAGCCACCAAAGAAAAACCACCAAAGTAAAGCCACCAAACAAAAGCCACCAAACAAAAGCCACGAAACAAAAGCCACGAAAGAAAAACAAAATAAAAGCCACCAAACAAAAGCCACGAAATAAAAGCCACGAAACAAAAGCCATAAACAAAAGTAACGAAACAAAAGCCACGAAACAAAAGCCATGAAACAAAAGCCACGAAAAAAGCCACCAAACAAAAACCACCAAACAAAAGCCACCAAACAAAAACACCAAACAAAAGCCACCAAACAAAAGCCACCAAACAAAAGCCACCAAACAAAAGCCAACAAACAAAAGCCACCAAACAAAAACACCAAACAAAAGCCACCAAACAAAAGCCACCAAACAAAAGCCACCAAACAAAAGCCACCATATAAAAGCCAACAAACAAAAGCCACCAAACAAAAGCCACCAAACAAAAGCCACCACAAAAAAGCCACCAAACAAAAGCCACAAAACAAAACCCACCAAACTAAAGCCACCAAACAAAAGCCACCAAAGAAAAACCACCAAAGTAAAGCCACCAAACAAAAGCCACCAAACAAAAGCCACGAAACAAAAGCCACGAAAGAAAAACAAAATAAAAGCCACCAAACAAAAGCCACGAAATAAAAGCCACGAAACAAAAGCCATAAACAAAAGTAACGAAACAAAAGCCACGAAACAAAAGCCATGAAACAAAAGCCACGAAAAAAGCCACCAAACAAAAACCACCAAACAAAAGCCACCAAACAAAAACACCAAACAAAAGCCACCAAACAAAAGCCACCAAACAAAAGCCACCAAACAAAAGCCAACAAACAAAAGCCACCAAACAAAAACACCAAACAAAAGCCACCAAACAAAAGCCACCAAACAAAAGCCACCAAACAAAAGCCACCATATAAAAGCCAACAAACAAAAGCCACCAAACAAAAGCCACCAAACAAAAGCCAGCAAACAAAAGCCACCAAACAAAAGCCACCAAACAAAAGCCACCAAACAAAAGCCACGAAACAAAACCCACCAAACAAAAGACACGAAACAAAAGCCACAAAGAAAAGCCATGAAACAAAATCGACAAAACAAAAGCCACGAAACAAAATCCACGAAACAAAAGCCACGAAACAAAAGTCACCAAACAAAAACCACCAAACAAAAGCCACGAAACAAAAGCCACGAAAGAAAAGCCACGAAACAAAAGCCACTGTCCAAAGCCACTCTATATCCAAAGCCACTCTATGTCCAAAGCCACTGTCCAAAGCCACTGTCCAAAGCCACTGTCCAAAGCCACTCTATGTCCAAAGCCACTGTCCAAAGCCACTGTCCAAAGCCAATGTCCAAAGCCACTCTATGTCCAAAGCCACTGTCCAAAGCCACTGTCCAAAGGCACTGTCCAAAGCCACTCTATGTCCAAAGCCACTGTCCAAAGCCACTCTCCAAAGCCACTGTCCAAAGCCACTGTCCAAAGCCACTGTCCAAAGCCACTGTCCAAAGCCACTCTATGTCCAAAGCCACTGTCCAAAGCCACTGTCCAAAGCCAATGTCCAAAGCCACTCTATGTCCAAAGCCCTGTCCAAAGCCACTGTCCAAAGGCACTGTCCAAAGCCACTCTATGTCCAAAGCCACTGTCCAAAGCCACTCTCCAAAGCCACTGTCCAAAGCCACTCTCTAAAGCCACTGTCCAAAGCCACTCTATGTCCAAAACCACTGTCCAAAGCCACTCTCCAAAGCCACTGTCCAAAGCCACTCTATGTCCAAAGCCACTGTCCAAAGCCACTCTCCAAAGCCACTGTCCAAAGCCACCCTATGTCCTAAGCCACTGTCCGAAGCCACTCTCCAAAGCCACTGTCCAAAGCCACTCTATGTCCAAAGCCACTCTATGTCCAAAGCCACTGTCCAAAGCCACTCTACAAAGCCACTGTCGAAAGTCACACTATGTCCAAAGCCACTGTCCAAAGCCACTCTCCAAAGCCACTCTCCAAAGCCACTCTATGTCCAAAGCCACTGTCCAAAGCCACTGTCCAAAGCCACTCTCTAAAGCTACTCTATGTCCAAAGCCACTGTCCAAAGCCACTCTCCTAAAGCCACTGTCCAAAGCCACTCTATGTCCAAAGCCACTGTCCAAAGCCACTCTCCAAAGCCACTCTCCAAAGGCACTCTATGTCCAAAGCCACTGTCCAAAGCCACTGTCCAAAGCCACTATCCAAAGCCACTCTATGTCCAAACCACTGTCCAAAGACTCTCCAAAGCCACTCTCCAAAGCCACTCTATGTCCAAAGCCACTGTCCAAAGCCACTGTCCAAAGCTATTCTCCAAAGCCACTCTATGTCCAAAGCCACTGTCCAAAGCCACTGTCCAAAGCCACTCTCCAAAGCCACTCTATGTCCAAAGCCACTGTCCAAAGCCACTGTCCAAAGCCACTGTCCAAAGCCACTCTATGTCCAAAGCCACTGTCCAAAGCCACTGTCCAAAGGCACTGTCCAAAGCCACTCTATGTCCAAAGCCACTGTCCAAAGCCACTCTCCAAAGCCACTGTCCAAAGCCACTCTATGTCCAAAACCACTGTCCAAAGCCACTCTCCAAAGCCACTGTCCAAAGCCACTCTATGTCCAAAGCCACTGTCCAAAGCCACTCTCCAAAGCCACTCTATGTCCAAAGCCACTGTCCGAAGCCACTCTCCAAAGCCACTGTCCAAAGCCACTCTATGTCCAAAGCCACTGTCCCAAGCCACTCTACAAAGCCACTCTCGAAAGTCACACTATGTCACAAAGCCACTGTCCAAAGCCACTCTATGTCCAAAGCCACTGTCCAAAGCCACTGTCCAAAGCCACTCTCCAAAGCCACTCTATGTCCAAAGCCACTGTCCAAAGCCACTCTCCAAAGCCACTCTCCAAAGCCACTCTATGTCCAAAGCCACTGTCCAAAGCCACTCTTCAAAGCCACTCTCCAAAGCCACTCTCTGTCCCAAGCCACTGTCCAAAGCCACTGTCCAAAGCCACTCTACAAAGCCACTCTATCTCCAAAGCCACTCTTCAAAGACACTCTCCAAAGCCACTCTCCAAAGCCACTCTATGTCAAAAGCTACTGTCCAAAGCTACTGTCGAAAGCCACTGTCTAAAGCCACTGTATGTCCAAAGCCACTGTCCAAAGCCACTGTCGAAAGCCACTGTCCAAAGCCACTCTATGTCCAAAGCCACTGTATAAAGCCACTGTCCAAAGCCACTGTCCAAAGCAACTCTATGTCCAAAGCCACTGTCCAAAGCCACTGTCCAAAGCCACTGTCCAAAGCCACTCTATGTCCAAAGCCACTGTCCAAAGCCACTGTCCAAAGCCACTGTCCAAAGCCACTCTATGTCAAAGCCACTGTCCCAAGCCACTCTCCAAAGCCACTGTCCAAAGCCACTCAATGTCCAAAGCCACTGTCCAAAGCCACTCTATGTCCAAAGTCACTGTGCAAAGCCACTCTCCAAAGCCACTGTCCAAAGCCACTCTATGTCCAAAGCCACTGTCCAAAGCCACTGTCCAAAGCCACTCTCCAAAGCTACTCTATGTCCAAAGCCACTGTCCAAAGCCACTCTCTAAAGCCACTCTCCAAAGCCACTCTATGTCCAAAGCCACTGTCCAAACACACTGTCCAAAGCCACTCTCCAAAGCCACTCTATGTCCAAAGCCACTGTCCAAAGCCACTCTCCAAAGCCACTCTCCAAAGCCACTCAATATCCAAAGCCACTGTACAATGCCACTGTCCAAAGCCACTCTCCAAAGCCACTCTATGTCCAAAGCCACTGTCCAAAGCCACTGTCCAAAGCCAATCTCCAAAGCCACTCTATGTCCAAAGCCACTGTCCAAAGCCACTCTCCAAAGCCACTGTCCAAAGCCACTGTATGTCCAAAGTCACTGTATGTCCAAAGCCACTGTATGTCCAAATCCACTGTCCAAAGCCACTGTATTTCCAAAGCCACTGTCCAAAGCCACTGTATGTCCAAAGCCACTGTATGTCCAAAGCCACTATACAAAGCCACTGTATGTCCAAAGCCACTGTATGTCCAAAGGCACTGTCCAAAGCCACTGTATGTCCAAAGCCACTGTATGTCCAAAGCCACTGTCTAAAGCCACTGTATGTCCAAAGCCACTGTCCAAAGCCACTGTATGTCTAAAGCCACTGTATGTCCAAAGCCACTGTCCAAAGCCACTGTATGTCCAAAGCCACTGTATGTCCAAAGCCACTGTCCAAAGCCACTGAATGTCCAAAGCCACTGTATGTCCAAAGCCACTGTCCAAAGCCACTGTATGTCCAAAGCCACTGTATGTCCAAAGCCACTGTCCAAAGCCACTCTATGTCCAAAGCCACTGTCCAAAGCCACTCCCCAAAGCCACTCTATGTCCAAAGCTACTGTCCGAAGCCACTCTCCAAAGCCACTGTCCAAAGCCACTCTATGTCCAAAGCCACTGTCCCAAGCCACTCTACAAAGCCACTCTCGAAAGTCACACTATGTCCAAAGCCACTGTCCAAAGCCACTCTATGTCCAAAGCCACTGTCCAAAGCCACTGTCCAAAGCCACTCTCCAAAGCCACTCTATGTCCAAAGCCACTGTCCAAAGCCACTCTCCAAAGACACTCTCCAAAGCCACTCTATGTCCAAAGCCACTGTCCAAAGCCACTCTTCAAAGCCACTCTCCAAAGCCACTCTATGTCCCAAGCCACTGTCCAAAGCCACTGTCCAAAGCCACTCTACAAAGCCACTCTATCTCCAAAGCCACTGTCCAAAGACACTCTCCAAAGCCACTCTCCAAAGCCACTCTATGTCAAAAGCCACTGTCCAAAGCTACTGTCGAAAGCCACTGTCTAAAGCCACTGTATGTCCAAAGCCACTGTCCAAAGCCACTGTCGAAAGCCACTGTCCAAAGCCACTCTATGTCCAAAGCCACTGTATAAAGCCACTGTCCAAAGCCACTGTCCAAAGCAACTCTATGTCCAAAGCCACTGTCCAAAGCCACTGTCCAAAGCCACTGTCCAAAGCCACTCTATGTCCAAAGCCACTGTCCAAAGCCACTGTCCAAAGCCACTGTCCAAAGCCACTCTATGTCAAAGCCACTGTCCCAAGCCACTCTCCAAAGCCACTGTCCAAAGCCACTCAATGTCCAAAGCCACTGTCCAAAGCCACTCTATGTCCAAAGTCACTGTGCAAAGCCACTCTCCAAAGCCACTGTCCAAAGCCACTCTATGTCCAAAGCCACTGTCCAAAGCCACTGTCCAAAGCCACTCTCCAAAGCCACTCTATGTCCAAAGCCACTGTCCAAAGCCACTCTCTAAAGCCACTCTCCAAAGCCACTCTATGTCCAAAGCCACTTTCCAAACACACTGTCCAAAGCCACTCTCCAAAGCCACTCTATGTCCAAAGCCACTGTCCAAAGCCACTCTCCAAAGCCACTCTCCAAAGCCACTCAATATCCAAAGCCACTGTACAATGCCACTGTCCAAAGCCACTCTCCAAAGCCACTCTATGTCCAAAGCCACTGTCCAAAGCCACTGTCCAAAGCCATTCTCCAAAGCCACTCTATGTCCAAAGCCACTGTCCAAAGCCACTCTCCAAAGCCACTGTCCAAAGCCACTGTATGTCCAAAGTCACTGTATGTCCAAAGCCACTGTATGTCCAAATCCACTGTCCAAAGCCACTGTATTTCCAAAGCCACTGTCCAAAGCCACTGTATGTCCAAAGCCACTGTATGTCCAAAGCCACTATACAAAGCCACTGTATGTCCAAAGCCACTGTATGTCCAAAGGCACTGTCCAAAGCCACTGTATGTCCAAAGCCACTGTATGTCCAAAGCCACTGTCTAAAGCCACTGTATGTCCAAAGCCACTGTCCAAAGCCACTGTATGTCTAAAGCCACTGTATGTCCAAAGCCACTGTCCAAAGCCACTGTATGTCCAAAGCCACTGTATGTCCAAAGCCACTGTATGTCCAAAGCCACGGTATGTCCAAAGCCACTGTCCAAAGCCACCGTATGTCCAAATTTAGTGGCTTTGTTTGTTGGCCATGTTTATTGGTTTGTTTGGTGGCTTTGTTTAGTGGCCTTGTTTGGTGGCCATGTTTAGTGGCTTTGTTTAGTGGCCAAGTTTAGTGTCTTTGTTTAGTGGCCTTGTTTAGTGGCCTTGTTTAGTGGCCTTGTTTAGTGTCTTTGTTTAGTGGCCTAGTTATTGGCTTTGTTTGGTGGCCTCGTTTAGTGGCCTTGTTTAGTGGCCTTGTTTAGTTGCTTTGTTTAGTGTCCTTGTATATGGCTTTGTTTGGTGGCCTTGTTTAGTGGCTTAGTGGCTTTGTTTAGTGGCTTTGTTCAGTGGCCTTGTTAATGGCTTTGTTTATTTGCTTTGTTCAGTTTCTTTGTTCAGTGGCTTTTTTTAGTGGCTTTGTTTAGTGTCCTTGTTAATGGCTTTGTTTGGTGACCTTGTTTAGTGGCTTAGTGGCTTTGTTTATTGGCTTTGTTTAGTGGCTTTGTTCAGTGGCTTTGTTTAGTGTAGTGGCTTTGTTTAGTGGCTATGTATAGTGGCTCTCACTGGGATCTTTTGCCGGTCATATACTATGAGACGTTCAGCCAGTCTCATATACTCCGAGTCCCAGTCACATTGTGATCTTATTCAGCCAGTCATATACTATGAGACCTTCTTCAGCCAGTTCTTATTCCGCCAGTCATATACTCTGGGTCTCATTCATATACTCTCGCTGGGATCTTCTTCAGCCAGTCATATACTCTACTAATTAAGAGCAAAATATAGCTTCTTTCACAAAGGGGAGAAAGAGTTCTCTAATATTGAAAAGGAAGCGAATGTGCCCATTATTTCCAGATTGAACGATTTCAGAGTTTTTCCTCAAAACGCTCAAAAACGTCCCGGATTGGAGCATAATAGGGTTAAAAAGGAGAGAATTCAGACAAAAAGCCGTTTACTGTTATTTAAAGAGTAGAAAAGGTTCCATAATTTTGAAAAGTAAACTAATTTGTCAATTTTAACAAGAATGACCGAGCGATTTTAGCTTCTTTGGTTAAAAAGGGTAAATTTCCCAACAAAAGCCTTTTTCTGTCATTTAAATAAAGTAAAGAAGCAGTTTCATGTTTAAAAGAAAACTAATGTGCCCATTTTGATGAGAATGAGCAATTTCACACTTTTTCCTCAAAACACTCAAAAACGTCCTAATTGGAACAAAATATTCATAAAGTGGAGAAATAATGTTCAAAACGAAGCTAATGTGCTATTTTGATAAGAATGAGCGATTTCATTCTGTTTTTCATAAAAAGCTCAAAAACGATCCAATAAAAAAGGGAGATTTCTCATTTAAAGTGTAGAAATGGCTTCATGATGTTGTAATGCAACATGTTTTGTTAAGAATGAGCGATTTCATACGGTTTTTCCTCAAAATTCTCAAAAATGTCTCATTTGGAGCAAAATAGTTAAAAAGGGTAGATTTCTCATCAATAGCAGTTTTCTGTCATTTAAAGAGTACAAACAGTTCCATGTTGAAAAGAAAACTAATCTTCCAAAAAATTAGCGGTCACACCGTTTTTTCTCAAAACGCCCCAAAAAAATCCACTCGAGCTTAATGATCAAAAACTTCTCAAAAGATCGGTTTAAAAAAGGGAGATTTCTGACCAAAAGCCATTTTTGGCATTTAAAGAGTAGAAACAGTTCCATAATGTTGAAAAGGAAACTAATATGTCCATTTTGATAGGAATGAGCGATTTCAGACCTTTTTTCACAAAATGCTGTTAAAAAGGGGAGATTTCTTCAAGACAAGAATGACCTCAAAACGCTCAAAAAATCTCCCAATTGGAGCAAAATAGTGGGTCTTTGGGCACCAAAAGTGGTTTTCTGTAATTTAAAGTATAGACAAGTTCAATAATGTTGATACGGAAACTAATGTGCCCATTTTGACAAAATGAGGGATTTCAGATAGTTTCTCTTCAAAATGCTAAAAACGTCCTAATTGGAGCAAAATAGAGCTTCTTACGGTTAATTGGGAAATTTCTGACCAAAAGCCGTTTTCTGTCATTTAAAAAGTAGCCATAATGTTGTAAAGGAAACTAATGGGCATGTTTTCAGCGGTTTTTCCACAAAATGCTCAAAAACGTATCAATTTGACCAAAATAGATTAAAAAAAGGGGAGATTTCTTAGCAAAAGTCATTTAAAGAGTAGAAACATTTCCATAATGTTGAAAAGGAAGCTAAAGTGCCCATTTTGCCAAGAATGAGCGATTTCAGACTGTTTTCCCTCAAAACGCTCAAATAAGTCTCAATTGGAGCTAAAAAGGGTAGATATCACACCAAAAGCCTTTTTCTGTCATTTAAAGAATGGAAACAGTTCCATAATATTGAACCGGAAACTAATGTGACCATTTTAACAAGAATGAGCGATTTCGACAAATATTTCCCAATAGAGCAAAATGGAGCTTTTTGGGTTAAAAAGGGGAGATTTCTCTTTAAGTGTAGAAAAGTTCAATAATGTTGAAAATGAAACTAATTGCCCATTTTGACAGGAATGAGTGATTTCCGAATTTTTCAGCAAAATAGAGCTTTCGTTTAAAAGGGGAGATTTCTGACTAAAATCCCTGTTTCTGTCATTTAAAGAGTAGAAATAGCTCCATAATGTTGTAAAGGAAACTAATCACCTATTTTGTTAAGAATGAGCGTTTTTAACCGTTTTTCCTCTATTCGAGCAAATTAGAGTTTTTTTCAGTTAAAAAGGTTAGAAAAAGTCATTTAATGAGTAGAAACAGTTCCATAATGTTGAAAAGGAACTAATGTGACCATTTTGACAAGAATGAGCTTAAATACGCTCAAAACTTTCCAATTGGAGCAAACTATAGCTTCGTTTGGTTACAAAGGGGAGAAACAGTTCCATAATATTGAATAAGAAGCCATTTTGACATGAATGAGCGATTTCAGAGTTTTTCCTCAAAACGCTCAAAAACGTCCCGATAGGAGCAAATTAGGGTTAAAACGTGAAGAATTCAGACCAAAATCCGTTTTCTATTATTTAAAGAGTAGAAACAGCTCCACAATGTTGAAAAGTAAACTAATGTGCCCACTTTGACAAGAATGAGCGATTTCAGACTGTTTATCCTAAAAACATTCAAAAACTATGCAACCTGGTAGAAATGACAGAAAAAGGGATTTTAGTCAGAAATCTCCCCTTTTAAACGAAAGCTCTATTTTGCTAAAAAATTCGGAAATCACTCATTCCTGTCAAAATGGGCAATTAGTTTCATTTTCAACATTATTGAACTTTTCTACACTTAAAGAGAAATCTCCCCTTTTTAACCAAAAAAGCTCCATTTTGCTCTATTGGGAAATATTTGTCGAAATCGCTCATTCTTGTTAAAATGGTCACATTAGTTTCCGGTTCAATATTATGGAACTGTTTCTATTCTTTAATATATATATATATAAACAGAATAACAAACAAACATTAACAAACAACAAACAAACATTAAAACAAAAAATCTTAATACACTACTTATAAAAAATAAAAAATAATCGTCATTACAACTAAAGCTGGTGCCCAGCACAGCTGCAGTGTTACCTCGCTGCACGGCTACTGCAATCCGCTGGGAAAGGAAAAAGGAGGAGCGGGGATCATCCGTTTCCTGTTTGAGACGGTTGCCTTAAATGACAGAAAAAGGCTTTTGGTGTGATATCTACCCTTTTTAGCTCCAATTGAGACTTATTTGAGCGTTTTGTGGGAAAACAGTCTGAAATCGCTCATTCTTGGCAAAATGGGCACTTTAGCTTCCTTTTCAACATTATGGAAATGTTTCTACTCCTTAAATAACTTTTGCTAAGAAATCTCCCCTTTTTTTAATCTATTTTGGTCAAATTGATATGTTTTTGAGCATTTTGTGGAAAAACCGCTGAAAACATGCCCATTAGTTTCCTTTACAACATTATGGCTACTTTTTAAATGACAGAAAACGGCTTTTGGTCAGAAATTTCCCAATTAACCGTAAGAAGCTCTATTTTGCTCCAATTGGGACGTTTTTAGCATTTTTAAGAGAAACTATCTGAAATCCCTCATTTTGTCAAAATGGGCACATTAGTTTCCGTATCAACATTATTGAACTTGTCTATACTTTAAATTACAGAAAACTACTTGTGGTGACCCAAAGACCCACTATTTTGCTCCAATTGGGAGATTTTTGAGCGTTTTGAGGTCATTCTTGTCTTGAAGAAATCTCCCCTTTTTAACAGCATTTTGTGAAAAAAGGTCTGAAATCGCTCATTCCTATCAAAATGGACATATTAGCTTCCTTTTCTACATTATGGAACTGTTTCTACTCTTTAAATGCCAAAAATGGCTTTTGGTCAGAAATCTCCCTTTTTTTAACCGATCTTTTGAGAAGTTTTTGATCATTAAGCTCGAGTGGATTTTTTTTGGGCGTTTTGAGAAAAAACGGTGTGACCGCTAATTTTTTGGAAGATTAGTTTTCTTTTCAACATGGAACTTTGTACTCTTTAAATGACAGAAAACTGCTAATGATGAGAAATCTACCCTTTTTAACTATTTTGCTCCAAATGAGACATTTTTGAGAATTTTGAGGAAAAACCATATGAAATCGCTCATTCTTAACAAAACATTATGAAGCCGTATGAAATCGCTCATTCTTAACAAAACATTATGAAGCCATTTCTACACTTTAAATGAGAAATCTCCAGAAAACGCCACCAAACAAAAGCCACGAAACAAAAGCCACGAAAGAAAAACAAAATAAAAGCCACCAAACAAAAGCCACGAAATAAAAGCCACGAAACAAAAGCCATAAACAAAAGTAACGAAACAAAAGCCACGAAACAAAAGCCATGAAACAAAAGCCACGAAAAAAGCCACCAAACAAAAACCACCAAACAAAAGCCACCAAACAAAAACACCAAACAAAAGCCACCAAACAAAAGCCACCAAACAAAAGCCACCAAACAAAAGCCAACAAACAAAAGCCACCAAACAAAAACACCAAACAAAAGCCACCAAACAAAAGCCACCAAACAAAAGCCACCAAACAAAAGCCACCATATAAAAGCCAACAAACAAAAGCCACCAAACAAAAGCCACCAAACAAAAGCCAGCAAACAAAAGCCACCAAACAAAAGCCACCAAACAAAAGCCACCAAACAAAAGCCACGAAACAAAAACCACCAAACAAAAGACACGAAACAAAAGCCACAAAGAAAAGCCATGAAACAAAATCGACAAAACAAAAGCCACGAAATAAAATCCACGAAACAAAAGCCACGAAACAAAAGTCACCAAACAAAAACCACCAAACAAAAGCCACGAAACAAAAGCCACGAAAGAAAAGCCACGAAACAAAAGCCACTGTCCAAAGCCACTCTATATCCAAAGCCACTCTATGTCCAAAGCCACTGTCCAAAGCCACTGTCCAAAGCCACTGTCCAAAGCCACTCTATGTCCAAAGCCACTGTCCAAAGCCACTGTCCAAATCCACTGTCCAAAGCCACTCTATGTCCAAATCCACTGTACAAAGCCACTGTCCAAAGCCAGTCCAAAGCAATACTATGTCCAAAGCCACTGTCCAAAGCCACTGTCCAAAGCCACTGTCCAAAGCCACTCTATTTCCAAAGCCACTGCCCGAAGCCACTGTCCAAAGCCACTGTCCAAAGCCACTCTATGTCCAAAGCCACTGTCCAAAGCCACTATCCAAAGCCACTGTCCAAAGCCACTGTATGTCCAATGCCACTGTATGTCCAAAGCTACTGTCCAAAGCCACTGTATGTCCAAAGCCACTGTATGTCCAAAGCCACTATCCAAAGCCACTGTATGTCCAAAGCCACTGTATATCCAAAGCCACTGTCCAAAGCCACTGTATGTCCAAAGCCACTGTATGTCCAAAGCCACTGTCTAAAGCCACTGTATGTCCAAAGCCACTGTCCAAAGCCTCTGTATGTCCAAAGCCACTGTATGTCCAAAGCCACTGTCCATAGCCACTGTATGTCCAAAGCCACTGTATGTCCAAAGCCACTGTCCAAAGCCACTGTATGTCCAAAGCCACTGTATGTCCAAAGCCACTGTCCAAAGCCACTCTATGTCCAAAGCCACTCTATGTCCTAAGCTACTGTATGTCCAAAGCCACTGTTCAAAACCACTGTATGTCCAAAGCCACTGTATGTCCAAAGCCACTGTCCAAATCCACCGTATGTCCAAATCCACGGTATGTCCAAAGCCACTGTCCAAAGCCACCGTATGTCCAAAGCCACTGTATGTCCAAAGCCACTGTCCAAAGCCACTGTATGTCCAAAGCCACTGTATGTCCAAAGCCACTGTCCAAAGCCACTGTATGTCCAAAGCCACTGTATGTCCAAAGCCACTGTCCAAAGCCACTGTATGTCCAAAGCCACTGTATGTCCAAAGCCACTGTCCAAAGCCACTGTATGTCCAAAGCCACTGTATGTCCAAAGCCACTGTCCAAAGCCACTGTATGTCCAAAGCCACTGTATGTCCAAAGCTACTGTCAAAAGCAACCGTATCTTCAAAGCCACTGTATGTCCAAAGCCACTGTCCAAAGCCACCGTATGTCCAAAGCCACTGTATGTCCAAAGCCACTCTCCAAAGCCACTCTCCAAAGCCACTCTATGTCCAAAGCCACTATCCAAAGCCACTCGCCAAAGCCACTCTCTAAAGCCACTCTTTGTCCAAAGCCATTGTCCAAAGCCACTCTCCAAAGCCACTGTATCTCCAAAGCCACTGTCCAAAGCAACTGTATGTCCAAAGCCTCTGTATGTCCAAAGCCACTGTCCAAAGCCACTGTATGTCCAAAGCCACTGTATGTCCAAAGCCACTGTATGTCCAAAGCCACTGTCCAAAGCCACTGTATGTCCAAAGCCACTGTATGTCCAAAGCCACTGTATGTCCAAAGCCACGGTATGTCCAAAGCCACTGTCCAAAGCCACCGTATGTCCAAATTTAGTGGCTTTGTTTGTTGGCCATGTTTATTGGTTTGTTTGGTGGCTTTGTTTAGTGGCCTTGTTTGGTGGCCATGTTTAGTGGCTTTGTTTAGTGGCCAAGTTTAGTGTCTTTGTTTAGTGGCCTTGTTTAGTGGCCTTGTTTAGTGGCCTTGTTTAGTGTCTTTGTTTAGTGGCCTAGTTATTGGCTTTGTTTGGTGGCCTCGTTTAGTGGCCTTGTTTAGTGGCCTTGTTTAGTTGCTTTGTTTAGTGTCCTTGTATATGGCTTTGTTTGGTGGCCTTGTTTAGTGGCTTAGTGGCTTTGTTTAGTGGCTTTGTTCAGTGGCCTTGTTAATGGCTTTGTTTATTTGCTTTGTTCAGTTTCTTTGTTCAGTGGCTTTTTTTAGTGGCTTTGTTTAGTGTCCTTGTTAATGGCTTTGTTTGGTGACCTTGTTTAGTGGCTTAGTGGCTTTGTTTATTGGCTTTGTTTAGTGGCTTTGTTCAGTGGCTTTGTTTAGTGTAGTGGCTTTGTTTAGTGGCTATGTATAGTGGCTCTCACTGGGATCTTTTGCCGGTCATATACTATGAGACGTTCAGCCAGTCTCATATACTCCGAGTCCCAGTCACATTGTGATCTTATTCAGCCAGTCATATACTATGAGACCTTCTTCAGCCAGTTCTTATTCCGCCAGTCATATACTCTGGGTCTCAT
This sequence comes from Cladorhizidae sp. MBARI D1340-BT2, assembly GCA_028752905.1. Taxonomy (NCBI): domain Eukaryota; kingdom Metazoa; phylum Porifera; class Demospongiae; order Poecilosclerida; family Cladorhizidae; species Cladorhizidae sp. MBARI D1340-BT2. The sequence continues at coordinate 25,480,291 of JAQNBH010000017.1, read as the reverse complement.
TCATATACTCTCGCTGGGATCTTCTTCAGCCAGTCATATACTCTACTAATTAAGAGCAAAATATAGCTTCTTTCACAAAGGGGAGAAAGAGTTCTCTAATATTGAAAAGGAAGCGAATGTGCCCATTATTTCCAGATTGAACGATTTCAGAGTTTTTCCTCAAAACGCTCAAAAACGTCCCGGATTGGAGCATAATAGGGTTAAAAAGGAGAGAATTCAGACAAAAAGCCGTTTACTGTTATTTAAAGAGTAGAAAAGGTTCCATAATTTTGAAAAGTAAACTAATTTGTCAATTTTAACAAGAATGACCGAGCGATTTTAGCTTCTTTGGTTAAAAAGGGTAAATTTCCCACCAAAAGCCTTTTTCTGTCATTTAAATAAAGTAAAGAAGCAGTTTCATGTTTAAAAGAAAACTAATGTGCCCATTTTGATGAGAATGAGCAATTTCACACTTTTTCCTCAAAACGCTCAAAAACGTCCTAATTGGAACAAAATATTCATAAAGTGGAGAAATAATGTTCAAAACGAAGCTAATGTGCTATTTTGATAAGAATGAGCGATTTCATTCTGTTTTTCATAAAATGCTCAAAAACGATCCAATAAAAAAGGGAGATTTCTCATTTAAAGTGTAGAAATGGCTTCATAATGTTGTAATGCAACATGTTTTGTTAAGAATGAGCGATTTCATACGGTTTTTCCTCAAAATTCTCAAAAATGTCTCATTTGGAGCAAAATAGTTAAAAAGGGTAGATTTCTCATCAATAGCAGTTTTCTGTCATTTAAAGAGTACAAACAGTTCCATGTTGAAAAGAAAACTAATCTTCCAAAAAATTAGCGGTCACACCGTTTTTTCTCAAAACGCCCCCAAAAAATCCACTCGAGCTTAATGATCAAAAACTTCTCAAAAGATCGGTTAAAAAAAGGGAGATTTCTGACCAAAAGCCATTTTTGGCATTTAAAGAGTAGAAACAGTTCCATAATGTTGAAAAGGAAACTAATATGTCCATTTTGATAGGAATGAGCGATTTCAGACCTTTTTTCACAAAATGCTGTTAAAAAGGGGAGATTTCTTCAAGACAAGAATGACCTCAAAACGCTCAAAAAATCTCCCAATTGGAGCAAAATAGTGGGTCTTTGGGCACCAAAAGTGGTTTTCTGTAATTTAAAGTATAGACAAGTTCAATAATGTTGATACGGAAACTAATGTGCCCATTTTGACAAAATGAGGGATTTCAGATAGTTTCTCTTCAAAATGCTCAAAACGTCCCAATTGGAGCAAAATAGAGCTTCTTACGGTTAATTGGGAAATTTCTGACCAAAAGCCGTTTTCTGTCATTTAAAAAGTAGCCATAATGTTGTAAAGGAAACTAATGGGCATGTTTTCAGCGGTTTTTCCACAAAATGCTCAAAAACATATCAATTTGACCAAAATAGATTAAAAAAAGGGGAGATTTCCTAGCAAAAGTCATTTAAAGAGTAGAAACATTTCCATAATGTTGAAAAGGAAGCTAAAGTGCCCATTTTGCCAAGAATGAGCGATTTCAGACTGTTTTCCCTCAAAACACTCAAATAAGTCTTAATTGGAGCTAAAAAGGGTAGATATCACACCAAAAGCCTTTTTCTGTCATTTAAAGAATGGAAACAGTTCCATAATATTGAACCGGAAACTAATGTGACCATTTTAACAAGAATGAGCGATTTCGACAAATATTTCCCAATAGAGCAAAATGGACCTTTTTTGGTTAAAAAGGGGAGATTTCTCTTTAAGTGTAGAAAAGTTCAATAATGTTGAAAATGAAACTAATTGCCCATTTTGACAGGAATGAGTGATTTCCGAATTTTTCAGCAAAATAGAGCTTTCGTTTAAAAGGGGAGATTTCTGACTAAAATCCCTGTTTCTGTCATTTAAAGAGTAGAAATAGCTCCATAATGTTGTACAGGAAACTAATGCACCTATTTTGTTAAGAATGAGCGTTTTTTAACCGTTTTTCCTCTATTCGAGCAAATTAGAGTTTTTTTCAGTTAAAAAGGTTAGAAAAAGTCATTTAATGAGTAGAAACAGTTCCATAATGTTGAAAAGGAACTAATGTGACCATTTTGACAAGAATGAGCTTAAATACGCTCAAAACTTTCCAATTGGAGCAAACTATAGCTTCGTTTGGTTACAAAGGGGAGAAACAGTTCCATAATATTGAATAAGAAGCCATTTTGACATGAATGAGCGATTTCAGAGTTTTTCCTCAAAACGCTCAAAAACGTCCCGATAGGAGCAAATTAGGGTTAAAACGTGAAGAATTCAGACCAAAATCCGTTTTCTATTATTTAAAGAGTAGAAACAGCTCCACAATGTTGAAAAGTAAACTAATGTGCCCACTTTGACAAGAATGAGCGATTTCAGACTGTTTATCCTAAAAACATTCAAAAACTATGCAACCTGGTAGAAATGACAGAAAAAGGGATTTTAGTCAGAAATCTCCCCTTTTAAACGAAAGCTCTATTTTGCTAAAAAATTCGGAAATCACTCATTCCTGTCAAAATGGGCAATTAGTTTCATTTTCAACATTATTGAACTTTTCTACACTTAAAGAGAAATCTCCCCTTTTTAACCAAAAAAGCTCCATTTTGCTCTATTGGGAAATATTTGTCGAAATCGCTCATTCTTGTTAAAATGGTCACATTAGTTTCCGGTTCAATATTATGGAACTGTTTCTATTCTTTAATATATATATATATAAACAGAATAACAAACAAACATTAACAAACAACAACAAACAAACATTAAAACAAAAAATCTTAATACACTACTTGTAAAAAATAAAAAATAATCGTCATTACAACTAAAGCTGGTGCCCAGCACAGCTGCAGTGTTACCTCGCTGCACGGCTACTGCAATCCGCTGGGAAAGGAAAAAGGAGGAGCGGGGATCATCCGTTTCCTGTTTGAGACGGTTGCCTTAAATGACAGAAAAAGGCTTTTGGTGTGATATCTACCCTTTTTAGCTCCAATTGAGACTTATTTGAGCGTTTTGTGGGAAAACAGTCTGAAATCGCTCATTCTTGGCAAAATGGGCACTTTAGCTTCCTTTTCAACATTATGGAAATGTTTCTACTCCTTAAATAACTTTTGCTAAGAAATCTCCCCTTTTTTTAATCTATTTTGGTCAAATTGATATGTTTTTGAGCATTTTGTGGAAAAACCGCTGAAAACATGCCCATTAGTTTCCTTTACAACATTATGGCTACTTTTTAAATGACAGAAAACGGCTTTTGGTCAGAAATTTCCCAATTAACCGTAAGAAGCTCTATTTTGCTCCAATTGGGACGTTTTGAGCATTTTGAAGAGAAACTATCTGAAATCCCTCATTTTGTCAAAATGGGCACATTAGTTTCCGTATCAACATTATTGAACTTGTCTATACTTTAAATTACAGAAAACTACTTTTGGTGACCCAAAGACCCACTATTTTGCTCCAATTGGGAGATTTTTGAGCGTTTTGAGGTCATTCTTGTCTTGAAGAAATCTCCCCTTTTTAACAGCATTTTGTGAAAAAAGGTCTGAAATCGCTCATTCCTATCAAAATGGACATATTAGCTTCCTTTTCTACATTATGGAACTGTTTCTACTCTTTAAATGCCAAAAATGGCTTTTGGTCAGAAATCTCCCTTTTTTTAACCGATCTTTTGAGAAGTTTTTGATCATTAAGCTCGAGTGGATTTTTTTGGGGCGTTTTGAGAAAAAACGGTGTGACCGCTAATTTTTTGGAAGATTAGTTTTCTTTTCAACATGGAACTTTGTACTCTTTAAATGACAGAAAACTGCTATTGATGAGAAATCTACCCTTTTTAACTATTTTGCTCCAAATGAGACATTTTTGAGAATTTTGAGGAAAAACCGTATGAAATCGCTCATTCTTAACAAAACATTATGAAGCCGTATGAAATCGCTCATTCTTAACAAAACATTATGAAGCCATTTCTACACTTTAAATGAGAAATCTCCAGAAAACGCCACCAAACAAAAGCCACGAAACAAAAGCCACGAAAGAAAAACAAAATAAAAGCCACCAAACAAAAGCCACGAAATAAAAGCCACGAAACAAAAGCCATAAACAAAAGTAACGAAACAAAAGCCACGAAACAAAAGCCATGAAACAAAAGCCACGAAAAAAGCCACCAAACAAAAACCACCAAACAAAAGCCACCAAACAAAAACACCAAACAAAAGCCACCAAACAAAAGCCACCAAACAAAAGCCACCAAACAAAAGCCAACAAACAAAAGCCACCAAACAAAAACACCAAACAAAAGCCACCAAACAAAAGCCACCAAACAAAAGCCACCAAACAAAAGCCACCATATAAAAGCCAACAAACAAAAGCCACCAAACAAAAGCCACCAAACAAAAGCCAGCAAACAAAAGCCACCAAACAAAAGCCACCAAACAAAAGCCACCAAACAAAAGCCACGAAACAAAAACCACCAAACAAAAGACACGAAACAAAAGCCACAAAGAAAAGCCATGAAACAAAATCGACAAAACAAAAGCCACGAAATAAAATCCACGAAACAAAAGCCACGAAACAAAAGTCACCAAACAAAAACCACCAAACAAAAGCCACGAAACAAAAGCCACGAAAGAAAAGCCACGAAACAAAAGCCACTGTCCAAAGCCACTCTATATCCAAAGCCACTCTATGTCCAAAGCCACTGTCCAAAGCCACTGTCCAAAGCCACTGTCCAAAGCCACTCTATGTCCAAAGCCACTGTCCAAAGCCACTGTCCAAATCCACTGTCCAAAGCCACTCTATGTCCAAATCCACTGTACAAAGCCACTGTCCAAAGCCAGTCCAAAGCAATACTATGTCCAAAGCCACTGTCCAAAGCCACTGTCCAAAGCCACTGTCCAAAGCCACTCTATTTCCAAAGCCACTGCCCGAAGCCACTGTCCAAAGCCACTGTCCAAAGCCACTCTATGTCCAAAGCCACTGTCCAAAGCCACTCTCCAAAGCCACTGTCCAAAGCCACTGTATGTCCAATGCCACTGTATGTCCAAAGCTACTGTCCAAAGCCACTGTATGTCCAAAGCCACTGTATGTCCAAAGCCACTATCCAAAGCCACTGTATGTCCAAAGCCACTGTATATCCAAAGCCACTGTCCAAAGCCACTGTATGTCCAAAGCCACTGTATGTCCAAAGCCACTGTCTAAAGCCACTGTATGTCCAAAGCCACTGTCCAAAGCCTCTGTATGTCCAAAGCCACTGTATGTCCAAAGCCACTGTCCATAGCCACTGTATGTCCAAAGCCACTGTATGTCCAAAGCCACTGTCCAAAGCCACTGTATGTCCAAAGCCACTGTATGTCCAAAGCCACTGTCCAAAGCCACTCTATGTCCAAAGCCACTCTATGTCCTAAGCTACTGTATGTCCAAAGCCACTGTTCAAAACCACTGTATGTCCAAAGCCACTGTATGTCCAAAGCCACTGTCCAAATCCACCGTATGTCCAAATCCACGGTATGTCCAAAGCCACTGTCCAAAGCCACCGTATGTCCAAAGCCACTGTATGTCCAAAGCCACTGTCCAAAGCCACTGTATGTCCAAAGCCACTGTATGTCCAAAGCCACTGTCCAAAGCCACTGTATGTCCAAAGCCACTGTATGTCCAAAGCCACTGTCCAAAGCCACTGTATGTCCAAAGCCACTGTATGTCCAAAGCCACTGTCCAAAGCCACTGTATGTCCAAAGCCACTGTATGTCCAAAGCCACTGTCCAAAGCCACTGTATGTCCAAAGCCACTGTATGTCCAAAGCTACTGTCAAAAGCAACCGTATCTTCAAAGCCACTGTATGTCCAAAGCCACTGTCCAAAGCCACCGTATGTCCAAAGCCACTGTATGTCCAAAGCCACTCTCCAAAGCCACTCTCCAAAGCCACTCTATGTCCAAAGCCACTATCCAAAGCCACTCGCCAAAGCCACTCTCTAAAGCCACTCTTTGTCCAAAGCCATTGTCCAAAGCCACTCTCCAAAGCCACTGTATCTCCAAAGCCACTGTCCAAAGCAACTGTATGTCCAAAGCCTCTGTATGTCCAAAGCCACTGTCCAAAGCCACTGTATGTCCAAAGCCACTGTATGTCCAAAGCCACTGTATGTCCAAAGCCACTGTCCAAAGCCACTGTATGTCCAAAGCCACTGTATGTCCAAAGCCACTGTATGTCCAAAGCCACGGTATGTCCAAAGCCACTGTCCAAAGCCACCGTATGTCCAAATTTAGTGGCTTTGTTTGTTGGCCATGTTTATTGGTTTGTTTGGTGGCTTTGTTTAGTGGCCTTGTTTGGTGGCCATGTTTAGTGGCTTTGTTTAGTGGCCAAGTTTAGTGTCTTTGTTTAGTGGCCTTGTTTAGTGGCCTTGTTTAGTGGCCTTGTTTAGTGTCTTTGTTTAGTGGCCTAGTTATTGGCTTTGTTTGGTGGCCTCGTTTAGTGGCCTTGTTTAGTGGCCTTGTTTAGTTGCTTTGTTTAGTGTCCTTGTATATGGCTTTGTTTGGTGGCCTTGTTTAGTGGCTTAGTGGCTTTGTTTAGTGGCTTTGTTCAGTGGCCTTGTTAATGGCTTTGTTTATTTGCTTTGTTCAGTTTCTTTGTTCAGTGGCTTTTTTTAGTGGCTTTGTTTAGTGTCCTTGTTAATGGCTTTGTTTGGTGACCTTGTTTAGTGGCTTAGTGGCTTTGTTTATTGGCTTTGTTTAGTGGCTTTGTTCAGTGGCTTTGTTTAGTGTAGTGGCTTTGTTTAGTGGCTATGTATAGTGGCTCTCACTGGGATCTTTTGCCGGTCATATACTATGAGACGTTCAGCCAGTCTCATATACTCCGAGTCCCAGTCACATTGTGATCTTATTCAGCCAGTCATATACTATGAGACCTTCTTCAGCCAGTTCTTATTCCGCCAGTCATATACTCTGGGTCTCATTCATATACTCTCGCTGGGATCTTCTTCAGCCAGTCATATACTCTACTAATTAAGAGCAAAATATAGCTTCTTTCACAAAGGGGAGAAAGAGTTCTCTAATATTGAAAAGGAAGCGAATGTGCCCATTATTTCCAGATTGAACGATTTCAGAGTTTTTCCTCAAAACGCTCAAAAACGTCCCGGATTGGAGCATAATAGGGTTAAAAAGGAGAGAATTCAGACAAAAAGCCGTTTACTGTTATTTAAAGAGTAGAAAAGGTTCCATAATTTTGAAAAGTAAACTAATTTGTCAATTTTAACAAGAATGACCGAGCGATTTTAGCTTCTTTGGTTAAAAAGGGTAAATTTCCCACCAAAAGCCTTTTTCTGTCATTTAAATAAAGTAAAGAAGCAGTTTCATGTTTAAAAGAAAACTAATGTGCCCATTTTGATGAGAATGAGCAATTTCACACTTTTTCCTCAAAACGCTCAAAAACGTCCTAATTGGAACAAAATATTCATAAAGTGGAGAAATAATGTTCAAAACGAAGCTAATGTGCTATTTTGATAAGAATGAGCGATTTCATTCTGTTTTTCATAAAATGCTCAAAAACGATCCAATAAAAAAGGGAGATTTCTCATTTAAAGTGTAGAAATGGCTTCATAATGTTGTAATGCAACATGTTTTGTTAAGAATGAGCGATTTCATACGGTTTTTCCTCAAAATTCTCAAAAATGTCTCATTTGGAGCAAAATAGTTAAAAAGGGTAGATTTCTCATCAATAGCAGTTTTCTGTCATTTAAAGAGTACAAACAGTTCCATGTTGAAAAGAAAACTAATCTTCCAAAAAATTAGCGGTCACACCGTTTTTTCTCAAAACGCCCCCAAAAAATCCACTCGAGCTTAATGATCAAAAACTTCTCAAAAGATCGGTTAAAAAAAGGGAGATTTCTGACCAAAAGCCATTTTTGGCATTTAAAGAGTAGAAACAGTTCCATAATGTTGAAAAGGAAACTAATATGTCCATTTTGATAGGAATGAGCGATTTCAGACCTTTTTTCACAAAATGCTGTTAAAAAGGGGAGATTTCTTCAAGACAAGAATGACCTCAAAACGCTCAAAAAATCTCCCAATTGGAGCAAAATAGTGGGTCTTTGGGCACCAAAAGTGGTTTTCTGTAATTTAAAGTATAGACAAGTTCAATAATGTTGATACGGAAACTAATGTGCCCATTTTGACAAAATGAGGGATTTCAGATAGTTTCTCTTCAAAATGCTCAAAACGTCCCAATTGGAGCAAAATAGAGCTTCTTACGGTTAATTGGGAAATTTCTGACCAAAAGCCGTTTTCTGTCATTTAAAAAGTAGCCATAATGTTGTAAAGGAAACTAATGGGCATGTTTTCAGCGGTTTTTCCACAAAATGCTCAAAAACATATCAATTTGACCAAAATAGATTAAAAAAAGGGGAGATTTCCTAGCAAAAGTCATTTAAAGAGTAGAAACATTTCCATAATGTTGAAAAGGAAGCTAAAGTGCCCATTTTGCCAAGAATGAGCGATTTCAGACTGTTTTCCCTCAAAACACTCAAATAAGTCTTAATTGGAGCTAAAAAGGGTAGATATCACACCAAAAGCCTTTTTCTGTCATTTAAAGAATGGAAACAGTTCCATAATATTGAACCGGAAACTAATGTGACCATTTTAACAAGAATGAGCGATTTCGACAAATATTTCCCAATAGAGCAAAATGGACCTTTTTTGGTTAAAAAGGGGAGATTTCTCTTTAAGTGTAGAAAAGTTCAATAATGTTGAAAATGAAACTAATTGCCCATTTTGACAGGAATGAGTGATTTCCGAATTTTTCAGCAAAATAGAGCTTTCGTTTAAAAGGGGAGATTTCTGACTAAAATCCCTGTTTCTGTCATTTAAAGAGTAGAAATAGCTCCATAATATTGTACAGGAAACTAATGCACCTATTTTGTTAAGAATGAGCGTTTTTTAACCGTTTTTCCTCTATTCGAGCAAATTAGAGTTTTTTTCAGTTAAAAAGGTTAGAAAAAGTCATTTAATGAGTAGAAACAGTTCCATAATGTTGAAAAGGAACTAATGTGACCATTTTGACAAGAATGAGCTTAAATACGCTCAAAACTTTCCAATTGGAGCAAACTATAGCTTCGTTTGGTTACAAAGGGGAGAAACAGTTCCATAATATTGAATAAGAAGCCATTTTGACATGAATGAGCGATTTCAGAGTTTTTCCTCAAAACGCTCAAAAACGTCCCGATAGGAGCAAATTAGGGTTAAAACGTGAAGAATTCAGACCAAAATCCGTTTTCTATTATTTAAAGAGTAGAAACAGCTCCACAATGTTGAAAAGTAAACTAATGTGCCCACTTTGACAAGAATGAGCGATTTCAGACTGTTTATCCTAAAAACATTCAAAAACTATGCAACCTGGTAGAAATGACAGAAAAAGGGATTTTAGTCAGAAATCTCCCCTTTTAAACGAAAGCTCTATTTTGCTAAAAAATTCGGAAATCACTCATTCCTGTCAAAATGGGCAATTAGTTTCATTTTCAACATTATTGAACTTTTCTACACTTAAAGAGAAATCTCCCCTTTTTAACCAAAAAAGCTCCATTTTGCTCTATTGGGAAATATTTGTCGAAATCGCTCATTCTTGTTAAAATGGTCACATTAGTTTCCGGTTCAATATTATGGAACTGTTTCTATTCTTTAATATATATATATATAAACAGAATAACAAACAAACATTAACAAACAACAACAAACAAACATTAAAACAAAAAATCTTAATACACTACTTGTAAAAAATAAAAAATAATCGTCATTACAACTAAAGCTGGTGCCCAGCACAGCTGCAGTGTTACCTCGCTGCACGGCTACTGCAATCCGCTGGGAAAGGAAAAAGGAGGAGCGGGGATCATCCGTTTCCTGTTTGAGACGGTTGCCTTAAATGACAGAAAAAGGCTTTTGGTGTGATATCTACCCTTTTTAGCTCCAATTGAGACTTATTTGAGCGTTTTGTGGGAAAACAGTCTGAAATCGCTCATTCTTGGCAAAATGGGCACTTTAGCTTCCTTTTCAACATTATGGAAATGTTTCTACTCCTTAAATAACTTTTGCTAAGAAATCTCCCCTTTTTTTAATCTATTTTGGTCAAATTGATATGTTTTTGAGCATTTTGTGGAAAAACCGCTGAAAACATGCCCATTAGTTTCCTTTACAACATTATGGCTACTTTTTAAATGACAGAAAACGGCTTTTGGTCAGAAATTTCCCTATTAACCGTAAGAAGCTCTATTTTGCTCCAATTGGGACGTTTTTAGCATTTTGAAGAGAAACTATCTGAAATCCCTCATTTTGTCAAAATGGGCACATTAGTTTCCGTATCAACATTATTGAACTTGTCTATACTTTAAATTACAGAAAACCACTTTTGGTGACCCAAAGACCCACTATTTTGCTCCAATTGGGAGATTTTTGAGCGTTTTGAGGTCATTCTTGTCTTGAAGAAATCTCCCCTTTTTAACAGCATTTTGTGAAAAAAGGTCTGAAATCGCTCATTCCTATCAAAATGGACATATTAGCTTCCTTTTCTACATTATGGAACTGTTTCTACTCTTTAAATGCCAAAAATGGCTTTTGGTCAGAAATCTCCCTTTTTTTAACCGATCTTTTGAGAAGTTTTTGATCATTAAGCTCGAGTGGATTTTTTTGGGGCGTTTTGAGAAAAAACGGTGTGACCGCTAATTTTTTGGAAGATTAGTTTTCTTTTCAACATGGAACTTTGTACTCTTTAAATGACAGAAAACTGCTATTGATGAGAAATCTACCCTTTTTAACTATTTTGCTCCAAATGAGACATTTTTGAGAATTTTGAGGAAAAACCGTATGAAATCGCTCATTCTTAACAAAACATTATGAAGCCGTATGAAATCGCTCATTCTTAACAAAACATTATGAAGCCATTTCTACACTTTAAATGAGAAATCTCCAGAAAACGCCACCAAACAAAAGCCACGAAACAAAAGCCACGAAAGAAAAACAAAATAAAAGCCACGAAATAAAAGCCACGAAACAAAAGCCATAAACAAAAGTAACGAAACAAAAGCCACGAAACAAAAGCCATGAAACAAAAGCCACGAAAAAAGCCACCAAACAAAAACCACCAAACAAAAGCCACCAAACAAAAACACCAAACAAAAGCCACCAAACAAAAGCCACCAAACAAAAGCCACCAAACAAAAGCCAACAAACAAAAGCCACCAAACAAAAACACCAAACAAAAGCCACCAAACAAAAGCCACCAAACAAAAGCCACCAAACAAAAGCCACCATATAAAAGCCAACAAACAAAAGCCACCAAACAAAAGCCACCAAACAAAAGCCAGCAAACAAAAGCCACCAAACAAAAGCCACCAAACAAAAGCCACCAAACAAAAGCCACGAAACAAAAACCACCAAACAAAAGACACGAAATAAAAGCCACAAAGAAAAGCCATGAAACAAAATCGACAAAACAAAAGCCACGAAATAAAATCCACGAAACAAAAGCCACGAAACAAAAGTCACCAAACAAAAACCACCAAACAAAAGCCACGAAACTAAAGCCACGAAAGAAAAGCCACGAAACAAAAGCCACTGTCCAAAGCCACTCTATATCCAAAGCCACTCTATGTCCAAAGCCACTGTCCAAAGCCACTGTCCAAAGCCACTGTCCAAAGCCACTCTATGTCCAAAGCCACTGTCCAAAGCCACTGTCCAAAGCCACTGTCCAAAGGCACTGTCCAAAGCCACTCTATGTCCAAAGCCACTATCCAAAGCCACTCTCCAAAGCCACTGTCCAAAGCCACTCTCCAAAGCCACTCTATGTCCAAAACCACTGTCCAAAGCCACTCTCCAAAGCCACTGTCCAAAGCCACTCTATGTCCAAAGCCACTGTCCAAAGCCACTCTCCAAAGCCACTGTCCAAAGCCACTCTATGTCCTAAGCCACTGTCCGAAGCCACTCTCCAAAGCCACTGTCCAAAGCCACTCTATGTCCAAAGCCACTCTATGTCCAAAGCCACTGTCCAAAGCCACTCTACAAAGCCACTGTCGAAAGTCACACTATGTCCAAAGCCACTGTCCAAAGCCACTCTCCAAAGCCACTCTCCAAAGCCACTCTATGTCCAAAGCCACTGTCCAAAGCCACTGTCCAAAGCCACTCTCTAAAGCTACTCTATGTCCAAAGCCACTGTCCAAAGCCACTCTCCTAAAGCCACTGTCCAAAGCCACTCTATGTCCAAAGCCACTGTCCAAAGCCACTCTATGTCCAAACCACTGTCCAAAGACTCTCCAAAGCCACTCTCCAAAGCCACTCTATGTCCAAAGCCACTGTCCAAAGCCACTGTCCAAAGCTATTCTCCAAAGCCACTCTATGTCCAAAGCCATTGTCCAAAGCCACTGTCCAAAGCCACTCTCCAAAGACACTCTATGTCCAAAGCCACTGTCCAAAGCCACTGTCCAAAGCCACTGTCCAAAGCCACTCTATGTCCAAAGCCACTGTCCAAAGCCACTGTCCAAAGCCACTCTATGTCCAAAACCACTGTCCAAAGCCACTCTCCAAAGCCACTGTCCAAAGCCACTCTATGTCCAAAGCCACTGTCCAAAGCCACTCTCCAAAGCCACTCTATGTCCAAAGCTACTGTCCGAAGCCACTCTCCAAAGCCACTGTCCAAAGCCACTCTATGTCCAAAGCCACTGTCCCAAGCCACTCTACAAAGCCACTCTCGAAAGTCACACTATGTCCAAAGCCACTGTCCAAAGCCACTCTATGTCCAAAGCCACTGTCCAAAGCCACTGTCCAAAGCCACTCTCCAAAGCCACTCTATGTCCAAAGCCACTGTCCAAAGCCACTCTACAAAGCCACTCTCCAAAGCCACTCTATGTCCAAAGCCACTGTCCAAAGCCACTCTTCAAAGCCACTCTCCAAAGCCACTCTATGTCCCAAGCCACTGTCCAAAGCCACTGTCCAAAGCCACTCTACAAAGCCACTCTATCTCCAAAGCCACTGTCCAAAGACACTCTCCAAAGCCACTCTCCAAAGCCACTCTATGTCAAAAGCCACTGTCCAAAGCTACTGTCGAAATCCACTGTCTAAAGCCACTGTATGTCCAAAGCCACTGTCCAAAGCCACTGTCGAAAGCCACTGTCCAAAGCCACTCTATGTCCAAAGCCACTGTATAAAGCCACTGTCCAAAGCCACTGTCCAAAGCAACTCTATGTCCAAAGCCACTGTCCAAAGACACTGTCCAAAGCCACTGTCCAAAGCCACTCTATGTCCAAAGCCACTGTCCAAAGCCACTGTCCAAAGCCACTGTCCAAAGCCACTCTATGTCAAAGCCACTGTCCAAAGCCACTCAATGTCCAAAGCCACTGTCCAAAGCCACTCTATGTCCAAAGTCACTGTGCAAAGCCACTCTCCAAAGCCACTGTCCAAAGCCACTCTATGTCCAAAGCCACTGTCCAAAGCCACTGTCCAAAGCCACTCTCCAAAGCCACTCTATGTCCAAAGCCACTGTCCAAAGCCACTCTCTAAAGCCACTCTCCAAAGCCACTCTATGTCCAAAGCCACTTTCCAAACACACTGTCCAAAGCCACTCTCCAAAGCCACTCTATGTCCAAAGCCACTGTCCAAAGCCACTCTCCAAAGCCACTCTCCAAAGCCACTCAATATCCAAAGCCACTGTACAATGCCACTGTCCAAAGCCACTCTCCAAAGCCACTCTATGTCCAAAGCCACTTTCCAAAGCCACTGTCCAAAGCCATTCTCCAAAGCCACTCTATGTCCAAAGCCACTGTCCAAAGCCACTCTCCAAAGCCACTGTCCAAAGCCACTGTATGTCCAAAGTCACTGTATGTCCAAAGCCACTGTATGTCCAAATCCACTGTCCAAAGCCACTGTATTTCCAAAGCCACTGTCCAAAGCCACTGTATGTCCAAAGCCACTGTATGTCCAAAGCCACTATACAAAGCCACTGTATGTCCAAAGCCACTGTATGTCCAAAGGCACTGTCCAAAGCCACTGTATGTCCAAAGCCACTGTATGTCCAAAGCCACTGTCTAAAGCCACTGTATGTCCAAAGCCACTGTCCAAAGCCACTGTATGTCCAAAGCCACTGTATGTCCAAAGCCACTGTCCAAAGCCACTGTATGTCCAAAGCCACTGTATGTCCAAAGCCACTGTCCAAAGCCACTGTATGTCCAAAGCCACTGTACAAAGCCAGTCCAAATCCACTGTCCAAAGCCAGTCTATGTCCAAATCCACTGTACAAAGCCACTGTCCAAAGCCACTGTCCAAAGCAATACTATGTCCAAAGCCACTGTCCAAAGCCACTGTCCAAAGCCACTGTCCAAAGCCACTCTATTTCCAAAGCCACTGCCCGAAGCCACTGTCCAAAGCCACTGTCCAAAGCCACTCTATGTCCAAAGCCACTGTCCAAAGCCACTCTCCAAAGCCACTGTCCAAAGCCACTGTATGTCCAATGCCACTGTATGTCCAAAGCTACTGTCCAAAGCCACTGTATGTCCAAAGCCACTGTATGTCCAAAGCCACTATCCAAAGCCACTGTATGTCCAAAGCCACTGTATATCCAAAGCCACTGTCCAAAGCCACTGTATGTCCAAAGCCACTGTATGTCCAAAGCCAATGTCTAAAGCCACTGTATGTCCAAAGCCACTGTCCAAAGCCTCTGTATGTCCAAAGCCACTGTATGTCCAAAGCCACTGTCCATAGCCACTGTATGTCCAAAGCCACTGTATGTCCAAAGCCACTGTCCAAAGCCACTGTATGTCCAAAGCCACTGTATGTCCAAAGCCACTGTCCAAAGCCACTCTATGTCCAAAGCCACTCTATGTCCAAAGCTACTGTATGTCCAAAGCCACTGTTCAAAGCCACTGTATGTCCAAAGCCACTGTATGTCCAAAGCCACTGTCCAAATCCACCGTATGTCCAAATCCACGGTATGTCCAAAGCCACTGTCCAAAGCCACCGTATGTCCAAAGCCACTGTATGTCCAAAGCCACTGTCCAAAGCCACTGTATGTCCAAAGCCACTGTATGTCCAAAGCCACTGTCCAAAGCCACTGTATGTCCAAAGCCACTGTATGTCCAAAGCCACTGTCCAAAGCCACTGTATGTCCAAAGCCACTGTATGTCCAAAGCCACTGTCCAAAGCCACTGTATGTCCAAAGCCACTGTATGTCCAAAGCCACTGTCCAAAGCCACTGTATGTCCAAAGCCACTGTATGTCCAAAGCTACTGTGTCCAAAGCAACCGTATCTTCAAAGCCACTGTATGTCCAAAGCCACTGTCCAAAGCCACCGTATGTCCAAAGCCACTGTATGTCCAAAGCCACTCTCCAAAGCCACTCTCCAAAGCCACTCTATGTCCAAAGCCACTATCCAAAGCCACTCTCCAAAGCCACTCTCCAAAGCCACTCTTTGTCCAAAGCCACTGTCCAAAGCCACTCTCCAAAGCCACTGTATCTCCAAAGCCACTGTCCAAAGCCACTGTATGTCCAAAGCCTCTGTATGTCCAAAGCCACTGTCCAAAGCCACTGTATGTCCAAAGCCACTGTATGTCCAAAGCCACTGTATGTCCAAAGCCACTGTCCAAAGCCACTGTATGTCCAAAGCCACTGTATGTCCAAAGCCACTGTATGTCCAAAGCCACGGTATGTCCAAAGCCACTGTCCAAAGCCACCGTATGTCCAAATTTAGTGGCTTTGTTTGTTGGCCATGTTTATTGGTTTGTTTGGTGGCTTTGTTTAGTGGCCTTGTTTGGTGGCCATGTTTAGTGGCTTTGTTTAGTGGCCAAGTTTATTGTCTTTGTTTAGTGGCCTTGTTTAGTGGCCTTGTTTAGTGGCCTTGTTTAGTGTCTTTGTTTAGTGGCCTAGTTATTGGCTTTGTTTGGTGGCCTCGTTTAGTGGCCTTGTTTAGTGGCCTTGTTTAGTCGCTTTGTTTAGTGTCCTTGTATATGGCTTTGTTTGGTGGCCTTGTTTAGTGGCTTAGTGGCTTTGTTTAGTGGTTTTGTTCAGTGGCCTTGTTAATGGCTTTGTTTATTTGCTTTGTTCAGTTTCTTTGTTCAGTGGCTTTTTTTAGTGGCTTTGTTTAGTGTCCTTGTTAATGGCTTTGTTTGGTGACCTTGTTTAGTGGCTTAGTGGCTTTGTTTATTGGCTTTGTTTAGTGGCTTTGTTCAGTGGCTTTGTTTAGTGTAGTGGCTTTGTTTAGTGGCTATGTATAGTGGCTCTCACTGGGATCTTTTGCCGGTCATATACTATGAGACGTTCAGCCAGTCTCATATACTCCGAGTCCCAGTCACATTGTGATCTTATTCAGCCAGTCATATACTATGAGACCTTCTTCAGCCAGTTCTTATTCCGCCAGTCATATACTCTGGGTCTCATTCATATACTCTCGCTGGGATCTTCTTCAGCCAGTCATATACTCTACTAATTAAGAGCAAAATATAGCTTCTTTCACAAAGGGGAGAAAGAGTTCTCTAATATTGAAAAGGAAGCGAATGTGCCCATTATTTCCAGATTGAACGATTTCAGAGTTTTTCCTCAAAACGCTCAAAAACGTCCCGGATTGGAGCATAATAGGGTTAAAAAGGAGAGAATTCAGACAAAAAGCCGTTTACTGTTATTTAAAGAGTAGAAAAGGTTCCATAATTTTGAAAAGTAAACTAATTTGTCAATTTTAACAAGAATGACCGAGCGATTTTAGCTTCTTTGGTTAAAAAGGGTAAATTTCCCACCAAAAGCCTTTTTCTGTCATTTAAATAAAGTAAAGAAGCAGTTTCATGTTTAAAAGAAAACTAATGTGCCCATTTTGATGAGAATGAGCAATTTCACACTTTTTCCTCAAAACACTCAAAAACGTCCTAATTCGAACAAAATATTCATAAAGTGGAGAAATAATGTTCAAAACGAAGCTAATGTGCTATTTTGATAAGAATGAGCGATTTCATTCTGTTTTTCATAAAAAGCTCAAAAACGATCCAATAAAAAAGGGAGATTTCTCATTTAAAGTGTAGAAATGGCTTCATGATGTTGTAATGCAACATGTTTTGTTAAGAATGAGCGATTTCATACGGTTTTTCCTCAAAATTCTCAAAAATGTCTCATTTGGAGCAAAATAGTTAAAAAGGGTAGATTTCTCATCAATAGCAGTTTTCTGTCATTTAAAGAGTACAAACAGTTCCATGTTGAAAAGAAAACTAATCTTCCAAAAAATTAGCGGTCACACCGTTTTTTCTCAAAACGCCCAAAAAAAATCCACTCGAGCTTAATGATCAAAAACTTCTCAAAAGATCGGTTAAAAAAAGGGAGATTTCTGACCAAAAGCCATTTTTGGCATTTAAAGAGTAGAAACAGTTCCATAATGTTGAAAAGGAAACTAATATGTCCATTTTGATAGGAATGAGCGATTTCAGACCTTTTTTCACAAAATGCTGTTAAAAAGGGGAGATTTCTTCAAGACAAGAATGACCTCAAAACGCTCAAAAAATCTCCCAATTGGAGCAAAATAGTGGGTCTTTGGGCACCAAAAGTGGTTTTCTGTAATTTAAAGTATAGACAAGTTCAATAATGTTGATACGGAAACTAATGTGCCCATTTTGACAAAATGAGGGATTTCAGATAGTTTCTCTTCAAAATGCTAAAAACGTCCCAATTGGAGCAAAATAGAGCTTCTTACGGTTAATTGGGAAATTTCTGACCAAAAGCCGTTTTCTGTCATTTAAAAAGTAGCCATAATGTTGTAAAGGAAACTAATGGGCATGTTTTCAGCGGTTTTTCCACAAAATGCTCAAAAACATATCAATTTGACCAAAATAGATTAAAAAAAGGGGAGATTTCTTAGCAAAAGTCATTTAAAGAGTAGAAACATTTCCATAATGTTGAAAAGGAAGCTAAAGTGCCCATTTTGCCAAGAATGAGCGATTTCAGACTGTTTTCCCTCAAAACGCTCAAATAAGTCTCAATTGGAGCTAAAAAGGGTAGATATCACACCAAAAGCCTTTTTCTGTCATTTAAAGAATGGAAACAGTTCCATAATATTGAACCGGAAACTAATGTGACCATTTTAACAAGAATGAGCGATTTCGACAAATATTTCCCAATAGAGCAAAATGGAGCTTTTTTGGTTAAAAAGGGGAGATTTCTCTTTAAGTGTAGAAAAGTTCAATAATGTTGAAAATGAAACTAATTGCCCATTTTGACAGGAATGAGTGATTTCCGAATTTTTCAGCAAAATAGAGCTTTCGTTTAAAAGGGGAGATTTCTGACTAAAATCCCTGTTTCTGTCATTTAAAGAGTAGAAATAGCTCCATAATGTTGTAAAGGAAACTAATGCACCTATTTTGTTAAGAATGAGCGTTTTTTAACCGTTTTTCCTCTATTCGAGCAAATTAGAGTTTTTTTCAGTTAAAAAGGTTAGAAAAAGTCATTTAATGAGTAGAAACAGTTCCATAATGTTGAAAAGGAACTAATGTGACCATTTTGACAAGAATGAGCTTAAATACGCTCAAAACTTTCCAATTGGAGCAAACTATAGCTTCGTTTGGTTACAAAGGGGAGAAACAGTTCCATAATATTGAATAAGAAGCCATTTTGACATGAATGAGCGATTTCAGAGTTTTTCCTCAAAACGCTCAAAAACGTCCCGATAGGAGCAAATTAGGGTTAAAACGTGAAGAATTCAGACCAAAATCCGTTTTCTATTATTTAAAGAGTAGAAACAGCTCCACAATGTTGAAAAGTAAACTAATGTGCCCACTTTGACAAGAATGAGCGATTTCAGACTGTTTATCCTAAAAACATTCAAAAACTATGCAACCTGGTAGAAATGACAGAAAAAGGGATTTTAGTCAGAAATCTCCCCTTTTAAACGAAAGCTCTATTTTGCTAAAAAATTCGGAAATCACTCATTCCTGTCAAAATGGGCAATTAGTTTCATTTTCAACATTATTGAACTTTTCTACACTTAAAGAGAAATCTCCCCTTTTTAACCAAAAAAGCTCCATTTTGCTCTATTGGGAAATATTTGTCGAAATCGCTCATTCTTGTTAAAATGGTCACATTAGTTTCCGGTTCAATATTATGGAACTGTTTCTATTCTTTAATATATATATATATAAACAGAATTACAAACAAACATTAACAAACAACAACAAACAAACATTAAAACAAAAAATCTTAATACACTACTTATAAAAAATAAAAAATAATCGTCATTACAACTAAAGCTGGTGCCCAGCACAGCTGCAGTGTTACCTCGCTGCACGGCTACTGCAATCCGCTGGGAAAGGAAAAAGGAGGAGCGGGGATCATCCGTTTCCTGTTTGAGACGGTTGCCTTAAATGACAGAAAAAGGCTTTTGGTGTGATATCTACTCTTTTTAGCTCCAATTGAGACTTATTTGAGCGTTTTGTGGGAAAACAGTCTGAAATCGCTCATTCTTGGCAAAATGGGCACTTTAGCTTCCTTTTCAACATTATGGAAATGTTTCTACTCCTTAAATAACTTTTGCTAAGAAATCTCCCCTTTTTTTAATCTATTTTGGTCAAATTGATATGTTTTTGAGCATTTTGTGGAAAAACCGCTGAAAACATGCCCATTAGTTTCCTTTACAACATTATGGCTACTTTTTAAATGACAGAAAACGGCTTTTGGTCAGAAATTTCCCTATTAACCGTAAGAAGCTCTATTTTGCTCCAATTGGGACGTTTTTAGCATTTTGAAGAGAAACTATCTGAAATCCCTCATTTTGTCAAAATGGGCTCATTAGTTTCCGTATCAACATTATTGAACTTGTCTATACTTTAAATTACAGAAAACCACTTTTGGTGACCCAAAGACCCACTATTTTGCTCCAATTGGGAGATTTTTGAGCGTTTTGAGGTCATTCTTGTCTTGAAGAAATCTCCCCTTTTTAACGGCATTTTGTGAAAAAAGGTCTGAAATCGCTCATTCCTATCAAAATGGACATATTAGCTTCCTTTTCTACATTATGGAACTGTTTCTACTCTTTAAATGCCAAAAATGGCTTTTGGTCAGAAATCTCCCTTTTTTTAACCGATCTTTTGAGAAGTTTTTGATCATTAAGCTCGAGTGGATTTTTTTTGGGCGTTTTGAGAAAAAACGGTGTGACCGCTAATTTTTGGGAAGATTAGTTTTCTTTTCAACATGGAACTGTTTGTACTCTTTAAATGACAGAAAACTGCTATTGATGAGAAATCTACCCTTTTTAACTATTTTGATCCAAATGAGACATTTTTGAGAATTTTGAGGAAAAACCGTATGAAATCGCTCATTCTTAAAAAAACATTATGAAGCCGTATGAAATCGCTCATTCTTAACAAAACATTATGAAGCCATTTCTACACTTTAAATGAGAAATCTCCAGAAAACGCCACCAAACAAAAGCCACGAAACAAAAGCCACGAAAGAAAAACAAAATAAAAGCCACCAAACAAAAGCCACGAAATAAAAGCCACGAAACAAAAGCCATAAACAAAAGTAACGAAACAAAAGCCACGAAACAAAAGCCATGAAACAAAAGCCACGAAAAAAGCCACCAAACAAAAACCACCAAACAAAAGCCACCAAACAAAAACACCAAACAAAAGCCACCAAACAAAAGCCACCAAACAAAAGCCACCAAACAAAAGCCAACAAACAAAAGCCACCAAACAAAAACACCAAACAAAAGCCACCAAACAAAAGCCACCAAACAAAAGCCACCAAACAAAAGCCACCATATAAAAGCCAACAAACAAAAGCCACCAAACAAAAGCCACCAAACAAAAGCCAGCAAACAAAAGCCACCAAACAAAAGCCACCAAACAAAAGCCACCAAACAAAAGCCACGAAACAAAAACCACCAAACAAAAGACACGAAACAAAAGCCACAAAGAAAAGCCATGAAACAAAATCGACAAAACAAAAGCCACGAAATAAAATCCACGAAACAAAAGCCACGAAACAAAAGTCACCAAACAAAAACCACCAAACAAAAGCCACGAAACTAAAGCCATGAAAGAAAAGCCACGAAACAAAAGCCACTGTCCAAAGCCACTCTATATCCAAAGCCACTCTATGTCCAAAGCCACTGTCCAAAGCCACTGTCCAAAGCCACTGTCCAAAGCCACTCTATGTCCAAAGCCACTGTCCAAAGCCACTGTCCAAAGCCAATGTCCAAAGCCACTCTATGTCCAAAGCCACTGTCCAAAGCCACTGTCCAAAGGCACTGTCCAAAGCCACTCTATGTCCAAAGCCACTATCCAAAGCCACTCTCCAAAGCCACTGTCCAAAGCCACTCTCCAAAGCCACTGTCCAAAGCCACTCTATGTCCAAAACCACTGTCCAAAGCCACTCTCCAAAGCCACTGTCCAAAGCCACTCTATGTCCAAAGCCACTGTCCAAAGCCACTCTCCAAAGCCACTGTCCAAAGCCACTCTATGTCCTAAGCCACTGTCCGAAGCCACTCTCCAAAGCCACTGTCCAAAGCCACTCTATGTCCAAAGCCACTCTATGTCCAAAGCCACTGTCCAAAGCCACTCTACAAAGCCACTGTCGAAAGTCACACTATGTCCAAAGCCACTGTCCAAAGCCACTCTCCAAAGCCACTCTCCAAAGCCACTCTATGTCCAAAGCCACTGTCCAAAGCCACTGTCCAAAGCCACTCTCTAAAGCTACTCTATGTCCAAAGCCACTGTCCAAAGCCACTCTCCTAAAGCCACTGTCCAAAGCCACTCTATGTCCAAAGCCACTGTCCAAAGCCACTCTCCAAAGCCACTCTCCAAAGGCACTCTATGTCCAAAGCCACTGTCCAAAGCCACTGTCCAAAGCCACTATCCAAAGCCACTCTATGTCCAAACCACTGTCCAAAGACTCTCCAAAGCCACTCTCCAAAGCCACTCTATGTCCAAAGCCACTGTCCAAAGCCACTGTCCAAAGCTATTCTCCAAAGCCACTCTATGTCCAAAGCCACTGTCCAAAGCCACTGTCCAAAGCCACTCTCCAAAGCCACTCTATGTCCAAAGCCACTGTCCAAAGCCACTGTCCAAAGCCACTGTCGAAAGCCACTCTATGTCCAAAGCCACTGTCCAAAGCCACTGTCCAAAGGCACTGTCCAAAGCCACTCTATGTCCAAAGCCACTGTCCAAAGCCACTCTCCAAAGCCACTGTCCAAAGCCACTCTATGTCCAAAACCACTGTCCAAAGCCACTCTCCAAAGCCACTGTCCAAAGCCACTCTATTTCCAAAGCCACTGCCCGAAGCCACTGTCCAAAGCCACTGTCCAAAGCCACTCTATGTCCAAAGCCACTGTCCAAAGCCACTCTCCAAAGCCACTGTCCAAAGCCACTGTATGTCCAATGCCACTGTATGTCCAAAGCTACTGTCCAAAGCCACTGTATGTCCAAAGCCACTGTATGTCCAAAGCCACTATCAAAAGCCACTGTATGTCCAAAGCCACTGTGTATCCAAAGCCACTGTCCAAAGCCACTGTATGTCCAAAGCCACTGTATGTCCAAAGCCACTGTCTAAAGCCACTGTATGTCCTAAGCCACTGTCCAAAGCCTCTGTATGTCCAAAGCCACTGTATGTCCAAAGCCACTGTCCATAGCCACTGTATGTCCAAAGCCACTGTATGTCCAAAGCCACTGTCCAAAGCCACTGTATGTCCAAAGCCACTGTATGTCCAAAGCCACTGTCCAAAGCCACTCTATGTCCAAAGCCACTCTATGTCCAAAGCTACTGTATGTCCAAAGCCACTGTTCAAAGCCACTGTATGTCCAAAGCCACTGTATGTCCAAAGCCACTGTCCAAATCCACCGTATGTCCAAATCCATGGTATGTCCAAAGCCACTGTCCAAAGCCACCGTATGTCCAAAGCCACTGTATGTCCAAAGCCACTGTCCAAAGCCACTGTATGTCCAAAGCCACTGTATGTCCAAAGCCACTGTCCAAAGCCACTGTATGTCCAAAGCCACTGTATGTCCAAAGCCACTGTCCAAAGCCACTGTATGTCCAAAGCCACTGTATGTCCAAAGCCACTGTCCAAAGCCACTGTATGTCCAAAGCCACTGTATGTCCAAAGCCACTGTCCAAAGCCACTGTATGTCCAAAGCCACTGTATGTCCAAAGCTACTGTGTCCAAAGCAGCCGTATCTTCAAAGCCACTGTATGTCCAAAGCCACTGTCCAAAGCCACCGTATGTCCAAAGCCACTGTATGTCCAAAGCCACTCTCCAAAGCCACTCTCCAAAGCCACTCTATGTCCAAAGCCACTATCCAAAGCCACTCTCCAAAGCCACTCTCCAAAGCCACTCTTTGTCCAAAGCCACTGTCCAAAGCCACTCTCCAAAGCCACTGTATCTCCAAAGCCACTGTCCAAAGCCACTGTATGTCCAAAGCCTCTGTATGTCCAAAGCCACTGTCCAAAGCCACTGTATGTCCAAAGCCACTGTATGTCCAAAGCCACTGTATGTCCAAAGCCACTGTATGTCCAAAGCCACTGTATGTCCAAAGCCACTGTCCAAAGCCACTGTATGTCCAAAGCCACTGTATGTCCAAAGCCACTGTATGTCCAAAGCCACGGTATGTCCAAAGCCACTGTCCAAAGCCACCGTATGTCCAAATTTAGTGGCTTTGTTTGTTGGCCATGTTTATTGGTTTGTTTGGTGGCTTTGTTTAGTGGCCTTGTTTGGTGGCCATGTTTAGTGGCTTTGTTTAGTGGCCAAGTTTAGTGTCTTTGTTTAGTGGCCTTGTTTAGTGGCCTTGTTTAGTGGCCTTGTTTAGTGTCTTTGTTTAGTGGCCTAGTTATTGGCTTTGTTTGGTGGCCTCGTTTAGTGGCCTTGTTTAGTGGCCTTGTTTAGTTGCTTTGTTTAGTGTCCTTGTATATGGCTTTGTTTGGTGGCCTTGTTTAGTGGCTTAGTGGCTTTGTTTAGTGGCATTGTTCAGTGGCCTTGTTAATGGCTTTGTTTATTTGCTTTGTTCAGTTTCTTTGTTCAGTGGCTTTTTTTAGTGGCTTTGTTTAGTGTCCTTGTTAATGGCTTTGTTTGGTGACCTTGTTTAGTGGCTTAGTGGCTTTGTTTATTGGCTTTGTTTAGTGGCTTTGTTCAGTGGCTTTGTTTAGTGTAGTGGCTTTGTTTAGTGGCTATGTATAGTGGCTCTCACTGGGATCTTTTGCCGGTCATATACTATGAGACGTTCAGCCAGTCTCATATACTCCGAGTCCCAGTCACATTGTGATCTTATTCAGCCAGTCATATACTATGAGACCTTCTTCAGCCAGTTCTTATTCCGCCAGTCATATACTCTGGGTCTCATTCATATACTCTCGCTGGGATCTTCTTCAGCCAGTCATATACTCTACTAATTAAGAGCAAAATATAGCTTCTTTCACAAAGGGGAGAAAGAGTTCTCTAATATTGAAAAGGAAGCGAATGTGCCCATTATTTCCAGATTGAACGATTTCAGAGTTTTTCCTCAAAACGCTCAAAAACGTCCCGGATTGGAGCATAATAGGGTTAAAAAGGAGAGAATTCAGACAAAAAGCCGTTTACTGTTATTTAAAGAGTAGAAAAGGTTCCATAATTTTGAAAAGTAAACTAATTTGTCAATTTTAACAAGAATGACCGAGCGATTTTAGCTTCTTTGGTTAAAAAGGGTAAATTTCCCACCAAAAGCCTTTTTCTGTCATTTAAATAAAGTAAAGAAGCAGTTTCATGTTTAAAAGAAAACTAATGTGCCCATTTTGATGAGAATGAGCAATTTCACACTTTTTCCTCAAAACACTCAAAAACGTCCTAATTGGAACAAAATATTCATAAAGTGGAGAAATAATGTTCAAAACGAAGCTAATGTGCTATTTTGATAAGAATGAGCGATTTCATTCTGTTTTTCATAAAAAGCTCAAAAACGATCCAATAAAAAAGGGAGATTTCTCATTTAAAGTGTAGAAATGGCTTCATGATGTTGTAATGCAACATGTTTTGTTAAGAATGAGCGATTTCATACGGTTTTTCCTCAAAATTCTCAAAAATGTCTCATTTGGAGCAAAATAGTTAAAAAGGGTAGATTTCTCATCAATAGCAGTTTTCTGTCATTTAAAGAGTACAAACAGTTCCATGTTGAAAAGAAAACTAATCTTCCAAAAAATTAGCGGTCACACCGTTTTTTCTCAAAACGCCCAAAAAAAATCCACTCGAGCTTAATGATCAAAAACTTCTCAAAAGATCGGTTAAAAAAAGGGAGATTTCTGACCAAAAGCCATTTTTGGCATTTAAAGAGTAGAAACAGTTCCATAATGTTGAAAAGGAAACTAATATGTCCATTTTGATAGGAATGAGCGATTTCAGACCTTTTTTCACAAAATGCTGTTAAAAAGGGGAGATTTCTTCAAGACAAGAATGACCTCAAAACGCTCAAAAAATCTCCCAATTGGAGCAAAATAGTGGGTCTTTGGGCACCAAAAGTGGTTTTCTGTAATTTAAAGTATAGACAAGTTCAATAATGTTGATACGGAAACTAATGTGCCCATTTTGACAAAATGAGGGATTTCAGATAGTTTCTCTTCAAAATGCTAAAAACGTCCCAATTGGAGCAAAATAGAGCTTCTTACGGTTAATTGGGAAATTTCTGACCAAAAGCCGTTTTCTGTCATTTAAAAAGTAGCCATAATGTTGTAAAGGAAACTAATGGGCATGTTTTCAGTGGTTTTTCCACAAAATGCTCAAAAACATATCAATTTGACCAAAATAGATTAAAAAAAGGGGAGATTTCTTAGCAAAAGTCATTTAAAGAGTAGAAACATTTCCATAATGTTGAAAAGGAAGCTAAAGTGCCCATTTTGCCAAGAATGAGCGATTTCAGACTGTTTTCCCTCAAAACGCTCAAATAAGTCTCAATTGGAGCTAAAAAGGGTAGATATCACACCAAAAGCCTTTTTCTGTCATTTAAAGAATGGAAACAGTTCCATAATATTGAACCGGAAACTAATGTGACCATTTTAACAAGAATGAGCGATTTCGACAAATATTTCCCAATAGAGCAAAATGGAGCTTTTTTGGTTAAAAAGGGGAGATTTCTCTTTAAGTGTAGAAAAGTTCAATAATGTTGAAAATGAAACTAATTGCCCATTTTGACAGGAATGAGTGATTTCCGAATTTTTCAGCAAAATAGAGCTTTCGTTTAAAAGGGGAGATTTCTGACTAAAATCCCTGTTTCTGTCATTTAAAGAGTAGAAATAGCTCCATAATGTTGTAAAGGAAACTAATGCACCTATTTTGTTAAGAATGAGCGTTTTTTAACCGTTTTTCCTCTATTCGAGCAAATTAGAGTTTTTTTCAGTTAAAAAGGTTAGAAAAAGTCATTTAATGAGTAGAAACAGTTCCATAATGTTGAAAAGGAACTAATGTGACCATTTTGACAAGAATGAGCTTAAATATGCTCAAAACTTTCCAATTGGAGCAAACTATAGCTTCGTTTGGTTACAAAGGGGAGAAACAGTTCCATAATATTGAATAAGAAGCCATTTTGACATGAATGAGCGATTTCAGAGTTTTTCCTCAAAACGCTCAAAAACGTCCCGATAGGAGCAAATTAGGGTTAAAACGTGAAGAATTCAGACCAAAATCCGTTTTCTATTATTTAAAGAGTAGAAACAGCTCCACAATGTTGAAAAGTAAACTAATGTGCCCACTTTGACAAGAATGAGCGATTTCAGACTGTTTATCCTAAAAACATTCAAAAACTATGCAACCTGGTAGAAATGACAGAAAAAGGGATTTTAGTCAGAAATCTCCCCTTTTAAACGAAAGCTCTATTTTGCTAAAAAATTCGGCAATCACTCATTCCTGTCAAAATGGGCAATTAGTTTCATTTTCAACATTATTGAACTTTTCTACACTTAAAGAGAAATCTCCCCTTTTTAACCAAAAAAGCTCCATTTTGCTCTATTGGGAAATATTTGTCGAAATCGCTCATTCTTGTTAAAATGGTCACATTAGTTTCCGGTTCAATATTATGGAACTGTTTCTATTCTTTAATATATATATATATAAACAGAATAACAAACAAACATTAACAAACAACAACAAACAAACATTAAAACAAAAAATCTTAATACACTACTTATAAAAAATAAAAAATAATCGTCATTACAACTAAAGCTGGTGCCCAGCACAGCTGCAGTGTTACCTCGCTGCACGGCTACTGCAATCCGCTGGGAAAGGAAAAAGGAGGAGCGGGGATCATCCGTTTCCTGTTTGAGACGGTTGCCTTAAATGACAGAAAAAGGCTTTTGGTGTGATATCTACTCTTTTTAGCTCCAATTGAGACTTATTTGAGCGTTTTGTGGGAAAACAGTCTGAAATCGCTCATTCTTGGCAAAATGGGCACTTTAGCTTCCTTTTCAACATTATGGAAATGTTTCTACTCCTTAAATAACTTTTGCTAAGAAATCTCCCCTTTTTTTAATCTATTTTGGTCAAATTGATATGTTTTTGAGCATTTTGTGGAAAAACCGCTGAAAACATGCCCATTAGTTTCCTTTACAACATTATGGCTACTTTTTAAATGACAGAAAACGGCTTTTGGTCAGAAATTTCCCTATTAACCGTAAGAAGCTCTATTTTGCTCCAATTGGGACGTTTTTAGCATTTTGAAGAGAAACTATCTGAAATCCCTCATTTTGTCAAAATGGGCACATTAGTTTCCGTATCAACATTATTGAACTTGTCTATACTTTAAATTACAGAAAACCACTTTTGGTGACCCAAAGACCCACTATTTTGCTCCAATTGGGAGATTTTTGAGCGTTTTGAGGTCATTCTTGTCTTGAAGAAATCTCCCCTTTTTAACAGCATTTTGTGAAAAAAGGTCTGAAATCGCTCATTCCTATCAAAATGGACATATTAGCTTCCTTTTCTACATTATGGAACTGTTTCTACTCTTTAAATGCCAAAAATGGCTTTTGGTCAGAAATCTCCCTTTTTTTAACCGATCTTTTGAGAAGTTTTTGATCATTAAGCTCGAGTGGATTTTTTTGGGGCGTTTTGAGAAAAAACGGTGTGACCGCTAATTTTTTGGAAGATTAGTTTTCTTTTCAACATGGAACTGTTTGTACTCTTTAAATGACAGAAAACTGCTATTGATGAGAAATCTACCCTTTTTAACTATTTTGCTCCAAATGAGACATTTTTGAGAATTTTGAGGAAAAACCGTATGAAATCGCTCATTCTTAAAAAAACATTATGAAGCCGTATGAAATCGCTCATTCTTAACAAAACATTATGAAGCCATTTCTACACTTTAAATGAGAAATCTCCAGAAAACGCCACCAAACAAAAGCCACGAAACAAAAGCCACGAAAGAAAAACAAAATAAAAGCCACCAAACAAAAGCCACGAAATAAAAGCCACGAAACAAAAGCCATAAACAAAAGTAACGAAACAAAAGCCACGAAACAAAAGCCATGAAACAAAAGCCACGAAAAAAGCCACCAAACAAAAACCACCAAACAAAAGCCACCAAACAAAAACACCAAACAAAAGCCACCAAACAAAAGCCACCAAACAAAAGCCACCAAACAAAAGCCAACAAACAAAAGCCAACAAACAAAAACACCAAACAAAAGCCACCAAACAAAAGCCACCAAACAAAAGCCACCAAACAAAAGCCACCATATAAAAGCCAACAAACAAAAGCCACCAAACAAAAGCCACCAAACAAAAGCCAGCAAACAAAAGCCACCAAACAAAAGCCACCAAACAAAAGCCACCAAACAAAAGCCACGAAACAAAAACCACCAAACAAAAGACACGAAACAAAAGCCACAAAGAAAAGCCATGAAACAAAATCGACAAAACAAAAGCCACGAAATAAAATCCACGAAACAAAAGCCACGAAACAAAAGTCACCAAACAAAAACCACCAAACAAAAGCCACGAAACAAAAGCCACGAAAGAAAAGCCACGAAACAAAAGCCACTGTCCAAAGCCACTCTATATCCAAAGCCACTCTATGTCCAAAGCCACTGTCCAAAGCCACTGTCCAAAGCCACTGTCCAAAGCCACTCTATGTCCAAAGCCACTGTCCAAAGCCACTGTCCAAAGCCAATGTCCAAAGCCACTCTATGTCCAAAGCCACTGTCCAAAGCCACTGTCCAAAGGCACTGTCCAAAGCCACTCTATGTCCAAAGCCACTATCCAAAGCCACTCTCCAAAGCCACTGTCCAAAGCCACTCTCCAAAGCCACTGTCCAAAGCCACTCTATGTCCAAAACCACTGTCCAAAGCCACTCTCCAAAGCCACTGTCCAAAGCCACTCTATGTCCAAAGCCACTGTCCAAAGCCACTCTCCAAAGCCACTGTCCAAAGCCACTCTATGTCCTAAGCCACTGTCCGAAGCCACTCTCCAAAGCCACTGTCCAAAGCCACTCTATGTCCAAAGCCACTCTATGTCCAAAGCCACTGTCCAAAGCCACTCTACAAAGCCACTGTCGAAAGTCACACTATGTCCAAAGCCACTGTCCAAAGCCACTCTCCAAAGCCACTCTCCAAAGCCACTCTATGTCCAAAGCCACTGTCCAAAGCCACTGTCCAAAGCCACTCTCTAAAGCTACTCTATGTCCAAAGCCACTGTCCAAAGCCACTCTCCTAAAGCCACTGTCCAAAGCCACTCTATGTCCAAAGCCACTGTCCAAAGCCACTCTCCAAAGCCACTCTCCAAAGGCACTCTATGTCCAAAGCCACTGTCCAAAGCCACTGTCCAAAGCCACTATCCAAAGCCACTCTATGTCCAAACCACTGTCCAAAGACTCTCCAAAGCCACTCTCCAAAGCCACTCTATGTCCAAAGCCACTGTCCAAAGCCACTGTCCAAAGCTATTCTCCAAAGCCACTCTATGTCCAAAGCCACTGTCCAAAGCCACTGTCCAAAGCCACTCTCCAAAGACACTCTATGTCCAAAGCCACTGTCCAAAGCCACTGTCCAAAGCCACTGTCCAAAGCCACTCTATGTCCAAAGCCACTGTCCAAAGCCACTGTCCAAAGGCACTGTCCAAAGCCACTCTATGTCCAAAGCCACTGTCCAAAGCCACTCTCCAAAGCCACTGTCCAAAGCCACTCTATGTCCAAAACCACTGTCCAAAGCCACTCTCCAAAGCCACTGTCCAAAGCCACTCTATGTCCAAAGCCACTGTCCAAAGCCACTCTCCAAAGCCACTCTATGTCCAAAGCCACTGTCCGAAGCCACTCTCCAAAGCCACTGTCCAAAGCCACTCTATGTCCAAAGCCACTGTCCCAAGCCACTCTACAAAGCCACTCTCGAAAGTCACACTATGTCCAAAGCCACTGTCCAAAGCCACTCTATGTCCAAAGCCACTGTCCAAAGCCACTGTCCAAAGCCACTCTCCAAAGCCACTCTATGTCCAAAGCCACTGTCCAAAGCCACTCTCCAAAGCCACTCTCCAAAGCCACTCTATGTCCAAAGCCACTGTCCAAAGCCACTCTTCAAAGCCACTCTCCAAAGCCACTCTATGTCCCAAGCCACTGTCCAAAGCCACTGTCCAAAGCCACTCTACAAAGCCACTCTATCTCCAAAGCCACTGTCCAAAGACACTCTCCAAAGCCACTCTCCAAAGCCACTCTATGTCAAAAGCCACTGTCCAAAGCTACGGTCGAAATCCACTGTCTAAAGCCACTGTATGTCCAAAGCCACTGTCCAAAGCCACTGTCGAAAGCCACTGTCCAAAGCCACTCTATGTCCAAAGCCACTGTATAAAGCCACTGTCCAAAGCCACTGTCCAAAGCAACTCTATGTCCAAAGCCACTGTCCAAAGCCACTGTCCAAAGCCACTGTCCAAAGCCACTCTATGTCCAAAGCCACTGTCCAAAGCCACTGTCCAAAGCCACTGTCCAAAGCCACTCTATGTCAAAGCCACTGTCCAAAGCCACTCAATGTCCAAAGCCACTGTCCAAAGCCACTCTATGTCCAAAGTCACTGTGCAAAGCCACTCTCCAAAGCCACTGTCCAAAGCCACTCTATGTCCAAAGCCACTGTCCAAAGCCACTGTCCAAAGCCACTCTCCAAAGCCACTCTATGTCCAAAGCCACTGTCCAAAGCCACTCTCTAAAGCCACTCTCCAAAGCCACTCTATGTCCAAAGCCACTTTCCAAACACACTGTCCAAAGCCACTCTCCAAAGCCACTCTATGTCCAAAGCCACTGTCCAAAGCCACTCTCCAAAGCCACTCTCCAAAGCCACTCAATATCCAAAGCCACTGTACAATGCCACTGTCCAAAGCCACTCTCCAAAGCCACTCTATGTCCAAAGCCACTGTCCAAAGCCACTGTCCAAAGCCATTCTCCAAAGCCACTCTATGTCCAAAGCCACTGTCCAAAGCCACTCTCCAAAGCCACTGTCCAAAGCCACTGTATGTCCAAAGTCACTGTATGTCCAAAGCCACTGTATGTCCAAATCCACTGTCCAAAGCCACTGTATTTCCAAAGCCACTGTCCAAAGCCACTGTATGTCCAAAGCCACTGTATGTCCAAAGCCACTATACAAAGCCACTGTATGTCCAAAGCCACTATACAAAGCCACTGTATGTCCAAAGCCACTGTATGTCCAAAGGCACTGTCCAAAGCCACTGTATGTCCAAAGCCACGGTATGTCCAAAGCCACTGTCTAAAGCCACTGTATGTCCAAAGCCACTGTCCAAAGCCACTGTATGTCCAAAGCCACTGTATGTCCAAAGCCACTGTCCAAAGCCACTGTATGTCCAAAGCCACTGTATGTCCAAAGCCACTGTCCAAAGCCACTGTATGTCCAAAGCCACTGTACAAAGCCAGTCCAAATCCACTGTCCAAAGCCAGTCTATGTCCAAATCCACTGTACAAAGCCACTGTCCAAAGCCACTGTCCAAAGCAATACTATGTCCAAAGCCACTGTCCAAAGCCACTGTCCAAAGCCACTGTCCAAAGCCACTCTATTTCCAAAGCCACTGCCCGAAGCCACTGTCCAAAGCCACTGTCCAAAGCCACTCTATGTCCAAAGCCACTGTCCAAAGCCACTCTCCAAAGCCACTGTCCAAAGCCACTTTATGTCCAATGCCACTGTATGTCCAAAGCTACTGTCCAAAGCCACTGTATGTCCAAAGCCACTGTATGTCCAAAGCCACTATCAAAAGCCACTGTATGTCCAAAGCCACTGTATATCCAAAGCCACTGTCCAAAGCCACTGTATGTCCAAAGCCACTGTATGTCCAAAGCCACTGTCTAAAGCCACTGTATGTCCTAAGCCACTGTCCAAAGCCTCTGTATGTCCAAAGCCACTGTATGTCCAAAGCCACTGTCCATAGCCACTGTATGTCCAAAGCCACTGTATGTCCAAAGCCACTGTCCAAAGCCACTGTATGTCCAAAGCCACTGTATGTCCAAATCCACTGTCCAAAGCCACTCTATGTCCAAAGCCACTCTATGTCCAAAGCTACTGTATGTCCAAAGCCACTGTTCAAAGCCACTGTATGTCCAAAGCCACTGTATGTCCAAAGCCACTGTCCAAATCCACCGTATGTCCAAATCCATGGTATGTCCAAAGCCACTGTCCAAAGCCACCGTATGTCCAAAGCCACTGTATGTCCAAAGCCACTGTCCAAAGCCACTGTATGTCCAAAGCCACTGTATGTCCAAAGCCACTGTCCAAAGCCACTGTATGTCCAAAGCCACTGTA
This sequence comes from Cladorhizidae sp. MBARI D1340-BT2, assembly GCA_028752905.1. Classification (NCBI taxonomy): domain Eukaryota; kingdom Metazoa; phylum Porifera; class Demospongiae; order Poecilosclerida; family Cladorhizidae; species Cladorhizidae sp. MBARI D1340-BT2. The sequence goes on along the minus strand of JAQNBH010000017.1, from coordinate 25,447,551 downwards.
TGTCCAAAGCCACTGTCCAAAGCCACTGTATGTCCAAAGCCACTGTATGTCCAAAGCCACTGTCCAAAGCCACTGTATGTCCAAAGCCACTGTATGTCCAAAGCCACTGTCCAAAGCCACTGTATGTCCAAAGCCACTGTATGTCCAAAGCTACTGTGTCCAAAGCAGCCGTATCTTCAAAGCCACTGTATGTCCAAAGCCACTGTCCAAAGCCACCGTATGTCTAAAGCCACTGTATGTCCAAAGCCACTCTCCAAAGCCACTCTCCAAAGCCACTCTATGTCCAAAGCCACTATCCAAAGCCACTCTCCAAAGCCACTCTCCAAAGCCACTCTTTGTCCAAAGCCACTGTCCAAAGCCACTCTCCAAAGCCACTGTATCTCCAAAGCCACTGTCCAAAGCCACTGTATGTCCAAAGCCTCTGTATGTCCAAAGCCACTGTCCAAAGCCACTGTATGTCCAAAGCCACTGTATGTCCAAAGCCACTGTATGTCCAAAGCCACTGTATGTCCAAAGCCACTGTATGTCCAAAGCCACTGTCCAAAGCCACTGTATGTCCAAAGCCACTGTATGTCCAAAGCCACTGTATGTCCAAAGCCACGGTATGTCCAAAGCCACTGTCCAAAGCCACCGTATGTCCAAATTTAGTGGCTTTGTTTGTTGGCCATGTTTATTGGTTTGTTTGGTGGCTTTGTTTAGTGGCCTCGTTTGGTGGCCATGTTTAGTGGCTTTGTTTAGTGGCCAAGTTTAGTGTCTTTGTTTAGTGGCCTTGTTTAGTGGCCTTGTTTAGTGGCCTTGTTTAGTGTCTTTGTTTAGTGGCCTAGTTATTGGCTTTGTTTGGTGGCCTCGTTTAGTGGCCTTGTTTAGTGGCCTTGTTTAGTTGCTTTGTTTAGTGTCCTTGTATATGGCTTTGTTTGGTGGCCTTGTTTAGTGGCTTAGTGGCTTTGTTTAGTGGCATTGTTCAGTGGCCTTGTTAATGGCTTTGTTTATTTGCTTTGTTCAGTTTCTTTGTTCAGTGGCTTTTTTTAGTGGCTTTGTTTAGTGTCCTTGTTAATGGCTTTGTTTGGTGACCTTGTTTAGTGGCTTAGTGGCTTTGTTTATTGGCTTTGTTTAGTGGCTTTGTTCAGTGGCTTTGTTTAGTGTAGTGGCTTTGTTTAGTGGCTATGTATAGTGGCTCTCACTGGGATCTTTTGCCGGTCATATACTATGAGACGTTCAGCCAGTCTCATATACTCCGAGTCCCAGTCACATTGTGATCTTATTCAGCCAGTCATATACTATGAGACCTTCTTCAGCCAGTTCTTATTCCGCCAGTCATATACTCTGGGTCTCATTCATATACTCTCGCTGGGATCTTCTTCAGCCAGTCATATACTCTACTAATTAAGAGCAAAATATAGCTTCTTTCACAAAGGGGAGAAAGAGTTCTCTAATATTGAAAAGGAAGCGAATGTGCCCATTATTTCCAGATTGAACGATTTCAGAGTTTTTCCTCAAAACGCTCAAAAACGTCCCGGATTGGAGCATAATAGGGTTAAAAAGGAGAGAATTCAGACAAAAAGCCGTTTACTGTTATTTAAAGAGTAGAAAAGGTTCCATAATTTTGAAAAGTAAACTAATTTGTCAATTTTAACAAGAATGACCGAGCGATTTTAGCTTCTTTGGTTAAAAAGGGTAAATTTCCCACCAAAAGCCTTTTTCTGTCATTTAAATAAAGTAAAGAAGCAGTTTCATGTTTAAAAGAAAACTAATGTGCCCATTTTGATGAGAATGAGCAATTTCACACTTTTTCCTCAAAACACTCAAAAACGTCCTAATTGGAACAAAATATTCATAAAGTGGAGAAATAATGTTCAAAACGAAGCTAATGTGCTATTTTGATAAGAATGAGCGATTTCATTCTGTTTTTCATAAAAAGCTCAAAAACGATCCAATAAAAAAGGGAGATTTCTCATTTAAAGTGTAGAAATGGCTTCATGATGTTGTAATGCAACATGTTTTGTTAAGAATGAGCGATTTCATACGGTTTTTCCTCAAAATTCTAAAAAATGTCTCATTTGGAGCAAAATAGTTAAAAAGGGTAGATTTCTCATCAATAGCAGTTTTCTGTCATTTAAAGAGTACAAACAGTTCCATGTTGAAAAGAAAACTAATCTTCCAAAAAATTAGCGGTCACACCGTTTTTTCTCAAAACGCCCAAAAAAAATCCACTCGAGCTTAATGATCAAAAACTTCTCAAAAGATCGGTTAAAAAAAGGGAGATTTCTGACCAAAAGCCATTTTTGGCATTTAAAGAGTAGAAACAGTTCCATAATGTTGAAAAGGAAACTAATATGTCCATTTTGATAGGAATGAGCGATTTCAGACCTTTTTTCACAAAATGCTGTTAAAAAGGGGAGATTTCTTCAAGACAAGAATGACGTCAAAACGCTCAAAAAATCTCCCAATTGGAGCAAAATAGTGGGTCTTTGGGCACCAAAAGTGGTTTTCTGTAATTTAAAGTATAGACAAGTTCAATAATGTTGATACGGAAACTAATGTGCCCATTTTGACAAAATGAGGGATTTCAGATAGTTTCTCTTCAAAATGCTAAAAACGTCCCAGTTGGAGCAAAATAGAGCTTCTTACGGTTAATTGGGAAATTTCTGACCAAAAGCCGTTTTCTGTCATTTAAAAAGTAGCCATAATGTTGTAAAGGAAACTAATGGGCATGTTTTCAGTGGTTTTTCCACAAAATGCTCAAAAACATATCAATTTGACCAAAATAGATTAAAAAAAGGGGAGATTTCTTAGCAAAAGTCATTTAAAGAGTAGAAACATTTCCATAATGTTGAAAAGGAAGCTAAAGTGCCCATTTTGCCAAGAATGAGCGATTTCAGACTGTTTTCCCTCAAAACGCTCAAATAAGTCTCAATTGGAGCTAAAAAGGGTAGATATCACACCAAAAGCCTTTTTCTGTCATTTAAAGAATGGAAACAGTTCCATAATATTGAACCGGAAACTAATGTGACCATTTTAACAAGAATGAGCGATTTCGACAAATATTTCCCAATAGAGCAAAATGGAGCTTTTTTGGTTAAAAAGGGGAGATTTCTCTTTAAGTGTAGAAAAGTTCAATAATGTTGAAAATGAAACTAATTGCCCATTTTGACAGGAATGAGTGATTTCCGAATTTTTCAGCAAAATAGAGCTTTCGTTTAAAAGGGGAGATTTCTGACTAAAATCCCTGTTTCTGTCATTTAAGGGGGGAAGAGGGCTGAAAACACATATTTTTTCCAAAATTTTTTGGGGGGCCCAAAAGGGTTCATAGTATGTCTGGAGTTTGAGTTTCAAGTTTCAGAGCAAGTGAATACTTGCATCAGAAGATATAGCCATTTTTATACAGTGCATTATTATTCCATTTCATTTCATTTCACTTCACATTGGAAGAGGTTCTCTCCCAGTCTTACCTGGCTACAATCGGGCGGTCGGCGATGATCGCCTACCCAAAATACAGTTTTTATATATCAAAATGTTGCCAATTTCATGGAGACCCTTACCAGTCGTTTGCGCAATGAATTGGCCAGGCGGGGGGGTAGTGCGCAACCTCTAAGACAAGCACGTTTTTTCACGTGTTTTTTAGTCGGTTCGCTTGAAACTTTCACACTGTTGAGTTATGGGGAAGAGAACAGAGAAGCATTTTAAACAGAAAGGCCAAGGATTCAAGAAGAGTGACGACAAGAAGAAGAAAGCCCTACAGGCGGCTGTTGTTGAGCCTGTCACAGTAGCCGCGCCAGGCAAGTTTTAATGTTTATCTCCGTACTAAAAAGTTACTAGCTGTTTCCTTCCTTTGTTAGTGAGTCTCTTGGATCCTGTAGGTGGGATAGCGCCTTCTGTGAACCTTCACTTACCTTCCAATCAATTGCAAATGTCTGAAGAGAGGCCAGTTCCATTTGTGACTATGACCAGTGACTATGCCCAGGAAGAAGTTGGCTCTCATGGATCGTTCAGCTGCTTCTGTGGCTGTTGCTACTGGATCTACTGGCTCTACCTCTTTGGACTCGGGTGGTGTTGGAGAACTAGGTAAGGGTAATCGTATAATAAACTTAGATAAGCTTAGAGAGGTCATAGAAAGGTGTAATAAGTGTATTCAATGTGGTAACTGAGCTCCCTTGCAACTGAAGCCCGTAGGGCAGGCATGGTGTCTCACTTTTTGTTCAAATTGTAGTAACACTCGAGACATCTCAAACCCTGTATCTGTAGAAGCATTCTTTGAACATCCAGTCAGTGCTGGGTGCGCTCGCATTGCTGGAATTAGTCATTCTGGTCTGGAAGATATCACTGCAGTCATGGATATGTTGCCCCCTCTTGGTTCCACTTGTTTTTTAAAATATACTAGGTCAATAGGGAGTGACGCAAATGCAGTAACAGAATATTATGTTGGATGCCGCTCATAGGTTACATGGAGTGATGCAAATGCAGTAACAGAGTATTATGTTGGATGCCGCTCATAGGTTACATGATTTTTATAGGGTTAGGCATGAAGACATCATTGATGTTAGTATTACTGTTGACGGCACATGGCTTAGACAGGGCCACAAATCAAATTATGGCTTGGTTGTGGTGATGTCTTGGGACACTGGAGAAGTTTTAGATTATTATCTTATGTCTAAGTTCTGTCAAGCTTGTGCGCGAAGACCTGAAGATGAAACAGTAGCAAGTTACACGGAATGGTTTGAGGGTCACAAGGTAAAAATTGTGAGGCCAATTTTGATGGCTCTTCGGGTTCTATGGAAGTTGTAGGAACACAAACTTTTTTAGCGTTCAGTGGAGACTGAAGCTTAGGTACACACACATAAATTAGTGATGGGTATACAAATGCACATAAACGGTTGTTTGAAGTCAAGCCTTACGGTCCTAGTGTCTTTGGGTGGTGATAGGGGGGTTAGTCGTGTGTCTATAGTTAAAATGCAAACCTACTTTAGGGGAGCAATTAGAAAGGACAACCTAGAGGGGATGATTTGCGATGTGAAAGCGATTTTTTATCACTCTTAGTCAACTATGGAACATCCCAACACGAGTATTGTCCTACAGGAGTTTTGAGTTGGTGTAGACAGAACATATGAGTGCAACAAGTGTCAGGCTTGCTGTCGAGAGGCAACAGAGTTCAATGGAGGGCGGAGCATTGTATGGTCCTGGCATGGGGGACCTGTAACATTTTATTTTGTTATGTGTCTTTTGCTTTCTATTGTCAAACAGAGATTACTGGAAGATACTTTTGTTTATGTGTCTTTTTGTCAAGCTTAGGAATTAGTGGAGGATGACTTGTTTGTGTTCTATTGTTTTTCAGGGATTACTGGAGGGTGTCGGAAGACATGTGTGGAGGGTGACGATGGATGGACCTGGGCATGGGAGCCCTGCAAATGATGACGTGTTTATGTTTGCTAATTCAATATTAGCAAAGCAACATACATGTAACAAGTCTGATGCGTCTTTAATTTATGTGTATGTATATATATATATATTGTTGGTTTTCAGGTTGTAGTTAGGATGTAGGATACTGCTGTTGTTGAAAAAATAAAGGACTGTGAAAAGTCAAACATTTTGTTTGTACACACAATTCTAGTAATGAGAGATGTATTCTGGTGAACAGGGGGTGTTTCTGGCAGCTGGGATGTGATTACAAACTGCTTGGACTTCAAGGCTCAATATCTCTGAAGTGATTTTTGAAAAACCGTTCAAATGATAACTTGAATATTTTTTTTCCTTTGATTAAAAAAAAAATATCATTTGAAAGCAATTTTTATATTCTACAACTTGCGCGAGAGTTTTTGTTTGATAGCATTACTAAAAAAGACCTATAGATGAAAATGTAACGTGATGTCATAAAGCTATGTTCAGAAAATGAGTGAAAAAAACATTTTTTCAAAATTTCAAGACGCGCAGTTTGTAGTGCTCATTATGATTGACTAATGGACCGAATAAGAGCCTCGCAAAGGTCGTTACTGCAACGTGGTTTACTTAACGGCTTACGGTCCGCACTGGAAGAGCCTATAATGAGCTAGGAAAAAATTATGGCAAAACAAAATAACAAAAGAGACTTACCATTAGAAAGTATAGACTGCAAGCTATAATTTGATATATAAATCGGGAAACTAGAGTGAATGCGAGCAAAGATATGGTACTTTATATGAGACCACGCGATACGCAGCCTTCTTTCCCCCTTAAAGAGTAGAAATAGCTCCATAATGTTGTAAAGGAAACTAATGCACCTATTTTGTTAAGAATGAGCGTTTTTTAACCGTTTTTCCTCTATTCGAGCAAATTAGAGTTTTTTTCAGTTAAAAAGGTTAGAAAAAGTCATTTAATGAGTAGAAACAGTTCCATAATGTTGAAAAGGAACTAATGTGACCATTTTGACAAGAATGAGCTTAAATACGCTCAAAACTTTCCAATTGGAGCAAACTATAGCTTCGTTTGGTTACAAAGGGGAGAAACAGTTCCATAATATTGAATAAGAAGCCATTTTGACATGAATGAGCGATTTCAGAGTTTTCCCTCAAAACGCTCAAAAACGTCCCGATAGGAGCAAATTAGGGTTAAAACGTGAAGAATTCAGACCAAAATCCGTTTTCTATTATTTAAAGAGTAGAAACAGCTCCACAATGTTGAAAAGTAAACTAATGTGCCCACTTTGACAAGAATGAGCGATTTCAGACTGTTTATCCTAAAAACATTCAAAAACTATGCAACCTGGTAGAAATGACAGAAAAAGGGATTTTAGTCAGAAATCTCCCCTTTTAAACGAAAGCTCTATTTTGCTAAAAAATTCGGAAATCACTCATTCCTGTCAAAATGGGCAATTAGTTTCATTTTCAACATTATTGAACTTTTCTACACTTAAAGAGAAATCTCCCCTTTTTAACCAAAAAAGCTCCATTTTGCTCTATTGGGAAATATTTGTCGAAATCGCTCATTCTTGTTAAAATGGTCACATTAGTTTCCGGTTCAATATTATGGAACTGTTTCTATTCTTTAATATATATATATATAAACAGAATAACAAACAAACATTAACAAACAACAACAAACAAACATTAAAACAAAAAATCTTAATACACTACTTATAAAAAATAAAAAATAATCGTCATTACAACTAAAGCTGGTGCCCAGCACAGCTGCAGTGTTACCTCGCTGCACGGCTACTGCAATCCGCTGGGAAAGGAAAAAGGAGGAGCGGGGATCATCCGTTTCCTGTTTGAGACGGTTGCCTTAAATGACAGAAAAAGGCTTTTGGTGTGATATCTACTCTTTTTAGCTCCAATTGAGACTTATTTGAGCGTTTTGTGGGAAAACAGTCTGAAATCGCTCATTCTTGGCAAAATGGGCACTTTAGCTTCCTTTTCAACATTATGGAAATGTTTCTACTCCTTAAATAACTTTTGCTAAGAAATCTCCCCTTTTTTTAATCTATTTTGGTCAAATTGATATGTTTTTGAGCATTTTGTGGAAAAACCGCTGAAAACATGCCCATTAGTTTCCTTTACAACATTATGGCTACTTTTTAAATGACAGAAAACGGCTTTTGGTCAGAAATTTCCCTATTAACCGTAAGAAGCTCTATTTTGCTCCAATTGGGACGTTTTTAGCATTTTGAAGAGAAACTATCTGAAATCCCTCATTTTGTCAAAATGGGCACATTAGTTTCCGTATCAACATTATTGAACTTGTCTATACTTTAAATTACAGAAAACCACTTTTGGTGACCCAAAGACCCACTATTTTGCTCCAATTGGGAGATTTTTGAGCGTTTTGAGGTCATTCTTGTCTTGAAGAAATCTCCCCTTTTTAACAGCATTTTGTGAAAAAAGGTCTGAAATCGCTCATTCCTATCAAAATGGACATATTAGCTTCCTTTTCTACATTATGGAACTGTTTCTACTCTTTAAATGCCAAAAATGGCTTTTGGTCAGAAATCTCCCTTTTTTTAACCGATCTTTTGAGAAGTTTTTGATCATTAAGCTCGAGTGGATTTTTTGGGGGCGTTTTGAGAAAAAACGGTGTGACCGCTAATTTTTTGGAAGATTAGTTTTCTTTTCAACATGGAACTGTTTGTACTCTTTAAATGACAGAAAACTGCTATTGATGAGAAATCTACCCTTTTTAACTATTTTGCTCCAAATGAGACATTTTTGAGAATTTTGAGGAAAAACCGTATGAAATCGCTCATTCTTAAAAAAACATTATGAAGCCGTATGAAATCGCTCATTCTTAACAAAACATTATGAAGCCATTTCTACACTTTAAATGAGAAATCTCCAGAAAACGCCACCAAACAAAAGCCACGAAACAAAAGCCACGAAAGAAAAACAAAATAAAAGCCACCAAACAAAAGCCACGAAATAAAAGCCACGAAACAAAAGCCATAAACAAAAGTAACGAAACAAAAGCCACAAAACAAAAGCCATGAAACAAAAGCCACGAAAAAAGCCACCAAACAAAAACCACCAAACAAAAGCCACCAAACAAAAACACCAAACAAAAGCCACCAAACAAAAGCCACCAAACAAAAGCCACCAAACAAAAGCCAACAAACAAAAGCCAACAAACAAAAACACCAAACAAAAGCCACCAAACAAAAGCCACCAAACAAAAGCCACCAAACAAAAGCCACCATATAAAAGCCAACAAACAAAAGCCACCAAACAAAAGCCACCAAACAAAAGCCAGCAAACAAAAGCCACCAAACAAAAGCCATCAAACAAAAGCCACCAAACAAAAGCCACGAAACAAAAACCACCAAACAAAAGACACGAAACAAAAGCCACAAAGAAAAGCCATGAAACAAAATAGACAAAACAAAAGCCACGAAATAAAATCCACGAAACAAAAGCCACGAAACAAAAGTCACCAAACAAAAACCACCAAACAAAAGCCACGAAACAAAAGCCACGAAAGAAAAGCCACGAAACAAAAGCCACTGTCCAAAGCCACTCTATATCCAAAGCCACTCTATGTCCAAAGCCACTGTCCAAAGCCACTGTCCAAAGCCACTGTCCAAAGCCACTCTATGTCCAAAGCCACTGTCCAAAGCCACTGTCCAAAGCCAATGTCCAAAGCCACTCTATGTCCAAAGCCACTGTCCAAAGCCACTGTCCAAAGGCACTGTCCAAAGCCACTCTATGTCCAAAGCCACTATCCAAAGCCACTCTCCAAAGCCACTGTCCAAAGCCACTCTCCAAAGCCACTGTCCAAAGCCACTCTATGTCCAAAACCACTGTCCAAAGCCACTCTCCAAAGCCACTGTCCAAAGCCACTCTATGTCCAAAGCCACTGTCCAAAGCCACTCTCCAAAGCCACTGTCCAAAGCCACTCTATGTCCTAAGCCACTGTCCGAAGCCACTCTCCAAAGCCACTGTCCAAAGCCACTCTATGTCCAAAGCCACTCTATGTCCAAAGCCACTGTCCAAAGCCACTCTACAAAGCCACTGTCGAAAGTCACACTATGTCCAAAGCCACTGTCCAAAGCCACTCTCCAAAGCCACTCTCCAAAGCCACTCTATGTCCAAAGCCACTGTCCAAAGCCACTGTCCAAAGCCACTCTCTAAAGCTACTCTATGTCCAAAGCCACTGTCCAAAGCCACTCTCCTAAAGCCACTGTCCAAAGCCACTCTATGTCCAAAGCCACTGTCCAAAGCCACTCTCCAAAGCCACTCTCCAAAGGCACTCTATGTCCAAAGCCACTGTCCAAAGCCACTGTCCAAAGCCACTATCCAAAGCCACTCTATGTCCAAACCACTGTCCAAAGACTCTCCAAAGCCACTCTCCAAAGCCACTCTATGTCCAAAGCCACTGTCCAAAGCCACTGTCCAAAGCTATTCTCCAAAGCCACTCTATGTCCAAAGCCACTGTCCAAAGCCACTGTCCAAAGCCACTCTCCAAAGACACTCTATGTCCAAAGCCACTGTCCAAAGCCACTGTCCAAAGCCACTGTCCAAAGCCACTCTATGTCCAAAGACACTGTCCAAAGCCACTGTCCAAAGGCACTGTCCAAAGCCACTCTATGTCCAAAGCCACTGTCCAAAGCCACTCTCCAAAGCCACTGTCCAAAGCCACTCTATGTCCAAAACCACTGTCCAAAGCCACTCTCCAAAGCCACTGTCCAAAGCCACTCTATGTCCAAAGCCACTGTCCAAAGCCACTCTCCAAAGCCACTCTATGTCCAAAGCCACTGTCCGAAGCCACTCTCCAAAGCCACTGTCCAAAGCCACTCTATGTCCAAAGCCACTGTCCCAAGCCACTCTACAAAGCCACTCTCGAAAGTCACACTATGTCCAAAGCCACTGTCCAAAGCCACTCTATGTCCAAAGCCACTGTCCAAAGCCACTGTCCAAAGCCACTCTCCAAAGCCACTCTATGTCCAAAGCCACTGTCCAAAGCCACTCTCCAAAGCCACTCTCCAAAGCCACTCTATGTCCAAAGCCACTGTCCAAAGCCACTCTTCAAAGCCACTCTCCAAAGCCACTCTATGTCCCAAGCCACTGTCCAAAGCCACTGTCCAAAGCCACTCTACAAAGCCACTCTATCTCCAAAGCCACTGTCCAAAGACACTCTCCAAAGCCACTCTCCAAAGCCACTCTATGTCAAAAGCCACTGTCCAAAGCTACTGTCGAAATCCACTGTCTAAAGCCACTGTATGTCCAAAGCCACTGTCCAAAGCCACTGTCGAAAGCCACTGTCCAAAGCCACTCTATGTCCAAAGCCACTGTATAAAGCCACTGTCCAAAGCCACTGTCCAAAGCAACTCTATGTCCAAAGCCACTGTCCAAAGCCACTGTCCAAAGCCACTGTCCAAAGCCACTCTATGTCCAAAGCCACTGTCCAAAGCCACTGTCCAAAGCCACTGTCCAAAGCCACTCTATGTCAAAGCCACTGTCCAAAGCCACTCAATGTCCAAAGCCACTGTCCAAAGCCACTCTATGTCCAAAGTCACTGTGCAAAGCCACTCTCCAAAGCCACTGTCCAAAGCCACTCTATGTCCAAAGCCACTGTCCAAAGCCACTGTCCAAAGCCACTCTCCAAAGCCACTCTATGTCCAAAGCCACTGTCCAAAGCCACTCTCTAAAGCCACTCTCCAAAGCCACTCTATGTCCAAAGCCACTTTCCAAACACACTGTCCAAAGCCACTCTCCAAAGCCACTCTATGTCCAAAGCCACTGTCCAAAGCCACTCTCCAAAGCCACTCTCCAAAGCCACTCAATATCCAAAGCCACTGTACAATGCCACTGTCCAAAGCCACTCTCCAAAGCCACTCTATGTCCAAAGCCACTGTCCAAAGCCACTGTCCAAAGCCATTCTCCAAAGCCACTCTATGTCCAAAGCCACTGTCCAAAGCCACTCTCCAAAGCCACTGTCCAAAGCCACTGTATGTCCAAAGTCACTGTATGTCCAAAGCCACTGTATGTCCAAATCCACTGTCCAAAGCCACTGTATTTCCAAAGCCACTGTCCAAAGCCACTGTATGTCCAAAGCCACTGTATGTCCAAAGCCACTATACAAAGCCACTGTATGTCCAAAGCCACTGTATGTCCAAAGGCACTGTCCAAAGCCACTGTATGTCCAAAGCCACTGTATGTCCAAAGCCACTGTCTAAAGCCACTGTATGTCCAAAGCCACTGTCCAAAGCCACTGTATGTCCAAAGCCACTGTATGTCCAAAGCCACTGTCCAAAGCCACTGTATGTCCAAAGCCACTGTATGTCCAAAGCCACTGTCCAAAGCCACTGTATGTCCAAAGCCACTGTACAAAGCCAGTCCAAATCCACTGTCCAAAGCCAGTCTATGTCCAAATCCACTGTACAAAGCCACTGTCCAAAGCCACTGTCCAAAGCAATACTATGTCCAAAGCCACTGTCCAAAGCCACTGTCCAAAGCCACTGTCCAAAGCCACTCTATTTCCAAAGCCACTGCCCGAAGCCACTGTCCAAAGCCACTGTCCAAAGCCACTCTATGTCCAAAGCCACTGTCCAAAGCCACTCTCCAAAGCCACTGTCCAAAGCCACTGTATGTCCAATGCCACTGTATGTCCAAAGCTACTGTCCAAAGCCACTGTATGTCCAAAGCCACTGTATGTCCAAAGCCACTATCCAAAGCCACTGTATGTCCAAAGCCACTGTATATCCAAAGCCACTGTCCAAAGCCACTGTATGTCCAAAGCCACTGTATGTCCAAAGCCACTGTCTAAAGCCACTGTATGTCCAAAGCCACTGTCCAAAGCCTCTGTATGTCCAAAGCCACTGTATGTCCAAAGCCACTGTGCATAGCCACTGTATGTCCAAAGCCACTGTATGTCCAAAGCCACTGTCCAAAGCCACTGTATGTCCAAAGCCACTGTATGTCCAAAGCCACTGTCCAAAGCCACTCTATGTCCAAAGCCACTCTATGTCCAAAGCTACTGTATGTCCAAAGCCACTGTTCAAAGCCACTGTATGTCCAAAGCCACTGTATGTCCAAAGCCACTGTCCAAATCCACCGTATGTCCAAATCCACGGTATGTCCAAAGCCACTGTCCAAAGCCACCGTATGTCCAAAGCCACTGTATGTCCAAAGCCACTGTCCAAAGCCACTGTATGTCCAAAGCCACTGTATGTCCAAAGCCACTGTCCAAAGCCACTGTATGTCCAAAGCCACTGTATGTCCAAAGCCACTGTCCAAAGCCACTGTATGTCCAAAGCCACTGTATGTCCAAAGCCACTGTCCAAAGCCACTGTATGTCCAAAGCCACTGTATGTCCAAAGCCACTGTCCAAAGCCACTGTATGTCCAAAGCCACTGTATGTCCAAAGCTACTGTGTCCAAAGCAACCGTATCTTCAAAGCCACTGTATGTCCAAAGCCACTGTCCAAAGCCACCGTATGTCCAAAGCCACTGTATGTCCAAAGCCACTCTCCAAAGCCACTCTCCAAAGCCACTCTATGTCCAAAGCCACTATCCAAAGCCACTCTCCAAAGCCACTCTCCAAAGCCACTCTTTGTCCAAAGCCACTGTCCAAAGCCACTCTCCAAAGCCACTGTATCTCCAAAGCCACTGTCCAAAGCCACTGTATGTCCAAAGCCTCTGTATGTCCAAAGCCACTGTCCAAAGCCACTGTATGTCCAAAGCCACTGTATGTCCAAAGCCACTGTATGTCCAAAGCCACTGTCCAAAGCCACTGTATGTCCAAAGCCACTGTATGTCCAAAGCCACTGTATGTCCAAAGCCACGGTATGTCCAAAGCCACTGTCCAAAGCCACCGTATGTCCAAATTTAGTGGCTTTGTTTGTTGGCCATGTTTATTGGTTTGTTTGGTGGCTTTGTTTAGTGGCCTTGTTTGGTGGCCATGTTTAGTGGCTTTGTTTAGTGGCCAAGTTTAGTGTCTTTGTTTAGTGGCCTTGTTTAGTGGCCTTGTTTAGTGGCCTTGTTTAGTGTCTTTGTTTAGTGGCCTAGTTATTGGCTTTGTTTGGTGGCCTCGTTTAGTGGCCTTGTTTAGTGGCCTTGTTTAGTTGCTTTGTTTAGTGTCCTTGTATATGGCTTTGTTTGGTGGCCTTGTTTAGTGGCTTAGTGGCTTTGTTTAGTGGTTTTGTTCAGTGGCCTTGTTAATGGCTTTGTTTATTTGCTTTGTTCAGTTTCTTTGTTCAGTGGCTTTTTTTAGTGGCTTTGTTTAGTGTCCTTGTTAATGGCTTTGTTTGGTGACCTTGTTTAGTGGCTTAGTGGCTTTGTTTATTGGCTTTGTTTAGTGGCTTTGTTCAGTGGCTTTGTTTAGTGTAGTGGCTTTGTTTAGTGGCTATGTATAGTGGCTCTCACTGGGATCTTTTGCCGGTCATATACTATGAGACGTTCAGCCAGTCTCATATACTCCGAGTCCCAGTCACATTGTGATCTTATTCAGCCAGTCATATACTATGAGACCTTCTTCAGCCAGTTCTTATTCCGCCAGTCATATACTCTGGGTCTCATTCATATACTCTCGCTGGGATCTTCTTCAGCCAGTCATATACTCTACTAATTAAGAGCAAAATATAGCTTCTTTCACAAAGGGGAGAAAGAGTTCTCTAATATTGAAAAGGAAGCGAATGTGCCCATTATTTCCAGATTGAACGATTTCAGAGTTTTTCCTCAAAACGCTCAAAAACGTCCCGGATTGGAGCATAATAGGGTTAAAAAGGAGAGAATTCAGACAAAAAGCCGTTTACTGTTATTTAAAGAGTAGAAAAGGTTCCATAATTTTGAAAAGTAAACTAATTTGTCAATTTTAACAAGAATGACCGAGCGATTTTAGCTTCATTGGTTAAAAAGGGTAAATTTCCCACCAAAAGCCTTTTTCTGTCATTTAAATAAAGTAAAGAAGCAGTTTCATGTTTAAAAGAAAACTAATGTGCCCATTTTGATGAGAATGAGCAATTTCACACTTTTTCCTCAAAACGCTCAAAAACGTCCTAATTGGAACAAAATATTCATAAAGTGGAGAAATAATGTTCAAAACGAAGCTAATGTGCTATTTTGATAAGAATGAGCGATTTCATTCTGTTTTTCATAAAAAGCTCAAAAACGATCCAATAAAAAAGGGAGATTTCTCATTTAAAGTGTAGAAATGGCTTCATGATGTTGTAATGCAACATGTTTTGTTAAGAATGAGCGATTTCATACGGTTTTTCCTCAAAATTCTCAAAAATGTCTCATTTGGAGCAAAATAGTTAAAAAGGGTAGATTTCTCATCAATAGCAGTTTTCTGTCATTTAAAGAGTACAAACAGTTCCATGTTGAAAAGAAAACTAATCTTCCAAAAAATTAGCGGTCACACCGTTTTTTCTCAAAACGCCCCAAAAAAATCCACTCGAGCTTAATGATCAAAAACTTCTCAAAAGATCGGTTAAAAAAAGGGAGATTTCTGACCAAAAGCCATTTTTGGCATTTAAAGAGTAGAAACAGTTCCATAATGTTGAAAAGGAAACTAATATGTCCATTTTGATAGGAATGAGCGATTTCAGACCTTTTTTCACAAAATGCTGTTAAAAAGGGGAGATTTCTTCAAGACAAGAATGACCTCAAAACGCTCAAAAAATCTCCCAATTGGAGCAAAATAGTGGGTCTTTGGGCACCAAAAGTGGTTTTCTGTAATTTAAAGTATAGACAAGTTCAATAATGTTGATACGGAAACTAATGTGCCCATTTTGACAAAATGAGGGATTTCAGATAGTTTTTCTTCAAAATGCTAAAAACGTCCCAATTGGAGCAAAATAGAGCTTCTTACGGTTAATTGGTAAATTTCTGACCAAAAGCCGTTTTCTGTCATTTAAAAAGTAGCCATAATGTTGTAAAGGAAACTAATGGGCATGTTTTCAGCGGTTTTTCCACAAAATGCTCAAAAACATATCAATTTGACCAAAATAGATTAAAAAAAGGGGAGATTTCTTAGCAAAAGTCATTTAAAGAGTAGAAACATTTCCATAATGTTGAAAAGGAAGCTAAAGTGCCCATTTTGCCAAGAATGAGCGATTTCAGACTGTTTTCCCTCAAAACGCTCAAATAAGTCTCAATTGGAGCTAAAAAGGGTAGATATCACACCAAAAGCCTTTTTCTGTCATTTAAAGAATGGAAACAGTTCCATAATATTGAACCGGAAACTAATGTGACCATTTTAACAAGAATGAGCGATTTCGACAAATATTTCCCAATAGAGCAAAATGGAGCTTTTTTGGTTAAAAAGGGGAGATTTCTCTTTAAGTGTAGAAAAGTTCAATAATGTTGAAAATGAAACTAATTGCCCATTTTGACAGGAATGAGTGATTTCCGAATTTTTCAGCAAAATAGAGCTTTCGTTTAAAAGGGGAGATTTCTGACTAAAATCCCTGTTTCTGTCATTTAAAGAGTAGAAATAGCTCCATAATGTTGTAAAGGAAACTAATGCACCTATTTTGTTAAGAATGAGCGTTTTTTAACCGTTTTCCCTCTATTCGAGCAAATTAGAGTTTTTTTCAGTTAAAAAGGTTAGAAAAAGTCATTTAATGAGTAGAAACAGTTCCATAATGTTGAAAAGGAACTAATGTGACCATTTTGACAAGAATGAGCTTAAATACGCTCAAAACTTTCCAATTGGAGCAAACTATAGCTTCGTTTGGTTACAAAGGGGAGAAACAGTTCCATAATATTGAATAAGAAGCCATTTTGACATGAATGAGCGATTTCAGAGTTTTTCCTCAAAACGCTCAAAAACGTCCCGATAGGAGCAAATTAGGGTTAAAACGTGAAGAATTCAGACCAAAATCAGTTTTCTATTATTTAAAGAGTAGAAACAGCTCCACAATGTTGAAAAGTAAACTAATGTGCCCACTTTGACAAGAATGAGCGATTTCAGACTGTTTATCCTAAAAACATTCAAAAACTATGCAACCTGGTAGAAATGACAGAAAAAGGGATTTTAGTCAGAAATCTCCCCTTTTAAACGAAAGCTCTATTTTGCTAAAAAATTCGGAAATCACTCATTCCTGTCAAAATGGGCAATTAGTTTCATTTTCAACATTATTGAACTTTTCTACACTTAAAGAGAAATCTCCCCTTTTTAACCAAAAAAGCTCCATTTTGCTCTATTGGGAAATATTTGTCGAAATCGCTCATTCTTGTTAAAATGGTCACATTAGTTTCCGGTTCAATATTATGGAACTGTTTCTATTCTTTAATATATATATATATAAACAGAATAACAAACAAACATTAACAAACAACAACAAACAAACATTAAAACAAAAAATCTTAATACACTACTTATAAAAAATAAAAAATAATCGTCATTACAACTAAAGCTGGTGCCCAGCACAGCTGCAGTGTTACCTCGCTGCACGGCTACTGCAATCCGCTGGGAAAGGAAAAAGGAGGAGCGGGGATCATCCGTTTCCTGTTTGAGACGGTTGCCTTAAATGACAGAAAAAGGCTTTTGGTGTGATATCTACTCTTTTTAGCTCCAATTGAGACTTATTTGAGCGTTTTGTGGGAAAACAGTCTGAAATCGCTCATTCTTGGCAAAATGGGCACTTTAGCTTCCTTTTCAACATTATGGAAATGTTTCTACTCCTTAAATAACTTTTGCTAAGAAATCACCCCTTTTTTTAATCTATTTTGGTCAAATTGATATGTTTTTGAGCATTTTGTGGAAAAACCGCTGAAAACATGCCCATTAGTTTCCTTTACAACATTATGGCTACTTTTTAAATGACAGAAAACGGCTTTTGGTCAGAAATTTCCCTATTAACCGTAAGAAGCTCTATTTTGCTCCAATTGGGACGTTTTTAGCATTTTGAAGAGAAACTATCTGAAATCCCTCATTTTGTCAAAATGGGCACATTAGTTTCCGTATCAACATTATTGAACTTGTCTATACTTTAAATTACAGAAAACCACTTTTGGTGACCCAAAGACCCACTATTTTGCTCCAATTGGGAGATTTTTGAGCGTTTTGAGGTCATTCTTGTCTTGAAGAAATCTCCCCTTTTTAACAGCATTTTGTGAAAAAAGGTCTGAAATCGCTCATTCCTATCAAAATGGACATATTAGCTTCCTTTTCTACATTATGGAACTGTTTCTACTCTTTAAATGCCAAAAAAGGCTTTTGGTCAGAAATCTCCCTTTTTTTAACCGATCTTTTGAGAAGTTTTTGATCATTAAGCTCGAGTGGATTTTTTTGGGGCGTTTTGAGAAAAAACGGTGTGACCGCTAATTTTTTGGAAGATTAGTTTTCTTTTCAACATGGAACTGTTTGTACTCTTTAAATGACAGAAAACTGCTATTGATGAGAAATCTACCCTTTTTAACTATTTTGATCCAAATGAGACATTTTTGAGAATTTTGAGGAAAAACCGTATGAAATCGCTCATTCTTAAAAAAACATTATGAAGCCGTATGAAATCGCTCATTCTTAACAAAACATTATGAAGCCATTTTTACACTTTAAATGAGAAATCTCCAGAAAACGCCACCAAACAAAAGCCACGAAACAAAAGCCACGAAAGAAAAACAAAATAAAAGCCACCAAACAAAAGCCACGAAATAAAAGCCACGAAACAAAAGCCATAAACAAAAGTAACGAAACAAAAGCCACGAAACAAAAGCCATGAAACAAAAGCCACGAAAAAAGCCACCAAACAAAAACCACCAAACAAAAGCCACCAAACAAAAACACCAAACAAAAGCCACCAAACAAAAGCCACCAAACAAAAGCCACCAAACAAAAGCCAACAAACAAAAGCCACCAAACAAAAACACCAAACAAAAGCCACCAAACAAAAGCCACCAAACAAAAGCCACCAAACAAAAGCCACCATATAAAAGCCAACAAACAAAAGCCACCAAACAAAAGCCACCAAACAAAAGCCAGCAAACAAAAGCCACCAAACAAAAGCCACCAAACAAAAGCCACCAAACAAAAGCCACGAAACAAAAACCACCAAACAAAAGACACGAAACAAAAGCCACAAAGAAAAGCCATGAAACAAAATCGACAAAACAAAAGCCACGAAATAAAATCCACGAAACAAAAGCCACGAAACAAAAGTCACCAAACAAAAACCACCAAACAAAAGCCACGAAACTAAAGCCACGAAAGAAAAGCCACGAAACAAAAGCCACTGTCCAAAGCCACTCTATATCCAAAGCCACTCTATGTCCAAAGCCACTGTCCAAAGCCACTGTCCAAAGCCACTGTCCAAAGCCACTCTATGTCCAAAGCCACTGTCCAAAGCCACTGTCCAAAGCCAATGTCCAAAGCCACTCTATGTCCAAAGCCACTGTCCAAAGCCACTGTCCAAAGGCACTGTCCAAAGCCACTCTATGTCCAAAGCCACTATCCAAAGCCACTCTCCAAAGCCACTGTCCAAAGCAACTCTATGTCCAAAACCACTGTCCAAAGCCACTCTCCAAAGCCACTGTCCAAAGCCACTCTATGTCCAAAGCCACTGTCCAAAGCCACTCTCCAAAGCCACTGTCCAAAGCCACTCTATGTCCTAAGCCACTGTCCGAAGCCACTCTCCAAAGCCACTGTCCAAAGCCACTCTATGTCCAAAGCCACTCTATGTCCAAAGCCACTGTCCAAAGCCACTCTACAAAGCCACTGTCGAAAGTCACACTATGTCCAAAGCCACTGTCCAAAGCCACTCTCCAAAGCCACTCTCCAAAGCCACTCTATGTCCAAAGCCACTGTCCAAAGCCACTGTCCAAAGCCACTCTCTAAAGCTACTCTATGTCCAAAGCCACTGTCCAAAGCCACTCTCCTAAAGCCACTGTCCAAAGCCACTCTATGTCCAAAGCCACTGTCCAAAGCCACTCTCCAAAGCCACTCTCCAAAGGCACTCTATGTCCAATGCCACTGTCCAAAGCCACTGTCCAAAGCCACTATCCAAAGCCACTCTATGTCCAAACCACTGTCCAAAGACTCTCCAAAGCCACTCTCCAAAGCCACTCTATGTCCAAAGCCACTGTCCAAAGCCACTGTCCAAAGCTATTCTCCAAAGCCACTCTATGTCCAAAGCCACTGTCCAAAGCCACTGTCCAAAGCCATTCTCCAAAGCCACTCTATGTCCAAAGCCACTGTCCAAAGCCACTGTCCAAAGCCACTGTCCAAAGCCACTCTATGTCCAAAGCCACTGTCCAAAGCCACTGTCCAAAGGCACTGTCCAAAGCCACTCTATGTCCAAAGCCACTGTCCAAAGCCACTCTCCAAAGCCACTGTCCAAAGCCACTCTATGTCCAAAACCACTGTCCAAAGCCACTCTCCAAAGCCACTGTCCAAAGCCACTCTATTTCCAAAGCCACTGCCCGAAGCCACTGTCCAAAGCCACTGTCCAAAGCCACTCTATGTCCAAAGCCACTGTCCAAAGCCACTCTCCAAAGCCACTGTCCAAAGCCACTGTATGTCCAATGCCACTGTATGTCCAAAGCTACTGTCCAAAGCCACTGTATGTCCAAAGCCACTGTATGTCCAAAGCCACTATCCAAAGCCACTGTATGTCCAAAGCCACTGTATATCCAAAGCCACTGTCCAAAGCCACTGTATGTCCAAAGCCACTGTATGTCCAAAGCCACTGTCTAAAGCCACTGTATGTCCAAAGCCACTGTCCAAAGCCTCTGTATGTCCAAAGCCACTGTATGTCCAAAGCCACTGTCCATAGCCACTGTATGTCCAAAGCCACTGTATGTCCAAAGCCACTGTCCAAAGCCACTGTATGTCCAAAGCCACTGTATGTCCAAAGCCACTGTCCAAAGCCACTGTATGTCCAAAGCCACTGTCCAAATCCACCGTATGTCCAAATCCACGGTATGTCCAAAGCCACTGTCCAAAGCCACCGTATGTCCAAAGCCACTGTATGTCCAAAGCCACTGTCCAAAGCCAGTGTATGTCCAAAGCCACTGTATGTCCAAAGCCACTGTCCAAAGCCACTGTATGTCCAAAGCCACTGTATGTCCAAAGCCACTGTCCAAAGCCACTGTATGTCCAAAGCCACTGTATGTCCAAAGCCACTGTCCAAAGCCACTGTATGTCCAAAGCCACTGTATGTCCAAAGCCACTGTCCAAAGCCACTGTATGTCCAAAGCCACTGTATGTCCAAAGCTACTGTGTCCAAAGCAGCCGTATCTTCAAAGCCACTGTATGTCCAAAGCCACTGTCCAAAGCCACCGTATGTCCAAAGCCACTGTATGTCCAAAGCCACTCTCCAAAGCCACTCTCCAAAGCCACTCTATGTCCAAAGCCACTCTATGTCCAAAGCCACTGTCCAAAGCCACTCTACAAAGCCACTGTCGAAAGTCACACTATGTCCAAAGCCACTGTCCAAAGCCACTCTCCAAAGCCACTCTCCAAAGCCACTCTATGTCCAAAGCCACTGTCCAAAGCCACTGTCCAAAGCCACTCTCTAAAGCTACTCTATGTCCAAAGCCACTGTCCAAAGCCACTCTCCTAAAGCCACTGTCCAAAGCCACTCTATGTCCAAAGCCACTGTCCAAAGCCACTCTCCAAAGCCACTCTCCAAAGGCACTCTATGTCCAATGCCACTGTCCAAAGCCACTGTCCAAAGCCACTATCCAAAGCCACTCTATGTCCAAACCACTGTCCAAAGACTCTCCAAAGCCACTCTCCAAAGCCACTCTATGTCCAAAGCCACTGTCCAAAGCCACTGTCCAAAGCTATTCTCCAAAGCCACTCTATGTCCAAAGCCACTGTCCAAAGCCACTGTCCAAAGCCATTCTCCAAAGCCACTCTATGTCCAAAGCCACTGTCCAAAGCCACTGTCCAAAGCCACTGTCCAAAGCCACTCTATGTCCAAAGCCACTGTCCAAAGCCACTGTCCAAAGGCACTGTCCAAAGCCACTCTATGTCCAAAGCCACTGTCCAAAGCCACTCTCCAAAGCCACTGTCCAAAGCCACTCTATGTCCAAAACCACTGTCCAAAGCCACTCTCCAAAGCCACTGTCCAAAGCCACTCTATTTCCAAAGCCACTGCCCGAAGCCACTGTCCAAAGCCACTGTCCAAAGCCACTCTATGTCCAAAGCCACTGTCCAAAGCCACTCTCCAAAGCCACTGTCCAAAGCCACTGTATGTCCAATGCCACTGTATGTCCAAAGCTACTGTCCAAAGCCACTGTATGTCCAAAGCCACTGTATGTCCAAAGCCACTATCCAAAGCCACTGTATGTCCAAAGCCACTGTATATCCAAAGCCACTATCCAAAGCCACTGTATGTCCAAAGCCACTGTCTAAAGCCACTGTATGTCCAAAGCCACTGTCCAAAGCCTCTGTATGTCCAAAGCCACTGTATGTCCAAAGCCACTGTCCATAGCCACTGTATGTCCAAAGCCACTGTATGTCCAAAGCCACTGTCCAAAGCCACTGTATGTCCAAAGCCACTGTATGTCCAAAGCCACTGTCCAAAGCCACTGTATGTCCAAAGCCACTGTCCAAATCCACCGTATGTCCAAATCCACGGTATGTCCAAAGCCACTGTCCAAAGCCACCGTATGTCCAAAGCCACTGTATGTCCAAAGCCACTGTCCAAAGCCAGTGTATGTCCAAAGCCACTGTATGTCCAAAGCCACTGTCCAAAGCCACTGTATGTCCAAAGCCACTGTATGTCCAAAGCCACTGTCCAAAGCCACTGTATGTCCAAAGCCACTGTATGTCCAAAGCCACTGTCCAAAGCCACTGTATGTCCAAAGCCACTGTATGTCCAAAGCCACTGTCCAAAGCCACTGTATGTCCAAAGCCACTGTATGTCCAAAGCTACTGTGTCCAAAGCAGCCGTATCTTCAAAGCCACTGTATGTCCAAAGCCACTGTCCAAAGCCACCGTATGTCCAAAGCCACTGTATGTCCAAAGCCACTCTCCAAAGCCACTCTCCAAAGCCACTCTATGTCCAAAGCCACTATCCAAAGCCACTCTCCAAAGCCACTCTCCAAAGCCACTCTTTGTCCAAAGCCACTGTCCAAAGCCACTCTCCAAAGCCACTGTATCTCCAAAGCCACTGTCCAAAGCCACTGTATGTCCAAAGCCTCTGTATGTCCAAAGCCACTGTCCAAAGCCACTGTATGTCCAAAGCCACTGTATGTCCAAAGCCACTGTATGTCCAAAGCCACTGTCCAAAGCCACTGTATGTCCAAAGCCACTGTATGTCCAAAGCCACTGTATGTCCAAAGCCACGGTATGTCCAAAGCCACTGTCCAAAGCCACCGTATGTCCAAATTTAGTGGCTTTGTTTGTTGGCCATGTTTATTGGTTTGTTTGGTGGCTTTGTTTAGTGGCCTTGTTTGGTGGCCATGTTTAGTGGCTTTGTTTAGTGGCCAAGTTTAGTGTCTTTGTTTAGTGGCCTTGTTTAGTGGCCTTGTTTAGTGGCCTTGTTTAGTGTCTTTGTTTAGTGGCCTAGTTATTGGCTTTGTTTGGTGGCCTCGTTTAGTGGCCTTGTTTAGTGGCCTTGTTTAGTTGCTTTGTTTATTGTCCTTGTATATGGCTTTGTTTGGTGGCCTTGTTTAGTGGCTTAGTGGCTTTGTTTAGTGGCTTTGTTCAGTGGCCTTGTTAATGGCTTTGTTTATTTGCTTTGTTCAGTTTCTTTGTTCAGTGGCTTTTTTTAGTGGCTTTGTTTAGTGTCCTTGTTAATGGCTTTGTTTGGTGACCTTGTTTAGTGGCTTAGTGGCTTTGTTTATTGGCTTTGTTTAGTGGCTTTGTTCAGTGGCTTTGTTTAGTGTAGTGGCTTTGTTTAGTGGCTATGTATAGTGGCTCTCACTGGGATCTTTTGCCGGTCATATACTATGAGACGTTCAGCCAGTCTCATATACTCCGAGTCCCAGTCACATTGTGATCTTATTCAGCCAGTCATATACTATGAGACCTTCTTCAGCCAGTTCTTATTCCGCCAGTCATATACTCTGGGTCTCATTCATATACTCTCGCTGGGATCTTCTTCAGCCAGTCATATACTCTACTAATTAAGAGCAAAATATAGCTTCTTTCACAAAGGGGAGAAAGAGTTCTCTAATATTGAAAAGGAAGCGAATGTGCCCATTATTTCCAGATTGAACGATTTCAGAGTTTTTCCTCAAAACGCTCAAAAACGTCCCGGATTGGATCATAATAGGGTTAAAAAGGAGAGAATTCAGACAAAAAGCCGTTTACTGTTATTTAAAGAGTAGAAAAGGTTCCATAATTTTGAAAAGTAAACTAATTTGTCAATTTTAACAAGAATGACCGAGCGATTTTAGCTTCTTTGGTTAAAAAGGGTAAATTTCCCACCAAAAGACTTTTTCTGTCATTTAAATAAAGTAACGAAGCAGTTTCATGTTTAAAAGAAAACTAATGTGCCCATTTTGATGAGAATGAGCAATTTCACACTTTTTCCTCAAAACACTCAAAAACGTCCTAATTGGAACAAAATATTCATAAAGTGGAGAAATAATGTTCAAAACGAAGCTAATGTGCTATTTTGATAAGAATGAGCGATTTCATTCTGTTTTTCATAAAAAGCTCAAAAACGATCCAATAAAAAAGGGAGATTTCTCATTTAAAGTGTAGAAATGGCTTCATGATGTTGTAATGCAACATGTTTTGTTAAGAATGAGCGATTTCATACGGTTTTTCCTCAAAATTCTCAAAAATGTCTCATTTGGAGCAAAATAGTTAAAAAGGGTAGATTTCTCATCAATAGCAGTTTTCTGTCATTTAAAGAGTACAAACAGTTCCATGTTGAAAAGAAAACTAATCTTCCAAAAAATTAGCGGTCACACCGTTTTTTCTCAAAACGCCCCAAAAAAATCCACTCGAGCTTAATGATCAAAAACTTCTCAAAAGATCGGTTAAAAAAAGGGAGATTTCTGACCAAAAGCCATTTTTGGCATTTAAAGAGTAGAAACAGTTCCATAATGTTGAAAAGGAAACTAATATGTCCATTTTGATAGGAATGAGCGATTTCAGACCTTTTTTCACAAAATGCTGTTAAAAAGGGGAGATTTCTTCAAGACAAGAATGACCTCAAAACGCTCAAAAAATCTCCCAATTGGAGCAAAATAGTGGGTCTTTGGGCACCAAAAGTGGTTTTCTGTAATTTAAAGTATAGACAAGTTCAATAATGTTGATACGGAAACTAATGTGCCCATTTTGACAAAATGAGGGATTTCAGATAGTTTCTCTTCAAAATGCTAAAAACGTCCCAATTGGAGCAAAATAGAGCTTCTTATGGTTAATTGGGAAATTTCTGACCAAAAGCCGTTTTCTGTCATTTAAAAAGTAGCCATAATGTTGTAAAGGAAACTAATGGGCATGTTTTCAGTGGTTTGTCCACAAAATGCTCAAAAACATATCAATTTGACCAAAATAGATTAAAAAAAGGGGAGATTTCTTAGCAAAAGTCATTTAAAGAGTAGAAACATTTCCATAATGTTGAAAAGGAAGCTAAAGTGCCCATTTTGCCAAGAATGAGCGATTTCAGACTGTTTTCCCTCAAAACGCTCAAATAAGTCTCAATTGGAGCTAAAAAGGGTAGATATCACACCAAAAGCCTTTTTCTGTCATTTAAAGAATGGAAACAGTTCCATAATATTGAACCGGAAACTAATGTGACCATTTTAACAAGAATGAGCGATTTCGACAAATATTTCCCAATAGAGCAAAATGGAGCTTTTTTGGTTAAAAAGGGGAGATTTCTCTTTAAGTGTAGAAAAGTTCAATAATGTTGAAAATGAAACTAATTGCCCATTTTGACAGGAATGAGTGATTTCCGAATTTTTAAGCAAAATAGAGCTTTCGTTTAAAAGGGGAGATTTCTGACTAAAATCCCTGTTTCTGTCATTTAAAGAGTAGAAATAGCTCCATAATGTTGTAAAGGAAACTAATGCACCTATTTTGTTAAGAATGAGCGTTTTTTAACCGTTTTTCCTCTATTCGAGCAAATTAGAGTTTTTTTCAGTTAAAAAGGTTAGAAAAAGTCATTTAATGAGTAGAAACAGTTCCATAATGTTGAAAAGGAACTAATGTGACCATTTTGACAAGAATGAGCTTAAATACGCTCAAAACTTTCCAATTGGAGCAAACTATAGCTTCGTTTGGTTACAAAGGGGAGAAACAGTTCCATAATATTGAATAAGAAGCCATTTTGACATGAATGAGCGATTTCAGAGTTTTTCCTCAAAACGCTCAAAAACGTCCCGATAGGAGCAAATTAGGGTTAAAACGTGAAGAATTCAGACCAAAATCCGTTTTCTATTATTTAAAGAGTAGAAACAGCTCCACAATGTTGAAAAGTAAACTAATGTGCCCACTTTGACAAGAATGAGCGATTTCAGACTGTTTATCCTAAAAACATTCAAAAACTGTGCAACCTGGTAGAAATGACAGAAAAAGGGATTTTAGTCAGAAATCTCCCCTTTTAAACGAAAGCTCTATTTTGCTAAAAAATTCGGAAATCACTCATTCCTGTCAAAATGGGCAATTAGTTTCATTTTCAACATTATTGAACTTTTCTACACTTAAAGAGAAATCTCCCCTTTTTAACCAAAAAAGCTCCATTTTGCTCTATTGGGAAATATTTGTCGAAATCGCTCATTCTTGTTAAAATGGTCACATTAGTTTCCGGTTCAATATTATGGAACTGTTTCTATTCTTTAATATATATATATATAAACAGAATAACAAACAAACATTAACAAACAACAACAAACAAACATTAAAACAAAAAATCTTAATACACTACTTATAAAAAATAAAAAATAATCGTCATTACAACTAAAGCTGGTGCCCAGCACAGCTGCAGTGTTACCTCGCTGCACGGCTACTGCAATCCGCTGGGAAAGGAAAAAGGAGGAGCGGGGATCATCCGTTTCCTGTTTGAGACGGTTGCCTTAAATGACAGAAAAAGGCTTTTGGTGTGATATCTACTCTTTTTAGCTCCAATTGAGACTTATTTGAGCGTTTTGTGGGAAAACAGTCTGAAATCGCTCATTCTTGGCAAAATGGGCACTTTAGCTTCCTTTTCAACATTATGGAAATGTTTCTACTCCTTAAATAACTTTTGCTAAGAAATCTCCCCTTTTTTTAATCTATTTTGGTCAAATTGATATGTTTTTGAGCATTTTGTGGAAAAACCGCTGAAAACATGCCCATTAGTTTCCTTTACAACATTATGGCTACTTTTTAAATGACAGAAAACGGCTTTTGGTCAGAAATTTCCCTATTAACCGTAAGAAGCTCTATTTTGCTCCAATTGGGACGTTTTTAGCATTTTGAAGAGAAACTATCTGAAATCCCTCATTTTGTCAAAATGGGCACATTAGTTTCCGTATCAACATTATTGAACTTGTCTATACTTTAAATTACAGAAAACCACTTTTGGTGACCCAAAGACCCAATATTTTGCTCCAATTGGGAGATTTTTGAGCGTTTTGAGGTCATTCTTGTCTTGAAGAAATCTCCCCTTTTTAACAGCATTTTGTGAAAAAAGGTCTGAAATCGCTCATTCCTATCAAAATGGACATATTAGCTTCCTTTTCTACATTATGGAACTGTTTCTACTCTTTAAATGCCAAAAATGGCTTTTGGTCAGAAATCTCCCTTTTTTTAACCGATCTTTTGAGAAGTTTTTGATCATTAAGCTCGAGTGGATTTTTTTGGGGCGTTTTGAGAAAAAACGGTGTGACCGCTAATTTTTTGGAAGATTAGTTTTCTTTTCAACATGGAACTGTTTGTACTCTTTAAATGACAGAAAACTGCTATTGATGAGAAATCTACCCTTTTTAACTATTTTGCTCCAAATGAGACATTTTTGAGAATTTTGAGGAAAAACCGTATGAAATCGCTCATTCTTAGAAAAACATTATGAAGCCGTATGAAATCGCTCATTCTTAACAAAACATTATGAAGCCATTTCTACACTTTAAATGAGAAATCTCCAGAAAACGCCACCAAACAAAAGCCACGAAACAAAAGCCACGAAAGAAAAACAAAATAAAAGCCACCAAACAAAAGCCACGAAATAAAAGCCACGAAACAAAAGCCATAAACAAAAGTAACGAAACAAAAGCCACGAAACAAAAGCCATGAAACAAAAGCCACGAAAAAAGCCACCAAACAAAAACCACCAAACAAAAGCCACCAAACAAAAACACCAAACAAAAGCCACCAAACAAAAGCCACCAAACAAAAGCCACCAAACAAAAGCCAACAAACAAAAGCCAACAAACAAAAACACCAAACAAAAGCCACCAAACAAAAGCCACCAAACAAAAGCCACCAAACAAAAGCCACCATATAAAAGCCAACAAACAAAAGCCACCAAACAAAAGCCACCAAACAAAAGCCAGCAAACAAAAGCCACCAAACAAAAGCCACCAAACAAAAGCCACCAAACAAAAGCCACGAAACAAAAACCACCAAACAAAAGACACGAAACAAAAGCCACAAAGAAAAGCCATGAAATAAAATCGACAAAACAAAAGCCACGAAATAAAATCCACGAAACAAAAGCCACGAAACAAAAGTCACCAAACAAAAACCACCAAACAAAAGCCACGAAACAAAAGCCACTGTCCAAAGCCACTCTATA
Organism: Cladorhizidae sp. MBARI D1340-BT2; assembly: GCA_028752905.1. Classification (NCBI taxonomy): domain Eukaryota; kingdom Metazoa; phylum Porifera; class Demospongiae; order Poecilosclerida; family Cladorhizidae; species Cladorhizidae sp. MBARI D1340-BT2. The sequence goes on along the minus strand of JAQNBH010000017.1, from coordinate 25,419,471 downwards.
TCCAAAGCCACTCTATGTCCAAAGCCACTGTCCAAAGCCACTGTCCAAAGCCACTGTCCAAAGCCACTCTATGTCCAAAGCCACTGTCCAAAGCCACTGTCCAAAGCCAATGTCCAAAGCCACTCTATGTCCAAAGCCACTGTCCAAAGCCACTGTCCAAAGGCACTGTCCAAAGCCACTCTATGTCCAAAGCCACTATCCAAAGCCACTCTCCAAAGCCACTGTCCAAAGCCACTCTCCAAAGCCACTGTCCAAAGCCACTCTATGTCCAAAACCACTGTCCAAAGCCACTCTCCAAAGCCACTGTCCAAAGCCACTCTATGTCCAAAGCCACTGTCCAAAGCCATTCTCCAAAGCCACTGTCCAAAGCCACTCTATGTCCTAAGCCACTGTCCGAAGCCACTCTCCAAAGCCACTGTCCAAAGCCACTCTATGTCCAAAGCCACTCTATGTCCAAAGCCACTGTCCAAAGCCACTCTACAAAGCCACTGTCGAAAGTCACACTATGTCCAAAGCCACTGTCCAAAGCCACTCTCCAAAGCCACTCTCCAAAGCCACTCTATGTCCAAAGCCACTGTCCAAAGCCACTGTCCAAAGCCACTCTCTAAAGCTACTCTATGTCCAAAGCCACTGTCCAAAGCCACTCTCCTAAAGCCACTGTCCAAAGCCACTCTATGTCCAAAGCCACTGTCCAAAGCCACTCTCCAAAGCCACTCTCCAAAGGCACTCTATGTCCAAAGCCACTGTCCAAAGCCACTGTCCAAAGCCACTATCCAAAGCCACTCTATGTCCAAACCACTGTCCAAAGACTCTCCAAAGCCACTCTCCAAAGCCACTCTATGTCCAAAGCCACTGTCCAAAGCCACTGTCCAAAGCTATTCTCCAAAGCCACTCTATGTCCAAAGCCACTGTCCAAAGCCACTGTCCAAAGCCACTCTCCAAAGCCACTCTATGTCCAAAGCCACTGTCCAAAGCCACTGTCCAAAGCCACTGTCCAAAGCCACTCTATGTCCAAAGCCACTGTCCAAAGCCACTGTCCAAAGGCACTGTCCAAAGCCACTCTATGTCCAAAGCCACTGTCCAAAGCCACTCTCCAAAGCCACTGTCCAAAGCCACTCTATGTCCAAAACCACTGTCCAAAGCCACTCTCCAAAGCCACTGTCCAAAGCCACTCTATGTCCAAAGCCACTGTCCAAAGCCACTCTCCAAAGCCACTCTATGTCCAAAGCCACTGTCCGAAGCCACTCTCCAAAGCCACTGTCCAAAGCCACTCTATGTCCAAAGCCACTGTCCCAAGCCACTCTACAAAGCCACTCTCGAAAGTCACACTATGTCCAAAGCCACTGTCCAAAGCCACTCTATGTCCAAAGCCACTGTCCAAAGCCACTGTCCAAAGCCACTCTCCAAAGCCACTCTATGTCCAAAGCCACTGTCCAAAGCCACTCTCCAAAGCCACTCTCCAAAGCCACTCTATGTCCAAAGCCACTGTCCAAAGCCACTCTTCAAAGCCACGCTCCAAAGCCACTCTATGTCCCAAGCCACTGTCCAAAGCCACTGTCCAAAGCCACTCTACAAAGCCACTCTATCTCCAAAGCCACTGTCCAAAGACACTCTCCAAAGCCACTCTCCAAAGCCACTCTATGTCAAAAGCCACTGTCCAAAGCTACTGTCGAAAGCCACTGTCTAAAGCCACTGTATGTCCAAAGCCACTGTCCAAAGCCACTGTCGAAAGCCACTGTCCAAAGCCACTCTATGTCCAAAGCCACTGTATAAAGCCACTGTCCAAAGCCACTGTCCAAAGCAACTCTATGTCCAAAGCCACTGTCCAAAGCCACTGTCCAAAGCCACTGTCCAAAGCCACTCTATGTCCAAAGCCACTGTCCAAAGCCACTGTCCAAAGCCACTGTCCAAAGCCACTCTATGTCAAAGCCACTGTCCCAAGCCACTCTCCAAAGCCACTGTCCAAAGCCACTCAATGTCCAAAGCCACTGTCCAAAGCCACTCTATGTCCAAAGTCACTGTGCAAAGCCACTCTCCAAAGCCACTGTCCAAAGCCACTCTATGTCCAAAGCCACTGTCCAAAGCCACTGTCCAAAGCCACTCTCCAAAGCCACTCTATGTCCAAAGCCACTGTCCAAAGCCACTCTCTAAAGCCACTCTCCAAAGCCACTCTATGTCCAAAGCCACTGTCCAAACACACTGTCCAAAGCCACTCTCCAAAGCCACTCTATGTCCAAAGCCACTGTCCAAAGCCACTCTCCAAAGCCACTCTCCAAAGCCAATCAATATCCAAAGCCACTGTACAATGCCACTGTCCAAAGCCACTCTCCAAAGCCACTCTATGTCCAAAGCCACTGTCCAAAGCCACTGTCCAAAGCCATTCTCCAAAGCCACTCTATGTCCAAAGCCACTGTCCAAAGCCACTCTCCAAAGCCACTGTCCAAAGCCACTGTATGTCCAAAGTCACTGTATGTCCAAAGCCACTGTATTTCCAAAGCCACTGTCCAAAGCCACTGTATGTCCAAAGCCACTGTATGTCCAAAGCCACTATACAAAGCCACTGTATGTCCAAAGCCACTGTATGTCCAAAGGCACTGTCCAAAGCCACTGTATGTCCAAAGCCACTGTATGTCCAAAGCCACTGTCTAAAGCCACTGTATGTCCAAAGCCACTGTCCAAAGCCACTGTATGTCTAAAGCCACTGTATGTCCAAAGCCACTGTCCAAAGCCACTGTATGTCCAAAGCCACTGTATGTCCAAAGCCACTGTCCAAAGCCACTGTATGTCCAAAGCCACTGTATGTCCAAAGCCACTGTCCAAAGCCACTGTATGTCCAAAGCCACTGTACAAAGCCACTGTCCAAATCCACTGTCCAAAGCCACTCTATGTCCAAATCCACTGTACAAAGCCACTGTCCAAAGCCACTGTCCAAAGCAATACTATGTCCAAAGCCACTGTCCAAAGCCACTATCCAAAGCCACTGTCCAAAGCCACTCTGTTTCCAAAGCCACTGCCCGAAGCCACTGTCCAAAGCCACTGTCCAAAGCCACTCTATGTCCAAAGCCACTGTCCAAAGCCACTCTCCAAAGCCACTGTCCAAAGCCACTGTATGTCCAATGCCACTGTATGTCCAAAGCTACTGTCCAAAGCCACTGTATGTCCAAAGCCACTGTATGTCCAAAGCCACTATCCAAAGACACTGTATGTCCAAAGCCACTGTATATCCAAAGCCACTGTCCAAAGCCACTGTATGTCCAAAGCCACTTTATGTCCAAAGCCACTGTCTAAAGCCACTGTATGTCCAAAGCCACTGTCCAAAGCCTCTGTATGTCCAAAGCCACTGTATGTCCAAAGCCACTGTCCATAGCCACTGTATGTCCAAAGCCACTGTATGTCCAAAGCCACTGTCCAAAGCCACTGTATGTCCAAAGCCACTGTATGTCCAAAGCCACTGTCCAAAGCCACTCTATGTCCAAAGCCACTCTATGTCCAAAGCTACTGTATGTCCAAAGCCACTGTTCAAAGCCACTGTATGTCCAAAGCCACTGTATGTCCAAAGCCACTGTCCAAATCCACCGTATGTCCAAATCCACGGTATGTCCAAAGCCACTGTCCAAAGCCACCGTATGTCCAAAGCCACTGTATGTCCAAAGCCACTGTCCAAAGCCACTGTATGTCCAAAGCCACTGTATGTCCAAAGCCACTGTCCAAAGCCACTGTATGTCCAAAGCCACTGTATGTCCAAAGCCACTGTCCAAAGCCACTGTATGTCCAAAGCCACTGTATGTCCAAAGCCACTGTCCAAAGCCACTGTATGTCCAAAGCCACTGTATGTCCAAAGCCACTGTCCAAAGCCACTGTATGTCCAAAGCCACTGTATGTCCAAAGCTACTGTCCAAAGCAACCGTATCTTCAAAGCCACTGTATGTCCAAAGCCACTGTCCAAAGCCACCGTATGTCCAAAGCCACTGTATGTCCAAAGCCACTCTCCAAAGCCACTCTCCAAAGCCACTCTATGTCCAAAGCCACTATCCAAAGCCACTCGCCAAAGCCACTCTCCAAAGCCACTCTTTGTCCAAAGCCACTGTCCAAAGCCACTCTCCAAAGCCACTGTATCTCCAAAGCCACTGTCCAAAGCCACTGTATGTCCAAAGCCTCTGTATGTCCAAAGCCACTGTCCAAAGCCACTGTATGTCCAAAGCCACTGTATGTCCAAAGCCACTGTATGTCCAAAGCCACTGTATGTCCAAAGCCACTGTATGTCCAAAGCCACTGTATGTCCAAAGCCACGGTATGTCCAAAGCCACTGTCCAAAGCCACCGTATGTCCAAATTTAGTGGCTTTGTTTGTTGGCCATGTTTATTGGTTTGTTTGGTGGCTTTGTTTAGTGGCCTTGTTTGGTGGCCATGTTTAGTGGCTTTGTTTAGTGGCCAAGTTTAGTGTCTTTGTTTAGTGGCCTTGTTTAGTGGCCTTGTTTAGTGGCCTTGTTTAGTGTCTTTGTTTAGTGGCCTAGTTATTGGCTTTGTTTGGTGGCCTCGTTTAGTGGCCTTGTTTAGTGGCCTTGTTTAGTTGCTTTGTTTAGTGTCCTTGTATATGGCTTTGTTTGGTGGCCTTGTTTAGTGGCTTAGTGGCTTTGTTTAGTGGCTTTGTTCAGTGGCCTTGTTAATGGCTTTGTTTATTTGCTTTGTTCAGTTTCTTTGTTCAGTGGCTTTTTTTAGTGGCTTTGTTTAGTGTCCTTGTTAATGGCTTTGTTTGGTGACCTTGTTTAGTGGCTTAGTGGCTTTGTTTATTGGCTTTGTTTAGTGGCTTTGTTCAGTGGCTTTGTTTAGTGTAGTGGCTTTGTTTAGTGGCTATGTATAGTGGCTCTCACTGGGATCTTTTGCCGGTCATATACTATGAGACGTTCAGCCAGTCTCATATACTCCGAGTCCCAGTCACATTGTGATCTTATTCAGCCAGTCATATACTATGAGACCTTCTTCAGCCAGTTCTTATTCCGCCAGTCATATACTCTGTGTCTCATTCATATACTCTCGCTGGGATCTTCTTCAGCCAGTCATATACTCTACTAATTAAGAGCAAAATATAGCTTCTTTCACAAAGGGGAGAAAGAGTTCTCTAATATTGAAAAGGAAGCGAATGTGCCCATTATTTCCAGATTGAACGATTTCAGAGTTTTTCCTCAAAACGCTCAAAAACGTCCCGGATTGGAGCATAATAGGGTTAAAAAGGAGAGAATTCAGACAAAAAGCCGTTTACTGTTATTTAAAGAGTAGAAAAGGTTCCATAATTTTGAAAAGTAAACTAATTTGTCAATTTTAACAAGAATGACCGAGCGATTTTAGCTTCTTTGGTTAAAAAGGGTAAATTTCCCACCAAAAGCCTTTTTCTGTCATTTAAATAAAGTAAAGAAGCAGTTTCATGTTTAAAAGAAAACTAATGTGCCCATTTTGATGAGAATGAGCAATTTCACACTTTTTCCTCAAAACACTCAAAAACGTCCTAATTCGAACAAAATATTCATAAAGTGGAGAAATAATGTTCAAAACGAAGCTAATGTGCTATTTTGATAAGAATGAGCGATTTCATTCTGTTTTTCATAAAAAGCTCAAAAACGATCCAATAAAAAAGGGAGATTTCTCATTTAAAGTGTAGAAATGGCTTCATAATGTTGTAATGCAACATGTTTTGTTAAGAATGAGCGATTTCATACGGTTTTTCCTCAAAATTCTCAAAAATGTCTCATTTGGAGCAAAATAGTTAAAAAGGGTAGATTTCTCATCAATAGCAGTTTTCTGTCATTTAAAGAGTACAAACAGTTCCATGTTGAAAAGAAAACTAATCTTCCAAAAAATTAGCGGTCACACCGTTTTTTCTCAAAACGCCCAAAAAAAATCCACTCGAGCTTAATGATCAAAAACTTCTCAAAAGATCGGTTAAAAAAAGGGAGATTTCTGACCAAAAGCCATTTTTGGCATTTAAAGAGTAGAAACAGTTCCATAATGTTGAAAAGGAAACTAATATGTCCATTTTGATAGGAATGAGCGATTTCAGACCTTTTTTCACAAAATGCTGTTAAAAAGGGGAGATTTCTTCAAGACAAGAATGACCTCAAAACGCTCAAAAAATCTCCCAATTGGAGCAAAATAGTGGGTCTTTGGGCACCAAAAGTGGTTTTCTGTAATTTAAAGTATAGACAAGTTCAATAATGTTGATACGGAAACTAATGTGCCCATTTTGACAAAATGAGGGATTTCAGATAGTTTCTCTTCAAAATGCTAAAAACGTCCCAATTGGAGCAAAATAGAGCTTCTTACGGTTAATTGGGAAATTTCTGACCAAAAGCCGTTTTCTGTCATTTAAAAAGTAGCCATAATGTTGTAAAGGAAACTAATGGGCATGTTTTCAGCGGTTTTTCCACAAAATGCTCAAAAACATATCAATTTGACCAAAATAGATTAAAAAAAGGGGAGATTTCATAGCAAAAGTCATTTAAAGAGTAGAAACATTTCCATAATGTTGAAAAGGAAGCTAAAGTGCCCATTTTGCCAAGAATGAGCGATTTCAGACTGTTTTCCCTCAAAACGCTCAAATAAGTCTCAATTGGAGCTAAAAAGGGTAGATATCACACCAAAAGCCTTTTTCTGTCATTTAAAGAATGGAAACAGTTCCATAATATTGAACCGGAAACTAATGTGACCATTTTAACAAGAATGAGCGATTTCGACAAATATTTCCCAATAGAGCAAAATGGAGCTTTTTTGGTTAAAAAGGGGAGATTTCTCTTTAAGTGTAGAAAAGTTCAATAATGTTGAAAATGAAACTAATTGCCCATTTTGACAGGAATGAGTGATTTCCGAATTTTTCAGCAAAATAGAGCTTTCGTTTAAAAGGGGAGATTTCTGACTAAAATCCCTGTTTCTGTCATTTAAAGAGTAGAAATAGCTCCATAATGTTGTAAAGGAAACTAATGCACCTATTTTGTTAAGAATGAGCGTTTTTTAACCGTTTTTCCTCTATTCGAGCAAATTAGAGTTTTTTTGAGTTAAAAAGGTTAGAAAAAGTCATTTAATGAGTAGAAACAGTTCCATAATGTTGAAAAGGAACTAATGTGACCATTTTGACAAGAATGAGCTTAAATACGCTCAAAACTTTCCAATTGGAGCAAACTATAGCTTCGTTTGGTTACAAAGGGGAGAAACAGTTCCATAATATTGAATAAGAAGCCATTTTTACATGAATGAGCGATTTCAGAGTTTTTCCTCAAAACGCTCAAAAACGTCCCGATGGAGCAAATTAGGGTTAAAACGTGAAGAATTCAGACCAAAATCCGTTTTCTATTATTTAAAGAGTAGAAACAGCTCCACAATGTTGAAAAGTAAACTAATGTGCCCACTTTGACAAGAATGAGCGATTTCAGACTGTTTATCCTAAAAACATTCAAAAACTATGCAACCTGGTAGAAATGACAGAAAAAGGGATTTTAGTCAGAAATCTCCCCTTTTAAACGAAAGCTCTATTTTGCTAAAAAATTCGGAAATCACTCATTCCTGTCAAAATGGGCAATTAGTTTCATTTTCAACATTATTGAACTTTTCTACACTTAAAGAGAAATCTCCCCTTTTTAACCAAAAAAGCTCCATTTTGCTCTATTGGGAAATATTTGTCGAAATCGCTCATTCTTGTTAAAATGGTCACATTAGTTTCCGGTTCAATATTATGGAACTGTTTCTATTCTTTAATATATATATATATAAGCAGAATAACAAACAAAAATTAACAAACAACAACAAACAAACATTAAAACAAAAAATCTTAATACACTACTTATAAAAAATAAAAAATAATCGTCATTACAACTAAAGCTGGTGCCCAGCACAGCTGCAGTGTTACCTCGCTGCACGGCTACTGCAATCCGCTGGGAAAGGAAAAAGGAGGAGCGGGGATCATCCGTTTCCTGTTTGAGACGGTTGCCTTAAATGACAGAAAAAGGCTTTTGGTGTGATATCTACTCTTTTTAGCTCCAATTGAGACTTATTTGAGCGTTTTGTGGGAAAACAGTCTGAAATCGCTCATTCTTGGCAAAATGGGCACTTTAGCTTCCTTTTCAACATTATGGAAATGTTTCTACTCCTTAAATAACTTTTGCTAAGAAATCTCCCCTTTTTTAATCTATTTTGGTCAAATTGATATGTTTTTGAGCATTTTGTGGAAAAACCGCTGAAAAATGCCCATTAGTTTCCTTTACAACATTATGGCTACTTTTTAAATGACAGAAAACGGCTTTTGGTCAGAAATTTCCCTATTAACCGTAAGAAGCTCTATTTTGCTCCAATTGGGACGTTTTTAGCATTTTGAAGAGAAACTATCTGAAATCCCTCATTTTGTCAAAATGTGACAGGATCTGAGAAAAGGGCCCTTATCCCTAAAATTACATTTCCCCCATTATTGGTATGGGGTTAAAGTTCCAAAAAAGCTAAGCAGAATGGAACTTGAACCATACCTTGATCTGGAGCCGTTTTAATGTTATAGACCTTTTCATTCCATTTCCTCCCCCACACCCGAAATGAGAAAAACGTTTCCAAAGTCATGCGCAATTTTTGGGGGAATTCTCACGTGAAACTCCGTGTCACGCACCAGTGACGTCATAATTTAATTAATTTCTCTCCGCATGGCGATACACAGGCTCTCAGTTCTGTCAGTCACACGTAACTAACTGAGGCAGCCCTTTGGCATTCTGGCTTGACTTACAGCTAAAGAACAAGAGAAGGAACCACTGGAGTGTTTTACAGAAGGTATGTTAGCCTAAAAATTATCTTTTAAAAGGTGTTAAAATGTTTTGCTAGCTAAACTACTAGTTTTCTTGTTTCCTTCTTTACATAGCTTTAGCTATAGTTATTTTCTTTGGCGCTAGGTTGGGACTAAGCCATGAATGTAGAGTATTACTCAGTGTATCTGTTTTGTTGCAAATCTATTGTGCATGTGAGGGTGTGGTCCATTTCTCTGTGCACATAGCTAGCTCTATTATGATAGCACTGGAGCTGAACTCTATCGTGATTATGCTGGAGCTGAATCAGACCTAAAGCTGGTTTTTAGAGCTGCATGCACCTATTGCTAACTATAAAGCTGTTTAAAAAAAAAAAAAAATTTAAGCAGTAGCTATACACTAGCCCCCCCTAACCAGGTATAAGAATGGAGAGTGGATGATAGGTTTTGAAATGTTTTACAAATCATGTGTACTCGACAATCTTATTGGGGTAAACATTGCATGCACTATTATAAGAACAGTATGAAGTGATAAAAAGTAATACCTACACACACTACAAGTTTATTGCTTGGTTCGGCATGACCTGTTGTTATGTCCTGTCTTTTTGCAGTTGCTGCATACCCTGCGTCTTTTGGTATGTGGTACAGATAATGCCTCATCCTCAACGTCAGGTGTAGCACCACGGCTGCTTGGCCTAGGAACCAAAGGTTCTGGACAAGTAATGTCTTTTGACTCATCGGGGCAGAATTGTCTGATCTGGTCAAACAAATACCATTCTCGTTCTGTTGAAAGGCCTTTTGGAACCACAACATTAGGCATGTCATAACCTGGTTGAGGACAAAGAAGGCAATCGATTAAGAGCTCCAGCCCCACAAGGCCATCATGATTGATATCCTCTTCTCTGTCACTCTCCACGATCGAATCCTCTTCAAGCTCATCCTGTTCTATGTTCAATTCTCCTGTATAATGGAAGTGCACACACATACACACACATACATGCACTCTATTGTTTTGCATCTAGTCCTATTATACTGTTATTGTTATACTTATTTGAACCTGTAAATAGGTTACTGTCATTACCTTCTTCATTGTCACTGTCATTTTCTTCATCACTCAAGCTATCTCCTCCAGGAGCACCAAAATAGTCCTCTAAGACCTCCAAGAGAGATTGCTGATCTTCACAACCAAGGTGCAAAAGAGCTTCAAAGGAGCCGTGTTTACTTTGGGGTTTGCATGGTAACCACGGGGGAATTCCCCCTGCGCTAGTATACTATTCCGCGGCGGTATATAGACGCAATAAAGAGCTTTTAGTAAGCTTTTTCTAACTGCGCGCTTGCCTAGAAAGAAGCGCCTCCAGGCCTTGAAAGTTTGTAGGAAGTTAGAAGAAAGACCCAAGATGCCACTGACACTAAAAAGTAAAAATTTATGATTAATTACCTAGTAGCTATTTTTACTCCTAGCACAAAACGAGCTTTTGCCAGATAAGGGCCCTTTTCTCAGATCCTGTCACAAATGGGCACATTAGTTTCCGTATCAACATTATTGAACTTGTCTATACTTTAAATTACAGAAAACCACTTTTGGTGACCCAAAGACCCACTATTTTGCTCCAATTGGGAGATTTTTGAGCGTTTTGAGGTCATTCTTGTCTTGAAGAAATCTCCCCTTTTTAACAGCATTTTGTGGAAAAAAGGTCTGAAATCGCTCATTCCTATCAAAATGGACATATTAGCTTCCTTTTCTACATTATGGAACTGTTTCTACTCTTTAAATGCCAAAAATGGCTTTTGGTCAGAAATCTCCCTTTTTTTAACCGATCTTTTGAGAAGTTTTTGATCATTAAGCTCGAGTGGATTTTTTTTGGGCGTTTTGAGAAAAAACGGTGTGACCGCTAATTTTTTGGAAGATTAGTTTTCTTTTCAACATGGAACTGTTTGTACTCTTTAAATGACAGAAAACTGCTATTGATGAGAAATCTACCCTTTTTAACTATTTTGCTCCAAATGAGACATTTTTGAGAATTTTGAGGAAAAACCGTATGAAATCGCTCATTCTTAAAAAAACATTATGAAGCCGTATGAAATCGCTCATTCTTAACAAAACATTATGAAGCCATTTCTACACTTTAAATGAGAAATCTCCAGAAAACGCCACCAAACAAAAGCCACGAAACAAAAGCCACGAAAGAAAAACAAAATAAAAGCCACCAAACAAAAGCCACGAAATAAAAGCCACGAAACAAAAGCCATAAACAAAAGTAACGAAACAAAAGCCACGAAACAAAAGCCATGAAACAAAAGCCACGAAAAAAGCCACCAAACAAAAACCACCAAACAAAAGCCACCAAACAAAAACACCAAACAAAAGCCACCAAACAAAAGCCACCAAACAAAAGCCACCAAACAAAAGCCAACAAACAAAAGCCAACAAACAAAAACACCAAACAAAAGCCACCAAACAAAAGCCACCAAACAAAAGCCACCAAACAAAAGCCACCATATAAAAGCCAACAAACAAAAGCCACCAAACAAAAGCCACCAAACAAAAGCCAGCAAACAAAAGCCACCAAACAAAAGCCACCAAACAAAAGCCACCAAACAAAAGCCACGAAACAAAAACCACCAAACAAAAGACACGAAACAAAAGCCACAAAGAAAAGCCATGAAACAAAATCGACAAAACAAAAGCCACGAAATAAAATCCACGAAACAAAAGCCACGAAACAAAAGTCACCAAACAAAAACCACCAAACAAAAGCCACGAAACAAAAGCCACGAAAGAAAAGCCACGAAACAAAAGCCACTGTCCAAAGCCACTCTATATCCAAAGCCACTCTATGTCCAAAGCCACTGTCCAAAGCCACTGTCCAAAGCCACTGTCCAAAGCCACTCTATGTCCAAAGCCACTGTCCAAAGCCACTGTCCAAAGCCAATGTCCAAAGCCACTCTATGTCCAAAGCCACTGTCCAAAGCCACTGTCCAAAGGCACTGTCCAAAGCCACTCTATGTCCAAAGCCACTATCCAAAGCCACTCTCCAAAGCCACTGTCCAAAGCCACTCTCCAAAGCCACTGTCCAAAGCCACTCTATGTCCAAAACCACTGTCCAAAGCCACTCACCAAAGCCACTGTCCAAAGCCACTCTACAAAGCCACTCTATCTCCAAAGCCACTGTCCAAAGACACTCTCCAAAGCCACTCTCCAAAGCCACTCTATGTCAAAAGCCACTGTCCAAAGCTACTGTCGAAAGCCACTGTCTAAAGCCACTGTATGTCCAAAGCCACTGTCCAAAGCCACTGTCGAAAGCCACTGTCCAAAGCCACTCTATGTCCAAAGCCACTGTATAAAGCCACTGTCCAAAGCCACTGTCCAAAGCAACTCTATGTCCAAAGCCACTGTCCAAAGCCACTGTCCAAAGCCACTGTCCAAAGCCACTCTATGTCCAAAGCCACTGTCCAAAGCCACTGTCCAAAGCCACTGTCCAAAGCCACTCTATGTCAAAGCCACTGTCCCAAGCCACTCTCCAAAGCCACTGTCCAAAGCCACTCAATGTCCAAAGCCACTGTCCAAAGCCACTCTATGTCCAAAGTCACTGTGCAAAGCCACTCTCCAAAGCCACTGTCCAAAGCCACTCTATGTCCAAAGCCACTGTCCAAAGCCACTGTCCAAAGCCACTCCCCAAAGCCACTCTATGTCCAAAGCCACTGTCCAAAGCCACTCTCTAAAGCCACTCTCCAAAGCCACTCTATGTCCAAAGCCACTGTCCAAACACACTGTCCAAAGCCACTCTCCAAAGCCACTCTATGTCCAAAGCCACTGTCCAAAGCCACTCTCCAAAGCCACTCTCCAAAGCCAATCAATATCCAAAGCCACTGTCCAATGCCACTGTCCAAAGCCACTCTCCAAAGCCACTCTATGTCCAAAGCCACTGTCCAAAGCCACTGTCCAAAGCCATTCTCCAAAGCCACTCTATGTCCAAAGCCACTGTCCAAAGCCACTCTCCAAAGCCACTGTCCAAAGCCACTGTATGTCCAAAGTCACTGTATGTCCAAAGCCACTGTATGTCCAAATCCACTGTCCAAAGCCACTGTATTTCCAAAGCCACTGTCCAAAGCCACTGTATGTCCAAAGCCACTGTATGTCCAAAGCCACTATACAAAGCAACTGTATGTCCAAAGCCACTGTATGTCCAAAGGCACTGTCCAAAGCCACTGTATGTCCAAAGCCACTGTATGTCCAAAGCCACTGTCTAAAGCCACTGTATGTCCAAAGCCACTGTCCAAAGCCACTGTATGTCCAAAGCCACTGTATGTCCAAAGCCACTGTCCAAAGCCACTGTATGTCCAAAGCCACTGTATGTCCAAAGCCACTGTCCAAAGCCACTGTATGTCCAAAGCCACTGTATGTCCAAAGCCACTGTCCAAAGCCACTGTATGTCCAAAGCCACTGTACAAAGCCACTGTCCAAATCCACTGTCCAAAGCCACTCTATGTCCAAATCCACTGTACAAAGCCACTGTCCAAAGCCACTGTCCAAAGCAATACTATGTCCAAAGCCACTGTCCAAAGCCACTGTCCAAAGCCACTGTCCAAAGCCACTCTATTTCCAAAGCCACTGCCCGAAGCCACTGTCCAAAGCCACTGTCCAAAGCCACTCTATGTCCAAAGCCACTGTCCAAAGCCACTCTCCAAAGCCACTGTCCAAAGCCACTGTATGTCCAATGCCACTGTATGTCCAAAGCTACTGTCCAAAGCCACTGTATGTCCAAAGCCACTGTATGTCCAAAGCCACTATCCAAAGCCACTGTATGTCCAAAGCCACTGTATATCCAAAGCCACTGTCCAAAGCCACTGTATGTCCAAAGCCACTGTATGTCCAAAGCCACTGTCTAAAGCCACTGTATGTCCAAAGCCACTGTCCAAAGCCTCTGTATGTCCAAAGCCACTGTATGTCCAAAGCCACTGTCCATAGCCACTGTATGTCCAAAGCCACTGTATGTCCAAAGCCACTGTATGTCCAAAGCCACTGTCCAAAGCCACTGTATGTCCAAAGCCACTGTATGTCCAAAGCCACTGTCCAAAGCCACTGTATGTCCAAAGCCACTGTATGTCCAAAGCCACTGTCCAAAGCCACTGTATGTCCAAAGCCACTGTATGTCCAAAGCTACTGTCCAAAGCAACCGTATCTTCAAAGCCACTGTATGTCCAAAGCCACTGTCCAAAGCCACCGTATGTCCAAAGCCACTGTATGTCCAAAGCCACTCTCCAAAGCCACTCTCCAAAGCCACTCTATGTCCAAAGCCACTATCCAAAGCCACTCGCCAAAGCCACTCTCCAAAGCCACTCTTTGTCCAAAGCCACTGTCCAAAGCCACTCTCCAAAGCCACTGTATCTCCAAAGCCACTGTCCAAAGCCACTGTATGTCTAAAGCCTCTGTATGTCCAAAGCCACTGTCCAAAGCCACTGTATGTCCAAAGCCACTGTATGTCCAAAGCCACTGTATGTCCAAAGCCACTGTCCAAAGCCACTGTATGTCCAAAGCCACTGTATGTCCAAAGCCACTGTATGTCCAAAGCCACGGTATTTCCAAAGCCACTGTCCAAAGCCACCGTATGTCCAAATTTAGTGGCTTTGTTTGTTGGCCATGTTTATTGGTTTGTTTGGTGGCTTTGTTTAGTGGCCTTGTTTGGTGGCCATGTTTAGTGGCTTTGTTTAGTGGCCAAGTTTAGTGTCTTTGTTTAGTGGCCTTGTTTAGTGGCCTTGTTTAGTGGCCCTGTTTAGTGTCTTTGTTTAGTGGCCTAGTTATTGGCTTTGTTTGGTGGCCTCGTTTAGTGGCCTTGTTTAGTGGCCTTGTTTAGTTGCTTTGTTTAGTGTCCTTGTATATGGCTTTGTTTGGTGGCCTTGTTTAGTGGCTTAGTGGCTTTGTTTAGTGGCTTTGTTCAGTGGCCTTGTTAATGGCTTTGTTTATTTGCTTTGTTCAGTTTCTTTGTTCAGTGGCTTTTTTTAGTGGCTTTGTTTAGTGTCCTTGTTAATGGCTTTGTTTGGTGACCTTGTTTAGTGGCTTAGTGGCTTTATTTATTGGCTTTGTTTAGTGGCTTTGTTCAGTGGCTTTGTTTAGTGTAGTGGCTTTGTTTAGTGGCTATGTATAGTGGCTCTCACTGGGATCTTTTGCCGGTCATATACTATGAGACGTTCAGCCAGTCTCATATACTCCGAGTCCCAGTCACATTGTGATCTTATTCAGCCAGTCATATACTATGAGACCTTCTTCAGCCAGTTCTTATTCCGCCAGTCATATACTCTGGGTCTCATTCATATACTCTCGCTGGGATCTTCTTCAGCCAGTCATATACTCTACTAATTAAGAGCAAAATATAGCTTCTTTCACAAAGGGGAGAAAGAGTTCTCTAATATTGAAAAGGAAGCGAATGTGCCCATTATTTCCAGATTGAACGATTTCAGAGTTTTTCCTCAAAACGCTCAAAAACGTCCCGGATTGGAGCATAATAGGGTTAAAAAGGAGAGAATTCAGACAAAAAGCCGTTTACTGTTATTTAAAGAGTAGAAAAGGTTCCATAATTTTGAAAAGTAAACTAATTTGTCAATTTTAACAAGAATGACCGAGCGATTTTAGCTTCTTTGGTTAAAAAGGGTAAATTTCCCACCAAAAGCCTTTTTCTGTCATTTAAATAAAGTAAAGAAGCAGTTTCATGTTTAAAAGAAAACTAATGTGCCCATTTTGATGAGAATGAGCAATTTCACACTTTTTCCTCAAAACACTCAAAAACGTCCTAATTCGAACAAAATATTCATAAAGTGGAGAAATAATGTTCAAAACGAAGCTAATGTGCTATTTTGATAAGAATGAGCGATTTCATTCTGTTTTTCATAAAAAGCTCAAAAACGATCCAATAAAAAAGGGAGATTTCTCATTTAAAGTGTAGAAATGGCTTCATAATGTTGTAATGCAACATGTTTTGTTAAGAATGAGCGATTTCATACGGTTTTTCCTCAAAATTCTCAAAAATGTCTCATTTGGAGCAAAATAGTTAAAAAGGGTAGATTTCTCATCAATAGCAGTTTTCTGTCATTTAAAGAGTACAAACAGTTCCATGTTGAAAAGAAAACTAATCTTCCAAAAAATTAGCGGTCACACCGTTTTTTCTCAAAACGCCCAAAAAAAATCCACTCGAGCTTAATGATCAAAAACTTCTCAAAAGATCGGTTAAAAAAAGGGAGATTTCTGACCAAAAGCCATTTTTGGCATTTAAAGAGTAGAAACAGTTCCATAATGTTGAAAAGGAAACTAATATGTCCATTTTGATAGGAATGAGCGATTTCAGACCTTTTTTCACAAAATGCTGTTAAAAAGGGGAGATTTCTTCAAGACAAGAATGACCTCAAAACGCTCAAAAAATCTCCCAATTGGAGCAAAATAGTGGGTCTTTGGGCACCAAAAGTGGTTTTCTGTAATTTAAAGTATAGACAAGTTCAATAATGTTGATACGGAAACTAATGTGCCCATTTTGACAAAATGAGGGATTTCAGATAGTTTCTCTTCAAAATGCTAAAAACGTCCCAATTGGAGCAAAATAGAGCTTCTTACGGTTAATTGGGAAATTTCTGACCAAAAGCCGTTTTCTGTCATTTAAAAAGTAGCCATAATGTTGTAAAGGAAACTAATGGGCATGTTTTCAGCGGTTTTTCCACAAAATGCTCAAAAACATATCAATTTGACCAAAATAGATTAAAAAAAGGGGAGATTTCATAGCAAAAGTCATTTAAAGAGTAGAAACATTTCCATAATGTTGAAAAGGAAGCTAAAGTGCCCATTTTGCCAAGAATGAGCGATTTCAGACTGTTTTCCCTCAAAACGCTCAAATAAGTCTCAATTGGAGCTAAAAAGGGTAGATATCACACCAAAAGCCTTTTTCTGTCATTTAAAGAATGGAAACAGTTCCATAATATTGAACCGGAAACTAATGTGACCATTTTAACAAGAATGAGCGATTTCGACAAATATTTCCCAATAGAGCAAAATGGAGCTTTTTTGGTTAAAAAGGGGAGATTTCTCTTTAAGTGTAGAAAAGTTCAATAATGTTGAAAATGAAACTAATTGCCCATTTTGACAGGAATGAGTGATTTCCGAATTTTTCAGCAAAATAGAGCTTTCGTTTAAAAGGGGAGATTTCTGACTAAAATCCCTGTTTCTGTCATTTAAAGAGTAGAAATAGCTCCATAATGTTGTAAAGGAAACTAATGCACCTATTTTGTTAAGAATGAGCGTTTTTTAACCGTTTTTCCTCTATTCGAGCAAATTAGAGTTTTTTTGAGTTAAAAAGGTTAGAAAAAGTCATTTAATGAGTAGAAACAGTTCCATAATGTTGAAAAGGAACTAATGTGACCATTTTGACAAGAATGAGCTTAAATACGCTCAAAACTTTCCAATTGGAGCAAACTATAGCTTCGTTTGGTTACAAAGGGGAGAAACAGTTCCATAATATTGAATAAGAAGCCATTTTTACATGAATGAGCGATTTCAGAGTTTTTCCTCAAAACGCTCAAAAACGTCCCGATGGAGCAAATTAGGGTTAAAACGTGAAGAATTCAGACCAAAATCCGTTTTCTATTATTTAAAGAGTAGAAACAGCTCCACAATGTTGAAAAGTAAACTAATGTGCCCACTTTGACAAGAATGAGCGATTTCAGACTGTTTATCCTAAAAACATTCAAAAACTATGCAACCTGGTAGAAATGACAGAAAAAGGGATTTTAGTCAGAAATCTCCCCTTTTAAACGAAAGCTCTATTTTGCTAAAAAATTCGGAAATCACTCATTCCTGTCAAAATGGGCAATTAGTTTCATTTTCAACATTATTGAACTTTTCTACACTTAAAGAGAAATCTCCCCTTTTTAACCAAAAAAGCTCCATTTTGCTCTATTGGGAAATATTTGTCGAAATCGCTCATTCTTGTTAAAATGGTCACATTAGTTTCCGGTTCAATATTATGGAACTGTTTCTATTCTTTAATATATATATATATAAGCAGAATAACAAACAAAAATTAACAAACAACAACAAACAAACATTAAAACAAAAAATCTTAATACACTACTTATAAAAAATAAAAAATAATCGTCATTACAACTAAAGCTGGTGCCCAGCACAGCTGCAGTGTTACCTCGCTGCACGGCTACTGCAATCCGCTGGGAAAGGAAAAAGGAGGAGCGGGGATCATCCGTTTCCTGTTTGAGACGGTTGCCTTAAATGACAGAAAAAGGCTTTTGGTGTGATATCTACTCTTTTTAGCTCCAATTGAGACTTATTTGAGCGTTTTGTGGGAAAACAGTCTGAAATCGCTCATTCTTGGCAAAATGGGCACTTTAGCTTCCTTTTCAACATTATGGAAATGTTTCTACTCCTTAAATAACTTTTGCTAAGAAATCTCCCCTTTTTTAATCTATTTTGGTCAAATTGATATGTTTTTGAGCATTTTGTGGAAAAACCGCTGAAAAATGCCCATTAGTTTCCTTTACAACATTATGGCTACTTTTTAAATGACAGAAAACGGCTTTTGGTCAGAAATTTCCCTATTAACCGTAAGAAGCTCTATTTTGCTCCAATTGGGACGTTTTTAGCATTTTGAAGAGAAACTATCTGAAATCCCTCATTTTGTCAAAATGTGACAGGATCTGAGAAAAGGGCCCTTATCCCTAAAATTACATTTCCCCCATTATTGGTATGGGGTTAAAGTTCCAAAAAAGCTAAGCAGAATGGAACTTGAACCATACCTTGATCTGGAGCCGTTTTAATGTTATAGACCTTTTCATTCCATTTCCTCCCCCACACCCGAAATGAGAAAAACGTTTCCAAAGTCATGCGCAATTTTTGGGGGAATTCTCACGTGAAACTCCGTGTCACGCACCAGTGACGTCATAATTTAATTAATTTCTCTCCGCATGGCGATACACAGGCTCTCAGTTCTGTCAGTCACACGTAACTAACTGAGGCAGCCCTTTGGCATTCTGGCTTGACTTACAGCTAAAGAACAAGAGAAGGAACCACTGGAGTGTTTTACAGAAGGTATGTTAGCCTAAAAATTATCTTTTAAAAGGTGTTAAAATGTTTTGCTAGCTAAACTACTAGTTTTCTTGTTTCCTTCTTTACATAGCTTTAGCTATAGTTATTTTCTTTGGCGCTAGGTTGGGACTAAGCCATGAATGTAGAGTATTACTCAGTGTATCTGTTTTGTTGCAAATCTATTGTGCATGTGAGGGTGTGGTCCATTTCTCTGTGCACATAGCTAGCTCTATTATGATAGCACTGGAGCTGAACTCTATCGTGATTATGCTGGAGCTGAATCAGACCTAAAGCTGGTTTTTAGAGCTGCATGCACCTATTGCTAACTATAAAGCTGTTTAAAAAAAAAAAAAAATTTAAGCAGTAGCTATACACTAGCCCCCCCTAACCAGGTATAAGAATGGAGAGTGGATGATAGGTTTTGAAATGTTTTACAAATCATGTGTACTCGACAATCTTATTGGGGTAAACATTGCATGCACTATTATAAGAACAGTATGAAGTGATAAAAAGTAATACCTACACACACTACAAGTTTATTGCTTGGTTCGGCATGACCTGTTGTTATGTCCTGTCTTTTTGCAGTTGCTGCATACCCTGCGTCTTTTGGTATGTGGTACAGATAATGCCTCATCCTCAACGTCAGGTGTAGCACCACGGCTGCTTGGCCTAGGAACCAAAGGTTCTGGACAAGTAATGTCTTTTGACTCATCGGGGCAGAATTGTCTGATCTGGTCAAACAAATACCATTCTCGTTCTGTTGAAAGGCCTTTTGGAACCACAACATTAGGCATGTCATAACCTGGTTGAGGACAAAGAAGGCAATCGATTAAGAGCTCCAGCCCCACAAGGCCATCATGATTGATATCCTCTTCTCTGTCACTCTCCACGATCGAATCCTCTTCAAGCTCATCCTGTTCTATGTTCAATTCTCCTGTATAATGGAAGTGCACACACATACACACACATACATGCACTCTATTGTTTTGCATCTAGTCCTATTATACTGTTATTGTTATACTTATTTGAACCTGTAAATAGGTTACTGTCATTACCTTCTTCATTGTCACTGTCATTTTCTTCATCACTCAAGCTATCTCCTCCAGGAGCACCAAAATAGTCCTCTAAGACCTCCAAGAGAGATTGCTGATCTTCACAACCAAGGTGCAAAAGAGCTTCAAAGGAGCCGTGTTTACTTTGGGGTTTGCATGGTAACCACGGGGGAATTCCCCCTGCGCTAGTATACTATTCCGCGGCGGTATATAGACGCAATAAAGAGCTTTTAGTAAGCTTTTTCTAACTGCGCGCTTGCCTAGAAAGAAGCGCCTCCAGGCCTTGAAAGTTTGTAGGAAGTTAGAAGAAAGACCCAAGATGCCACTGACACTAAAAAGTAAAAATTTATGATTAATTACCTAGTAGCTATTTTTACTCCTAGCACAAAACGAGCTTTTGCCAGATAAGGGCCCTTTTCTCAGATCCTGTCACAAATGGGCACATTAGTTTCCGTATCAACATTATTGAACTTGTCTATACTTTAAATTACAGAAAACCACTTTTGGTGACCCAAAGACCCACTATTTTGCTCCAATTGGGAGATTTTTGAGCGTTTTGAGGTCATTCTTGTCTTGAAGAAATCTCCCCTTTTTAACAGCATTTTGTGGAAAAAAGGTCTGAAATCGCTCATTCCTATCAAAATGGACATATTAGCTTCCTTTTCTACATTATGGAACTGTTTCTACTCTTTAAATGCCAAAAATGGCTTTTGGTCAGAAATCTCCCTTTTTTTAACCGATCTTTTGAGAAGTTTTTGATCATTAAGCTCGAGTGGATTTTTTTTGGGCGTTTTGAGAAAAAACGGTGTGACCGCTAATTTTTTGGAAGATTAGTTTTCTTTTCAACATGGAACTGTTTGTACTCTTTAAATGACAGAAAACTGCTATTGATGAGAAATCTACCCTTTTTAACTATTTTGCTCCAAATGAGACATTTTTGAGAATTTTGAGGAAAAACCGTATGAAATCGCTCATTCTTAAAAAAACATTATGAAGCCGTATGAAATCGCTCATTCTTAACAAAACATTATGAAGCCATTTCTACACTTTAAATGAGAAATCTCCAGAAAACGCCACCAAACAAAAGCCACGAAACAAAAGCCACGAAAGAAAAACAAAATAAAAGCCACCAAACAAAAGCCACGAAATAAAAGCCACGAAACAAAAGCCATAAACAAAAGTAACGAAACAAAAGCCACGAAACAAAAGCCATGAAACAAAAGCCACGAAAAAAGCCACCAAACAAAAACCACCAAACAAAAGCCACCAAACAAAAACACCAAACAAAAGCCACCAAACAAAAGCCACCAAACAAAAGCCACCAAACAAAAGCCAACAAACAAAAGCCAACAAACAAAAACACCAAACAAAAGCCACCAAACAAAAGCCACCAAACAAAAGCCACCAAACAAAAGCCACCATATAAAAGCCAACAAACAAAAGCCACCAAACAAAAGCCACCAAACAAAAGCCAGCAAACAAAAGCCACCAAACAAAAGCCACCAAACAAAAGCCACCAAACAAAAGCCACGAAACAAAAACCACCAAACAAAAGACACGAAACAAAAGCCACAAAGAAAAGCCATGAAACAAAATCGACAAAACAAAAGCCACGAAATAAAATCCACGAAACAAAAGCCACGAAACAAAAGTCACCAAACAAAAACCACCAAACAAAAGCCACGAAACAAAAGCCACGAAAGAAAAGCCACGAAACAAAAGCCACTGTCCAAAGCCACTCTATATCCAAAGCCACTCTATGTCCAAAGCCACTGTCCAAAGCCACTGTCCAAAGCCACTGTCCAAAGCCACTCTATGTCCAAAGCCACTGTCCAAAGCCACTGTCCAAAGCCAATGTCCAAAGCCACTCTATGTCCAAAGCCACTGTCCAAAGCCACTGTCCAAAGGCACTGTCCAAAGCCACTCTATGTCCAAAGCCACTATCCAAAGCCACTCTCCAAAGCCACTGTCCAAAGCCACTCTCCAAAGCCACTGTCCAAAGCCACTCTATGTCCAAAACCACTGTCCAAAGCCACTCACCAAAGCCACTGTCCAAAGCCACTCTACAAAGCCACTCTATCTCCAAAGCCACTGTCCAAAGACACTCTCCAAAGCCACTCTCCAAAGCCACTCTATGTCAAAAGCCACTGTCCAAAGCTACTGTCGAAAGCCACTGTCTAAAGCCACTGTATGTCCAAAGCCACTGTCCAAAGCCACTGTCGAAAGCCACTGTCCAAAGCCACTCTATGTCCAAAGCCACTGTATAAAGCCACTGTCCAAAGCCACTGTCCAAAGCAACTCTATGTCCAAAGCCACTGTCCAAAGCCACTGTCCAAAGCCACTGTCCAAAGCCACTCTATGTCCAAAGCCACTGTCCAAAGCCACTGTCCAAAGCCACTGTCCAAAGCCACTCTATGTCAAAGCCACTGTCCCAAGCCACTCTCCAAAGCCACTGTCCAAAGCCACTCAATGTCCAAAGCCACTGTCCAAAGCCACTCTATGTCCAAAGTCACTGTGCAAAGCCACTCTCCAAAGCCACTGTCCAAAGCCACTCTATGTCCAAAGCCACTGTCCAAAGCCACTGTCCAAAGCCACTCCCCAAAGCCACTCTATGTCCAAAGCCACTGTCCAAAGCCACTCTCTAAAGCCACTCTCCAAAGCCACTCTATGTCCAAAGCCACTGTCCAAACACACTGTCCAAAGCCACTCTCCAAAGCCACTCTATGTCCAAAGCCACTGTCCAAAGCCACTCTCCAAAGCCACTCTCCAAAGCCAATCAATATCCAAAGCCACTGTCCAATGCCACTGTCCAAAGCCACTCTCCAAAGCCACTCTATGTCCAAAGCCACTGTCCAAAGCCACTGTCCAAAGCCATTCTCCAAAGCCACTCTATGTCCAAAGCCACTGTCCAAAGCCACTCTCCAAAGCCACTGTCCAAAGCCACTGTATGTCCAAAGTCACTGTATGTCCAAAGCCACTGTATGTCCAAATCCACTGTCCAAAGCCACTGTATTTCCAAAGCCACTGTCCAAAGCCACTGTATGTCCAAAGCCACTGTATGTCCAAAGCCACTATACAAAGCAACTGTATGTCCAAAGCCACTGTATGTCCAAAGGCACTGTCCAAAGCCACTGTATGTCCAAAGCCACTGTATGTCCAAAGCCACTGTCTAAAGCCACTGTATGTCCAAAGCCACTGTCCAAAGCCACTGTATGTCCAAAGCCACTGTATGTCCAAAGCCACTGTCCAAAGCCACTGTATGTCCAAAGCCACTGTATGTCCAAAGCCACTGTCCAAAGCCACTGTATGTCCAAAGCCACTGTATGTCCAAAGCCACTGTCCAAAGCCACTGTATGTCCAAAGCCACTGTACAAAGCCACTGTCCAAATCCACTGTCCAAAGCCACTCTATGTCCAAATCCACTGTACAAAGCCACTGTCCAAAGCCACTGTCCAAAGCAATACTATGTCCAAAGCCACTGTCCAAAGCCACTGTCCAAAGCCACTGTCCAAAGCCACTCTATTTCCAAAGCCACTGCCCGAAGCCACTGTCCAAAGCCACTGTCCAAAGCCACTCTATGTCCAAAGCCACTGTCCAAAGCCACTCTCCAAAGCCACTGTCCAAAGCCACTGTATGTCCAATGCCACTGTATGTCCAAAGCTACTGTCCAAAGCCACTGTATGTCCAAAGCCACTGTATGTCCAAAGCCACTATCCAAAGCCACTGTATGTCCAAAGCCACTGTATATCCAAAGCCACTGTCCAAAGCCACTGTATGTCCAAAGCCACTGTATGTCCAAAGCCACTGTCTAAAGCCACTGTATGTCCAAAGCCACTGTCCAAAGCCTCTGTATGTCCAAAGCCACTGTATGTCCAAAGCCACTGTCCATAGCCACTGTATGTCCAAAGCCACTGTATGTCCAAAGCCACTGTATGTCCAAAGCCACTGTCCAAAGCCACTGTATGTCCAAAGCCACTGTATGTCCAAAGCCACTGTCCAAAGCCACTGTATGTCCAAAGCCACTGTATGTCCAAAGCCACTGTCCAAAGCCACTGTATGTCCAAAGCCACTGTATGTCCAAAGCTACTGTCCAAAGCAACCGTATCTTCAAAGCCACTGTATGTCCAAAGCCACTGTCCAAAGCCACCGTATGTCCAAAGCCACTGTATGTCCAAAGCCACTCTCCAAAGCCACTCTCCAAAGCCACTCTATGTCCAAAGCCACTATCCAAAGCCACTCGCCAAAGCCACTCTCCAAAGCCACTCTTTGTCCAAAGCCACTGTCCAAAGCCACTCTCCAAAGCCACTGTATCTCCAAAGCCACTGTCCAAAGCCACTGTATGTCTAAAGCCTCTGTATGTCCAAAGCCACTGTCCAAAGCCACTGTATGTCCAAAGCCACTGTATGTCCAAAGCCACTGTATGTCCAAAGCCACTGTCCAAAGCCACTGTATGTCCAAAGCCACTGTATGTCCAAAGCCACTGTATGTCCAAAGCCACGGTATTTCCAAAGCCACTGTCCAAAGCCACCGTATGTCCAAATTTAGTGGCTTTGTTTGTTGGCCATGTTTATTGGTTTGTTTGGTGGCTTTGTTTAGTGGCCTTGTTTGGTGGCCATGTTTAGTGGCTTTGTTTAGTGGCCAAGTTTAGTGTCTTTGTTTAGTGGCCTTGTTTAGTGGCCTTGTTTAGTGGCCCTGTTTAGTGTCTTTGTTTAGTGGCCTAGTTATTGGCTTTGTTTGGTGGCCTCGTTTAGTGGCCTTGTTTAGTGGCCTTGTTTAGTTGCTTTGTTTAGTGTCCTTGTATATGGCTTTGTTTGGTGGCCTTGTTTAGTGGCTTAGTGGCTTTGTTTAGTGGCTTTGTTCAGTGGCCTTGTTAATGGCTTTGTTTATTTGCTTTGTTCAGTTTCTTTGTTCAGTGGCTTTTTTTAGTGGCTTTGTTTAGTGTCCTTGTTAATGGCTTTGTTTGGTGACCTTGTTTAGTGGCTTAGTGGCTTTATTTATTGGCTTTGTTTAGTGGCTTTGTTCAGTGGCTTTGTTTAGTGTAGTGGCTTTGTTTAGTGGCTATGTATAGTGGCTCTCACTGGGATCTTTTGCCGGTCATATACTATGAGACGTTCAGCCAGTCTCATATACTCCGAGTCCCAGTCACATTGTGATCTTATTCAGCCAGTCATATACTATGAGACCTTCTTCAGCCAGTTCTTATTCCGCCAGTCATATACTCTGGGTCTCATTCATATACTCTCGCTGGGATCTTCTTCAGCCAGTCATATACTCTACTAATTAAGAGCAAAATATAGCTTCTTTCACAAAGGGGAGAAAGAGTTCTCTAATATTGAAAAGGAAGCGAATGTGCCCATTATTTCCAGATTGAACGATTTCAGAGTTTTTCCTCAAAACGCTCAAAAACGTCCCGGATTGGAGCATAATAGGGTTAAAAAGGAGAGAATTCAGACAAAAAGCCGTTTACTGTTATTTAAAGAGTAGAAAAGGTTCCATAATTTTGAAAAGTAAACTAATTTGTCAATTTTAACAAGAATGACCGAGCGATTTTAGCTTCTTTGGTTAAAAAGGGTAAATTTCCCACCAAAAGCCTTTTTCTGTCATTTAAATAAAGTAAAGAAGCAGTTTCATGTTTAAAAGAAAACTAATGTGCCCATTTTGATGAGAATGAGCAATTTCACACTTTTTCCTCAAAACGCTCAAAAACGTCCTAATTGGAACAAAATATTCATAAAGTGGAGAAATAATGTTCAAAACGAAGCTAATGTGCTATTTTGATAAGAATGAGCGATTTCATTCTGTTTTTCATAAAAAGCTCAAAAACGATCCAATAAAAAAGGGAGATTTCTCATTTAAAGTGTAGAAATGGCTTCATAATGTTGTAATGCAACATGTTTTGTTAAGAATGAGCGATTTCATACGGTTTTTCCTCAAAATTCTCAAAAATGTCTCATTTGGAGCAAAATAGTTAAAAAGGGTAGATATCACACCAAAAGCCTTTTTCTGTCATTTAAAGAATGGAAACAGTTCCATAATATTGAACCGGAAACTAATGTGACCATTTTAACAAGAATGAGCGATTTCGACAAATATTTCCCAATAGAGCAAAATGGAGCTTTTTTGCTTAAAAAGGGGAGATTTCTCTTTAAGTGTAGAAAAGTTCAATAATGTTGAAAATGAAACTAATTGCCCATTTTGACAGGAATGAGTGATTTCCGAATTTTTCAGCAAAATAGAGCTTTCGTTTAAAAGGGGAGATTTCTGACTAAAATCCCTGTTTCTGTCATTTAAAGAGTAGAAATAGCTCCATAATGTTGTAAAGGAAACTAATGCACCTATTTTGTTAAGAATGAGCGTTTTTTAACCGTTTTTCCTCTATTCGAGCAAATTAGAGTTTTTTTCAGTTAAAAAGGTTAGAAAAAGTCATTTAATGAGTAGAAACAGTTCCATAATGTTGAAAAGGAACTAATGTGACCATTTTGACAAGAATGAGCTTAAATACGCTCAAAACTTTCCAATTGGAGCAAACTATAGCTTCGTTTGGTTACAAAGGGGAGAAACAGTTCCATAATATTGAATAAGAAGCCATTTTGACATGAATGAGCGATTTCAGAGTTTTCCCTCAAAACGCTCAAAAACGTCCCGATAGGAGCAAATTAGGGTTAAAACGTGAAGAATTCAGACCAAAATCCGTTTTCTATTATTTAAAGAGTAGAAACAGCTCCACAATGTTGAAAAGTAAACTAATGTGCCCACTTTGACAAGAATGAGCGATTTCAGACTGTTTATCCTAAAAACATTCAAAAACTATGCAACCTGGTAGAAATGACAGAAAAAGGGATTTTAGTCAGAAATCTCCCCTTTTAAACGAAAGCTCTATTTTGCTAAAAAATTCGGAAATCACTCATTCCTGTCAAAATGGGCAATTAGTTTCATTTTCAACATTATTGAACTTTTCTACACTTAAAGAGAAATCTCCCCTTTTTAACCAAAAAAGCTCCATTTTGCTCTATTGGGAAATATTTGTCGAAATCGCTCATTCTTGTTAAAATGGTCACATTAGTTTCCGGTTCAATATTATGGAACTGTTTCTATTCTTTAATATATATATATATAAACAGAATAACAAACAAACATTAACAAACAACAACAAACAAACATTAAAACAAAAAATCTTAATACACTACTTATAAAAAATAAAAAATAATCGTCATTACAACTAAAGCTGGTGCCCAGCACAGCTGCAGTGTTACCTCGCTGCACGGCTACTGCAATCCGCTGGGAAAGGAAAAAGGAGGAGCGGGGATCATCCGTTTCCTGTTTGAGACGGTTGCCTTAAATGACAGAAAAAGGCTTTTGGTGTGATATCTACTCTTTTTAGCTCCAATTGAGACTTATTTGAGCGTTTTGTGGGAAAACAGTCTGAAATCGCTCATTCTTGGCAAAATGGGCACTTTAGCTTCCTTTTCAACATTATGGAAATGTTTCTACTCCTTAAATAACTTTTGCTAAGAAATCTCCCCTTTTTTTAATCTATTTTGATCAAATTGATATGTTTTTGAGCATTTTGTGGAAAAACCGCTGAAAAATGCCCATTAGTTTCCTTTACAACATTATGGCTAAATGACAGAAAACGGCTTTTGGTCAGAAATTTCCCTATTAACCGTAAGAAGCTCTATTTTGCTCCAATTGGGACGTTTTTAGCATTTTGAAGAGAAACTATCTGAAATCCCTCATTTTGTCAAAATGTGACAGGATCTGAGAAAAGGGCCCTTATCCCTAAAATTACATTTCCCCCATTATTGGTATGGGGTTAAAGTTCCAAAAAAGCTAAGCAGAATGGAACTTGAACCATACCTTGATCTGGAGCCGTTTTAATGTTATAGACCTTTTCATTCCATTTCCTCCCCCACACCCGAAATGAGAAAAAACGTTTCCAAAGTCATGCGCAATTTTTGGGGGAATTCTCACGTGAAACTCCGTGTCACGCACCAGTGATGTCATAATTTAATTAATTTCTCTCCGCATGGCGATACACAGGCTCTCAGTTCTGTCAGTCACACGTAACTAACTGAGGCAGCCCTTTGGCATTCTGGCTTGACTTACAGCTAAAGAACAAGAGAAGGAACCACTGGAGTGTTTTACAGAAGGTATGTTAGCCTAAAAATTATCTTTTAAAAGGTGTTAAAATGTTTTGCTAGCTAAACTACTAGTTTTCTTGTTTCCTTCTTTACATAGCTTTAGCTATAGTTATTTTCTTTGGCGCTAGGTTGGGACTAAGCCATGAATGTAGAGTATTACTCAGTGTATCTGTTTTGTTGCAAATCTATTGTGCATGTGAGGGTGTGGTCCATTTCTCTGTGCACATAGCTAGCTCTATTATGATAGCACTGGAGCTGAACTCTATCGTGATTATGCTGGAGCTGAATCAGACCTAAAGCTGGTTTTTAGAGCTGCATGCACCTATTGCTAACTATAAAGCTGTTTAAAAAAAAAAAAAATTTTAAGCAGTAGCTATACACTAGCCCCCCCTAACCAGGTATAAGAATGGAGAGTGGATGATAGGTTTTGAAATGTTTTACAAATCATGTGTACTCGACAATCTTATTGGGGTAAACATTGCATGCACTATTATAAGAACAGTATGAAGTGATAAAAAGTAATACCTACACACACTACAAGTTTATTGCTTGGTTCGGCATGACCTGTTGTTATGTCCTGTCTTTTTGCAGTTGCTGCATACCCTGCGTCTTTTGGTATGTGGTACAGATAATGCCTCATCCTCAACGTCAGGTGTAGCACCACGGCTGCTTGGCCTAGGAACCAAAGGTTCTGGACAAGTAATGTCTTTTGACTCATCGGGGCAGAATTGTCTGATCTGGTCAAACAAATACCATTCTCGTTCTGTTGAAAGGCCTTTTGGAACCACAACATTAGGCATGTCATAACCTGGTTGAGGACAAAGAAGGCAATCGATTAAGAGCTCCAGCCCCACAAGGCCATCATGATTGATATCCTCTTCTCTGTCACTCTCCACGATCGAATCCTCTTCAAGCTCATCCTGTTCTATGTTCAATTCTCCTGTATAATGGAAGTGCACACACATACACACACATACATGCACTCTATTGTTTTGCATCTAGTCCTATTATACTGTTATTGTTATACTTATTTGAACCTGTAAATAGGTTACTGTCATTACCTTCTTCATTGTCACTGTCATTTTCTTCATCACTCAAGCTATCTCCTCCAGGAGCACCAAAATAGTCCTCTAAGACCTCCAAGAGAGATTGCTGATCTTCACAACCAAGGTGCAAAAGAGCTTCAAAGGAGCCGTGTTTACTTTGGGGTTTGCATGGTAACCACGGGGGAATTCCCCCTGCGCTAGTATACTATTCCGCGGCGGTATATAGACGCAATAAAGAGCTTTTAGTAAGCTTTTTCTAACTGCGCGCTTGCCTAGAAAGAAGCGCCTCCAGGCCTTGAAAGTTTGTAGGAAGTTAGAAGAAAGACCCAAGATGCCACTGACACTAAAAAGTAAAATTTTATGATTAATTACCTAGTAGCTATTTTTACTCCTAGCACAAAACGAGCTTTTGCCAGATAAGGGCCCTTTTCTCAGATCCTGTCACAAATGGGCACATTAGTTTCCGTATCAACATTATTGAACTTGTCTATACTTTAAATTACAGAAAACCACTTTTGGTGACCCAAAGACCCAATATTTTGCTCCAATTGGGAGATTTTTGAGCGTTTTGAGGTCATTCTTGTCTTGAAGAAATCTCCCCTTTTTAACAGCATTTTGTGAAAAAAGGTCTGAAATCGCTCATTCCTATCAAAATGGACATATTAGCTTCCTTTTCTACATTATGGAACTGTTTCTACTCTTTAAATGCCAAAAATGGCTTTTGGTCAGAAATCTCCCTTTTTTTAACCGATCTTTTGAGAAGTTTTTGATCATTAAGCTCGAGTGGATTTTTTTGGGGCGTTTTGAGAAAAAACGGTGTGACCGCTAATTTTTTGGAAGATTAGTTTTCTTTTCAACATGGAACTGTTTGTACTCTTTAAATGACAGAAAACTGCTATTGATGAGAAATCTACCCTTTTTAACTATTTTGCTCCAAATGAGACATTTTTGAGAATTTTGAGGAAAAACCGTATGAAATCGCTCATTCTTAAAAAAAAATTATGAAGCCGTATGAAATCGCTCATTCTTAACAAAACATTATGAAGCCATTTCTACACTTTAAATGAGAAATCTCCAGAAAACGCCACCAAACAAAAGCCACGAAACAAAAGCCACGAAAGAAAAACAAAATAAAAGCCACCAAACAAAAGCCACGAAATAAAAGCCACGAAACAAAAGCCATAAACAAAAGTAACGAAACAAAAGCCACGAAACAAAAGCCATGAAACAAAAGCCACGAAAAAAGCCACCAAACAAAAACCACCAAACAAAAGCCACCAAACAAAAACACCAAACAAAAGCCACCAAACAAAAGCCACCAAACAAAAGCCACCAAACAAAAGCCAACAAACAAAAGCCAACAAACAAAAACACCAAACAAAAGCCACCAAACAAAAGCCACCAAACAAAAGCCACCAAACAAAAGCCACCATATAAAAGCCAACAAACAAAAGCCACCAAACAAAAGCCACCAAACAAAAGCCAGCAAACAAAAGCCACCAAACAAAAGCCACCAAACAAAAGCCACCAAACAAAAGCCACGAAACAAAAACCACCAAACAAAAGACACGAAACAAAAGCCACAAATAAAAGCCATGAAACAAAATAGACAAAACAAAAGCCACGAAATAAAATCCACGAAACAAAAGCCACGAAACAAAAGTCACCAAACAAAAACCACCAAACAAAAGCCACGAAACAAAAGCCACGAAAGAAAAGCCACGAAACAAAAGCCACTGTCCAAAGCCACTCTATATCCAAAGCCACTCTATGTCCAAAGCCACTGTCCAAAGCCACTGTCCAAAGCCACTGTCCAAAGCCACTCTATGTCCAAAGCCACTGTCCAAAGCCACTGTCCAAAGCCAATGTCCAAAGCCACTCTATGTCCAAAGCCACTGTCCAAAGCCACTGTCCAAAGGCACTGTCCAAAGCCACTCTATGTCCAAAGCCACTATCCAAAGCCACTCTCCAAAGCCACTGTCCAAAGCCACTCTCCAAAGCCACTGTCCAAAGCCACTCTATGTCCAAAACCACTGTCCAAAGCCACTCTCCAAAGCCACTGTCCAAAGCCACTCTATGTCCAAAGCCACTGTCCAA
This sequence comes from Cladorhizidae sp. MBARI D1340-BT2, assembly GCA_028752905.1. Lineage (NCBI taxonomy): Eukaryota > Metazoa > Porifera > Demospongiae > Poecilosclerida > Cladorhizidae > Cladorhizidae sp. MBARI D1340-BT2. The sequence goes on along the minus strand of JAQNBH010000017.1, from coordinate 25,388,291 downwards.
AGCCACTCTCCAAAGCCACTGTCCAAAGCCACTCTATGTCCTAAGCCACTGTCCGAAGCCACTCTCCAAAGCCACTGTCCAAAGCCACTCTATGTCCAAAGCCACTCTATGTCCAAAGCCACTGTCCAAAGCCACTCTACAAAGCCACTGTCGAAAGTCACACTATGTCCAAAGCCACTGTCCAAAGCCACTCTCCAAAGCCACTCTCCAAAGCCACTCTATGTCCAAAGCCACTGTCCAAAGCCACTGTCCAAAGCCACTCTCTAAAGCTACTCTATGTCCAAAGCCACTGTCCAAAGCCACTCTCCTAAAGCCACTGTCCAAAGCCACTCTATGTCCAAAGCCACTGTCCAAAGCCACTCTCCAAAGCCACTCTCCAAAGGCACTCTATGTCCAAAGCCACTGTCCAAAGCCACTGTCCAAAGCCACTATCCAAAGCCACTCTATGTCCAAACCACTGTCCAAAGACTCTCCAAAGCCACTCTCCAAAGCCACTCTATGTCCAAAGCCACTGTCCAAAGCCACTGTCCAAAGCTATTCTCCAAAGCCACTCTATGTCCAAAGCCACTGTCCAAAGCCACTGTCCAAAGCCACTCTCCAAAGCCACTCTATGTCCAAAGCCACTGTCCAAAGCCACTGTCCAAAGCCACTGTCCAAAGCCACTGTATGTCCAAAGCCACTGTATGTCCAAAGCCACTGTCCAAAGCCACTGTATGTCCAAAGCCACTGTACAAAGCCACTGTCCAAATCCACTGTCCAAAGCCACTCTATGTCCAAATCCACTGTACAAAGCCACTGTCCAAAGCCACTGTCCAAAGCAATACTATGTCCAAAGCCACTGTCCAAAGCCACTGTCCAAAGCCACTGTCCAAAGCCACTCTATTTCCAAAGCCACTGCCCGAAGCCACTGTCCAAAGCCACTGTCCAAAGCCACTCTATGTCCAAAGCCACTGTCCAAAGCCACTCTCCAAAGCCACTGTCCAAAGCCACTGTATGTCCAATGCCACTGTATGTCCAAAGCTACTGTCCAAAGCCACTGTATGTCCAAAGCCACTGTATGTCCAAAGCCACTATCCAAAGCCACTGTATGTCCAAAGCCACTGTATATCCAAAGCCACTGTCCAAAGCCACTGTATGTCCAAAGCCACTGTATGTCCAAAGCCACTGTCTAAAGCCACTGTATGTCCAAAGCCACTGTCCAAAGCCTCTGTATGTCCAAAGCCACTGTATGTCCAAAGCCACTGTCCATAGCCACTGTATGTCCAAAGCCACTGTATGTCCAAAGCCACTGTCCAAAGCCACTGTATGTCCAAAGCCACTGTATGTCCAAAGCCACTGTCCAAAGCCACTGTATGTCCAAAGCCACTGTATGTCCAAAGCCACTGTCCAAAGCCACTGTATGTCCAAAGCCACTGTATGTCCAAAGCTACTGTCCAAAGCAACCGTATCTTCAAAGCCACTGTATGTCCAAAGCCACTGTCCAAAGCCACCGTATGTCCAAAGCCACTGTATGTCCAAAGCCACTCTCCAAAGCCACTCTCCAAAGCCACTCTATGTCCAAAGCCACTATCCAAAGCCACTCGCCAAAGCCACTCTCCAAAGCCACTCTTTGTCCAAAGCCACTGTCCAAAGCCACTCTCCAAAGCCACTGTATCTCCAAAGCCACTGTCCAAAGCCACTGTATGTCTAAAGCCTCTGTATGTCCAAAGCCACTGTCCAAAGCCACTGTATGTCCAAAGCCACTGTATGTCCAAAGCCACTGTATGTCCAAAGCCACTGTCCAAAGCCACTGTATGTCCAAAGCCACTGTATGTCCAAAGCCACTGTATGTCCAAAGCCACGGTATGTCCAAAGCCACTGTCCAAAGCCACCGTATGTCCAAATTTAGTGGCTTTGTTTGTTGGCCATGTTTATTGGTTTGTTTGGTGGCTTTGTTTAGTGGCCTTGTTTGGTGGCCATGTTTAGTGGCTTTGTTTAGTGGCCAAGTTTAGTGTCTTTGTTTAGTGGCCTTGTTTAGTGGCCTTGTTTAGTGGCCTTGTTTAGTGTCTTTGTTTAGTGGCCTAGTTATTGGCTTTGTTTGGTGGCCTCGTTTAGTGGCCTTGTTTAGTGGCCTTGTTTAGTTGCTTTGTTTAGTGTCCTTGTATATGGCTTTGTTTGGTGGCCTTGTTTAGTGGCTTAGTGGCTTTGTTTAGTGGCTTTGTTCAGTGGCCTTGTTAATGGCTTTGTTTATTTGCTTTGTTCAGTTTCTTTGTTCAGTGGCTTTTTTTAGTGGCTTTGTTTAGTGTCCTTGTTAATGGCTTTGTTTGGTGACCTTGTTTAGTGGCTTAGTGGCTTTGTTTATTGGCTTTGTTTAGTGGCTTTGTTCAGTGGCTTTGTTTAGTGTAGTGGCTTTGTTTAGTGGCTATGTATAGTGGCTCTCACTGGGATCTTTTGCCAGTCATATACTATGAGACGTTCAGCCAGTCTCATATACTCCGAGTCCCAGTCACATTGTGATCTTATTCAGCCAGTCATATACTATGAGACCTTCTTCAGCCAGTTCTTATTCCGCCAGTCATATACTCTGGGTCTCATTCATATACTCTCGCTGGGATCTTCTTCAGCCAGTCATATACTCTACTAATTAAGAGCAAAATATAGCTTCTTTCACAAAGGGGAGAAAGAGTTCTCTAATATTGAAAAGGAAGCGAATGTGCCCATTATTTCCAGATTGAACGATTTCAGAGTTTTTCCTCAAAACGCTCAAAAACGTCCCGGATTGGAGCATAATAGGGTTAAAAAGGAGAGAATTCAGACAAAAAGCCGTTTACTGTTATTTAAAGAGTAGAAAAGGTTCCATAATTTTGAAAAGTAAACTAATTTGTCAATTTTAACAAGAATGACCGAGCGATTTTAGCTTCTTTGGTTAAAAAGGGTAAATTTCCCACCAAAAGCCTTTTTCTGTCATTTAAATAAAGTAAAGAAGCAGTTTCATGTTTAAAAGAAAACTAATGTGCCCATTTTGATGAGAATGAGCAATTTCACACTTTTTCCTCAAAACGCTCAAAAACGTCCTAATTGGAACAAAATATTCATAAAGTGGAGAAATAATGTTCAAAACGAAGCTAATGTGCTATTTTGATAAGAATGAGCGATTTCATTCTGTTTTTCATAAAAAGCTCAAAAACGATCCAATAAAAAAGGGAGATTTCTCATTTAAAGTGTAGAAATGGCTTCATAATGTTGTAATGCAACATGTTTTGTTAAGAATGAGCGATTTCATACGGTTTTTCCTCAAAATTCTCAAAAATGTCTCATTTGGAGCAAAATAGTTAAAAAGGGTAGATTTCTCATCAATAGCAGTTTTCTGTCATTTAAAGAGTACAAACAGTTCCATAATGTTGAAAAGGAAACTAATATGTCCATTTTGATAGGAATGAGCGATTTCAGACCTTTTTTCACAAAATGCTGTTAAAAAGGGGAGATTTCTTCAAGACAAGAATGACCTCAAAACGCTCAAAAAATCTCCCAATTGGAGCAAAATAGTGGGTCTTTGGGCACCAAAAGTGGTTTTCTGTAATTTAAAGTATAGACAAGTTCAATAATGTTGATACGGAAACTAATGTGCCCATTTTGACAAAATGAGGGATTTCAGATAGTTTCTCTTCAAAATGCTAAAAACGTCCCAATTGGAGCAAAATAGAGCTTCTTACGGTTAATTGGGAAATTTCTGACCAAAAGCCGTTTTCTGTCATTTAAAAAGTAGCCATAATGTTGTAAAGGAAACTAATGGGCATGTTTTCAGCGGTTTTTCCACAAAATGCTCAAAAACATATCAATTTGACCAAAATAGATTAAAAAAAGGGGAGATTTCTTAGCAAAAGTCATTTAAAGAGTAGAAACATTTCCATAATGTTGAAAAGGAAGCTAAAGTGCCCATTTTGCCAAGAATGAGCGATTTCAGACTGTTTTCCCTCAAAACGCTCAAATAAGTCTCAATTGGAGCTAAAAAGGGTAGATATCACACCAAAAGCCTTTTTCTGTCATTTAAAGAATGGAAACAGTTCCATAATATTGAACCGGAAACTAATGTGACCATTTTAACAAGAATGAGCGATTTCGACAAATATTTCCCAATAGAGCAAAATGGAGCTTTTTTGGTTAAAAAGGGGAGATTTCTCTTTAAGTGTAGAAAAGTTCAATAATGTTGAAAATGAAACTGCCCATTTTGACAGGAATGATTGATTTCCGAATTTTTCAGCAAAATAGAGCTTTCGTTTAAAAGGGGAGATTTCTGACTAAAATCCCTGTTTCTGTCATTTAAAGAGTAGAAATAGCTCCATAATGTTGTAAAGGAAACTAATGCACCTATTTTGTTAAGAATGAGCGTTTTTTAACCGTTTTTCCTCTATTCGAGCAAATTAGAGTTTTTTTCAGTTAAAAAGGTTAGAAAAAGTCATTTAATGAGTAGAAACAGTTCCATAATGTTGAAAAGGAACTAATGTGACCATTTTGACAAGAATGAGCTTAAATACGCTCAAAACTTTCCAATTGGAGCAAACTATAGCTTCGTTTGGTTACAAAGAGGAGAAACAGTTCCATAATATTGAATAAGAAGCCATTTTGACATGAATGAGCGATTTCAGAGTTTTTCCTCAAAACGCTCAAAAACGTCCCGATAGGAGCAAATTAGGGTTAAAACGTGAAGAATTCAGACCAAAATCCGTTTTCTATTATTTAAAGAGTAGAAACAGCTCCACAATGTTGAAAAGTAAACTAATGTGCCCACTTTGACAAGAATGAGCGATTTCAGACTGTTTATCCTAAAAACATTCAAAAACTATGCAACCTGGTAGAAATGACAGAAAAAGGGATTTTAGTCAGAAATCTCCCCTTTTAAACGAAAGCTCTATTTTGCTAAAAAATTCGGAAATCACTCATTCCTGTCAAAATGGGCAATTAGTTTCATTTTCAACATTATTGAACTTTTCTACACTTAAAGAGAAATCTCCCCTTTTTAACCAAAAAAGCTCCATTTTGCTCTATTGGGAAATATTTGTCGAAATCGCTCATTCTTGTTAAAATGGTCACATTAGTTTCCGGTTCAATATTATGGAACTGTTTCTATTCTTTAATATATATATATATAAACAGAATAACAAACAAACATTAACAAACAACAACAAACAAACATTAAAACAAAAAATCTTATCATTACAACTAAAGCTGGTGCCCAGCACAGCTGCAGTGTTACCTCGCTGCACGGCTACTGCAATCCGCTGGGAAAGGAAAAAGGAGGAGCGGGGATCATCCGTTTCCTGTTTGAGACGGTTGCCTTAAATGACAGAAAAAGGCTTTTGGTGTGATATCTACTCTTTTTAGCTCCAATTGAGACTTATTTGAGCATTTTGTGGGAAAACAGTCTGAAATCGCTCATTCTTGGCAAAATGGGCACTTTAGCTTCCTTTTCAACATTATGGAAATGTTTCTACTCCTTAAATAACTTTTGCTAAGAAATCTCCCCTTTTTTTAATCTATTTTGGTCAAATTGATATGTTTTTGAGCATTTTGTGGAAAAACCGCTGAAAAATGCCAATTAGTTTCCTTTACAACATTATGGCTAAATGACAGAAAACGGCTTTTGGTCAGAAATTTCCCTATTAACCGTAAGAAGCTCTATTTTGCTCCAATTGGGACGTTTTTAGCATTTTGAAGAGAAACTATCTGAAATCCCTCATTTTGTCAAAATGTGACAGGATCTGAGAAAAGGGCCCTTATCCCTAAAATTACATTTCCCCCATTATTGGTATGGGGTTAAAGTTCCAAAAAAGCTAAGCAGAATGGAACTTGAACCATACCTTGATCTGGAGCCGTTTTAATGTTATAGACCTTTTCATTCCATTTCCTCCCCCACACCCGAAATGAGAAAAAACGTTTCCAAAGTCATGCGCAATTTTTGGGGGAATTCTCACGTGAAACTCCGTGTCACGCACCAGTGACGTCATAATTTAATTAATTTCTCTCCGCATGGCGATACACAGGCTCTCAGTTCTGTCAGTCACACGTAACTAACTGAGGCAGCCCTTTGGCATTCTGGCTTGACTTACAGCTAAAGTACAAGAGAAGGAACCACTGGAGTGTTTTACAGAAGGTATGTTAGCCTAAAAATTATCTTTTAAAAGGTGTTAAAATGTTTTGCTAGCTAAACTACTAGTTTTCTTGTTTCCTTCTTTACATAGCTTTAGCTATAGTTATTTTCTTTGGCGCTAGGTTGGGACTAAGCCATGAATGTAGAGTATTACTCAGTGTATCTGTTTTGTTGCAAATCTATTGTGCATGTGAGGGTGTGGTCCATTTCTCTGTGCACATAGCTAGCTCTATTATGATAGCACTGGAGCTGAACTCTATCGTGATTATGCTGGAGCTGAATCAGACCTAAAGCTGGTTTTTAGAGCTGCATGCACCTATTGCTAACTATAAAGCTGTTTAAAAAAAAAAAAATTTAAGCAGTAGCTATACACTAGCCCCCCCTAACCAGGTATAAGAATGGAGAGTGGATGATAGGTTTTGAAATGTTTTACAAATCATGTGTACTCGACAATCTTATTGGGGTAAACATTGCATGCACTATTATAAGAACAGTATGAAGTGATAAAAAGTAATACCTACACACACTACAAGTTTATTGCTTGGTTCGGCATGACCTGTTGTTATGTCCTGTCTTTTTGCAGTTGCTGCATACCCTGCGTCTTTTGGTATGTGGTACAGATAATGCCTCATCCTCAACGTCAGGTGTAGCACCACGGCTGCTTGGCCTAGGAACCAAAGGTTCTGGACAAGTAATGTCTTTTGACTCATCGGGGCAGAATTGTCTGATCTGGTCAAACAAATACCATTCTCGTTCTGTTGAAAGGCCTTTTGGAACCACAACATTAGGCATGTCATAACCTGGTTGAGGACAAAGAAGGCAATCGATTAAGAGCTCCAGCCCCACAAGGCCATCATGATTGATATCCTCTTCTCTGTCACTCTCCACGATCGAATCCTCTTCAAGCTCATCCTGTTCTATGTTCAATTCTCCTGTATAATGGAAGTGCACACACATACACACACATACATGCACTCTATTGTTTTGCATCTAGTCCTATTATACTGTTATTGTTATACTTATTTGAACCTGTAAATAGGTTACTGTCATTACCTTCTTCATTGTCACTGTCATTTTCTTCATCACTCAAGCTATCTCCTCCAGGAGCACCAAAATAGTCCTCTAAGACCTCCAAGAGAGATTGCTGATCTTCACAACCAAGGTGCAAAAGAGCTTCAAAGGAGCCGTGTTTACTTTGGGGTTTGCATGGTAACCACGGGGGAATTCCCCCTGCGCTAGTATACTATTCCGCGGCGGTATATAGACGCAATAAAGAGCTTTTAGTAAGCTTTTTCTAACTGCACGCTTGCCTAGAAAGAAGCGCCTCCAGGCCTTGAAAGTTTGTAGGAAGTTAGAAGAAAGACCCAAGATGCCACTGACACTAAAAAGTAAAATTTTATGATTAATTACCTAGTAGCTATTTTTACTCCTAGCACAAAACGAGCTTTTGCCAGATAAGGGCCCTTTTCTCAGATCCTGTCACAAATGGGCACATTAGTTTCCGTATCAACATTATTGAACTTGTCTATACTTTAAATTACAGAAAACCACTTTTGGTGACCCAAAGACCCACTATTTTGCTCCAATTGGGAGATTTTTGAGCGTTTTGAGGTCATTCTTGTCTTGAAGAAATCTCCCCTTTTTAACAGCATTTTGTGAAAAAAGGTCTGAAATCGCTCATTCCTATCAAAATGGACATATTAGCTTCCTTTTCTACATTATGGAACTGTTTCTACTCTTTAAATGCCAAAAATGGCTTTTGGTCAGAAATCTCCCTTTTTTTAACCGATCTTTTGAGAAGTTTTTGATCATTAAGCTCGAGTGGATTTTTTTGGGGCGTTTTGAGAAAAAACGGTGTGACCGCTAATTTTTTGGAAGATTAGTTTTCTTTTCAACATGGAACTGTTTGTACTCTTTAAATGACAGAAAACTGCTATTGATGAGAAATCTACCCTTTTTAACTATTTTGCTCCAAATGAGACATTTTTGAGAATTTTGAGGAAAAACCGTATGAAATCGCTCATTCTTAAAAAAACATTATGAAGCCGTATGAAATCGCTCATTCTTAACAAAACATTATGAAGCCATTTCTACACTTTAAATGAGAAATCTCCAGAAAACGCCACCAAACAAAAGCCACGAAACAAAAGCCACGAAAGAAAAACAAAATAAAAGCCACCAAACAAAAGCCACGAAATAAAAGCCACGAAACAAAAGCCATAAACAAAAGTAACGAAACAAAAGCCACGAAACAAAAGCCATGAAACAAAAGCCACGAAAAAAGCCACCAAACAAAAACCACCAAACAAAAGCCACCAAACAAAAACACCAAACAAAAGCCACCAAACAAAAGCCACCAAACAAAAGCCACCAAACAAAAGCCAACAAACAAAAGCCAACAAACAAAAACACCAAACAAAAGCCACCAAACAAAAGCCACCAAACAAAAGCCACCAAACAAATGCCACCATATAAAAGCCAACAAACAAAAGCCACCAAACAAAAGCCACCAAACAAAAGCCAGCAAACAAAAGCCACCAAACAAAAGCCACGAAACAAAAACCACCAAACAAAAGACACGAAACAAAAGCCACAAAGAAAAGCCATGAAACAAAATAGACAAAACAAAAGCCACGAAATAAAATCCACGAAACAAAAGCCACGAAACAAAAGTCACCAAACAAAAACCACCAAACAAAAGCCACGAAACAAAAGCCACGAAAGAAAAGCCACGAAACAAAAGCCACTGTCCAAAGCCACTCTATATCCAAAGCCACTCTATGTCCAAAGCCACTGTCCAAAGCCACTGTCCAAAGCCACTGTCCAAAGCCACTCTATGTCCAAAGCCACTGTCCAAAGCCACTGTCCAAAGCCAATGTCCAAAGCCACTCTATGTCCAAAGCCACTGTCCAAAGCCACTGTCCAAAGGCACTGTCCAAAGCCACTCTATGTCCAAAGCCACTATCCAAAGCCACTCTCCAAAGCCACTGTCCAAAGCCACTCTCCAAAGCCACTGTCCAAAGCCACTCTATGTCCAAAACCACTGTCCAAAGCCACTCTCCAAAGCCACTGTCCAAAGCCACTCTATGTCCAAAGCCACTGTCCAAAGCCACTCTCCAAAGCCACTGTCCAAAGCCACTCTATGTCCTAAGCCACTGTCCGAAGCCACTCTCCAAAGCCACTGTCCAAAGCCACTCTATGTCCAAAGCCACTCTATGTCCAAAGCCACTGTCCAAAGCCACTCTACAAAGCCACTGTCGAAAGTCACACTATGTCCAAAGCCACTGTCCAAAGCCACTCTCCAAAGCCACTCTCCAAAGCCACTCTATGTCCAAAGCCACTGTCCAAAGCCACTGTCCAAAGCCACTCTCTAAAGCTACTCTATGTCCAAAGCCACTGTCCAAAGCCACTCTCCTAAAGCCACTGTCCAAAGCCACTCTATGTCCAAAGCCACTGTCCAAAGCCACTCTCCAAAGCCACTCTCCAAAGGCACTCTATGTCCAAAGCCACTGTCCAAAGCCACTGTCCAAAGCCACTATCCAAAGCCACTCTATGTCCAAACCACTGTCCAAAGACTCTCCAAAGCCACTCTCCAAAGCCACTCTATGTCCAAAGCCACTGTCCAAAGCCACTGTCCAAAGCTATTCTCCAAAGCCACTCTATGTCCAAAGCCACTGTCCAAAGCCACTGTCCAAAGCCACTCTCCAAAGCCACTCTCCAAAGCCACTGTCCAAAGCCACTGTCCAAAGCCACTGTCCAAAGCCACTCTATGTCCAAAGCCACTGTCCAAAGCCACTGTCCAAAGGCACTGTCCAAAGCCACTCTATGTCCAAAGCCACTGTCCAAAGCCACTCTCCAAAGCCACTGTCCAAAGCCACTCTATGTCCAAAACCACTGTCCAAAGCCACTCTCCAAAGCCACTGTCCAAAGCCACTCTATGTCCAAAGCCACTGTCCAAAGCCACTCTCCAAAGCCACTCTATGTCCAAAGCCACTGTCCGAAGCCACTCTCCAAAGCCACTGTCCAAAGCCACTCTATGTCCAAAGCCACTGTCCCAAGCCACTCTACAAAGCCACTCTCGAAAGTCACACTATGTCCAAAGCCACTGTCCAAAGCCACTCTATGTCCAAAGCCACTGTCCAAAGCCGCTGTCCAAAGCCACTCTCCAAAGCCACTCTATGTCCAAAGCCACTGTCCAAAGCCACTATCCAAAGCCACTCTCCAAAGCCACTGTCCAAAGCCACTCTCCAAAGCCACTGTCCAAAGCCACTCTATGTCCAAAACCACTGTCCAAAGCCACTCTCCAAAGCCACTGTCCAAAGCCACTCTACAAAGCCACTCTATCTCCAAAGCCACTGTCCAAAGACACTCTCCAAAGCCACTCACCAAAGCCACTCTATGTCAAAAGCCACTGTCCAAAGCTACTGTCGAAAGCCACTGTCTAAAGCCACTGTATGTCCAAAGCCACTGTCCAAAGCCACTGTCGAAAGCCACTGTCCAAAGCCACTCTATGTCCAAAGCCACTGTATAAAGCCACTGTCCAAAGCCACTGTCCAAAGCAACTCTATGTCCAAAGCCACTGTCCAAAGCCACTGTCCAAAGCCACTGTCCAAAGCCACTCTATGTCCAAAGCCACTGTCCAAAGCCACTGTCCAAAGCCACTGTCCAAAGCCACTCTATGTCAAAGCCACTGTCCCAAGCCACTCTCCAAAGCCACTGTCCAAAGCCACTCAATGTCCAAAGCCACTGTCCAAAGCCACTCTATGTCCAAAGTCACTGTGCAAAGCCACTCTCCAAAGCCACTGTCCAAAGCCACTCTATGTCCAAAGCCACTGTCCAAAGCCACTGTCCAAAGCCACTCTCCAAAGCCACTCTATGTCCAAAGCCACTGTCCAAAGCCACTCTCTAAAGCCACTCTCCAAAGCCACTCTATGTCCAAAGCCACTGTCCAAACACACTGTCCAAAGCCACTCTCCAAAGCCACTCTATGTCCAAAGCCACTGTCCAAAGCCACTCTCCAAAGACACTCTCCAAAGCCAATCAATATCCAAAGCCACTGTCCAATGCCACTGTCCAAAGCCACTCTCCAAAGCCACTCTATGTCCAAAGCCACTGTCCAAAGCCACTGTCCAAAGCCATTCTCCAAAGCCGCTCTATGTCCAAAGCCACTGTCCAAAGCCACTCTCCAAAGCCACTGTCCAAAGCCACTGTATGTCCAAAGTCACTGTATGTCCAAAGCCACTGTATGTCCAAATCCACTGTCCAAAGCCACTGTATTTCCAAAGCCACTGTCCAAAGCCACTGTATGTCCAAAGCCACTGTATGTCCAAAGCCACTATACAAAGCCACTGTATGTCCAAAGCCACTGTATGTCCAAAGGCACTGTCCAAAGCCACTGTATGTCCAAAGCCACTGTATGTCCAAAGCCACTGTCTAAAGCCACTGTATGTCCAAAGCCACTGTCCAAAGCCACTGTATGTCTAAAGCCACTGTATGTCCAAAGCCACTGTCCAAAGCCACTGTATGTCCAAAGCCACTGTATGTCCAAAGCCACTGTCCAAAGCCACTGTATGTCCAAAGCCACTGTATGTCCAAAGCCACTGTCCAAAGCCACTGTATGTCCAAAGCCACTGTACAAAGCCACTGTCCAAATCCACTGTCCAAAGCCACTCTATGTCCAAATCCACTGTACAAAGCCACTGTCCAAAGCCACTGTCCAAAGCAATACTATGTCCAAAGCCACTGTCCAAAGCCACTGTCCAAAGCCACTGTCCAAAGCCACTCTATTTCCAAAGCCACTGCCCGAAGCCACTGTCCAAAGCCACTGTCCAAAGCCACTCTATGTCCAAAGCCACTGTCCAAAGCCACTCTCCAAAGCCACTGTCCAAAGCCACTGTATGTCCAATGCCACTGTATGTACAAAGCTACTGTCCAAAGATACTGTATGTCCAAAGCCACTGTATGTCCAAAGCCACTATCCAAAGCCACTGTATGTCCAAAGCCAATGTATATCCAAAGCCACTGTCCAAAGCCACTGTATGTCCAAAGCCACTGTATGTCCAAAGCCACTGTCTAAAGCCACTCTATGTCCAAAGCCACTCTATGTCCAAAGCTACTGTATGTCCAAAGCCACTGTTCAAAGCCACTGTATGTCCAAAGCCACTGTATGTTCAAAGCCACTGTCCTAATCCACCGTATGTCCAAATCCACGGTATGTCCAAAGCCACTGTCCAAAGCCACCGTATGTCCAAAGCCACTGTATGTCCAAAGCCACTGTCCAAAGCCACTGTATGTCCAAAGCCACTGTATGTCCAAAGCCACTGTCCAAAGCCACTGTATGTCCAAAGCCACTGTATGTCCAAAGCCACTGTCCAAAGCCACTGTATGTCCAAAGCCACTGTATGTCCAAAGCCACTGTCCAAAGCCACTGTATGTCCAAAGCCACTGTATGTCCAAAGCTACTGTCCAAAGCAACCGTATCTTCAAAGCCACTGTATGTCCAAAGCCACTGTCCAAAGCCACCGTAAGTCCAAAGCCACTGTATGTCCAAAGCCACTCTCCAAAGCCACTCTCCAAAGCCACTCTATGTACAAAGCCACTATCCAAAGCCACTCTCCAAAGCCACTCTCCAAAGCCACTCTTTGTCCAAAGCCACTGTCCAAAGCCACTCTCCAAAGCCACTGTATCTCCAAAGCCACTGTCCAAAGCCACTGTATGTCCAAAGCCTCTGTATGTCCAAAGCCACTGTCCAAAGCCACTGTATGTCCAAAGCCACTGTATGTCCAAAGCCACTGTATGTCCAAAGCCACTGTCCAAAGCCACTGTATGTCCAAAGCCACTGTATGTCCAAAGCCACTGTATGTCCAAAGCCACTGTCCAAAGCCACTCTCTAAAGCCACTCTCCATAGCCACTCTATGTCCAAAGCCACTGTCCAAACACACTGTCCAAAGCCACTCTCCAAAGCCACTCTATGTCCAAAGCCACTGTCCAAAGCCACTCTCCAAAGCCACTCTCCAAAGCCACTCAATATCCAAAGCCACTGTACAATGCCACTGTCCAAAGCCACTCTCCAAAGCCACTCTATGTCCAAAGCCACTGTCCAAAGCCACTGTCCAAAGCCACTGTCCAAAGCCATTCTCCAAAGCCACTCTATGTCCAAAGCCACTGTCCAAAGCCACTCTCCAAAGCCACTGTCCAAAGCCACTGTATGTCCAAAGTCACTGTATGTCCAAAGCCACTGTATGTCCAAATCCACTGTCCAAAGCCACTGTATTTCCAAAGCCACTGTCCAAAGCCACTGTATGTCCAAAGCCACTGTATGTCCAAAGCCACTATACAAAGCCACTGTATGTCCAAAGCCACTGTATGTCCAAAGGCACTGTCCAAAGCCACTGTATGTCCAAAGCCACTGTATGTCCAAAGCCACTGTCTAAAGCCACTGTATGTCCAAAGCCACTGTCCAAAGCCACTGTATGTCTAAAGCCACTGTATGTCCAAAGCCACTGTCCAAAGCCACTGTATGTCCAAAGCCACTGTATGTCCAAAGCCACTGTCCAAAGCCACTGTATGTCCAAAGCCACTGTATGTCCAAAGCCACTGTCCAAAGCCACTGTATGTCCAAAGCCACTGTACAAAGCCACTGTCCAAATCCACTGTCCAAAGCCACTCTATGTCCAAATCCACTGTACAAAGCCACTGTCCAAAGCTACTGTCCAAAGCAATACTATGTCCAAAGCCACTGTCCAAAGCCACTGTCCAAAGCCACTCTCCAAAGCCACTCTATTTCCAAAGCCACTGCCCGAAGCCACTGTCCAAAGCCACTGTCCAAAGCCACTCTATGTCCAAAGCCACTGTCCAAAGCCACTCTCCAAAGCCACTGTCCAAAGCCACTGTATGTCCAATGCCACTGTATGTCCAAAGCTACTGTCCAAAGCCACTGTATGTCCAAAGCCACTGTATGTCCAAAGCCACTGTATGTCCAAAGCCACTATCCAAAGCACCTGTATGTCCAAAGCCACTGTATATCCAAAGCCACTGTCCAAAGCCACTGTATGTCCAAAGCCACTGTATGTCCAAAGCCACTGTCTAAAGCCACTGTATGTCCAAAGCCACTGTCCAAAGCCTCTGTATGTCCAAAGCCACTGTATGTCCAAAGCCACTGTCCATAGCCACTGTATGTCCAAAGCCACTGTATGTCCAAAGCCACTGTCCAAAGCCACTGTATGTCCAAAGCCACTGTATGTCCAAAGCCACTGTCCAAAGCCACTCTATGTCCAAAGCCACTCTATGTCCAAAGCTACTGTATGTCCAAAGCCACTGTTCAAAGCCACTGTATGTCCAAAGCCACTGTATGTCCAAAGCCACTGTCCAAATCCACCGTATGTCCAAATCCACGGTATGTCCAAAGCCACTGTCCAAAGCCACCGTATGTCCAAAGCCACTGTATGTCCAAAGCCACTCTATGTCCAAAGCCACTGTATGTCCAAAGCCACTGTATGTCCAAAGCCACTGTCCAAAGCCACTGTATGTCCAAAGCCACTGTCCAAAGCCACTGTATGTCCAAAGCCACTGTATGTCCAAAGCCACTGTCCAAAGCCACTGTATGTCCAAAGCCACTGTATGTCCAAAGCTACTGTCCAAAGCAACCGTATCTTCAAAGCCACTGTATGTCCAAAGCCACTGTCCAAAGCCACCGTATGTCCAAAGCCACTGTATGTCCAAAGCCACTCTCCAAAGCCACTCTCCAAAGCCACTCTATGTACAAAGCCACTATCCAAAGCCACTCTCCAAAGCCACTCTCCAAAGCCACTCTTTGTCCAAAGCCACTGTCCAAAGCCACTCTCCAAAGCCACTGTATCTCCAAAGCCACTGTCCAAAGCCACTGTATGTCCAAAGCCTCTGTATGTCCAAAGCCACTGTCCAAAGCCACTGTATGTCCAAAGCCACTGTATGTCCAAAGCCACTGTATGTCCAAAGCCACTGTCCAAAGCCACTGTATGTCCAAAGCCACTGTATGTCCAAAGCCACTGTATGTCCAAAGCCACGGTATGTCCAAAGCCACTGTCCAAAGCCACCGTATGTCCAAATTTAGTGGCTTTGTTTGTTGGCCATGTTTATTGGTTTGTTTGGTGGCTTTGTTTAGTGGCCTTGTTTGGTGGCCATGTTTAGTGGCTTTGTTTAGTGGCCAAGTTTGGTGTCTTTGTTTAGTGGCCTTGTTTAGTGGCCTTGTTTAGTGGCCTTGTTTAGTGTCTTTGTTTAGTGGCCTAGTTATTGGCTTTGTTTGGTGGCCTCGTTTAGTGGCCTTGTTTAGTGGCCTTGTTTAGTTGCTTTGTTTAGTGTCCTTGTATATGGCTTTGTTTGGTGGCCTTGTTTAGTGGCTTAGTGGCTTTGTTTAGTGGCTTTGTTCAGTGGCCTTGTTAATGGCTTTGTTTATTTGCTTTGTTCAGTTTCTTTGTTCAGTGGCTTTTTTTAGTGGCTTTGTTTAGTGTCCTTGTTAATGGCTTTGTTTGGTGACCTTGTTTAGTGGCTTAGTGGCTTTGTTTATTGGCTTTGTTTAGTGGCTTTGTTCAGTGGCTTTGTTTAGTGTAGTGGCTTTGTTTAGTGGCTATGTATAGTGGCTCTCACTGGGATCTTTTGCCGGTCATATACTATGAGACGTTCAGCCAGTCTCATATACTCCGAGTCCCAGTCACATTGTGATCTTATTCAGCCAGTCATATACTATGAGACCTTCTTCAGCCAGTTCTTATTCCGCCAGTCATATACTCTGGGTCTCATTCATATACTCTCGCTGGGATCTTCTTCAGCCAGTCATATACTCTACTAATTAAGAGCAAAATATAGCTTCTTTCACAAAGGGGAGAAAGAGTTCTCTAATATTGAAAAGGAAGCGAATGTGCCCATTATTTCCAGATTGAACGATTTCAGAGTTTTTCCTCAAAACGCTCAAAAACGTCCCGGATTGGAGCATAATAGGGTTAAAAAGGAGAGAATTCAGACAAAAAGCCGTTTACTGTTATTTAAAGAGTAGAAAAGGTTCCATAATTTTGAAAAGTAAACTAATTTGTCAATTTTAACAAGAATGACCGAGCGATTTTAGCTTCATTGGTTAAGGGGGGAAGAGGGCTGAAAACACATATTTTTTCAAAAAAATTTTTTGGGGCCCAAAAGGGTTCATAGTATGTCTGGAGTTTGAGTTTCAAGTTTCAGAGCAAGTGAATACTTGCATCAGAAGATATAGCCATTTTTATACAGTGCATTATTATTCCATTTCATTTCATTTCACTTCACATTGGAAGAGGTTCTCTCCCAGTCTTACCTGGCTACAATCGGGCGGTCGGCGATGATCGCCTACCCAAAATACAGTTTTTATATATCAAAATGTTGCCAATTTCATGGAGACCCTTACCAGTCGTTTGCGCAATGAATTGGCCAGGCGGGGGGGTAGTGCGCAACCTCTAAGACAAGCACGTTTTTTCACGTGTTTTTTAGTCGGTTCGCTTGAAACTTTCACACTG
This sequence comes from Cladorhizidae sp. MBARI D1340-BT2, assembly GCA_028752905.1. Lineage (NCBI taxonomy): Eukaryota > Metazoa > Porifera > Demospongiae > Poecilosclerida > Cladorhizidae > Cladorhizidae sp. MBARI D1340-BT2. The sequence continues at coordinate 25,371,646 of JAQNBH010000017.1, read as the reverse complement.
TTGAGTTATGGGAAAGAGAACAGAGAAGCATTTTAAACAGAAAGGCCAAGGATTCAAGAAGAGTGACGACAAGAAGAAGAAAGCCCTACAGGCGGCTGTTGTTGAGCCTGTCACAGTAGCCGCGCCAGGCAAGTTTTAATGTTTATCTCCATACTAAAAAGTTACTAGCTGTTTCCTTCCTTTGTTAGTGAGTCTCTTGGATCCTGTAGGTGGGATAGCGCCTTCTGTGAACCTTCACTTACCTTCCAATCAATTGCAAATGTCTGAAGAGAGGCCAGTTCCATTTGTGACTATGACCAGTGACTATGCCCAGGAAGAAGTTGGCTCTCATGGATCGTTCAGCTGCTTCTGTGGCTGTTGCTACTGGATCTACTGGCTCTACCTCTTTGGACTCGGGTGGTGTTGGAGAACTAGGTAAGGGTAATCGTATAATAAACTTAGATAAGCTTAGAGAGGTCATAGAAAGGTGTAATAAGTGTATTCAATGTGGTAACTGAGCTCCCTTGCAACTGAAGCCCGTAGGGCAGGCATGGTGTCTCACTTTTTGTTCAAATTGTAGTAACACTCGAGACATCTCAAACCCTGTATCTGTAGAAGCATTCTTTGAACATCCAGTCAGTGCTGGGTGCGCTCGCATTGCTGGAATTAGTCATTCTGGTCTGGAAGATATCACTGCAGTCATGGATATGTTGCCCCCTCTTGGTTCCACTTGTTTTTTTAAATATACTAGGTCAATAGGGAGTGACACAAATGCAGTAACAGAATATTATGTTGGATGCCGCTCATAGGTTACATGGAGTGATGCAAATGCAGTAACAGAGTATTATGTTGGATGCCGCTCATAGGTTACATGATTTTTATAGGGTTAGGCATGAAGACATCATTGATGTTAGTATTACTGTTGACGGCACATGGCTTAGACAGGGCCACAAATCAAATTATGGCTTGGTTGTGGTGATGTCTTGGGACACTGGAGAAGTTTTAGATTATTATCTTATGTCTAAGTTCTGTCAAGCTTGTGCGCGAAGACCTGAAGATGAAACAGTAGCAAGTTACACGGAATGGTTTGAGGGTCACAAGGTAAAAATTGTGAGGCCAATTTTGATGGCTCTTCGGGTTCTATGGAAGTTGTAGGAACACAAACTTTTTTAGCGTTCAGTGGAGACTGAAGCTTAGGTACACACACATAAATTAGTGATGGGTATACAAATGCACATAAACGGTTGTTTGAAGTCAAGCCTTACGGTCCTAGTGTCTTTGGGTGGTGATAGGGGGGTTAGTCGTGTGTCTATAGTTAAAATGCAAACCTACTTTAGGGGAGCAATTAGAAAGGACAACCTAGAGGGGATGATTTGCGATGTGAAAGCGATTTTTTATCACTCTTAGTCAACTATGGAACATCCCAACACGAGTATTGTCCTACAGGAGTTTTGAGTTGGTGTAGACAGAACATATGAGTGCAACAAGTGTCAGGCTTGCTGTCGAGAGGCAACAGAGTTCAATGGAGGGCGGAGCATTGTATGGTCCTGGCATGGGGGACCTGTAACATTTTATTTTGTTATGTGTCTTTTGCTTTCTATTGTCAAACAGAGATTACTGGAAGATACTTTTGTTTATGTGTCTTTTTGTCAAGCTTAGGAATTAGTGGAGGATGACTTGTTTGTGTTCTATTGTTTTTCAGGGATTACTGGAGGGTGTCGGAAGACATGTGTGGAGGGTGACGATGGATGGACCTGGGCATGGGAGCCCTGCAAATGATGACGTGTTTATGTTTGCTAATTCAATATTAGCAAAGCAACATACATGTAACAAGTCTGATGCGTCTTTAATTTATGTGTATGTATATATATATATATTGTTGGTTTTCAGGTTGTAGTTAGGATGTAGGATACTGCTGTTGTTGAAAAAATAAAGGACTGAAAAGTCAAACATTTTGTTTGTACACACAATTCTAGTAATGAGGGATGTATTCTGGTGAACAGGGGGTGTTTCTGGCAGCTGGGATGTGATTACAAACTGCTTGGACTTCAAGGCTCAATATCTCTGAAGTGATTTTTGAAAAACCGTTCAAATGATAACTTGAATATTTTTTATCCTTTGATTAAAAAAAATATATCATTTGAAAGCAATTTTTATATTCTACAACTTGCGCGAGAGTTTTTGTTTGATAGCATTACTAAAAAAGACCTATAGATGAAAATGTAACGTGATGTCATAAAGCTATGTTCAGAAAATGAGTGAAAAAAACATTTTTTCAAAATTTCAAGACGCGCAGTTTGTAGTGCTCATTATGATTGACTAATGGACCGAATAAGAGCCTCGCAAAGGTCGTTACTGCAACGTGGTTTACTTAACGGCTTACGGTCCGCACTGGAAGAGCCTATAATGAGCTAGGAAAAAATTATGGCAAAACAAAATAACAAAAGAGACTTACCATTAGAAAGTATAGACTGCAAGCTATAATTTGATATATAAATCGGGAAACTAGAGTGAATGCGAGCAAAGATATGGTACTTTATACGAGACCACGCGATACGCAGCCTTCTTTCCCCCTTAAAAAGGGTAAATTTCCCACCAAAAGCCTTTTTCTGTCATTTAAATAAAGTAAAGAAGCAGTTTCATGTTTAAAAGAAAACTAATGTGCCCATTTTGATGAGAATGAGCAATTTCACACTTTTTCCTCAAAACGCTCAAAAACGTCCTAATTGGAACAAAATATTCATAAAGTGGAGAAATAATGTTCAAAACGAAGCTAATGTGCTATTTTGATAAGAATGAGCGATTTCATTCTGTTTTTCATAAAAAGCTCAAAAACGATCCAATAAAAAAGGGAGATTTCTCATTTAAAGTGTAGAAATGGTTTCATAATGTTGTAATGCAACATGTTTTGTTAAGAATGAGCGATTTCATACGGTTTTTCCTCAAAATTCTCAAAAATGTCTCATTTGGAGCAAAATAGTTAAAAAGGGTAGATTTCTCATCAATAGCAGTTTTCTGTCATTTAAAGAGTACAAACAGTTCCATGTTGAAAAGAAAACTAATCTTCCAAAAAATTAGCGGTCACACCGTTTTTTCTCAAAACGCCCCAAAAAAATCCACTCGAGCTTAATGATCAAAAACTTCTCAAAAGATCGGTTAAAAAAGGGAGATTTCTGACCAAAAGCCATTTTTGGCATTTAAAGAGTAGAAACAGTTCCATAATGTTGAAAAGGAAACTAATATGTCCATTTTGATAGGAATGAGCGATTTCAGACCTTTTTTCACAAAATGCTGTTAAAAAGGGAAGATTTCTTCAAGACAAGAATGACCTCAAAACGCTCAAAAAATCTCCCAATTGGAGCAAAATAGTGGGTCTTTGGGCACCAAAAGTGGTTTTCTGTAATTTAAAGTATAGACAAGTTCAATAATGTTGATACGGAAACTAATGTGCCCATTTTGACAAAATGAGGGATTTCAGATAGTTTCTCTTCAAAATGCTAAAAACGTCCCAATTGGAGCAAAATAGAGCTTCTTACGGTTAATTGGGAAATTTCTGACCAAAAGCCGTTTTCTGTCATTTAAAAAGTAGCCATAATGTTGTAAAGGAAACTAATGGGCATGTTTTCAGCGGTTTTTCCACAAAATGCTCAAAAACATATCAATTTGACCAAAATAGATTAAAAAAAGGGGAGATTTCTTAGCAAAAGTCATTTAAAGAGTAGAAACATTTCCATAATGTTGAAAAGGAAGCTAAAGTGCCCATTTTGCCAAGAATGAGCGATTTCAGACTGTTTTCCCTCAAAACGCTCAAATAAGTCTCAATTGGAGCTAAAAAGGGTAGATATCACACCAAAAGCCTTTTTCTGTCATTTAAAGAATGGAAACAGTTCCATAATATTGAACCGGAAACTAATGTGACCATTTTAACAAGAATGAGCGATTGTGACAAATATTTCCCAATAGAGCAAAATGGAGCTTTTTTGGTTAAAAAGGGGAGATTTCTCTTTAAGTGTAGAAAAGTTCAATAATGTTGAAAATGAAACTAATTGCCCATTTTGACAGGAATGAGTGATTTCCGAATTTTTCAGCAAAATAGAGCTTTCGTTTAAAAGGGGAGATTTCTGACTAAAATCCCTGTTTCTGTCATTTAAAGAGTAGAAATAGCTCCATAATGTTGTAAAGGAAACTAATGCACCTATTTTGTTAAGAATGAGCGTTTTTTAACCGTTTTTCCTCTATTCGAGCAAATTAGAGTTTTTTTCAGTTAAAAAGGTTAGAAAAAGTCATTTAATGAGTAGAAACAGTTCCATAATGTTGAAAAGGAACTAATGTGACCATTTTGACAAGAATGAGCTTAAATACGCTCAAAACTTTCCAATTGGAGCAAACTATAGCTTCGTTTGGTTACAAAGGGGAGAAACAGTTCCATAATATTGAATAAGAAGCCATTTTGACATGAATGAGCGATTTCAGAGCAAAACGCTCAAAAACGTCCCGATAGGAGCAAATTAGGGTTAAAACGTGAAGAATTCAGACCAAAATCCGTTTTCTATTATTTAAAGAGTAGAAACAGCTCCACAATGTTGAAAAGTAAACTAATGTGCCCACTTTGACAAGAATGAGCGATTTCAGACTGTTTATCCTAAAAACATTCAAAAACTATGCAACCTGGTAGAAATGACAGAAAAAGGGATTTTAGTCAGAAATCTCCCCTTTTAAACGAAAGCTCTATTTTGCTAAAAAATTCGGAAATCACTCATTCCTGTCAAAATGGGCAATTAGTTTCATTTTCAACATTATTGAACTTTTCTACACTTAAAGAGAAATCTCCCCTTTTTAACCAAAAAAGCTCCATTTTGCTCTATTGGGAAATATTTGTCGAAATCGCTCATTCTTGTTAAAATGGTCACATTAGTTTCCGGTTCAATATTATGGAACTGTTTCTATTCTTTAATATATATATATATAAACAGAATAACAAACAAACATTAACAAACAACAACAAACAAACATTAAAACAAAAAATCTTAATACACTACTTATAAAAAATAAAAAATAATCGTCATTACAACTAAAGCTGGTGCCCAGCACAGCTGCAGTGTTACCTCGCTGCACGGCTACTGCAATCCGCTGGGAAAGGAAAAAGGAGGAGCGGGGATCATCCGTTTCCTGTTTGAGACGGTTGCCTTAAATGACAGAAAAAGGCTTTTGGTGTGATATCTACTCTTTTTAGCTCCAATTGAGACTTATTTGAGCGTTTTGTGGGAAAACAGTCTGAAATCGCTCATTCTTGGCAAAATGGGCACTTTAGCTTCCTTTTCAACATTATGGAAATGTTTCTACTCCTTAAATAACTTTTGCTAAGAAATCTCCCCTTTTTTTAATCTATTTTGGTCAAATTGATATGTTTTTGAGCATTTTGTGGAAAAACCGCTGAAAACATGCCCATTAGTTTCCTTTACAACATTATGGCTACTTTTTAAATGACAGAAAACGGCTTTTGGTCAGAAATTTCCCTATTAACCGTAAGAAGCTCTATTTTGCTCCAATTGGGACGTTTTTAGCATTTTGAAGAGAAACTATCTGAAATCCCTCATTTTGTCAAAATGGGCACATTAGTTTCCGTATCAACATTATTGAACTTGTCTATACTTTAAATTACAGAAAACCACTTTTGGTGACCCAAAGACCCACTATTTTGCTCCAATTGGGAGATTTTTGAGCGTTTTGAGGTCATTCTTGTCTTGAAGAAATCTCCCCTTTTTAACAGCATTTTGTGAAAAAAGGTCTGAAATCGCTCATTCCTATCAAAATGGACATATTAGCTTCCTTTTCTACATTATGGAACTGTTTCTACTCTTTAAATGCCAAAAATGGCTTTTGGTCAGAAATCTCCCTTTTTTTAACCGATCTTTTGAGAAGTTTTTGATCATTAAGCTCGAGTGGATTTTTTTGGGGCGTTTTGAGAAAAAACGGTGTGACGGTAATTTTTTGGAAGATTAGTTTTCTTTTCAACATGGAACTGTTTGTACTCTTTAAATGACAGAAAACTGCTATTGATGAGAAATCTACCCTTTTTAACTATTTTGCTCCAAATGAGACATTTTTGAGAATTTTGAGGAAAAACCGTATGAAATCGCTCATTCTTAAAAAAACATTATGAAGCCGTATGAAATCGCTCATTCTTAACAAAACATTATGAAGCCATTTCTACACTTTAAATGAGAAATCTCCAGAAAACACCACCAAACAAAAGCCACGAAACAAAAGCCACGAAAGAAAAACAAAATAAAAGCCACCAAACAAAAGCCACGAAATAAAACCCACGAAACAAAAGCCATAAACAAAAGTAATGAAACAAAAGCCACGAAACAAAAGCCATGAAACAAAAGCCACGAAAAAAGCCACCAAACAAAAACCACCAAACAAAAGCCACCAAACAAAAACACCAAACAAAAGCCACCAAACAAAAGCCACCAAACAAAAGCCACCAAACAAAAGCCAACAAACAAAAGCCAACAAACAAAAACACCAAACAAAAGCCACCAAACAAAAGCCACCAAACAAAAGCCACCAAACAAAAGCCACCATATAAAAGCCAACAAACAAAAGCCACCAAACAAAAGCCACCAAACAAAAGCCAGCAAACAAAAGCCACCAAACAAAAGCCACCAAACAAAAGCCACCAAACAAAAGCCACGAAACAAAAACCACCAAACAAAAGACACGAAACAAAAGCCACAAAGAAAAGCCATGAAACAAAATCGACAAAACAAAAGCCACGAAATAAAATCCACGAAACAAAAGCCACGAAACAAATGTCACCAAACAAAAACCACCTTACAAAAGCCACGAAACAAAAGCCACGAAAGAAAAGCCACGAAACAAAAGCCACTGTCCAAAGCCAATCTATATCCAAAGCCACTCTATGTCCAAAGCCACTGTCCAAAGCCACTGTCCAAAGCCACTGTCCAAAGCCACTCTATGTCCAAAGCCACTGTCCAAAGCCACTGTCCAAAGCCAATGTCCAAAGCCACTCTATGTCCAAAGCCACTGTCCAAAGCCACTGTCCAAAGGCACTGTCCAAAGCCACTCTATGTCCAAAGCCACTATCTAAAGCCACTCTCCAAAGCCACTGTCCAAAGCCACTCTCCAAAGCCACTGTCCAAAGCCACTCTATGTCCAAAACCACTGTCCAAAGCCACTCTCCAAAGCCACTGTCCAAAGCCACTCTATGTCCAAAGCCACTGTCCAAAGCCACTCTCCAAAGCTACTGTCCAAAGCCACTCTATGTCCTAAGCCACTGTCCGAAGCCACTCTCCAAAGCCACTGTCCAAAGCCACTCTATGTCCAAAGCCACTCTATGTCCAAAGCCACTGTCCAAAGCCACTCTACAAAGCCACTGTCGAAAGTCACACTATGTCCAAAGCCACTGTCCAAAGCCACTCTCCAAAGCCACTCTCCAAAGCCACTCTATGTCCAAAGCCACTGTCCAAAGCCACTGTCCAAAGCCACTCTCTAAAGCTACTCTATGTCCAAAGCCACTGTCCAAAGCCACTCTCCTAAAGCCACTGTCCAAAGCCACTCTATGTCCAAAGCCACTGTCCAAAGCCACTCTCCAAAGCCACTCTCCAAAGGCACTCTATGTCCAAAGCCACTGTCCAAAGCCACTGTCCAAAGCCACTATCCAAAGCCACTCAATGTCCAAACCACTGTCCAAAGACTCTCCAAAGCCACTCTCCAAAGCCACTCTATGTCCAAAGCCACTGTCCAAAGCCACTGTCCAAAGCTATTCTCCAAAGCCACTCTATGTCCAAAGCCACTGTCCAAAGCCACTGTCCAAAGCCACTCTCCAAAGCCACTCTATGTCCAAAGCCACTGTCCAAAGCCACTCTATGTCCAAAGCCACTGTCCAAAGCCACTGTCCAAAGGCACTGTCCAAAGCCACTCTATGTCCAAAGCCACTGTCCAAAGCCACTCTCCAAAGCCACTGTCCAAAGCCACTCTATGTCCAAAACCACTGTCCAAAGCCACTCTCCAAAGCCACTGTCCAAAGCCACTCTATGTCCAAAGCCACTGTCCAAAGCCACTCTCCAAAGCCACTCTATGTCCAAAGCCACTGTCCGAAGCCACTCTCCAAAGCCACTGTCCAAAGCCACTCTATGTCCAAAGCCACTGTCCCAAGCCACTCTACAAAGCCACTCTCGAAAGTCACACTATGTCCAAAGCCACTGTCCAAAGCCACTCTATGTCCAAAGCCACTGTCCAAAGCCACTGTCCAAAGCCACTCTCCAAAGCCACTCTATGTCCAAAGCCACTGTCCAAAGCCACTCTCCAAAGCCACTCTCCAAAGCCACTCTATGTCCAAAGCCACTGTCCAAAGCCACTCTTCAAAGCCACTCTCCAAAGCCACTCTATGTCCCAAGCCACTGTCCAAAGCCACTGTCCAAAGCCACTCTACAAAGCCACTCTATCTCCAAAGCCACTGTCCAAAGACACTCTCCAAAGCCACTCTCCAAAGCCACTCTATGTCAAAAGCCACTGTCCAAAGCTACTGTCGAAAGCCACTGTCTAAAGCCACTGTATGTCCAAAGCCACTGTCCAAAGCCACTGTCGAAAGCCACTGTCCAAAGCCACTCTATGTCCAAAGCCACTGTATAAAGCCACTGTCCAAAGCCACTGTCCAAAGCAACTCTATGTCCAAAGCCACTGTCCAAAGCCACTGTCCAAAGCCACTGTCCAAAGCCACTCTTTGTCCAAAGCCACTGTCCAAAGCCACTCTCCAAAGCCACTGTATCTCCAAAGCCACTGTCCAAAGCCACTGTATGTCCAAAGCCTCTGTATGTCCAAAGCCACTGTCCAAAGCCACTGTATGTCCAAAGCCACTGTATGTCCAAAGCCACTGTATGTCCAAAGCCACTGTCCAAAGCCACTGTATGTCCAAAGCCACTGTATGTCCAAAGCCACTGTATGTCCAAAGCCACGGTATGTCCAAAGCCACTGTCCAAAGCCACCGTATGTCCAAATTTAGTGGCTTTGTTTGTTGGCCATGTTTATTGGTTTGTTTGGTGGCTTTGTTTAGTGGCCTTGTTTGGTGGCCATGTTTAGTGGCTTTGTTTAGTGGCCAAGTTTAGTGTCTTTGTTTAGTGGCCTTGTTTAGTGGCCTTGTTTAGTGGCCTTGTTTAGTGTCTTTGTTTAGTGGCCTAGTTATTGGCTTTGTTTGGTGGCCTCGTTTAGTGGCCTTGTTTAGTGGCCTTGTTTAGTTGCTTTGTTTAGTGTCCTTGTATATGGCTTTGTTTGGTGGCCTTGTTTAGTGGCTTAGTGGCTTTGTTTAGTGGCTTTGTTCAGTGGCCTTGTTAATGGCTTTGTTTATTTGCTTTGTTCAGTTTCTTTGTTCAGTGGCTTTTTTTAGTGGCTTTGTTTAGTGTCCTTGTTAATGGCTTTGTTTGGTGACCTTGTTTAGTGGCTTAGTGGCTTTGTTTATTGGCTTTGTTTAGTGGCTTTGTTCAGTGGCTTTGTTTAGTGTAGTGGCTTTGTTTAGTGGCTATGTATAGTGGCTCTCACTGGGATCTTTTGCCGGTCATATACTATGAGACGGTCAGCCAGTCTCATATACTCCGAGTCCCAGTCACATTGTGATCTTATTCAGCCAGTCATATACTATGAGACCTTCTTCAGCCAGTTCTTATTCCGCCAGTCATATACTCTGTGTCTCATTCATATACTCTCGCTGGGATCTTCTTCAGCCAGTCATATACTCTACTAATTAAGAGCAAAATATAGCTTCTTTCACAAAGGGGAGAAAGAGTTCTCTAATATTGAAAAGGAAGCGAATGTGCCCATTATTTCCAGATTGAACGATTTCAGAGTTTTTCCTCAAAACGCTCAAAAACGTCCCGGATTGGAGCATAATAGGGTTAAAAAGGATAGAATTCAGACAAAAAGCCGTTTATTGTTATTTAAAGAGTAGAAAAGGTTCCATAATTTTGAAAAGTAAACTAATTTGTCAATTTTAACAAGAATGACCGAGCGATTTTAGCTTCTTTGGTTAAAAAGGGTAAATTTCCCACCAAAAGCCTTTTTCTGTCATTTAAATAAAGTAAAGAAGCAGTTTCATGTTTAAAAGAAAACTAATGTGCCCATTTTGATGAGAATGAGCAATTTCACACTTTTTCCTCAAAACGCTCAAAAACGTCCTAATTGGAACAAAATATTCATAAAGTGGAGAAATAATGTTCAAAACGAAGCTAATGTGCTATTTTGATAAGAATGAGCGATTTCATTCTGTTTTTCATAAAAAGCTCAAAAACGATCCAATAAAAAAGGGAGATTTCTCATTTAAAGTGTAGAAATGGCTTCATAATGTTGTAATGCAACATGTTTTGTTAAGAATGAGCGATTTCATACGGTTTTTCCTCAAAATTCTCAAAAATGTCTCATTTGGAGCAAAATAGTTAAAAAGGGTAGATTTCTCATCAATAGCAGTTTTCTGTCATTTAAAGAGTACAAACAGTTCCATGTTGAAAAGAAAACTAATCTTCCAAAAAATTAGCGGTCACACCGTTTTTTCTCAAAACGCCCAAAAAAAATCCACTCGAGCTTAATGATCAAAAACTTCTCAAAAGATCGGTTAAAAAAGGGAGATTTCTGACCAAAAGCCATTTTTGGCATTTAAAGAGTAGAAACACTTCCATAATGTTGAAAAGGAAACTAATATGTCCATTTTGATAGGAATGAGCGATTTCAGACCTTTTTTCACAAAATGCTGTTAAAAAGGGGAGATTTCTTCAAGACAAGAATGACCTCAAAACGCTCAAAAAATCTCCCAATTGGAGCAAAATAGTGGGTCTTTGGGCACCAAAAGTGGTTTTCTGTAATTTAAAGTATAGACAAGTTCAATAATGTTGATACGGAAACTAATGTGCCCATTTTGACAAAATGAGGGATTTCAGATAGTTTCTCTTCAAAATGCTAAAAACGTCCCAATTGGAGCAAAATAGAGCTTCTTACGGTTAATTGGGAAATTTCTGACCAAAAGCCGTTTTCTGTCATTTAAAAAGTAGCCATAATGTTGTAAAGGAAACTAATGGGCATGTTTTCAGCGGTTTTTCCACAAAATGCTCAAAAACATATCAATTTGACCAAAATAGATTAAAAAAAGGGGAGATTTCTTAGCAAAAGTCATTTAAAGAGTAGAAACATTTCCATAATGTTGAAAAGGAAGCTAAAGTGCCCATTTTGCCAAGAATGAGCGATTTCAGACTGTTTTCCCTCAAAACGCTCAAATAAGTCTCAATTGGAGCTAAAAAGGGTAGATATCACACCAAAAACCTTTTTCTGTCATTTAAAGAATGGAAACAGTTCCATAATATTGAACCGGAAACTAATGTGACCATTTTAACAAGAATGAGCGATTTCGACAAATATTTCCCAATAGAGCAAAATGGAGCTTTTTTGGTTAAAAAGGGGAGATTTCTCTTTAAGTGTAGAAAAGTTCAATAATGTTGAAAATGAAACTAATTGCCCATTTTGACAGGAATGAGTGATTTCCGAATTTTTCAGCAAAATAGAGCTTTCGTTTAAAAGGGGAGATTTCTGACTAAAATCCCTGTTTCTGTCATTTAAAGAGTAGAAATAGCTCCATAATGTTGTAAAGGAAACTAATGCACCTATTTTGTTAAGAATGAGCGTTTTTTAACCGTTTTTCCTCTATTCGAGCAAATTAGAGTTTTTTTCAGTTAAAAAGGTTAGAAAAAGTCATTTAATGAGTAGAAACAGTTCCATAATGTTGAAAAGGAACTAATGTGACCATTTTGACAAGAATGAGCTTAAATACGCTCAAAACTTTCCAATTGGAGCAAACTATAGCTTCGTTTGGTTACAAAGGGGAGAAACAGTTCCATAATATTGAATAAGAAGCCATTTTGACATGAATGAGCGATTTCAGAGTTTTTCCTCAAAACGCTCAAAAACGTCCCGATAGGAGCAAATTAGGGTTAAAACGTGAAGAATTCAGACCAAAATCCGTTTTCTATTATTTAAAGAGTAGAAACAGCTCCACAATGTTGAAAAGTAAACTAATGTGCCCAATTTGACAAGAATGAGCGATTTCAGACTGTTTATCCTAAAAACATTCAAAAACTATGCAACCTGGTAGAAATGACAGAAAAAGGGATTTTAGTCAGAAATCTCCCCTTTTAAACGAAAGCTCTATTTTGCTAAAAAATTCGGAAATCACTCATTCCTGTCAAAATGGGCAATTAGTTTCATTTTCAACATTATTGAACTTTTCTACACTTAAAGAGAAATCTCCCCTTTTTAACCAAAAAAGCTCCATTTTGCTCTATTGGGAAATATTTGTCGAAATCGCTCATTCTTGTTAAAATGGTCACATTAGTTTCCGGTTCAATATTATGGAACTGTTTCTATTCTTTAATATATATATATATAAACAGAATAACAAACAAACATTAACAAACAACAACAAACAAACATTAAAACAAAAAATCTTAATACACTACTTATAAAAAATAAAAAATAATCGTCATTACAACTAAAGCTGGTGCCCAGCACAGCTGCAGTGTTACCTCGCTGCACGGCTACTGCAATCCGCTGGGAAAGGAAAAAGGAGGAGCGGGGATCATCCGTTTCCTGTTTGAGACGGTTGCCTTAAATGACAGAAAAAGGCTTTTAGTGTGATATCTACTCTTTTTAGCTCCAATTGAGACTTATTTGAGCGTTTTGTGGGAAAACAGCCTGAAATCGCTCATTCTTGGCAAAATGGGCACTTTAGCTTCCTTTTCAACATTATGGAAATGTTTCTACTCCTTAAATAACTTTTGCTAAGAAATCTCCCCTTTTTTTAATCTATTTTGGTCAAATTGATATGTTTTTGAGCATTTTGTGGAAAAACCGCTGAAAACATGCCCATTAGTTTCCTTTACAACATTATGGCTACTTTTTAAATGACAGAAAACGGCTTTTGGTCAGAAATTTCCCTATTAACCGTAAGAAGCTCTATTTTGCTCCAATTGGGACGTTTTTAGCATTTTGAAGAGAAACTATCTGAAATCCCTCATTTTGTCAAAATGGGCACATTAGTTTCCGTATCAACATTATTGAACTTGTCTATACTTTAAATTACAGAAAACCACTTTTGGTGACCCAAACACTATTTTTCTCCAATTGGGAGATTTTTGAGCGTTTTGAGGTCATTCTTGTCTTGAAGAAATCTCCCTTTTTAACAGCATTTTGTGAAAAAAGGTCTGAAATCGCTCATTCCTATCAAAATGGACATATTAGTTTCCTTTTCAACATTATGGAACTGTTTCTACTCTTTAAATGCCAAAAATGGCTTTTGGTCAGAAATCTCCCTTTTTTAAACCGATCTTTTGAGAAGTTTTTGATCATTAAGCTCGAGTGGATTTTTTGGGGCGTTTTGAGAAAAAACGGTGTGACCGCAAATTTTTTGGAAGATTAGTTTTCTTTTCAACATGGAACTGTTTGTACTCTTTAAATGACAGAAAACTGCTATTGATGAGAAATCTACCCTTTTTAACTATTTTGCTCCAAATGAGACATTTTTGAGAATTTTGAGGAAAAACCGTATGAAATCGCTCATTCTTAACAAAACATTATGAAGCCGTATGAAATCGCTCATTCTTAACAAAACATTATGAAGCCATTTCTACACTTTAAATGAGAAATCTCCAGAAAACGCCAACAAACAAAAGCCACGAAACAAAAGCCACGAAAGAAAAACAAAATAAAAGCCACCAAACAAAAGCCGCGAAATAAAAGCCACGAAACAAAAGCCATAAACAAAAGTAACGAAACAAAAGCCACGAAACAAAAGCCATGAAACAAAAGCCACGAAAAAAGCCACCAAACAAAAACCACCAAACAAAAGCCACCAAACAAAAACACCAAACAAAAGCCACCAAACAAAAGCCACCAAACAAAAGCCACCAAACAAAAGCCAACAAACAAAAGCCACCAAACAAAAACACCAAACAAAAGCCACCAAACAAAAGCCACCAAACAAAAGCCACCAAACAAAAGCCACCATATAAAAGCCAACAAACAAAAGCCACCAAACAAAAGCCACCAAACAAAAGCCAGCAAACAAAAGCCACCAAACAAAAGCCACCAAACAAAAGCCACCAAACAAAAGCCACCAAACAAAAACCACCAAATAAAAGACACGAAACAAAAGCCACAAAGAAAAGCCATGAAACAAAATCGACAAAACAAAAGCCACGAAATAAAATCCACGAAACAAAAGCCACGAAACAAGTCACCAAACAAAAACCACCAAACAAAAGCCACGAAACAAAAGCCACGAAAGAAAAACCACGAAACAAAAGCCACTGTCCAAAGCCACTCTATATCCAAAGCCACTCTATGTTCAAAGCCACTGTCCAAAGCCACTGTCCAAAGCCACTGTCCAAAGCCACTCTATGTCCAAAGCCACTGTCCAAAGCCACTGTCCAAAGCCAATGTCCAAAGCCACTCTATGTCCAAAGCCACTGTCCAAAGCCACTGTCCAAAGGCACTGTCCAAAGCCACTCTATGTCCAAAGCCACTGTCCAAAGCCACTCTCCAAAGCCACTGTCCAAAGCCACTCTCCAAAGCCACTCTATGTCCCAAGCCACTGTCCAAAGCCACTGTCCAAAGCCACTCTACAAAGCCACTCTATCTCCAAAGCCACTGTCCAAAGACACTCTCAAAAGCCACTCTCCAAAGCCACTCTATGTCAAAAGCCACTGTCCAAAGCTACTGTCGAAAGCCACTGTCTAAAGCCACTGTATGTCCAAAGCCACTGTCCAAAGCCACTGTCGAAAGCCACTGTCCAAAGCCACTCTATGTCCAAAGCCACTGTATAAAGCCACTGTCCAAAGCCACTGTCCAAAGCAACTCTATGTCCAAAGCCACTGTCCAAAGCCACTGTCCAAAGCCACTGTCCAAAGCCACTCTATGTCCAAAGCCACTGTCCAAAGCCACTGTCCAAAGCCACTGTCCAAAGCCACTCTATGTCAAAGCCACTGTCCCAAGCCACTCTCCAAAGCCACTGTCCAAAGCCACTGAATGTCCAAAGCCACTGTCCAAAGCCACTCTATGTCCAAAGTCACTGTGCAAAGCCACTCTCCAAAGCCACTGTCCAAAGCCACTGTCCAAAGCCACTCTCCAAAGCCACTCTATGTCCAAAGCCACTGTCCAAAGCCACTCTCTAAAGCCACTCTCCATAGCCACTCTATGTCCAAAGCCACTGTCCAAACACACTGTCCAAAGCCACTCTCCAAAGCCACTCTATGTCCAAAGCCACTGTCCAAAGCCACTCTCCAAAGCCACTCTCCAAAGCCACTCAATATCCAAAGCCACTGTACAATGCCACTGTCCAAAGCCACTCTCCAAAGCCACTCTATGTCCAAAGCCACTGTCCAAAGCCACTGTCCAAAGCCACTGTCCAAAGCCATTCTCCAAAGCCACTCTATGTCCAAAGCCACTGTCCAAAGCCACTCTCCAAAGCCACTGTCCAAAGCCACTGTATGTCCAAAGTCACTGTATGTCCAAAGCCACTGTATGTCCAAATCCACTGTCCAAAGCCACTGTATTTCCAAAGCCACTGTCCAAAGCCACTGTATGTCCAAAGCCACTGTATGTCCAAAGCCACTATACAAAGCCACTGTATGTCCAAAGCCACTGTATGTCCAAAGGCACTGTCCAAAGCCACTGTATGTCCAAAGCCACTGTATGTCCAAAGCCACTGTCTAAAGCCACTGTATGTCCAAAGCCACTGTCCAAAGCCACTGTATGTCTAAAGCCACTGTATGTCCAAAGCCACTGTCCAAAGCCACTGTATGTCCAAAGCCACTGTATGTCCAAAGCCACTGTCCAAAGCCACTGTATGTCCAAAGCCACTGTATGTCCAAAGCCACTGTCCAAAGCCACTGTATGTCCAAAGCCACTGTACAAAGCCACTGTCCAAATCCACTGTCCAAAGCCACTCTATGTCCAAATCCACTGTACAAAGCCACTGTCCAAAGCTACTGTCCAAAGCAATACTATGTCCAAAGCCACTGTCCAAAGCCACTGTCCAAAGCCACTCTCCAAAGCCACTCTATTTCCAAAGCCACTGCCCGAAGCCACTGTCCAAAGCCACTGTCCAAAGCCACTCTATGTCCAAAGCCACTGTCCAAAGCCACTCTCCAAAGCCACTGTCCAAAGCCACTGTATGTCCAATGCCACTGTATGTCCAAAGCTACTGTCCAAAGCCACTGTATGTCCAAAGCCACTGTATGTCCAAAGCCACTATCCAAAGCACCTGTATGTCCAAAGCCACTGTATATCCAAAGCCACTGTCCAAAGCCACTGTATGTCCAAAGCCACTGTATGTCCAAAGCCACTGTCTAAAGCCACTGTATGTCCAAAGCCACTGTCCAAAGCCTCTGTATGTCCAAAGCCACTGTATGTCCAAAGCCACTGTCCATAGCCACTGTATGTCCAAAGCCACTGTATTTCCAAAGCCACTGTCCAAAGCCACTGTATGTCCAAAGCCACTGTATGTCCAAAGCCACTGTCCAAAGCCACTCTATGTCCAAAGCCACTCTATGTCCAAAGCTACTGTATGTCCAAAGCCACTGTTCAAAGCCACTGTATGTCCAAAGCCACTGTATGTCCAAAGCCACTGTCCAAATCCACCGTATGTCCAAATCCACGGTATGTCCAAAGCCACTGTCCAAAGCCACCGTATGTCCAAAGCCACTGTATGTCCAAAGCCACTGTCCAAAGCCACTGTATGTCCAAAGCCACTGTATGTCCAAAGCCACTGTCCAAAGCCACTGTATGTCCAAAGCCACTGTATGTCCAAAGCCACTGTGCAAAGCCACTGTATGTCCAAAGCCACTGTATGTCCAAAGCCACTGTCCAAAGCCACTGTATGTCCAAAGCCACTGTATGTCCAAAGCCACTGTCCAAAGCCACTGTATGTCCAAAGCCACTGTATGTCCAAAGCTACTGTCCAAAGCAACCGTATCTTCAAAGCCACTGTATGTCCAAAGCCACTGTCCAAAGCCACCGTATGTCCAAAGCCACTGTATGTCCAAAGCCACTCTCCAAAGCCACTCTCCAAAGCCACTCTATGTACAAAGCCACTATCCAAAGCCACTCTCCAAAGCCACTCTCCAAAGCCACTCTTTGTCCAAAGCCACTGTCCAAAGCCACTCTCCAAAGCCACTGTATCTCCAAAGCCACTGTCCAAAGCCACTGTATGTCCAAAGCCTCTGTATGTCCAAAGCCACTGTCCAAAGCCACTGTATGTCCAAAGCCACTGTATGTCCAAAGCCACTGTATGTCCAAAGCCACTGTCCAAAGCCACTGTATGTCCAAAGCCACTGTATGTCCAAAGCCACTGTATGTCCAAAGCCACGGTATGTCCAAAGCCACTGTCCAAAGCCACCGTATGTCCAAATTTAGTGGCTTTGTTTGTTGGCCATGTTTATTGGTTTGTTTGGTGGCTTTGTTTAGTGGCCTTGTTTGGTGGCCATGTTTAGTGGCTTTGTTTAGTGGCCAAGTTTGGTGTCTTTGTTTAGTGGCCTTGTTTAGTGGCCTTGTTTAGTGGCCTTGTTTAGTGTCTTTGTTTAGTGGCCTAGTTATTGGCTTTGTTTGGTGGCCTCGTTTAGTGGCCTTGTTTAGTGGCCTTGTTTAGTTGCTTTGTTTAGTGTCCTTGTATATGGCTTTGTTTGGTGGCCTTGTTTAGTGGCTTAGTGGCTTTGTTTAGTGGCTTTGTTCAGTGGCCTTGTTAATGGCTTTGTTTATTTGCTTTGTTCAGTTTCTTTGTTCAGTGGCTTTTTTTAGTGGCTTTGTTTAGTGTCCTTGTTAATGGCTTTGTTTGGTGACCTTGTTTAGTGGCTTAGTGGCTTTGTTTATTGGCTTTGTTTAGTGGCTTTGTTCAGTGGCTTTGTTTAGTGTAGTGGCTTTGTTTAGTGGCTATGTATAGTGGCTCTCACTGGGATCTTTTGCCGGTCATATACTATGAGACGTTCAGCCAGTCTCATATACTCCGAGTCCCAGTCACATTGTGATCTTATTCAGCCAGTCATATACTATGAGACCTTCTTCAGCCAGTTCTTATTCCGCCAGTCATATACTCTGGGTCTCATTCATATACTCTCGCTGGGATCTTCTTCAGCCAGTCATATACTCTACTAATTAAGAGCAAAATATAGCTTCTTTCACAAAGGGGAGAAAGAGTTCTCTAATATTGAAAAGGAAGCGAATGTGCCCATTATTTCCAGATTGAACGATTTCAGAGTTTTTCCTCAAAACGCTCAAAAACGTCCCGGATTGGAGCATAATAGGGTTAAAAAGGAGAGAATTCAGACAAAAAGCCGTTTACTGTTATTTAAAGAGTAGAAAAGGTTCCATAATTTTGAAAAGTAAACTAATTTGTCAATTTTAACAAGAATGACCGAGCGATTTTAGCTTCATTGGTTAAAAAGGGTAAATTTCCCACCAAAAGCCTTTTTCTGTCATTTAAATAAAGTAAAGAAGCAGTTTCATGTTTAAAAGAAAACTAATGTGCCCATTTTGATGAGAATGAGCAATTTCACACTTTTTCCTCAAAACGCTCAAAAACGTCCTAATTGGAACAAAATATTCATAAAGTGGAGAAATAATGTTCAAAACGAAGCTAATGTGCTATTTTGATAAGAATGAGCGATTTCATTCTGTTTTTCATAAAAAGCTCAAAAACGATCCAATAAAAAAGGGAGATTTCTCATTTAAAGTGTAGAAATGGTTTCATAATGTTGTAATGCAACATGTTTTGTTAAGAATGAGCGATTTCATACGGTTTTTCCTCAAAATTCTCAAAAATGTCTCATTTGGAGCAAAATAGTTAAAAAGGGTAGATTTCTCATCAATAGCAGTTTTCTGTCATTTAAAGAGTACAAACAGTTCCATGTTGAAAAGAAAACTAATCTTCCAAAAAATTAGCGGTCACACCGTTTTTTCTCAAAACGCCCCAAAAAAATCCACTCGAGCTTAATGATCAAAAACTTCTCAAAAGATCGGTTAAAAAAGGGAGATTTCTGACCAAAAGCCATTTTTGGCATTTAAAGAGTAGAAACAGTTCCATAATGTTGAAAAGGAAACTAATATGTCCATTTTGATAGGAATGAGCGATTTCAGACCTTTTTTCACAAAATGCTGTTAAAAAGGGAAGATTTCTTCAAGACAAGAATGACCTCAAAACGCTCAAAAAATCTCCCAATTGGAGCAAAATAGTGGGTCTTTGGGCACCAAAAGTGGTTTTCTGTAATTTAAAGTATAGACAAGTTCAATAATGTTGATACGGAAACTAATGTGCCCATTTTGACAAAATGAGGGATTTCAGATAGTTTCTCTTCAAAATGCTAAAAACGTCCCAATTGGAGCAAAATAGAGCTTCTTACGGTTAATTGGGAAATTTCTGACCAAAAGCCGTTTTCTGTCATTTAAAAAGTAGCCATAATGTTGTAAAGGAAACTAATGGGCATGTTTTCAGCGGTTTTTCCACAAAATGCTCAAAAACATATCAATTTGACCAAAATAGATTAAAAAAAGGGGAGATTTCTTAGCAAAAGTCATTTAAAGAGTAGAAACATTTCCATAATGTTGAAAAGGAAGCTAAAGTGCCCATTTTGCCAAGAATGAGCGATTTCAGACTGTTTTCCCTCAAAACGCTCAAATAAGTCTCAATTGGAGCTAAAAAGGGTAGATATCACACCAAAAGCCTTTTTCTGTCATTTAAAGAATGGAAACAGTTCCATAATATTGAACCGGAAACTAATGTGACCATTTTAACAAGAATGAGCGATTTCGACAAATATTTCCCAATAGAGCAAAATGGAGCTATTTTGGTTAAAAAGGGGAGATTTCTCTTTAAGTGTAGAAAAGTTCAATAATGTTGAAAATGAAACTAATTGCCCATTTTGACAGGAATGAGTGATTTCCGAATTTTTCAGCAAGCTTTCGTTTAAAAGGGGAGATTTCTGACTAAAATCCCTGTTTCTGTCATTTAAAGAGTAGAAATAGCTCCATAATGTTGTAAAGGAAACTAATGCACCTATTTTGTTAAGAATGAGCGTTTTTTAACCGTTTTTCCTCTATTCGAGCAAATTAGAGTTTTTTTCAGTTAAAAAGGTTAGAAAAAGTCATTTAATGAGTAGAAACAGTTCCATAATGTTGAAAAGGAACTAATGTGACCATTTTGACAAGAATGAGCTTAAATACGCTCAAAACTTTCCAATTGGAGCAAACTATAGCTTCGTTTGGTTACAAAGGGGAGAAACAGTTCCATAATATTGAATAAGAAGCCATTTTGACATGAATGAGCGATTTCAGAGCAAAACGCTCAAAAACGTCCCGATAGGAGCAAATTAGGGTTAAAACGTGAAGAATTCAGACCAAAATCCGTTTTCTATTATTTAAAGAGTAGAAACAGCTCCACAATGTTGAAAAGTAAACTAATGTGCCCACTTTGACAAGAATGAGCGATTTCAGACTGTTTATCCTAAAAACATTCAAAAACTATGCAACCTGGTAGAAATGACAGAAAAAGGGATTTTAGTCAGAAATCTCCCCTTTTAAACGAAAGCTCTATTTTGCTAAAAAATTCGGAAATCACTCATTCCTGTCAAAATGGGCAATTAGTTTCATTTTCAACATTATTGAACTTTTCTACACTTAAAGAGAAATCTACCCTTTTTAACCAAAAAAGCTCCATTTTGCTCTATTGGGAAATATTTGTCGAAATCGCTCATTCTTGTTAAAATGGTCACATTAGTTTCCGGTTCAATATTATGGAACTGTTTCTATTCTTTAATATATATATATATAAACAGAATAACAAACAAACATTAACAAACAACAACAAACAAACATTAAAACAAAAAATCTTAATACACTACTTATAAAAAATAAAAAATAATCGTCATTACAACTAAAGCTGGTGCCCAGCACAGCTGCAGTGTTACCTCGCTGCACGGCTACTGCAATCCGCTGGGAAAGGAAAAAGGAGGAGCGGGGATCATCCGTTTCCTGTTTGAGACGGTTGCCTTAAATGACAGAAAAAGGCTTTTGGTGTGATATCTACTCTTTTTAGCTCCAATTGAGACTTATTTGAGCGTTTTGTGGGAAAACAGTCTGAAATCGCTCATTCTTGGCAAAATGGGCACTTTAGCTTCCTTTTCAACATTATGGAAATGTTTCTACTCCTTAAATAACTTTTGCTAAGAAATCTCCCCTTTTTTTAATCTATTTTGGTCAAATTGATATGTTTTTGAGCATTTTGTGGAAAAACCGCTGAAAACATGCCCATTAGTTTCCTTTACAACATTATGGCTACTTTTTAAATGACAGAAAACGGCTTTTGGTCAGAAATTTCCCTATTAACCGTAAGAAGCTCTATTTTGCTCCAATTGGGACGTTTTTAGCATTTTGAAGAGAAACTATCTGAAATCCCTCATTTTGTCAAAATGGGCACATTAGTTTCCGTATCAACATTATTGAACTTGTCTATACTTTAAATTACAGAAAACCACTTTTGGTGACCCAAAGACCCACTATTTTGCTCCAATTGGGAGATTTTTGAGCGTTTTGAGGTCATTCTTGTCTTGAAGAAATCTCCCCTTTTTAACAGCATTTTGTGAAAAAAGGTCTGAAATCGCTCATTCCTATCAAAATGGACATATTAGCTTCCTTTTCTACATTATGGAACTGTTTCTACTCTTTAAATGCCAAAAATGGCTTTTGGTCAGAAATCTCCCTTTTTTTAACCGATCTTTTGAGAAGTTTTTGATCATTAAGCTCGAGTGGATTTTTTTGGGGCGTTTTGAGAAAAAACGGTGTGACCGCTAATTTTTTGGAAGATTAGTTTTCTTTTCAACATGGAACTGTTTGTACTCTTTAAATGACAGAAAACTGCTATTGATGAGAAATCTACCCTTTTTAACTATTTTGCTCCAAATGAGACATTTTTGAGAATTTTGAGGAAAAACCGTATGAAATCGCTCATTCTTAAAAAAACATTATGAAGCCGTATGAAATCGCTCATTCTTAACAAAACATTATGAAGCCATTTCTACACTTTAAATGAGAAATCTCCAGAAAACACCACCAAACAAAAGCCACGAAACAAAAGCCACGAAAGAAAAACAAAATAAAAGCCACCAAACAAAAGCCACGAAATAAAACCCACGAAACAAAAGCCATAAACAAAAGTAACGAAACAAAAGCCACGAAACAAAAGCCATGAAACAAAAGCCACGAAAAAAGCCACCAAACAAAAACCTCCAAACAAAAGCCACCAAACAAAAACACCAAACAAAAGCCACCAAACAAAAGCCACCAAACAAAAGCCACCAAACAAAAGCCACCAAACAAAAGCCAACAAACAAAAGTCAACAAACAAAAACACCAAACAAAAGCCACCAAACAAAAGCCACCAAACAAAAGCCACCAAACAAAAGCCACCATATAAAAGCCAACAAACAAAAGCCACCAAACAAAAGCCACCAAACAAAAGCCAGCAAACAAAAGCCACCAAACAAAAGCCACCAAACAAAAGCCACCAAACAAAAACCACCAAACAAAAGACACGAAACAAAAGCCACAAAGAAAAGCCATGAAACAAAATCGACAAAACAAAAGCCACGAAATAAAATCCACGAAACAAAAGCCACGAAACAAATGTCACCAAACAAAAACCACCAAACAAAAGCCACGAAACAAAAGCCACGAAAGAAAAGCCACGAAACAAAAGCCACTGTCCAAAGCCAATCTATATCCAAAGCCACTCTATGTCCAAAGCCACTGTCCAAAGCCACTGTCCAAAGCCACTGTCCAAAGCCACTCTATGTCCAAAGCCACTGTCCAAAGCCACTGTCCAAAGCCAATGTCCAAAGCCACTCTATGTCCAAAGCCACTGTCCAAAGCCACTGTCCAAAGGCACTGTCCAAAGCCACTCTATGTCCAAAGCCACTATCTAAAGCCACTCTCCAAAGCCACTGTCCAAAGCCACTCTCCAAAGCCACTGTCCAAAGCCACTCTATGTCCAAAACCACTGTCCAAAGCCACTCTCCAAAGCCACTGTCCAAAGCCACTCTATGTCCAAAGCCACTGTCCAAAGCCACTCTCCAAAGCCACTGTCCAAAGCCACTCTATGTCCTAAGCCACTGTCCGAAGCCACTCTCCAAAGCCACTGTCCAAAGCCACTCTATGTCCAAAGCCACTCTATGTCCAAAGCCACTGTCCAAAGCCACTCTACAAAGCCACTGTCCAAAGCCACTCTCCAAAGCCACTCTCCAAAGCCACTCTATGTCCAAAGCCACTGTCCAAAGCCACTGTCCAAAGCCACTCTCTAAAGCTACTCTATGTCCAAAGCCACTGTCCAAAGCCACTCTCCTAAAGCCACTGTCCAAAGCCACTCTATGTCCAAAGCCACTGTCCAAAGCCACTCTCCAAAGCCACTCTCCAAAGGCACTCTATGTCCAAAGCCACTGTCCAAAGCCACTGTCCAAAGCCACTATCCAAAGCCACTCTATGTCCAAACCACTGTCCAAAGACTCTCCAAAGCCACTCTCCAAAGCCACTCTATGTCCAAAGCCACTGTCCAAAGCCACTGTCCAAAGCTATTCTCCAAAGCCACTCTATGTCCAAAGCCACTGTCCAAAGCCACTGTCCAAAGCCACTCTCCAAAGCCACTCTATGTCCAAAGCCACTGTCCAAAGCCACTGTCCAAAGCCACTGTCCAAAGCCACTCTATGTCCAAAGCCACTGTCCAAAGCCACTGTCCAAAGGCACTGTCCAAAGCCACTCTATGTCCAAAGCCACTGTCCAAAGCCACTCTCCAAAGCCACTGTCCAAAGCCACTCTATGTCCAAAACCACTGTCCAAAGCCACTCTCCAAAGCCACTGTCCAAAGCCACTCTATGTCCAAAGCCACTGTCCAAAGCCACTCTCCAAAGCCACTCTATGTCCAAAGCCACTGTCCGAAGCCACTCTCCAAAGCCACTGTCCAAAGCCACTCTATGTCCAAAGCCACTGTCCCAAGCCACTCTACAAAGCCACTCTCGAAAGTCACACTATGTCCAAAGCCACTGTCCAAAGCCACTCTATGTCCAAAGCCACTGTCCAAAGCCACTGTCCAAAGCCACTCTCCAAAGCCACTCTATGTCCAAAGCCACTGTCCAAAGCCACTCTCCAAAGCCACTCTCCAAAGCCACTCTATGTCCAAAGCCACTGTCCAAAGCCACTCTTCAAAGCCACTCTCCAAAGCCACTCTATGTCCCAAGCCACTGTCCAAAGCCACTGTCCAAAGCCACTCTACAAAGCCACTCTATCTCCAAAGCCACTGTCCAAAGATACTCTCCAAAGCCACTCTCCAAAGCCACTCTATGTCAAAAGCCACTGTCCAAAGCTACTGTCGAAAGCCACTGTCTAAAGCCACTGTATGTCCAAAGCCACTGTCCAAAGCCACTGTCGAAAGCCACTGTCCAAAGCCACTCTATGTCCAAAGCCACTGTATAAAGCCACTGTCCAAAGCCACTGTCCAAAGCAACTCTATGTCCAAAGCCACTGTCCAAAGCCACTGTCCAAAGCCACTGTCCAAAGCCACTCTATGTCCAAAGCCACTGTCCAAAGCCACTGTCCAAAGCCACTGTCCAAAGCCACTCTATGTCAAAGCCACTGTCCCAAGCCACTCTCCAAAGCCACTGTCCAAAGCCACTCAATGTCCAAAGCCACTGTCCAAAGCCACTCTATGTCCAAAGTCACTGTGCAAAGCCACTCTCCAAAGCCACTCTCCAAAGCCACTCTATGTCCAAAGCCACTGTCTAAAGCCACTGTCCAAAGCCACTCTCCAAAGCCACTCTATGTCCAAAGCCACTGTCCAAAGCCACTCTCTAAAGCCACTCTCCAAAGCCACTCTATGTCCAAAGCCACTGTCCAAACACACTGTCCAAAGCCACTCTCCAAAGCCACTCTATGTCCAAAGCCACTGTCCAAAGCCACTCTCCAAAGCCACTCTCCAAAGCCACTCAATATCCAAAGCTACTGTACAATGCCACTGTCCAAAGCCACTCTCCAAAGCCACTCTATGTCCAAAGCCACTGTCCAAAGCCACTGTCCAAAGCCATTCTCCAAAGCCACTCTATGTCCAAAGCCACTGTCCAAAGCCACTCTCCAAAGCCACTGTCCAAAGCCACTGTATGTCCAAAGTCACTGTATGTCCAAAGCCACTGTATGTCCAAATCCACTGTCCAAAGCCACTGTATTTCCAAAGCCACTGTCCAAAGCCACTGTATGTCCAAAGCCACTGTATGTCCAAAGCCACTATACAAAGCCACTGTATGTCCAAAGCCACTGTATGTCCAAAGGCACTGTCCAAAGCCACTGTATGTCCAAAGCCACTGTATGTCCAAAGCCACTGTCTAAAGCCACTGTCTGTCCAAAGCCACTGTCCAAAGCCACTGTATGTCTAAAGCCACTGTATGTCCAAAGCCACTGTCCAAATTCACTGTATGTCCAAAGCCACTGTATGTCCAAAGCCACTGTCCAAAGCCACTGTATGTCCAAAGCCACTGTATGTCCAAAGCCACTGTCCAAAGCCACTGTATGTCCAAAGCCACTGTACAAAGCCACTGTCCAAATCCACTGTCCAAAGCCACTCTATGTCCAAATCCATTGTACAAAGCCACTGTCCAAAGCCATTGTCCAAAGCAATACTCTGTCCAAAGCCACTGTCCAAAGCCACTGTCCAAAGCCACTGTCCAAAGCCACTCTATTTCCAAAGCCACTGCCCGAAGCCACTGTCCAAAGTCACTGTCCAAAGCCACTCTATGTCCAAAGCCACTGTCCAAAGCCACTCTCCAAAGCCACTGTCCAAAGCCACTGTATGTCCAATGCCACTGTATGTCCAAAGCTACTGTCCAAAGCCACTGTATGTCCAAAGCCACTGTATGTCCAAAGCCACTATCCAAAGCCACTGTATGTCCAAAGCCACTGTATATCCAAAGCCACTGTCCAAAGCCACTGTATGTCCAAAGCCACTGTATGTCCAAAGCCACTGTCTAAAGCCATTGTATGTCCAAAGCCACTGTCCAAAGCCTCTGTATGTCCAAAGCCACTGTATGTCCAAAGCCACTGTCCAAAGCCACTGTATGTCCAAAGCCACTGTATGTCCAAAGCCACTGTCCAAAGCCACTGTATGTCCAAAGCCACTGTACAAAGCCACTGTCCAAATCCACTGTCCAAAGCCACTCTATGTCCAAATCCATTGTACAAAGCCACTGTCCAAAGCCACTGTCCAAAGCAATACTCTGTCCAAAGCCACTGTCCAAAGCCACTGTCCAAAGCCACTGTCCAAAGCCACTCTATTTCCAAAGCCACTGCCCGAAGCCACTGTCCAAAGCCACTGTCCAAAGCCACTCTATGTCCAAAGCCACTGTCCAAAGCCACTCTCCAAAGCCACTGTCCAAAGCCACTGTATGTCCAATGCCACTGTATGTCCAAAGCTACTGTCCAAAGCCACTGTATGTCCAAAGCCACTGTATGTCCAAAGCCACTATCCAAAGCCACTGTATGTCCAAAGCCACTGTATATCCAAAGCCACTGTCCAAAGCCACTGTATGTCCAAAGCCACTGTATGTCCAAAGCCACTGTCTAAAGCCACTGTATGTCCAAAGCCACTGTCCAAAGCCTCTGTATGTCCAAAGCCACTGTATGTCCAAAGCCACTGTCCATAGCCACTGTATGTCCAAAGCCACTGTATGTCCAAAGCCACTGTCCAAAGCCACTGTATGTCCAAAGCCACTGTATGTCCAAAGCCACTGTCCAAAGCCACTGTATGTCCAAAGCCACTCTATGTCCAAAGCTACTGTATGTCCAAAGCCACTGTTCAAAGCCACTGTATGTCCAAAGCCACTGTATGTCCAAAGCCACTGTCCAAATCCACCGTATGTCCAAATCCACGGTATGTCCAAAGCCACTGTCCAAAGCCACCGTATGTCCAAAGCCACTGTATGTCCAAAGCCACTGTCCAAAGCCACTGTATGTCCAAAGCCACTGTATGTCCAAAGCCACTGTCCAAAGCCACTGTATGTCCAAAGCCACTGTATGTCCAAAGCCACTGTCCAAAGCCACTGTATGTCCAAAGCCACTGTATGTCCAAAGCCACTGTCCAAAGCCACTGTATGTCCAAAGCCACTGTATGTCCAAAGCCACTGTCCAAAGCCACTGTATGTCCAAAGCCACTGTATGTCCAAAGCTACTGTCCAAAGCAACCGTATCTTCAAAGCCACTGTATGTCCAAAGCCACTGTCCAAAGCCACCGTATGTCCAAAGCCACTGTATGTCCAAAGCCACTCTCCAAATCCACTCTCCAAAGCCACTCTATGTACAAAGCCACTATCCAAAGCCACTCTCCAAAGCCACTCTCCAAAGCCACTCTTTGTCCAAAGCCACTGTCCAAAGCCACTCTCCAAAGCCACTGTATCTCCAAAGCCACTGTCCAAAGCCACTGTATGTCCAAAGCCTCTGTATGTCCAAAGCCACTGTCCAAAGCCACTGTATGTCCAAAGCCACTGTATGTCCAAAGCCACTGTATGTCCAAAGCCACTGTCCAAAGCCACTGTATGTCCAAAGCCACTGTATGTCCAAAGCCACTGTATGTCCAAAGCCACGGTATGTCCAAAGCCACTGTCCAAAGCCACCGTATGTCCAAATTTAGTGGCTTTGTTTGTTGGCCATGTTTATTGGTTTGTTTGGTGGCTTTGTTTAGTGGCCTTGTTTGGTGGCCATGTTTAGTGGCTTTGTTTAGTGGCCAAGTTTAGTGTCTTTGTTTAGTGGCCTTGTTTAGTGGCCTTGTTTAGTGGCCTTGTTTAGTGTCTTTGTTTAGTGGCCTAGTTATTGGCTTTGTTTGGTGGCCTCGTTTAGTGGCCTTGTTTAGTGGCCTTGTTTAGTTGCTTTGTTTAGTGTCCTTGTATATGGCTTTGTTTGGTGGCCTTGTTTAGTGGCTTAGTGGCTTTGTTTAGTGGCTTTGTTCAGTGGCCTTGTTAATGGCTTTGTTTATTTGCTTTGTTCAGTTTCTTTGTTCAGTGGCTTTTTTTAGTGGCTTTGTTTAGTGTCCTTGTTAATGGCTTTGTTTGGTGACCTTGTTTAGTGGCTTAGTGGCTTTGTTTATTGGCTTTGTTTAGTGGCTTTGTTCAGTGGCTTTGTTTAGTGTAGTGGCTTTGTTTAGTGGCTATGTATAGTGGCTCTCACTGGGATCTTTTGCCGGTCATATACTATGAGACGTTCAGCCAGTCTCATATACTCCGAGTCCCAGTCACATTGTGATCTTATTCAGCCAGTCATATACTATGAGACCTTCTTCAGCCAGTTCTTATTCCGCCTGTCATATACTCTGGGTCTCATTCATATACTCTCGCTGGGATCTTCTTCAGCCAGTCATATACTCTACTAATTAAGAGCAAAATATAGCTTCTTTCACAAAGGGGAGAAAGAGTTCTCTAATATTGAAAAGGAAGCGAATGTGCCCATTATTTCCAGATTGAACGATTTCAGAGTTTTTCCTCAAAACGCTCAAAAACGTCCCGGATTGGAGCATAATAGGGTTAAAAAGGAGAGAATTCAGACAAAAAGCCGTTTACTGTTATTTAAAGAGTAGAAAAGGTTCCATAATTTTGAAAAGTAAACTAATTTGTCAATTTTAACAAGAATAACCGAGCGATTTTAGCTTCTTTGGTTAAAAAGGGTAAATTTCCCACCAAAAGCCTTTTTCTGTCATTTAAATAAAGTAAAGAAGCAGTTTCATGTTTAAAAGAAAACTAATGTGCCCATTTTGATGAGAATGAGCAATTTCACACTTTTTCCTCAAAACACTCAAAAACGTCCTAATTGGAACAAAATATTCATAAAGTGGAGAAATAATGTTCAAAACGAAGCTAATGTGCTATTTTGATAAGAATGAGCGATTTCATTCTGTTTTTCATAAAAAGCTCAAAAACGATCCAATAAAAAAGGGAGATTTCTCATTTAAAGTGTAGAAATGGCTTCATGATGTTGTAATGCAACATGTTTTGTTAAGAATGAGCGATTTCATACGGTTTTTCCTCAAAATTCTCAAAAATGTCTCATTTGGAGCAAAATAGTTAAAAAGGGTAGATTTCTCATCAATAGCAGTTTTCTGTCATTTAAAGAGTACAAACAGTTCCATGTTGAAAAGAAAACTAATCTTCCAAAAAATTAGCGGTCACACCGTTTTTTCTCAAAACGCCCCAAAAAAATCCACTCGAGCTTAATGATCAAAAACTTCTCAAAAGATCGGTTAAAAAAAGGGAGATTTCTGACCAAAAGCCATTTTTGGCATTTAAAGAGTAGAAACAGTTCCATAATGTTGAAAAGGAAACTAATATGTCCATTTTGATAGGAATGAGCGATTTCAGACCTTTTTTCACAAAATGCTGTTAAAAAGGGGAGATTTCTTCAAAAGAATGACCTCAAAACGCTCAAAAAATCTCCCAATTGGAGCAAAATAGTGGGTCTTTGGGCACCAAAAGTGGTTTTCTGTAATTTAAAGTATAGACAAGTTCAATAATGTTGATACGGAAACTAATGTGCCCATTTTGACAAAATGAGGGATTTCAGATAGTTTCTCTTCAAAATGCTAAAAACGTCCCAATTGGAGCAAAATAGAGCTTCTTACGGTTAATTGGGAAATTTCTGACCAAAAGCCGTTTTCTGTCATTTAAAAAGTAGCCATAATGTTGTAAAGGAAACTAATGGGCATGTTTTCAGCGGTTTTTCCACAAAATGCTCAAAAACGTATCAATTTGACCAAAATAGATTTAAAAAAGGGGAGATTTCTTAGCAAAAGTCATTTAAAGAGTAGAAACATTTCCATAATGTTGAAAAGGAAGCTAAAGTGCCCATTTTGCCAAGAATGAGCGATTTCAGACTGTTTTCCCTCAAAACGCTCAAATAAGTCTCAATTGGAGCTAAAAAGAGTAGATATCACACCAAAAGCCTTTTTCTGTCATTTAAAGAATGGAAACAGTTCCATAATATTGAACCGGAAACTAATGTGACCATTTTAACAAGAATGAGCGATTTCGACAAATATTTCCCAATAGAGCAAAATGGAGCTTTTTTGGTTAAAAAGGGGAGATTTCTCTTTAAGTGTAGAAAAGTTCAATAATGTTGAAAATGAAACTAATTGCCCATTTTGACAGGAATGAGTGATTTCCGAATTTTTCAGCAAAATAGAGCTTTCGTTTAAAAGGGGAGATTTCTGACTAAAATCCCTGTTTCTGTCATTTAAAGAGTAGAAATAGCTCCATAATGTTGTAAAGGAAACTAATGCACCTATTTTGTTAAGAATGAGCGTTTTTTAACCGTTTTTCCTCTATTCGAGCAAATTAGAGTTTTTTTCAGTTAAAAAGGTTAGAAAAAGTCATTTAATGAGTAGAAACAGTTCCATAATGTTGAAAAGGAACTAATGTGACCATTTTGACAAGAATGAGCTTAAATACGCTCAAAACTTTCCAATTGGAGCAAACTATAGCTTCGTTTGGTTACAAAGGGGAGAAACAGTTCCATAATATTGAATAAGAAGCCATTTTGACATGAATGAGCGATTTCAGAGTTTTTCCTCAAAACGCTCAAAAACGTCCCGATAGGAGCAAATTAGGGTTAAAACGTGAAGAATTCAGACCAAAATCCGTTTTCTATTATTTAAAGAGTAGAAACAGCTCCACAATGTTGAAAAGTAAACTAATGTGCCCACTTTGACAAGAATGAGCGATTTCAGACTTTATCCTAAAAACATTCAAAAATTATGCAACCTGGTAGAATCGCTCATTCTTGTTAAAATGGTCACATTAGTTTCCGGTTCAATATTATGGAACTGTTTCCATTCTTTAAATGACCGAAAAAGGCTTTTGGTGTGATATCTACTCTTTTTAGCTCCAATTGAGACTTATTTGAGCGTTTTGTGGGAAAACAGTCTGAAATCGCTCATTCTTGTCAAAGTGGGCACATTAGTTTACTTTTCAACATTGTGGAGCTGTTTCTACTCTTTAAATAATAGAAAACGGATTTTGGTCTGAATTCTTCACGTTTTAACCCTAATTTGCTCCTATCGGGACGTTTTTGAGCGTTTTGAGGAAAAACTCTGAAATCGCTCATTCATGTCAAAATGGCTTCTTATTCAATATTATGGAATTGTTTCAATATTATGGAACTGTTTCTCCCCTTTGTAACCAAACGAAGCTATAGTTTGCTCCAATTGGAAAGTTTTGAGCGTATTTAAGCTCATTCTTGTCAAAATGGTCACATTAGTTCCTTTTCAACATTATGGAACTGTTTCTACTCATTAAATGACTTTTTCTAACCTTTTTAACTGAAAAAAACTCTAATTTGCTCGAATAGAGGAAAAACGGTTAAAAAACGCTCATTCTTAACAAAATAGGTGCATTAGTTTCCTTTACAACATTATGGAGCTATTTCTACTCTTTAAATGACAGAAACAGGGATTTTAGTCAGAAATCTCCCCTTTTAAACGAAAGCTCTATTTTGCTGAAAAATTCGGAAATCACTCTTTCCTGTCAAAATGGGCAATTAGTTTCATTTTCAACATTATTGAACTTTTCTACACTTAAAGAGAAATCTCCCCTTTTTAACCAAAAAAGCTCCATTTTGCTCTATTGGGAAATATTTGTCGAAATCGCTCATTCTTGTTAAAATGGTCACATTAGTTTCCGGTTCAATATTATGGAACTGTTTCCATTCTTTAAATGACAGAAAAAGGCTTTTGGTGTGATATCTACTCTTTTTAGCTCCAATTGAGACTTATTTGAGCGTTTTGTGGGAAAACAGTCTGAAATCGCTCATTCTTGGCAAAATGGGCACTTTAGCTTCCTTTTCAACATTATGGAAATGTTTCTACTCCTTAAATAACTTTTGCTAAGAAATCTCCCCTTTTTTTAATCTATTTTGGTCAAATTGATATGTTTTTGAGCATTTTGTGGAAAAACCGCTGAAAACATGCCCATTAGTTTCCTTTACAACATTATGGCTACTTTTTAAATGACAGAAAACGGCTTTTGGTCAGAAATTTCCCTATTAACCGTAAGAAGCTCTATTTTGCTCCAATTGGGACGTTTTTAGCATTTTGAAGAGAAACTATCTGAAATCCCTCATTTTGTCAAAATGGGCACATTAGTTTCCGTATCAACATTATTGAACTTGTCTATACTTTAAATTACAGAAAACCACTTTTGGTGACCCAAAGACCCACTATTTTGCTCCAATTGGGAGATTTTTGAGCGTTTTGAGGTCATTCTTGTCTTGAAGAAATCTCCCCTTTTTAACAGCATTTTGTGAAAAAAGGTCTGAAATCGCTCATTCCTATCAAAATGGACATATTAGCTTCCTTTTCTACATTATGGAACTGTTTCTACTCTTTAAATGCCAAAAATGGATTTTGGTCAGAAATCTCCCTTTTTTTAACCGATCTTTTGAGAAGTTTTTGATCATTAAGCTCGAGTGGATTTTTTTGGGGCGTTTTGAGAAAAAACGGTGTGACCGCTAATTTTTTGGAAGATTAGTTTTCTTTTCAACATGGAACTGTTTGTACTCTTTAAATGACAGAAAACTGCTATTGATGAGAAATCTACCCTTTTTAACTATTTTGCTCCAAATGAGACATTTTTGAGAATTTTGAGGAAAAACCGTATGAAATCGCTCATTCTTAAAAAAACATTATGAAGCCGTATGAAATCGCTCATTCTTAACAAAACATTATGAAGCCATTTCTACACTTTAAATGAGAAATCTCCAGAAAACGCCACCAAACAAAAGCCACGAAACAAAAGCCACGAAAGAAAAACAAAATAAAAGCCACCAAACAAAAGCCACGAAATAAAAGCCACGAAACAAAAGCCATAAACAAAAGTAACGAAACAAAAGCCACGAAACAAAAGCCATGAAACAAAAGCCACGAAAAAAGCCACCAAACAAAAACCACCAAACAAAAGCCACCAAACAAAAACACCAAACAAAAGCCACCAAACAAAAGCCACCAAACAAAAGCCACCAAACAAAAGCCAACAAACAAAAGCCAACAAACAAAAACACCAAACAAAAGCCACCAAACAAAAGCCACCAAACAAAAGCCACCAAACAAAAGCCACCATATAAAAGCCAACAAACAAAAGCCACCAAACAAAAGCCACCAAACAAAAGCCAGCAAACAAAAGCCACCAAACAAAAGCCACCAAACAAAAGCCACCAAACAAAAGCCACGAAACAAAAACCACCAAACAAAAGACACGAAACAAAAGCCACAAAGAAAAGCCATGAAACAAAATCGACAAAACAAAAGCCACGAAATAAAATCCACGAAACAAAAGCCACGAAACAAAAGTCACCAAACAAAAACCACCAAACAAAAGCCACGAAACAAAAGCCACGAAACAAAAGCCACGAAACAAAAGCCACTGTCCAAAGCCACTCTATATCCAAAGCCACTCTATGTCCAAAGCCACTGTCCAAAGCCACTGTCCAAAGCCACTGTCCAAAGCCACTCTATGTCCAAAGCCACTGTCCAAAGCCACTGTCCAAAGCCAATGTCCAAAGCCACTCTATGTCCAAAGCCACTGTCCAAAGCCACTGTCCAAAGGCACTGTCCAAAGCCACTCTATGTCCAAAGCCACTCTATGTCCAAAGCCACTGTCCAAAGCCACTCTACAAAGCCACTGTCGAAAGTCACACTATGTCCAAAGCCACTGTCCAAAGCCACTCTCCAAAGCCACTCTCCAAAGCCACTCTATGTCCAAAGCCACTGTCCAAAGCCACTGTCCAAAGCCACTCTCTAAAGCTACTCTATGTCCAAAGCCACTGTCCAAAGCCACTCTCCTAAAGCCACTGTCCAAAGCCACTCTATGTCCAAAGCCACTGTCCAAAGCCACTCTCCAAAGCCACTCTCCAAAGGCACTCTATGTCCAAAGCCACTGTCCAAAGCCACTGTCCAAAGCCACTATCCAAAGCCACTCTATGTCCAAACCACTGTCCAAAGACTCTCCAAAGCCACTCTCCAAAGCCACTCTATGTCCAAAGCCACTGTCCAAAGCCACTGTCCAAAGCTATTCTCCAAAGCCACTCTATGTCCAAAGCCACTGTCCAAAGCCACTGTCCAAAGCCACTCTCCAAAGCCACTCTATGTCCAAAGCCACTGTCCAAAGCCACTGTCCAAAGCCACTGTCCAAAGCCACTCTATGTCCAAAGCCACTGTCCAAAGCCACTGTCCAAAGGCACTGTCCAAAGCCACTCTATGTCCAAAGCCACTGTCCAAAGCCACTCTCCAAAGCCACTGTCCAAAGCCACTCTATGTCCAAAACCACTGTCCAAAGCCACTCTCCAAAGCCACTGTCCAAAGCCACTCTATGTCCAAAGCCACTGTCCAAAGCCACTCTCCAAAGCCACTCTATGTCCAAAGCCACTGTCCGAAGCCACTCTCCAAAGCCACTGTCCAAAGCCACTCTATGTCCAAAGCCACTGTCCCAAGCCACTCTACAAAGCCACTCTCGAAAGTCACACTATGTCCAAAGCCACTGTCCAAAGCCACTCTATGTCCAAAGCCACTGTCCAAAGCCACTGTCCAAAGCCACTCTCCAAAGCCACTCTATGTCCAAAGCCACTGTCCAAAGCCACTCTCCAAAGCCACTCTCCAAAGCCACTCTATGTCCAAAGCCACTGTCCAAAGCCACTCTTCAAAGCCACTCTCCAAAGCCACTCTATGTCCCAAGCCACTGTCCAAAGCCACTGTCCAAAGCCACTCTACAAAGCCACTCTATCTCCAAAGCCACTGTCCAAAGATACTCTCCAAAGCCACTCTCCAAAGCCACTCTATGTCAAAAGCCACTGTCCAAAGCTACTGTCGAAAGCCACTGTCTAAAGCCACTGTATGTCCAAAGCCACTGTCCAAAGCCACTGTCGAAAGCCACTGTCCAAAGCCACTCTATGTCCAAAGCCACTGTATAAAGCCACTGTCCAAAGCCACTGTCCAAAGCAACTCTATGTCCAAAGCCACTGTCCAAAGCCACTGTCCAAAGCCACTGTCCAAAGCCACTCTATGTCCAAAGCCACTGTCCAAAGCCACTGTCCAAAGCCACTGTCCAAAGCCACTCTATGTCAAAGCCACTGTCCCAAGCCACTCTCCAAAGCCACTGTCCAAAGCCACTCAATGTCCAAAGCCACTGTCCAAAGCCACTCTATGTCCAAAGTCACTGTGCAAAGCCACTCTCCAAAGCCACTCTCCAAAGCCACTCTATGTCCAAAGCCACTGTCTAAAGCCACTGTCCAAAGCCACTCTCCAAAGCCACTCTATGTCCAAAGCCACTGTCCAAAGCCACTCTCTAAAGCCACT
Source organism: Cladorhizidae sp. MBARI D1340-BT2 (assembly GCA_028752905.1). Classification (NCBI taxonomy): domain Eukaryota; kingdom Metazoa; phylum Porifera; class Demospongiae; order Poecilosclerida; family Cladorhizidae; species Cladorhizidae sp. MBARI D1340-BT2. The sequence continues at coordinate 25,336,200 of JAQNBH010000017.1, read as the reverse complement.
CTCCAAAGCCACTCTATGTCCAAAGCCACTGTCCAAACACACTGTCCAAAGCCACTCTCCAAAGCCACTCTATGTCCAAAGCCACTGTCCAAAGCCACTCTCCAAAGCCACTCTCCAAAGCCACTCAATATCCAAAGCTACTGTACAATGCCACTGTCCAAAGCCACTCTCCAAAGCCACTCTATGTCCAAAGCCACTGTCCAAAGCCACTGTCCAAAGCCATTCTCCAAAGCCACTCTATGTCCAAAGCCACTGTCCAAAGCCACTCTCCAAAGCCACTGTCCAAAGCCACTGTATGTCCAAAGTCACTGTATGTCCAAAGCCACTGTATGTCCAAATCCACTGTCCAAAGCCACTGTATTTCCAAAGCCACTGTCCAAAGCCACTGTATGTCCAAAGCCACTGTATGTCCAAAGCCACTATACAAAGCCACTGTATGTCCAAAGCCACTGTATGTCCAAAGGCACTGTCCAAAGCCACTGTATGTCCAAAGCCACTGTATGTCCAAAGCCACTGTCTAAAGCCACTGTCTGTCCAAAGCCACTGTCCAAAGCCACTGTATGTCTAAAGCCACTGTATGTCCAAAGCCACTGTCCAAATTCACTGTATGTCCAAAGCCACTGTATGTCCAAAGCCACTGTCCAAAGCCACTGTATGTCCAAAGCCACTGTATGTCCAAAGCCACTGTCCAAAGCCACTGTATGTCCAAAGCCACTGTACAAAGCCACTGTCCAAATCCACTGTCCAAAGCCACTCTATGTCCAAATCCATTGTACAAAGCCACTGTCCAAAGCCATTGTCCAAAGCAATACTCTGTCCAAAGCCACTGTCCAAAGCCACTGTCCAAAGCCACTGTCCAAAGCCACTCTATTTCCAAAGCCACTGCCCGAAGCCACTGTCCAAAGTCACTGTCCAAAGCCACTCTATGTCCAAAGCCACTGTCCAAAGCCACTCTCCAAAGCCACTGTCCAAAGCCACTGTATGTCCAATGCCACTGTATGTCCAAAGCTACTGTCCAAAGCCACTGTATGTCCAAAGCCACTGTATGTCCAAAGCCACTATCCAAAGCCACTGTATGTCCAAAGCCACTGTATATCCAAAGCCACTGTCCAAAGCCACTGTATGTCCAAAGCCACTGTATGTCCAAAGCCACTGTCTAAAGCCATTGTATGTCCAAAGCCACTGTCCAAAGCCTCTGTATGTCCAAAGCCACTGTATGTCCAAAGCCACTGTCCAAAGCCACTGTATGTCCAAAGCCACTGTATGTCCAAAGCCACTGTCCAAAGCCACTGTATGTCCAAAGCCACTGTACAAAGCCACTGTCCAAATCCACTGTCCAAAGCCACTCTATGTCCAAATCCATTGTACAAAGCCACTGTCCAAAGCCACTGTCCAAAGCAATACTCTGTCCAAAGCCACTGTCCAAAGCCACTGTCCAAAGCCACTGTCCAAAGCCACTCTATTTCCAAAGCCACTGCCCGAAGCCACTGTCCAAAGCCACTGTCCAAAGCCACTCTATGTCCAAAGCCACTGTCCAAAGCCACTCTCCAAAGCCACTGTCCAAAGCCACTGTATGTCCAATGCCACTGTATGTCCAAAGCTACTGTCCAAAGCCACTGTATGTCCAAAGCCACTGTATGTCCAAAGCCACTATCCAAAGCCACTGTATGTCCAAAGCCACTGTATATCCAAAGCCACTGTCCAAAGCCACTGTATGTCCAAAGCCACTGTATGTCCAAAGCCACTGTCTAAAGCCACTGTATGTCCAAAGCCACTGTCCAAAGCCTCTGTATGTCCAAAGCCACTGTATGTCCAAAGCCACTGTCCATAGCCACTGTATGTCCAAAGCCACTGTATGTCCAAAGCCACTGTCCAAAGCCACTGTATGTCCAAAGCCACTGTATGTCCAAAGCCACTGTCCAAAGCCACTGTATGTCCAAAGCCACTCTATGTCCAAAGCTACTGTATGTCCAAAGCCACTGTTCAAAGCCACTGTATGTCCAAAGCCACTGTATGTCCAAAGCCACTGTCCAAATCCACCGTATGTCCAAATCCACGGTATGTCCAAAGCCACTGTCCAAAGCCACCGTATGTCCAAAGCCACTGTATGTCCAAAGCCACTGTCCAAAGCCACTGTATGTCCAAAGCCACTGTATGTCCAAAGCCACTGTCCAAAGCCACTGTATGTCCAAAGCCACTGTATGTCCAAAGCCACTGTCCAAAGCCACTGTATGTCCAAAGCCACTGTATGTCCAAAGCCACTGTCCAAAGCCACTGTATGTCCAAAGCCACTGTATGTCCAAAGCCACTGTCCAAAGCCACTGTATGTCCAAAGCCACTGTATGTCCAAAGCTACTGTCCAAAGCAACCGTATCTTCAAAGCCACTGTATGTCCAAAGCCACTGTCCAAAGCCACCGTATGTCCAAAGCCACTGTATGTCCAAAGCCACTCTCCAAATCCACTCTCCAAAGCCACTCTATGTACAAAGCCACTATCCAAAGCCACTCTCCAAAGCCACTCTCCAAAGCCACTCTTTGTCCAAAGCCACTGTCCAAAGCCACTCTCCAAAGCCACTGTATCTCCAAAGCCACTGTCCAAAGCCACTGTATGTCCAAAGCCTCTGTATGTCCAAAGCCACTGTCCAAAGCCACTGTATGTCCAAAGCCACTGTATGTCCAAAGCCACTGTATGTCCAAAGCCACTGTATGTCCAAAGCCACTGTATGTCCAAAGCCACTGTATGTCCAAAGCCACTGTATGTCCAAAGCCACGGTATGTCCAAAGCCACTGTCCAAAGCCACCGTATGTCCAAATTTAGTGGCTTTGTTTGTTGGCCATGTTTATTGGTTTGTTTGGTGGCTTTGTTTAGTGGCCTTGTTTGGTGGCCATGTTTAGTGGCTTTGTTTAGTGGCCAAGTTTAGTGTCTTTGTTTAGTGGCCTTGTTTAGTGGCCTTGTTTAGTGGCCTTGTTTAGTGTCTTTGTTTAGTGGCCTAGTTATTGGCTTTGTTTGGTGGCCTCGTTTAGTGGCCTTGTTTAGTGGCCTTGTTTAGTTGCTTTGTTTAGTGTCCTTGTATATGGCTTTGTTTGGTGGCCTTGTTTAGTGGCTTAGTGGCTTTGTTTAGTGGCTTTGTTCAGTGGCCTTGTTAATGGCTTTGTTTATTTGCTTTGTTCAGTTTCTTTGTTCAGTGGCTTTTTTTAGTGGCTTTGTTTAGTGTCCTTGTTAATGGCTTTGTTTGGTGACCTTGTTTAGTGGCTTAGTGGCTTTGTTTATTGGCTTTGTTTAGTGGCTTTGTTCAGTGGCTTTGTTTAGTGTAGTGGCTTTGTTTAGTGGCTATGTATAGTGGCTCTCACTGGGATCTTTTGCCGGTCATATACTATGAGACGTTCAGCCAGTCTCATATACTCCGAGTCCCAGTCACATTGTGATCTTATTCAGCCAGTCATATACTATGAGACCTTCTTCAGCCAGTTCTTATTCCGCCTGTCATATACTCTGGGTCTCATTCATATACTCTCGCTGGGATCTTCTTCAGCCAGTCATATACTCTACTAATTAAGAGCAAAATATAGCTTCTTTCACAAAGGGGAGAAAGAGTTCTCTAATATTGAAAAGGAAGCGAATGTGCCCATTATTTCCAGATTGAACGATTTCAGAGTTTTTCCTCAAAACGCTCAAAAACGTCCCGGATTGGAGCATAATAGGGTTAAAAAGGAGAGAATTCAGACAAAAAGCCGTTTACTGTTATTTAAAGAGTAGAAAAGGTTCCATAATTTTGAAAAGTAAACTAATTTGTCAATTTTAACAAGAATAACCGAGCGATTTTAGCTTCTTTGGTTAAAAAGGGTAAATTTCCCACCAAAAGCCTTTTTCTGTCATTTAAATAAAGTAAAGAAGCAGTTTCATGTTTAAAAGAAAACTAATGTGCCCATTTTGATGAGAATGAGCAATTTCACACTTTTTCCTCAAAACACTCAAAAACGTCCTAATTGGAACAAAATATTCATAAAGTGGAGAAATAATGTTCAAAACGAAGCTAATGTGCTATTTTGATAAGAATGAGCGATTTCATTCTGTTTTTCATAAAAAGCTCAAAAACGATCCAATAAAAAAGGGAGATTTCTCATTTAAAGTGTAGAAATGGCTTCATGATGTTGTAATGCAACATGTTTTGTTAAGAATGAGCGATTTCATACGGTTTTTCCTCAAAATTCTCAAAAATGTCTCATTTGGAGCAAAATAGTTAAAAAGGGTAGATTTCTCATCAATAGCAGTTTTCTGTCATTTAAAGAGTACAAACAGTTCCATGTTGAAAAGAAAACTAATCTTCCAAAAAATTAGCGGTCACACCGTTTTTTCTCAAAACGCCCCAAAAAAATCCACTCGAGCTTAATGATCAAAAACTTCTCAAAAGATCGGTTAAAAAAAGGGAGATTTCTGACCAAAAGCCATTTTTGGCATTTAAAGAGTAGAAACAGTTCCATAATGTTGAAAAGGAAACTAATATGTCCATTTTGATAGGAATGAGCGATTTCAGACCTTTTTTCACAAAATGCTGTTAAAAAGGGGAGATTTCTTCAAAAGAATGACCTCAAAACGCTCAAAAAATCTCCCAATTGGAGCAAAATAGTGGGTCTTTGGGCACCAAAAGTGGTTTTCTGTAATTTAAAGTATAGACAAGTTCAATAATGTTGATACGGAAACTAATGTGCCCATTTTGACAAAATGAGGGATTTCAGATAGTTTCTCTTCAAAATGCTAAAAACGTCCCAATTGGAGCAAAATAGAGCTTCTTACGGTTAATTGGGAAATTTCTGACCAAAAGCCGTTTTCTGTCATTTAAAAAGTAGCCATAATGTTGTAAAGGAAACTAATGGGCATGTTTTCAGCGGTTTTTCCACAAAATGCTCAAAAACGTATCAATTTGACCAAAATAGATTTAAAAAAGGGGAGATTTCTTAGCAAAAGTCATTTAAAGAGTAGAAACATTTCCATAATGTTGAAAAGGAAGCTAAAGTGCCCATTTTGCCAAGAATGAGCGATTTCAGACTGTTTTCCCTCAAAACGCTCAAATAAGTCTCAATTGGAGCTAAAAAGAGTAGATATCACACCAAAAGCCTTTTTCTGTCATTTAAAGAATGGAAACAGTTCCATAATATTGAACCGGAAACTAATGTGACCATTTTAACAAGAATGAGCGATTTCGACAAATATTTCCCAATAGAGCAAAATGGAGCTTTTTTGGTTAAAAAGGGGAGATTTCTCTTTAAGTGTAGAAAAGTTCAATAATGTTGAAAATGAAACTAATTGCCCATTTTGACAGGAATGAGTGATTTCCGAATTTTTCAGCAAAATAGAGCTTTCGTTTAAAAGGGGAGATTTCTGACTAAAATCCCTGTTTCTGTCATTTAAAGAGTAGAAATAGCTCCATAATGTTGTAAAGGAAACTAATGCACCTATTTTGTTAAGAATGAGCGTTTTTTAACCGTTTTTCCTCTATTCGAGCAAATTAGAGTTTTTTTCAGTTAAAAAGGTTAGAAAAAGTCATTTAATGAGTAGAAACAGTTCCATAATGTTGAAAAGGAACTAATGTGACCATTTTGACAAGAATGAGCTTAAATACGCTCAAAACTTTCCAATTGGAGCAAACTATAGCTTCGTTTGGTTACAAAGGGGAGAAACAGTTCCATAATATTGAATAAGAAGCCATTTTGACATGAATGAGCGATTTCAGAGTTTTTCCTCAAAACGCTCAAAAACGTCCCGATAGGAGCAAATTAGGGTTAAAACGTGAAGAATTCAGACCAAAATCCGTTTTCTATTATTTAAAGAGTAGAAACAGCTCCACAATGTTGAAAAGTAAACTAATGTGCCCACTTTGACAAGAATGAGCGATTTCAGACTTTATCCTAAAAACATTCAAAAATTATGCAACCTGGTAGAATCGCTCATTCTTGTTAAAATGGTCACATTAGTTTCCGGTTCAATATTATGGAACTGTTTCCATTCTTTAAATGACCGAAAAAGGCTTTTGGTGTGATATCTACTCTTTTTAGCTCCAATTGAGACTTATTTGAGCGTTTTGTGGGAAAACAGTCTGAAATCGCTCATTCTTGTCAAAGTGGGCACATTAGTTTACTTTTCAACATTGTGGAGCTGTTTCTACTCTTTAAATAATAGAAAACGGATTTTGGTCTGAATTCTTCACGTTTTAACCCTAATTTGCTCCTATCGGGACGTTTTTGAGCGTTTTGAGGAAAAACTCTGAAATCGCTCATTCATGTCAAAATGGCTTCTTATTCAATATTATGGAATTGTTTCAATATTATGGAACTGTTTCTCCCCTTTGTAACCAAACGAAGCTATAGTTTGCTCCAATTGGAAAGTTTTGAGCGTATTTAAGCTCATTCTTGTCAAAATGGTCACATTAGTTCCTTTTCAACATTATGGAACTGTTTCTACTCATTAAATGACTTTTTCTAACCTTTTTAACTGAAAAAAACTCTAATTTGCTCGAATAGAGGAAAAACGGTTAAAAAACGCTCATTCTTAACAAAATAGGTGCATTAGTTTCCTTTACAACATTATGGAGCTATTTCTACTCTTTAAATGACAGAAACAGGGATTTTAGTCAGAAATCTCCCCTTTTAAACGAAAGCTCTATTTTGCTGAAAAATTCGGAAATCACTCTTTCCTGTCAAAATGGGCAATTAGTTTCATTTTCAACATTATTGAACTTTTCTACACTTAAAGAGAAATCTCCCCTTTTTAACCAAAAAAGCTCCATTTTGCTCTATTGGGAAATATTTGTCGAAATCGCTCATTCTTGTTAAAATGGTCACATTAGTTTCCGGTTCAATATTATGGAACTGTTTCCATTCTTTAAATGACAGAAAAAGGCTTTTGGTGTGATATCTACTCTTTTTAGCTCCAATTGAGACTTATTTGAGCGTTTTGTGGGAAAACAGTCTGAAATCGCTCATTCTTGGCAAAATGGGCACTTTAGCTTCCTTTTCAACATTATGGAAATGTTTCTACTCCTTAAATAACTTTTGCTAAGAAATCTCCCCTTTTTTTAATCTATTTTGGTCAAATTGATATGTTTTTGAGCATTTTGTGGAAAAACCGCTGAAAACATGCCCATTAGTTTCCTTTACAACATTATGGCTACTTTTTAAATGACAGAAAACGGCTTTTGGTCAGAAATTTCCCTATTAACCGTAAGAAGCTCTATTTTGCTCCAATTGGGACGTTTTTAGCATTTTGAAGAGAAACTATCTGAAATCCCTCATTTTGTCAAAATGGGCACATTAGTTTCCGTATCAACATTATTGAACTTGTCTATACTTTAAATTACAGAAAACCACTTTTGGTGACCCAAAGACCCACTATTTTGCTCCAATTGGGAGATTTTTGAGCGTTTTGAGGTCATTCTTGTCTTGAAGAAATCTCCCCTTTTTAACAGCATTTTGTGAAAAAAGGTCTGAAATCGCTCATTCCTATCAAAATGGACATATTAGCTTCCTTTTCTACATTATGGAACTGTTTCTACTCTTTAAATGCCAAAAATGGATTTTGGTCAGAAATCTCCCTTTTTTTAACCGATCTTTTGAGAAGTTTTTGATCATTAAGCTCGAGTGGATTTTTTTGGGGCGTTTTGAGAAAAAACGGTGTGACCGCTAATTTTTTGGAAGATTAGTTTTCTTTTCAACATGGAACTGTTTGTACTCTTTAAATGACAGAAAACTGCTATTGATGAGAAATCTACCCTTTTTAACTATTTTGCTCCAAATGAGACATTTTTGAGAATTTTGAGGAAAAACCGTATGAAATCGCTCATTCTTAAAAAAACATTATGAAGCCGTATGAAATCGCTCATTCTTAACAAAACATTATGAAGCCATTTCTACACTTTAAATGAGAAATCTCCAGAAAACGCCACCAAACAAAAGCCACGAAACAAAAGCCACGAAAGAAAAACAAAATAAAAGCCACCAAACAAAAGCCACGAAATAAAAGCCACGAAACAAAAGCCATAAACAAAAGTAACGAAACAAAAGCCACGAAACAAAAGCCATGAAACAAAAGCCACGAAAAAAGCCACCAAACAAAAACCACCAAACAAAAGCCACCAAACAAAAACACCAAACAAAAGCCACCAAACAAAAGCCACCAAACAAAAGCCACCAAACAAAAGCCAACAAACAAAAGCCAACAAACAAAAACACCAAACAAAAGCCACCAAACAAAAGCCACCAAACAAAAGCCACCAAACAAAAGCCACCATATAAAAGCCAACAAACAAAAGCCACCAAACAAAAGCCACCAAACAAAAGCCAGCAAACAAAAGCCACCAAACAAAAGCCACCAAACAAAAGCCACCAAACAAAAGCCACGAAACAAAAACCACCAAACAAAAGACACGAAACAAAAGCCACAAAGAAAAGCCATGAAACAAAATCGACAAAACAAAAGCCACGAAATAAAATCCACGAAACAAAAGCCACGAAACAAAAGTCACCAAACAAAAACCACCAAACAAAAGCCACGAAACAAAAGCCACGAAACAAAAGCCACGAAACAAAAGCCACTGTCCAAAGCCACTCTATATCCAAAGCCACTCTATGTCCAAAGCCACTGTCCAAAGCCACTGTCCAAAGGCACTGTCCAAAGCCACTCTATGTCCAAAGCCACTGTCCAAAGCCACTCTCCAAAGCCACTGTCCAAAGCCACTCTCCAAAGCCACTGTCCAAAGCCACTCTATGTCCAAAATCACTGTCCATAGCCACTCTCCAAAGCCACTGTCCAAAGCCACTCTATGTCCAAAGCCACTGTCCAAAGCCACTCTCCAAAGCCACTGTCCAAAGCCACTCTATGTCCTAAGCCACTGTCCGAAGCCACTCTCCAAAGCCACTGTCCAAAGCCACTCTATGTCCAAAGCCACTCTATGTCCAAAGCCACTGTCCAAAGCCACTCTACAAAGCCACTGTCGAAAGTCACACTATGTCCAAAGCCACTGTCCAAAGCCACTCTCCAAAGCCACTCTCCAAAGCCACTCTATGTCCAAAGCCACTGTCCAAAGCCACTGTCCAAAGCCACTCTCTAAAGCTACTCTATGTCCAAAGCCACTGTCCAAAGCCACTCTCCTAAAGCCACTGTCCAAAGCCACTCTATGTCCAAAGCCACTGTCCAAAGCCACTCTCCAAAGCCACTCTCCAAAGGCACTCTATGTCCAAAGCCACTGTCCAAAGCCACTGTCCAAAGCCACTATCCAAAGCCACTCTATGTCCAAACCACTGTCCAAAGACTCTCCAAAGCCACTCTCCAAAGCCACTCTATGTCCAAAGCCACTGTCCAAAGCCACTGTCCAAAGCTATTCTCCAAAGCCACTCTATGTCCAAAGCCACTGTCCAAAGCCACTGTCCAAAGCCACTCTCCAAAGCCACTCTATGTCCAAAGCCACTGTCCAAAGCCACTGTCCAAAGCCACTGTCCAAAGCCACTCTATGTCCAAAGCCACTGTCCAAAGCCACTGTCCAAAGGCACTGTCCAAAGCCACTCTATGTCCAAAGCCACTGTCCAAAGCCACTCTCCAAAGCCACTGTCCAAAGCCACTCTATGTCCAAAACCACTGTCCAAAGCCACTCTCCAAAGCCACTGTCCAAAGCCACTCTATGTCCAAAGCCACTGTCCAAAGCCACTCTCCAAAGCCACTCTATGTCCAAAGCCACTGTCCGAAGCCACTCTCCAAAGCCACTGTCCAAAGCCACTCTATGTCCAAAGCCACTGTCCCAAGCCACTCTACAAAGCCACTCTCGAAAGTCACACTATGTCCAAAGCCACTGTCCAAAGCCACTCTATGTCCAAAGCCACTGTCCAAAGCCACTGTCCAAAGCCACTCTCCAAAGCCACTCTATGTCCAAAGCCACTGTGCAAAGCCACTCTCCAAAGCCACTGTCCAAAGCCACTCTATGTCCAAAGCCACTGTCCAAAGCCACTCTTCAAAGCCACTCTCCAAAGCCACTCTATGTCCCAAGCCACTGTCCAAAGCCACTGTCCAAAGCAACTCTACAAAGCCACTCTATCTCCAAAGCCACTGTCCAAAGACACTCTCCAAAGCCACTCTCCAAAGCCACTCTATGTCAAAAGCCACTGTCCAAAGCTACTGTCGAAAGCCACTGTCTAAAGCCACTGTATGTCCAAAGCCACTGTCCAAAGCCACTGTCGAAAGCCACTGTCCAAAGCCACTCTATGTCCAAAGCCACTGTATAAAGCCACTGTCCAAAGCCACTGTCCAAAGCAACACTATGTCCAAAGCCACTGTCCAAAGCCACTGTCCAAAGCCACTGTCCAAAGCCACTCTATGTCCAAAGCCACTGTCCAAAGCCACTGTCCAAAGCAAATGTCCAAAGCCACTCTATGTCAAAGCCACTGTCCCAAGCCACTCTCCAAAGCCACTGTCCAAAGCCACTCAATGTCCAAAGCCACTGTCCAAAGCCACTCTATGTCCAAAGTCACTGTGCAAAGCCACTCTCCAAAGCCACTGTCCAAAGCCACTCTATGTCCAAAGCCACTGTCCAAAGCCACTGTCCAAAGCCACTCTCCAAAGCCACTCTATGTCCAAAGCCACTGTCCAAAGCCACTCTCTAAAGCCACTCTCCAAAGCCACTCTATGTCCAAAGCCACTGTCCAAACACACTGTCCAAAGCCACTCTCCAAAGCCACTCTATGTCCAAAGCCACTGTCCAAAGCCACTCTCCAAAGCCACTCTCCAAAGCCACTCAATATCCAAAGCCACTGTACAATGCCACTGTCCAAAGCCACTCTCCAAAGCCACTCTATGTCCAAAGCCACTGTCCAAAGCCACTGTCCAAAGCCATTCTCCAAAGCCACTCTATGTCCAAAGCCACTGTCCAAAGCCACTCTCCAAAGCCACTGTCCAAAGCCACTGTATGTCCAAAGTCACTGTATGTCCAAAGCCACTGTATGTCCAAATCCACTGTCCAAAGCCACTGTATTTCCAAAGCCACTGTCCAAAGCCACTGTATGTCCAAAGCCACTGTATGTCCAAAGCCACTATACAAAGCCACTGTATGTCCAAAGCCACTGTATGTCCAAAGGCACTGTCCAAAGCCACTGTATGTCCAAAGCCACTGTATGTCCAAAGCCACTGTCTAAAGCCACTGTATGTCCAAAGCCACTGTCCAAAGCCACTGTATGTCTAAAGCCACTGTATGTCCAAAGCCACTGTCCAAAGCCACTGTATGTCCAAAGCCACTGTATGTCCAAAGCCACTGTCCAAAGCCACTGTATGTCCAAAGCCACTGTATGTCCAAAGCCACTGTCCAAAGCCACTGTATGTCCAAAGCCACTGTACAAAGCCACTGTCCAAATCCACTGTCCAAAGCCACTCTATGTCCAAATCCACTGTACAAAGCCACTGTCCAAAGCCACTGTCCAAAGCAATACTATGTCCAAAGCCACTGTCCAAAGCCACTGTCCAAAGCCACTGTCCAAAGCCACTGTCCAAAGCCACTCTATTTCCAAAGCCACTGCCCGAAGCCACTGTCCAAAGCCACTGTCCAAAGCCACTCTATGTCCAAAGCCACTGTCCAAAGCCACTCTCCAAAGCCACTGTCCAAAGCCACTGTATGTCCAATGCCACTGTATGTCCAAAGCTACTGTCCAAAGCCACTGTATGTCCAAAGCCACTGTATGTCCAAAGCCACTATCCAAAGCCACTGTATGTCCAAAGCCACTGTATATCCAAAGCCACTGTCCAAAGCCACTGTATGTCCAAAGCCACTGTATGTCCAAAGCCACTGTCTAAAGCCACTGTATGTCCAAAGCCACTGTCCAAAGCCTCTGTATGTCCAAAGCCACTGTATGTCCAAAGCCACTGTCCATAGCCACTGTATGTCCAAAGCCACTGTATGTCCAAAGCCACTGTCCAAAGCCACTGTATGTCCAAAGCCACTGTATGTCCAAAGCCACTGTCCAAAGCCACTCTATGTCCAAAGCCACTCTATGTCCAAAGCTACTGTATGTCCAAAGCCACTGTTCAAAGCCACTGTATGTCCAAAGCCACTGTATGTCCAAAGCCACTGTCCAAATCCACCGTATGTCCAAATCCACGGTATGTCCAAAGCCACTGTCCAAAGCCACCGTATGTCCAAAGCCACTGTATGTCCAAAGCCACTGTCCAAAGCCACTGTATGTCCAAAGCCACTGTATGTCCAAAGCCACTGTCCAAAGCCACTGTATGTCCAAAGCCACTGTATGTCCAAAGCCACTGTCCAAAGCCACTGTATGTCCAAAGCCACTGTATGTCCAAAGCCACTGTCCAAAGCCACTGTATGTCCAAAGCCACTGTATGTCCAAAGCTACTGTCCAAAGCAACCGTATCTTCAAAGCCACTGTATGTCCAAAGCCACTGTCCAAAGCCACCGTATGTCCAAAGCCACTGTATGTCCAAAGCCACTCTCCAAAGCCACTCTCCAAAGCCACTCTATGTCCAAAGCCACTATCCAAAGCCACTCGCCAAAGCCACTCTCCAAAGCCACTCTTTGTCCAAAGCCACTGTCCAAAGCCACTCTCCAAAGCCACTGTATCTCCAAAGCCACTGTCCAAAGCCACTGTATGTCCAAAGCCTCTGTATGTCCAAAGCCACTGTCCAAAGCCACTGTATGTCCAAAGCCACTGTATGTCCAAAGCCACTGTATGTCCAAAGCCACTGTCCAAAGCCACTGTATGTCCAAAGCCACTGTATGTCCAAAGCCACTGTATGTCCAAAGCCACGGTATGTCCAAAGCCACTGTCCAAAGCCACCGTATGTCCAAATTTAGTGGCTTTGTTTGTTGGCCATGTTTATTGGTTTGTTTGGTGGCTTTGTTTAGTGGCCTTGTTTGGTGGCCATGTTTAGTGGCTTTGTTTAGTGGCCAAGTTTAGTGTCTTTGTTTAGTGGCCTTGTTTAGTGGCCTTGTTTAGTGGCCTTGTTTAGTGTCTTTGTTTAGTGGCCTAGTTATTGGCTTTGTTTGGTGGCCTCGTTTAGTGGCCTTGTTTAGTGGCCTTGTTTAGTTGCTTTGTTTAGTGTCCTTGTATATGGCTTTGTTTGGTGGCCTTGTTTAGTGGCTTAGTGGCTTTGTTTAGTGGCTTTGTTCAGTGGCCTTGTTAATGGCTTTGTTTATTTGCTTTGTTCAGTTTCTTTGTTCAGTGGCTTTTTTTAGTGGCTTAGTGGCTTTGTTTATTGGCTTTGTTTAGTGGCTTTGTTCAGTGGCTTTGTTTAGTGTAGTGGCTTTGTTTAGTGTCCTTGTTAATGGCTTTGTTTGGTGACCTTGTTTAGTGGCTTAGTGGCTTTGTTTATTGGCTTTGTTTAGTGGCTTTGTTCAGTGGCTTTGTTTAGTGTAGTGGCTTTGTTTAGTGGCTATGTATAGTGGCTCTCACTGGGATCTTTTGCCGGTCATATACTATGAGACGTTCAGCCAGTCTAATATACTCCGAGTCCCAGTCACATTGTGATCTTATTCAGCCAGTCATATACTATGAGACCTTCTTCAGCCAGTTCTTATTCCGCCAGTCATATACTCTGGGTCTCATTCATATACTCTCGCTGGGATCTTCTTCAGCCAGTCATATACTCTACTAATTAAGAGCAAAATATAGCTTCTTTCACAAAGGGGAGAAAGAGTTCTCTAATATTGAAAAGGAAGCGAATGTGCCCATTATTTCCAGATTGAACGATTTCAGAGTTTTTCCTCAAAACGCTCAAAAACGTCCCGGATTGGAGCATAATAGGGTTAAAAAGGAGAGAATTCAGACAAAAAGCCGTTTACTGTTATTTAAAGAGTAGAAAAGGTTCCATAATTTTGAAAAGTAAACTAATTTGTCAATTTTAACAAGAATGACCGAGCGATTTTAGCTTCTTTGGTTAAAAAGGGTAAATTTCCCACCAAAAGCCTTTTTCTGTCATTTAAATAAAGTAAAGAAGCAGTTTCATGTTTAAAAGAAAACTAATGTGCCCATTTTGATGAGAATGAGCAATTTCACACTTTTTCCTCAAAACACTCAAAAACGTCCTAATTGGAACAAAATATTCATAAAGTGGAGAAATAATGTTCAAAACGAAGCTAATGTGCTATTTTGATAAGAATGAGCGATTTCATTCTGTTTTTCATAAAAAGCTCAAAAACGATCCAATAAAAAAGGGAGATTTCTCATTTAAAGTGTAGAAATGGCTTCATAATGATGTAATGCAACATGTTTTGTTAAGAATGAGCGATTTCATACGGTTTTTCCTCAAAATTCTCAAAAATGTCTCATTTGGAGCAAAATAGTTAAAAAGGGTAGATTTCTCATCAATAGCAGTTTTCTGTCATTTAAAGAGTACAAACAGTTCCATGTTGAAAAGAAAACTAATCTTCCAAAAAATTAGCGGTCACACCGTTTTTTCTCAAAATGCCCCAAAAAAATCCACTCGAGCTTAATGATCAAAAACTTCTCAAAAGATCGGTTAAAAAAAGGGAGATTTCTGACCAAAAGCCATTTTTGGCATTTAAAGAGTAGAAACAGTTCCATAATGTTGAAAAGGAAACTAATATGTCCATTTTGATAGGAATGAGCGATTTCAGACCTTTTTTCACAAAATGCTGTTAAAAAGGGGAGATTTCTTCAAGACAAGAATGACCTCAAAACGCTCAAAAAATCTCCCAATTGGAGCAAAATAGTGGGTCTTTGGGCACCAAAAGTGGTTTTCTGTAATTTAAAGTACAGACAAGTTCAATAATGTTGATACGGAAACTAATGTGCCCATTTTGACAAAATGAGGGATTTCAGATAGTTTCTCTTCAAAATGCTAAAAACGTCCCAATTGGAGCAAAATAGAGCTTCTTACGGTTAATTGGGAAATTTCTGATCAAAAGCCGTTTTCTGTCATTTAAAAAGTAGCCATAATGTTGTAAAGGAAACTAATGGGCATGTTTTCAGCGGTTTTTCCACAAAATGCTCAAAAACATATCAATTTGACCAAAATAGATTAAAAAAAGGGGAGATTTCCTAGCAAAAGTCATTTAAAGAGTAGAAACATTTCCATAATGTTGAAAAGGAAGCTAAAGTGCCCATTTTGCCAAGAATGAGCGATTTCAGACTGTTTTCCCTCAAAACACTCAAATAAGTCTTAATTGGAGCTAAAAAGGGTAGATATCACACAAAAGCCTTTTTCTGTCATTTAAAGAATGGAAACAGTTCCATAATATTGAACCGGAAACTAATGTGACCATTTTAACAAGAATGAGCGATTTCGACAAATATTTCCCAATAGAGCAAAATGGACCTTTTTTGGTTAAAAAGGGGAGATTTCTCTTTAAGTGTAGAAAAGTTCAATAATGTTGAAAATGAAACTAATTGCCCATTTTGACAGGAATGAGTGATTTCCGAATTTTGCAGCAAAATAGAGCTTTCGTTTAAAAGGGGAGATTTCTGACTAAAATCCCTGTTTCTGTCATTTAAAGAGTAGAAATAGCTCCATAATGTTGTACAGGAAACTAATGCACCTATTTTGTTAAGAATGAGCGTTTTTTAACCGTTTTTCCTCTATTCGAGCAAATTAGTTTTTTTCAGTTAAAAAGGTTAGAAAAAGTCATTTAATGAGTAGAAACAGTTCCATAATGTTGAAAAGGAACTAATGTGACCATTTTGACAAGAATGAGCTTAAATACGCTCAAAACTTTCCAATTGGAGCAAACTATAGCTTCGTTTGGTTACAAAGGGGAGAAACAGTTCCATAATATTGAATAAGAAGCCATTTTGACATGAATGAGCGATTTCAGAGTTTTTCCTCAAAACGCTCAAAAACGTCCCGATAGGAGCAAATTAGGGTTAAAACGTGAAGAATTCAGACCAAAATCCGTTTTCTATTATTTAAAGAGTAGAAACAGCTCCACAATGTTGAAAAGTAAACTAATGTGCCCACTTTGACAAGAATGAGCGATTTCAGACTGTATCCTAAAAACATTCAAAAACTATGCAACCTGGTAGAAATGACAGAAAAAGGGATTTTAGTCAGAAATCTCCCCTTTTAAACGAAAGCTCTATTTTGCTAAAAAATTCGGAAATCACTCATTCCTGTCAAAATGGGCAATTAGTTTCATTTTCAACATTATTGAACTTTTCTACACTTAAAGAGAAATCTCCCCTTTTTAACCAAAAAAGCTCCATTTTGCTCTATTGGGAAATATTTGTCGAAATCGCTCATTCTTGTTAAAATGGTCACTAGTTTCCGGTTCAATATTATGGAACTGTTTCTATTCTTTAATATATATATATATAAACAGAATAACAAACAAACATTAACAAACAACAACAAACAAACATTAAAACAAAAAATCTTAATACACTACTTATAAAAAATAAAAAATAATCGTCATTACAACTAAAGCTGGTGCCCAGCACAGCTGCAGTGTTACCTCGCTGCACGGCTACTGCAATCCGCTGGGAAAGGAAAAAGGAGGAGCGGGGATCATCCGTTTCCTGTTTGAGACGGTTGCCTTAAATGACAGAAAAAGGCTTTTGGTGTGATATCTACTCTTTTTAGCTCCAATTGAGACTTATTTGAGCGTTTTGTGGGAAAACAGCCTGAAATCGCTCATTCTTGGCAAAATGGGCACTTTAGCTTCCTTTTCAACATTATGGAAATGTTTCTACTCCTTAAATAACTTTTGCTAAGAAATCTCCCCTTTTTTTAATCTATTTTGGTCAAATTGATATGTTTTTGAGCATTTTGTGGAAAAACCGCTGAAAACATGCCCATTAGTTTCCTTTACAACATTATGGCTACTTTTTAAATGACAGAAAACGGCTTTTGGTCAGAAATTTCCCTATTAACCGTAAGAAGCTCTATTTTGCTCCAATTGGGACGTTTTTAGCATTTTGAAGAGAAACCATCTGAAATCCTCATTTTGTCAAAATGGGCACATTAGTTTCCGTATCAACATTATTGAACTTGTCTATACTTTAAATTACAGAAAACCACTTTTGGTGACCCAAAGACCCACTATTTTGCTCCAATTGGGAGATTTTTGAGCGTTTTGAGGTCATTCTTGTCTTGAAGAAATCTCCCTTTTTAACAGCATTTTGTGAAAAAAGGTCTGAAATCGCTCATTCCTATCAAAATGGACATATTAGTTTCCTTTTCAACATTATGGAACTGTTTCTACTCTTTAAATGCCAAAAATGGCTTTTGGTCAGAAATCTCCCTTTTTTTAACCGATCTTTTGAGAAGTTTTTGATCATTAAGCTCGAGTGGATTTTTTTGGGCGTTTTGAGAAAAAACGGTGTGACCGCTAATTTTTTGGAAGATTAGTTTTCTTTTCAACATGGAACTGTTTGTACTCTTTAAATGACAGAAAACTGCTATTGATGAGAAATCTACCCTTTTTAACTATTTTGCTCCAAATGAGACATTTTTGAGAATTTTGAGGAAAAACCGTATGAAATCGCTCATTCTTAACAAAACATTATGAAGCCGTATGAAATCGCTCATTCTTAACAAAACATTATGAAGCCATTTCTACACTTTAAATGAGAAATCTCCAGAAAACGCCACCAAACAAAAGCCACGAAACAAAAGCCACGAAAGAAAAACAAAATAAAAGCCACCAAACAAAAGCCACGAAATAAAAGCCACGAAACAAAAGCCATAAACAAAAGTAACGAAACAAAAGCCACGAAACAAAAGCCATGAAACAAAAGCCACGAAAAAAGCCACCAAACAAAAACCACCAAACAAAAGCCACCAAACAAAAACACCAAACAAAAGCCACCAAACAAAAGCCACCAAACAAAAGCCACCAAACAAAAGCCAACAAACAAAAGCCACCAAACAAAAACACCAAACAAAAGCCACCAAACAAAAGCCACCAAACAAAAGCCACCAAACAAAAGCCACCATATAAAAGCCAACAAACAAAAGCCACCAAACAAAAGCCACCAAACAAAAGCCAGCAAACAAAAGCCACCAAACAAAAGCCACCAAACAAAAGCCACCAAACAAAAGCCACCAAACAAAAACCACCAAACAAAAGACACGAAACAAAAGCCACAAAGAAAAGCCATGAAACAAAATCGACAAAACAAAAGCCACGAAATAAAATCCACGAAACAAAAGCCACGAAACAAGTCACCAAACAAAAACCACCAAACAAAAGCCACGAAACAAAAGCCACGAAAGAAAAGCCACGAAAGAAAAGCCACTGTCCAAAGCCACTCTATATCCAAAGCCACTCTATGTCCAAAGCCACTGTCCAAAGCCACTGTCCAAAGCCACTGTCCAAAGCCACTCTATGTCCAAAGCCACTGTCCAAAGCCACTGTCCAAAGCCAATGTCCAAAGCCACCCTATGTCCAAAGCCACTGTCCAAAGCCACTGTCCAAAGGCACTGTCCAAAGCCACTCTATGTCCAAAGCCACTGTCCAAAGCCACTCTCCAAAGCCACTGTCCAAAGCCACTCTCCAAAGCCACTCTATGTCTCAAGCCACTGTCCAAAGCCACTGTCCAAAGCCACTCTACAAAGCCACTCTATCTCCAAAGCCACTGTCCAAAGACACTCTCCAAAGCGACTCTCCAAAGCCACTCTATGTCAAAAGCCACTGTCCAAAGCCACTCTATGTCCAAAGCCACTGTCCAAAGCCACTGTCCAAAGCCACTGTCCAAAGCCACTCTATGTCAAAGCCACTGTCCCAAGCCACTCTCCAAAGCCACTGTCCAAAGCCACTCAATGTCCAAAGCCACTGTCCAAAGCCACTCTATGTCCAAAGTCACTGTGCAAAGCCACTCTCCAAAGCCACTGTCCAAAGCCACTCTATGTCCAAAGCCACTGTCCAAAGCCACTGTCCAAAGCCACTCTCCAAAGCCACTCTATGTCCAAAGCCACTGTCCAAAGCCACTCTCTAAAGCCACTCTCCAAAGCCACTCTATGTCCAAAGCCACTGTCCAAACACACTGTCCAAAGCCACTCTCCAAAGCCACTCTATGTCCAAAGCCACTGTCCAAAGCCACTCTCCAAAGCCACTCTCCAAAGCCACTCAATATCCAAAGCCACTGTACAATGCCACTGTCCAAAGCCACTCTCCAAAGCCACTCTATGTCCAAAGCCACTGTCCAAAGCCACTGTCCAAAGCCATTCTCCAAAGCCACTCTATGTCCAAAGCCACTGTCCAAAGCCACTCTCCAAAGCCACTGTCCAAAGCCACTGTATGTCCAAAGTCACTGTATGTCCAAAGCCACTGTATGTCCAAATCCACTGTCCAAAGCCACTGTATTTCCAAAGCCACTGTCCAAAGCCACTGTATGTCCAAAGCCACTGTATGTCCAAAGCCACTATACAAAGCCACTGTATGTCCAAAGCCACTGTATGTCCAAAGGCACTGTCCAAAGCCACTGTATGTCCAAAGCCACTGTATGTCCAAAGCCACTGTCTAAAGCCACTGTATGTCCAAAGCCACTGTCCAAAGCCACTGTATGTCTAAAGCCACTGTATGTCCAAAGCCACTGTCCAAAGCCACTGTATGTCCAAAGCCACTGTATGTCCAAAGCCACTGTCCAAAGCCACTGTATGTCCAAAGCCACTGTATGTCCAAAGCCACTGTCCAAAGCAACCGTATCTTCAAAGCCACTGTATGTCCAAAGCCACTGTCCAAAGCCACCGTATGTCCAAAGCCACTGTATGTCCAAAGCCACTCTCCAAAGCCACTCTCCAAAGCCACTCTATGTCCAAAGCCACTATCCAAAGCCACTCTCCAAAGCCACTCTCCAAAGCCACTCTTTGTCCAAAGCCACTGTCCAAAGCCACTCTCCAAAGCCACTGTATCTCCAAAGCCACTGTCCAAAGCCACTGTATGTCCAAAGCCTCTGTATGTCCAAAGCCACTGTCCAAAGCCACTGTATGTCCAAAGCCACTGTATGTCCAAAGCCACTGTATGTCCAAAGCCACTGTCCAAAGCCACTGTATGTCCAAAGCCACTGTATGTCCAAAGCCACTGTATGTCCAAAGCCACGGTATGTCCAAAGCCACTGTCCAAAGCCACCGTATGTCCAAATTTAGTGGCTTTGTTTGTTGGCCATGTTTATTGGTTTGTTTGGTGGCTTTGTTTAGTGGCCTTGTTTGGTGGCCATGTTTAGTGGCTTTGTTTAGTGGCCAAGTTTAGTGTCTTTGTTTAGTGGCCTTGTTTAGTGGCCTTGTTT
Source organism: Cladorhizidae sp. MBARI D1340-BT2 (assembly GCA_028752905.1). NCBI lineage: Eukaryota > Metazoa > Porifera > Demospongiae > Poecilosclerida > Cladorhizidae > Cladorhizidae sp. MBARI D1340-BT2. The sequence goes on along the minus strand of JAQNBH010000017.1, from coordinate 25,315,968 downwards.
AGTGGCCTTGTTTAGTGTCTTTGTTTAGTGGCCTAGTTATTGGCTTTGTTTGGTGGCCTCGTTTAGTGGCCTTGTTTAGTGGCCTTGTTTAGTTGCTTTGTTTAGTGTCCTTGTATATGGCTTTGTTTGGTGGCCTTGTTTAGTGGCTTAGTGGCTTTGTTTAGTGGCTTTGTTCAGTGGCCTTGTTAATGGCTTTGTTTATTTGCTTTGTTCAGTTTCTTTGTTCAGTGGCTTTTTTTAGTGGCTTTGTTTAGTGTCCTTGTTAATGGCTTTGTTTGGTGACCTTGTTTAGTGGCTTAGTGGCTTTGTTTATTGGCTTTGTTTAGTGGCTTTGTTCAGTGGCTTTGTTTAGTGTAGTGGCTTTGTTTAGTGGCTATGTATAGTGGCTCTCACTGGGATCTTTTGCCGGTCATATACTATGAGACGTTCAGCCAGTCTAATATACTCCGAGTCCCAGTCACATTGTGATCTTATTCAGCCAGTCATATACTATGAGACCTTCTTCAGCCAGTTCTTATTCCGCCAGTCATATACTCTGGGTCTCATTCATATACTCTCGCTGGGATCTTCTTCAGCCAGTCATATACTCTACTAATTAAGAGCAAAATATAGCTTCTTTCACAAAGGGGAGAAAGAGTTCTCTAATATTGAAAAGGAAGCGAATGTGCCCATTATTTCCAGATTGAACGATTTCAGAGTTTTTCCTCAAAACGCTCAAAAACGTCCCGGATTGGAGCATAATAGGGTTAAAAAGGAGAGAATTCAGACAAAAAGCCGTTTACTGTTATTTAAAGAGTAGAAAAGGTTCCATAATTTTGAAAAGTAAACTAATTTGTCAATTTTAACAAGAATGACCGAGCGATTTTAGCTTCTTTGGTTAAAAAGGGTAAATTTCCCACCAAAAGCCTTTTTCTGTCATTTAAATAAAGTAAAGAAGCAGTTTCATGTTTAACCCTCTCACCGCTGTAAGCGCCATATGGCGTAATGGACTTTAAAAATCGCTAATAAATCGATCGCTTGGCCTATAGTCATAATTTGCATACCACCGGAAAGAGCAACTATTACTCTATATGACGTCCAAAAATCACATCCGGAAACGCCCGATTAGTTAGCGAAAAATACGTGCAACTACCGACAGTTCGCGGTTTTGACGACCTAAAAATGAGTGGATGTTTAACGCTTAAAGAAGTACTTTCCCTGATTTCTAGCGAGAATTTTGCTCTAACTGAGGATGAGTCAGAGGAAGAAGAAGGTGAAGAAATATGTGGCTACCTTGGAAATGCAAGTTCTGATCGTGCAGCAGTGCATTCTTTAGCCGCTGTAGTTGACCCTACTTTAGACCCTCAGATTCTTCCTTTTGCTATAACCAGCTCTCTAGTTATAATGAAATTGATCAGGAAGCCTTCTCAGGTTAGCTAAAGTATCTACATATTTGTATTTGCATGTTCTTTCTCAAATAGTTGAATTTCAATAACATAATAAACCATTGTATTGCTGGGCTATAGAATCATATCATCAAATTTTGTCAAAAACTCTCCGCTATATATTGCTATATGCCTAAATTATTATGACTAATGTTTACTAAATGCTAACTAAATAAGTAAATATATTATAAACATTTTTTGTTGATTAAATGTTAGATATTGATAGAGAAATTTAGCATAATGATATTCATATTTTGTGGTTGATAATGTGGTTAACTAATGAGATCACATTGTTTATAAACAATGGTGCTATCACATGACAAAATTACAACTGATATGAATGAATTGCTGATTTTATAATGATTTTTTTGGGTAGCAGGTATACTTTAGGAAAAATGTCCAGGAAAGTCAGCGGTGAAAGGGTTAAAAGAAAACTAATGTGCCCATTTTGATGAGAATGAGCAATTTCACACTTTTTCCTCAAAACACTCAAAAACGTCCTAATTGGAACAAAATATTCATAAAGTGGAGAAATAATGTTCAAAACGAAGCTAATGTGCTATTTTGATAAGAATGAGCGATTTCATTCTGTTTTTCATAAAAAGCTCAAAAACGATCCAATAAAAAAGGGAGATTTCTCATTTAAAGTGTAGAAATGGCTTCATAATGTTGTAATGCAACATGTTTTGTTAAGAATGAGCGATTTCATACGGTTTTTCCTCAAAATTCTCAAAAATGTCTCATTTGGAGCAAAATAGTTAAAAAGGGTAGATTTCTCATCAATAGCAGTTTTCTGTCATTTAAAGAGTACAAACAGTTCCATGTTGAAAAGAAAACTAATCTTCCAAAAAATTAGCGGTCACACCGTTTTTTCTCAAAACGCCCCAAAAAAATCCACTCGAGCTTAATGATCAAAAACTTCTCAAAAGATCGGTTAAAAAAAGGGAGATTTCTGACCAAAAGCCATTTTTGGCATTTAAAGAGTAGAAACAGTTCCATAATGTTGAAAAGGAAACTAATATGTCCATTTTGATAGGAATGAGCGATTTCAGACCTTTTTTCACAAAATGCTGTTAAAAAGGGGAGATTTCTTCAAGACAAGAATGACCTCAAAACGCTCAAAAAATCTCCCAATTGGAGCAAAATAGTGGGTCTTTGGGCACCAAAAGTGGTTTTCTGTAATTTAAAGTACAGACAAGTTCAATAATGTTGATACGGAAACTAATGTGCCCATTTTGACAAAATGAGGGATTTCAGATAGTTTCTCTTCAAAATGCTAAAAACGTCCCAATTGGAGCAAAATAGAGCTTCTTACGGTTAATTGGGAAATTTCTGATCAAAAGCCGTTTTCTGTCATTTAAAAAGTAGCCATAATGTTGTAAAGGAAACTAATGGGCATGTTTTCAGCGGTTTTTCCACAAAATGCTCAAAAACATATCAATTTGACCAAAATAGATTAAAAAAAGGGGAGATTTCCTAGCAAAAGTCATTTAAAGAGTAGAAACATTTCCATAATGTTGAAAAGGAAGCTAAAGTGCCCATTTTGCCAAGAATGAGCGATTTCAGACTGTTTTCCCTCAAAACACTCAAATAAGTCTTAATTGGAGCTAAAAAGGGTAGATATCACACAAAAGCCTTTTTCTGTCATTTAAAGAATGGAAACAGTTCCATAATATTGAACCGGAAACTAATGTGACCATTTTAACAAGAATGAGCGATTTCGACAAATATTTCCCAATAGAGCAAAATGGACCTTTTTTGGTTAAAAAGGGGAGATTTCTCTTTAAGTGTAGAAAAGTTCAATAATGTTGAAAATGAAACTAATTGCCCATTTTGACAGGAATGAGTGATTTCCGAATTTTTCAGCAAAATAGAGCTTTCGTTTAAAAGGGGAGATTTCTGACTAAAATCCCTGTTTCTGTCATTTAAAGAGTAGAAATAGCTCCATAATGTTGTACAGGAAACTAATGCACCTATTTTGTTAAGAATGAGCGTTTTTTAACCGTTTTTCCTCTATTCGAGCAAATTAGTTTTTTTCAGTTAAAAAGGTTAGAAAAAGTCATTTAATGAGTAGAAACAGTTCCATAATGTTGAAAAGGAACTAATGTGACCATTTTGACAAGAATGAGCTTAAATACGCTCAAAACTTTCCAATTGGAGCAAACTATAGCTTCGTTTGGTTACAAAGGGGAGAAACAGTTCCATAATATTGAATAAGAAGCCATTTTGACATGAATGAGCGATTTCAGAGTTTTTCCTCAAAACGCTCAAAAACGTCCCGATAGGAGCAAATTAGGGTTAAAACGTGAAGAATTCAGACCAAAATCCGTTTTCTATTATTTAAAGAGTAGAAACAGCTCCACAATGTTGAAAAGTAAACTAATGTGCCCACTTTGACAAGAATGAGCGATTTCAGACTGTATCCTAAAAACATTCAAAAACTATGCAACCTGGTAGAAATGACAGAAAAAGGGATTTTAGTCAGAAATCTCCCCTTTTAAACGAAAGCTCTATTTTGCTAAAAAATTCGGAAATCACTCATTCCTGTCAAAATGGGCAATTAGTTTCATTTTCAACATTATTGAACTTTTCTACACTTAAAGAGAAATCTCCCCTTTTTAACCAAAAAAGCTCCATTTTGCTCTATTGGGAAATATTTGTCGAAATCGCTCATTCTTGTTAAAATGGTCACTAGTTTCCGGTTCAATATTATGGAACTGTTTCTATTCTTTAATATATATATATATAAACAGAATAACAAACAAACATTAACAAACAACAACAAACAAACATTAAAACAAAAAATCTTAATACACTACTTATAAAAAATAAAAAATAATCGTCATTACAACTAAAGCTGGTGCCCAGCACAGCTGCAGTGTTACCTCGCTGCACGGCTACTGCAATCCGCTGGGAAAGGAAAAAGGAGGAGCGGGGATCATCCGTTTCCTGTTTGAGACGGTTGCCTTAAATGACAGAAAAAGGCTTTTGGTGTGATATCTACTCTTTTTAGCTCCAATTGAGACTTATTTGAGCGTTTTGTGGGAAAACAGCCTGAAATCGCTCATTCTTGGCAAAATGGGCACTTTAGCTTCCTTTTCAACATTATGGAAATGTTTCTACTCCTTAAATAACTTTTGCTAAGAAATCTCCCCTTTTTTTAATCTATTTTGGTCAAATTGATATGTTTTTGAGCATTTTGTGGAAAAACCGCTGAAAACATGCCCATTAGTTTCCTTTACAACATTATGGCTACTTTTTAAATGACAGAAAACGGCTTTTGGTCAGAAATTTCCCTATTAACCGTAAGAAGCTCTATTTTGCTCCAATTGGGACGTTTTTAGCATTTTGAAGAGAAACCATCTGAAATCCTCATTTTGTCAAAATGGGCACATTAGTTTCCGTATCAACATTATTGAACTTGTCTATACTTTAAATTACAGAAAACCACTTTTGGTGACCCAAAGACCCACTATTTTGCTCCAATTGGGAGATTTTTGAGCGTTTTGAGGTCATTCTTGTCTTGAAGAAATCTCCCTTTTTAACAGCATTTTGTGAAAAAAGGTCTGAAATCGCTCATTCCTATCAAAATGGACATATTAGTTTCCTTTTCAACATTATGGAACTGTTTCTACTCTTTAAATGCCAAAAATGGCTTTTGGTCAGAAATCTCCCTTTTTTTAACCGATCTTTTGAGAAGTTTTTGATCATTAAGCTCGAGTGGATTTTTTTGGGCGTTTTGAGAAAAAACGGTGTGACCGCTAATTTTTTGGAAGATTAGTTTTCTTTTCAACATGGAACTGTTTGTACTCTTTAAATGACAGAAAACTGCTATTGATGAGAAATCTACCCTTTTTAACTATTTTGCTCCAAATGAGACATTTTTGAGAATTTTGAGGAAAAACCGTATGAAATCGCTCATTCTTAACAAAACATTATGAAGCCGTATGAAATCGCTCATTCTTAACAAAACATTATGAAGCCATTTCTACACTTTAAATGAGAAATCTCCAGAAAACGCCACCAAACAAAAGCCACGAAACAAAAGCCACGAAAGAAAAACAAAATAAAAGCCACCAAACAAAAGCCACGAAATAAAAGCCACGAAACAAAAGCCATAAACAAAAGTAACGAAACAAAAGCCACGAAACAAAAGCCATGAAACAAAAGCCACGAAAAAAGCCACCAAACAAAAACCACCAAACAAAAGCCACCAAACAAAAACACCAAACAAAAGCCACCAAACAAAAGCCACCAAACAAAAGCCACCAAACAAAAGCCAACAAACAAAAGCCACCAAACAAAAACACCAAACAAAAGCCACCAAACAAAAGCCACCAAACAAAAGCCACCAAACAAAAGCCACCATATAAAAGCCAACAAACAAAAGCCACCAAACAAAAGCCACCAAACAAAAGCCAGCAAACAAAAGCCACCAAACAAAAGCCACCAAACAAAAGCCACCAAACAAAAGCCACCAAACAAAAACCACCAAACAAAAGACACGAAACAAAAGCCACAAAGAAAAGCCATGAAACAAAATCGACAAAACAAAAGCCACGAAATAAAATCCACGAAACAAAAGCCACGAAACAAGTCACCAAACAAAAACCACCTAACAAAAGCCACGAAACAAAAGCCACGAAAGAAAAGCCACGAAAGAAAAGCCACTGTCCAAAGCCACTCTATATCCAAAGCCACTCTATGTCCAAAGCCACTGTCCAAAGCCACTGTCCAAAGCCACTGTCCAAAGCCACTCTATGTCCAAAGCCACTGTCCAAAGCCACTGTCCAAAGCCAATGTCCAAAGCCACCCTATGTCCAAAGCCACTGTCCAAAGCCACTGTCCAAAGGCACTGTCCAAAGCCACTCTATGTCCAAAGCCACTGTCCAAAGCCACTCTCCAAAGCCACTGTCCAAAGCCACTCTCCAAAGCCACTCTATGTCTCAAGCCACTGTCCAAAGCCACTGTCCAAAGCCACTCTACAAAGCCACTCTATCTCCAAAGCCACTGTCCAAAGACACTCTCCAAAGCGACTCTCCAAAGCCACTCTATGTCAAAAGCCACTGTCCAAAGCTACTGTCGAAAGCCACTGTCTAAAGCCACTGTATGTCCAAAGCCACTGTCCAAAGCCACTGTCGAAAGCCACTGTCCAAAGCCACTCTATGTCCAAAGCCACTGTATAAAGCCACTGTCCAAAGCCACTGTCAAAAGCAACTCTATGTCCAAAGCCACTGTCCAAAGCCACTGTCCAAAGCCACTGTCCAAAGCCACTCTATGTCCAAAGCCACTGTCCAAAGCCACTGTCCAAAGCCACTGTCCAAAGCCACTCTATGTCAAAGCCACTGTCCCAAGCCACTCTCCAAAGCCACTGTCCAAAGCCACTCAATGTCCAAAGCCACTGTCCAAAGCCACTCTATGTCCAAAGTCACTGTGCAAAGCCACTCTCCAAAGCCACTGTCCAAAGCCACTCTATGTCCAAAGCCACTGTCCTAAGCCACTGTCCAAAGCCACTCTCCAAAGCCACTCTATGTCCAAAGCCACTGTCCAAAGCCACTCTCTAAAGCCACTCTCCATAGCCACTCTATGTCCAAAGCCACTGTCCAAACACACTGTCCAAAGCCACTCTCCAAAGCCACTCTATGTCCAAAGCCACTGTCCAAAGCCACTCTCCAAAGCCACTCTCCAAAGCCACTCAATATCCAAAGCCACTGTACAATGCCACTGTCCAAAGCCACTCTCCAAAGCCACTCTATGTCCAAAGCCACTGTCCAAAGCCACTGTCCAAAGCCATTCTCCAAAGCCACTCTATGTCCAAAGCCACTGTCCAAAGCCACTCTCCAAAGCCACTGTCCAAAGCCACTGTATGTCCAAAGTCACTGTATGTCCAAAGCCACTGTATGTCCAAATCCACTGTCCAAAGCCACTGTATTTCCAAAGCCACTGTCCAAAGCCACTGTATGTCCAAAGCCACTGTATGTCCAAAGCCACTATACAAAGCCACTGTATGTCCAAAGCCACTGTATGTCCAAAGGCACTGTCCAAAGCCACTGTATGTCCAAAGCCACTGTATGTCCAAAGCCACTGTCTAAAGCCACTGTATGTCCAAAGCCACTGTCCAAAGCCACTGTATGTCTAAAGCCACTGTATGTCCAACGCCACTGTCCAAAGCCACTGTATGTCCAAAGCCACTGTATGTCCAAAGCCACTGTCCAAAGCCACTGTATGTCCAAAGCCACTGTATGTCCAAAGCCACTGTCCAAAGCCACTGTATGTCCAAAGCCACTGTACAAAGCCACTGTCCAAATCCACTGTCCAAAGCCACTCTATGTCCAAATCCACTGTACAAAGCCACTGTCCAAAGCCACTGTCCAAAGCAATACTATGTCCAAAGCCACTGTCCAAAGCCACTGTCCAAAGCCACTGTCCAAAGCCACTCTATTTCCAAAGCCACTGCCCGAAGCCACTGTCCAAAGCCACTTTCCAAAGCCACTCTATGTCCAAAGCCACTGTCCAAAGCCACTCTCCAAAGCCACTGTCCAAAGCCACTGTATGTCCAATGCCACTGTATGTCCAAAGCTACTGTCCAAAGCCACTGTATGTCCAAAGCCACTGTATGTCCAAAGCCACTATCCAAAGCCACTGTATGTCCAAAGCCACTGTATATCCAAAGCCACTGTCCAAAGCCACTGTATGTCCAAAGCCACTGTATGTCCAAAGCCACTGTCTAAAGCCACTGTATGTCCAAAGCCACTGTCCAAAGCCTCTGTATGTCCAAAGCCACTGTATGTCCAAAGCCACTGTCCATAGCCACTGTATGTCCAAAGCCACTGTATGTCAAAAGCCACTGTCCAAAGCCACTGTATGTCCAAAGCCACTGTATGTCCAAAGCCACTGTCCAAAGCCACTCTATGTCCAAAGCCACTCTATGTCCAAAGCTACTGTATGTCCAAAGCCACTGTTCAAAGCCACTGTATGTCCAAAGCCACTGTATGTCCAAAGCCACTGTCCAAATCCACCGTATGTCCAAATCCACGGTATGTCCAAAGCCACTGTCCAAAGCCACCGTATGTCCAAAGCCACTGTATGTCCAAAGCCACTGTCCAAAGCCACTGTATGTCCAAAGCCACTGTATGTCCAAAGCCACTGTCCAAAGCCACTGTATGTCCAAAGCCACTGTATGTCCAAAGCCACTGTCCAAAGCCACTGTATGTCCAAAGCCACTGTATGTCCAAAGCCACTGTCCAAAGCCACTGTATGTCCAAAGCCACTGTATGTCCAAAGCCACTGTCCAAAGCCACTGTATGTCCAAAGCCACTGTATGTCCAAAGCTACTGTCCAAAGCAACCGTATCTTCAAAGCCACTGTATGTCCAAAGCCACTGTCCAAAGCCACCGTATGTCCAAAGCCACTGTATGTCCAAAGCCACTCTCCAAAGCCACTCTCCAAAGCCACTCTATGTACAAAGCCACTATCCAAAGCCACTCTCCAAAGCCACTCTCCAAAGCCACTCTTTGTCCAAAGCCACTGTCCAAAGCCACTCTCCAAAGCCACTGTATCTCCAAAGCCACTGTCCAAAGCCACTGTATGTCCAAAGCCTCTGTATGTCCAAAGCCACTGTCCAAAGCCACTGTATGTCCAAAGCCACTGTATGTCCAAAGCCACTGTATGTCCAAAGCCACTGTCCAAAGCCACTGTATGTCCAAAGCCACTGTATGTCCAAAGCCACTGTATGTCCAAAGCCACGGTATGTCCAAAGCCACTGTCCAAAGCCACCGTATGTCCAAATTTAGTGGCTTTGTTTGTTGGCCATGTTTATTGGTTTGTTTGGTGGCTTTGTTTAGTGGCCTTGTTTGGTGGCCATGTTTAGTGGCTTTGTTTAGTGGCCAAGTTTAGTGTCTTTGTTTAGTGGCCTTGTTTAGTGGCCTTGTTTAGTGGCCTTGTTTAGTGTCTTTGTTTAGTGGCCTAGTTATTGGCTTTGTTTGGTGGCCTCGTTTAGTGGCCTTGTTTAGTGGCCTTGTTTAGTTGCTTTGTTTAGTGTCCTTGTATATGGCTTTGTTTGGTGGCCTTGTTTAGTGGCTTAGTGGCTTTGTTTAGTGGCTTTGTTCAGTGGCCTTGTTAATGGCTTTGTTTATTTGCTTTGTTCAGTTTCTTTGTTCAGTGGCTTTTTTTAGTGGCTTTGTTTAGTGTCCTTGTTAATGGCTTTGTTTGGTGACCTTGTTTAGTGGCTTAGTGGCTTTGTTTATTGGCTTTGTTTAGTGGCTTTGTTCAGTGGCTTTGTTTAGTGTAGTGGCTTTGTTTAGTGGCTATGTATAGTGGCTCTCACTGGGATCTTTTGCCGGTCATATACTATGAGACGTTCAGCCAGTCTCATATACTCCGAGTCCCAGTCACATTGTGATCTTATTCAGCCAGTCATATACTATGAGACCTTCTTCAGCCAGTTCTTATTCCGCCAGTCATATACTCTGGGTCTCATTCATATACTCTCGCTGGGATCTTCTTCAGCCAGTCATATACTCTACTAATTAAGAGCAAAATATAGCTTCTTTCACAAAGGGGAGAAAGAGTTCTCTAATATTGAAAAGGAAGCGAATGTGCCCATTATTTCCAGATTGAACGATTTCAGAGTTTTTCCTCAAAACGCTCAAAAACGTCCCGGATTGGAGCATAATAGGGTTAAAAAGGAGAGAATTCAGACAAAAAGCCGTTTACTGTTATTTAAAGAGTAGAAAAGGTTCCATAATTTTGAAAAGTAAACTAATTTGTCAATTTTAACAAGAATGACCGAGCGATTTTAGCTTCTTTGGTTAAAAAGGGTAAATTTCCCACCAAAAGCCTTTTTCTGTCATTTAAATAAAGTAAAGAAGCAGTTTCATGTTTAAAAGAAAACTAATGTGCCCATTTTGATGAGAATGAGCAATTTCACACTTTTTCCTCAAAACGCTCAAAAACGTCCTAATTGGAACAAAATATTCATAAAGTGGAGAAATAATGTTCAAAACGAAGCTAATGTGCTATTTTGATAAGAATGAGCGATTTCATTCTGTTTTTCATAAAAAGCTCAAAAACGATCCAATAAAAAAGGGAGATTTCTCATTTAAAGTGTAGAAATGGCTTCATAATGTTGTAATGCAACATGTTTTGTTAAGAATGAGCGATTTCATACGGTTTTTCCTCAAAATTCTCAAAAATGTCTCATTTGGAGCAAAATAGTTAAAAAGGGTAGATTTCTCATCAATAGCAGTTTTCTGTCATTTAAAGAGTACAAACAGTTCCATGTTGAAAAGAAAACTAATCTTCCAAAAAATTAGCGGTCACACCGTTTTTTCTCAAAACGCCCCAAAAAAATCCACTCGAGCTTAATGATCAAAAACTTCTCAAAAGATCGGTTAAAAAAAGGGAGATTTCTGACCAAAAGCCATTTTTGGCATTTAAAGAGTAGAAACAGTTCCATAATGTTGAAAAGGAAACTAATATGTCCATTTTGATAGGAATGAGCGATTTCAGACCTTTTTTCACAAAATGCTGTTAAAAAGGGGAGATTTCTTCAAGACAAGAATGACCTCAAAACGCTCAAAAAATCTCCCAATTGGAGCAAAATAGTGGGTCTTTGGGCACCAAAAGTGGTTTTCTGTAATTTAAAGTATAGACAAGTTCAATAATGTTGATACGGAAACTAATGTGCCCATTTTGACAAAATGAGGGATTTCAGATAGTTTCTCTTCAAAATGCTAAAAACGTCCCAATTGGAGCAAAATAGAGCTTCTTACGGTTAATTGGGAAATTTCTGACCAAAAGCCGTTTTCTGTCATTTAAAAAGTAGCCATAATGTTGTAAAGGAAACTAATGGGCATGTTTTCAGCGGTTTTTCCACAAAATGCTCAAAAACATATCAATTTGACCAAAATAGATTAAAAAAAGGGGAGATTTCTTAGCAAAAGTCATTTAAAGAGTAGAAACATTTCCATAATGTTGAAAAGGAAGCTAAAGTGCCCATTTTGCCAAGAATGAGCGATTTCAGACTGTTTTCCCTCAAAACGCTCAAATAAGTCTCAATTGGAGCTAAAAAGGGTAGATATCACACCAAAAGCCTTTTTCTGTCATTTAAAGAATGGAAACAGTTCCATAATATTGAACCGGAAACTAATGTGACCATTTTAACAAGAATGAGCGATTTCGACAAATATTTCCCAATAGAGCAAAATGGAGCTTTTTTGGTTAAAAAGGGGAGATTTCACTTTAAGTGTAGAAAAGTTCAATAATGTTGAAAATGAAACTAATTGCCCATTTTGACAGGAAAGAGTGATTTCCGAATTTTTCAGCAAAATAGAGCTTTCGTTTAAAAGGGGAGATTTCTGACTAAAATCCCTGTTTCTGTCATTTAAAGAGTAGAAATAGCTCCATAATGTTGTAAAGGAAACTAATGCACCTATTTTGTTAAGAATGAGCGTTTTTTAACCGTTTTTCCTCTATTCGAGCAAATTAGAGTTTTTTTCAGTTAAAAAGGTTAGAAAAAGTCATTTAATGAGTAGAAACAGTTCCATAATGTTGAAAAGGAACCAATGTGACCATTTTGACAAGAATGAGCTTAAATACGCTCAAAACTTTCCAATTGGAGCAAACTATAGCTTCGTTTGGTTACAAAGGGGAGAAACAGTTCCATAATATTGAATAAGAAGCCATTTTGACATGAATGAGCGATTTCAGAGTTTTTCCTCAAAACGCTCAAAAACGTCCCGATAGGAGCAAATTAGGGTTAAAACGTGAAGAATTCAGACCAAAATCCGTTTTCTATTATTTAAAGAGTAGAAACAGCTCCACAATGTTGAAAAGTAAACTAATGTGCCCACTTTGACAAGAATGAGCGATTTCAGACTGTTTATCCTAAAAACATTCAAAAACTATGCAACCTGGTAGAAATGACAGAAAAAGGGATTTTAGTCGGAAATCTCCCTTTTTAAACGAAAGCTCTATTTTGCTAAAAAATTCGGAAATCACTCATTCCTGTCAAAATGGGCAATTAGTTTCATTTTCAACATTATTGAACTTTTCTACACTTAAAGAGAAATCTCCCCTTTTTAACCAAAAAAGCTCCATTTTGCTCTATTGGGAAATATTTGTCGAAATCGCTCATTCTTGTTAAAATGGTCACATTAGTTTCCGGTTCAATATTATGGAACTGTTTCTATTCTTTAATATATATATGTATAAACAGAATAACAAACAAACATTAACAAACAACAACAAACAAACATTAAAACAAAAAATCTTAATACACTACTTATAAAAAATAAAAATAATCGTCATTACAACTAAAGCTGGTGCCCAGCACAGCTGCAGTGTTACCTCGCTGCACGGCTACTGCAATCCGCTGGGAAAGGAAAAAGGAGGAGCGGGGATCATCCGTTTCCTGTTTGAGACGGTTGCCTTAAATGACAGAAAAAGGCTTTTGGTGTATCTACTCTTTTTAGCTCCAATTGAGACTTATTTGAGCGTTTTGTGGGAAAACAGTCTGAAATCGCTCATTCTTGGCAAAATGGGCACTTTAGCTTCCTTTTCAACATTATGGAAATGTTTCTACTCCTTAAATAACTTTTGCTAAGAAATCTCCCCTTTTTTTAATCTATTTTGGTCAAATTGATATGTTTTTGAGCATTTTGTGGAAAAACCGCTGAAAAATGCCCATTAGTTTCCTTTACAACATTATGGCTACTTTTTAAATGACAGAAAACGGCTTTTGGTCAGAAATTTCCCTATTAACCGTAAGAAGCTCTATTTTGCTCCAATTGGGACGTTTTTAGCATTTTGAAGAGAAACTATCTGAAATCCCTCATTTTGTCAAAATGGGCACATTAGTTTCCGTATCAACATTATTGAACTTGTCTATACTTTAAATTACAGAAAACCACTTTTGGTGACCCAAAGACCCACTATTTTGCTCCAATTGGGAGATTTTTGAGCGTTTTGAGGTCATTCTTGTCTTGAAGAAATCTCCCTTTTTAACAGCATTTTGTGAAAAAAGGTCTGAAATCGCTCATTCCTATCAAAATGGACATATTAGTTTCCTTTTCAACATTATGGAACTGTTTCTACTCTTTAAATGCCAAAAATGGCTTTTGGTCAGAAATCTCCCTTTTTTTAACCGATCTTTTGAGAAGTTTTTGATCATTAAGCTCGAGTGGATTTTTTTGGGCGTTTTGAGAAAAAACGGTGTGACCGCTAATTTTTTGGAAGATTAGTTTTCTTTTCAACATGGAACTGTTTGTACTCTTTAAATGACAGAAAACTGCTATTGATGAGAAATCTACCCTTTTTAACTATTTTGCTCCAAATGAGACATTTTTGAGAATTTTGAGGAAAAACCGTATGAAATCGCTCATTCTTAACAAAACATTATGAAGCCGTATGAAATCGCTCATTCTTAACAAAACATTATGAAGCCATTTCTACACTTTAAATGAGAAATCTCCAGAAAACGCCACCAAACAAAAGCCACGAAACAAAAGCCACAAAAGAAAAACAAAATAAAAGCCACCAAACAAAAGCCACGAAATAAAAGCCACGAAACAAAAGCCATAAACAAAAGTAACGAAACAAAAGCCACGAAACAAAAGCCATGAAACAAAAGCCACGAAAAAAGCTACCAAACAAAAACCACCAAACAAAAGCCACCAAACAAAAACACCAAACAAAAGCCACCAAACAAAAGCCACCAAACAAAAGCCACCAAACAAAAGCCAACAAACAAAAGCCACCAAACAAAAACACCAAACAAAAGCCACCAAACAAAAGCCACCAAACAAAAGCCACCAAACAAAAGCCACCATATAAAAGCCAACAAACAAAAGCCACCAAACAAAAGCCACCAAACAAAAGCCAGCAAACAAAAACCACCAAACAAAAGACACGAAACAAAAGCCACAAAGAAAAGCCATGAAACAAAATCGACAAAACAAAAGCCACGAAATAAAATCCACGAAACAAAAGCCACGAAACAAAAGTCACCAAACAAAAACCACCAAACAAAAGCCACGAAACAAAAGCGACGAAAGAAAAGCCACGAAACAAAAGCCACTGTCCAAAGCCACTCTATATCCAAAGCCACTCTATGTCCAAAGCCACTGTCCAAAGCCACTGTCCAAAGCCAATGTCCAAAGCCACTCTATCTCCAAAGCCACTGTCCAAAGCCACTGTCCAAAGGCACTGTCCAAAGCCACTCTATGTCCAAAGCCACTGTCCAAAGCCACTCTCCAAAGCCACTGTCCAAAGCCACTCTCCAAAGCCACTCTATGTCCCAAGCCACTGTCCAAAGCCACTGTCCAAAGCCACTCTACAAAGCCACTCTATCTCCAAAGCCACTGTCCAAAGACACTCTCCAAAGCCACTCTCCAAAGCCACTCTATGTCAAAAGCCACTGTCCAAAGCTACTGTCGAAAGCCACTGTCTAAAGCCACTGTATGTCCAAAGCCACTGTCCAAAGCCACTGTCGAAAGCCACTGTCCAAAGCCACTCTATGTCCAAAGCCACTGTATAAAGCCACTGTCCAAAGCCACTGTCCAAAGCAACTCTATGTCCAAAGCCACTGTCCAAAGCCACTGTCCAAAGCCACTGTCCAAAGCCACTCTATGTCCAAAGCCACTGTCCAAAGCCACTGTCCAAAGCCACTGTCCAAAGCCACTCTATGTCAAAGCCACTGTCCCAAGCCACTCTCCAAAGCCACTGTCCAAAGCCACTCTCCAAAGCCACTGTCCAAAGCCACTGTATGTCCAGTCACTGTATGTCCAAAGCCACTGTATGTCCAAATCCACTGTCCAAAGCCACTGTATTTCCAAAGCCACTGTCCAAAGCCACTGTATGTCCAAAGCCACTGTATGTCCAAAGCCACTATACAAAGCCACTGTATGTCCAAAGCCACTGTATGTCCAAAGGCACTGTCCAAAGCCACTGTATGTCCAAAGCCACTGTATGTCCAAAGCCACTGTCTAAAGCCACTGTATGTCCAAAGCCACTGTCCAAAGCCACTGTATGTCTAAAGCCACTGTATGTCCAAAGCCACTGTCCAAAGCCACTGTATGTCCAAAGCCACTGTATGTCCAAAGCCACTGTCCAAAGCCACTGTATGTCCAAAGCCACTGTATGTCCAAAGCCACTGTCCAAAGCAACCGTATCTTCAAAGCCACTGTATGTCCAAAGCCACTGTCCAAAGCCACCGTATGTCCAAAGCCACTGTATGTCCAAAGCCACTCTCCAAAGCCACTCTCCAAAGCCACTCTATGTCCAAAGCCACTATCCAAAGCCACTCTCCAAAGCCACTCTCCAAAGCCACTCTTTGTCCAAAGCCACTGTCCAAAGCCACTCTCCAAAGCCACTGTATTTCCAAAGCCACTGTCCAAAGCCACTGTATGTCCAAAGCCTCTGTATGAAGATACGGTTGCTTTGGACAGTGGCTTTGGACATACAGTGGCTTTGGACATACAGTGGCTGTCCAAAGCCACTGTATGTCCAAAGCCACTGTATGTCCAAAGCCACTGTATGTCCAAAGCCACTGTCCAAAGCCACTGTATGTCCAAAGCCACTGTATGTCCAAAGCCACTGTATGTCCAAAGCCACGGTATGTCCAAAGCCACTGTCCAAAGCCACCGTATGTCCAAATTTAGTGGCTTTGTTTGTTGGCCATGTTTATTGGTTTGTTTGGTGGCTTTGTTTAGTGGCCTTGTTTGGTGGCCATGTTTAGTGGCTTTGTTTAGTGGCCAAGTTTAGTGTCTTTGTTTAGTGGCCTTGTTTAGTGGCCTTGTTTAGTGGCCTTGTTTAGTGTCTTTGTTTAGTGGCCTAGTTATTGGCTTTGTTTGGTGGCCTCGTTTAGTGGCCTTGTTTAGTGGCCTTGTTTAGTTGCTTTGTTTAGTGTCCTTGTATATGGCTTTGTTTGGTGGCCTTGTTTAGTGGCTTAGTGGCTTTGTTTAGTGGCTTTGTTCAGTGGCCTTGTTAATGGCTTTGTTTATTTGCTTTGTTCAGTTTCTTTGTTCAGTGGCTTTTTTTAGTGGCTTTGTTTAGTGTCCTTGTTAATGGCTTTGTTTGGTGACCTTGTTTAGTGGCTTAGTGGCTTTGTTTATTGGCTTTGTTTAGTGGCTTTGTTCAGTGGCTTTGTTTAGTGTAGTGGCTTTGTTTAGTGGCTATGTATAGTGGCTCTCACTGGGATCTTTTGCCGGTCATATACTATGAGACGTTCAGCCAGTCTCATATACTCCGAGTCCCAGTCACATTGTGATCTTATTCAGCCAGTCATATACTATGAGACCTTCTTCAGCCAGTTCTTATTCCGCCAGTCATATACTCTGGGTCTCATTCATATACTCTCGCTGGGATCTTCTTCAGCCAGTCATATACTCTACTAATTAAGAGCAAAATATAGCTTCTTTCACAAAGGGGAGAAAGAGTTCTCTAATATTGAAAAGGAAGCGAATGTGCCCATTATTTCCAGATTGAACGATTTCAGAGTTTTTCCTCAAAACGCTCAAAAACGTCCCGGATTTGAGCATAATAGGGTTAAAAAGGAGAGAATTCAGACAAAAAGCCGTTTACTGTTATTTAAAGAGTAGAAAAGGTTCCATAATTTTGAAAAGTAAACTAATTTGTCAATTTTAACAAGAATGACCGAGCGATTTTAGCTTCTTTGGTTAAAAAGGGTAAATTTCCCACCAAAAGCCTTTTTCTGTCATTTAAATAAAGTAAAGAAGCAGTTTCATGTTTAAAAGAAAACTAATGTGCCCATTTTGATGAGAATGAGCAATTTCACACTTTTTCCTCAAAACGCTCAAAAACGTCCTAATTGGAACAAAATATTCATAAAGTGGAGAAATAATGTTCAAAACGAAGCTAATGTGCTATTTTGATAGAATGAGCGATTTCATTCTGTTTTTCATAAAAAGCTCAAAAACGATCCAATAAAAAAGGGAGATTTCTCATTTAAAGTGTAGAAATGGCTTCATAATGTTGTAATGCAACATGTTTTGTTAAGAATGAGCGATTTCATACGGTTTTTCCTCAAAATTCTCAAAAATGTCTCATTTGGAGCAAAATAGTTAAAAAGGGTAGATTTCTAATCAATAGCAGTTTTCTGTCATTTAAAGAGTACAAACAGTTCCATGTTGAAAAGAAAACTAATCTTCCAAAAAATTAGCGGTCACACCGTTTTTTCTCAAAACGCCCCAAAAAAATCCACTCGAGCTTAATGATCAAAAACTTCTCAAAAGATCGGTTAAAAAAAAGGGAGATTTCTGACCAAAAGCCATTTTTGGCATTTAAAGAGTAGAAACAGTTCCATAATGTTGAAAAGGAAACTAATATGTCCATTTTGATAGGAATGAGCGATTTCAGACCTTTTTTCACAAAATGCTGTTAAAAAGGGGAGATTTCTTCAAGACAAGAATGACCTCAAAACGCTCAAAAAATCTCCCAATTGGAGCAAAATAGTGGGTCTTTGGGCACCAAAAGTGGTTTTCTGTAATTTAAAGTATAGACAAGTTCAATAATGTTGATACGGAAACTAATGTGCCCATTTTGACAAAATGAGGGATTTCAGATAGTTTCTCTTCAAAATGCTAAAAACGTTCCAATTGGAGCAAAATAGAGCTTCTTACGGTTAATTGGGAAATTTCTGACCAAAAGCCGTTTTCTGTCATTTAAAAGTAGCCATAATGTTGTAAAGGAAACTAATGGGCATGTTTTCAGCGGTTTTTCCACAAAATGCTCAAAAACATATCAATTTGACCAAAATAGATTAAAAAAAGGGGAGATTTCTTAGCAAAAGTCATTTAGAGTAGAAACATTTCCATAATGTTGAAAAGGAAGCTAAAGTGCCCATTTTGCCAAGAATGAGCGATTTCAGACTGTTTTCCCTCAAAACGCTCAAATAAGTCTCAATTGGAGCTAAAAAGGGTAGATATCACACCAAAAGCCTTTTTCTGTCATTTAAAGAATGGAAACAGTTCCATAATATTGAACCGGAAACTAATGTGACCATTTTAACAAGAATGAGCGATTTCGACAAATATTTCCCAATAGAGCAAAATGGAGCTTTTTTGGTTAAAAAGGGGAGATTTCTCTTTAAGTGTAGAAAAGTTCAATAATGTTGAAAATGAAACTAATTGCCCATTTTGACAGGAATGAGTGATTTCCGAATTTTTCAGCAAAATAGAGCTTTCGTTTAAAAGGGGAGATTTCTGACTAAAATCCCTGTTTCTGTCATTTAAAGAGTAGAAATAGCTCCATAATGTTGTAAAGGAAACTAATGCACCTATTTTGTTAAGAATGAGCGTTTTTTAACCGTTTTTCCTCTATTCGAGCAAATTAGTTTTTTTCAGTTAAAAAGGTTAGAAAAAGTCATTTAATGAGTAGAAACAGTTCCATAATGTTGAAAAGGAACTAATGTGACCATTTTGACAAGAATGAGCTTAAATACGCTCAAAACTTTCCAATTGGAGCAAACTATAGCTTCGTTTGGTTACAAAGGGGAGAAACAGTTCCATAATATTGAATAAGAAGCCATTTTGACATGAATGAGCGATTTCAGAGTTTTTCCTCAAAACGCTCAAAAACGTCCCGATAGGAGCAAATTATGGTTAAAACGTGAAGAATTCAGACCAAAATCCGTTTTCTGTTATTTAAAGAGTAGAAACAGCTCCACAATGTTGAAAAGTAAACTAATGTGCCCACTTTGACAAGAATGAGCGATTTCAGACTGTTTATCCTAAAAACATTCAAAAACTATGCAACCTGGTAGAAATGACAGAAAAAGGGATTTTAGTCAGAAATCTCCCCTTTTAAACGAAAGCTCTATTTTGCTAAAAAATTCGGAAATCACTCATTCCTGTCAAAATGGGCAATTAGTTTCATTTTCAACATTATTGAACTTTTCTACACTTAAAGAGAATCTCCCCTTTTTAACCAAAAAAGCTCCATTTTGCTCTATTGGGAAATATTTGTCGAAATCGCTCATTCTTGTTAAAATGGTCACATTAGTTTCCGGTTCAATATTATGGAACTGTTTCTATTCTTTAATATATATATATATATAAACAGAATAACAAACAAACATTAACAAACAACAACAAACAAACATTAAAACAAAAAATCTTAATACACTACTTATAAAAAATAAAGAATAATCGTCATTACAACTAAAGCTGGTGCCCAGCACAGCTGCAGTGTTACCTCGCTGCACGGCTACTGCAATCCGCTGGGAAAGGAAAAAGGAGGAGCGGGGATCATCCGTTTCCTGTTTGAGACGGTTGCCTTAAATGACAGAAAAAGGCTTTTGGTGTGATATCTACTCTTTTTAGCTCCAATTGAGACTTATTTGAGCGTTTTGTGGGAAAACAGTCTGAAATCGCTCATTCTTGGCAAAATGGGCACTTTAGCTTCCTTTTCAACATTATGGAAATGTTTCTACTCCTTAAATAACTTTTGCTAAGAAATCTCCCCTTTTTTTAATCTATTTTGGTCAAATTGATATGTTTTTGAGCATTTTGTGGAAAAACCGCTGAAAACATGCCCATTAGTTTCCTTTACAACATTATGGCTACTTTTTAAATGACAGAAAACGGCTTTTGGTCAGAAATTTCCCTATTAACCGTAAGAAGCTCTATTTTGCTCCAATTGGGACGTTTTTAGCATTTTGAAGAGAAACTATCTGAAATCCCTCATTTTGTCAAAATGGGCACATTAGTTTCCGTATCAACATTATTGAACTTGTCTATACTTTAAATTACAGAAAACCACTTTTGGTGACCCAAAGACCCACTATTTTGCTCCAATTGGGAGATTTTTGAGCGTTTTGAGGTCATTCTTGTCTTGAAGAAATCTCCCTTTTTAACAGCATTTTGTGAAAAAAGGTCTGAAATCGCTCATTCCTATCAAAATAGACATATTAGTTTCCTTTTCAACATTATGGAACTGTTTCTACTCTTTAAATGCCAAAAATGGCTTTTGGTCAGAAATCTCCCTTTTTTTAACCGATCTTTTGAGAAGTTTTTGATCATTAAGCTCGAGTGGATTTTTTGGGGCGTTTTGAGAAAAAACGGTGTGACCGCTAATTTTTTGGAAGATTAGTTTTCTTTTCAACATGGAACTGTTTGTACTCTTTAAATGACAGAAAACTGCTATTGATGAGAAATCTACCCTTTTTAACTATTTTGCTCCAAATGAGACATTTTTGAGAATTTTGAGGAAAAACCGTATGAAATCGCTCATTCTTAACAAAACATTATGAAGCCGTATGAAATCGCTCATTCTTAACAAAACATTATGAAGCCATTTCTACACTTTAAATGAGAAATCTCCAGAAAACGCCACCAAACAAAAGCCACGAAACAAAAGCCACGAAAGAAAAACAAAATAAAAGCCACCAAACAAAAGCCACGAAATAAAAGCCACGAAACAAAAGCCATAAACAAAAGTAACGAAACAAAAGCCACGAAACAAAAGCCATGAAACAAAAGCCACGAAAAAAGCTACCAAACAAAAACCACCAAACAAAAGCCACCAAACAAAAACACCAAACAAAAGCCACCAAACAAAAGCCACCAAACAAAAGCCACCAAACAAAAGCCAACAAACAAAAGCCACCAAACAAAAACACCAAACAAAAGCCACCAAACAAAAGCCACCAAACAAAAGCCACCAAACAAAAGCCACCATATAAAAGCCAACAAACAAAAGCCACCAAACAAAAGCCACCAAACAAAAGCCAGCAAACAAAAACCACCAAACAAAAGACACGAAACAAAAGCCACAAAGAAAAGCCATGAAACAAAATCGACAAAACAAAAGCCACGAAATAAAATCCACGAAACAAAAGCCACGAAACAAAAGTCACCAAACAAAAACAACCAAACAAAAGCCACGAAACAAAAGCCACGAAAGAAAAGCCACGAAACAAAAGCCACTGTCCAAAGCCACTCTATATCCAAAGCCACTCTATGTCCAAAGCCACTGTCCAAAGCCACTGTCCAAAGCCACTGTCCAAAGCCACTCTATGTCCAAAGCCACTGTCCAAAGCCACTGTCCAAAGCCAATGTCCAAAGCCACTCTATGTCCAAAGCCACTGTCCAAAGCCACTGTCCAAAGGCACTGTCCAAAGCCACTCTATGTCCAAAGCCACTGTCCAAAGCCACTCTCCAAAGCCACTGTCCAAAGCCACTCTCCAAAGCCACTCTATGTCCCAAGCCACTGTCCAAAGCCACTGTCCAAAGCCACTCTACAAAGCCACTCTATCTCCAAAGCCACTGTCCAAAGACACTCTCCAAAGCCACTCTCCAAAGCCACTCTATGTCAAAAGCCACTGTCCAAAGCTACTGTCGAAAGCCACTGTCTAAAGCCACTGTATGTCCAAAGCCACTGTCCAAAGCCACTGTCGAAAGCCACTGTCCAAAGCCACTCTATGTCCAAAGCCACTGTATAAAGCCACTGTCCAAAGCCACTGTCCAAAGCAACTCTATGTCCAAAGCCACTGTCCAAAGCCACTGTCCAAAGCCACTGTCCAAAGCCACTCTATGTCCAAAGCCACTGTCCAAAGCCACTGTCCAAAGCCACTGTCCAAAGCCACTCTATGTCAAAGCCACTGTCCCAAGCCACTCTCCAAAGCCACTGTCCAAAGCCACTCAATGTCCAAAGCCACTGTCCAAAGCCACTCTATGTCCAAAGTCACTGTGCAAAGCCACTCTCCAAAGCCACTGTCCAAAGCCACTCTATGTCCAAAGCCACTGTCCAAAGCCACTGTCCAAAGCCACTCTCCAAAGCCACTCTATGTCCAAAGCCACTGTCCAAAGCCACTCTCTAAAGCCACTCTCCAAAGCCACTCTATGTCCAAAGCCACTGTCCAAACACACTGTCCAAAGCCACTCTCCAAAGCCACTCTATGTCCAAAGCCACTGTCCAAAGCCACTCTCCAAAGCCACTCTCCAAAGCCACTCAATATCCAAAGCCACTGTACAATGCCACTGTCCAAAGCCACTGTCCAAAGCCATTCTCCAAAGCCACTCTATGTCCAAAGCCACTGTCCAAAGCCACTCTCCAAAGCCACTGTCCAAAGCCACTGTATGTCCAAAGTCACTGTATGTCCAAAGCCACTGTATGTCCAAATCCACTGTCCAAAGCCACTGTATTTCCAAAGCCACTGTCCAAAGCCACTGTATGTCCAAAGCCACTGTATGTCCAAAGCCACTATACAAAGCCACTGTATGTCCAAAGCCACTGTATGTCCAAAGGCACTGTCCAAAGCCACTGTATGTCCAAAGCCACTGTATGTCCAAAGCCACTGTCTAAAGCCACTGTATGTCCAAAGCCACTGTCCAAAGCCACTGTATGTCTAAAGCCACTGTATGTCCAAAGCCACTGTCCAAAGCCACTGTATGTCCAAAGCCACTGTATGTCCAAAGCCACTGTCCAAAGCCACTGTATGTCCAAAGCCACTGTATGTCCAAAGCCACTGTCCAAAGCAACCGTATCTTCAAAGCCACTGTATGTCCAAAGCCACTGTCCAAAGCCACCGTATGTCCAAAGCCACTGTATGTCCAAAGCCACTCTCCAAAGCCACTCTCCAAAGCCACTCTATGTCCAAAGCCACTATCCAAAGCCACTATCCAAAGCCACTCTCCAAAGCCACTCTCCAAAGCCACTCTTTGTCCAAAGCCACTGTCCAAAGCCACTCTCCAAAGCCACTGTATCTCCAAAGCCACTGTCCAAAGCCACTGTATGTCCAAAGCCTCTGTATGTCCAAAGCCACTGTCCAAAGCCACTGTATGTCCAAAGCCACTGTATGTCCAAAGCCACTGTATGTCCAAAGCCACTGTCCAAAGCCACTGTATGTCCAAAGCCACTGTATGTCCAAAGCCACTGTATGTCCAAAGCCACGGTATGTCCAAAGCCACTGTCCAAAGCCACCGTATGTCCAAATTTAGTGGCTTTGTTTGTTGGCCATGTTTATTGGTTTGTTTGGTGGCTTTGTTTAGTGGCCTTGTTTGGTGGCCATGTTTAGTGGCTTTGTTTAGTGGCCAAGTTTAGTGTCTTTGTTTAGTGGCCTTGTTTAGTGGCCTTGTTTAGTGGCCTTGTTTAGTGTCTTTGTTTAGTGGCCTAGTTATTGGCTTTGTTTGGTGGCCTCGTTTAGTGGCCTTGTTTAGTGGCCTTGTTTAGTTGCTTTGTTTAGTGTCCTTGTATATGGCTTTGTTTGGTGGCCTTGTTTAGTGGCTTAGTGGCTTTGTTTAGTGGCTTTGTTCAGTGGCCTTGTTAATGGCTTTGTTTATTTGCTTTGTTCAGTTTCTTTGTTCAGTGGCTTTTTTTAGTGGCTTTGTTTAGTGTCCTTGTTAATGGCTTTGTTTGGTGACCTTGTTTAGTGGCTTAGTGGCTTTGTTTATTGGCTTTGTTTAGTGGCTTTGTTCAGTGGCTTTGTTTAGTGTAGTGGCTTTGTTTAGTGGCTATGTATAGTGGCTCTCACTGGGATCTTTTGCCGGTCATATACTATGAGACGTTCAGCCAGTCTCATATACTCCGAGTCCCAGTCACATTGTGATCTTATTCAGCCAGTCATATACTATGAGACCTTCTTCAGCCAGTTCTTATTCCGCCAGTCATATACTCTGGGTCTCATTCATATACTCTCGCTGGGATCTTCTTCAGCCAGTCATATACTCTACTAATTAAGAGCAAAATATAGCTTCTTTCACAAAGGGGAGAAAGAGTTCTCTAATATTGAAAAGGAAGCGAATGTGCCCATTATTTCCAGATTGAACGATTTCAGAGTTTTTCCTCAAAACGCTCAAAAACGTCCCGGATTGGAGCATAATAGGGTTAAAAAGGAGAGAATTCAGACAAAAAGCCGTTTACTGTTATTTAACCCTACGCGTGCGTAACGCAATAATTGAACCGCACCCTCCTTGCGAGACTATTTTTGGGACAATATGGCTGCTCCACGTGTTGGCGAGTGTCCTGTCTTTATGCGCCTCTATTTCGCCTTTCTCTGTTCTTCCGGGTTCGAAAAGTTGCCTTGAAGACTCATCAAAGATTGGGGGAGAATATAAACTCTACCTTGGACTCTGGATTTTTCTTCGTGTAAAGATAAATGGTGAGCTGTAATTAGAATTGTTTAGTTACTTTCTTTTTGCTTGCTTTGTGATCCGTATAGCCAGCCTTCGTTTTTAGTAATCAAGCTTTTAGTTTCTTTGGTAGCCAGCAGTCCATCTAGATAGCGCTAGCGTCATTCATTTGTAGCTAGCAGTAGATCTAGCTAGCTAGTGTCGCTCTATCCAGCAGTAGCTCTAGCTAGCGCTAGCGTTTGTTTTACTGGTAGTAATTGTAGTGATACAACAGTGAACCTAGCGGGTAAATCAACTTCTTAGCTCTCATCGAAGTTCACTTGCTACATTACTTACAAGCTGTGCCTAGGTAGATAACTTGCTCTATATATATATAATGAGAGAAGACACTAGTGGCACGCCATTATAACTTGCTCTCTCTATATATATAATGAGAGAGGACACTAGTGGCACACCATCATAACTTGCTCAATATATATATATAATGAGAGAGGACACGAGTGGCAGCCATCATAACTTGCTCAATATATATATATAATGAGAGAGGACACTAGTGGCAAGCCATCATAACTTGCTCAATATATGTATAATGAGAGAAGACACTAGTGGCACGCCATCATAACTTGCTCTCTATATATATATATATAATGAGAGAGGACACTAGTGGTACGCCATCATAACTTGCTCTATATATATATATATAATGAGAGAGGACACTAGTGGCATGCCATCATAACTTGCTCAATATATATATATATAATGAGAGAGGACACTAGTGGCACGCCATCATAACTTGCTCTATATATATATATATAATGAGAGAGGACACTAGTGGCATGCCATCATAACTTGCTCAATATATATATATAATGAGAGAGGACACTAGTGGCACGCCATCATAACTTGCTCACTATATATATATAATGAGAGAGGACACTAGTGGCATGCCATCATAACTTGCTCACTATATATATATAATGAGAGAGGACACTAGTGGCACGCCATCATAACTTGCTCAATATATATATATAATGAGAGAGGACACTAGTGGCACGCCATCATAACTTGCTCAATATATATATATATATATATAATGAGAGAAAACACTAGTGGCACGCCATCATAACTTGCTCTATATATATATATATAATGAGAGAGGACACTAGTGGCACGCCATCATAACTTGCTCTATATATATATATATAATGAGAGAGGACACTAGTGGCACGCCATCATAACTTGCTCAATATATATATATAATGAGAGAAGACTAGTGGCACGCCATCATAACTTGCTCTATATATATATATATAATGAGAGAGGACACTAGTGGTATGCCATCATAACTTGCTCTATATATATATAGGTGGCTGATGAAGTCATGCTCTCTTGCTCGTTGGTGTTCGTCAAGGTGCGGCTGGTGACTTGCCAAGTACTGTTTCTCATACCGGTTCGTTTCACACCAGATATCCTTGATGATATTGACGTGAATAATTGCTCGAAAGCATCCAGAGGCTCGACCACACCTTATTAGGCCCACCAACAGAAGAACTGAAGATACCACCATGCCACTTGCATCGCCTTCTTCCTCGTCTACGTCATAACCACCTCCCGCTCCATCCTCACCATGCAAACTAACATCATCCCACCCATCACATTGAACCTCATGCCCCCCACCTTGAACCACGCACTCTTCATCTCGTATCTTAACCTCTTCACCTGGAACCTCGCCCTCTTCACCTGGAACCTCGCCCTCTTCACCTGGAACCTCGCCCTCTTCACCTGGAACCTCGCCCTCTTCACCTGGAACCTCGCCCTCTTCACCTGGAACCTCGCCCTCTTCACCTGGAACCTCGCCCTCTTCACCTGGAACCTCGCCCTCTTCACCTGGAACCTCGTGCCCTCTTCACCTGGAACCTCGCCCTCTTCACCTGGAACCTCGCCGTCTTCACCTGGAACCTCACCTGGAACCTCGCCGTCTTCACCTGGAACCTCGCCCTCTTCACATTCATTATCAGCACCTTCATCTCCAACATCTATAATAAAAAGAATATTTATTGGTTATTTATATTGTTGTATTTTATTGCTCTTGCTGCTCTTGCTGTAGTAAATAACTTTCCTTCAAGGTAACCATTAAAGTCTCCATCACTCATATAATTATATCAAGTTCATCCATGAACTTGATAAGGTCTAGGGTTCAGAGGAAAGTCTAAAATTGCTAATGAAATTCTTCAGGGAGGAGCTTGTGGGTAAATTTGGAGGGTGGAGTTGTGAGATCAAGAAGGTGGAGTTCAGCAACTAGAACTGCGCAGAGCTTGCAAACAGTTGAGAGTTCAGGGTTGGGCGAGGTGATCAAGATTGGAAAAGAGAAAGAATTTGTGAGCTGGAATAGTCGGCGCTGCAAAAGCAAGTAAGAAGCTTAGAATGGCAAGTCAACGTAAGAAACGTCTGCTCTAGAACAAGAAGGTGCCGATCACCGCACCAAAAAACCATGGTGCGCAAAGCTAAGTTAGCGCCAATGCTCGAGATCCAACTAATAATTTAGCAAGGAGCGGGCGACTATAGTCGCCCTCCGCAATTACGTGAAGTTCAATTGAGGCGACTATAGTCGACAAACGCAGTTAAAGGGTTAAAGAGTAGAAAAGGTTCCATAATTTTGAAAAGTAAACTAATTTGTCAATTTTAACAAGAATGACCGAGCGATTTTAGCTTCTTTGGTTAAAAAGGGTAAATTTCCCACCAAAAGCCTTTTTCTGTCATTTAAATAAAGTAAAGAAGCAGTTTCATGTTTAAAAGAAAACTAATGTGCCCATTTTGATGAGAATGAGCAATTTCACACTTTTTCCTCAAAACGCTCAAAAACGTCCTAATTGGAACAAAATATTCATAAAGTGGAGAAATAATGTTCAAAACGAAGCTAATGTGCTATTTTGATAAGAATGAGCGATTTCATTCTGTTTTTCATAAAAAGCTCAAAAACGATCCAATAAAAAAGGGAGATTTCTCATTTAAAGTGTAGAAATGGCTTCATAATGTTGTAATGCAACATGTTTTGTTAAGAATGAGCGATTTCATACGGTTTTTCCTCAAAATTCTCAAAAATGTCTCATTTGGAGCAAAATAGTTAAAAAGGGTAGATTTCTCATCAATAGCAGTTTTCTGTCATTTAAAGAGTACAAACAGTTCCATGTTGAAAAGAAAACTAATCTTCCAAAAAATTAGCGGTCACACCGTTTTTTCTCAAAACGCCCCAAAAAAATCCACTCGAGCTTAATGATCAAAAACTTCTCAAAAGATCGGTTAAAAAAAGGGAGATTTCTGACCAAAAGCCATTTTTGGCATTTAAAGAGTAGAAACAGTTCCATAATGTTGAAAAGGAAACTAATATGTCCATTTTGATAGGAATGAGCGATTTCAGACCTTTTTTCACAAAATTCTGTTAAAAAGGGGAGATTTCTTCAAGACAAGAATGACCTCAAAACGCTCAAAAATCTCCCAATTGGAGCAAAATAGTGGGTCTTTGGGCACCAAAAGTGGTTTTCTGTAATTTAAAGTATAGACAAGTTCAATAATGTTGATACGGAAACTAATGTGCCCATTTTGACAAAATGAGGGATTTCAGATAGTTTCTCTTCAAAATGCTAAAAACGTCCCAATTGGAGCAAAATAGAGCTTCTTACGGTTAATTGGGAAATTTCTGACCAAAAGCCGTTTTCTGTCATTTAAAAAGTAGCCATAATGTTGTAAAGGAAACTAATGGGCATGTTTTCAGCGGTTTTTCCACAAAATGCTCAAAAACATATCAATTTGACCAAAATAGATTAAAAAAAGGGGAGATTTCTTAGCAAAAGTCATTTAAAGAGTAGAAACATTTCCATAATGTTGAAAAGGAAGCTAAAGTGCCCATTTTGCCAAGAATGAGCGATTTCAGACTGTTTTCCCTCAAAACGCTCAAATAAGTCTCAATTGGAGCTAAAAAGGGTAGATATCACACCAAAAGCCTTTTTCTGTCATTTAAAGAATGGAAACAGTTCCATAATATTGAACCGGAAACTAGTGACCATTTTAACAAGAATGAGCGATTTCGACAAATATTTCCCAATAGAGCAAAATGGAGCTTTTTTGGTTAAAAAGGGGAGATTTCTCTTTAAGTGTAGAAAAGTTCAATAATGTTGAAAATGAAACTAATTGCCCATTTTGACAGGAATGAGTGATTTCCGAATTTTTTAGCAAAATAGAGCTTTCGTTTAAAAGGGGAGATTTCTGACTAAAATCCCTGTTTCTGTCATTTAAAGAGTAGAAATAGCTCCATAATGTTGTAAAGGAAACTAATGCACCTATTTTGTTAAGAATGAGCGTTTTTTAACCGTTTTTCCTCTATTCGAGCAAATTAGTTTTTTTCAGTTAAAAAGGTTAGAAAAAGTCATTTAATGAGTAGAAACAGTTCCATAATGTTGAAAAGGAACTAATGTGACCATTTTGACAAGAATGAGCTTAAATACGCTCAAAACTTTCCAATTGGAGCAAACTATAGCTTCGTTTGGTTACAAAGGGGAGAAACAGTTCCATAATATTGAATAAGAAGCCATTTTGACATGAATGAGCAATTTCACACTTTTTCCTCAAAACGCTCAAAAACGTCCTAATTGGAACAAAATATTCATAAAGTGGAGAAATAATGTTCAAAACGAAGCTAATGTGCTATTTTGATAAGAATGAGCGATTTCATTCTGTTTTTCATAAAAAGCTCAAAAACGATCCAATAAAAAAGGGAGATTTCTCATTTAAAGTGTAGAAATGGCTTCATAATGTTGTAATGCAACATGTTTTGTTAAGAATGAGCGATTTCATACGGTTTTTCCTCAAAATTCTCAAAAATGTCTCATTTGGAGCAAAATAGTTAAAAAGGGTAGATTTCTCATCAATAGCAGTTTTCTGTCATTTAAAGAGTACAAACAGTTCCATGTTGAAAAGAAAACTAATCTTCCAAAAAATTAGCGGTCACACCGTTTTTTCTCAAAACGCCCCAAAAAAATCCACTCGAGCTTAATGATCAAAAACTTCTCAAAAGATCGGTTAAAAAAAGGGAGATTTCTGACCAAAAGCCATTTTTGGCATTTAAAGAGTAGAAACAGTTCCATAATGTTGAAAAGGAAACTAATATGTCCATTTTGATAGGAATGAGCGATTTCAGACCTTTTTTCACAAAATGCTGTTAAAAAGGGGAGATTTCTTCAAGACAAGAATGACCTCAAAACGCTCAAAAAATCTCCCAATTGGAGCAAAATAGTGGGTCTTTGGGCACCAAAAGTGGTTTTCTGTAATTTAAAGTATAGACAAGTTCAATAATGTTGATACGGAAACTAATGTGCCCATTTTGACAAAATGAGGGATTTCAGATAGTTTCTCTTCAAAATGCTAAAAACGTCCCAATTGGAGCAAAATAGCGCTTCTTACGGTTAATTGGGAAATTTCTGACCAAAAGCCGTTTTCTGTCATTTAAAAAGTAGCCATAATGTTGTAAAGGAAACTAATGGGCATGTTTTCAGCGGTTTTTCCACAAAATGCTCAAAAACATATCAATTTGACCAAAATAGATTAAAAAAAGGGGAGATTTCTTAGCAAAAGTCATTTAAAGAGTAGAAACATTTCCATAATGTTGAAAAGGAAGCTAAAGTGCCCATTTTGCCAAGAATGAGCGATTTCAGACTGTTTTCCCTCAAAACGCTCAAATAAGTCTCAATTGGAGCTAAAAAGGGTAGATATCACACCAAAAGCCTTTTTCTGTCATTTAAAGAATGGAAACAGTTCCATAATATTGAACCGGAAACTAATGTGACCATTTTAACAAGAATGAGCGATTTCGACAAATATTTCCCAATAGAGCAAAATGGAGCTTTTTTGGTTAAAAAGGGGAGATTTCACTTTAAGTGTAGAAAAGTTCAATAATGTTGAAAATGAAACTAATTGCCCATTTTGACAGGAAAGAGTGATTTCCGAATTTTTCAGCAAAATAGAGCTTTCGTTTAAAAGGGGAGATTTCTGACTAAAATCCCTGTTTCTGTCATTTAAAGAGTAGAAATAGCTCCATAATGTTGTAAAGGAAACTAATGCACCTATTTTGTTAAGAATGAGCGTTTTTTAACCGTTTTTCCTCTATTCGAGCAAATTAGAGTTTTTTTCAGTTAAAAAGGTTAGAAAAAGTCATTTAATGAGTAGAAACAGTTCCATAATGTTGAAAAGGAACCAATGTGACCATTTTGACAAGAATGAGCTTAAATACGCTCAAAACTTTCCAATTGGAGCAAACTATAGCTTCGTTTGGTTACAAAGGGGAGAAACAGTTCCATAATATTGAATAAGAAGCCATTTTGACATGAATGAGCGATTTCAGAGTTTTTCCTCAAAACGCTCAAAAACGTCCCGATAGGAGCAAATTAGGGTTAAAACGTGAAGAATTCAGACCAAAATCCGTTTTCTATTATTTAAAGAGTAGAAACAGCTCCACAATGTTGAAAAGTAAACTAATGTGCCCACTTTGACAAGAATGAGCGATTTCAGACTGTTTATCCTAAAAACATTCAAAAACTATGCAACCTGGTAGAAATGACAGAAAAAGGGATTTTAGTCGGAAATCTCCCCTTTTAAACGAAAGCTCTATTTTGCTAAAAAATTCGGAAATCACTCATTCCTGTCAAAATGGGCAATTAGTTTCATTTTCAACATTATTGAACTTTTCTACACTTAAAGAGAAATCTCCCCTTTTTAACCAAAAAAGCTCCATTTTGCTCTATTGGGAAATATTTGTCGAAATCGCTCATTCTTGTTAAAATGGTCACATTAGTTTCCGGTTCAATATTATGGAACCGTTTCTATTCTTTAATATATATATGTATAAACAGAATAACAAACAAACATTAACAAACAACAACAAACAAACATTAAAACAAAAAATCTTAATACACTACTTATAAAAAATAAAAATAATCGTCATTACAACTAAAGCTGGTGCCCAGCACAGCTGCAGTGTTACCTCGCTGCACGGCTACTGCAATCCGCTGGGAAAGGAAAAAGGAGGAGCGGGGATCATCCGTTTCCTGTTTGAGACGGTTGCCTTAAATGACAGAAAAAGGCTTTTGGTGTGATATCTACTCTTTTTAGCTCCAATTGAGACTTATTTGAGCGTTTTGTGGGAAAACAGTCTGAAATCGCTCATTCTTGGCAAAATGGGCACTTTAGCTTCCTTTTCAACATTATGGAAATGTTTCAACTCCTTAAATAACTTTTGCTAAGAAATCTCCCCTTTTTTTAATCTATTTTGGTCAAATTGATATGTTTTTGAGCATTTTGTGGAAAAACCGCTGAAAAATGCCCATTAGTTTCCTTTACAACATTATGGCTACTTTTTAAATGACAGAAAACGGCTTTTGGTCAGAAATTTCCCTATTAACCGTAAGAAGCTCTATTTTGCTCCAATTGGGACGTTTTTAGCATTTTGAAGAGAAACTATCTGAAATCCCTCATTTTGTCAAAATGGGCACATTAGTTTCCGTATCAACATTATTGAACTTGTCTATACTTTAAATTACAGAAAACCACTTTTGGTGACCCAAAGACCCACTATTTTGCTCCAATTGGGAGATTTTTGAGCGTTTTGAGGTCATTCTTGTCTTGAAGAAATCTCCCTTTTTAACAGCATTTTGTGAAAAAAGGTCTGAAATCGCTCATTCCTATCAAAATGGACATATTAGTTTCCTTTTCAACATTATGGAACTGTTTCTACTCTTTAAATGCCAAAAATGGCTTTTGGTCAGAAATCTCCCTTTTTTTAACCGATCTTTTGAGAAGTTTTTGATCATTAAGCTCGAGTGGATTTTTTGGGGCGTTTTGAGAAAAAACGGTGTGACCGCTAATTTTTTGGAAGATTAGTTTTCTTTTCAACATGGAACTGTTTGTACTCTTTAAATGACAGAAAACTGCTATTGATGAGAAATCTACCCTTTTTAACTATTTTGCTCCAAATGAGACATTTTTGAGAATTTTGAGGAAAAACCGTATGAAATCGCTCATTCTTAACAAAACATTATGAAGCCGTATGAAATCGCTCATTCTTAACAAAACATTATGAAGCCATTTCTACACTTTAAATGAGAAATCTCCAGAAAACGCCACCAAACAAAAGCCACGAAACAAAAGCCACAAAAGAAAAACAAAAGAAAAGCCACCAAACAAAAGCCACGAAATAAAAGCCACGAAACAAAAGCCATAAACAAAAGTAACGAAACAAAAGCCACGAAACAAAAGCCATGAAACAAAAGCCACGAAAAAAGCTACCAAACAAAAACCACCAAACAAAAGCCACCAAACAAAAACACCAAACAAAAGCCACCAAACAAAAGCCACCAAACAAAAGCCACCAAACAAAAGCCAACAAACAAAAGCCACCAAACAAAAACACCAAACAAAAGCCACCAAACAAAAGCCACCAAACAAAAGCCACCAAACAAAAGCCACCATATAAAAGCCAACAAACAAAAGCCACCAAACAAAAGCCACCAAACAAAAGCCAGCAAACAAAAACCACCAAACAAAAGACACGAAACAAAAGCCACAAAGAAAAGCCATGAAACAAAATCGACAAAACAAAAGCCACGAAATAAAATCCACGAAACAAAAGCCACGAAACAAAAGTCACCAAACAAAAACCACCAAACAAAAGCCACGAAACAAAAGCCACGAAAGAAAAGCCACGAAACAAAAGCCACTGTCCAAAGCCACTCTATATCCAAAGCCACTCTATGTCCAAAGCCACTGTCCAAAGCCACTGTCCAAAGCCACTGTCCAAAGCCACTCTATGTCCAAAGCCACTGTCCAAAGCCACTGTCCAAAGCCAATGTCCAAAGCCACTCTATCTCCAAAGCCACTGTCCAAAGCCACTGTCCAAAGGCACTGTCCAAAGCCACTCTATGTCCAAAGCCACTGTCCAAAGCCACTCTCCAAAGCCACTGTCCAAAGCCACTCTCCAAAGCCACTCTATGTCCCAAGCCACTGTCCAAAGCCACTGTCCAAAGCCACTCTACAAAGCCACTCTATCTCCAAAGCCACTGTCCAAAGACACTCTCCAAAGCCACTCTCCAAAGCCACTCTATGTCAAAAGCCACTGTCCAAAGCTACTGTCGAAAGCCACTGTCTAAAGCCACTGTATGTCCAAAGCCACTGTCCAAAGCCACTGTCGAAAGCCACTGTCCAAAGCCACTCTATGTCCAAAGCCACTGTATAAAGCCACTGTCCAAAGCCACTGTCCAAAGCAACTCTATGTCCAAAGCCACTGTCCAAAGCCACTGTCCAAAGCCACTGTCCAAAGCCACTCTATGTCCAAAGCCACTGTCCAAAGCCACTGTCCAAAGCCACTCTCCAAAGCCACTGTCCAAAGCCACTGTATGTCCAAAGTCACTGTATGTCCAAAGCCACTGTATGTCCAAATCCACTGTCCAAAGCCACTGTATTTCCAAAGCCACTGTCCAAAGCCACTGTATGTCCAAAGCCACTGTATGTCCAAAGCCACTATACAAAGCCACTGTATGTCCAAAGCCACTGTATGTCCAAAGGCACTGTCCAAAGCCACTGTATGTCCAAAGCC
Source organism: Cladorhizidae sp. MBARI D1340-BT2 (assembly GCA_028752905.1). Taxonomy (NCBI): domain Eukaryota; kingdom Metazoa; phylum Porifera; class Demospongiae; order Poecilosclerida; family Cladorhizidae; species Cladorhizidae sp. MBARI D1340-BT2. The sequence continues at coordinate 25,281,814 of JAQNBH010000017.1, read as the reverse complement.
ACTGTATGTCCAAAGCCACTGTCTAAAGCCACTGTATGTCCAAAGCCACTGTCCAAAGCCACTGTATGTCTAAAGCCACTGTATGTCCAAAGCCACTGTCCAAAGCCACTGTATGTCCAAAGCCACTGTATGTCCAAAGCCACTGTCCAAAGCCACTGTATGTCCAAAGCCACTGTATGTCCAAAGCCACTGTCCAAAGCAACCGTATCTTCAAAGCCACTGTATGTCCAAAGCCACTGTCCATAGCCACCGTATGTCCAAAGCCACTGTATGTCCAAAGCCACTCTCCAAAGCCACTCTCCAAAGCCACTCTATGTCCAAAGCCACTATCCAAAGCCACTCTCCAAAGCCACTCTCCAAAGCCACTCTTTGTCCAAAGCCACTGTCCAAAGCCACTCTCCAAAGCCACTGTATCTCCAAAGCCACTGTCCAAAGCCACTGTATGTCCAAAGCCTCTGTATGTCCAAAGCCACTGTCCAAAGCCACTGTATGTCCAAAGCCACTGTATGTCCAAAGCCACTGTATGTCCAAAGCCACTGTCCAAAGCCACTGTATGTCCAAAGCCACTGTATGTCCAAAGCCACTGTATGTCCAAAGCCACGGTATGTCCAAAGCCACTGTCCAAAGCCACCGTATGTCCAAATTTAGTGGCTTTGTTTGTTGGCCATGTTTATTGGTTTGTTTGGTGGCTTTGTTTAGTGGCCTTGTTTGGTGGCCATGTTTAGTGGCTTTGTTTAGTGGCCAAGTTTAGTGTCTTTGTTTAGTGGCCTTGTTTAGTGGCCTTGTTTAGTGGCCTTGTTTAGTGTCTTTGTTTAGTGGCCTAGTTATTGGCTTTGTTTGGTGGCCTCGTTTAGTGGCCTTGTTTAGTGGCCTTGTTTAGTTGCTTTGTTTAGTGTCCTTGTATATGGCTTTGTTTGGTGGCCTTGTTTAGTGGCTTAGTGGCTTTGTTTAGTGGCTTTGTTCAGTGGCCTTGTTAATGGCTTTGTTTATTTGCTTTGTTCAGTTTCTTTGTTCAGTGGCTTTTTTTAGTGGCTTTGTTTAGTGTCCTTGTTAATGGCTTTGTTTGGTGACCTTGTTTAGTGGCTTAGTGGCTTTGTTTATTGGCTTTGTTTAGTGGCTTTGTTCAGTGGCTTTGTTTAGTGTAGTGGCTTTGTTTAGTGGCTATGTATAGTGGCTCTCACTGGGATCTTTTGCCGGTCATATACTATGAGACGTTCAGCCAGTCTCATATACTCCGAGTCCCAGTCACATTGTGATCTTATTCAGCCAGTCATATACTATGAGACCTTCTTCAGCCAGTTCTTATTCCGCCAGTCATATACTCTGGGTCTCATTCATATACTCTCGCTGGGATCTTCTTCAGCCAGTCATATACTCTACTAATTAAGAGCAAAATATAGCTTCTTTCACAAAGGGGAGAAAGAGTTCTCTAATATTGAAAAGGAAGCGAATGTGCCCATTATTTCCAGATTGAACGATTTCAGAGTTTTTCCTCAAAACGCTCAAAAACGTCCCGGATTGGAGCATAATAGGGTTAAAAAGGAGAGAATTCAGACAAAAAGCCGTTTACTGTTATTTAAAGAGTAGAAAAGGTTCCATAATTTTGAAAAGTAAACTAATTTGTCAATTTTAACAAGAATGACCGAGCGATTTTAGCTTCTTTGGTTAAAAAGGGTAAATTTCCCACCAAAAGCCTTTTTCTGTCATTTAAATAAAGTAAAGAAGCAGTTTCATGTTTAAAAGAAAACTAATGTGCCCATTTTGATGAGAATGAGCAATTTCACACTTTTTCCTCAAAACGCTCAAAAACGTCCTAATTGGAACAAAATATTCATAAAGTGGAGAAATAATGTTCAAAACGAAGCTAATGTGCTATTTTGATAAGAATGAGCGATTTCATTCTGTTTTTCATAAAAAGCTCAAAAACGATCCAATAAAAAAGGGAGATTTCTCATTTAAAGTGTAGAAATGGCTTCATAATGTTGTAATGCAACATGTTTTGTTAAGAATGAGCGATTTCATACGGTTTTTCCTCAAAATTCTCAAAAATGTCTCATTTGGAGCAAAATAGTTAAAAAGGGTAGATTTCTCATCAATAGCAGTTTTCTGTCATTTAAAGAGTACAAACAGTTCCATGTTGAAAAGAAAACTAATCTTCCAAAAAATTAGCGGTCACACCGTTTTTTCTCAAAACGCCCCAAAAAAATTCACTCCAGCTTAATGATCAAAAACTTCTCAAAAGATCGGTTAAAAAAAGGGAGATTTCTGACCAAAAGCCATTTTTGGCATTTAAAGAGTAGAAACAGTTCCATAATGTTGAAAAGGAAACTAATATGTCCATTTTGATAGGAATGAGCGATTTCAGACCTTTTTTCACAAAATGCTGTTAAAAAGGGGAGATTTCTTCAAGACAAGAATGACCTCAAAACGCTCAAAAAATCTCCCAATTGGAGCAAAATAGTGGGTCTTTGGGCACCAAAAGTGGTTTTCTGTAATTTAAAGTATAGACAAGTTCAATAATGTTGATACGGAAACTAATGTGCCCATTTTGACAAAATGAGGGATTTCAGATAGTTTCTCTTCAAAATGCTAAAAACGTTCCAATTGGAGCAAAATAGAGCTTCTTACGGTTAATTGGGAAATTTCTGACCAAAAGCCGTTTTCTGTCATTTAAAAAGTAGCCATGATGTTGTAAAGGAAACTAATGGGCTTGTTTTCAGCGGTTTTTCCACAAAATGCTCAAAAACATATCAATTTGACCAAAATAGATTAAAAAAGGGGAGATTTCTTAGCAAAAGTCATTTAGAGTAGAAACATTTCCATAATGTTGAAAAGGAAGCTAAAGTGCCCATTTTGCCAAGAATGAGCGATTTCAGACTGTTTTCCCTCAAAACGCTCAAATAAGTCTCAATTGGAGCTAAAAAGGGTAGATATCACACCAAAAGCCTTTTTCTGTCATTTAAAGAATGGAAACAGTTCCATAATATTGAACCGGAAACTAATGTGACCATTTTAACAAGAATGAGCGATTTCGACAAATATTTCCCAATAGAGCAAAATGGAGCTTTTTTGGTTAAAAAGGGGAGATTTCTCTTTAAGTGTAGAAAAGTTCAATAATGTTGAAAATGAAACTAATTGCCCATTTTGACAGGAATGAGTGATTTCCGAATTTTTCAGCAAAATAGAGCTTTCGTTTAAAAGGGGAGATTTCTGACTAAAATCCCTGTTTCTGTCATTTAAAGAGTAGAAATAGCTCCATAATGTTGTAAAGGAAACTAATGCACCTATTTTGTTAAGAATGAGCGTTTTTTTAACCGTTTTTCCTCTATTCGAGCAAATTAGTTTTTTTCAGTTAAAAAGGTTAGAAAAAGTCATTTAATGAGTAGAAACAGTTCCATAATGTTGAAAAGGAACTAATGTGACCATTTTGACAAGAATGAGCTTAAATACGCTCAAAACTTTCCAATTGGAGCAAACTATAGCTTCGTTTGGTTACAAAGGGGAGAAACAGTTCCATAATATTGAATAAGAAGCCATTTTGACATGAATGAGCGATTTCAGAGTTTTTCCTCAAAACGCTCAAAAACGTCCCGATAGGAGCAAATTATGGTTAAAACGTGAAGAATTCAGACCAAAATCCGTTTTCTGTTATTTAAAGAGTAGAAACAGCTCCACAATGTTGAAAAGTAAATTATGTGCCCACTTTGACAAGAATGAGCGATTTCAGACTGTTTATCCTAAAAACATTCAAAAACTATGCAACCTGGTAGAAATGACAGAAAAAGGGATTTTAGTCAGAAATCTCCCCTTTTAAACGAAAGCTCTATTTTGCTAAAAAATTCGGAAATCACTCATTCCTGTCAAAATGGGCAATTAGTTTCATTTTCAACATTATTGAACTTTTCTACACTTAAAGAGAAATCCCCCCTTTTTAACCCAAAAAGCTCCATTTTGCTCTATTGGGAAATATTTGTCGAAATCGCTCATTCTTGTTAAAATGGTCACATTAGTTTCCGGTTCAATATTATGGAACTGTTTCTATTCTTTAATATATATATATATAAACAGAATAACAAACAAACATTAACAAACAACAACAAACAAACATTAAAACAAAAAATCTTAATACACTACTTATAAAAAATAAAGAATAATCGTCATTACAACTAAAGCTGGTGCCCAGCACAGCTGCAGTGTTACCTCGCTGCACGGCTACTGCAATCCGCTGGGAAAGGAAAAAGGAGGAGCGGGGATCATCCGTTTCCTGTTTGAGACGGTTGCCTTAAATGACAGAAAAAGGCTTTTGGTGTGATATCTACTCTTTTTAGCTCCAATTGAGACTTATTTGAGCGTTTTGTGGGAAAACAGTCTGAAATCGCTCATTCTTGGCAAAATGGGCACTTTAGCTTCCTTTTCAACATTATGGAAATGTTTCTACTCCTTAAATAACTTTTGCTAAGAAATCTCCCCTTTTTTTAATCTATTTTGGTCAAATTGATATGTTTTTGAGCATTTTGTGGAAAAACCGCTGAAAACATGCCCATTAGTTTCCTTTACAACATTATGGCTACTTTTTAAATGACAGAAAACGGCTTTTGGTCAGAAATTTCCCTATTAACCGTAAGAAGCTCTATTTTGCTCCAATTGGGACGTTTTTAGCATTTTGAAGAGAAACTATCTGAAATCCCTCATTTTGTCAAAATGGGCACATTAGTTTCCGTATCAACATTATTGAACTTGTCTATACTTTAAATTACAGAAAACCACTTTTGGTGACCCAAAGACCCACTATTTTGCTCCAATTGGGAGATTTTTGAGCGTTTTGAGGTCATTCTTGTCTTGAAGAAATCTCCCTTTTTAACAGCATTTTGTGAAAAAAGGTCTGAAATCGCTCATTCCTATCAAAATGGACATATTAGTTTCCTTTTCAACATTATGGAACTGTTTCTACTCTTTAAATGCCAAAAATGGCTTTTGGTCAGAAATCTCCCTTTTTTTAACCGATCTTTTGAGATGTTTTTGATCATTAAGCTCGAGTGGATTTTTTGGGGCGTTTTGAGAAAAAACGGTGTGACCGCTAATTTTTTGGAAGATTAGTTTTCTTTTCAACATGGAACTGTTTGTACTCTTTAAATGACAGAAAACTGCTATTGATGAGAAATCTACCCTTTTTAACTATTTTGCTCCAAATGAGACATTTTTGAGAATTTTGAGGAAAAACCGTATGAAATCGCTCATTCTTAACAAAACATTATGAAGCCGTATGAAATCGCTCATTCTTAACAAAACATTATGAAGCCATTTCTACACTTTAAATGAGAAATCTCCAGAAAACGCCACCAAACAAAAGCCACGAAACAAAAGCCACGAAAGAAAAACAAAATAAAAGCCACCAAACAAAAGCCACGAAATAAAAGCCACGAAACAAAAGCCATAAACAAAAGTAACGAAACAAAAGCCACGAAACAAAAGCCATGAAACAAAAGCCACGAAAAAAGCTACCAAACAAAAACCACCAAACAAAAGCCACCAAACAAAAACACCAAACAAAAGCCACCAAACAAAAGCCACCAAACAAAAGCCACCAAACAAAAGCCAACAAACAAAAGCCACCAAACAAAAACACCAAACAAAAGCCACCAAACAAAAGCCACCAAACAAAAGCCACCAAACAAAAGCCACCAAACAAAAGCCAGCAAACAAAAACCACCAAACAAAAGACACGAAACAAAAGCCACAAAGAAAAGCCATGAAACAAAATCGACAAAACAAAAGCCACGAAATAAAATCCACGAAACAAAAGCCACGAAACAAAAGTCACCAAACAAAAACCACCAAACAAAAGCCACGAAACAAAAGCCACGAAAGAAAAGCCACGAAACAAAAGCCACTGTCCAAAGCCACTCTATATCCAAAGCCACTCTATGTCCAAAGCCACTGTCCAAAGCCCCTGTCCAAAGCCACTGTCCAAAGCCACTCTATGTCCAAAGCCACTGTCCAAAGCCACTGTCCAAAGCCAATGTCCAAAGCCACTCTATGTCCAAAGCCACTGTCCAAAGCCACTGTCCAAAGGCACTGTCCAAAGCCACTCTATGTCCAAAGCCACTGTCCAAAGCCACTCTCCAAAGCCACTGTCCAAAGCCACTCTCCAAAGCCACTCTATGTCCCAAGCCACTGTCCAAAGCCACTGTCCAAAGCCACTCTACAAAGCCACTCTATCTCCAAAGCCACTGTCCAAAGACACTCTCCAAAGCCACTCTCCAAAGCCACTCTATGTCAAAAGCCACTGTCCAAAGCTACTGTCGAAAGCCACTGTCTAAAGCCACTGTATGTCCAAAGCCACTGTCCAAAGCCACTGTCGAAAGCCACTGTCCAAAGCCACTCTATGTCCAAAGCCACTGTATAAAGCCACTGTCCAAAGCCACTGTCCAAAGCAACTCTATGTCCAAAGCCACTGTCCAAAGCCACTGTCCAAAGCCACTGTCCAAAGCCACTCTATGTCCAAAGCCACTGTCCAAAGCCACTGTCCAAAGCCACTGTCCAAAGCCACTCTATGTCAAAGCCACTGTCCCAAGCCACTCTCCAAAGCCACTGTCCAAAGCCACTCAATGTCCAAAGCCACTGTCCAAAGCCACTCTATGTCCAAAGTCACTGTGCAAAGCCACTCTCCAAAGCCACTGTCCAAAGCCACTCTATGTCCAAAGCCACTGTCCAAAGCCACTGTCCAAAGCCACTCTCCAAAGCCACTCTATGTCCAAAGCCACTGTCCAAAGCCACTCTCTAAAGCCACTCTCCAAAGCCACTCTATGTCCAAAGCCACTGTCCAAACACACTGTCCAAAGCCACTCTCCAAAGCCACTCTATGTCCAAAGCCACTGTCCAAAGCCACTCTCCAAAGCCACTCTCCAAAGCCACTCAATATCCAAAGCCACTGTACAATGCCACTGTCCAAAGCCACTCTCCAAAGCCACTCTATGTCCAAAGCCACTGTCCAAAGCCACTGTCCAAAGCCATTCTCCAAAGCCACTCTATGTCCAAAGCCACTGTCCAAAGCCACTCTCCAAAGCCACTGTCCAAAGCCACTGTATGTCCAAAGTCACTGTATGTCCAAAGCCACTGTATGTCCAAATCCACTGTCCAAAGCCACTGTATTTCCAAAGCCACTGTCCAAAGCCACTGTATGTCCAAAGCCACTGTATGTCCAAAGCCACTATACAAAGCCACTGTATGTCCAAAGCCACTGTATGTCCAAAGGCACTGTCCAAAGCCACTGTATGTCCAAAGCCACTGTATGTCCAAAGCCACTGTCTAAAGCCACTGTATGTCCAAAGCCACTGTCCAAAGCCACTGTATGTCTAAAGCCACTGTATGTCCAAAGCCACTGTCCAAAGCCACTGTATGTCCAAAGCCACTGTATGTCCAAAGCCACTGTCCAAAGCCACTGTATGTCCAAAGCCACTGTATGTCCAAAGCCACTGTCCAAAGCAACCGTATCTTCAAAGCCACTGTATGTCCAAAGCCACTGTCCAAAGCCACCGTATGTCCAAAGCCACTGTATGTCCAAAGCCACTCTCCAAAGCCACTCTCCAAAGCCACTCTATGTCCAAAGCCACTATCCAAAGCCACTCTCCAAAGCCACTCTCCAAAGCCACTCTTTGTCCAAAGCCACTGTCCAAAGCCACTCTCCAAAGCCACTGTATCTCCAAAGCCACTGTCCAAAGCCACTGTATGTCCAAAGCCTCTGTATGTCCAAAGCCACTGTCCAAAGCCACTGTATGTCCAAAGCCACTGTATGTCCAAAGCCACTGTATGTCCAAAGCCACTGTCCAAAGCCACTGTATGTCCAAAGCCACTGTATGTCCAAAGCCACTGTATGTCCAAAGCCACGGTATGTCCAAAGCCACTGTCCAAAGCCACCGTATGTCCAAATTTAGTGGCTTTGTTTGTTGGCCATGTTTATTGGTTTGTTTGGTGGCTTTGTTTAGTGGCCTTGTTTGGTGGCCATGTTTAGTGGCTTTGTTTAGTGGCCAAGTTTAGTGTCTTTGTTTAGTGGCCTTGTTTAGTGGCCTTGTTTAGTGGCCTTGTTTAGTGTCTTTGTTTAGTGGCCTAGTTATTGGCTTTGTTTGGTGGCCTCGTTTAGTGGCCTTGTTTAGTGGCCTTGTTTAGTTGCTTTGTTTAGTGTCCTTGTATATGGCTTTGTTTGGTGGCCTTGTTTAGTGGCTTAGTGGCTTTGTTTAGTGGCTTTGTTCAGTGGCCTTGTTAATGGCTTTGTTTATTTGCTTTGTTCAGTTTCTTTGTTCAGTGGCTTTTTTTAGTGGCTTTGTTTAGTGTCCTTGTTAATGGCTTTGTTTGGTGACCTTGTTTAGTGGCTTAGTGGCTTTGTTTATTGGCTTTGTTTAGTGGCTTTGTTTAGTGTAGTGGCTTTGTTTAGTGGCTATGTATAGTGGCTCTCACTGGGATCTTTTGCCGGTCATATACTATGAGACGTTCAGCCAGTCTCATATACTCTGAGTCCCAGTCACATTGTGATCTTATTCAGCCAGTCATATACTATGAGACCTTCTTCAGCCAGTTCTTATTCCGCCAGTCATATACTCTGGGTCTCATTCATATACTCTCGCTGGGATCTTCTTCAGCCAGTCATATACTCTACTAATTAAGAGCAAAATATAGCTTCTTTCACAAAGGGGAGAAAGAGTTCTCTAATATTGAAAAGGAAGCGAATGTGCCCATTATTTCCAGATTGAACGATTTCAGAGTTTTTCCTCAAAACGCTCAAAAACGTCCCGGATTGGAGCATAATAGGGTTAAAAAGGAGAGAATTCAGACAAAAAGCCGTTTACTGTTATTTAACCCTACGCGTGCGTAACGCAATAATTGAACCGCACCCTCCTTGCGAGACTATTTTTGGGACAATATGGCTGCTCCACGTGTTGGCGAGTGTCCTGTCTTTATGCGCCTCTATTTCGCCTTTCTCTGTTCTTCCGGGTTCGAAAAGTTGCCTTGAAGACTCATCAAAGATTGGGGGAGAATATAAACTCTACCTTGGACTCTGGATTTTTCTTCGTGTAAAGATAAATGGTGAGCTGTAATTAGAATTGTTTAGTTACTTTCTTTTTGCTTGCTTTGTGATCCGTATAGCCAGCCTTCGTTTTTAGTAATCAAGCTTTTAGTTTCTTTGGTAGCCAGCAGTCCATCTAGATAGCGCTAGCGTCATTCATTTGTAGCTAGCAGTAGATCTAGCTAGCTAGTGTCGCTCTATCCAGCAGTAGCTCTAGCTAGCGCTAGCGTTTGTTTTACTGGTAGTAATTGTAGTGATACAACAGTGAACCTAGCGGGTAAATCAACTTCTTAGCTCTCATCGAAGTTCACTTGCTACATTACTTACAAGCTGTGCCTAGGTAGATAACTTGCTCTATATATATATAATGAGAGAAGACACTAGTGGCACGCCATTATAACTTGCTCTCTCTATATATATAATGAGAGAGGACACTAGTGGCACACCATCATAACTTGCTCAATATATATATATAATGAGAGAGGACACGAGTGGCAGCCATCATAACTTGCTCAATATATATATATAATGAGAGAGGACACTAGTGGCAAGCCATCATAACTTGCTCAATATATGTATAATGAGAGAAGACACTAGTGGCACGCCATCATAACTTGCTCTCTATATATATATATATAATGAGAGAGGACACTAGTGGTACGCCATCATAACTTGCTCTATATATATATATATAATGAGAGAGGACACTAGTGGCATGCCATCATAACTTGCTCAATATATATATATATAATGAGAGAGGACACTAGTGGCACGCCATCATAACTTGCTCTATATATATATATATAATGAGAGAGGACACTAGTGGCATGCCATCATAACTTGCTCAATATATATATATAATGAGAGAGGACACTAGTGGCACGCCATCATAACTTGCTCACTATATATATATAATGAGAGAGGACACTAGTGGCACGCCATCATAACTTGCTCACTATATATATATAATGAGAGAGGACACTAGTGGCACGCCATCATAACTTGCTCAATATATATATATAATGAGAGAGGACACTAGTGGCACGCCATCATAACTTGCTCAATATATATATATATATATATAATGAGAGAAAACACTAGTGGCACGCCATCATAACTTGCTCTATATATATATATATAATGAGAGAGGACACTAGTGGCACGCCATCATAACTTGCTCTATATATATATATATAATGAGAGAGGACACTAGTGGCACGCCATCATAACTTGCTCAATATATATATATAATGAGAGAAGACTAGTGGCACGCCATCATAACTTGCTCTATATATATATATATAATGAGAGAGGACACTAGTGGTATGCCATCATAACTTGCTCTATATATATATAGGTGGCTGATGAAGTCATGCTCTCTTGCTCGTTGGTGTTCGTCAAGGTGCGGCTGGTGACTTGCCAAGTACTGTTTCTCATACCGGTTCGTTTCACACCAGATATCCTTGATGATATTGACGTGAATAATTGCTCGAAAGCATCCAGAGGCTCGACCACACCTTATTAGGCCCACCAACAGAAGAACTGAAGATACCACCATGCCACTTGCATCGCCTTCTTCCTCGTCTACGTCATAACCACCTCCCGCTCCATCCTCACCATGCAAACTAACATCATCCCACCCATCACATTGAACCTCATGCCCCCCACCTTGAACCACGCACTCTTCATCTCGTATCTTAACCTCTTCACCTGGAACCTCGCCCTCTTCACCTGGAACCTCGCCCTCTTCACCTGGAACCTCGCCCTCTTCACCTGGAACCTCGCCCTCTTCACCTGGAACCTCGCCCTCTTCACCTGGAACCTCGCCCTCTTCACTGGAACCTCGCCCTCTTCACCTGGAACCTCGTGCCCTCTTCACCTGGAACCTCGCCCTCTTCACCTGGAACCTCGCCGTCTTCACCTGGAACCTCACCTGGAACCTCGCCGTCTTCACCTGGAACCTCGCCCTCTTCACATTCATTATCAGCACCTTCATCTCCAACATCTATAATAAAAAGAATATTTATTGGTTATTTATATTGTTGTATTTTATTGCTCTTGCTGCTCTTGCTGTAGTAAATAACTTTCCTTCAAGGTAACCATTAAAGTCTCCATCACTCATATAATTATATCAAGTTCATCCATGAACTTGATAAGGTCTAGGGTTCAGAGGAAAGTCTAAAATTGCTAATGAAATTCTTCAGGGAGGAGCTTGTGGGTAAATTTGGAGGGTGGAGTTGTGAGATCAAGAAGGTGGAGTTCAGCAACTAGAACTGCGCAGAGCTTGCAAACAGTTGAGAGTTCAGGGTTGGGCGAGGTGATCAAGATTGGAAAAGAGAAAGAATTTGTGAGCTGGAATAGTCGGCGCTGCAAAAGCAAGTATGAAGCTTAGAATGGCAAGTCAACGTAAGAAACGTCTGCTCTAGAACAAGAAGGTGCCGATCACCGCACCAAAAAACCATGGTGCGCAAAGCTAAGTTAGCGCCAATGCTCGAGATCCAACTAATAATTTAGCAAGGAGCGGGCGACTATAGTCGCCCTCCGCAATTACGTGAAGTTCAATTGAGGCGACTATAGTCGACAAACGCAGTTAAAGGGTTAAAGAGTAGAAAAGGTTCCATAATTTTGAAAAGTAAACTAATTTGTCAATTTTAACAAGAATGACCGAGCGATTTTAGCTTCTTTGGTTAAAAAGGGTAAATTTCCCACCAAAAGCCTTTTTCTGTTATTTAAATAAAGTAAAGAAGCAGTTTCATGTTTAAAAGAAAACTAATGTGCCCATTTTGATGAGAATGAGCAATTTCACACTTTTTCCTCAAAACACTCAAAAACGTCCTAATTGGAACAAAATATTCATAAAGTGGAGAAATAATGTTCAAAACGAAGCTAATGTGCTATTTTGATAAGAATGAGCGATTTCATTCTGTTTTTCATAAAAAGCTCAAAAACGATCCAATAAAAAAGGGAGATTTCTCATTTAAAGTGTAGAAATGGCTTCATAATGTTGTAATGCAACATGTTTTGTTAAGAATGAGCGATTTCATACGGTTTTTCCTCAAAATTCTCAAAAATGTCTCATTTGGAGCAAAATAGTTAAAAAGGGTAGATTTCTCATCAATAGCAGTTTTCTGTCATTTAAAGAGTACAAACAGTTCCATGTTGAAAAGAAAACTAATCTTCCAAAAAATTAGCGGTCACACCGTTTTTTCTCAAAACGCCCCAAAAAAATCCACTCGAGCTTAATGATCAAAAACTTCTCAAAAGATCGGTTAAAAAAAGGGAGATTTCTGACCAAAAGCCATTTTTGGCATTTAAAGAGTAGAAACAGTTCCATAATGTTGAAAAGGAAACTAATATGTCCATTTTGATAGGAATGAGCGATTTCAGACCTTTTTTCACAAAATGCTGTTAAAAAGGGGAGATTTCTTCAAGACAAGAATGACCTCAAAACGCTCAAAAATCTCCCAATTGGAGCAAAATAGTGGGTCTTTGGGCACCAAAAGTGGTTTTCTGTAATTTAAAGTATAGACAAGTTCAATAATGTTGATACGGAAACTAATGTGCCCATTTTGACAAAATGAGGGATTTCAGATAGTTTCTCTTCAAAATGCTAAAAACGTCCCAATTGGAGCAAAATAGAGCTTCTTACGGTTAATTGGGAAATTTCTGACCAAAAGCCGTTTTCTGTCATTTAAAAAGTAGCCATAATGTTGTAAAGGAAACTAATGGGCATGTTTTCAGCGATTTTTCCACAAAATGCTCAAAAACATATCAATTTGACCAAAATAGATTAAAAAAAGGGGAGATTTCTTAGCAAAAGTCATTTAAAGAGTAGAAACATTTCCATAATGTTGAAAAGGAAGCTAAAGTGCCCATTTTGCCAAGAATGAGCGATTTCAGACTGTTTTCCCTCAAAACGCTCAAATAAGTCTCAATTGGAGCTAAAAAGGGTAGATATCACACCAAAAGCCTTTTTCTGTCATTTAAAGAATGGAAACAGTTCCATAATATTGAACCGGAAACTAATGTGACCATTTTAACAAGAATGAGCGATTTCGACAAATATTTCCCAATAGATCAAAATGGAGCTTTTTTGGTTAAAAAGGGGAGATTTCTCTTTAAGTGTAGAAAAGTTCAATAATGTTGAAAATGAAACTAATTGCCCATTTTGACAGGAATGAGTGATTTCCGAATTTTTCAGCAAAATAGAGCTTTCGTTTAAAAGGGGAGATTTCTGACTAAAATCCCTGTTTCTGTCATTTAAAGAGTAGAAATAGCTCCATAATGTTGTAAAGGAAACTAATGCACCTATTTTGTTAAGAATGAGCGTTTTTTAACCGTTTTTCCTCTATTCGAGCAAATTAGTTTTTTTCAGTTAAAAAGGTTAGAAAAAGTCATTTAATGAGTAGAAACAGTTCCATAATGTTGAAAAGGAACTAATGTGACCATTTTGACAAGAATGAGCTTAAATACGCTCAAAACTTTCCAATTGGAGCAAACTATAGCTTCGTTTGGTTACAAAGGGGAGAAACAGTTCCATAATATTGAATAAGAAGCCATTTTGACATGAATGAGCGATTTCAGAGTTTTTCCTCAAAACGCTCAAAAACGTCCCGATAGGAGCAAATTAGGGTTAAAACGTGAAGAATTCAGACCAAAATCCGTTTTCTGTTATTTAAAGAGTAGAAACAGCTCCACAATGTTGAAAAGTAAACTAATGTGCCCACTTTGACAAGAATGAGCGATTTCAGACTGTTTATCCTAAAAACATTCAAAAACTATGCAACCTGGTAGAAATGACAGAAAAAGGGATTTTAGTCAGAAATCTCCCCTTTTAAACGAAAGCTCTATTTTGCTAAAAAATTCGGAAATCACTCATTCCTGTCAAAATGGGCAATTAGTTTCATTTTCAACATTATTGAACTTTTCTACACTTAAAGAGAAATCTCCCCTTTTTAACCAAAAAAGCTCCATTTTGCTCTATTGGGAAATATTTGTCGAAATCGCTCATTCTTGTTAAAATGGTCACATTAGTTTCCGGTTCAATATTATGGAACTGTTTCTATTCTTTAATATATATATATATAAACAGAATAACAAACAAACATTAACAAACAACAACAAACAAACATTAAAACAAAAAATCTTAATACACTACTTATAAAAAATAAAGAATAATCGTCATTACAACTAAAGCTGGTGCCCAGCACAGCTGCAGTGTTACCTCGCTGCACGGCTACTGCAATCCGCTGGGAAAGGAAAAAGGAGGAGCGGGGATCATCCGTTTCCTGTTTGAGACGGTTGCCTTAAATGACAGAAAAAGGCTTTTGGTGTGATATCTACTCTTTTTAGCTCCAATTGAGACTTATTTGAGCGTTTTGTGGGAAAACAGCCTGAAATCGCTCATTCTTGGCAAAATGGGCACTTTAGCTTCCTTTTCAACATTATGGAAATGTTTCTACTCCTTAAATAACTTTTGCTAAGAAATCTCCCCTTTTTTAATCTATTTTGGTCAAATTGATATGTTTTTGAGCATTTTGTGGAAAAACCGCTGAAAACATGCCCATTAGTTTCCTTTACAACATTATGGCTACTTTTTAAATGACAGAAAATGGCTTTTGGTCAGAAATTTCCCTATTAACCGTAAGAAGCTCTATTTTGCTCCAATTGGGACGTTTTTAGCATTTTGAAGAGAAACTATCTGAAATCCCTCATTTTGTCAAAATGGGCACATTAGTTTCCGTATCAACATTATTGAACTTGTCTATACTTTAAATTACAGAAAACCACTTTTGGTGACCCAAAGACCCACTATTTTGCTCCAATTGGGAGATTTTTGAGCGTTTTGAGGTCATTCTTGTCTTGAAGAAATCTCCCTTTTTAACAGCATTTTGTGAAAAAAGGTCTGAAATCGCTCATTCCTATCAAAATGAACATATTAGTTTCCTTTTCAACATTATGGAACTGTTTCTACTCTTTAAATGCCAAAAATGGCTTTTGGTCAGAAATCTCCCTTTTTTTAACCGATCTTTTGAGAAGTTTTTGATCATTAAGCTCGAGTGGATTTTTTTGGGCGTTTTGAGAAAAAACGGTGTGACCGCTAATTTTTTGGAAGATTAGTTTTCTTTTCAACATGGAACTGTTTGTACTCTTTAAATGACAGAAAACTGCTATTGATGAGAAATCTACCCTTTTTAACTATTTTGCTCCAAATGAGACATTTTTGAGAATTTTGAGGAAAAACCGTATGAAATCGCTCATTCTTAACAAAACATTATGAAGCCGTATGAAATCGCTCATTCTTAACAAAACATTATGAAGCCATTTCTACACTTTAAATGAGAAATCTCCAGAAAACGCCACCAAACAAAAGCCACGAAACAAAAGCCACGAAAGAAAAACAAAATAAAAGCCACCAAACAAAAGCCACGAAATAAAAGCCACGAAACAAAAGCCATAAACAAAAGTAACGAAACAAAAGCCACGAAACAAAAGCCATGAAACAAAAGCCACGAAAAAAGCCACCAAACAAAAACCACCAAACAAAAGCCACCAAACAAAAACACCAAACAAAAGCCACCAAACAAAAGCCACCAAACAAAAGCCACCAAACAAAAGCCAACAAACAAAAGCCACCAAACAAAAACACCAAACAAAAGCCACCAAACAAAAGCCACCAAACAAAAGCCACCAAACAAAAGCCACCATATAAAAGCCAACAAACAAAAGCCACCAAACAAAAGCCACCAAACAAAAGCCAGCAAACAAAAGCCACCAAACAAAAGCCACCAAACAAAAGCCACCAAACAAAAGCCACCAAACAAAAACCACCAAACAAAAGACACGAAACAAAAGCCACAAAGAAAAGCCATGAAACAAAATCGACAAAACAAAAGCCACGAAATAAAATCCACGAAACAAAAGCCACGAAACAAAAGTCACCAAACAAAAACCACCAAACAAAAGCCACGAAACAAAAGCCACGAAAGAAAAGCCACGAAACAAAAGCCACTGTCCAAAGCCACTCTATATCCAAAGCCACTCTATGTCCAAAGCCACTGTCCAAAGCCACTGTCCAAAGCCACTGTCCAAAGCCACTCTATGTCCAAAGCCACTGTCCAAAGCCACTGTCCAAAGCCAATGTCCAAAGCCACTCTATGTCCAAAGCCACTGTCCAAAGCCACTGTCCAAAGGCACTGTCCAAAGCCACTCTATGTCCAAAGCCACTGTCCAAAGCCACTCTCCAAAGCCACTGTCCAAAGCCACTCTCCAAAGCCACTGTCCAAAGCCATTCTATGTCCAAAACCACTGTCCAAAGCCACTCTCCAAAGCCACTGTCCAAAGCCACTCTATGTCCAAAGCCACTGTCCAAAGCCACTCTCCAAAGCCACTGTCCAAAGCCACTCTATGTCCTAAGCCACTGTCCGAAGCCACTCTCCAAAGCCACTGTCCAAAGCCACTCTATGTCCAAAGCCTCTCTATGTCCAAAGCCACTGTCCAAAGCCACTCTACAAAGCCACTGTCGAAAGTCACACTATGTCCAAAGCCACTGTCCAAAGCCACTCTCCAAAGCCACTCTCCAAAGCCACTCTATGTCCAAAGCCACTGTCCAAAGCCACTGTCCAAATCCACTCTCTAAAGCTACTCTATGTCCAAAGCCACTGTCCAAAGCCACTCTCCTAAAGCCACTGTCCAAAGCCACTCTATGTCCAAAGCCACTGTCCAAAGCCACTCTCCAAAGCCACTCTCCAAAGGCACTCTATGTCCAAAGCCACTGTCCAAAGCCACTGTCCAAAGCCACTATCCAAAGCCACTCTATGTCCAAACCACTGTCCAAAGACTCTCCAAAGCCACTCTCCAAAGCCACTCTATGTCCAAAGCAACTGTCCAAAGCCACTGTCCAAAGCTATTCTCCAAAGCCACTCTATGTCCAAAGCCACTGTCCAAAGCCACTGTCCAAAGCCACTCTCCAAAGCCACTCTATGTCCAAAGCCACTGTCCAAAGCCACTGTCCAAAGCCACTGTCCAAAGGCACTGTCCAAAGCCACTCTATGTCCAAAGCCACTGTCCAAAGCCACTGTCCAAAGCCACTCTATTTCCAAAGCCACTGCCCGAAGCCACTGTCCAAAGCCACTGTCCAAAGCCACTCTATGTCCAAAGCCACTCTCCAAAGCCACTGTCCAAAGCCACTGTATGTCCAATGCCACTGTATGTCCAAAGCTACTGTCCAAAGCCACTGTATGTCCAAAGCCACTGTATGTCCAAAGCCACTATCCAAAGCCACTGTATGTCCAAAGCCACTGTATATCCAAAGCCACTGTCCAAAGCCACTGTATGTCCAAAGCCACTGTATGTCCAAAGCCACTGTCTAAAGCCACTGTATGTCCAAAGCCACTGTCCAAAGCCTCTGTATGTCCAAAGCCACTGTATGTCCAAAGCCACTGTCCATAGCCACTGTATGTCCAAAGCCACTGTATGTCCAAAGCCACTGTCCAAAGCCACTGTATGTCCAAAGCCACTGTATGTCCAAAGCCACTGTCCAAAGCCACTCTATGTCCAAAGCCACTCTATGTCCAAAGCTACTGTATGTCCAAAGCCACTGTTCAAAGCCACTGTATGTCCAAAGCCACTGTATGTCCAAAGCCACTGTCCAAATCCACCGTATGTCCAAATCCACGGTATGTCCAAAGCCACTGTCCAAAGCCACCGTATGTCCAAAGCCACTGTATGTCCAAAGCCACTGTCCAAAGCCACTGTATGTCCAAAGCCACTGTATGTCCAAAGCCACTGTATGTCCAAAGCCACTGTCCAAAGCCACTGTATGTCCAAAGCCACTGTATGTCCAAAGCCACTGTCCAAAGCCACTGTATGTCCAAAGCCACTGTATGTCCAAAGCCACTGTCCAAAGCCACTGTATGTCCAAAGCCACTGTATGTCCAAAGCCACTGTCCAAAGCCACTGTATGTCCAAAGCCACTGTATGTCCAAAGCCACTGTCCAAAGCAACCGTATCTTCAAAGCCACTGTATGTCCAAAGCCACTGTCCAAAGCCACCGTATGTCCAAAGCCACTGTATGTCCAAAGCCACTCTCCAAAGCCACTCTCCAAAGCCACTCTATGTACAAAGCCACTATCCAAAGCCACTCTCCAAAGCCACTCTCCAAAGCCACTCTTTGTCCAAAGCCACTGTCCAAAGCCACTCTCCAAAGCCACTGTATCTCCAAAGCCACTGTCCAAAGCCACTGTATGTCCAAAGCCTCTGTATGTCCAAAGCCACTGTCCAAAGCCACTGTATGTCCAAAGCCACTGTATGTCCAAAGCCACTGTATGTCCAAAGCCACTGTCCAAAGCCACTGTATGTCCAAAGCCACTGTATGTCCAAAGCCACTGTATGTCCAAAGCCACGGTATGTCCAAAGCCACTGTCCAAAGCCACCGTATGTCCAAATTTAGTGGCTTTGTTTGTTGGCCATGTTTATTGGTTTGTTTGGTGGCTTTGTTTAGTGGCCTTGTTTGGTGGCCATGTTTAGTGGCTTTGTTTAGTGGCCAAGTTTAGTGTCTTTGTTTAGTGGCCTTGTTTAGTGGCCTTGTTTAGTGGCCTTGTTTAGTGTCTTTGTTTAGTGGCCTAGTTATTGGCTTTGTTTGGTGGCCTCGTTTAGTGGCCTTGTTTAGTGGCCTTGTTTAGTTGCTTTGTTTAGTGTCCTTGTATATGGCTTTGTTTGGTGGCCTTGTTTAGTGGCTTAGTGGCTTTGTTTAGTGGCTTTGTTCAGTGGCCTTGTTAATGGCTTTGTTTATTTGCTTTGTTCAGTTTCTTTGTTCAGTGGCTTTTTTTAGTGGCTTTGTTTAGTGTCCTTGTTAATGGCTTTGTTTGGTGACCTTGTTTAGTGGCTTAGTGGCTTTGTTTATTGGCTTTGTTTAGTGGCTTTGTTCAGTGGCTTTGTTTAGTGTAGTGGCTTTGTTTAGTGGCTATGTATAGTGGCTCTCACTGGGATCTTTTGCCGGTCATATACTATGAGACGTTCAGCCAGTCTCATATACTCCGAGTCCCAGTCACATTGTGATCTTATTCAGCCAGTCATATACTATGAGACCTTCTTCAGCCAGTTCTTATTCCGCCAGTCATATACTCTGGGTCTCATTCATATACTCTCGCTGGGATCTTCTTCAGCCAGTCATATACTCTACTAATTAAGAGCAAAATATAGCTTCTTTCACAAAGGGGAGAAAGAGTTCTCTAATATTGAAAAGGAAGCGAATGTGCCCATTATTTCCAGATTGAACGATTTCAGAGTTTTTCCTCAAAACGCTCAAAAACGTCCCGGATTGGAGCATAATAGGGTTAAAAAGGAGAGAATTCAGACAAAAAGCCGTTTACTGTTATTTAAAGAGTAGAAAAGGTTCCATAATTTTGAAAAGTAAACTAATTTGTCAATTTTAACAAGAATGACTGAGCGATTTTAGCTTCTTTGGTTAAAAAGGGTAAATTTCCCACCAAAAGCCTTTTTCTGTCATTTAAATAAAGTAAAGAAGCAGTTTCATGTTTAAAAGAAAACTAATGTGCCCATTTTGATGAGAATGAGCAATTTCACACTTTTTCCTCAAAACGCTCAAAAACGTCCTAATTGGAACAAAATATTCATAAAGTGGAGAAATAATGTTCAAAACGAAGCTAATGTGCTATTTTGATAAGAATGAGCGATTTCATTCTGTTTTTCATAAAAAGCTCAAAAACGATCCAATAAAAAAGGGAGATTTCTCATTTAAAGTGTAGAAATGGCTTCATAATGTTGTAATGCAACATGTTTTGTTAAGAATGAGCGATTTCATACGGTTTTTCCTCAAAATTCTCAAAAATGTCTCATTTGGAGCAAAATAGTTAAAAAGGGTAGATTTCTCATCAATAGCAGTTTTCTGTCATTTAAAGAGTACAAACAGTTCCATGTTGAAAAGAAAACTAATCTTCCAAAAAATTAGCGGTCACACCGTTTTTTCTCAAAACGCCCCAAAAAAATCCACTCGAGCTTAATGATCAAAAACTTCTCAAAAGATCGGTTAAAAAAAGGGAGATTTCTGACCAAAAGCCATTTTTGGCATTTAAAGAGTAGAAACAGTTCCATAATGTTGAAAAGGAAACTAATATGTCCATTTTGATAGGAATGAGCGATTTCAGACCTTTTTTCACAAAATGCTGTTAAAAAGGGGAGATTTCTTCAAGACAAGAATGACCTCAAAACGCTCAAAAAATCTCCCAATTGGAGCAAAATAGTGGGTCTTTGGGCACCAAAAGTGGTTTTCTGTAATTTAAAGTATAGACAAGTTCAATAATGTTGATACGGAAACTAATGTGCCCATTTTGACAAAATGAGGGATTTCAGATAGTTTCTCTTCAAAATGCTAAAAACGTCCCAATTGGAGCAAAATAGAGCTTCTTACGGTTAATTGGGAAATTTCTGACCAAAAGCCGTTTTCTGTCATTTAAAAAGTAGCCATAATGTTGTAAAGGAAACTAATGGGCATGTTTTCAGCGGTTTTTCCACAAAATGCTCAAAAACATATCAATTTGACCAAAATAGATTAAAAAAAGGGGAGATTTCTTAGCAAAAGTCATTTAAAGAGTAGAAACATTTCCATAATGTTGAAAAGGAAGCTAAAGTGCCCATTTTGCCAAGAATGAGCGATTTCAGACTGTTTTCCCTCAAAACGCTCAAATAAGTCTCAATTGGAGCTAAAAAGGGTAGATATCACACCAAAAGCCTTTTTCTGTCATTTAAAGAATGGAAACAGTTCCATAATATTGAACCGGAAACTAATGTGACCATTTTAACAAGAATGAGCGATTTCGACAAATATTTCCCAATAGAGCAAAATGGAGCTTTTTTGGTTAAAAAGGGGAGATTTCACTTTAAGTGTAGAAAAGTTCAATAATGTTGAAAATGAAACTAATTGCCCATTTTGACAGGAATGAGTGATTTCCGAATTTTTCAGCAAAATAGAGCTTTCGTTTAAAAGGGGAGATTTCTGACTAAAATCCCTGTTTCTGTCATTTAAAGAGTAGAAATAGCTCCATAATGTTGTAAAGGAAACTAATGCACCTATTTTGTTAAGAATGAGCGTTTTTTAACCGTTTTTCCTCTATTCGAGCAAATTAGAGTTTTTTTCAGTTAAAAAGGTTAGAAAAAGTCATTTAATGAGTAGAAACAGTTCCATAATGTTGAAAAGGAACCAATGTGACCATTTTGACAAGAATGAGCTTAAATACGCTCAAAACTTTCCAATTGGAGCAAACTATAGCTTCGTTTGGTTACAAAGGGGAGAAACAGTTCCATAATATTGAATAAGAAGCCATTTTGACATGAATGAGCGATTTCAGAGTTTTTCCTCAAAACGCTCAAAAACGTCCCGATAGGAGCAAATTAGGGTTAAAACGTGAAGAATTCAGACCAAAATCCGTTTTCTATTATTTAAAGAGTAGAAACAGCTCCACAATGTTGAAAAGTAAACTAATGTGCCCACTTTGACAAGAATGAGCGATTTCAGACTGTTTATCCTAAAAACATTCAAAAACTATGCAACCTGGTAGAAATGACAGAAAAAGGGATTTTAGTCAGAAATCTCCCCTTTTAAACGAAAGCTCTATTTTGCTAAAAAATTCGGAAATCACTCATTCCTGTCAAAATGGGCAATTAGTTTCATTTTCAACATTATTGAACTTTTCTACACTTAAAGAGAAATCTCCCCTTTTTAACCAAAAAAGCTCCATTTTGCTCTATTGGGAAATATTTGTCGAAATCGCTCATTCTTGTTAAAATGGTCACATTAGTTTCCGGTTCAATATTATGGAACTGTTTCTATTCTTTAATATATATATATATAAACAGAATAACAAACAAACATTAACAAACAACAACAAACAAACATTAAAACAAAAAATCTTAATACACTACTTATAAAAAATAAAAAATAATCGTCATTACAACTAAAGCTGGTGCCCAGCACAGCTGCAGTGTTACCTCGCTGCACGGCTACTGCAATCCGCTGGGAAAGGAAAAAGGAGGAGCGGGGATCATCCGTTTCCTGTTTGAGACGGTTGCCTTAAATGACAGAAAAAGGCTTTTGGTGTGATATCTACTCTTTTTAGCTCCAATTGAGACTTATTTGAGCGTTTTGTGGGAAAACAGTCTGAAATCGCTCATTCTTGGCAAAATGGGCACTTTAGCTTCCTTTTCAACATTATGGAAATGTTTCTACTCCTTAAATAACTTTTGCTAAGAAATCTCCCCTTTTTTTAATCTATTTTGGTCAAATTGATATGTTTTTGAGCATTTTGTGGAAAAACCGCTGAAAAATGCCCATTAGTTTCCTTTACAACATTATGGCTACTTTTTAAATGACAGAAAACGGCTTTTGGTCAGAAATCTCCCTTTTTTTAACCGATCTTTTGAGAAGTTTTTGATCATTAAGCTCGAGTGGATTTTTTTGGGCGTTTTGAGAAAAAACGGTGTGACCGCTAATTTTTTGGAAGATTAGTTTTCTTTTCAACATGGAACTGTTTGTACTCTTTAAATGACAGAAAACTGCTATTGATGAGAAATCTACCCTTTTTAACTATTTTGCTCCAAATGAGACATTTTTGGGAATTTTGAGGAAAAACCGTATGAAATCGCTCATTCTTAACAAAACATTATGAAGCCGTATGAAATCTCTCATTCTTAACAAAACATTATGAAGCCATTTCTACACTTTAAATGAGAAATCTCCAGAAAACGCCACCAAACAAAAGCCACGAAACCAAAGCCACGAAAGAAAAACAAAATAAAAGCCACCAAACAAAAGCCACGAAATAAAAGCCACGAAACAAAAGCCATAAACAAAAGTAACGAAACAAAAGCCACGAAACAAAAGCCATGAAACAAAAGCCACGAAAAAAGCTACCAAACAAAAACCACCAAACAAAAGCCACCAAACAAAAGCCACCAAACAAAAGCCACCAAACAAAAGCCAACAAAGAAAAGCCACCAAACAAAAACACCAAACAAAAGCCACCAAACAAAAGCCACCAAACAAAAGCCACCAAACAAAAGCCACCATATAAAAGCCAACAAACAAAAGCCACCAAACAAAAGCCACCAAACAAAAGCCAGCAAACAAAAACCACCAAACAAAAGACACGAAACAAAAGCCACAAAGAAAAGCCATGAAACAAAATCGACAAAACAAAAGCCACGAAATAAAATCCACGAAACAAAAGCCACGAAACAAAAGTCACCAAACAAAAACCACCAAACAAAAGCCACGAAACAAAAGCCACGAAAGAAAAGCCACGAAACAAAAGCCACTGTCCAAAGCCACTCTATATCCAAAGCCACTCTATGTCCAAAGCCACTCTATGTCCAAAGCCACTGTCCAAAGCCACTGTCCAAAGCCACTGTCCAAAGCCACTCTATGTCCAAAGCCACTGTCCAAAGCCACTGTCCAAAGCCAATGTCCAAAGCCACTCTATGTCCAAAGCCACTGTCCAAAGCCACTGTCCAAAGGCACTGTCCAAAGCCACTCTATGTCCAAAGCCACTGTCCAAAGCCACTCTCCAAAGCCACTGTCCAAAGCCACTCTCCAAAGCCACTCTATGTCCCAAGCCACTGTCCAAAGCCACTGTCCAAAGCCACTCTACAAAGCCACTCTATCTCCAAAGCCACTGTCCAAAGACACTCTCCAAAGCCACTCTCCAAAGCCACTCTATGTCAAAAGCCACTGTGCAAAGCCACTCTCCAAAGCCACTGTCCAAAGCCACTCTATGTCCAAAGCCACTGTCCAAAGCCACTGTCCAAAGCCACTCTCCAAAGCCACTCTATGTCCAAAGCCACTGTCCAAAGCCACTCTCTAAAGCCACTCTCCAAAGCCACTCTATGTCCAAAGCCACTGTCCAAACACACTGTCCAAAGCCACTCTCCAAAGCCACTCTATGTCCAAAGCCACTGTCCAAAGCCACTCTCCAAAGCCACTCTCCAAAGCCACTCAATATCCAAAGCCACTGTACAATGCCACTGTCCAAAGCCACTCTCCAAAGCCACTCTATGTCCAAAGCCACTGTCCAAAGCCACTGTCCAAAGCCATTCTCCAAAGCCACTCTATGTCCAAAGCCACTGTCCAAAGCCACTCTCCAAAGCCACTGTCCAAAGCCACTGTATGTCCAAAGTCACTGTATGTCCAAAGCCACTGTATGTCCAAATCCACTGTCCAAAGCCACTGTATTTCCAAAGCCACTGTCCAAAGCCACTGTATGTCCAAAGCCACTGTATGTCCAAAGCCACTATACAAAGCCACTGTATGTCCAAAGCCACTGTATGTCCAAAGGCACTGTCCAAATCCACTGTATGTCCAAAGCCACTGTATGTCCAAAGCCACTGTCTAAAGCCACTGTATGTCCAAAGCCACTGTCCAAAGCCACTGTATGTCTAAAGCCACTGTATGTCCAAAGCCATTGTCCAAAGCCACTGTATGTCCAAAGCCACTGTATGTCCAAAGCCACTGTCCAAAGCCACTGTATGTCCAAAGCGACTGTATGTCCAAAGCCACTGTCCAAAGCAACCGTATCTTCAAAGCCACTGTATGTCCAAAGCCACTGTCCAAAGCCACCGTATGTCCAAAGCCACTGTATGTCCAAAGCCACTCTCCAAAGCCACTCTCCAAAGCCACTCTATGTCCAAAGCCACTATCCAAAGCCACTCTCCAAAGCCACTCTCCAAAGCCACTCTTTGTCCAAAGCCACTGTCCAAAGCCACTCTCCAAAGCCACTGTATCTCCAAAGCCACTGTCCAAAGCCACTGTATGTCCAAAGCCACTGTATGTCCAAAGCCACTGTATGTCCAAAGCCACTGTCCAAAGCAACCGTATCTTCAAAGCCACTGTATGTCCAAAGCCACTGTCCAAAGCCACCGTATGTCCAAAGCCACTGTATGTCCAAAGCCACTCTCCAAAGCCACTCTCCAAAGCCACTCTATGTCCAAAGCCACTATCCAAAGCCACTCTCCAAAGCCACTCTCCAAAGCCACTCTTTGTCCAAAGCCACTGTCCAAAGCCACTCTCCAAAGCCACTGTATCTCCAAAGCCACTGTCCAAAGCCACTGTATGTCCAAAGCCTCTGTATGTCCAAAGCCACTGTCCAAAGCCACTGTATGTCCAAAGCCACTGTATGTCCAAAGCCACTGTATGTCCAAAGCCACTGTCCAAAGCCACTGTATGTCCAAAGCCACTGTATGTCCAAAGCCACTGTATGTCCAAAGCCACGGTATGTCCAAAGCCACTGTCCAAAGCCACCGTATGTCCAAATTTAGTGGCTTTGTTTGTTGGCCATGTTTATTGGTTTGTTTGGTGGCTTTGTTTAGTGGCCTTGTTTGGTGGCCATGTTTAGTGGCTTTGTTTAGTGGCCAAGTTTAGTGTCTTTGTTTAGTGGCCTTGTTTAGTGGCCTTGTTTAGTGTCTTTGTTTAGTGGCCTAGTTATTGGCTTTGTTTGGTGGCCTCGTTTAGTGGCCTTGTTTAGTGGCCTTGTTTAGTTGCTTTGTTTAGTGTCCTTGTATATGGCTTTGTTTGGTGGCCTTGTTTAGTGGCTTAGTGGCTTTGTTTAGTGGCTTTGTTCAGTGGCCTTGTTAATGGCTTTGTTTATTTGCTTTGTTCAGTTTCTTTGTTCAGTGGCTTTTTTTAGTGGCTTTGTTTAGTGTCCTTGTTAATGGCTTTGTTTGGTGACCTTGTTTAGTGGCTTAGTGGCTTTGTTTATTGGCTTTGTTTAGTGGCTTTGTTCAGTGGCTTTGTTTAGTGTAGTGGCTTTGTTTAGTGGCTATGTATAGTGGCTCTCACTGGGATCTTTTGCCGGTCATATACTATGAGACGTTCAGCCAGTCTCATATACTCCGAGTCCCAGTCACATTGTGATCTTATTCAGCCAGTCATATACTATGAGACCTTCTTCAGCCAGTTCTTATTCCGCCAGTCATATACTCTGGGTCTCATTCATATACTCTCGCTGGGATCTTCTTCAGCCAGTCATATACTCTACTAATTAAGAGCAAAATATAGCTTCTTTCACAAAGGGGAGAAAGAGTTCTCTAATATTGAAAAGGAAGCGAATGTGCCCATTATTTCCAGATTGAACGATTTCAGAGTTTTTCCTCAAAACGCTCAAAAACGTCCCGGATTGGAGCATAATAGGGTTAAAAAGGAGAGAATTCAGACAAAAAGCCGTTTACTGTTATTTAAAGAGTAGAAAAGGTTCCATAATTTTGAAAAGTAAACTAATTTGTCAATTTTAACAAGAATGACCGAGCGATTTTAGCTTCTTTGGTTAAAAAGGGTAAATTTCCCACCAAAAGCCTTTTTCTGTCATTTAAATAAAGTAAAGAAGCAGTTTCATGTTTAAAAGAAAACTAATGTGCCCATTTTGATGAGAATGAGCAATTTCACACTTTTTCCTCAAAACACTCAAAAACGTCCTAATTGGAACAAAATATTCATAAAGTGGAGAAATAATGTTCAAAACGAAGCTAATGTGCTATTTTGATAAGAATGAGCGATTTCATTCTGTTTTTCATAAAAAGCTCAAAAACGATCCAATAAAAAAGGGAGATTTCTCATTTAAAGTGTAGAAATGGCTTCATAATGTTGTAATGCAACATGTTTTGTTAAGAATGAGCGATTTCATACGGTTTTTCCTCAAAATTCTCAAAAATGTCTCATTTGGAGCAAAATAGTTAAAAAGGGTAGATTTCTCATCAATAGCAGTTTTCTGTCATTTAAAGAGTACAAACAGTTCCATGTTGAAAAGAAAACTAATCTTCCAAAAAATTAGCGGTCACACCGTTTTTTCTCAAAACGCCCCAAAAAAATCCACTCGAGCTTAATGATCAAAAACTTCTCAAAAGATCGGTTAAAAAAAGGGAGATTTCTGACCAAAAGCCATTTTTGGCATTTAAAGAGTAGAAACAGTTCCATAATGTTGAAAAGGAAACTAATATGTCCATTTTGATAGGAATGAGCGATTTCAGACCTTTTTTCACAAAATGCTGTTAAAAAGGGGAGATTTCTTCAAGACAAGAATGACCTCAAAACGCTCAAAAATCTCCCAATTGGAGCAAAATAGTGGGTCTTTGGGCACCAAAAGTGGTTTTCTGTAATTTAAAGTATAGACAAGTTCAATAATGTTGATACGGAAACTAATGTGCCCATTTTGACAAAATGAGGGATTTCAGATAGTTTCTCTTCAAAATGCTAAAAACGTCCCAATTGGAGCAAAATAGAGCTTCTTACGGTTAATTGGGAAATTTCTGACCAAAAGCCGTTTTCTGTCATTTAAAAAGTAGCCATAATGTTGTAAAGGAAACTAATGGGCATGTTTTCAGCGGTTTTTCCACAAAATGCTCAAAAACATATCAATTTGACCAAAATAGATTAAAAAAAGGGGAGATTTCTTAGCAAAAGTCATTTAAAGAGTAGAAACATTTCCATAATGTTGAAAAGGAAGCTCAAGTGCCCATTTTGCCAAGAATGAGCGATTTCAGACTGTTTTCCCTCAAAACGCTCAAATAAGTCTCAATTGGAGCTAAAAAGGGTAGATATCACACCAAAAGCCTTTTTCTGTCATTTAAAGAATGGAAACAGTTCCATAATATTGAACCGGAAACTAATGTGACCATTTTAACAAGAATGAGCGATTTCGACAAATATTTCCCAATAGATCAAAATGGAGCTTTTTTGGTTAAAAAGGGGAGATTTCTCTTTAAGTGTAGAAAAGTTCAATAATGTTGAAAATGAAACTAATTGCCCATTTTGACAGGAATGAGTGATTTCCGAATTTTTCAGCAAAATAGAGCTTTCGTTTAAAAGGGGAGATTTCTGACTAAAATCCCTGTTTCTGTCATTTAAAGAGTAGAAATAGCTCCATAATGTTGTAAAGGAAACTAATGCACCTATTTTGTTAAGAATGAGCGTTTTTTAACCGTTTTTCCTCTATTCGAGCAAATTAGTTTTTTTCAGTTAAAAAGGTTAGAAAAAGTCATTTAATGAGTAGAAACAGTTCCATAATGTTGAAAAGGAACTAATGTGACCATTTTGACAAGAATGAGCTTAAATACGCTCAAAACTTTCCAATTGGAGCAAACTATAGCTTCGTTTGGTTACAAAGGGGAGAAACAGTTCCATAATATTGAATAAGAAGCCATTTTGACATGAATGAGCGATTTCAGAGTTTTTCCTCAAAACGCTCAAAAACGTCCCGATAGGAGCAAATTAGGGTTAAAACGTGAAGAATTCAGACCAAAATCCGTTTTCTGTTATTTAAAGAGTAGAAACAGCTCCACAATGTTGAAAAGTAAACTAATGTGCCCACTTTGACAAGAATGAGCGATTTCAGACTGTTTATCCTAAAAACATTCAAAAACTATGCAACCTGGTAGAAATGACAGAAAAAGGGATTTTAGTCAGAAATCTCCCCTTTTAAACGAAAGCTCTATTTTGCTAAAAAATTCGGAAATCACTCATTCCTGTCAAAATGGGCAATTAGTTTCATTTTCAACATTATTGAACTTTTCTACACTTAAAGAGAAATCTCCCCTTTTTAACCAAAAAAGCTCCATTTTGCTCTATTGGGAAATATTTGTCGAAATCGCTCATTCTTGTTAAAATGGTCACAGTTTCCGGTTCAATATTATGGAACTGTTTCTATTCTTTAATATATATATATATAAACAGAATAACAAACAAACATTAACAAACAACAACAAACAAACATTAAAACAAAAAATCTTAATACACTACTTATAAAAAATAAAGAATAATCGTCATTACAACTAAAGCTGGTGCCCAGCACAGCTGCAGTGTTACCTCGCTGCACGGCTACTGCAATCCGCTGGGAAAGGAAAAAGGAGGAGCGGGGATCATCCGTTTCCTGTTTGAGACGGTTGCCTTAAATGACAGAAAAAGGCTTTTGGTGTGATATCTACTCTTTTTAGCTCCAATTGAGACTTATTTGAGCGTTTTGTGGGAAAACAGCCTGAAATCGCTCATTCTTGGCAAAATGGGCACTTTAGCTTCCTTTTCAACATTATGGAAATGTTTCTACTCCTTAAATAACTTTTGCTAAGAAATCTCCCCTTTTTTTAATCTATTTTGGTCAAATTGATATGTTTTTGAGCATTTTGTGGAAAAACCGCTGAAAACATGCCCATTAGTTTCCTTTACAACATTATGGCTACTTTTTAAATGACAGAAAACGGCTTTTGGTCAGAAATTTCCCTATTAACCGTAAGAAGCTCTATTTTGCTCCAATTGGGACGTTTTTAGCATTTTGAAGAGAAACTATCTGAAATCCCTCATTTTGTCAAAATGGGCACATTAGTTTCCGTATCAACATTATTGAACTTGTCTATACTTTAAATTACAGAAAACCACTTTTGGTGACCCAAAGACCCACTATTTTGCTCCAATTGGGAGATTTTTGAGCGTTTTGAGGTCATTCTTGTCTTGAAGAAATCTCCCTTTTTAACAGCATTTTGTGAAAAAAGGTCTGAAATCGCTCATTCCTATCAAAATGAACATATTAGTTTCCTTTTCAACATTATGGAACTGTTTCTACTCTTTAAATGCCAAAAATGGCTTTTGGTCAGAAATCTCCCTTTTTTTAACCGATCTTTTGAGAAGTTTTTGATCATTAAGCTCGAGTGGATTTTTTTGGGCGTTTTGAGAAAAAACGGTGTGACCGCTAATTTTTTGGAAGATTAGTTTTCTTTTCAACATGGAACTGTTTGTACTCTTTAAATGACAGAAAACTGCTATTGATGAGAAATCTACCCTTTTTAACTATTTTGCTCCAAATGAGACATTTTTGAGAATTTTGAGGAAAAACCGTATGAAATCGCTCATTCTTAACAAAACATTATGAAGCCGTATGAAATCGCTCATTCTTAACAAAACATTATGAAGCCATTTCTACACTTTAAATGAGAAATCTCCAGAAAACGCCACCAAACAAAAGCCACGAAACAAAAGCCACGAAAGAAAAACAAAATAAAAGCCACCAAACAAAAGCCACGAAATAAAAGCCACGAAACAAAAGCCATAAACAAAAGTAACGAAACAAAAGCCACGAAACAAAAGCCATGAAACAAAAGCCACGAAAAAAGCCACCAAACAAAAACCACCAAACAAAAGCCACCAAACAAAAACACCAAACAAAAGCCACCAAACAAAAGACACCAAACAAAAGCCACCAAACAAAAGCCAACAAACAAAAGCCACCAAACAAAAGCCACCAAACAAAAGCCACCAAACAAAAGCCACCATATAAAAGCCAACAAACAAAAGCCACCAAACAAAAGCCACCAAACAAAAGCCAGCAAACAAAAGCCACCAAACAAAAGCCACCAAACAAAAGCCACCAAACAAAAGCCACCAAACAAAAACCACCAAACAAAAGACACGAAACAAAAGCCACAAAGAAAAGCCATGAAACAAAATCGACAAAACAAAAGCCACGAAATAAAATCCACGAAACAAAAGCCACGAAACAAAAGTCACCAAACAAAAACCACCAAACAAAAGCCACGAAACAAAAGCCACGAAAGAAAAGCCACGAAACAAAAGCCACTGTCCAAAGCCACTCTATATCCAAAGCCACTCTATGTCCAAAGCCACTGTCCAAAGCCACTGTCCAAAGCCACTGTCCAAAGCCACTCTATGTCCAAAGCCACTGTCCAAAGCCACTGTCCAAAGCCAATGTCCAAAGCCACTCTATGTCCAAAGCCACTGTCCAAAGCCACTGTCCAAAGGCACTGTCCAAAGCCACTCTATGTCCAAAGCCACTGTCCAAAGCCACTCTCCAAAGCCACTGTCCAAAGCCACTCTCCAAAGCCACTGTCCAAAGCCATTCTATGTCCAAAACCACTGTCCAAAGCCACTGTCCAAAGCCACTCTCCAAAGCCACTCTATGTCCAAAGCCACTGTCCAAAGCCACTCTCTAAAGCCACTCTCCAAAGCCACTCTATGTCCAAAGCCACTGTCCAAACACACTGTCCAAAGCCACTCTCCAAAGCCACTCTATGTCCAAAGCCACTGTCCAAAGCCACTCTCCAAAGCCACTCTCCAAAGCCACTCAATATCCAAAGCCACTGTACAATGCCACTGTCCAAAGCCACTCTCCAAAGCCACTCTATGTCCAAAGCCACTGTCCAAAGCCACTGTCCAAAGCCATTCTCCAAAGCCACTCTATGTCCAAAGCCACTGTCCAAAGCCACTCTCCAAAGCCACTGTCCAAAGCCACTGTATGTCCAAAGTCACTGTATGTCCAAAGCCACTGTATGTCCAAATCCACTGTCCAAAGCCACTGTATTTCCAAAGCCACTGTCCAAAGCCACTGTATGTCCAAAGCCACTGTATGTCCAAAGCCACTATACAAAGCCACTGTATGTCCAAAGCCACTGTATGTCCAAAGGCACTGTCCAAATCCACTGTATGTCCAAAGCCACTGTATGTCCAAAGCCACTGTCTAAAGCCACTGTATGTCCAAAGCCACTGTCCAAAGCCACTGTATGTCTAAAGCCACTGTATGTCCAAAGCCATTGTCCAAAGCCACTGTATGTCCAAAGCCACTGTATGTCCAAAGCCACTGTCCAAAGCCACTGTATGTCCAAAGCGACTGTATGTCCAAAGCCACTGTCCAAAGCAACCGTATCTTCAAAGCCACTGTATGTCCAAAGCCACTGTCCAAAGCCACCGTATGTCCAAAGCCACTGTATGTCCAAAGCCACTCTCCAAAGCCACTCTCCAAAGCCACTCTATGTCCAAAGCCACTATCCAAAGCCACTCTCCAAAGCCACTCTCCAAAGCCACTCTTTGTCCAAAGCCACTGTCCAAAGCCACTCTCCAAAGCCACTGTATCTCCAAAGCCACTGTCCAAAGCCACTGTATGTCCAAAGCCACTGTATGTCCAAAGCCACTGTATGTCCAAAGCCACTGTCCAAAGCAACCGTATCTTCAAAGCCACTGTATGTCCAAAGCCACTGTCCAAAGCCACCGTATGTCCAAAGCCACTGTATGTCCAAAGCCACTCTCCAAAGCCACTCTCCAAAGCCACTCTATGTCCAAAGCCACTATCCAAAGCCACTCTCCAAAGCCACTCTCCAAAGCCACTCTTTGTCCAAAGCCACTGTCCAAAGCCACTCTCCAAAGCCACTGTATCTCCAAAGCCACTGTCCAAAGCCACTGTATGTCCAAAGCCTCTGTATGTCCAAAGCCACTGTCCAAAGCCACTGTATGTCCAAAGCCACTGTATGTCCAAAGCCACTGTATGTCCAAAGCCACTGTCCAAAGCCACTGTATGTCCAAAGCCACTGTATGTCCAAAGCCACTGTATGTCCAAAGCCACGGTATGTCCAAAGCCACTGTCCAAAGCCACCGTATGTCCAAATTTAGTGGCTTTGTTTGTTGGCCATGTTTATTGGTTTGTTTGGTGGCTTTGTTTAGTGGCCTTGTTTGGTGGCCATGTTTAGTGGCTTTGTTTAGTGGCCAAGTTTAGTGTCTTTGTTTAGTGGCCTTGTTTAGTGGCCTTGTTTAGTGGCCTTGTTTAGTGTCTTTGTTTAGTGGCCTAGTTATTGGCTTTGTTTGGTGGCCTCGTTTAGTGGCCTTGTTTAGTGGCCTTGTTTAGTTGCTTTGTTTAGTGTCCTTGTATATGGCTTTGTTTGGTGGCCTTGTTTAGTGGCTTAGTGGCTTTGTTTAGTGGCTTTGTTCAGTGGCCTTGTTAATGGCTTTGTTTATTTGCTTTGTTCAGTTTCTTTGTTCAGTGGCTTTTTTTAGTGGCTTTGTTTAGTGTCCTTGTTAATGGCTTTGTTTGGTGACCTTGTTTAGTGGCTTAGTGGCTTTGTTTATTGGCTTTGTTTAGTGGCTTTGTTCAGTGGCTTTGTTTAGTGTAGTGGCTTTGTTTAGTGGCTATGTATAGTGGCTCTCACTGGGATCTTTTGCCGGTCATATACTATGAGACGTTCAGCCAGTCTCATATACTCCGAGTCCCAGTCACATTGTGATCTTATTCAGCCAGTCATATACTATGAGACCTTCTTCAGCCAGTTCTTATTCCGCCAGTCATATACTCTGGGTCTCATTCATATACTCTCGCTGGGATCTTCTTCAGCCAGTCATATACTCTACTAATTAAGAGCAAAATATAGCTTCTTTCACAAAGGGGAGAAAGAGTTCTCTAATATTGAAAAGGAAGCGAATGTGCCCATTATTTCCAGATTGAACGATTTCAGAGTTTTTCCTCAAAACGCTCAAAAACGTCCCGGATTGGAGCATAATAGGGTTAAAAAGGAGAGAATTCAGACAAAAAGCCGTTTACTGTTATTTAAAGAGTAGAAAAGGTTCCATAATTTTGAAAAGTAAACTAATTTGTCAATTTTAACAAGAATGACCGAGCGATTTTAGCTTCTTTGGTTAAAAAGGGTAAATTTCCCACCAAAAGCCTTTTTCTGTCATTTAAATAAAGTAAAGAAGCAGTTTCATGTTTAAAAGAAAACTAATGTGCCCATTTTGATGAGAATGAGCAATTTCACACTTTTTCCTCAAAACACTCAAAAACGTCCTAATTGGAACAAAATATTCATAAAGTGGAGAAATAATGTTCAAAACGAAGCTAATGTGCTATTTTGATAAGAATGAGCGATTTCATTCTGTTTTTCATAAAAAGCTCAAAAACGATCCAATAAAAAAGGGAGATTTCTCATTTAAAGTGTAGAAATGGCTTCATAATGTTGTAATGCAACATGTTTTGTTAAGAATGAGCGATTTCATACGGTTTTTCCTCAAAATTCTCAAAAATGTCTCATTTGGAGCAAAATAGTTAAAAAGGGTAGATTTCTCATCAATAGCAGTTTTCTGTCATTTAAAGAGTACAAACAGTTCCATGTTGAAAAGAAAACTAATCTTCCAAAAAATTAGCGGTCACACCGTTTTTTCTCAAAACGCCCCAAAAAAATCCACTCGAGCTTAATGATCAAAAACTTCTCAAAAGATCGGTTAAAAAAAGGGAGATTTCTGACCAAAAGCCATTTTTGGCATTTAAAGAGTAGAAACAGTTCCATAATGTTGAAAAGGAAACTAATATGTCCATTTTGATAGGAATGAGCGATTTCAGACCTTTTTTCACAAAATGCTGTTAAAAAGGGGAGATTTCTTCAAGACAAGAATGACCTCAAAACGCTCAAAAATCTCCCAATTGGAGCAAAATAGTGGGTCTTTGGGCACCAAAAGTGGTTTTCTGTAATTTAAAGTATAGACAAGTTCAATAATGTTGATACGGAAACTAATGTGCCCATTTTGACAAAATGAGGGATTTCAGATAGTTTCTCTTCAAAATGCTAAAAACGTCCCAATTGGAGCAAAATAGAGCTTCTTACGGTTAATTGGGAAATTTCTGACCAAAAGCCGTTTTCTGTCATTTAAAAAGTAGCCATAATGTTGTAAAGGAAACTAATGGGCATGTTTTCAGCGGTTTTTCCACAAAATGCTCAAAAACATATCAATTTGACCAAAATAGATTAAAAAAAGGGGAGATTTCTTAGCAAAAGTCATTTAAAGAGTAGAAACATTTCCATAATGTTGAAAAGGAAGCTCAAGTGCCCATTTTGCCAAGAATGAGCGATTTCAGACTGTTTTCCCTCAAAACGCTCAAATAAGTCTCAATTGGAGCTAAAAAGGGTAGATATCACACCAAAAGCCTTTTTCTGTCATTTAAAGAATGGAAACAGTTCCATAATATTGAACCGGAAACTAATGTGACCATTTTAACAAGAATGAGCGATTTCGACAAATATTTCCCAATAGATCAAAATGGAGCTTTTTTGGTTAAAAAGGGGAGATTTCTCTTTAAGTGTAGAAAAGTTCAATAATGTTGAAAATGAAACTAATTGCCCATTTTGACAGGAATGAGTGATTTCCGAATTTTTCAGCAAAATAGAGCTTTCGTTTAAAAGGGGAGATTTCTGACTAAAATCCCTGTTTCTGTCATTTAAAGAGTAGAAATAGCTCCATAATGTTGTAAAGGAAACTAATGCACCTATTTTGTTAAGAATGAGCGTTTTTTAACCGTTTTTCCTCTATTCGAGCAAATTAGTTTTTTTCAGTTAAAAAGGTTAGAAAAAGTCATTTAATGAGTAGAAACAGTTCCATAATGTTGAAAAGGAACTAATGTGACCATTTTGACAAGAATGAGCTTAAATACGCTCAAAACTTTCCAATTGGAGCAAACTATAGCTTCGTTTGGTTACAAAGGGGAGAAACAGTTCCATAATATTGAATAAGAAGCCATTTTGACATGAATGAGCGATTTCAGAGTTTTTCCTCAAAACGCTCAAAAACGTCCCGATAGGAGCAAATTAGGGTTAAAACGTGAAGAATTCAGACCAAAATCCGTTTTCTGTTATTTAAAGAGTAGAAACAGCTCCACAATGTTGAAAAGTAAACTAATGTGCCCACTTTGACAAGAATGAGCGATTTCAGACTGTTTATCCTAAAAACATTCAAAAACTATGCAACCTGGTAGAAATGACAGAAAAAGGGATTTTAGTCAGAAATCTCCCCTTTTAAACGAAAGCTCTATTTTGCTAAAAAATTCGGAAATCACTCATTCCTGTCAAAATGGGCAATTAGTTTCATTTTCAACATTATTGAACTTTTCTACACTTAAAGAGAAATCTCCCCTTTTTAACCAAAAAAGCTCCATTTTGCTCTATTGGGAAATATTTGTCGAAATCGCTCATTCTTGTTAAAATGGTCACAGTTTCCGGTTCAATATTATGGAACTGTTTCTATTCTTTAATATATATATATATAAACAGAATAACAAACAAACATTAACAAACAACAACAAACAAACATTAAAACAAAAAATCTTAATACACTACTTATAAAAAATAAAGAATAATCGTCATTACAACTAAAGCTGGTGCCCAGCACAGCTGCAGTGTTACCTCGCTGCACGGCTACTGCAATCCGCTGGGAAAGGAAAAAGGAGGAGCGGGGATCATCCGTTTCCTGTTTGAGACGGTTGCCTTAAATGACAGAAAAAGGCTTTTGGTGTGATATCTACTCTTTTTAGCTCCAATTGAGACTTATTTGAGCGTTTTGTGGGAAAACAGCCTGAAATCGCTCATTCTTGGCAAAATGGGCACTTTAGCTTCCTTTTCAACATTATGGAAATGTTTCTACTCCTTAAATAACTTTTGCTAAGAAATCTCCCCTTTTTTTAATCTATTTTGGTCAAATTGATATGTTTTTGAGCATTTTGTGGAAAAACCGCTGAAAACATGCCCATTAGTTTCCTTTACAACATTATGGCTACTTTTTAAATGACAGAAAACGGCTTTTGGTCAGAAATTTCCCTATTAACCGTAAGAAGCTCTATTTTGCTCCAATTGGGACGTTTTTAGCATTTTGAAGAGAAACTATCTGAAATCCCTCATTTTGTCAAAATGGGCACATTAGTTTCCGTATCAACATTATTGAACTTGTCTATACTTTAAATTACAGAAAACCACTTTTGGTGACCCAAAGACCCACTATTTTGCTCCAATTGGGAGATTTTTGAGCGTTTTGAGGTCATTCTTGTCTTGAAGAAATCTCCCTTTTTAACAGCATTTTGTGAAAAAAGGTCTGAAATCGCTCATTCCTATCAAAATGAACATATTAGTTTCCTTTTCAACATTATGGAACTGTTTCTACTCTTTAAATGCCAAAAATGGCTTTTGGTCAGAAATCTCCCTTTTTTTAACCGATCTTTTGAGAAGTTTTTGATCATTAAGCTCGAGTGGATTTTTTTGGGCGTTTTGAGAAAAAACGGTGTGACCGCTAATTTTTTGGAAGATTAGTTTTCTTTTCAACATGGAACTGTTTGTACTCTTTAAATGACAGAAAACTGCTATTGATGAGAAATCTACCCTTTTTAACTATTTTGCTCCAAATGAGACATTTTTGAGAATTTTGAGGAAAAACCGTATGAAATCGCTCATTCTTAACAAAACATTATGAAGCCGTATGAAATCGCTCATTCTTAACAAAACATTATGAAGCCATTTCTACACTTTAAATGAGAAATCTCCAGAAAACGCCACCAAACAAAAGCCACGAAACAAAAGCCACGAAAGAAAAACAAAATAAAAGCCACCAAACAAAAGCCACGAAATAAAAGCCACGAAACAAAAGCCATAAACAAAAGTAACGAAACAAAAGCCACGAAACAAAAGCCATGAAACAAAAGCCACGAAAAAAGCCACCAAACAAAAACCACCAAACAAAAGCCACCAAACAAAAACACCAAACAAAAGCCACCAAACAAAAGACACCAAACAAAAGCCACCAAACAAAAGCCAACAAACAAAAGCCACCAAACAAAAGCCACCAAACAAAAGCCACCAAACAAAAGCCACCATATAAAAGCCAACAAACAAAAGCCACCAAACAAAAGCCACCAAACAAAAGCCAGCAAACAAAAGCCACCAAACAAAAGCCACCAAACAAAAGCCACCAAACAAAAGCCACCAAACAAAAACCACCAAACAAAAGACACGAAACAAAAGCCACAAAGAAAAGCCATGAAACAAAATCGACAAAACAAAAGCCACGAAATAAAATCCACGAAACAAAAGCCACGAAACAAAAGTCACCAAACAAAAACCACCAAACAAAAGCCACGAAACAAAAGCCACGAAAGAAAAGCCACGAAACAAAAGCCACTGTCCAAAGCCACTCTATATCCAAAGCCACTCTATGTCCAAAGCCACTGTCCAAAGCCACTGTCCAAAGCCACTGTCCAAAGCCACTCTATGTCCAAAGCCACTGTCCAAAGCCACTGTCCAAAGCCAATGTCCAAAGCCACTCTATGTCCAAAGCCACTGTCCAAAGCCACTGTCCAAAGGCACTGTCCAAAGCCACTCTATGTCCAAAGCCACTGTCCAAAGCCACTCTCCAAAGCCACTGTCCAAAGCCACTCTCCAAAGCCACTGTCCAAAGCCATTCTATGTCCAAAACCACTGTCCAAAGCCACTCTCCAAAGCCACTGTCCAAAGCCACTCTATGTCCAAAGCCACTGTCCAAAGCCACTCTCCAAAGCCACTGTCCAAAGCCACTCTATGTCCTAAGCCACTGTCCGAAGCCACTCTCCAAAGCCACTGTCCAAAGCCACTCTATGTCCAAAGCCTCTCTATGTCCAAAGCCACTGTCCAACTCCACTCTACAAAGCCACTGTCGAAAGTCACACTATGTCCAAAGCCACTGTCCAAAGCCACTCTCCAAAGCCACTGTCCAAAGCCATTCTATGTCCAAAACCACTGTCCAAAGCCACTCTCCAAAGCCACTCTCCAAAGCCACTCTATGTCCAAAGCCACTGTCCAAAGCCACTGTCCAAATCCACTCTCTAAAGCTACTCTATGTCCAAAGCCACTGTCCAAAGCCACTCTCCTAAAGCCACTGTCCAAAGCCACTCTATGTCCAAAGCCACTGTCCAAAGCCACTCTCCAAAGCCACTCTCCAAAGGCACTCTATGTCCAAAGCCACTGTCCAAAGCCACTGTCCAAAGCCACTATCCAAAGCCACTCTATGTCCAAACCACTGTCCAAAGACTCTCCAAAGCCACTCTCCAAAGCCACTCTATGTCCAAAGCCACTGTCCAAAGCCACTGTCCAAAGCTATTCTCCAAAGCCACTCTATGTCCAAAGCCAATGTCCAAAGCCACTGTCCAAAGCCACTCTCCAAAGCCACTCTATGTCCAAAGCCACTGTCCAAAGCCACTGTCCAAAGCCACTGTCCAAAGCCACTCTATGTCCAAAGCCACTGTCCAAAGCCACTGTCCAAAGGCACTGTCCAAAGCCACTCTATGTCCAAAGCCACTGTCCAAAGCCACTGTCCAAAGCCACTCTATTTCCAAAGCCACTGCCCGAAGCCACTGTCCAAAGCCACTGTCCAAAGCCACTCTATGTCCAAAGCCACTCTCCAAAGCCACTGTCCAAAGCCACTGTATGTTCAATGCCACTGTATGTCCAAAGCTACTGTCCAAAGCCACTGTATGTCCAAAGCCACTGTATGTCCAAAGCCACTATCCAAAGCCACTGTATGTCCAAAGCCACTGTATATCCAAAGCCACTGTCCAAAGCCACTGTATGTCCAAAGCCACTGTATGTCCAAAGCCACTGTCTAAAGCCACTGTATGTCCAAAGCCACTGTCCAAAGCCTCTGTATGTCCAAAGCCACTGTATGTCCAAAGCCACTGTCCATAGCCACTGTATGTCCAAAGCCACTGTATGTCCAAAGCCACTGTCCAAAGCCACTGTATGTCCAAAGCCACTGTATGTCCAAAGCCACTGTCCAAAGCCACTCTATGTCCAAAGCCACTCTATGTCCAAAGCTACTGTATGTCCAAAGCCACTGTTCAAAGCCACTGTATGTCCAAAGCCACTGTATGTCCAAAGCCACTGTCCAAATCCACCGTATGTCCAAATCCACGGTATGTCCAAAGCCACTGTCCAAAGCCACCGTATGTCCAAAGCCACTGTATGTCCAAAGCCACTGTCCAAAGCCACTGTATGTCCAAAGCCACTGTATGTCCAAAGCCACTGTATGTCCAAAGCCACTGTCCAAAGCCACTGTATGTCCAAAGCCACTGTATGTCCAAAGCCACTGTCCAAAGCCACTGTATGTCCAAAGCCACTGTATGTCCAAAGCCACTGTCCAAAGCCACTGTATGTCCAAAGCCACTGTATGTCCAAAGCCACTGTCCAAAGCCACTGTATGTCCAAAGCCACTGTATGTCCAAAGCCACTGTCCAAAGCCACTCTCGAAAGTCACACTATGTCCAAAGCCACTGTCCAAAGCCACTCTATGTCCAAAGCCACTGTCCAAAGCCACTGTCCAAAGCCACTCTCCAAAGCCACTCTATGTCCAAAGCCACTATCCAAAGCCACTCTCCAAAGCCACTCTCCAAAGCCACTCTATGTCCAAAGCCACTGTCCAAAGCCACTCTTCAAAGCCACTCTCCAAAGCCACTCGATGTCCCAAGCCACTGTCCAAAGCCACTGTCCAAAGCCACTCTACAAAGCCACTCTATCTTCAAAGCCACTGTCCAAAGACACTCTCCAAAGCCACTCTCCAAAGCCACTCTATGTCAAAAGCCACTGTCCAAAGCAACTGTCGAAAGCCACTGTCTAAAGCCACTGTATGTCCAAAGCCACTGTCCAAAGCCACTGTCGAAAGCCACTGTCCAAAGCCACTCTATGTCCAAAGCCACTGTCCAAAGCCACTCTATGTCCAAAGCCACTGTCCAAAGCCACTGTCCAAAGCCACTGTCCAAAGCCACTCTATGTCAAAGCCACTGTCCCAAGCCACTCTCCAAAGCCACTGTCCAAAGCCACTCAATGTCCAAAGCCACTGTCCAAAGCCACTCTATGTCCAAAGTCACTGTGCAAAGCCACTCTCCAAAGCCACTGTCCAAAGCCACTCTATGTCCAAAGCCACTGTCCAAAGCCACTGTCCAAAGCCACTCTCCAAAGCCACTCTATGTCCAAAGCCACTGTCCAAAGCCACTCTCTAAAGCCACTCTCCATAGCCACTCTATGTCCAAAGCCACTGTCCAAACACACTGTCCAAAGCCACTCTCCAAAGCCACTCTATGTCCAAAGCCACTGTCCAAAGCCACTCTCCAAAGCCACTCTCCAAAGCCACTCAATATCCAAAGCCACTGTACAATGCCACTGTCCAAAGCCACTCTCCAAAGCCACTCTATGTCCAAAGCCACTGTCCAAAGCCACTGTCCAAAGCCATTCTCCAAAGCCACTCTATGTCCAAAGCCACTGTCCAAAGCCACTCTCCAAAGCCACTGTCCAAAGCCACTGTATGTCCAAAGCCACTGTATGTCCAAAGTCACTGTATGTCCAAAGCCACTGTTTGTCCAAATCCACTGTCCAAAGCCACTGTATTTCCAAAGCCACTGTCCAAAGCCACTGTATGTCCAAAGCCACTGTATGTCCAAAGCCACTATACAAAGCCACTGTATGTCCAAAGCCACTGTATGTCCAAAGGCACTGTCCAAAGCCACTGTATGTCCAAAGCCACTGTATGTCCAAAGCCACTGTCTAAAGCCACTGTATGTCCAAAGCCACTGTCCAAAGCCACTGTATGTCTAAAGCCACTGTATGTCCAAAGCCACTGTCCATAGCCACTGTATGTCCAAAGCCACTGTATGTCCAAAGCCACTGTCCAAAGCCACTGTATGTCCAAAGCCACTGTATGTCCAAAGCTACTGTCCAAAGCCACTGTATGTCCAAAGCCACTGTACAAAGCCACTGTCCAAATCCACCGTCCAAAGCCACTCTATGTCCAAATCCACTGTACAAAGCCACTGTCCAAAGCCACTGTCCAAAGCAATACTATGTCCAAAGCCACTGTCCAAAGCCACTGTCCAAAGCCACTGTCCAAAGCCACTCTATTTCCAAAGCCACTGCCCGAAGCCACTGTCCAAAGCCACTGTCCAAAGCCACTCTATGTCCAAAGCCACTGTCCAAAGCCACTCTCCAAAGCCACTGTCCAAAGCCACTGTATGTCCAATGCCACTGTATGTCCAAAGCTACTGTCCAAAGCCACTGTATGTCCAAAGCCACTGTATGTCCAAAGCCACTATCCAAAGCCACTGTATGTCCAAAGCCACTGTATATCCAAAGCCACTGTCCAAAGCCACTGTATGTCCAAAGCCACTGTATGTCCAAAGCCACTGTCTAAAGCCACTGTATATCCAAAGCCACTGTCCAAAGCCTCTGTATGTCCAAAGCCACTGTATGTCCAAAGCCACTGTCCATAGCCACTGTATGTCCAAAGCCACTGTATGTCCAAAGCCACTGTCCAAAGCCACTGTATGTCCAAAGCCACTGTATGTCCAAAGCCACTGTCCAAAGCCACTCTATGTCCAAAGCCACTCTATGTCCAAAGCTACTGTATGTCCAAAGCCACTGTTCAAAGCCACTGTATGTCCAAAGCCACTGTATGTCCAAAGCCACTGTCCAAATCCACCGTATGTCCAAATCCACGGTATGTCCAAAGCTACTGTCCAAAGCCACCGTATGTCCAAAGCCACTGTATGTCCAAAGCCACTGTCCAAAGCCACTGTATGTCCAAAGCCACTGTATGTCCAAAGCCACTGTCCAAAGCCACTGTATGTCCAAAGCCACTGTATGTCCAAAGCCACTGTCCAAAGCCACTGTATGTCCAAAGCCACTGTATGTCCAAAGCCACTGTCCAAAGCCACTGTATGTCCAAAGCCACTGTATGTCCAAAGCCACTGTCCAAAGCCACTGTATGTCCAAAGCCACTGTCCAAAGCCACTGTATGTCCAAAGCCACTGTATGTCCAAAGCTACTGTCCAAAGCAACCGTATCTTCAAAGCCACTGTATGTCCAAAGCCACTGTCCAAAGCCACCGTATGTCCAAAGCCACTGTATGTCCAAAGCCACTCTCCAAAGCCACTCTCCAAAGCCACTCTATGTCCAAAGCCACTATCCAAAGCCACTCTCCAAAGCCACTCTCCAAAGCCACTCTTTGTCCAAAGCCACTGTCCAAAGCCACTCTCCAAAGCCACTGTATCTCCAAAGCCACTGTCCAAAGCCACTGTATGTCCAAAGCCTCTGTATGTCCAAAGCCACTGTCCAAAGCCACTGTATGTCCAAAGCCACTGTATGTCCAAAGCCACTGTATGTCCAAAGCCACTGTCCAAAGCCACTGTATGTCCAAAACAACTGTATGTCCAAAGCCACTGTATGTCCAAAGCCACGGTATGTCCAAAGCCACTGTCCAAAGCCACCGTATGTCCAAATTTAGTGGCTTTGTTTGTTGGCCATGTTTATTGGTTTGTTTGGTGGCTTTGTTTAGTGGCCTTGTTTGGTGGCCATGTTTAGTGGCTTTGTTTAGTGGCCAAGTTTAGTGTCTTTGTTTAGTGGCCTTGTTTAGTGGCCTTGTTTAGTGGCCTTGTTTAGTGTCTTTGTTTAGTGGCCTAGTTATTGGCTTTGTTTGGTGGCCTCGTTTAGTGGCCTTGTTTAGTGGCCTTGTTTAGTTGCTTTGTTTAGTGTCCTTGTATATGGCTTTGTTTGGTGACCTTGTTTAGTGGCTTAGTGGCTTTGTTTAGTGGCTTTGTTCAGTGGCCTTGTTAATGGCTTTGTTTATTTGCTTTGTTCAGTTTCTTTGTTCAGTGGCTTTTTTTAGTGGCTTTGTTTAGTGTCCTTGTTAATGGCTTTGTTTGGTGACCTTGTTTAGTGGCTTAGTGGCTTTGTTTATTGGCTTTGTTTAGTGGCTTTGTTCAGTGGCTTTGTTTAGTGTAGTGGCTTTGTTTAGTGGCTATGTATAGTGGCTCTCACTGGGATCTTTTGCCGGTCATATACTATGAGACGTTCAGCCAGTCTCATATACTCCGAGTCCCAGTCACATTGTGATCTTATTCAGCCAGTCATATACTATGAGACCTTCTTCAGCCAGTTCTTATTCCGCCAGTCATATACTCTGGGTCTCATTCATATACTCTCGCTGGGATCTTCTTCAGCCAGTCATATACTCTACTAATTAAGAGCAAAATATAGCTTCTTTCACAAAGGGGAGAAAGAGTTCTCTAATATTGAAAAGGAAGCGAATGTGCCCATTATTTCCAGATTGAACGATTTCAGAGTTTTTCCTCAAAACGCTCAAAAACGTCCCGGATTGGAGCATAATAGGGTTAAAAAGGAGAGAATTCAGACAAAAAGCCGTTTACTGTTATTTAACCCTACGCGTGCGTAACGCAATAATTGAACCGCACCCTCCTTGCGAGACTATTTTTGGGACAATATGGCTGCTCCACGTGTTGGCGAGTGTCCTGTCTTTATGCGCCTCTATTTCGCCTTTCTCTGTTCTTCCGGGTTCGAAAAGTTGCCTTGAAGACTCATCAAAGATTGGGGGAGAATATAAACTCTACCTTGGACTCTGGATTTTTCTTCGTGTAAAGATAAATGGTGAGCTGTAATTAGAATTGTTTAGTTACTTTCTTTTTGCTTGCTTTGTGATCCGTATAGCCAGCCTTCGTTTTTAGTAATCAAGCTTTTAGTTTCTTTGGTAGCCAGCAGTCCATCTAGATAGCGCTAGCGTCATTCATTTGTAGCTAGCAGTAGATCTAGCTAGCTAGTGTCGCTCTATCCAGCAGTAGCTCTAGCTAGCGCTAGCGTTTGTTTTACTGGTAGTAATTGTAGTGATACAACAGTGAACCTAGCGGGTAAATCAACTTCTTAGCTCTCATCGAAGTTCACTTGCTACATTACTTACAAGCTGTGCCTAGGTAGATAACTTGCTCTATATATATATAATGAGAGAAGACACTAGTGGCACGCCATTATAACTTGCTCTCTCTATATATATAATGAGAGAGGACACTAGTGGCACACCATCATAACTTGCTCAATA
The DNA here is from genome assembly GCA_028752905.1 of Cladorhizidae sp. MBARI D1340-BT2. Taxonomy (NCBI): domain Eukaryota; kingdom Metazoa; phylum Porifera; class Demospongiae; order Poecilosclerida; family Cladorhizidae; species Cladorhizidae sp. MBARI D1340-BT2. The sequence continues at coordinate 25,237,259 of JAQNBH010000017.1, read as the reverse complement.
TATATATATAATGAGAGAGGACACGAGTGGCAGCCATCATAACTTGCTCAATATATATATATAATGAGAGAGGACACTAGTGGCAAGCCATCATAACTTGCTCAATATATGTATAATGAGAGAAGACACTAGTGGCACGCCATCATAACTTGCTCTCTATATATATATATATAATGAGAGAGGACACTAGTGGTACGCCATCATAACTTGCTCTATATATATATATATAATGAGAGAGGACACTAGTGGCATGCCATCATAACTTGCTCAATATATATATATATAATGAGAGAGGACACTAGTGGCACGCCATCATAACTTGCTCTATATATATATATATAATGAGAGAGGACACTAGTGGCATGCCATCATAACTTGCTCAATATATATATATAACGAGAGAGGACACTAGTGGCACGCCATCATAACTTGCTCACTATATATATATAATGAGAGAGGACACTAGTGGCACGCCATCATAACTTGCTCACTATATATATATAATGAGAGAGGACACTAGTGGCACGCCATCATAACTTGCTCAATATATATATATAATGAGAGAGGACACTAGTGGCACGCCATCATAACTTGCTCAATATATATATATATATATATAATGAGAGAAAACACTAGTGGCACGCCATCATAACTTGCTCTATATATATATATATAATGAGAGAGGACACTAGTGGCACGCCATCATAACTTGCTCTATATATATATATATAATGAGAGAGGACACTAGTGGCACGCCATCATAACTTGCTCAATATATATATATAATGAGAGAAGACTAGTGGCACGCCATCATAACTTGCTCTATATATATATATATAATGAGAGAGGACACTAGTGGTATGCCATCATAACTTGCTCTATATATATATAGGTGGCTGATGAAGTCATGCTCTCTTGCTCGTTGGTGTTCGTCAAGGTGCGGCTGGTGACTTGCCAAGTACTGTTTCTCATACCGGTTCGTTTCACACCAGATATCCTTGATGATATTGACGTGAATAATTGCTCGAAAGCATCCAGAGGCTCGACCACACCTTATTAGGCCCACCAACAGAAGAACTGAAGATACCACCATGCCACTTGCATCGCCTTCTTCCTCGTCTACGTCATAACCACCTCCCGCTCCATCCTCACCATGCAAACTAACATCATCCCACCCATCACATTGAACCTCATGCCCCCCACCTTGAACCACGCACTCTTCATCTCGTATCTTAACCTCTTCACCTGGAACCTCGCCCTCTTCACCTGGAACCTCGCCCTCTTCACCTGGAACCTCGCCCTCTTCACCTGGAACCTCGCCCTCTTCACCTGGAACCTCGCCCTCTTCACCTGGAACCTCGCCCTCTTCACCTGGAACCTCGCCCTCTTCACCTGGAACCTCGCCCTCTTCACCTGGAACCTCGTGCCCTCTTCACCTGGAACCTCGCCCTCTTCACCTGGAACCTCGCCGTCTTCACCTGGAACCTCACCTGGAACCTCGCCGTCTTCACCTGGAACCTCGCCCTCTTCACATTCATTATCAGCACCTTCATCTCCAACATCTATAATAAAAAGAATATTTATTGGTTATTTATATTGTTGTATTTTATTGCTCTTGCTGCTCTTGCTGTAGTAAATAACTTTCCTTCAAGGTAACCATTAAAGTCTCCATCACTCATATAATTATATCAAGTTCATCCATGAACTTGATAAGGTCTAGGGTTCAGAGGAAAGTCTAAAATTGCTAATGAAATTCTTCAGGGAGGAGCTTGTGGGTAAATTTGGAGGGTGGAGTTGTGAGATCAAGAAGGTGGAGTTCAGCAACTAGAACTGCGCAGAGCTTGCAAACAGTTGAGAGTTCAGGGTTGGGCGAGGTGATCAAGATTGGAAAAGAGAAAGAATTTGTGAGCTGGAATAGTCGGCGCTGCAAAAGCAAGTAAGAAGCTTAGAATGGCAAGTCAACGTAAGAAACGTCTGCTCTAGAACAAGAAGGTGCCGATCACCGCACCAAAAAACCATGGTGCGCAAAGCTAAGTTAGCGCCAATGCTCGAGATCCAACTAATAATTTAGCAAGGAGCGGGCGACTATAGTCGCCCTCCGCAATTACGTGAAGTTCAATTGAGGCGACTATAGTCGACAAACGCAGTTAAAGGGTTAAAGAGTAGAAAAGGTTCCATAATTTTGAAAAGTAAACTAATTTGTCAATTTTAACAAGAATGACCGAGCGATTTTAGCTTCTTTGGTTAAAAAGGGTAAATTTCCCACCAAAAGCCTTTTTCTGTCATTTAAATAAAGTAAAGAAGCAGTTTCATGTTTAAAAGAAAACTAATGTGCCCATTTTGATGAGAATGAGCAATTTCACACTTTTTCCTCAAAACGCTCAAAAACTTCCTAATTGGAACAAAATATTCATAAAGTGGAGAAATAATGTTCAAAACGAAGCTAATGTGCTATTTTGATAAGAATGAGCGATTTCATTCTGTTTTTCATAAAAAGCTCAAAAACGATCCAATAAAAAAGGGAGATTTCTCATTTAAAGTGTAGAAATGGCTTCATAATGTTGTAATGCAACATGTTTTGTTAAGAATGAGCGATTTCATACGGTTTTTCCTCAAAATTCTCAAAAATGTCTCATTTGGAGCAAAATAGTTAAAAAGGGTAGATTTCTCATCAATAGCAGTTTTCTGTCATTTAAAGAGTACAAACAGTTCCATGTTGAAAAGAAAACTAATCTTCCAAAAAATTAGCGGTCACACCGTTTTTTCTCAAAACGCCCCAAAAAAATCCACTCGAGCTTAATGATCAAAAACTTCTCAAAAGATCGGTTAAAAAAAGGGAGATTTCTGACCAAAAGCCATTTTTGGCATTTAAAGAGTAGAAACAGTTCCATAATGTTGAAAAGGAAACTAATATGTCCATTTTGATAGGAATGAGCGATTTCAGACCTTTTTTCACAAAATGCTGTTAAAAAGGGGAGATTTCTTCAAGACAAGAATGACCTCAAAACGCTCAAAAATCTCCCAATTGGAGCAAAATAGTGGGTCTTTGGGCACCAAAAGTGGTTTTCTGTAATTTAAAGTATAGACAAGTTCAATAATGTTGATACGGAAACTAATGTGCCCATTTTGACAAAATGAGGGATTTCAGATAGTTTCTCTTCAAAATGCTAAAAACGTCCCAATTGGAGCAAAATAGAGCTTCTTACGGTTAATTGGGAAATTTCTGACCAAAAGCCGTTTTCTGTCATTTAAAAAGTAGCCATAATGTTGTAAAGGAAACTAATGGGCATGTTTTCAGCGGTTTTTCCACAAAATGCTCAAAAACATATCAATTTGACCAAAATAGATTAAAAAAAGGGGAGATTTCTTAGCAAAAGTCATTTAAAGAGTAGAAACATTTCCATAATGTTGAAAAGGAAGCTAAAGTGCCCATTTTGCCAAGAATGAGCGATTTCAGACTGTTTTCCCTCAAAACGCTCAAATAAGTCTCAATTGGAGCTAAAAAGGGTAGATATCACACCAAAAGCCTTTTTCTGTCATTTAAAGAATGGAAACAGTTCCATAATATTGAACCGGAAACTAGTGACCATTTTAACAAGAATGAGCGATTTCGACAAATATTTCCCAATAGAGCAAAATGGAGCTTTTTTGGTTAAAAAGGGGAGATTTCTCTTTAAGTGTAGAAAAGTTCAATAATGTTGAAAATGAAACTAATTGCCCATTTTGACAGGAATGAGTGATTTCCGAATTTTTTAGCAAAATAGAGCTTTCGTTTAAAAGGGGAGATTTCTGACTAAAATCCCTGTTTCTCTCATTTAAAGAGTAGAAATAGCTCCATAATGTTGTAAAGGAAACTAATGCACCTATTTTGTTAAGAATGAGCGTTTTTTAACCGTTTTTCCTCTATTCGAGCAAATTAGTTTTTTTCAGTTAAAAAGGTTAGAAAAAGTCATTTAATGAGTAGAAACAGTTCCATAATGTTGAAAAGGAACTAATGTGACCATTTTGACAAGAATGAGCTTAAATACGCTCAAAACTTTCCAATTGGAGCAAACTATAGCTTCGTTTGGTTACAAAGGGGAGAAACAGTTCCATAATATTGAATAAGAAGCCATTTTGACATGAATGAGCAATTTCACACTTTTTCCTCAAAACGCTCAAAAACGTCCTAATTGGAACAAAATATTCATAAAGTGGAGAAATAATGTTCAAAACGAAGCTAATGTGCTATTTTGATAAGAATGAGCGATTTCATTCTGTTTTTCATAAAAAGCTCAAAAACGATCCAATAAAAAAAGGAGATTTCTCATTTAAAGTGTAGAAATGGCTTCATAATGTTGTAATGCAACATGTTTTGTTAAGAATGAGCGATTTCATACGGTTTTTCCTCAAAATTCTCAAAAATGTCTCATTTGGAGCAAAATAGTTAAAAAGGGTAGATTTCTCATCAATAGCAGTTTTCTGTCATTTAAAGAGTACAAACAGTTCCATGTTGAAAAGAAAACTAATCTTCCAAAAAATTAGCGGTCACACCGTTTTTTCTCAAAACGCCCCAAAAAAAATCCACTCGAGCTTAATGATCAAAAACTTCTCAAAAGATCGGTTAAAAAAAGGGAGATTTCTGACCAAAAGCCATTTTTGGCATTTAAAGAGTAGAAACAGTTCCATAATGTTGAAAAGGAAACTAATATGTCCATTTTGATAGGAATGAGCGATTTCAGACCTTTTTTCACAAAATGCTGTTAAAAAGGGGAGATTTCTTCAAGACAAGAATGACCTCAAAACGCTCAAAAAATCTCCCAATTGGAGCAAAATAGTGGGTCTTTGGGCACCAAAAGTGGTTTTCTGTAATTTAAAGTATAGACAAGTTCAATAATGTTGATACGGAAACTAATGTGCCCATTTTGACAAAATGAGGGATTTCAGATAGTTTCTCTTCAAAATGCTAAAAACGTCCCAATTGGAGCAAAATAGAGCTTCTTACGGTTAATTGGGAAATTTCTGACCAAAAGCCGTTTTCTGTCATTTAAAAAGTAGCCATAATGTTGTAAAGGAAACTAATGGGCATGTTTTCAGCGGTTTTTCCACAAAATGCTCAAAAACATATCAATTTGACCAAAATAGATTTAAAAAAGGGGAGATTTCTTAGCAAAAGTCATTTAAAGAGTAGAAACATTTCCATAATGTTGAAAAGGAAGCTAAAGTGCCCATTTTGCCAAGAATGAGCGATTTCAGACTGTTTCCCTCAAAACGCTCAAATAAGTCTCAATTGGAGCTAAAAAGGGTAGATATCACACCAAAAGCCTTTTTCTGTCATTTAAAGAATGGAAACAGTTCCATAATATTGAACCGGAAACTAATGTGACCATTTTAACAAGAATGAGCGATTTCGACAAATATTTCCCAATAGAGCAAAATGGAGCTTTTTTGGTTAAAAAGGGGAGATTTCACTTTAAGTGTAGAAAAGTTCAATAATGTTGAAAATGAAACTAATTGCCCATTTTGACAGGAAAGAGTGATTTCCGAATTTTTCAGCAAAATAGAGCTTTCGTTTAAAAGGGGAGATTTCTGACTAAAATCCCTGTTTCTGTCATTTAAAGAGTAGAAATAGCTCCATAATGTTGTAAAGGAAACTAATGCACCTATTTTGTTAAGAATGAGCGTTTTTTAACCGTTTTTCCTCTATTCGAGCAAATTAGAGTTTTTTTCAGTTAAAAAGGTTAGAAAAAGTCATTTAATGAGTAGAAACAGTTCCATAATGTTGAAAAGGAACCAATGTGACCATTTTGACAAGAATGAGCTTAAATACGCTCAAAACTTTCCAATTGGAGCAAACTATAGCTTCGTTTGGTTATAAAGGGGAGAAACAGTTCCATAATATTGAATAAGAAGCCATTTTGACATGAATGAGCGATTTCAGAGTTTTTCCTCAAAACGCTCAAAAACGTCCCGATAGGAGCAAATTAGGGTTAAAACGTGAAGAATTCAGACCAAAATCCGTTTTCTATTATTTAAAGAGTAGAAACAGCTCCACAATGTTGAAAAGTAAACTAATGTGCCCACTTTGACAAGAATGAGCGATTTCAGACTGTTTATCCTAAAAACATTCAAAAACTATGCAACCTGGTAGAAATGACAGAAAAAGGGATTTTAGTCGGAAATCTCCCCTTTTAAACGAAAGCTCTATTTTGTTAAAAAATTCGGAAATCACTCATTCCTGTCAAAATGGGCAATTAGTTTCATTTTCAACATTATTGAACTTTTCTACACTTAAAGAGAAATCTCCCCTTTTTAACCAAAAAAGCTCCATTTTGCTCTATTGGGAAATATTTGTCGAAATCGCTCATTCTTGTTAAAATGGTCACATTAGTTTCCGGTTCAATATTATGGAACTGTTTCTATTCTTTAATATATATATGTATAAACAGAATAACAAACAAACATTAACAAACAACAACAAACAAACATTAAAACAAAAAATCTTAATACACTACTTATAAAAAATAAAAATAATCGTCATTACAACTAAAGCTGGTGCCCAGCACAGCTGCAGTGTTACCTCGCTGCACGGCTACTGCAATCCGCTGGGAAAGGAAAAAGGAGGAGCGGGGATCATCCGTTTCCTGTTTGAGACGGTTGCCTTAAATGACAGAAAAAGGCTTTTGGTGTGATATCTACTCTTTTTAGCTCCAATTGAGACTTATTTGAGCGTTTTGTGGGAAAACAGTCTGAAATCGCTCATTCTTGGCAAAATGGGCACTTTAGCTTCCTTTTCAACATTATGGAAATGTTTCTACTCCTTAAATAACTTTTGCTAAGAAATCTCCCCTTTTTTTAATCTATTTTGGTCAAATTGATATGTTTTTGAGCATTTTGTGGAAAAACCGCTGAAAACATGCCCATTAGTTTCCTTTACAACATTATGGCTACTTTTTAAATGACAGAAAACGGCTTTTGGTCAGAAATTTCCCTATTAACCGTAAGAAGCTCTATTTTGCTCCAATTGGGACGTTTTTAGCATTTTGAAGAGAAACTATCTGAAATCCCTCATTTTGTCAAAATGGGCACATTAGTTTCCGTATCAACATTATTGAACTTGTCTATACTTTAAATTACAGAAAACCACTTTTGGTGACCCAAAGACCCACTATTTTGCTCCAATTGGGAGATTTTTGAGCGTTTTGAGGTCATTCTTGTCTTGAAGAAATCTCCCTTTTTAACAGCATTTTGTGAAAAAAGGTCTGAAATCGCTCATTCCTATCAAAATGGACATATTAGTTTCCTTTTCAACATTATGGAACTGTTTCTACTCTTTAAATGCCAAAAATGGCTTTTGGTCAGAAATCTCCCTTTTTTTAACCGATCTTTTGAGAAGTTTTTGATCATTAAGCTCGAGTGGATTTTTTTGGGCGTTTTGAGAAAAAACGGTGTGACCGCTAATTTTTTGGAAGATTAGTTTTCTTTTCAACATGGAACTGTTTGTACTCTTTAAATGACAGAAAACTGCTATTGATGAGAAATCTACCCTTTTTAACTATTTTGCTCCAAATGAGACATTTTTGAGAATTTTGAGGAAAAACCGTATGAAATCGCTCATTCTTAACAAAACATTATGAAGCCGTATGAAATCGCTCATTCTTAACAAAACATTATGAAGCCATTTCTACACTTTAAATGAGAAATCAGAAAACGCCACCAAACAAAAGCCACGAAACAAAAGCCACAAAAGAAAAACAAAATAAAAGCCACCAAACAAAAGCCACGAAATAAAAGCCACGAAACAAAACCATAAACAAAAGTAACGAAACAAAAGCCACGAAACAAAAGCCATGAAACAAAAGCCACGAAAAAAGCTACCAAACAAAAACCACCAAACAAAAGCCACCAAACAAAAACACCAAACAAAAGCCACCAAACAAAAGCCACCAAACAAAAGCCACCAAACAAAAGCCAACAAACAAAAGCCACCAAACAAAAACACCAAACAAAAGCCACCAAACAAAAGCCACCAAACAAAAGCCACCAAACAAAAGCCACCATATAAAAGCCAACAAACAAAAGCCACCAAACAAAAGCCACCAAACAAAAGCCAGCAAACAAAAACCACCAAACAAAAGACACGAAACAAAAGCCACAAAGAAAAGCCATGAAACAAAATCGACAAAACAAAAGCCACGAAATAAAATCCACGAAACAAAAGCCACGAAACAAAAGTCACCAAACAAAAACCACCAAACAAAAGCCACGAAACAAAAGCCACGAAAGAAAAGCCACGAAACAAAAGCCACTGTCCAAAGCCACTCTATATCCAAAGCCACTCTATGTCCAAAGCCACTGTCCAAAGCCACTGTCCAAAGCCACTGTCCAAAGCCACTGTCCAAAGCCACTGTCCAAAGCCACTCTATGTCCAAAGCCACTGTCCAAAGCCACTGTCCAAAGCCAATGTCCAAAGCCACTCTATCTCCAAAGCCACTGTCCAAAGCCACTGTCCAAAGGCACTGTCCAAAGCCACTCTATGTCCAAAGCCACTGTCCAAAGCCACTCTCCAAAGCCACTGTCCAAAGCCACTCTCCAAAGCCACTCTATGTCCCAAGCCACTGTCCAAAGCCACTGTCCAAAGCCACTCTACAAAGCCACTCTATCTCCAAAGCCACTGTCCAAAGACACTCTCCAAAGCCACTCTCCAAAGCCACTCTATGTCAAAAGCCACTGTCCAAAGCTACTGTCGAAAGCCACTGTCTAAAGCCACTGTATGTCCAAAGCCACTCTCCAAAGCCACTGTCGAAAGCCACTGTCCAAAGCCACTCTATGTCCAAAGCCACTGTATAAAGCCACTGTCCAAAGCCACTGTCCAAAGCAACTCTATGTCCAAAGCCACTGTCCAAAGCCACTGTCCAAAGCCACTGTCCAAAGCCACTCTATGTCCAAAGCCACTGTCCAAAGCCACTGTCCAAAGCCACTGTCCAAAGCCACTCTATGTCAAAGCCACTGTCCCAAGCCACTCTCCAAAGCCACTGTCCAAAGCCACTCTCCAAAGCCACTGTCCAAAGCCACTGTATGTCCAAAGTCACTGTATGTCCAAAGCCACTGTATGTCCAAATCCACTGTCCAAAGCCACTGTATTTCCAAAGCCACTGTCCAAAGCCACTGTATGTCCAAAGCCACTGTATGTCCAAAGCCACTATACAAAGCCACTGTATGTCCAAAGCCACTGTATGTCCAAAGGCACTGTCCAAAGCCACTGTATGTCCAAAGCCACTGTATGTCCAAAGCCACTGTCTAAAGCCACTGTATGTCCAAAGCCACTGTCCAAAGCCACTGTATGTCTAAAGCCACTGTATGTCCAAAGCCACTGTCCAAAGCCACTGTATGTCCAAAGCCACTGTATGTCCAAAGCCACTGTCCAAAGCCACTGTATGTCCAAAGCCACTGTATGTCCAAAGCCACTGTCCAAAGCAACCGTATCTTCAAAGCCACTGTATGTCCAAAGCCACTGTCCAAAGCCACCGTATGTCCAAAGCCACTGTATGTCCAAAGCCACTCTCCAAAGCCACTCTCCAAAGCCACTCTATGTCCAAAGCCACTATCCAAAGCCACTCTCCAAAGCCACTCTCCAAAGCCACTCTTTGTCCAAAGCCACTGTCCAAAGCCACTCTCCAAAGCCACTGTATCTCCAAAGCCACTGTCCAAAGCCACTGTATGTCCAAAGCCTCTGTATGTCCAAAGCCACTGTCCAAAGCCACTGTATGTCCAAAGCCACTGTATGTCCAAAGCCACTGTATGTCCAAAGCCACTGTCCAAAGCCACTGTATGTCCAAAGCCACTGTATGTCCAAAGCCACTGTATGTCCAAAGCCACGGTATGTCCAAAGCCACTGTCCAAAGCCACCGTATGTCCAAATTTAGTGGCTTTGTTTGTTGGCCATGTTTATTGGTTTGTTTGGTGGCTTTGTTTAGTGGCCTTGTTTGGTGGCCATGTTTAGTGGCTTTGTTTAGTGGCCAAGTTTAGTGTCTTTGTTTAGTGGCCTTGTTTAGTGGCCTTGTTTAGTGGCCTTGTTTAGTGTCTTTGTTTAGTGGCCTAGTTATTGGCTTTGTTTGGTGGCCTCGTTTAGTGGCCTTGTTTAGTGGCCTTGTTTAGTTGCTTTGTTTAGTGTCCTTGTATATGGCTTTGTTTGGTGGCCTTGTTTAGTGGCTTAGTGGCTTTGTTTAGTGGCTTTGTTCAGTGGCCTTGTTAATGGCTTTGTTTATTTGCTTTGTTCAGTTTCTTTGTTCAGTGGCTTTTTTTAGTGGCTTTGTTTAGTGTCCTTGTTAATGGCTTTGTTTGGTGACCTTGTTTAGTGGCTTAGTGGCTTTGTTTATTGGCTTTGTTTAGTGGCTTTGTTCAGTGGCTTTGTTTAGTGTAGTGGCTTTGTTTAGTGGCTATGTATAGTGGCTCTCACTGGGATCTTTTGCCGGTCATATACTATGAGACGTTCAGCCAGTCTCATATACTCCGAGTCCCAGTCACATTGTGATCTTATTCAGCCAGTCATATACTATGAGACCTTCTTCAGCCAGTTCTTATTCCGCCAGTCATATACTCTGGGTCTCATTCATATACTCTCGCTGGGATCTTCTTCAGCCAGTCATATACTCTACTAATTAAGAGCAAAATATAGCTTCTTTCACAAAGGGGAGAAAGAGTTCTCTAATATTGAAAAGGAAGCGAATGTGCCCATTATTTCCAGATTGAACGATTTCAGAGTTTTTCCTCAAAACGCTCAAAAACGTCCCGGATTGGAGCATAATAGGGTTAAAAAGGAGAGAATTCAGACAAAAAGCCGTTTACTGTTATTTAAAGAGTAGAAAAGGTTCCATAATTTTGAAAAGTAAACTAATTTGTCAATTTTAACAAGAATGACCGAGCGATTTTAGCTTCTTTGGTTAAAAAGGGTAAATTTCCCACCAAAAGCCTTTTTCTGTCATTTAAATAAAGTAAAGAAGCAGTTTCATGTTTAAAAGAAAACTAATGTGCCCATTTTGATGAGAATGAGCAATTTCACACTTTTTCCTCAAAACGCTCAAAAACGTCCTAATTGGAACAAAATATTCATAAAGTGGAGAAATAATGTTCAAAACGAAGCTAATGTGCTATTTTGATAAGAATGAGCGATTTCATTCTGTTTTTCATAAAAAGCTCAAAAACGATCCAATAAAAAAGGGAGATTTCTCATTTAAAGTGTAGAAATGGCTTCATAATGTTGTAATGCAACATGTTTTGTTAAGAATGAGCGATTTCATACGGTTTTTCCTCAAAATTCTCAAAAATGTCTCATTTGGAGCAAAATAGTTAAAAAGGGTAGATTTCTCATCAATAGCAGTTTTCTGTCATTTAAAGAGTACAAACAGTTCCATGTTGAAAAGAAAACTAATCTTCCAAAAAATTAGCGGTCACACCGTTTTTTCTCAAAACGCCCCCAAAAAATCCACTCGAGCTTAATGATCAAAAACTTCTCAAAAGATCGGTTAAAAAAAGGGAGATTTCTGACCAAAAGCCATTTTTGGCATTTAAAGAGTAGAAACAGTTCCATAATGTTGAAAAGGAAACTAATATGTCCATTTTGATAGGAATGAGCGATTTCAGACCTTTTTTCACAAAATGCTGTTAAAAAGGGGAGATTTCTTCAAGACAAGAATGACCTCAAAACGCTCAAAAAATCTCCCAATTGGAGCAAAATAGTGGGTCTTTGGGCACCAAAAGTGGTTTTCTGTAATTTAAAGTATAGACAAGTTCAATAATGTTGATACGGAAACTAATGTGCCCATTTTGACAAAATGAGGGATTTCAGATAGTTTCTCTTCAAAATGCTAAAAACGTTCCAATTGGAGCAAAATAGAGCTTCTTACGGTTAATGGGAAATTTCTGACCAAAAGCCGTTTTCTGTCATTTAAAAAGTAGCCATAATGTTGTAAAGGAAACTAATGGGCATGTTTTCAGCGGTTTTTCCACAAAATGCTCAAAAACATATCAATTTGACCAAAATAGATTAAAAAAAGGGGAGATTTCTTAGCTAAAGTCATTTAGAGTAGAAACATTTCCATAATGTTGAAAAGGAAGCTAAAGTGCCCATTTTGCCAAGAATGAGCGATTTCAGACTGTTTTCCCTCAAAACGCTCAAATAAGTCTCAATTGGAGCTAAAAAGGGTAGATATCACACCAAAAGCCTTTTTCTGTCATTTAAAGAATGGAAACAGTTCCATAATATTGAACCGGAAACTAATGTGACCATTTTAACAAGAATGAGCGATTTCGACAAATATTTCCCAATAGAGCAAAATGGAGTTTTTTTGGTTAAAAAGGGGAGATTTCTCTTTTAAGTGTAGAAAAGTTCAATAATGTTGAAAATGAAACTAATTGCCCATTTTGACAGGAATGAGTGATTTCCGAATTTTTCAGCAAAATAGAGCTTTCGTTTAAAAGGGGAGATTTCTGACTAAAATCCCTGTTTCTGTCATTTAAAGAGTAGAAATAGCTCCATAATGTTGTAAAGGAAACTAATGCACCTATTTTGTTAAGAATGAGCGTTTTTTAACCGTTTTTCCTCTATTCGAGCAAATTAGTTTTTTTCAGTTAAAAAGGTTAGAAAAAGTCATTTAATGAGTAGAAACAGTTCCATAATGTTGAAAAGGAACTAATGTGACCATTTTGACAAGAATGAGCTTAAATACGCTCAAAACTTTCCAATTGGAGCAAACTATAGCTTCGTTTGGTTACAAAGGGGAGAAACAGTTCCATAATATTGAATAAGAAGCCATTTTGACATGAATGAGCGATTTCAGAGTTTTTCCTCAAAACGCTCAAAAACGTCCCGATAGGAGCAAATTATGGTTAAAACGTGAAGAATTCAGACCAAAATCCGTTTTCTGTTATTTAAAGAGTAGAAACAGCTCCACAATGTTGAAAAGTAAACTAATGTGCCCACTTTGACAAGAATGAGCGATTTCAGACTGTTTATCCTAAAAATATTCAAAAACTATGCAACCTGGTAGAAATGACAGAAAAAGGGATTTTAGTCAGAAATCTCCCCTTTTAAACGAAAGCTCTATTTTGCTAAAAAATTCGGAAATCACTCATTCCTGTCAAAATGGGCAATTAGTTTCATTTTCAACATTATTGAACTTTTCTACACTTAAAGAGAAATCCCCCCTTTTTAACCAAAAAAGCTCCATTTTGCTCTATTGGGAAATATTTGTCGAAATCGCTCATTCTTGTTAAAATGGTCACATTAGTTTCCGGTTCAATATTATGGAACTGTTTCTATTCTTTAATATATATATATATAAACAGAATAACAAACAAACATTAACAAACAACAACAAACAAACATTAAAACAAAAAATCTTAATACACTACTTATAAAAAATAAAGAATAATCGTCATTACAACTAAAGCTGGTGCCCAGCACAGCTGCAGTGTTACCTCGCTGCACGGCTACTGCAATCCGCTGGGAAAGGAAAAAGGAGGAGCGGGGATCATCCGTTTCCTGTTTGAGACGGTTGCCTTAACTCTTTGACTGCGACGGACATATATATATGTCCGACAAAAATTGCACTCGTACGCGGTGGACATATATATATGTCCGTAAAGGACTAATGCTTTATTGACTCGCAGTAAGGTGCTGCTTATGGTACAGCCACTCACGAAGCATCTGCCTATCGGCTGCTTATTGGTACAGCTGCTCATGGTGTTTAATTCACTTGTACTGACCTGGAATTATCAACTATCTTTGGACAAAGCGTGGTTATGTAAGGTGGTTATGTACCTTCACTCTAGATGCTTGATAGAGTATTGTGCTGAATACAAGTGATGGATATACAAGTGATGGATAGATAATTATTATAATAGAGCTGAAGTGCTGTGTATGTTAAAAAGAGATGACAGTGATGATGATTTTGGTGGATAAATTGATGAGAATTATTGTGAAGGTGTGGAGGATGGTAAAGAGGGTGTGGAGGATGGTGAAGATGTTGTGGATAGTGTAACGATGAAGAAGGTCCTAGGAGTAGCTCCAGTGAAAGTTCAAGCAGCTCCAGTTCAAGCAGCTCCAGTGCCATCAGCTCCAGTGGCCATCAGCTCCAGTACCAGCAGCTCCAGTGCCAGCAGCTCCAGTGGTAATATCTCATTCAGTCAGACATCTGGTTGCACAGTTGATATGGAAGGAAAAGCGCCCATTGACTTTGCTCAGCTTTTTCTCGATGACACTATCCTAAGGAGAATTGTGGAGGAAACAAATTTGTAAGCAGACCAATTTATAGCTTCGAATCAAGACCTACCTCCTCAATCTAGAATGAGAGGTTGGAAAGCTTGGCACAGTTAGCGAGATAGACAGCCCTCATTATAGCCATTAGCGTGGACAATCATACCAGCTTGGAAGAGAAATTGCTGTCGATGAATCCAATTGATTCAAGGGGAAGGTTTGGTTCATGTCCATGAAGCCCACAAAGTGGGGTACGAAAGCTTATGTCCTGGCAGACAGCTCTAGTGGATATACCTATAGTTGGAAGCTGTATGTAGGTGAGGAGACTTTAGTATACTCACAATAATAATTATGATATATACACTTGTACCATCTCTAAAAAGTACTGGCTTTGGTGCATTTGGTACAGTTCAGGTGAACAGGTTGCATGTATCAAGGCCAAAGACAAAATGAAAAAGAATCTGTAAGTACAAATGGTGTCCATGCCTTGAAATGGATGGACAAGAGAGCTGTGACCATTCTGAGTACTATCCATGATTATAGCACAGTTGGTAGATCATCCAAAGCTAGCTGAGTTACATACTAGCACTAGCTATAGAACAACTTGGTTTGCTTGGTAGTCTACTAGCTACCTCCAATGCTAGATATTGCTGGCTATATATCAGCTACAACTGCCTTCTTCAAGCGCTAGCTAATTTTCTAGCTATAATGATCATCTAAAACTGCCAACTTCAACGCTAGCTAATTTTCCAGCTATAAAGATCAGCTCAAACTGCCTATACACTTCAAGCGCTAGCTACTTGGCTATCTAAAACTGCCAACTTCAAGCGCTAGCTAATTTGCTAGCTATAAAGATAAGCTCAAACTGCCTATACACTTCAACCGCCATCTAATTTGCTAGCTATAATGATCGTCTAAAACTGCCAACTTCAAGCGCTAGCTAATTTGCCATCTATAAAGATCAGCTCAAACTGCCTATACACTTCAAGCGCTAGCTACTTGGCTATATAAAACTGCCAAGTTCAAGCGCTAGCTAATTTGCTAGCTATAAATATCAGCTAAAACTGCCTATACACTTCAAGCGCCATCTAATTTGCTAGCTATAATGATCATCTATATATGTAACAAACTGGTTAGCTTATCCACATAATAATACTTACTTGGAGTCTAGCTTCACTTGTCTTGCCATCTCAAAAGGTTCTTCTAGCCTGGTGTTGGGTAGAAAGTTAGGAGATAGTCAGAATATCACTCGTATGCTCACCTAAACAAGCCTCAAAAATTCAAAACAAAACCAATTAAAAATCAGGTGATTTCAAAAACGGGTGATTCAATAAACAGCCTCCGCGTGCAGGGGAAATTACTGGGTAAATCCCTTTGCAGCCAAAGAGTTAAATGACAGAAAAAGGCTTTTGGTGTGATATCTACTCTTTTTAGCTCCAATTGAGACTTATTTGAGCGTTTTGTGGGAAAACAGTCTGAAATCGCTCATTCTTGGCAAAATGGGCACTTTAGCTTCCTTTTCAACATTATGGAAATGTTTCTACTCCTTAAATAACTTTTGCTAAGAAATCTCCCCTTTTTTTAATCTATTTTGGTCAAATTGATATGTTTTTGAGCATTTTGTGGAAAAACCGCTGAAAACATGCCCATTAGTTTCCTTTACAACATTATGGCTACTTTTTAAATGACAGAAAACGGCTTTTGGTCAGAAATTTCCCTATTAACCGTAAGAAGCTCTATTTTGCTCCAATTGGGACGTTTTTAGCATTTTGAAGAGAAACTATCTGAAATCCCTCATTTTGTCAAAATGGGCACATTAGTTTCCGTATCAACATTATTGAACTTGTCTATACTTTAAATTACAGAAAACCACTTTTGGTGACCCAAAGACCCACTATTTTGCTCCAATTGGGAGATTTTTGAGCGTTTTGAGGTCATTCTTGTCTTGAAGAAATCTCCCTTTATAACAGCATTTTGTGAAAAAAGGTCTGAAATCGCTCATTCGTATCAAAATGGACATATTAGTTTCCTTTTCAACATTATGGAACTGTTTCTACTCTTTAAATGCCAAAAATGGCTTTTGGTCAGAAATCTCCCTTTTTTTAACCGATCTTTTGAGAAGTTTTTGATCATTAAGCTCGAGTGGATTTTTTGGGGCGTTTTGAGAAAAAACGGTGTGACCGCTAATTTTTTGGAAGATTAGTTTTCTTTTCAACATGGAACTGTTTGTACTCTTTAAATGACAGAAAACTGCTATTGATGAGAAATCTACCCTTTTTAACTATTTTGCTCCAAATGAGACATTTTTGAGAATTTTGAGGAAAAACCGTATGAAATCGCTCATTCTTAACAAAACATTATGAAGCCGTATGAAATCGCTCATTCTTAACAAAACATTATGAAGCCATTTCTACACTTTAAATGAGAAATCTCCAGAAAACGCCACCAAACAAAAGCCACGAAACAAAAGCCACGAAAGAAAAACAAAATAAAAGCCACCAAACAAAAGCCACGAAATAAAAGCCACGAAACAAAAGCCATAAACAAAAGTAACGAAACAAAAGCCACGAAACAAAAGCCATGAAACAAAAGCCACGAAAAAAGCTACCAAACAAAAACCACCAAACAAAAGCCACCAAACAAAAACACCAAACAAAAGCCACCAAACAAAAGCCACCAAACAAAAGCCACCAAACAAAAGCCAACAAACAAAAGCCACCAAACAAAAACACCAAACAAAAGCCACCAAACAAAAGCCACCAAACAAAAGCCACCAAACAAAAGCCACCATATAAAAGCCAACAAACAAAAGCCACCAAACAAAAGCCACCAAACAAAAGCCAGCAAACAAAAACCACCAAACAAAAGACACGAAACAAAAGCCACAAAGAAAAGCCATGAAACAAAATCGACAAAACAAAAGCCACGAAATAAAATCCACGAAACAAAAGCCACGAAACAAAAGTCACCAAACAAAAACCACCAAACAAAAGCCACGAAACAAAAGCCACGAAAGAAAAGCCACGAAACAAAAGCCACTGTCCAAAGCCACTCTATATCCAAAGCCACTCTATGTCCAAAGCCACTGTCCAAAGCCACTGTCCAAAGCCACTGTCCAAAGCCACTCTATGTCCAAAGCCACTGTCCAAAGCCACTGTCCAAAGCCAATGTCCAAAGCCACTCTATGTCCAAAGCCACTGTCCAAAGCCACTGTCCAAAGGCACTGTCCAAAGCCACTCTATGTCCAAAGCCACTGTCCAAAGCCACTCTCCAAAGCCACTGTCCAAAGCCACTCTCCAAAGCCACTCTATGTCCCAAGCCACTGTCCAAAGCCACTGTCCAAAGCCACTCTACAAAGCCACTCTATCTCCAAAGCCACTGTCCAAAGACACTCTCCAAAGCCACTCTCCAAAGCCACTCTATGTCAAAAGCCACTGTCCAAAGCTACTGTCGAAAGCCACTGTCTAAAGCCACTGTATGTCCAAAGCCACTGTCCAAAGCCACTGTCGAAAGCCACTGTCCAAAGCCACTCTATGTCCAAAGCCACTGTATAAAGCCACTGTCCAAAGCCACTGTCCAAAGCAACTCTATGTCCAAAGCCACTGTCCAAAGCCACTGTCCAAAGCCACTGTCCAAAGCCACTCTATGTCCAAAGCCACTGTCCAAAGCCACTGTCCAAAGCCACTGTCCAAAGCCACTCTATGTCAAAGCCACTGTCCCAAGCCACTCTCCAAAGCCACTGTCCAAAGCCACTCAATGTCCAAAGCCACTGTCCAAAGCCACTCTATGTCCAAAGTCACTGTGCAAAGCCACTCTCCAAAGCCACTGTCCAAAGCCACTCTATGTCCAAAGCCACTGTCCAAAGCCACTGTCCAAAGCCACTCTCCAAAGCCACTCTATGTCCAAAGCCACTGTCCAAAGCCACTCTCTAAAGCCACTCTCCAAAGCCACTCTATGTCCAAAGCCACTGTCCAAACACACTGTCCAAAGCCACTCTCCAAAGCCACTCTATGTCCAAAGCCACTGTCCAAAGCCACTCTCCAAAGCCACTCTCCAAAGCCACTCAATATCCAAAGCCACTGTACAATGCCACTGTCCAAAGCCACTCTCCAAAGCCACTCTATGTCCAAAGCCACTGTCCAAAGCCACTGTCCAAAGCCATTCTCCAAAGCCACTCTATGTCCAAAGCCACTGTCCAAAGCCACTCTCCAAAGCCACTGTCCAAAGCCACTGTATGTCCAAAGTCACTGTATGTCCAAAGCCACTGTATGTCCAAATCCACTGTCCAAAGCCACTGTATTTCCAAAGCCACTGTCCAAAGCCACTGTATGTCCAAAGCCACTGTATGTCCAAAGCGACTATACAAAGCCACTGTATGTCCAAAGCCACTGTATGTCCAAAGGCACTGTCCAAAGCCACTGTATGTCCAAAGCCACTGTATGTCCAAAGCCACTGTCTAAAGCCACTGTATGTCCAAAGCCACTGTCCAAAGCCACTGTATGTCTAAAGCCACTGTATGTCCAAAGCCACTGTCCAAAGCCACTGTATGTCCAAAGCCACTGTATGTCCAAAGCCACTGTCCAAAGCCACTGTATGTCCAAAGCCACTGTATGTCCAAAGCCACTGTCCAAAGCAACCGTATCTTCAAAGCCACTGTATGTCCAAAGCCACTGTCCAAAGCCACCGTATGTCCAAAGCCACTGTATGTCCAAAGCCACTCTCCAAAGCCACTCTCCAAAGCCACTCTATGTCCAAAGCCACTATCCAAAGCCACTCTCCAAAGCCACTCTCCAAAGCCACTCTTTGTCCAAAGCCACTGTCCAAAGCCACTCTCCAAAGCCACTGTATCTCCAAAGCCACTGTCCAAAGCCACTGTATGTCCAAAGCCTCTGTATGTCCAAAGCCACTGTCCAAAGCCACTGTATGTCCAAAGCCACTGTATGTCCAAAGCCACTGTCCAAAGCCACTGTATGTCCAAAGCCACTGTATGTCCAAAGCCACGGTATGTCCAAAGCCACTGTCCAAAGCCACCGTATGTCCAAATTTAGTGGCTTTGTTTGTTGGCCATGTTTATTGGTTTGTTTGGTGGCTTTGTTTAGTGGCCTTGTTTGGTGGCCATGTTTAGTGGCTTTGTTTAGTGGCCAAGTTTAGTGTCTTTGTTTAGTGGCCTTGTTTAGTGGCCTTGTTTAGTGGCCTTGTTTAGTGTCTTTGTTTAGTGGCCTAGTTATTGGCTTTGTTTGGTGGCCTCGTTTAGTGGCCTTGTTTAGTGGCCTTGTTTAGTTGCTTTGTTTAGTGTCCTTGTATATGGCTTTGTTTGGTGGCCTTGTTTAGTGGCTTAGTGGCTTTGTTTAGTGGCTTTGTTCAGTGGCCTTGTTAATGGCTTTGTTTATTTGCTTTGTTCAGTTTCTTTGTTCAGTGGCTTTTTTTAGTGGCTTTGTTTAGTGTCCTTGTTAATGGCTTTGTTTGGTGACCTTGTTTAGTGGCTTAGTGGCTTTGTTTATTGGCTTTGTTTAGTGGCTTTGTTCAGTGGCTTTGTTTAGTGTAGTGGCTTTGTTTAGTGGCTATGTATAGTGGCTCTCACTGGGATCTTTTGCCGGTCATATACTATGAGACGTTCAGCCAGTCTCATATACTCCGAGTCCCAGTCACATTGTGATCTTATTCAGCCAGTCATATACTATGAGACCTTCTTCAGCCAGTTCTTATTCCGCCAGTCATATACTCTGGGTCTCATTCATATACTCTCGCTGGGATCTTCTTCAGCCAGTCATATACTCTACTAATTAAGAGCAAAATATAGCTTCTTTCACAAAGGGGAGAAAGAGTTCTCTAATATTGAAAAGGAAGCGAATGTGCCCATTATTTCCAGATTGAACGATTTCAGAGTTTTTCCTCAAAACGCTCAAAAACGTCCCGGATTGGAGCATAATAGGGTTAAAAAGGAGAGAATTCAGACAAAAAGCCGTTTACTGTTATTTAACCCTACGCGTGCGTAACGCAATAATTGAACCGCACCCTCCTTGCAAGACTATTTTTGGGACAATATGGCTGCTCCACGTGTTGGCGAGTGTCCTGTCTTTATGCGCCTCTATTTCGCCTTTCTCTGTTCTTCCGGGTTCGAAAAGTTGCCTTGAAGACTCATCAAAGATTGGGGGAGAATATAAACTCTACCTTGGACTCTGGATTTTTCTTCGTGTAAAGATAAATGGTGAGCTGTAATTAGAATTGTTTAGTTACTTTCTTTTTGCTTGCTTTGTGATCCGTATAGCCAGCCTTCGTTTTTAGTAATCAAGCTTTTAGTTTCTTTGGTAGCCAGCAGTCCATCTAGATAGCGCTAGCGTCATTCATTTGTAGCTAGCAGTAGATCTAGCTAGCTAGTGTCGCTCTATCCAGCAGTAGCTCTAGCTAGCGCTAGCGTTTGTTTTACTGGTAGTAATTGTAGTGATACAACAGTGAACCTAGCGGGTAAATCAACTTCTTAGCTCTCATCGAAGTTCACTTGCTACATTACTTACAAGCTGTGCCTAGGTAGATAACTTGCTCTATATATATATAATGAGAGAAGACACTAGTGGCACGCCATTATAACTTGCTCTCTCTATATATATAATGAGAGAGGACACTAGTGGCACACCATCATAACTTGCTCAATATATATATATAATGAGAGAGGACACGAGTGGCAGCCATCATAACTTGCTCAATATATATATATAATGAGAGAGGACACTAGTGGCAAGCCATCATAACTTGCTCAATATATGTATAATGAGAGAAGACACTAGTGGCACGCCATCATAACTTGCTCTCTATATATATATATATAATGAGAGAGGACACTAGTGGTACGCCATCATAACTTGCTCTATATATATATATATAATGAGAGAGGACACTAGTGGCATGCCATCATAACTTGCTCAATATATATATATATAATGAGAGAGGACACTAGTGGCACGCCATCATAACTTGCTCTATATATATATATATAATGAGAGAGGACACTAGTGGCATGCCATCATAACTTGCTCAATATATATATATAATGAGAGAGGACACTAGTGGCACGCCATCATAACTTGCTCACTATATATATATAATGAGAGAGGACACTAGTGGCACGCCATCATAACTTGCTCACTATATATATATAATGAGAGAGGACACTAGTGGCACGCCATCATAACTTGCTCAATATATATATATAATGAGAGAGGACACTAGTGGCACGCCATCATAACTTGCTCAATATATATATATATATATATAATGAGAGAAAACACTAGTGGCACGCCATCATAACTTGCTCTATATATATATATATAATGAGAGAGGACACTAGTGGCACGCCATCATAACTTGCTCTATATATATATATATATAATGAGAGAGGACACTAGTGGCACGCCATCATAACTTGCTCAATATATATATATAATGAGAGAAGACTAGTGGCACGCCATCATAACTTGCTCTATATATATATATATAATGAGAGAGGACACTAGTGGTATGCCATCATAACTTGCTCTATATATATATAGGTGGCTGATGAAGTCATGCTCTCTTGCTCGTTGGTGTTCGTCAAGGTGCGGCTGGTGACTTGCCAAGTACTGTTTCTCATACCGGTTCGTTTCACACCAGATATCCTTGATGATATTGACGTGAATAATTGCTCGAAAGCATCCAGAGGCTCGACCACACCTTATTAGGCCCACCAACAGAAGAACTGAAGATACCACCATGCCACTTGCATCGCCTTCTTCCTTGTCTACGTCATAACCACCTCCCGCTCCATCCTCACCATGCAAACTAACATCATCCCACCCATCACATTGAACCTCATGCCCCCCACCTTGAACCACGCACTCTTCATCTCGTATCTTAACCTCTTCACCTGGAACCTCGCCCTCTTCACCTGGAACCTCGCCCTCTTCACCTGGAACCTCGCCCTCTTCACCTGGAACCTCGCCCTCTTCACCTGGAACCTCGCCCTCTTCACCTGGAACCTCGCCCTCTTCACCTGGAACCTCGCCCTCTTCACCTGGAACCTCGTGCCCTCTTCACCTGGAACCTCGCCCTCTTCACCTGGAACCTCGCCGTCTTCACCTGGAACCTCACCTGGAACCTCGCCGTCTTCACCTGGAACCTCGCCCTCTTCACATTCATTATCAGCACCTTCATCTCCAACATCTATAATAAAAAGAATATTTATTGGTTATTTATATTGTTGTATTTTATTGCTCTTGCTGCTCTTGCTGTAGTAAATAACTTTCCTTCAAGGTAACCATTAAAGTCTCCATCACTCATATAATTATATCAAGTTCATCCATGAACTTGATAAGGTCTAGGGTTCAGAGGAAAGTCTAAAATTGCTAATGAAATTCTTCAGGGAGGAGCTTGTGGGTAAATTTGGAGGGTGGAGTTGTGAGATCAAGAAGGTGGAGTTCAGCAACTAGAACTGCGCAGAGCTTGCAAACAGTTGAGAGTTCAGGGTTGGGCGAGGTGATCAAGATTGGAAAAGAGAAAGAATTTGTGAGCTGGAATAGTCGGCGCTGCAAAAGCAAGTAAGAAGCTTAGAATGGCAAGTCAACGTAAGAAACGTCTGCTCTAGAACAAGAAGGTGCCGATCACCGCACCAAAAAACCATGGTGCGCAAAGCTAAGTTAGCGCCAATGCTCGAGATCCAACTAATAATTTAGCAAGGAGCGGGCGACTATAGTCGCCCTCCGCAATTACGTGAAGTTCAATTGAGGCGACTATAGTCGACAAACGCAGTTAAAGGGTTAAAGAGTAGAAAAGGTTCCATAATTTTGAAAAGTAAACTAATTTGTCAATTTTAACAAGAATGACCGAGCGATTTTAGCTTCTTTGGTTAAAAAGGGTAAATTTCCCACCAAAAGCCTTTTTCTGTCATTTAAATAAAGTAAAGAAGCAGTTTCATGTTTAAAAGAAAACTAATGTGCCCATTTTGATGAGAATGAGCAATTTCACACTTTTTCCTCAAAACGCTCAAAAACGTCCTAATTGGAACAAAATATTCATAAAGTGGAGAAATAATGTTCAAAACGAAGCTAATGTGCTATTTTGATAAGAATGAGCGATTTCATTATGTTTTTCATAAAAAGCTCAAAAACGATCCAATAAAAAAGGGAGATTTCTCATTTAAAGTGTAGAAATGGCTTCATAATGTTGTAATGCAACATGTTTTGTTAAGAATGAGCGATTTCATACGGTTTTTCCTCAAAATTCTCAAAAATGTCTCATTTGGAGCAAAATAGTTAAAAAGGGTAGATTTCTCATCAATAGCAGTTTTCTGTCATTTAAAGAGTACAAACAGTTCCATGTTGAAAAGAAAACTAATCTTCCAAAAAATTAGCGGTCACACCGTTTTTTCTCAAAACGCCCCAAAAAAATCCACTCGAGCTTAATGATCAAAAACTTCTCAAAAGATCGGTTAAAAAAAGGGAGATTTCTGACCAAAAGCCATTTTTGGCATTTAAAGAGTAGAAACAGTTCCATAATGTTGAAAAGGAAACTAATATGTCCATTTTGATAGGAATGAGCGATTTCAGACCTTTTTTCACAAAATGCTGTTAAAAAGGGGAGATTTCTTCAAGACAAGAATGACCTCAAAACGCTCAAAAATCTCCCAATTGGAGCAAAATAGTGGGTCTTTGGGCACCAAAAGTGGTTTTCTGTAATTTAAAGTATAGACAAGTTCAATAATGTTGATACGGAAACTAATGTGCCCATTTTGACAAAATGAGGGATTTCAGATAGTTTCTCTTCAAAATGCTAAAAACGTCCCAATTGGAGCAAAATAGAGCTTCTTACGGTTAATTGGGAAATTTCTGACCAAAAGCCGTTTTCTGTCATTTAAAAAGTAGCCATAATGTTGTAAAGGAAACTAATGGGCATGTTTTCAGCGGTTTTTCCACAAAATGCTCAAAAACATATCAATTTGACCAAAATAGATTAAAAAAAGGGGAGATTTCTTAGCAAAAGTCATTTAAAGAGTAGAAACATTTCCATAATGTTGAAAAGGAAGCTAAAGTGCCCATTTTGCCAAGAATGAGCGATTTCAGACTGTTTTCCCTCAAAACGCTCAAATAAGTCTCAATTGGAGCTAAAAAGGGTAGATATCACACCAAAAGCCTTTTTCTGTCATTTAAAGAATGGAAACAGTTCCATAATATTGAACCGGAAACTAGTGACCATTTTAACAAGAATGAGCGATTTCGACAAATATTTCCCAATAGAGCAAAATGGAGCTTTTTTGGTTAAAAAGGGGAGATTTCTCTTTAAGTGTAGAAAAGTTCAATAATGTTGAAAATGAAACTAATTGCCCATTTTGACAGGAATGAGTGATTTCCGAATTTTTTAGCAAAATAGAGCTTTCGTTTAAAAGGGGAGATTTCTGACTAAAATCCCTGTTTCTGTCATTTAAAGAGTAGAAATAGCTCCATAATGTTGTAAAGGAAACTAATGCACCTATTTTGTTAAGAATGAGCGTTTTTTAACCGTTTTTCCTCTATTCGAGCAAATTAGTTTTTTTCAGTTAAAAAGGTTAGAAAAAGTCATTTAATGAGTAGAAACAGTTCCATAATGTTGAAAAGGAACTAATGTGACCATTTTGACAAGAATGAGCTTAAATACGCTCAAAACTTTCCAATTGGAGCAAACTATAGCTTCGTTTGGTTACAAACGGGAGAAACAGTTCCATAATATTGAATAAGAAGCCATTTTGACATGAATGAGCGATTTCAGAGTTTTTCCTCAAAACGCTCAAAAACGTCCCGATAGGAGCAAATTATGGTTAAAACGTGAAGAATTCAGACCAAAATCCGTTTTCTGTTATTTAAAGAGTAGAAACAGCTCCACAATGTTGAAAAGTAAACTAATGTGCCCACTTTGACAAGAATGAGCGATTTCAGACTGTTTATCCTAAAAACATTCAAAAACTATGCAACCTGGTAGAAATGACAGAAAAAGGGATTTTAGTCAGAAATCTCCCCTTTTAAACGAAAGCTCTATTTTGCTAAAAAATTCGGAAATCACTCATTCCTGTCAAAATGGGCAATTAGTTTCATTTTCAACATTATTGAACTTTTCTACACTTAAAGAGAAATCTCCCCTTTTTAACCAAAAAAGCTCCATTTTGCTCTATTGGGAAATATTTGTCGAAATCGCTCATTCTTGTTAAAATGGTCACATTAGTTTCCGGTTCAATATTATGGAACTGTTTCTATTCTTTAATATATATATATATAAACAGAATAACAAACAAACATTAACAAACAACAACAAACAAACATTAAAACAAAAAATCTTAATACACTACTTATAAAAAATAAAGAATAATCGTCATTACAACTAAAGCTGGTGCCCAGCACAGCTGCAGTGTTACCTCGCTGCACGGCTACTGCAATCCGCTGGGAAAGGAAAAAGGAGGAGCGGGGATCATCCGTTTCCTGTTTGAGACGGTTGCCTTAAATGACAGAAAAAGGCTTTTGGTGTGATATCTACTCTTTTTAGCTCCAATTGAGACTTATTTGAGCGTTTTGTGGGAAAACAGCCTGAAATCGCTCATTCTTGGCAAAATGGGCACTTTAGCTTCCTTTTCAACATTATGGAAATGTTTCTACTCCTTAAATAACTTTTGCTAAGAAATCTCCCCTTTTTTTAATATATTTTGGTCAAATTGATATGTTTTTGAGCATTTTGTGGAAAAACCGCTGAAAACATGCCCATTAGTTTCCTTTACAACATTATGGCTACTTTTTAAATGACAGAAAACGGCTTTTGGTCAGAAATTTCCCTATTAACCGTAAGAAGCTCTATTTTGCTCCAATTGGGACGTTTTTAGCATTTTGAAGAGAAACTATCTGAAATCCCTCATTTTGTCAAAATGGGCACATTAGTTTCCGTATCAACATTATTGAACTTGTCTATACTTTAAATTACAGAAAACCACTTTTGGTGACCCAAAGACCCACTATTTTGCTCCAATTGGGAGATTTTTGAGCGTTTTGAGGTCATTCTTGTCTTGAAGAAATCTCCCTTTTTAACAGCATTTTGTGAAAAAAGGTCTGAAATCGCTCATTCCTATCAAAATGAACATATTAGTTTCCTTTTCAACATTATGGAACTGTTTCTACTCTTTAAATGCCAAAAATGGCTTTTGGTCAGAAATCTCCCTTTTTTTAACCGATCTTTTGAGAAGTTTTTGATCATTAAGCTCGAGTGGATTTTTTTGGGCGTTTTGAGAAAAAACGGTGTGACCGCTAATTTTTTGGAAGATTAGTTTTCTTTTCAACATGGAACTGTTTGTACTCTTTAAATGACAGAAAACTGCTATTGATGAGAAATCTACCCTTTTTAACTATTTTGCTCCAAATGAGACATTTTTGAGAATTTTGAGGAAAAACCGTATGAAATCGCTCATTCTTAACAAAACATTATGAAGCCGTATGAAATCGCTCATTCTTAACAAAACATTATGAAGCCATTTCTACACTTTAAATGAGAAATCTCCAGAAAACGCCACCAAACAAAAGCCACGAAACAAAAGCCACGAAAGAAAAACAAAATAAAAGCCACCAAACAAAAGCCACGAAATAAAAGCCACGAAACAAAAGCCATAAACAAAAGTAACGAAACAAAAGCCACGAAACAAAAGCCATGAAACAAAAGCCACGAAAAAAGCCACCAAACAAAAACCACCAAACAAAAGCCACCAAACAAAAACACCAAACAAAAGCCACCAAACAAAAGCCACCAAACAAAAGCCACCAAACAAAAGCCAACAAACAAAAGCCACCAAACAAAAGCCACCAAACAAAAGCCACCAAACAAAAGCCACCATATAAAAGCCAGCAAACAAAAGCCACCAAACAAAAGCCACCAAACAAAAGCCACCAAACAAAAGCCACCAAACAAAAACCACCAAACAAAAGACACGAAACAAAAGCCACAAAGAAAAGCCATGAAACAAAATCGACAAAACAAAAGCCACGAAATAAAATCCACGAAACAAAAGCCACGAAACAAAAGTCACCAAACAAAAACCACCAAACAAAAGCCACGAAACAAAAGCCACGAAAGAAAAGCCACGAAACAAAAGCCACTGTCCAAAGCCACTCTATATCCAAAGCCACTCTATGTCCAAAGCCACTGTCCAAAGCCACTGTCCAAAGCCACTGTCCAAAGCCACTCTATGTCCAAAGCCACTGTCCAAAGCCACTGTCCAAAGCCAATGTCCAAAGCCACTCTATGTCCAAAGCCACTGTCCAAAGCCACTGTCCAAAGGCACTGTCCAAAGCCACTCTATGTCCAAAGCCACTGTCCAAAGCCACTCTCCAAAGCCACTGTCCAAAGCCACTCTCCAAAGCCACTGTCCAAAGCCATTCTATGTCCAAAACCACTGTCCAAAGCCACTCTCCAAAGCCACTGTCCAAAGCCACTCTATGTCCAAAGCCACTGTCCAAAGCCACTCTCCAAAGCCACTGTCCAAAGCCACTCTATGTCCTAAGCCACTGTCCGAAGCCACTCTCCAAAGCCACTGTCCAAAGCCACTCTATGTCCAAAGCCTCTCTATGTCCAAAGCCACTGTCCAAAGCCACTCTACAAAGCCACTGTCGAAAGTCACACTATGTCCAAAGCCACTGTCCAAAGCCACTCTCCAAAGCCACTCTCCAAAGCCACTCTATGTCCAAAGCCACTGTCCAAAGCCACTGTCCAAATCCACTCTCTAAAGCTACTCTATGTCCAAAGCCACTGTCCAAAGCCACTCTCCTAAAGCCACTGTCCAAAGCCACTCTATGTCCAAAGCCACTGTCCAAAGCCACTCTCCAAAGCCACTCTCCAAAGGCACTCTATGTCCAAAGCCACTGTCCAAAGCCACTGTCCAAAGCCACTATCCAAAGCCACTCTATGTCCAAACCACTGTCCAAAGACTCTCCAAAGCCACTCTCCAAAGCCACTCTATGTCCAAAGCCACTGTCCAAAGCCACTGTCCAAAGCTATTCTCCAAAGCCACTCTATGTCCAAAGCCACTGTCCAAAGCCACTGTCCAAAGCCACTCTCCAAAGCCACTCTATGTCCAAAGCCACTGTCCAAAGCCACTGTCCAAAGCCACTGTCCAAAGCCACTCTATGTCCAAAGCCACTGTCCAAAGCCACTGTCCAAAGGCACTGTCCAAAGCCACTCTATGTCCAAAGCCACTGTCCAAAGCCACTGTCCAAAGCCACTCTATTTCCAAAGCCACTGCCCGAAGCCACTGTCCAAAGCCACTGTCCAAAGCCACTCTATGTCCAAAGCCACTCTCCAAAGCCACTGTCCAAAGCCACTGTATGTCCAATGCCACTGTATGTCCAAAGCTACTGTCCAAAGCCACTGTATGTCCAAAGCCACTGTATGTCCAAAGCCACTATCCAAAGCCACTGTATGTCCAAAGCCACTGTATATCCAAAGCCACTGTCCAAAGCCACTGTATGTCCAAAGCCACTGTATGTCCAAAGCCACTTTCTAAAGCCACTGTATGTCCAAAGCCACTGTCCAAAGCCTCTGTATGTCCAAAGCCACTGTATGTCCAAAGCCACTGTCCATAGCCACTGTATGTCCAAAGCCACTGTATGTCCAAAGCCACTGTCCAAAGCCACTGTATGTCCAAAGCCACTGTATGTCCAAAGCCACTGTCCAAAGCCACTCTATGTCCAAAGCCACTCTATGTCCAAAGCTACTGTATGTCCAAAGCCACTGTTCAAAGCCACTGTATGTCCAAAGCCACTGTATGTCCAAAGCCACTGTCCAAATCCACCGTATGTCCAAATCCACGGTATGTCCAAAGCCACTGTCCAAAGCCACCGTATGTCCAAAGCCACTGTATGTCCAAAGCCACTGTCCAAAGCCACTGTATGTCCAAAGCCACTGTATGTCCAAAGCCACTGTATGTCCAAAGCCACTGTCCAAAGCCACTGTATGTCCAAAGCCACTGTATGTCCAAAGCCACTGTCCAAAGCCACTGTATGTCCAAAGCCACTGTATGTCCAAAGCCACTGTCCAAAGCCACTGTATGTCCAAAGCCACTGTATGTCCAAAGCCACTGTCCAAAGCCACTGTATGTCCAAAGCCACTGTATGTCCAAAGCTACTGTCCAAAGCAACCGTATCTTCAAAGCCACTGTATGTCCAAAGCCACTGTCCAAAGCCACCGTATGTCCAAAGCCACTGTATGTCCAAAGCCACTCTCCAAAGCCACTCTCCAAAGCCACTCTATGTACAAAGCCACTATCCAAAGCCACTCTCCAAAGCCACTCTCCAAAGCCACTCTTTGTCCAAAGCCACTGTCCAAAGCCACTCTCCAAAGCCACTGTATCTCCAAAGCCACTGTCCAAAGCCACTGTATGTCCAAAGCCTCTGTATGTCCAAAGCCACTGTCCAAAGCCACTGTATGTCCAAAGCCACTGTATGTCCAAAGCCACTGTATGTCCAAAGCCACTGTCCAAAGCCACTGTATGTCCAAAGCCACTGTATGTCCAAAGCCACTGTATGTCCAAAGCCACGGTATGTCCAAAGCCACTGTCCAAAGCCACCGTATGTCCAAATTTAGTGGCTTTGTTTGTTGGCCATGTTTATTGGTTTGTTTGGTGGCTTTGTTTAGTGGCCTTGTTTGGTGGCCATGTTTAGTGGCTTTGTTTAGTGGCCAAGTTTAGTGTCTTTGTTTAGTGGCCTTGTTTAGTGGCCTTGTTTAGTGGCCTTGTTTAGTGTCTTTGTTTAGTGGCCTAGTTATTGGCTTTGTTTGGTGGCCTCGTTTAGTGGCCTTGTTTAGTGGCCTTGTTTAGTTGCTTTGTTTAGTGTCCTTGTATATGGCTTTGTTTGGTGGCCTTGTTTAGTGGCTTAGTGGCTTTGTTTAGTGGCTTTGTTCAGTGGCCTTGTTAATGGCTTTGTTTATTTGCTTTGTTCAGTTTCTTTGTTCAGTGGCTTTTTTTAGTGGCTTTGTTTAGTGTCCTTGTTAATGGCTTTGTTTGGTGACCTTGTTTAGTGGCTTAGTGGCTTTGTTTATTGGCTTTGTTTAGTGGCTTTGTTCAGTGGCTTTGTTTAGTGTAGTGGCTTTGTTTAGTGGCTATGTATAGTGGCTCTCACTGGGATCTTTTGCCGGTCATATACTATGAGACGTTCAGCCAGTCTCATATACTCCGAGTCCCAGTCACATTGTGATCTTATTCAGCCAGTCATATACTATGAGACCTTCTTCAGCCAGTTCTTATTCCGCCAGTCATATACTCTGGGTCTCATTCATATACTCTCGCTGGGATCTTCTTCAGCCAGTCATATACTCTACTAATTAAGAGCAAAATATAGCTTCTTTCACAAAGGGGAGAAAGAGTTCTCTAATATTGAAAAGGAAGCGAATGTGCCCATTATTTCCAGATTGAACGATTTCAGAGTTTTTCCTCAAAACGCTCAAAAACGTCCCGGATTGGAGCATAATAGGGTTAAAAAGGAGAGAATTCAGACAAAAAGCCGTTTACTGTTATTTAAAGAGTAGAAAAGGTTCCATAATTTTGAAAAGTAAACTAATTTGTCAATTTTAACAAGAATGACCGAGCGATTTTAGCTTCTTTGGTTAAAAAGGGTAAATTTCCCACCAAAAGCCTTTTTCTGTCATTTAAATAAAGTAAAGAAGCAGTTTCATGTTTAAAAGAAAACTAATGTGCCCATTTTGATGAGAATGAGCAATTTCACACTTTTTCCTCAAAACACTCAAAAACGTCCTAATTCGAACAAAATATTCATAAAGTGGAGAAATAATGTTCAAAACGAAGCTAATGTGCTATTTTGATAAGAATGAGCGATTTCATTCTGTTTTTCATAAAAAGCTCAAAAACGATCCAATAAAAAAGGGAGATTTCTCATTTAAAGTGTAGAAATGGCTTCATAATGTTGTAATGCAACATGTTTTGTTAAGAATGAGCGATTTCATACGGTTTTTCCTCAAAATTCTCAAAAATGTCTCATTTGGAGCAAAATAGTTAAAAAGGGTAGATTTCTCATCAATAGCAGTTTTCTGTCATTTAAAGAGTACAAACAGTTCCATGTTGAAAAGAAAACTAATCTTCCAAAAAATTAGCGGTCACACCGTTTTTTCTCAAAACGCCCAAAAAAAATCCACTCGAGCTTAATGATCAAAAACTTCTCAAAAGATCGGTTAAAAAAAGGGAGATTTCTGACCAAAAGCCATTTTTGGCATTTAAAGAGTAGAAACAGTTCCATAATGTTGAAAAGGAAACTAATATGTCCATTTTGATAGGAATGAGCGATTTCAGACCTTTTTTCACAAAATGCTGTTAAAAAGGGGAGATTTCTTCAAGACAAGAATGACCTCAAAACGCTCAAAAAATCTCCCAATTGGAGCAAAATAGTGGGTCTTTGGGCACCAAAAGTGGTTTTCTGTAATTTAAAGTATAGACAAGTTCAATAATGTTGATACGGAAACTAATGTGCCCATTTTGACAAAATGAGGGATTTCAGATAGTTTCTCTTCAAAATGCTAAAAACGTCCCAATTGGAGCAAAATAGAGCTTCTTACGGTTAATTGGGAAATTTCTGACCAAAAGCCGTTTTCTGTCATTTAAAAAGTAGCCATAATGTTGTAAAGGAAACTAATGGGCATGTTTTCAGCGGTTTTTCCACAAAATGCTCAAAAACATATCAATTTGACCAAAATAGATTAAAAAAAGGGGAGATTTCTTAGCAAAAGTCATTTAAAGAGTAGAAACATTTCCATAATGTTGAAAAGGAAGCTAAAGTGCCCATTTTGCCAAGAATGAGCGATTTCAGACTGTTTTCCCTCAAAACGCTCAAATAAGTCTCAATTGGAGCTAAAAAGGGTAGATATCACACCAAAAGCCTTTTTCTGTCATTTAAAGAATGGAAACAGTTCCATAATATTGAACCGGAAACTAATGTGACCATTTTAACAAGAATGAGCGATTTCGACAAATATTTCCCAATAGAGCAAAATGGAGCTTTTTTGGTTAAAAAGGGGAGATTTCACTTTAAGTGTAGAAAAGTTCAATAATGTTGAAAATGAAACTAATTGCCCATTTTGACAGGAAAGAGTGATTTCCGAATTTTTCAGCAAAATAGAGCTTTCGTTTAAAAGGGGAGATTTCTGACTAAAATCCCTGTTTCTGTCATTTAAAGAGTAGAAATAGCTCCATAATGTTGTAAAGGAAACTAATGCACCTATTTTGTTAAGAATGAGCGTTTTTTAACCGTTTTTCCTCTATTCGAGCAAATTAGAGTTTTTTTCAGTTAAAAAGGTTAGAAAAAGTCATTTAATGAGTAGAAACAGTTCCATAATGTTGAAAAGGAACCAATGTGACCATTTTGACAAGAATGAGCTTAAATACGCTCAAAACTTTCCAATTGGAGCAAACTATAGCTTCGTTTGGTTACAAAGGGGAGAAACAGTTCCATAATATTGAATAAGAAGCCATTTTGACATGAATGAGCGATTTCAGAGTTTTTCCTCAAAACGCTCAAAAACGTCCCGATAGGAGCAAATTAGGGTTAAAACGTGAAGAATTCAGACCAAAATCCGTTTTCTATTATTTAAAGAGTAGAAACAGCTCCACAATGTTGAAAAGTAAACTAATGTGCCCACTTTGACAAGAATGAGCGATTTCAGACTGTTTATCCTAAAAACATTCAAAAACTATGCAACCTGGTAGAAATGACAGAAAAAGGGATTTTAGTCAGAAATCTCCCCTTTTAAACGAAAGCTCTATTTTGCTAAAAAATTCGGAAATCACTCATTCCTGTCAAAATGGGCAATTAGTTTCATTTTCAACATTATTGAACTTTTCTACACTTAAAGAGAAATCTCCCCTTTTTAACCAAAAAAGCTCCATTTTGCTCTATTGGGAAATATTTGTCGAAATCGCTCATTCTTGTTAAAATGGTCACATTAGTTTCCGGTTCAATATTATGGAACTGTTTCTATTCTTTAATATATATATATATAAACAGAATAACAAACAAACATTAACAAACAACAACAAACAAACATTAAAACAAAAAATCTTAATACACTACTTATAAAAAATAAAAAATAATCGTCATTACAACTAAAGCTGGTGCCCAGCACAGCTGCAGTGTTACCTCGCTGCACGGCTACTGCAATCCGCTGGGAAAGGAAAAAGGAGGAGCGGGGATCATCCGTTTCCTGTTTGAGACGGTTGCCTTAAATGACAGAAAAAGGCTTTTGGTGTGATATCTACTCTTTTTAGCTCCAATTGAGACTTATTTGAGCGTTTTGTGGGAAACCAGCCTGAAATCGCTCATTCTTGGCAAAATGGGCACTTTAGCTTCCTTT
The DNA here is from genome assembly GCA_028752905.1 of Cladorhizidae sp. MBARI D1340-BT2. Lineage (NCBI taxonomy): Eukaryota > Metazoa > Porifera > Demospongiae > Poecilosclerida > Cladorhizidae > Cladorhizidae sp. MBARI D1340-BT2. The sequence continues at coordinate 25,203,637 of JAQNBH010000017.1, read as the reverse complement.
TCAACATTATGGAAATGTTTCTACTCCTTAAATAACTTTTGCTAAGAAATCTCCCCTTTTTTTAAATCTATTTTGGTCAAATTGATATGTTTTTGAGCATTTTGTGGAAAAACCGCTGAAAACATGCCCATTAGTTTCCTTTACAACATTATGGCTACTTTTTAAATGACAGAAAACGGCTTTTGGTCAGAAATTTCCCTATTAACCGTAAGAAGCTCTATTTTGCTCCAATTGGGACGTTTTTAGCATTTTGAAGAGAAACTATCTGAAATCCCTCATTTTGTCAAAATGGGCACATTAGTTTCCGTATCAACATTATTGAACTTGTCTCTACTTTAAATTACAGAAAACCACTTTTGGTGACCCAAAGACCCACTATTTTGCTCCAATTGGGAGATTTTTGAGCGTTTTGAGGTCATTCTTGTCTTGAAGAAATCTCCCTTTTTAACAGCATTTTGTGAAAAAAGGTCTGAAATCGCTCATTCCTATCAAAATGAACATATTAGTTTCCTTTTCAACATTATGGAACTGTTTCTACTCTTTAAATGCCAAAAATGGCTTTTGGTCAGAAATCTCCCTTTTTTTAACCGATCTTTTGAGAAGTTTTTGATCATTAAGCTCGAGTGGATTTTTTTGGGCGTTTTGAGAAAAAACGGTGTGACCGCTAATTTTTTGGAAGATTAGTTTTCTTTTCAACATGGAACTGTTTGTACTCTTTAAATGACAGAAAACTGCTATTGATGAGAAATCTACCCTTTTTAACTATTTTGCTCCAAATGAGACATTTTTGGGAATTTTGAGGAAAAACCGTATGAAATCGCTCATTCTTAACAAAACATTATGAAGCCGTATGAAATCGCTCATTCTTAACAAAACATTATGAAGCCATTTCTACACTTTAAATGAGAAATCTCCAGAAAACGCCACCAAACAAAAGCCACGAAACAAAAGCCACGAAAGAAAAACAAAATAAAAGCCACCAAACAAAAGCCACGAAATAAAAGCCACGAAACAAAAGCCATAAACAAAAGTAACGAAACAAAAGCCACGAAACAAAAGCCATGAAACAAAAGCCACGAAAAAAGCTACCAAACAAAAACCACCAAACAAAAGCCACCAAACAAAAGCCACCAAACAAAAGCCACCAAACAAAAGCCAACAAAGAAAAGCCACCAAACAAAAACACCAAACAAAAGCCACCAAACAAAAGCCACCAAACAAAAGCCACCAAACAAAAGCCACCATATAAAAGCCAACAAACAAAAGCCACCAAACAAAAGCCACCAAACAAAAGCCAGCAAACAAAAACCACCAAACAAAAGACACGAAACAAAAGCCACAAAGAAAAGCCATGAAACAAAATCGACAAAACAAAAGCCACGAAATAAAATCCACGAAACAAAAGCCACGAAACAAAAGTCACCAAACAAAAACCACCAAACAAAAGCCACGAAACAAAAGCCACGAAAGAAAAGCCACGAAACAAAAGCCACTGTCCAAAGCCACTCTATATCCAAAGCCACTCTATGTCCAAAGCCACTGTCCAAAGCCACTGTCCAAAGCCACTGTCCAAAGCCACTCTATGTCCAAAGCCACTGTCCAAAGCCACTGTCCAAAGCCAATGTCCAAAGCCACTCTATGTCCAAAGCCACTGTCCAAAGCCACTGTCCAAAGGCACTGTCCAAAGCCACTCTATGTCCAAAGCCACTGTCCAAAGCCACTCTCCAAAGCCACTGTCCAAAGCCACTCTCCAAAGCCACTCTATGTCCCAAGCCACTGTCCAAAGCCACTGTCCAAAGCCACTCTACAAAGCCACTCTATCTCCAAAGCCACTGTCCAAAGACACTCTCCAAAGCCACTCTCCAAAGCCACTCTATGTCAAAAGCCACTGTCCAAAGCCACTCTCCAAAGCCACTGTCCAAAGCCACTCTATGTCCAAAGCCACTGTCCAAAGCCACTGTCCAAAGCCACTCTCCAAAGCCACTCTATGTCCAAAGCCACTGTCCAAAGCCACTCTCTAAAGCCACTCTCCAAAGCCACTCTATGTCCAAAGCCACTGTCCAAACACACTGTCCAAAGCCACTCTCCAAAGCCACTCTATGTCCAAAGCCACTGTCCAAAGCCACTCTCCAAAGCCACTCTCCAAAGCCACTCAATATCCAAAGCCACTGTACAATGCCACTGTCCAAAGCCACTCTCCAAAGCCACTCTATGTCCAAAGCCACTGTCCAAAGCCACTGTCCAAAGCCATTCTCCAAAGCCACTCTATGTCCAAAGCCACTGTCCAAAGCCACTCTCCAAAGCCACTGTCCAAAGCCACTGTATGTCCAAAGTCACTGTATGTCCAAAGCCACTGTATGTCCAAATCCACTGTCCAAAGCCACTGTATTTCCAAAGCCACTGTCCAAAGCCACTGTATGTCCAAAGCCACTGTATGTCCAAAGCCACTATACAAAGCCACTGTATGTCCAAAGCCACTGTATGTCCAAAGGCACTGTCCAAATCCACTGTATGTCCAAAGCCACTGTATGTCCAAAGCCACTGTCTAAAGCCACTGTATGTCCAAAGCCACTGTCCAAAGCCACTGTATGTCTAAAGCCACTGTATGTCCAAAGCCATTGTCCAAAGCCACTGTATGTCCAAAGCCACTGTATGTCCAAAGCCACTGTCCAAAGCCACTGTATGTCCAAAGCGACTGTATGTCCAAAGCCACTGTCCAAAGCCACTCTATGTCCAAAGCCACTCTATGTCCAAAGCTACTGTATGTCCAAAGCCACTGTTCAAAGCCACTGTATGTCCAAAGCCACTGTATGTCCAAAGCCACTGTCCAAAGCCACTCTATGTCCAAAGCCACTCTATGTCCAAAGCTACTGTATGTCCAAAGCCACTGTTCAAAGCCACTGTATGTCCAAAGCCACTGTATGTCCAAAGCCACTGTCCAAATCCACCGTATGTCCAAATCCACGGTATGTCCAAAGCCACTGTCCAAAGCCACCGTATGTCCAAAGCCACTGTATGTCCAAAGCCACTGTCCAAAGCCACTGTATGTCCAAAGCCACTGTATGTCCAAAGCCACTGTCCAAAGCCACTGTATGTCCAAAGCCACTGTATGTCCAAAGCCACTGTCCAAAGCCACTGTATGTCCAAAGCCACTGTATGTCCAAAGCCACTGTCCAAAGCCACCGTATGTCCAAAGCCACTGTATGTCCAAAGCCACTCTCCAAAGCCACTCTCCAAAGCCACTCTATGTCCAAAGCCACTATCCAAAGCCACTCTCCAAAGCCACTCTCCAAAGCCACTCTTTGTCCAAAGCCACTGTCCAAAGCCACTCTCCAAAGCCACTGTATCTCCAAAGCCACTGTCCAAAGCCACTGTATGTCCAAAGCCTCTGTATGTCCAAAGCCACTGTCCAAAGCCACTGTATGTCCAAAGCCACTGTATGTCCAAAGCCACTGTATGTCCAAAGCCACTGTCCAAAGCCACTGTATGTCCAAAGCCACTGTATGTCCAAAGCCACTGTATGTCCAAAGCCACGGTATGTCCAAAGCCACTGTCCAAAGCCACCGTATGTCCAAATTTAGTGGCTTTGTTTGTTGGCCATGTTTATTGGTTTGTTTGGTGGCTTTGTTTAGTGGCCTTGTTTGGTGGCCATGTTTAGTGGCTTTGTTTAGTGGCCAAGTTTAGTGTCTTTGTTTAGTGGCCTTGTTTAGTGGCCTTGTTTAGTGGCCTTGTTTAGTGTCTTTGTTTAGTGGCCTAGTTATTGGCTTTGTTTGGTGGCCTCGTTTAGTGGCCTTGTTTAGTGGCCTTGTTTAGTTGCTTTGTTTAGTGTCCTTGTATATGGCTTTGTTTGGTGGCCTTGTTTAGTGGCTTAGTGGCTTTGTTTAGTGGCTTTGTTCAGTTTCTTTGTTCAGTGGCTTTTTTTAGTGGCTTTGTTTAGTGTCCTTGTTAATGGCTTTGTTTGGTGACCTTGTTTAGTGGCTTAGTGGCTTTGTTTATTGGCTTTGTTTAGTGGCTTTGTTCAGTGGCTTTGTTTAGTGTAGTGGCTTTGTTTAGTGGCTATGTATAGTGGCTCTCACTGGGATCTTTTGCCGGTCATATACTATGAGACGTTCAGCCAGTCTCATATACTCCGAGTCCCAGTCACATTGTGATCTTATTCAGCCAGTCATATACTATGAGACCTTCTTCAGCCAGTTCTTATTCCGCCAGTCATATACTCTGGGTCTCATTCATATACTCTCGCTGGGATCTTCTTCAGCCAGTCATATACTCTACTAATTAAGAGCAAAATATAGCTTCTTTCACAAAGGGGAGAAAGAGTTCTCTAATATTGAAAAGGAAGCGAATGTGCCCATTATTTCCAGATTGAACGATTTCAGAGTTTTTCCTCAAAACGCTCAAAAACGTCCCGGATTGGAGCATAATAGGGTTAAAAAGGAGAGAATTCAGACCAAAAGCCGTTTACTGTTATTTAAAGAGTAGAAAAGGTTCCATAATTTTGAAAAGTAAACTAATTTGTCAATTTTAACAAGAATGACCGAGCGATTTTAGCTTCTTTGGTTAAAAAGGGTAAATTTCCCACCAAAAGCCTTTTTCTGTCATTTAAATAAAGTAAAGAAGCAGTTTCATGTTTAAAAGAAAACTAATGTGCCCATTTTGATGAGAATGAGCAATTTCACACTTTTTCCTCTAAACGCTCAAAAACGTCCTAATTGGAACAAAATATTCATAAAGTGGAGAAATAATGTTCAAAACGAAGCTAATGTGCTATTTTGATAAGAATGAGCGATTTCATTCTGTTTTTCATAAAAAGCTCAAAAACGATCCAATAAAAAAGGGAGATTTCTCATTTAAAGTGTAGAAATGGCTTCATAATGTTGTAATGCAACATGTTTTGTTAAGAATGAGCGATTTCATACGGTTTTTCCTCAAAATTCTCAAAAATGTCTCATTTGGAGCAAAATAGTTAAAAAGGGTAGATTTCTCATCAATAGCAGTTTTCTGTCATTTAAAGAGTACAAACAGTTCCATGTTGAAAAGAAAACTAATCTTCCAAAAAATTAGCGGTCACACCGTTTTTTCTCAAAACGCCCCAAAAAAATCCACTCGAGCTTAATGATCAAAAACTTCTCAAAAGATCGGTTAAAAAAAGGGAGATTTCTGACCAAAAGCCATTTTTGGCATTTAAAGAGTAGAAACAGTTCCATAATGTTGAAAAGGAAACTAATATGTCCATTTTGATAGGAATGAGCGATTTCAGACCTTTTTTCACAAAATGCTGTTAAAAAGGGGAGATTTCTTCAAGACAAGAATGACCTCAAAACGCTCAAAAAATCTCCCAATTGGAGCAAAATAGTGGGTCTTTGGGCACCAAAAGTGGTTTTCTGTAATTTAAAGTATAGACAAGTTCAATAATGTTGATACGGAAACTAATGTGCCCATTTTGACAAAATGAGGGATTTCAGATAGTTTCTCTTCAAAATGCTAAAAACGTTCCAATTGGAGCAAAATAGAGCTTCTTACGGTTAATGGGAAATTTCTGACCAAAAGCCGTTTTCTGTCATTTAAAAAGTAGCCATAATGTTGTAAAGGAAACTAATGGGCATGTTTTCAGCGGTTTTTCCACAAAATGCTCAAAAACATATCAATTTGACCAAAATAGATTAAAAAAAGGGGAGATTTCTTAGCAAAAGTCATTTAGAGTAGAAACATTTCCATAATGTTGAAAAGGAAGCTAAAGTGCCCATTTTGCCAAGAATGAGCGATTTCAGACTGTTTTCCCTCAAAACGCTCAAATAAGTCTCAATTGGAGCTAAAAAGGGTAGATATCACACCAAAAGCCTTTTTCTGTCATTTAAAGAATGGAAACAGTTCCATAATATTGAACCGGAAACTAATGTGACCATTTTAACAAGAATGAGCGATTTCGACAAATATTTCCCAATAGAGCAAAATGGAGCTTTTTTGGTTAAAAAGGGGAGATTTCTCTTTAAGTGTAGAAAAGTTCAATAATGTTGAAAATGAAACTAATTGCCCATTTTGACAGGAATGAGTGATTTCCGAATTTTTCAGCAAAATAGAGCTTTCGTTTAAAAGGGGAGATTTCTGACTAAAATCCCTGTTTCTGTCATTTAAAGAGTAGAAATAGCTCCATAATGTTGTAAAGGAAACTAATGCACCTATTTTGTTAAGAATGAGCGTTTTTTAACCGTTTTTCCTCTATTCGAGCAAATTAGTTTTTTTCAGTTAAAAAGGTTAGAAAAAGTCATTTAATGAGTAGAAACAGTTCCATAATGTTGAAAAGGAACTAATGTGACCATTTTGACAAGAATGAGCTTAAATACGCTCAAAACTTTCCAATTGGAGCAAACTATAGCTTCGTTTGGTTACAAAGGGGAGAAACAGTTCCATAATATTGAATAAGAAGCCATTTTGACATGAATGAGCGATTTCAGAGTTTTTCCTCAAAACGCTCAAAAACGTCCCGATAGGAGCAAATTATGGTTAAAACGTGAAGAATTCAGACCAAAATCCGTTTTCTGTTATTTAAAGAGTAGAAACAGCTCCACAATGTTGAAAAGTAAACTAATGTGCCCACTTTGACAAGAATGAGCGATTTCAGACTGTTTATCCTAAAAACATTCAAAAACTATGCAACCTGGTAGAAATGACAGAAAAAGGGATTTTAGTCAGAAATCTCCCCTTTTAAACGAAAGCTCTATTTTGCTAAAAAATTCGGAAATCACTCATTCCTGTCAAAATGGGCAATTAGTTTCATTTTCAACATTATTGAACTTTTCTACACTTAACTCTTTGACTGCGGTGGACATATATATATGTCCGACAAAAATTGCACTCGTACGCGGTGGACATATATATATGTCCGTAAAGGACTAATGGTTTTTGACTCGCAGTAAGGTGCTGCTTATCGGTACAGCCACTCGCGAAGCATCTGCCTATTGTCTGCTTATTGGTACAGCTGCTCACAGTGTTTAATTCACTTGTACTGACCTGAAATTATCAACTATCTTTGGACAAAGCGTGGTTATGTAAGGTGGTTATGTACCTTCACTCTAGATGCTTGATAGAGTATTGTGCTGAATACAAGTGATGGATAGATAATTATTATAATAGAGCTGAAGTGCTGTGTATGTTAAAAAGAGATGACAGTGATGATGATTTTGGTGGATATATTGATGAGAATTATTGTGAAGGTGTGGAGGATGGTAAAGAGGGTGTGGAGTATGGTAAAGAGGGTTGGAGGATGGTGAAGATGTTGTGGATAGTGTAAAGATGAAGAAGGTCGTAGGAGTAGCTCCAGTGAAAGTTCAAGCAGCTCCAGTTCAAGCAGCTCCAGTTCAAGCAGCTCCAGTGCCATCAGCTCCAGTGGCCAGCAGCTCCAGTACCAGCAGCTCCAGTGCCAGCAGCTCCAGTGGTAATATCTCATTCAGTCAGACATCTGGTTGCACAGTTGATATGGAAGGAAAAGCGCCCATTGACTTTGCTCAGCCTTTTCTCGATGACACTATCCTAAGGAGAATTGTGGAGGAAACAAATTTGTAAGCAGACCAATTTATAGCTTCGAATCAAGACCTACCTCCTCAATCTAGAATGAGAGGTTGGAAAGCTTGGCACAGTTAGCGAGATAAAGAGCCCTCATTATATCCAGCGTGGACAATCATACCAGCTTGGAAGAGAAATTGCTGTCGATGAATCAATTGGATTCAAGGGGAGGGTCTGGTTCATCCAGTACTTGTCCATGAAGCCCACAAAGTGGGGTACGAAAGCTTATGTCCTGGCAGACAGCTCTAGTGGATATACCTATAGTTGGAAGCTGTATGTAGGTGAGGAGACTAGTATACTCACAATAATATGATAAATACACTTGTACCATTTTTTAAAAGTAGTGGCTTTGGTGCATTTGGTACAGTTCAGGTGAACAGGTTGCATGTATCAAGGCCAAAGACAAAATGAAAAAGAATCTGTAAGTACAAATGGTGTCCATGCCTTGAAATGGATGGACAAGAGAGCTGTGACCATTCTGAGTACTATCCATGATGATAGCACAGTTGGTAGATCATCCAAAGCTAGCTGAGCTGAGATACATACTAGCACTAGCTATAGAACAACTTGGTTTGCTTGGTAGTCTACTAGTTACCTCCAATGCTTGCTATTGCTGGCTATATATCAGCTACAACTGCCTTCTTCAAGCGCTGCTAGCTATAATGATCATCTAAAACTGCCAACTTCAAGCGCTAGCTAATTTGCCAGCTATAAAGATCAGCTCAAACTGCCTATACACTTCAAGCGCTAGCTACTTGGCTATCTAAAACTGTCAACTTCAAGCGCTAGCTAATTTGCTAGCTATAAAGATAAGCTCAAACTGCCTATACACTTCAACCGCCATCTAATTTGCTAGCTATAATGATCGTCTAAAACTGCCAACTTCAAGCGCTAGCTAATTTGCCATCTATAAAGATCAGCTCAAACTGCCTATACACTTCAAACGCTAGCTACTTGGCTATCTAAAACTGCCAACTTCAAGCGCTAGCTAATTTGCTAGCTATAAATATCAGCTAAAACTGCCTATACACTTCAAGCGCCATCTAATTTGCTAGCATCATCTATGTAACAAACTGGTTAGCTTATCCATATTATAATACCTACTTGGAGTCTAGCTTCACTTGTCTTGCCATCTCAAAAGGTTCTTCTAGCCAGGTGTTGGGTAGAAAGTTAGGAGATAGTCAGAATATCACTCGTATGCTCACCTCAAAAATACAAAACAAAACCAATTAAAAATCAGGTGATTTCAAAAACGGGTGATTCAATAAACAGCCTCCGCGTGCAGGGGAAATTACTGGGTAAATCCCTTCGCAGCCAAAGAGTTAAAGAGAAATCCCCCCTTTTTAACCAAAAAAGCTCCATTTTGCTCTATTGGGAAATATTTGTCGAAATCGCTCATTCTTGTTAAAATGGTCACATTAGTTTCCGGTTCAATATTATGGAACTGTTTCTATTCTTTAATATATATATATATAAACAGAATAACAAACAAACATTAACAAACAACAACAAACAAACATTAAAACAAAAAATCTTAATACACTACTTATAAAAAATAAAGAATAATCGTCATTACAACTAAAGCTGGTGCCCAGCACAGCTGCAGTGTTACCTCGCTGCACGGCTACTGCAATCCGCTGGGAAAGGAAAAAGGAGGAGCGGGGATCATCCGTTTCCTGTTTGAGACGGTTGCCTTAAATGACAGAAAAAGGCTTTTGGTGTGATATCTACTCTTTTTAGCTCCAATTGAGACTTATTTGAGCGTTTTGTGGGAAAACAGTCTGAAATCGCTCATTCTTGGCAAAATGGGCACTTTAGCTTCCTTTTCAACATTATGGAAATGTTTCTACTCCTTAAATAACTTTTGCTAAGAAATCTCCCCTTTTTTTAATCTATTTTGGTCAAATTGATATGTTTTTGAGCATTTTGTGGAAAAACCGCTGAAAACATGCCCATTAGTTTCCTTTACAACATTATGGCTACTTTTTAAATGACAGAAAACTGCTTTTGGTCAGAAATTTCCCTATTAACCGTAAGAAGCTCTATTTTGCTCCAATTGGGACGTTTTTAGCATTTTGAAGAGAAACTATCTGAAATCCCTCATTTTGTCAAAATGGGCACATTAGTTTCCGTATCAACATTATTGAACTTGTCTATACTTTAAATTACAGAAAACCACTTTTGGTGACCCAAAGACCCACTATTTTGCTCCAATTGGGAGATTTTTGAGCGTTTTGAGGTCATTCTTGTCTTGAAGAAATCTCCCTTTTTAACAGCATTTTGTGAAAAAAGGTCTGAAATCGCTCATTCCTATCAAAATGGACATATTAGTTTCCTTTTCAACATTATGGAACTGTTTCTACTCTTTAAATGCCAAAAATGGCTTTTGGTCAGAAATCTCCCTTTTTTTAACCGATCTTTTGAGAAGTTTTTGATCATTAAGCTCGAGTGGATTTTTTGGGGCGTTTTGAGAAAAAACGGTGTGACCGCTAATTTTTTGGAAGATTAGTTTTCTTTTCAACATGGAACTGTTTGTACTCTTTAAATGACAGAAAACTGCTATTGATGAGAAATCTACCCTTTTTAACTATTTTGCTCCAAATGAGACATTTTTGAGAATTTTGAGGAAAAACCGTATGAAATCGCTCATTCTTAACAAAACATTATGAAGCCGTATGAAATCGCTCATTCTTAACAAAACATTATGAAGCCATTTCTACACTTTAAATGAGAAATCTCCAGAAAACGCCACCAAACAAAAGCCACGAAACAAAAGCCACGAAAGAAAAACAAAATAAAAGCCACCAAACAAAAGCCACGAAATAAAAGCCACGAAACAAAAGCCATAAACAAAAGTAACGAAACAAAAGCCACGAAACAAAAGCCATGAAACAAAAGCCACGAAAAAAGCTACCAAACAAAAACCACCAAACAAAAGCCACCAAACAAAAACACCAAACAAAAGCCACCAAACAAAAGCCACCAAACAAAAGCCACCAAACAAAAGCCAACAAACAAAAGCCACCAAACAAAAACACCAAACAAAAGCCACCAAACAAAAGCCACCAAACAAAAGCCACCAAACAAAAGCCACCATATAAAAGCCAACAAACAAAAGCCACCAAACAAAAGCCACCAAACAAAAGCCAGCAAACAAAAACCACCAAACAAAAGACACGAAACAAAAGCCACAAAGAAAAGCCATGAAACAAAATCGACAAAACAAAAGCCACGAAATAAAATCCACGAAACAAAAGCCACGAAACAAAAGTCACCAAACAAAAACCACCAAACAAAAGCCACGAAACAAAAGCCACGAAAGAAAAGCCACGAAACAAAAGCCACTGTCCAAAGCCACTCTATATCCAAAGCCACTCTATGTCCAAAGCCACTGTCCAAAGCCACTGTCCAAAGCCACTGTCCAAAGCCACTCTATGTCCAAAGCCACTGTCCAAAGCCACTGTCCAAAGCCAATGTCCAAAGCCACTCTATGTCCAAAGCCACTGTCCAAAGCCACTGTCCAAAGGCACTGTCCAAAGCCACTCTATGTCCAAAGCCACTGTCCAAAGCCACTCTCCAAAGCCACTGTCCAAAGCCACTCTCCAAAGCCACTCTATGTCCCAAGCCACTGTCCAAAGCCACTGTCCAAAGCCACTCTACAAAGCCACTCTATCTCCAAAGCCACTGTCCAAAGACACTCTCCAAAGCCACTCTCCAAAGCCACTCTATGTCAAAAGCCACTGTCCAAAGCTACTGTCGAAAGCCACTGTCTAAAGCCACTGTATGTCCAAAGCCACTGTCCAAAGCCACTGTCGAAAGCCACTGTCCAAAGCCACTCTATGTCCAAAGCCACTGTATAAAGCCACTGTCCAAAGCCACTGTCCAAAGCAACTCTATGTCCAAAGCCACTGTCCAAAGCCACTGTCCAAAGCCACTGTCCAAAGCCACTCTATGTCCAAAGCCACTGTCCAAAGCCACTGTCCAAAGCCACTGTCCAAAGCCACTCTATGTCAAAGCCACTGTCCCAAGCCACTCTCCAAAGCCACTGTCCAAAGCCACTCAATGTCCAAAGCCACTGTCCAAAGCCACTCTATGTCCAAAGTCACTGTGCAAAGCCACTCTCCAAAGCCACTGTCCAAAGCCACTCTATGTCCAAAGCCACTGTCCAAAGCCACTGTCCAAAGCCACTCTCCAAAGCCACTCTATGTCCAAAGCCACTGTCCAAAGCCACTCTCTAAAGCCACTCTCCAAAGCCACTCTATGTCCAAAGCCACTGTCCAAACACACTGTCCAAAGCCACTCTCCAAAGCCACTCTATGTCCAAAGCCACTGTCCAAAGCCACTCTCCAAAGCCACTCTCCAAAGCCACTCAATATCCAAAGCCACTGTACAATGCCACTGTCCAAAGCCACTCTCCAAAGCCACTCTATGTCCAAAGCCACTGTCCAAAGCCACTGTCCAAAGCCATTCTCCAAAGCCACTCTATGTCCAAAGCCACTGTCCAAAGCCACTCTCCAAAGCCACTGTCCAAAGCCACTGTATGTCCAAAGTCACTGTATGTCCAAAGCCACTGTATGTCCAAATCCACTGTCCAAAGCCACTGTATTTCCAAAGCCACTGTCCAAAGCCACTGTATGTCCAAAGCCACTGTATGTCCAAAGCCACTATACAAAGCCACTGTATGTCCAAAGCCACTGTATGTCCAAAGGCACTGTCCAAAGCCACTGTATGTCCAAAGCCACTGTATGTCCAAAGCCACTGTCTAAAGCCACTGTATGTCCAAAGCCACTGTCCAAAGCCACTGTATGTCTAAAGCCACTGTATGTCCAAAGCCACTGTCCAAAGCCACTGTATGTCCAAAGCCACTGTATGTCCAAAGCCACTGTCCAAAGCCACTGTATGTCCAAAGCCACTGTATGTCCAAAGCCACTGTCCAAAGCAACCGTATCTTCAAAGCCACTGTATGTCCAAAGCCACTGTCCAAAGCCACCGTATGTCCAAAGCCACTGTATGTCCAAAGCCACTCTCCAAAGCCACTCTCCAAAGCCACTCTATGTCCAAAGCCACTATCCAAAGCCACTCTCCAAAGCCACTCTCCAAAGCCACTCTTTGTCCAAAGCCACTGTCCAAAGCCACTCTCCAAAGCCACTGTATCTCCAAAGCCACTGTCCAAAGCCACTGTATGTCCAAAGCCTCTGTATGTCCAAAGCCACTGTCCAAAGCCACTGTATGTCCAAAGCCACTGTATGTCCAAAGCCACTGTATGTCCAAAGCCACTGTCCAAAGCCACTGTATGTCCAAAGCCACTGTATGTCCAAAGCCACTGTATGTCCAAAGCCACGGTATGTCCAAAGCCACTGTCCAAAGCCACCGTATGTCCAAATTTAGTGGCTTTGTTTGTTGGCCATGTTTATTGGTTTGTTTGGTGGCTTTGTTTAGTGGCCTTGTTTGGTGGCCATGTTTAGTGGCTTTGTTTAGTGGCCAAGTTTAGTGTCTTTGTTTAGTGGCCTTGTTTAGTGGCCTTGTTTAGTGGCCTTGTTTAGTGTCTTTGTTTAGTGGCCTAGTTATTGGCTTTGTTTGGTGGCCTCGTTTAGTGGCCTTGTTTAGTGGCCTTGTTTAGTTGCTTTGTTTAGTGTCCTTGTATATGGCTTTGTTTGGTGGCCTTGTTTAGTGGCTTAGTGGCTTTGTTTAGTGGCTTTGTTCAGTGGCCTTGTTAATGGCTTTGTTTATTTGCTTTGTTCAGTTTCTTTGTTCAGTGGCTTTTTTTAGTGGCTTTGTTTAGTGTCCTTGTTAATGGCTTTGTTTGGTGACCTTGTTTAGTGGCTTAGTGGCTTCTTTGTTTATTGGCTTTGTTTAGTGGCTTTGTTCAGTGGCTTTGTTTAGTGTAGTGGCTTTGTTTAGTGGCTATGTATAGTGGCTCTCACTGGGATCTTTTGCCGGTCATATACTATGAGACGTTCAGCCAGTCTCATATACTCCGAGTCCCAGTCACATTGTGATCTTATTCAGCCAGTCATATACTATGAGACCTTCTTCAGCCAGTTCTTATTCCGCCAGTCATATACTCTGGGTCTCATTCATATACTCTCGCTGGGATCTTCTTCAGCCAGTCATATACTCTACTAATTAAGAGCAAAATATAGCTTCTTTCACAAAGGGGAAAAAGAGTTCTCTAATATTGAAAAGGAAGCGAATGTGCCCATTATTTCCAGATTGAACGATTTCAGAGTTTTTCCTCAAAACGCTCAAAAACGTCCCGGATTGGAGCATAATAGGGTTAAAAAGGAGAGAATTCAGACAAAAAGCCGTTTACTGTTATTTAACCCTACGCGTGCGTAACGCAATAATTGAACCGCACCCTCCTTGCGAGACTATTTTTGGGACAATATGGCTGCTCCACGTGTTGGCGAGTGTCCTGTCTTTATGCGCCTCTATTTCGCCTTTCTCTGTTCTTCCGGGTTCGAAAAGTTGCCTTGAAGACTCATCAAAGATTGGGGGAGAATATAAACTCTACCTTGGACTCTGGATTTTTCTTCGTGTAAAGATAAATGGTGAGCTGTAATTAGAATTGTTTAGTTACTTTCTTTTTGCTTGCTTTGTGATCCGTATAGCCAGCCTTCGTTTTTAGTAATCAAGCTTTTAGTTTCTTTGGTAGCCAGCAGTCCATCTAGATAGCGCTAGCGTCATTCATTTGTAGCTAGCAGTAGATCTAGCTAGCTAGTGTCGCTCTATCCAGCAGTAGCTCTAGCTAGCGCTAGCGTTTGTTTTACTGGTAGTAATTGTAGTGATACAACAGTGAACCTAGCGGGTAAATCAACTTCTTAGCTCTCATCGAAGTTCACTTGCTACATTACTTACAAGCTGTGCCTAGGTAGATAACTTGCTCTATATATATATAATGAGAGAAGACACTAGTGGCACGCCATTATAACTTGCTCTCTCTATATATATAATGAGAGAGGACACTAGTGGCACACCATCATAACTTGCTCAATATATATATATAATGAGAGAGGACACGAGTGGCAGCCATCATAACTTGCTCAATATATATATATAATGAGAGAGGACACTAGTGGCAAGCCATCATAACTTGCTCAATATATGTATAATGAGAGAAGACACTAGTGGCACGCCATCATAACTTGCTCTCTATATATATATATATAATGAGAGAGGACACTAGTGGTACGCCATCATAACTTGCTCTATATATATATATATAATGAGAGAGGACACTAGTGGCATGCCATCATAACTTGCTCAATATATATATATATAATGAGAGAGGACACTAGTGGCACGCCATCATAACTTGCTCTATATATATATATATAATGAGAGAGGACACTAGTGGCATGCCATCATAACTTGCTCAATATATATATATAATGAGAGAGGACACTAGTGGCACGCCATCATAACTTGCTCACTATATATATATAATGAGAGAGGACACTAGTGGCACGCCATCATAACTTGCTCACTATATATATATAATGAGAGAGGACACTAGTGGCACGCCATCATAACTTGCTCAATATATATATATAATGAGAGAGGACACTAGTGGCACGCCATCATAACTTGCTCAATATATATATATATATATATAATGAGAGAAAACACTAGTGGCACGCCATCATAACTTGCTCTATATATATATATATAATGAGAGAGGACACTAGTGGCACGCCATCATAACTTGCTCTATATATATATATATAATGAGAGAGGACACTAGTGGCACGCCATCATAACTTGCTCAATATATATATATAATGAGAGAAGACTAGTGGCACGCCATCATAACTTGCTCTATATATATATATATAATGAGAGAGGACACTAGTGGTATGCCATCATAACTTGCTCTATATATATATAGGTGGCTGATGAAGTCATGCTCTCTTGCTCGTTGGTGTTCGTCAAGGTGCGGCTGGTGACTTGCCAAGTACTGTTTCTCATACCGGTTCGTTTCACACCAGATATCCTTGATGATATTGACGTGAATAATTGCTCGAAAGCATCCAGAGGCTCGACCACACCTTATTAGGCCCACCAACAGAAGAACTGAAGATACCACCATGCCACTTGCATCGCCTTCTTCCTCGTCTACGTCATAACCACCTCCCGCTCCATCCTCACCATGCAAACTAACATCATCCCACCCATCACATTGAACCTCATGCCCCCCACCTTGAACCACGCACTCTTCATCTCGTATCTTAACCTCTTCACCTGGAACCTCGCCCTCTTCACCTGGAACCTCGCCCTCTTCACCTGGAACCTCGCCCTCTTCACCTGGAACCTCGCCCTCTTCACCTGGAACCTCGCCCTCTTCACCTGGAACCTCGCCCTCTTCACCTGGAACCTCGCCCTCTTCACCTGGAACCTCGTGCCCTCTTCACCTGGAACCTCGCCCTCTTCACCTGGAACCTCGCCGTCTTCACCTGGAACCTCACCTGGAACCTCGCCGTCTTCACCTGGAACCTCGCCCTCTTCACATTCATTATCAGCACCTTCATCTCCAACATCTATAATAAAAAGAATATTTATTGGTTATTTATATTGTTGTATTTTATTGCTCTTGCTGCTCTTGCTGTAGTAAATAACTTTCCTTCAAGGTAACCATTAAAGTCTCCATCACTCATATAATTATATCAAGTTCATCCATGAACTTGATAAGGTCTAGGGTTCAGAGGAAAGTCTAAAATTGCTAATGAAATTCTTCAGGGAGGAGCTTGTGGGTAAATTTGGAGGGTGGAGTTGTGAGATCAAGAAGGTGGAGTTCAGCAACTAGAACTGCGCAGAGCTTGCAAACAGTTGAGAGTTCAGGGTTGGGCGAGGTGATCAAGATTGGAAAAGAGAAAGAATTTGTGAGCTGGAATAGTCGGCGCTGCAAAAGCAAGTAAGAAGCTTAGAATGGCAAGTCAACGTAAGAAACGTCTGCTCTAGAACAAGAAGGTGCCGATCACCGCACCAAAAAACCATGGTGCGCAAAGCTAAGTTAGCGCCAATGCTCGAGATCCAACTAATAATTTAGCAAGGAGCGGGCGACTATAGTCGCCCTCCGCAATTACGTGAAGTTCAATTGAGGCGACTATAGTCGACAAACGCAGTTAAAGGGTTAAAGAGTAGAAAAGGTTCCATAATTTTGAAAAGTAAACTAATTTGTCAATTTTAACAAGAATGACCGAGCGATTTTAGCTTCTTTGGTTAAAAAGGGTAAATTTCCCACCAAAAGCCTTTTTCTGTCATTTAAATAAAGTAAAGAAGCAGTTTCATGTTTAAAAGAAAACTAATGTGCCCATTTTGATGAGAATGAGCAATTTCACACTTTTTCCTCAAAACGCTCAAAAACGTCCTAATTGGAACAAAATATTCATAAAGTGGAGAAATAATGTTCAAAACGAAGCTAATGTGCTATTTTGATAAGAATGAGCGATTTCATTCTGTTTTTCATAAAAAGCTCAAAAACGATCCAATAAAAAAGGGAGATTTCTCATTTAAAGTGTAGAAATGGCTTCATAATGTTGTAATGCAACATGTTTTGTTAAGAATGAGCGATTTCATACGGTTTTTCCTCAAAATTCTCAAAAATGTCTCATTTGGAGCAAAATAGTTAAAAAGGGTAGATTTCTCATCAATAGCAGTTTTCTGTCATTTAAAGAGTACAAACAGTTCCATGTTGAAAAGAAAACTAATCTTCCAAAAAATTAGCGGTCACACCGTTTTTTCTCAAAACGCCCCAAAAAAATCCACTCGAGCTTAATGATCAAAAACTTCTCAAAAGATCGGTTAAAAAAAGGGAGATTTCTGACCAAAAGCCATTTTTGGCATTTAAAGAGTAGAAACAGTTCCATAATGTTGAAAAGGAAACTAATATGTCCATTTTGATAGGAATGAGCGATTTCAGACCTTTTTTCACAAAATGCTGTTAAAAAGGGGAGATTTCTTCAAGACAAGAATGACCTCAAAACGCTCAAAAATCTCCCAATTGGAGCAAAATAGTGGGTCTTTGGGCACCAAAAGTGGTTTTCTGTAATTTAAAGTATAGACAAGTTCAATAATGTTGATACGGAAACTAATGTGCCCATTTTGACAAAATGAGGGATTTCAGATAGTTTCTCTTCAAAATGCTAAAAACGTCCCAATTGGAGCAAAATAGAGCTTCTTACGGTTAATTGGGAAATTTCTGACCAAAAGCCGTTTTCTGTCATTTAAAAAGTAGCCATAATGTTGTAAAGGAAACTAATGGGCATGTTTTCAGCGGTTTTTCCACAAAATGCTCAAAAACATATCAATTTGACCAAAATAGATTTAAAAAAGGGGAGATTTCTTAGCAAAAGTCATTTAAAGAGTAGAAACATTTCCATAATGTTGAAAAGGAAGCTAAAGTGCCCATTTTGCCAAGAATGAGCGATTTCAGACTGTTTTCCCTCAAAACGCTCAAATAAGTCTCAATTGGAGCTAAAAAGGGTAGATATCACACCAAAAGCCTTTTTCTGTCATTTAAAGAATGGAAACAGTTCCATAATATTGAACCGGAAACTAGTGACCATTTTAACAAGAATGAGCGATTTCGACAAATATTTCCCAATAGAGCAAAATGGAGCTTTTTTGGTTAAAAAGGGGAGATTTCTCTTTAAGTGTAGAAAAGTTCAATAATGTTGAAAATGAAACTAATTGCCCATTTTGACAGGAATGAGTGATTTCCGAATTTTTTAGCAAAATAGAGCTTTCGTTTAAAAGGGGAGATTTCTGACTAAAATCCCTGTTTCTGTCATTTAAAGAGTAGAAATAGCTCCATAATGTTGTAAAGGAAACTAATGCACCTATTTTGTTAAGAATGAGCGTTTTTTAACCGTTTTTCCTCTATTCGAGCAAATTAGTTTTTTTCAGTTAAAAAGGTTAGAAAAAGTCATTTAATGAGTAGAAACAGTTCCATAATGTTGAAAAGGAACTAATGTGACCATTTTGACAAGAATGAGCTTAAATACGCTCAAAACTTTCCAATTGGAGCAAACTATAGCTTCGTTTGGTTACAAAGGGGAGAAACAGTTCCATAATATTGAATAAGAAGCCATTTTGACATGAATGAGCGATTTCAGAGTTTTTCCTCAAAACGCTCAAAAACGTCCCGATAGGAGCAAATTATGGTTAAAACGTGAAGAATTCAGACCAAAATCCGTTTTCTGTTATTTAAAGAGTAGAAACAGCTCCACAATGTTGAAAAGTAAACTAATGTGCCCACTTTGACAAGAATGAGCGATTTCAGACTGTTTATCCTAAAAACATTCAAAAACTATGCAACCTGGTAAAAATGACAGAAAAAGGGATTTTAGTCAGAAATCTCCCCTTTTAAACGAAAGCTCTATTTTGCTAAAAAATTCGGAAATCACTCATTCCTGTCAAAATGGGCAATTAGTTTCATTTTCAACATTATTGAACTTTTCTACACTTAAAGAGAAATCTCCCCTTTTTAACCAAAAAAGCTCCATTTTGCTCTATTGGGAAATATTTGTCGAAATCGCTCATTCTTGTTAAAATGGTCACATTAGTTTCCGGTTCAATATTATGGAACTGTTTCTATTCTTTAATATATATATATATAAACAGAATAACAAACAAACATTAACAAACAACAACAAACAAACATTAAAACAAAAAATCTTAATACACTACTTATAAAAAATAAAGAATAATCGTCATTACAACTAAAGCTGGTGCCCAGCACAGCTGCAGTGTTACCTCGCTGCACGGCTACTGCAATCCGCTGGGAAAGGAAAAAGGAGGAGCGGGGATCATCCGTTTCCTGTTTGAGACGGTTGCCTTAAATGACAGAAAAAGGCTTTTGGTGTGATATCTACTCTTTTTAGCTCCAATTGAGACTTATTTGAGCGTTTTGTGGGAAAACAGCCTGAAATCGCTCATTCTTGGCAAAATGGGCACTTTAGCTTCCTTTTCAACATTATGGAAATGTTTCTACTCCTTAAATAACTTTTGCTAAGAAATCTCCCCTTTTTTTAATCTATTTTGGTCAAATTGATATGTTTTTGAGCATTTTGTGGAAAAACCGCTGAAAACATGCCCATTAGTTTCCTTTACAACATTATGGCTACTTTTTAAATGACAGAAAACGGCTTTTGGTCAGAAATTTCCCTATTAACCGTAAGAAGCTCTATTTTGCTCCAATTGGGACGTTTTTAGCATTTTGAAGAGAAACTATCTGAAATCCCTCATTTTGTCAAAATGGGCACATTAGTTTCCGTATCAACATTATTGAACTTGTCTATACTTTAAATTACAGAAAACCACTTTTGGTGACCCAAAGACCCACTATTTTGCTCCAATTGGGAGATTTTTGAGCGTTTTGAGGTCATTCTTGTCTTGAAGAAATCTCCCTTTTTAACAGCATTTTGTGAAAAAAGGTCTGAAATCGCTCATTCCTATCAAAATGAACATATTAGTTTCCTTTTCAACATTATGGAACTGTTTCTACTCTTTAAATGCCAAAAATGGCTTTTGGTCAGAAATCTCCCTTTTTTTAACCGATCTTTTGAGAAGTTTTTGATCATTAAGCTCGAGTGGATTTTTTTGGGCGTTTTGAGAAAAAACGGTGTGACCGCTAATTTTTTGGAAGATTAGTTTTCTTTTCAACATGGAACTGTTTGTACTCTTTAAATGACAGAAAACTGCTATTGATGAGAAATCTACCCTTTTTAACTATTTTGCTCCAAATGAGACATTTTTGAGAATTTTGAGGAAAAACCGTATGAAATCGCTCATTCTTAACAAAACATTATGAAGCCGTATGAAATCGCTCATTCTTAACAAAACATTATGAAGCCATTTCTACACTTTAAATGAGTAATCTCCAGAAAACGCCACCAAACAAAAGCCACGAAACAAAAGCCACGAAAGAAAAACAAAATAAAAGCCACCAAACAAAAGCCACGAAATAAAAGCCACGAAACAAAAGCCATAAACAAAAGTAACGAAACAAAAGCCACGAAACAAAAGCCATGAAACAAAAGCCACGAAAAAAGCCACCAAACAAAAACCACCAAACAAAAGCCACCAAACAAAAACACCAAACAAAAGCCACCAAACAAAAGCCACCAAACAAAAGCCACCAAACAAAAGCCAACAAACAAAAGCCACCAAACAAAAGCCACCAAACAAAAGCCACCAAACAAAAGCCACCATATAAAAGCCAACAAACAAAAGCCACCAAACAAAAGCCACCAAACAAAAGCCAGCAAACAAAAGCCACCAAACAAAAGCCAGCAAACAAAAGCCACCAAACAAAAGCCACCAAACAAAAGCCACCAAACAAAAGCCACCAAACAAAAACCACCAAACAAAAGACACGAAACAAAAGCCACAAAGAAAAGCCATGAAACAAAATCGACAAAACAAAAGCCACGAAATAAAATCCACGAAACAAAAGCCACGAAACAAAAGTCACCAAACAAAAACCACCAAACAAAAGCCACGAAACAAAAGCCACGAAAGAAAAGCCACGAAACAAAAGCCACTGTCCAAAGCCACTCTATATCCAAAGCCACTCTATGTCCAAAGCCACTGTCCAAAGCCACTGTCCAAAGCCACTGTCCAAAGCCACTCTATGTCCAAAGCCACTGTCCAAAGCCACTGTCCAAAGCCAATGTCCAAAGCCACTCTATGTCCAAAGCCACTGTCCAAAGCCACTGTCCAAAGGCACTGTCCAAAGCCACTCTATGTCCAAAGCCACTGTCCAAAGCCACTCTCCAAAGCCACTGTCCAAAGCCACTCTCCAAAGCCACTGTCCAAAGCCATTCTATGTCCAAAACCACTGTCCAAAGCCACTCTCCAAAGCCACTGTCCAAAGCCACTCTATGTCCAAAGCCACTGTCCAAAGCCACTCTCCAAAGCCACTGTCCAAAGCCACTCTATGTCCTAAGCCACTGTCCGAAGCCACTCTCCAAAGCCACTGTCCAAAGCCACTCTATGTCCAAAGCCTCTCTATGTCCAAAGCCACTGTCCAAAGCCACTCTACAAAGCCACTGTCGAAAGTCACACTATGTCCAAAGCCACTGTCCAAAGCCACTCTCCAAAGCCACTCTCCAAAGCCATTCTATGTCCAAAGCCACTGTCCAAAGCCACTGTCCAAATCCACTCTCTAAAGCTACTCTATGTCCAAAGCCACTGTCCAAAGCCACTCTCCTAAAGCCACTGTCCAAAGCCACTCTATGTCCAAAGCCACTGTCCAAAGCCACTCTCCAAAGCCACTCTCCAAAGGCACTCTATGTCCAAAGCCACTGTCCAAAGCCACTGTCCAAAGCCACTATCCAAAGCCACTCTATGTCCAAACCACTGTCCAAAGACTCTCCAAAGCCACTCTCCAAAGCCACTCTATGTCCAAAGCCACTGTCCAAAGCCACTGTCCAAAGCTATTCTCCAAAGCCACTCTATGTCCAAAGCCACTGTCCAAAGCCACTGTCCAAAGCCACTCACCAAAGCCACTCTATGTCCAAAGCCACTGTCCAAAGCCACTGTCCAAAGCCACTGTCCAAAGCCACTCTATGTCCAAAGCCACTGTCCAAAGCCACTGTCCAAAGGCACTGTCCAAAGCCACTCTATGTCCAAAGCCACTGTCCAAAGCCACTGTCCAAAGCCACTCTATTTCCAAAGCCACTGCCCGAAGCCACTGTCCAAAGCCACTGTCCAAAGCCACTCTATGTCCAAAGCCACTCTCCAAAGCCACTGTCCAAAGCCACTGTATGTCCAATGCCACTGTATGTCCAAAGCTACTGTCCAAAGCCACTGTATGTCCAAAGCCACTGTATGTCCAAAGCCACTATCCAATGCCACTGTATGTCCAAAGCCACTGTATATCCAAAGCCACTGTCCAAAGCCACTGTATGTCCAAAGCCACTGTATGTCCAAAGCCACTGTCTAAAGCCACTGTATGTCCAAAGCCACTGTCCAAAGCCTCTGTATGTCCAAAGCCACTGTATGTCCAAAGCCACTGTCCATAGCCACTGTATGTCCAAAGCCACTGTATGTCCAAAGCCACTGTCCAAAGCCACTGTATGTCCAAAGCCACTGTATGTCCAAAGCCACTGTCCAAAGCCACTCTATGTCCAAAGCCACTCTATGTCCAAAGCTACTGTATGTCCAAAGCCACTGTTCAAAGCCACTGTATGTCCAAAGCCACTGTATGTCCAAAGCCACTGTCCAAATCCACCGTATGTCCAAATCCACGGTATGTCCAAAGCCACTGTCCAAAGCCACCGTATGTCCAAAGCCACTGTATGTCCAAAGCCACTGTCCAAAGCCACTGTATGTCCAAAGCCACTGTATGTCCAAAGCCACTGTATGTCCAAAGCCACTGTCCAAAGCCACTGTATGTCCAAAGCCACTGTATGTCCAAAGCCACTGTCCAAAGCCACTGTATGTCCAAAGCCACTGTATGTCCAAAGTGTCCAAAGCCACTGTATGTCCAAAGCCACTGTATGTCCAAAGCCACTGTCCAAAGCCACTGTATGTCCAAAGCCACTGTATGTCCAAAGCTACTGTCCAAAGCAACCGTATCTTCAAAGCCACTGTATGTCCAAAGCCACTGTCCAAAGCCACCGTATGTCCAAAGCCACTGTATGTCCAAAGCCACTCTCCAAAGCCACTCTCCAAAGCCACTCTATGTACAAAGCCACTATCCAAAGCCACTCTCCAAAGCCACTCTCCAAAGCCACTCTTTGTCCAAAGCCACTGTCCAAAGCCACTCTCCAAAGCCACTGTATCTCCAAAGCCACTGTCCAAAGCCACTGTATGTCCAAAGCCTCTGTATGTCCAAAGCCACTGTCCAAAGCCACTGTATGTCCAAAGCCACTGTATGTCCAAAGCCACTGTATGTCCAAAGCCACTGTCCAAAGCCACTGTATGTCCAAAGCCACTGTATGTCCAAAGCCACTGTATGTCCAAAGCCACGGTATGTCCAAAGCCACTGTCCAAAGCCACCGTATGTCCAAATTTAGTGGCTTTGTTTGTTGGCCATGTTTATTGGTTTGTTTGGTGGCTTTGTTTAGTGGCCTTGTTTGGTGGCCATGTTTAGTGGCTTTGTTTAGTGGCCAAGTTTAGTGTCTTTGTTTAGTGGCCTTGTTTAGTGGCCTTGTTTAGTGGCCTTGTTTAGTGTCTTTGTTTAGTGGCCTAGTTATTGGCTTTGTTTGGTGGCCTCGTTTAGTGGCCTTGTTTAGTGGCCTTGTTTAGTTGCTTTGTTTAGTGTCCTTGTATATGGCTTTGTTTGGTGGCCTTGTTTAGTGGCTTAGTGGCTTTGTTTAGTGGCTTTGTTCAGTGGCCTTGTTAATGGCTTTGTTTATTTGCTTTGTTCAGTTTCTTTGTTCAGTGGCTTTTTTTAGTGGCTTTGTTTAGTGTCCTTGTTAATGGCTTTGTTTGGTGACCTTGTTTAGTGGCTTAGTGGCTTTGTTTATTGGCTTTGTTTAGTGGCTTTGTTCAGTGGCTTTGTTTAGTGTAGTGGCTTTGTTTAGTGGCTATGTATAGTGGCTCTCACTGGGATCTTTTGCCGGTCATATACTATGAGACGTTCAGCCAGTCTCATATACTCCGAGTCCCAGTCACATTGTGATCTTATTCAGCCAGTCATATACTATGAGACCTTCTTCAGCCAGTTCTTATTCCGCCAGTCATATACTCTGGGTCTCATTCATATACTCTCGCTGGGATCTTCTTCAGCCAGTCATATACTCTACTAATTAAGAGCAAAATATAGCTTCTTTCACAAAGGGGAGAAAGAGTTCTCTAATATTGAAAAGGAAGCGAATGTGCCCATTATTTCCAGATTGAACGATTTCAGAGTTTTTCCTCAAAACGCTCAAAAACGTCCCGGATTGGAGCATAATAGGGTTAAAAAGGAGAGAATTCAGACAAAAAGCCGTTTACTGTTATTTAAAGAGTAGAAAAGGTTCCATAATTTTGAAAAGTAAACTAATTTGTCAATTTTAACAAGAATGACCGAGCGATTTTAGCTTCTTTGGTTAAAAAGGGTAAATTTCCCACCAAAAGCCTTTTTCTGTCATTTAAATAAAGTAAAGAAGCAGTTTCATGTTTAAAAGAAAACTAATGTGCCCATTTTGATGAGAATGAGCAATTTCACACTTTTTCCTCAAAACACTCAAAAACGTCCTAATTGGAACAAAATATTCATAAAGTGGAGAAATAATGTTCAAAACGAAGCTAATGTGCTATTTTGATAAGAATGAGCGATTTCATTCTGTTTTTCATAAAAAGCTCAAAAACGATCCAATAAAAAAGGGAGATTTCTCATTTAAAGTGTAGAAATGGCTTCATAATGTTGTAATGCAACATGTTTTGTTAAGAATGAGTGATTTCATACGGTTTTTCCTCAAAATTCTCAAAAATGTCTCATTTGGAGCAAAATAGTTAAAAAGGGTAGATTTCTCATCAATAGCAGTTTTCTGTCATTTAAAGAGTACAAACAGTTCCATGTTGAAAAGAAAACTAATCTTCCAAAAAATTAGCGGTCACACCGTTTTTTCTCAAAACGCCCCAAAAAAATCCACTCGAGCTTAATGATCAAAAACTTCTCAAAAGATCGGTTAAAAAAAGGGAGATTTCTGACCAAAAGCCATTTTTGGCATTTAAAGAGTAGAAACAGTTCCATAATGTTGAAAAGGAAACTAATATGTCCATTTTGATAGGAATGAGCGATTTCAGACCTTTTTTCACAAAATGCTGTTAAAAAGGGGAGATTTCTTCAAGACAAGAATGACCTCAAAACGCTCAAAAAATCTCCCAATTGGAGCAAAATAGTGGGTCTTTGGGCACCAAAAGTGGTTTTCTGTAATTTAAAGTATAGACAAGTTCAATAATGTTGATACGGAAACTAATGTGCCCATTTTGACAAAATGAGGGATTTCAGATAGTTTCTCTTCAAAATGCTAAAAACGTCCCAATTGGAGCAAAATAGAGCTTCTTACGGTTAATTGGGAAATTTCTGACCAAAAGCCGTTTTCTGTCATTTAAAAAGTAGCCATAATGTTGTAAAGGAAACTAATGGGCATGTTTTCAGCGGTTTTTCCACAAAATGCTCAAAAACATATCAATTTGACCAAAATAGATTAAAAAAAGGGGAGATTTCTTAGCAAAAGTCATTTAAAGAGTAGAAACATTTCCATAATGTTGAAAAGGAAGCTAAAGTGCCCATTTTGCCAAGAATGAGCGATTTCAGACTGTTTTCCCTCAAAACGCTCAAATAAGTCTCAATTGGAGCTAAAAAGGGTAGATATCACACCAAAAGCCTTTTTCTGTCATTTAAAGAATGGAAACAGTTCCATAATATTGAACCGGAAACTAATGTGACCATTTTAACAAGAATGAGCGATTTCGACAAATATTTCCCAATAGAGCAAAATGGAGCTTTTTTGGTTAAAAAGGGGAGATTTCACTTTAAGTGTAGAAAAGTTCAATAATGTTGAAAATGAAACTAATTGCCCATTTTGACAGGAAAGAGTGATTTCCGAATTTTTCAGCAAAATAGAGCTTTCGTTTAAAAGGGGAGATTTCTGACTAAAATCCCTGTTTCTGTCATTTAAAGAGTAGAAATAGCTCCATAATGTTGTAAAGGAAACTAATGCACCTATTTTGTTAAGAATGAGCGTTTTTTAACCGTTTTTCCTCTATTCGAGCAAATTAGAGTTTTTTTCAGTTAAAAAGGTTAGAAAAAGTCATTTAATGAGTAGAAACAGTTCCATAATGTTGAAAAGGAACCAATGTGACCATTTTGACAAGAATGAGCTTAAATACGCTCAAAACTTTCCAATTGGAGCAAACTATAGCTTCGTTTGGTTACAAAGGGGAGAAACAGTTCCATAATATTGAATAAGAAGCCATTTTGACATGAATGAGCGATTTCAGAGTTTTTCCTCAAAACGCTCAAAAACGTCCCGATAGGAGCAAATTAGGGTTAAAACGTGAAGAATTCAGACCAAAATCCGTTTTCTATTATTTAAAGAGTAGAAACAGCTCCACAATGTTGAAAAGTAAACTAATGTGCCCACTTTGACAAGAATGAGCGATTTCAGACTGTTTATCCTAAAAACATTCAAAAACTATGCAACCTGGTAGAAATGACAGAAAAAGGGATTTTAGTCAGAAATCTCCCCTTTTAAACGAAAGCTCTATTTTGCTAAAAAATTCGGAAATCACTCATTCCTGTCAAAATGGGCAATTAGTTTCATTTTCAACATTATTGAACTTTTCTACACTTAAAGAGAAATCTCCCCTTTTTAACCAAAAAAGCTCCATTTTGCTCTATTGGGAAATATTTGTCGAAATCGCTCATTCTTGTTAAAATGGTCACATTAGTTTCCGGTTCAATATTATGGAACTGTTTCTATTCTTTAATATATATATATATAAACAGAATAACAAACAAACATTAACAAACAACAACAAACAAACATTAAAACAAAAAATCTTAATACACTACTTATAAAAAATAAAAAATAATCGTCATTACAACTAAAGCTGGTGCCCAGCACAGCTGCAGTGTTACCTCGCTGCACGGCTACTGCAATCCGCTGGGAAAGGAAAAAGGAGGAGCGGGGATCATCCGTTTCCTGTTTGAGACGGTTGCCTTAAATGACAGAAAAAGGCTTTTGGTGTGATATCTACTCTTTTTAGCTCCAATTGAGACTTATTTGAGCGTTTTGTGGGAAAACAGCCTGAAATCGCTCATTCTTGGCAAAATGGGCACTTTAGCTTCCTTTTCAACATTATGGAAATGTTTCTACTCCTTAAATAACTTTTGCTAAGAAATCTCCCCTTTTTTTAAATCTATTTTGGTCAAATTGATATGTTTTTGAGCATTTTGTGGAAAAACCGCTGAAAACATGCCCATTAGTTTCCTTTACAACATTATGGCTACTTTTTAAATGACAGAAAACGGCTTTTGGTCAGAAATTTCCCTATTAACCGTAAGAAGCTCTATTTTGCTCCAATTGGGACGTTTTTAGCATTTTGAAGAGAAACTATCTGAAATCCCTCATTTTGTCAAAATGGGCACATTAGTTTCCGTATCAACATTATTGAACTTGTCTCTACTTTAAATTACAGAAAACCACTTTTGGTGACCCAAAGACCCACTATTTTGCTCCAATTGGGAGATTTTTGAGCGTTTTGAGGTCATTCTTGTCTTGAAGAAATCTCCCTTTTTAACAGCATTTTGTGAAAAAAGGTCTGAAATCGCTCATTCCTATCAAAATGAACATATTAGTTTCCTTTTCAACATTATGGAACTGTTTCTACTCTTTAAATGCCAAAAATGGCTTTTGGTCAGAAATCTCCCTTTTTTTAACCGATCTTTTGAGAAGTTTTTGATCATTAAGCTCGAGTGGATTTTTTTGGGCGTTTTGAGAAAAAACGGTGTAACCGCTAATTTTTTGGAAGATTAGTTTTCTTTTCAACATGGAACTGTTTGTACTCTTTAAATGACAGAAAACTGCTATTGATGAGAAATCTACCCTTTTTAACTATTTTGCTCCAAATGAGACATTTTTGGGAATTTTGAGGAAAAACCGTATGAAATCGCTCATTCTTAACAAAACATTATGAAGCCGTATGAAATCGCTCATTCTTAACAAAACATTATGAAGCCATTTCTACACTTTAAATGAGAAATCTCCAGAAAACGCCACCAAACAAAAGCCACGAAACAAAAGCCACGAAAGAAAAACAAAATAAAAGCCACCAAACAAAAGCCACGAAATAAAAGCCACGAAACAAAAGCCATAAACAAAAGTAACGAAACAAAAGCCACGAAACAAAAGCCATGAAACAAAAGCCACGAAAAAAGCTACCAAACAAAAACCACCAAACAAAAGCCACCAAACAAAAGCCACCAAACAAAAGCCACCAAACAAAAGCCAACAAAGAAAAGCCACCAAACAAAAACACCAAACAAAAGCCACCAAACAAAAGCCACCAAACAAAAGCCACCAAACAAAAGCCACCTTATAAAAGCCAACAAACAAAAGCCACCAAACAAAAGCCACCAAACAAAAGCCAGCAAACAAAAACCACCAAACAAAAGACACGAAACAAAAGCCACAAAGAAAAGCCATGAAACAAAATCGACAAAACAAAAGCCACGAAATAAAATCCACGAAACAAAAGCCACGAAACAAAAGTCACCAAACAAAAACCACCAAACAAAAGCCACGAAACAAAAGCCACGAAAGAAAAGCCACGAAACAAAAGCCACTGTCCAAAGCCACTCTATATCCAAAGCCACTCTATGTCCAAAGCCACTGTCCAAAGCCACTGTCCAAAGCCACTGTCCAAAGCCACTCTATGTCCAAAGCCACTGTCCAAAGCCACTGTCCAAAGCCAATGTCCAAAGCCACTCTATGTCCAAAGCCACTGTCCAAAGCCACTGTCCAAAGGCACTGTCCAAAGCCACTCTATGTCCAAAGCCACTGTCCAAAGCCACTCTCCAAAGCCACTGTCCAAAGCCACTCTCCAAAGCCACTCTATGTCCCAAGCCACTGTCCAAAGCCACTGTCCAAAGCCACTCTACAAAGCCACTCTATCTCCAAAGCCACTGTCCAAAGACACTCTCCAAAGCCACTCTCCAAAGCCACTCTATGTCAAAAGCCACTGTCCAAAGCCACTCTCCAAAGCCACTGTCCAAAGCCACTCTATGTCCAAAGCCACTGTCCAAAGCCACTGTCCAAAGCCACTCTCCAAAGCCACTCTATGTCCAAAGCCACTGTCCAAAGCCACTCTCTAAAGCCACTCTCCAAAGCCACTCTATGTCCAAAGCCACTGTCCAAACACACTGTCCAAAGCCACTCTCCAAAGCCACTCTATGTCCAAAGCCACTGTCCAAAGCCACTCTCCAAATCCACTCTCCAAAGCCACTCAATATCCAAAGCCACTGTACAATGCCACTGTCCAAAGCCACTCTCCAAAGCCACTCTATGTCCAAAGCCACTGTCCAAAGCCACTGTCCAAAGCCATTCTCCAAAGCCACTCTATGTCCAAAGCCACTGTCCAAAGCCACTCTCCAAAGCCACTGTCCAAAGCCACTGTATGTCCAAAGTCACTGTATGTCCAAAGCCACTGTATGTCCAAATCCACTGTCCAAAGCCACTGTATTTCCAAAGCCACTGTCCAAAGCCACTGTATGTCCAAAGCCACTGTATGTCCAAAGCCACTATACAAAGCCACTGTATGTCCAAAGCCACTGTATGTCCAAAGGCACTGTCCAAATCCACTGTATGTCCAAAGCCACTGTATGTCCAAAGCCACTGTCTAAAGCCACTGTATGTCCAAAGCCACTGTCCAAAGCCACTGTATGTCTAAAGCCACTGTATGTCCAAAGCCATTGTCCAAAGCCACTGTATGTCCAAAGCCACTGTATGTCCAAAGCCACTGTCCAAAGCCACTGTATGTCCAAAGCGACTGTATGTCCAAAGCCACTGTCCAAAGCAACCGTATCTTCAAAGCCACTGTATGTCCAAAGCCACTGTCCAAAGCCACCGTATGTCCAAAGCCACTGTATGTCCAAAGCCACTCTCCAAAGCCACTCTCCAAAGCCACTCTATGTCCAAAGCCACTATCCAAAGCCACTCTCCAAAGCCACTCTCCAAAGCCACTCTTTGTCCAAAGCCACTGTCCAAAGCCACTCTCCAAAGCCACTGTATCTCCAAAGCCACTGTCCAAAGCCACTGTATGTCCAAAGCCTCTGTATGTCCAAAGCCACTGTCCAAAGCCACTGTATGTCCAAAGCCACTGTATGTCCAAAGCCACTGTATGTCCAAAGCCACTGTCCAAAGCCACTGTATGTCCAAAGCCACTGTATGTCCAAAGCCACTGTATGTCCAAAGCCACGGTATGTCCAAAGCCACTGTCCAAAGCCACCGTATGTCCAAATTTAGTGGCTTTGTTTGTTGGCCATGTTTATTGGTTTGTTTGGTGGCTTTGTTTAGTGGCCTTGTTTGGTGGCCATGTTTAGTGGCTTTGTTTAGTGGCCAAGTTTAGTGTCTTTGTTTAGTGGCCTTGTTTAGTGGCCTTGTTTAGTGGCCTTGTTTAGTGTCTTTGTTTAGTGGCCTAGTTATTGGCTTTGTTTGGTGGCCTCGTTTAGTGGCCTTGTTTAGTGGCCTTGTTTAGTTGCTTTGTTTAGTGTCCTTGTATATGGCTTTGTTTGGTGGCCTTGTTTAGTGGCTTAGTGGCTTTGTTTAGTGGCTTTGTTCAGTGGCCTTGTTAATGGCTTTGTTTATTTGCTTTGTTCAGTTTCTTTGTTCAGTGGCTTTTTTTAGTGGCTTTGTTTAGTGTCCTTGTTAATGGCTTTGTTTGGTGACCTTGTTTAGTGGCTTAGTGGCTTTGTTTATTGGCTTTGTTTAGTGGCTTTGTTCAGTGGCTTTGTTTAGTGTAGTGGCTTTGTTTAGTGGCTATGTATAGTGGCTCTCACTGGGATCTTTTGCCGGTCATATACTATGAGACGTTCAGCCAGTCTCATATACTCCGAGTCCCAGTCACATTGTGATCTTATTCAGCCAGTCATATACTATGAGACCTTCTTCAGCCAGTTCTTATTCCGCCAGTCATATACTCTGGGTCTCATTCATATACTCTCGCTGGGATCTTCTTCAGCCAGTCATATACTCTACTAATTAAGAGCAAAATATAGCTTCTTTCACAAAGGGGAGAAAGAGTTCTCTAATATTGAAAAGGAAGCGAATGTGCCCATTATTTCCAGATTGAACGATTTCAGAGTTTTTCCTCAAAACGCTCAAAAACGTCCCGGATTGGAGCATAATAGGGTTAAAAAGGAGAGAATTCAGACAAAAAGCCGTTTACTGTTATTTAAAGAGTAGAAAAGGTTCCATAATTTTGAAAAGTAAACTAATTTGTCAATTTTAACAAGAATGACCGAGCGATTTTAGCTTCTTTGGTTAAAAAGGGTAAATTTCCCACCAAAAGCCTTTTTCTGTCATTTAAATAAAGTAAAGAAGCAGTTTCATGTTTAAAAGAAAACTAATGTGCCCATTTTGATGAGAATGAGCAATTTCACACTTTTTCCTCAAAACACTCAAAAACGTCCTAATTGGAACAAAATATTCATAAAGTGGAGAAATAATGTTCAAAACGAAGCTAATGTGCTATTTTGATAAGAATGAGCGATTTCATTCTGTTTTTCATAAAAAGCTCAAAAACGATCCAATAAAAAAGGGAGATTTCTCATTTAAAGTGTAGAAATGGCTTCATAATGTTGTAATGCAACATGTTTTGTTAAGAATGAGCGATTTCATACGGTTTTTCCTCAAAATTCTCAAAAATGTCTCATTTGGAGCAAAATAGTTAAAAAGGGTAGATTTCTCATCAATAGCAGTTTTCTGTCATTTAAAGAGTACAAACAGTTCCATGTTGAAAAGAAAACTAATCTTCCAAAAAATTAGCGGTCACACCGTTTTTTCTCAAAACGCCCCCAAAAAATCCACTCGAGCTTAATGATCAAAAACTTCTCAAAAGATCGGTTAAAAAAAGGGAGATTTCTGACCAAAAGCCATTTTTGGCATTTAAAGAGTAGAAACAGTTCCATAATGTTGAAAAGGAAACTAATATGTCCATTTTGATAGGAATGAGCGATTTCAGACCTTTTTTCACAAAATGCTGTTAAAAAGGGGAGATTTCTTCAAGACAAGAATGACCTCAAAACGCTCAAAAATCTCCCAATTGGAGCAAAATAGTGGGTCTTTGGGCACCAAAAGTGGTTTTCTGTAATTTAAAGTATAGACAAGTTCAATAATGTTGATACGGAAACTAATGTGCCCATTTTGACAAAATGAGGGATTTCAGATAGTTTCTCTTCAAAATGCTAAAAACGTCCCAATTGGAGCAAAATAGAGCTTCTTACGGTTAATTGGGAAATTTCTGACCAAAAGCCGTTTTCTGTCATTTAAAAAGTAGCCATAATGTTGTAAAGGAAACTAATGGGCATGTTTTCAGCGGTTTTTCCACAAAATGCTCAAAAACATATCAATTTGACCAAAATAGATTAAAAAAAGGGGAGATTTCTTAGCAAAAGTCATTTAAGAGTAGAAACATTTCCATAATGTTGAAAAGGAAGCTAAAGTGCCCATTTTGCCAAGAATGAGCGATTTCAGACTGTTTTCCCTCAAAACGCTCAAATAAGTCTCAATTGGAGCTAAAAAGGGTAGATATCACACCAAAAGCCTTTTTCTGTCATTTAAAGAATGGAAACAGTTCCATAATATTGAACCGGAAACTAATGTGACCATTTTAACAAGAATGAGCGATTTCGACAAATATTTCCCAATAGATCAAAATGGAGCTTTTTTGGTTAAAAAGGGGAGATTTCTCTTTAAGTGTAGAAAAGTTCAATAATGTTGAAAATGAAACTAATTGCCCATTTTGACAGGAATGAGTGATTTCCGAATTTTTCAGCAAAATAGAGCTTTCGTTTAAAAGGGGAGATTTCTGACTAAAATCCCTGTTTCTGTCATTTAAAGAGTAGAAATAGCTCCATAATGTTGTAAAGGAAACTAATGCACCTATTTTGTTAAGAATGAGCGTTTTTTAACCGTTTTTCCTCTATTCGAGCAAATTAGTTTTTTTCAGTTAAAAAGGTTAGAAAAAGTCATTTAATGAGTAGAAACAGTTCCATAATGTTGAAAAGGAACTAATGTGACCATTTTGACAAGAATGAGCTTAAATACGCTCAAAACTTTCCAATTGGAGCAAACTATAGCTTCGTTTGGTTACAAAGGGGAGAAACAGTTCCATAATATTGAATAAGAAGCCATTTTGACATGAATGAGCGATTTCAGAGTTTTTCCTCAAAACGCTCAAAAACGTCCCGATAGGAGCAAATTAGGGTTAAAACGTGAAGAATTCACACCAAAATCCGTTTTCTGTTATTTAAAGAGTAGAAACAGCTCCACAATGTTGAAAAGTAAACTAATGTGCCCACTTTGACAAGAATGAGCGATTTCAGACTGTTTATCCTAAAAACATTCAAAAACTATGCAACCTGGTAGAAATGACAGAAAAAGGGATTTTAGTCAGAAATCTCCCCTTTTAAACGAAAGCTCTATTTTGCTAAAAAATTCGGAAATCACTCATTCCTGTCAAAATGGGCAATTAGTTTCATTTTCAACATTATTGAACTTTTCTACACTTAAAGAGAAATCTCCCCTTTTTAACCAAAAAAGCTCCATTTTGCTCTATTGGGAAATATTTGTCGAAATCGCTCATTCTTGTTAAAATGGTCACATTAGTTTCCGGTTCAATATTATGGAACTGTTTCTATTCTTTAATATATATATATATAAACAGAATAACAAACAAACATTAACAAACAACAACAAACAAACATTAAAACAAAAAATCTTAATACACTACTTATAAAAAATAAAGAATAATCGTCATTACAACTAAAGCTGGTGCCCAGCACAGCTGCAGTGTTACCTCGCTGCACGGCTACTGCAATCCGCTGGGAAAGGAAAAAGGAGGAGCGGGGATCATCCGTTTCCTGTTTGAGACGGTTGCCTTAAATGACAGAAAAAGGCTTTTGGTGTGATATCTACTCTTTTTAGCTCCAATTGAGACTTATTTGAGCGTTTTGTGGGAAAACAGCCTGAAATCGCTCATTCTTGGCAAAATGGGCACTTTAGCTTCCTTTTCAACATTATGGAAATGTTTCTACTCCTTAAATAACTTTTGCTAAGAAATCTCCCCTTTTTTAAATCTATTTTGGTCAAATTGATATGTTTTTGAGCATTTTGTGGAAAAACCGCTGAAAACATGCCCATTAGTTTCCTTTACAACATTATGGCTACTTTTTAAATGACAGAAAACGGCTTTTGGTCAGAAATTTCCCTATTAACCGTAAGAAGCTCTATTTTGCTCCAATTGGGACGTTTTTAGCATTTTGAAGAGAAACCATCTGAAATCCCTCATTTTGTCAAAATGGGCACATTAGTTTCCGTATCAACATTATTGAACTTGTCTATACTTTAAATTACAGAAAACCACTTTTGGTGACCCAAAGACCCACTATTTTGCTCCAATTGGGAGATTTTTGAGCGTTTTGAGGTCATTCTTGTCTTGAAGAAATCTCCCTTTTTAACAGCATTTTGTGAAAAAAGGTCTGAAATCGCTCATTCCTATCAAAATGGACATATTAGTTTCCTTTTCAACATTATGGAACTGTTTCTACTCTTTAAATGCCAAAAATGGCTTTTGGTCAGAAATCTCCCTTTTTTTAACCGATCTTTTGAGAAGTTTTTGATCATTAAGCTCGAGTGGATTTTTTTGGGCGTTTTGAGAAAAAACGGTGTGACCGCTAATTTTTTGGAAGATTAGTTTTCTTTTCAACATGGAACTGTTTGTACTCTTTAAATGACAGAAAACTGCTATTGATGAGAAATCTACCCTTTTTAACTATTTTGCTCCAAATGAGACATTTTTGAGAATTTTGAGGAAAAACCGTATGAAATCGCTCATTCTTAACAAAACATTATGAAGCCGTATGAAATCGCTCATTCTTAACAAAACATTATGAAGCCATTTCTACACTTTAAATGAGAAATCTCCAGAAAACGCCACCAAACAAAAGCCACGAAACAAAAGCCACGAAAGAAAAACAAAATAAAAGCCACCAAACAAAAGCCACGAAATAAAAGCCACGAAACAAAAGCCATAAACAAAAGTAACGAAACAAAAGCCACGAAACAAAAGCCATGAAACAAAAGCCACGAAAAAAGCCACCAAACAAAAACCACCAAACAAAAGCCACCAAACAAAAACACCAAACAAAAGCCACCAAACAAAAGCCACCAAACAAAAGCCACCAAACAAAAGCCAACAAACAAAAGCCACCAAACAAAAACACCAAACAAAAGCCACCAAACAAAAGCCACCAAACAAAAGCCACCAAACAAAAGCCACCATATAAAAGCCAACAAACAAAAGCCACCAAACAAAAGCCACCAAACAAAAGCCAGCAAACAAAAGCCACCAAACAAAAGCCACCAAACAAAAGCCACCAAACAAAAGCCACCAAACAAAAACCACCAAACAAAAGACACGAAACAAAAGCCACAAAGAAAAGCCACGAAACAAAATCGACAAAAAAAAGCCACGAAATAAAATCCACGAAACAAAAGCCACGAAACAAAAGTCACCAAACAAAAACCACCAAACAAAAGCCACGAAACAAAAGCCACGAAAGAAAAGCCACGAAACAAAAGCCACTGTCCAAAGCCACTCTATATCCAAAGCCACTCTATGTCCAAAGCCACTGTCCAAAGCCACTGTCCAAAGCCACTGTCCAAAGCCACTCTATGTCCAAAGCCACTGTCCAAAGCCACTGTCCAAAGCCAATGTCCAAAGCCACTCTATGTCCAAAGCCACTGTCCAAAGCCACTGTCCAAAGGCACTGTCCAAAGCCACTCTATGTCCAAAGCCACTGTCCAAAGCCACTCTCCAAAGCCACTGTCCAAAGCCACTCTCCAAAGCCACTGTCCAAAGCCATTCTATGTCCAAAACCACTGTCCAAAGCCACTCTCCAAAGCCACTGTCCAAAGCCACTCTATGTCCAAAGCCACTGTCCAAAGCCACTCTCCAAAGCCACTGTCCAAAGCCACTCTATGTCCTAAGCCACTGTCCGAAGCCACTCTCCAAAGCCACTGTCCAAAGCCACTCTATGTCCAAAGCCTCTCTATGTCCAAAGCCACTGTCCAAAGCCACTCTACAAAGCCACTGTCGAAAGTCACACTATGTCCAAAGCCACTGTCCAAAGCCACTCTCCAAAGCCACTCTCCAAAGACACTCTATGTCCAAAGCCACTGTCCAAAGCCACTGTCCAAATCCACTCTCTAAAGCTACTCTATGTCCAAAGCCACTGTCCAAAGCCACTCTCCTAAAGCCACTGTCCAAAGCCACTCTATGTCCAAAGCCACTGTCCAAAGCCACTCTCCAAAGCCACTCTCCAAAGGCACTCTATGTCCAAAGCCACTGTCCAAAGCCACTGTCCAAAGCCACTATCCAAAGCCACTCTATGTCCAAACCACTGTCCAAAGACTCTTCAAAGCCACTCTCCAAAGCCACTCTATGTCCAAAGCCACTGTCCAAAGCCACTGTCCAAAGCTATTCTCCAAAGCCACTCTATGTCCAAAGCCACTGTCCAAAGCCACTGTCCAAAGCCACTCTCCAAAGCCACTCTATGTCCAAAGCCACTGTCCAAAGCCTCTGTCCAAAGCCACTGTCCAAAGCCACTCTATGTCCAAAGCCACTGTCCAAAGCCACTGTCCAAAGGCACTGTCCAAAGCCACTCTATGTCCAAAGCCACTGTCCAAAGCCACTCTCCAAAGCCACTGTCCAAAGCCACTCTATGTCCAAAACCACTGTCCAAAGCCACTCTCCAAAGCCACTGTCCAAAGCCACTCTATGTCCAAAGCCACTGTCCAAAGCCACTCTCCAAAGCCACTCTATGTCCAAAGCCACTGTCCGAAGCCACTCTCCAAAGCCACTGTCCAAAGCCACTCTATGTCCAAAGCCACTGTCCCAAGCCACTCTACAAAGCCACTCTCGAAAGTCACACTATGTCCAAAGCCACTGTCCAAAGCCACTCTATGTCCAAAGCCACTGTCCAAAGCCACTGTCCAAAGCCACTCTCCAAAGCCACTCTATGTCCAAAGCCACTATCCAAAGCCACTCTCCAAAGCCACTCTCCAAAGCCACTCTATGTCCAAAGCCACTGTCCAAAGCCACTCTTCAAAGCCACTCTCCAAAGCCACTCTATGTCCCAAGCCACTGTCCAAAGCCACTGTCCAAAGCCACTCTACAAAGCCACTCTATCTCCAAAGCCACTGTCCAAAGACACTCTCCAAAGCCACTCTCCAAAGCCACTCTATGTCAAAAGCCACTGTCCAAAGCAACTGTCGAAAGCCACTGTCTAAAGCCACTGTATGTCCAAAGCCACTGTCCAAAGCCACTGTCGAAAGCCACTGTCCAAAGCCACTCTATGTCCAAAGCCACTGTCCAAAGCCACTCTATGTCCAAAGCCACTGTCCAAAGCCACTGTCCAAAGCCACTGTCCAAAGCCACTCTATGTCAAAGCCACTGTCCCAAGCCACTCTCCAAAGCCACTGTCCAAAGCCACTCAATGTCCAAAGCCACTGTCCAAAGCCACTCTATGTCCAAAGTCACTGTGCAAAGCCACTCTCCAAAGCCACTGTCCAAAGCCACTCTATGTCCAAAGCCACTGTCCAAAGCCACTGTCCAAAGCCACTCTCCAAAGCCACTCTATGTCCAAAGCCACTGTCCAAAGCCACTCTCTAAAGCCACTCTCCATAGCCACTCTATGTCCAAAGCCACTGTCCAAACACACTGTCCAAAGCCACTCTCCAAAGCCACTCTATGTCCAAAGCCACTGTCCAAAGCCACTCTCCAAAGCCACTCTCCAAAGCCACTCAATATCCAAAGCCACTGTACAATGCCACTGTCCAAAGCCACTCTCCAAAGCCACTCTATGTCCAAAGCCACTGTCCAAAGCCACTGTCCAAAGCCATTCTCCAAAGCCACTCTATGTCCAAAGCCACTGTCCAAAGCCACTCTCCAAAGCCACTGTCCAAAGCCACTGTATGTCCAAAGTCACTGTATGTCCAAAGCCACTGTATGTCCAAATCCACTGTCCAAAGCCACTGTATTTCCAAAGCCACTGTCCAAAGCCACTGTATGTCCAAAGCCACTGTATGTCCAAAGCCACTATACAAAGCCACTGTATGTCCAAAGCCACTGTATGTCCAAAGGCACTGTCCAAAGCCACTGTATGTCCAAAGCCACTGTATGTCCAAAGCCACTGTCTAAAGCCACTGTATGTCCAAAGCCACTGTCCAAAGCCACTGTATGTCTAAAGCCACTGTATGTCCAAAGCCACTGTCCAGAGCCACTGTATGTCCAAAGCCACTGTACAAAGCCACTGTCTAAAGCCACTGTATGTCCAAAGCCACTGTCCAAAGCCACTGTATGTCTAAAGCCACTGTATGTCCAAAGCCACTGTCCAGAGCCACTGTATGTCCAAAGCCACTGTATGTCCAAAGCCACTGTCCAAAGCCACTGTATGTCCAAAGCCACTGTATGTCCAAAGCCACTGTCCAAAGCCACTGTATGTCCAAAGCCACTGTACAAAGCCACTGTCCAAATCCACCGTCCAAAGCCACTCTATGTCCAAATCCACTGTACAAAGCCACTGTCCAAAGCCACTGTCCAAAGCAATACTATGTCCAAAGCCACTGTCCAAAGCCACTGTCCAAAGCCACTGTCCAAAGCCACTCTATTTCCAAAGCCACTGCCCGAAGCCACTGTCCAAAGCCACTGTCCAAAGCCACTCTATGTCCAAAGCCACTGTCCAAAGCCACTCTCCAAAGCCACTGTCCAAAGCCACTGTATGTCCAATGCCACTGTATGTCCAAAGCTACTGTCCAAAGCCACTGTATGTCCAAAGCCACTGTATGTCCAAAGCCACTATCCAAAGCCACTGTATGTCCAAAGCCACTGTATATCCAAAGCCACTGTCCAAAGCCACTGTATGTCCAAAGCCACTGTATGTCCAAAGCCACTGTCTAAAGCCACTGTATATCCAAAGCCACTGTCCAAAGCCTCTGTATGTCCAAAGCCACTGTATGTCCAAAGCCACTGTCCATAGCCACTGTATGTCCAAAGCCACTGTATGTCCAAAGCCACTGTCCAAAGCCACTGTATGTCCAAAGCCACTGTATGTCCAAAGCCACTGTCCAAAGCGACTCTATGTCCAAAGCCACTCTATGTCCAAAGCTACTGTATGTCCAAAGCCACTGTTCAAAGCCACTGTATGTCCAAAGCCACTGTATGTCCAAAGCCACTGTCCAAATCCACCGTATGTCCAAATCCACGGTATGTCCAAAGCCACTGTCCAAAGCCACCGTATGTCCAAAGCCACTGTATGTCCAAAGCTACTGTCCAAAGCCACTGTATGTCCAAAGCCACTGTATGTCCAAAGCCACTGTCCAAAGCCACTGTATGTCCAAAGCCACTGTATGTCCAAAGCCACTGTCCAAAGCCACTGTATGTCCAAAGCCACTGTATGTCCAAAGCCACTGTCCAAAGCCACTGTATGTCCAAAGCCACTGTATGTCCAAAGCCACTGTCCAAAGCCACTGTATGTCCAAAGCCACTGTCCAAAGCCACTGTATGTCCAAAGCCACTGTATGTCCAAAGCTACTGTCCAAAGCAACCGTATCTTCAAAGCCACTGTATGTCCAAAGCCACTGTCCAAAGCCACCGTATGTCCAAAGCCACTGTATGTCCAAAGCCACTCTCCAAAGCCACTCTCCAAAGCCACTCTATGTCCAAAGCCACTATCCAAAGCCACTCTCCAAAGCCACTCTCCAAAGCCACTCTTTGTCCAAAGCCACTGTCCAAAGCCACTCTCCAAAGCCACTGTATCTCCAAAGCCACTGTCCAAAGCCACTGTATGTCCAAAGCCTCTGTATGTCCAAAGCCACTGTCCAAAGCCACTGTATGTCCAAAGCCACTGTATGTCCAAAGCCACTGTATGTCCAAAGCCACTGTCCAAAGCCACTGTATGTCCAAAGCAACTGTATGTCCAAAGCCACTGTATGTCCAAAGCCACGGTATGTGCAAAGCCACTGTCCAAAGCCACCGTATGTCCAAATTTAGTGGCTTTGTTTGTTGGCCATGTTTATTGGTTTGTTTGGTGGCTTTGTTTAGTGGCCTTGTTTGGTGGCCATGTTTAGTGGCTTTGTTTAGTGGCCAAGTTTAGTGTCTTTGTTTAGTGGCCTTGTTTAGTGGCCTTGTTTAGTGGCCTTGTTTAGTGTCTTTGTTTAGTGGCCTAGTTATTGGCTTTGTTTGGTGGCCTCGTTTAGTGGCCTTGTTTAGTGGCCTTGTTTAGTTGCTTTGTTTAGTGTCCTTGTATATGGCTTTGTTTGGTGGCCTTGTTTAGTGGCTTAGTGGCTTTGTTTAGTGGCTTTGTTCAGTGGCCTTGTTAATGGCTTTGTTTATTTGCTTTGTTCAGTTTCTTTGTTCAGTGGCTTTTTTTAGTGGCTTTGTTTAGTGTCCTTGTTAATGGCTTTGTTTGGTGACCTTGTTTAGTGGCTTAGTGGCTTTGTTTATTGGCTTTGTTTAGTGGCTTTGTTCAGTGGCTTTGTTTAGTGTAGTGGCTTTGTTTAGTGGCTATGTATAGTGGCTCTCACTGGGATCTTTTGCCGGTCATATACTATGAGACGTTCAGCCAGTCTCATATACTCCGAGTCCCAGTCACATTGTGATCTTATTCAGCCAGTCATATACTATGAGACCTTCTTCAGCCAGTTCTTATTCCGCCAGTCATATACTCTGGGTCTCATTCATATACTCTCGCTGGGATCTTCTTCAGCCAGTCATATACTCTACTAATTAAGAGCAAAATATAGCTTCTTTCACAAAGGGGAGAAAGAGTTCTCTAATA
The DNA here is from genome assembly GCA_028752905.1 of Cladorhizidae sp. MBARI D1340-BT2. NCBI lineage: Eukaryota > Metazoa > Porifera > Demospongiae > Poecilosclerida > Cladorhizidae > Cladorhizidae sp. MBARI D1340-BT2. Next base: position 25,162,515 of record JAQNBH010000017.1, on the reverse strand, counting down.
TTGAAAAGGAAGCGAATGTGCCCATTATTTCCAGATTGAACGATTTCAGAGTTTTTCCTCAAAACGCTCAAAAACGTCCCGGATTGGAGCATAATAGGGTTAAAAAGGAGAGAATTCAGACAAAAAGCCGTTTACTGTTATTTAAAGAGTAGAAAAGGTTCCATAATTTTGAAAAGTAAACTAATTTGTCAATTTTAACAAGAATGACCGAGCGATTTTAGCTTCTTTGGTTAAAAAGGGTAAATTTCCCACCAAAAGCCTTTTTCTGTCATTTAAATAAAGTAAAGAAGCAGTTTCATGTTTAAAAGAAAACTAATGTGCCCATTTTGATGAGAATGAGCAATTTCACACTTTTTCCTCAAAACGCTCAAAAACGTCCTAATTGGAACAAAATATTCATAAAGTGGAGAAATAATGTTCAAAACGAAGCTAATGTGCTATTTTGATAAGAATGAGCGATTTCATTCTGTTTTTCATAAAAAGCTCAAAAACGATCCAATAAAAAAGGGAGATTTCTCATTTAAAGTGTAGAAATGGCTTCATAATGTTGTAATGCAACATGTTTTGTTAAGAATGAGCGATTTCATACGGTTTTTCCTCAAAATTCTCAAAAATGTCTCATTTGGAGCAAAATAGATAAAAAGGGTAGATTTCTCATCAATAGCAGTTTTCTGTCATTTAAAGAGTACAAACAGTTCCATGTTGAAAAGAAAACTAATCTTCCAAAAAATTAGCGGTCACACCGTTTTTTCTCAAAACGCCCAAAAAAAATCCACTCGAGCTTAATGATCAAAAACTTCCCAAAAGATCGGTTAAAAAAAGGGAGATTTCTGACCAAAAGCCATTTTTGGCATTTAAAGAGTAGAAACAGTTCCATAATGTTGAAAAGGAAACTAATATGTCCATTTTGATAGGAATGAGCGATTTCAGACCTTTTTTCACAAAATGCTGTTAAAAAGGGGAGATTTCTTCAAGACAAGAATGACCTCAAAACGCTCAAAAAATCTCCCAATTGGAGCAAAATAGTGGGTCTTTGGGCACCAAAAGTGGTTTTCTGTAATTTAAAGTATAGACAAGTTCAATAATGTTGATACGGAAACTAATGTGCCCATTTTGACAAAATGAGGGATTTCAGATAGTTTCTCTTCAAAATGCTAAAAACATCCCAATTGGAGCAAAATAGAGCTTCTTACGGTTAATTGGGAAATTTCTGACCAAAAGCCGTTTTCTGTCATTTAAAAAGTAGCCATAATGTTGTAAAGGAAACTAATGGGCATGTTTTCAGCGGTTTTTCCACAAAATGCTCAAAAACATATCAATTTGACCAAAATAGATTAAAAAAAGGGGAGATTTCTTAGCAAAAGTCATTTAAGGAAGCTAAAGTGCCCATTTTGCCAAGAATGAGCGATTTCAGACTGTTTTCCCTCAAAACGCTCAAATAAGTCTCAATTGGAGCTAAAAAGGGTAGATATCACACCAAAAGCCTTTTTCTGTCATTTAAAGAATGGAAACAGTTCCATAATATTGAACCGGAAACTAATGTGACCATTTTAACAAGAATGAGCGATTTCGACAAATATTTCCCAATAGAGCAAAATGGAGCTTTTTTGGTTAAAAAGGGGAGATTTCTCTTTAAGTGTAGAAAAGTTCAATAATGTTGAAAATGAAACTAATTGCCCATTTTGACAGGAATGAGTGATTTCCGAATTTTTCAGCAAAATAGAGCTTTCGTTTAAAAGGGGAGATTTCTGACTAAAATCCCTGTTTCTGTCATTTAAAGAGTAGAAATAGCTCCATAATGTTGTAAAGGAAACTAATGCACCTATTTTGTTAAGAATGAGCGTTTTTTAACCGTTTTTCCTCTATTCGAGCAAATTAGAGTTTTTTTCAGTTAAAAAGGTTAGAAAAAGTCATTTAATGAGTAGAAACAGTTCCATAATGCTGAAAAGGAACTAATGTGACCATTTTGACAAGAATGAGCTTAAATACGCTCAAAACTTTCCAATTGGAGCAAACTATAGCTTCGTTTGGTTACAAAGGGGAGAAACAGTTCCATAATATTGAATAAGAAGCCATTTTGACATGAATGAGCGATTTCAGAGTTTTTCCTCAAAACGCTCAAAAACGTCCCGATAGGAGCAAATTAGGGTTAAAACGTGAAGAATTCAGACCAAAATCCGTTTTCTATTATTTAAAGAGTAGAAACAGCTCCACAATGTTGAAAAGTAAACTAATGTGCCCACTTTGACAAGAATGAGCGATTTCAGACTGTTTATCCTAAAAACATTCAAAAACTATGCAACCTGGTAGAAATGACAGAAAAAGGGATTTTAGTCAGAAATCTCCCCTTTTAAACGAAAGCTCTATTTTGCTAAAAAATTCGGCAATCACTCATTCCTGTCAAAATGGGCAATTAGTTTCATTTTCAACATTATTGAACTTTTCTACACTTAAAGAGAAATCTCCCCTTTTTAACCAAAAAAGCTCCATTTTGCTCTATTGGGAAATATTTGTCGAAATCGCTCATTCTTGTTAAAATGGTCACATTAGTTTCCGGTTCAATATTATGGAACTGTTTCTATTCTTTAATATATATATATATAAACAGAATAACAAACAAACATTAACAAACAACAACAAACAAACATTAAAACAAAAAATCTTAATACACCACTTATAAAAAATAAAAAATAATCGTCATTACAACTAAAGCTGGTGCCCAGCACAGCTGCAGTGTTACCTCGCTGCACGGCTACTGCAATCCGCTGGGAAAGGAAAAAGGAGGAGCGGGGATCATCCGTTTCCTGTTTGAGACGGTTGCCTTAAATGACAGAAAAAGGCTTTTGGTGTGATATCTACTCTTTTTAGCTCCAATTGAGACTTATTTGAGCGTTTTGTGGGAAAACAGCCTGAAATCGCTCATTCTTGGCAAAATGGGCACTTTAGCTTCCTTTTCAACATTATGGAAATGTTTCTACTCCTTAAATAACTTTTGCTAAGAAATCTCCCCTTTTTTTAATCTATTTTGGTCAAATTGATATGTTTTTGAGCATTTTGTGGAAAAACCGCTGAAAATATGCCCATTAGTTTCCTTTACAACATTATGGCTACTTTTTAAATGACAGAAAACGGCTTTTGGTCAGAAATTTCCCTATTAACCGTAAGAAGCTCTATTTTGCTCCAATTGGGACGTTTTTAGCATTTTGAAGAGAAACTATCTGAAATCCCTCATTTTGTCAAAATGGGCACATTAGTTTCCGTATCAACATTATTGAACTTGTCTCTACTTTAAATTACAGAAAACCACTTTTGGTGACCCAAAGACCCACTATTTTGCTCCAATTGGGAGATTTTTGAGCGTTTTGAGGTCATTCTTGTGTGAAGAAATCTCCCTTTTTAACAGCATTTTGTGAAAAAAGGTCTGAAATCGCTCATTCCTATCAAAATGAACATATTAGTTTCCTTTTCAACATTATGGAACTGTTTCTACTCTTTAAATGCCAAAAATGGCTTTTGGTCAGAAATCTCCCTTTTTTTAACCGATCTTTTGAGAAGTTTTTGATCATTAAGCTCGAGTGGATTTTTTTGGGCGTTTTGAGAAAAAACGGTGTGACCGCTAATTTTTTGGAAGATTAGTTTTCTTTTCAACATGGAACTGTTTGTACTCTTTAAATGACAGAAAACTGCTATTGATGAGAAATCTACCCTTTTTAACTATTTTGCTCCAAATGAGACATTTTTGAGAATTTTGAGGAAAAACCGTATGAAATCGCTCATTCTTAACAAAACATTATGAAGCCGTATGAAATCGCTCATTCTTAACAAAACATTATGAAGCCATTTCTACACTTTAAATGAGAAATCTCCAGAAAACGCCACCAAGCAAAAGCCACGAAACAAAAGCCACGAAAGAAAAACAAAATAAAAGCCACCAAACAAAAGCCACGAAATAAAAGCCACGAAACAAAAGCCATAAACAAAAGTAACGAAACAAAAGCCACGAAACAAAAGCCATGAAACAAAAGCCACGAAAAAAGCCACCAAACAAAAACCACCAAACAAAAGCCACCAAACAAAAACACCAAACAAAAGCCACCAAACAAAAGCCACCAAACAAAAGCCACCAAACAAAAGCCAACAAACAAAAGCCACCAAACAAAAACACCAAACAAAAGCCACCAAACAAAAGCCACCAAACAAAAGCCACCAAACAAAAGCCACCATATAAAAGCCAACAAACAAAAGCCACCAAACAAAAGCCACCAAACAAAAGCCAGCAAACAAAAGCCACCAAACAAAAGCCACCAAACAAAAGCCACCAAACAAAAGCCACCAAACAAAAACCACCAAACAAAAGACACGAAACAAAAGCCACAAAGAAAAGCCATGAAACAAAATCGACAAAACAAAAGCCACGAAATAAAATCCACGAAACAAAAGCCACGAAACAAAAGTCACCAAACAAAAACCACCAAACAAAAGCCACGAAACAAAAGCCACGAAAGAAAAGCCACGAAACAAAAGCCACTGTCCAAAGCCACTCTATATCCAAAGCCACTCTATGTCCAAAGCCACTGTCCAAAGCCACTGTCCAAAGCCACTGTCCAAAGCCACTCTATGTCCAAAGCCACTGTCCAAAGCCACTGTCCAAAGCCAATGTCCAAAGCCACTCTATGTCCAAAGCCACTGTCCAAAGCCACTGTCCAAAGGCACTGTCCAAAGCCACTCTATGTCCAAAGCCACTGTCCAAAGCCACTCTCCAAAGCCACTCTATGTCCAAAGCCACTGTCCAAAGCCACTCTCCAAAGCCACTCTCCAAAGCCACTCAATATCCAAAGCCACTGTACAATGCCACTGTCCAAAGCCACTCTCCAAAGCCACTCTATGTCCAAAGCCACTGTCCAAAGCCACTGTCCAAAGCCATTCTCCAAAGCCACTCTATGTCCAAAGCCACTGTCCAAAGCCACTCTCCAAAGCCACTGTCCAAAGCCACTGTATGTCCAAAGTCACTGTATGTCCAAAGCCACTGTATGTCCAAATCCACTGTCCAAAGCCACTGTATTTCCAAAGCCACTGTCCAAAGCCACTGTATGTCCAAAGCCACTGTATGTCCAAAGCCACTATACAAAGCCACTGTATGTCCAAAGCCACTGTATGTCCAAAGGCACTGTCCAAAGCCACTGTATGTCCAAAGCCACTGTATGTCCAAAGCCACTGTCTAAAGCCACTGTATGTCCAAAGCCACTGTCCAAAGCCACTGTATGTCTAAAGCCACTGTATGTCCAAAGCCACTGTCCAGAGCCACTGTATGTCCAAAGCCACTGTATGTCCAAAGCCACTGTCCAAAGCCACTGTATGTCCAAAGCCACTGTATGTCCAAAACCACTGTCCAAAGCCACTGTATGTCCAAAGCCACTGTACAAAGCCACTGTCCAAATCCACTGTCCAAAGCCACTCTATGTCCAAATCCACTGTACAAAGCCACTGTCCAAAGCCACTGTCCAAAGCAATACTATGTCCAAAGCCACTGTCCAAAGCCACTGTCCAAAGCCACTGTCCAAAGCCACTCTATTTCCAAAGCCACTGTCCGAAGCCACTGTCCAAAGCCACTGTATGTCCAAAGCCACTGTCCAAAGCCACTGTATGTCCAAAGCCACTGTATGTCCAAAGCTACTGTCCAAAGCAACCGTATCTTCAAAGCCACTGTATGTCCAAAGCCACTGTCCAAAGCCACCGTATGTCCAAAGCCACTGTATGTCCAAAGCCACTCTCCAAAGCCACTCTCCAAAGCCACTCTATGTCCAAAGCCACTATCCAAAGCCACTCTCCAAAGCCACTCTCCAAAGCCACTCTTTGTCCAAAGCCACTGTCCAAAGCCACTCTCCAAAGCCACTGTATCTCCAAAGCCACTGTCCAAAGCCACTGTATGTCCAAAGCCTCTGTATGTCCAAAGCCACTGTCCAAAGCCACTGTATGTCCAAAGCCACTGTATGTCCAAAGCCACTGTATGTCCAAAGCCACTGTCCAAAGCCACTGTATGTCCAAAGCAACTGTATGTCCAAAGCCACTGTATGTCCAAAGCCACGGTATGTCCAAAGCCACTGTCCAAAGCCACCGTATGTCCAAATTTAGTGGCTTTGTTTGTTGGCCATGTTTATTGGTTTGTTTGGTGGCTTTGTTTAGTGGCCTTGTTTGGTGGCCATGTTTAGTGGCTTTGTTTAGTGGCCAAGTTTAGTGTCTTTGTTTAGTGGCCTTGTTTAGTGGCCTTGTTTAGTGGCCTTGTTTAGTGTCTTTGTTTAGTGGCCTAGTTATTGGCTTTGTTTGGTGGCCTCGTTTAGTGGCTTTGTTTAGTGGCCTTGTTTAGTTGCTTTGTTTAGTGTCCTTGTATATGGCTTTGTTTGGTGGCCTTGTTTAGTGGCTTAGTGGCTTTGTTTAGTGGCTTTGTTCAGTGGCCTTGTTAATGGCTTTGTTTATTTGCTTTGTTCAGTTTCTTTGTTCAGTGGCTTTTTTTAGTGGCTTTGTTTAGTGTCCTTGTTAATGGCTTTGTTTGGTGACCTTGTTTAGTGGCTTAGTGGCTTTGTTTATTGGCTTTGTTTAGTGGCTTTGTTCAGTGGCTTTGTTTAGTGTAGTGGCTTTGTTTAGTGGCTATGTATAGTGGCTCTCACTGGGATCTTTTGCCGGTCATATACTATGAGACGTTCAGCCAGTCTCATATACTCCGAGTCCCAGTCACATTGTGATCTTATTCAGCCAGTCATATACTATGAGACCTTCTTCAGCCAGTTCTTATTCCGCCAGTCATATACTCTGGGTCTCATTCATATACTCTCGCTGGGATCTTCTTCAGCCAGTCATATACTCTACTAATTAAGAGCAAAATATAGCTTCTTTCACAAAGGGGAGAAAGAGTTCTCTAATATTGAAAAGGAAGCGAATGTGCCCATTATTTCCAGATTGAACGATTTCAGAGTTTTTCCTCAAAACGCTCAAAAACGTCCCGGATTGGAGCATAATAGGGTTAAAAAGGAGAGAATTCAGACAAAAAGCCGTTTACTGTTATTTAAAGAGTAGAAAAGGTTCCATAATTTTGAAAAGTAAACTAATTTGTCAATTTTAACAAGAATGACCGAGCGATTTTAGCTTCTTTGGTTAAAAAGGGTAAATTTCCCACCAAAAGCCTTTTTCTGTCATTTAAATAAAGTAAAGAAGCAGTTTCATGTTTAAAAGAAAACTAATGTGCCCATTTTGATGAGAATGAGCAATTTCACACTTTTTCCTCAAAACGCTCAAAAACGTCCTAATTGGAACAAAATATTCATAAAGTGGAGAAATAATGTTCAAAACGAAGCTAATGTGCTATTTTGATAAGAATGAGCGATTTCATTCTGTTTTTCATAAAAAGCTCAAAAACGATCCAATAAAAAAGGGAGATTTCTCATTTAAAGTGTAGAAATGGCTTCATAATGTTGTAATGCAACATGTTTTGTTAAGAATGAGCGATTTCATACGGTTTTTCCTCAAAATTCTCAAAAATGTCTCATTTGGAGCAAAATAGTTAAAAAGGGTAGATTTCTCATCAATAGCAGTTTTCTGTCATTTAAAGAGTACAAACAGTTCCATGTTGAAAAGAAAACTAATCTTCCAAAAAATTAGCGGTCACACCGTTTTTTCTCAAAACGCCCCAAAAAAATCCACTCGAGCTTAATGATCAAAAACTTCTCAAAAGATCGGTTAAAAAAAGGGAGATTTCTGACCAAAAGCCATTTTTGGCATTTAAAGAGTAGAAACAGTTCCATAATGTTGAAAAGGAAACTAATATGTCCATTTTGATAGGAATGAGCGATTTCAGACCTTTTTTCACAAAATGCTGTTAAAAAGGGGAGATTTCTTCAAGACAAGAATGACCTCAAAACGCTCAAAAAATCTCCCAATTGGAGCAAAATAGTGGGTCTTTGGGCACCAAAAGTGGTTTTCTGTAATTTAAAGTATAGACAAGTTCAATAATGTTGATACGGAAACTAATGTGCCCATTTTGACAAAATGAGGGATTTCAGATAGTTTCTCTTCAAAATGCTAAAAACGTCCCAATTGGAGCAAAATAGAGCTTCTTACGGTTAATTGGGAAATTTCTGACCAAAAGCCGTTTTCTGTCATTTAAAAAGTAGCCATAATGTTGTAAAGGAAACTAATGGGCATGTTTTCAGCGGTTTTTCCACAAAATGCTCAAAAACATATCAATTTGACCAAAATAGATTTAAAAAAGGGGAGATTTCTTAGCAAAAGTCATTTAAAGAGTAGAAACATTTCCATAATGTTGAAAAGGAAGCTAAAGTGCCCATTTTGCCAAGAATGAGCGATTTCAGACTGTTTTCCCTCAAAACGCTCAAATAAGTCTCAATTGGAGCTAAAAAGGGTAGATATCACACCAAAAGCCTTTTTCTGTCATTTAAAGAATGGAAACAGTTCCATAATATTGAACCGGAAACTAATGTGACCATTTTAACAAGAATGAGCGATTTCGACAAATATTTCCCAATAGAGCAAAATGGAGCTTTTTTGGTTAAAAAGGGGAGATTTCACTTTAAGTGTAGAAAAGTTCAATAATGTTGAAAATGAAACTAATTGCCCATTTTGACAGGAAAGAGTGATTTCCGAATTTTTCAGCAAAATAGAGCTTTCGTTTAAAAGGGGAGATTTCTGACTAAAATCCCTGTTTCTGTCATTTAAAGAGTAGAAATAGCTCCATAATGTTGTAAAGGAAACTAATGCACCTATTTTGTTAAGAATGAGCGTTTTTTAACCGTTTCCCCTCTATTCGAGCAAATTAGAGTTTTTTTCAGTTAAAAAGGTTAGAAAAAGTCATTTAATGAGTAGAAACAGTTCCATAATGTTGAAAAGGAACTAATGTGACCATTTTGACAAGAATGAGCTTAAATACGCTCAAAACTTTCCAATTGGAGCAAACTATAGCTTCGTTTGGTTACAAAGGGGAGAAACAGTTCCATAATATTGAATAAGAAGCCATTTTGACATGAATGAGCGATTTCAGAGTTTTTCCTCAAAACGCTCAAAAACGTCCCGATAGGAGCAAATTAGGGTTAAAACGTGAAGAATTCAGACCAAAATCCGTTTTCTATTATTTAAAGAGTAGAAACAGCTCCACAATGTTGAAAAGTAAACTAATGTGCCCACTTTGACAAGAATGAGCGATTTCAGACTGTTTATCCTAAAAACATTCAAAAACTATGCAACCTGGTAGAAATGACAGAAAAAGGGATTTTAGTCAGAAATCTCCCCTTTTAAACGAAAGCTCGGAAATCACTCATTCCTGTCAAAATGGGCAATTAGTTTCATTTTCAACATTATTGAACTTTTCTACACTTAAAGAGAAATCTCCCCTTTTTAACCAAAAAAGCTCCATTTTGCTCTATTGGGAAATATTTGTCGAAATCGCTCATTCTTGTTAAAATGGTCACATTAGTTTCCGGTTCAATATTATGGAACTGTTTCTATTCTTTAATATATATATATATAAACAGAATAACAAACAAACATTAACAAACAACAACAAACAAACATTAAAACCAAAAATCTTAATACACCACATAAAAAATAAAAAATAATCGTCATTACAACTAAAGCTGGTGCCCAGCACAGCTGCAGTGTTACCTCGCTGCACGGCTACTGCAATCCGCTGGGAAAGGAAAAAGGAGGAGCGGGGATCATCCGTTTCCTGTTTGAGACGGTTGCCTTAAATGACAGAAAAAGGCTTTTGGTGTGATATCTACTCTTTTTAGCTCCAATTGAGACTTATTTGAGCGTTTTGTGGGAACACAGTCTGAAATCGCTCATTCTTGGCAAAATGGGCACTTTAGCTTCCTTTTCAACATTATGGAAATGTTTCTACTCCTTAAATAACTTTTGCTAAGAAATCTCCCCTTTTTTTAATCTATTTTGGTCAAATTGATATGTTTTTGAGCATTTTGTGGAAAAACCGCTGAAAACATGCCCATTAGTTTCCTTTACAACATTATGGCTACTTTTTAAATGACAGAAAACGGCTTTTGGTCAGAAATCTCCCTTTTTTTAACCGATCTTTTGAGAAGTTTTTGATCATTAAGCTCGAGTGGATTTTTTTGGGCGTTTTGAGAAAAAACGGTGTGACCGCTAATTTTTTGGAAGATTAGTTTTCTTTTCAACATGGAACTGTTTGTACTCTTTAAATGACAGAAAACTGCTATTGATGAGAAATCTACCCTTTTTAACTATTTTGCTCCAAATGAGACATTTTTGGGAATTTTGAGGAAAAACCGTATGAAATCGCTCATTCTTAACAAAACATTATGAAGCCGTATGAAATCGCTCATTCTTAACAAAACATTATGAAGCCATTTCTACACTTTAAATGAGAAATCTCCAGAAAACGCCACCAAACAAAAGCCACGAAACAAAAGCCACGAAAGAAAAACAAAATAAAAGCCACCAAACAAAAGCCACGAAATAAAAGCCACGAAACAAAAGCCATAAACAAAAGTAACGAAACAAAAGCCACGAAACAAAAGCCATGAAACAAAAGCCACGAAAAAAGCTACCAAACAAAAACCACCAAACAAAAGCCACCAAACAAAAGCCACCAAACAAAAGCCACCAAACAAAAGCCAACAAAGAAAAGCCACCAAACAAAAACACCAAACAAAAGCCACCAAACAAAAGCCACCAAACAAAAGCCACCAAACAAAAGCCACCATATAAAAGCCAACAAACAAAAGCCACCAAACAAAAGCCACCAAACAAAAGCCAGCAAACAAAAACCACCAAACAAAAGACACGAAACAAAAGCCACAAAGAAAAGCCATGAAACAAAATCGACAAAACAAAAGCCACGAAATAAAATCCACGAAACAAAAGCCACGAAACAAAAGTCACCAAACAAAAACCACCAAACAAAAGCCACGAAACAAAAGCCACGAAAGAAAAGCCACGAAACAAAAGCCACTGTCCAAAGCCACTCTATATCCAAAGCCACTCTATGTCCAAAGCCACTGTCCAAAGCCACTGTCCAAAGCCACTGTCCAAAGCCACTCTATGTCCAAAGCCACTGTCCAAAGCCACAGTCCAAAGCCAATGTCCAAAGCCACTCTATGTCCAAAGCCACTGTCCAAAGCCACTGTCCAAAGGCACTGTCCAAAGCCACTCTATGTCCAAAGCCACTGTCCAAAGCCACTCTCCAAAGCCACTGTCCAAAGCCACTCTCCAAAGCCACTCTATGTCCCAAGCCACTGTCCAAAGCCACTGTCCAAAGCCACTCTACAAAGCCACTCTATCTCCAAAGCCACTGTCCAAAGACACTCTCCAAAGCCACTCTCCAAAGCCACTCTATGTCAAAAGCCACTGTGCAAAGCCACTCTCCAAAGCCACTGTCCAAAGCCACTCTATGTCCAAAGCCACTGTCCAAAGCCACTGTCCAAAGCCACTCTCCAAAGCCACTCTATGTCCAAAGCCACTGTCCAAAGCCACTCTCTAAAGCCACTCTCCAAAGCCACTCTATGTCCAAAGCCACTGTCCAAACACACTGTCCAAAGCCACTCTCCAAAGCCACTCTATGTCCAAAGCCACTGTCCAAAGCCACTCTCCAAAGCCACTCTCCAAAGCCACTCAATATCCAAAGCCACTGTACAATGCCACTGTCCAAAGCCACTCTCCAAAGCCACTCTATGTCCAAAGCCACTGTCCAAAGCCACTGTCCAAAGCCATTCTCCAAAGCCACTCTATGTCCAAAGCCACTGTCCAAAGCCACTCTCCAAAGCCACTGTCCAAAGCCACTGTATGTCCAAAGTCACTGTATGTCCAAAGCCACTGTATGTCCAAATCCACTGTCCAAAGCCACTGTATTTCCAAAGCCACTGTCCAAAGCCACTGTATGTCCAAAGCCACTGTATGTCCAAAGCCACTATACAAAGCCACTGTATGTCCAAAGCCACTGTATGTCCAAAGGCACTGTCCAAATCCACTGTATGTCCAAAGCCACTGTATGTCCAAAGCCACTGTCTAAAGCCACTGTATGTCCAAAGCCACTGTCCAAAGCCACTGTATGTCTAAAGCCACTGTATGTCCAAAGCCATTGTCCAAAGCCACTGTATGTCCAAAGCCACTGTATGTCCAAAGCCACTGTCCAAAGCCACTGTATGTCCAAAGCCACTGTCCAAAGCCACTGTATGTCCAAAGCCACTGTATGTCCAAAGCTACTGTCCAAAGCAACCGTATCTTCAAAGCCACTGTATGTCCAAAGCCACTGTCCAAAGCCACCGTATGTCCAAAGCCACTGTATGTCCAAAGCCACTCTCCAAAGCCACTCTCCAAAGCCACTCTATGTCCAAAGCCACTATCCAAAGCCACTCTCCAAAGCCACTCTCCAAAGCCACTCTTTGTCCAAAGCCACTGTCCAAAGCCACTCTCCAAAGCCACTGTATCTCCAAAGCCACTGTCCAAAGCCACTATATGTCCAAAGCCTCTGTATGTCCAAAGCCACTGTCCAAAGCCACTGTATGTCCAAAGCCACTGTATGTCCAAAGCCACTGTATGTCCAAAGCCACTGTCCAAAGCCACTGTATGTCCAAAGCAACTGTATGTCCAAAGCCACTGTATGTCCAAAGCCACGGTATGTCCAAAGCCACTGTCCAAAGCCACCGTATGTCCAAATTTAGTGGCTTTGTTTGTTGGCCATGTTTATTGGTTTGTTTGGTGGCTTTGTTTAGTGGCCTTGTTTGGTGGCCATGTTTAGTGGCCTTGTTTAGTGGCCTTGTTTAGTGTCTTTGTTTAGTGGCCTAGTTATTGGCTTTGTTTGGTGGCCTCGTTTAGTGGCCTTGTTTAGTGGCCTTGTTTAGTTGCTTTGTTTAGTGTCCTTGTATATGGCTTTGTTTGGTGGCCTTGTTTAGTGGCTTAGTGGCTTTGTTTAGTGGCTTTGTTCAGTGGCCTTGTTAATGGCTTTGTTTATTTGCTTTGTTCAGTTTCTTTGTTCAGTGGCTTTTTTTAGTGGCTTTGTTTAGTGTCCTTGTTAATGGCTTTGTTTGGTGACCTTGTTTAGTGGCTTAGTGGCTTTGTTTATTGGCTTTGTTTAGTGGCTTTGTTCAGTGGCTTTGTTTAGTGTAGTGGCTTTGTTTAGTGGCTATGTATAGTGGCTCTCACTGGGATCTTTTGCCGGTCATATACTATGAGACGTTCAGCCAGTCTCATATACTCCGAGTCCCAGTCACATTGTGATCTTATTCAGCCAGTCATATACTATGAGACCTTCTTCAGCCAGTTCTTATTCCGCCAGTCATATACTCTGGGTCTCATTCATATACTCTCGCTGGGATCTTCTTCAGCCAGTCATATACTCTACTAATTAAGAGCAAAATATAGCTTCTTTCACAAAGGGGAGAAAGAGTTCTCTAATATTGAAAAGGAAGCGAATGTGCCCATTATTTCCAGATTGAACGATTTCAGAGTTTTTCCTCAAAACGCTCAAAAACGTCCCGGATTGGAGCATAATAGGGTTAAAAAGGAGAGAATTCAGACAAAAAGCCGTTTACTGTTATTTAAAGAGTAGAAAAGGTTCCATAATTTTGAAAAGTAAACTAATTTGTCAATTTTAACAAGAATGACCGAGCGATTTTAGCTTCTTTGGTTAAAAAGGGTAAATTTCCCACCAAAAGCCTTTTTCTGTCATTTAAATAAAGTAAAGAAGCAGTTTCATGTTTAAAAGAAAACTAATGTGCCCATTTTGATGAGAATGAGCAATTTCACACTTTTTCCTCAAAACGCTCAAAAACGTCCTAATTGGAACAAAATATTCATAAAGTGGAGAAATAATGTTCAAAACGAAGCTAATGTGCTATTTTGATAAGAATGAGCGATTTCATTCTGTTTTTCATAAAAAGCTCAAAAACGATCCAATAAAAAAGGGAGATTTCTCATTTAAAGTGTAGAAATGGCTTCATAATGTTGTAATGCAACATGTTTTGTTAAGAATGAGCGATTTCATACGGTTTTTCCTCAAAATTCTCAAAAATGTCTCATTTGGAGCAAAATAGATAAAAAGGGTAGATTTCTCATCAATAGCAGTTTTCTGTCATTTAAAGAGTACAAACAGTTCCATGTTGAAAAGAAAACTAATCTTCCAAAAAATTAGCGGTCACACCGTTTTTTCTCAAAACGCCCCAAAAAAATCCACTCGAGCTTAATGATCAAAAACTTCCCAAAAGATCGGTTAAAAAAAGGGAGATTTCTGACCAAAAGCCATTTTTGGCATTTAAAGAGTAGAAACAGTTCCATAATGTTGAAAAGGAAACTAATATGTCCATTTTGATAGGAATGAGCGATTTCAGACCTTTTTTCACAAAATGCTGTTAAAAAGGGGAGATTTCTTCAAGACAAGAATGACCTCAAAACGCTCAAAAAATCTCCCAATTGGAGCAAAATAGTGGGTCTTTGGGCACCAAAAGTGGTTTTCTGTAATTTAAAGTATAGACAAGTTCAATAATGTTGATACGGAAACTAATGTGCCCATTTTGACAAAATGAGGGATTTCAGATAGTTTCTCTTCAAAATGCTAAAAACGTCCCAATTGGAGCAAAATAGAGCTTCTTACGGTTAATTGGGAAATTTCTGACCAAAAGCCGTTTTCTGTCATTTAAAAAGTAGCCATAATGTTGTAAAGGAAACTAATGGGCATGTTTTCAGCGGTTTTTCCACAAAATGCTCAAAAACATATCAATTTGACCAAAATAGATTAAAAAAAGGGGAGATTTCTTAGCAAAAGTCATTTAAAGAGTAGAAACATTTCCATAATGTTGAAAAGGAAGCTAAAGTGCCCATTTTGCCAAGAATGAGCGATTTAAGACCGTTTTCCCTCAAAACGCTCAAATAAGTCTCAATTGGAGCTAAAAAGGGTAGATATCACACCAAAAGCCTTTTTCTGTCATTTAAAGAATGGAAACAGTTCCATAATATTGAACCGGAAACTAATGTGACCATTTTAACAAGAATGAGCGATTTCGACAAATATTTCCCAATAGAGCAAAATGGAGCTTTTTTGGTTAAAAAGGGGAGATTTCTCTTTAAGTGTAGAAAAGTTCAATAATGTTGAAAATGAAACTAATTGCCCATTTTGACAGGAAAGAGTGATTTCCGAATTTTTCAGCAAAATAGAGCTTTCGTTTAAAAGGGGAGATTTCTGACTAAAATCCCTGTTTCTGTCATTTAAAGAGTAGAAATAGCTCCATAATGTTGTAAAGGAAACTAATGCACCTATTTTGTTAAGAATGAGCGTTTTTTAACCGTTTTTCCTCTATTCGAGCAAATTAGAGTTTTTTTCAGTTAAAAAGGTTAGAAAAAGTCATTTAATGAGTAGAAACAGTTCCATAATGTTGAAAAGGAACTAATGTGACCATTTTGACAAGAATGAGCTTAAATACGCTCAAAACTTTCCAATTGGAGCAAACTATAGCTTCGTTTGGTTACAAAGGGGAGAAACAGTTCCATAATATTGAATAAGAAGCCATTTTGACATGAATGAGCGATTTCAGAGTTTTTCCTCAAAACGCTCAAAAACGTCCCGATAGGAGCAAATTAGGGTTAAAACGTGAAGAATTCAGACCAAAATCCGTTTTCTATTATTTAAAGAGTAGAAACAGCTCCACAATGTTGAAAAGTAAACTAATGTGCCCACTTTGACAAGAATGAGCGATTTCAGACTGTTTATCCTAAAAACATTCAAAAACTATGCAACCTGGTAGAAATGACAGAAAAAGGGATTTTAGTCAGAAATCTCCCCTTTTAAACGAAAGCTCTATTTTGCTAAAAAATTCGGCAATCACTCATTCCTGTCAAAATGGGCAATTAGTTTCATTTTCAACATTATTGAACTTTTCTACACTTAAAGAGAAATCTCCCCTTTTTAACCAAAAAAGCTCCATTTTGCTCTATTGGGAAATATTTGTCGAAATCGCTCATTCTTGTTAAAATGGTCACATTAGTTTCCGGTTCAATATTATGGAATTCTTTAATATATATATATATAAACAGAATAACAAACAAACATTAACAAACAACAACAAACAAACATTAAAACCAAAAATCTTAATACACCACATAAAAAATAAAAAATAATCGTCATTACAACTAAAGCTGGTGCCCAGCACAGCTGCAGTGTTACCTCGCTGCACGGCTACTGCAATCCGCTGGGAAAGGAAAAAGGAGGAGCGGGGATCATCCGTTTCCTGTTTGAGACGGTTGCCTTAAATGACAGAAAAAGGCTTTTGGTGTGATATCTACTCTTTTTAGCTCCAATTGAGACTTATTTGAGCGTTTTGTGGGAAAACAGCCTGAAATCGCTCATTCTTGGCAAAATGGGCACTTTAGCTTCCTTTTCAACATTATGGAAATGTTTCTACTCCTTAAATAACTTTTGCTAAGAAATCTCCCCTTTTTTTAATCTATTTTGGTCAAATTGATATGTTTTTGAGCATTTTGTGGAAAAACCGCTGAAAATATGCCCATTAGTTTCCTTTACAACATTATGGCTACTTTTTAAATGACAGAAAACGGCTTTTGGTCAGAAATTTCCCTATTAACCGTAAGAAGCTCTATTTTGCTCCAATTGGGACGTTTTTAGCATTTTGAAGAGAAACTATCTGAAATCCCTCATTTTGTCAAAATGGGCACATTAGTTTCCGTATCAACATTATTGAACTTGTCTCTACTTTAAATTACAGAAAACCACTTTTGGTGACCCAAAGACCCACTATTTTGCTCCAATTGGGAGATTTTTGAGCGTTTTGAGGTCATTCTTGTCTTGAAGAAATCTCCCTTTTTAACAGCATTTTGTGAAAAAAGGTCTGAAATCGCTCATTCCTATCAAAATGAACATATTAGTTTCCTTTTCAACATTATGGAACTGTTTCTACTCTTTAAATGCCAAAAATGGCTTTTGGTCAGAAATCTCCCTTTTTTTAACCGATCTTTTGAGAAGTTTTTGATCATTAAGCTCGAGTGGATTTTTTTGGGCGTTTTGAGAAAAAACGGTGTGACCGCTAATTTTTTGGAAGATTAGTTTTCTTTTCAACATGGAACTGTTTGTACTCTTTAAATGACAGAAAACTGCTATTGATGAGAAATCTACCCTTTTTAACTATTTTGCTCCAAATGAGACATTTTTGAGAATTTTGAGGAAAAACCGTATGAAATCGCTCATTCTTAACAAAACATTATGAAGCCGTATGAAATCGCTCATTCTTAACAAAACATTATGAAGCCATTTCTACACTTTAAATGAGAAATCTCCAGAAAACGCCACCAAACAAAAGCCACGAAACAAAAGCCACGAAAGAAAAACAAAATAAAAGCCCCCAAACAAAAGCCACGAAATAAAAGCCACGAAACAAAAGCCATAAACAAAAGTAACGAAACAAAAGCCACGAAACAAAAGCCATGAAACAAAAGCCACGAAAAAAGCCACCAAACAAAAACCACCAAACAAAAGCCACCAAACAAAAACACCAAACAAAAGCCACCAAACAAAAGCCACCAAACAAAAGCCACCAAACAAAAGCCAACAAACAAAAGCCACCAAACAAAAACACCAAACAAAAGCCACCAAACAAAAGCCACCAAACAAAAGCCACCAAACAAAAGCCACCATATAAAAGCCAACAAACAAAAGCCACCAAACAAAAGCCACCAAACAAAAGCCAGCAAACAAAAACCACCAAACAAAAGACACGAAACAAAAGCCACAAAGAAAAGCCATGAAACAAAATCGACAAAACAAAAGCCACGAAATAAAATCCACGAAACAAAAGCCACGAAACAAAAGTCACCAAACAAAAACCACCAAACAAAAGCCACGAAACAAAAGCCACGAAAGAAAAGCCACGAAACAAAAGCCACTGTCCAAAGCCACTCTATATCCAAAGCCACTCTATGTCCAAAGCCACTGTCCAAAGCCACTGTCCAAAGCCACTGTCCAAAGCCACTCTATGTCCAAAGCCACTGTCCAAAGCCACAGTCCAAAGCCAATGTCCAAAGCCACTCTATGTCCAAAGCCACTGTCCAAAGCCACTGTCCAAAGGCACTGTCCAAAGCCACTCTATGTCCAAAGCCACTGTCCAAAGCCACTCTCCAAAGCCACTGTCCAAAGCCACTCTCCAAAGCCACTCTATGTCCCAAGCCACTGTCCAAAGCCACTGTCCAAAGCCACTCTACAAAGCCACTCTATCTCCAAAGCCACTGTCCAAAGACACTCTCCAAAGCCACTCTCCAAAGCCACTCTATGTCAAAAGCCACTGTGCAAAGCCACTCTCCAAAGCCACTGTCCAAAGCCACTCTATGTCCAAAGCCACTGTCCAAAGCCACTGTCCAAAGCCACTCTCCAAAGCCACTCTATGTCCAAAGCCACTGTCCAAAGCCACTCTCTAAAGCCACTCTCCAAAGCCACTCTATGTCCAAAGCCACTGTCCAAACACACTGTCCAAAGCCACTCTCCAAAGCCACTCTATGTCCAAAGCCACTGTCCAAAGCCACTCTCCAAAGCCACTCTCCAAAGCCACTCAATATCCAAAGCCACTGTACAATGCCACTGTCCAAAGCCACTCTCCAAAGCCACTCTATGTCCAAAGCCACTGTCCAAAGCCACTGTCCAAAGCCATTCTCCAAAGCCACTCTATGTCCAAAGCCACTGTCCAAAGCCACTCTCCAAAGCCACTGTCCAAAGCCACTGTATGTCCAAAGTCACTGTATGTCCAAAGCCACTGTATGTCCAAATCCACTGTCCAAAGCCACTGTATTTCCAAAGCCACTGTCCAAAGCCACTGTATGTCCAAAGCCACTGTATGTCCAAAGCCACTATACAAAGCCACTGTATGTCCAAAGCCACTGTATGTCCAAAGGCACTGTCCAAATCCACTGTATGTCCAAAGCCACTGTATGTCCAAAGCCACTGTCTAAAGCCACTGTATGTCCAAAGCCACTGTCCAAAGCCACTGTATGTCTAAAGCCACTGTATGTCCAAAGCCATTGTCCAAAGCCACTGTATGTCCAAAGCCACTGTATGTCCAAAGCCACTGTCCAAAGCCACTGTATGTCCAAAGCCACTGTCCAAAGCCACTGTATGTCCAAAGCCACTGTATGTCCAAAGCTACTGTCCAAAGCAACCGTATCTTCAAAGCCACTGTATGTCCAAAGCCACTGTCCAAAGCCACCGTATGTCCAAAGCCACTGTATGTCCAAAGCCACTCTCCAAAGCCACTCTCCAAAGCCACTCTATGTCCAAAGCCACTATCCAAAGCCACTCTCCAAAGCCACTCTCCAAAGCCACTCTTTGTCCAAAGCCACTGTCCAAAGCCACTCTCCAAAGCCACTGTATCTCCAAAGCCACTGTCCAAAGCCACTGTATGTCCAAAGCCTCTGTATGTCCAAAGCCACTGTCCAAAGCCACTGTATGTCCAAAGCCACTGTATGTCCAAAGCCACTGTATGTCCAAAGCCACTGTCCAAAGCCACTGTATGTCCAAAGCAACTGTATGTCCAAAGCCACTGTATGTCCAAAGCCACGGTATGTCCAAAGCCACTGTCCAAAGCCACCGTATGTCCAAATTTAGTGGCTTTGTTTGTTGGCCATGTTTATTGGTTTGTTTGGTGGCTTTGTTTAGTGGCCTTGTTTGGTGGCCATGTTTAGTGGCCTTGTTTAGTGGCCTTGTTTAGTGTCTTTGTTTAGTGGCCTAGTTATTGGCTTTGTTTGGTGGCCTCGTTTAGTGGCCTTGTTTAGTGGCCTTGTTTAGTTGCTTTGTTTAGTGTCCTTGTATATGGCTTTGTTTGGTGGCCTTGTTTAGTGGCTTAGTGGCTTTGTTTAGTGGCTTTGTTCAGTGGCCTTGTTAATGGCTTTGTTTATTTGCTTTGTTCAGTTTCTTTGTTCAGTGGCTTTTTTTAGTGGCTTTGTTTAGTGTCCTTGTTAATGGCTTTGTTTGGTGACCTTGTTTAGTGGCTTAGTGGCTTTGTTTATTGGCTTTGTTTAGTGGCTTTGTTCAGTGGCTTTGTTTAGTGTAGTGGCTTTGTTTAGTGGCTATGTATAGTGGCTCTCACTGGGATCTTTTGCCGGTCATATACTATGAGACGTTCAGCCAGTCTCATATACTCCGAGTCCCAGTCACATTGTGATCTTATTCAGCCAGTCATATACTATGAGACCTTCTTCAGCCAGTTCTTATTCCGCCAGTCATATACTCTGGGTCTCATTCATATACTCTCGCTGGGATCTTCTTCAGCCAGTCATATACTCTACTAATTAAGAGCAAAATATAGCTTCTTTCACAAAGGGGAGAAAGAGTTCTCTAATATTGAAAAGGAAGCGAATGTGCCCATTATTTCCAGATTGAACGATTTCAGAGTTTTTCCTCAAAACGCTCAAAAACGTCCCGGATTGGAGCATAATAGGGTTAAAAAGGGGAGAATTCAGACAAAAAGCCGTTTACTGTTATTTAAAGAGTAGAAAAGGTTCCATAATTTTGAAAAGTAAACTAATTTGTCAATTTTAACAAGAATGACCGAGCGATTTTAGCTTCTTTGGTTAAAAAGGGTAAATTTCCCACCAAAAGCCTTTTTCTGTCATTTAAATAAAGTAAAGAAGCAGTTTCATGTTTAAAAGAAAACTAATGTGCCCATTTTGATGAGAATGAGCAATTTCACACTTTTTCCTCAAAACGCTCAAAAACGTCCTAATTGGAACAAAATATTCATAAAGTGGAGAAATAATGTTCAAAACGAAGCTAATGTGCTATTTTGATAAGAATGAGCGATTTCATTCTGTTTTTCATAAAAAGCTCAAAAACGATCCAATAAAAAAGGGAGATTTCTCATTTAAAGTGTAGAAATGGCTTCATAATGTTGTAATGCAACATGTTTTGTTAAGAATGAGCGATTTCATACGGTTTTTCCTCAAAATTCTCAAAAATGTCTCATTTGGAGCAAAATAGATAAAAAGGGTAGATTTCTCATCAATAGCAGTTTTCTGTCATTTAAAGAGTACAAACAGTTCCATGTTGAAAAGAAAACTAATCTTCCAAAAAATTAGCGGTCACACCGTTTTTTCTCAAAACGCCCCAAAAAAATCCACTCGAGCTTAATGATCAAAAACTTCCCAAAAGATCGGTTAAAAAAAGGGAGATTTCTGACCAAAAGCCATTTTTGGCATTTAAAGAGTAGAAACAGTTCCATAATGTTGAAAAGGAAACTAATATGTCCATTTTGATAGGAATGAGCGATTTCAGACCTTTTTTCACAAAATGCTGTTAAAAAGGGGAGATTTCTTCAAGACAAGAATGACCTCAAAACGCTCAAAAAATCTCCCAATTGGAGCAAAATAGTGGGTCTTTGGGCACCAAAAGTGGTTTTCTGTAATTTAAAGTATAGACAAGTTCAATAATGTTGATACGGAAACTAATGTGCCCATTTTGACAAAATGAGGGATTTCAGATAGTTTCTCTTCAAAATGCTAAAAACGTCCCAATTGGAGCAAAATAGAGCTTCTTACGGTTAATTGGGAAATTTCTGACCAAAAGCCGTTTTCTGTCATTTAAAAAGTAGCCATAATGTTGTAAAGGAAACTAATGGGCATGTTTTCAGCGGTTTTTCCACAAAATGCTCAAAAACATATCAATTTGACCAAAATAGATTAAAAAAAGGGGAGATTTCTTAGCAAAAGTCATTTAAAGAGTAGAAACATTTCCATAATGTTGAAAAGGAAGCTAAAGTGCCCATTTTGCCAAGAATGAGCGATTTCAGACCGTTTTCCCTCAAAACGCTCAAATAAGTCTCAATTGGAGCTAAAAAGGGTAGATATCACACCAAAAGCCTTTTTCTGTCATTTAAAGAATGGAAACAGTTCCATAATATTGAACCGGAAACTAATGTGACCATTTTAACAAGAATGAGCGATTTCGACAAATATTTCCCAATAGAGCAAAATGGAGCTTTTTTGGTTAAAAAGGGGAGATTTCTCTTTAAGTGTAGAAAAGTTCAATAATGTTGAAAATGAAACTAATTGCCCATTTTGACAGGAAAGAGTGATTTCCGAATTTTTCAGCAAAATAGAGCTTTCGTTTAAAAGGGGAGATTTCTGACTAAAATCCCTGTTTCTGTCATTTAAAGAGTAGAAATAGCTCCATAATGTTGTAAAGGAAACTAATGCACCTATTTTGTTAAGAATGAGCGTTTTTTAACCGTTTTTCCTCTATTCGAGCAAATTAGAGTTTTTTTCAGTTAAAAAGGTTAGAAAAAGTCATTTAATGAGTAGAAACAGTTCCATAATGTTGAAAAGGAACTAATGTGACCATTTTGACAAGAATGAGCTTAAATACGCTCAAAACTTTCCAATTGGAGCAAACTATAGCTTCGTTTGGTTACAAAGGGGAGAAACAGTTCCATAATATTGAATAAGAAGCCATTTTGACATGAATGAGCGATTTCAGAGTTTTTCCTAAAAATGCTCAAAAACGTCCCGATAGGAGCAAATTAGGGTTAAAACGTGAAGAATTCAGACCAAAATCCGTTTTCTATTATTTAAAGAGTAGAAACAGCTCCACAATGTTGAAAAGTAAACTAATGTGCCCACTTTGACAAGAATGAGCGATTTCAGACTGTTTATCCTAAAAACATTCAAAAACTATGCAACCTGGTAGAAATGACAGAAAAAGGGATTTTAGTCAGAAATCTCCCCTTTTAAACGAAAGCTCTATTTTGCTAAAAAATTCGGCAATCACTCATTCCTGTCAAAATGGGCAATTAGTTTCATTGTCAACATTATTGAACTTTTCTACACTTAAAGAGAAATCTCCCCTTTTTAACCAAAAAAGCTCCATTTTGCTCTATTGGGAAATATTTGTCGAAATCGCTCATTCTTGTTAAAATGGTCACATTAGTTTCCGGTTCAATATTATGGAATTCTTTAATATATATATATATAAACAGAATAACAAACAAACATTAACAAACAACAACAAACAAACATTAAAACCAAAAATCTTAATACACCACATAAAAAATAAAAAATAATCGTCATTACAACTAAAGCTGGTGCCCAGCACAGCTGCAGTGTTACCTCGCTGCACGGCTACTGCAATCCGCTGGGAAAGGAAAAAGGAGGAGCGGGGATCATCCGTTTCCTGTTTGAGACGGTTGCCTTAAATGACAGAAAAAGGCTTTTGGTGTGATATCTACTCTTTTTAGCTCCAATTGAGACTTATTTGAGCGTTTTGTGGGAAAACAGCCTGAAATCGCTCATTCTTGGCAAAATGGGCACTTTAGCTTCCTTTTCAACATTATGGAAATGTTTCTACTCCTTAAATAACTTTTGCTAAGAAATCTCCCCTTTTTTTAATCTATTTTGGTCAAATTGATATGTTTTTGAGCATTTTGTGGAAAAACCGCTGAAAATATGCCCATTAGTTTCCTTTACAACATTATGGCTACTTTTTAAATGACAGAAAACGGCTTTTGGTCAGAAATTTCCCTATTAACCGTAAGAAGCTCTATTTTGCTCCAATTGGGACGTTTTTAGCATTTTGAAGAGAAACTATCTGAAATCCCTCATTTTGTCAAAATGGGCACATTAGTTTCCGTATCAACATTATTGAACTTGTCTCTACTTTAAATTACAGAAAACCACTTTTGGTGACCCAAAGACCCACTATTTTGCTCCAATTGGGAGATTTTTGAGCGTTTTGAGGTCATTCTTGTCTTGAAGAAATCTCCCTTTTTAACAGCATTTTGTGAAAAAAGGTCTGAAATCGCTCATTCCTATCAAAATGAACATATTAGTTTCCTTTTCAACATTATGGAACTGTTTCTACTCTTTAAATGCCAAAAATGGCTTTTGGTCAGAAATCTCCCTTTTTTTAACCGATCTTTTGAGAAGTTTTTGATCATTAAGCTCGAGTGGATTTTTTTGGGCGTTTTGAGAAAAAACGGTGTGACCGCTAATTTTTTGGAAGATTAGTTTTCTTTTCAACATGGAACTGTTTGTACTCTTTAAATGACAGAAAACTGCTATTGATGAGAAATCTACCCTTTTTAACTATTTTGCTCCAAATGAGACATTTTTGAGAATTTTGAGGAAAAACCGTATGAAATCGCTCATTCTTAACAAAACATTATGAAGCCGTATGAAATCGCTCATTCTTAACAAAACATTATGAAGCCATTTCTACACTTTAAATGAGAAATCTCCAGAAAACGCCACCAAACAAAAGCCACGAAACAAAAGCCACGAAAGAAAAACAAAATAAAAGCCCCCAAACAAAAGCCACGAAATAAAAGCCACGAAACAAAAGCCATAAACAAAAGTAACGAAACAAAAGCCACGAAACAAAAGCCATGAAACAAAAGCCACGAAAAAAGCCACCAAACAAAAACCACCAAACAAAAGCCACCAAACAAAAACACCAAACAAAAGCCACCAAACAAAAGCCACCAAACAAAAGCCACCAAACAAAAGCCAACAAACAAAAGCCACCAAACAAAAACACCAAACAAAAGCCACCAAACAAAAGCCACCAAACAAAAGCCACCAAACAAAAGCCACCATATAAAAGCCAACAAACAAAAGCCACCAAACAAAAGCCACCAAACAAAAGCCAGCAAACAAAAGCCACCAAACAAAAGCCACCAAACAAAAGCCACCAAACAAAAGCCACCAAACAAAAACCACCAAACAAAAGACACGAAACAAAAGCCACAAAGAAAAGCCATGAAACAAAATCGACAAAACAAAAGCCACGAAATAAAATCCACGAAACAAAAGCCACGAAACAAAAGTCACCAAACAAAAACCACCAAACAAAAGCCACGAAACAAAAGCCACGAAAGAAAAGCCACGAAACAAAAGCCACTGTCCAAAGCCACTCTATATCCAAAGCCAATCTATGTCCAAAGCCACTGTCCAAAGCCACTGTCCAAAGCCACTGTCCAAAGCCACTCTATGTCCAAAGCCACTGTCCAAAGCCACTGTCCAAAGCCAATGTCCAAAGCCACTCTATGTCCAAAGCCACTGTCCAAAGCCACTGTCCAAAGGCACTGTCCAAAGCCACTCTATGTCCAAAGCCACTGTCCAAAGCCACTCTCCAAAGCCACTGTCCAAAGCCACTCTCCAAAGCCACTGTCCAAAGCCATTCTATGTCCAAAACCACTGTCCAAAGCCACTCTCCAAAGCCACTGTCCAAAGCCACTCTATGTCCAAAGCCACTGTCCAAAGCCACTCTCCAAAGCCACTGTCCAAAGCCACTCTATGTCCTAAGCCACTGTCCGAAGCCACTCTCCAAAGCCACTGTATGTCCAAAGGCACTGTCCAAAGCCACTGTATGTCCAAAGCCACTGTATGTCCAAAGCCACTGTCTAAAGCCACTGTATGTCCAAAGCCACTGTCCAAAGCCACTGTATGTCCAAAGCCACTGTATGTCCAAAGCCACTGTCCAAAGCCACTGTATGTCCAAAGCCACGGTATGTCCAAAGCCACTGTCCAAAGCCACCGTATGTCCAAATTTAGTGGCTTTGTTTGTTGGCCATGTTTATTGGTTTGTTTGGTGGCTTTGTTTAGTGGCCTTGTTTGGTGGCCATGTTTAGTGGCTTTGTTTAGTGGCCAAGTTTAGTGTCTTTGTTTAGTGGCCTTGTTTAGTGGCCTTGTTTAGTGGCCTTGTTTAGTGTCTTTGTTTAGTGGCCTAGTTATTGGCTTTGTTTGGTGGCCTCGTTTAGTGGCCTTGTTTAGTGGCCTTGTTTAGTTGCTTTGTTTAGTGTCCTTGTATATGGCTTTGTTTGGTGGCCTTGTTTAGTGGCTTAGTGGCTTTGTTTAGTGGCTTTGTTCAGTGGCCTTGTTAATGGCTTTGTTTATTTGCTTTGTTCAGTTTCTTTGTTCAGTGGCTTTTTTTAGTGGCTTTGTTTAGTGTCCTTGTTAATGGCTTTGTTTGGTGACCTTGTTTAGTGGCTTAGTGGCTTTGTTTATTGGCTTTGTTTAGTGGCTTTGTTCAGTGGCTTTGTTTAGTGTAGTGGCTTTGTTTAGTGGCTATGTATAGTGGCTCTCACTGGGATCTTTTGCCGGTCATATACTATGAGACGTTCAGCCAGTCTCATATACTCCGAGTCCCAGTCACATTGTGATCTTATTCAGCCAGTCATATACTATGAGACCTTCAGCCAGTTCTTATTCCGCCAGTCATATACTCTGGGTCTCATTCATATACTCTCGCTGGGATCTTCTTCAGCCAGTCATATACTCTACTAATTAAGAGCAAAATATAGCTTCTTTCACAAAGGGGAGAAAGAGTTCTCTAATATTGAAAAGGAAGCGAATGTGCCCATTATTTCCAGATTGAACGATTTCAGAGTTTTTCCTCAAAACGCTCAAAAACGTCCCGGATTGGAGCATAATAGGGTTAAAAAGGAGAGAATTCAGACAAAAAGCCATTTACTGTTATTTAAAGAGTAGAAAAGGTTCCATAATTTTGAAAAGTAAACTAATTTGTCAATTTTAACAAGAATGACCGAGCGATTTTAGCTTCTTTGGTTAAAAAGGGTAAATTTCCCTCCAAAAGCCTTTTTCTGTCATTTAAATAAAGTAAAGAAGCAGTTTCATGTTTAAAAGAAAACTAATGTGCCCATTTTGATGAGAATGAGCAATTTCACACTTTTTCCTCAAAACGCTCAAAAACGTCCTAATTGGAACAAAATATTCATAAAGTGGAGAAATAATGTTCAAAACGAAGCTAATGTGCTATTTTGATAAGAATGAGCGATTTCATTCTGTTTTTCATAAAAAGCTCAAAAACGATCCAATAAAAAAGGGAGATTTCTCATTTAAAGTGTAGAAATGGCTTCATAATGTTGTAATGCAACATGTTTTGTTAAGAATGAGCGATTTCATACGGTTTTTCCTCAAAATTCTCAAAAATGTCTCATTTGGAGCAAAATAGTTAAAAAGGGTAGATTTCTCATCAATAGCAGTTTTCTGTCATTTAAAGAGTACAAACAGTTCCATGTTGAAAAGAAAACTAATCTTCCAAAAAATTAGCGGTCACACCGTTTTTTCTCAAAACGCCCCAAAAAAATCCACTCGAGCTTAATGATCAAAAACTTCTCAAAAGATCGGTTAAAAAAAGGGAGATTTCTGACCAAAAGCCATTTTTGGCATTTAAAGAGTAGAAACAGTTCCATAATGTTGAAAAGGAAACTAATATGTCCATTTTGATAGGAATGAGCGATTTCAGACCTTTTTTCACAAAATGCTGTTAAAAAGGGGAGATTTCTTCAAGACAAGAATGACCTCAAAACGCTCAAAAAATCTCCCAATTGGAGCAAAATAGTGGGTCTTTGGGCACCAAAAGTGGTTTTCTGTAATTTAAAGTATAAACAAGTTCAATAATGTTGATACGGAAACTAATGTGCCCATTTTGACAAAATGAGGGATTTCAGATAGTTTCTCTTCAAAATGCTAAAAACGTCCCAATTGGAGCAAAATAGAGCTTCTTACGGTTAATTGGGAAATTTCTGACCAAAAGCCGTTTTCTGTCATTTAAAAGTAGCCATAATGTTGTAAAGGAAACTAATGGGCATGTTTTCAGCGGTTTTTCCACAAAATGCTCAAAAACATATCAATTTGACCAAAATAGATTTAAAAAAAGGGGAGATTTCTTAGCAAAAGTCATTTAAAGAGTAGAAACATTTCCATAATGTTGAAAAGGAAGCTAAAGTGCCCATTTTGCCAAGAATGAGCGATTTCAGACTGTTTTCCCTCAAAACGCTCAAATAAGTCTCAATTGGAGCTAAAAAGGGTAGATATCACACCAAAAGCCTTTTTCTGTCATTTAAAGAATGGAAACAGTTCCATAATATTGAACCGGAAACTAATGTGACCATTTTAACAAGAATGAGCGATTTCGACAAATATTTCCCAATAGAGCAAAATGGAGCTTTTTTGGTTAAAAAGGGGGGATTTCTCTTTAAGTGTAGAAAAGTTCAATAATGTTGAAAATGAAACTAATTGCCCATTTTGACAGGAAAGAGTGATTTCCGAATTTTTCAGCAAAATAGAGCTTTCGTTTAAAAGGGGAGATTTCTGACTAAAATCCCTGTTTCTGTCATTTAAAGAGTAGAAATAGCTCCATAATGTTGTAAAGGAAACTAATGCACCTATTTTGTTAAGAATGAGCGTTTTTTAACCGTTTCCCCTCTATTCGAGCAAATTAGAGTTTTTTTCAGTTAAAAAGGTTAGAAAAAGTCATTTAATGAGTAGAAACAGTTCCATAATGTTGAAAAGGAACTAATGTGACCATTTTGACAAGAATGAGCTTAAATACGCTCAAAACTTTCCAATTGGAGCAAACTATAGCTTCGTTTGGTTACAAAGGGGAGAAACAGTTCCATAATATTGAATAAGAAGCCATTTTGACATGAATGAGCGATTTCAGAGTTTTTCCTCAAAACGCTCAAAAACGTCCCGATAGGAGCAAATTAGGGTTAAAACGTGAAGAATTCAGACCAAAATCCGTTTTCTATTATTTAAAGAGTAGAAACAGCTCCACAATGTTGAAAAGTAAACTAATGTGCCCACTTTGACAAGAATGAGCGATTTCAGACTGTTTATCCTAAAAACATTCAAAAACTATGCAACCTGGTAGAAATGACAGAAAAAGGGATTTTAGTCAGAAATCTCCCCTTTTAAACGAAAGCTCTATTTTGCTAAAAAATTCGGAAATCACTCATTCCTGTCAAAATGGGCAATTAGTTTCATTTTCAACATTATTGAACTTTTCTACACTTAAAGAGAAATCTCCCCTTTTTAACCAAAAAAGCTCCATTTTGCTCTATTGGGAAATATTTGTCGAAATCGCTCATTCTTGTTAAAATGGTCACATTAGTTTCCGGTTCAATATTATGGAACTGTTTCTATTCTTTAATATATATATATATAAACAGAATAACAAACAAACATTAACAAACAACAACAAACAAACATTAAAACAAAAAATCTTAATACACTACTTATAAAAAATAAAAAATAATCGTCATTACAACTAAAGCTGGTGCCCAGCACAGCTGCAGTGTTACCTCGCTGCACGGCTACTGCAATCCGCTGGGAAAGGAAAAAGGAGGAGCGGGGATCATCCGTTTCCTGTTTGAGACGGTTGCCTTAAATGACAGAAAAAGGCTTTTGGTGTGATATCTACTCTTTTTAGCTCCAATTGAGACTTATTTGAGCGTTTTGTGGGAAAACAGCCTGAAATCGCTCATTCTTGGCAAAATGGGCACTTTAGCTTCCTTTTCAACATTATGGAAATGTTTCTACTCCTTAAATAAGTTTTGCTAAGAAATCTCCCCTTTTTTTAAATCTATTTTGGTCAAATTGATATGTTTTTGAGCATTTTGTGGAAAAACCGCTGAAAACATGCCCATTAGTTTCCTTTACAACATTATGGCTACTTTTTAAATGACAGAAAACGGCTTTTGGTCAGAAATTTCCCTATTAACCGTAAGAAGCTCTATTTTGCTCCAATTGGGACGTTTTTAGCATTTTGAAGAGAAACTATCTGAAATCCCTCATTTTGTCAAAATGGGCACATTAGTTTCCGTATCAACATTATTGAACTTGTCTCTACTTTAAATTACAGAAAACCACTTTTGGTGACCCAAAGACCCACTATTTTGCTCCAATTGGGAGATTTTTGAGCGTTTTGAGGTCATTCTTGTCTTGAAGAAATCTCCCTTTTTAACAGCATTTTGTGAAAAAAGGTCTGAAATCGCTCATTCCTATCAAAATGAACATATTAGTTTCCTTTTCAACATTATGGAACTGTTTCTACTCTTTAAATGCCAAAAATGGCTTTTGGTCAGAAATCTCCCTTTTTTTAACCGATCTTTTGAGAAGTTTTTGATCATTAAGCTCGAGTGGATTTTTTTGGGCGTTTTGAGAAAAAACGGTGTGACCGCTAATTTTTTGGAAGATTAGTTTTCTTTTCAACATGGAACTGTTTGTACTCTTTAAATGACAGAAAACTGCTATTGATGAGAAATCTACCCTTTTTAACTATTTTGCTCCAAATGAGACATTTTTGAGAATTTTGAGGAAAAACCGTATGAAATCGCTCATTCTTAACAAAACATTATGAAGCCGTATGAAATCGCTCATTCTTAACAAAACATTATGAAGCCATTTCTACACTTTAAATGAGAAATCTCCAGAAAACGCCACCAAACAAAAGCCACGAAACAAAAGCCACGAAAGAAAAACAAAATAAAAGCCACCAAACAAAAGCCACGAAATAAAAGCCACGAAACAAAAGCCATAAACAAAAGTAACGAAACAAAAGCCACGAAACAAAAGCCATGAAACAAAAGCCACGAAAAAAGCCACCAAACAAAAACCACCAAACAAAAGCCACCAAACAAAAACACCAAACAAAAGCCACCAAACAAAAGCCACCAAACAAAAGCCACCAAACAAAAGCCAACAAACAAAAGCCACCAAACAAAAACACCAAACAAAAGCCACCAAACAAAAGCCACCAAACAAAAGCCACCAAACAAAAGCCACCATATAAAAGCCAACAAACAAAAGCCACCAAACAAAAGCCATCAAACAAAAGCCAGCAAACAAAAGCCACCAAACAAAAGCCACCAAACAAAAGCCACCAAACAAAAGCCACCAAACAAAAACCACCAAACAAAAGACACGAAACAAAAGCCACAAAGAAAAGCCATGAAACAAAATCGACAAAACAAAAGCCACGAAATAAAATCCACGAAACAAAAGCCACGAAACAAAAGTCACCAAACAAAAACCACCAAACAAAAGCCACGAAACAAAAGCCACGAAAGAAAAGCCACGAAACAAAAGCCACTGTCCAAAGCCACTCTATATCCAAAGCCACTCTATGTCCAAAGCCACTGTCCAAAGCCACTGTCCAAAGCCACTGTCCAAAGCCACTCTATGTCCAAAGCCACTGTCCAAAGCCACTGTCCAAAGCCAATGTCCAAAGCCACTCTATGTCCAAAGCCACTGTCCAAAGCCACTGTCCAAAGGCACTGTCCAAAGCCACTCTATGTCCAAAGCCACTGTCCAAAGCCACTCTCCAAAGCCACTGTCCAAAGCCACTCTCCAAAGCCACTGTCCAAAGCCATTCTATGTCCAAAACCACTGTCCAAAGCCACTCTCCAAAGCCACTGTCCAAAGCCACTCTATGTCCAAAGCCACTGTCCAAAGCCACTCTCCAAAGCCACTGTCCAAAGCCACTCTATGTCCTAAGCCACTGTCCGAAGCCACTCTCCAAAGCCACTGTATGTCCAAAGGCACTGTCCAAAGCCACTGTATGTCCAAAGCCACTGTATGTCCAAAGCCACTGTCTAAAGCCACTGTATGTCCAAAGCCACTGTCCAAAGCCACTGTATGTCCAAAGCCACTGTATGTCCAAAGCCACTGTCCAAAGCCACTGTATGTCCAAAGCCACTGTATGTCCAAAGCCACTGTATGTCCAAAGCCACGGTATGTCCAAAGCCACTGTCCAAAGCCACCGTATGTCCAAATTTAGTGGCTTTGTTTGTTGGCCATGTTTATTGGTTTGTTTGGTGGCTTTGTTTAGTGGCCTTGTTTGGTGGCCATGTTTAGTGGCTTTGTTTAGTGGCCAAGTTTAGTGTCTTTGTTTAGTGGCCTTGTTTAGTGGCCTTGTTTAGTGGCCTTGTTTAGTGTCTTTGTTTAGTGGCCTAGTTATTGGCTTTGTTTGGTGGCCTCGTTTAGTGGCCTTGTTTAGTGGCCTTGTTTAGTTGCTTTGTTTAGTGTCCTTGTATATGGCTTTGTTTGGTGGCCTTGTTTAGTGGCTTAGTGGCTTTGTTTAGTGGCTTTGTTCAGTGGCCTTGTTAATGGCTTTGTTTATTTGCTTTGTTCAGTTTCTTTGTTCAGTGGCTTTTTTTAGTGGCTTTGTTTAGTGTCCTTGTTAATGGCTTTGTTTGGTGACCTTGTTTAGTGGCTTAGTGGCTTTGTTTATTGGCTTTGTTTAGTGGCTTTGTTCAGTGGCTTTGTTTAGTGTAGTGGCTTTGTTTAGTGGCTATGTATAGTGGCTCTCACTGGGATCTTTTGCCGGTCATATACTATGAGACGTTCAGCCAGTCTCATATACTCCGAGTCCCAGTCACATTGTGATCTTATTCAGCCAGTCATATACTATGAGACCTTCAGCCAGTTCTTATTCCGCCAGTCATATACTCTGGGTCTCATTCATATACTCTCGCTGGGATCTTCTTCAGCCAGTCATATACTCTACTAATTAAGAGCAAAATATAGCTTCTTTCACAAAGGGGAGAAAGAGTTCTCTAATATTGAAAAGGAAGCGAATGTGCCCATTATTTCCAGATTGAACGATTTCAGAGTTTTTCCTCAAAACGCTCAAAAACGTCCCGGATTGGAGCATAATAGGGTTAAAAAGGAGAGAATTCAGACAAAAAGCCATTTACTGTTATTTAAAGAGTAGAAAAGGTTCCATAATTTTGAAAAGTAAACTAATTTGTCAATTTTAACAAGAATGACCGAGCGATTTTAGCTTCTTTGGTTAAAAAGGGTAAATTTCCCTCCAAAAGCCTTTTTCTGTCATTTAAATAAAGTAAAGAAGCAGTTTCATGTTTAAAAGAAAACTAATGTGCCCATTTTGATGAGAATGAGCAATTTCACACTTTTTCCTCAAAACGCTCAAAAACGTCCTAATTGGAACAAAATATTCATAAAGTGGAGAAATAATGTTCAAAACGAAGCTAATGTGCTATTTTGATAAGAATGAGCGATTTCATTCTGTTTTTCATAAAAAGCTCAAAAACGATCCAATAAAAAAGGGAGATTTCTCATTTAAAGTGTAGAAATGGCTTCATAATGTTGTAATGCAACATGTTTTGTTAAGAATGAGCGATTTCATACGGTTTTTCCTCAAAATTCTCAAAAATGTCTCATTTGGAGCAAAATAGTTAAAAAGGGTAGATTTCTCATCAATAGCAGTTTTCTGTCATTTAAAGAGTACAAACAGTTCCATGTTGAAAAGAAAACTAATCTTCCAAAAAATTAGCGGTCACACCGTTTTTTCTCAAAACGCCCCAAAAAAATCCACTCGAGCTTAATGATCAAAAACTTCTCAAAAGATCGGTTAAAAAAAGGGAGATTTCTGACCAAAAGCCATTTTTGGCATTTAAAGAGTAGAAACAGTTCCATAATGTTGAAAAGGAAACTAATATGTCCATTTTGATAGGAATGAGCGATTTCAGACCTTTTTTCACAAAATGCTGTTAAAAAGGGGAGATTTCTTCAAGACAAGAATGACCTCAAAACGCTCAAAAAATCTCCCAATTGGAGCAAAATAGTGGGTCTTTGGGCACCAAAAGTGGTTTTCTGTAATTTAAAGTATAAACAAGTTCAATAATGTTGATACGGAAACTAATGTGCCCATTTTGACAAAATGAGGGATTTCAGATAGTTTCTCTTCAAAATGCTAAAAACGTCCCAATTGGAGCAAAATAGAGCTTCTTACGGTTAATTGGGAAATTTCTGACCAAAAGCCGTTTTCTGTCATTTAAAAGTAGCCATAATGTTGTAAAGGAAACTAATGGGCATGTTTTCAGCGGTTTTTCCACAAAATGCTCAAAAACATATCAATTTGACCAAAATAGATTAAAAAAAGGAGAGATTTCTTAGCAAAAGTCATTTAAAGAGTAGAAACATTTCCATAATGTTGAAAAGGAAGCTAAAGTGCCCATTTTGCCAAGAATGAGCGATTTCAGACTGTTTTCCCTCAAAACGCTCAAATAAGTCTCAATTGGAGCTAAAAAGGGTAGATATCACACCAAAAGCCTTTTTCTGTCATTTAAAGAATGGAAACAGTTCCATAATATTGAACCGGAAACTAATGTGACCATTTTAACAAGAATGAGCGATTTCGACAAATATTTCCCAATAGAGCAAAATGGAGCTTTTTTGGTTAAAAAGGGGAGATTTCTCTTTAAGTGTAGAAAAGTTCAATAATGTTGAAAATGAAACTAATTGCCCATTTTGACAGGAAAGAGTGATTTCCGAATTTTTCAGCAAAATAGAGCTTTCGTTTAAAAGGGGAGATTTCTGACTAAAATCCCTGTTTCTGTCATTTAAAGAGTAGAAATAGCTCCATAATGTTGTAAAGGAAACTAATGCACCTATTTTGTTAAGAATGAGCGTTTTTTAACCGTTCCCCTCTATTCGAGCAAATTAGAGTTTTTTTCAGTTAAAAAGGTTAGAAAAAGTCATTTAATGAGTAGAAACAGTTCCATAATGTTGAAAAGGAACTAATGTGACCATTTTGACAAGAATGAGCTTAAATACGCTCAAAACTTTCCAATTGGAGCAAACTATAGCTTCGTTTGGTTACAAAGGGGAGAAACAGTTCCATAATATTGAATAAGAAGCCATTTTGACATGAATGAGCGATTTCAGAGTTTTTCCTCAAAACGCTCAAAAACGTCCCGATAGGAGCAAATTAGGGTTAAAACGTGAAGAATTCAGACCAAAATCCGTTTTCTATTATTATTATTTAAAGAGTAGAAACAGCTCCACAATGTTGAAAAGTAAACTAATGTGCCCACTTTGACAAGAATGAGCGATTTCAGACTGTTTATCCTAAAAACATTCAAAAACTATGCAACCTGGTAGAAATGACAGAAAAAGGGATTTTAGTCAGAAATCTCCCCTTTTAAACGAAAGCTCTATTTTGCTAAAAAATTCGGAAATCACTCATTCCTGTCAAAATGGGCAATTAGTTTCATTTTCAACATTATTGAACTTTTCTACACTTAAAGAGAAATCTCCCCTTTTTAACCAAAAAAGCTCCATTTTGCTCTATTGGGAAATATTTGTCGAAATCGCTCATTCTTGTTAAAATGGTCACATTAGTTTCCGGTTCAATATTATGGAACTGTTTCTATTCTTTAATATATATATATATAAACAGAATAACAAACAAACATTAACAAACAACAACAAACAAACATTAAAACAAAAAATCTTAATACACTACTTATAAAAAATAAAAAATAATCGTCATTACAACTAAAGCTGGTGCCCAGCACAGCTGCAGTGTTACCTCGCTGCACGGCTACTGCAATCCGCTGGGAAAGGAAAAAGGAGGAGCGGGGATCATCCGTTTCCTGTTTGAGACGGTTGCCTTAAATGACAGAAAAAGGCTTTTGGTGTGATATCTACTCTTTTTAGCTCCAATTGAGACTTATTTGAGCGTTTTGTGGGAAAACAGCCTGAAATCGCTCATTCTTGGCAAAATGGGCACTTTAGCTTCCTTTTCAACATTATGGAAATGTTTCTACTCCTTAAATAACTTTTGCTAAGAAATCTCCCCTTTTTTTAAATCTATTTTGGTCAAATTGATATGTTTTTGAGCATTTTGTGGAAAAACCGCTGAAAACATGCCCATTAGTTTCCTTTACAACATTATGGCTACTTTTTAAATGACAGAAAACGGCTTTTGGTCAGAAATTTCCCTATTAACCGTAAGAAGCTCTATTTTGCTCCAATTGGGACGTTTTTAGCATTTTGAAGAGAAACTATCTGAAATCCCTCATTTTGTCAAAATGGGCACATTAGTTTCCGTATCAACATTATTGAACTTGTCTCTACTTTAAATTACAGAAAACCACTTTTGGTGACCCAAAGACCCACTATTTTGCTCCAATTGGGAGATTTTTGAGCGTTTTGAGGTCATTCTTGTCTTGAAGAAATCTCCCTTTTTAACAGCATTTTGTGAAAAAAGGTCTGAAATCGCTCATTCCTATCAAAATGAACATATTAGTTTCCTTTTCAACATTATGGAACTGTTTCTACTCTTTAAATGCCAAAAATGGCTTTTGGTCAGAAATCTCCCTTTTTTTAACCGATCTTTTGAGAAGTTTTTGATCATTAAGCTCGAGTGGATTTTTTGGGGCGTTTTGAGAAAAAACGGTGTGACCGCTAATTTTTTGGAAGATTAGTTTTCTTTTCAACATGGAACTGTTTGTACTCTTTAAATGACAGAAAACTGCTATTGATGAGAAATCTACCCTTTTTAACTATTTTGCTCCAAATGAGACATTTTTGAGAATTTTGAGGAAAAACCGTATGAAATCGCTCATTCTTAACAAAACATTATGAAGCCGTATGAAATCGCTCATTCTTAACAAAACATTATGAAGCCATTTCTACACTTTAAATGAGAAATCTCCAGAAAACGCCACCAAACAAAAGCCACGAAACAAAAGCCACGAAAGAAAAACAAAATAAAAGCCACCAAACAAAAGCCACGAAATAAAAGCCACGAAACAAAAGCCATAAACAAAAGTAACGAAACAAAAGCCACGAAACAAAAGCCATGAAACAAAAGCCACGAAAAAAGCCACCAAACAAAAACCACCAAACAAAAGCCACCAAACAAAAACACCAAACAAAAGCCACCAAACAAAAGCCACCAAACAAAAGCCACCAAACAAAAGCCAACAAACAAAAGCCACCAAACAAAAACACCAAACAAAAGCCACCAAACAAAAGCGACCAAACAAAAGCCACCAAACAAAAGCCACCATATAAAAGCCAACAAACATAAGCCACCAAACAAAAGCCACCAAACAAAAGCCAGCAAACAAAAGCCACCAAACAAAAGCCACCAAACAAAAGCCACCAAACAAAAGCCACCAAACAAAAACCACCAAACAAAAGACACGAAACAAAAGCCACAAAGAAAAGCCATGAAACAAAATCGACAAAACAAAAGCCACGAAATAAAATCCACGAAACAAAAGCCACGAAACAAAAGTCACCAAACAAAAACCACCAAACAAAAGCCACGAAACAAAAGCCACGAAAGAAAAGCCACGAAACAAAAGCCACTGTCCAAAGCCACTCTATATCCAAAGCCACTCTATGTCCAAAGCCACTGTCCAAAGCCACTGTCCAAAGCCACTGTCCAAAGCCACTCTATGTCCAAAGCCACTGTCCAAAGCCACTGTCCAAAGCCAATGTCCAAAGCCACTCTATGTCCAAAGCAACTGTCCAAAGCCACTGTCCAAAGGCACTGTCCAAAGCCACTCTATGTCCAAAGCCACTGTCCAAAGCCACTCTCCAAAGCCACTGTCCAAAGCCACTCTCCAAAGCCACTGTCCAAAGCCATTCTATGTCCAAAACCACTGTCCAAAGCCACTCTCCAAAGCCACTGTCCAAAGCCACTCTATGTCCAAAGCCACTGTCCAAAGCCACTCTCCAAAGCCACTGTCCAAAGCCACTCTATGTCCTAAGCCACTGTCCGAAGCCACTCTCCAAAGCCACTGTCCAAAGCTACTCTATGTCCAAAGCCTCTCTATGTCCAAAGCCACTGTCCAAAGCCACTCTACAAAGCCACTGTCGAAAGTCACACTATGTCCAAAGCCACTGTCCAAAGCCACTCTCCAAAGCCACTCTCCAAAGCCACTCTATGTCCAAAGCCACTGTCCAAAGCCACTGTCCAAATCCACTCTCTAAAGCTACTCTATGTCCAAAGCCACTGTCCAAAGCCACTCTCCTAAAGCCACTGTCCAAAGCCACTCTATGTCCAAAGCCACTGTCCAAAGCCACTCTCCAAAGCCACTCTCCAAAGGCACTCTATGTCCAAAGCCACTGTCCAAAGCCACTGTCCAAAGCCACTATCCAAAGCCACTCTATGTCCAAACCACTGTCCAAAGACTCTCCAAAGCCACTCTCCAAAGCCACTCTATGTCCAAAGCCACTGTCCAAAGCCACTGTCCAAAGCTATTCTCCAAAGCCACTCTATGTCCAAAGCCACTGTCCAAAGCCACTGTCCAAAGCCACTCTCCAAAGCCACTCTATGTCCAAAGCCACTGTCCAAAGCCACTGTCCAAAGCCACTGTCCAAAGCCACTCTATGTCCAAAGCCACTGTCCAAAGCCACTGTCCAAAGGCACTGTCCAAAGCCACTCTATGTCCAAAGCCACTGTCCAAAGCCACTCTCCAAAGCCACTGTCCAAAGCCACTCTATGTCCAAAACCACTGTCCAAAGCCACTCTCCAAAGCCACTGTCCAAAGCCACTCTATGTCCAAAGCCACTGTCCAAAGCCACTCTCCAAAGCCACTCTATGTCCAAAGCCACTGTCCGAAGCCACTCTCCAAAGCCACTGTCCAAAGCCACTCTATGTCCAAAGCCACTGTCCAAAGCCACTCTCCAAAGCCACTCTATGTCCAAAGCCACTGTCCGAAGCCACTCTCCAAAGCCACTGTCCAAAGCCACTCTATGTCCAAAGCCACTGTCCCAAGCCACTCTACAAAGCCACTCTCGAAAGTCACACTATGTCCAAAGCCACTGTCCAAAGCCACTCTATGTCCAAAGCCACTGTCCAAAGCCACTGTCCAAAGCCACTCTCCAAAGCCACTCTATGTCCAAAGCCACTGTCCAAAGCCACTCTCCAAAGCCACTCTCCAAAGCCACTCTATGTCCAAAGCCACTGTCCAAAGCCACTCTTCAAAGCCACTCTCCAAAGCCACTCTATGTCCCAAGCCACTGTCCAAAGCCACTGTCCAAAGCCACTCTACAAAGCCACTCTATCTCCAAAGCCACTGTCCAAAGACACTCTCCAAAGCCACTCTCCAAAGCCACTCTATGTCAAAAGCCACTGTCCAAAGCAACTGTCGAAAGCCACTGTCTAAAGCCACTGTATGTCCAAAGCCACTGTCCAAAGCCACTGTCGAAAGCCACTGTCCAAAGCCACTCTATGTCCAAAGCCACTGTCCAAAGCCACTCTATGTCCAAAGCCACTGTCCAAAGCCACTGTCCAAAGCCACTGTCCAAAGCCACTCTATGTCAAAGCCACTGTCCCAAGCCACTCTCCAAAGCCACTGTCCAAAGCCACTCAATGTCCAAAGCCACTGTCCAAAGCCACTCTATGTCCAAAGTCACTGTGCAAAGCCACTCTCCAAAGCCACTGTCCAAAGCCACTCTATGTCCAAAGCCACTGTCAAAAGCCACTGTCCAAAGCCACTCTCCAAAGCCACTCTATGTCCAAAGCCACTGTCCAAAGCCACTCTCTAAAGCCACTCTCCATAGCCACTCTATGTCCAAAGCCACTGTCCAAACACACTGTCCAAAGCCACTCTCCAAAGCCACTCTATGTCCAAAGCCACTGTCCAAAGCCACTCTCCAAAGCCACTCTCCAAAGCCACTCAATATCCAAAGCCACTGTACAATGCCACTGTCCAAAGCCACTCTCCAAAGCCACTCTATGTCCAAAGCCACTGTCCAAAGCCACTGTCCAAAGCCATTCTCCAAAGCCACTCTATGTCCAAAGCCACTGTCCAAAGCCACTCTCCAAAGCCACTGTCCAAAGCCACTGTATGTCCAAAGTCACTGTATGTCCAAAGCCACTGTATGTCCAAATCCACTGTCCAAAGCCACTGTATTTCCAAAGCCACTGTCCAAAGCCACTGTATGTCCAAAGCCACTGTATGTCCAAAGCCACTATACAAAGCCACTGTATGTCCAAAGCCACTGTATGTCCAAAGGCACTGTCCAAAGCCACTGTATGTCCAAAGCCACTGTATGTCCAAAGCCACTGTCTAAAGCCACTGTATGTCCAAAGCCACTGTCCAAAGCCACTGTATGTCCAAAGCCACTGTATGTCCAAAGCCACTGTCCAAAGCCACTGTATGTCCAAAGCCACTGTATGTCCAAAGCCACTGTATGTCCAAAGCCACGGTATGTCCAAAGCCACTGTCCAAAGCCACCGTATGTCCAAATTTAGTGGCTTTGTTTGTTGGCCATGTTTATTGGTTTGTTTGGTGGCTTTGTTTAGTGGCCTTGTTTGGTGGCCATGTTTAGTGGCTTTGTTTAGTGGCCAAGTTTAGTGTCTTTGTTTAGTGGCCTTGTTTAGTG
The DNA here is from genome assembly GCA_028752905.1 of Cladorhizidae sp. MBARI D1340-BT2. Taxonomy (NCBI): domain Eukaryota; kingdom Metazoa; phylum Porifera; class Demospongiae; order Poecilosclerida; family Cladorhizidae; species Cladorhizidae sp. MBARI D1340-BT2. Next base: position 25,122,534 of record JAQNBH010000017.1, on the reverse strand, counting down.
GCCTTGTTTAGTGGCCTTGTTTAGTGTCTTTGTTTAGTGGCCTAGTTATTGGCTTTGTTTGGTGGCCTCGTTTAGTGGCCTTGTTTAGTGGCCTTGTTTAGTTGCTTTGTTTAGTGTCCTTGTATATGGCTTTGTTTGGTGGCCTTGTTTAGTGGCTTAGTGGCTTTGTTTAGTGGCTTTGTTCAGTGGCCTTGTTAATGGCTTTGTTTATTTGCTTTGTTCAGTTTCTTTGTTCAGTGGCTTTTTTTAGTGGCTTTGTTTAGTGTCCTTGTTAATGGCTTTGTTTGGTGACCTTGTTTAGTGGCTTAGTGGCTTTGTTTATTGGCTTTGTTTAGTGGCTTTGTTCAGTGGCTTTGTTTAGTGTAGTGGCTTTGTTTAGTGGCTATGTATAGTGGCTCTCACTGGGATCTTTTGCCGGTCATATACTATGAGACGTTCAGCCAGTCTCATATACTCCGAGTCCCAGTCACATTGTGATCTTATTCAGCCAGTCATATACTATGAGACCTTCTTCAGCCAGTTCTTATTCCGCCAGTCATATACTCTGGGTCTCATTCATATACTCTCGCTGGGATCTTCTTCAGCCAGTCATATACTCTACTAATTAAGAGCAAAATATAGCTTCTTTCACAAAGGGGAGAAAGAGTTCTCTAATATTGAAAAGGAAGCGAATGTGCCCATTATTTCCAGATTGAACGATTTCAGAGTTTTTCCTCAAAACGCTCAAAAACGTCCCGGATTGGAGCATAATAGGGTTAAAAAGGAGAGAATTCAGACAAAAAGCCGTTTACTGTTATTTAAAGAGTAGAAAAGGTTCCATAATTTTGAAAAGTAAACTAATTTGTCAATTTTAACAAGAATGACCGAGCGATTTTAGCTTCTTTGGTTAAAAAGGGTAAATTTCCCTCCAAAAGCCTTTTTCTGTCATTTAAATAAAGTAAAGAAGCAGTTTCATGTTTAAAAGAAAACTAATGTGCCCATTTTGATGAGAATGAGCAATTTCACACTTTTTCCTCAAAACGCTCAAAAACGTCCTAATTGGAACAAAATATTCATAAAGTGGAGAAATAATGTTCAAAACGAAGCTAATGTGCTATTTTGATAAGAATGAGCGATTTCATTCTGTTTTTCATAAAAAGCTCAAAAACGATCCAATAAAAAAGGGAGATTTCTCATTTAAAGTGTAGAAATGGCTTCATAATGTTGTAATGCAACATGTTTTGTTAAGAATGAGCGATTTCATACGGTTTTTCCTCAAAATTCTCAAAAATGTCTCATTTGGAGCAAAATAGTTAAAAAGGGTAGATTTCTCATCAATAGCAGTTTTCTGTCATTTAAAGAGTACAAACAGTTCCATGTTGAAAAGAAAACTAATCTTCCAAAAAATTAGCGGTCACACCGTTTTTTCTCAAAACGCCCAAAAAAAATCCACTCGAGCTTAATGATCAAAAACTTCTCAAAAGATCGGTTAAAAAAAGGGAGATTTCTGACCAAAAGCCATTTTCTGTCATTTAAAAGTAGCCATAATGTTGTAAAGGAAACTAATGGGCATGTTTTCAGCGGTTTTTCCACAAAATGCTCAAAAACATATCAATTTGACCAAAATAGATTAAAAAAGGGGAGATTTCTTAGCAAAAGTCATTTAAAGAGTAGAAACATTTCCATAATGTTGAAAAGGAAGCTAAAGTGCCCATTTTGCCAAGAATGAGCGATTTCAGACTGTTTTCCCTCAAAACGCTCAAATAAGTCTCAATTGGAGCTAAAAAGGGTAGATATCACACCAAAAGCCTTTTTCTGTCATTTAAAGAATGGAAACAGTTCCATAATATTGAACCGGAAACTAATGTGACCATTTTAACAAGAATGAGCGATTTCGACAAATATTTCCCAATAGAGCAAAATGGAGCTTTTTTGGTTAAAAAGGGGAGATTTCACTTTAAGTGTAGAAAAGTTCAATAATGTTGAAAATGAAACTAATTGCCCATTTTGACAGGAAAGAGTGATTTCCGAATTTTTCAGCAAAATAGAGCTTTCGTTTAAAAGGGGAGATTTCTGACTAAAATCCCTGTTTCTGTCATTTAAAGAGTAGAAATAGCTCCATAATGTTGTAAAGGAAACTAATGCACCTATTTTGTTAAGAATGAGCGTTTTTTAACCGTTTTTCCTCTATTCGAGCAAATTAGAGTTTTTTTCAGTTAAAAAGGTTAGAAAAAGTCATTTAATGAGTAGAAACAGTTCCATAATGTTGAAAAGGAACTAATGTGACCATATTGACAAGAATGAGCTTAAATACGCTCAAAACTTTCCAATTGGAGCAAACTATAGCTTCGTTTGGTTACAAAGGGGAGAAACAGTTCCATAATATTGAATAAGAAGCCATTTTGACATGAATGAGCGATTTCAGAGTTTTTCCTCAAAACGCTCAAAAACGTCCCGATAGGAGCAAATTAGGGTTAAAACGTGAAGAATTCAGACCAAAATCCGTTTTCTATTATTTAAAGAGTAGAAACAGCTCCACAATGTTGAAAAGTAAACTAATGTGCCCACTTTGACAAGAATGAGCGATTTCAGACTGTTTATCCTAAAAACATTCAAAAACTATGCAACCTGGTAGAAATGACAGAAAAAGGGATTTTAGTCAGAAATCTCCCCTTTTAAACGAAAGCTCTATTTTGCTAAAAAATTCGGAAATCACTCATTCCTGTCAAAATGGGCAATTAGTTTCATTTTCAACATTATTGAACTTTTCTACACTTAAAGAGAAATCTCCCCTTTTTAACCAAAAAAGCTCCATTTTGCTCTATTGGGAAATATTTGTCGAAATCGCTCATTCTTGTTAAAATGGTCACATTAGTTTCCGGTTCAATATTATGGAACTGTTTCTATTCTTTAATATATATATATATAAACAGAATAACAAACAAACATTAACAAACAACAACAAACAAACATTAAAACAAAAAATCTTAATACACTACTTATAAAAAATAAAAAATAATCGTCATTACAACTAAAGCTGGTGCCCAGCACAGCTGCAGTGTTACCTCGCTGCACGGCTACTGCAATCCGCTGGGAAAGGAAAAAGGAGGAGCGGGGATCATCCGTTTCCTGTTTGAGACGGTTGCCTTAAATGACAGAAAAAGGCTTTTGGTGTGATATCTACTCTTTTTAGCTCCAATTGAGACTTATTTGAGCGTTTTGTGGGAAAACAGCCTGAAATCGCTCATTCTTGGCAAAATGGGCACTTTAGCTTCCTTTTCAACATTATGGAAATGTTTCTACTCCTTAAATAACTTTTGCTAAGAAATCTCCCCTTTTTTTAAATCTATTTTGGTCAAATTGATATGTTTTTGAGCATTTTGTGGAAAAACCGCTGAAAACATGCCCATTAGTTTCCTTTACAACATTATGGCTACTTTTTAAATGACAGAAAACGGCTTTTGGTCAGAAATTTCCCTATTAACCGTAAGAAGCTCTATTTTGCTCCAATTGGGACGTTTTTAGCATTTTGAAGAGAAACTATCTGAAATCCCTCATTTTGTCAAAATGGGCACATTAGTTTCCGTATCAACATTATTGAACTTGTCTCTACTTTAAATTACAGAAAACCACTTTTGGTGACCCAAAGACCCACTATTTTGCTCCAATTGGGAGATTTTTGAGCGTTTTGAGGTCATTCTTGTCTTGAAGAAATCTCCCTTTTTAACAGCATTTTGTGAAAAAAGGTCTGAAATCGCTCATTCCTATCAAAATGAACATATTAGTTTCCTTTTCAACATTATGGAACTGTTTCTACTCTTTAAATGCCAAAAATGGCTTTTGGTCAGAAATCTCCCTTTTTTTAACCGATCTTTTGAGAAGTTTTTGATCATTAAGCTCGAGTGGATTTTTTTGGGCGTTTTGAGAAAAAACGGTGTGACCGCTAATTTTTTGGAAGATTAGTTTTCTTTTCAACATGGAACTGTTTGTACTCTTTAAATGACAGAAAACTGCTATTGATGAGAAATCTACCCTTTTTAACTATTTTGCTCCAAATGAGACATTTTTGAGAATTTTGAGGAAAAACCGTATGAAATCGCTCATTCTTAACAAAACATTATGAAGCCGTATGAAATCGCTCATTCTTAACAAAACATTATGAAGCCATTTCTACACTTTAAATGAGAAATCTCCAGAAAACGCCACCAAACAAAAGCCACGAAACAAAAGCCACGAAAGAAAAACAAAATAAAAGCCACCAAACAAAAGCCACGAAATAAAAGCCACGAAACAAAAGCCATAAACAAAAGTAACGAAACAAAAGCCACGAAACAAAAGCCATGAAACAAAAGCCACGAAAAAAGCCACCAAACAAAAACCACCAAACAAAAGCCACCAAACAAAAACACCAAACAAAAGCCACCAAACAAAAGCCACCAAACAAAAGCCACCAAACAAAAGCCAACAAACAAAAGCCACCAAACAAAAACACCAAACAAAAGCCACCAAACAAAAGCCACCAAACAAAAGCCACCAAACAAAAGCCACCATATAAAAGCCAACAAACATAAGCCACCAAACAAAAGCCACCAAACAAAAGCCAGCAAACAAAAGCCACCAAACAAAAGCCACCAAACAAAAGCCACCAAACAAAAGCCACCAAACAAAAACCACCAAACAAAAGACACGAAACAAAAGCCACAAAGAAAAGCCATGAAACAAAATCGACAAAACAAAAGCCACGAAATAAAATCCACGAAACAAAAGCCACGAAACAAAAGTCACCAAACAAAAACCACCAAACAAAAGCCACGAAACAAAAGCCACGAAAGAAAAGCCACGAAACAAAAGCCACTGTCCAAAGCCACTCTATATCCAAAGCCACTCTATGTCCAAAGCCACTGTCCAAAGCCACTGTCCAAAGCCACTGTCCAAAGCCACTCTATGTCCAAAGCCACTGTCCAAAGCCACTGTCCAAAGCCAATGTCCAAAGCCACTCTATGTCCAAAGCCACTGTCCAAAGCCACTGTCCAAAGGCACTGTCCAAAGCCACTCTATGTCCAAAGCCACTGTCCAAAGCCACTCTCCAAAGCCACTGTCCAAAGCCACTCTCCAAAGCCACTGTCCAAAGCCATTCTATGTCCAAAACCACTGTCCAAAGCCACTCTCCAAAGCCACTGTCCAAAGCCACTCTATGTCCAAAGCCACTGTCCAAAGCCACTCTCCAAAGCCACTGTCCAAAGCCACTCTATGTCCTAAGCCACTGTCCGAAGCCACTCTCCAAAGCCACTGTCCAAAGCCACTCTATGTCCAAAGCCTCTCTATGTCCAAAGCCACTGTCCAAAGCCACTCTACAAAGCCACTGTCGAAAGTCACACTATGTCCAAAGCCACTGTCCAAAGCCACTCTCCAAAGCCACTCTCCAAAGCCACTCTATGTCCAAAGCCACTGTCCAAAGCCACTGTCCAAATCCACTCTCTAAAGCTACTCTATGTCCAAAGCCACTGTCCAAAGCCACTCTCCTAAAGCCACTGTCCAAAGCCACTCTATGTCCAAAGCCACTGTCCAAAGCCACTCTCCAAAGCCACTCTCCAAAGGCACTCTATGTCCAAAGCCACTGTCCAAAGCCACTGTCCAAAGCCACTATCCAAAGCCACTCTATGTCCAAACCACTGTCCAAAGACTCTCCAAAGCCACTCTCCAAAGCCACTCTATGTCCAAAGCCACTGTCCAAAGCCACTGTCCAAAGCTATTCTCCAAAGCCACTCTATGTCCAAAGCCACTGTCCAAAGCCACTGTCCAAAGCCACTCTCCAAAGCCACTCTATGTCCAAAGCCACTGTCCAAAGCCACTGTCCAAAGCCACTGTCCAAAGCCACTCTATGTCCAAAGCCACTGTCCAAAGCCACTCTCCAAAGCCACTGTCCAAAGCCACTCTATGTCCAAAACCACTGTCCAAAGCCACTCTCCAAAGCCACTGTCCAAAGCCACTCTATGTCCAAAGCCACTGTCCAAAGCCACTCTCCAAAGCCACTCTATGTCCAAAGCCACTGTCCGAAGCCACTCTCCAAAGCCACTGTCCAAAGCCACTCTATGTCCAAAGCCACTGTCCCAAGCCACTCTACAAAGCCACTCTCGAAAGTCACACTATGTCCAAAGCCACTGTCCAAAGCCACTCTATGTCCAAAGCCACTGTCCAAAGCCACTGTCCAAAGCCACTCTCCAAAGCCACTCTATGTCCAAAGCCACTGTCCAAAGCCACTCTCCAAAGCCACTCTCCAAAGCCACTCTATGTCCAAAGCCACTGTCCAAAGCCACTCTTCAAAGCCACTCTCCAAAGCCACTCTATGTCCCAAGCCACTGTCCAAAGCCACTGTCCAAAGCCACTCTACAAAGCCACTCTATCTCCAAAGCCACTGTCCAAAGACACTCTCCAAAGCCACTCTCCAAAGCCACTCTATGTCAAAAGCCACTGTCCAAAGCAACTGTCGAAAGCCACTGTCTAAAGCCACTGTATGTCCAAAGCCACTGTCCAAAGCCACTGTCGAAAGCCACTGTCCAAAGCCACTCTATGTCCAAAGCCACTGTCCAAAGCCACTCTATGTCCAAAGCCACTGTCCAAAGCCACTGTCCAAAGCCACTGTCCAAAGCCACTCTATGTCAAAGCCACTGTCCCAAGCCACTCTCCAAAGCCACTGTCCAAAGCCACTCAATGTCCAAAGCCACTGTCCAAAGCCACTCTATGTCCAAAGTCACTGTGCAAAGCCACTCTCCAAAGCCACTGTCCAAAGCCACTCTATGTCCAAAGCCACTGTCCAAAGCCACTGTCCAAAGCCACTCTCCAAAGCCACTCTATGTCCAAAGCCACTGTCCAAAGCCACTCTCTAAAGCCACTCTCCATAGCCACTCTATGTCCAAAGCCACTGTCCAAACACACTGTCCAAAGCCACTCTCCAAAGCCACTCTATGTCCAAAGCCACTGTCCAAAGCCACTCTCCAAAGCCACTCTCCAAAGCCACTCAATATCCAAAGCCACTGTACAATGCCACTGCCCAAAGCCACTCTCCAAAGCCACTCTATGTCCAAAGCCACTGTCCAAAGCCACTGTCCAAAGCCATTCTCCAAAGCCACTCTATGTCCAAAGCCACTGTCCAAAGCCACTCTCCAAAGCCACTGTCCAAAGCCACTGTATCTCCAAAGTCACTGTATGTCCAAAGCCACTGTATGTCCAAATCCACTGTCCAAAGCCACTGTATTTCCAAAGCCACTGTCCAAAGCCACTGTATGTCCAAAGCCACTGTATGTCCAAAGCCACTATACAAAGCCACTGTATGTCCAAAGCCACTGTATGTCCAAAGGCACTGTCCAAAGCCACTGTATGTCCAAAGCCACTGTATGTCCAAAGCCACTGTCTAAAGCCACTGTATGTCCAAAGCCACTGTCCAAAGCCACTGTATGTCTAAAGCCACTGTATGTCCAAAGCCACTGTCCAAAGCCACTGTATGTCCAAAGCCACTGTATGTCCAAAGCCACTGTCCAAAGCCACTGTATGTCCAAAGCCACTGTATGTCCAAAGCCACTGTCCAAAGCCACTGTATGTCCAAAGCCACTGTACAAAGCCACTGTCCAAATCCACTGTCCAAAGCCACTCTATGTCCAAATTCACTGTACAAAGCCACTGTCCAAAGCCACTGTCCAAAGCAATACTATGTCCAAAGCCACTGTCCAAAGCCACTGTCCAAAGCCACTGTCCAAAGCCACTCTATTTCCAAAGCCACTGCCCGAAGCCATTGTCCAAAGCCACTGTCCAAAGCCACTCTATGTCCAAAGCCACTGTCCAAAGCCACTCTCCAAAGCCACTGTCCAAAGCCACTGTATGTCCAATGCCACTGTATGTCCAAAGCTACTGTCCAAAGCCACTGTATGTCCAAAGCCACTGTATGTCCAAAGCCACTATCCAAAGCACCTGTATGTCCAAAGCCACTGTATATCCAAAGCCACTGTCCAAAGCCACTGTATGTCCAAAGCCACTGTATGTCCAAAGCCACTGTATAAAGCCACTGTATGTCCAAAGCCACTGTCCAAAGCCTCTGTATGTCCAAAGCCACTGTATGTCCAAAGCCACTGTCCATAGCCACTGTATGTCCAAAGCCACTGTATGTCCAAAGCCACTGTCCAAAGCCACTGTATGTCCAAAGCCACTGTATGTCCAAAGCCACTGTCCAAAGCCACTCTATGTCCAAAGCCACTCTATGTCCAAAGCTACTGTATGTCCAAAGCCACTGTTCAAAGCCACTGTATGTCCAAAGCCACTGTATGTCCAAAGCCACTGTCCAAATCCACCGTATGTCCAAATCCACGGTATGTCCAAAGCCACTGTCCAAAGCCACCGTATGTCCAAAGCCACTGTATGTCCAAAGCCACTGTCCAAAGCCACTGTATGTCCAAAGCCACTGTATGTCCAAAGCCACTGTCCAAAGCCACTGTATGTCCAAAGCCACTGTATGTCCAAAGCCACTGTCCAAAGCCACTGTATGTCCAAAGCCACTGTATGTCCAAAGCCACTGTCCAAAGCCACTGTATGTCCAAAGCCACTGTATGTCCAAAGCCACTGTCCAAAGCCACTGTATGTCCAAAGCCACTGTATGTCCAAAGCTACTGTCCAAAGCAACCGTATCTTCAAAGCCACTGTATGTCCAAAGCCACTGTCCAAATCCACCGTATGTCCAAAGCCACTGTATGTCCAAAGCCACTCTCCAAAGCCACTCTTCAAAGCCACTCTATGTCCAAAGCCACTATCCAAAGCCACTCTCCAAAGCCACTCTCCAAAGCCACTCTTTGTCCAAAGCCACTGTCCAAAGCCACTCTCCAAAGCCACTGTATCTCCAAAGCCACTGTCCAAAGCCACTGTATGTCCAAAGCCTCTGTATGTCCAAAGCCACTGTCCAAAGCCACTGTATGTCCAAAGCCACTGTATGTCCAAAGCCACTGTATGTCCAAAGCCACTGTCCAAAGCCACTGTATGTCCAAAGCCACTGTATGTCCAAAGCCACTGTATGTCCAAAGCCACGGTATGTCCAAAGCCACTGTCCAAAGCCACCGTATGTCCAAATTTAGTGGCTTTGTTTGTTGGCCATGTTTATTGGTTTGTTTGGTGGCTTTGTTTAGTGGCCTTGTTTGGTGGCCATGTTTAGTGGCTTTGTTTAGTGGCCAAGTTTAGTGTCTTTGTTTAGTGGCCTTGTTTAGTGGCCTTGTTTAGTGGCCTTGTTTAGTGTCTTTGTTTAGTGGCCTAGTTATTGGCTTTGTTTGGTGGCCTCGTTTAGTGGCCTTGTTTAGTGGCCTTGTTTAGTTGCTTTGTTTAGTGTCCTTGTATATGGCTTTGTTTGGTGGCCTTGTTTAGTGGCTTAGTGGCTTTGTTTAGTGGCTTTGTTCAGTGGCCTTGTTAATGGCTTTGTTTATTTGCTTTGTTCAGTTTCTTTGTTCAGTGGCTTTTTTTAGTGGCTTTGTTTAGTGTCCTTGTTAATGGCTTTGTTTGGTGACCTTGTTTAGTGGCTTAGTGGCTTTGTTTATTGGCTTTGTTTAGTGGCTTTGTTCAGTGGCTTTGTTTAGTGTAGTGGCTTTGTTTAGTGGCTATGTATAGTGGCTCTCACTGGGATCTTTTGCCGGTCATATACTATGAGACGTTCAGCCAGTCTCATATACTCCGAGTCCCAGTCACATTGTGATCTTATTCAGCCAGTCATATACTATGAGACCTTCAGCCAGTTCTTATTCCGCCAGTCATATACTCTGGGTCTCATTCATACACTCTCACTGGGATCTTCTTCAGCCAGTCATATACTCTACTAATTAAGAGCAAAATATAGCTTCTTTCACAAAGGGGAGAAAGAGTTCTCTAATATTGAAAAGGAAGCGAATGTGCCCATTATTTCCAGATTGAACGATTTCAGAGTTTTTCCTCAAAACGCTCAAAAACGTCCCGGATTGGAGCATAATAGGGTTAAAAAGGAGAGAATTCAGACAAAAAGCCGTTTACTGTTATTTAAAGAGTAGAAAAGGTTCCATAATTTTGAAAAGTAAACTAATTTGTCAATTTTAACAAGAATGACCGAGCGATTTTAGCTTCTTTGGTTAAAAAGGGTAAATTTCCCACCAAAAGCCTTTTTCTGTCATTTAAATAAAGTAAAGAAGCAGTTTCATGTTTAAAAGAAAACTAATGTGCCCATTTTGATGAGAATGAGCAATTTCACACTTTTTCCTCAAAACGCTCAAAAACGTCCTAATTGGAACAAAATATTCATAAAGTGGAGAAATAATGTTCAAAACGAAGCTAATGTGCTATTTTGATAAGAATGAGCGATTTCATTCTGTTTTTCATAAAAAGCTCAAAAACGATCCAATAAAAAAGGGAGATTTCTCATTTAAAGTGTAGAAATGGCTTCATAATGTTGTAATGCAACATGTTTTGTTAAGAATGAGCGATTTCATACGGTTTTTCCTCAAAATTCTCAAAAATGTCTCATTTGGAGCAAAATAGTTAAAAAGGGTAGATTTCTCATCAATAGCAGTTTTCTGTCATTTAAAGAGTACAAACAGTTCCATGTTGAAAAGAAAACTAATCTTCCAAAAAATTAGCGGTCACACCGTTTTTTCTCAAAACGCCCCAAAAAAATCCACTCGAGCTTAATGATCAAAAACTTCTCAAAAGATCGGTTTAAAAAAGGGAGATTTCTGACCAAAAGCCATTTTTGGCATTTAAAGAGTAGAAACAGTTCCATAATGTTGAAAAGGAAACTAATATGTCCATTTTGATAGGAATGAGCGATTTCAGACCTTTTTTCACAAAATGCTGTTAAAAAGGGGAGATTTCTTCAAGACAAGAATGACCTCAAAACGCTCAAAAAATCTCCCAATTGGAGCAAAGTAGTGGGTCTTTGGGCACCAAAAGTGGTTTTCTGTAATTTAAAGTATAGACAAGTTCAATAATGTTGATACGGAAACTAATGTGCCCATTTTGACAAAATGAGGGATTTCAGATAGTTTCTCTTCAAAATGCTAAAAACGTCCCAATTGGAGCAAAATAGAGCTTCTTACGGTTAATTGGGAAATTTCTGACCAAAAGCCGTTTTCTGTCATTTAAAAAGTAGCCATAATGTTGTAAAGGAAACTAATGGGCATGTTTTCAGCGGTTTTTCCACAAAATGCTCAAAAACATATCAATTTGACCAAAATAGATTAAAAAAAGGGGAGATTTCTTAGCAAAAGTCATTTAAAGAGTAGAAACATTTCCATAATGTTGAAAAGGAAGCTAAAGTGCCCATTTTGCCAAGAATGAGCGATTTCAGACTGTTTTCCCTCAAAACGCTCAAATAAGTCTCAATTGGAGCTAAAAAGGGTAGATATCACACCAAAAGCCTTTTTCGGTCATTTAAAGAATGGAAACAGTTCCATAATATTGAACCGGAAACTAATGTGACCATTTTAACAAGAATGAGCGATTTCGACAAATATTTCCCAATAGAGCAAAATGGAGCTTTTTTGGTTAAAAAGGGGAGATTTCACTTTAAGTGTAGAAAAGTTCAATAATGTTGAAAATGAAACTAATTGCCCATTTTGACAGGAAAGAGTGATTTCCGAATTTTTCAGCAAAATAGAGCTTTCGTTTAAAAGGGGAGATTTCTGACTAAAATCCCTGTTTCTGTCATTTAAAGAGTAGAAATAGCTCCATAATGTTGTAAAGGAAACTAATGCACCTATTTTGTTAAGAATGAGCGTTTTTTAACCGTTTTTCCTCTATTCGAGCAAATTAGAGTTTTTTTCAGTTAAAAAGGTTAGAAAAAGTCATTTAATGAGTAGAAACAGTTCCATAATGTTGAAAAGGAACTAATGTGACCATTTTGACAAGAATGAGCTTAAATACGCTCAAAACTTTCCAATTGGAGCAAACTATAGCTTCGTTTGGTTACAAAGGGGAGAAACAGTTCCATAATATTGAATAAGAAGCCATTTTGACATGAATGAGCGATTTCAGAGTTTTTCCTCAAAACGCTCAAAAACGTCCCGATAGGAGCAAATTAGGGTTAAAACGTGAAGAATTCAGACCAAAATCCGTTTTCTATTATTTAAAGAGTAGAAACAGCTCCACAATGTTGAAAAGTAAACTAATGTGCCCACTTTGACAAGAATGAGCGATTTCAGACTGTTTATCCTAAAAACATTCAAAAACTATGCAACCTGGTAGAAATGACAGAAAAAGGGATTTTAGTCAGAAATCTCCCCTTTTAAACGAAAGCTCTATTTTGCTAAAAAATTCGGCAATCACTCATTCCTGTCAAAATGGGCAATTAGTTTCATTTTCAACATTATTGAACTTTTCTACACTTAAAGAGAAATCTCCCCTTTTTAACCAAAAAAGCTCCATTTTGCTCTATTGGGAAATATTTGTCGAAATCGCTCATTCTTGTTAAAATGGTCACATTAGTTTCCGGTTCAATATTATGGAACTGTTTCTATTCTTTAATATATATATATATAAACAGAATAACAAACAAACATTAACAAACAACAACAAACAAACATTAAAACAAAAAATCTTAATACACTACTTATAAAAAATAAAAAATAATCGTCATTACAACTAAAGCTGGTGCCCAGCACAGCTGCAGTGTTACCTCGCTGCACGGCTACTGCAATCCGCTGGGAAAGGAAAAAGGAGGAGCGGGGATCATCCGTTTCCTGTTTGAGACGGTTGCCTTAAATGACAGAAAAAGGCTTTTGGTGTGATATCTACTCTTTTTAGCTCCAATTGAGACTTATTTGAGCGTTTTGTGGGAAAACAGCCTGAAATCGCTCATTCTTGGCAAAATGGGCACTTTAGCTTCCTTTTCAACATTATGGAAATGTTTCTACTCCTTAAATAACTTTTGCTAAGAAATCTCCCCTTTTTTTAATCTATTTTGGTCAAATTGATATGTTTTTGAGCATTTTGTGGAAAAACCGCTGAAAACATGCCCATTAGTTTCCTTTACAACATTATGGCTACTTTTTAAATGACAGAAAACGGCTTTTGGTCAGAAATTTCCCTATTAACCGTAAGAAGCTCTATTTTGCTCCAATTGGGACGTTTTTAGCATTTTGAAGAGAAACTATCTGAAATCCCTCATTTTGTCAAAATGGGCACATTAGTTTCCGTATCAACATTATTGAACTTGTCTATACTTTAAATTACAGAAAACCACTTTTGGTGACCCAAAGACCCACTATTTTGCTCCAATTGGGAGATTTTTGAGCGTTTTGAGGTCATTCTTGTCATGAAGAAATCTCCCCTTTTTAACAGCATTTTGTGAAAAAAGGTCTGAAATCGCTCATTCCTATCAAAATGGACATATTAGTTTCCTTTTCAACATTATGGAACTGTTTCTACTCTTTAAATGCCAAAAATGGCTTTTGGTCAGAAATCTCCCTTTTTTTAACCGATCTTTTGAGAAGTTTTTGATCATTAAGCTCGAGTGGATTTTTTTGGGCGTTTTGAGAAAAAACGGTGTGACCGCTAATTTTTTGGAAGATTAGTTTTCTTTTCAACATGGAACTGTTTGTACTCTTTAAATGACAGAAAACTGCTATTGATGAGAAATCTACCCTTTTTAACTATTTTGCTCCAAATGAGACATTTTTGAGAATTTTGAGGAAAAACCGTATGAAATCGCTCATTCTTAACAAAACATTATGAAGCCGTATGAAATCGCTCATTCTTAACAAAACATTATGAAGCCATTTCTACACTTTAAATGAGAAATCTCCAGAAAACGCCACCAAACAAAAGCCACGAAACAAAAGCCACGAAAGAAAAACAAAATAAAAGCCACCAAACAAAAGCCACGAAATAAAAGCCACGAAACAAAAGCCATAAACAAAAGTAACGAAACAAAAGCCACGAAACAAAAGCCATGAAACAAAAGCCACGAAAAAAGCCACCAAACAAAAACCACCAAACAAAAGCCACCAAACAAAAACACCAAACAAAAGCCACCAAACAAAAGCCACCAAACAAAAGCCACCAAACAAAAGCCAACAAACAAAAGCCACCAAACAAAAACACCAAACAAAAGCCACCAAACAAAAGCCACCAAACAAAAGCCACCAAACAAAAGCCACCATATAAAAGCCAACAAACAAAAGCCACCAAACAAAAGCCACCAAACAAAAGCCAGCAAACAAAAGCCACCAAACAAAAGCCACCAAACAAAAGCCACCAAACAAAAGCCACCAAACAAAAACCACCAAACAAAAGACACGAAACAAAAGCCACAAAGAAAAGCCATGAAACAAAATCGACAAAACAAAAGCCACGAAATAAAATCCACGAAACAAAAGCCACGAAACAAAAGTCACCAAACAAAAACCACCAAACAAAAGCCACGAAACAAAAGCCACGAAAGAAAAGCCACGAAACAAAAGCCACTGTCCAAAGCCACTCTATATCCAAAGCCACTCTATGTCCAAAGCCACTTCCAAAGCCACTGTCCAAAGCCACTGTCCAAAGCCACTCTATGTCCAAAGCCACTGTCCAAAGCCACTGTCCAAAGCCAATGTCCAAAGCCATTCTATGTCCAAAGCCACTGTCCAAAGCCACTGTCCAAAGGCACTGTCCAAAGCCACTCTATGTCCAAAGCCACTGTCCAAAGCCACTCTCCAAAGCCACTGTCCAAAGCCACTCTCCAAAGCCACTGTCCAAAGCCATTCTATGTCCAAAACCACTGTCCAAAGCCACTCTCCAAAGCCACTGTCCAAAGCCACTCTATGTCCAAAGCCACTGTCCAAAGCCACTCTCCAAAGCCACTGTCCAAAGCCACTCTAAGTCCTAAGCCACTGTCCGAAGCCACTCTCCAAAGCCACTGTCCAAAGCCACTCTATGTCCAAAGCCACTCTATGTCCAAAGCCAGTGTCCAAAGCCACTCTACAAAGCCACTGTCGAAAGTCACACTATGTCCAAAGCCACTGTCCAAAGCCACTCTCCAAAGCCACTCTCCAAAGCCACTCTATGTCCAAAGCCACTCTATGTCCAAAGCCACTGTCCAAAGCCACTGTCCAAAGCCACTCTCTAAAGCTACTCTATGTCCAAAGCCACTGTCCAAAGCCACTCTCCTAAAGCCACTATCCAAAGCCACTCTATGTCCAAAGCCACTGTCCAAAGCCACTCTCCAAAGCCACTCTCCAAAGGCACTCTATGTCCAAAGCCACTGTCCAAAGCCACTGTCCAAAGCCACTATCCAAAGCCACTCTATGTCCAAACCACTGTCCAAAGACTCTCCAAAGCCACTCTCCAAAGCCACTCTATGTCCAAAGCCACTGTCCAAAGCCACTGTCCAAAGCTATTCTCCAAAGCCACTCTATGTCCAAAGCCACTGTCCAAAGCCACTGTCCAAAGCCACTCTCCAAAGCCACTCTATGTCCAAAGCCACTGTCCAAAACCACTGTCCAAAGCCACTGTCCAAAGCCACTCTATGTCCAAAGCCACTGTCCAAAGCCACTGTCCAAAGGCACTGTCCAAAGCCACTCTATGTCCAAAGCCACTGTCCAAAGCCACTCTCCAAAGCCATTGTCCAAAGCCACTCTATGTCCAAAACCACTGTCCAAAGCCACTCTCCAAAGCCACTGTCCAAAGCCACTCTATGTCCAAAGCCACTGTCCAAAGCCACATTCCAAAGCCACTCTATGTCCAAAGCCACTGTCCGAAGCCACTCTCCAAAGCCACTGTCCAAAGCCACTCTCCAAAGCCACTGTCCAAAGCCACTCTATGTCCAAAGCCACTGTCCCAAGCCACTCTACAAAGCCACTCTCGAAAGTCACACTATGTCCAAAGCCACTGTCCAAAGCCACTCTATGTCCAAAGCCACTGTCCAAAGCCACTGTCCAAAGCCACTCTCCAAAGCCACTCTATGTCCAAAGCCACTGTCCAAAGCCACTCTCCAAAGCCACTCTCCAAAGCCACTCTATGTCCAAAGCCACTGTCCAAAGCCACTCTTCAAAGCCACTCTCCAAAGCCACTCTATGTCCCAAGCCACTGTCCAAAGCCACTGTCCAAAGCCACTCTACAAAGCCACTCTATCTCCAAAGCCACTGTCCAAAGACACTCTCCAAAGCCACTCTCCAAAGCCACTCTATGTCAAAAGCCACTGTCCAAAGCTACTGTGGAAAGCCACTGTCTAAAGCCACTGTATGTCCAAAGCCACTGTCCAAAGCCACTGTCGAAAGCCACTGTCCAAAGCCACTCTATGTCCAAAGCCACTGTATAAAGCCACTGTCCAAAGCCACTGTCCAAAGCAACTCTATGTCCAAAGCCACTGTCCAAAGCCACTGTCCAAAGCCACTGTCCAAAGCCACTCTATGTCCAAAGCCACTGTCCAAAGCCACTGTCCAAAGCCACTGTCCAAAGCCACTCTATGTCAAAGCCACTGTCCCAAGCCACTCTCCAAAGCCACTGTCCAAAGCCACTCAATGTCCAAAGCCACTGTCCAAAGCCACTCTATGTCCAAAAAAGTCACTGTGCAAAGCCACTCTCCAAAGCCACTGTCCAAAGCCACTCTATGTCCAAAGCCACTGTCCAAAGCCACTGTCCAAAGCCACTCTCCAAAGCCACTCTATGTCCAAAGCCACTGTCCAAAGCCACTCTCTAAAGCCACTCTCCAAAGCCACTCTATGTCCAAAGCCACTGTCCAAACACACTGTCCAAAGCCACTCTCCAAAGCCACTCTCCAAAGCCACTCTATGTCCAAAGCCATTGTCCAAAGCCACTCTCCAAAGCCACTCTCCAAAGCCACTCAATATCCAAAGCCACTGTACAATGCCACTGTCCAAAGCCACTCTCCAAAGCCACTCTATGTCCAAAGCCACTGTCCAAAGTCACTGTCCAAAGCCATTCTCCAAAGCCACTCTATGTCGAAAGCCACTGTCCAAAGCCACTCTCCAAAGCCACTGTCCAAAGCCACTGTATGTCCAAAGTCACTGTATGTCCAAAGCCACTGTATGTCCAAATCCACTGTCCAAAGCCACTGTATTTCCAAAGCCACTGTCCAAAGCCACTGTATGTTCAAAGCCACTGTATGTCCAAAGCCACTATACAAACCTACTGTATGTCCAAAGCCACTGTATGTCCAAAGGCACTGTCCAAAGCCACTGTATGTCCAAAGCCACTGTATGTCCAAAGCCACTGTCTAAAGCCACTGTATGTCCAAAGCCACTGTCCAAAGCCACTGTATGTCTAAAGCCACTGTATGTCCAAAGCCACTGTCCAAAGCCACTGTATGTCCAAAGCCACTGTATGTCCAAAGCCACTGTCCAAAGCCACTGTATGTCCAAAGCCACTGTATGTCCAAAGCCACTGTCCAAAGCCACTGTATGTCCAAAGCCACTGTACAAAGCCACTGTCCAAATCCACTGTCCAAAGCCACTCTATGTCCAAATCCACTGTACAAAGCCACTGTCCAAAGCCACTGTCCAAAGCAATACTATGTCCAAAGCCACTGTCCAAAGCCACTGTCCAAAGCCACTGTCCAAAGCCACTCTATTTCCAAAGCCACTGCCCGAAGCCACTGTCCAAAGCCACTGTCCAAAGCCACTCTATGTCCAAAGCCACTGTCCAAAGCCACTCTCCAAAGCCACTGTCCAAAGCCACTGTATGTCCAATGCCACTGTATGTCCAAAGCTACTGTCCAAAGCCACTGTATGTCCAAAGCCACTGTATGTCCAAAGCCACTATCCAAAGCCACTGTATGTCCAAAGCCACTGTATATCCAAAGCCACTGTCCAAAGCCACTGTATGTCCAAAGCCACTGTATGTCCAAAGCCACTGTCTAAAGCCACTGTATGTCCAAAGCCACTGTCCAAAGCCTCTGTATGTCCAAAGCCACTGTATGTCCAAAGCCACTGTCCATAGCCACTGTATGTCCAAAGCCACTGTATGTCCAAAGCCACTGTCCAAAGCCACTGTATGTCCAAAGCCACTGTATGTCCAAAGCCACTGTCCAAATCCACTCTATGTCCAAAGCCACTCTATGTCCAAAGCTACTGTATGTCCAAAGCCACTGTTCAAAGCCACTGTATGTCCAAAGCCACTGTATGTCCAAAGCCACTGTCCAAATCCACCGTATGTCCAAATCCACGGTATGTCCAAAGCCACTGTCCAAAGCCACCGTATGTCCAAAGCCACTGTATGTCCAAAGCCACTGTCCAAAGCCACTGTATGTCCAAAGCCACTGTATGTCCAAAGCCACTGTCCAAAGCCACTGTATGTCCAAAGCCACTGTATGTCCAAAGCCACTGTCCAAAGCCACTGTATGTCCAAAGCCACTGTATGTCCAAAGCCACTGTCCAAAGCCACTGTATGTCCAAAGCCACTGTATGTCCAAAGCCACTGTCCAAAGCCACTGTATGTCCAAAGCCACTGTATGTCCAAAGCTACTGTCCAAAGCAACCGTATCTTCAAAGCCACTGTATGTCCAAAGCCACTGTCCAAAGCCACCGTATGTCCAAAGCCACTGTATGTCCAAAGCCACTCTCCAAAGCCACTCTCCAAAGCCACTCTATGTCCAAAGCCACTATCCAAAGCCACTCTCCAAAGCCACTCTCCAAAGCCACTCTTTGTCCAAAGCCACTGTCCAAAGCCACTCTCCAAAGCCACTGTATCTCCAAAGCCACTGTCCAAAGCCACTGTATGTCCAAAGCCTCTGTATGTCCAAAGCCACTGTCCAAAGCCACTGTATGTCCAAAGCCACTGTATGTCCAAAGCCACTGTATGTCCAAAGCCACTGTCCAAAGCCACTGTATGTCCAAAGCAACTGTATGTCCAAAGCCACTGTATGTCCAAAGCCACGGTATGTCCAAAGCCACTGTCCAAAGCCACCGTATGTCCAAATTTAGTGGCTTTGTTTGTTGGCCATGTTTATTGGTTTGTTTGGTGGCTTTGTTTAGTGGCCTTGTTTGGTGGCCATGTTTAGTGGCTTTGTTTAGTGGCCAAGTTTAGTGTCTTTGTTTAGTGGCCTTGTTTAGTGGCCTTGTTTAGTGGCCTTGTTTAGTGGCCTTGTTTAGTGTCTTTGTTTAGTGGCCTAGTTATTGGCTTTGTTTGGTGGCCTCGTTTAGTGGCCTTGTTTAGTGGCCTTGTTTAGTTGCTTTGTTTAGTGTCCTTGTATATGGCTTTGTTTGGTGGCCTTGTTTAGTGGCTTAGTGGCTTTGTTTAGTGGCTTTGTTCAGTGGCCTTGTTAATGGCTTTGTTTATTTGCTTTGTTCAGTTTCTTTGTTCAGTGGCTTTTTTTAGTGGCTTTGTTTAGTGTCCTTGTTAATGGCTTTGTTTGGTGACCTTGTTTAGTGGCTTAGTGGCTTTGTTTATTGGCTTTGTTTAGTGGCTTTGTTCAGTGGCTTTGTTTAGTGTAGTGGCTTTGTTTAGTGGCTATGTATAGTGGCTCTCACTGGGATCTTTTGCCGGTCATATACTATGAGACGTTCAGCCAGTCTCATATACTCTGAGTCCCAGTCACATTGTGATCTTATTCAGCCAGTCATATACTATGAGACCTTCAGCCAGTTCTTATTCCGCCAGTCATATACTCTGGGTCTCATTCATATACTCTCGCTGGGATCTTCTTCAGCCAGTCATATACTCTACTAATTAAGAGCAAAATATAGCTTCTTTCACAAAGGGGAGAAAGAGTTCTCTAATATTGAAAAGGAAGCGAATGTGCCCATTATTTCCAGATTGAACGATTTCAGAGTTTTTCCTCAAAACGCTCAAAAACGTCCCGGATTGGAGCATAATAGGGTTAAAAAGGAGAGAATTCAGACAAAAAGCCGTTTACTGTTATTTAAAGAGTAGAAAAGGTTCCATAATTTTGAAAAGTAAACTAATTTGTCAATTTTAACAAGAATGACCGAGCGATTTTAGCTTCTTTGGTTAAAAAGGGTAAATTTCCCACCAAAAGCCTTTTTCTGTCATTTAAATAAAGTAAAGAAGCAGTTTCATGTTTAAAAGAAAACTAATGTGCCCATTTTGATGAGAATGAGCAATTTCACACTTTTTCCTCAAAACACTCAAAAACGTCCTAATTCGAACAAAATATTCATAAAGTGGAGAAATAATGTTCAAAACGAAGCTAATGTGCTATTTTGATAAGAATGAGCGATTTCATTCTGTTTTTCATAAAAAGCTCAAAAACGATCCAATAAAAAAGGGAGATTTCTCATTTAAAGTGTAGAAATGGCTTCATAATGTTGTAATGCAACATGTTTTGTTAAGAATGAGCGATTTCATACGGTTTTTCCTCAAAATTCTCAAAAATGTCTCATTTGGAGCAAAATAGTTAAAAAGGGTAGATTTCTCATCAATAGCAGTTTTCTGTCATTTAAAGAGTACAAACAGTTCCATGTTGAAAAGAAAACTAATCTTCCAAAAAATTAGCGGTCACACCGTTTTTTCTCAAAACGCCCCAAAAAAATCCACTCGAGCTTAATGATCAAAAACTTCTCAAAAGATCGGTTACAAAAAGGGAGATTTCTGACCAAAAGCCATTTTTGGCATTTAAAGAGTAGAAACAGTTCCATAATGTTGAAAAGGAAACTAATATGTCCATTTTGATAGGAATGAGCGATTTCAGACCTTTTTCCACAAAATGCTGTTAAAAAGGGGAGATTTCTTCAAGACAAGAATGACCTCAAAACGCTCAAAAAATCTCCCAATTGGAGCAAAATAGTGGGTCTTTGGGCACCAAAAGTGGTTTTCTGTAATTTAAAGTATAGACAAGTTCAATAATGTTGATACGGAAACTAATGTGCCCATTTTGACAAAATGAGGGATTTCAGATAGTTTCTCTTCAAAATGCTAAAAACGTCCCAATTGGAGCAAAATAGAGCTTCTTACGGTTAATTGGGAAATTTCTGACCAAAAGCCGTTTTCTGTCATTTAAAAAGTAGCCATAATGTTGTAAAGGAAACTAATGGGCATGTTTTCAGCGGTTTTTCCACAAAATGCTCAAAAACATATCAATTTGACCAAAATAGATTTAAAAAAGGGGAGATTTCTTAGCAAAAGTCATTTAAAGAGTAGAAACATTTCCATAATGTTGAAAAGGAAGCTAAAGTGCCCATTTTGCCAAGAATGAGCGATTTCAGACTGTTTTCCCTCAAAACGCTCAAATAAGTCTCAATTGGAGCTAAAAAGGGTAGATATCACACCAAAAGCCTTTTTCTGTCATTTAAAGAATGGAAACAGATCCATAATATTGAACCGGAAACTAATGTGACCATTTTAACAAGAATGAGCGATTTCGACAAATATTTCCCAATAGAGCAAAATGGAGCTTTTTTGGTTAAAAAGGGGACATTTCTCTTTAAGTGTAGAAAAGTTCAATAATGTTGAAAATGAAACTAATTGCCCATTTTGACAGGAAAGAGTGATTTCCGAATTTTTCAGCAAAATAGAGCTTTCGTTTAAAAGGGGAGATTTCTGACTAAAATCCCTGTTTCTGTCATTTAAAGAGTAGAAATAGCTCCATAATGTTGTAAAGGAAACTAATGCACCTATTTTGTTAAGAATGAGCGTTTTTTAACCGTTTTTCCTCTATTCGAGCAAATTAGAGTTTTTTTCAGTTAAAAAGGTTAGAAAAAGTCATTTAATGAGTAGAAACAGTTCCATAATGTTGAAAAGGAACTAATGTGACCATTTTGACAAGAATGAGCTTAAATACGCTCAAAACTTTCCAATTGGAGCAAACTATAGCTTCGTTTGGTTACAAAGGGGAGAAACAGTTCCATAATATTGAATAAGAAGCCATTTTGACATGAATGAGCGATTTCAGAGTTTTTCCTCAAAACGCTCAAAAACGTCCCGATAGGAGCAAATTAGGGTTAAAACGTGAAGAATTCAGACCAAAATCCGTTTTCTATTATTTAAAGAGTAGAAACAGCTCCACAATGTTGAAAAGTAAACTAATGTGCCCACTTTGACAAGAATGAGCGATTTCAGACTGTTTATCCTAAAAACATTCAAAAACTATGCAACCTGGTAGAAATGACAGAAAAAGGGATTTTAGTCAGAAATCTCCCCTTTTAAACGAAAGCTCTATTTTGCAAAAAAATTCGGAAATCACTCATTCCTGTCAAAATGGGCAATTAGTTTCATTTTCAACATTATTGAACTTTTCTACACTTAAAGAGAAATCTCCCCTTTTTAACCAAAAAAGCTCCATTTTGCTCTATTGGGAAATATTTGTCGAAATCGCTCATTCTTGTTAAAATGGTCACATTAGTTTCCGGTTCAATATTATGGAACTGTTTCTATTCTTTAATATATATATGTATAAACAGAATAACAAACAAACATTAACAAACAACAACAAACAAACATTAAAACAAAAAATCTTAATACACTACTTATAAAAAATAAAAATAATCGTCATTACAACTAAAGCTGGTGCCCAGCACAGCTGCAGTGTTACCTCGCTGCACGGCTACTGCAATCCGCTGGGAAAGGAAAAAGGAGGAGCGGGGATCATCCGTTTCCTGTTTGAGACGGTTGCCTTAAATGACAGAAAAAGGCTTTTGGTGTGATATCTACTCTTTTTAGCTCCAATTGAGACTTATTTGAGCGTTTTGTGGGAAAACAGTCTGAAATCGCTCATTCTTGGCAAAATGGGCACTTTAGCTTCCTTTTCAACATTATGGAAATGTTTCTACTCCTTAAATAACTTTTGCTAAGAAATCTCCCCTTTTTTTAATCTATTTTGGTCAAATTGATATGTTTTTGAGCATTTTGTGGAAAAACCGCTGAAAACATGCCCATTAGTTTCCTTTACAACATTATGGCTACTTTTTAAATGACAGAAAACGGCTTTTGGTCAGAAATTTCCCTATTAACCGTAAGAAGCTCTATTTTGCTCCAATTGGGACGTTTTTAGCATTTTGAAGAGAAACTATCTGAAATCCCTCATTTTGTCAAAATGGGCACATTAGTTTCCGTATCAACATTATTGAACTTGTCTATACTTTAAATTACAGAAAACCACTTTTGGTGACCCAAAGACCCACTATTTTGCTCCAATTGGGAGATTTTTGAGCGTTTTGAGGTCATTCTTGTCTTGAAATCTCCCCTTTTTAACAGCATTTTGTGAAAAAAGGTCTGAAATCGCTCATTCCTATCAAAATGGACATATTAGTTTCCTTTTCAACATTATGGAACTGTTTCTACTCTTTAAATGCCAAAAATGGCTTTTGGTCAGAAATCTCCCTTTTTTTAACCGATCTTTTGAGAAGTTTTTGATCATTAACCCTTTGAACGCGAAGGGAGTTGCCCAGGTAATTCCCCCTGACCGTGGAGGCTGTTTATTGGAATCACCCGTTTTTTTAAATCACCTGATTTTTAATTGGATTTTTTTGAATTTTGGAGGCTTGTTTAGGTGAGCATAAGAGTGATATTGAGACTTATCTCCTAACTTTCTACCCAACACAAGGCTAGAAGAACCTTTTGAGATGGCAAGACAAATGAAGTTAGAATCCAAGTAAGTATTATTATGTGGATAAGCTAACCAGTTTGTTACATAGGTGCTCGAAGTTGATAGTTTTAGCTAGGTCACTAGCTAGTTGTATATAGGTCATCTTTTTAGGTAGCACTCAGGTAAGCTAGCTGTAGGTAGCTAGCTGTAAGTCATCTTATAGCTAGCGCTCGAAGTAGGCAGTTGTAGATCATATTTATATAGCTTATCTAATAATTATTATTAGTAAAGTGAATAATTGTTGGTCATCTTTGGCTAGCAAGGTATCTAGCTCTCCAGGTATAGTAGTTTAGACCATCTTCATACCTAGCCAAGTAGCAAGCGCTTCAAGTGTATAGGCAGTTTTAGCTGATCTTTATAACTAGCCAAATAGCTAGCGCTTGGAGTGTATAGGCAGTTTTAGCTCATCTTTATAACTAGCCAATTAGCTAGCGCTTGAAGTTGGCTCTTTTGGAAGATCAATAGCTAGCGCTTGAAGTGCATAGGCAGTTTTAGCTCATCTTTATAACTAGCCAATTAGCTAGCTCTTGAAGTTGGCTCTTTTGGAAGATCATTATAGCTAGAAAATTAGCTACGCTTGAAGCTGGCAGTTGTAGCTGATATATAGCCAGCTAGCTAGTGCTGGAGGTAGCTAGTAGACCTCCAAGAAAACTAAGGTATTCTATAGCCAGTGCTAGTATATATTTCAGCTCAGCTAGCTGGTTCAGCCACTGGATGATTTTGAAGGATGGACACTTCATCAAGCTGTGCTTCTGTCAGTCCTGCCTCCAGAAGAAATCCAACAGCAACCTTCACTAAGAAGGACTGGTGTGTTATTCTTCGGCCAGTCAAAGGTGTCCCTTTATATATTATGTATGCATTTACCAATGCCAGGTTGAGGAGATGAAAAGCTGCCCGTTTCCACCATTTCTGTGTCCTATGTTGGAAGGTATAGTAACTCATCAGCTGATTGGATTTATCAACCCCACCCATGTGACTGTTGTACTCGACAATGGTTGTTGGCTTTATCCTCCTTGCCAGTTGCTGACAGCCTTGTCCTCCTCCTCTTTGATATAGTGCTATCATCGTGGATGCTTAGAATGGTCACCGCTATCTTGTCCATCCATTTCAAGGCAAGGACACCATTTGTACTTACAGACTTGATCTCACCCTTTTTCATTTTGTCTTTGGCCTCGGGAACCCCCTTCCTGTTCACCCGAAACTGTACCACATGCACCAAAGCCATTACTTTTTAGTGTGAGGAACAAGTCTGGACTGGTGTAATATTTGTCACAGTACAAATGGTGTCCTTTATTCTCCAACCCTTCCACTAGCTTCATAACCACGTCGTGTGTTATTCCTATTCCCATTCCCGCAGCACGGAGGCTCTCATCCTTCCCTGGGACCTAAAAAAAAGAACAAGAAGTGAAAAGGGGGAAAAGCGGGAAGGGAAAAGGGGACAATGAAGAAGAGCGGGAAGGAAGTGAAAAAAGAAAGAAAAAAGTGGAGGGGGGGGGGGGGGGGAGACTAAGAAGTGAATTATATTTATTGTATATAATTATAATTATTATATATAGTACTTTTCTACATAGCTATTTTGTGTGTATATATACAGTTTCCTCACCTGCATATAGCTTCCAACTGTAAGTATATCCACTGGACTGCCAGGACATAGGCTTTCAATCCCCACTTGATAGGTTTCGTTGTCATGTACTGGGTAAACCACAGCCGTCCCTTGAAGCCTATCATTGATTCATCCACTGATATTTCTCTCCCTAGCTGGTAAAAAGTTTTGAATTTGTCGAGTAAATGCTCCATAAGTGGCCATATTTTGAACAGGGCATCATATCCTGGCTGACCCCTAGGCACATACTTTTCCCTGTCGTGTGAAAAAAGCGAAGGATGAGACAAAATCGGTCTCGTGCCATGATCGAGGAGAAGCATGATGTGGTGAAGGGCCATTGCACCAATAGTCCTCAATCCGATGCTTATTGTCCACACTCATGGCAATGATAAGGGCAAGAAATTTCATAATTTCACCGACTGATCAACTTTTCCACTCTGCTTCTTGATCGAGGAGGTAAGTCTTTATTTGCAGCCATGAATTGCTCGGCATACAAATTTGTTTCGTTCACAACTCCTGTCGTCCAGAAAAAGCTGAGCAAACTCCAAAGACTCTTTTCCTTCCATGTTTACAGTGCACCCAGATGCCTGGCTAAAGGAGATGGAAGAACTGAAACAAGAAGTACTGGCACCAGAACTACTTGCAACAGAAGTGCTACCACTGTAGCTACACTCACCACCAACTACACCATCACAGCTACCTCACAAACTCCAAGATCCTCATCATACTCACTATAATTCTCCTCTATGAAGCCATCAAAATCATCATCACTATCATCATCCAACATACACAGCACTTCTTCTGTACCATGATATTTAGCCATAGTTACACACCACAATATTTATCTAAACTTGCTATCTGCTGTATATCTGATAACTAGCGAAATGCCAAACTGTACATAGCTCTTAACTAAATCAATAGCTCCTCTATCTACAGAACTTACGAGCGCAGCTGTAAACCCAAGCAGCTACTCAGTATGCACTTATAAAGCATTGTATCTTTTGGGGACACTATAGTGTCCGCCCGCGTGTCAATGTAATTTTTACGTGGACACTATAGTGTCCGCGCGCGTTCAAAGAGTTAAGCTCGAGTGGATTTTTTTGGGGCGTTTTGAGAAAAAACGGTGTGACCGCTAATTTTTTGGAAGATTAGTTCTTTTCAACATGGAACTGTTTGTACTCTTTAAATGACAGAAAACTGCTATTGATGAGAAATCTAACTATTTTGCTCCAAATGAGACATTTTTGAGAATTTTGAGGAAAAACCGTATGAAATCGCTCATTCTTAACAAAACATGTTGCATTACAACATTATGAAGCCATTTCTACACTTTAAATGAGAAATCTCCCTTTTTTATTGGATCGTTTTTGAGCTTTTTATGAAAAACAGAATGAAATCGCTCATTCTTATCAAAATAGCACATTAGCTTCTTTTTGAACATTATTTCTCCACTTTATGAATATTTTGTTCCAATTGAAAATGAGACATTTTTGAGAATTTTGAGGAAAAACCGTATGAAATCGCTCATTCTTAACAAAACATGTTGCATTACAACATTATGAAGCCATTTCTACACTTTAAATGAGAAATCTCCCTTTTTTATTGGATCGTTTTTGAGCTTTTTATGAAAAACAGAATGAAATCGCTCATTCTTATCAAAATAGCACATTAGCTTCGTTTTGAACATTATTTCTCCACTTTATGAATATTTTGTTCCAATTGGGACGTTTTTGAGCGTTTTGAGGAAAAAGTGTGAAATTGCTCATTCTCATCAAATGGGCACATTAGTTTTCTTTTAAACATGAAACTGTTTCTTTACTTTATTTAAATGACAGAAAAAGGCTTTTGGTGGGAAATTTACCCTTTTTAACCAAAGAAGCTAAAATCGCTCAGTCATTCTTGTTAAAATTGACAAATTAGTTTACTTTTCAACATTATGGAACTGTTTCTACTCTTTAAATAACAGAAAACGGCTTTTGGTCAGAATTATCTCCTATTTAACCCTATTTTGCTCCAATCCGGGACGTTTTTGAGCGTTTTGAGGAAAAACTCTGAAATCGTTCAATCTGGTAATAATGGGCACAGTCGCTTCCTTTTCAATATTAGAGAACTCTTTCTCCCCTTTGTAACCGAAAGAAGCTATATTTTGCTCTTAATTAGTAGAGTATATGACTGGCTGAAGAAGATCCCAGCGAGACTCTATGAATGAGACCCAGAGTATATGACTGGCGGAAGATCTGGCTGAAGAAGGTCTCATAGTATATGACTGGCTGAATTAGATCACAATGTGACTGGGACTCGGAGTATATGAGACTGGCTGAACGTCTCATAGTATATGACCGGCAAAAGATCCCAGTGAGAGCCACTATACATAGCCACTAAACAAAGCCACTACACTAAATAAAGACACTGAACAAAGCCACTAAGCCACTAAACAAGGCCACCAAACAAAGCCATTAACAAAGACACTAAACAAAGCCACTAAACAAAGCCACTGAACAAAGAAACTGAACAAAGCAAATAAACAAAGCCATTAACAAGGCCACTAAACAAAGCCACTAAGCCACTAAACAAGGCCACCTAACAAAGCCATTAACAAGAACACTAAACAAAGCCACTAAACAAGGCCACTAAACAAGGCCACTAAACGAGGCCACCAAACAAAGCCATTAACTAGGCCACTAAACAAAGACACTAAACAAGGCCACTAATCAAGGCCACTAAACAAGGCCACTAACCAAGGCCACTAAACAAAGCCACTAAACTTGGCCACTAAACAAAGCCACTAAACATGGCCACCAAACATGGCCACTAAACAAAGCCACCAAACAAACCAATAAAAATGGCCAACAAACAAAGCCACTAAACATGGCCACCTAACAAATCCAAGAAACAAAAGCCACAAATCAAAAGCCACGAAACAAATTCCACCAAACAATAGCCACTAAACAAAAGCCACCACACAAAAGCCACCAAACAAAAGCCACAAAACAAAACCCACCAAACTAAAGCCACCAAACAAAAGCCACCAAAAGAAAAACCACCAAAGGAAAGCCACCAAACAAAAGCCACCAAACTAAAGCCACGAAACAAAAGCCACGAAAGAAAAACAAAATAAAAGCCACCAAACAAAAGCCACGAAATAAAAGCCACGAAACAAAAGCCATAAACAAAAGTAACGAAACAAAAGCCACGAAACAAAAGCCATGAAACAAAAGCCACGAAAAAACCCACCAAACAAAAATCACCAAACAAAAGTCACCAAACAAAAACACCAAACAAAAGCCACCAAACAAAAGCCACCAAACAAAAGCCACCAAACAAAAGCCAACAAACAAAAGCCACCAAACAAAAACACCAAACAAAAGCCACCAAACAAAAGCCACCAAACAAAAGCCACCAAACAAAAGCCACCATATAAAAGCCAACAAACAAAAGCCACCAAACAAAAGCCACCAAACAAAAGCCAGCAAACAAAAGCCACCAAACAAAAGCCACCAAACAAAAGCCACCAAACAAAAGCCACGAAACAAAAACCACCAAACAAAAGACACGAAACAAAAGCCACAAAGAAAAGCCATGAAACAAAATCGACAAAACAAAAGCCACGAAATAAAATCCACGAAACAAAAGCCAAGAAACAAAAGTCACCAAACAAAAACCACCAAACAAAAGCCACAAAACAAAAGCCACGAAAGAAAAGCCACGAAACAAAAGCCACTGTCCAAAGCCACTCTATATCCAAAGCCACTCTATGTCCAAAGCCACTGTCCAAAGCCACTGTCCAAAGCCACTGTCCAAAGCCACTCTATGTCCAAAGCCACTGTCCAAAGCCACTGTCCAAAGCCAATGTCCAAAGCCACTCTATGTCCAAAGCCACTGTCCAAAGCCACTGTCCAAAGGCACTGTCCAAAGCCACTCTATGTCCAAAGCCACTGTCCAAATCCACTCTCCAAAGCCACTGTCCAAAGCCACTCTCCAAAGCCACTGTCCAAAGCCACTCTATGTCCAAAACCACTGTCCAAAGCCACTCTCCAAAGACACTGTCCAAAGCCACTCTATGTCCAAAGCCACTGTCCAAAGCCACTCTCCAAAGCCACTGTCCAAAGCCACTCTATGTCCTAAGCCACTGTCCGAAGCCACTCTCCAAAGCCACTGTCCAAAGCCACTCTATGTCCAAAGCCACTCTATGTCCAAAGCCACTGTCCAAAGCCACTCTACAAAGCCACTGTCGAAAGTCACACTATGTCCAAAGCCACTGTCCAAAGCCACTCTCCAAAGCCACTCTCCAAAGCCACTCTATGTCCAAAGCCACTGTCCAAAGCCACTGTCCAAAGCCACTCTCCTAAAGCCACTGTCCAAAGCCACTCTATGTCCAAAGCCACTGTCCAAAGCCACTCTCCAAAGCCACTCTCCAAAGGCACTCTATGTCCAAAGCCACTGTCCAAAGCCACTGTCCAAAGCCACTATCCAAAGCCACTCTATGTCCAAACCACTGTCCAAAGACTCTCCAAAGCCACTCTCCAAAGCCACTCTATGTCCAAAGCCACTGTCCAAAGCCACTATCCAAAGCTATTCTCCAAAGCCACTCTATGTCCAAAGCCACTGTCCAAAGCCACTGTCCAAAGCCACTCTCCAAAGCCACTCTATGTCCAAAGCCACTGTCCAAAGCCACTGTCCAAAGCCACTGTCCAAAGCCACTCTATGTCCAAAGCAACTGTCCAAAGCCACTGTCCAAAGGCACTGTCCAAAGCCACTCTATGTCCAAAGCCACTGTCCAAAGCCTCTCTCCAAAGCCACTGTCCAAAGCCACTCTATGTCCAAAACCACTGTCCAAAGCCACTCTCCAAAGCCACTGTCCAAAGCCACTCTATGTCCAAAGCCACTGTCCAAAGCCACTCTCCAAAGCCACTCTATGTCCAAAGCCACTGTCCGAAACCACTCTCCAAAGCCACTGTCCAAAGCCACTCTATGTCCAAAGCCACTGTCCCAAGCCACTCTACAAAGCCACTCTCGAAAGTCACACTATGTCCAAAGCCACTGTCCAAATCCACTCTATGTCCAAAGCCACTGTCCAAAGCCACTGTCCAAAGCCACTCTCCAAAGCCACTCTATGTCCAAACCACTGTCCAAAGCCACTCTCCAAAGCCACTCTCCAAAGCCACTCTATGTCCAAAGCCACTGTCCAAAGCCACTCTTCAAAGCCACTCTCCAAAGCCACTCTATGTCCCAAGCCACTGTCCAAAGCCACTGTCCAAAGCCACTGTCCAAAGCCACCGTATGTCCAAAGCCACTGTATGTCCAAAGTCACTGTCCAAAGCCACCGTATGTCCAAAGCCAATGTATGTCCAAAGCCACTGTCCAAAGCCACTGTATGTCCAAAGCCACTGTATGTCCAAAGCCACTGTCCAAAGCCACTGTATGTCCAAAGCCACTGTATGTCCAAAGCCACTGTCCAAAGCAACTGTATGTCCAAAGCCACTGTATGTCCAAAGCCAATGTCCAAAGCCACTGTATGTCCAAAGCCACTATATGTCCAAAGCCACTGTCCAAAGCAACCGTATGTCCAAAGCCACTGTATGTCCAAAGCCACTGTCCAAATGCACCGTATGTCTTAAGCCACTGTATGTCCAAAGCCACTGGCCAAAGCCACTGTATGTCCAAAGCCACTGTATGTCCAAAGCCACTGTCCAAAGCCACTGTATGTCCAAAGCCACTGTATGTCCAAAGCCACTGTCTAAAGCCACTGTATGTCCAAAGCCACTGTCCAAAGCTACTGTATGTCCAAAGCCACTGTATGTCCAAAGCCACTGTCCAAAGCCACTGTATGTCCAAAGCCACTGTATGTCCAAAGCCACTCTATGTCCAAAGCCACTGTCCAAAGCCACTGTATGTCCAAAGCCACTGTATGTCCAAAGCCACTGTCCAAAGCCACTGTATGTCCAAAGCCACTGTACAAAGCCGCTGTCCAAATCCACTATCCAAAGACACTCTATGTCCAAATCCACTGTACAAAGCCACTGTCCAAAGCCACTGTCCAAAGCAATACTATGTCCAAAGCCACAGTCCAAAGCCACTGTCCAAAGCCACTGTCCAAAGCCACTCTATGTCCAAAGCCACTGTCCGAAGCCACTGTCCAAAGCCACTGTCCAAAGCCACTGTATGTCCAAAGCCACTGTACAAAGCCACTGTCCAAATCCACTGTCCAAAGCCACTCTATGTCCAAATCCACTGTACAAAGCCACTGTCTAAAGCCACTGTATGTCCAAAGCCACTGTCCAAAGCTACTGTATGTCCAAAGCCACTGTATGTCCAAAGCCACTGTCCAATGCCACTGTATGTCCAAAGCCACTGTATGTCCAAAGCCACTGTCCAAAGCCACTATCCAAAGCCACTGTATGTCCAAAGCCACTGTATGTCCAAAGCCACTGTCCAAAGCCACTGTATGTCCAAAGCCACTGTATGTCCTAAGCCACTGCACAAAGCCACTGTATGTCCAAAGCCACTGTACAAAGCCACTGTCCAAAGCCACTCTATGTCCAAAGCCACTGTACAAAGCCACTGTCCAAAGCCACTGTCCAAAGCAATACTATGTCCAAAGCCACTGTCCAAAGCCACTGTCCAACTCCACTGTCCAAAGCCACTCTATGTCCAAAGCCACTGTCCAAAGTCACTGTCCAAAGCCTTTCTATTTCCAAAGCCACTGTCCAAAGCCACAGTCCAAAGCCACTTTCCAAAGCCACTGTCCAAAGCCACTCTATGTCCAAAGCCACTGTCTAAAGCCACTGTCCAAAGCCACTGTCCAAAGCCACTCTATATCCAAAGCCACTATCCAAAGCCACTCTCCAAAGCCACTCTCCAAAGCCACTCTATGTCCAAAGCCACTGTCCAAAGCCACTCTCCAAACCACTATCCAAAGCCACTCTATGTCCAAAGTCACTGTCCAAAGCCAATCTCCAAAGCCACTCTTCAAAGCCACTCTATGTCCAAAGCCAGTCCAAAGCTACTCTCCAAAGCCACTCTCCAAAGCCACTCTATGTCCAAAGCCACTGTCCAAAGCCACTCTCCAAAGCCACTCTCCTAAGCCACTCTATGTCCAAAGCCACTGTCCAAAGCCACTATCCGAAGCCACTCTCCAAAGCAACTCTTTGTCCAAAGCCACTGTCCAAAGCCACTCTCCAAAGCCACTCTCCAAAGCCACTCTCCAAAGCCACTCTCCAAAGCCACTCTATGTCCAAAGCCACTGTCCAAAGCCACTTTCCAAAGCCACTCTCCAAAGCCACTCTATGTCCAAAGCCACTGTCCAAAGAAATTCTCCAAAGCCACTCTCCAAAGCCACTCTATGTCCAAAGCCTCTGTCCAAAGCCACTCTATGTCCAAAGCTACTGTCCAAAGCCACTGTCCAAAGCCACTGTCCAAAGCCACTCTATGTCCAAAGCCACTGTCCAAAGCCACTGTCCAAAGCCACTGTCCAAAGCCACTCTATGTCCAAAGCCACTGTACAAAGCCACTCTCCAATGCCACTGCCCAAGGCCACTCTATCTAGAAAGCCACTGTCCAAAGACACTGTCTAAAGTCACTGTCCATAGCCACTCTATGTCCAAAGCAACTGTTCAAAGCCACTGTCCAAAGCCACTGTCCAAAGCCACTCTATGCCCAAAGCCACTGTCCAAAGCCACTCTTCAAAGCCACTGTCCAAAGCCACTCTATGTCCAGAGCCACTGTCCAAAGCCACTCTCCAAAGCCACTGTCCAAAGCCACCCCAAGTCCAAAGCCACTGTCCAAAGCCACTGTCCAAAGCCACTGACCAAAGCCACTCTATGTCCAATGCCACTGTCCAAAGCCACTGTCCAAAGCCACTGTCCAAAGCCACTCTATGTCCAAAGCCATTGTCCAAAGCCACTCTCCAAAGCCACTCTCCAAAGCCACTCTATGTCCAAAAGCACTGTCCAAAGCCACTGTCCAAAGTCACCCTCCAAAGCCACTCTATGTCCAAAGCCACTGTCCAAAGCCACTCTCCAAAGCCACTCTCCAAAGCCACTCTCCAAAGCCACTCTATGTCCAAAGCCACTGTCCAAAGCCACTCTCCAAAGCTACTCTCCAAAGCCACTCTATCTCCAAAGCCACTCTCCAAAGCCACTCTCCAAAGCCACTCTCCAAAGCCACTGTAGTCCAAAGCCACACTATGTCCAAAGCCACTGTCCAAAGCCACTGTATGTCCAAAGCCACTGTCCAAAGCCACTGTATGTCCAAAGCCACTGTATGCCCTAAGCCACTGTCCAAAGCCACTGTATGTCCAAAGCCACTGTACAAAGCCACTGTCCAAATCCACTGTCCAAAGCCACTCTATGTCCAAAGCCACTGTACAAAGCCACTGTCCAAAGCCACTGTCCAAAGCAATACTATGTCCAAAGCCACTGTCCAAAGCCACTGTCCAACTCCACTGTCCAAAGCCACTCTATGTCCAAAGCCACTGTCCAAAGTCACTGTCCAAAGCCTTTCTATGTCCAAAGCCACTGTCCAAAGCCACAGTCCAAAGCCACTTTCCAAAGCCACTGTCCAAAGCCACTCTATGTCCAAAGCCACTGTCTAAAGCCACTGTCCAAAGCCACTGTCCAAAGCCACTCTATGTCCAAAGCCACTATCCAAAGCCACTCTCCAAAGCCACTCTCCAAAGCCACTCTATGTCCAAAGCCACTGTCCAAAGCCACTCTCCAAACCACTATCCAAAGCCACTCTATGTCCAAAGTCACTGTCCAAAGCCAATCTCCAAAGCCACTCTTCAAAGCCACTCTATGTCCAAAGCCAGTCCAAAGCTACTCTCCAAAGCCACTCTCCAAAGCCACTCTATGTCCAAAGCCACTGTCCAAAGCCACTGTCCAATGCCACTCTCCTAAGCCACTCTATGTCCAAAGCCACTGTCCAAAGCCACTCTCCAAAGCCACTCTCCAAAGCAACTCTTTGTCCAAAGCCACTGTCCAAAGCCACTCTCCAAAGCCACTCTCCAAAGCCACTCTCCAAAGCCACTCTATGTCCAAAGCCACTGTCCAAAGCCACTTTCCAAAGCCACTCTCCAAAGCCACTCTATGTCCAAAGCCACTTTCCAAAGACATTCTCCAAAGCCACTCTCCAAAGCCACTCTATGTCCAAAGCCTCTGTCCAAAGCCACTCTATGTCCAAAGCCACTGTCCAAAGCCACTGTCCAAAGCCACTGTCCAAAGCCACTATATGTCCAAAGCCACTGTCCAAAGCCACTGTCCAAAGCCACTGTCCAAAGCCACTCTATGTCCAAAGCCACTGTCCAAAGCCACTCTCTAATGCCACTGCCCAAGGCCACTCTATCTAGAAAGCCACTGTCCAAAGACACTGTCTAAAGTCACTGTCCAAAGCCACTCTATGTCCAAAGCAACTGTTCAAAGCCACTGTCCAAAGCCACTGTCCAAAGCCACTCTATGCCCAAAGCCACTGTCCAAAGCCACTCTTCAAAGCCACTGTCCAAAGCCACTCTATGTCCAGAGCCACTGTCCAAAGCCACTCTCCAAAGCCACTGTCCAAAGCCACCCCAAGTCCAAAGCCACTGTCCAAAGCCACTGTATGTCCAAAGCCACTGTATGTCCAAAACCACTGTCCAAAGCCACTGTATGTCCAAAGCCACTCTCCAAAGCCACTCTCCAAAGCCACTCTATCTCCAAAGCCACTGTCCAAAGCCACTGTCCAAAGCCACTGTCCAAAGCCACTCTATGTCCAAAGCCACTTTCCAAAGCCACTCTCCAAAGCCACTCTCCAAAGCCACTCTATGTCCAAAGCCACTGTCCAAAGCCATTCTCCAAAGCCACTCTCCAAAGCCACTCTATATCCAAAGCCACTGTCCAAAGCCAATCTATGTCCAAAGCCACTGTCCAAAGCCACTGTCTAAAGCCACTGTCCAAAGCCACTCTATGTCCAAAGCCACTGTCTAAAGTCACTGTCCAAAGCAACTCTATGTCCAAAGCAACTGTCCAAAGCCACTGTCCAAAGCCACTGTCCAAAGCCACTCTATGTCCAAAGCCACTGTCCAAAGCCACTCTCCAAAGCCACTGTCCAAAGCCACTCTATGTCCAGAGCCACTGTCCAAAGCCACTCTCCAAAGCCACTGACCAAAGCCACTCTATGTCCAAAGCCACTGAACAAAGCCACTGTCCAAAGCCACTGATCAAAGCCACTCTATGTCCAATGCCATTGTCCAAAGCCACTGTCTAAAGCCACTCTCCAAAGCCACTCTATGTCCAAAGCCACTGTCCAAAGCCACTCTCCAAATCCACTCTCCAAAGCCACTGTATGTCCAAAGCCACTGTCCAAAGCCACTGTCCAAAGCCACTCTCCAAAGCCACTCTATGTCCAAAGCCACTGTCCAAAGTCACTGTCCAAAGCCACTCTCCAAAGCCACTCTATGTCCAAAGCCACTGTACAAAGCCACTCTCCAAAGCCACTCTATGTCCAAAGCCACTGTCCAAAGCCACTCTCCACAGCCACTCTCCAAAGCCACTCTATGTCCAAAGCCACTGTCCAAAGCCACTGTCCAAAGCCACTCTCCAAAGCCACTCTATCTCCAAAGCCACTGTCCAAAGCCACTCTCCAAAGCCACTCTCCAAAGCCACTCTATGTACAAAGCCACTGTCCATAGCCACTGTCTAAAGTCACTGTCCAAAGCCACTCTATGTCCAAAGCCACTGTACAAAGCCACTGTCCAAAGCCACTGTCCAAAGCAATACTATGGCCAAAGCCACTGTCCAAAGGCACTATCCAAAGACACTCTATGTCCAAAGCCACTGTCCAAAGTCACTGTCCAAAGCCACTGACCAAAGCCACTCTATGTCCAAAGCCACTGTCCAAAGCCACTCTATGTCCAAAGCCACTGTCCAAAGCCACTCTCCAAAGCCACTGTCCTTAACCACTCTATGTCCAAAGCCACTGTCCAAAGCCACTCTATGTCCAAAGCCACTGTCCAAATCCACTCTCCAAAGCCACTGTATGTCCAAAGCCACTGTATGTCCAAAGCCACTGTCCAAAGCCACTGTATGTCCAAAGCCACTGTCCAAAGCCACTGTATGTCCAAAGCCACTGTATGTCCAAAGCCACTGTCCAAAGCCACTGTTTGTCCAAAGCCACTGTATGTCCAAAGCCACTGTCCAAAGCCACTGTATGTCCAAAGCCACTGTATGTCCAAAGCCACTGTCCAAAGCCACTGTATGTCCAAAGCCACTGTATGTCCAAAGCTACTGTCCAAAGCAACCGTATCTCCAAAGCCACTGTATGTCCAAAGCCACTGTCCAAAGCCACCGTATGTCCAAAGCCACTGTATGTCCAAAGCCACTCTCCAAAGCCACTCTCCAAAGCCACTCTATGTCCAAAGCCACTATCCAAAGCCACTCTCCAAAGCCACTCTCCAAAGCCACTCTATGTCCAAAGCCACTGTCCAAAGCCACTCTCCAAACCACTATCCAAAGCCACTCTATGTACAAAGTCACTGTCCAAAGCCAATCTCCAAAGCCACTCTCCAAAGCCACTCTATGTCCAAAGTCAGTCCAAAGCCACTCTCCAATGTCACTCTATGTCCAAAGCCAGTCCAAAGCCACTCTCCAAAGCCACTCTCCAAAGCCACTCTATGTCCAAAGCCACTGTCCAAAGCCACTCTATGTCCAAAGCCACTGTCCAAAGCCACTGTCCAAAGCCATGGTCCAAACCCACTCTATGTCCAAAGCCACTTTCCAAAGCCACTTTCCAAAGCCACTGTCCAAAGCCACTATATGTTCAAAGCCACTGTCCAAAGCCACTCTCCAATGCCACTGTCCAAAGCCACTCTATCTACAAAGCCACTGTCCAAAGCCACTGTCTAAAGTCACTGTCCAAAGCAACTCTATGTCCAAAGCAACTGTCCAAAGCCACTCTCCAAAGCCACTGTCCAAAGCTACTCTATGTCCAAAGCCACTGTCCAAAGCCACTCTCCAAAGCCACTGTCCAAAGCCACTCTATGTCCAGAGCCACTGTCCAACCACTCTCCAATGCCACTGACCAAAGCCACTCTATGTCCAAAGCCACTGAACAAAGCCACTGTCCAAAGCCACTGATCAAAGCCACTCTATGTCCAATGCCATTGTCCAAAGCCACTGTCCAAAGCCACTCTCCAAAGCCACTCTATGTCCAAAGCCACTGTCCAAAGCCACTCTCCAAATCCACTCTCCAAAGCCACTGTATGTCCAAAGCCACTGTCCAAAGCCACTGTCCAAAGCCACTCTCCAAAGCCACTCTATGTCCAAAGCCACTGTCCAAAGTCACTGTCCAAAGCTACTCTCCAAAGCCACTCTATGTCCAAAGCCACTGTACAAAGCCACTCTCCAAAGCCACTCTATGTCCAAAGCCACTGTCCAAAGCCACTCTCCACAGACACTCTCCAAAGCCACTCTATGTCCAAAGCCACTGTCCAAAGCCACTGTCCAAAGCCACTCTCCAAAGCCACTCTATCTCCAAAGCCACTGTCCAAAGCCACTCTCCAAAGCCACTCTCCAAAGCCACTCTATGTCCAAAGCCACTGTCCATAGCCACTGTCCAAAGTCACTGTCCAAAGCCACTCTATGTCCAAAGCCACTGTACAAAGCCACTGTCCAAAGGCACTGTCCAAAGACACTCTATGTCCAAAGCCACTGTCCAAAGTCACTGTCCAAAGCCACTGACCAAAGCCACTCTATGTCCAAAGCCACTGTCCAAAGCCACTCTATGTCGAAAGCCACTGTCCAAAGCCACTCTCCAAAGCCACTGTCCTAAACCACTCTATGTCCAAAGCCACTGTCCAAAGCCACTCTCCAAAGCCACTGTCCAAAGCCACTCTATGTCCAAAGCCACTGTCCAAAGCCACTCTCCAAAGCCACTGTCCAAAGTCACTGTATGTCCAAAGCCACTGTATGTCCAAAGCCACTGTCCAAAGCCACTGTATGTCCAAAGCCACTGTCCAAAGCCACTGTATGTCCAAAGCCACTTTATGTCCAAAGCTACTATCCAAAGCCACTGTATGTCCAAAGCCACTGTATGTCCAAAGGCACTGTCCAAAGCCACTGTATGTCCAAAGCCACTGTATGTCCAAAGCCACTGTCTAAAGCCACTGTATGTCCAAAGCCACTGTCCAAAGCCACTGTATGTCCAAAGCCACTGTATGTCCAAAGCCACTGTCCAAAGCCACTGTATGTCCAAAGCCACTGTATGTCCAAAGCCACTGTCCAAAGCCACTGTATGTCCAAAGCCACTGTATGTCCAAAGCCACTGTCCAAAGCCACTGTATGTCCAAAGCCACTGTACAAAGCCACTGTCCAAATCCACTGTCCAAAGCCACTCTATGTCCAAATCCACTGTACAAAGCCACTGTCCAAAGCCACTGTCCAAAGCAATACTATGTCCAAAGCCACTGTCCAAAGCCACTGTCCAAAGCCACTGTCCAAGGCCACTCTATTTCCAAAGCCACTGTCCGAAGCCACTGTCCAAAGCCACTGTCCAAAGCCACTCTATGTCCAAAGCCACTGTCCAAAGCCACTCTCCAAAGCCACTGTCCAAAGCCACTGTATGTCCAATGCCACTGTATGTCCAAAGCCACTGTCCAAAGCCACTGTATGTCCAAAGCCACTGTATTTCCAAAGCCACTATCCAAAGCCACTGTATGTCCAAAGCCACTGTATATCCAAAGCCACTGTCCAAAGCCACTGTATGTCCAAAGCCACTGTATGTCCAAAGCCACTGTCTAAAGCCACTGTATGTCCAAAGCCACTGTTCAAAGCCTCTGTATGTCCAAAGCCACTGTATGTCCAAAGCCACTGTCCATAGCCACTGTATGTCCAAAGCCACTGTATGTCCAAAGCCACTGTCCAAAGCCACTGTATGTCCAAAGCCACTGTATGTCCAAAGCCACTGTCCAAAGCCACTCTATGTCCAAAACCACTCTATGTCCAAAGCCACTGTATGTCCAAAGCCACTGTTCAAAGCCACTGTATGTCCAAAGCCACTGTATGTCCAAAGCCACTGTCCAAATCCACCGTATGTCCAAAGCCACGGTATGTCCAAAGCCACTGTCCAAAGCCACCGTATGTCCAAAGCCACTGTATGTCCAAAGCCACTGTCCAAAGCCACTGTATGTCGAAAGCCACTGTATGTCCAAAGCCACTGTCCAAAGCCACTGTATGTCCAAAGCCACTGTATGTCCAAAGCCACTGTCCAAAGCCACTGTATGTCCAAAGCCACTGTATGTCCAAAGCCACTGTCCAAAGCCACTGTATGTCCAAAGCCACTGTATGTCCAAAGCCACTGTCCAAAGCCACTGTATGTCCAAAGCCACTTTATGTCCAAAGCTACTGTCCAAAGCAACCGTATCTCCAAAGCCACTGTATGTCCAAAGCCACTGTCCAAAGCCACCGTATGTCCAAAGCCACTGTATGTCCAAAGCCACTGTCCAAAGCCACTCTCCAAGCCACTCTATGTCCAAAGCCACTATCCAAAGCCACTCTCCAAAGCCACTCTCCAAAGCCACTCTATGTCCAAAGCCACTGTCCAAAGCCACTCTCCAAACCACTATCCAAAGCCACTCTATGTACAAAGTCACTGTCCAAAGCCAATCTCCAAAGCCACTCTCCAAAGCCACTCTATGTCCAAAGTCAGTCCAAAGCCACTCTCCAATGTCACTCTATGTCCAAAGCCAGTCCAAAGCCACTCTCCAAAGCCACTCTCCAAAGCAACTCTATGTCCAAAGCCACTGTCCAAAGCCATTCTCCAAAGCCACTCTCCAAAGTCACTCTATGTCCAAAGCCACTGTCCAAAGCCACTCTATGTCCAAAGCCACTTTCCAAAGCCACTTTCCAAAGCCACTGTCCAAAGCCACTCTATGTTCAAAGCCACTGTCCAAAGCCACTCTCCAATGCCACTGTCCAAAGCCACTCTATCTACAAAGCCACTGTCCAAAGCCACTGTCTAAAGTCAC
Source organism: Cladorhizidae sp. MBARI D1340-BT2 (assembly GCA_028752905.1). Taxonomy (NCBI): domain Eukaryota; kingdom Metazoa; phylum Porifera; class Demospongiae; order Poecilosclerida; family Cladorhizidae; species Cladorhizidae sp. MBARI D1340-BT2. Next base: position 25,082,421 of record JAQNBH010000017.1, on the reverse strand, counting down.
TGTCCAAAGCAACTCTATGTCCAAAGCAACTGTCCAAAGCCACTGTCCAAAGCCACTGTCCAAAGCCACTCTATGTCCAAAGCCACTGTCCAAAGCCACTCTCCAAAGCCACTGTCCAAAGCCACTCTATGTCCAGAGCCACTGTCCAAAGCCACTCTCCAAAGCCACTGACCAAAGCCACTCTATGTCCAAAGCCACTGAACAAAGCCACTCTCCAAAGCCACTGATCAAAGCCACTCTATGTCCAAAGCCACTGTACAAAGCCACTGTCCAAAGGCACTGTCCAAAGACACTCTATGTCCAAAGCCACTGTCCAAAGTCACTGTCCAAAGCCACTGACCAAAGCCACTCTATGTCCAAAGCCACTGTCCAAAGCCACTCTATGTCGAAAGCCACTGTCCAAAGCCACTCTCCAAAGCCACTGTCCTAAACCACTCTATGTCCAAAGCCACTGTCCAAAGCCACTCTCCAAAGCCACTGTCCAAAGCCACTCTATGTCCAAAGCCACTGTCCAAAGCCACTCTCCAAAGCCACTGTCCAAAGCCACTGTATGTCCAAAGCCACTGTATGTCCAAAGCCACTGTCCAAAGCCACTGTATGTCCAAAGCCACTTTATGTCCAAAGCTACTATCCAAAGCCACTGTATGTCCAAAGCCACTGTATGTCCAAAGGCACTGTCCAAAGCCACTGTATGTCCAAAGCCACTGTATGTCCAAAGCCACTGTCTAAAGCCACTGTATGTCCAAAGCCACTGTCCAAAGCCACTGTATGTCCAAAGCCACTGTATGTCCAAAGCCACTGTCCAAAGCCACTGTATGTCCAAAGCCACTGTATGTCCAAAGCCACTGTCCAAAGCCACTGTATGTCCAAAGCCACTGTATGTCCAAAGCCACTGTCCAAAGCCACTGTATGTCCAAAGCCACTGTACAAAGCCACTGTCCAAATCCACTGTCCAAAGCCACTCTATGTCCAAATCCACTGTACAAAGCCACTGTCCAAAGCCACTGTCCAAAGCAATACTATGTCCAAAGCCACTGTCCAAAGCCACTGTCCAAAGCCACTGTCCAAGGCCACTCTATTTCCAAAGCCACTGTCCGAAGCCACTGTCCAAAGCCACTGTCCAAAGCCACTCTATGTCCAAAGCCACTGTCCAAAGCCACTCTCCAAAGCCACTGTCCAAAGCCACTGTATGTCCAATGCCACTGTATGTCCAAAGCCACTGTCCAAAGCCACTGTATGTCCAAAGCCACTGTATTTCCAAAGCCACTATCCAAAGCCACTGTATGTCCAAAGCCACTGTATATCCAAAGCCACTGTCCAAAGCCACTGTATGTCCAAAGCCACTGTATGTCCAAAGCCACTGTCTAAAGCCACTGTATGTCCAAAGCCACTGTTCAAAGCCTCTGTATGTCCAAAGCCACTGTATGTCCAAAGCCACTGTATGTCCAAAGCCACTGTCCAAAGCCACTGTATGTCCAAAGCCACTGTATGTCCAAAGCCACTGTCCAAAGCCACTCTATGTCCAAAACCACTCTATGTCCAAAGCCACTGTATGTCCAAAGCCACTGTTCAAAGCCACTGTATGTCCAAAGCCACTGTATGTCCAAAGCCACTGTCCAAATCCACCGTATGTCCAAAGCCACGGTATGTCCAAAGCCACTGTCCAAAGCCACCGTATGTCCAAAGCCACTGTATGTCCAAAGCCACTGTCCAAAGCCACTGTATGTCGAAAGCCACTGTATGTCCAAAGCCACTGTCCAAAGCCACTGTATGTCCAAAGCCACTGTATGTCCAAAGCCACTGTCCAAAGCCACTGTATGTCCAAAGCCACTGTATGTCCAAAGCCACTGTCCAAAGCCACTGTATGTCCAAAGCCACTGTATGTCCAAAGCCACTGTCCAAAGCCACTGTATGTCCAAAGCCACTTTATGTCCAAAGCTACTGTCCAAAGCAACCGTATCTCCAAAGCCACTGTATGTCCAAAGCCACTGTCCAAAGCCACCGTATGTCCAAAGCCACTGTATGTCCAAAGCCACTGTCCAAAGCCACTCTCCAAAGCCACTCTATGTCCAAAGCCACTATCCAAAGCCACTCTCCAAAGCCACTCTCCAAAGCCACTCTATGTCCAAAGCCACTGTCCAAAGCCACTCTCCAAACCACTATCCAAAGCCACTCTATGTACAAAGTCACTGTCCAAAGCCAATCTCCAAAGCCACTCTCCAAAGCCACTCTATGTCCAAAGTCAGTCCAAAGCCACTCTCCAATGTCACTCTATGTCCAAAGCCAGTCCAAAGCCACTCTCCAAAGCCACTCTCCAAAGCAACTCTATGTCCAAAGCCACTGTCCAAAGCCATTCTCCAAAGCCACTCTCCAAAGCCACTCTATGTCCAAAGCCACTGTCCAAAGCCACTCTATGTCCAAAGCCACTTTCCAAAGCCACTTTCCAAAGCCACTGTCCAAAGCCACTCTATGTTCAAAGCCACTGTCCAAAGCCACTCTCCAATGCCACTGTCCAAAGCCACTCTATCTACAAAGCCACTGTCCAAAGCCACTGTCTAAAGTCACTGTCCAAAGCAACTCTATGTCCAAAGCAACTGTCCAAAGCCACTGTCCAAAGCCACTGTCCAAAGCCACTCTATGTCCAAAGCCACTGTCCAAAGCCACTCTCCAAAGCCACTGTCCAAAGCCACTCTATGTCCAGAGCCACTGTACAAAGCCACTCTCCAAAGCCACTGACCAAAGCCACTCTATGTCCAAAGCCACTGAACAAAGCCACTCTCCAAAGCCACTGATCAAAGCCACTCTATGTCCAATGCCATTGTCCAAAGCCACTGTCCAAAGCCACTCTCCAAAGCCACTCTATGTCCAAAGCCACTGTCCAAAGCCACTCTCCAAATCCACTCTCCAAAGCCACTGTATGTCCAAAGCCACTGTCCAAAGCCACTGTCCAAAGCCACTCTCCAAAGCCACTCTATGTCCAAAGCCACTGTCCAAAGCCACTCTCCAAAGCCACTCTATGTCCAAAGCCACTGTCCAAAGCCACTCTCCACAGCCACTCTCCAAAGCCACTCTATGTCCAAAGCCACTGTCCAAAGCCACTCTCCAAAGCCACTCTATCTCCAAAGCCACTGTCCAAAGCCACTCTCCAAAGCCACTCTCCAAAGCCACTCTATGTCCAAAGCCACTGTCCATAGCCACTGTCCAAAGTCACTGTCCAAAGCCACTCTATGTCCAATGCCACTGTATAAAGCTACTGTCCAAAGCCACTGTCCAAAGCAATACTATGGCCAAAGCCACTGTCCAAAGGCACTATCCAAAGACACTCTATGTCCAAAGCCACTGTCCAAAGTCACTGTCCAAAGCCACAGACCAAAGCCACTCTATGTCCAAAGCCACTGTCTAAAGCCACTCTATGTCCAAAGCCACTGTCCAAAGCCACTCTCCAAAGCCACTGTCCTAAACCACTCTATGTCCAAAGCCACTGTCCAAAGCCACTCTCCAAAGCCACTGTCCAAAGCCACTCTATGTCCAAAGCCACTGTCCAAATCCACTCTCCAAAGCCACTGTCCAAAGCCACTGTATGTCCAAAGCCACTGTATGTCCAAAGCCACTGTCCAAAGCCACTGTATGTCCAAAGCCACTGTCCAAAGCCACTGTATGTCCAAAGCCACTGTATGTCCAAAGCCACTGTCCAAAGCCACTGTATGTCCAAAGCCACTGTATGTCCAAAGCCACTGTCCAAAGCCACTGTATGTCCAAAGCCACTGTATGTCCAAAGCCACTGTCCAAAGCCACTGTATGTCCAAAGCCACTGTATGTCCAAAGCTACTGTCCAAAGCAACCGTATCTCCAAAGCCACTGTATGTCCAAAGCCACTGTCCAAAGCCACCGTATGTCCAAAGCCACTGTATGTCCAAAGCCACTCTCCAAAGCCACTCTCCAAAGCCACTCTATGTCCAAAGCCACTATCCAAAGCCACTCTCCAAAGCCACTCTCCAAAGCCACTCTATGTCCAAAGCCACTGTCCAAAGCCACTCTCCAAACCACTATCCAAAGCCACTCTATGTACAAAGTCACTGTCCAAAGCCAATCTCCAAAGCCACTCTCCAAAGCCACTCTATGTCCAAAGTCAGTCCAAAGCCACTCTCCAATGTCACTCTATGTCCAAAGCCAGTCCAAAGCCACTCTCCAAAGCCACTCTCCAAAGCAACTCTATGTCCAAAGCCACTGTCCAAAGCCATTCTCCAAAGCCACTCTCCAAAGCCACTCTATTTCCAAAGCCACTGTCCAAAGCCACTCTATGTCCAAAGCTACTGTCCAAAGCCACTGTCCAAAGCCATGGTCCAAACCCACTCTATGTCCAAAGCCACTTTCCAAAGCCACTTTCCAAAGCCACTGTCCAAAGCCACTCTATGTTCAAAGCCACTGTCCAAAGCCACTCTCCAATGCCACTGTCCAAAGCCACTCTATCTACAAAGCCACTGTCCAAAGCCACTGTCTAAAGTCACTGTCCAAAGCAACTCTATGTCCAAAGCAACTGTCCAAAGCCACTGTCCAAAGCCACTGTCCAAAGCCACTCTATGTCCAAAGCCACTGTCCAAAGCCACTCTCCAAAGCCACTGTCCAAAGCCACTCTATGTCCAGAGCCACTGTCCAAAGCCACTCTCCAAAGCCACTGACCAAAGCCACTCTATGTCCAAAGCCACTGAACAAAGCCACTGTCCAAAGCCACTGATCAAAGCCACTCTATGTCCAATGCCATTGTCCAAAGCCACTGTCCAAAGCCACTCTCCAAAGCCACTCTATGTCCAAAGCCACTGTCCAAAGCCACTCTCCAAATCCACTCTCCAAAGCCACTGTATGTCCAAAGCCACTGTCCAAAGCCACTGTCCAAAGCCACTCTCCAAAGCCACTCTATGTTCAAAGCCACTGTCCAAAGTCACTGTCCAAAGCTACTCTCCAAAGCCACTCTATGTCCAAAGCCACTGTACAAAGCCACTCTCCAAAGCCACTCTATGTCCAAAGCCACTGTCCAAAGCCACTCTCCACAGCCACTCTCCAAAGCCACTCTATGTCCAAAGCCACTGTCCAAAGCCACTGTCCAAAGCCACTGACCAAAGCCACTCTATGTCCAAAGCCACTGTCCAAAGCCACTCTATGTCCAAAGCCACTGTCCAAAGCCACTCTCCAAATCCACTGTCCTAAACCACTCTATGTCCAAAGCCACTGTCCAAAGCAACTCTCCAAAGCCACTGTCCAAAGCCACTCTATGTCCAAAGCCACTGTCCAAAGCCACTCTCCAAAGCCACTGTCCAAAGCCACTGTATGTCCAAAGCCACTGTATTTCCAAAGCCACTGTCCAAAGCCACTGTATGTCCAAAGCCACTGTCCAAAGCCACTGTATGTCCAAAGCCACTGTATGTCCAAAGCTACTATCCAAAGCCACTGTATGTCCAAAGCCACTGTATGTCCAAAGGCACTGTCCAAAGCCACTGTATGTCCAAAGCCACTGTATGTCCAAAGCCACTGTCTAAAGCCACTGTATGTCCAAAGCCACTGTCCAAAGCCACTGTATGTCCAAAGCCACTGTATGTCCAAAGCCACTGTCCAAAGCCACTGTATGTCCAAAGCCACTGTATGTCCAAAGCCACTGTCCAAAGCCACTGTATGTCCAAAGCCACTGTATGTCCAAAGCCACTGTCCAAAGCCACTGTATGTCCAAAGCCACTGTACAAAGCCACTGTCCAAATCCACTGTCCAAAGCCACTCTATGTCCAAATCCACTGTACAAAGCCACTGTCCAAAGCCACTGTCCAAAGCAATACTATGTCCAAAGCCACTGTCCAAAGCCACTGTCCAAAGCCGCTGTCCAAAGCCACTCTATGTCCAAAGCCACTGTCCGAAGCCACTGTCCAAAGCCACTGTCTAAAGCCACTCTATGTCCAAAGCCACTGTCCAAAGCCACTCTCCAAAGCCACTGTCCAAAGCCACTGTATGTCGAAAGCCACTGTATGTCCAAAGCCACTGTCCAAAGCCACTGTATGTCCAAAGCCACTGTATGTCCAAAGCCACTATTCAAAGCCAATGTATGTCCAAAGCCACTGTATATCCAAAGCCACTGTCCAAAGCCACTCTCCAAAGCCACTCTATGTCCAAAGCCACTGTCCAAAGCCACTGTCCAAAGCCACTCTCCAAAGCCACTCTATCTCCAAAGCCACTGTCCAAAGCCACTCTCCAAAGCCACTCTCCAAAGCCACTCTATGTCCAAAGCCACTGTCCATAGCCACTGTCCAAAGTCACTGTCCAAAGCCACTCTATGTCCAAAGCCACTGTATAAAGCTACTGTCCAAAGACACTGTCCAAAGCAATACTATGGCCAAAGCCACTGTCCAAAGGCACTGTCCAAAGACACTCTATGTCCAAAGCCACTGTCCAAAGCCACTGTCCAAAGCCACTGACCAAAGCCACTCTATGTCCAAAGCCACTGTCCAAAGCCACTCTATGTCCAAAGCCACTCTCCAAAGCCACTCTCCAAATCCACTGTCCTAAACCACTCTATGTCCAAAGCCACTCTCCAAAGCCACTCTCCAAAGCCACTCTATGTCCAAAGCCACTCTATATCCAAAGCTACTGTATAAAGCTACTGTCCAAAGCCACTGTCCAAAGCAATACTATGGCCAAAGCCACTGTCCAAAGGCACTGTCCAAAGACACTCTATGTCCAAAGCCACTGTCCAAAGCCACTGTCCAAAGCCACTGACCAAAGCCACTCTATGTCCAAAGCCACTGTCCAAAGCCACTCTATGTCCAAAGCCACTCTCCAAAGCCACTCTCCAAATCCACTGTCCTAAACCACTCTATGTCCAAAGCCACTGTCCAAAGCAACTCTCCAAAGCCACTGTCCAAAGCCACTCTATGTCCAAAGCCACTGTCCAAAGCCACTCTCCAAAGCCACTGTCCAAAGCCACTGTATGTCCAAAGCCACTGTATTTCCAAAGCCACTGTCCTAAGCCACTGTATGTCCAAAGCCACTGTCCAAAGCCACTGTATGTCCAAAGCCACTGTATGTCCAAAGCTACTATCCAAAGCCACTGTATGTCCAAAGCCACTGTATGTCCAAAGGCACTGTCCAAAGCCACTGTATGTCCAAAGCCACTGTATGTCCAAAGCCACTGTCTAAAGCCACTGTATGTCCAAAGCCACTGTCCAAAGCCACTGTATGTCCAAAGCCACTGTATGTCCAAAGCCACTGTCCAAAGCCACTGTTTGTCCAAAGCCACTGTATGTCCAAAGCCACTGTCCAAAGCCACTGTATGTCCAAAGCCACTGTATGTCCAAAGCCACTGTCCAAAGCCACTGTATGTCCAAAGCCACTGTACAAAGCCACTGTCCAAATCCACTGTCCAAAGCCACTCTATGTCCAAATCCACTGTACAAAGCCACTGTCCAAAGCCACTGTCCAAAGCAATACTATGTCCAAAGCCACTGTCCAAAGCCACTGTCCAAAGCCGCTGTCCAAAGCCACTCTATGTCCAAAGCCACTGTCCGAAGCCACTGTCCAAAGCCACTGTCTAAAGCCACTCTATGTCCAAAGCCACTGTCCAAAGCCACTCTCCAAAGCCACTGTCCAAAGCCACTGTATGTCCAAAGCCACTGTATGTCCAAAGCCACTGTCCAAAGCCACTGTATGTCCAAAGCCACTGTATGTCCAAAGCCACTATTCAAAGCCAATGTATGTCCAAAGCCACTGTATATCCAAAGCCACTGTCCAAAGCCACTGTATGTCCAAAGCCACTGTATGTCCAAATCCACTGTCTAAAGCCACTGTATGTTCAAAGCCACTGTTCAAAGCCACTGTATGTCCAAAGCCACTGTATGTCCAAAGCCACTGTCCATAGCCACTGTATGTCCAAAGCCACTGTATGTCCAAAGCCACTGTCCAAAGCCACTGTATTTCCAAATCCACTGTATGTCCAAAGCCACTATCCAAAGCCACTCTATGTCCAAAGCCACACTATGTCCAAAGCCACTGTATGTCCAAAGCCACTGTTCAGAGCCACTGTATGTCCAAAGCCACTGTACGTCCAAAGCCACTGTCCAATGCCACCGTATGTCCCAAGCCACGGTATGTCCGTAGCCACTGTCCAAAGCCACCGTATGTCCAAAGCCACGGTATGTCCAAAGCCACTGTCCAAAGCCACCGTATGTCCAAAGCCACTGTATGTCCAAAGCCACTGTCCAAAGCCACTGTATGTCCAAAGCCACTGTATGTCCAAAGCCACTGTCCAAAGCCACTGTATGTCCAATGCCACTGTATGTCCAAAGCCACTGTCCAAAGCCACTGTATGTCCAAAGTCACTGTATGTCCAAAGCCACTGTCCAAAGCCATTATATGTCCAAAGCCACTGTATGTCCAAAGCCACTGTCCAAAGCCACTCTCCAAAGCCACTCTATGTCCAAAGCCACTGTCCAAAGCCACTCTCCAAAGCCACTGTCCAAAGCCACTCTATGTCCAAAGCCACTGTCCAAAGCCACTCTATGTCCAAAGCCACTGTCCAAAGCCACTCTCCAAAGCCACTCTCCAAAGCCACTCTATGTCCAAAGCCACTGTATGTCCAAAGCCACTGTCCAAAGCCACTGTATGGCCAAAGCCACTGTATGTCCAAAGCCACTGTCCAAAGCCACTGTATGTCCAAAGCTACTGTATGTCCAAAGCCACCATCCAAAGCCACTGTATGTCCAAAGCCACTGTATGTCCAAAGCCACTGTATGTCCAAAGCCACTGTCCAAAGCCACTGTATGTCCAAAGCCACTGTCCAAAGCCACTGTCCAAAGTTACTGTCCAAAGTCTTTCTATGTCCAAAGCCACTGTCCAAAGCCACAGTCCAAAGCCACTTTCCAAAGCCACTGTCCAAAGCCACTCTATGTCCAAAGCTACTGTCCAAAGCCACTGTCCAAAGCCACTGTCCAAAGCCACTCTATGTCCAAAGCCACTATCCAAAGCCACTCTCCAAAGCCACTCTCCAAAGCCACTCTATGTCCAAAGCCACTGTCCAAAGCCACTCTCCAAACCACTATCCAAAGCCACTCTATGTCCAAAGCCAGTCCAAAGCCTCTCTCCAAAGCCACTCTCCAAAGCCACTCTATGTCCAAAGCCACTGTCCAAAGCCACTCTCCAAAGCCACTCTCCAAAGCCACTCTATGTATAAAGCCACTGTCCAAAGCCACTCTCCAAAGCCATTCTCCAAAGCCACTCTATGTCCAAAGCCACTGTCCAAAGCCACTCTCCAAAGACAATCTCCAAAGCTACTCTTTGTCCAAAGCCACTGTCCAAAGCCACTCTCCAAAGCCACTCTCCAAAGCCACTCTATGTCCAAAGCCACTTTCCAAAGCCACTCTCCAAAGCCACTCTCCAAAGCCACTCTATGTCCAAAGCCACTGTCCAAAGCCATTCTCCAAAGCCACTCTCCAAAGCCACTCTATGTCCAAAGCCACTGTCCAAAGCCACTCTATGTCCAAACCCACTGTCCAAAGCCACTGTCCAAAGCCACTGTCCAAAGCCACTCTATGTCCAAAGCCACTGTCCAAAGCCACTGTCCAAAGCCACTGTCCAAAGCCACTCTATGTCCAAAGCCACTGTCCAAAGCCACTCTCCAATGCTACTGTCCAAAGCCACTCTATCTACAAAGCCACTGTCCAAAGCCACTGTCTAAAGTCACTGTCCAAAGCCACTCTATGTCCAAAGCAACTCTCCAAAGCCACTGTCCAAAGCCACTGTCCAAAGCCACTCTATGCCCAAAGCCACTGTCCAAAGCCACTCTCCAAAGCGACTGTCCAAAGCCACTCTATGTCCAAAGCCACTGTCCAAGGCCACTGTCCAAAGCAACTGACCAAAGCTACTCTATGTCCAATGCCACTGTCCAAAGCCACTGTCCAAAGCCACTGTCCAAAGCCACTCTATGTCCAAAGCCATTGTCCAAAGCCACTCTCCAAAGCCACTCTCCAAAGCCACTCTATGTCCAAAAGCACTGTCCAAACCACTGTCCAAAGCCACTCTCCAAAGCCACTCTATGTCCAAAGCCACTGTCCAAAGCCACTCTTCAAAGCCACTCTCCAAAGCCACTGTATGTCCAAAGCCACTGTCCAAAGCCACTGTCCAAAGCCACTCTCCAAAGCCACTCTATGTCCAAAGCCACTGTCCAAGGTCACTGTCCAAAGCCACTCTCCAAAGCCACTCTATATCCAAAGCCACTGTTCAAAGCCACTCTCCAAAGCTACTCTCCAAAGCCACTCTATGTCCAAAGCCACTGTCCAAAGCCACTGTCCAAAGCCACTCTCCAAGGCCACTCTATCTCCAAAGCCACTGTCCAAAGCCACTCTCCAAAGCCATCTCCAAAGCCACTCTATGTCCAAAGCCACTGTCCATAGCCATTGTCTAAAGCCACTGTCCAAAGCCACTCTATGTCCAAAGCCACTGTACAAAGCCACTGTCCAAAGCCACTGTCCAAAGCAATACTATGTCCAAAGCCACTGTCCAAAGGCACTGTCCAAAGCCACTCTATGTCCAAAGCCACTGTCCAAAGCCACTGTCCAAAGCCACCGTCCAAAGCCACTCTATGTCCAAAGCAACTGTCCAAAGCCACTCTATGTCTAAAGCCACTGTCCAAAGCCACTCTCCAAAGCCACTGTCCTAAACCACTCTATGTCCAAAGCCACTGTCCAAAGCCACTCTCCAAAGCCACTGTCCAAAGCCACTCTATGTCCAAAGCCACTGTCCAAAGCCACTCTCCAAAGCCACTGTATGTCCAAAGCCACTGTATTTCCAAAGCCACTATCCAAAGCCACTGTATGTCCAAAGCCACTGTACAAAGCCACTGTCCAAATCCACTGTCCAAAGCCACTCTATGTCCAAATCCACTGTACAAAGCCACTGTCCAAAGCCACTGTCCAAAGCAATACTATGTCCAAAGCCACTGTCCAAAGCCACTGTCCAAAGCCACTGTCCAAAGCCACTCTATTTCCAAAGCCACTGTCCGAAGCCACTGTCCAAAGCCACTGTCCAAAGCCACTCTATGTCCAAAGCCACTGTCCAAAGCCACTCTCCAAAGCCACTGTCCAAAGCCACTGTATGTCCAATGCCACTGTATGTCCAAAGCCACCGTCCAAAGCCACTGTATGTCCAAAGCCACTGTATTTCCAAAGCCACTATCCAAAGCCACTGTATGTCCAAAGCCACTGTATATCCAAAGCCACTGTCCAAAGCCACTGTATGTCCAAAGCCACTATATGTCCAAAGCCACTGTCTAAAGCCACTGTATGTCCAAAGCCACTGTCCAAAGCCTCTGTATGTCCAAAGCCACTGTATGTCCAAAGCCACTGTCCATAGCCACTGTATGTCCAAAGCCACTGTATGTCCAAAGCCACTGTCCAAAGCCACTGTATGTCCAAAGCCACTGTATGTCCAAAGCCACTGTCCAAAGCCACTCTATGTCCAAAGCCACTCTATGTCCAAAGCCACTGTATGTCCAAAGCCACTGTTCAAAGCCACTGTATGTCCAAAGCCACTGTATGTCCAAAGCCACTGTCCAAAGCCACCGTATGTCCAAAGCCACTGTATGTCCAAAGCCACTGTCCAAAGCCACTCTATGTCGAAAGCCACTGTATGTCCAAAGCCACTGTCCAAAGCCATTGTATGTCCAAAGCCACTGTATGTCCAAAGCCACTGTCCAAAGCCACTGTATGTCCAAAGCCACTGTATGTCCAAAGCCACTGTCCAAAGCCACTGTATGTCCAAAGCCACTGTATGTCCAAAGCCACTGTCCAAAGCCACTGTATGTCCAAAGCCACTTTATGTCCAAAGCTACTGTCCAAAGCAACCGTATCTCCAAAGCCACTGTATGTCCAAAGCCACTGTCCAAAGCCACCGTATGTCCAAAGCCACTGTATGTCCAAAGCCACTGTCCAAAGCCACTCTCCAAAGCCACTCTATGTCCAAAGCCACTATCCAAAGCCACTCTCCAAAGCCACTCTCCAAAGCAACTCTATGTCCAAAGCCACTGTCCAAAGCCACTCTCCAAACCACTATCCAAAGCCACTCTATGTACAAAGTCACTGTCCAAAGCCAATCTCCAAAGCCACTCTCCAAAGCCACTCTATGTCCAAAGTCAGTCCAAAGCCACTCTCCAATGTCACTCTATGACCAAAGCCAGTCCAAAGCCACTCTCCAAAGCCACTCTCCAAAGCAACTCTATGTCCAAAGCCACTGTCCAAAGCCATTCTCCAAAGCCACTCTCCAAAGCCACTCTATGTCCAAAGCCACTGTCCAAAGCCATTCTCCAAAGCCACTCTCCAAAGCCACTCTATGTCCAAAGCCACTGTCCAAAGCCACTCTATGTCCAAAGCCACTGTCCAAAGCCACTCTCCAAATCCACTGTCCTAAACCACTCTATGTCCAAAGCCACTGTCCAAAGCAACTCTCCAAAGCCACTGTCCAAAGCCACTCTATGTCCAAAGCCACTGTCCAAAGCCACTCTCCAAAGCCACTGTCCAAAGCCACTGTATGTCCAAAGCCACTGTATTTCCAAAGCCACTGTCCAAAGCCACTGTATGTCCAAAGCCACTGTCCAAAGCCACTGTATGTCCAAAGCCACTGTATGTCCAAAGCTACTATCCAAAGCCACTGTATGTCCAAAGCCACTGTATGTCCAAAGGCACTGTCCAAAGCCACTGTATGTCCAAAGCCACTGTATGTCCAAAGCCACTGTCTAAAGCCACTGTATGTCCAAAGCCACTGTCCAAAGCCACTGTATGTCCAAAGCCACTGTATGTCCAAAGCCACTGTCCAAAGCCACTGTATGTCCAAAGCCACTGTATGTCCAAAGCCACTGTCCAAAGCCACTGTATGTCCAAAGCCACTGTATGTCCAAAGCCACTGTCCAAAGCCACTGTATGTCCAAAGCCACTGTACAAAGCCACTGTCCAAATCCACTGTCCAAAGCCACTCTATGTCCAAATCCACTGTACAAAGCCACTGTCCAAAGCCACTGTCCAAAGCAATACTATGTCCAAAGCCACTGTCCAAAGCCACTGTCCAAAGCCGCTGTCCAAAGCCACTCTATGTCCAAAGCCACTGTCCGAAGCCACTGTCCAAAGCCACTGTCTAAAGCCACTCTATGTCCAAAGCCACTGTCCAAAGCCACTCTCCAAAGCCACTGTCCAAAGCCACTGTATGTCGAAAGCCACTGTATGTCCAAAGCCACTGTCCAAAGCCACTGTATGTCCAAAGCCACTGTATGTCCAAAGCCACTATTCAAAGCCAATGTATGTCCAAAGCCACTGTATATCCAAAGCCACTGTCCAAAGCCACTCTCCAAAGCCACTCTATGTCCAAAGCCACTGTCCAAAGCCACTGTCCAAAGCCACTCTCCAAAGCCACTCTATCTCCAAAGCCACTGTCCAAAGCCACTCTCCAAAGCCACTCTCCAAAGCCACTCTATGTCCAAAGCCACTGTCCATAGCCACTGTCCAAAGTCACTGTCCAAAGCCACTCTATGTCCAAAGCCACTGTATAAAGCTACTGTCCAAAGACACTGTCCAAAGCAATACTATGGCCAAAGCCACTGTCCAAAGGCACTGTCCAAAGACACTCTATGTCCAAAGCCACTGTCCAAAGCCACTGTCCAAAGCCACTGACCAAAGCCACTCTATGTCCAAAGCCACTGTCCAAAGCCACTCTATGTCCAAAGCCACTCTCCAAAGCCACTCTCCAAATCCACTGTCCTAAACCACTCTATGTCCAAAGCCACTCTCCAAAGCCACTCTCCAAAGCCACTCTATGTCCAAAGCCACTCTATATCCAAAGCTACTGTATAAAGCTACTGTCCAAAGCCACTGTCCAAAGCAATACTATGGCCAAAGCCACTGTCCAAAGGCACTGTCCAAAGACACTCTATGTCCAAAGCCACTGTCCAAAGCCACTGTCCAAAGCCACTGACCAAAGCCACTCTATGTCCAAAGCCACTGTCCAAAGCCACTCTATGTCCAAAGCCACTCTCCAAAGCCACTCTCCAAATCCACTGTCCTAAACCACTCTATGTCCAAAGCCACTGTCCAAAGCAACTCTCCAAAGCCACTGTCCAAAGCCACTCTATGTCCAAAGCCACTGTCCAAAGCCACTCTCCAAAGCCACTGTCCAAAGCCACTGTATGTCCAAAGCCACTGTATTTCCAAAGCCACTGTCCTAAGCCACTGTATGTCCAAAGCCACTGTCCAAAGCCACTGTATGTCCAAAGCCACTGTATGTCCAAAGCTACTATCCAAAGCCACTGTATGTCCAAAGCCACTGTATGTCCAAAGGCACTGTCCAAAGCCACTGTATGTCCAAAGCCACTGTATGTCCAAAGCCACTGTCTAAAGCCACTGTATGTCCAAAGCCACTGTCCAAAGCCACTGTATGTCCAAAGCCACTGTATGTCCAAAGCCACTGTCCAAAGCCACTGTTTGTCCAAAGCCACTGTATGTCCAAAGCCACTGTCCAAAGCCACTGTATGTCCAAAGCCACTGTATGTCCAAAGCCACTGTCCAAAGCCACTGTATGTCCAAAGCCACTGTACAAAGCCACTGTCCAAATCCACTGTCCAAAGCCACTCTATGTCCAAATCCACTGTACAAAGCCACTGTCCAAAGCCACTGTCCAAAGCAATACTATGTCCAAAGCCACTGTCCAAAGCCACTGTCCAAAGCCGCTGTCCAAAGCCACTCTATGTCCAAAGCCACTGTCCGAAGCCACTGTCCAAAGCCACTGTCTAAAGCCACTATGTCCAAAGCCACTGTCCAAAGCCACTCTCCAAAGCCACTGTCCAAAGCCACTGTATGTCCAAAGCCACTGTATGTCCAAAGCCACTGTCCAAAGCCACTGTATGTCCAAAGCCACTGTATGTCCAAAGCCACTATTCAAAGCCAATGTATGTCCAAAGCCACTGTATATCCAAAGCCACTGTCCAAAGCCACTGTATGTCCAAAGCCACTGTATGTCCAAATCCACTGTCTAAAGCCACTGTATGTTCAAAGCCACTGTTCAAAGCCACTGTATGTCCAAAGCCACTGTATGTCCAAAGCCACTGTCCATAGCCACTGTATGTCCAAAGCCACTGTATGTCCAAAGCCACTGTCCAAAGCCACTGTATTTCCAAATCCACTGTATGTCCAAAGCCACTATCCAAAGCCACTCTATGTCCAAAGCCACACTATGTCCAAAGCCACTGTATGTCCAAAGCCACTGTTCAGAGCCACTGTATGTCCAAAGCCACTGTACGTCCAAAGCCACTGTCCAATGCCACCGTATGTCCCAAGCCACGGTATGTCCGTAGCCACTGTCCAAAGCCACCGTATGTCCAAAGCCACGGTATGTCCAAAGCCACTGTCCAAAGCCACCGTATGTCCAAAGCCACTGTATGTCCAAAGCCACTGTCCAAAGCCACTGTATGTCCAAAGCCACTGTATGTCCAAAGCCACTGTCCAAAGCCACTGTATGTCCAATGCCACTGTATGTCCAAAGCCACTGTCCAAAGCCACTGTATGTCCAAAGTCACTGTATGTCCAAAGCCACTGTCCAAAGCCATTATATGTCCAAAGCCACTGTATGTCCAAAGCCACTGTCCAAAGCCACTCTCCAAAGCCACTCTATGTCCAAAGCCACTGTCCAAAGCCACTCTCCAAAGCCACTGTCCAAAGCCACTCTATGTCCAAAGCCACTGTCCAAAGCCACTCTATGTCCAAAGCCACTGTCCAAAGCCACTCTCCAAAGCCACTCTCCAAAGCCACTCTATGTCCAAAGCCACTGTATGTCCAAAGCCACTGTCCAAAGCCACTGTATGGCCAAAGCCACTGTATGTCCAAAGCCACTGTCCAAAGCCACTGTATGTCCAAAGCTACTGTATGTCCAAAGCCACCATCCAAAGCCACTGTA
Source organism: Cladorhizidae sp. MBARI D1340-BT2 (assembly GCA_028752905.1). Classification (NCBI taxonomy): domain Eukaryota; kingdom Metazoa; phylum Porifera; class Demospongiae; order Poecilosclerida; family Cladorhizidae; species Cladorhizidae sp. MBARI D1340-BT2. The sequence continues at coordinate 25,066,455 of JAQNBH010000017.1, read as the reverse complement.
TGTCCAAAGCCACTGTATGTCCAAAGCCACTGTATGTCCAAAGCCACTGTCCAAAGCCACTGTATGTCCAAAGCCACTGTCCAAAGCCACTGTCCAAAGTTACTGTCCAAAGTCTTTCTATGTCCAAAGCCACTGTCCAAAGCCACAGTCCAAAGCCACTTTCCAAAGCCACTGTCCAAAGCCACTCTATGTCCAAAGCTACTGTCCAAAGCCACTGTCCAAAGCCACTGTCCAAAGCCACTCTATGTCCAAAGCCACTATCCAAAGCCACTCTCCAAAGCCACTCTCCAAAGCCACTCTATGTCCAAAGCCACTGTCCAAAGCCACTCTCCAAACCACTATCCAAAGCCACTCTATGTCCAAAGCCAGTCCAAAGCCTCTCTCCAAAGCCACTCTCCAAAGCCACTCTATGTCCAAAGCCACTGTCCAAAGCCACTCTCCAAAGCCACTCTCCAAAGCCACTCTATGTATAAAGCCACTGTCCAAAGCCACTCTCCAAAGCCATTCTCCAAAGCCACTCTATGTCCAAAGCCACTGTCCAAAGCCACTCTCCAAAGACAATCTCCAAAGCTACTCTTTGTCCAAAGCCACTGTCCAAAGCCACTCTCCAAAGCCACTCTCCAAAGCCACTCTATGTCCAAAGCCACTTTCCAAAGCCACTCTCCAAAGCCACTCTCCAAAGCCACTCTATGTCCAAAGCCACTGTCCAAAGCCATTCTCCAAAGCCACTCTCCAAAGCCACTCTATGTCCAAAGCCACTGTCCAAAGCCACTCTATGTCCAAACCCACTGTCCAAAGCCACTGTCCAAAGCCACTGTCCAAAGCCACTCTATGTCCAAAGCCACTGTCCAAAGCCACTGTCCAAAGCCACTGTCCAAAGCCACTCTATGTCCAAAGCCACTGTCCAAAGCCACTCTCCAATGCTACTGTCCAAAGCCACTCTATCTACAAAGCCACTGTCCAAAGCCACTGTCTAAAGTCACTGTCCAAAGCCACTCTATGTCCAAAGCAACTCTCCAAAGCCACTGTCCAAAGCCACTGTCCAAAGCCACTCTATGCCCAAAGCCACTGTCCAAAGCCACTCTCCAAAGCGACTGTCCAAAGCCACTCTATGTCCAAAGCCACTGTCCAAGGCCACTGTCCAAAGCAACTGACCAAAGCTACTCTATGTCCAATGCCACTGTCCAAAGCCACTGTCCAAAGCCACTGTCCAAAGCCACTCTATGTCCAAAGCCATTGTCCAAAGCCACTCTCCAAAGCCACTCTCCAAAGCCACTCTATGTCCAAAAGCACTGTCCAAACCACTGTCCAAAGCCACTCTCCAAAGCCACTCTATGTCCAAAGCCACTGTCCAAAGCCACTCTTCAAAGCCACTCTCCAAAGCCACTGTATGTCCAAAGCCACTGTCCAAAGCCACTGTCCAAAGCCACTCTCCAAAGCCACTCTATGTCCAAAGCCACTGTCCAAGGTCACTGTCCAAAGCCACTCTCCAAAGCCACTCTATATCCAAAGCCACTGTTCAAAGCCACTCTCCAAAGCTACTCTCCAAAGCCACTCTATGTCCAAAGCCACTGTCCAAAGCCACTGTCCAAAGCCACTCTCCAAGGCCACTCTATCTCCAAAGCCACTGTCCAAAGCCACTCTCCAAAGCCATCTCCAAAGCCACTCTATGTCCAAAGCCACTGTCCATAGCCATTGTCTAAAGCCACTGTCCAAAGCCACTCTATGTCCAAAGCCACTGTACAAAGCCACTGTCCAAAGCCACTGTCCAAAGCAATACTATGTCCAAAGCCACTGTCCAAAGGCACTGTCCAAAGCCACTCTATGTCCAAAGCCACTGTCCAAAGCCACTGTCCAAAGCCACCGTCCAAAGCCACTCTATGTCCAAAGCAACTGTCCAAAGCCACTCTATGTCTAAAGCCACTGTCCAAAGCCACTCTCCAAAGCCACTGTCCTAAACCACTCTATGTCCAAAGCCACTGTCCAAAGCCACTCTCCAAAGCCACTGTCCAAAGCCACTCTATGTCCAAAGCCACTGTCCAAAGCCACTCTCCAAAGCCACTGTATGTCCAAAGCCACTGTATTTCCAAAGCCACTATCCAAAGCCACTGTATGTCCAAAGCCACTGTACAAAGCCACTGTCCAAATCCACTGTCCAAAGCCACTCTATGTCCAAATCCACTGTACAAAGCCACTGTCCAAAGCCACTGTCCAAAGCAATACTATGTCCAAAGCCACTGTCCAAAGCCACTGTCCAAAGCCACTGTCCAAAGCCACTCTATTTCCAAAGCCACTGTCCGAAGCCACTGTCCAAAGCCACTGTCCAAAGCCACTCTATGTCCAAAGCCACTGTCCAAAGCCACTCTCCAAAGCCACTGTCCAAAGCCACTGTATGTCCAATGCCACTGTATGTCCAAAGCCACCGTCCAAAGCCACTGTATGTCCAAAGCCACTGTATTTCCAAAGCCACTATCCAAAGCCACTGTATGTCCAAAGCCACTGTATATCCAAAGCCACTGTCCAAAGCCACTGTATGTCCAAAGCCACTATATGTCCAAAGCCACTGTCTAAAGCCACTGTATGTCCAAAGCCACTGTCCAAAGCCTCTGTATGTCCAAAGCCACTGTATGTCCAAAGCCACTGTCCATAGCCACTGTATGTCCAAAGCCACTGTATGTCCAAAGCCACTGTCCAAAGCCACTGTATGTCCAAAGCCACTGTATGTCCAAAGCCACTGTCCAAAGCCACTCTATGTCCAAAGCCACTCTATGTCCAAAGCCACTGTATGTCCAAAGCCACTGTTCAAAGCCACTGTATGTCCAAAGCCACTGTATGTCCAAAGCCACTGTCCAAAGCCACCGTATGTCCAAAGCCACTGTATGTCCAAAGCCACTGTCCAAAGCCACTCTATGTCGAAAGCCACTGTATGTCCAAAGCCACTGTCCAAAGCCATTGTATGTCCAAAGCCACTGTATGTCCAAAGCCACTGTCCAAAGCCACTGTATGTCCAAAGCCACTGTATGTCCAAAGCCACTGTCCAAAGCCACTGTATGTCCAAAGCCACTGTATGTCCAAAGCCACTGTCCAAAGCCACTGTATGTCCAAAGCCACTTTATGTCCAAAGCTACTGTCCAAAGCAACCGTATCTCCAAAGCCACTGTATGTCCAAAGCCACTGTCCAAAGCCACCGTATGTCCAAAGCCACTGTATGTCCAAAGCCACTGTCCAAAGCCACTCTCCAAAGCCACTCTATGTCCAAAGCCACTATCCAAAGCCACTCTCCAAAGCCACTCTCCAAAGCAACTCTATGTCCAAAGCCACTGTCCAAAGCCACTCTCCAAACCACTATCCAAAGCCACTCTATGTACAAAGTCACTGTCCAAAGCCAATCTCCAAAGCCACTCTCCAAAGCCACTCTATGTCCAAAGTCAGTCCAAAGCCACTCTCCAATGTCACTCTATGACCAAAGCCAGTCCAAAGCCACTCTCCAAAGCCACTCTCCAAAGCAACTCTATGTCCAAAGCCACTGTCCAAAGCCATTCTCCAAAGCCACTCTCCAAAGCCACTCTATGTCCAAAGCCACTGTCCAAAGCCATTCTCCAAAGCCACTCTCCAAAGTCCAAAGCCACTCTATGTCCAAAGCCACTGTCCAAAGCCACTCTCCAAAGCCACGGTCCAAACCCACTCTATGTCCAAAGCCACTTTCCAAAGCCACTTTCCAAAGCCACTGTCCAAAGTCACTCTATGTTCAAAGCCACTGTCCAAAGCCACTCTCCAATGCCACTGTCCAAAGCCACTCTATCTACAAAGCTACTGTCCAAAGCCACTGTCTAAAGTCACTGTCCAAAGCAACTCTATGTCCAAAGCAACTGTCCAAAGCCACTGTCCAAAGCTACTGTCCAAAGCCACTCTATGTCCAAAGCCACTGTCCAAAGCCACTCTCCAAAGCCACTGTCCAAAGCCACTCTATGTCCAGAGCCACTGTCCAAAGCCACTCTCCAAAGCCACTGACCAAAGCCACTCTATGTCCAAAGCCACTGAACAAAGCCACTGTCCAAAGCCACTGATCAAAGCCACTCTATGTCCAATGCCATTGTCCAAAGCCACTGTCCAAAGCCACTCTCCAAAGCCACTCTATGTCCAAAGCCACTGTCCAAAGCCACTCTCCAAATCCACTCTCCAAAGCCACTGTATGTCCAAAGCCACTGTCCAAAGCCACTGTCCAAAGCCACTCTCCAAAGCCACTCTATGTCCAAAGCCACTGTCCAAAGCCACTCTCCAAATCCACTCTATGTCCAAAGCCACTGTCCAAAGCCACTCTCCACAGCCACTCTCCAAAGCCACTCTATGTCCAAAGCCACTGTCCAAAGCCACTGTCCAAAGCCACTCTCCAAAGCCACTCTATCTCCAAAGCCACTGTCCAAAGCCACTCTCCAAAGCCACTCTCCAAAGCCACTCTATGTCCACAGCCACTGTCCATAGCCACTGTCCAAAGTCACTGTCCAAAGCCACTCTATGTCCAAAGCCACTGTATAAAGCTACTGTCCAAAGCCACTGTCCAAAGCAATACTATGGCCAAAGCCACTGTCCAAAGGCACTGTCCAAAGACACTCTATGTCCAAAGCCACTGTCCAAAGCCACTGTCCAAAGCCACTGACCAAAGCCACTCTATGTCCAAAGCCACTGTCCAAAGCCACTCTATGTCCAAAGCCACTGTCCAAAGCCACTCTCCAAATCCACTGTCCTAAACCACTCTATGTCCAAAGCCACTGTCCAAAGCAACTCTCCAAAGCCACTGTCCAAAGCCACTCTATGTCCAAAGCCACTGTCCAAAGCCACTCTCCAAAGCCACTGTCCAAAGCCACTGTATGTCCAAAGCCACTGTATTTCCAAAGCCACTGTCCAAAGCCACTGTATGTCCAAAGCCACTTTCCAAAGCCACTGTATGTCCAAAGCCACTGTATGTCCAAAGCTACTATCCAAACCACTGTATGTCCAAAGCCACTGTATGTCCAAAGGCACTGTCCAAAGCCACTGTATGTCCAAAGCCACTGTATGTCCAAAGCCACTGTCTAAAGCCACTGTATGTCCAAAGCCACTGTCCAAAGCCACTGTATGTCCAAAGCCACTGTATGTCCAAAGCCACTGTCCAAAGCCACTGTATGTCCAAAGCCACTGTATGTCCAAAGCCACTGTCCAAAGCCACTGTATGTCCAAAGCCACTGTATGTCCAAAGCCACTGTCCAAAGCCACTGTATGTCCAAAGCCACTGTACAAAGCCACTGTCCAAATCCACTGTCCAAAGCCACTCTATGTCCAAATCCACTGTACAAAGCCACTGTCCAAAGCCACTGTCCAAAGCAATACTATGTCCAAAGCCACTGTCCAAAGCCACTGTCCAAAGCCGCTGTCCAAAGCCACTCTATGTCCAAAGCCACTGTCCGAAGCCACTGTCCAAAGCCACTGTCTAAAGCCACTCTATGTCCAAAGCCACTGTCCAAAGCCACTCTCCAAAGCCACTGTCCAAAGCCACTGTATGTCGAAAGCCACTGTATGTCCAAAGCCACTGTCCAAAGCCACTGTATGTCCAAAGCCACTGTATGTCCAAAGCCACTATTCAAAGCCAATGTATGTCCAAAGCCACTGTATATCCAAAGCCACTGTCCAAAGCCACTCTCCAAAGCCACTCTATGTCCAAAGCCACTGTCCAAAGCCACTGTCCAAAGCCACTCTCCAAAGCCACTTTATCTCCAAAGCCACTGTCCAAAGCCACTCTCCAAAGCCACTCTCCAAAGCCACTCTATGTCCAAAGCCACTGTCCATAGCCACTGTCCAAAGTCACTGTCCAAAGCCACTCTATGTCCAAAGCCACTGTATAAAGCTACTGTCCAAAGACACTGTCCAAAGCAATACTATGGCCAAAGCCACTGTCCAAAGGCACTGTCCAAAGACACTCTATGTCCAAAGCCACTGTCCAAAGCCACTGTCCAAAGCCACTGACCAAAGCCACTCTATGTCCAAAGCCACTGTCCAAAGCCACTCTATGTCCAAAGCCACTCTCCAAAGCCACTCTCCAAATCCACTGTCCTAAACCACTCTATGTCCAAAGCCACTCTCCAAAGCCACTCTCCAAAGCCACTCTATGTCCAAAGCCACTCTATATCCAAAGCCACTGTATAAAGCTACTGTCCAAAGCCACTGTCCAAAGCAATACTATGGCCAAAGCCACTGTCCAAAGGCACTGTCCAAAGACACTCTATGTCCAAAGCCACTGTCCAAAGCCACTGTCCAAAGCCACTGACCAAAGCCACTCTATGTCCAAAGCCACTGTCCAAAGCCACTCTATGTCCAAAGCCACTCTCCAAAGCCACTCTCCAAATCCACTGTCCTAAACCACTCTATGTCCAAAGCCACTGTCCAAAGCAACTCTCCAAAGCCACTGTCCAAAGCCACTCTATGTCCAAAGCCACTGTCCAAAGCCACTCTCCAAAGCCACTGTCCAAAGCCACTGTATGTCCAAAGCCACTGTATTTCCAAAGCCACTGTCCTAAGCCACTGTATGTCCAAAGCCACTGTCCAAAGCCACTGTTTGTCCAAAGCCACTGTATGTCCAAAGCTACTATCCAAAGCCACTGTATGTCCAAAGCCACTGTATGTCCAAAGGCACTGTCCAAAGCCACTGTATGTCCAAAGCCACTGTATGTCCAAAGCCACTGTCTAAAGCCACTGTCTTTCCAAAGCCACTGTCCAAAGCCACTGTATGTCCAAAGCCACTGTATGTCCAAAGCCACTGTCCAAAGCCACTGTTTGTCCAAAGCCACTGTATGTCCAAAGCCACTGTCCAAAGCCACTGTATGTCCAAAGCCACTGTATGTCCAAAGCCACTGTCCAAAGCCACTGTATGTCCAAAGCCACTGTACAAAGCCACTGTCCAAATCCACTGTCCAAAGCCACTCTATGTCCAAATCCACTGTACAAAGCCACTGTCCAAAGCCACTGTCCAAAGCAATACTATGTCCAAAGCCACTGTCCAAAGCCACTGTCCAAAGCCGCTGTCCAAAGCCACTCTATGTCCAAAGCCACTGTCCGAAGCCACTGTCCAAAGCCACTGTCTAAAGCCACTCTATGTCCAAAGCCACTGTCCAAAGCCACTCTCCAAAGCCACTGTCCAAAGCCACTGTATGTCCAAAGCCACTGTATGTCCAAAGCCACTGTCCAAAGCCACTGTATGTCCAAAGCCACTGTATGTCCAAAGCCACTATTCAAAGCCAATGTATGTCCAAAGCCACTGTATATCCAAAGCCACTGTCCAAAGCCACTGTATGTCCAAAGCCACTGTATGTCCAAATCCACTGTCTAAAGCCACTGTATGTCCAAAGCCACTGTTCAAAGCCACTGTATGTCCAAAGCCACTGTATGTCCAAAGCCACTGTCCATAGCCACTGTATGTCCAAAGCCACTGTATGTCCAAAGCCACTGTCCAAAGCCACTGTATTTCCAAATCCACTGTATGTCCAAAGCCACTCTCCAAAGCCACTCTATGTCCAAAGCCACTGTCCAAAGCCACTGTCCAAAGCCACTCTCCAAAGCCACTCTATCTCCAAAGCCACTGTCCAAAGCCACTCTCCAAAGCCACTCTCCAAAGCCACTCTCTGTCCAAAGCCACTGTCCATAGCCACTGTCCAAAGTCACTGTCCAAAGCCACTCTATGTCCAAAGCCACTGTATAAAGCTACTGTCCAAAGACACTGTCCAAAGCAATACTATGGCCAAAGCCACTGTCCAAAGGCACTGTCCAAAGACACTCTATGTCCAAAGCCACTGTCCAAAGCCACTGTCCAAAGCCACTGACCAAAGCCACTCTATGTCCAAAGCCACTGTCCAAAGCCACTCTATGTCCAAAGCCACTCTCCAAAGCCACTCTCCAAATCCACTGTCCTAAACCACTCTATGTCCAAAGCCACTCTCCAAAGCCACTCTCCAAAGCCACTCTATGTCCAAAGCCACTCTATATCCAAAGCCACTGTATAAAGCTACTGTCCAAAGCCACTGTCCAAAGCAATACTATGGCCAAAGCCACTGTCCAAAGGCACTGTCCAAAGACACTCTATGTCCAAAGCCACTGTCCAAAGCCACTGTCCAAAGCCACTGACCAAAGCCACTCTATGTCCAAAGCCACTGTCCATAGCCACTCTATGTCCAAAGCCACTCTCCAAAGCCACTCTCCAAATCCACTGTCCTAAACCACTCTATGTCCAAAGCCACTGTCCAAAGCAACTCTCCAAAGCCACTGTCCAAAGCCACTCTATGTCCAAAGCCACTGTCCAAAGCCACTCTCCAAAGCCACTGTCCAAAGCCACTGTATGTCCAAAGCCACTGTATTTCCAAAGCCACTGTCCTAAGCCACTGTATGTCCAAAGCCACTGTCCAAAGCCACTGTATGTCCAAAGCCACTGTATGTCCAAAGCTACTATCCAAAGCCACTGTATGTCCAAAGCCACTGTATGTCCAAAGGCACTGTCCAAAGCCACTGTATGTCCAAAGCCACTGTATGTCCAAAGCCACTGTCTAAAGCCACTGTATGTCCAAAGCCACTGTCCAAAGCCACTGTATGTCCAAAGCCACTGTATGTCCAAAGCCACTGTCCAAAGCCACTGTTTGTCCAAAGCCACTGTATGTCCAAAGCCACTGTCCAAAGCCACTGTATGTCCAAAGCCACTGTATGTCCAAAGCCACTGTCCAAAGCCACTGTATGTCCAAAGCCACTGTACAAAGCCACTGTCCAAATCCACTGTCCAAAGCCACTCTATGTCCAAATCCACTGTACAAAGCCACTGTCCAAAGCCACTGTCCAAAGCAATACTATGTCCAAAGCCACTGTCCAAAGCCACTGTCCAAAGCCGCTGTCCAAAGCCACTCTATGTCCAAAGCCACTGTCCGAAGCCACTGTCCAAAGCCACTGTCTAAAGCCACTCTATGTCCAAAGCCACTGTCCAAAGCCACTCTCCAAAGCCACTGTCCAAAGCCACTGTATGTCCAAAGCCACTGTATGTCCAAAGCCACTGTCCAAAGCCACTGTATGTCCAAAGCCACTGTATGTCCAAAGCCACTATTCAAAGCCAATGTATGTCCAAAGCCACTGTATATCCAAAGCCACTGTCCAAAGCCACTGTATGTCCAAAGCCACTGTATGTCCAAATCCACTGTCTAAAGCCACTGTATGTCCAAAGCCACTGTTCAAAGCCACTGTATGTCCAAAGCCACTGTATGTCCAAAGCCACTGTCCATAGCCACTGTATGTCCAAAACCACTGTATGTCCAAAGCCACTGTCCAAAGCCACTGTATTTCCAAATCCACTGTATGTCCAAAGCCACTATCCAAAGCCACTCTATGTCCAAAGCCACACTATGTCCAAAGCCACTGTATGTCCAAAGCCACTGTTCAGAGCCACTGTATGTCCAAAGCCACTGTACGTCCAAAGCCACTGTCCAATGCCACCGTATGTCCAAAGCCACGGTATGTCCGTAGCCACTGTCCAAAGCCACCGTATGTCCAAAGCCACGGTATGTCCAAAGCCACTGTCCAAAGCCACCGTATGTCCAAAGCCACTGTATGTCCAAAGCCACTGTCCAAAGCCACTGTATGTCCAAAGCCACTGTATGTCCAAAGCCACTGTCCAAAGCCACTGTATGTCCAATGCCACTGTATGTCCAAAGCCACTGTCCAAAGCCACTGTATGTCCAAAGTCACTGTATGTCCAAAGCCACTGTCCAAAGCCATTATATGTCCAAAGCCACTGTATGTCCAAAGCCACTGTCCAAAGCCACTCTCCAAAGCCACTCTATGTCCAAAGCCACTGTCCAAAGCCACTCTCCAAAGCCACTGTCCAAAGCCACTCTATGTCCAAAGCCACTGTCCAAAGCCACTCTATGTCCAAAGCCACTGTCCAAAGCCACTCTCCAAAGCCACTCTCCAAAGCCACTCTATGTCCAAAGCCACTGTATGTCCAAAGCCACTGTCCAAAGCCACTGTATGGCCAAAGCCACTGTATGTCCAAAGCCACTGTCCAAAGCCACTGTATGTCCAAAGCTACTGTATGTCCAAAGCCACCATCCAAAGCCACTGTATGTCCAAAGCCACTGTATGTCCAAAGCCACTGTATGTCCAAAGCCACTGTCCAAAGCCACTGTATGTCCAAAGCCACTGTCCAAAGCCACTGTCCAAAGTCACTGTCCAAAGCCTTTCTATGTCCAAAGCCACTGTCCAAAGCCACAGTCCAAAGCCACTTTCCAAAGCCACTGTCCAAAGCCACTCTATGTCCAAAGCTACTGTCCAAAGCCACTGTCCAAAGCCACTGTCCAAAGCCACTCTATGTCCAAAGCCACTATCCAAAGCCACTCTCCAAAGCCACTCTCCAAAGCCACTCTATGTCCAAAGCCACTGTCCAAAGCCACTCTCCAAACCACTATCCAAAGCCACTCTATGTCCAAAGCCAGTCCAAAGCCTCTCTCCAAAGCCACTCTCCAAAGCCACTCTATGTCCAAAGCCACTGTCCAAAGCCACTCTCCAAAGCCACTCTCCAAAGCCACTCTATGTATAAAGCCACTGTCCAAAGCCACTCTCCAAAGCCATTCTCCAAAGCCACTCTATGTCCAAAGCCACTGTCCAAAGCCACTCTCCAAAGACAATCTCCAAAGCTACTCTTTGTCCAAAGCCACTGTCCAAAGCCACTCTCCAAAGCCACTCTCCAAAGCCACTCTATGTCCAAAGCCACTTTCCAAAGCCACTCTCCAAAGCCACTCTCCAAAGCCACTCTATGTCCAAAGCCACTGTCCAAAGCCATTCTCCAAAGCCACTCTCCAAAGCCACTCTATGTCCAAAGCCACTGTCCAAAGCCACTCTATGTCCAAACCCACTGTCCAAAGCCACTGTCCAAAGCCACTGTCCAAAGCCACTCTATGTCCAAAGCCACTGTCCAAAGCCACTGTCCAAAGCCACTGTCCAAAGCCACTCTATGTCCAAAGCCACTGTCCAAAGCCACTCTCCAATGCTACTGTCCAAAGCCACTCTATCTACAAAGCCACTGTCCAAAGCCACTGTCTAAAGTCACTGTCCAAAGCCACTCTATGTCCAAAGCAACTCTCCAAAGCCACTGTCCAAAGCCACTGTCCAAAGCCACTCTATGCCCAAAGCCACTGTCCAAAGCCACTCTCCAAAGCGACTGTCCAAAGCCACTCTATGTCCAAAGCCACTGTCCAAGGCCACTGTCCAAAGCAACTGACCAAAGCTACTCTATGTCCAATGCCACTGTCCAAAGCCACTGTCCAAAGCCACTGTCCAAAGCCACTCTATGTCCAAAGCCATTGTCCAAAGCCACTCTCCAAAGCCACTCTCCAAAGCCACTCTATGTCCAAAAGCACTGTCCAAACCACTGCCCAAAGCCACTCTCCAAAGCCACTCTATGTCCAAAGCCACTGTCCAAAGCCACTCTTCAAAGCCACTCTCCAAAGCCACTGTATGTCCAAAGCCACTGTCCAAAGCCACTGTCCAAAGCCACTCTCCAAAGCCACTCTATGTCCAAAGCCACTGTCCAAGGTCACTGTCCAAAGCCACTCTCCAAAGCCACTCTATATCCAAAGCCACTGTTCAAAGCCACTCTCCAAAGCTACTCTCCAAAGCCACTCTATGTCCAAAGCCACTGTCCAAAGCCACTGTCCAAAGCCACTCCCCAAGGCCACTCTATCTCCAAAGCCACTGTCCAAAGCCACTCTCCAAAGCCATCTCCAAAGCCACTCTATGTCCAAAGCCACTGTCCATAGCCATTGTCTAAAGCCACTGTCCAAAGCCACTCTATGTCCAAAGCCACTGTACAAAGCCACTGTCCAAAGCCACTGTCCAAAGCAATACTATGTCCAAAGCCACTGTCCAAAGGCACTGTCCAAAGCCACTCTATGTCCAAAGCCACTGTCCAAAGCCACTGTCCAAAGCCACCATCCAAAGCCACTCTATGTCCAAAGCAACTGTCCAAAGCCACTCTATGTCTAAAGCCACTGTCCAAAGCCACTCTCCAAAGCCACTGTCCTAAACCACTCTATGTCCAAAGCCACTGTCCAAAGCCACTCTCCAAAGCCACTGTCCAAAGCCACTCTATGTCCAAAGCCACTGTCCAAAGCCACTCTCCAAAGCCACTGTCCAAAGCCACTGTATGTCCAAAGCCACTGTATGTCCAAAGCCACTGTCCAAAGCCACTGTATGTCCAAAGCCACTGTCCAAAGCCACTGTATGTCCAAAGCCACTGTATGTCCAAAGCCACTATCCAAAGCCACTGTATGTCCAAAGCCACTGTATGTCCAAAGGCACTGTCCAAAGCCACTGTATGTCCAAAGCCACTGTATGTCCAAAGCCACTGTCTAAAGCCACTGTATGTCCAAAGCCACTGTCCAAAGCCACTGTATGTCCAAAGCCACTGTATGTCCAAAGCCACTGTCCAAAGCCATTGTATGTCCAAAGCCACTGTATGTCCAAAGCCACTGTCCAAAGCCACTGTATATCCAAAGCCAGTGTATGTCCAAAGCCACTGTCCAAAGCCACTCTCCAAAGCCACTCTATGTCCAAAGCCACTGTCCAAAGCCACTCTCCAAAGCCACTGTCCAAAGCCACTCTATGTCCAAAGCCACTGTCCAAAGCCACTCTATGTCCAAAGCCACTGTCCAAAGCCACTCTCCAAAGCCACTCTCCAAAGCCACTCTATGTCCAAAGCCACTGTATGTCCAAAGCCACTGTCCAAAGCCACTGTATGGCCAAAGCCACTGTATGTCCAAAGCCACTGTCCAAAGCCACTGTATGTCCAAAGCTACTGTATGTCCAAAGCCACTATCCAAAGCCACTGTATGTCCAAAGCCACTGTATGTCCAAAGCCACTGTATGTCCAAAGCCACTGTCCAAAGCCACTGTATGTCCAAAGCCACTGTCCAAAGCCACTGTCCAAAGTCACTGTCCAAAGCCTTTCTATGTCCAAAGCCACTGTCCAAAGCCACAGTCCAAAGCCACTTTCCAAAGCCACTGTCCAAAGCCACTCTATGTCCAAAGCTACTGTCCAAAGCCACTGTCCAAAGCCACTGTCCAAAGCCACTCTATGTCCAAAGCCACTATCCAAAGCCACTCTCCAAAGCCACTCTCCAAAGCCACTCTATGTCCAAAGCCACTGTCCAAAGCCACTCTCCAAACCACTATCCAAAGCCACTCTATGTCCAAAGCCAGTCCAAAGCCTCTCTCCAAAGCCACTCTCCAAAGCCACTCTATGTCCAAAGCCACTGTCCAAAGCCACTCTCCAAAGCCACTCTCCAAAGCCACTCTATGTCCAAAGCCACTGTCCAAAGCCACTCTCCAAAGCCATTCTCCAAAGCCACTCTATGTCCAAAGCCACTGTCCAAAGCCACTCTCCAAAGACAATCTCCAAAGCTACTCTTTGTCCAAAGCCACTGTCCAAAGCCACTCTCCAAAGCCACTCTCCAAAGCCACTCTATGTCCAAAGCCACTTTCCAAAGCCACTCTCCAAAGCCACTCTCCAAAGCCACTCTATGTCCAAAGCCACTGTCCAAAGCCATTCTCCAAAGCCACTCTCCAAAGCCACTCTATGTCCAAAGCCACTGTCCAAAGCCACTCTATGTCCAAACCCACTGTCCAAAGCCACTGTCCAAAGCCACTGTCCAAAGCCACTCTATGTCCAAAGCCACTGTCCAAAGCCACTGTCCAAAGCCACTGTCCAAAGCCACTCTATGTCCAAAGCCACTGTCCAAAGCCACTCTCCAATGCTACTGTCCAAAGCCACTCTATCTACAAAGCCACTGTCCAAAGCCACTGTCTAAAGTCACTGTCCAAAGCCACTCTATGTCCAAAGCAACTCTCCAAAGCCACTGTCCAAAGCCACTGTCCAAAGCCACTCTATGCCCAAAGCCACTGTCCAAAGCCACTCTCCAAAGCGACTGTCCAAAGCCACTCTATGTCCAAAGCCTCTGTCCAACGCCACTGTCCAAAGCAACTGACCAAAGCCACTCTATGTCCAATGCCACTGTCCAAAGCCACTGTCCAAAGCCACTGTCCAAAGCCACTCTATGTCCAAAGCCATTGTCCAAAGCCACTCTCCAAAGCCACTCTCCAAAGCCACTCTATGTCCAAAAGCACTGTCCAAACCACTGTCCAAAGCCACTCTCCAAAGCCACTCTATGTCCAAAGCCACTGTCCAAAGCCACTCTTCAAAGCCACTCTCCAAAGCCACTGTATGTCCAAAGCCACTGTCCAAAGCCACTGTCCAAAGCCACTCTCCAAAGCCACTCTATGTCCAAAGCCACTGTCCAAGGTCACTGTCCAAAGCCACTCTCCAAAGCCACTCTATATCCAAAGCCACTGTTCAAAGCCACTCTCCAAAGCTACTCTCCAAAGCCACTCTATGTCCAAAGCCACTGTCCAAAGCCACTGTCCAAAGCCACTCTCCAAGGCCACTCTATCTCCAAAGCCACTGTCCAAAGCCACTCTCCAAAGCCACTCTCCAAAGCCACTCTATGTCCAAAGCCACTGTCCATAGCCATTGTCTAAAGCCACTGTCCAAAGCCACTCTATGTCCAAAGCCACTGTACAAAGCCACGGTCCAAAGCTACTGTCCAAAGCAATACTATGTCCAAAGCCACTGTCCAAAGGCACTGTCCAAAGCCACTCTATGTCCAAAGCCACTGTCCAAAGCCACTGTCCAAAGCCATCGTCCAAAGCCACTCTATGTCCAAAGCAACTGTCCAAAGCCACTCTATGTCCAAAGCCACTGTCCAAAGCCACTCTCCAAAGCCACTGTCCTAAACCACTCTATGTCCAAAGCCACTGTCCAAAGCCACTCTCCAAAGCCACTGTCCAAAGCCACTCTATGTCCAAAGCCACTGTCCAAAGCCACTCTCCAATGCCACTGTCCAAAGCCACTGTATGTCCAAAGCCACTGTATGTCCAAAGCCACTGTCCAAAGCCACTGTATGTCCAAAGCCACTGTCCAAAGCCACTGTATGTCCAAAGCCACTGTATGTCCAAAGCCACTATCCAAAGCCACTGTATGTCCAAAGCCACTGTATGTCCAAAGGCACTGTCCAAAGCCACTGTATGTCCAAAGCCACTGTATGTCCAAAGCCACTGTCTAAAGCCACTGTATGTCCAAAGCCACTGTCCAAAGCCACTGTATGTCCAAAGCCACTGTATGTCCAAAGCCACTGTCCAAAGCCACTGTATGTCCAAAGCCACTGTATGTCCAAAGCCACTGTCCAAAGCTACTGTATATCCAAAGCCAGTGTATTTCCAAAGCCACTGTCCAAAGCCACTATATGTCCAAAGCCACTGTATGTCCAAAGCCACTGTCCAAAGCCACTGTATGTCCAAAGCCACTGTACAAAGCCACTGTCCAAATCCACTGTCGACAGCCACTCTATGTCCAAATTCACTGTACAAAGCCACTGTCCAAAGCCACTGTCCAAAGCAATACTATGTCCAAAGCCACAGTCCAAAGCCACTGTCCAAAGCCACTGTCCAAAGCCACTCTATGTCCAAAGCCGCTGTCCGAAACCACTGTCCAAAGCCACTGTCCAAAGCCACTCTATGTCCAAAGCCACTGTCCAAAGCCACTGTCCAAAGCCACTGTCCAAAGCCACTCTATGTCCAAAGCCACTGTCCAAAGCCACTCACCAAAGCCACTGTCCTTAACCACTCTATGTCCAAAGCCACTGTCCAAAGCCACTCTCCAAAGCCACTGTCCAAATCCACTCTATGTCCAAAGCCACTGTCCAAAGTCACTCTCCAAAGCCACTGTCCAAAGCCACTGTATGTCCAAAGCCACTGTATGTCCAAAGCCACTGTCCAAAACCACTGTATGTGCAAAGCCACTGTATGTCCAAAGCCACTATCCAAAGCCACTGTATGTCCAAAGCCACTGTATATCCAAAGCCACTGTCCAAAGCCACTGTATGTCCAAAGCCACTGTATTTCCAAAGCGACTGTCTAAAGCCACTGTATATCCAAAGCCACTGTCCAAAGCCACTGTATGTCCAAAGCCACTGTATGTCCAAAGCCACTGTCCATAGCCACTGTATGTCCAAAGCCACTGTATGTCCAAAGCCACTGTCCAAAGCCACTGTATGTCCAAAGCCACTGTATGTCCAAAGCCACTGTCCAAAGCCACTCTATGTCCGAAGCCACTGTATGTCCAAAGCCACTGTCCAAAGCCACTGTATGTCCAAAGCCACTGTATGTCCAAAGCCACTGTCCAAAGCCACTGTATGTCCAAAGCCACGGTATGTCCAAAGCCACTGTCCAAAGCCACCGTATGTCCAAAGCCACTGTATGTCCAAAGCCACTGTCCAAAGCCACCGTATGTCCAAAGCCACTGTATGTCCAAAGCCACTGTCCAAAGCCACTGTATGTCCAAAGCCACTGTATGTCCAAAGCCACTGTCCAAAGCCACTGTATGTCCAAAGCCACTGTATGTTCAAAGCCACTGTCCAAAGCCACTGTATGTCCAAAGCCACTGTATGTCCAAAGCCACTGTCCAAAGCCACCGTATGTCCAGAGCCACTGTATGTCCAAAGCCACTGTCCAAAGCAACCATATGTCCAAAGCCACTGTATGTCCAAAGCCACTGTCCAAAGCCACTGTATGTCCAAAGCCACTGTCCAAAGCCACCGTATGTCCAAAGCCACTGTATGTCCAAAGCCACTGTCCAAAGCAACGGTATGTCCAAAGCCACTGTATGTCCAAAGCCACTGTCCAAAGCCACCGTATGTCCAAAGCCACAGAAGTACCAAAGCCACTATCCAAAGCCACTCTATGTCCAAAGCCATTGTCCAAAGCCACTCTCCAAAGCCACTCTCCAAAGCCACTCTATGTCCAAAAGCACTGTCCAAACCACTGTCCAAAGCCACTCTCCAAAGCCACTCTATGTCCAAAGCCACTGTCCAAAGCCACTCTCCAAAGCCACTCTCCAAAGCCACTGTATGTCCAAAGCCACTGTCCAAAGCCACTGTCCAAAGCCACTCTCCAAAGCCACTCTATGTCCAAAGCCACTGTCCAAAGTCACTGTCCAAAGCCACTCTCCAAAGCCACTCTATGTCCAAAGCCACTGTTCAAAGCCACTCTCCAAAGCTACTCTCCAAAGCCACTCTATGTCCAAAGCCACTGTCCAAAGCCACTGTCCAAAGCCACTCTCCAAGGCTACTCTATCTCCAAAGCCACTGTCCAAAGCCACTCTCCAAAGCCACTCTCCAAAGCCACTCTATGTCCAAAGCCACT
The DNA here is from genome assembly GCA_028752905.1 of Cladorhizidae sp. MBARI D1340-BT2. NCBI lineage: Eukaryota > Metazoa > Porifera > Demospongiae > Poecilosclerida > Cladorhizidae > Cladorhizidae sp. MBARI D1340-BT2. Next base: position 25,049,139 of record JAQNBH010000017.1, on the reverse strand, counting down.
GTCCATAGCCATTGTCTAAAGCCACTGTCCAAAGCCACTCTATGTCCAAAGCCACTGTACAAAGCCACTGTCCAAAGCCACTGTCCAAAGCAATACTATGTCCAAAGCCACTGTCCAAAGGCACTGTCCAAAGCCACTCTATGTCCAAAGCCACTGTCCAAAGCCACTGTCCAAAGCCACTGTCCAAAGCCACTCTATGTCCAAAGCCACTGTCCAAAGCCACTCTATGTCCAAAGCCACTGTCCAAAGCCACTCTCCAAAGCCACTGTCCTAAACCACTCTATGTCCAAAGCCACTGTCCAAAGCCACTCTCCAAAGCCACTGTCCAAAGCCACTCTATGTCCAAAGCCACTGTCCAAAGCCACTCTCCAAAGCCACTGTCCAAAGCCACTGTATGTCCAAAGCCACTGTATGTCCAAAGCCACTTTCCAAAGCCACTGTATGTCCAAAGCCACTGTCCAAAGCCACTGTATGTCCAAAGCCACTGTATGTCCAAAGCCACTATCCAAAGCCACTGTATGTCCAAAGCCACTGTATGTCCAAAGGCACTGTCCAAAGCCACTGTATGTCCAAAGCCACTGTATGTCCAAAGCCACTGTCTAAAGCCACTGTATGTCCAAAGCCACTGTCCAAAGCCACTGTATGTCCAAAGCCACTGTATGTCCAAAGCCACTGTCCAAAGCCACTGTATGTCCAAAGCCACTCTATGTCCAAAGCCACTGTCCAAAGCCACTGTATATCCAAAGCCAGTGTATGTCCAAAGCCACTGTCCAAAGCCACTATATGTCCAAAGCCACTGTATGTCCAAAGCCACTGTCCAAAGCCACTGTATGTCCAAAGCCACTGTACAAAGCCACTGTCCAAATCCACTGTCGACAGCCACTCTATGTCCAAATTCACTGTACAAAGCCACTGTCCAAAGCCACTGTCCAAAGCAATACTATGTCCAAAGCCACAGTCCAAAGCCACTGTCCAAAGCCACTGTCCAAAGCCACTCTATGTCCAAAGCCACTGTATGTCCAAAGCCACTGTCCAAAGCCACTCTATGTCCAAAGCCACTGTCCAAAGCCACTGTCCAAATCCACTGTCCAAAGCCACTCTATGTCCATAGCCACTGTCCAAAGCCACTCACCAAAGCCACTGTCCTTAACCACTCTATGTCCAAAGCCACTGTCCAAAGCCACTCTCCAAAGCCACTGTCCAAATCCACTCTATGTCCAAAGCCACTGTCCAAAGTCACTCTCCAAAGCCACTGTCCAAAGCCACTGTATGTCCAAAGCCACTGTATGTCCAAAGCCACTGTATGTCCAAAGCCACTGTCCAAAGCCACTGTATGTGCAAAGCTACTGTATGTCTAAAGCCACTATCCAAAGCCACTGTATGTCCAAACCACTGTATATCCAAAGCCACTGTCCAAAGCCACTGTATGTCCAAAGCCACTGTATTTCCAAAGCGACTGTCTAAAGCCACTGTATGTCCAAAGCCACTGTCCAAAGCCACTGTATGTCCAAAGCCACTGTATGTCCAAAGCCACTGTCCATAGCCACTGTATGTCCAAAGCCACTGTATGTCCAAAGCCACTGTCCAAAGCCACTGTATGTCCAAAGCCACTGTATGTCCAAAGCCACTGTCCAAAGCCACTCTATGTCCGAAGCCACTGTATGTCCAAAGCCACTGTCCAAAGCCACTGTATGTCCAAAGCCAGTGTATGTCCAAAGCCACTGTCCAAAGCCACTGTATGTCCAAAGCCACGGTATGTCCAAAGCCACTGTCCAAAGCCATCGTATGTCCAAAGCCACTGTATGTCCAAAGCCACTGTCCAAAGCCACCGTATGTCCAAAGCCACTGTATGTCCAAAGCCACTGTCCAAAGCCACTGTATGTCCAAAGCCACTGTATGTCCAAAGCCACTGTCCAAAGCCACTGTATGTCCAAAGCCACTGTATGTTCAAAGCCACTGTCCAAAGCCACTGTATGTCCAAAGCCACTGTATGTCCAAAGCCACTGTCCAAAGCCACCGTATGTCCAGAGCCACTGTATGTCCAAAGCCACTGTCCAAAGCAACCATATGTCCAAAGCCACTGTATGTCCAAAGCCACTGTCCAAAGCCACTGTATGTCCAAAGCCACTGTCCAAAGCCACCGTATGTCCAAAGCCACTGTATGTCCAAAGCCACTGTCCAAAGCAACCGTATGTCCAAAGCCACTGAAGTACCAAAGCCACTGTCCAAAGCCACTGTATGTCCAAAGCCACTGTACAAAGCCACTGTCCAAATCCACTGTCCAAATCCACTCTATTTCCAAATCCACTGTACAAAGCCACTGTCCAAAGCCATTGTCCAAAGCAATACTATGTCCAAAGCCACAGTCCAAAGCCACTGTCCAAAGCCACTCTATGTCCAAAGCCACTGTCCGAAGCCACTGTCCAAAGCCACTGTTCAAAGCCACTCTATGCCCAAAGCCACTGTCCAAAGCCACTCTCCAAAGCCACTGTCCTTAACCACTCTATGTCCAAAGCCACTGTCCAAAGCCACTCTCCAAAGCCACTGTCCAAAGCCACTCTCCAAAGCCACTGTCCAAAGCCACTGTATGTCCAAAGCCACTGTATGTCCAAAGCCACTGTCCAAAGCCACTGTATGTCCAAAGCCACTGTATGTCCAAAGCCACTATCCAAAGCCACTGTATGTCCAAAGCCACTGTATATCCAAAGCCACTATCCAAAGCCACTGTATGTCCAAAGCCACTGTGTGTCCAAAGCCACTGTCTAAAGCCACTGTATGTCCAAAGCCACTGTCCAAAGCCACTGTATGTCCAAAGCCACTGTCCAAAGCCACTGTATGTCCAAAGCCACTGTATGTCCAAAGCCACTGTCCAAAGCCACTCTATGTCCAAAGCCACTGTATGTCCAAAGCCACTGTCCAAAGCCACTGTATGTCTAAAGCCTCTGTATGTCCAAAGCCACTGTCCAAAGCCACCGTATGTCCAAAGCCACGGTATGTCCAAAGCCACTGTCCAAAGCCACCGTATGTCCAAAGCCACTGTATGTCCAAAGCCACTGTCCAAAGCCACCGTATGTCCAAAGCCAATGTATGTCCAAAGCCACTGTTCAAAGCCACTGTATGTCCAAAGCCACTGTATGTCCAAAGCCACTGTCCAAAGCCATTGTACGTCCAAATCCACTGTATGTCCAAAGCCACTGTCCAAAGCAACTGTATGTCCAAAGCCACTGTATGTCCAAAGCCACTGTCCAAAGCCACTGTATGTCCAAAGCCACTGTATGTCCAAAGCCACTATCCAAAGCCACTGTATGTCCAAAGCCACTGTATATCCAAAGCCACTGTCCAAAGCCACTGTATGTCCAAAGCCATTGTATGTCCAAAGCCACTGTCTAAAGCCACTGTATGTCCAAAGCCACTGTCCAAAGCCACTGTATGTCCAAAGCCACTGTCCAAAGCCACTGTATGTCCAAAGCCACTGTATGTCCAAAGCCACTGTCCAAAGCCACTCTATGTCCAAAGCCACTGTATGTCCAAAGCCACTGTCCAAAGCCACTGTCCAAAGCCACTCTATGTCCAAAGCCACTGTATGTCCAAAGCCACTGTCCAAAGCCACTGTATGTCCAAAGCCTCTGTATGTCCAAAGACACTGTCCAAAGCCACTGTATGTCCAAAGCCACTGTATGTCCAAAGCCACTGTCCAAAGCCACCGTATGTCCAAAGCCAATGTATGTTCAAAGCCACTGTCCAAAGCCACTGTATGTCCAAAGCCACTGTATGTCCAAAGCCACTGTCCAAAGCCACTGTATGTCCAAAGCCACTGTATGTCCAAAGCCACTGTCCAAAGCAACCGTATGTCCAAAGCCACTGTATGTCCAAAGCCAATGTCCAAAGCCACTGTATGTCCAAAGCCACTGTATGTCCAAAGCCACTGTCCAAAGCAACCGTATGTCCAAAGCCACTGTATGTCCAAAGCCACTGTCCAAATGCACCATATGTCTTAAGCCACTGTATGTCCAAAGCCACTGGCCAAAGCCACTGTATGTCCAAAGCCACTGTATGTCCAAAGCCACTGTCCAAAGCCACTGTATGTCCAAAGCCACTGTATGTCCAAAGCCACTGTCTAAAGCCACTGTATGTCCAAAGCCACTGTCCAAAGCCACTGTATGTCCAAAGCCACTGTATGTCCAAAGCCACTGTCCAAAGCCACTGTATGTCCAAAGCCACTGTATGTCCAAAGCCACTCTATGTCCAAAGCCACTGTCCAAAGCCACTGTATGTCCAAAGCCACTGTATGTCCAAAGCCACTGTCCAAAGCCACTGTATGTCCAAAGCCACTGTACAAAGCCGCTGTCCAAATCCACTATCCAAAGACACTCTATGTCCAAATCCACTGTACAAAGCCACTGTCCAAAGCCACTGTCCAAAGCAATACTATGTCCAAAGCCACAGTCCAAAGCCACTGTCCAAAGCCACTGTCCAAAGCCACTCTATGTCCAAAGCCACTGTCCGAAGCCACTGTCCAAAGCCACTGTCCAAAGCCACTGTATGTCCAAAGCCACTGTACAAAGCCACTGTCCAAATCCACTGTCCAAAGCCACTCTATGTCCAAATCCACTGTACAAAGCCACTGTCTAAAGCCACTGTATGTCCAAAGCCACTGTCCAAAGCTACTGTATGTCCAAAGCCACTGTATGTCCAAAGCCACTGTCCAAAGCCACTGTATGTCCAAAGCCACTGTATGTCCAAAGCCACTGTCCAAAACCAAACTGTCTGTCCAAAGCCACTGTATGTCCAAAGCCACTGTCCAAAGCCACTGTATGTCCAAAGCCACTGTATGTCCTAAGCCACTGTCCAAAGCCACTGTATGTCCAAAGCCACTGTACAAAGCCACTGTCCAAAGCCACTCTATGTCCAAAGCCACTGTACAAAGCCACTGTCCAAAGCCACTGTCCAAAGCAATAATATGTCCAAAGCCACTGTCCAAAGCCACTGTCCAACTCCACTGTCCAAAGCCACTCTATGTCCAAAGCCACTGTCCAAAGTCACTGTCCAAAGCCTTTCTATGTCCAAAGCCACTGTCCAAAGCCACAGTCCAAAGCCACTTTGCAAAGCCACTGTCCAAAGCCACTCTATATCCAAAGCCACTGTCTAAAGCCACTGTCCAAAGCCACTGTCCAAAGCCACTCTATGTCCAAAGCCACTATCCAAAGCCACTCTCCAAAGCCACTCTCCAAAGCCACTCTATGTCCAAAGCCACTGTCCAAAGCCACTCTCCAAACCACTATCCAAAGCCACTCTATGTCCAAAGTCACTGTCCAAAGCCAATCTCCAAAGCCACTCTTCAAAGCCACTCTTTTTCCAAAGCCAGTCCAAAGCTACTCTCCAAAGCCACTCTCCAAAGCCACTCTATGTCCAAAGCCACTGTCCAAAGCCACTCTCCAAAGCCACTCTCCTAAGCCACTCTATGTCCAAAGCCACTGTCCAAAGCCACTCTCCAATGCCACTGCCCAAGGCCACTCTATCTAGAAAGCCACTGTCCAAAGACACTGTCTAAAGTCACTGTCCAAAGCCACTCTATGTCCAAAGCAACTGTTCAAAGCCACTGTCCAAAGCCACTGTCCAAAGCCACTCTATGCCCAAAGCCACTGTCCAAAGCCACTCTTCAAAGCCACTGTCCAAAGCCACTCTATGTCCAGAGCCACTGTCCAAAGCCACTCTCCAAAGCCACTGTCCAAAGCCACCCCAAGTCCAAAGCCACTGTCCAAAGCCACTGTCCAAAGCCACTGACCAAAGCCACTCTATGTCCAATGCCACTGTCCAAAGCCACTGTCCAAAGCCACTGTCCAAAGCTACTCTATGTCCAAAGCCATTGTCCAAAGCCACTTTCCAAAGCCACTCTCCAAAGCCACTCTATGTCCAAAAGCACTGTCCAAAGCCACTGTCCAAAGCCACTCTCCAAAGCCACTCTATGTCCAAAGCCACTGTCCAAAGCCACTCTCCAAAGCCACTCTCCAAAGCCACTCTCCAAAGCCACTCTATGTCCAAAGCCACTGTCCAAAGCCACTCTCCAAAGCTACTCTCCAAAGCCACTCTATCTCCAAAGCCACACTCCAAAGCCACTCTCCAAAGCCACTCTCCAAAGCCACTGTATGTCCAAAGCCACTGTATGTCCAAAGCCACTGTCCAAAGCCACTGTATGTCCAAAGCCACTGTCCAAAGCCACTGTATGTCCAAAGCCACTGTATGTCCTAAGCCACTGTCCAAAGCCACTGTATGTCCAAAGCCACTGTACAAAGCCACTGTCCAAATCCACTGTCCAAAGCCACTCTATGTCCAAAGCCACTGTACAAAGCCACTGTCCAAAGCCACTGTCCAAAGCAATACTATGTCCAAAGCCACTGTCCAAAGCCACTGTCCAACTCCACTGTCCAAAGCCACTCTATGTCCAAAGCCACTGTCCAAAGTCACTGTCCAAAGCCTTTCTATGTCCAAAGCCACTGTCCAAAGCCACAGTCCAAAGCCACTTTCCAAAGCCACTGTCCAAAGCCACTCTATGTCCAAAGCCACTGTCTAAAGCCACTGTCCAAAGCCACTGTCCAAAGCCACTCTATGTCCAAAGCCACTATCCAAAGCCACTCTCCAAAGCCACTCTCCAAAGCCACTCTATGTCCAAAGCCACTGTCCAAAGCCACTCTCCAAACCACTATCCAAAGCCACTCTATGTCCAAAGTCACTGTCCAAAGCCAATCTCCAAAGCCACTCTTCAAAGCCACTCTATGTCCAAAGCCAGTCCAAAGCTACTCTCCAAAGCCACTCTCCAAAGACACTCTATGTCCAAAGCCACTGTCCAAAGCCACTCTCCAAAGCCACTCCCCTAAGCCACTCTATGTCCAAAGCCACTGTCCAAAGCCACTCTCCAAAGCCACTCTCCAAAGCAACTCTTTGTCCAAAGCCACTGTCCAAAACCACTCTCCAAAGCCACTCTCCAAAGCCACTCTCCAAAGCCACTCTATGTCCAAAGCCACTGTCCAAAGCCACTTTCCAAAGCCACTCTCCAAAGCCACTCTATTTCCAAAGCCACTGTCCAAAGACATTCTCCAAAGCCACTCTCCAAAGCCACTCTATGTCCAAAGCCTCTGTCCAAAGCCACTCTATGTCCAAAGCCACTGTCCAAAGCCACTGTCCAAAGCCACTGTCCAAAGCCACTCTATGTCCAAAGCCACTGTCCAAAGCCACTGTCCAAAGCCACTGTCCAAAGCCACTCTATGTCCAAAGCCACTGTCCAAAGCCACTCTCCAATGCCACTGCCCAAGGCCACTCTATCTAGAAAGCCACTGTCCAAAGACACTGTCTAAAGTCACTGTCCAAAGCCACTCTATGTCCAAAGCAACTGTTCAAAGCCACTGTCCAAAGCCACTGTCCAAAGCCACTCTATGCCCAAAGCCACTGTCCAAAGCCACTCTTCAAAGCCACTGTCCAAAGCCACTCTATGTCCAGAGCCACTGTCCAAAGCCACTCTCCAAAGCCACTGTCCAAAGCCACCCCAAGTTCAAAGCCACTGTCCAAAGCCACTGTCCAAAGCCACTGACCAAAGCCACTCTATGTGCAATGCCACTGTCCAAAGCCACTGTCCAAAGCCACTGTCCAAAGCCACTCTATGTCCAAAGCCATTGTCCAAAGCCACTCTCCAAAGCCACTCTCCAAAGCCACTCTATGTCCAAAAGCACTGTCCAAAGCCACTGTCCAAAGCCACTCTCCAAAGCCACTCTATGTCCAAAGCCACTGTCCAAAGCCACTCTCCAAAGCAACTCTCCAAAGCCACTCTCCAAAGCCACTCTATGTCCAAAGCCACTGTCCAAAGCCACTCTCCAAAGCTACTCTCCAAAGCCACTCTATCTCCAAAGCCACTCTCCAAAGCCACTCTCCAAAGCTACTCTCCAAAGCCACTCTATGTCCAAAGCCACTGTCCATAGCCACTGTCCAAAGCCAATGTCCAAAGCCACTCTATGTCCAAAGCCACTGTACAAAGCCACTGTCCAAAGCCACTGTCCAAAGCAATACTATGTCCAAAGCCACTGTCCAAAGGCCCTGTCCAAAGCCACTCTATGTCCAAAGCCACTGTCCAAAGCCACTGTCCAAAGCCACTGTCCAAAGCCACTCTATGTCCAAAGCCACTGTCCAAAGCCACTCTATGTCCAAAGCCACTGTCCAAAGCCACTCTCCAAAGCCACTGTCCTAAACCACTCTATGTCCGAAGCCACTGTCCAAAGCCACTCTCCAAAGCCACTGTCCAAAGCCACTCTATGTCCAAAGCCACTGTCCAAAGCCACTCTCCAAAGCCACTGTCCAAAGCCACTATATGTCCAAAGCCACTGTATGTCCAAAGCCACTGTCCAAAGCCACTGTATGTCCAAAGCCACTGTCCAAAGTCACTGTATGTCCAAAGCCACTGTATGTCCAAAGCCACTATCCAAAGCCACTGTATTTCCAAAGCCACTGTATGTCCAAAGGCACTGTCCAAAGCCACTGTATATCCAAAGCCACTGTACAAAGCCACTGTCCAAAGCCACTCTATGTCCAAAGCCACTGTACAAAGCCACTGTCCAAAGCCACTGTCCAAAGCAATAATATGTCCAAAGCCACTGTCCAAAGCCACTGTCCAACTCCACTGTCCAAAGCCACTCTATGTCCAAAGCCACTGTCCAAAGTCACTGTCCAAAGCCTTTCTATGTCCAAAGCCACTGTCCAAAGCCACAGTCCAAAGCCACTTTGCAAAGCCACTGTCCAAAGCCACTCTATATCCAAAGCCACTGTCTAAAGCCACTGTCCAAAGCCACTGTCCAAAGCCACTCTATGTCCAAAGCCACTATCCAAAGCCACTCTCCAAAGCCACTCTCCAAAGCCACTCTATGTCCAAAGCCACTGTCCAAAGCCACTCTCCAAACCACTATCCAAAGCCACTCTATGTCCAAAGTCACTGTCCAAAGCCAATCTCCAAAGCCACTCTTCAAAGCCACTCTTTTTCCAAAGCCAGTCCAAAGCTACTCTCCAAAGCCACTCTCCAAAGCCACTCTATGTCCAAAGCCACTGTCCAAAGCCACTCTCCAAAGCCACTCTCCTAAGCCACTCTATGTCCAAAGCCACTGTCCAAAGCCACTCTCCAATGCCACTGCCCAAGGCCACTCTATCTAGAAAGCCACTGTCCAAAGACACTGTCTAAAGTCACTGTCCAAAGCCACTCTATGTCCAAAGCAACTGTTCAAAGCCACTGTCCAAAGCCACTGTCCAAAGCCACTCTATGCCCAAAGCCACTGTCCAAAGCCACTCTTCAAAGCCACTGTCCAAAGCCACTCTATGTCCAGAGCCACTGTCCAAAGCCACTCTCCAAAGCCACTGTCCAAAGCCACCCCAAGTCCAAAGCCACTGTCCAAAGCCACTGTCCAAAGCCACTGACCAAAGCCACTCTATGTCCAATGCCACTGTCCAAAGCCACTGTCCAAAGCCACTGTCCAAAGCTACTCTATGTCCAAAGCCATTGTCCAAAGCCACTTTCCAAAGCCACTCTCCAAAGCCACTCTATGTCCAAAAGCACTGTCCAAAGCCACTGTCCAAAGCCACTCTCCAAAGCCACTCTATGTCCAAAGCCACTGTCCAAAGCCACTCTCCAAAGCCACTCTCCAAAGCCACTCTCCAAAGCCACTCTATGTCCAAAGCCACTGTCCAAAGCCACTCTCCAAAGCTACTCTCCAAAGCCACTCTATCTCCAAAGCCACACTCCAAAGCCACTCTCCAAAGCCACTCTCCAAAGCCACTGTATGTCCAAAGCCACTGTATGTCCAAAGCCACTGTCCAAAGCCACTGTATGTCCAAAGCCACTGTCCAAAGCCACTGTATGTCCAAAGCCACTGTATGTCCTAAGCCACTGTCCAAAGCCACTGTATGTCCAAAGCCACTGTACAAAGCCACTGTCCAAATCCACTGTCCAAAGCCACTCTATGTCCAAAGCCACTGTACAAAGCCACTGTCCAAAGCCACTGTCCAAAGCAATACTATGTCCAAAGCCACTGTCCAAAGCCACTGTCCAACTCCACTGTCCAAAGCCACTCTATGTCCAAAGCCACTGTCCAAAGTCACTGTCCAAAGCCTTTCTATGTCCAAAGCCACTGTCCAAAGCCACAGTCCAAAGCCACTTTCCAAAGCCACTGTCCAAAGCCACTCTATGTCCAAAGCCACTGTCTAAAGCCACTGTCCAAAGCCACTGTCCAAAGCCACTCTATGTCCAAAGCCACTATCCAAAGCCACTCTCCAAAGCCACTCTCCAAAGCCACTCTATGTCCAAAGCCACTGTCCAAAGCCACTCTCCAAACCACTATCCAAAGCCACTCTATGTCCAAAGTCACTGTCCAAAGCCAATCTCCAAAGCCACTCTTCAAAGCCACTCTATGTCCAAAGCCAGTCCAAAGCTACTCTCCAAAGCCACTCTCCAAAGACACTCTATGTCCAAAGCCACTGTCCAAAGCCACTCTCCAAAGCCACTCCCCTAAGCCACTCTATGTCCAAAGCCACTGTCCAAAGCCACTCTCCAAAGCCACTCTCCAAAGCAACTCTTTGTCCAAAGCCACTGTCCAAAACCACTCTCCAAAGCCACTCTCCAAAGCCACTCTCCAAAGCCACTCTATGTCCAAAGCCACTGTCCAAAGCCACTTTCCAAAGCCACTCTCCAAAGCCACTCTATTTCCAAAGCCACTGTCCAAAGACATTCTCCAAAGCCACTCTCCAAAGCCACTCTATGTCCAAAGCCTCTGTCCAAAGCCACTCTATGTCCAAAGCCACTGTCCAAAGCCACTGTCCAAAGCCACTGTCCAAAGCCACTCTATGTCCAAAGCCACTGTCCAAAGCCACTGTCCAAAGCCACTGTCCAAAGCCACTCTATGTCCAAAGCCACTGTCCAAAGCCACTCTCCAATGCCACTGCCCAAGGCCACTCTATCTAGAAAGCCACTGTCCAAAGACACTGTCTAAAGTCACTGTCCAAAGCCACTCTATGTCCAAAGCAACTGTTCAAAGCCACTGTCCAAAGCCACTGTCCAAAGCCACTCTATGCCCAAAGCCACTGTCCAAAGCCACTCTTCAAAGCCACTGTCCAAAGCCACTCTATGTCCAGAGCCACTGTCCAAAGCCACTCTCCAAAGCCACTGTCCAAAGCCACCCCAAGTTCAAAGCCACTGTCCAAAGCCACTGTCCAAAGCCACTGACCAAAGCCACTCTATGTGCAATGCCACTGTCCAAAGCCACTGTCCAAAGCCACTGTCCAAAGCCACTCTATGTCCAAAGCCATTGTCCAAAGCCACTCTCCAAAGCCACTCTCCAAAGCCACTCTATGTCCAAAAGCACTGTCCAAAGCCACTGTCCAAAGCCACTCTCCAAAGCCACTCTATGTCCAAAGCCACTGTCCAAAGCCACTCTCCAAAGCAACTCTCCAAAGCCACTCTCCAAAGCCACTCTATGTCCAAAGCCACTGTCCAAAGCCACTCTCCAAAGCTACTCTCCAAAGCCACTCTATCTCCAAAGCCACTCTCCAAAGCCACTCTCCAAAGCTACTCTCCAAAGCCACTCTATGTCCAAAGCCACTGTCCATAGCCACTGTCCAAAGCCAATGTCCAAAGCCACTCTATGTCCAAAGCCACTGTACAAAGCCACTGTCCAAAGCCACTGTCCAAAGCAATACTATGTCCAAAGCCACTGTCCAAAGGCCCTGTCCAAAGCCACTCTATGTCCAAAGCCACTGTCCAAAGCCACTGTCCAAAGCCACTGTCCAAAGCCACTCTATGTCCAAAGCCACTGTCCAAAGCCACTCTATGTCCAAAGCCACTGTCCAAAGCCACTCTCCAAAGCCACTGTCCTAAACCACTCTATGTCCGAAGCCACTGTCCAAAGCCACTCTCCAAAGCCACTGTCCAAAGCCACTCTATGTCCAAAGCCACTGTCCAAAGCCACTCTCCAAAGCCACTGTCCAAAGCCACTATATGTCCAAAGCCACTGTATGTCCAAAGCCACTGTCCAAAGCCACTGTATGTCCAAAGCCACTGTCCAAAGTCACTGTATGTCCAAAGCCACTGTATGTCCAAAGCCACTATCCAAAGCCACTGTATTTCCAAAGCCACTGTATGTCCAAAGGCACTGTCCAAAGCCACTGTATATCCAAAGCCACTCTATGTCCAAAGCCACCGTCTAAAGCCTCTGTATGTCCAAAGCCACTGTCCAAAGCCACTGTATGTCCAAAGCCACTGTTTGTCCAAAGCCACTGTCCAAAGCCACTGTATGTCCAAAGCCACTGTATGTCCAAAGCCACTGTATGTCCAAAGCCACTATTCAAAGCCACTGTATGTCCAAAGCCACTGTCCAAAGCCACTGTCCAAAGCCACTGTCCAAAGCCGCTGTCCAAAGCCACTCTATGTCCAAAGCCACTGTCCGAAGCCACTGTCCAAAGCCACTGTCTAAAGCCACTCTATGTCCAAAGCCACTGTCCAAAGCCACTCTCCAAAGCCACTGTCCAAAGCCACTGTATGTCCAAAGCCACTGTATGTCCAAAGCCACTGTCCAAAGCCACTGTATGTCCAAAGCCACTGTATGTCCAAAGCCACTATTCAAAGCCAATGTATGTCCAAAGCCACTGTATATCCAAAGCCACTGTCCAAAGCCACTGTATGTCCAAAGCCACTGTATGTCCAAATCCACTGTCTAAAGCCACTGTATGTCCAAAGCCACTGTTCAAAGCCACTGTATGTCCAAAGCCACTGTATGTCCAAAGCCACTGTCCATAGCCACTGTATGTCCAAAGCCACTGTATGTCCAAAGCCACTGTCCAAAGCCACTGTATTTCCAAATCCACTGTATGTCCAAAGCCACTATCCAAAGCCACTCTATGTCCAAAGCCACACTATGTCCAAAGCCACTGTATGTCCAAAGCCACTGTTCAGAGCCACTGTATGTCCAAAGCCACTGTACGTCCAAAGCCACTGTCCAATGCCACCGTATGTCCAAAGCCACGGTATGTCCGTAGCCACTGTCCAAAGCCACCGTATGTCCAAAGCCACGGTATGTCCAAAGCCACTGTCCAAAGCCACCGTATGTCCAAAGCCACTGTATGTCCAAAGCCACTGTCCAAAGCCACTGTATGTCCAAAGCCACTGTATGTCCAAAGCCACTGTCCAAAGCCACTGTATGTCCAATGCCACTGTATGTCCAAAGCCACTGTCCAAAGCCACTGTATGTCCAAAGTCACTGTATGTCCAAAGCCACTGTCCAAAGCCATTATATGTCCAAAGCCACTGTATGTCCAAAGCCACTGTCCAAAGCCACTCTCCAAAGCCACTCTATGTCCAAAGCCACTGTCCAAAGCCACTCTCCAAAGCCACTGTCCAAAGCCACTCTATGTCCAAAGCCACTGTCCAAAGCCACTCTATGTCCAAAGCCACTGTCCAAAGCCACTCTCCAAAGCCACTCTCCAAAGCCACTCTATGTCCAAAGCCACTGTATGTCCAAAGCCACTGTCCAAAGCCACTGTATGGCCAAAGCCACTGTATGTCCAAAGCCACTGTCCAAAGCCACTGTATGTCCAAAGCTACTGTATGTCCAAAGCCACCATCCAAAGCCACTGTATGTCCAAAGCCACTGTATGTCCAAAGCCACTGTATGTCCAAAGCCACTGTCCAAAGCCACTGTATGTCCAAAGCCACTGTCCAAAGCCACTGTCCAAAGTCACTGTCCAAAGCCTTTCTATGTCCAAAGCCACTGTCCAAAGCCACAGTCCAAAGCCACTTTCCAAAGCCACTGTCCAAAGCCACTCTATGTCCAAAGCTACTGTCCAAAGCCACTGTCCAAAGCCACTGTCCAAAGCCACTCTATGTCCAAAGCCACTATCCAAAGCCACTCTCCAAAGCCACTCTCCAAAGCCACTCTATGTCCAAAGCCACTGTCCAAAGCCACTCTCCAAACCACTATCCAAAGCCACTCTATGTCCAAAGCCAGTCCAAAGCCTCTCTCCAAAGCCACTCTCCAAAGCCACTCTATGTCCAAAGCCACTGTCCAAAGCCACTCTCCAAAGCCACTCTCCAAAGCCACTCTATGTATAAAGCCACTGTCCAAAGCCACTCTCCAAAGCCATTCTCCAAAGCCACTCTATGTCCAAAGCCACTGTCCAAAGCCACTCTCCAAAGACAATCTCCAAAGCTACTCTTTGTCCAAAGCCACTGTCCAAAGCCACTCTCCAAAGCCACTCTCCAAAGCCACTCTATGTCCAAAGCCACTTTCCAAAGCCACTCTCCAAAGCCACTCTCCAAAGCCACTCTATGTCCAAAGCCACTGTCCAAAGCCATTCTCCAAAGCCACTCTCCAAAGCCACTCTATGTCCAAAGCCACTGTCCAAAGCCACTCTATGTCCAAACCCACTGTCCAAAGCCACTGTCCAAAGCCACTGTCCAAAGCCACTCTATGTCCAAAGCCACTGTCCAAAGCCACTGTCCAAAGCCACTGTCCAAAGCCACTCTATGTCCAAAGCCACTGTCCAAAGCCACTCTCCAATGCTACTGTCCAAAGCCACTCTATCTACAAAGCCACTGTCCAAAGCCACTGTCTAAAGTCACTGTCCAAAGCCACTCTATGTCCAAAGCAACTCTCCAAAGCCACTGTCCAAAGCCACTGTCCAAAGCCACTCTATGCCCAAAGCCACTGTCCAAAGCCACTCTCCAAAGCCACTCTCCAAAGCGACTGTCCAAAGCCACTCTATGTCCAAAGCCACTGTCCAAGGCCACTGTCCAAAGCAACTGACCAAAGCTACTCTATGTCCAATGCCACTGTCCAAAGCCACTGTCCAAAGCCACTGTCCAAAGCCACTCTATGTCCAAAGCCATTGTCCAAAGCCACTCTCCAAAGCCACTCTCCAAAGCCACTCTATGTCCAAAAGCACTGTCCAAACCACTGCCCAAAGCCACTCTCCAAAGCCACTCTATGTCCAAAGCCACTGTCCAAAGCCACTCTTCAAAGCCACTCTCCAAAGCCACTGTATGTCCAAAGCCACTGTCCAAAGCCACTGTCCAAAGCCACTCTCCAAAGCCACTCTATGTCCAAAGCCACTGTCCAAGGTCACTGTCCAAAGCCACTCTCCAAAGCCACTCTATATCCAAAGCCACTGTTCAAAGCCACTCTCCAAAGCTACTCTCCAAAGCCACTCTATGTCCAAAGCCACTGTCCAAAGCCACTGTCCAAAGCCACTCTCCAAGGCCACTCTATCTCCAAAGCCACTGTCCAAAGCCACTCTCCAAAGCCATCTCCAAAGCCACTCTATGTCCAAAGCCACTGTCCATAGCCATTGTCTAAAGCCACTGTCCAAAGCCACTCTATGTCCAAAGCCACTGTACAAAGCCACTGTCCAAAGCCACTGTCCAAAGCAATACTATGTCCAAAGCCACTGTCCAAAGGCACTGTCCAAAGCCACTCTATGTCCAAAGCCACTGTCCAAAGCCACTGTCCAAAGCCACTGTTAGTCCAAAGCCACTGTATGTCCAAAGCCACTGTCTAAAGCCACTGTATGTCCAAAGCCACTGTATGTCCAAAGCCACTGTCCAAAGCAACCGTATGTCCAAAGCCACTGTATGTCCAAAGCCACTGTCCAAAGCCACCGTATGTCCAAACCACTGTATGTCCAAAGCAACTGTCCAAAGCCACTGTATGTCCAAAGCCACTGTCCAAAGCCACTGTATGTCCAAAGCCACTCTATGTCCAAAGCCAGTGTCTAAAGCCACTGTATGTCCAAAGCCACTGTCCAAAGCCACTGTATGTCCAAAGCCACTGTATGTCCAAAGACACTGTCCAAAGCCACTGTATGTCCAAAGCCACTGTATGTCCAAAGCCACTGTCCAAAGCCACTGTATGTCCAAAGCCACTGTATGTCCAAAGCCACTGTCCAAAGCCACTGTATGTCCAAAGCCACTGTATGTCCAAAGCCACTGTCCAAAGTCAATGTATGGCCAAAGCCACTGTACAAAGCCACTGTCCAAATCCACTGTCCAAAGCCACTCTATGTCCAAAGCCACTGTACAAAGCCAGTGTCCAAAGCCACTGTCCAAAGCAATACTATGTCCAAAGCCACTGTCCAAAGCCACTGTCCAAAGCCACTGTCCAAAGCCACTCTATGTCCAAAGCCACTGTCCGAAGCCACTGTCCAAAGCCACTGTCCAAAGCCACTCTATGTCCAAAGCCACTGTCCAAAGCCACTGTCCAAAGCCACTGTCCAAAGCCACTCTATGTCCAAAGCCACTGTCCAAAGCCACTCTCCAAAGCCACTTTCCTTAACCAATCTATGTCCAAAGCCACTGTCCAAAGCCACTCTCCAAAACCACTGTCCAAAGCCACTCTATATCCAAAGCCACTGTCCAAAGCCACTCTCCAAAGCCACTGTCCAAAGCCACTGTATGTCCAAAGCCACTGTATGTCCAAAGCCACTGTCCAAAGCCACTGTATGTCCAAAGCCACTGTATATCCAAAGCAACTGTCCAAAGCCACTGTATATCCAAAGCCACTGTCCAAAGCCACTGTATGTCCAATGCCACTGTATGTCCAAAGCTACTATCCAAAGCCACTTTATGTCCAAAGCCACTGTATGTCCATAGCCACTGTCCAAAGCCACTGTATGTCCAAAGCCACTGTATGTCCAAAGCCACTGTCTAAAGCCACTGTATGTCCAAAATCACTGTCCAAAGCCACTGTATATCCAAAGCCACTGTATGTCCAAACACTGTACATAGCCACTGTATGTCCAAAGCCACTGTATGTCCAAAGCCACTGTCCAAAGCCACTGTATGTCCAAAGCCACTGTATGTCCAAAGCCACTGTATGTCCAAAGCCACTGTATGTCCAAAGCCACTGTATGTCCAAAGCCACTGTCCAAAGCCACTGTATGTCTAAAGCCACTGTATGTCCAAAGCCACTGTCCAAAGCCACTGTATGTCCAAAGCCACGGTATGTCCAAAGCCACTGTCCAAAGCCACAGTATGTCCAAAGCTACTGTATGTCCAAAGCCACAGTCCAAAGCCACTGTATGTCCAAAGTCACTGTATGTCCAAAGCCACTGTCCAAAGCCACTGTATGTCCAAAGCCACTGTATGTCCAAAGCCACTGTCCAAAGCCACTGTGTGTCCAAAGCCACTGTATGTCCAAAGCCACTGTCCAAAGCCACTGTATGTCCAAAGCTACTGTATGTCCAAAGCCACTGTATGTCCAAAGCCACTGTCCAAAGCCACTGTATGTCCAAAGCCACTGTATGTCCAAAGCCACTGTATGTCCAAAGCCACTGTCCAAAGCCACTATATGTCCAAAGCCACTGGATGTCCAAAGCCACTGTCCAAAGGCAAAGCCACTCTCCAAAGCCACTGTCCAAAGCCACTCTATGTCCAAAGCCACTGTGCAAAGCCACTCTCCAAAGCCACTGTCCAAAGCCACTCTATATCCTAAGCCACTGTCGAAAGCCACTGTCCAAAGCCACTCTCCAAAGCCACTCTATGTGCAAAGCTACTGTCCAAAGCCACTCTCCAAAGCCACTCTCCAAAGCCACTCTATGTCCAAAGCCACTGTCCAAACCCAATGTCCAAAGCCACTCTCCAAAGCCACTCTATGTCCAAAGCCATTGTACAAAGCCACTCTCCAAAGCCACTCTCCAAAGCCAATCAATATCCAAAGCCACTGTACAAAGCCACTGTCTAAAGCCACTCTCCAAAGCCACTCTATGTCCAAAGCCACTGTCCAAAGCCACTCTTCAAAGCCACTCTCCAAAGCCACTCTTCAAAGCCACTCTCCAAAGCCACTCTATGTCCAAAGCCACTGTCCAAAGCCACTCTCCAAAGCCACTGTCCAAAGCCACTCTATGTCCAAAGCCACTGTCCAAAGCCACTCTCCAAAGCCACTGTCCAAAGCCACTCTATGTCCAAAGCTACTGTCCAAAGCCACTGTCCAAAGCCATTCTCCAAAGCCACTCTCCAAAGCCACTCTATTTCCAAAGCCACTGTCCAAAGCCACTCTATGTCCAAAGTCACTGTCCAAAGCCACTGTCCAAAGCCACGGTCCAAAGCCACTCTATGTCCAAAGCCACTGTCCAAAGCCACTGTCCAAAGCCACTGTCCAAAGCCACTCTATGTCCAAAGCCACTGTCTAAAGCCACTCTCCAAAGCCACTGTCCAAAGCCACTGTATGTCCAAAGCCACTGTATGTCCAAAGCCACTGTCCAAAGCCACTGTATGTCCACAGCCACTGTATGTCCAAAGCCACTATCCTAAGCGACTGTATGTCCAAAGCCACTGTATATCCAAATCCACTGTCCAAAGCCACTGTATGTCCGAAGCCACTGTATGTCCAAAGCCACTGTCTAAAGCCACTGTATGTCCAAAGCCACTGTCCAAAGCCACTGTATGTCCAAAGCCACTGTATGTCCAAAGCCACTGTCCATAGCCACTGTATGACCAAAGCCACTGTATGTCCAAAAACACTGTCCAAAGCCACTGTATGTCCAAAGCCACTGTATGTCTAAAGCCACTGTCCAAAGCCACTGTATATCCAAAGCCACTGTATGTCCAAAGCCACTGTCTAAAGCCACTGTATGTCCAAAGCCACTGTATGTCCAAAGCCACTGTCCAAAGCAACCGTATGTCCAAAGCCACTGTATGTCCAAAGCCACTGTCCAAAGCAACCGTATGTCCAAAGCCACTGTATGTCCAAAGCCACTGTCCAAAGCCACCGTATGTCCAAAGCCACTGTATGTCCAAAGCCACTGTCCAAAGCCACTGTATGTCCAAAGCCACTGTATGTCCAAAGCCACTGTCTAAAGCCACTGTATGTCCAAAGCCACTGTCCAAAGCCACTGTATGTTCAAAGCCACTGTATGTCCAAAGCCACTGTCCAAAGCCACTGTATGTCCAAAGCCACTGTATGTCCAAAGCCAATGTCCAAAGCCACTGTATGTCCAAAGCCACTGTATGTCCAAAGCCACTGTCCAAAGCCACTGTATGTCCAAAGCCACTGTACAAAGCCACTGTCCAAATCCACTGTCCAAAGCCACTCTATGTCCAAAGCCACTGTACAAAGCCACTGTCCAAAGCCACTGTCCAAAGCAATACTATGTCCAAAGCCACTGTCCAAAGCCACTGTCCAAAGCCACTGTCCAAAGCCACTGTCCAAAGCCACTCTATGTCCAAAGCCACTGTCCGAAGCCACTGTCCAAAGCCACTGTCCAAAGCCACTCTATGTCCAAAGCCACTGTCCAAATCCACTGTCCAAAGCCACTGTCCAAAGCCACTCTATGTCCAAAGCCACTGTCCAAAGCCACTCTCCAAAGCCACTGTCCTTAACCAATCTATGTCCAAAGCCACTGTCCAAAGCCACTCTCCAAAGCCACTGTCCAAAGCCACTCTATATCCAAAGCCACTGTCCAAAGCCACTCTCCAAAGCCACTCTCCAAAGCCACTCTATGTCCAAAGCCACTGTCGAAAGACATTCTCCAAAGCCACTCTCCAAAGCCACTCTATGTCCAAAGCCACTGTCCAAAGCCACTCTATGTCCAAAGCCACTGTCCAAAGCCACTGTCCAAAGCCACTGTCCAAAGCCACTCTATGTCCAAAGCCACTATCCAAAGCCACTCTCCAATGCCACTGCCCAAAGCCACTCTATCTACAAAGCCACTGTCCAAAGACACTGTCTAAAGTCACTGTCCAAAGCTAATCTATGTCCAAAGCAACTGTTCAAAGCCACTGTCCAAAGCCACTGTCCAAAGCCACTCTATGCCCAAAGCCACTGTCCAAAGCCACTGTTCAAAGCCACTGTCCAAAGCCACTCTATGTCCAGAGCCACTGTCCAAAGCCAGTCTCCAAAGCCACTGTCCAAAGCCACTCTATGTCCAAAGCCACTGTCCAAAGCCACTGTCCATAGCCACTGACCAAAGCCACTCTATGTCCAATGCCACTGTCCAAAGCCACTGTCCAAAGCCACTGTCCAAAGCCACTCTATGTCCAAAGCCATTGTCCAAAGCCACTCTCCACAGCCACTCTCCAAAGCCACTCTATGTCCAAAAGCACTGTCCAAAGCCACTGTCCAAAGCCACTCTCCAAAGCCACTCTATGTCCAAAGCCACTGTCCAAAGCCACTCTCCAAAGCCACTCTCCAAAGCCACTCTCCAAAGCCACTCTATGTCCAAAGCCACTGTCCAAAGCCACTCTCCAAAGCTACTCTCCAAAGCCACTCTATGTCCAAAGCCACTGTCCAAAGCCACTGTCCAAAGCCACTCTCCAAAGCCACTCTATCTCCAAAGCCGCTGTTCAAAGCCACTCTCCAAAGCCACTCTATGTCCAAAGCCACTGTCCATAGCCACTGTCCAAAGCAAATGTCCAAAGCCACTCTATGTCCAAAGCCACTGTCCAAAGCCACTCTATTTCCAAAGCCACTGTCCAAAGCCAATCTCCAAAGCCACTGTCCAAAGCCACTGTATGTCCAAAGCCACTGTATGTCCAAAGCCACTGTCCAAAGCCACTGTATGTCCAAAGCCACTGTATGTCCAAAGCCACTATTCAAAGCCAATGTATGTCCAAAGCCACTGTATATCCAAAGCCACTGTCCAAAGCCACTGTATGTCCAAAGCCACTGTATGTCCAAATCCACTGTCTAAAGCCACTGTATGTCCAAAGCCACTGTTCAAAGCCACTGTATGTTCAAAGCCACTGTCTGTCCAAAGCCACTGTCCAAAGCCACTCTCCAAAGCCACTCTCCAAAGCCACTCTCCAAAGCCACTCTATGTCCAAAGCCACTGTCCAAAGCCACTCTCCATAGCCACTGTCCTAAACCACTCTATGTCCAAAGCCACTGTCCAAAGCCACTCTCCAAAGCCACTGTCCAAAGCCACTCTATGTCCAAAGCCACTGTCCAAAGCCACTCTCCAAAGCCACTGTCCAAAGCCACTGTATGTCCAAAGCCACTGTATGGCTAAATCCACTGTCCAAAGCCACTCTATGTCCAAAGCCACTGTATGTCCAAAGCCACTGTCCAAAGCCACTCTATGTCCAAAGCCACTGTATGTCCAAAGCAACTGTCCAAAGCAACCGTATGTCCAAAGCCACTGTATGTCCAAAGCCACTGTCCAAAGCCACCGTATGTCCAAAGCCACTGTATGTCCAAAGCCACTGTCCAAAGCCACTGTATGTCCAAAGCCACTGTATGTCCAAAGCCACTGTCTAAAGCCACTGTATGTCCAAAGCCACTGTCCAAAGCCACTGTATGTTCAAAGCCACTGTATGTCCAAAGCCACTGTCCAAAGCCACTCTCCAAAGCCACTGTCCAAAGCCACTCTATGTCCAAAGCCACTGTCCAAAGCCACTCTCCAAAGCCACTCTATGTCCAAAGCCACTGTCCAAAGTCACTGTCCTAAGCCACTGTCCAAAGCCACTGTCCAAAGCCACTCTATGTCCAAAGCCACTGTCCGAAGCCACTGTGCAAAGCCACTGTCCAAAGCCACTCTATGTCCAAAGCCACTGTCCAAAGCCACTCTCCAAAGCCACTTTCCTTAACCAATCTATGTCCAAAGCCACTGTCCAAAGCCACTCTCCAAAGCAACTGTCCAAAGCCACTCTATATCCAAAGCCACTGTCCAAAGCCACTCTCCAAAGCCACTGTCCAAAGCCACTGTATGTCCAAAGCCACTGTATGTCCAAAGCCACTGTCCAAAGCCACTGTATGTCCAAAGCCACTGTATATCCAAAGCCACTGTCCAAAGGCAATGTATATCCAAAGCCACTGTCCAAAGCCACTGTATGTCCAATGCCACTGTATGTCCGAAGCCACTGTCCAAAGCTACTGTCCAAAGCCACTCTATGTCCAAAGCCACTGTCCAAAGCCACTGTCCAAAGCCACTGTCCAAAGCCACTCTATGTCCAAAGCCACTGTCCAAAGCCACTCTCCAAAGCCACTGTCCTAAACCACTCTATGTCCAAAGCCACTGTCCAAAGCCACTTTCCAAAGCCACTGTCCAAAGCCACTCTATGTCCAAAGCCACTGTCCAAAGCCACTCTCCAAAGCCACTGTCCAAAGCCACTGTATGTCCAAAGCCACTGTATGTCCAAAGCCACTGTATCTCCAAAGCCACTGTCCAAAGCCAATGTATATCCAAAGCCACTGTCCAAAGCCACTGTATGTCCAATGCCACTGTATGTCCGAAGCCACTGTCCAAAGCCACTGTCCAAAGCCACTCTATGTCCAAAGCCACTGTCCAAAGCCACTGTCCAAAGCCACTGTCCAAAGCCACTCTATGTCCAAAGCCACTGTCCAAAGCCACTCTCCAAAGCCACTGTCCTAAACCACTCTCTGTCCAAAGCCACTGTCCAAAGCCACTTTCCAAAGCCACTGTCCAAAGCCACTCTATGTCCAAAGCCATTGTCCAAAGCCACTCTCCAAAGCCACTGTCCAAAGCCACTGTATGTCCAAAACCACTGTATGTCCAAAGCCACTGTCTAAAGCCACTGTATGTCCAAAGCCACTGTATGTCCAAAGCCACTGTCCAAAGCAACCGTATGTCCAAAGCCACTGTATGTCCAAAGCCACTGTCCAAATCCACCGTATGTCCAAACCACTGTATGTCCAAAGCCACTGTCCAAAGCCACTGTATGTCCAAAGCCACTGTATGTCCAAAGCCACTGTATGTCCAAAGCCACTGTCCAAAGCCACTGTATGTCCAAAGCCACTGTATGTCCAAAGCCAATGTCCAAAGCCACTGTATGTCCAAAGCCACTGTATGTCCAAAGCCACTGTCCAAAGCCACTGTATGTCCAAAGCCACTGTACAAAGCCACTGTCCAAATCCACTGTCCAAAGCCACTCTATGTCCAAAGCCACTGTACAAAGCCACTGTCCAAAGCCACTGTCCAAAGCCACTCTATGTCCAAAGCCACTGTCCAAATCCACTGTCCAAAGCCACTGTCCAAAGCCACTCTATGTCCAAAGCCACTGTCCAAAGCCACTCTCCAAAGCCACTCTCCAAAGCCACTCTATGTCCAAAGCCACTGTCGAAAGACATTCTCCAAAGCCACTCTCCAAAGCCACTCTATGTCCAAAGCCACTGTCCAAAGCCACTCTATGTCCAAAGCCACTGTCCAAAGCCACTGTCCAAAGCCACTCTCCAAAGCCACTCTATGTCCAAAGCCACTGTCCAAAGCCACTCTCCAATGCCACTGCCCAAAGCCACTCTATCTACAAAGCCACTGTCCAAAGACACTGTCTAAAGTCACTGTCCAAAGCTAATCTATGTCCAAAGCAACTGTTCAAAGCCACTGTCCAAAGCCTCTGTCCAAAGCCACTCTATGCCCAAAGCCACTGTCCAAAGCCACTCTTCAAAGCCACTGTCCAAAGCCACTCTATGTCCAGAGCCACTGTCCAAAGCCAGTCTCCAAAGCCACTGTCCAAAGCCACTCTATGTCCAAAGCTACTGTCCAAAGCCACTGTCCATAGCCACTGACCAAAGCCACTCTATGTCCAATGCCACTGTCCAAAGCCACTGTCCAAAGCCACTGTCCAAAGCCACTCTATGTCCAAAGCCATTGTCCAAAGCCACTCTCCACAGCCACTCTCCAAAGCCACTCTATGTCCAAAAGCACTGTCCAAAGCCACTGTCCAAAGCCACTCTCCAAAGCCACTCTATGTCCAAAGCCACTGTCCAAAGCCACTCTCCAAAGCCACTCCCAAAGCCACTCTCCAAAGCCACTCTATGTCCAAAGCCACTCTATGTCCAAAGCCACTGTCCAAAGCCACTCTCCAAAGCTACTCTCCAAAGCCACTCTATGTCCAAAGCCACTGTCCAAAGCCACTGTCCAAAGCCACTCTCCAAAGCCACTCTATCTCCAAAGCCGCTGTTCAAAGCCACTCTCCAAAGCCACTCTATGTCCAAAGCCACTGTCCATAGCCACTGTCCAAAGCAAATGTCCAAAGCCACTCTATGTCCAAAGCCACTGTCCAAAGCCACTCTATGTCCAAAGCCACTGTCCAAAGCCAATCTCCAAAGCCACTGTCCAAAGCCACTGTATGTCCAAAGCCACTGTATGTCCAAAGCCACTGTCCAAAGCCACTGTATGTCCAAAGCCACTGTATGTCCAAAGCCACTATTCAAAGCCAATGTATGTCCAAAGCCACTGTATATCCAAAGCCACTGTCCAAAGCCACTGTATGTCCAAAGCCACTGTATGTCCAAATCCACTGTCTAAAGCCACTGTATGTCCAAAGCCACTGTTCAAAGCCACTGTATGTTCAAAGCCACTGTCTGTCCAAAGCCACTGTCCAAAGCCACTCTCCAAAGCCACTCTCCAAAGCCACTCTCCAAAGCCACTCTATGTCCAAAGCCACTGTCCAAAGCCACTCTCCAAAGCCACTGTCCTAAACCACTCTATGTCCAAAGCCACTGTCCAAAGCCACTCTCCAAAGCCACTGTCCAAAGCCACTCTATGTCCAAAGCCACTGTCCAAAGCCACTCTCCAAAGCCACTGTCCAAAGCCACTGTATGTCCAAAGCCACTGTATGGCTAAATCCACTGTCCAAAGCCACTCTATGTCCAAAGCCACTGTATGTCCAAAGCCACTGTCCAAAGCCACTCTATGTCCAAAGCCACTGTATGTCCAAAGCAACTGTCCAAAGCAACCGTATGTCCAAAGCCACTGTATGTCCAAAGCCACTGTCCAAAGCCACCATATGTCCAAAGCCACTGTATGTCCAAAGCCACTGTCCAAAGCCACTGTATGTCCAAAGCCACTGTATGTCCAAAGCCACTGTCTAAAGCCACTGTATGTCCAAAGCCACTGTCCAAAGCCACTGTATGTTCAAAGCCACTGTATGTCCAAAGCCACTGTCCAAAGCCACTGTATGTCCAAAGCCACTGTATGTCCAAAGCCAATGTCCAAAGCCACTGTATGTCCAAAGCCACTGTATGTCCAAAGCAACTGTACAAAGCCACTGTCCAAATACACTGTCCAAAGCCACTCTATGTCCAAATCCACTGTACAAAGCCACTGTCCAAAGCCACTGTCCAAAGCAATACTATGTCCAAAGCCACTGTCCAAAGCCACTGTCCAAAGCCACTGTCCAAAGCCACTCTATGTCCAAAGCCACTGTCCGAAGCCACTGTCCAAAGCCACTGTCCAAAGCCACTCTATGTCCAAAGCCACTGTCCAAAGCCACTGTCCAAAGCCACTGTCCAAAGCCACTCTATGTCCAAAGCCACTGTCCAAAGCCACTCTCCAAAGCCACTGTCCTAAACCACTCTATGTCCAAAGCCACTGTCCAAAGCCACTCTCCAAAGCCACTGTCCAAAGCCACTCTATTTCCAAAGCCACTGTCCAAAGCCACTCTCCAAAGCTACTGTCCAAAGCCACTGTATTTCCAAAGCCACTGTATGTCCAAAGCCACTGTCCAAAGCCATTGTATGTCCAAAGACACTGTATGTCCAAATCCACTGTCCTAAGCCAATGTATGTCCAAAGCCACTGTATATCCAAAGCCACTATCCAAAGCCACTGTATGTCCAAAGCCACTGTATGTCCAAAGCCACTGTTTAAAACCACTGTATGTCCAAAGCCACTGTCCAAAGCCACTGTATGTCCAAAGCCACTGTATGTCCAAAGCCACTGTCCGTAGCCACTGTATGTCCAAAGCCACTGTATGTCCAAAGCCACCATCCAAAGCCACTGTTTGTCCAAAGCCACTGTATGTCCAAAGCCACTGTATGTCCAAACCACTGTCCAAAGCCACTGTATGTCCAAAGCCACTGTATGTCCAAAGTCACTGTCTAAAGCCACTGTATGTCCAAAGCCACTGTATGTCCAAAGCCACTGTCCAAAGCAACCGTATGTCCAAAGCCACTGTATGTCCAAAGCCACTGTCCAAAGCCACGGTATGTCCAAACCACTGTATGTCCAAAGCCACTGTCCAAAGCCACTGTATGTCCAAAGCCACTGTATGTCCAAAGCCACTGTCCAAAGCCACTGTATGTCCAAAGCCACTGTATGTCCAAAGCCACTGTCTAAAGCCACTGTATGTCCAAAGCCACTGTCCAAAGCCACTGTATGTCCAAAGCCACTGTATGTCCAAAGCCACTGTCCAAAGCCACTGTATGTCCAAAGCCACTGTATGTCCAAAGCCACTGTCCAAAGCCACTGTATGTCCAAAGCCACTGTATGTCCAAAGCCACTGTCCAAAGCCACTGTATGTCCAAAGCCACTGTATGTCCAAAGCCACTGTCCAAAGCCACTGTATGTCCAAAGCCACTGTACAAAGCCACTGTCCAAATCTACTGTCCAAAGCCACTCTATGTCCAAAGCCACTGTACAAAGCCAGTGTACAAAGCCACTGACCAAAGCAATACTATGTCCAAAGCCACTGTCCAAAGCCACTGTCCAAAGCCACTGTCCAAAGCAACTCTATGTCCAAAGCCACTGTCCGAAGCCACTGTCCAAAGCCACTGTCCAAAGCCACTCTATGTCCAAAGCCACTGTCCAAAGCCACTCTCCAAAGTCACTTTCCTTAACCAATCTATGTCCAAAGCCACTGTCCAAAGCCACTCTCCAAAGCAACTGTCCAAAGCCACTCTATATCCAAAGCTACTGTCCAAAGCCACTCTCCAAAGCCACTGTCCAAAGCCACTGTATGTCCAAAGCCACTGTATGTCCAAAGCCACTGTCCAAAGCCACTGTATGTCCAAAGCCACTGTATATCCAAAGCCACTGTCCAAAGCCAATGTATATCCAAAGCCACTGTCCAAAGCCACTGTATGTCCAATGCCACTGTATGTCCGAAGCCACTGTCCAAAGCCACTGTCCAAAGCCACTCTATGTCCAAAGCCACTGTCCAAAGCCCCTGTCCAAAGCCACTGTCCAAAGCCACTCTATGTCCAAAGCCACTGTCCAAAGCGACTCTCCAAAGCCACTGTCCTAAACCACTCTATGTCCAAAGCCACTGTCCAAAGCCACTTTCCAAAGCCACTTTCCAAAGCCACTCTATGTCCAAAGCCACTGTCCAAAGCCACTCTCCAAAGCCACTGTCCAAAGCCACTGTATGTCCAAAACCACTGTATGTCCAAAGCCACTGTCTAAAGCCACTGTATGTCCAAAGCCACTGTATGTCCAAAGCCACTGTCCAAAGCAACCGTATGTCCAAAGCCACTGTATGTCCAAAGCCACTGTCCAAAGCCACCGTATGTCCAAACCACTGTATGTCCAAAGCCACTGTCCAAAGCCACTGTATGTCCGAAGCCACTGTATGTCCAAAGCCACTGTCCAAAGCCACTGTATGTCCAAAGCCACTGTATGTCCAAAGCAACTGTCTAAAGCCACTGTATGTCCAAAGCCACTGTCCAAAGCCACTGTATGTCCAAAGCCACTGTATGTCCAAAGCCACTGTCCAAAGCCACTGTATGTCCAAAGCCACTGTATCTCCAAAGCCACTGTCCAAAGCCACTGTATGTCCAAAGCCACCCTATGTCCAAAGCCACTGTCCAAAGCCACTGTATGTCCAAAGCCACTGTATGACCAAAGCCACTGTCCAAAGCCACTGTATGTCCAAAGCCACTGTACAAAGCCACTGTCCAAATCCACTGTCCAAAGCCACTCTATGTCCAAAGCCACTGTACAAAGCCAGTGTCCAAAGCCACTGACCAAAGCAAACTATGTCCAAAGCCACTGTCCAAAGCCACTGTCCAAAGCCACTGTCCAAAGCCACTCTATGTCCAAAGCCACTGTCCGAAGCCACTATCCAAAGCCACTGTCCAAAGCCACTCTATGTCCAAAGCCACTGTCCAAAGCCACTCTCCAAAGCCACTTTCCTTAACCAATCTATGTCCAAAGCCACTGTCCAAAGCCACTCTCCAAAGCAACTGTCCAAAGCCACTCTATATCCAAAGCCACTGTCCAAAGCCACTCTCCAAAGCCACTGTCCAAAGCCACTGTATGTCCAAAGCCACTGTATGTCCAAAGCCACTGTCCAAAGCCACTGTATGTCCAAAGCCACTGTATATCCAAAGCCACTGTCCAAAGCCAATGTATATCCAAAGCCACTGTCCAAAGCCACTGTATGTCCAATGCCACTGTATGTCCGAAGCCACTGTCCAAAGCTACTGTCCAAAGCCACTCTATATCCAAAGCCACTGTCCAAAGCCACTGTCCAAAGCCACTGTCCAAAGCCACTCTATGTCCAAAGCCACTGTCCAAAGCCACTCTCCAAAGCCACTGTCCTAAACCACTCTATGTCCAAAGCCACTGTCCAAAGCCACTTTCCAAAGCCACTGTCCAAAGCCACTCTATGTCCAAAGCCACTGTCCAAAGCCACTCTCCAAAGCCACTGTCCAAAGCCACTGTATGTCCAAAGCCACTGTATGTCCAAAGCCACGGTATCTCCAAAGCCACTGTCCAAAGCCAATGTATATCCAAAGCCACTGTCCAAAGCCACTGTATGTCCAATGCCACTGTATGTCCGAAGCCACTGTCCAAAGCCACTGTCCAAAGCCACTCTATGTCCAAAGCCACTGTCCAAAGCCACTGTCCAAAGCCACTGTCCAAAGCCACTCTATGTCCAAAGCCACTGTCCAAAGCCACTCTCCAAACCCACTGTCCTAAACCACTCTCTGTCCAAAGCCACTGTCCAAAGCCACTTTCCAAAGCCACTGTCCAAAGCCACTCTATGTCCAAAGCCATTGTCCAAAGCCACTCTCCAAAGCCACTGTCCAAAGCCACTGTATGTCCAAAACCACTGTATGTCCAAAGCCACTGTCTAAAGCCACTGTATGTCCAAAGCCACTGTATGTCCAAAGCCACTGTCCAAAGCAACCGTATGTCCAAAGCCACTGTATGTCCAAAGCCACTGTCCAAATCCACCGTATGTCCAAACCACTGTATGTCCAAAGCCACTGTCCAAAGCCACTGTATGTCCAAAGCCACTGTATGTCCAAAGCCACTGTCCAAAGCCACTGTATGTCCAAAGCCACTGTATGTCCAAAGCCACTGTCTAAAGCCACTGTATGTCCAAAGCCACTGTCCAAAGCCACGTCCAAAGCCACTGTATGTCCAAAGCCACTGTCCAAAGCCACTGTATGTCCAAAGCCACTGTATGTCCAATGCCACTGTTCAAAGCCACTGTATGTCCAAAGCCACCCTATGTCCAAAGCCACTGTCCAAAGCCACTGTATGTCCAAAGCCACTGTATGTCCAAAGCCACTGTCCAAAGCCACTGTATGTCCAAAGCCACTGTACAAAGCCACTGTCCAAATCCACTGTCCAAAGCCACTCTATGTCCAAAGCCACTGTACAAAGCCAGTGTCCAAAGCCACTGACCAAAGCAATACTATGTCCAAAGCCACTGTCCAAAGCCACTGTCCAAAGCCACTGTCCAAAGCCACTCTATGTCCAAAGCCACTGTCCGAAGCCACTGTCCAAAGCCAATGTCCAAAGCCACTCTATGTCCAAAGCCACTGTCCAAAGCCACTCTCCAAAGCCACTTTCCTTAACCAATCTATGTCCAAAGCCACTGTCCAAAGCCACTCTCCAAAGCAACTGTCCAAAGCCACTCTATATCCAAAGCCACTGTCCAAAGCCACTCTCCAAAGCCACTGTCCAAAGCCACTGTATGTCCAAAGCCACTGTATGTCCAAAGCCACTGTCCAAAGCCACTGTATGTCCAAAGCCACTGTATATCCAAAGCCACTGTCCAAAGCCAATGTATATCCAAAGCCACTGTCCAAAGCCACTGTATGTCCAATGCCACTGTATGTCCGAAGCCACTGTCCAAAGCCACTGTCCAAAGCCACTCTATGTCCAAAGCCACTGTCCAAAGCCACTGTCCAAAGCCACTGTCCAAAGCCACTCTATGTCCAAAGCCACTGTCCAAAGCCACTCTCCAAAGCCACTGTCCTAAACTACTCTATGTCCAAAGCCACTCTCCAAAGCCACTTTCCAAAGCCACTGTCCAAAGCCACTCTATGTCCAAAGCCACTGTCCAAAGCCACTCTCCAAAGCCAATGTCCAAAGCCACTGTATGTCCAAAGCCACTGTATGTCCAAAGCCACTGTCCAAAGCCACTGTATGTCCAAAGCCACTGTATGTCCAAAGCCACTATCCTAAGCCACTGTATGTCCAAAGCCACTGTATATCCAAAGCCACTATCCAAAGCCACTGTATGTCCGAAGCCACTGTATGTCCAAAGCCACTGTCTAAAGCCATTGTATGTCCAAAGCTACTGTCCAAAGCCACTCTATGTCCAAAGCCACTGTATGTCCAAAGCCACTGTCCGTAGCCACTGTATGTCCAAAGCCACTGTATGTCCAAAAACACTGTCCAAAGCCACTGTATGTCCAAAGCCACTGTCCAAAGCCACTGTATGTCCAAAGCCACTGTATGTCCAAAGCCACTGTCCAAAGCCACTGTTAGTCCAAAGCCACTGTATGTCCAAAGCCACTGTCTAAAGCCACTGTATGTCCAAAGCCACTGTATGTCCAAAGCCACTGTCCAAAGCAACCGTATGTCCAAAGCCACTGTATGTCCAAAGCCACTGTCCAAAGCCACCGTATGTCCAAACCACTGTATGTCCAAAGCAACTGTCCAAAGCCACTGTATGTCCAAAGCCACTGTCCAAAGCCACTGTATGTCCAAAGCCACTCTATGTCCAAAGCCAGTGTCTAAAGCCACTGTATGTCCAAAGCCACTGTCCAAAGCCACTGTATGTCCAAAGCCACTGTATGTCCAAAGACACTGTCCAAAGCCACTGTATGTCCAAAGCCACTGTATGTCCAAAGCCACTGTCCAAAGCCACTGTATGTCCAAAGCCACTGTATGTCCAAAGCCACTGTCCAAAGCCACTGTATGTCCAAAGCCACTGTATGTCCAAAGCCACTGTCCAAAGTCAATGTATGGCCAAAGCCACTGTACAAAGCCACTGTCCAAATCCACTGTCCAAAGCCACTCTATGTCCAAAGCCACTGTACAAAGCCAGTGTCCAAAGCCACTGTCCAAAGCAATACTATGTCCAAAGCCACTGTCCAAAGCCACTGTCCAAAGCCACTGTCCAAAGCCACTCTATGTCCAAAGCCACTGTCCGAAGCCACTGTCCAAAGCCACTGTCCAAAGCCACTCTATGTCCAAAGCCACTGTCCAAAGCCACTGTCCAAAGCCACTCTATGTCCAAAGCCACTGTCCAAAGCCACTCTCCAAAGCCACTTTCCTTAACCAATCTATGTCCAAAGCCACTGTCCAAAGCCACTCTCCAAAACCACTGTCCAAAGCCACTCTATATCCAAAGCCACTGTCCAAAGCCACTCTCCAAAGCCACTGTCCAAAGCCACTGTATGTCCAAAGCCACTGTATGTCCAAAGCCACTGTCCAAAGCCACTGTATGTCCAAAGCCACTGTATATCCAAAGCAACTGTCCAAAGCCACTGTATATCCAAAGCCACTGTCCAAAGCCACTGTATGTCCAATGCCACTGTATGTCCAAAGCTACTATCCAAAGCCACTTTATGTCCAAAGCCACTGTATGTCCATAGCCACTGTCCAAAGCCACTGTATGTCCAAAGCCACTGTATGTCCAAAGCCACTGTCTAAAGCCACTGTATGTCCAAAATCACTGTCCAAAGCCACTGTATATCCAAAGCCACTGTATGTCCAAACACTGTACATAGCCACTGTATGTCCAAAGCCACTGTATGTCCAAAGCCACTGTCCAAAGCCACTGTATGTCCAAAGCCACTGTATGTCCAAAGCCACTGTATGTCCAAAGCCACTGTATGTCCAAAGCCACTGTATGTCCAAAGCCACTGTCCAAAGCCACTGTATGTCTAAAGCCACTGTATGTCCAAAGCCACTGTCCAAAGCCACTGTATGTCCAAAGCCACGGTATGTCCAAAGCCACTGTCCAAAGCCACAGTATGTCCAAAGCTACTGTATGTCCAAAGCCACAGTCCAAAGCCACTGTATGTCCAAAGTCACTGTATGTCCAAAGCCACTGTCCTAAGCCACTGTATGTCCAAAGCCACTGTCTAAAGCCATTGTATGTCCAAAGCTACTGTCCAAAGCCACTCTATGTCCAAAGCTACTGTATGTCCAAAGCCACTGTCCGTAGCCACTGTATGTCCAAAGCCACTGTATGTCCAAAAACACTGTCCAAAGCCACTGTATGTCCAAAGCCACTGTCCAAAGCCACTGTATGTCCAAAGCCACTGTATGTCCAAAGCCACTGTCCAAAGCCACTGTTAGTCCAAAGCCACTGTATGTCCAAAGCCACTGTCTAAAGCCACTGTATGTCCAAAGCCACTGTATGTCCAAAGCCACTGTCCAAAGCAACCGTATGTCCAAAGCCACTGTATGTCCAAAGCCACTGTCCAAAGCCACCGTATGTCCAAACCACTGTATGTCCAAAGCAACTGTCCAAAGCCACTGTATGTCCAAAGCCACTGTCCAAAGCCACTGTATGTCCAAAGCCACTCTATGTCCAAAGCCAGTGTCTAAAGCCACTGTATGTCCAAAGCCACTGTCCAAAGCCACTGTATGTCCAAAGCCACTGTATGTCCAAAGACACTGTCCAAAGCCACTGTATGTCCAAAGCCACTGTATGTCCAAAGCCACTGTCCAAAGCCACTGTATGTCCAAAGCCACTGTATGTCTAAAGCCACTGTCCAAAGCCACTGTATGTCCAAAGCCACTGTATGTCCAAAGCCACTGTCCAAAGTCAATGTATGGCCAAAGCCACTGTACAAAGCCACTGTCCAAATCCACTGTCCAAAGCCACTCTATGTCCAAAGCCACTGTACAAAGCCAGTGTCCAAAGCCACTGTCCAAAGCAATACTATGTCCAAAGCCACTGTCCAAAGCCACTGTCCAAAGCCACTGTCCAAAGCCACTCTATGTCCAAAGCCACTGTCCGAAGCCACTGTCCAAAGCCACTGTCCAAAGCCACTCTATGTCCAAAGCCACTGTCCAAAGCCACTGTCCAAAGCCACTCTATGTCCAAAGCCACTGTCCAAAGCCACTCTCCAAAGCCACTTTCCTTAACCAATCTATGTCCAAAGCCACTGTCCAAAGCCACTCTCCAAAACCACTGTCCAAAGCCACTCTATATCCAAAGCCACTGTCCAAAGCCACTCTCCAAAGCCACTGTCCAAAGCCACTGTATGTCCAAAGCCACTGTATGTCCAAAGCCACTGTCCAAAGCCACTGTATGTCCAAAGCCACTGTATATCCAAAGCAACTGTCCAAAGCCACTGTATATCCAAAGCCACTGTCCAAAGCCACTGTATGTCCAATGCCACTGTATGTCCAAAGCTACTATCCAAAGCCACTTTATGTCCAAAGCCACTGTATGTCCATAGCCACTGTCCAAAGCCACTGTATGTCCAAAGCCACTGTATGTCCAAAGCCACTGTCTAAAGCCACTGTATGTCCAAAATCACTGTCCAAAGCCACTGTATATCCAAAGCCACTGTATGTCCAAACACTGTACATAGCCACTGTATGTCCAAAGCCACTGTATGTCCAAAGCCACTGTCCAAAGCCACTGTATGTCCAAAGCCACTGTATGTCCAAAGCCACTAAAGCCACTGTATGTCCAAAGCCACTGTATGTCCAAAGCCACTGTCCAAAGCCACTGTATGTCTAAAGCCACTGTATGTCCAAAGCCACTGTCCAAAGCCACTGTATGTCCAAAGCCACGGTATGTCCAAAGCCACTGTCCAAAGCCACAGTATGTCCAAAGCTACTGTATGTCCAAAGCCACAGTCCAAAGCCACTGTATGTCCAAAGTCACTGTATGTCCAAAGCCACTGTCCAAAGCCACTGTATGTCCAAAGCCACTGTATGTCCAAAGCCACTGTCCAAAGCCACTGTGTGTCCAAAGCCACTGTATGTCCAAAGCCACTGTCCAAAGCCACTGTATGTCCAAAGCTACTGTATGTCCAAAGCCACTGTATGTCCAAAGCCACTGTCCAAAGCCACTGTATGTCCAAAGCCACTGTATGTCCAAAGCCACTGTATGTCCAAAGCCACTGTCCAAAGCCACTATATGTCCAAAGCCACTGTATGTCCAAAGCCACTGTCCAAAGGCAAAGCCACTCTCCAAAGCCACTGTCCAAAGCCACTCTATGTCCAAAGCCACTGTGCAAAGCCACTCTCCAAAGCCACTGTCCAAAGCCACTCTATATCCTAAGCCACTGTCGAAAGCCACTGTCCAAAGCCACTCTCCAAAGCCACTCTATGTGCAAAGCTACTGTCCAAAGCCACTCTCCAAAGCCACTCTCCAAAGCCACTCTATGTCCAAAGCCACTGTCCAAACCCAATGTCCAAAGCCACTCTCCAAAGCCACTCTATGTCCAAAGCCATTGTACAAAGCCACTCTCCAAAGCCACTCTCCAAAGCCAATCAATATCCAAAGCCACTGTACAAAGCCACTGTCTAAAGCCACTCTCCAAAGCCACTCTATGTCCAAAGCCACTGTCCAAAGCCACTCTTCAAAGCCACTCTCCAAAGCCACTCTATGTCCAAAGCCACTGTCCAAAGCCACTCTCCAAAGCCACTGTCCAAAGCCACTCTATGTCCAAAGCCACTGTCCAAAGCCACTCTCCAAAGCCACTGTCCAAAGCCACTCTATGTCCAAAGCTACTGTCCAAAGCCACTGTCCAAAGCCATTCTCCAAAGCCACTCTTCAAAGCCACTCTATTTCCAAAGCCACTGTCCAAAGCCACTCTATGTCCAAAGTCACTGTCCAAAGCCACTGTCCAAAGCCACGGTCCAAAGCCACTCTATGTCCAAAGCCACTGTCCAAAGCCACTCTATGTCCAAAGCCACTGTCTAAAGCCACTCTCCAAAGCCACTGTCCAAAGCCACTGTATGTCCAAAGCCACTGTATGTCCAAAGCCACTGTCCAAAGCCACTGTATGTCCAAAGCCACTGTATGTCCAAAGCCACTATCCTAAGCGACTGTATGTCCAAAGCCACTGTATATCCAAATCCACTGTCCAAAGCCACTGTATGTCCGAAGCCACTGTATGTCCAAAGCCACTGTCTAAAGCCACTGTATGTCCAAAGCCACTGTCCAAAGCCACTGTATGTCCAAAGCCACTGTATGTCCAAAGCCACTGTCCATAGCCACTATATGACCAAAGCCACTGTATGTCCAAAAACACTGTCCAAAGCCACTGTATGTCCAAAGCCACTGTATGTCTAAAGCCACTGTCCAAAGCCACTGTATATCCAAAGCCACTGTATGTCCAAAGCCACTGTCTAAAGCCACTGTATGTCCAAAGCCACTGTATGTCCAAAGCCACTGTCCAAAGCAACCGTATGTCCAAAGCCACTGTATGTCCAAAGCCACTGTCCAAAGCAACCGTATGTCCAAAGCCACTGTATGTCCAAAGCCACTGTCCAAAGCCACCGTATGTCCAAAGCCACTGTATGTCCAAAGCCACTGTCCAAAGCCACTGTATGTCCAAAGCCACTGTATGTCCAAAGCCACTGTCTAAAGCCACTGTATGTCCAAAGCCACTGTCCAAAGCCACTGTATGTTCAAAGCCACTGTATGTCCAAAGCCACTGTCCAAAGCCACTGTATGTCCAAAGCCACTGTATGTCCAAAGCCAATGTCCAAAGCCACTGTATGTCCAAAGCCACTGTATGTCCAAAGCCACTGTCCAAAGCCACTGTATGTCCAAAGCCACTGTACAAAGCCACTGTCCAAATACACTGTCCAAAGCCACTCTATGTCCAAAGCCACTGTACAAAGCCACTGTCCAAAGCCACTGTCCAAAGCAATACTATGTCCAAAGCCACTGTCCAAAGCCACTGTCCAAAGCCACTGTCCAAAGCCACTGTCCAAAGCCACTCTATGTCCAAAGCCACTGTCCGAAGCCACTGTCCAAAGCCACTGTCCAAAGCCACTCTATGTCCAAAGCCACTGTCCAAATCCACTGTCCAAAGCCACTGTCCAAAGCCACTCTATGTCCAAAGCCACTGTCCAAAGCCACTCTCCAAAGCCACTGTCCTTAACCAATCTATGTCCAAAGCTACTGTCCAAAGCCACTCTCCAAAGCCACTGTCCAAAGCCACTCTATATCCAAAGCCACTGTCCAAAGCCACTCTCCAAAGCCACTCTCCAAAGCCACTCTATGTCCAAAGCCACTGTCGAAAGACATTCTCCAAAGCCACTCTCCAAAGCCACTCTATGTCCAAAGCCACTGTCCAAAGCCACTCTATGTCCAAAGCCACTGTCCAAAGCCACTGTCCAAAGCCACTGTCCAAAGCCACTCTATGTCCAAAGCCACTATCCAAAGCCACTCTCCAATGCCACTGCCCAAAGCCACTCTATCTACAAAGCCACTGTCCAAAGACACTGTCTAAAGTCACTGTCCAAAGCTAATCTATGTCCAAAGCAACTGTTCAAAGCCACTGTCCAAAGCCACTGTCCAAAGCCACTCTATGCCCAAAGCCACTGTCCAAAGCCACTGTTCAAAGCCACTGTCCAAAGCCACTCTATGTCCAGAGCCACTGTCCAAAGCCAGTCTCCAAAGCCACTGTCCAAAGCCACTCTATGTCCAAAGCCACTGTCCAAAGCCACTGTCCATAGCCACTGACCAAAGCCACTCTATGTCCAATGCCACTGTCCAAAGCCACTGTCCAAAGCCACTGTCCAAAGCCACTCTATGTCCAAAGCCATTGTCCAAAGCCACTCTCCACAGCCACTCTCCAAAGCCACTCTATGTCCAAAAGCACTGTCCAAAGCCACTGTCCAAAGCCACTCTCCAAAGCCACTCTATGTCCAAAGCCACTGTCCAAAGCCACTCTCCAAAGCCACTCTCCAAAGCCACTCTCCAAAGCCACTCTATGTCCAAAGCCACTGTCCAAAGCCACTCTCCAAAGCTACTCTCCAAAGCCACTCTATGTCCAATGCCACTGTCCAAAGCCACTGTCCAAAGCCACTCTCCAAAGCCACTCTATCTCCAAAGCCGCTGTTCAAAGCCACTCTCCAAAGCCACTCTATGTCCAAAGCCACTGTCCATAGCCACTGTCCAAAGCAAATGTCCAAAGCCACTCTATGTCCAAAGCCACTGTCCAAAGCCACTCTATTTCCAAAGCCACTGTCCAAAGCCAATCTCCAAAGCCACTGTCCAAAGCCACTGTATGTCCAAAGCCACTGTATGTCCAAAGCCACTGTCCAAAGCCACTGTATGTCCAAAGCCACTGTATGTCCAAAGCCACTATTCAAAGCCAATGTATGTCCAAAGCCACTGTATATCCAAAGCCACTGTCCAAAGCCACTGTATGTCCAAAGCCACTGTATGTCCAAATCCACTGTCTAAAGCCACTGTATGTCCAAAGCCACTGTTCAAAGCCACTGTATGTTCAAAGCCACTGTCTGTCCAAAGCCACTGTCCAAAGCCGCTCTCCAAAGCCACTCTCCAAAGCCACTCTCCAAAGCCACTCTATGTCCAAAGCCACTGTCCAAAGCCACTCTCCATAGCCACTGTCCTAAACCACTCTATGTCCAAAGCCACTGTCCAAAGCCACTCTCCAAAGCCACTGTCCAAAGCCACTCTATGTCCAAAGCCACTGTCCAAAGCCACTCTCCAAAGCCACTGTCCAAAGCCACTGTATGTCCAAAGCCACTGTATGGCTAAATCCACTGTCCAAAGCCACTCTATGTCCAAAGCCACTGTATGTCCAAAGCCACTGTCCAAAGCCACTCTATGTCCAAAGCCACTGTATGTCCAAAGCAACTGTCCAAAGCAACCGTATGTCCAAAGCCACTGTATGTCCAAAGCCACTGTCCAAAGCCACCGTATGTCCAAAGCCACTGTATGTCCAAAGCCACTGTCCAAAGCCACTGTATGTCCAAAGCCACTGTATGTCCAAAGCCACTGTCTAAAGCCACTGTATGTCCAAAGCCACTGTCCAAAGCCACTGTATGTTCAAAGCCACTGTATGTCCAAAGCCACTGTCCAAAGCCACTGTATGTCCAAAGCCACTGTATGTCCAAAGCAACTGTACAAAGCCACTGTCCAAATACACTGTCCAAAGCCACTCTATGTCCAAATCCACTGTACAAAGCCACTGTCCAAAGCCACTGTCCAAAGCAATACTATGTCCAAAGCCACTGTCCAAAGCCACTGTCCAAAGCCA
This sequence comes from Cladorhizidae sp. MBARI D1340-BT2, assembly GCA_028752905.1. Taxonomy (NCBI): domain Eukaryota; kingdom Metazoa; phylum Porifera; class Demospongiae; order Poecilosclerida; family Cladorhizidae; species Cladorhizidae sp. MBARI D1340-BT2. The sequence continues at coordinate 25,010,930 of JAQNBH010000017.1, read as the reverse complement.
CTGTCCAAAGCCACTCTATGTCCAAAGCCACTGTCCGAAGCCACTGTCCAAAGCCACTGTCCAAAGCCACTCTATGTCCAAAGCCACTGTCCAAAGCCACTGTCCAAAGCCACTGTCCAAAGCCACTCTATGTCCAAAGCCACTGTCCAAAGCCACTCTCCAAAGCCACTGTCCTAAACCACTCTATGTCCAAAGCCACTGTCCAAAGCCACTCTCCAAAGCCACTGTCCAAAGCCACTCTATTTCCAAAGCCACTGTCCAAAGCCACTCTCCAAAGCTACTGTCCAAAGCCACTGTATTTCCAAAGCCACTGTATGTCCAAAGCCACTGTCCAAAGCCATTGTATGTCCAAAGACACTCTATGTCCAAATCCACTGTCCTAAGCCAATGTATGTCCAAAGCCACTGTATATCCAAAGCCACTGTCCAAAGCCACTGTATGTCCAAAGCCACTGTATGTCCAAAGCCACTGTTTAAAACCACTGTATGTCCAAAGCCACTGTCCAAAGCCACTGTATGTCCAAAACAACTGTATGTCCAAAGCCACTGTCCGTAGCCACTGTATGTCCAAAGCCACTGTATGTCCAAAGCCACCGTCCAAAGCCACTGTTTGTCCAAAGCCACTGTATGTCCAAAGCCACTGTATGTCCAAAGCCACTGTCCAAAGCCACTGTATGTCCAAAGCCACTGTATGTCCAAAGCCACTGTCTAAAGCCACTGTATGTCCAAAGCCACTGTATGTCCAAAGCCACTGTCCAAAGCAACCGTATGTCCAAAGCCACTGTATGTCCAAAGCCACTGTCCAAAGCCACGGTATGTCCAAACCACTGTATGTCCAAAGCCACTGTCCAAAGCCACTGTATGTCCAAAGCCACTGTATGTCCAAAGCCACTGTCCAAAGCCACTGTATGTCCAAAGCCACTGTATGTCCAAAGCCACTGTCTAAAGCCACTGTATGTCCAAAGCCACTGTCCAAAGCCACTGTATGTCCAAAGCCACTGTATGTCCAAAGCCACTGTCCAAAGCCACTGTATGTCCAAAGCCACTGTATGTCCAAAGCCACTGTCCAAAGCCACTGTATGTCCAAAGCCACTGTATGTCCAAAGCCACTGTCCAAAGCCACTGTATGTCCAAAGCCACTGTATGTCCAAAGCCACTGTCCAAAACCACTGTATGTCCAAAGCCACTGTACAAAGCCACTGTCCAAATCCACTGTCCAAAGCCACTCTATGTCCAAAGCCACTGTACAAAGCCAGTGTACAAAGCCACTGACCAAAGCAATACTATGTCCAAAGCCACTGTCCAAAGCCACTGTCCAAAGCCACTGTCCAAAGCAACTCTATGTCCAAAGCCACTGTCCGAAGCCACTGTCCAAAGCCACTGTCCAAAGCCACTCTACAAAGCCACTGTCCAAAGCCACTCTCCAAAGTCACTTTCCTTAACCAATCTATGTCCAAAGCCACTGTCCAAAGCCACTCTCCAAAGCAACTGTCCAAAGCCACTCTATATCCAAAGCTACTGTCCAAAGCCACTTTCCAAAGCCACTGTCCAAAGCCACTGTATGTCCAAAGCCACTGTATGTCCAAAGCCACTGTCCAAAGCCACTGTATGTCCAAAGTCACTGTATATCCAAAGCCACTGTCCAAAGCCAATGTATATCCAAAGCCACTGTCCAAAGCCACTGTATGTCCAATGCCACTGTATGTCCGAAGCCACTGTCCAAAGCCACTGTCCAAAGCCACTCTATGTCCAAAGCCACTGTCCAAAGCCACTGTCCAAAGCCACTGTCCAAAGCCACTCTATGTCCAAAGCCACTGTCCAAAGTGACTCTCCAAAGCCACTGTCCTAAACCACTCTATGTCCAAAGCCACTGTCCAAAGCCACTTTCCAAAGCCACTGTCCAAAGCCACTCTATGTCCAAAGCCACTGTCCAAAGCCACTCTCCAAAGCCACTGTCCAAAGCCACTGTATGTCCAAAACCACTGTATGTCCAAAGCCACTGTCTAAAGCCACTGTATGTCCAAAGCCACTGTATGTCCAAAGCCACTGTCCAAAGCAACCGTATGTCCAAAGCCACTGTATGTCCAAAGCCACTGTCCAAAGCCACCGTATGTCCAAACCACTGTATGTCCAAAGCCACTGTCCAAAGCCACTGTATGTCCAAAGCCACTGTATGTCCAAAGCCACTGTCCAAAGCCACTGTATGTCCAAAGCCACTGTATGTCCAAAGCAACTGTCTAAAGCCACTGTATGTCCAAAGCCACTGTCCAAAGCCACTGTATGTCCAAAGCCACTGTATGTCCAAAGCCACTGTCCAAAGCCACTGTATGTCCAAAGCCACTGTATCTCCAAAGCCACTGTCCAAAGCCACTGTATGTCCAAAGCCACCCTATGTCCAAAGCCACTGTCCAAAGCCACTGTATGTCCAAAGCCACTGTATGACCAAAGCCACTGTCCAAAGCCACTGTATGTCCAAAGCCACTGTACAAAGCTACTGTCCAAATCCACTGTCCAAAGCCACTCTATGTCCAAAGCCACTGTACAAAGCCAGTGTCCAAAGCCACTGACCAAAGCAATACTATGTCCAAAGCCACTGTCCAAAGCCACTGTCCAAAGCCACTGTCCAAAGCCACTCTATGTCCAAAGCCACTGTCCGAAGCCACTGTCCAAAGCCACTGTCCAAAGCCACTCTATGTCCAAAGCCACTGTCCAAAGCCACTCTCCAAAGCCACTTTCCTTAACCAATCTATGTCCAAAGCCACTGTCCAAAGCCACTCTCCAAAGCAACTGTCCAAAGCCACTCTATATCCAAAGCCACTGTCCAAAGCCACTGTATGTCCAAAGCCACTATATGTCCAAAGCCACTGTCCAAAGCCACTGTATGTCCAAAGCCACTGTATATCCAAAGCCACTGTCCAAAGCCAATGTATATCCAAAGCCACTGTCCAAAGCCACTGTATGTCCAATGCCACTGTATGTCCGAAGCCACTGTCCAAAGCCACTGTCCAAAGCCACTCTATGTCCAAAGCCACTGTCCAAAGCCACTGTCCAAAGCCACTGTCCAAAGCCACTCTATGTCCAAAGCCACTGTCCAAAGCCACTCTCCAAAGCCACTATCCTAAACCACTCTATGTCCAAAGCCACTGTCCAAAGCCACTTTCCAAAGCCACTGTCCAAAGCCACTCTATGTCCAAAGCCACTGTCCAAAGCCACTCTCCAAAGCCTCTGTCCAAAGCCACTGTATGTCCAAAGCCACTGTATGTCCAAAGCCACTGTATCTCCAAAGCCACTGTCCAAAGCCAATGTATATCCAAAGCCACTGTCCAAAGCCACTGTATGTCCAATGCCACTGTATGTCCGAAGCCACTGTCCAAAGCCACTGTCCAAAGCCACTCTATGTCCAAAGCCACTGTCCAAAGCCACTGTCCAAAGCCACTGTCCAAAGCCACTCTATGTCCAAAGCCACTGTCCAAAGCCACTCTCCAAAGCCACTGTCCTAAACCACTCTCTGTCCAAAGCCACTGTCCAAAGCCACTTTCCAAAGCCACTGTCCAAAGCCACTCTATGTCCAAAGCCACTGTCCAAAGCCACTCTCCAAAGCCACTGTCCAAAGCCACTGTATGTCCAAAACCACTGTATGTCCAAAGCCACTGTCTAAAGCCACTGTATGTCCAAAGCCACTGTATGTCCAAAGCCACTGTCCAAAGCAACCGTATGTCCAAAGCCACTGTATGTCCAAAGCCACTGTCCAAAGCCACCGTATGTCCAAACCACTGTATGTCCAAAGCCACTGTCCAAAGCCACTGTATGTCCAAAGCCACTGTATGTCCAAAGCCACTGTCCAAAGCCACTGTATGTCCAAAGCCACTGTATGTCCAAAGCCACTGTCTAAAGCCACTGTATGTCCAAAGCCACTGTCCAAAGCCACTGTATGTCCAAAGCCACTGTATGTCCAAAGCCACTGTCCAAAGCCACTGTATGTCCAAAGCCACTGTATGTCCAAAGCCACTGTCCAAAGCCACTGTATGTCCAAAGCCACCCTATGTCCAAAGCCACTGTCCAAAGCCACTGTATGTCCAAAGCCACTGTATGTCCAAAGCCACTGTCCAAAGCCACTGTATGTCCAAAGCCACTGTACAAAGCCACTGTCCAAATCCACTGTCCAAAGCCACTCTATGTCCAAAGCCACTGTACAAAGCCAGTGTCCAAAGCCACTGACCAAAGCAATACTATGTCCAAAGCCACTGTCCAAAGCCACTGTCCAAAGCCACTGTCCAAAGCCACTCTATGTCCAAAGCCACTGTCCGAAGCCACTGTCCAAAGCCACTGTCCAAAGCCACTCTATGTCCAAAGCCACTGTCCAAAGCCACTCTCCAAAGCCACTTTCCTTAACCAATCTATGTCCAAAGCCACTGTCCAAAGCCACTCTCCAAAGCAACTGTCCAAAGCCACTCTATATCCAAAGCCACTGTCCAAAGCCACTCTCCAAAGCCACTGTCCAAAGCCACTGTATGTCCAAAGCCACTGTATGTCCAAAGCCACTGTCCAAAGCCACTGTATGTCCAAAGCCACTGTATATCCAAAGCCACTGTCCAAAGCCAATGTATATCCAAAACCACTGTCCAAAGCCACTGTATGTCCAATGCCACTGTATGTCCGAAGCCACTGTCCAAAGCCACTGTCCAAAGCCACTCTATGTCCAAAGCCACTGTCCAAAGCCACTGTCCAAAGCCACTGTCCAAAGCCACTCTATGTCCAAAGCCACTGTCCAAAGCCACTCTCCAAAGCCACTGTCCTAAACCACTCTATGTCCAAAGCCACTCTCCAAAGCCACTTTCCAAAGCCACTGTCCAAAGCCACTCTATGTCCAAAGCCACTGTCCAAAGCCACTCTCCAAAGCCAATGTCCAAAGCCACTGTATGTCCAAAGCCACTGTATGTCCAAAGCCACTGTCCAAAGCCACTGTATGTCCAAAGCCACTGTATGTCCAAAGCCACTATCCTAAGCCACTGTATGTCCAAAGCCACTGTATATCCAAAGCCACTATCCAAAGCCACTGTATGTCCGAAGCCACTGTATGTCCAAAGCCACTGTCTAAAGCCATTGTATGTCCAAAGCTACTGTCCAAAGCCACTCTATGTCCAAAGCCACTGTATGTCCAAAGCCACTGTCCGTAGCCACTGTATGTCCAAAGCCACTGTATGTCCAAAAACACTGTCCAAAGCCACTGTATGTCCAAAGCCACTGTATGTCCAAAGCCACTGTCCAAAGCCACTGTATGTCCAAAGCCACTGTATGTCCAAAGCCACTGTCTAAAGCCACTGTATGTCCAAAGCCACTGTATGTCCAAAGCCACTGTCCAAAGCAACCGTATGTCCAAAGCCACTGTATGTCCAAAGCCACTGTCCAAAGCCACCGTATGTCCAAACCACTGTATGTCCAAAGCAACTGTCCAAAGCCACTGTATGTCCAAAGCCACTGTCCAAAGCCACTGTATGTCCAAAGCCACTCTATGTCCAAAGCCAGTGTCTAAAGCCACTGTATGTCCAAAGCCACTGTCCAAAGCCACTGTATGTCCAAAGCCACTGTATGTCCAAAGACACTGTCCAAAGCCACTGTATGTCCAAAGCCACTGTATGTCCAAAGCCACTGTCCAAAGCCACTGTATGTCCAAAGCCACTGTATGTCCAAAGCCACTGTCCAAAGCCACTGTATGTCCAAAGCCACTGTATGTCCAAAGCCACTGTCCAAAGTCAATGTATGGACAAACCAATGTACAAAGCCACTGTCCAAATCCACTGTCCAAAGCCACTCTATGTCCAAAGCCACTGTACAAAGCCAGTGTCCAAAGCCACTGTCCAAAGCAATACTATGTCCAAAGCCACTGTCCAAAGCCACTGTCCAAAGCCACTGTCCAAAGCCACTCTATGTCCAAAGCCACTGTCCGAAGCCACTGTCCAAAGCCACTGTCCAAAGCCACTCTATGTCCAAAGCCACTGTCCAAAGCCACTGTCCAAAGCCACTCTATGTCCAAAGCCACTGTCCAAAGCCACTCTCCAAAGCCACTTTCCTTAACCAATCTATGTCCAAAGCCACTGTCCAAAGCCACTCTCCAAAGCCACTGTCCAAAGCCACTCTATATCCAAAGCCACTGTCCAAAGCCACTCTCCAAAGCCACTGTCCAAAGCCACTGTATGTCCAAAGCCACTGTATGTCCAAAGCCACTCTCCAAAGCCACTGTATGTCCAAAGCCACTGTATATCCAAAGCAACTGTCCAAAGCCACTGTATATCCAAAGCCACTGTCCAAAGCCACTGTATGTCCAATGCCACTGTATGTCCAAAGCTACTATCCAAAGCCACTTTATGTCCAAAGCCACTGTATGTCCATAGCCACTGTCCAAAGCCACTGTATGTCCAAAGCCACTGTATGTCCAAAGCCACTGTCTAAAGCCACTCTATGTCCAAAGCCACTGTCCAAAGCCACTGTATATCCAAAGCCACTGTATGTCCAAACACTGTACATAGCCACTGTATGTCCAAAGCCACTGTATGTCCAAAGCCACTGTCCAAAGCCACTGTATGTCCAAAGCCACTGTATGTCCAAAGCCACTGTATTTCCAAAGCCACTGTATGTCCAAAGCCACTGTATGTCCAAAGCCACTGTCCAAAGCCACTGTATGTCTAAAGCCACTGTATGTCCAAAGCCACTGTCCAAAGCCACTGTATGTCCAAAGCCACGGTATGTCCAAAGCCACTGTCCAAAGCCACCGTATGTCCAAAGCTACTGTATGTCCAAAGCCACAGTCCAAAGCCACTGTATGTCCAAAGTCACTGTATGTCCAAAGCCACTGTCCAAAGCCACTGTATGTCCAAAGCCACTGTATGTCCAAAGCCACTGTCCAAAGCCACTGTGTGTCCAAAGCCACTGTATGTCCAAAGCCACTGTCCAAAGCCACTGTATGTCCAAAGCTACTGTATGTCCAAAGCCACTGTATGTCCAAAGCCACTGTCCAAAGCCACTGTATGTCCAAAGCCACTGTATGTCCAAAGCCACTGTATGTCCAAAGCCACTGTCCAAAGCCACTATATGTCCAAAGCCACTGTATGTCCAAAGCCACTGTCCAAAGGCAAAGCCACTCTCCAAAGCCACTGTCCAAAGCCACTCTATGTCCAAAGCCACTGTGCAAAGCCACTCTCCAAAGCCACTGTCCAAAGCCACTCTATTTCCAAAGCCACTGTCGAAAGCCACTGTCCAAAGCCACTCTCCAAAGCCACTCTATGTCCAAAGCTACTGTCCAAAGCCACTCTCCAAAGCCACTCTCCAAAGCCACTCTATGTCCAAAGCCACTGTCCAAACCCACTGTCCAAAGCCACTCTCCAAAGCCACTCTATGTCCAAAGCCATTGTACAAAGCCACTCTCCAAAGCCACTCTCCAAAGCCAATCAATATCCAAAGCCACTGTACAAAGCCACTGTCTAAACCACTCTCCAAAGCCACTCTATGTCCAAAGCCACTGTCCAAAGCCACTCTTCAAAGCCACTCTCCAAAGCCACTCTATGTCCAAAGCCACTGTCCAAAGCCACTCTCCAAAGCCACTGTCCAAAGCCACTCTATGTCCAAAGCCACTGTCCAAAGCCACTCTCCAAAGCCACTGTCCAAAGCCACTCTATGTCCAAAGCTACTGTCCAAAGCCACTGTCCAAAGCCATTCTCCAAAGCCACTCTCCAAAGCCACTCTATTTCCAAAGCCACTGTCCAAAGCCACTCTATGTCCAAAGTCACTGTCCAAAGCCACTGTCCAAAGCCACGGTCCAAAGCCACTCTATGTCCAAAGCCACTGTCCAAAGCCACTGTCCAAAGCCACTGTCCAAAGCCACTCTATGTCCAAAGCCACTGTCTAAAGCCACTCTCCAAAGCCACTGTCCAAAGCCACTGTATGTCCAAAGCCACTGTATGTCCAAAGCCACTGTCCAAAGCCACTGTATGTCCAAAGCCACTGTATGTCCAAAGCCACTATCCTAAGCGACTGTATGTCCAAAGCCACTGTATATCCAAATCCACTGTCCAAAGCCACTGTATGTCCGAAGCCACTGTATGTCCAAAGCCACTGTCTAAAGCCACTGTATGTCCAAAGCCACTGTCCAAAGCCACTGTATGTCCAAAGCCACTGTATGTCCAAAGCCACTGTCCATAGCCACTGTATGTCCAAAGCCACTGTATGTCCAAAAACACTGTCCAAAGCCACTGTATGTCCAAAGCCACTGTATGTCTAAAGCCACTGTCCAAAGCCACTGTATATCCAAAGCCACTGTATGTCCAAAGCCACTGTCTAAAGCCACTGTATGTCCAAAGACACTGTATGTCCAAAGCCACTGTCCAAAGCAACCGTATGTCCAAAGCCACTGTATGTCCAAAGCCACTGTCCAAAGCCACCGTATGTCCAAACCACTGTATGTCCAAAGCCACTGTCCAAAGCCAGTATATGTCCAAAGCCACTATATGTCCAAAGCCACTGTCCAAAGCCACTCTATGTCCAAAGCCACTATATGTCCAAAGCCACTGTATGTCCAAAGCCACTGTCTAAAGCCACTCTATGTCCAAAGCCACTGTTCAAAGCCACCGTATGTCCAAAGCCACTGTATGTCCAAAGCCACTGTCCAAAGCCACTGTATGTCCAAAGCCACTGTATGTCCAAAGCCACTGTCCAAAGCTACTGTATGTCCAAAGCCACTGTATGTCCAAAGCCACTGTCCAAAGCCACTGTATGTCCAAAGCCACTGTATGTCCAAAGCCACTGTCCAAAGTCAATGTATGGCCAAAGCCACTGTACAAAGCCACTGTCCAAATCCACTGTCCAAAGCCACTCTATGTCCAAAGCCACTGTACAAAGCCAGTGTCCAAAGCCACTGTCCAAAGCAATACTATGTCCAAAGCCACTGTCCAAAGCCACTGTCCAAAGCCACTGTCCAAAGCCACTCTATGTCCAAAGCCACTGTCCGAAGCCACTGTCCAAAGCCACTGTCCAAAGCCACTCTATGTCCAATGCCACTGTCCAAAGCCACTGTCCAAAGCCACTGTCCAAAGCCACTCTATGTCCAAAGCCACTGTCCAAAGCCACTCTCCAAAGCCACTTTCCTTAACCAATCTATGTCCAAAGCCACTGCCCAAAGCCACTCTCCAAAGCCACTGTCCAAAGCCACTCTATATCCAAAGCCACTGTCCAAAGCCACTCTCCAAAGCCACTGTCCAAAGCCACTGTATGTCCAAAGCCACTGTATGTCCAAAGCCACTGTATGTCCAAAGCCACTGTCCAAAGCCACTGTATGTCCAAAGCCACTGTATATCCAAAGCCACTGTCCAAAGCCACTGTATATCCAAAGCCACTGTCCAAAGCCACTGTATGTCCAATGCCACTGTATGTCCAAAGCCACTATCCAAAGCCACTTTATGTCCAAAGCCACTGTATGTCCATAGCCACTGTCCAAAGCCACTGTATGTCCAAAGCCACTGTATATCCAAAGCCACTGTCTAAAGCCACTGTATGTCCAAAGCCACTGTCCAAAGCCACTGTATGTTCAAAGCCACTGTATGTCCAAACACTGTACTTAGCCACTGTATGTCCAAAGCCACTGTATGTCCAAAGCCACTGTCCAAAGCCACTGTATGTCCAAAGCCACTGTATGTCCAAAGCCACTGTCCAAAGCCACTGTATGTCCAAAGCCACTGTATGTCCAAAGCCACTGTATGTCCAAAGCCACTGTATGTCCAAAGCCACTGTCCAAAGCCACTGTATGTCCAAAGCCACTGTATGTCCAAAGCCACTGTCCAAAGCCACTGTATGTCCAAAGCCACGGTATGTCCAAAGCCACTGTCCAAAGCCACCGTATGTCCAAAGCCACTGTATGTCCAAAGCCACAGTCCAAAGCCACTGTATGTCCAAAGCCACAGTCCAAAGCCACTGTATGTCCAAAGCCACTGTATGTCCAAAGCCACTGTCCAAAGCCACTGTATGTCCAAAGCCACTGTATGTCCAAAGCCACTGTCTAAAGCCACTGTATGTCCAAAGCCACTGTATGTCCAAAGCCACTGTCCAAAGCCACTGTATGTCCAAAGCCACTGTATGTCCAAAGCCACTGTATGTCCAAAGCCACTGTATGTCCAAAGCCACTGTATGTCCAAAGCCACTGTATGTCCAAAGCCACTGTATGTCCAAAGCCACTGTATGTCCAAAGCCACTGTCCAAAGCCACTATATGTCCAAAGCCACTGTATGTCCAAAGCCACTGTCCAAAGGCAAAGCCACTCTCCAAAGCCACTGTCCAAAGCCACTCTATGTCCAAAGCCACTGTGCAAAGCCACTCTCCAAAGCCACTGTCCAAAGCCACTCTATGTCCAAAGCCACTGTCGAAAGCCACTGTCCAAAGCCACTCTCCAAAGCCACTCTATGTCCAAAGCTACTGTCCAAAGCCACTCTCCAAAGCCACTCTCCAAAGCCACTCTATGTCCAAAGCCTCTGTCCAAACCCACTGTCCAAAGCCACTCTCCAAAGCCACTCTCCAAAGCCAATCAATATCCAAAGCCACTGTACAAAGCCACTGTCTAAAGCCACTCTCCAAAGCCACTCTATGTCCAAAGCCACTGTCCAAAGCCACTCTTCAAAGACACTCTCCAAAGCCACTCTATGTCCAAAGCCACTGTCCAAAGCCACTCTCTAAAGCCACTGTCCAAAGCCACTCTATGTCCAAAGCCACTGTCCAAAGCCACTCTCCAAAGCCACTCTCCAAAGCCACTCTATGTCCAAAGCCACTGTCCAAAGCCACTGTCCAAAGCCATTCTCCAAAGCCACTCTCCAAAGCCACTCTATGTCCAAAGCCACTGTCCAAAGCCACTCTATGTCCAAAGCCACTGTCCAAAGCCACTGTCCAAAGCCACGGTCCAAAGCCACTCTATGTCCAAAGCCACTGTCCAAAGCCACTGTACAAAGCCACTGTCCAAAGCCACTCTATGTCCAAAGCCACTGTCCAAAGCCACTCTCCAATGCCACTGTCCAAAGCCACTCTATCTACAAAGGCACTGTCCAAAGCCACTGTCCAATGCCACTCTATGTCCAAAGCCACTGTCCAAAGCCACTCTCCAAAGCCACTGTCCAAAGCCACTCTATGTCCAGAGCCACTGTCCAAAGCCACTCTCCAAAGCCACTGACCAAACCACTCTATGTCCAAAGCCACTGAACAAAGCCACTGTCCAAAGCCACTGACCAAAGCCACTCTATGTCCAATGCCATTGTCCAAAGCCACTGTCCAAAGCCACTGTCCAAAGCCACTCTATGTCCAAAGCCATTGTCTAACGCCACTCTCCAAAGCCACTCTCCAAAGCCACTCTATGTCCAAAAGCACTGTCCAAAGCCACTGTCCAAAGCCACTCTCCAAAGCCACTCTATGTCCAAAGCCACTGTCCAAAGCCACTCTCCAAAGCCACTGTCCAAAGCCACTCTATATCCAAAGCCACTGTCCAAAGCCACTCTCCAAAGCCACTGTCCAAAGCCACTGTATGTCCAAAGCCACTGTATGTCCAAAGCCACTGTATGTCCAAAGCCACTGTCCAAAGCCACTGTATGTCCAAAGTCACTGTATATCCAAAGCCACTGTCCAAAGCCACTGTATATCCAAAGCCACTGTCCAAAGCCACTGTATGTCCAATGCCACTGTATGTCCAAAGCCACTATCCAAAGCCACTTTATGTCCAAAGCCACTGTATGTCCATAGCCACTGTCCATAGCCACTGTATGTCCAAAGCCACTGTATATCCAAAGCCACTGTCTAAAGCCACTGTATGTCCAAAGCCACTGTCCAAAGCCACTGTATGTTCAAAGCCACTGTATGTCCAAACACTGTACTTAGCCACTGTATGTCCAAAGCCACTGTATGTCCAAAGCCACTGTCCAAAGCCACTGTATATCCAAAGCCACTGTATGTCCAAAGCCACAGTCCAAAGCCACTGTATGTCCAAAGCCACTGTATGTCCAAAGCCACTGTCCAAAGCCACTGTATGTCCAAAGCCACTGTATGTCCAAAGCCACTGTATGTCCAAAGCCATTGTCCAAAGCCACTGTATGTCCAAAGCCACTGTATGTCCAAAGCCACTGTCCAAAGCCACTGTATGTCCAAAGCCACGGTATGTCCAAAGCCACTGTCCAAAGCCACCGTATGTCCAAAGCCACTGTATGTCCAAAGCCACAGTCCAAAGCCACTGTATGTCCAAAGCCACTGTATGTCCAAAGCCACTGTCCAAAGCCACTGTATGTCCAAAGCCACTGTATGTCCAAAGCCACTGTCTAAAGCCACTGTATGTCCAAAGCCACTGTATGTCCAAAGCCACTGTCCAAAGCCACTGTATGTCCAAAGCCACTGTATGTCCAAAGCCACTGTATGTCCAAAGCCACTGTATGTCCAAAGCCACTGTATGTCCAAAGCCACTGTCCAAAGCCACTATATGTCCAAAGCCACTGTATGTCCAAAGCCACTGTCCAAAGGCAAAGCCACTCTCCAAAGCCACTGTCCAAAGCCACTCTATGTCCAAAGCCACTGTGCAAAGCCACTCTCCAAAGCCACTGTCCAAAGCCACTCTATGTCCAAAGCCACTGTCGAAAGCCACTGTCCAAAGCCACTCTCCAAAGCCACTCTATGTCCAAAGCTACTGTCCAAAGCCACTCTCCAAAGCCACTCTCCAAAGCCACTCTATGTCCAAAGCCTCTGTCCAAACCCACTGTCCAAAGCCACTCTCCAAAGCCACTCTCCAAAGCCAATCAATATCCAAAGCCACTGTACAAAGCCACTGTCTAAAGCCACTCTCCAAAGCCACTCTATGTCCAAAGCCACTGTCCAAAGCCACTCTTCAAAGACACTCTCCAAAGCCACTCTATGTCCAAAGCCACTGTCCAAAGCCACTCTCTAAAGCCACTGTCCAAAGCCACTCTATGTCCAAAGCCACTGTCCAAAGCCACTCTCCAAAGCCACTCTCCAAAGCCACTCTATGTCCAAAGCCACTGTCCAAAGCCACTGTCCAAAGCCATTCTCCAAAGCCACTCTCCAAAGCCACTCTATGTCCAAAGCCACTGTCCAAAGCCACTCTATGTCCAAAGCTACTGTCCAAAGCCACTGTCCAAAGCCACGGTCCAAAGCCACTCTATGTCCAAAGCCACTGTCCAAAGCCACTGTACAAAGCCACTGTCCAAAGCCACTCTATGTCCAAAGCCACTGTCCAAAGCCACTCTCCAATGCCACTGTCCAAAGCCACTCTATCTACAAAGGCACTGTCCAAAGCCACTGTCCAATGCCACTCTATGTCCAAAGCCACTGTCCAAAGCCACTCTCCAAAGCCACTGTCCAAAGCCACTCTATGTCCAGAGCCACTGTCCAAAGCCACTCTCCAAAGCCACTGACCAAACCACTCTATGTCCAAAGCCACTGAACAAAGCCACTGTCCAAAGCCACTGACCAAAGCCACTCTATGTCCAATGCCATTGTCCAAAGCCACTGTCCAAAGCCACTGTCCAAAGCCACTCTATGTCCAAAGCCATTGTCTAACGCCACTCTCCAAAGCCACTCTCCAAAGCCACTCTATGTCCAAAAGCACTGTCCAAAGCCACTGTCCAAAGCCACTCTCCAAAGCCACTCTATGTCCAAAGCCACTGTCCAAAGCCACTCTCCAAAGCCACTGTCCAAAGCCACTCTATATCCAAAGCCACTGTCCAAAGCCACTCTCCAAAGCCACTGTCCAAAGCCACTGTATGTCCAAAGCCACTGTATGTCCAAAGCCACTGTATGTCCAAAGCCACTGTCCAAAGCCACTGTATGTCCAAAGTCACTGTATATCCAAAGCCACTGTCCAAAGCCACTGTATATCCAAAGCCACTGTCCAAAGCCACTGTATGTCCAATGCCACTGTATGTCCAAAGCCACTATCCAAAGCCACTTTATGTCCAAAGCCACTGTATGTCCATAGCCACTGTCCATAGCCACTGTATGTCCAAAGCCACTGTATATCCAAAGCCACTGTCTAAAGCCACTGTATGTCCAAAGCCACTGTCCAAAGCCACTGTATGTTCAAAGCCACTGTATGTCCAAACACTGTACTTAGCCACTGTATGTCCAAAGCCACTGTATGTCCAAAGCCACTGTCCAAAGCCACTGTATATCCAAAGCCACTGTATGTCCAAAGCCACAGTCCAAAGCCACTGTATGTCCAAAGCCACTGTATGTCCAAAGCCACTGTCCAAAGCCACTGTATGTCCAAAGCCACTGTATGTCCAAAGCCACTGTATGTCCAAAGCCATTGTCCAAAGCCACTGTATGTCCAAAGCCACTGTATGTCCAAAGCCACTGTCCAAAGCCACTGTATGTCCAAAGCCACGGTATGTCCAAAGCCACTGTCCAAAGCCACCGTATGTCCAAAGCCACTGTATGTCCAAAGCCACAGTCCAAAGCCACTGTATGTCCAAAGCCACTGTATGTCCAAAGCCACTGTCCAAAGCCACTGTATGTCCAAAGCCACTGTATGTCCAAAGCCACTGTCTAAAGCCACTGTATGTCCAAAGCCACTGTATGTCCAAAGCCACTGTCCAAAGCCACTGTATGTCCAAAGCCACTGTATGTCCAAAGCCACTGTATGTCCAAAGCCACTGTATGTCCAAAGCCACTGTATGTCCAAAGCCACTGTATGTCCAAAGCCACTGTATGTCCAAAGCCACTGTATGTCCAAAGCCACTGTCCAAAGCCACTATATGTCCAAAGCCACTGTATGTCCAAAGCCACTGTCCAAAGGCAAAGCCACTCTCCAAAGCCACTGTCCAAAGCCACTCTATGTCCAAAGCCACTGTGCAAAGCCACTCTCCAAAGCCACTGTCCAAAGCCACTCTATGTCCAAAGCCACTGTCGAAAGCCACTGTCCAAAGCCACTCTCCAAAGCCACTCTATGTCCAAAGCTACTGTCCAAAGCCACTCTCCAAAGCCACTCTCCAAAGCCACTCTATGTCCAAAGCCACTGTCCAAACCCACTGTCCAAAGCCACTCTCCAAAGCCACTCTCCAAAGCCAATCAAAATCCAAAGCCACTGTACAAAGCCACTGTCTAAAGCCACTCTCCAAAGCCACTCTATGTCCAAAGCCACCGTCCAAAGCCACTCTTCAAAGCCACTCTCCAAAGCCACTCTATGTCCAAAGCCACTGTCCAAAGCCACTCTCTAAAGCCACTGTCCAAAGCCACTCTATGTCCAAAGCCACTGTCCAAAGCCACTCTCCAAAGCCACTCTCCAAAGCCACTCTATGTCTAAAGCCACTGTCCAAAGCCACTGTCCAAAGCCATTCTCCAAAGCCACTCTCCAAAGCCACTCTATGTCCAAAGCCACTGTCCAAAGCCACTCTATGTCCAAAGCCACTGTCCAAAGCCACTGTCCAAAGCCACGGTCCAAAGCCACTCTATGTCCAAAGCCACTGTCCAAAGCCACTGTCCAAAGCCACTGTCCAAAGCCACTCTATGTCCAAAGCCACTGTCCAAAGCCACTCTCCAATGCCACTGTCCAAAGCCACTCTATCTACAAAGGCACTGTCCAAAGCCACTGTCCAATGCCACTCTATGTCCAAAGCCACTGTCCAAAGCCACTCTATTTCCAAAGCCATTGTCCAAAGCCACTCTCCAAAGCCACTGTCCTAAACCACTCTATGTCCAAAGCCACTGTCCAAAGCCACTCTCCAATGCCACTGTCCAAAGCCACTCTATCTACAAAGGCACTGTCCAAAGCCACTGTCCAATGCCACTCTATGTCCAAAGCCACTGTCCAAAGCCACTCTCCAAAGCCACTGTCCAAAGCCACTCTATGTCCAGAGCCACTGTCCAAAGCCACTCTCCAAAGCCACTGACCAAACCACTCTATGTCCAAAGCCACTGAACAAAGCCACTGTCCAAAGCCACTGACCAAAGCCACTCTATGTCCAATGCCATTGTCCAAAGCCACTGTCCAAAGCCACTGTCCAAAGCCACTCTATGTCCAAAGCCATTGTCTAACGCCACTCTCCAAAGCCACTCTCCAAAGCCACTCTATGTCCAAAAGCACTGTCCAAAGCCACTGTCCAAAGCCACTCTCCAAAGCCACTCTATGTCCAAAGCCACTGTCCAAAGCCACTCTCCAAAGCCACTGTCCAAAGCCACTCTATATCCAAAGCCACTGTCCAAAGCCACTCTCCAAAGCCACTGTCCAAAGCCACTGTATGTCCAAAGCCACTGTATGTCCAAAGCCACTGTATGTCCAAAGCCACTGTCCAAAGCCACTGTATGTCCAAAGTCACTGTATATCCAAAGCCACTGTCCAAAGCCACTGTATATCCAAAGCCACTGTCCAAAGCCACTGTATGTCCAATGCCACTGTATGTCCAAAGCCACTATCCAAAGCCACTTTATGTCCAAAGCCACTGTATGTCCATAGCCACTGTCCATAGCCACTGTATGTCCAAAGCCACTGTATATCCAAAGCCACTGTCTAAAGCCACTGTATGTCCAAAGCCACTGTCCAAAGCCACTGTATGTTCAAAGCCACTGTATGTCCAAACACTGTACTTAGCCACTGTATGTCCAAAGCCACTGTATGTCCAAAGCCACTGTCCAAAGCCACTGTATATCCAAAGCCACTGTATGTCCAAAGCCACAGTCCAAAGCCACTGTATGTCCAAAGCCACTGTATGTCCAAAGCCACTGTCCAAAGCCACTGTATGTCCAAAGCCACTGTATGTCCAAAGCCACTGTATGTCCAAAGCCATTGTCCAAAGCCACTGTATGTCCAAAGCCACTGTATGTCCAAAGCCACTGTCCAAAGCCACTGTATGTCCAAAGCCACGGTATGTCCAAAGCCACTGTCCAAAGCCACCGTATGTCCAAAGCCACTGTATGTCCAAAGCCACAGTCCAAAGCCACTGTATGTCCAAAGCCACTGTATGTCCAAAGCCACTGTCCAAAGCCACTGTATGTCCAAAGCCACTGTATGTCCAAAGCCACTGTCTAAAGCCACTGTATGTCCAAAGCCACTGTATGTCCAAAGCCACTGTCCAAAGCCACTGTATGTCCAAAGCCACTGTATGTCCAAAGCCACTGTATGTCCAAAGCCACTGTATGTCCAAAGCCACTGTATGTCCAAAGCCACTGTATGTCCAAAGCCACTGTATGTCCAAAGCCACTGTATGTCCAAAGCCACTGTCCAAAGCCACTATATGTCCAAAGCCACTGTATGTCCAAAGCCACTGTCCAAAGGCAAAGCCACTCTCCAAAGCCACTGTCCAAAGCCACTCTATGTCCAAAGCCACTGTGCAAAGCCACTCTCCAAAGCCACTGTCCAAAGCCACTCTATGTCCAAAGCCACTGTCGAAAGCCACTGTCCAAAGCCACTCTCCAAAGCCACTCTATGTCCAAAGCTACTGTCCAAAGCCACTCTCCAAAGCCACTCTCCAAAGCCACTCTATGTCCAAAGCCACTGTCCAAACCCACTGTCCAAAGCCACTCTCCAAAGCCACTCTCCAAAGCCAATCAAAATCCAAAGCCACTGTACAAAGCCACTGTCTAAAGCCACTCTCCAAAGCCACTCTATGTCCAAAGCCACCGTCCAAAGCCACTCTTCAAAGCCACTCTCCAAAGCCACTCTATGTCCAAAGCCACTGTCCAAAGCCACTCTCTAAAGCCACTGTCCAAAGCCACTCTATGTCCAAAGCCACTGTCCAAAGCCACTCTCCAAAGCCACTCTCCAAAGCCACTCTATGTCTAAAGCCACTGTCCAAAGCCACTGTCCAAAGCCATTCTCCAAAGCCACTCTCCAAAGCCACTCTATGTCCAAAGCCACTGTCCAAAGCCACTCTATGTCCAAAGCCACTGTCCAAAGCCACTGTCCAAAGCCACGGTCCAAAGCCACTCTATGTCCAAAGCCACTGTCCAAAGCCACTGTCCAAAGCCACTGTCCAAAGCCACTCTATGTCCAAAGCCACTGTCCAAAGCCACTCTCCAATGCCACTGTCCAAAGCCACTCTATCTACAAAGGCACTGTCCAAAGCCACTGTCCAATGCCACTCTATGTCCAAAGCCACTGTCCAAAGCCACTCTCCAAAGCCACTGTCCAAAGCCACTCTATGTCCAGAGCCACTGTCCAAAGCCACTCTCCAAAGTACTGACCAAAGCCACTCTATGTCCAAAGCCACTGAACAAAGCCACTGTCCAAAGCCACTGACCAAAGCCACTCTATGTCCAATGCCATTGTCCAAAGCCACTGTCCAAAGCCACTGTCCAAAGCCACTCTATGTCCAAAGCCATTGTCTAAAGCCACTCTCCAAAGCCACTCTCCAAAGCCACTCTATGTCCAAAAGCACTGTCCAAAGCCACTGTCCAAAGCCACTCTCCAAAGCCACTCTATGTCCAAAGCCACTGTCCAAAGCTACTCTCCAAAGCCACTCTCCAAAGCCACTGTATGTCCAAAGCCACTGTCCAAAGACACTGTCCAAAGCCACTCTCCAAAGCCACTCTATGTCGAAAGCCACTGTCCAAAGTCACTGTCCAAAGCCACTCTCCAAAGCCACTCTATGTCCAAAGCCACTGTCCAAAGCCACTGTCCAAAGCCACTCTCCAAAGCCACTCTATCTCCAAAGCCACTGTCCAAAGTCACTCTCCAAAGCCACTCTCCAAAGCCACTCTATGTCCAAAGCCACTGTCTATAGCCACTGTCCAAAGCCACTGTCCAAAGCCACTCTATGTCCAAAGCCACTGTACAAAGCCACTGTCCAAAGCCACTGTCCAAAGCAATACTATGTCCAAAGCCACTGTCCAAAGGCACTTTCCAAAGACACTCTATGTCCAAAGCCACTGTCCAAAGCCACTGTCCAAAGCCACTGTCCAAAGCCACTCTATGTCCAAAGCCACTGTCCAAAGCCACTCTATTTCCAAAACCACTGTCCAAAGCCACTCTCCAAAGCCACTGTCCTAAACCACTCTATGTCCAAAGCCACTGTCCAAAGCCACTCTCCAAAGCCACTGTCCAAAGCCACTGTATGTCCAAAGCCACTGTATGTCCAAAGCCACTGTCCAAAGCGACTGTATGTCCAAAGCCACTGTCCAAAGCCACTGTATGTCCAATGCCACTGTATGTCCAAAGCCACTATCCAAAGCCACTGTATGTCCAAAGCCACTGTCCAAAGCTACTGTATGTCCAAAGCCACTGTATGTCCAAAGCCACTGTCCAAAGCCACTGTATGTCCAAAGCCACTGTATGTCCAAAGCCACTGTCCAAAGCCACTGTATGTCCAAAGCAACTGTATGTCCAAAGCCACTGTCCAAAGCCACTGTATGTCCAAAGCCACTGTATGTCCAAAGCCACTGTCCAAAGCCACTGTATGTCCAAAGCCACTGTACAAAGCCACTGTCCAAATCCACTGTCCAAAGCCACTCTATGTCCAAATCCACTGTACAAAGCCACTGTCCAAAGCCACTGTCCAAAGCAATACTATGTCCAAAGCCACTGTCCAAAGCCACTGTCCAAAGCCACGGTCCAAAGCCACTCTATGTCCAAAGCCACTGTCCAAAGCCACTCTCCAATGCCACTGACTAAAGCCACTCTATCTACAAAGCCACTGTCCAAAGCGACTGTCTAAAGTCACTGTCCAAAGCCACTCTATGTCCAAAGCAACTGTCCAAAGCAACTGTCCAAAGCCACTGTCCAAAGCCACTGTATGTCCAAAGCTACTGTATATCCAAAGCCACTGTCCAAAGCCACTGTATATCCAAAGCCACTGTCTAAAGCCACTGTATGTCCAATGCCAGTGTATGTCCCAAGCCACTATCCAAAGCCACTTTATGTCCAAAGCCACTGTATGTCCATAGCCACTGTCCAAAGCCACTGTATGTCCATAGCCACTGTATGTCCAAAGCCACTGTCTAAAGCCACTGTATGTCCAAAGCCACTGTCCAAAGCCACTGTATGTCCAAAGCCACTGTATACCAAACACTGTACATAGCCACTGTATGTCCAAAGCCACTGTATGTCCAAAGCCACTGTCCAATGCCACTGTATGTCCAAAGCCACTGTATGTCCAAAGCCACTGTATGTCCAAAGCCACTGTATGTCCAAAGCCACTGTCCAAAGCCACTGTATGTCCAAAGCCACTGTATGTCCAAAGCCACTGTCCAAAGCCACTGTATGTCCAAAGCCACGGTATGTCCAAAGCCACTGTCCAAAGCCACCGTATGTCCAAAGCCACTGTATGTCCAAAGCCACAGTCCAAACCCACTGTATGTCCAAAGCCACTGTATGTCCAAAGCCACTGTCCAAAGCCACTGTATGTCCAAAGCCACTGTATGTCCAAAGCCACTGTCGAAAGCCACTGTCCAAAGCCACTCTCCAAAGCCACTCTATGTCCAAAGCCACTGTCCAAAGCCACTCTCCAAAGCCACTGTCCAAAGCCACTGTCCAAAGCCACTCTATGTCCAAAGCCACTGTCCGAAGCCACTGTCCAAAGCCACTGTCCAAAGCCACTCTATGTCCAATGCCACTGTCCAAAGCCACTGTCCAAAGCCACTGTCCAAAGCCACTCTATGTCCAAAGCCACTGTCCAAAGCCACTCTCCAAAGCCACTTTCCTTAACCAATCTATGTCCAAAGCCACTGTCCAAAGCCACTCTCCAAAGCCACTGTCCAAAGCCACTCTATATCCAAAGCCACTGTCCAAAGCCACTCTCCAAAGCCACTGTCCAAAGCCACTGTATGTCCAAAGCCACTGTATGTCCAAAGCCACTGTATGTCCAAAGCCACTGTCCAAAGCCACTGTATGTCCAAAGCCACTGTATATCCAAAGCCACTGTCCAAAGCCACTGTATATCCAAAGCCACTGTCCAAAGCCACTGTATGTCCAATGCCACTGTATGTCCAAAGCCACTATCCAAAGCCACTTTATGTCCAAAGCCACTGTATGTCCATAGCCACTGTCCAAAGCCACTGTATGTCCAAAGCCACTGTATATCCAAAGCCACTGTCTAAAGCCACTGTATGTCCAAAGCCACTGTCCAAAGCCACTGTATGTTCAAAGCCACTGTATGTCCAAACACTGTACTTAGCCACTGTATGTCCAAAGCCACTGTATGTCCAAAGCCACTGTCCAAAGCCACTGTATGTCCAAAGCCACTGTATGTCCAAAGCCACTGTCCAAAGCCACTGTATGTCCAAAGCCACTGTATGTCCAAAGCCACTGTATGTCCAAAGCCACTGTATGTCCAAAGCCACTGTCCAAAGCCACTGTATGTCCAAAGCCACTGTATGTCCAAAGCCACTGTCCAAAGCCACTGTATGTCCAAAGCCACGGTATGTCCAAAGCCACTGTCCAAAGCCACCGTATGTCCAAAGCCACTGTATGTCCAAAGCCACAGTCCAAAGCCACTGTATGTCCAAAGCCACTGTATGTCCAAAGCCACAGTCCAAAGCCACTGTATGTCCAAAGCCACAGTCCAAAGCCACTGTATGTCCAAAGCCACTGTATGTCCAAAGCCACTGTCCAAAGCCACTGTATGTCCAAAGCCACTGTATGTCCAAAGCCACTGTCTAAAGCCACTGTATGTCCAAAGCCACTGTATGTCCAAAGCCACTGTCCAAAGCCACTGTATGTCCAAAGCCACTGTATGTCCAAAGCCACTGTATGTCCAAAGCCACTGTATGTCCAAAGCCACTGTATGTCCAAAGCCACTGTATGTCCAAAGCCACTGTATGTCCAAAGCCACTGTATGTCCAAAGCCAC
The DNA here is from genome assembly GCA_028752905.1 of Cladorhizidae sp. MBARI D1340-BT2. Taxonomy (NCBI): domain Eukaryota; kingdom Metazoa; phylum Porifera; class Demospongiae; order Poecilosclerida; family Cladorhizidae; species Cladorhizidae sp. MBARI D1340-BT2. Next base: position 24,989,123 of record JAQNBH010000017.1, on the reverse strand, counting down.
TGTCCAAAGCCACTATATGTCCAAAGCCACTGTATGTCCAAAGCCACTGTCCAAAGGCAAAGCCACTCTCCAAAGCCACTGTCCAAAGCCACTCTATGTCCAAAGCCACTGTGCAAAGCCACTCTCCAAAGCCACTGTCCAAAGCCACTCTATGTCCAAAGCCACTGTCGAAAGCCACTGTCCAAAGCCACTCTCCAAAGCCACTCTATGTCCAAAGCTACTGTCCAAAGCCACTCTCCAAAGCCACTCTCCAAAGCCACTCTATGTCCAAAGCCACTGTCCAAACCCACTGTCCAAAGCCACTCTCCAAAGCCACTCTCCAAAGCCAATCAATATCCAAAGCCACTGTACAAAGCCACTGTCTAAAGCCACTCTCCAAAGCCACTCTATGTCCAAAGCCACTGTCCAAAGCCACTCTTCAAAGACACTCTCCAAAGCCACTCTATGTCCAAAGCCACTGTCCAAAGCCACTCTCTAAAGCCACTGTCCAAAGCCACTCTATGTCCAAAGCCACTGTCCAAAGACACTCTCCAAAGCCACTCTCCAAAGCCACTCTATGTCCAAAGCCACTGTCCAAAGCCACTGTCCAAAGCCATTCTCCAAAGCCACTCTCCAAAGCCACTCTATGTCCAAAGCCACTGTCCAAAGCCACTCTATGTCCAAAGCCACTGTCCAAAGCCACTGTCCAAAGCCACGGTCCAAAGCCACTCTATGTCCAAAGCCACTGTCCAAAGCCACTGTACAAAGCCACTGTCCAAAGCCACTCTATGTCCAAAGCCACTGTCCAAAGCCACTCTCCAATGCCACTGTCCAAAGCCACTCTATCTACAAAGGCACTGTCCAAAGCCACTGTCCAATGCCACTCTATGTCCAAAGCCACTGTCCAAAGCTACTCTCCAAAGCCACTGTCCAAAGCCACTCTATGTCCAGAGCCACTGTCCAAAGCCACTCTCCAAAGCCACTGACCAAACCACTCTATGTCCAAAGCCACTGAACAAAGCCACTGTCCAAAGCCACTGACCAAAGCCACTCTATGTCCAATGCCATTGTCCAAAGCCACTGTCCAAAGCCACTGTCCAAAGCCACTCTATGTCCAAAGCCATTGTCTAACGCCACTCTCCAAAGCCACTCTCCAAAGCCACTCTATGTCCAAAAGCACTGTCCAAAGCCACTGTCCAAAGCCACTCTCCAAAGCCACTCTATGTCCAAAGCCACTGTCCAAAGCCACTCTCCAAAGCCACTGTCCAAAGCCACTCTATATCCAAAGCCACTGTCCAAAGCCACTCTCCAAAGCCACTGTCCAAAGCCACTGTATGTCCAAAGCCACTGTATGTCCAAAGCCACTGTATGTCCAAAGCCACTGTCCAAAGCCACTGTATGTCCAAAGTGACTGTATATCCAAAGCCACTGTCCAAAGCCACTGTATATCCAAAGCCACTGTCCAAAGCCACTGTATGTCCAATGCCACTGTATGTCCAAAGCCACTATCCAAAGCCACTTTATGTCCAAAGCCACTGTATGTCCATAGCCACTGTCCATAGCCACTGTATGTCCAAAGCCACTGTATATCCAAAGCCACTGTCTAAAGCCACTGTATGTCCAAAGCCACTGTCCAAAGCCACTGTATGTTCAAAGCCACTGTATGTCCAAACACTGTACTTAGCCACTGTATGTCCAAAGCCACTGTATGTCCAAAGCCACTGTCCAAAGCCACTGTATATCCAAAGCCACTGTATGTCCAAAGCCACAGTCCAAAGCCACTGTATGTCCAAAGCCACTGTATGTCCAAAGCCACTGTCCAAAGCCACTGTATGTCCAAAGCCACTGTATGTCCAAAGCCACTGTATGTCCAAAGCCATTGTCCAAAGCCACTGTATGTCCAAAGCCACTGTATGTCCAAAGCCACTGTCCAAAGCCACTGTATGTCCAAAGCCACGGTATGTCCAAAGCCACTGTCCAAAGCCACCGTATGTCCAAAGCCACTGTATGTCCAAAGCCACAGTCCAAAGCCACTGTATGTCCAAAGCCACTGTATGTCCAAAGCCACTGTCCAAAGCCACTGTATGTCCAAAGCCACTGTATGTCCAAAGCCACTGTCTAAAGCCACTGTATGTCCAAAGCCACTGTATGTCCAAAGCCACTGTCCAAAGCCACTGTATGTCCAAAGCCACTGTATGTCCAAAGCCACTGTATGTCCAAAGCCACTGTATGTCCAAAGCCACTGTATGTCCAAAGCCACTGTATGTCCAAAGCCACTGTATGTCCAAAGCCACTGTATGTCCAAAGCCACTGTCCAAAGCCACTATATGTCCAAAGCCACTGTATGTCCAAAGCCACTGTCCAAAGGCAAAGCCACTCTCCAAAGCCACTGTCCAAAGCCACTCTATGTCCAAAGCCACTGTGCAAAGCCACTCTCCAAAGCCACTGTCCAAAGCCACTCTATGTCCAAAGCCACTGTCGAAAGCCACTGTCCAAAGCCACTCTCCAAAGCCACTCTATGTCCAAAGCTACTGTCCAAAGCCACTCTCCAAAGCCACTCTCCAAAGCCACTCTATGTCCAAAGCCACTGTCCAAACCCACTGTCCAAAGCCACTCTCCAAAGCCACTCTCCAAAGCCAATCAAAATCCAAAGCCACTGTACAAAGCCACTGTCTAAAGCCACTCTCCAAAGCCACTCTATGTCCAAAGCCACCGTCCAAAGCCACTCTTCAAAGCCACTCTCCAAAGCCACTCTATGTCCAAAGCCACTGTCCAAAGCCACTCTCTAAAGCCACTGTCCAAAGCCACTCTATGTCCAAAGCCACTGTCCAAAGCCACTCTCCAAAGCCACTCTCCAAAGCCACTCTATGTCCAAAGCCACTGTCCAAAGCCACTGTCCAAAGCCATTCTCCAAAGCCACTCTCCAAAGCCACTCTATGTCCAAAGCCACTGTCCAAAGCCACTCTATGTCCAAAGCCACTGTCCAAAGCCACTGTCCAAAGCCACGGTCCAAAGCCACTCTATGTCCAAAGCCACTGTCCAAAGCCACTGTCCAAAGCCACTGTCCAAAGCCACTCTATGTCCAAAGCCACTGTCCAAAGCCACTCTCCAATGCCACTGTCCAAAGCCACTCTATCTACAAAGGCACTGTCCAAAGCCACTGTCCAATGCCACTCTATGTCCAAAGCCACTGTCCAAAGCCACTCTCCAAAGCCACTGTCCAAAGCCACTCTATGTCCAGAGCCACTGTCCAAAGCCACTCTCCAAAGTACTGACCAAAGCCACTCTATGTCCAAAGCCACTGAACAAAGCCACTGTCCAAAGCCACTGACCTAAGCCACTCTATGTCCAATGCCATTGTCCAAAGCCACTGTCCAAAGCCACTGTCCAAAGCCACTCTATGTCCAAAGCCATTGTCTAAAGCCACTCTCCAAAGCCACTCTCCAAAGCCACTCTATGTCCAAAAGCACTGTCCAAAGCCACTGTCCAAAGCCACTCTCCAAAGCCACTCTATGTCCAAAGCCACTGTCCAAAGCTACTCTCCAAAGCCACTCTCCAAAGCCACTGTATGTCCAAAGCCACTGTCCAAAGACACTGTCCAAAGCCACTCTCCAAAGCCACTCTATGTCGAAAGCCACTGTCCAAAGTCACTGTCCAAAGCCACTCTCCAAAGCCACTCTATGTCCAAAGCCGCTGTCCAAAGCCACTGTCCAAAGCCACTCTCCAAAGCCACTCTATCTCCAAAGCCACTGTCCAAAGTCACTCTCCAAAGCCACTCTCCAAAGCCACTCTATGTCCAAAGCCACTGTCTATAGCCACTGTCCAAAGCCACTGTCCAAAGCCACTCTATGTCCAAAGCCACTGTACAAAGCCACTGTCCAAAGCCACTGTCCAAAGCAATACTATGTCCAAAGCCACTGTCCAAAGGCACTTTCCAAAGACACTCTATGTCCAAAGCCACTGTCCAAAGCCACTGTCCAAAGCCACTGTCCAAAGCCACTCTATGTCCAAAGCCACTGTCCAAAGCCACTCTATTTCCAAAACCACTGTCCAAAGCCACTCTCCAAAGCCACTGTCCTAAACCACTCTATGTCCAAAGCCACTGTCCAAAGCCACTCTCCAAAGCCACTGTCCAAAGCCACTGTATGTCCAAAGCCACTGTATGTCCAAAGCCACTGTCCAAAGCGACTGTATGTCCAAAGCCACTGTCCAAAGCCACTGTATGTCCAATGCCACTGTATGTCCAAAGCCACTATCCAAAGCCACTGTATGTCCAAAGCCACTGTCCAAAGCTACTGTATGTCCAAAGCCACTGTATGTCCAAAGCCACTGTCCAAAGCCACTGTATGTCCAAAGCCACTGTATGTCCAAAGCCACTGTCCAAAGCCACTGTATGTCCAAAGCAACTGTATGTCCAAAGCCACTGTCCAAAGCCACTGTATGTCCAAAGCCACTGTATGTCCAAAGCCACTGTCCAAAGCCACTGTATGTCCAAAGCCACTGTACAAAGCCACTGTCCAAATCCACTGTCCAAAGCCACTCTATGTCCAAATCCACTGTACAAAGCCACTGTCCAAAGCCACTGTCCAAAGCAATACTATGTCCAAAGCCACTGTCCAAAGCCACTGTCCAAAGCCACGGTCCAAAGCCACTCTATGTCCAAAGCCACTGTCCAAAGCCACTCTCCAATGCCACTGACTAAAGCCACTCTATCTACAAAGCCACTGTCCAAAGCGACTGTCTAAAGTCACTGTCCAAAGCCACTCTATGTCCAAAGCAACTGTCCAAAGCAACTGTCCAAAGCCACTGTCCAAAGCCACTGTATGTCCAAAGCTACTGTATATCCAAAGCCACTGTCCAAAGCCACTGTATATCCAAAGCCACTGTCTAAAGCCACTGTATGTCCAATGCCAGTCAGTGTATGTCCCAAGCCACTATCCAAAGCCACTTTATGTCCAAAGCCACTGTATGTCCATAGCCACTGTCCAAAGCCACTGTATGTCCATAGCCACTGTATGTCCAAAGCCACTGTCTAAAGCCACTGTATGTCCAAAGCCACTGTCCAAAGCCACTGTATGTCCAAAGCCACTGTATACCAAACACTGTACATAGCCACTGTATGTCCAAAGCCACTGTATGTCCAAAGCCACTGTCCAATGCCACTGTATGTCCAAAGCCACTGTATGTCCAAAGCCACTGTATGTCCAAAGCCACTGTATGTCCAAAGCCACTGTCCAAAGCCACTGTATGTCCAAAGCCACTGTATGTCCAAAGCCACTGTCCAAAGCCACTGTATGTCCAAAGCCACGGTATGTCCAAAGCCACTGTCCAAAGCCACCGTATGTCCAAAGCCACTGTATGTCCAAAGCCACAGTCCAAAGCCACTGTATGTCCAAAGCCACTGTATGTCCAAAGCCACTGTCCAAAGCCACTGTATGTCCAAAGCCACTGTATGTCCAAAGCCACTGTCGAAAGCCACTGTCCAAAGCCACTCTCCAAAGCCACTCTATGTCCAAAGCCACTGTCCAAAGCCACTCTCCAAAGCCACTCTCCAAAGCCACTCTATGTCCAAAGCCACTGTCCAAACCCACTGTCCAAAGCCACTCTCCAAAGCCACTCTATGTCCAAAGCCACTGTCCAAAGCCACTCTCCAAAGCCACTTTCCTTAACCAATCTATGTCCAAAGCCACTGTCCAAAGCCACTCTCCAAAGCCACTGTCCAAAGCCACTCTATATCCAAAGCCACTGTCCAAAGCCACTCTCCAAAGCCACTGTCCAAAGCCACTGTATGTCCAAAGCCACTGTATGTCCAAAGCCACTGTATGTCCAAAGCCACTGTCCAAAGCTACTGTATGTCCAAAGCCACTGTATATCCAAAGCCACTGTCCAAAGCCACTGTATATCCAAAGCCACTGTCCAAAGCCACTGTATGTCCAATGCCACTGTATGTCCAAAGCCACTATCCAAAGCCACTCTATGTCCAAAGCCACTGTATGTCCATAGCCACTGTCCAAAGCCACTGTATGTCCAAAGCCACTGTATATCCAAAGCCACTGTCTATAGCCACTGTATGTCCAAAGCCACTGTCCAAAGCCACTGTATGTCCAAAGCCACTGTATGTCCAAATACTGTACATAGCCACTGTATGTCCAAAGCCACTGTATGTCCAAAGCCACTGTATGTCCAAAGCCACTGTATGTCCAAAGCCACTGTATGTCCAAAGCCACTGTCCAAAGCCACTGTATGTCCAAAGCCACTGTATGTCCAAAGCCACTGTCCAAAGCCACTGTATGTCCAAAGCCACGGTATGTCCAAAGCCACTGTCCAAAGCCACCGTATGTCCAAAGCCACTGTATGTCCAAAGCCACAGTCCAAAGCCACTGTATGTCCAAAGCCACTGTATGTCCAAAGCCACTGTCCAAAGCCACTGTATGTCCAAAGCCACTGTCTAAAGCCACTGTATGTCCAAAGCCACTGTATGTCCAAAGCCACTGTCCAAAGCCACTGTATGTCCAAAGCCACTGTATGTCCAAAGCCACTGTATGTCCAAAGCCACTGTCCAAAGCCACTGTATGTCCAAAGCCACTGTATGTCCAAAGCCACTGTATGTCCAAAGCCACTGTATGTCCAAAGCCACTGTCCAAAGCCACTATATGTCCAAAGCCACTGTATGTCCAAAGCCACTGTCCAAAGGCAAAGCCACTCTCCAAAGCCACTGTCCAAAGCCACTCTATGTCCAAAGCCACTGTGCAAAGCCACTCTCCAAAGCCACTGTCCAAAGCCACTCTATGTCCAAAGCCACTGTCGAAAGCCACTGTCCAAAGCCACTGTATGTCCAAAGCCACTGTCCAAAGCAACTGTCCAAAGCCACTGTCCAAAGCCACTGTATGTCCAAAGCTACTGTATATCCAAAGCCACTGTCCAAAGCCACTGTATATCCAAAGCCACTGTCTAAAGCCACTGTATGTCCAATGCCAGTGTATGTCCCAAGCCACTATCCAAAGCCACTTTATGTCCAAAGCCACTGTATGTCCATAGCCACTGTCCAAAGCCACTGTATGTCCATAGCCACTGTATGTCCAAAGCCACTGTCTAAAGCCACTGTATGTCCAAAGCCACTGTCCAAAGCCACTGTATGTCCAAAGCCACTGTATACCAAACACTGTACATAGCCACTGTATGTCCAAAGCCACTGTATGTCCAAAGCCACTGTCCAATGCCACTGTATGTCCAAAGCCACTGTATGTCCAAAGCCACTGTATGTCCAAAGCCACTGTATGTCCAAAGCCACTGTCCAAAGCCACTGTATGTCCAAAGCCACTGTATGTCCAAAGCCACTGTCCAAAGCCACTGTATGTCCAAAGCCACGGTATGTCCAAAGCCACTGTCCAAAGCCACCGTATGTCCAAAGCCACTGTATGTCCAAAGCCACAGTCCAAAGCCACTGTATGTCCAAAGCCACTGTATGTCCAAAGCCACTGTCCAAAGCCACTGTATGTCCAAAGCCACTGTATGTCCAAAGCCACTGTCGAAAGCCACTGTCCAAAGCCACTCTCCAAAGCCACTCTATGTCCAAAGCCACTGTCCAAAGCCACTCTCCAAAGCCACTCTCCAAAGCCACTCTATGTCCAAAGCCACTGTCCAAACCCACTGTCCAAAGCCACTCTCCAAAGCCACTCTATGTCCAAAGCCACTGTCCAAAGCCACTCTCCAAAGCCACTTTCCTTAACCAATCTATGTCCAAAGCCACTGTCCAAAGCCACTCTATATCCAAAGCCACTGTCCAAAGCCACTCTCCAAAGCCACTGTCCAAAGCCACTGTATGTCCAAAGCCACTGTATGTCCAAAGCCACTGTATGTCCAAAGCCACTGTCCAAAGCTATTGTATGTCCAAAGCCACTGTATATCCAAAGCCACTGTCCAAAGCCACTGTATATCCAAAGCCACTGTCCAAAGCCACTGTATGTCCAATGCCACTGTATGTCCAAAGCCACTATCCAAAGCCACTCTATGTCCAAAGCCACTGTATGTCCATAGCCACTGTCCAAAGCCACTGTATGTCCAAAGCCACTGTATATCCAAAGCCACTGTCTATAGCCACTGTATGTCCAAAGCCACTGTCCAAAGCCACTGTATGTCCAAAGCCACTGTATGTCCAAATACTGTACATAGCCACTGTATGTCCAAAGCCACTGTATGTCCAAAGCCACTGTATGTCCAAAGCAACTGTCCAAAGCCACTGTATGTCCAAAGCCACTGTATGTCCAAAGCCACTGTATGTCCAAAGCCACTGTATGTCCAAAGCCACTGTCCAAAGCCACTGTATGTCCAAAGCCACTGTATGTCCAAAGCCACTGTCCAAAGCCACTGTATGTCCAAAGCCACGGTATGTCCAAAGCCACTGTCCAAAGCCACCGTATGTCCAAAGCCACTGTATGTCCAAAGCCACAGTCCAAAGCCACTGTATGTCCAAAGCCACTGTATGTCCAAAGCCACTGTCCAAAGCCACTGTATGTCCAAAGCCACTGTCTAAAGCCACTGTATGTCCAAAGCCACTGTATGTCCAAAGCCACTGTCCAAAGCCACTGTATGTCCAAAGCCACTGTATGTCCAAAGCCACTGTATGTCCAAAGCCACTGTCCAAAGCCACTGTATGTCCAAAGCCACTGTATGTCCAAAGCCACTGTATGTCCAAAGCCACTGTATGTCCAAAGCCACTGTCCAAAGCCACTATATGTCCAAAGTCACTGTATGTCCAAAGCCACTGTCCAAAGGCAAAGCCACTCTCCAAAGCCACTGTCCAAAGCCACTCTATGTCCAAAGCCACTGTGCAAAGCCACTCTCCAAAGCCACTGTCCAAAGCCACTCTATGTCCAAAGCCACTGTCGAAAGCCACTGTCCAAAGCCACTCTCCAAAGCCACTCTATGTCCAAAGCTACTGTCCAAAGCCACTCTCCAAAGCCACTCTCCAAAGCCACTCTATGTCCAAAGCCACTGTCCAAACCCACTGTCCAAAGCCACTCTCCAAAGCCACTCTATGTCCAAAGCCATTGTACAAAGCCACTCTCCAAAGCCACTCTCCAAAGGCAATCAATATCCAAAGCCACTGTACAAAGCCACTGTCTAAAGCGACTCTCCAAAGCCACTCTATGTCCAAAGCCACTGTCCAAAGCCACTCTCCAAAGCCACTCTCCAAAGCCACTCTATGTCCAAAGCCACTGTCCAAAGCCACTCTCCAAAGCCACCATCCAAAGCCACTCTATGTCCAAAGCCACTGTCCAAAGCCACTCTCCAAAGCCACTCTCCAAAGCCACTCTATGTCCAAAGCCACTGTCCAAAGCCACTGTCCAAAGCCATTCTCCAAAGCCACTCTCCAAAGCCACTCTATGTCCAAAGCCACTGTCCAAAGCCACTCTATGTCCAAAGCCACTGTCCAAAGCCACTGTCCAAAGCCACGGTCCAAAGCCACTCTATGTCCAAAGCCACTGTCCAACGCCACTGTCCAAAGCCACTGTCCAAAGCCACTCTATGTCCAAAGCCACTGTCCAAAGCCACTCTCCAATGCCACTGTCCAAAGCCACTCTATCTACAAAGCCACTGTCCAAAGCCACTGTCCAATGCCACTCTATGTCCAAAGCCACTGTCCAAAGCCACTCTCCAAAGCCACTCTCCAAAGCCACTCTATGTCCAGAGCCACTGTCCAAAGCCACTCTCCAAAGCCACTGACCAAAGCCACTCTATGTCCAAAGCCACTGAACAAAGCCACTGTCCAAAACCACTGACCAAAGCCACTCTATCTCCAATGCCATTGTCCAAAGCCATTGTCCAAAGCCACTGTCCAAAGCCACTCTATGTCCAAAGCCATTGTCTAAAGCCACTCTCCAAAGCCACTCTCCAAAGCCACTCTATGTCCAAAAGCACTGTCCAAAGCCACTGTCCAAAGCCACTCTCCAAAGCCACTCTATGTCCAAAGCCACTGTCCAAAGCCACTCTCCAAAGCCACTCTCCAAAGCCAGTGTATGTCCAAAGCCACTGTCCAAAGCCACTGTCCAAAGCCACTCTCCAAAGCCACTCTATGTCGAAAGCCACTGTCCAAAGTCACTGTCCAAAGCCACTCTCCAAAGCCACTCTATGTCCAAAGCCACTGTCCAAAGCCACTGTCCAAAGCCACTCTCCAAAGCCACTCTATCTCCAAAGCCACTGTCCAAAGTCACTCTCCAAAGCCACTCTCCAAAGCCACTCTATGTCCAAAGCCACTGTCTATAGCCACTGTCCAAAGCCACTGTCCAAAGCCACTCTATGTCCAAAGCCACTGTACAAAGCCACTGTCCAAAGCCACTGTCCAAAGCAATACTATGTCCAAAGCCACTGTCCAAAGGCACTTTCCAAAGACACTCTATGTCCAAAGCCACTGTCCAAAGCCACTGTCCAAAGCCACTGTCCAATGCCACTCTATGTCCAAAGCCACTGTCCAAAGCCACTCTATTTCCAAAACCACTGTCCAAAGCCACTCTCCAAAGCCACTGTCCTAAACCACTCTATGTCCAAAGCCACTGTCCAAAGCCACTCTCCAAAGCCACTGTCCAAAGCCACTGTATGTCCAAAGCCACTGTATGTCCAAAGCCACTGTCCAATGCGACTGTATGTCCAAAGCCACTGTCCAAAGCCACTGTATGTCCAATGCCACTGTATGTCCAAAGCCACTATCCAAAGCCACTGTATGTCCAAAGCCACTGTCCAAAGCTACTGTATGTCCAAAGCCACTGTATGTCCAAAGCCACTGTCCAAAGCCACAGTATGTCCAAAGCCACTGTATGTCCAAAGCCACTGTCCAAAGCCACTGTATGTCCAAAGCAACTGTATGTCCAAAGCCACTGTCCAAAGCCACTGTATGTCCAAAGCCACTGTATGTCCAAAGCCACTGTCCAAAGCCACTGTATGTCCAAAGCCACTGTACAAAGCCACTGTCCAAATCTACTGTCCAAAGCCACTCTATGTCCAAATCCACTGTACAAAGCCACTGTCCAAAGCCACTGTCCAAAGCAATACTATGTCCAAAGCCACTGTCCAAAGCCACTGTCCAAAGCCACGGTCCAAAGCCACTCTATGTCCAAAGCCACTGTCCAAAGCCACTCTCCAATGCCACTGTCTAAAGCCACTCTATCTACAAAGCCACTGTCCAAAGCGACTGTCTAAAGTCACTGTCCAAAGCCACTCTATGTCCAAAGCAACTGTCAAAAGCCACTGTCCAAAGCCACTGTATGTCCAAAGCTATTGTATAGCCAAAGCCAGTGTCCAAAGCCACTGTATATCCAAAGCCACTGTCTAAAGCCACTGTATGTCCAATGCCAGTGTATGTCCAAAGCCACTATCCAAAGCCACTTTATGTCCAAAGCCACTGTATGTCCATAGCCACTGTCCAAAGCCACTGTATGTCCAAAGCCACTGTATGTCCAAAGCCACTGTCTAAAGCCACTGTATGTCCAAAGCCACTGTCCAAAGCCACTGTATGTCCAAAGCCACTGTATACCAAACACTGTACATAGCCACTGTATGTCCAAAGCCACTGTATGTCCAAAGCCACTGTCCAAAGCCACTGTATGTCCAAAGCCACTGTATGTCCAAAGCCACTGTATGTCCAAAGCCACTGTATGTCCAAAGCCACTGTATGTCCAAAGCCACTGTATTTCCAAAGCCACTGTCCAAAGCCACTGTATGTCCAAAGCCACTGTATGTCCAAAGCCACTGTCCAAAGCCACTGTATATCCAAAGCCACGGTATGTCCAAAGCCACTGTCCAAAGCCACCGTATGTCCAAAGCCACTGTATGTCCAAAGCCACAGTCCAAAGCCACTGTATGTCCAAAGCCACTGTATGTCCAAAGCCACTGTCCAAAGCCCCTGTATGTCCAAAGCCACTGTATGTCTAAAGCCACTGTCGAAAGCCACTGTCCAAAGCCACTCTCCAAAGCCACTCTATGTCAAAAGCCACTGTCCAAAGCCACTCTCCAAAGCCACTCTCCAAAGCCACTCTATGTCCAAAGCCACTGTCCAAACCCACTGTCCAAAGCCACTCTCCAAACCCACTCTATGTCCAAAGCCACTGTCCAAAGCCACTCTCCAAAGTCACTCTCCAAAGCCACTCAATATCCAAAGCCACTGTACAAAGCCACTGTCCAAAGCCACTCTCCAAAGCCACTCTATGTCCAAAGCCACTGTCCAAAGCCACTCTCCAAAGCCACTCTCCAAAGCCACGCTATGTCCAAAGCCACTGTCCAAAGCCACTCTCCAAAGCCACTGTCCAAAGCCACTCTATGTCCAAAGCCACTGTCCAAAGCCACTCTCCAAAGCCACCGTCCAAAGCCACTCTATGTCCAAAGCCACTGTCCAAAGCCACTGTCCAAAGCCATTCTCCAAAGCCACTCTCCAAAGCCACTCTATGTCCAAAGCCACTGTCCAAAGCCACTCTATGTCCAAAGCCACTGTCCAAAGCCACTGTCCAAAGCCACGGTCCAAACCACTCTATGTCCAAAGCCACTGTCCAAAGCCACTGTCCAAAGCCACTGTCCAAAGCCACTCTATGTCCAAAGCCACTGTCCAAAGCCACTCTCCAATGCCACTGTTCAAAGCCACTCTATCTACAATGCCACTGTCCAAAGCCACTGTCTAAAGTCACTGTCCAAAGCCACTCTATGTCCAAAGCAACTGTCCAAAGCCACTGTCCAAAGCCACTGTCCAAAGCCACTCTATGTCCAAAGCCACTGACCAAAGCCACTCTCCAAAGCTACTGTCCAAAGCCACTCTATGTCCAGAGCCACTGTCCAAAGCCACTCTCCAAAGCCACTGACCAAAGCCACTCTATGTCCAAAGCCACTGAACAAAGCCACTGTCCAAAGCCACTAACCAAAGCCACTCTATGTCCAATGCCATTGTCCAAAGCCACTATCCAAAGCCACTGTCCAAAGCCACTCTATGTCCAAAGCCATTGTCTAAAGCCACTCTCCAAAGCCACTCTCCAAAGCCACTCTATGTCCAAAAGCACTGTCCAAAGCCACTTTCCAAAGCCACTGTCCAAAGCCACTCTATGTCCAAAGCCACTGTCCAAAGCCACTCTCCAAAGCCATTCTCCAAAGCCACTGTATGTCCAAAGCCACTGTCCAAAGCCACTGTCCAAAGCCACTCTCCAAAGCCACTCTATGTCCAAAGCCACTGTCCAAAGTCACTGTCCAAAGCCACTCTCCAAAGCCACTCTATGTCCAAAGCCACTGTCCAAAGCCACTCTCCAAAGCCACCCTCCAAAGCCACTCTATGTCCAAAGCCACTGTCCAAAGCCACTGTCCAAAGCCACTCTCCAAAGCCACTCTATCTCCAAAGCCACTGTCCAAAGTCACTCTCCAAAGCCACTCTCCAAAGCCACTCTATGTCCAAAGCCACTGTCTATAGCCACTGTCCAAAGCCACATTCCAAAGTCACTGTCCAAAGCAATACTATGTCCAAAGCCACTGTCCAAAGGCACTGTCCAAAGACACTCTATGTCCAAAGCCACTGTCCAAAGCCACTGTCCAAAGCCACTGTCCAAAGCCACTCTATGTCCAAAGCCACTGTCCAAAGCCACTCTATTTCCAAAGCCATTGTCCAAAGCCACTCTCCAAAGCCACTCTCCTAAACCACTCTATGTCCAAAGCCACTGTCCAAAGCCACTCTCCAAAGCCACTGTCCAAAGCCACTCTATGTCCAAAGCCACTGTCCAAAGCCACTCCCCCAAGCCACTGTCCAAAGCCACTGTATGTCCAAAGCAACTGTATGTCCAAAGCCACTGTCCAAAGCGACTGTATGTCCAAAGCCACTGTCCAAAGCCACTGTATGTCCAATGCCACTGTATGTCCAAAGCCACTATCCAAAGCCACTGTATGTCCAAAGCCACTGTCCAAAGCCACTGTATGTCCAAAGCCACTGTATGTCCAAAGCCACTGTCCATAGCCACTGTATGTCCAAAGCCACTGTATGTCCAAAGCCACTGTCCAAAGACACTGTATGTCCAAAGCCATTGTATGTCCAAAGCCACTGTCCAAAGCCACTGTATGTCCAAAGCCACTGTATGTCCAAACCCACTGTCCAAAGCCACTGTATGTCCAAAGCCACTGTACAAAGCCACTGTCCAAATCCACTGTCCAAAGCCACTCTATGTCCAAATCCACTGTACAAAGCCACTGTCCAAAGCCACTGTCCAAAGCAATACTATGTCCAAAGCCACTGTCCAAAGCCACTCTATGTCCAAAGCCACTGTCCGAAGCCACTGTCCAAAGCCACTGTTCAAAGCCACTCTATGTCCAAAGCCACTGTCCAAAGCCACTCTCCAAAGCCACTGTCCAAAGCCAATGTCCAAAGCCACTCTATGTCCAAAGCCACTCTATGTCCAAAGCCACTGTATGTCCAAAGCCACTGTTCAAAGCCACTGTATGTCCAAAGCCACTGTATGTCCAAAGCCACTGTCCAAAGCCACCGTATGTCCAAAGCCACGGTATGTCCAAAGCCACTGTCCAAAGCCACCGTATGTCCAAAGCCACTGTATGTCCAAAGCCACTGTCCAAAGCCACCGTATGTCCAAAGCCACTGTATGTCCATTGCCACTGTCCAAAGCCACTGTATGTCCAAAGCCACTGTATGTCCAAAGCCACTGTCCAAAGCCACTGTATGTCCAAAGCCACTGTATGTCCAAAGCCACTGTCCAAAGCCACGGTATGTCCAAAGCCACTGTATGTCCAAAGCCACTGTCCAAAGCAACCGTATGTCCAAAGCCACTGTATGTCCAAAGCCACTGTCCAAAGCCACCGTATGTCTAAAGCCACTGTATGTCCAAAGCCACTCTCCAAAGCCACTCTCCAAAGCCACTCTATGTCCAAAGCCACTGTCCAAAGCCACTCTCCAAAGCCACTGTCCGAAGCCACTCTATGTCCAAAGCCACTGTCCAAAGCCACTCTCCAAAGCCACTGTCCAAAGCCACTATATGTCCAAAGCCACTGTCCAAAGCCACTCTCCAAAGCCACTCTCCAAAGCCACTCTATGTCCAAAGCCACTGTATGTCCAAAGCCACTGTCCAAAGCCACTGTATGGCTAAAGCCACTGTATGTCCAAAGCCACTGTCCAAAGCCACTGTATGTCCGAAGCTACTGTATGTCCAAAGCCACTATCCAAAGCCACTGTATGTCCAAAGCCACTGTATGTCCATAGCCACTGTATGTCCAAAGCCACTGTCCAAAGCCACTGTATGTCCAAAGCCACTGTCCAAAGCCACTGTCCAAAGTCACTGTCCAAAGCCTTTCTATGTCCAAAGCCACTGTCCAAAGCCACAGTCCAAAGCCACTTTCCAAAGCCACTGTCCAAAGCCACTCTATGTCCAAAGCCACTGTCCAAAGCCACTCTATGTCCAAAGCCACTATCCAAAGCCACTCTCCAAAGCCACTCTCCAAAGCCACTCTATGTCCAAAGCCACTGTCCAAAGCCACTCTCCAAACCACTATCCAAATCCACTCTATGTCCAAAGTCACTGTCCAAAGCCAATCTCCAAAGCCACTCTCCAAAGCCACTCTATGTCCAAAGCCAGTCCAAAGCCACTCTCCAAAGCCACTCTATGTCCAAAGCAAGTCCAAAGCCACTCTCCAAAGCCACTCTCCAAAGCCACTCTATGTCCAAAGACACTGTCCAAAGCCATTCTCCAAAGCCACTCTCCAAAGCCACTCTATGTCCAAAGCCACTGTCCAAAGCCACTCTATGTCCAAAGCCACTGTCCAAAGCCACTATCCAAAGCCACGGTCCAAATCCACTCTATGTCCAAAGCCACTGTCCAAAGCCACTGTCCAAAGCCACTGTCCAAAGCCACTCTATGTCCAAAGCCACTGTCCAAAGCCACTCTCCAATGCCACTGTCCAAAGCCACTCTATCTACAAAGCAACTGTCCAAAGCCACTGTCCAAAGCCACTGTCCAAAGCCACTCTATGTCCAAAGCCACTGTCCAAAGCCACTCTACAAAGCCACTGTCCAAAGCCACTCTATGTCCAGAGCCACTGTCCAAAGCCACTCTCCAAAGCCACTGACCAAAGCCACTCTATGTCCAAAGCCACTGAACAAAGCCACTGTCCAAAGCCACTGACCAAAGCCACTCTATGTCCAATGCCATTGTCCAAAGCCACTGTCCAAAGCCACTGTCCAAAGCCACTCTATGTCCAAAGCCATTGTCTAAAGACACTCTCCAAAGCCACTCTCCAAAGCCACTCTATGTCCAAAAGTACTGTTCAAAGCCACTGTCCAAAGCCACTCTCCAAAGCCACTCTATGTCCAAAGCCACTGTCCAAAGCCACTGTCCAAAGCCACTCTCCAAAGCCACTCTCCAAAGCCACTGTATGTCCAAAGCCACTGTCCAAAGCCACTGTCCAAAGCCACTCTCCAAAGCCACTCTATGGCCAAAAACACTGTCCAAAGTCACTGTCCTAAGCCACTCTCCAAAGCCACTCTATGTCCAAAGCCACTGTCCAAAGCCACTCTCCAAAGCCACTCTCCAAAGCCACTCTCCAAAGCCACTCTATGTCCAAAGCCACTGTCCATAGCCGCTTTCCAAAGCCACTCTCCAAAGCCACTCTATCTCCAAAGCCACTGTCCAAAGCCACTCTCCAAAGCCACTCTCCAAAGCCACTCTATGTCCAAAGCCACTGTCCATAGCCACTGTCCAAAGTCACTGTCCAAATCCACTCCATGTCCAAAGCCACTGTACAAAGCCACCGTCCAAAGCCACTGTCCAAAGCAATACTATGTCCAAAGCCACTGTCCAAAGGCACTGTCCAAAGACACTTTCCAAAGCCACTCTATGTCCAAAGCCACTTTCCAAAGCCACTCTATGTCCAAAGCCACTATCCAAAGCCACTGTCCAAAGCCACTGTCCTAAACCACTCTATTTCCAAAGCCACTGTCCAAAGCCACTATCCAAAACCACCTTCCAAAGCCACTCTATGTCCAAAGCCACTGTCCAAAGCCACTCTCCAAAGCCACTGTCCAAAGCCACTGTATGTCCAAAGCCACTGTATGTCCAAAGCCACTGTCCAAAGCGACTGTATGTCCAAAGCCACTGTCCAAAGCCACTGTATGTCCAAAGCCACTGTATGTCCAAAGCCACTATCCAAAGCCACTGTATGTCCAAAGCCACTGTATATCCAAAGGCACTGTCCAAAGCCACTGTATGTCCAAAGCCACTTGATGTCCAAAGCCACTGTCTAAAGCCACTGTATGTCCAAAACCACTGTCCAAAGCCACTGTATGTCCAAAGCCACTGTATGTCCAAAGCCACTGTCCAAAGCCACTGTATGTCCAAAGCCACTGTATGTACAAAGCCACTGTCCAAAGCCACTGTATGTCCAAAGCCACTGTATGTTCAAAGCCACTGTCCAAAGCCACTGTATGTCCAAAGCCACTGTATGTCCAAAGCCACTGTCCAAAGCCACTGTATGTCCAAAGCCACTGTACAAACCACTGTCCAAATCCACTGTCCAAAGCCACTCTATGTCCAAATCCACTGTACAAAGCCACTGTCCAAAGCCACTGTCCAAAGCAATACTATGTCCAAAGCCACTGTCCAAAGCTACTGTCCAAAGCCACTGTCCAAAGCCACTCTATGTCCAAAGCCACTGTCCGAAGCCACTGTCCAAAGCCACTGTCCAAAGCCACTCTATGTCCAAAGCCACTGTCCAAAGCCACTCTCCAAAGCCACTGTCCAAAGCCACTGTATGTCCAAAGCCCCTGTATGTCCAAAGCAACTGTCCAAAGCCACTGTATGTCCAAAGCCACTGTATGTCCAAAGCCACTATCCAAAGCCACTGTATGTCCAAAGCCACTGTATATCCAAAGCCACTGTCCAAAGCCACTGTATGTCCAAAGCCACTGTATGTCCAAAGCCACTGTCTAAAGCCACTGTATGTCCAAAGCCACTGTCCAAAGCCACTGTATGTCCAAAGCCACTGTATGTCCAAAGCCACTGTCCATAGCCACTGTATGTCCAAAGCCACTCTATGTCCAAAGCCACTGTCCAAAGCCACTATATGTCCAAAGCAACTGTATGTCCAAAGCCACTGTCCAAAGCCACTCTATGTCCAAAGCCACTCTATGTCCAAAGCCACTGTATGTCCAAAGTCACTGTTCAAAGCCACTGTATGTCCAAAGCCACTGTATGTCCAAAGCCACTGTCCAAAGCCACCGTATCTCCAAAGCCACGGTATGTCCAAAGCCACTGTTAAAAGCCACCGTATGTCCAAAGCCACTGTATGTCCAAAGCCACTGTCCAAAGCCACCGTATGTCGAAAGCCACTGTATGTCCAAAGCCACTATCCAAAGCCACTGTATGTCCAAAGCCACTGTATGTCCAAAGCCACTGTCCAAAGCCACTGTCCAAAGCCACTGTATGTCCAAAGCCACTGTATGTCCAAAACCACTGTCCAAAGCCACTGTATGTCCAAAGCCACTGTATGTCCAAAGCCACTGTCCAAAGCCACTGTATGTCCAAAGCCACTGTATGTCCAAAGCCACTGTCCAAAGCAACCGTATGTCCAAAGCGACTGTATGTCCAAAGCCACTGTCCAAAGCCACTGTATGTCCAAAGCCACTGTATGTCCAAAGCCACTATCCAAAGCCACTGTATGTCCAAAGCCACTGTATATCCAAAGGCACTGTCCAAAGCCACTGTATGTCCAAAGCCACTTGATGTCCAAAGCCACTGTCTAAAGCCACTGTATGTCCAAAACCACTGTCCAAAGCCACTGTATGTCCAAAGCCACTGTATGTCCAAAGCCACTGTCCAAAGCCACTGTATGTCCAAAGCCACTGTATGTCCAAAGCCACTGTCCAAAGCCACTGTATGTCCAAAGCCACTGTATGTTCAAAGCCACTGTCCAAAGCCACTGTTTGTCCAAAGCCACTGTATGTCCAAAGCCACTGTCCAAAGCCACTGTATGTCCAAAGCCACTGTACAAACCACTGTCCAAATCCACTGTCCAAAGCCACTCTATGTCCAAATCCACTGTACAAAGCCACTGTCCAAAGCCACTGTCCAAAGCAATACTATGTCCAAAGCCACTGTCCAAAGCTACTGTCCAAACCCACTGTCCAAAGCCACTCTATGTCCAAAGCCACTGTCCGAAGCCACTGTCCAAAGCCACTGTCCAAAGCCACTCTATGTCCAAAGCCACTGTCCAAAGCCACTCTCCAAAGCCACTGTCCAAAGCCACTGTATGTCCAAAGCCCCTGTATGTCCAATAAACATGGCCAACAAACAAAGCCACTAAATTTGGACATACGGTGGCTTTGGACAGTGGCTTTGGACATACCGTGGCTTTGGACATACAGTGGCTTTGGACATACAGTGGCTTTGGACATACAGTGGCTTTGGACAGTGGCTTTGGACATACAGTGGCTTTGGACATACAGTGGCTTTGGACATACAGTGGCTTTGGACAGTGGCTTTGGACATACAGAGGCTTTAGACATACAGTGGCTTTGGACAGTGGCTTTGGAGATACAGTGGCTTTGGAGAGTGGCTTTGGACAGTGGCTTTGGACAAAGAGTGGCTTTGGAGAGTGGCTTTGGCGAGTGGCTTTGGATAGTGGCTTTGGACATAGAGTGGCTTTGGAGAGTGGCTTTGGAGAGTGGCTTTGGACATACAGTGGCTTTGGACATACGGTGGCTTTGGACAGTGGCTTTGGACATACAGTGGCTTTGAAGATACGGTTGCTTTGGACAGTAGCTTTGGACATACAGTGGCTTTGGACATACAGTGGCTTTGGACAGTGGCTTTGGATATACAGTGGCTTTGGACATACAGTGGCTTTGGATAGTGGCTTTGGACATACAGTGGCTTTGGACATACAGTGGCTTTGGACAGTAGCTTTGGACATACAGTGGCATTGGACATACAGTGGCTTTGGACAGTGGCTTTGGAGAGTGGCTTTGGACAGTGGCTTTGGACATAGAGTGGCTTTGGACAGTGGCTTTGGACAGTGGCTTCGGGCAGTGGCTTTGGAAATAGAGTGGCTTTGGACAGTGGCTTTGGACAGTGGCTTTGGACAGTGGCTTTGGACATAGTATTGCTTTGGACAGTGGCTTTGGACAGTGGCTTTGTACAGTGGATTTGGACATAGAGTGGCTTTGGACAGTGGATTTGGACAGTGGCTTTGTACAGTGGCTTTGGACATACAGTGGCTTTGGACAGTGGCTTTGGACATACAGTGGCTTTGGACATACAGTGGCTTTGGACAGTGGCTTTGGACATACAGTGGCTTTGGACATACAGTGGCTTTGGACAGTGGCTTTGGACATACAGTGACTTTGGACATACAGTGGCTTTGGACAGTGGCTTTGGACATACAGTGGCTTTAGACAGTGGCTTTGGACATACAGTGGCTTTGGACATACAGTGGCTTTGGACAGTGCCTTTGGACATACAGTGGCTTTGGACATACAGTGGCTTTGTATAGTGGCTTTGGACATACAGTGGCTTTGGACATACAGTGGCTTTGGACAGTGGCTTTGGAAATACAGTGGCTTTGGACAGTGGATTTGGACATACAGTGGCTTTGGACATACAGTGACTTTGGACATACAGTGGCTTTGGACAGTGGCTTTGGAGAGTGGCTTTGGACAGTGGCTTTGGACATAGAGTGGCTTTGGAGAATGGCTTTGGACAGTGGCTTTGGACAGTGGCTTTGGACATAGAGTGGCTTTGGAGAGTGGCTTTGGACAGTGGCATTGGACAGTGGCTTTGGATATTGATTGGCTTTGGAGAGTGGCTTTGGAGAGTGGCTTTGGACAGTGGCTTTGGACATAGAGTGGCTTTGGAGAGTGGCTTGGGACAGTGTGTTTGGACAGTGGCTTTGGACATAGAGTGGCTTTGGAGAGTGGCTTTAGAGAGTGGCTTTGGACAGTGGCTTTGGACATAGAGTGGCTTTGGAGAGTGGCTTTGGACAGTGGCTTTGGACAGTGGCTTTGGACATAGAGTGGCTTTGGACAGTGGCTTTGGAGAGAGGCTTTGCACAGTGACTTTGGACATAGAGTGGCTTTGGACAGTGGCTTTGGACATTGAGTGGCTTTGGACAGTGGCTTTGGAGAGTGGCTTGGGACAGTGGCTTTGACATAGAGTGGCTTTGGACAGTGGCTTTGGACAGTGGCTTTGGACAGTGGCTTTGGACATAGAGTGGCTTTGGACAGTGGCTTTGGACAGTGGCTTTGGACAGTGGCTTTGGACATAGAGTTGCTTTGGACAGTGGCTTTGGACAGTGGCTTTATACAGTGGCTTTGGACATAGAGTGGCTTTGGACAGTGGCTTTCGACAGTGGCTTTGGACAGTGGCTTTGGACATACAGTGGCTTTAGACAGTGGCTTTCGACAGTAGCTTTGGACAGTGGCTTTTGACATAGAGTGGCTTTGGAGAGTGGCTTTGGAGAGTGTCTTTGGACAGTGGCTTTGGAGATAGAGTGGCTTTGTAGAGTGGCTTTGGACAGTGGCTTTGGTGAGTGGCTTTGGACAGTGGTTTTGGACATAGAGTGGCTTTGGACAGTGGCTTTGGAGAGTGGCTTTGGACAGTGGCTTTGGAGAGTGGCTTTGGATAGTGGCTTTGGACATAGAGTGGCTTTGGACAGTGCCTTTGGACAGTGGCTTTGGACAGTGGCTTTGGACATAGAGTGGCTTTGGACATTGGCTTTGGACAGTGGCTTTGGACAGTGGCTTTGGACATAGAGTGGCTTTGGACAGTGGCTTTGGACAGTGGCTTTGGACAGTGGCTTTGGACATAGAGTGGCTTTGGATATAGAGTGGCTTTGGACAGTGGCTTTTGTTTCGTGGCTTTTCTTTCGTGGCTTTAGTTTCGTGGCTTTTGTTTGGTGGTTTTTGTTTGGTGACTTTTGTTTCGTGGCTTTTGTTTCGTGGATTTTATTTCGTGGCTTTTGTTTTGTCGATTTTGTTTCATGGCTTTTCTTTGTGGCTTTTGTTTCGTGTCTTTTGTTTGGTGGTTTTTGTTTCGTGGCTTTTGTTTGGTGGCTTTTGTTTGGTGGCTTTTGTTTGGTGGCTTTTGTTTGCTGGCTTTTGTTTGGTGGCTTTTGTTTGGTGGCTTTTGTTTGTTGGCTTTTATATGGTGGCTTTTGTTTGGTGGCTTTTGTTTGGTGGCTTTTGTTTGGTGGCTTTTGTTTGGTGTTTTTGTTTGTTGGCTTTTGTTTGTTGGCTTTTGTTTGGTGGCTTTTGTTTGGTGGCTTTTGTTTGGTGGCTTTTGTTTGGTGTTTTTGTTTGGTGGCTTTTGTTTGGTGGTTTTTGTTTGGTGGCTTTTTTCGTGGCTTTTGTTTCATGGCTTTTGTTTCGTGGCTTTTGTTTCGTTACTTTTGTTTATGGCTTTTGTTTCGTGGCTTTTATTTCGTGGCTTTTGTTTGGTGGCTTTTATTTTGTTTTTCTTTCGTGGCTTTTGTTTCGTGGCTTTTGTTTGGTGGCGTTTTCTGGAGATTTCTCATTTAAAGTGTAGAAATGGCTTCATAATGTTTTGTTAAGAATGAGCGATTTCATACGGCTTCATAATGTTTTTTTAAGAATGAGCGATTTCATACGGTTTTTCCTCAAAATTCTCAAAAATGTCTCATTTGGAGCAAAATAGTTAAAAAGGGTAGATTTCTCATCAATAGCAGTTTTCTGTCATTTAAAGAGTACAAACAGTTCCATGTTGAAAAGAAAACTAATCTTCCAAAAAATTAGCGGTCACACCGTTTTTTCTCAAAACGCCCACAAAAAATCCACTCGAGCTTAATGATCAAAAACTTCTCAAAAGATCGGTTAAAAAAAGGGAGATTTCTGACCAAAAGCCATTTTTGGCATTTAAAGAGTAGAAACAGTTCCATAATGTAGAAAAGGAAGCTAATATGTCCATTTTGATAGGAATGAGCGATTTCAGACCTTTTTTCACAAAATGCTGTTAAAAAGGGGAGATTTCTTCAAGACAAGAATGACCTCAAAACGCTCAAAAATCTCCCAATTGGAGCAAAATAGTGGGTCTTTGGGTCACCAAAAGTGGTTTTCTGTAATTTAAAGTATAGACAAGTTCAATAATGTTGATACGGAAACTAATGTGCCCATTTGTGACAGGATCTGAGAAAAGGGCCCTTATCTGGCAAAAGCTCGTTTTGTGCTAGGAGTAAAAATAGCTACTAGGTAATTAATCATAAAATTTTACTTTTTAGTGTCAGTGGCATCTTGGGTCTTTCTTCTAACTTCCTACAAACTTTCAAGGCCTGGAGGCGCTTCTTTCTAGGCAAGCGCGCAGTTAGAAAAAGCTTACTAAAAGCTCTTTATTGCGTCTATATACCGCCGCGGAATAGTATACTAGCGCAGGGGGAATTCCCCCGTGGTTACCATGCAAACCCCAAAGTAAACACGGCTCCTTTGAAGCTCTTTTGCACCTTGGTTGTGAAGATCAGCAATCTCTCTTGGAGGTCTTAGAGGACTATTTTGGTGCTCCTGGAGGAGATAGCTTGAGTGATGAAGAAAATGACAGTGACAATGAAGAAGGTAATGACAGTAACCTATTTACAGGTTCAAATAAGTATAACAATAACAGTATAATAGGACTAGATGCAAAACAATAGAGTGCATGTATGTGTGTGTATGTGTGTGCACTTCCATTATACAGGAGAATTGAACATAGAACAGGATGAGCTTGAAGAGGATTCGATCGTGGAGAGTGACAGAGAAGAGGATATCAATCATGATGGCCTTGTGGGGCTGGAGCTCTTAATCGATTGCCTTCTTTGTCCTCAACCAGGTTATGACATGCCTAATGTTGTGGTTCCAAAAGGCCTTTCAACAGAACGAGAATGGTATTTGTTTGACCAGATCAGACAATTCTGCCCCGATGAGTCAAAAGACATTACTTGTCCAGAACCTTTGGTTCCTAGGCCAAGCAGCCGTGGTGCTACACCTGACGTTGAGGATGAGGCATTATCTGTACCACATACCAAAAGACGCAGGGTATGCAGCAACTGCAAAAAGACAGGACATAACAACAGGTCATGCCGAACCAAGCAATAAACTTGTAGTGTGTGTAGGTATTACTTTTTATCACTTCATACTGTTCTTATAATAGTGCATGCAATGTTTACCCCAATAAGATTGTCGAGTACACATGATTTGTAAAACATTTCAAAACCTATCATCCACTCTCCATTCTTATACCTGGTTAGGGGGGGCTAGTGTATAGCTACTGCTTAAAATTTTTTTTTTTTTAAACAGCTTTATAGTTAGCAATAGGTGCATGCAGCTCTAAAAACCAGCTTTAGGTCTGATTCAGCTCCAGCATAATCACGATAGAGTTCAGCTCCAGTGCTATCATAATAGAGCTAGCTATGTGCACAGAGAAATGGACCACACCCTCACATGCACAATAGATTTGCAACAAAACAGATACACTGAGTAATACTCTACATTCATGGCTTAGTCCCAACCTAGCGCCAAAGAAAATAACTATAGCTAAAGCTATGTAAAGAAGGAAACAAGAAAACTAGTAGTTTAGCTAGCAAAACATTTTAACACCTTTTAAAAGATAATTTTTAGGCTAACATACCTTCTGTAAAACACTCCAGTGGTTCCTTCTCTTGTTCTTTAGCTGTAAGTCAAGCCAGAATGCCAAAGGGCTGCCTCAGTTAGTTACGTGTGACTGACAGAACTGAGAGCCTGTGTATCGCCATGCGGAGAGAAATTAATTAAATTATGACGTCACTGGTGCGTGACACGGAGTTTCACGTGAGAATTCCCCCAAAAATTGCGCATGACTTTGGAAACGTTTTTCTCATTTCGGGTGTGGGGGAGGAAATGGAATGAAAAGGTCTATAACATTAAAACGGCTCCAGATCAAGGTATGGTTCAAGTTCCATTCTGCTTAGCTTTTTTGGAACTTTAACCCCATACCAATAATGGGGGAAATGTAATTTTAGGGATAAGGGCCCTTTTCTCAGATCCTGTCACATTTTGACAAAATGAGGGATTTCAGATAGTTTCTCTTCAAAATGCTAAAAACGTCCCAATTGGAGCAAAATAGAGCTTCTTACGGTTAATAGGGAAATTTCTGACCAAAAGCCGTTTTCTGTCATTTAAAAAGTAGCCATAATGTTGTAAAGGAAACTAATGGGCATTTTTCAGCGGTTTTTCCACAAAATGCTCAAAAACATATCAATTTGACCAAAATAGATTAAAAAAAGGGGAGATTTCTTAGCAAAAGTTATTTAAGGAGTAGAAACATTTCCATAATGTTGAAAAGGAAGCTAAAGTGCCCATTTTGCCAAGAATGAGCGATTTCAGACTGTTTTCCCACAAAACGCTCAAATAAGTCTCAATTGGAGCTAAAAAGAGTAGATATCACACCAAAAGCCTTTTTCTGTCATTTAAGGCAACCGTCTCAAACAGGAAACGGATGATCCCCGCTCCTCCTTTTTCCTTTCCCAGCGGATTGCAGTAGCCGTGCAGCGAGGTAACACTGCAGCTGTGCTGGGCACCAGCTTTAGTTGTAATGACGATTATTTTTTATTTTTTATAAGTAGTGTATTAAGATTTTTTGTTTTAATGTTTGTTTGTTGTTGTTTGTTAATTTTTGTTTGTTATTCTGTTTATATATATATATATTAAAGAATAGAAACAGTTCCATAATATTGAACCGGAAACTAATGTGACCATTTTAACAAGAATGAGCGATTTCGACAAATATTTCCCAATAGAGCAAAATGGAGCTTTTTTGGTTAAAAAGGGGAGATTTCTCTTTAAGTGTAGAAAAGTTCAATAATGTTGAAAATGAAACTAATTGCCCATTTTGACAGGAATGAGTGATTTCCGAATTTTTTAGCAAAATAGAGCTTTCGTTTAAAAGGGGAGATTTCTGACTAAAATCCCTTTTTCTGTCATTTCTACCAGGTTGCATAGTTTTTGAATGTTTTTAGGATAAACAGTCTGAAATCGCTCATTCTTGTCAAAGTGGGCACATTAGTTTACTTTTCAACATTGTGGAGCTGTTTCTACTCTTTAAATAATAGAAAACGGATTTTGGTCTGAATTCTTCACGTTTTAACCCTAATTTGCTCCATCGGGACGTTTTTGAGCATTTTGAGGAAAAACTCTGAAATCGCTCATTCATGTCAAAATGGCTTCTTATTCAATATTATGGAACTGTTTCTCCCCTTTGTAACCAAACGAAGCTATAGTTTGCTCCAATTGGAAAGTTTTGAGCGTATTTAAGCTCATTCTTGTCAAAATGGTCACATTAGTTCCTTTTCAACATTATGGAACTGTTTCTACTCATTAAATGACTTTTTCTAACCTTTTTAACTGAAAAAAACTCTAATTTGCTCGAATAGAGGAAAAACGGTTAAAAAACGCTCATTCTTAACAAAATAGGTGCATTAGTTTCCTTTACAACATTATGGAGCTATTTCTACTCTTTAAATGACAGAAACAGGGATTTTAGTCAGAAATCTCCCCTTTTAAACGAAAGCTCTATTTTGCTGAAAAATTCGGAAATCACTCATTCCTGTCAAAATGGGCAATTAGTTTCATTTTCAACATTATTGAACTTTTCTACACTTAAAGAGAAATCTCCCCTTTTTAACCAAAAAAGCTCCATTTTGCTCTATTGGGAAATATTTGTCGAAATCGCTCATTCTTGTTAAAATGGTCACATTAGTTTCCGGTTCAATATTATGGAACTGTTTCCATTCTTTAAATGACAGAAAAAGGCTTTTGGTGTGATATCTACCCTTTTTAGCTCCAATTGAGACTTATTTGAGCGTTTTGAGGGAAAACAGTCTGAAATCGCTCATTCTTGGCAAAATGGGCACTTTAGCTTCCTTTTCAACATTATGGAAATGTTTCTACTCTTTAAATGACTTTTGCTAAGAAATCTCCCCTTTTTTTAATCTATTTTGGTCAAATTGATATGTTTTTGAGCATTTTGTGGAAAAACCGCTGAAAACATGCCCATTAGTTTCCTTTACAACATTATGGCTACTTTTTAAATGACAGAAAACGGCTTTTGGTCAGAAATTTCCCAATTAACCGTAAGAAGCTCTATTTTGCTCCAATTGGGACGTTTTTAGCATTTTGAAGAGAAACTATCTGAAATCCCTCATTTTGTCAAAATGGGCACATTAGTTTCCGTATCAACATTATTGAACTTGTCTATACTTTAAATTACAGAAAACCACTTTTGGTGCCCAAAGACCCACTATTTTGCTCCAATTGGGAGATTTTTTGAGCGTTTTGAGGTCATTCTTGTCTTGAAGAAATCTCCCCTTTTTAACAGCATTTTGTGAAAAAAGGTCTGAAATCGCTCATTCCTATCAAAATGGACATATTAGTTTCCTTTTCAACATTATGGAACTGTTTGTACTCTTTAAATGACAGAAAACTGCTATTGATGAGAAATCTACCCTTTTTAACTATTTTGCTCCAAATGAGACATTTTTGAGAATTTTGAGGAAAAACCGTATGAAATCGCTCATTCTTAACAAAACATGTTGCATTACAACATTATGAAGCCATTTCTACACTTTAAATGAGAAATCTCCCTTTTTTATTGGATCGTTTTTGAGCTTTTTATGAAAAACAGAATGAAATCGCTCATTCTTATCAAAATAGCACATTAGCTTCGTTTTGAACATTATTTCTCCACTTTATGAATATTTTGTTCCAATTAGGACGTTTTTGAGCGTTTTGAGGAAAAAGTGTGAAATTGCTCATTCTCATCAAAATGGGCACATTAGTTTTCTTTTAAACATGAAACTGCTTCTTTACTTTATTTAAATGACAGAAAAAGGCTTTTGGTGGGAAATTTACCCTTTTTAACCAAAGAAGCTAAAATCGCTCGGTCATTCTTGTTAAAATTGACAAATTAGTTTACTTTTCAAAATTATGGAACCTTTTCTACTCTTTAAATAACAGTAAACGGCTTTTTGTCTGAATTCTCTCCTTTTTAACCCTATTATGCTCCAATCCGGGACGTTTTTGAGCGTTTTGAGGAAAAACTCTGAAATCGTTCAATCTGGAAATAATGGGCACATTCGCTTCCTTTTCAATATTAGAGAACTCTTTCTCCCCTTTGTGAAAGAAGCTATATTTTGCTCTTAATTAGTAGAGTATATGACTGGCTGAAGAAGATCCCAGCGAGAGTATATGAATGAGACCCAGAGTATATGACTGGCGGAATAAGAACTGGCTGAAGAAGGTCTCATAGTATATGACTGGCTGAATAAGATCACAATGTGACTGGGACTCGGAGTATATGAGACTGGCTGAACGTCTCATAGTATATGACCGGCAAAAGATCCCAGTGAGAGCCACTATACATAGCCACTAAACAAAGCCACTACACTAAACAAAGCCACTGAACAAAGCCACTAAACAAAGCCAATAAACAAAGCCACTAAGCCACTAAACAAGGTCACCAAACAAAGCCATTAACAAGGACACTAAACAAAGCCACTAAAAAAAGCCACTGAACAAAGAAACTGAACAAAGCAAATAAACAAAGCCATTAACAAGGCCACTGAACAAAGCCACTAAACAAAGCCACTAAGCCACTAAACAAGGCCACCAAACAAAGCCATATACAAGGACACTAAACAAAGCAACTAAACAAGGCCACTAAACAAGGCCACTAAACGAGGCCACCAAACAAAGCCAATAACTAGGCCACTAAACAAAGACACTAAACAAGGCCACTAAACAAGGCCACTAAACAAGGCCACTAAACAAAGACACTAAACTTGGCCACTAAACAAAGCCACTAAACATGGCCACCAAACAAGGCCACTAAACAAAGCCACCAAACAAACCAATAAACATGGCCAACAAACAAAGCCACTAAATTTGGACATACGGTGGCTTTGGACAGTGGCTTTGGACATACCGTGGCTTTGGACATACAGTGGCTTTGGACATACAGTGGCTTTGGACATACAGTGGCTTTGGACAGTGGCTTTGGACATACAGTGGCTTTGGACATACAGTGGCTTTGGACATACAGTGGCTTTGGACAGTGGCTTTGGACATACAGAGGCTTTAGACATACAGTGGCTTTGGACAGTGGCTTTGGAGATACAGTGGCTTTGGAGAGTGGCTTTGGACAGTGGCTTTGGACAAAGAGTGGCTTTGGAGAGTGGCTTTGGCGAGTGGCTTTGGATAGTGGCTTTGGACATAGAGTGGCTTTGGAGAGTGGCTTTGGAGAGTGGCTTTGGACATACAGTGGCTTTGGACATACGGTGGCTTTGGACAGTGGCTTTGGACATACAGTGGCTTTGAAGATACGGTTGCTTTGGACAGTAGCTTTGGACATACAGTGGCTTTGGACATACAGTGGCTTTGGACAGTGGCTTTGGACATACAGTGGCTTTGGACATACAGTGGCTTTGGACAGTGGCTTTGGACATACAGTGGCTTTGGACATACAGTGGCTTTGGACAGTGGCTTTGGACATACAGTGGCTTTGGACATACGGTGGCTTTGGACAGTGGCTTTGGACATACCGTGGATTTGGACATACGGTGGATTTGGACAGTGGCTTTGGACATACAGTGGCTTTGGACATACAGTGGCTTTGAACAGTGGCTTTGGACATACAGTAGCTTTGGACATAGAGTGGCTTTGGACATAGAGTGGCTTTGGACAGTGGCTTTGGACATACAGTGGCTTTGGACATACAGTGGCTTTGGACAGTGGCTTTGGACATACAGTGGCTTTGGACATACAGTGGCTATGGACAGTGGCTTTGGACATACAGTGGCTTTGGACATACAGAGGCTTTGGACAGTGGCTTTGGACATACAGTGGCTTTAGACAGTGGCTTTGGACATAAAGTGGCTTTGGACATACAGTGGCTTTGGACAGTGGCTTTGGATATACAGTGGCTTTGGACATACAGTGGCTTTGGATAGTGGCTTTGGACATACAGTGGCTTTGGACATACAGTGGCTTTGGACAGTAGCTTTGGACATACAGTGGCATTGGACATACAGTGGCTTTGGACAGTGGCTTTGGAGAGTGGCTTTGGACAGTGGCTTTGGACATAGAGTGGCTTTGGACAGTGGCTTTGGACAGTGGCTTCGGGCAGTGGCTTTGGAAACAGAGTGGCTTTGGACAGTGGCTTTGGATAGTGGCTTTAGACAGTGGCTTTGGACATAGTATTGCTTTGGACAGTGGCTTTGGACAGTGGCTTTGTACAGTGGATTTGGACATAGAGTGGCTTTGGACAGTGGATTTGGACAGTGGCTTTGTACAGTGGCTTTGGACATACAGTGGCTTTGGACAGTGGCTTTGGACATACAGTGGCTTTGGACATACAGTGGCTTTGGACAGTGGCTTTGGACATACAGTGGCTTTGGACATACAGTGGCTTTGGACAGTGGCTTTGGACATACAGTGGCTTTAGACATACAGTGGCTTTGGACAGTGGCTTTGGACATACAGTGGCTTTAGACAGTGGCTTTGGACATACAGTGGCTTTGGACATACAGTGGCTTTGGACAGTGCCTTTGGACATACAGTGGCTTTGGACATACAGTGGCTTTGTATAGTGGCTTTGGACATACAGTGGCTTTGGACATACAGTGGCTTTGGACAGTGGCTTTGGAAATACAGTGGCTTTGGACAGTGGATTTGGACATACAGTGGCTTTGGACATACAGTGACTTTGGACATACAGTGGCTTTGGACAGTGGCTTTGGAGAGTGGCTTTGTACAGTGGCTTTGGACATAGAGTGGCTTTGGAGAATGGCTTTGGACAGTGGCTTTGGACAGTGGCTTTGGACATAGAGTGGCTTTGGAGAGTGGCTTTGGACAGTGGCATTGTACAGTGGCTTTGGATATTGATTGGCTTTGGAGAGTGGCTTTGGAGAGTGGCTTTGGACAGTGGCTTTGGACATAGAGTGGCTTTGGAGAGTGGCTTTGGACAGTGTGTTTGGACAGTGGCTTTGGACATAGAGTGGCTTTGGAGAGTGGCTTTAGAGAGTGGCTTTGGACAGTGGCTTTGGACATAGAGTGGCTTTGGAGAGTGGCTTTGGACAGTGGCTTTGGACAGTGGCTTTGGACATAGAGTGGCTTTGGACAGTGGCTTTGGAGAGTGGCTTTGCACAGTGACTTTGGACATAGAGTGGCTTTGGACAGTGGCTTTGGACATTGAGTGGCTTTGGACAGTGGCTTTGGAGAGTGGCTTGGGACAGTGGCTTTGACATAGAGTGGCTTTGGACAGTGGCTTTGGACAGTGGCTTTGGACAGTGGCTTTGGACATAGAGTGGCTTTGGACAGTGGCTTTGGACAGTGGCTTTGGACAGTGGCTTTGGACATAGAGTTGCTTTGGACAGTGGCTTTGGACAGTGGCTTTATACAGTGGCTTTGGACATAGAGTGGCTTTGGACAGTGGCTTTCGACAGTGGCTTTGGACAGTGGCTTTGGACATACAGTGGCTTTAGACAGTGGCTTTCGACAGTAGCTTTGGACAGTGGCTTTTGACATAGAGTGGCTTTGGAGAGTGGCTTTGGAGAGTGTCTTTGGACAGTGGCTTTGGAGATAGAGTGGCTTTGTAGAGTGGCTTTGGACAGTGGCTTTGGACAGTGGCTTGGGACATAGAGTGGCTTTGGAGAGTGGCTTTGAAGAGTGGCTTTGGACAGTGGCTTTGGACATAGAGTGGCTTTGGAGAGTGGCTTTGGAGAGTGGCTTTGGACAGTGGCTTTGGACATAGAGTGGCTTTGGAGAGTGGCTTTGGACAGTGGCTTTGGACAGTGGCTTTGGACATAGAGTGGCTTTGGACAGTGGCTTTGGACATAGTGTGACTTTCGAGAGTGGCTTTGTAGAGTGGCTTGGGACAGTGGCTTTGGACATAGAGTGGCTTTGGACAGTGGCTTTGGAGAGTGGCTTCGGACAGTGGCTTTGGACATAGAGTGGCTTTGGAGAGTGGCTTTGGACAGTGGCTTTGGACATAGAGTGGCTTTGGACAGTGGCTTTGGAGAGTGGCTTTGGACAGTGGTTTTGGACATAGAGTGGCTTTGGACAGTGGCTTTGGAGAGTGGCTTTGGACAGTGGCTTTGGACATAGAGTGGCTTTGGACAGTGCCTTTGGACAGTGGCTTTGGACAGTGGCTTTGGACATAGAGTGGCTTTGGACAGTGGCTTTGGACAGTGGCTTTGGACAGTGGCTTTGGACATAGAGTGGCTTTGGAGAGTGGCTTTGGACAGTGGCTTTGGACAGTGGCTTTGGACATAGAGTGGCTTTGGAGAATAGCTTTGGACAGTGGCTTTGGACAGTGGCTTTGGACATAGAGTGGCTTTGGAGAGTGGCTTTGGAGAGTCTTTGGACAGTGGTTTGGACATAGAGTGGCTTTGGATAGTGGCTTTGGACAGTGGCTTTGGACAGTGGCTTTGGACATAGAGTGCCTTTGGAGAGTGGCTTTGGAGAGTGGCTTTGGACAGTGGCTTTGGACATAGAGTGGCTTTGGACAGTGGCTTTAGGAGAGTGGCTTTGGACAGTGGCTTTGGACATAGAGTAGCTTTAGAGAGTGGCTTTGGACAGTGGCTTTGGACAGTGGCTTTGGACATAGAGTGGCTTTGGAGAGTGGCTTTGGAGAGTGGCTTTGGACAGTGGCTTTGGACATAGTGTGACTTTCGACAGTGGCTTTGTAGAGTGGCTTTGGACAGTGGCTTTGGACATAGAGTGGCTTTGGACATAGAGTGGCTTTGGACAGTGGCTTTGGAGAGTGGCTTCGGACAGTGGCTTAGGACATAGAGTGGCTTTGGACAGTGGCTTTGGAGAATGGCTTTGGACAGTGGCTTTGGACATAGAGTGGCTTTGGACAGTGGCTTTGGAGAGTGGCTTTGGACAGTGGTTTTGGACATAGAGTGGCTTTGGACAGTGGCTTTGGAGAGTGGCTTTGGACAGTGGCTTTGGAGAGTGGCTTTGGATAGTGGCTTTGGACATAGAGTGGCTTTGGACAGTGCCTTTGGACAGTGGCTTTGGACAGTGGCTTTGGACATAGAGTGGCTTTGGACATTGGCTTTGGACAGTGGCTTTGGACAGTGGCTTTGGACATAGAGTGGCTTTGGACAGTGGCTTTGGACAGTGGCTTTGGACAGTGGCTTTGGACATAGAGTGGCTTTGGATATAGAGTGGCTTTGGACAGTGGCTTTTGTTTCGTGGCTTTTCTTTCGTGGCTTTTGTTTCGTGGCTTTTGTTTGGTGGTTTTTGTTTGGTGACTTTTGTTTCGTGGCTTTTGTTTCGTGGATTTTATTTCGTGGCTTTTGTTTTGTCGATTTTGTTTCATGGCTTTTCTTTGTGGCTTTGGTTTCGTGTCTTTTGTTTGGTGGTTTTTGTTTCGTGGCTTTTGTTTGGTGGCTTTTGTTTGGTGGCTTTTGTTTGGTGGCTTTTGTTTGCTGGCTTTTGTTTGGTGGCTTTTGTTTGGTGGCTTTTGTTTGTTGGCTTTTATATGGTGGCTTTTGTTTGGTGGCTTTTGTTTGGTGGCTTTTGTTTGGTGGCTTTTGTTTGGTGTTTTTGTTTGTTGGCTTTTGTTTGTTGGCTTTTGTTTGGTGGCTTTTGTTTGGTGGCTTTTGTTTGGTGGCTTTTGTTTGGTGTTTTTGTTTGGTGGCTTTTGTTTGGTGGTTTTTGTTTGGTGGCTTTTTTCGTGGCTTTTGTTTCATGGCTTTTGTTTCGTGGCTTTTGTTTCGTTACTTTTGTTTATGGCTTTTGTTTCGTGGCTTTTATTTCGTGGCTTTTGTTTGGTGGCTTTTATTTTGTTTTTCTTTCGTGGCTTTTGTTTCGTGGCTTTTGTTTGGTGGCGTTTTCTGGAGATTTCTCATTTAAAGTGTAGAAATGGCTTCATAATGTTTTGTTAAGAATGAGCGATTTCATACGGCTTCATAATGTTTTTCTAAGAATGAGCGATTTCATACGGTTTTTCCTCAAAATTCTCAAAAATGTCTCATTTGGAGCAAAATAGTTAAAAAGGGTAGATTTCTCATCAATAGCAGTTTTCTGTCATTTAAAGAGTACAAACAGTTCCATGTTGAAAAGAAAACTAATCTTCCAAAAAATTAGCGGTCACACCGTTTTTTCTCAAAACGCCCCAAAAAAATCCACTCGAGCTTAATGATCAAAAACTTCTCAAAAGATCGGTTAAAAAAAGGGAGATTTCTGACCAAAAGCCATTTTTGGCATTTAAAGAGTAGAAACAGTTCCATAATGTAGAAAAGGAAGCTAATATGTCCATTTTGATAGAAATGAGCGATTTCAGACCTTTTTTCACAAAATGCTGTTAAAAAGGGGAGATTTCTTCAAGACAAGAATGACCTCAAAACGCTCAAAAATCTCCCAATTGGAGCAAAATATTGGGTCTTTGGGTCACCAAAAGTGGTTTTCTGTAATTTAAAGTATAGACAAGTTCAATAATGTTGATACGGAAACTAATGTGCCCATTTTGACAAAATGAGGGATTTCAGATAGTTTCTCTTCAAAATGCTAAAAACGTCCCAATTGGAGCAAAATAGAGCTTCTTACGGTTAATAGGGAAATTTCTGACCAAAAGCCGTTTTCTGTCATTTAAAAAGTAGCCATAATGTTGTAAAGGAAACTAATGGGCATGTTTTCAGCGGTTTTTCCACAAAATGCTCAAAAACATATCAATTTGACCAAAATAGATTAAAAAAAGGGGAGATTTCTTAGCAAAAGTTATTTAAGGAGTAGAAACATTTCCATAATGTTGAAAAGGAAGCTAAAGTGCCCATTTTGCCAAGAATGAGCGATTTCAGACTGTTTTCCCACAAAACGCTCAAATAAGTCTCAATTGGAGCTAAAAAGAGTAGATATCACACCAAAAGCCTTTTTCTGTCATTTAAGGCAACCGTCTCAAACAGGAAACGGATGATCCCCGCTCCTCCTTTTTCCTTTCCCAGCGGATTGCAGTAGCCGTGCAGCGAGGTAACACTGCAGCTGTGCTGGGCACCAGCTTTAGTTGTAATGACGATTATTTTTTATTTTTTATAAGTAGTGTATTAAGATTTTTTGTTTTAATGTTTGTTTGTTGTTGTTTGTTAATGTTTGTTTGTTATTCTGTTTATATATATATATATTAAAGAATAGAAACAGTTCCATAATATTGAACCGGAAACTAATGTGACCATTTTAACAAGAATGAGCGATTTCGACAAATATTTCCCAATAGAGCAAAATGGAGCTTTTTTGGTTAAAAAGGGGAGATTTCTCTTTAAGTGTAGAAAAGTTCAATAATGTTGAAAATGAAACTAATTGCCCATTTTGACAGGAATGAGTGATTTCCGAATTTTTTAGCAAAATAGAGCTTTCGTTTAAAAGGGGAGATTTCTGACTAAAATCCCTTTTTCTGTCATTTCTACCAGGTTGCACAGTTTTTGAATGTTTTTAGGATAAACAGTCTGAAATCGCTCATTCTTGTCAAAGTGGGCACATTAGTTTACTTTTCAACATTGTGGAGCTGTTTCTACTCTTTAAATAATAGAAAACGGATTTTGGTCTGAATTCTTCACGTTTTAACCCTAATTTGCTCCTATCGGGACGTTTTTGAGCGTTTTGAGGAAAAACTCTGAAATCGCTCATTCATGTCAAAATGGCTTCTTATTCAATATTATGGAACTGTTTCTCCCCTTTGTAACCAAACGAAGCTATAGTTTGCTCCAATTGGAAAGTTTTGAGCGTATTTAAGCTCATTCTTGTCAAAATGGTCACATTAGTTCCTTTTCAACATTATGGAACTGTTTCTACTCATTAAATGACTTTTTCTAACCTTTTTAACTGAAAAAAACTCTAATTTGCTCGAATAGAGGAAAAACGGTTAAAAAACGCTCATTCTTAACAAAATAGGTGCATTAGTTTCCTTTACAACATTATGGAGCTATTTCTACTCTTTAAATGACAGAAACAGGGATTTTAGTCAGAAATCTCCCCTTTTAAACGAAAGCTCTATTTTGCTGCAAAATTCGGAAATCACTCATTCCTGTCAAAATGGGCAATTAGTTTCATTTTCAACATTATTGAACTTTTCTACACTTAAAGAGAAATCTCCCCTTTTTAACCAAAAAAGCTCCATTTTGCTCTATTGGGAAATATTTGTCGAAATCGCTCATTCTTGTTAAAATGGTCACATTAGTTTCCGGTTCAATATTATGGAACTGTTTCCATTCTTTAAATGACAGAAAAAGGCTTTTGGTGTGATATCTACCCTTTTTAGCTCCAATTGAGACTTATTTGAGCGTTTTGAGGGAAAACAGTCTGAAATCGCTCATTCTTGGCAAAATGGGCACTTTAGCTTCCTTTTCAACATTATGGAAATGTTTCTACTCTTTAAATGACTTTTGCTAAGAAATCTCCCCTTTTTTTAATCTATTTTGGTCAAATTGATATGTTTTTGAGCATTTTGTGGAAAAACCACTGAAAACATGCCCATTAGTTTCCTTTACAACATTATGGCTACTTTTTAAATGACAGAAAACGGCTTTTGGTCAGAAATTTCCCAATTAACCGTAAGAAGCTCTATTTTGCTCCAATTGGGACGTTTTTAGCATTTTGAAGAGAAACTATCTGAAATCCCTCATTTTGTCAAAATGGGCACATTAGTTTCCGTATCAACATTATTGAACTTGTCTATACTTTAAATTACAGAAAACCACTTTTGGTGACCCAAAGACCCACTATTTTGCTCCAATTGGGAGATTTTTGAGCGTTTTGAGGTCATTCTTGTCTTGAAGAAATCTCCCCTTTTTAACAGCATTTTGTGAAAAAAGGTCTGAAATCGCTCATTCCTATCAAAATGGACATATTAGCTTCCTTTTCTACATTATGGAACTGTTTCTACTCTTTAAATGCCAAAAATGGCTTTTGGTCAGAAATCTCCCTTTTTTTAACCGATCTTTTGAGAAGTTTTTGATCATTAAGTTCGAGTGGATTTTTTTGGGGCGTTTTGAGAAAAAACGGTGTGACCGCTAATTTTTTGGAAGATTAGTTTTCTTTTCAACATGGAACTGTTTGTACTCTTTAAATGACAGAAAACTGCTATTGATGAGAAATCTACCCTTTTTAACTATTTTGCTCCAAATGAGACATTTTTGAGAATTTTGAGGAAAAACCGTATGAAATCGCTCATTCTTAACAAAACATGTTGCATTACAACATTATGAAGCCATTTCTACACTTTAAATGAGAAATCTCCCTTTTTTATTGGATCGTTTTTGAGCTTTTTATGAAAAACAGAATGAAATCGCTCATTCTTATCAAAATAGCACATTAGCTTCGTTTTGAACATTATTTCTCCACTTTATGAATATTTTGTTCCAATTAGGACGTTTTTGAGCGTTTTGAGGAAAAAGTGTGAAATTGCTCATTCTCATCAAAATGTGCACATTAGTTTTCTTTTAAACATGAAACTGCTTCTTTACTTTATTTAAATGACAGAAAAAGGCTTTTGGTGGGAAATTTACCCTTTTTAACCAAAGAAGCTAAAATCGCTCGGTCATTCTTGTTAAAAT